>OZ017739.1:61690333-64184083 GCA_963969285.1 Odontomyia ornata | reverse complement strand
GTGATTCTGGAGACCAGTGATCTTATCTGATAGAGGCAACGAGGACGTCCGCATTGCGCAGTTTGATTGTAAGACGAAGCATTGTAAGATCTATAAGGAACGGATACGTGCCGGTTAGAGTCCTTAACACCGCAGACTCAACCACGAGCATCAAAGCGGGAGAAGTCATCCGCAGCTGCCAGCCTGTTTCCACGATCACCTCTTTGGAAGCCACTCACAACCATCATTGGAAAAGGAGGCAAGACACAGAAAAGCCCGGGAATCCATGCCTGCAATATTGAAGCAGGTCAAATTGCCAGTGCAGCTATTCGTGCGAGCCTCTGATCTGGTCACCAAGTACAGTGACATATTCTCAACAAGCCCAGATGACCAAGGCCGAACGAGTATGGTAACTCACGTCATAGATACACAGGGAGCCAAGCCAATTCGACAAGCACCGAGACGTCTTCCTATAGCCAAACGAGGAGAAGTGAGCGCGCTGATCTCGGACATGGAAAAACAAGGTGTTATCGAGCTTTCTGTCAGTCCATGGGCTGCGCTAGTAGTTTTAGTAAAGAAAAAGAATGGTAGCACTCGTTTGTGTGTCGTTAACGTCAGCTCAACGATGTAACTAAGAGAGATAGTTACCCACTTCCACGCATCGAAGACATCATGGACACTTTGGCCAACTCAAAATGGTTTCCTACACTCGATCTCAAGAGTGGCTACTGGCAGGTAGAAATCGACAAGAAGGACCGAGAGAAAACCGCATTTTCAGTTGGGACCGGATTGCGGCAATTTGTGGTGATGCCATTTGGGCTTTGCAATGCTCCAGCCACTTTCGAACGCCTGATGGAATACGTGCTACAAGGCCTGACCTGGAAAACCTGCTTGGTGTACCTAGATGACATCATTGATATCGGGAGAACATTTGAAGAGCATGTGCGGAACTTAGAAGAGGTTTTCTCCCGATTGCAACTGGCGTATTTGAAACTTAGTACTGACAAGTGTACCATTTTCGCAGCTGAAGTAAAATACCTGGGACATGTCGTATCAGCAGAAGGGATCAAAACAGACCCTGAGAAAATTGAAGCCATAAAAAGCTGGCCAACACCAAACAACAAGCGCCAGCTACGAAGTTTTCTGGGTCTGGCAACCTACTATCGAAGATTCGTCAAAGACTTTGCCAAAAAAGCTAAGTGTCTCCATCAGCTAACCAAGAAAAATCGTCTGTATGTCTAGACTGAACAGTGCCAGGCAGCCTTTGAGACCTTGAAGGAGAAGCTGTGTGAATCACCCGTGCTGGCATATCTAAAACCCGGAAAAATGTTTGTAGTTGACGCCGATGCGAGCAACGGTGGGATTGGAGCTATATTTTCCACGCAGATCGATGGCGAAGAAAGATTCCTCTCTTACTATTGTCGAGTTCTCCCAAAATGTGAGAGGAACTACTGCGTGACCAGGAAGGAGCTATTGGCTATAATAGAGGCCACCAAGCAGTTCTATAAGTACCTATATGTTCAGAAATTTGTTCTTCGGACAGACCATGCATCGCTGAGATGGCTGTTTAACGTAAAAAAGTCCGAGGTACAAGTTGCGAGATGGATCGACAGATTGTAGCCATACGATTAAAAAATTCTTCCTCAGAAGGGTGGAGCTCATGGAAATGCTAACGCCCTATCTCGTCGCCCATGTCCAGCCAACTGCAAGTATTACCAACGGATTGAGGAAAAGGAACCGTCCGTTGATCTGCGATTGATAACGGCCGAATTCGATACAGGTTGGTCATCGGAGGAGATTCGAAATGCCCAGTTAGCCGATGAAGACATGGGACCATTGCTCGTATGTACTGAGATAACTGGGCGACCTGAGTGGAAGACGTTTCGATACATGGCGCCACCCTGAGAAGTTATTGGGCACAATTGAACTCCCTTCAGGTGTGCGGTGGCGTACTCAAGCGGAAATGGGAAACGGTGAATGGAAGCTCCTATAGGATGCAAATCATACTTCCCAAATGCCGAATCCACGATGTGGTCAAGGAGATGCTCGAAGGATCCTCGGGAGGCCACCTTGATGTTAACAGACCTTAGCAAAATTGCAGGAAAGGTTCAACTGGCTCCACGCTCGAGAAGAGGTCGAGGACTGGTGCCATAGATGCACAATTTGCGCTTCCGTCAAAGGTCCAAAGTGATGACTGAGCGGACAAATGCAAACCTACAACGTGGGTGTATCGTTTGAAAGGGTTGCTGTTGACATTGCATGACCTTTAACTGAATCCGGATGGGGAAATCGACACACGCTGGTTGTGGCTGATTATTTCAGCAAGTGGCCCAAGGTTTATCCCATTCCCAACCAGGAAGCAGCTAGTGTTGAATTGGGTCTGTAGGTACGGGGTACCTTGTGAACTACATTCGAATCAAGACCGAAACTTTGAGTCATTGGTTTTTGGCGAAATGTGCGAGCTGCTGGGAATATAGAAAACGAGGACAACACCACTGCATCCCCAATCCGATGGAATGGTCGAACGTTTCAACGGCACACTCAATAAACACCTGGCCAAGATGGTTGACGAGAATCAAAGGGACTGGGACTGGGACTGACACACCCCACTATTTTTGGTGGCGTACAGAGCTGCCGAACATGAATCGACGGGCCAAGCTCCAGCCAAAGTCATTTTTGGAAAGGCTATTCGTCTGCCAGCTGATATAAAGTTCGGAACACTCCCCAAGAAAGCCCAATCGATCTCGGAGTAAGCAAGTGAGCTAAGGCAACGGTTAAACCAGATACATCGGACAGTGTGAAAACACCTCGAATCGGCTACTGACCGCATGAAGACCAGGTATGATCTATGGGCAAATTCTACTGGCTTCCAGCAAGATGACTTGGTCTGGCTATATAAACCACAACGGCGGAAGGGTAGGTCTCCAAAATTGCAGCATAATTGAGAGGGACCATACCGAGTTACAAAACGAATCAACGATGTCGTATTCCGCATACAGGAACACCGTAAACCGAGAGCCGAAATGAAAATCGTGCACCTGGACCGTCTTGCCCCATAGTACATCCAGCGAGAATTGACTACAACTGGCGAATCTTCTTTTCGGGGCGAAAAGAACTGAGGTGGGGGCAGTGTTACATGTACAAATAATTCTGTGAGCTACTGTCGGAATCGCTTTCACAACCATTAAGAACATCATGATCAAATCAAATGAATGTAATCGAAAACCCGCCAAGCATGATCAACATCTGAAAGTGAGGTCACTGCCCCATTCCATATTGCTCGAATATTACAGCTAGTTGACCAATGTCCGAGATATGGATTGAATGACGAGAGACCCTTTATAAAGGTGAGCTGAAGGAATGGGGGGGATTATTACAACCGCGCTATAATAAAACTGCAATAGTGTGGAGTGCAAATTAAAAGCGATAATGATTATGAAGTGATAGACAGTTGAAATTAAAATTATTGGCCGCGAACCATAACACGCGACAATATATATATATATAAAATATATATATATATATATATATATATATATATATATATATATATATATATATATATATATATATGTATATATATATATGTGTGTGTGTGTGTGTGTGTATCTATATTATATATATATATATATATATATATATATATATATATATATGTGTGTGTGTGTATCTATATAATATATATATATATATATATATATATATATATATATATATATATATATATATATATATATATATATATATATATATATATATATATATATATGTATAGTGCCTCTTTTCTCAAAAAAGGCGTTACCATATTTTTCAAAAATACCTCATGTCCAAAGAGCCTTTACGTAGGTATCAAAGAATTATTTTTATATGTTATATACGTGAGGCTTATTTTTTTTTTAATCTATTCGAATAATTAAACCTTTGCTGACCATGCCTTTTACTTTGATATTCTCATGAATGAATCACTGCGTTTTTTTAAAAGATAGCTATGCCTTCTGCCCTCCTACATATTATTTTAATTTATCTGCATCTTTCTTATACCCTATAAACTTTTCCTTAGAAAATCTGCATAACACATCCTCTTAGTGGAAGTTTTTTACACTTTTCTCGAATCCAAACGAGCGCCTTCGGGCGATATTCCAAAATTTATGCACTTTCTACATTCCGCACGAGATTTTAAGGAGGACATTTAGTATTCAGGAAGTGTCACGTTTAGCACGTGGAATCTGATGAATGCATTTCCAGTTGAATTCTATCAGCTTGCAACGATCGAACGTTAAAAAAGATACGACTTGATGCACTGAGTTACCTAAGCCAAAGGGTGTCATCATTGCAGTGTATAAGTGCATCCTAGTAGCGAATATATGGATCTAAGGTTCATAAATTTAACGGAAGAAGATACTGCATTTTATAAAAGCTTTCCTCTCTCACGTTTTCAAGCTTCGGATGATCGAAAGAAAATCAAAAGAGAAAAGATAAAATGTAACTTTACGCTTCTAGATTTCATGACTTTTAAACTAAAAGTTTTTTTTCGGATAAGCTTAGTAGTTTGATTTGATATGCAGTTTGAAAACTTTTGAAGTTTTTATTTGGAGTATTAAAAATTGCAATTGAACTAAATTAAACGTAGCATATGCCGCGTTCAAATGAATTTATGGAAATAATTTACTTATAATTTCGTTAAAACTACTCACTGAGAAACTAACTCTGAGAATCAATTAAATAAATCCTCAAGTCACCAGCCCGTGGCCAGATAAATTCAATTATCATGGACCTCCCACACGTATGTTAAATTCAAGAAATTATTGTTATCTTCAATTGGCTTCTATTGTAGGAAAAAGTTAGTCAAGCATGAGCTCTAAGGGTTTCTTTATGATTACGAATCCACGAATCTAAATAAAAGCGGATACACGCATAAATGAATGGGACCATAATGGATAAAGCTGATAAACAGCAATTATGCTAATTTCATTTGAATGAAATGAAAGAAAGTGAATAAAATTCACAGAACAATGGACAGTGGCAATTGAATATAATGTTTCTTTTATGAAAATTTTGGTGATTGCTTGTAAATACTGATAAGACGTTAAATTTAAATTTAATTTGAGGAAACATTTTCAACAACCAATCCCCTCTGTTTTTTTCTCTATCTTATTGTATTGTATAATGTAACCAGAGATTATGCTCCGCTGAAATTTTTTGATTTCTGCATAGAGTGAAAGATGATAAATGTTCATGGTTCGATTGCTATAATTGTATTCTCTCTAGTGAGAGGGTCCTGTCGGCATTAATTTCCTTTTATGAGCAAAAGAATACTTTGATTGTTTTAGAAGAGTATTCCTAAAAATCATTTAAGTACTAAAAATACCACATTTTGAAAAACACAAAAACCGTAGCTAAAGTGACCTTAAAAAAAGATATGAATTTTGTAAAAGTGACATTAAATTATTTGGGAACACCATGAAATCCATAAAAACAAAATCCCACAACCCATAATCCAAAAATTTTGAAAATCTAATCCAATACACAAAACAACAATTTACACAACCCACATAGCCAAAATCTATAAAACAAAATCCAAAGAAGCGAAATCTAAACAATTTTAGTAGACAGACCTATGCTCATGTCAGAAGGGTTTTGTACTCTACTTACAAAATGCAGTAACCAGTAACGAATAAAATCAAGAAACATGTCATGTTCAAGAAACATGTCATGTTCGAGGATGATACTATTATTAACAAAGTTGAAAGAATTTTGACTTCTGAGGTATTTGCTATAGTTATACCCATAAATATCTCCCTTGATAATTTTCACGGGTTTCCATTCGCGAGGGAAGAAACACATTTTTCATGTATTCCCCCCCCATGTGCCCCCACTGAAGCAATAGAGAACTTTCAGTTGATACTCATATCGGCTACCTTTCATGAAGTTTTTTTCAGGGGCCACTCCTCTGTACTGTAATCATCGATTCATAGCCTGTTTTTTCGAATCTTAGAATGGTTACAAAGCCCTTTTGCTAGGAGCTCTCTCCTGCCTCTTCGACTTGTTTCAATTGTATGTACTCATCTTCATGATACCTATCATTCCTGAAATTTTCATGCAAATCCCAGCAAAGCTGTAGTGTCTAAGTCGGTAAAAAGCGCATATGGCTCCATAGCAATATGTTTCCATAGGAATACAGGGCATATTGTTCCATAGTAATACAAGAAAATTCAAATCGCTATAACTTCGTTAAATAGTATTCGATCTTTATGAAACTTTCAGAAAATATCAATCTTATGAATAGTCATCTGTTTGCTAAATTTTATTGAATTTTAGGATACCTACCGTTTAGATTTTATTCAAGAAAACATAGAATCGATAAATCATACTATTATTAACAAAGTTGAGTGAATTTTGACTTCTCATGTATTTTTTGTTGTTGTACTCATAAAGGCCTACATTCATGATTTTTTTCAGATTTTTCGGATGGAAGGCGTCCATCCGCGAGGGGGGGGGGGGGGGGGTACGCGAAAAGTTCGTACACTTCTCCTTCCCCTGCCCCCCGCAGTACTCATACGGCAATTTTAAGGCTTGTTTTGAAAAGATCTCATTGAGGCCTTTCCAATGATACCCTACTCGACTACCAATGGTGAAATTTTTTTTTGAGGGGTCACCTCCCGATATGGGGAGACCCCCCTTAAACTCTTTTGAAAAAATTTTCCGCCCTTGAACTTTCAAGAAGTCACCACTTCTGACCTTTCCAAAAAGTTTCATGGCTGTAGCCCCTATAGTTTCGGAGAAAAAGTGCTGTGACATACATTCGGATGGACGGACGGACGGACGGACGGACGGACAATCGGACACAGGTCGTGATTGCAATAGGGTTTTGTATTTAGTACAAAACCCTAAAAACAAAGTTCAGATTCATTTCTTTAATAGGAGAAACTGTTTTCTGGGATTGAAGAATGAACAGTTTTCTCTAAGGTAATTCAATCCAATTATAATTATAGTGAGCATTTTGCTCCGCCAATAGAGATATTTCGGTAGTTCGGTCAAATAAAGGGAATAAAAATGTTACGACCCTGCGATACTATGCATGGGTTGTATGCAATAACTTGTGTCGTCCTTACACTTACCTACATTCTGTGTCTCCACCTTTACCTTTACTCCAGTAAAAAGAACTTGGGGAGTTAAGAATTTAATTATTTATTAAATGTGTATATTTTAAAAATTACATTTTATATAAAGTGTGTCATGGCTTCCGGACGGTGGAGATAATTTTGCCGTATTCCTTCAATTTCGAAATTCGGTCCCGAAGCTCCTTCTTTTGTTGAACGTCGCCAGTCGTGTGGTACTCCTGGTAACGTATGGCTAGGGCCTGGTGCCGCTTAAAACTTTCCCTCCACGCTGTTTCTTCGGCGGTGTAGGCTGAGCGGAGTGCAGGGTCACGTCCGTTGCCAACGCTGATACTCCGCTATTGTTAGCATACGTGGTCCAGATTTGAGAGCCCCCCACATCTCCTTCAAACGGTCCATTCTGCCATTATAAAAGTAATAGTTTGTTAGGGATTGTCTAGTTTAATTAAAGAGTGGGTAGACCCGCATGTTATTGAGGCGGTTAACGCCGGAATAGAGTTTAATTCAAAGTCCTAGAATTAATTTTAAAGCGGCTTGGTCTGTTACGATAGGAATTTCTCTAACGATTAGAGAATATTATTGATCCACGTCAACATAACTTTTTGAATATAACAGAAAATAGAACAGTGGAAACAACAAACTAGTTTTCATAGAAAACGGAGCAGTGAATACAAAACCTTGTTTCATAGAAAATGGAAAAGTTAATACAACAGCCTAGTTTTCATTTTCATGTTATATTGCTATGCTATGGCCCTAATATTAGAGCCATAAAGCCTTATTGCTCCAGTCCAACACACTTACATTTATCAATTCCCCACTCGAACTCTTTCATCGCACTCCGGTTAAAGATATAACCTTTTTGTTGGAATCATATTTTATTTATTTAAATCTTATGTGTTCTATATTTACAGTTTATACATTTTAACTTAACGACTCTTGGACTGCGAAGTTGAGGTCTGCTGTCATCCTGCTCTATGTTGCATGTTGCCTCGTTGGTCGGGGGCCACCTTTCTGGCGTGTAGTAGTTGGGACGCCTTGCCGCAATGGCCTCTGCCAAACTTGGTCCTGGTGGCATCTAGGGCTCTAGGCAAATAGCCGACCAGAGCCCCTAGATATGAAGGGACAGGTCTAGGCACTTATTCTAACTAGACCAAAATCACGCGCAAGGCCAACTGGTTTTCAATCAATCTGTTAGGCGAAGCCAACCAACACAAAGGTTCTAAGAAAATTAGTCTGGGCGCAAGGCCAACTGGTTTTCCAAATAGATAAGTAGGCGAAGCCAAGTGGTGTAGTGATAGATCGAGGTTGAGTAATTGGGGGTCAATTTACTCATCAATTAGGAAAACCAGTTGGCCTTGCGCCTGGTCCTGTCTAGTTGACCTTGCGTCTAGACAAATTTCTTTAGAACCTTTCTGTTGGTTGGCTTTGCCTAACAGATTGGTTGATAATCAGTTGGTTTTGCGCCTGGTTTTGGTCTAGTCGGGTAAGTGCCTAGACCCGTCACCTCATATCTAGGTGCTCTGGTGGGCTATTTGCCTAGGGCCCTAGATGTCGCCAGGACCAAGTTTGGTAGAGGCCATTGCGGCAAGGCGTCCCAACCACGAATGAATGAATTTTTGAAGTGGTAAGTTGACACACATGTTAATCGCCAGGCTCGGGATGCTTAAATTTTTTTAGGGCTCAATAGTAGAAATTGTTGTGATGCGATACTACCTGCTATAGCGAAAAATCGATCGAAGGAGAAAGGGAAAATATATTATAGTCAATAATTTGGTTTATTTGATATCCGCAGGCCAATCCTCATCATCAGTGTCTAAAGGATGTGTAGAAGGGAGCGACTTTATATAGTCCTAGGATGGGTAATTAGCGGATGGGTAATTAGTGGATGGGTAATAAGGTCAGGAAGTAAATTACTCAAGTGCTAAATTATACCAGGTAGGGGGATATTATGTTTTTATTTTTTGCTTGTTGGCTGTCCATTTGCTCTGTTTCATCTCGTTTCCGTTTTCGTCTAAGAGTGTGGTCTAGCACTGTGAAAATTGCGTCGGAATTGGTACCAAGTTGTTCGTTGATAATGTCACCGTCGTCTCGGTCCTTTGCTTTGTTTGTGAAGCAATCTCATAGAGTTTGTCATAGCGTCAGGCTCATGTGCGTGGTTTTGTAGGTGCGGCGCATAATTGGAGTCGGCCTTGTTGTATAAGAAAGATCGTAGGTACTATTTGTATCTTGTCGTTAGTTTTCGTGTTGTCCTTCCTATGTATACCATGTCGCAGTCCTTGCATGTCAGTTTGTATATGCCGCTGCCTTCGTATATCGATGTGTCATTCAGTTTTGGCTTCAGTTTGTTTCCAATGTTGTTGTTCGTTTTGAATGCAGTTTGCAATTTGTATTTCCTAAGGAAGTTTGATAGTTTGTATGTCTCTTTGCCTACGTATGTTAACGATACACACTGTTGGTAGTTCTTATGAGTTTCAGTTGGTTGGCGTTCCTGTTATTGTTTGTACAGTGTGACAAGTTTGTCAATATCGTATTGTTTGTATCCGTTATTATTAGCTATTCTGTAAATGTTGTTTAGTTCGTTGGGGTAGTTAGTAGGAGTCATGGGGATGGAGTGAAGCCTCTGCACCATTGATTTGTACATTGCTAGCTTATGTTGTGCGGGGTGGTTAGATGTTTCATGTATGGTATGATCAGTTGTGGTTGGTTTTTTGTATATTTTGTAGTCCAATCGTGTTCGTTCACGTGTCACAGTTAGGTCCATATAGTTGAGTTGGCCGTTTGTTTCTTTTTCCATAGTGAACTTCATATTCGGGTGAATTTCATTCATATAGGTAACTAGTTCGTCTTGTTTATTTTCTTGTGAGTCAATAACAATGAAACAGTCATCCACATATCGTCTGTAAAATATTACATTGAATCTTTTGACAACTTTGGGTATAAAGACTTCTTCCGAAGATTGTAAGAATAAATCTGACATTATTGAGGACATTGGATGTCCCATACCCAGACCGTCTTTGGTTATGTATGTGTTGCTATTGAACTTAAAATAGTGCTGTTTGATTGTGGTCTTTATGAAATTGAGTATTTGATCTGTGAATCGTCGGCTGTTGTTGAATGAAAGTGTTAATGCCCGTCCACACAATCAGTGGCGTTAGACTCAAGTGAAAATTTTATTTTACAAATCGTATTTGCAAAGGTGGATAATTAATTTCGTCACCTTATGTGACTAATATTGTTTGACTTAGTTGCTAAAGTCATAGATGCATGCATGTCTCATGTGGCCACATTTTGCATCGCCACAGACGCGGGTGTCAGCAGTTTCGCGTGATGTTCGAATCATTTTGTTAACTTATACGCGTCAGCGAAACGATCGGAAGACACAAACACCACATTTGCATGCATGATGTGGCCGCATGAACGCATTGCAATGCGAAACCAAGTTTCCTTTCCCGTACCAGACGCGGGCGTCAGCGGTTTACGGGCATGGAATGCTTGTGGATGCTCAAGCGTCAGCGTTTTCGTGCGTGGGAACTGCTGGCGCCTTTTGCTCGGTGTGGGAAGGAAATCATCAGTCGTCAACAGATCGTCGCGACAGCAAGAATAAATGTTTACAGTGCGCTCCGTTGTTTTCCTGTGTATTAGTGTATCCTAATTCGGGAAAATCCTTTTTGAAATTAATGTCAATATATATATATATATATATATATATATAGATATATATATATATATATATATATATATATATATATATATATATATATATATATAGAAATAAATGATAGAATTTCCGGCTTGACGGCTTCTACATAAGAGCGATATATGCGCCATTAATTTGTGGGTTCAAAAAGTGCGAGAAGTATATATCAGTGCACAAAAGGTTGAATCGGCTTTTGTTTGCGGATCTATATGTATGCGGTCAGTGGCATACGGAGTTGGAACGCTTCACCATAAGATCAAAGGAAAAACAAGTGACAGGAAGAGGCCAGGACAAAGGAGTCCTGGCGCAAACATTTTGGAGGCCCCGGCGAGATTAACACTCGCAATCTCGTCTGAATTTGGATTACCAGTGTCAAGTGGTGGTGGTGTTGTGCCGGTAAACGTGCCTGTCGTGCGTGCGTAAAATAAAATGGTTGATACGGAGGTCGTGTTCCGGGAGCTGAAGGTATTGGCCAGAGCTGTAGAAGCCGTAATCTCCAACGAAGGATTCGGCCAGCCGCAAACTAGATGTCGGCTACTGTGAAGAGCGGTTTCGGCGTTTAGAAACTGCCTGGGAGGAATTCGAACGCAAGGACACCGAAGTTCGATCCTTACCCGAAATCACACCGGAACACGACTACTTCAAGGACACGTATGAAACGACCAAGATAAATTACGACACTTTTCAGAAGCACTTCTTCGAAAGGATCAACGCTCTAAAGGGCACGGCACTGCCAATGTCGCAGCCACCCTCATCAGCACACGATAGCAATGACAAGCCTTCAGTCGCACTGGTCTCGGTACAGAAAAATGCAGTTTTCACATGCAAGTTGCGACGGTATCGGGCCTCGGCAGATTCACTGAGAAGGACGATGGCTCGCCCAGAACCACCAGAAAACACGAAGACTTGGTGTAAGGCTAGAGCGGAGGCGGTGCAGCGAGGCTGGCAACAATTGTATGAGCTTCATCAGCAAGTCTATGAATCCTGTGAGGATCCTGAAGCGCAGGGCTTTAGTTTGGAAGAGCATATCCGGTTGGAGGAGGACGTGCAGGACTGCATTGTTCGCTTGCAAGTAAAGGTCAACACCACCACCGAAATTCCGCCCTCGTCTGTTACGCCTGCTGCGACTCCAGGCTTGGTGCTCCCAAAAATTGCTTTGCCCACCTTCAACGGAGATTACCTCCACTGGCGACATTTCCGGGATTTGTTTATGCAAATGGTGCATAACCAGCCGATGTCCGCGTGCCAGAAGCTGTGGTATCTGAAGGTTAACCTTACAGGAGAGGCTGGATCCTTGATCAGAAACTTTGCGTTGTCAGACGAAAATTATCAAACTGCCTGGAAGACACTTAATGAGAGATTTGACAATCGACGACTCTTGGTGTCGGCCCTCATCAACAAATTAATGGGACAGCCATCTCAGGCCAGTGAAAAACCGTCAGCGGTAGCCAAAAAGTCGCTGCATGACACCACACAAGAGTGTCTCAGAGGCCTGGAAAACCTGCAAATATCCACAAGGGATTGGGATCCATTGCTACTGCACATTTTGCTGTGAAAATTGGATTCGACAACGCATGCCCTTTATCAGCAATCTTTAGCTAACCCGCGCGAGCTGCCACCTTTGAAGGGTATACTGGATTTCCTACAAGTGCGATTCCAGGCACTCGAAGCGCTTGGTAGTACGCCTAAGGACCCAGACCGCAATCACAGGAAGGTTACCAAGGCTACCGTGGCCACCGTGGCTGCATTGCGATGCCAAGGTGCTCGCAGGATCACCCGCTATACTACTGCCCTGAGTTTCTCCAAGACAACGCTGTGAAAAGGCTAAACCTTGTACGTTTAAAGAAGCTATGTGTAAATTGCTTGCGAGAAGGTCACCAGTCTTCCGGCTGCGCGGCAAGAAGCTGCAAGGAGTGCGCCGAAAAACACAATACCTTGTTACATATGACGGGAAGCAAAATCTCCAAGCAGACCAAGATGACAACGCCTGGCTCCACAGTCAAGAAGCCAGACATTCAGCCGCCACCTGTGCCGCCCGCCCTCCCGTTAACGGCTCTCATGCAACCTGGAGCGAGGAAAAATGTTCTGTTGAGCACAGCCGTTGTGAAGGTGGTTGCCAGCAATGGAAGAGTGACCGACTGCCGAGCAGTATTGGACCCTGGCTCGCAAATCAACCTAGTAACCGAGCGCATTATCAAGAAACTGGGGCTAGCGGCTTCGCCGCAATTTGCACTGATTGAGGGAGTGGGTGGAAACATCGAGAAGGCGCATCGTAAGGTGGAGCTTGGCCTAAAATCCAGAGTGTCTGGATATGCCGCGCAGTTGGAGGCCTACGTCCTCGATCAAATCATATCTCCTCAACCTTCTCAGAGTCTGGACACATCGGAATGGCAAATTCCTGGGAATATCAAGCTGGCGGATCCTGAATTCCATCGAACGGAGCGAATCGACATGCTGCTGAGTGCGGAGCATTTCTACGAAGTTCTTGCCATCGGGCAAATCAAGTTGGGCCCTGAACTCCCTGTGCTCCAGAACACGCTCCTCGGTTGGATTGTTGCCGGAAAGGTAGTAACACCTCAGGGGCTACCAGTAACGTGTGGAGTCCTTACGGAAGAGACTCAGCTGACTCAAGCTATCAAGCGATTCTGGGAGGTTGAGGAGGTATCGGATCCAGCGACTGAAAGAGCGTGCGAAGTACATTTCGCCCAGACGACTCAACGTAAATCCGATGGCCGGTTCTTGGTACGGCTCCCCTTCAAGGAAGATCCCAAAGGGCTGGGTGACTCACAGGACGTTGCCATATGCAGATTCATGGCGATAGGGCGCAGACTGGAGAAGAACCCTGACCTAAGATGGCAGTATTGCGAATTCATGGACGAATACGAATGACTGGGACATATGGAGCAAATCACATGGTCAGCGAATAAGAAAGCACATTATTTTTTGCCGCACCATTGCGTCCTGAAACCAGGTAGTAGTACCATTGAATTGAGGGGGGTTTTCGACGCGTCAGGCAGAACATCAACGAACGTTTCTCTGAACAATATCCTACATACAGGACCCACGATTCAGGATGATCTATTTGCGATTTTGATCCGTTTCCGTTTGCCACGCTTTGTTTTCACTGCCGACATTGTCAAATTGTATCGGCAAATAAGGCTTCAGCATGACGATTGCAATTTTCGATTGGTGATTTGGAGAACAAGTCCAACCCAGCCTTTGCCATATTATCGACTCAAGACCATTACGTACGGCACAACGTGTGCCCCGTACTTGGCAAGCAAATGCCTCCAGGTTCTGGCACAAGCCGAACAAAATCGAGCACCCTTAGGCAGCAGCACCTTACAGCATGATTGTTACATAGACGACGTCATGACAGGGGCAGACAGCTTGACGGAGGCAATCCGAACACAGGAGGAATTGCGTCAGATTCTTACCAGTGCAGGGATGCATTTGCACAAATGGTGTGCCAATCATCCGCATCTTCTACAGCAAATCAGTGTCGAGGATCAGGAGGTCCAGCTGGATTTTGGTAGCTTATCGGAAGACTACATCAAAACCTTGGGGGAAATTTGGCTCCCGAAAACGGACGATTTCCAAATCGGCATTAACTTGGACCTCGCTGAGGTCAAGTTCACAAAACGGACGATCGCTTCAGACATCGCCCGAATGTTCGACCCATTGGGTATCCTAGCGCCGGTTATCGTAACCGCAAAATTGTTCCTGCAGGCGCTATGGCGGTTGGAATTAGACTGGGACGCAGCTTTGCCACTCGAAATACATACACAGTGGGCCAAGTTCCGCAGTGAGCTACCATCATTGCAAAGGGTTCGCTTTCCCCGACACGTTATCGCCTGCGAGAAACCAATTCAGCTGCAGCTACACACTTTCTGCGATGCCTCGGAGAGGGCGTATGGCACTGTGATCTATGTTCGCTCAACTTCCCCGAGCGGTCAAGTCAACGTTCGACTGCTCTGTTCCAAATCCAGGGTAGCCCCCATCAAGGTGTTGACAGTACCGCGTTTGGAGTTGTGTGCCGCCAAGCTTGGAGCGGAATTGACGAGTCGAGTCAAGAGAGCGCTCAGTCTGCCGGATTTTTTTCACGTTCTCTGGTCCGATTCAGAGGTCGCATTGGCGTGGATTAACTCAACTGCTTCATCCTACAGCACTTTCGTGGCCAATCGTGTTTCGACCATCCAAACATTGTCACGACCAACTCAGTGGCGACATGTGGCATCCCACGACAATTCTGCGGACATCCTATCCCGTGGCCTGGCGCCAGCTACGCTAAGGGACTGCAAGCTCTGGTTACAGGGGCCCTCCTTCTTGACTGGACCTGAGGCGGACTGGCCGCCTCCATACAAGGGCACTGAGGCCTGCGAAGTCGAGCGAAAACAAATCAGGATTGCAATTACAACAACAGCTAGTGCAAGCAACCATTTTGTTTACGAAATTCAACACGGCAACTCATTTGGAAGGCTTCAACGGGTGATCGTTTATATGCTGCGTTTTGTAACGCATTGCAGGACAAGCTCCCAGTCTTCTCAGGCGCGCAGCCGTGCAGTAATAACTCACGAACTCTCCACAGCAACCGGAGTGATCGTAAAATGTATTCAGCAACACGATTTTCGTGAGGATCGGCGAGACATCTAACTACACGGGCAGGTCAGCAAAAACAGCCCCCTATCAAGTCTGACTCCCTTCCTGGATTCGGACGGAATCCTGCGCGTTGGTGGGAGGCTAGAAGCGTCACAACTCGCTTTCGAGGCCAAGCATCCTATGTCGCTGCCGTTCGCGAATCCACTTACTAGACTACTGATGACGGATATTCACCGCAATAATTGCCACCTCGGAGCTCAGGCACTGCTAGCTACCACGAGACAACGCTTTTGGCCCATCAGGGGGAAGCAGCTGGCCCGGGCGGTTGTTCAAAAATGCGTGCAATGTGTTAAGGCAAGGCCACGACTGTTCAATCAAGTTATGGGAAATCTACCAGGTGCTCGCGTGCAAGCGGCTCGCCCTTTCATCCGTTCGGGCGTCGACTTTTGCGGGCCAATGCTGATACACTACCGGGGTAGAGGCGTGCTGCCTCAGAAGGGATACATCGCTATATTCTGCTGCTTCGCTACCAAGGCCGTCCGTCTGGAGTTGGTGAGCGATCTCAGCACAGAAGCCTTCATCGGTGCTCTGAAGCGTTTCATCGGGAGACGAGGTCTCTGCAAGGACATCTATTGCGACAATGCGACCAATTTTGTAGGTGCGCAACGTCAACTACGCGAGCTGTCTTCATCACTTCATTCAGCCCAGGGTCAACGCAAGGTGACCGACTCTTGCAGCACACGGGGAATACAATTTCACTTCATCCCCCCTCGCGCCCCCCACTTTGGTGGATTGTGGGAGGCGGCCGTCAAATCAGCCAAGAACCTGCTTCGCCGGGGCGTTTCATCAGCCACACTCACGTACGAGGAACTGCATACCCTGGTGGTCCAGGTGGAGGCCATCCTCAACTCCAGACCTTTAACTGCGATGTCCGACGATCCCAATGTTCTGGCGGCGTTGACTCCGGGCCATTTTCTTATCGGTGAGCCCCTCACGGCCATGGTGGATGCTCGGGCAGAGCCGGTCGCAGGCGAACCATCGGGTATGAACCCGATGGAAGCGGATAAATCATTTGAAGAACGAGTTTTGGCGCCAATGGTCCCGCGAATATTTGAACCAACTGCAACTTCGCGTTAAGTGGCAACGAGGTCAACCAAATGCTACCCGGGGAACCATCGTCATCATCAAGGACGACAACCTACCAACTATGAAATGGCCTCTGGGACGAATCATTGACACGCATCAAGGGGCTGATGGCTTTGTCAAAGTTGCAGACGTAAAAACAGCCACTGGAATAGTAAGAAGGCCCATTCATCGTCTAGCGCCACTACCAGTGACGGAGAACACTATACCTGAAGCAGCTGGGCCTGAAGCGAATACTCAAAACCAACCTGAGGCACCGCAGCAAGCAGACACACCCGATACTTATCACACCGGGCTCCGATCCGGGAGCAGAAGGACGCCTCTTCTATCGCTCCTGCTGGTCTGCCTACTGAGCCCTCTAACAGTAACCAACCCCATCAAGGTGTCATCAACTGGACCACATCCAGGATTGCATTTTCAATCATTGGGAAATGCCTTCCTGTCGACAAGCGAGTGGAAACTCTTGGTCTACTATGACCTAGAAGCCTACTGGACGGAGCTGGCCACGCTGCAGAACGGCACGATTTAGCTGCAACAACTATGTGATCGTGATTCTCGACAAACCGACTGTTCGCATCTGCATGAGCAGTTCTGACACTTGACCGATCAGTTTTCTAGCGCAAACCAGATGCTGAGGATCAGGTCAAGGCGAGGTGCAATAAACGCAGTGGGTGGACTGGCCAGATCATTGTTCGGAGTTCTGGACGAAGAGTACGCTAATCAAATGGCTCAAACCATTAAGACGATGCAGGGAGATCAGACCAAGCTGCACTCCTTACTCAAAAACCAAACGTCAATCATCGACTCGACATTGAATCTCCTCGGTCAAACGAAACAGATGGCTCAAAAACGTTTTGCCTCCATAGAGCACGAACTGACAAAACTCTCCAACGAGGTCAAGGGTTCGCAACTCGAAGGCACCGCAGCCCGAGTACCAGATTTAATCTCAATTCTATCTTTCCAGATGACCCTGGCAACACTCAATTTGCAGCGCATCCAATCCAGCCTCTTGGACGTTATCAACGACACACAGCATGGGAACTTCAATCCGCTGCTGTTGTCTCAACAGCAACTTAATGCGGCAATGACCGACATCAGGGATCACCTGCCGGAAAATCAGCGTCTCCCTGTTGGCCGAGAAGACTTTCCGAAATTATTTGGGCTAACATCTATCAAGGCCAAGGCAAATGCGAACTTCATTCTTTTCGAGCTCAAGATGCCACTCATCGATGTATCAACGTTTGAGCTCTATGGAATCCTACCAATTCCAACGGCAAAACGCAACCATCTCGTTGCTATACAGCCAACCGCTCCTTATCTGATCATCAGCCCACATCGCGACGTCTACTATCCGCTCAACGAGATGGATTATGCTGCCTGTAACTGGATGGAGCCAAACACCCACTTGTGCCGACAGTCCCATCCGTTGTATCACAAGGACGCCAATATGAGCACTTGCGAAGTGACGCTGCTAAGGGGAATGCCGACGATGACCAACTGTCACCTAGTTGAGCTGCTTACATCCTTCTCGTGGACGAATATCCCACAGTCCAATGAGTGGATCTATGCCTTCACCACACCGGTGGTGGCCCAGCTTGTGTGCAGTGGCAACACATCCATCCTGACACTGCAGGGCTCCGGAATTCTGCAGCTGACTCCCGACTGCACGCTCAAATCCGATGCAGTAACTATCAAGGCTCACCGCATATATGAATCCTCAATCAAAACGACTCAGCCGAAGACCTATTATTACACTGATCACGACAACCTGGGACAGGTACAACAGCACCTTGAGCCCACACCTTTCCGTACGCACACTTCGGAGATCAACGATCTGCGACATCAACTCAAGGAGCAGGATCTATCCTGGAGGGACAAGCTGGATGTGCATGATGTTCACCAGTATGCACTAGGATATCTGAGCTTCGTCGCAGTTCTCGCTATTGTCGCCTTCCTATGGTGCAAGGCCAAAAATGTAAGCTGCCAACCACGATCGCAACGACCGAGACCAGTGCCACTGCCTAGACGTCACAGCTTGCCCCACACACTGGAAGAGGTTGAACAGACCGTTCAACGGGGGGGGGTGGATGTTAATGCCCGTCCACACGATCAGTGGCGTTAGACTTAGTTGCTAAAATTTATTTTACAAATCGTATTTGCAAAGGTGGATAATTAATTTCGTCACCTTATGTGACTAATATTGTTTGACTTAGTTGCTAAAATCATAGATGCATGCATGTCTCATGTGGCCACATTTTGCATCGCCACACACGCGGGTGTCAGCAGTTTCGCGTGATGTTCGAATCATTTTGTTAACTTATACGCGTCAGCGAAACGATCGGAAGACACAAACACCACATTTGCATGCATGATGCGGCCGCATGAACGCATTGCAATGCGAAACCAAGTTTCCTTTCCCGTACCAGACACGGGCGTCAACGGTTTACGGGCATGGAATGCTTGTGGACGCTCAAGCGTCAGCATTTTCGTGCGTGGGAACTGCTGGCGCCTTTTGCTCGGTGTGGGAAGGAAATCATCAGTCGTCAACAGATCGTCGCGACAGCGAGAATAAATGTTTACAGTGCGCTTCGTTGTTTTCCTGTGTATTAGTGTATCCTAATTCGGGAAAATCCTTTTTGAAATTAATGTCAATATATCTATATATATATATATAGAAATAAATGATAGAATTTCCGGCTTGACGGCTTCTACATAAGGGCGATATATGCGCCATTAATTTGTGGGTTCAAAAAGTGCGAGAAGTATATATCAGTGCACAAAAGGTTGAATCGGCTTTTGTTTACGGATCTATATGTATGCGGTCAGTGGCATACGGAGTTGGAACGCTTCACCATAAGATCAAAGGAAAAACAAGTGACAGGAAGAGGCCAGGACAAAGGAGTCCTGGCGCAAACAGAAAGTTTTTCTTTTAATATGGCTAGTGTTTCATCGACAAGGATAGACGTATAGAAGTTGGTGATGTCTAATGATAAAAGTCGACAATTTTCAGTCAATTTTAAAGAAGTGGTAGAATTTGCTAGCTCGCGGCTGTTCTTTAATGCGTATTTATCGTCAAGGTGCATGACATCAGCCATTATTGTTGCCAAGTATCGTGCTAATTGATATGCAGGAGCTGGGCGGTAGTTGACGGCAGGACGGATAGGAATATTGGCTTTGTGGCGCTAAGGTTGTGCTTTAAGGGGTGGTGTGCATGGATTTGCGTTTATGTTGCTTAGTATTAGGAGGAATAATTAGTGGGGATTGTATAATGGCAGTACGTAAGTCCGCTTGGAACGTATTAGTGGGGTCTTTATTTACCAGTTTGTAGCCGTTGGCGTTAATGAAGTCTATTTTTTTTTTTGTACGTAGTCCGTTGTTTTCAGGATCACCGTTGTATGTCCTTTGTCAGCCTTCGTCACTGTTAGTAGGTTATCCGTAAGCTTTGTCTGAATGTGTCTTATTATCTTATGGTCTTCATGGAAATCCGTGTTGTTTATGCTAGTGCGTATTTTTTGTAGTATGTCTACTGCAGTATGTCTTGCATATGTCTGTTGTTCCTGCGGCAGTTTGTTAATGGCTAGTTCAGTGTCGATTACTAGTTGTTCTAGGTCTTTGCTGTGGTTTGTATTACGTAAGTTGTGTTTCAGTCCCTTATTTAACAGCTCCATTTCTTGTATTAGCTAAACTTTTTAATTGGATCATTTCACCCTTTTCACATCAACTTAATGTAAATCTATACGACAAATTTGTTCTACATTGAAGCTTATCTAACGTCGCGCGGATATCGATCACTCTTTCGGATGGCTCCGATAGCTTTTTAAATAACTTTTTTTTTATGGAATTGTTTGCAGCTACATATAAATGAGTTGCATATTTTGAATAATCATTTTTCTGAAAAATTATTAGAGAAGAAAAATGTTAGAAGAAGGTGGTTTCGACGTGTGCACTAATTCTCCTCAGGCCATCACTCTTAGATACACACCGGTGATGGCGACCACCATGCTCAGAGGTGAGGGAGTTAATTTTTAATTTGTCTATTTTTTCTAAATTAACTCCCTCACCTCTGAGCATGGTGGTCGCCATCACCGGTGTGTATCTAAGAGTGATGGCCTGAAGAGAATTAGTGCACAGGTCGAAACCAACTTCTTCTAACATTTTTCTTCTCTAATAATTTTTCAGAAAAATTATTATTCAAAATATGCAACTCATTTATATGTAGCTGCAAACAATTCCATAAAAAGTAATCCATTTCTTGTGCCGTATAAAGGAGTATCTGATAAGTTTACAGTCCGTGGATAGAATGTTCTGTTTGCTGGTGTGGTCATTTTGTTTTGTTTTTTCATCAATTTGTCAAGTTTCTTCGTCATGGTCTCATATTCAGTTTTGAGCTGAATATCAATGTTTTGTCTCACGTCATTGTAAAACTGTAGAAAGTTTTCAGTTTGTATAATGTTAGTTAATTGTAAGTGTGAATGTAGTAGTTGTCGATTGATTTCGTCCTTTTTTATGTACAGTGTTCTCATTTCGTTTTTAATGCGGAGTATCCATCCATGCACACCACCCCTCAAAGCACAACCTAAGCTCCAAAAACCCAATATTCCTATCCGTCCTGTCGTTAACTACCACCCAGCTCCTGCATACCAATAAGCACGGTACTTGGCAACAATAATGGCTGATGTCATGCACCTTGACGATAAATACGCATTAAAGAACAGCCGCGAGCTAGCAAATTCTACCACTTCTTTAAAATTGACTGAAAATTGTCGACTTTTGTCAATCAGTTCATTTCCCGGGAAAGTGAACACGCACTGTCTTTTAAATTAAGTTAAAAGAGTTTATTCCCTATGAATGCACAATAATTAATTCTACTATTTTACAAATCACACTTTAAATCACTTTTCATTTGTACTATCAATTTATGTTTCAACTGCCTTCAAATATATTACGAAAAATTTTACTTCGCCATCAATCAATATCGTCTTCAATTCGCGTTCTAGTCTCTTTTCATTTAACTCAGCTTGATAGAGGGTCTCTAGTCATTTAATCCATTTCTCGTATATTGATGAATGTTCTGACGAGAACTACCCGCGATATTCAAGAAATTCTGAATACGCGCAATGACATCACTTGTTAACTTCCAGATATTGATCATGGATCTACTTGGTCGATTCTAGTGCTTTCGAGTACACGCTATTGCCGTCATTTGTTCACTTTTCTTGGTTGCTTCTATTCAATCTATGTTGATCATGATGTTATTAACGGTTGCGGCAGCAATTCCGACAGTGGTTCGCAGAAATGTGTGGACATGTAACAAGACTATAACTACTCGTATGTCCGTGTGAAATAACTTCGCTGAGAAGCTATTGCTTATAGAATATTTCAATGTCTTTTGTTGATATTAGTACTCCCGGTGAATATCAAACCTTGATATCAAATTCATTCGAGTTTTTTTTAAATCAGCGAAGTCACAAAAATTTAGAAAACATATAAGTTATAAAGGAAAATTGGCAGAAGTTGATGATTGTACCTGAGCACAATAAGTATTCATTTTCAATTATCTGCCTTTCTGTATTTTTATCTGTATATCCGACCATGCGTCGGTTTGTCTATGCAGCCATCTACGAGTATTTAGTCGTCTGTCTATCCATCTGTCTAGAGACTCATTAAACTAATCAGCATTTTTTCTACTTCTGAATCGGGGATCAGGCTACAATTCTCTAACCACAACAATTCGGTACGTGACAGTAATTAGATTTGATCCTTAGAGTATTTTATTCAAGAACGGAGTGTAAGTTTTAACTGTGATACTTGTTTAGCTTACAAATGCAAAGACTCCTGTGATTTTGTTAACTACTTGTCGTACATTATGCACTTTAAAGTGCAGAACTTGTTTAATTATATAAAACTTTCGTTGCAATTCATTCTGAATTTCTCCTTAGCATACCACATTTCCATTAATGCTCCTGGAGAAAATTTGCATGCTTTCGTTCCATTTTTGCGAACTTTCAAATACTCACCCCTAAATTTACTGATTTCCTTATTTTCATAGATTTCCAGTACCAATGCAGTTTTTACCTTATTAACTTTTTTGCATATTTTCTCACCCCATATCTGGTCGCTTTTTAGGGTTTTGTACTAAAATACAAAACCCTATTGCAATCACGACCTGTGTCCGTCTGTCCGTCTGTCCGTCCGTCCGTCCGTCCGTCCGTCCGTCCGTCCGTCCGTCTGTATGTCACAGCACTTTTTCTCCGAAACTATAAGGGCTACAGCCATGAAACTTTGTGAAAAGGTCAGAAGTGGTGACCTCTTGAAAGTTCACTGGTGGAAAAATTTTTAAAAGGGGTTCAAGGGGGGTCTCCCCATATAGGGAAGTGACCCCCCAAAAAAAAATTTTCACCATTGGTAGTCGAGTAGGGTGTCATTGGAAAGGTCTCAACGAGATCTTTTCAAAACAAGTCTTAAAATTGCCTTATGAGCACCGAGGGGGGCAGGGGAAGGGGAAATGTACGAACTTTTCGCGTACCCCCCCCTCGCGATTGGACACCTTCCATCCGAAAAATCTGAAAAAAATCATGAATGTAGGCTTTAATGAGTACAACAACAACAAATACATGAGAAGTCGAAATTAACTCAACTTTGTTAGTAATAGTATGATTTATTGATTTTATGTTTTCTTGAATAAAATCTAGACGGTACCCTTAAATTCAATAAAATTTAGTACACAGATGACTATTTATAAGATTGATCTGATTCTGAAAGTTTCATAAAGATCGAATAATATTTAACGAAGTTATAGCGATTTGAATTTTCCTGCATTACTATGGAACAATATGCCCTGTATTACTATGGAAACATATGGCTATGGAGCCATATGCGCTTTTTACCGACTTAGAAACTACAGCTTTGCTAGGATTTGCATGAAAATTTCAGGAATGATAGGTATCATGAAGATGAGTATATACAATTGAAACAAGTCGGAAAGGCAGGAGAGAGCTCCTAGCAAAAGGGCTTTGTAACCATTCTAAGATTCTAAAAAACAGGCCATGAATCGATGATTACAGTACAGAGGAGTGGCCCCTGAAAAAAAATTTCATGAAAGGTAGCCGATATGAGTATCAACTGAAAGTTCTCTATGAGAGTTTTTCAAAATAGTTCTTCTTCAGTGGGGCATAGGGGGGGGGGGGGGAAATACATGAAAAATGTGTTTCCTCCCTCGCGAATGGACACCCGTGATCTTAAAAATCGAAATAATTATCAAGGGAGATATTTGTGGGTATAACTATAACAAATATCTCAGAAGTCAAAATCCTTTCAACTTTGCTAATAATAGTATGATCCTCGAACATGACATGTTTCTTGATTTTATTCGTTACTGGTTACTGCATTTTGTAAGTTGAGTACAAAACCCTTCTGACATGAGCATAGGTCTGTCTACCCAACTTGTTTCTATTTGCATGTAATTATAATCCTTTTCTAATTAGTGTTCGTCGTGTGCATCAAACTCGTTGAAGCTCATGCCTTGCATTCCAAGCATTAATTAAAAGTCACAGAATTTTGCATGCTGTTTTCATCAGTTCTTCTCACTCTCATACTCCCGACATTTTTTTTTTTTTGTAACCAGAGTAAAAGTCATGATGGCCTTTTTTCACAAAACTCTTGACTTCTTATACTTGAAGCGTTCAGCTCCTTACTGTCGTTGTGTCACCACCCGCATATACATGTTGAACTCATCCATCGTCACTTCGGTGCAACGTCCTGTTTCATCATTCAGCGGAATTCCCGTTGCAAAAAATATGGAAGGTTAAAATAAGTATTCCAAAAATGTAAAAAGCACTTTTGAAGTTCACATAGTAACTCTTGCTGGGCTAGAAAGGCTCGGAATTTTACTTAGTTTGGACTGTACAAAGAATTTTTTGTTGCATCACAGGATTTTCGTAATTTCGAACTCATACATCTGCAAATAATTTGAAGAAGTTTTTCACTTCAAACTTTCAGAAGTTATCTCCATAAAAATCTTCAAAAAGTCCTCAAGGATCTCTTTTTGTCGTAGAAAAAATAAAAACTAAAAAGCTCAACTCTTGACTATTGCCGAAATTTTGTCATCATGTAAGTGGAGACGACACTGTATCTCATGAAAAGATTTCTGTTTCCTTGAATTAGCCACCACGTATCCAAGTGCACCATTAAACACTTTCTCATCACGGCAAGCATGTGCAGAGTGTAATTATCCTTGAAACTTGCAGGGTACTCACGCCCACCATTACTTTCGCCACGAATAAAACAATGGCACAGAATCCTGTAAATGACAATTATGGCTATTGTAGGTCCGTTTTAAAGCTGCAACTATACATGGCAACATATTCGCTGGGAGGAGTGTTTACACATTACCTAAAGGTTCTTTTGAGAGGACGATCACCTTGTCTCAAGTATCTGAAAAATCGCAACCCTTTTCTTTCGCTTCCCGTGAAATGAATGTTAGTAATGACTTTTCCGAAAAGCGACCATAATTTCTCCGCATATCCTTCGGCATGTCCCTATTGTCTCATGGCAGGTCCCGAATCTCCTTGTGCTCCCTTGCCTTCTTTCCCTGAATCCATTTTAAGATTAACATGCTCTTATTATCTGGGCGCTTTGCGAATGCAACGCTGACTTTGGTGACGGAACGACAAGTACAACTCATATCGCAGCGATATAGAAGCTGTGTTGATGGATTCCTTATTCTTTGGTCTACTTGCAATGACATCCAGAAAAAATGACGAAATAAAAAAAAAACAATCCTTCAAAAATTCATATATGCGAGGATAATTTTTGTAATATGCACGGTAGGAAAAAAGGAGAGATGGTACGAGTAGGTAGATAAAACGTGAGCCGAGCTCTTTGTTCAGCCATTTGGTTCCATTCTACGTTTTTGACTTTTTTTGGAAGCCAGTGGAGAGGGTTTGCATCACTTGAACGCGGAATCACTCGACAGTTCATGGAAGATTTGTCCTTTATATAATCATTCAGTTCTATAGAACAGTCAACCTGAAAATTTATCCCATCTAGATGGTTCCATTCTTAATAACTTTTAAACTGCTTTGAGGAATCAAAAATGTTACTTAGACATTAAAACAACTATCAACTTGATCCATTCTGATGTCTGAATACGTACATGAAAAACTATCATCATTATTAGAAAATGAAAAAGTTGACACTAGATTCTCTTATCGGCTTAGTGTGATGTCTTGTACAACACCTCGGGTTCTATTCCAGGACTTCACCCTCACGTGGCCATTCATCATAATCTCAAGGAAATCGGGTTGTCATAAATAACGTAATCAGGTCATGTATTTTAAGGCAGCCGCTATCCGTCAGATGATTTAAGACGGTAATGCCGTTTTTTCTTCTTCGACAAGATTACGATCAGGTCATTTCACTATAAAAGAAGTTTCTTTCGTCCTTCAATATTTGAATTGGTTTGGAGTCTGCAAGAAGAAAACGACATAGTCACCTATTCTATGTCCCCGTGCATACAAACGGTAGCTTCTTCATTCTACTCGCAGAGTATTTCCTTGACTTGATAACACCCATTTCCTAGCACTTTATTCAAAGCGAAAAGAAAGCGAGCATACTCGTATGCAATATATTCACAATTGTGTGCATGTTTCGAGGAACTCTATGACTAAGGCATCATCAGTGCTTTTCTTCACGTCCATTCTTATACTTTCTTTCTGCTCAAGACATCTGAGAGATAAGTGATAAGAAATTTCAAATAAAGTCATTTAGGCATCCTTTTACGAGTTGAAACGTTGCTCCACTGCTCCAGCTATTTTCGCGCTCATACATATGCTAAGGATTCGACGTGGCACATATGAGGTCATGCCCAACTGCATGCAAATGAGAAAGTGCATAAGGCAATAAAGCTATGCAAGTTTGGTAAGCAACAGTCGAGAATGCAATGAAATCTTCTATTATTCAATATGAAGAAGATACCAGAGACAACGTTTTTGTCTATAAGAAGTTATTTAATCCTCAAAAAAGGACGAAAGCCAACAAAATTCCAACGAACTTAAAATGTAATTCCTGTCGAATTCTTCTTAATCGGTATGAATTTTGCATCATTTTGTCGCAAATTATTTCATTTTTATTATGAACGCATGTACGGTCGTTTTTTTTTGTGTCTTCTTGAATTTGATCTGATAAAGCTGCAAGTTATGCTTGCAGCATCCAAAAATGTTGCAATGAAGAAATAGAGCCATTATCGAAAATGATGGCAATAATAGACAAGGGTGGCTACCACTTTCAACAGAGCAACTTAAGCTGCAGAACATGAGATTCAACTTACAGGGACACTATTTTGATGATCTGCCATCGCAAAGGATATTTTACTAAAAAATTGCTTGAGGGTAGTTTTGGGGCTGGTATGAATATTTTAAGGACAAATTTTAACTATCTGCTATCTTAATGTGAATCTGAATTTTAAAAACGAAAATATTGAAAGGATTTGGTTCTAGGAAGCATTAAGTCGATTGGATGGGGCTGCGGTGAGCTGTAACCAAATTGAGTTCTCAGAAGTATGCTCCTACCAGAAAAGTGCTCAAACTAATCCTGAATATGCTAATTTGTACATTCATCAATAATTTCACATCATAAATTATCTAAAAAAGTATTAATTTTAAATCAGTTTAATTATTTACCATCTAAATGGGGCAGTTATGTATGTCCTTGTATAAACGCAATATACAAATTTCACTACTTAAACAAAATTCATTTTAATCTTAGATGTCGACGGCGATCAACAACCGTATGGGAGACGTTGACATGTTAATATCTCCTAATGATTAATTAATTAATAACTAAAGGTTTGCAAAGTAAAGTAGAGTGAGCTTGAGTGAGTGAGTAGATAGAGGAGCAAGAGGATAGAAGGAGATAGAAGATAGGTTGGTTAAGAAAGAGAGAGCTAGAGAAGAAGAAAAAGAAAGAGACAGAATATTGAAAAAGGAAGAGTAGATGGAAGATAGGAAGAGGAATCAGAAAGAGATAGAAGAAAAGACGAGTAGACAGAAAGAGAAGAGAATGTTTTACATCATTTTCTTTTAAAGAAGATGGACTCGTTTCTATGACTGTTTCATACCATTTATTACCACAAACTAACTGACATTTCATACACTATTATGTACTAACTATAATACATTTCAGCTTAACCTCTAAATATCATATTCTTATGTGCTAACTATAATATAATTCATTTCAATATGTAACATCCGTTAGGATTAATATCAAAATAATGCATTTTTGTAGCCGCCTTGAACCCTGTGGATTAAGGCTTGCACAATGCAATCGTTAAACTCACTAAATGTGGTTGTTGGAATTTGATAACTTACCAAATGCATAAATGATTTTCGCCACATCATCATTTCCCACAGTTCGGATAGGAAAAATAATATGCATAATATCGTCGCTGTGAAATCAAGCCGACATATCTGCAAAATGCATATTTTTCACCTGGGCACTTTAAAGTTTTCGCATGAGATATTTTCCTTTTGGCGTCCGTTTCGTTAACCTCAAAGCCATTTTATGCATGAATAAAATTTAGACAAATACTGCTTATTGTAGTAGTAGTCGCAAATAAATCGAAATTGCTTAAATTATACGAAATATGCCAACATGCCAGTATGACTTTAAAATCAGTGTAATATTTGCTTTTGTGTCACTGTGGCTTCTTCTTTTGAAACATGTTTAAGGTAGAAATAAATGATAATATTTTCAATGAAAAAATAATTTATTGCTTCGCAATTTTTTTAAACAAAAATTAACATAATATTGTTTTTTCCTTTGCTGGTAACTGCAAAGTTTCACAAATTTTTAAAAAAATCTGAATAAATTGGCGGTATTATCCCGTCCGTAACTAACTTTAAGATACCCTTTTTCTTCTTCTCATCAATGGTAAGTCTCTTGGAATAAGCTTGCATCAGAACAGGATGCACGCTCTCATTTCTCCGCTTATTACTTTTCTTCGCCTCCTCCCAGGCATGTGATCCGTAGGATGTTTTGAAGAAAAAGTTGCCGTCGCTTTTAAATACTTTAAACATTCGAATGTCCAATATGGGTAAAATTACTTGGGAGTCCTTCAGAGCTTTTATGTCAAAAATGTCCTGATGGCTCAACTTATGAACCAGGTAAGGCCTGCCACTTTTTTTGCCGTTTTCATGGCCATGGCATATTGGAAAGGTAAGTATATCGGTCCACTTCGGAGTGCTCTGTCAACTTCTTTTTCAATTGTTGAGTGAGCTGTCGCCCTTCAGCTCAGCAATTATTAAATTGTAAACGGCTAGCTTTGAAACGTAGTAGTAGGAAGACGCCTCCCCTGCGGACATGACAGCACTGCCTGTAGGTCATATACTGCTACGACGGTTGAATCTGTGGTTTTCTTGTCATTCTGCTTTTCCAGTCTGGACAAGTCCTTTTCCAGAATATGATTCTCATATTCCGTCGTATTTCGTTTCGTGTTTTGGTAAATGAGACAAACATCACACTGATCTTTCTTCGGTGTAAAATAAGAAAGATTGTATGACTTAAAAATAGCTCTGTATTGGCAGTAGCTAATTCTTGCAAGGATGGACTCTTTTCTTTCCTTGAGATAATCTCTGTGGAGTTGAGCGATTGATTTTCCACCAGCGATATACTCCCGAGAACTTTGAGATCTTCAGTAATGACTAGGAATTGTGGGAATTTTTTCGATGTGAGCCTTTGCACTTTTCACGAGTTCTATATCTAACTTTCAATCCTTTCCATGCCTGCCTCTCATTTCCAAGCTTAGAACACCTGTACTTTTGTCAGTTTTTTCAAGGGTTGTACGAATAGCTATGTCTGATAGGTCGAAAGTGTTTTTAAAAAATTTTTTGCACACCCGTATTTTTTCCCATCTTTCGTTATCGAGTATGATTGATTAGAGCCCCTTTCCCTTGTTCAATTCAATGTAATCCACTGATACTTGGGGACAACTGCCTGTGTGCTTTCTTTTATGAACTCTCTTTGTCTTCGCAAGTCGCCCATTCCCCGAAACATTGTAAAAATCTCTTTTCGATAGTTCTCATTAATTTGTTCAGTGCACTTGAGTTTACAGTTGTTGCAGGGAGGCTTCATGCTTCGTTTGTTCACTCTTCCTCGAGTTTTAGACTCGTATTCCTCACCGCAGTTTCGCATCTTCTTTGCCAAACTTTCTTTTATTAAATTTGCCCCTTATCCTCCTTCTTGTAATTGGTTCTTTTATATTTTCAATCGCAGTCGCCGGTTCATCTCTACTTGCACTGTCACTTTCAGAGCCAGAATGTAATGCATTATAATCGGGGTCGACTTCATCATCATCAGAATTATGAAATGGGTTTTGATCTTCCTCGTCAGTAGAGTCCATGTTAATATTGTTGTTGATTTTGTAGCTTTCAGTCCCCAATATTTGACCCGTAACAATATCATCGGACAAAACAGACTTCTGAGCTTCCCGTGCCATTTGCTCTTCTACGACTTCTGCTGGATCCACCGCAGTCAAGTCAGTCATCGTTGGTGCAGGAACTTCTAATTCTAAAATTTAAGAAAATATATATTTATCTTTAAGCCACCAATGATCATGCAAATGTCGAACAGTATTGATTTATATCAATCAAAATGGCAAAAGCATGAACTTACTAGTCGGAGGGGAAATCTGGTTTTCAGTCACTCCTTGTATTGGTTCACATTACACCCATTCATTATTAGGGAATGTTTGTAGCTCAGTCAAATCAGTCTTGCTAGTTTTGGGAACATTTTCAGTAGTATTTCTGTATCCATAAATAATGTTGGAAGGAATGGATCAGGCAGCTTATTAACCCAAGCTTTCACATCCATTAGCTCTATAGGAACTTCTGCTAGATTTATAGTAAACAGCCGAGCGTTCGTTGATGAAGTAATTTCACATCCTAAAAATAGTTATTATAGATTTAGGGGGAAAAGTTTGAAAATGATGAGCAATGAGTGAGTGAGTTCTTCCTATATTAGTAGAGGCTACACCAATGCTTATGCAAGTAACCAACAGTACTGATTTATTTAAATCAAACGACAAAACCTAAGCTTACTAGCACGAGGGGAATTGTGGTTTTCAGTCTCTAATTGTATATCAGTCTTGCTAGTCGTAGGAATATCTTCAGCACTGCGTTCTAGATTGTTTCGTGTCGGAGGCAAAGCATCTGGTGGAATCACTTGCCCCGTCTTTGACTTTTCATCGCAAGTTTTAACATCAATACTGTACGTTTTTGCCTTCAAAAAACAACAATTACGAAAAAAATTAAAGTATCTAACTGCAAGGGTCGATTTTAAGCCTAGTAAAGTGTGAAACATCTTGCATAATGATACATAATAATAAAATAAACCGGCACATCTTCAAAAACATCGCATGAAACTTTGTTTTGATACAATTCAAACTGAATCATTGGAACACATTTCAGTTTTAATTAACACTTTGCTTTATTCACCGGGAGAAAATTTACCAGGAAACCGACTTATTGGCATATATGCCGGTTTGCTTTAGTTGAGTGCAAGTGCAAACTGGATTATCTGCCAAAAAGTCATTTCTGGGTAGTAATTAAAAATATACTATTGTGAGATGATTCAGTATTACTTACATGATGGACGTCTTTTCTCCTTGAAGATTTTGAAGCGACTGATTTATTGCCCAATAGATCTGTCTTCTGATACACAAAATGGCTGTTCCCGCGTAAATACATACCGGCCCAACGCCATCTGGCTGATTTTTACTCAACTATACGATATACCAGTTCGACATAAGGAATTTTTTGACACCAGTAACTCAAAAACTCAATTTTTTCACATATGCCGGTTTGATTTAACAGCGACGATATGCATTCGCATGTATTCAGACTATTTGTAATTCCCATGGTCCAACGCGGTGAGACTACACCGCCAGACAAAACAATAAAGTTCTATGCGGTGCGATCCCACGATCTAGCATAGAACATGAAACTGCGAAAATTTAAACATGCTTAGAAGCAAATTCCATCGACGCGTTGAACCATGAGAAGATTTAATTTGTGTATAATTAAAAATGTATTTAAGGTAAAGTGCAATAATAAAAGATGTCTATTGTCTCTCAAGCACTCGGAGTAATCATTTCGAGCTCAAGCATGGGCGACCGTGACAGGACTTTCGACAAACCAGGATGTCGGACCTTACTGCGAAGCAGCAACCATTGGGAGACGAGATAGAGCGGCTGGTGTGGAACTTCGCCAAGGATTCTTCATCCAGGTAGAGTCAGGAATATCTGCAGCAGCGACAACACCAGCTCAGCCAACTATGGCGGGAATTCAAACGTAACCACGGACTTATCGAGGCAGCTATAGAAAGCTTCAAGGAGTCAGCTTATCTACGCAACAATTACTATGACCAAATCGAGAAGCTAGCGATTAGCCTGTTGGAGAAGTTAGAGGAACTGTTGGCAACATCATCAAAGGGCACTCAAAGGGATAAACCAGAGGAACTCTTTGCGACATCGTTGAAGGGAGAGGCCACTCATAAGCAGCTGCCGGTGGAGGTGTTATCCATGGTCAACACCTTAAAAGTTTTGATGAACGTGTTAAGACAAGTAATGGACCGTCTTAATAGCAGATTGGCATCGCCACAACTAACGCTGTTTTTGGGAATGCAGCAAGTTACCGTGCAGAAACATTGGGAAGCCATTCAAGACAAGCCCTTCAGCCTTTTAAGATCAGCTGTCGTTCCTAGTAATTACGATGCCGAGGCATACACGAAGATGGAAGAAGTCGAAGTTCTGCAAATGAGGATGATGGAAGCTGGTTCTTCAACCCTAACGTCTTCAAGTGCCACAACGTCGTCATCTCCAACCGTAAAGCTTCCACGGATCCAGTTGCCCAAGTTTGACGGAAACTACTTGCGGTGGCAAGAGTTCCACGACTTGTTTTGCCAGCTGATTGACCAGAGCAACTTAGGACCCGCACAAAAATTGTTTTATTTAAAGGCAAACATGGGAGGTGAAGCCGAAGCGCTAATTAAGCACCTTACAGTATGTGACAAAAATTATAGTCCAGCTTGGGAGCTCATAAGGGAGCGCTATCAGAATAGACGCTTATTGTCACCTCCATCATACAGAAGCTCATTTCGCAGCCAAATATTAGCCAGGAAACGGCCAATAATTTAAAAGGGCTACATGACGTTACGCAGGAATGCATTCGGGGGCTCCAAACGTTGGAGGTGAACATAGATCAATGGGATCCAATTTTGATATTCCTGTTGCTGAAAAAACTGGACAGCACTACACATGTAGCATTCGAGCGTTCGCTTTCTTCGCCAAGAGAGTTGCCATCCATGAACCAATTCTTGCAGTTCCTAAAGTTTTGGTTTCAAGCTATGGAAGCAATAGGCGTGACACCTACCAAACCAAAGGTCTCCAAAATGGTCCTAACAGCAGCGGATAGTGGTTGCAAGATGTGTAGAGGAGTACATCAATTACACCAATGCAGCGGTTTTGTGAACCTGAATCAAGCCAACCGGAAAAAACTCGCAAGCAAGTGGCAGCTGTGCTTTAATTGTTTGAGAGCAGGTCATGCAGTAAAGGTGTGCACCTCACGAAGCTGTACAAAATGTGGGAAGCGGCATCACACACTGCTTCACAATGATGCAAGGGGCAACGACGCCATCCAAAAGAAATCTATCACGGAAAGCAAATCACTGGCGATGAAAGGCGAAGTTGACAACTCATCCTACGTTTTTTTGGCCACCGCAGAAGTTTTCATCATCAATCGCTACGGTGAACCTATTCATGCGCGAGTCTTATTGAACTCAGGTTCACAGATACACTTAATCAATGAAAGGTTTTGCACCAAACTTGGTCTCAAAGGAAAAAGAGACAACCATGAGATTGTTGGGATCGGCAACACTACACAGCAATCTAGACATCGTGTGTCTTTACGTCTGAAGTCTAAGCTATCCAGCTACGAGGCACCACTAGAAGCCCTTGTTATCAGCGAGATAACAACTCATCACCCAACACAAAACTTAGACACATCATATTGGCCGATTCCTAAGAATATTTCGCTTGCTGATCCGCACTTCAATCGGCCCAAGAACATTGATCTTCTTATTGGTGCGGAGCTGTTTTGTTCTCTGTTATGCAGTGAAAAAATAGCCATGGGACTTTCACTACCAGTTCTGCAAAACACTATGCTAGGATGGGTGGCAATCGAAAGGGTTGATAGTAGCATCGATGCAACGAAAAACATGTTTTGCGGCACTTTGACAAGCCTCGACAAGGAGCTTGAACGCTTTTGGACTATGGAGGAAGTCAAGGAAATGAAAAAGAGAATATCAGAAGAGGATTGCCAGTGCGTGGAATTTTTCGAATCTACAGTAACAAGAAACAATGAAGGAAGACTTGTAGTCCGATTACTACCCTCCCATCCACCTTCAAGTCTAGGAGAGTCGAGAAACTTAACAGAACAGAGTCTTAAGAGTTTGCTGAGGAAGTTGGACAGAAACGATGAACTGCGGTCAATGTACACAGATTTCATAAACGAATATTTGGCTTTGGGGTACTTGGAACCCGATTTTGACTCTTCACATCTTGACGCAGCACTGAATACCTCATCATAGTGTGCTTCACCCAGACAATACAACCACTAAATTGCGAGTAGTATTCTATGGATCCGCAAAGACGTCGACCAATTTGTCTCTGAATGACATACTGCATACGGGACCTGCTCTGCAGAATGTACTGTTTGGTATTTTGATCAGGTTTTGCACATTTAAGTACGCAATGACAGCGGACATACAAAAAATGTTCCGCCAAATACTTATTAACCGAGAAGATCAAGAATACCAAAAGATTCTATGGCAAGAGAGTCCGAATGGAGAGCTGAAAACATATCGCCTAAAGACGGTGATATACGGAACCAGATGTGCACCATACTTAGCAACGAAATGTCTCCTAAATTCAGTAGATACTGAGGAAAAAAGATTTCTAATGGCAGCTTAAGTCACACGACGGGACTTCTATGTTGACGACTTGCTCATCGGTATGGATGATCTCTAACAAGCCATCAATCTGCAGCAGCAACTCATTGAAATGTTGCAACGTGGTGGGTTCCACTTGCATAAATGGTGTTCTAATAACATAACACTGCTGAAATGCATTCCAGCCAATAATCGAGCTACGGAATATAATGTCACCGACTCGGATGATACCGGCATTATTAAGGCTCTAGGATTAATATGGCATCCTGCATCGGATCAATTTAACATCAATACCAACGTTTCTGGTTTTCTGGTTTCAATCACAAAACGAGTTGTTCTTGCACAGATGTCACAACTCTTTGATCCCCTCGGACTAGTTAACCCAGTTGTCGTACTTGCAAAGAAATTCATGCAACAACTCTGGGAATTCAAAATTGACTGGGATACACCTCTATCGGAAAAGCTCCAACAAAGCTGAAGGATTATAGAGCTCAACTATCAACATTGAGGAGATTAGCCATACCACGCTATATAATGAATACCACCAAACGAAAGAGGACGCAACTCCATGGGTTTGCGGATGCTAGCACGCTAGCTTACGGTGCTTGTATCTATATGCGCACTGAAGACATCTATGGAAAAATCGACGTTTCCCTAGTTTGTGCGAAGAGTAGAGTCGCTAGGCGGTACCAAGCTACTTGCTCAGCTCATGAGAAAGGTCCAAAACTCTGTACCGACAGAGATTGAAAGAGTTTTTTATTGGAGTGATTCTCAAACTGTTCTCCAATGGATAGCCTCGCCGTCATCTAAATTTACCACCTTTGTTGGCAATCGGGTCGCTTATATTCAAACTTTGACCGAACCAAACATCTGGCAACACATTGATTCAGCCAGCAACCCAGCGGATATTGTTTCCCGAGGAGTGCTTCCCAGCGAACTTTGTTCAAATAAACTCTGGTTTGAAGGTCCCGAGTTTTTAAAACAACAGCTGCCAGCATCAAACGTGATACAGGCAATAACCACAGTAGAACTTCCGGAATTACAAAAGCGAAAGACGGTTTTGATTGGCTCAAGTGATTTGCAAACCCAAATCATACGACGCAAACCATCATAATAATTTCAAACGCTCACAAGAAACAACCGCATTTATATTACGTTTCATTCGAAATAGTAAATTGCCCAAGGAGAAAAGAAAGCTGAGCAGAAGACCCAGCCCATTGGAAATGAAAGACGCACTCAAGATAATTATTGCCGTGATAGAGGCCGAAAGCTTTGAAGAGGTTCTTAAGCATCTACAAACCCAAGGAGCAGTCCATCAAAACAGCAAACTTCGATTCTTAACACCATTCATAGATCCAGACGGACTTATACGCGTTGCCGGGCGAATTATAAATAGTGATATTCCAACGAACGCTCAGCACCCGTGGCTGATATCATCAAATCACGAGTTTACTCCGCTTATTTTCAGTCATCTCTATCAAAAATACTTGCACGCTGGAGCACTAGCGCTTCATTATGCGTCACGTGAAACATTTTGGTGCATCAATAGCAGAAGGATGGCATCCAAAACAGTTTGGCAATGCATGCTGTGTGCACGACTTAAACCAAAAACTCTAACTCAATTGATGGGGGACTTACCAGCAGACAGAGTACGAAGATAGAGGCCATTTCTCCATGTTGGAGTCGACTTTTGGGGTCCAATCCAGGTGCACCATAAAATTTATGGGAAACGTCCAGACAAGGCCTACATAGCGCTCTTTGTAAACTTTTCAACAAAGGCCATTCACTTGGAGCTAGTTTGTGACCTTTCATCAGCGGCCTTCATTGGATGTCTTAAGCGATTCATCGCAAGTTTAGGACGTCCTGTGAAAATCTTTAGCGATAACGCTACATATTTTGTTGGAGCAAACACGGAGCTGCAGGAACTCACTTTACTATTTAACCAGCAATTTGCACTGATTAAGGATAGCTGTGCCAATGAAGGTATAGAATGGTTGCGCATACCACCACTCCCCCCCACTTTGGTGGATTATGGGAAGCCGGAATTAAGTCCGCTAAATATCATTTGAAACGAATTGTAGGATGCGCTTCCCTGACGCATGAGGGACTAAGTACGGCAATGTGCCAAATAGAGGCCGTACTGAATTCTCGGCCAATCGGCCAGATGTCACCGGATCCAACTTATGTACAGGCCCTAACACCAGGCCATTTCTTGATCGGGGAACCTTTAACAACAATTCCTGAGCCTCAACTTGACCCTGGATCCATGCCTCTGTTAGCTCGATGGAAATTGGTGAGAGGTCTACATGAAGCCTTCTGGCACCGATGGTCAAAAGAATACCTTCAAGACTTGCAACAGAGGCAGAAATGGCAAGAAATCAAGCACAATGTTGAGCCAGGATTATTAGTCATGCTAAAGGAGGAGAACTTGCCGCCTCTCAAATGGCGCTTAGGAAGAATAATCAATGTAAAAAAGGGATCTGATGGCAGAGTAAGAGTGGTTGAGATAAAAACCGCTACTGGAATCACCTCAAGAGCAATAAATCTGATCAGTCCACTACCAAACATCGGAGAGCCTTCCACAACAGAGAACAACACTACCAACGACCTTCACCGGAACTATTTCTCCCCAGTCAACACTGATCTCATTGACGCAGTTAAAGGCCAATCCAGGAAAAGAGTAGAGAATGTATCCAATGACTCAGCACCGAAACGAGTACGAAAGTTTCCTATACAAACCTTACTCTGCCTGCTACTAGTCCTTCCGGTATTGGTAGTTGGAGAAACGGAAACGACTTCAGCCGAAGGAATAATGGAGCTAATACCATTCAAAGAAACCCCTGGTATATATTTCGAGTAAGTCAATAGGATAAAATTAACGGATGACAGCTGGAAAATAATCACATTTTACGACTTAACAAACTACTGGATGGAATACGATGGTATTAGAAGATATATTCCTAGATTGATCGATATATGTTTTCAAGAGGATCAGCTACTCCACATCGGCCAATATTGCAAGACCCTAATATCGCAGTTCGAATATTTGCTCCGTGAAATCGAGCACAAAAACGAGCTTTTGCATCCAAATCAACTACGCACAAGAAGGTCACCTCTGAATATAATAGGCTCAGCTGCTCACCTTTTATTCGGAGCATTAGATGAAGAGTTTGGCAGTCAGTACAAAAACGACATCAGTCAAATAAAACAAAACGAAGGCTACTTATTGGAACTTATAAAAAATCAAACAATAATACTTGATTGTACTTTAAACATTCTAGCCAAGGAAACAGAACAAATCAACCAACAATTTCGTTTCGTGAAAACACAGTTTGAACACTTCGCAAACACAACATTCCAAATTGAGACTCTCAGCAATATTTTTAATTCGTTAGCGCTGCAAACAATCTAACTTCAAAGGCGTGCAGGATGTTCTATTGCATGTTGTAACCAACACCTATCAAGGCAAAATAAATCCATTGCTAATAAAGCCTTCACAACTTTGCAGAGAACTGCAAATCATCAGAGAAAATCTGCCCAAAAATCAAATGCTTCTGGTATCTTCAGAATTTATAAATAAGCTCTACAGTATTGCTACCGTGCGTACGAGAACAACTATGAAGCGAACCATATTTGACATACGGATACCACTCAAGTCTGTGGAAGAGTTTCAGTTGCTCAAACTTTACGTTGTTCCAACAATTTTGAACAACATTTCAGCATGTAAAAAACCTTCCACTGTGTATCTAGCGACCAACTTGAAAAGAGACAAATTCTTTCCATTGTCAACACAAGAACGCAGTAAATGCCTCCAACTTTCGGATATCGAAATGATATGCCCTTGGAACCAACCTATTCACACCACACATTCACATATGTACAAATGCGAGACAGCCCTTCTTGCTCACAGGGTTAATTCTTCCGCATACTGCAACGTACAAATTGGTCCAATGGCCAATACATGGATACCATTAGCTACTTCCAATGCCTGGATATACTTTTTGAAGGAGCGAACAACATTCGATGCCATATGCCAAGGAAGCGTTCGAGCCCTTCAGCTGAATGGTACTGGGGTTCTAAAACTAAGCCCAATTTGTGAACTAAACCATCCAGCAATCATTATTACTGGCCACTCGCAATACCTTGATGGCATGAATTTTTCCTTTTACCCGATGAGCAATCTGTCCGACTACATCAGCCAAAGTATGTTACATTTTACTAACAAAATGGACTTCAATGATATAACCATTGACAAAAGGCTATGGGGCCACATCAAGGAGGGTATTGACAAAATAAAACAGGCCAAACTCCCAGAAACCATTTCTTCGCACAACACGCATACATACATTGTACATTGTCAGCTACCTCTGCTTACTCTCAATAATAACAGCTTTAATATGGTTGACCTGGAAAAAATTACGCATTCACCGAAAACCATGTTCACCAAACATTACATATCGACCACCAATTCCCCGTCCTAGAACATCAATACATCAACAGGAACAAGAAATTATCGAAGGCTATTCAACTGTTGAACCATCTCCACGAGTGTTTCAAGTGGGGGAGGATGTTCGAATTTGATAACTTACCAAATGCATAAATGATTTTCGCCACATCATCATTTCCCACAGTTCGAATAGGAAAAATAATATGCATAATATGCATAATATGCATTCGCATGTATTCAGACTATTTGTAATTCCCATGGTCCAACGCGGTAAGACTACACCACCAGACAAAACAATAAAGTTCTTTGCGGTGCGATCCCACGATCTAGCATAGAACATGAAACCGCGAAAATTTAAACATACTTAGAAGCAAATTCCATCGACGCGTTGAACCACGGGAAGATTTAATTTGTGTATAATTAAAAATGTATTTAAAGTAAAGTGCAATAATAAAAGATGTCTATTGTATCTCAAGCACTCGGAGTAATTATTTCGAGCTCAAACAGTGGTAAATAACAATATATTGCAAAAATCTAAATATATCACATTTCGTTAACTGAAACTGAACTTGCCTGCTTCGCGACCAAAAGCCAAAGAGAACAGCTGATGAAGAGTCTTCTTGTTGCTAGCTGATTGGTTACCAGATATGTGGTGCAAATAGTTTTTATGATCGCCACAGTACTCCCTTTCCAGAATTGACGTCAAGTTGATGTTGGCTTTGACGTCTGACTGTACGTTCTGAGGGAAATGTCATGATGTTGTGCTTTGTCACCTTTTTTAGTATACGCTGGTTTCAGTCGTTCGGTTGAGACGGTCGCATCTTGTCCCTTTATCTTGATAATGAAGACGTGATCGCTGATTCGTTTAACCACCTCGTGTGGTCCTGTGTAGGGTTGCTCCAACGGCTGTCTGACTACATCGACTTGCAGTAAGACATCAGTGCAATAGTAGAGATCCTTGTATTGAAAAAGGCTTCTTTTTATGTGATGGGCTGTTAGTGTTGGTTGAAGGAGTCACATGTGCTCACAAAATTTCTCGACAAAAAAGGTAGGATTGGCTGGCATGTCCTCGTTTGTAAAAAATTCGCCCGTAACACGTAGCTGCTCGCTGTAAAGTAATTCGGCAGGTGAAGCTCCCAAGTCCTCCTTGAGTGACATTCGCTATTCTCATAGAACAGTGGGAAGTAATTCTATCCAGGATGTTGGTTGACTGCACCTAAGAGCTGATTTGAAGGTTCGGTGCCTTCACTCAATCGCACCATTGGACGCAGGGTGATAGGATGTTGTTCTAATTCATTTCATTCCAGTCAGATTGCTAAGGGCTCAAAAAAGTGCGCTCTCAAATTGGTCGGTTGTCAACGTTTTCGGAGTTCCAAAACGCGCAACCCAGGTGTTGTAAAAAGCGTTAGTGACTGTGTCCGCAGTCATGTCTTGCATGGGGATTGCTTCTGGCCACCGTGAAAACCTGTCTACCATGGTAAGACAGTATCGATACCCGCTCACCAATGACAGAATGACGATGTCGATGTGTACATGATCAAAACTTTCGCTCGGTACGTTTATTGAGATGGGCTGGTTCATGTTGTGCCGTTGGATTTTCAAGTGTTGTCAGGAGATGCAGTTGCGGGTCCATCGTATCGTGTCCTTCTGAATACTGGGCCATACGTACATTTGGCGCAGTTGGTGAAGGGTGGCCTTGCCGCTCGGGTGAGCGAGTTCGTGAGCTAAAGCAAAAGCCTGTTGACGAAGTTCCGGTGGGACGTAAGGATGAATATGTCCCGTTGAAGTATCGCAGTAAGCTGTTGAAGTTCCGATTGACAGCTTTTGTAGTTGTAGTCCCGTGTTGTTGATGTTGTCTAGGAGCACATGAAGCTCGTCGTCTTCTTGTTGAGCCTCGGCTAGTTGAGTTGGGTCTAAGGTGAATGGCATGTTGATCGTATTAATTCTGGAGACAGCGTCGGCTACCAGATGAAGCAGTTAATACTGCAGTATATTTAAAGAATAGAATGCCAGCCGCCAGTTTAGGTATGATGACACCTTTTGAGATGTGGACAGGTGAGAAACTAGACTTAAGCTACGTCAGAATTTTTGGCAGTAAGGTAATGGTGCATGTTCCCAAAATACAAAGTCGAAAATGGGATAAGAACGCTGACAAATTGATTTTAGTTCGGTATCCAGATAACGTAAAAGGATACAGATTATATAACCAAAAAACTTAAAAAATTACTACGAGCAGAGATGTTATTATTATGGAGAAAACGGAGTTGAACACAGCTCAGATAATAGCAAACAGTTGTGAAGAAAATTCAAAGAATGATGAAAACTCAGAAGATGATGAAAGTGTATCAGAAAATCCAGTTTCAGATCCAAATGATCCAACATATATTTGGATTCATCGATTTCCGAAGATGATTCTTATCAATCTATGGCTGAAGAAAAGTCTATCATAGAGGATGAAGTTCAGATTGAGCTGGATACTAAATGTAGAGAAAGCCAGTAGAAAGGTATGGTATAACTAATCTATGTATTCTGGACAACCTGGAATCATACGATGAAGAAATCAGTTATGAAGCACCAATGAATGGACCAGATAAGAAACAGTGGAGACAGGCGATGACAGATGAACAGAAGGCTTTCAACGACAATCAAGCATGGACATTTGCAGGTAGGAAAGAACCTGATAGAATGGTGCAGTGTAAGTGGATATTCAAAAAAAAAAATACGAAAGCGATAATAGTGTGCGGTATAGGGCAAGACTGGTCGCAAAAGGTTTCTCGCAAAAAAGAAGGCTTGCACTACACTAAAACATACTCACCAGTGCTACATTACTCTACATTAAGACTTTTATTTGCTTTAAGTGTCAAACTTAAGTTTGAAATTACTCACTTAGATATAACTACAGCATTCCTAAATGGTTACCTACATGAAAATGTCTATATGCAAGTGCTGCCTAATTTTAATTGAAAATTGTGTTCTCAAATTAAATCGTGCAATTTATGGTTTAAAACAATCAGCCAGGGCCTGGAATGAAAGAGTAAATGATTGTTTTTTAAAATTAAATTTTTTTAAGTCAAAGTTAGAACGATGTCTATATATAAAAAGATGTAAAATGGAGCAGATCATAATAGCAATTTTTGTAGATAATTTTTTCATGTTTTCAAACAGTAGTAACATGGTTAAGAAATTAAAAACTAATCTAATGTCAAAATTTAAAATTAAGGATTTGGGGCAATTGAAATTGGGGTATGAGGGTAAAAATGTATGAGAATGACTGTATTTCCTTAGATCAAGAAAAATTTGTAGATCATATTTTAAGTAAATTAAATATGACAAACTGTAATGTTGTTGATACTCCGATTGAAAGTAATCTAAAACTAGAGAAAGGTGTAGATGCTTGTAAGCAATACCCATATCAGCAATTAATAGATAGCTTAATGTACGTTAGTGTTTTAACTCGCCCCGATATTTCTAATAGCGTGAGTTACTTGAGCCAATTTAATAACTGTTATTCCCATACTCATTAGAAGCATGCAAAACGCATTGTAAGATACTTATATAAAATTAAATCGTATGGGCTAATGTTTAGCAAAGATAATTGTAAATTGGAAGGTTTTGTTGATGCAAATTGGACCTCGAACACTCTAGATAGGAAATCTTACACAGGTTTCTACTTTAAACTGTCAGGAACCTTTATTTCACATGAACGTAAAAAGCAACGCACTAAAGCTTTGTCAAGCACTGAGGCTGAACATATGGCGATAGCGGAAGCCTGTCATAAGGCTATTTGTTTAAGAAGCTTGTTTTATGAAATTGTAGGCAGTTGTGATTTTGTAATTATATTGTATAATGATAATCAAGGTGTTATCAGAAAACCCATTATTTCATCAAAGAACCAAGTACACAGATTTGCGCCATCATTTTGTTAGATGGCGCACATCTATGTGCGCCATACCTGCCTGTATCATATGACAATAAATTTAGTCTTTGGCAAACCACCACGTGAGCTTCAGTTTTTATTTTACTATAGTTCATTTCAATATATAACATCTCCTCTTTTTATTTTATTATTTTTGCTTTCTCTCTCACTTCTAACCACTTCGAGAAAACTAAAAACGGCTTCTCTCGGAAGTCAAGTATATCACAAGCCACTTTACTAAATGGCAGATTTGGAATTTCATGTGGAATCAATGGAGACCTACAATTTGACACAGCTACTTATAAAATCTTCTATTTGCCTGTTTATACCTGGCCAATATACAGTTAAATTTGCTAGCTCCTTTGTTTTGGTCATGCCAAGATACCCGTTGTGCAAACTTTTCAATATCTGTGCACGAAGACCAATTGGAATGATGAGTCTTTCTTCATAAAATAGAAGACCATTTTCACAGCAAATGTCAATTTTAACTTGCCAGTACTTTTAGATAATATATTTAACTTTAGTTTTATTTTTGGGCTAACATTTTTGTACTCTATTAATTCTTTCCACTCATCATCATTAACATTGGCTTTACGAATTTCCTTCGCTCTTCTATCACTGACATCGATGGTATGAACTACAATATTTAATGTCGTGTCAACAGGAGCCAAATTTTTACCCTTGATACTTCTAGACAGTGAGTCCGCTATGTGCATCTCTTTTCCCGGAAGGTACCTGACTTCAATATCATACATCAATAATTTTAGTTTTATCCTCTGTAACCTGTTTTTTTTTGTGATAGGGAGGTGAATGCCCATTTACGCATGGAGTGTTGGACTCCCATGCTCACAAGAAGGTGACTGGACTACCCACTAAACACCTCCCCTGTCAACCTGAGAACCTAGCCTGGAACCGTTTGACACATTACTTCGGGCAAGTTCTCGTTTCAAGCTGGGGAATCCCTTTCCTAGCGGGAGGGGAGAGGGGAAAAGAAAGTGACAGAAAAGTTATCCCCAGCCACAACGCCCCCGGCTGCTATGAGTCCCTTTTATATTTTAGGACTGCCCGAGCATAATGTGCCACCTGCTTCCATTTGTCAACCGATTTGAGCATCACCGTAACTATATTATCTGGGGTGAGCTCTCCCGTCTCCCTGTAGAGGTCCCTTCGCAGCTTGACCCATTTTGTGCACGCAAAAAAATGTGTGGTAGGCATTGTCCTTCTCTCCTGGGTAAAACCGATAATCGGGGGACTGTGACTTACCGATCTTGTGCAGGTACCATGCCATCGATTTAGCCACGGTCTCACATCTGGGGTGAGGCACGCAGTCCTCCTTCCCTCCGAACAATCCACCCAAGACTGCTGCCAATAGTTGAGCGAGCGCAGTCTCTCTTCGCGGACAACCATCTTCCACGCATCCTCGTTTTGGCGCAGATAAATAGTGTGGCGCTCTCTAGCAAAGAGGGCGACAGGCATTACGCCTGCACTAACTCTCACCGTGGAATCAGAGACTGTAGGATACGAAAATGCAATCCTCAGTGCTCTTCTTCTCTGAACCTGTGCCAAACGTTTTCGAGATACCTCCTTACTGAGAGCGTCACCCTATACTTCTGCTCAGTATAGTAGCTCTGAGCCTACAGCACTCATCAAGAGGCGTTTTCTTGATGGGCTTGGTCCCCCTACGTTGGAGATAAGTCGACTCAGAGCCGATATTCCCGAGGCAACCTTCCCAGCCGTTGCCGTGATTTGCTCAGAGAAACTCATCTTCAAGACGATCAGTAGCCCCAGGTACTTCACCGATGGTGTTCATTCGATTTGTATATGTTCAATACTGATCATTCTTACTCTAGGGATTCTCTTTTTTGTCAAGATGACCACTTCAGTTTTCTCCAGTGCTAAACTGAGCCCGCGAGCAGTCATCCAGTCTCTCACTCAGCGCATTTGCATACCTAGCCTAAGTTGCGCTTGTTCAACAGTGCGTTCAGTGACCAGAGCCGCAACATCATCCGCATAGTCGACCAAGCGCGACTCATCTGGCATCTCAAGTCTCAGTAGCCCGTCGTAAGACACGTTCCACAGGTCCTGGGCAACACCCGATGTGATTTCCATCCTTCGTTGTCCCTGTGTCGTGTCGTAAAGCAGGCTTCGGTCATTTAGGTAGTTCCTCAAAAGCCGCATTAGATATTCTGGAACTTGAAAAGAGTTTTCCAGCGTATCCAGAATACCCACCCATCTAGCGAAGTTGAAGGTATTCTTGACATCGAATGTCACCAACAGGACGATCCGTCGCTTGGTGCGACTATATGTCTCTGCCCTTTGGACCGCGTTCACCACCTCTGCAATTGCATCAATGGTAAAATGTCCTGCTCTAAAGCCGTACTGCCGAGGAAAGTGGTGCATCGGAGATTGCCCCACCTCAGCGTGTAGTGAACCCACTCAATATAGCTCAATACAAGGTGAATCAGTTGATCCGAAAGTTAAAGAATATTGGTGAATCAATCAATTACTTTTGGAGTCAATAAAGCGTATGAAGCGCATAGCGCACATTATTTCCAACTTAAGATTGATAGGCTGTTATCATATGAAATCGAGTTAAAAGACATGCTAAGTTTGCTGCTAGAAGAAACATCAGACGATTTTTCGGAAGACTTTGAGAGATGCCATGAGCTGCAATAAGGCCTCCAAAGAACAATAATTGACTTGCAACAGTAACTGGGTTTGCTTCAACCAACGCCACAACCACAAGAAGTGCACTACAGTCATGGAAATAGTCGAGTGTGGCTTCCAAAAATAACACTTCCGATCTTTAACGGTGACTATTTGCTCTGGACGCAGTTTCACGACTTGTACGTGCAGTTGATACACACTTTAAGTAATACTGAAAAGTTGTATGATCTTACAAGCAATTTGAATGGTGAAGCGGAATCTTTAGTACGGCATTTATCAATCACATCTGACAATTATGAAACGGCTTGGGAGATGATTGGCAATAGGTACAACAATACCAGACTCATAGTCACTGCTACCTGAACAAGCTTCTTGGTCAGCAATCGATAAATTCAGAAAGCTCGAGTGCCATCAAGTCATTGCACTATACAACGAAAGAGTGCTATTTAGCCCTCAAGAACCTAAAGGTTGGTGTACAATCTTGGAGCCCAATCTTGTTACATCTAATTTTGCGAAAACTCGATAAAACGACACACACTCTATATGAGCAAAGCTTAAGGAACCCAAGAGAGTTTAGGTTAATTGAAGAGTTCTTACGATTTCTCGACGGTAAATTTCAAGCACTAGAAACTGTACATAGAGATGAGACTACAAAGCGACAATATGCAAACAGTGGTAAGAAACCCAAAAGTGTGTTAGCAACGAATAAACTAGAAGATTGTTTGTACTCACCACAACAGCTTCATCAGCTGTTCAATTGCAAAGAATTCCTTGCACTGAAACCAGATAAAAGGAAGCAATATTTGATAAATTCATCCCGGTATTTGGACTGTATGAGAACGGGACATTTTTTTAACCAGTATACGTCATGTGGCTGCTTGAAATGCAGCGAAAAGCACAACATGCTTATACATATGCCAGAAACAGCAAAACTGACATCGCAACCAGTAAATGCACCGAGCCCAAACTCTACGTCACTTACTGCTCAATTGGAAGATATTAGATCTGGTTATGTATTGCTTGGAACAGCAACCGTTAAGATTTCTATCGGGGACCAAAAACATGTCATTTGTAGAGCTTTGCTTGATTCGGGGTCTCAAATCAATCTAATTACAGAGAATCTGGCCAGAAGACTCGACGTGAAACCAACACGGAACTCAGTAGTGATAGAAGGTGTAGGAGAAGCCGTCCAAAAAGCATCCAACAGAATAAGTATCCTTGTATCTGCTGCCAATACAGATTACACCATGAATAAGGAAGCTTTTGTGTTAAAAAAATAACAGGTAGACAGCCTGTTAGACACGTCAATATTCAGTCGTGGCCAATACCAGAAAACTTGAAACTAGCAGACGTCGAATTTAATCGACCGGGATGCATTGATGTATTGATAGGAGCCGAGTTTTGTCATCATCTGATGCTACCTGGAAGGCAAACCTTAGGTCCTGAGCTGCCGTTCATGCAAAACACGTTGCTTGGCTGGGTTATTGCCGGAAAAGTGGCAACCACTGAATGTAACAGCAGTTTTTGCAACATATGTACGTCATGTGATACGGATATTAATATCTCGAAACAAATCGAAATATTCTGGCGACTCGAGTAAACAAACGCAAGGCATTCATTTACTGAAATGAAGAGAAGTGCGAGAAACATTTTAAGCAAGAAACATGTCGTAATGTTGAAGGACGTTTTGTTGTTAGACTACCGTTTAAAAACGAGCCTACAGCCTTGGGTGATTCGGAGGATACGGCTCTAAATCGATTTTATTCATTAGAGAAGCGGTTAGCAGCAAACAAAGAGATAAAAGGTCAATACGTGGAGTTCATGGAAGAGTATTTGCGCCTTAACCACATGAAACCAGTGACGTTAGCCAACATCAAGCGACTATGCTACTTTCTACCTCACCATTACGTACGCAAGCCAGAAAGCACCGCCACGAAATTAAGAGTTGTGTTTGATGCTTCAGCGAAAACCACGACAAATATATCTCTAAACGACATATTATCAAAAGGCCCGGTCATTCAAGAGGAACTATTCTCCATATTACTCCATTTCAGAATGCCACGTTACGTATTTACCGGAGATATTGAGAAGATGTACCGACAAGTTCTGGTCCATGACGACGACCAGAAGTATCAGCTTGTGTTCTGGAGAAACAATCCTGAGGAAGAGCTTAAGTGTTATCAGCTTACCATTACATACGGCACTACATCAGCACCTTATTTGGCTATCAAAACGTTGCAAACATTGGGAGAACAACAATCGACTGTATACCCTCTGGGCTCAAAGGCCGTAAAACGTGATTTCTACGTCGATGACGTTATAACTGGATCAGATAGTATCACAGAAGCATTCCAAATACAATCAGAATTAATAGCGCTGTTAAAAGAAGATGGTTTCCGTTTGAGGAAGTGGTGTGCAAATCATCCCCGCTTGTTAGAACGTTTTCAACCGGAGGACATGGAGGTCGTCCTCAACTTCAACAACGAACCAGATGAACGTATAAAAACTCTTGGACTTATTTGGTGTCTTAAGCAAGATGTATTCAGAGTTCAACCGTATGTACCTAGTAAAGATAAAATAACAAAAAGAGCGGCTTACTCAGACATAGCTCACATATTTGATTCTTTTGGAATTCTTTCACCAATCGTGGTTATAGCCAAACTATTGCTTCAAGAAATGTGGGCGCTCAAGTCTGACTGGGACGATCAACTTCCTGCACACCTTGAAGCTAAATGGAGAGATTTCCGAGACATTCTGCAGCACCTGAAGGACTTTACTTTCCCAAGGCATGTTTTAGATCACCAATTCTCTAAAAAGATGCAACTGCACACCTTTGCTGACGCATCCGAAAAGGCACATGGCGCAGCAGTTTACATTAGAGCCTTCACCAAGGAAGGCATATTACTTGTCCAGCTGCTTTGTGCAAAATCAAGAGTAGCTCCAACTAAGAAAGAAACTATTCCACGTCTTGTACTCTGCGCAGCAAAGCTTGCAGCTGAGCTGAGTAACCGAGTGAAGATAGACCTTAATCTAGATGGCATCGAGGAATATTACTGGACAGATTCTACTCTCGTACTTGCCTGGTTGAACCGACCATCGTCGTCTCAGCAGACTTTCATTGCCAACAGGGTTGCCTCAATCCAGAGACTTACAGCTATAAATCAATGGAGACATGTAGAATCAGAAGACAATCCAGCTGATTTATTATCCAGAGGCACATCACCTGAGAAATTTAAAAAACAGTGAATTTGGTTTTATCCGATAATTCTAAATGGAGTCGAGTCACTAAGGCCAACAAAATTCACATCCTTAATCATGAAGGCATTTCCCATATCCATGCCACGCCAAATCATGGACGTGACTATGGAGATTCCCATGGGAACTCATTTCCCAAGCTTCAACGCGTCGTTGCATATGTAGTACGATTCACAAATAGACTGCGAAAAATCCATAACCATCATAAACATTTGACTCCAGAAGAACTTGACACCGCATTATGCCTCATACTAAAATCTATGCAACGAGATGAATTTTCCAAAGATATTCAGCAGCTAATAAAACGGAAGAACTCCTAAAAGACAGCTCATTACATGGATAGACTCCGTTTATTGATGGACGTGGAATAATCAGAGTTGGCGGTAGATTCCAAGAAGCAGGCATTTCTTTCGATGCTACACATTCAATGCTGCTACCGTACATGCATCCGTTTACTAAAATGCTTATAGAAGATTTGCATTGCAGACACTTCCATGCACCACCAAACACTTTATTATCAATCGCAAAGCAGAAATTTTGGCCAATCAAAGGAAAAATGATAGCCCGATCAGTGATCCATCATTACATCCAGTTTGCAAAAGCAGCTCCAAGGCTATTAAATCAGATGATGGGTAATCTTCCTGCTGCACAAATTCAGCCTGCGAGGCCCTTCATAAGAACGGGTGTTGACTTTTGCGGTCCTTTCTGGACACACTTTTCAATACGAGGTAAAAGGCTAGTAAAATCATATATCGCAATATTTTGCTGTTTTGCTACGAAGGCGGTACATCTCGAAGTAGTAACAGACCTCACCAAAACTGCATTCCTTGGTGCATTGAAAAGATTTATCAGCCGTCGTGGTCACTGTAAGGACATGTATTCTGACAATGCCACAAACTTCATAGGAGCCAACAACCATTTGAACGAAGTTTACAAATCCATTTACAACTACAGTGCTCAAGAAGAAATAGCTAAAACATGTGCCAGCAAGGAAATTACGTTCCATTTTATTCCACCTCCAGCTCCACATTTTGGAGGGCTGTGAGAAGCCGCTGTGAAGTCGACAAAAAGGCTTATGCGCGACGCACTCAAGGCAGCCAGCCAGCCTTACGTGTGAAGAACTGGAAACATTGGTAATACAAATTGAAGCCACTCTGAACTCACGTCCTCTGACGCCATTTTCAGATAATCCAAATGATCTTACCCCTCTAACGCCGGGACATTTTCTCATCGGAGAACCTTTTTTCAACAATGTCGACCCCTTGGCAGCACCTCTGAAGGTAAGATTAGGCAAAAGGTGGGAAGAGGTGTAGAAATTTAAAAATAACGTCTGGAAAAAATGGTCTCTTGAGTACCTTCACTTACTGCAAAAGCGCCAAAAGTGGAAAGAAGAGCAACCAGACATCAAGCCTGGAGTAATTGTAATGATACATGAAGACAACATGCCTCCTCTACATTGGCCTCTGGGCAGAATCATTGCAGTTCATAAGGGCTCTGACAACCGCGTAAGAGTTGTTGATATAAAAACAGCAAACAAAATAATAAAACGCTCCATCCAAAAAATTGCACCTTTACCAGTTGAAATCGATGATACAACCAATTCGAGTACCGATAGTGTAGAGACACCAGCTGAACACCAACTTGTTGAGTCAATATCAGAAACAACCCGAAATTAACGCAATAATAGCGAAGATATGCCACCGAAGAAACGAAGACGAACTCTTGGATCAGTCCTGACAACGGTTCTATTGGCATGTCTCGTTTTCCCTTCAGCAAGAGCTTTAATGGTAGAATTAAAGCCCTTTAACGAGACCCAACCAACAGTATACTTTGAAAATCTTGGAAGAGCCAGCCAGTCGTATTCTACAACATGACAAGCTATTGGAAAGAATACACTACTTTGAAAAAAGCAGCAGACATCTTATATTGACTTTGCAATCAACTAGTGGAAAACAGAGTATGTTCAGACACTGTACATAGAATCCAGTTTTAGCTCCAAAAAATCGAAGAAGATGTCCATCTAATGCTTCACAAGACAACGCATCAAAGAGCCATAAGAGGTGCCATTGACATCGTGGGAAATATTGCGAATAGCCTCCTCGGAGTGTTGGATTCAAGTTACGCAAAAAAGATGGAAGAAGTAATTGATGATTCGACCTCAAATCAGAATCGTCTTCTACAGATGCTAAAAAACCAAACATCAATACTAGATTCAACAGTGAATATAATGCGAAGTAACTACAGCCGCATAAATGAGCACTTCAGCCAGCTAACAATAATTGCGATTAAACAGGCTGAAAAAATGAACCAGATTGACCAAGAAGTTATCCAACAACATAAATTTTCGACATATATCGCACATGCTATTCAACTCTTCACGGCTGTCAATGACTTACAACAAACACACAGAGCTTTAATTGACACAATTGTTGACGCTCACAATGGAAAAATAAATTCCCGAATTTTGGCAACACAGCAACTCCTCCAAGAACTACGCATGATAAAGAGCCATTTGCCGAAGGCATTAACACTCGCGCTACCAAAAGATGATCTGGTACAAATAAACAGGCTAATGACAGTGGGCGTTAAGCCAGGATCAAGGTACACCATAGTTCAAATTAAGGTTCCGCTAGAGGCTAATGAAGAGTTTGAATTACTCAAGATTACATCTATTCCCATTCTCATTAAGGACGACATGTGGGCAATCAAAACGACTACCCCATACGTCATAGTCAGCCTCCATAAGGATCAGTACTACCCGGTGGACAATACAGAGCGAAACGCTTGCAAATTTGTCAAAAACCACATTTTCTGCAATCAGCAGCACCCAATCTACAAGGCTAGTTTTGGTCCTAGCAAATGTGAAATAAGTTTATTCAACCATGAGACAGAAAATGGGAATTGCGAAGTGCAATCAATACAAAAACAATCCTACTGGTTCCAATTGCTTGCAACAAACCAATATCTCTTCTCAGTAGACAAAACAACTATCATCAACAGGGTATGCAATGGCGTGCCTTCACAACTATCACTTCAAGCAGCGGGAATTATGACTATTGGAGAAGGCTGCATTGTGAAGCAGCTCAATCTAACGATCCAGGCTCACAACATGTATGCGAGTGTAATCCAGCGATCGTACGCGGTCTCCATGGACCTCTACAAGCCAGAGACCTCCACTGCCAAAAAAGCTTAACGTTAACATATCACAATCAAATGTTCCGTTAAAGGATGTCGATGACCTCAAAAAAAGGATCAGCGATCAAAAGATTGCAGAAGACAGCACCGGGCTCAGCGCACATCATATCCACCATTATCTATTCGGCTACTTTGGTCTAGTACTTGCTATATAACTCGTAATCCTGATCACCTACAAGTCCTTCCAACATCGTCAATGGCAACCTACTCCGAAACCAAGAGGCCCATTCAAATTGGAATCAAGCACGCTCAACGAGTCTTGAACTGCAGTTCAACGAGGGGAGGATGTTAATAAATCTAGAAGCAATTACTTCAACAATCTCAAGTTCAATAACTTTCTCATGATAAAACAATCTCAACTTCAATAGCTTTCATTCCAAATTCTTACTAGCTTGTATTTTATAATTACATTGCCTTGCATTAAATTTAATAGCAAACATAAATTCAAATTGTATAAGTTCTCAAGCATTTTTGCATTGTCATTTACCTTCGATCAATTAACTGTAATATTGTGAAAGTATCATATCGCACCGCCAGCATAATCGTCAGCACGTGCATAATGACCCATTTCGCGTCGTGTGCCGTCTGATACAATCATAAGCATATTGTTAGTATAAAATACGAAGAAAAGTAAATAAAGATATTCAGTTTGTGTGAATCGTGGAATCAAGTATTTTAATTTCATCAATTTGTTTGCAGGAATTTTTTTAAACACTATACTTAAGCTGCAAATTAGTTTTTTTTTAGTTTTCCGAAAGTTGAAAAAAGCGCACTGAAATAAACGATTCAATTACGGTTTCTGAGATAAACGGTTCAATTGTAAACCACAATATAAAAGGCTACAAAGGTTTGCCTCAGAACAAATGGGACACTTAACAAGAATGAAGTCAATGGAATGGTCAATCCATAATTATTTACGAAAATTTTAAGAAGTAAGAAGGCATAATAATACTTCAACACGATTTTGCTATCTTTAAACCATTAGATAAACTGAAATCTCTCTTGACGTAATTTTACTACTCGCACTTCCGTTCTAATAAGAAGTGCACACGTATGCAAACTGTTATACACTTGGTTTGAGCCATTGATAAGCTCACATATCGGTTGACGTGATAATTTCTTTATAAAACGGAAATTCTTCTCAGGTATTGGCTTGGGCAGAAATATTCAAAATATTATATGTACATTAAAAGCATTTTGATACCTAAAAAGCTAATAGTAATGTAACCAAAATTACGTGCCGACTTTCTTTGCAGCAAGTTTAAAAAGATTCGAAAAGCTTAACTGATAATAGAAAGAATCTCTACGGCTGCAAAGGCAGACAGACACAACCAAAAACTCTTCTCTATTGAATGTATCTGGAAAATTGCGAGTATTCGCCGTAAACTCGCCGCCTATAACAGTACAAAGGAAGTGCGCATGTGGTACATCTCTCAGAGCGGGTATTGGATGTTGGTGTACACGTTGGTGAAGAGATTTGTTATTATTTTTTCAGTGGATTTTGGCGGGCGATGGAGATTGTTAGAAATGAGCGAATTCGCTCAAAGCAGATGCGCAGAAGGTGCGAGTCCACAATCAAATCTTATTGGAATGGAGATTATAAACAATGAGCACCAAGTGCCAGTAGCTAAGCAAGTGGTCTTTATAAACCGGTTCGCGACGATGCATGTGGTATTTGGACGGGAAAGATACGCAAGTTACAATTTAAGATGCTTGCAAAGATTCTTCCCAGATGATGCGGTGATGAGCTGATATGTGAAGACGCTATGGTCGCATTTACCATTTAAATTCTTTGTGAAGAGAAAAGAATTATGCCGCGAATGATTTTGCAAAGGACTTTCTTTTGATGGAATTCACTTGTGCTTATGTTCTCACCTTTTGTGGGTGAATAGAAGAGATAACATCAGAGGCGTAGTTGGTGAATTCCGCGAGAGAGTCTCAAGGGGCAAAGATACTTTTCACCGAAATCTAACAGATAATAGTACGCCGAGTGCGGAGTTACAAAGTCGCCTCAAAATTTTAACCCAGCGAACTGGTTTCTGGGGAACAGACGCAACAAAGGGGTGTGGAATGAAACGTTGTAGAGGCAGCGCAACCTAGCTCAAGAACAGGCGAGTCGGGTTACACACAGAAGACAGGTTCCTTCGAAGATGGAATCCGTTTTGTCAGGCAGTTCGATTCGAGTTGGCGTCGAAGTGAGGATGTGATTGGCGTGTTTAGCGGGCGCGTGAAAACTTGTGTAAATTTTTTTGGCAATGATGTCCGGGGAATTGTTAATTGATTGCAAGGATAAATGTCCAATAATATAAGATCTATGCAAAATATTTCAAGTGTTTCAAAGGATTTGCAGCTCATACAGTTGTCGGCACCATCGAAAAGAAGGATTGAATCGTAATTCTAGTTCGCAAAGGAAATTGTAATAAATAGTGCGGAAGTTGAGTGAATCGGAATTCAGATGTTCGAGACAAAGCTGGCGAAAGGCTAATGCTCCCACGTTATCCTGAGAACGTGTAGATTTAGTGTTTTACATTGTGTTTCAGTGTGTGGCCGGTTACTGACGGGTTAAAGGCTCGCTTAACCCTACAGGAAAAATTTAATCTTTATTGCAAGAAATAGTGATTCGAATCAGTGCAGTTTGGTGCGGCTTTAATTTGAAAGAGTGATAAAGTTCGACACAGTTTGCTATCATAAATCCACCCATCGACATTGATTGCCTGCAAGGAATACACGTTTGTAGCTGTAGCTGTGCAATTAAGGATATTTATACGAGGAAAGGACTCGCGTGGAGAGAAGTGTAAGCTTGATATTAATTAAAAGATAATATTTACATTTGAGAATTTCGACGAGGACTAATTATGATGAATTGTCTTGGAGTGATTTAGATTGTGAATTAGTTTTTCAAGTTGTGACTTGTGATTGTAATAGATTTTGAGCACTCATTTGGAACATTTAACGGATGGTTAGGATTAATTTATTCAGCAAGAAGTTTAGCCATGATTACTAATTAGTTTTTGCTACTTAAATCTTTTCCGTATATGGATACCTTTGATATTTTCTCTTCAGCATTCCCATTTGACATGGTCTGAGTTAAAACCAAACAAAAAATCGACTGCCACGATCCTCTTTGCTTCAATTAAATCCAAGTTGCCTTACTATTCGCCGGGTACTGTCTGTCGAAGTGCATAAACAATCCAAGATATACTGGTCTGCAAAAGTGCAATGCAATCTGGTCAGACCAGCATCAACGGCATGCAACCTAACCGTCGTCATGCACTGCGAGTGCAGTTACCTACCTGTACAGCTGTAATGCAGCTCAGCTTAAAGTGCAATGATGGCTGGGCGCGCTCTGTGCAACCTTTTTCCATTTTGCCTGTCGTCCTTCTCAAACTATAAAGGAACGGCCGAGATGATGTTGGATGCTGAAGAATTGATTGCATCCAACAATTCGTTGCTTTGGAATTATTTGCTTTAACCCTATAAAGAATTTAGTCGATGAAGCAATCAAAATATGTCGTGATCACTAATTTATTAATTATACACCAATGAAAGGGTTTAAGCTTCTAATTTTTTTTGTAGTGGTAAATTGGCTTTAGTTTGCGTGATTTCTGCAGCAAATTCAATTTGCTGTACCATGTGGATGAAACTCAACCGAGCATCTTGATATTCATTTGGGCTTATCACGCCGCTACGCCTATTAGATTTTATCTGCAAGTATGGGCAAAGCGAGTGATCAGCGCAGTGATAGTAACCAATTTGTGGATGTTGGAGTATCGCTCCAAGAGGTCGAAGGTTCGCGTGATACCGGTGAAACAGACTATTTCCTGTGGGTTTTTGCCTTGCAATAGCCAATCTGGGCCAGTTCACCATAAACTGTGCTCCTTAAGTTCTACAGGGCTTATTCCTCTTGAAGCACAGTCAGCAGGATTCTCTTTCGATTCTATGTAATTCCAAGACCAAGCTTGCTTGCTTAAACTCTGGATTTTAGAGACCCTGTTTCCAACATATTTCTCTAAAGCTGATGGGTCTTTTTTTAGCCAAGCTAAAACTATTGTTGAATCGCACTATGCAAAGATCGGAATATCGTCAATTTCGATAGCTGTTGAAGTTTGCACCAATAGTTCGGCTAGTAACAGTGCTCCATTTAGTTATAATCTTAGAAGCGTTAATTTTGCTTTAAGGGATGTGATCTATATGGATTTTCATCTGAATCGATCCCAGACTGCCAGACTTTCTGCATCAAAATTTTTGCTCTAACTATTGCTGGTACCAACCGTTGAAGTGGATCGTATAATGTCAGTATGCTGGAAAGCAACTGCTTCTAAGTAGTTTCTTATGCGTCATCAAAGTTGGGAATTTTGAACTGAAACTCGTCCTTAGCTGGATTCCAGTGTATGTCTAGCGTTTCTATAGTAGAGTCTTCAGTAAATTCATGGAGTCCGACTTCTCTAAAGTTTTCGGGGATACATTCAAGCAGATGTTGATTTTTGCTAGTCCATTTGCGTAAAGTGAACCCACTCTTTTATTTTTATTTTTATTTCAGATCTATTTTACAGAAAATATTCCAATTACAAAATAGATAGACAAAAAGCTAACACAAAAGAAAGCTACAATTTAACGCAAAATAAACATTATTACAAAAGATATGAACGAAAGATAATTAGGCAAAATTGAAAAAGGTAACCCATTAAAAATTAGAAATTAAGAATTCTACGTAGCTTGGACTTGAACACTACAAGCGACTCCAAAGGAGGACCAAGCTGAAGGTATTCATGGTCTCGGACGAGTCGGACCAATGGAGAATGAAAATAAATATCTGTACGCGCGAAAGGAATCGTGTAAAAATGAGTAGATCTAGTTCTAGATGGAGGGCGTATGCAAATCGCGTTTAGAATATCCGATGATAAAAAACCTCGAGTAAGCTTAAAGAGCAAACATTGGTCGAGGTATTGTCGCCTCAACTCCAAGGAAGAGATGCCAAGGTAGATAAGACGTTCGCTATATGGACGGTAGGAAAGTTTGTAATTATAGAAAAGCGAGCGAGTAAATTTTCTCTGTACGGATTCAACAGCATTCGAAAGGTATGTGTGACGAGGAGACCATATTTGACATGCGTATTCTAGAATAGAGCGAACGAGTGAGATAAATAGACGGACACATGTTTGAGTGCTAAAAGAAGTGTGGGAACAGCGCAGAACAAAGCCTGCGATTCGAGCTGCTCTAGATGTCATATGGCCGATGTGGTGGTCGAATTTAAGATGTTTGTCAAACTTCACACCAAGGTCCTTAAAATGGTCAACTGATAAAAGTACTGAACCTTGAATCTCATAGTCGAAGCTTAAGGTATTTAGTTTATCGGAAAAGCACTTATGGAAACATTTAGGAACGTTGAGAGCAAGACGATTTATACGACACCATTCGTCCAATACATTAATGTCATTTTGGAGTATCAAGCAGTCATTTATCGAGCGAATGATCCTGAAGATTTTAAGATCGTCTGCATAGAGAAGACAGTTTGAAGTAAAAGTACTAGGAAGGTCATTGATGGAAAGGTTGAATAGGAGAGGGCTTAGGATAGATCCCTGTGGCACGCCAGAAGTCTGAGCGAAAGGGGCAGAAGTGAACCCGTTCCAAATTACCGAGCAAGAGCGGTTATGGATAAAGGAACTAATCCAGGTAAGGAGGGGACCAGATATTCCGTATTGACCAAGTTTGTATAATAAAGTTTGATGGTCGATGCTGTCGAACGCTTTGGCGAAATCAGTATAAATCACGTCAACTTGGCAGCTGGAATCTAGGGCAAGAGCTATGAAATTGGAAAACTCTAGTAGGTGAGTAGTGGTTGAGCGACCTTTTATGAACCCATGTTGCTTAACGGAGAGATTTGTATGGAAAGCATTGTAAATTCTGGATTGGACAATCCTCTCTAATATTTTGCCAAAGGATGGGAGGAGAGATGTTCGCCGATGATTCGAAACGGAATTGTGGTTGCCAGATTTATGGATGGGGAAAATATTAGCACGTTTCCATGCATCTGGGAAAACACCAGTCGAAAGACTCAAATTAAAAATCAAGGATAGAGGAAAACTTAGAGAAGAGCTTAGCGATTTAATGAAGAAGTTGGGAAGGCCATCAGGTCCCATAGATCCGCTTGCATCTATCGAGGCGATGATATCTTCCACTTCTATCGAATCGGTAGAGATAAAGGCGAAATTTAAGGGAGCTGGGCTACAGGAAATTATGGAGCAAGGCGAGGAGGATCTGAAATTGGATGAAAAAAATTCGGCAAAGAGATCGCATATGTCTTGATCATTAGATGCTGTTTTATTAAGCAATGAAACTGAATTAGGAAGAGTGGTGGAAGATTTAAGTGAATGAACATATGACCAAAAGGATTTGGGGTTATTGGAGCAGAAGGAGGCTTCGATGGACTGGTAATAGGCAAGTAAAGCTTAAAAAATGGCTTTTTTGGCATCAGATCGTAGAAGTTTATATCTTAAAAGATCTACATTGGAACTCGAACGAAGGTAGACTTTACGGGCTTTGTCTTTCACACGCAGTACTTGTGCAACCTCAGCATTGAACCAAGCTGGATTCTTACGACTTGGTGTACGAGTCAATGGCGTGAACTGAGCAATAATGTTGAACAGCGTAGAGTAGAAAGATTGTACAGTAAGTTCAGGATTAATTGGATCCAAAATCAAAACCCAATCAATGTTCGCAAGTATTGATGATATTCCTTCGTAGTTTGCTTTAAAAAAGTTAAAACGACGAGGGTTTGATTTCCGGTGGAGACGTATTGAATGCAGCGTTAATTGTGTTTATAATGGGGGATGATGAATATCCGGTATAACAAACGGCGACACAGCCAGGGAATTGGACAGACGGAAGAAGGATTATTCGACAAAATGAGGTCGAGAATTTTATTGTTAGCATTTAATACAGGATTTAGTTGGATGAGGGAGCAAAGGGACAGGAAAGAGGAAAGAGCAATGGAAATTTCATTAGCTGAAGTTATAGAAGAAGCAATCCAGCTTACCGACGGCATGTTGAAATCACCACAGATAAGGATTTGGAGAGAAGGATTTGCATTATTATTGTAAAAGGTCAGTTATATATTTCTGGAGGTTCTTCGCTTCACGAAGAGTATCACTCCAATAAGCATTTCTTCAATATAAAAATCTTCCCTCAGTATTTGCGAGGCAAATGGAAAACTGCTTCTTTCATCCGCGGCTAATTAGAAATGCGTAATTACTGCCAGAAATGTCACTGGAGCAGTTGCCGTAGGTAATGGTTTTTAACTGATACTCTTCTATAGAACCAGATCTTCTGGGTCTCCATACACACAGAAAAAAAATTTAATGAAAATACTTAAAATATGTAGTCCAATCGATTGCTCTTACACAGGGTTTTCCAATAAGAGATGTTATTTTGATATTGCCATTTTTTAATATAAATGATCGGATTTTATTGCATTACAAAGAGATAAGTATGTCGTTAATAGTGGAAAATAACATCAGGCAAATGACCACCACGACCACGCTTACAGGACCATATCCTTTTCATGAAATTTTCCATAACCAAATCGCAAAGTGGCTGCCCTATGTCCTCGATAACCTCACGAATTCCATCGTTGAGGTCTTGAATCGACGCTGGGCTGTAGGCGTCGACTTTCTCTTTCACGTGGCCCAAAATGAAGAAGTCACAAGGTGTTAAATCACAAGATCTCGATGGCCAATTGTGATCACCTCTTTGAGAGATAACACGGTCCGGAAACTTTTCCCGTAAAAGATCAATGGTTTCGTTGCTTTTGTGGCACGTAGCACCGTCTTGTTGAAAGTAAACGTTGTCCAGATCAATATCATCCAATTCCAGCTATAAAAAATCATTAATCATCTCTCGATAGCGCAATCCATTCACCGTAACTGTTGCTCTAGCCTCATTTTCGAAAAAGTAAGGTCCAATGACTCCGCCGGACCATAAACCCCACCAAAAGTCACACGTTGAAAATAGAGAGGCTTCTTAACAATAATTCTTGAATTTTCCGAGCCCCAGATGTGACGATTTTGCTTGTTGACGAAGTCACCGAGGTGGAAATGGGCCTCATCACTTAAGATGATTTTTCGATGGAATTCCGGATCATTTTCATGCATTTCAAGGACCCAATCAGCATAGACACGACGTTGTTGATGACCGACTGCTTAAGTTCTTGTGTTAATTGAGCTTTATAAGCCTTAAGACGACCCAAATCTTTATGCAAAATACGGTGTAATGACGTTTGTGGAATGCCTAATTCCAAAGAACGACGAGGAATGGACAAACCGTGGTTTTCTTCAACACTTTTGGCTACAGCAGCAGTATTCACTTCTGTTCTTGAACGACGTGCACGGGTTTTATTCTTCACATCACTAAGTTGTCCAAACAGCTCGAATTTTTCCACCAACTTCTGTATTGTGGTCCGATAAGGTGCTTCACGACGATTCAAAAATGTTCGAGTTTTACGAACCGTCTCTGCCAAAATTTCACCATTTTTATAGTGAACTTTAATAATTTCAGTGCGTCGTTGAAGCAAGTATCGTTGCATTTTGATTAATGGCGTAGTTTTTACTTGTAAAAGATCAAGAAATGACAGCTTCAAAAGTGACATCTACCGAAATAGCGGTCTATTCAAAATAACACCTCTTATTGGAAAGCCCTTTACCATAAATGCTTTTAGATAAATATGTTTGCGAATTTTTTGTTTTTTTTTTTTGTTTTGATATCTCATTCCTGTTTAACCCTCCGAGGTCACACCTATTTTCTCGATCATCGAGTACATATGGGGTCAATTTGACCCCAACTTCTTTGAACGTATACAGTATCGCCCCCACAACAAATATAAGTTTGAAAAAATTTTCACAATAAATTTGAAAGCTCTTTTAGTAATTCTCATACATTAGAGAGGCCTTAAATGTCCTTAGCCTACCTAAAAAATTTGCGAACAACCTGAAAAAATTAAAATTAGCATTTTTACATTTAAAATCGTAACTTTTTCAATTTATAATATTTTTGGCTAAAAATTTACGTGGAAACTCTCAAGACATAACAGAATAAAGGAAAAACAAACCCTTTAGTGTCCCTTAAAAAGAAAGTATTCATTTTGTATATTTATATATTCCAACCTGATAATCTTTTACGAGCTCCCATTTTCCACTTTGTCTTATTTTTACTGATCAATGTTGATGTTGGTCTCCCTCGTGCAGCTGAATTTTCATGCTGTTGTAAAAGGCGTTCATTGAGAATTGCATTCTCCACATCGTTATTTTCTGAACATTCAGAAAGTTCATAATCAGATACTGATTGCTCAGAGACGTGGTCGTCTTCGGAGGAACCACTGCCGCCAAAATCATCACCGCTATCTTCAGCCAACAAGCGATTACGCACACTAGACCGCAGATTATATTAGATTATATACTTTCAAACTTTTAAAGCAAAAATAAAATTCAATTTTTACCTCAAAATTGGAGTACACAATGGGGTAAAATTGGCCCCAGGCTGATTTCAAAGGTTTCTCAACAATAACTAGCGTCTTCGAAAGGCAAACAAACTATGTAAACTTATAGTCAAGACACTAAAATATACTTAGAAGCCCATAATACCCCCACTCTCCCGCAGGCCTAGGCGCTGCAATCGGTCAAAGTAGCGTCTGGGGTCAAATTGACCCCATGTGGACTCGGAGAGTTAAAAGCCATCTAATCAATCGAAATCATTTGAATTCACGATGCTCTTATTCCATAGGCAAAAAAAAAACTTCTTATATTCACTGTCCGCAGCATTATCTACGATGAAAATAAAAGTACGCTTCAAACTAAAAGAACATATTGTCTTAGAATAATTAGTTTTATCCATACCCATTGTATTCACTTATGATTGAATAATATAAATTAAAAATTAAGTTTCCATTCTTATTTCTTAAATTCAAAAACGGAAATAATGTCTCTATAATTTCAAATATTTCTTAAAGTACTCGTATGTTGCTGCCTCAGTTTTTAATTTTATAAGCCTCTGTCCGAACTTGTTTTTATATTATATGTTCTGCACATAATGCCTTGTTTGAAAAATTTAACTTTTACCCCCGCCGTAATCACTCGTCGTTTTCATTTAAAAAAAATTTTAGTCAATCTGAAGTTTGTTATAATTAAATCATAGATATATTGCCGAAAAACATGACTTTAAAAATATAATAAAAAATTTTTATAAAATTAAAAATTCAAATACAAGCCAAAAGCTTTGCCTATAATTATGAAAATAAGTAAAAATTGAATACGTACCGAATTAAATTCTGAATGAAATTATCAATTTTAACTAATTCGGTTTTTCTTCTGACAATGTCCAGTAAATAAAAATCCAACAAAAAAATAACTTTCTTCGCCCGAAAGCTTTTTTTTAGCTCTTTCCTTTTTCTCCCTTTTTATGCTACTGATGGCCCTCCTTATTTCTCCCGAATGAGTTAATACATGCTGTAGAATTGGTCAGATTTAATATAAATCTTCTTTCATATTATTAATAAGCGTTTTCGTATCATCTTACCCGCTATCATATGATAGATTTTGCTGCAATAATTTAGGGTCAAAGCAAAGCGTTTCACGAATATTCATGTTTTCAAAAGTTATTTCGCATTGCTCAGTTGCTACAGGACGACTTGTCAGAGGCGTTTGGGAAATTTTCTTTTGTACCACAAATGTTTTCTTTATACGTGGTCAAGCAGGTTTGTAGATTCTCCGTATTCCTTCGATAATAAATAATTTAATACTTAAAGCCGTTACAACTCCAATTATAGTGAAGATCAGTGTGTAGTTATATCTTTTACTATTGCATGAAGCATTCATTTCTGCTGTGAGTGCATAAGTAGGTGGTTGGAAATCTATAAATGCCTCTTCATCACAGATATTTAGATATTCCACAGGTTTCATCAAACCGTTGTTATTTTGTCCATATTTGCAGTACATCGAACATACTCGTGTACTATTAGTTTCACACCTAGCACCCGTAAGGCTATCCAGACACTCAAATACCGGCTCGTCGTGCTTTATTTTACTTTGTCCCTCATTTAAATAAACAATAATTTGAACACTTTGACGACTGACACTGATCTCCGTGAAAACCTTCTTGACATAAACAGCGCGGAAAACCATCAGTATTTATCAAACATGTTCAGTGAACACAAAAATTATGACAATCTTGTACCTTACATCGCCATTCAAGTCTGATTCGAGCAACGAGCCCTTTTGGCTTATATGGTAGGGTTAAGACTTTCGTAGGTATTGTTTGATTGTCGGAATTCTTTGGTAGGGACCAAAAAGCACTGTTAGCTGTTATATCAGTCAAACAGATGTTGCTTTGTGTTACAGTTAAGCTTAATGGGACTCCATTTTTTCAGTGCATATGACCTTATGATCACTACCATCTGAATTCGCACTTTCAATTGAATAATCTATTCCTGATTGATCATCTCCCCAATATATCCTACGCGAGTACTGATCAACAACAATTCCATGTGGTGAGTACCCTGTACCTATTAATACATGACAATGCTCCCCGTCAATGAAGCTTGCACTATGCTTCAATATTTTGGTTGCTCGTTCATTTATAAATCCAACCCTGAATGTTTGTCCAATCCCTCCATCCTTCTTGTGAAAGATTGATCGTTCTTCCTTCAAGTAATCCGCATTTTCCTTTCTATACCTTCCGGCTTCGTTTAATAATTGAGGGCTGTCATTGAAATTACGTTCTCAAGCTCAGATGCTAATCCAATGCGAGATATTTAAATTTTGTTACCTGTTTATTAGTAAAGGTTACACATTCAGGCACCCAATTCTCGAATTCAAGATTCAATTCATTGTTTTTACCGCTCCGAAATTGACTGATTCTGCCCGCAATCGTAATGTTTTCAACTGTTGCCCAAGTTGAAGCGCACTTACTTTTAGTATATTTGCGGATTATAAGAAACAGCAACCTTTACACACTCTCGTACAGAAGGCGGTCGAAAAACCTTTGTCGTTTGTTGGGTCTTGAAACCCTACGATTCACTGCACTGAAGTTGCCTTTGTGGAACCTCAACTTTCAAATAATTCGGAAAAACTTTTCAACAAGCATTAACTTAGACGCGATGTTAATAACTGCACACGGCACCGATCCAAATGGCGACAAAACTTATCGAATTACAAAAAGGTATTCTCGAACTAAAATTCGCCAATTTCTTCGTGGTTCTTTACTACCTCCCATGGGCTACCTCATCCGTTCAAATCTTTTCTCTCTCTGCGGTCCAAACGGCACCTTGAACCCCGCTCAGCCGAGTTAAATTGCATTCGGCAATGCAATACTCAGACGGAATGCCCTAAATCAGTGTTCCCTTGTTCGAAATTTTAATTTGCAGGTTTGAAATTTTTCAAAAATTTGCAGAAGTAAAGAAAAATGAAAAGACTTTAGATAATAATGAAAGTGATGTTTGAAATAAAAAGAAAGCACTTTTGTGATGATCACACTAGTGTTTTATTTGATTCACTGATACAACGTGTTGATTTTTAGAAGAGTAGAACGGAAGTGATAAAAAGAAAATCTTATACCAACATAGACATTTGAACAACATATAATATTTGTATTGTTGCCAACTTAAACATTTTCAAATAAACATTGCCATATTAATAACACCCCTTCTCAATGTTTATACAATTTAAACAAATTAATCTAAATTAACATCAACATATGACTGGAAACATTATCATTTCTCTAGTTCCTTTCTATTTGACATTGCATTTTATCAGAAACTTAATTAATAACTCCCTACTTAATGAGTTTGTTAGCATGTCTGCCAAATGTTCGCAAGTATTTATGTACTGAATATTAATTTTATTATTTTTGATTAAATCTTTAATGAAGTGGTATCGAATGTCAACATGTATAAGACGTTTGACTGAGTCTGTACTTGCATTCAAAATAGCTGACTGATTGTCACAATACAACTTAACTGGGCTATCATTTTGAACATCCAAATCATGTAATAAATTAACAAGCCAGCACGCTTCACTTGCTGCCATACTCATAGAAACATATTCAGCTTCAGTAGAAGACAAGCTTACAGAAGATTGCTTCTTTGAACACCACATAACCAAACGATTTGCAAAAGTGAACAAATAGCCAGATGTGGACTTTCTGTCCCTCTGATCACCTCCCCAATCGGCATCACAGTAGACTACACTATCATTACACTTGTAAAATATTTTATAATCTAAAGTATGCTTCACGTAGCGCAATACTCTCTTAAGTGCACTAAGTAATGTACTATTGGCTCATTTCTGATATCTACTTAGTAAGGAAACTGCAAAGCACAGGTGCCTGATACAGCATGCATCAAACAGCCAATAATTCGCCCACAGATTCCTTCAATGTCTGTATCGCAATAAGTGCTTAAACCAAATATTTAAGTATTATTCAAAGGTGTCAACATGGGTTTGCAACTTTCCATATTAAATCTTTTTAATACATTTTCTAAGTAATTTCTTTGTGATAATGTAAATATACCATTTTCAAAGTTTTGCTCTACATGTATTCCTAAAAATTCTGAAATTTGCCCTAAATCTTTCATTTCGAATTTTTTGCTTGACATTGCTTTAAGGCTAGTGACCTCACTCCCATTACTACCAAAGATTAGCAAGTCATCTACATATATTAATACAAATGCTTTATCTTTACCACTATACTTTTTATACAAACATGGATCACATTTAGACCTTATAATGCCTTCTCTAGTTAATACAGAATTAACTTTAATATTCCAGGATTTAGGTGAACTTTTCAACCCGTACAATGACTTGTTTAACTTTACAATATTATTTTTTCCTTTATAGGCCCCTTCTGGTAAACTTACATATACATTTTCTTTAATATCACCATATAGAAAAGCCCCAGTGACATCCATCTGGTATATACGTAAATTATATTTTGTTGCAATTATTACAAACAACCTGAAAGTTGCTAGCTTAGCAACTGGGGCATAAATGTCACTTAAGTTGATTATATCTTGCTGTTCAAACCCCCTAACAACTAGCCTAGCCTTGAACTCCTTGACATTATTTATATTTTTTATTTTAAAAACCCATTTGCTGCTTATGGGCTTTGCACTTACAGGTAATTTACAAAATTTCCACGTATTAGTGTCACTCAGAGCCTTAAATTCCCTGGCAATAGCTGCACTCCACTTACCGGCATCACTTCGGCTCATGGCATCATCATATGTGATGGGATCACATTCACTTTGGTCCGATGCACATTGTTACACTTGTAGAAATCAGTTTGCTTACGCTCACGCTTACACGCTTCCCTTTCTATGGGTGAATCAATTCCGTCCAATAGATGTTCTTCTTCGGTGCATGGCAGGTAGTCACTGTCATCTTCCGAGTTATCTCCTAAGACATTACTTATGTGGGTTGTCTCTATCTCATTGTGGTCAAGGGTTGTTATTTCATCAATATCTGTCTCGGGACTATTCTCTTGCACTGTCTTCTCTTCAAGATTTAAGGACACAACAGTTTGCTCTTCACATTTCTTCACTTGATGTTTTTCCTTCTCTTCTTGCTATAAGAATACAATGTCTCTTTTCGTTTCCACCACATTCTTTTCAGGATAGTAAATACAATAACCTTTCACATCTTCCTCATATCCGACCATCAATCCCTTCTCTACTTTCGGATCCCACTTCAGTCGCTTCTCTTTTGGAATGTGTACATATACATCTGTACGAAAGGCTCTTAACTCATGGATATTATATGTTTTCCCAGTCCATACCTCAAATGGAGATCGCCCATCCTCATGGCTCTTCCCACTCCTGTTCAACACGAACTCTGCAGTATTTATGGCTTCAGCCCATAATTTCTTTCATGTATCATTGTCCTGGCCGCTTCCAGCAATGTCCTGTTTTCTCGCTCAGCCTTGCCATTCTGTTCTGGGGTGTATGGGACTGTGGTTTGGTGTGTTATTCCACGCCTTGTAAACATTTCCTTCACATTCCTGTTCACAAACTCCAGGCCGTTATCACTTCTGAATGTCTTCACCTTGTTTCCAGTACTATTCTCGGCCTTATTTATAAAGTCCTCAATTATATACCTGATCTTATCTTTTGTCTTCACAAAATACACACTTCTGAAATTCGAATAATCATCTTTCAGCACAACGAAGCATCTTGACCCACCAACTGACGATTCTTCCATGGGACCACATGTATCAGCATGAATTAATTCACATGTCCTGGTACTCTTGTACTCGCTTCTATTGAATGGCAATCTGTGTATTTTCCCAATCAAGCAACTCTTACACACCAGGTTGGATGTTTGTTTAACCTCAATGTTGTTTTTCCGCAAAGTATCTTTGACGTAGGTGAAGTTTTGGTGCGCCAATCTTCTGTGCCACTCATTTAAATCGTTCGACGCTAGTTCTGCAGTACTCGCAATTTCACAATTATTACTCGTATTATAGCGTAAATCCAAATAAAACGAATTTCCAATTCTTTCCGTAACCGTGCAAACTTTATTTGCTTGGAAGAATTTGCATGAGCTGTCATCTGTCACTGTGACACAACCTTAATCTGTGGTGCGATTGACCGAAAGTAGATTCGTTTTTAACTCAGGAACATACAACACTCTGTCTATAACTGTGTCAATCCACTCCTTTCCGTTCGATACTTGAACTGCCATCCGTCAATAACCAATCGCATTTATCACTACTCCATTACCGATGATTACAGGTTTTGGCGAAGTATTTGAGAATGATGTAAATAATGCACGGTCTCGACACATATGTTCAGTAGCGCCAGATTCGACTAGCCACTTAGATTTTTGCAGTTAATGCGACAGATTAGATACCACGAACGCGTTACTATTCGTTTTATTTTCACTTCTTAACATTTTTTGTTTTCGAAAACGACACTGAGCTTTAAAATGTCCGAACTTGCCACAATAGAAACAGTTATTATTATTACTCACGTTCTTTTCACTGTTAGTTTTATTGTTACTTTTACTCTCGGTTTGATACTGTCCACTTTTACCACATTGGAAAACTTTTGATGGTCCTTTATTTTTTTTTTTTGCGGGAAAAGGTAATCACCTGACATTTTTTCAAATTCAAATGAAGCTGGTTTATGGAAGACCATTCAAACAGAGAGTTTATCTTGCTTTGAAGGAATAGTGAGTCGTTTTGAGAGGTAATCACATAATACAGTTTTAGATCATCCGCATAAAATAAGTGGGATACATCCGATAACGTTTCTGACAGATCTGAGATGAATATATTAAAAAGAAGAGGACCGAGATGACTCCCTTGAGGTACTCCAGAATAGGCATTTATTTCTTTAGACAAATGTCCCTGAAATTAGATTATTTAGGTTCGGTTTTCTAGGTAAGAATAGAGCCAATCAAGTAATGAGCCAGTGATTCCAAATTTCTGCAACTTCTTACACAGTATTTTGTGGTTGACACGATCGAAATCAGTGTATATAGCATCAATTTGGTGTCCTTTTCCATTTCACATAGCGTAGTAGACACCAACACGGTGAGGTTAGTGGTTGTCGAGTGATTTTTTCGGAAGCCAATGCTGTTGGTCATTAAGGTGAGGCTCTACGATGGGAGATAGTTTGGAGCAGATAATTTTTTCAAATAGTTTCGGAGTGGTCGATAATATAGCAATTCCTCTATAATTTTTAACGGACCCTTTGTCACTGCATTTGTGAATTGGAATCAGATAGGATGATTTCCAGTATCAGATAGGATGATTTCTGAGGAGAGAGACTTATTGAAAATAATGTAAAGTAGTAAAAGCAGTTTCTCCTTGCAGTGGAACAAAAACCAGGGAGGAAGCAAATCAGGGCCTGGTCCTTTGCTCAAATCAAGCTCCTCAATAGCTTTCAATATTTCTTCTTCAGAAATAAACATCTCGTTAATTAGAGCTGCTGAACATGTGGATGGAGAAGGAGTATAGGACGAGGTGCTATTAGTTGAATAAATAGATTGAAAATGACTCGCGAAAAAATCACAGATTTCTGCAGGCGATGATGATCTTAAGTCACCGTATACCATTGACTTGGGGTACCCCTTTGATTTACGTTTAGTATTTACGAAGTCAAAAAATTTCTGGATTATATTCTCTCCAATAGTGTTGACATATGATTCATAAGCTTCTCTAGATTTTGATTGAAATTCTTTTGCCAGATGATCATATTTGCTTTTCAATTCATTGCTTACATTGGATCTTTTTTGTATGATTTTATGGAGTTTGTTTCTTTGGTTTTGTAAATTTCGTAGGTCCCTATCAAGCCAAGGTTCAGACAATTTGTCTTTTTTCTTAATCCTAGGTACATAACTTTCAACGGCGTCAATGATTATCTTATAGAAACGATCTATCGCATCGGTTATAACTAAAGTTGTAAGTGTACCGGTCCAGTCGATATTACTTAAATAATTATTAATGCCCTGGTAGTCAGCATTATGAAAGTCATATACAATTAAGTTATTGTATGAGAAAGTATAGGTTTCATCAGCATTGGGCAATTCAACAGAGAATGCATTATGGTGTAGACTATTAGAGAATAAGTTGTCCACATCCCTAGTTGGATTGACCACTGCTTCGTCATAAGCATTACTAAAAATAAGATCAAGCCAATTATTATGATTGGGAGTCGGAGCGACCTGCGGCAAATCGTTCCCATAGAATGTACTAACAAGGTTGAAGTCGCTGTGATCTAGGAGATTAACTGGAATAAGACACTTATCATCAGGTTCAATGATGAATGTTAAATTGGGTCGATTAAAGTCTCCCGCAATGAAAATCTTGTCTTCCTCGTCGATGGATCCCACAAGAGAGGAAATAACCCTGCAAACATCATTGTATGTTGCTTCGCTGGATTTGGGTGGAATGTAAAAAACACCAATATATATATTGAATTTGGACATTTTAATGCGAACAATTTTATGCTGGAAAAATTTGTTCGTAGCAGTAGGGATGAGCTCATTTGGGAAATTCGTGTGCACAGCGAGTAAAAAACCCCCTCCCCGTGTCTACCCAGTGGTTAAAAAATCTCGATCATCTCGGTAAATAATCCAATTAGAATCAAGAATCTCTTCGTTACGAAATGAGTCATTCAACCATGTTTCTGTAAGGCACAGAACATTGAAATGGCACGATTTGGCGTCAAGAAAGAGTTTGTTCACTTTACTTACAAGAAAGAGTTTGTTCACTTTACTTCTTATGCCACCGCAGTTGTGGTAGAAGAGTTTTAGGGTACTGGATGCAAGTTTATTATTGGGGACGAAAAAATTTTTGGTGTTGCTCTCTTGATCTCTGAAGTAAGGATACATTGTTAGAGCTTATATGGAAGGCGTAAGTATCTAAATCTTTTTTGACTTGGTCCGAGGACACGCCTAATTCTTCGTGGAATCTTAAGTAAAGTCCACGAAGGGCATCAACTTCTATTGGAAGACCTTCGTGCTGGATCATTACTTTCAAATTAGTCTTCGTCTTTCCATCGATGCACGTTGTCTCTGGAGCTTTGTGCAAGTACGCTAGAAAAAGTCTGACGTATTCAAAGACTTTATGGTCTCTAAGCCTTGACAAGATGTATCTGTTTTCTAGCACTAGCGTTGATGGTAGCTTTCACAACCGGTGGTATAAGAGGATTTAAAAATGTGCCTTTGGTGTTTGGAGAGTGAATTGTTGAGGTTGGTAGCAGAATGGAAGGTGAAGAGGAAGGAATTTGAACATCACCGTGTACAAAATTCTTATATTTACACATTTCCTTCGTACCACTAGTTGTTTGGACTGTGGGGGCACATACTTGTGTAGATTTTTCTCCTCGAAGAATATTCGGCTGCAGACCATTTTCGTTAGTACTTTCAGATCCCAAGGAAATAGGCTTGTTAGTTGTGTTCTTAATACTGGGAGATGGAGGTGCAATTTCCGCAACTATATTCGGAGTTAAATTTTGTGGGATATCAGTAAGATTGGGCTTTTTTATGGTTTGTGGGATGATGGCAGAGTAATATTTATTACAATTATTATTTAAATTGATGTTACTAGAAGTTCTGGGTTCTTTCCACTTTTTAAAAACCATATCATCCCAGATGTAGACTCCGTTATGCGTTTTTAAATTGGTGAAAAGCCATGCATACCTGTGCGGCATAAAAACTTTGAAGTCACGTCTTCGTTTGTTGCGATGTGGTATATCCTCTACTTTGCATCCATTAATCAGGAAATCCGTTTCAACTTTTCGCTGGACTCCGCCTGCATTAAGATGATGGGGATGGGGATGTGTTCGCTGATGAGTTTCTTGCTTCCAGTTTAGATAATCTGTTGTTCCACTCTTCTTCCGACCAGATAGCTCCTAGCTTGAAGATCTTGGCTGTGGTCATCACTGGAACTGGAGCTGATGGCATAGAGGGATGCACGCTGTGTTTGTGTTTCGACTCTCTGTTTTCCTTCATTTTACTTTCAGGATTGTTGAAAGCTATATGACTTTCAGGATTGTTGAAAGCTATATGACCAGCATCGTTCTCCAGTAGTTTTGCCTCCAAGCTTGAGAGCTTTTGAGCATGCTGTCTAGTTTTGTTGTAATGGCTGAAAGATTTGTTTCTTGTTCATGGTTTCCATGTACTGAAAGTCTGTTGAAAACTTTGGTAGCCATTTCCTCGATGGATTCTTTACTAAGACCTTCGCTGCTTGGGTGTGAATTGCAGCTATTAGTTCTTTCATTGAAATCATTTGTCCATCCACCATTTCAAGTGCTTTGTGAATCTTTTTGTTACTGCATGCCAGTGATGAAGCAAGGTCATCAAAACAGCTAGCCATTTTAACGAAGCTTTCGTCATTTGCTTTCGACTTTGATTGATGGCGAGCTATTAATTGATCTCTTTCTGCAATTGAAGATTCTATTTGGCCAATTATGCGATCAAACATGCAATTAAGTGCTTGCTCATAGGTTTGGCAATCGGTGCAAATGAAGTGGGCTTCAATATATGGATTGTACCAACCCCTCGGTGCGTCCATACAGGCACCATGTAATTTCCGAGAGCAGAAGCCTTTGCAGATGACATGTTTAAAAGTGTGGTCAAATGCCACACAATTCGGAAGGCTACACTTAAAACTCAAATTTAATTGAATTACGTGATCAGTTATTGGCACGAAAACGGAAAACCGAGGTCTTTCGAGCGAGATGCAAAAACAGCAAAAATGATTCAAAGAATTTAAATACAAACCAATATGGTTCAAGGTCAAATAAGCAATAATTCAACAGTCAATAAATTACGATTACGATTACAACTGCACTTTCACTAGAGTATGACAAAATTATGGGCCACAGTTATAGAGTTGCGTGTGTGCAGTTACTGTTATTTTAAATTAAGCGTTAAACACATTTAAGCACATTATGGGCCACAGTTATAGAGTTGCATACCAACATAGACATTTGAACAACATACAATATTTGCATTGTTGCCAACTTAAACATTTTCAAATAAACATTGCCATATTAATAACAGAAAGTCAAATATAATGAAGAATATAATTAAAGGGAAACGTTTAAATTTAATATAAAGAAAAATGATATAAAATTACATTTAATAATAAAAATAAGAGAAAGAAATATTTTATATATTACAACTATGAATGGAAGTCATCAAATCTTTTTTTTTCTAAATCTGCAGTTAAAATTTTGGATAAGAGTTAGGAAGGAGAAGAAGGAAAAGCCGACAACCGCGACGACAATGACTTCCAAGCCAGTTCTCAGACACAATCCCCAACTCCAATCGCGAAGTAAAGAAGTGCAACAAAACGCGTATACTTGTATATAATAAATATATTCCACAGCATTGCAATGCAATGCATTAGCAATGGTGGTTACAATGCTCAGTAATAGATTGTAAATGCCTCGGCCAATTTAAGTCCCCACTATGTCGGCTGAACAGAAGCACAGCTCACAAGGTTATTATACCTTTTACTAACTGACTCCAATCTTCCCCATATGTAGGTGCAAGCATGCAAGAGTGGAATCATGAACCAAGAGTCCTTTCTTCATGTCTGTCTTATGGGCGACAAGAGAAGACGACTTGGCAATTGTTAAAACGCGCCATATCCAGTTGAACGCGTTTCCTCAAAGATATGTGCATATGTGAAGAAAACAAGATGATAGTAATGATGATGGTGGTGTTGGTAATGGCGGTTGCTACGAGTGCCCTTTATTGTGACCCTCACGCCGCCCGGTTGGATAATCCAACTTAGATACAATTGTCGAAGTTTCCGCCATGTAACATGAATATTGATAAGAATGCAACAAATGAAATTTTCCAAAGAAATACGATTAAGGCACCGCAAAAGCTAACGAAGTTTATACTCACGTGAATAAGTTTTTAGAAGAAATTCAATTTTTCTGACATGAAACTTTGCACCTATGTCCAATTTTAGTTTTAGTCTCTTGAAATGTAAAATTGAGTGATTGGTCGATTTGCTTGTAAAGGTGCATACAACAATATATTGTTCCAAACTTCTTTGTGCTTAACACTTACCTTTATTCTGCTTTACAAAAAATTTCTTTCTTAGTCAATTGAATTCTAAATAGAAAAGTGAGAGGAATTTGGGATTGTACTCGAGACACAGAATGACTGCGAAATTTTCATTCACTATTGTCTGACATACAAACGCAAAGACGGTTAATAATTGCAAATAACGTCGATTGAATGCTGAATACCTTAAGATTTCGCCGAAACGCCAAATGGTAATCAAAAGAAATAGAAAGTAATGTGTCAATGAATTTACAAATTTGAATAGTCATGGTGTCAATTTTTCATTTCATCAAAAACTGACCTTAAAAAGATATTTTGATTAAAACCAGCAGTCAGATAGAAAACCTCTCTTCCTAAATTTGGTACGAAAGCAATCCACCATACCACTCACTTAATTAAAGAAATTGATTTATGGAGCTGATCAATAAAATTATTAAAATACAAAGGTGACCAGCATGTGTGCATACGCGCACACATTACATACCAAGATGCTATTCTACTCCTCGAGCTACAACAAACAAATTAACATTCCACACTCAAATCGTAATCTCCAGCAGATTCAACCATTAGCGTTATATGCTGTGGAATAAAATCAAATCGAATCATTTCGAAGCGCCTTATTAACTTTCTTTTCATATCCTCGCTCGTGTTGACTCCATTATGGCAATAATGAATGACAATAAGAACGCGGCAAAAGATTTATGGAAATGCGGGCAAATTGGACCTACAACAATTGGTTGTAAACTCATCTAATGTACTCTGTGTGAGAGTGCTCCACGCGATTGCTCAACATTAGAAGCATAAACGAATAAATGAGCCTTTTAACAATCAACTGTTAATAATGTAAATAGCATGGCGCCAATCTTTAACAATATTAGCGGGATTTGCTGCTAAGAATCATTGTTAACAGTTCAATAAATTACGATGTGATGTGATTGAGAGTTGAGTGCGATAGATGTAAGGAAATGGAATTGAAATGGAAATTGATAATTATTTACGAGATGAAAAGATGGTTTCGAGCATCATTTGAACTACTATACGAGTAGCATCATTAGGAACGCCTGAATCGCCCTATTTAGCGGCCTTGTAAATACCAGTAGACTCGGGTTTATTAGTTTCCAAGAATTTCAACAAATTGGTTCCAAATTTGGCTTCACGAATTTCCAGTATTCATCGAATATTCACTGCTCTGTAACTGTGGGAAATATGAATAGGTGCGGAAACTGTCATGGTCTCACCGCTATAATAGCTAATGCTTCCTGCATTTTAAGTCATTACCTTAATGGAGGTGGAATCAGTTGATTTTGAGTGTATGTTGCATTCACGTGGAAAGATAGGTGAAGACAGTATAATAGAAATTGGTTTGTAGGTAGATGCTAATTTTTTTTTTTTTTTTTGAAGAATTACAAAATTACCTTTTCTTCTCTCAGATGGTATGGCTGACCAATCAGCGGCTATCTGTTTTGTCCCAAAATTTTTTGATTTTTAAAGGCTATGTTCTTAATTTAAACCCCTACCATAAAATAAGAAATCGTTTTCACTTTTACGGTAATTTTTGCATGTTTGATTTTAAGTCTTAAGTTTGCATATTATAGCCGACATTTTGGACTAAAATAGAATAAAACGGGCTCGTAATCTACTCATATGAACCGTCTCTGGACGCATTAGCTTTAATATTTGGTTTATTCTTATTTAGAAAGTAAATTTACTATACCTACTTTCAAACAAAATGTACTCAAAAGTTTTCTTTTATCATTATGTAATATTTAAATAAATCTGCGGTTTCGTCATGAATGACGGACACTCCTCAGGAGCTGCCACAGTCCATTATCCACGGGGCAGCTTGATCGTATGGTCCCGAGGTGTAAATTGGATTCTTTATATGCATGTGGGAACATGCAAGACCTCGGGACCATGCGGTCGAGCTGTCCCGTGGATGATACACTGTGGCAGCTCCTGAGGAGTGTCCGTCATCCATGAAGAAACCGCAGTTTTGGTGGCATCAGCCCTCTTATGCTGTAAATGCTGGTCTCCATCGGGCCAAGAAAACGTGCTATCATGTTTATGGCTAAAATCGCCCGAGGAAGAACAAGTGATTCTTTCACTTAGGAGACTAGCACCATTATACTAAACACTTTTGATTTAAATAAGTATTTTCTAGGAAAAATTCAATACACTGAAAGCATTTGATCGTCATACAGCATATAACTCCAATTTAGTTTTTGGCCCCCAGTAGTAGTCACTTCCAGTCGTCGAGCTTCTACGTTCTTATTTGTCTATTGAAAATCCCAAGTAGGGATTTGCTATCAGTATCAATTGAACCTTGCATCGTGCTCCCAATTTTTCAACCGGGTGTTACCCTTACGTTTTGCCTGATGAGTCTGTGCTCTTTCATTCTTTCCTCATATCCTGTCCATTGCAGTTTGCATAGCTTTTCGGATTTGGACACAAGTGAGTCGTCGTAAAGATTATATAACTCTTCGTTGTAACGAAGTCTCCACTACGCTCCGTGCTTTGCTGAGCCATATATCCTCTTGAGAAATTTGCGTTCAAATACGTGTGCTTTTCGGAAATATTTGTAAGTGTCCAGGCGTTGCATTCATACAGCAGCACAGTTTTCATTAATGATTTATATTTTCTTCTTTTTCATACCACTACTGTTCCTCTCGGGCCTTCACTTCCTTTTCAAAGCGCCTCCAACGGTTTCGGTCCATCGACTGCGTCCTCCAATTTCAAAATCTGAGGAGCAATGAACTGACTCCGTTGACCGAGTGAGACCAGCGTATCCTCGGTTTTGCCATTGGTCTTCGCACTTCATTTCTCGCAGCAAATACCTAACCACATGTTCCAGAGCAATATGTAGTAATCAAGCAGTCACGCAAGCGAACTGCTAGAAAACCTTCCTATCTCCTATTCAAAATTTTAATCGCAGATAATTAATACTTTCCATCCACAATCGTCATTTATTACATAGTTTTCTTTCTTATTCTTCTTCTTCTTCTTCGTAGCCCCACAGCCACTTTCAAGCCTTCACTTAGAGGTAGTTAGAGTATCTCATTATCATGATCTAATGCATCGGCACTCCACAAGGTGATATGATCATTATCACGTTTTGGACGTTCTAATTTTAAACCAGCGCGTATCATGGCTGAACAGGCTTATAGTCCTTATAGTGCTTATAGTGCACTGATTTAGTGCACCCCAACGGTGTATTACATTACCGAAGGCAAGCTAACTAGGCTGAGCTCAGCTGATGCGATTTACCATATACACGGGATGAGAAAGAGGAAAGACAAGTTTTGGGGACGGATCTAGAGGTGAACTTACGATCGCGACACGGCGAGCAAGCGGAGAACGGCCAGCAAGAAAATTAATGACTTGAATTAAAACAAATGTTTGATCGCGACAGAGAAAAGACGTCGGGGAGGCTGCTTGAAATCGCCACGCAGCGAGGTCGACGGGAGATCGCGAAACTGCAAGCACGATAGACGGGTGCGAGTGGCGCAAATGACCTGACTACATAAAACACATCCGGGATTTTCTCATTTCGAACTAAAATAATCATCCTGGTGAACAATTGCAGGAAACGAGTGCACGGTTAGATAGTAGTTCTACCTCGAAAAAATTGAAGTGTATCTGTGCAATTCTAAGAGGGTGTCTCTTTGATATTTGATATAAAAACCAAATAGGAATTTGATTAGAACGAGACTCATCCTGGTCCTGAAAACAGGGAACAAAATGATATCGGTTAAAGGGTAGTTCGATTTTGTCACTCGGGTGTGACGTATGTGGTTGTAGAGGTCATGTGGTGATGTCTTCAGGCCGCAGCAGCGGCTCAGTTCAACAATTTCCATTTGACGCTTTACAGGAATCTTGCCATCAATTGCATGTGTGAACTGTGAATTTTCCGTGGCCCACATTTTGCGGATTTGTTGTGTTTTCCGTGTTTTTTTGCCTCAAAATGCCAATCATGTAAACTTGTTGATTCCTTGAACATATACTTCAATGGCAAAAATAAAAATACGAGGCTAGATTTGTCCTAGCTGAAAAGATAAACGTGACGCGATTAAGAAATTGAATACATCGAAGCTGCCCCCTATTTTAGTTGTATTGTACATGTTAAAAGATTTTATGCCAACTCAGACGGGTTATGAAAAACGTACGAGAAGAATGGAAACTTAAAAACAAGATACATGGATTAGATGTTGCAGACTCTTTTATATTAGTGTATGGGAAATGACGGTTTTCGCAGGCACCGCATTTGGTGATTTATTTGCGTGGAAGCCACGATTTGCTAAAGTAGAGTGCAATCAGCTAATCCAAGAACCTGATGAAGAATTGGTTGGTGCGACAGCAGAAGATAGCATAGCGGAGTTAATTAATCAAATTTGCGAAAAAGAGTTATTGTTTTCAGAAAATGAATTGCGGCCAAAAATACTTCCAGTGATAATCGAAATATATTTATGACAGTTTATTCAAAGATGTGCGAAAGTCACATGCCATTTTTATGAATATTCTAACTCACACCGCTAATATCAAGGTAAAATACCAATTTACTCGAGCTGTAAGCACAAAGAAGACATTGAAATATGGTTGGCATCTCAAGAACGGGAATCATTGTAAATTATATCTTTTCTGAAGACGGGAACTTATTTGAGTAGTAGTGCATGTGTCACTTTTCGTGTAGAAGCGTATAGCAGCGTTACCTTTTTTCCAATTTAAACCTTGAAGCTCAAGTCACTAAGAGCATTTGTGATGTTATAGGCAAATGTGCAAGTACTAAAGTCAACGACTATCACCTCGTAGACTATTTAATTCGTAAAGTAAAAAAAGAAAAAAAAAACAAAAAATATATGAGGATTATTGCTATTGTAGATAACTTACAATAATTGAATTTAAATAATTATCAATAATAATTTTTTTATCATTAGAGATAGACAGGCACGTCAAATTGATCAATTTGCAAGTTTGTTCTATATACATTTTTTTATCATTTTACTTATGCTTATTTGCACAAGAGAAGACCACTAATGCAATCCTTATTAAGAATTTTGTTTAAGCCTAAGTACGAAATTGACGTTTACTGGTAATTTCGACCAACTAAGAGTTTATATCTTTTAAATATTGAACTTTATCAATACGAAGATAACAAAAAACACGAAAGCATGTATTATTGTTTAGCAGCGGTTTAAAAAAATAATAATGGACAATTAAAACTTGAAAATACGGTCTTTTCATTTCGTCCTATTTGACCGGATATAGGACCCGCATCGATGGTAGGCTGCTCCACTAGCATGGACTAGCCATCGGGCGCGCTTCTCCGTTTTTTTGTTGTTTAACAGGGGCTTTTGCCGGGTAAAGTGGCCTTGCGCTCGCGTACCCTTTTTTGATACAGGGTTATGTGATTTCATTATTCATTACAATCGATTACGTTTGCAGTTCTCATTTGAGGTAAAGAGTCATACAAAGTGCTTTTGTAGGACTTTTTCACTCATATGAGAAATGCATGGCCACGTCTACGTTTTGATCTTGATCCGGTTGTTTGTGGGCCATAAGAATTGTCGGGTAACGATGAAGTCCTCTGAAGTCCGTCTGTCTTCCCCAGGTCCAGTTTGTCCTTTGCGTCAGGAACTTCCGACCCTTTTCGACTTTGGTCGACATTTATTTGACCCGAGGCAGCAAACCAGCGCTGCAGTCCTACACGGACATTCTAATGGACCTATTTAACTACAAATATTGGACAAGATTGGTGCAAGCCCATCCCCCTGTTTTAGGCCTGAGTTTGTTAGGAAGCTTTCAGTCATTTCCCCATTAACTTTGACCAGAGATTCAGTGTTGAGCATTATAACCTTGCTCATGCTGACGAGTTTAGTTGAAACGTCAAAGTCAAGCATTATTTTATACAGGATGATTCTGTCAACACTGTTGTATGCTTGCTTGAAGTCTACAAAGAGCCAGTGTACATCAATATTATACTCCCAGTGCTTTTCGAGCACCAGTTTTACTGAAAATATCTGGTCGATTGTAGACCGCCCACTGCAGAAGCTAACTTGATACTCTCTTATGGTATTTCCATCATAGGGCTTTAGTTTTCGTGCAATGACTTTGGACAGCATTTAGTGTTATGTAGACAACAGCAATTCCTCTACAATTTTTGAAGCGTAACCTGTCTCTCTTTTTATGTAAGGGGCATATGATGCTTTTCTGCCAGTCACCTGGTAGCTGCTTCTCTGTACATATCCTACATGTTAATTGATGAGGAAGGTTATGTGAATGTGTTACTCTGGCTTTGAGCAGTTCTGTCGAAACTCCCTCAATTACAGAAGTTTTGTTCTTCTCTAGGCCGCAAATGGTTACCTTTACCTATTCTACTCTTTTTAGCGTTACCAGGACATCATCTGGCTGAAGCACACTCGGCATCTCGGCAAAAATCGAGTGGCCCATCCGCATCGATAATTGTTTGATGAATCTCGATCCGTAATTTAAATCAGTTCAAACTTAAAAATAAGACGTGCAAATTTTATAGTATAGCATTTATGGAACTATAGAAATTTGCTAGCTGATAGCGGCAGATCTATTTCTGCAGTTTGAAATATATATTTTATTTTCACACAAACGTAATCTTGTCGATTGATTACATCGTTGGTGCTTTCGCACTTTATTTTCGCTAATGATAAGCAGTATCGCTAAACAATAGTGGTAGTTTTTCCTTCCCGCCTGTACAGTTAACAAGCTGATTATGGTTAGAAGGGTCAAATAGGTTAAAAACATAATAAATTTTAAAGATCATTCATATCAATAAGAAATTGGTTTGAGCACAACAAAAGCCTGTTAGGCCTCTCATAACTTTTGAACGGAGATTAATAAAAATGTACTATTTAGACTTAACTATTTAGTGTACCTTACATTAGGTCCCATTAGAAGCACAACGAAATTGGAAAACGTTTAAGGCTACTTTTTGTCAAAAACAAAACAAAAATTGTCTTATATAGCACGTTTTATTTTTCATTACTAAGGTTGCATATGAAAGACACCAACACACAAAACTAGAATGGTTCTAAACAAAATGGAAATTAATCTATGGACGCTGGAGATGTAAACAGTAACATTTAGTGTTCTGAAATAAAAGTACCCGAGTAGAAATGCAATTTAGGCTGTAATAAATATATTGAACGCCTTTGAGCGACGAATCCTGAGGCGAATAATCGGAGCGAAGCTGGATGGGGACCAAGGGCGAATTCGGTACAACTATGAGCTTGATGAAATTTTTGACGAGCCTGAGGTCTCAACGATTGTAAGACTACGGAAGCTGTAATGGGCTGGCCACATGAATCGTATGGACGAAGAATGGATACCCAAAAAGGTATTTGTTGAGAGAACTAAGGACCGGAGACCAATGGGGAAACCGAGGAAACGCTGGTCTGACTCAGTCGATGAAGACAGTTCATCGCTGCTCGGATTTGAAAATTGGAGGACGCGGTCAATGGACCGAGACAGTTGGAGGCGCTATTTGCAGGAAGCGAAGGCCTGAGAGGGGCTGTAGTCCCAAGGCCAAAATTAGGTATGCCTAAACTAGGAATCGAGAAAGCCCATAAATTAGTCCATATCTTCAAGACTTTCAACCATTCCCATAAGATAATCTGTCGTACGGTTCCTTCATACAATATGGACTGGGTTTGGGAATATAATGCGAATATGGAAATGCAAGAATTGGGCGTCGATTCCGGAGTTCAATTTGAGTAGGAGTCAGACGATGATGTACCACTTATAGATCTGTGCCTGACACTTGACCCTGATTTTAATTGATCAATCAAATTTTCACCCACGTCTTTGTTACTTTAGGAATAAAAAGTGAAATATTCAGACTAATTTTTATTATTTTATCCATTTTGATAGTTTCAAATAAATCACAGACTGGAAAATGCTTACTTTTCGTAAACGTGATATATATATATATATATATATATATATATATATACATATATATATATATATATATATATATATATCGTATATATATCAAATATCGGATTTTTTGATATTTATTATAAATATCGCATTTTTGCGAACCCTGCTCATGACCGAGAGACACATATGAAGCTCCTCGGCCTGTACCCTTATTTTTTTTCTATATAACTTCAGCTCGACAGGTGTTGACGTTAGGTCGAGGATTTGTAAGTGCACAGACCTGCTTGCATCACGTTGCATTCAAATGGCTACATGAAAGTCAGCTGATACCAATTGAGTATTACCACCACGCGGCGCCACTGTGCACGTGCTTGACCCTCATATGTTTACTAATTTAAGAGTGAATAGGGCCTTTGTGTGAATGAAGTGCTTGCCTGATTATGTTTTAGTCAGAACATATCTATTAGCTTATCAGCCAACTATCCATTAACCACCTAGAAGCCAACAAAGCACTAAAGTGCTCCGAGCATGTGCTACGAAAATCAAAACAAAACAGTAACACCATAGTGTTGGATATCTTTGTGTACCCCGGAATCATTCTTTGAGAGGTTGCGCTTCTCCAGCTCCAAATTTTTTTGTCAATCCTCGTTGTGGGAGCGGAGTTGAACTTCGGTAGCAAAGAATAGCTACTTCCTTTTAACTTAATCCCTAACCCTTCTTATCACTAATAATTACATGGTTTATATTAATATTAACTCTACTTAATCAATTAATCCTTCTTACCAGTCCTTCAGCGCATGGAGTGGTTCCTTGACAATATTTTGAATAAAAAGTTGGAATGCAAGGAATCCTTCCCTTCCAGAAGTCACTCCGAGTTTTTTTGTTTTATTTTATATTTCGTAAGTAGTGCGAAAAATAACAGCAAAGCTCTATCACTAGACCTCCCACGAAAACGATCAAAACTGCCAGTTCAGTTGTTTTGCGAAATGTTAAAACTTCCTTAGACGAAGAAGGTGCACCGTCCTACGGCAGAATTTGCCTATTAAGCTTTGAAATTAACCTGGTCTTAAGGTTCCCATATAGATTTAATAAAACCAGCAAAATGTAGTTTTTTTTAAATACCTCCATTTCCTACCACTCTCTCCATCACTCTTTCTTCGTCGCACAACGCTTGTGCGATCTGCATTCACATTAAGTCGCTTCGTCCTTTGTGTAACCCAGACGATGTTCAATACATCGGCATAAGTGGGCACACAATATAATGTGAACTAATCCTTTTCATGAACATCTAATCTAGTCCAACAATTATGATCAGCTCTGAGAGATAAAAAAAAAATTCAATATAATACAACGCATTAAAAAAAAGCTCTGAGTAACTGTCACTTCGGTATCTCGCCAATAGGGTCAAAAACGCCCTAAGATACGGGGCTCATAAAAGCAGAATTACAGGTCCATGCTTCAATCAGTGTTCATTAAATGCTCCCTTAGTCTTTTCTTAAATACCAAAAGTGAGTTTACTTTCTTAATCATTTCTGGTAGGTTGTTATATATACGTAAAGCATCATTCGTTGCATCGTTCTTCAGACGATCTGTTCAGGCAAAAGGTATTATAAATTGATCTGCATTCCTCGCGGTACATGGGCTGATCTGTGATCGCTTAATTAATGGCATTGTGTCCAATCCATTCGTTTTTAAATTTTTATAGATAAACTTAGTTTTCTCCATTGTAATGATTTGACTAAAAGTTAATGATTTTGCTAATTGGCAAGCCAAACTAGGTTGAGTAAGTATTGGCAGTTTCAGAATGTTTTTATACGCTTTCGTCAGCAGCCTGGATATACTATTTAAATGTTGCTTTGCTGATTGACTTCGAATAAGTACTCCATAATGTAATTTCGTCAGGACAGACGCATTTAGAGCAAGTTTCTTGATGTGCATTAGAAAAGACTCATATCTTTTTAACAACCCTATTATTGCCTCCTTAAGCTATTTGACTTAAGGAGGCAATTCGACCTGGCAACCAGGTCGGACGATGGTCTTCTTGATTTCTAGCACTCTTTGCAATTTTTCGCCGTAAATATTTAGTTCGACATCTTTGTCTCCTTTGAACATTTGCTTTAAAACAATATATTTTGTCTTTATAGTGTTCAATGCAAGTTTGTTTTCAATTAACCACTGATAGAATTTCTCTAGATCCTCGTTGATAGTGTTCTCAATGGCAGTTTTGTGTCGTCCTGAATAAAGTAGAACTGTGTCATCAGCATATAATGTGTGATATACCATCAGCTTAGATGTATTCAGATTATTTGTGTATAGCAGGAACAAAGTTGGGCTTAGTATTGAGCCTTAGGGAACTCCTGTTTTCGTAGGTGCTCGATTAAAGTTCTCTGCGATCTCCCCTTAGGGTAAATCTTAAAAAACTGCTTAGAACTACCCTGAATACCATACAATTCAAGTTTAAGAAGCAAGAGGTCATGATCAACTGTATCAAATGAATTGCACAGAACTATCTTTAATAATCAAACTTCCTATCAATTTCATATGAATTGACGTAAAAATGGTCAAGTTGCAGCCTTCGTAAATACTTATCATAAATTCTGATTTCCGGAGCTAGATTAAATGCTGCAAAAATATTGTTCAAGACCTTAATTGTTTACAGAAATCGCGTTTAGACTTTTCATATTATTTTATATTTTTATTTCAATTTTCGGATGAGTGGATTAATAAGGAACTTACTTTCCGTTCCAAATTTTTCTAGGTCGTGTAGAATTATAAGTCACTATTCTGAATACATTGATTAGAAGAACAACGCTAAATGCTCGTTGAGGGTGCATCATTAGCCTAATTTTGTTTTTCACTACAACCGTACAGGCAACAATCGACCGGCGATCACATTTATAACAAAATACAGAATAGTTTAAAGTATTCATGCAAACCTCATGATCATTTGTATTGAAATGCTTCAATGCATGAGCCTTTTCTTTGGTGCATCCTCTCACTTGCTGAGTTTTCAGATCGATTTGATTCATACCTAGTGATGCATCAGACTACGACTATTTAGCCGTACTTCTGTCGCAAGTTACACATGGTTAAATGGAAGCCCGCACACTGCGATTTTCGACAATTTTGTCCAGGTCGGCAGTCGCAGGAATTTGCGATTATCCCAAAAACCAGTTTAGCAGGTAGTTTTTGTGATACTCGCGCCAGCGCACATCATTTGGACATTTGACGCTGACGTGCACGGAAGTTTCTTCTTTCTTGCATAGCGCACAAATGAGTTAGCGCATGTGTTCCTGGCAAAGACATACCTTCAAATGAGCATATTAGTTCTGCGCATGCCTGAAGTTCCTTTGCAAATTTTGTCGCAGTGTGTTCGTATTTGCGTTTGAAAATCGCTGGTTACGGCAGGAAAATGGCAATGTGGCCGAACCCTTAGATCTGGCCACATCCGCTGACCCATTAGCAAGTAATTGCAATCATCTTCGACTGGATGGCATTCAGGCGACGAACACTCGGCGTAAGGACTTTAATGTTTACTTGTTTTTGCGTGTCGAGGTGGACTGTACTGTTATCATCGATTAATGGCCAATTTTTTCGAATCCTAGAATGATAACAAAACCCTTTTGCTAGAAGCTCTCTCCAACCTCCTTGACTTGTTTCACTTATGAGCATTAATTGTAGGTACTCATCTTCAGTCATTCATTCAATTGAATCAAGTGTTCAAAGCATGCACCTTAAACGTTGAAGTTGGGAAAAAAATAACTCAAAATTATTCAATCTTCGCATTTAAAACAGCCAATATTTTGTTTTACGATTACTGATTCGAGTAACTTATTTATTTATTTATTCCATCTTACAGACTAAACAATCCAATCACAAAATAGAACGCAAAGAACAATTACAGGAAAATTTAAATAAAAAAGAATACTAAAACGTAGATAACTAAAAAATAAAATAGTAGTAAGTCTCTTAGTTTTTTCTTAAATCGTATGTCAGAAGAGGGGAAAGGACCAAGCTCGAGATTATTATGATTTCGTACGATTCTTAAGATTGGTGAATAGAAATATAAATCAGTTCTAGCATATGGTATAACGAAATAAGAATTCATCCGAGATGAACGAGATGTTTGTCGGAAACGCAGCTCAGAAAAAATATTTAACGGGACTTGATGGTAGCAGAGTTTGTACAAAAAACATTGGTCTAAATAAGTTCGTCGGGATATTAGGAATGCAAGAGATAGGAAATATAAACGACTTTTCTAAGGCTGATACGGCAAATTAAACTTAAGGAAAAGAAAACGCGTGAACTTTCTTTGGACAGTTTCTAAAGAAGTGACGAGATAGGAATATCGGGGGGACCAGATAACAGAACAGTATTCAAGCAAAGGGCGAACAAGACAAACAAATAGGCGGACAGAAGAAGAGATGCTATTGAATTTATGTACATGTCTAAGGATAAACCCGGAAACTCTAGACGCTTTAATAATCACATTTAACATGTGCATCAAATTTGAGTTTTGGATCAAAAGTTACTCCAAGTTCTTTATGACTGCACACTTTAGAGAGCAAAGCATCATTTAATATATAATTAAAATTAATAGGAGAGTCCTTAAGAGTAAAAGTCATTTTATGACATTTAGTAGTGTTAAGACATAAATAGTTTGAAGCACACCGTTCATTTAGAGCATTCAAATCATTTTGGAGGAGCTGACAGTCTAAATGGGATTTGACTGCTCGAAACACTTTGAAGTCATCTGCATACAAAAGGCACGAGGAATTAATTACAAAGGGAAGATCATTTATGAACAACAGAAAGAGAAGAGGCCCAAGAATTGAACCTTGTGGAACGCCAGATGAAGGACAAAAAGGACTAGACGTAGTTCCAGAGAGACTTACTCGACAGGGACGACACGATAGATAAGATGACATCCAAGATAGAAGAACACCCGAGATGCCAAGAGCTTCAAGCTTACGACAAAGAAGTAAATGATTCACGATTTACGACAAAGAAGTAAATGATTCAATCTTTGTATATCACATCAACTTGCAGCTGGTTATCCAAAGCTCTTTCAATACTGTTTGTGAACTCCATTAAATTAGAGGTAGTGGAGTATCCTTTGAGAAAGCCATGCTGCTCTGGAGCAATAATAAGAGCTAATGAGTTTGAGAGTCGATTATGAACCAACCGTTCAAGTAACTTTGGAAAGCAGGACAGTAAAGAAATAGGGCGATAATTGGAAACTGACGTAGGATCACCACTTTTAAAAATAGGCACAATATTAGCTGTTTTCCAAGGGTTTGAGAATGTACCAGTACTCAAACTTAGATTGAAGAGGAGAGATAAAGGAAAACTAAGCGATGAGGCTAACGACTTTACAAATATGTTTGGTAAACCATCCGGCCCAGGGCTGATATTAGGATCAAGAGCATTGATCAAAGCTTGGACGTCAGATGCATCTGTACAAATAAAGGAAATTGGGAAGGGAAGATGACTAGGTAAGACAACAGGATGCACAGCTGCAGCGGTAGAAGAGAAAGATGATGAGAAAAATTGGGCAAATGAGTCAGTAACTTCTTGAGGAGAAGAAACCTCTACACCATTCCAACGGACCTTACCAGGAATGGAAGAAGAGGATTTCAGCGACCTTATATAGGACCAAAAAGGCTTTGCATTATTAGCCACAAGAGAGCTATCGAGTCTGCTGAAATAAGATTTCAGAGCATATCTGATCTCTTTTTTAGCGAAAGCACGCAGCCTGCTAAAATTACGTCTTGCTTCAATAGTGCCGAGTGTTTTAAAGACACGATGTGCCTTATCTTTTGCTCGTAGGGCACTAAGCACTCGCTTTGTAAGCCAAGGCTTATGATTTGCTTCACGGAATGTCTGAAGAGGCGTATAACAGCGAATAAGATTATAAATATATTTGTAAAATTTATCCAAAGCAGCCTCACAATTTAGGCCTCTAAAGAAATCTAGCCAGTTGACTGAAAGTAATTCTGTATTAATAGCTTCATAGTTAGCTTTGAAAAAGTTAAGTTTTGGAGCAGGATGAGGTTTGTTAAATTTAATTTCATCGACTATAAGATCCATAGATAAAGGAGGATGGTGCCGATCAGGAGGAACATACGGATGTAAGGCTTGAGATACAGATAAGTAGCCAACTGGAACATTTGAGGTCAAGGAGACGCCATTAGGATTGCGGATATGGTTAAATTGAGAGAAGGAGCAATGAGATAGGAAAGATGACAGGGTTATAGAAAAAGGGTCAACTGACGAGATTGAAAAGTAGTACAATTTTTCCACTCTATGTATAGTAAGTTAAAATCCCCGCAATCTAATATTTTGGCGTGAGGATGTCGCAAAACTAGATAAGAGGATAAATCATCAAAAAACGCCTCATAAACAGTTAAAGGTGAGTTACAAGGAATATAAATAGACAAAATCAAGAACTCTGTATTATGAGGGAGAGAAATTTTGATAATAACACATTCTAAAGTAGGAGAAAAACAGGAATCAGAACAAGGAGAACTAGGTAGAGCTTTGCTAACTGCAACTAAAACTCCACCACCATCAGCCTTATTAGTGGCAATCAGGTCACGGTCACATCTATATACAATATGATCAGGAAACATTTCACTGCTCAAAATGTTTCCATTTAGCCAGGTCTCGCAGAAGCAGATAATAGAATCATTACTAACTTGATAAGAGATAAAGAGTTCCTCAAGCTTGGTCCTTAATCCTCGTACATTTTGGTGAAAAATAGATAAACACATTTTATTAGGAGACGAGAAGTTACATTGAAGAGTATTTTGGTTTGAAAGAGATTCATTGACGTTTAAAGAGGATACAGTAGAAAAAACATTATGATTATCAGGATATTCATCAAGATTACTTGTGACTAGAGCTTTGGGATTTCGTTTATTGCCCGACGAAAACTTCTTCGTCTACATTCAAACAGCTTAACAAGTACACCAGCAGGCCAGTAATTTGGATTCAGGGCAATATCAGTATTCGCAGAAATCACCAATTTGAATGAGGCAATTTATGACAACTAAAGACTTTAACGGATGATCCAAACTTTTTGTTGACATAACGCTTTAGGTCCTCAACTGAAGTTTCGTACGCCACTCTAGATATGAAGATATTCTTCAAAGGTATAGAAGCACGAATGACAGGAGAATCGAGATCTGTTGAGGGAACGAGGTCACTCGATTTCTGATGTCGAATTGGAGGTGGTATTTTCTTTGGAATCGCTCCCCGACTGTTGGATGAAGAACCATGTGGGCTGATTATAAGTAAATCAGATTGTTGATTAATAGAAAGCGGCCTCAACAACGAGTTGTTCTTAGTGACGATTGATTGACCATATTCCGCTCTTTCCACATAGTTGCAGCAATCCGGCTGTAGTACGAACGCTGGCTGTATCTGCATATCTTGTTGAGCAGCTAGTGATGTATCAGGTACATTTAAATTGTCAGTTTCCGAAACCGTTGGTTTTTGGTTAATAGATAGCGGTTTCAACAACGACTTTCTTCTAGTAACAATTGAGAGACTAGGTTCAATCAATTCTGCAGAATTGTGGTAGTCTGGCTGCAATACTAACGCTGGTTGATGCTGCATATCATGTTGAGAATTGACGTTCAGGCTGTCACTTAAGCACAAGGTGGATAGTTCACCTTGAGGGGAGACATTGGATAATTTTACCTGCGGTTTACTTTTTGTCGGTATTGATGAAGCTGGATCCGACACTGAACGCACAGCCTTTTCGATCGTACTAGATGATGGATTGGAAGATGAGGAATCCGCAAATTCATGCAAAACCCTACTGTTGAAAAAGCAATCATTTCAACTTTTACGGTTTTCTTACCAACACGTTTCTCATTTTGATTCTTAACCCATTTCCGGCTAACGTTGCGAAAACGCAACGTCTTACTTTTAAGCACCTACGCCTTTCTTTTTCCAATATTTAATTGAACTAAGTACAGATTCGCAAGGTTGACGGAAAAGTCTAATCGACCTGTTTTTAGATTTTGGAATAAAGTTGATTTTTTAAAGGCTTATTTTTATTCACGAAAATGACATTTTTTCAAATTTTTAAGGATTTTTTTTTTTGAATTATTAAAACAATGCTAAAAATCAAAATTTTTCCGAAGGATTCTCACATTTATGAATAAAAGATTTAAATTTTATATCGATGTATGTAAAGAAAAAATGTAATTCTCTTTAGTTTGAATTTTCCCGCGCATCAAACGTCATCGAACGCGCAGTGACACGACAAAATAAAGTTTTTGAGCTATGGGAAAGATCAGCTATAAGCATCTCGTAATTGTTATGAGGTAACAATAATTTATAATATTAATTCCATTGTTAAGGTATTCTGTTGTTAATAATAACATTAAATGTCGTTTCTTTTCTTACAGGTATGTAAGATCTTGTAAAGCACTAAGTAAATACACACTTTTATTTCATGTAATATAAAAAACGAATCAAACTTTTCTTACAGGGAAACTCAATTGTGTTTGACTTACTGTGCTGTCCTTATCACGAAAATATTAGAAATTATCTTATAAAACGACATTTATTGTCAGAAAATGGAGAAGTTGAAGTTTAAGTTTGAAATAAAACCATCAATAGACGAAAAATTGAACTATATCGCCATAACCGCTATTTCCACAAAAGATGGAAAAGTTTTCAAAGTCAAGTCAGTCAAAGTCAAAAGCGCTTTATTTAATACTAATCGTTATAAATTTTTAAAAGAACATAAAGCAAATTCCAAACAATAAAACTATAAAAAACTTAATGGCCCGAATGGCTCTCTAAATTTATACGTTATCAGTTAAACACATTTAATGAAAAAAATACACTTGCAAATTTAAATTAATTAAGATTATTTCATATTTTTTGATTCAATTGGAAAAAGGAGAAAAAACCAACCAGCATTATTCAAAAATTACTTATATTACTAACACAACAATGAACTTATATCCTATACCTTAATATTTTACACCCTAATTCTAAATAAGTTCAATTAAAAAAAAACCAAAAAAAAAACGTTACCTTATATTGAAACCTATACCTAAATTATAATACAAATAAACAACAACACTAGATGTAGCAATAATGAGATGAATCTAAAAAACTAAGTAACGAGAAAAAGCACAAAAACAGAAAAAAAAACACGAATAATTTAGACATTGTCATTCAGCCACCAATACCTAGATTGCTCCATCTCAGCTCGACCAGCCTCAACGAATCTAGCAAATGAGTATCTTCATTGGAATTGTTGGTCTCGTGAACTCAGATTCGGAGGATATTTTATCTTCTTATCGATGGCCCGTCGGTATATGTGATATATGATTGGGACGCCGTCAGAATCAAAAATATATCGATTCATGTCCAAAAACACGAATGCTTCTGGAGGAACGAAGCCAGTAGTGAGGCAAGTCACAATATACCCGTCTGTAGGGTGGAACGGCTGCGAAATCCAAGGGTTTTCACTCACAGTTACAGATCTTGCGATATGATTCCGAAGAAGTTTCAATATGTAGATATCGACTCTTGTCACTTGAGCGGTTTGATAAATTTTTCTATTCGATTTATAGTGCTTCCAATCCGTCTCAGGCTTTCTGTACAAACCAGTACATGCACGAAGACATTTCCTTTCGAAAACTCTTAATCTTTCCATTGTACTAGCGCTCTGATTGTACCAGATCTGGCATCCGTATGTCAAAACTGGCCTAACCAGGGTCTTGTAACAAATAACTTTGACTTTTTGATCAATGTATCTGGAATGAACGAGTCGCCGAAGGGCCATGACTACTTTTAGTGCCTTACTGAGCATGATTTTGACATGTTCAGTGTAGTACAGATACTGATCGAGATGAACACCGAGGTATCGAACACAGGATTTATGTGGAACCCGTTCTGAACTACCCTCACCAGCCATAATGTGGAAATCCTTCCAATTAAGCTTAAGGTCTTGACTGGCCCCCTGCAGCGTTGTCCGAAACAAGATTGTTTCGCACTTCTGCGCATTGATTTTCATTCGCCAATTGTCGATGTAAAGCTGCACATCATTAAACATTTTTTGAAGATTGCTCTGAACTATTGTAGCTTTTCGGTCTGCCGTATAGATGATCAGATCATCAGCAAACGCTACCAATGATCGCGTTGGCGAGACATTAAAATCAAAGCTGTTCAATAGCTTGCGAGTGAATATTGAGAAAAGCAGGGGCGCAGTAACTGTTCCCTGCTGTAGACCATTCAAGACCTTGAATTCGAGCATTGTTGTCAGATTTCCATCAGTTACAACAAACGATTTCCCGTACAACATATTACACATCATGGCGACAAGGTGTCTGGGGAACCTGTCCTGAAGAAGTTTGAAAACTAGTCCATCTAACCACACCGTATCGAAGGCTTTCTCCATATCAATGAGACATGCTCCAACACATTCTTTGTTGTTTAGTTTCCAACAGATGTCTGAGGTTACTTTCGTTATTGCATGTATGGTCGAATGCCTGGCAAGAAAACCAAATTGGCAATTCGGCATCAACTCATATTTCTCAATGTGGGCGTTTAATGCTCTGTTGAGTATCACTTCAAACACCTTGCTGATGTTAGGCAGCAAGCTGATTGGGCGATAGCTTTTAGGGCATGAAGATTCTTTTCCTTTCTTCAAGATTGGAAATACCTTAGCCTTTTTCCACTCATTTGGGAAATATGAATTGTTCAACATGTTGTTGAACAATATGCAATAATTCCTAATAGCAACCTCAGGCAAATGTCGGAGAACTATATTTGAAATACCGTCAGTACCACATGATTTCTTGTTGTTTATTCTGCGAAATATGAAACACAAGTCTTCATAGCTGACAAAATAATCAATAAGATTCAAGCTCGGTATGAGGTCAGATGTGAATGTTTCATCGAAATGAAGAATTGATTGGCCGTTCAGGCTTGATTTGAAGTCGGAAACTTTTGCTTCAACGACCTCCGAAAATATTTCATTCCTTCTCTCTGGGTTTGGCAGATGAACCAATTCTAAATGTGTTCCAATCAGGGCAAGTTTCTGCAATCCATCACATATAATCCTGTTTCCATTTCTATCCGGAGTCGTACTATCAATTTCGATACCAGCTCTATCGAGAAGATTTATCTCATCACTAGTGACTTTAAGATTCGATACCTTCACTCGAGACTTCCTGCGGAATATGCTATTCACTTTCGCGAAAACGCCATCTGGGTCCTGTGGGCTAATATCCCTCAGTTTTTCCGCCCATTGATTGCTGACCTCACTCCTGAAGTATGAACGGATTAAGTTCCGGACATTCTTCAGGTGTAATTTCAACAAAGCCAACGAGGGATGGTTGTAGTCCAAAAATCGTCGATAAATATTGTTGACGCGTGTGAGAAGAATGCTTTTCAATCTTTACAACCTTGCGATGGTTGGTGTTTCATATCCTTCCATGTTGTTTCGATGTTTAATCTTTGGAATTACTTTCTCAATCGTTTCCAACGTCAGCTTCTCTAACTTTGACAAATAGAGATCTATTTCATCGTCAGTTAAATTTCTGTTATTAGGAACCATTGCGCAAGCGTTGCCATCATCAGAAGGAGGACATTGCTTCTGGTACTCCCGATTAAACTTCTTTTGAAACTTTCCCCAGTCTGTTTTTTTGAAATTCAACCGATGGTTTTCATGTTGAACTGGAATGAGGAAGAAATCATCCCTTTGATGATTGATTTCCATTACGATTGCGTTATGGTCGCTATCGTAAGGAAGCACCTGCAGTTTCCGTTGAGGACTATTAAAGCTGAATTCAAGTCTTGCGTCAGCAATGCAAAGGTCCAAATATGAATTTGTCCTAGGGTATGTTGGGAACTCCGACCCATATAGGTTGCACCTGTATTCAATTTGGTTCTCTGTTATCCATGATTTCAGGAATACACCTCTTGGATTATTGGTGGCGTTTAGCCATGATGTATGCTTGGCATTCAGGTCACCGGCAAAAATATAATAATTATGCAGCCTGTTCAATTCGAGTATTTCAAACAAGGAATTGAGTTCCTCCTTGAACTTGAGAACATTTTGACCAGTTGCATAGGCAGAGCTAACGAAGAGGTTATCCCCACCCGGCAGTGAAATTTTGATGACGGACACTTCAAGAAATTCAAAGTTTTTGAATTCGACTTTTTCAATATTTTGGAAACAATAGGGTCTTCTAACCAATATCCCGGTGCCACCTCCCCCATCACCTATTACCCTATCGTTTCTTACGAATGCAAAATTTTTGAATTCCATGGAATGCCATGAATTGAGGTGGGTTTCAGTGAGAAGTATGATGTCAGGCTTTTGCTTAACAATAAATTCAAGGAGATAATCACGTCGATGTATGGCAACGATAGAGTTGACGTTGATCGATATGAGGCGAAGCCTATCCATGGGAATATGACTGGATGACAAGTTATTATTAGGCATTTGAAAGACCTAAACGCTGAAAAGCAAAGTTAATTTTTGAATCTTGTTTGTCGATTCTCTCCGATAAAGAATTAAGTTGCTGGTTAAATTTTGAGAAGCAGCTCATTATTGCCATTTACATTATTTCCAGCATTTTTTGCTGGTCCTCTAGCGGCGAGTGCAAATGATACTCCGGGCTTGACGAAGTTGGAAGGTATGATATTACGGTGTACTTGTGTTTGCTTTGGAGCAAATTTAACTTTTGCATCTTGATATCGGGAGCATCCTCGATAAGATGCTGGGTGACCAAAAACACCGCAGTTGACGCAGTATAATTTTTCTTTAGGCTCCGTCTGAGCCAATTTGCACTCACCGGGAGCATGAACGTCTTTGCATTTAACGCAACGATAGTGCATGGCACAATTGGCAGCCGAATGTCCAAATCTTTGACACCGGTAACACTGGTTGACTTCTCTTTTCTGGAGGCGTTCCCACCTCACCACTCTGAAATTTAAGTACCTTATTTGTTGAAGGGCACTTGGACTGCTCTTATTTGCAATTTGTACCAGGTAAAGTGGTAAATTCTTCCGTTCTATGGTCGACCTTCTTGTCGCAAAGGCTTTGACTGAAACAAAATCAATATCTGGTGCAGCCTCCTTGAGCACCTGAAGAAGATCGACCGTATCCTCTCCGCTGTCCAAACCCTTCAACAAGAAGGTCTGGTTCTTTTCACTTTTTGGGGTAAAGGTGAAGTGTGGAACCTCCCCAGAAATCAGCGCATCTTTGGCTGACTTGAAATCAACCAGTGATTTCGTCCTTATAGTTAATTTTTCGGCATTAACTCTTTTGATTTCGAAATTGGCCAGTTTATTTTCGGCTGCCAATAGCCGAACCATATCTTTCCCGGTTTGTCCGAACACGTTGATTGGCGGAACTTTTTCTGTCTTGTTGGAAGCTTTTTCAGAGGAACCAGCAGAACTGCGGGCTGGTTTTTTCTCCTTATTTTTGTTCTTTAAATATTGAATGAAATTAACGTCATTATCTTGATTAAAATCACCTCTGATGTTTTCTTCGATTTCCATATCTTCGGTTAATCCCTCCAGCGCTGCAAAATAATTTTGGCTCTCGTTGGTGCCACCAGCACTTAGAACTTCCTCTGGATTTGATGCAGCTTGCACCCTCCATCTACGGAGTTTTCTTCGTTATGTTTTCTTTTAGTGATTGTCGCCAGTTTCGTATTCGTCGTTTCCCCAGGTTGCCCCAACGGTGGGAAGCCGTCGGGCTCCTCCATACCAGCGGTGAAATTTTCTTTGTGAATTTGTTTTTCGTTACCAATCGAAGTAAAAATATTCGATATAAATTTCCTGAGTCGATTACTTCGACAATATAAGATTTTTTCCGATGAAAATTAACTTCGGACTAACGTTTTTAAAAAATTAATTTAATTTTTGAAAACTTTTGACAGGAGCGATTTAAAAGACGTCTTTACGCAAAGACTACTACGATCCAATTCTCATGGAAAAGTTTTCCTTATGCCTGAAGAATATCAAGCAGTATCGCTTCACAAACATATCCAAACTTCGAAAACTTTCTTTAACATGAAAAATACGTTGAAGAAAAGATATCAAACTAGAAGTGTTTGGATAAAAAACAACACAGGATATATTACAAACATACTGCTGTGACCAAAAAATAAGGTGACATTTGAATTTAAGCCGCGCGCGGCGAATGATTTGGAGAATTATCTTTCTTTTTAGGTAGGTAGTACTGTCAGTGACATCTATGTCAAATTTACATGTCAAAATATTCATTAGTGTTTGAGATACGCGTCGTTTCGGGGATGGCCTTCAGTTTCGCCTTCGCTGCGGCTTGAATCTCCTCTATCATATCAAAACGGTGTCACCGGAGCAGCCTTTTCAGCTTGCTGAACAGCCAAAAGTCGCACGGCACCAGATCAGGAGAATACGGTGGTTGCGGAACGATATGGGTTGAGTTTTTGGCGAAATGATCACGATTACGAGTGGAGTATGGGATGGTGCATGATCGTGGTGTAAAAACCAAGAATTGCCTTTCCACGATTCCGACCTTTTTAGGCGGATAGCGTTACGCAAACGACGCATAAAGTGTAGTGATTTACTATTGTTCAAATGTCCGTAAAGGACTGCAGCGATGGTCTGCTGCCTTGGCAGAAGAAGGTGTCGGTATCTGCCGAGAATGCCCTTGTCTGGGGACGCGTGAATGCGCTGGCAGACTAGCTTTGTGGTGTCGTGGGGCGGGTTCATTCCCCCAGCACAAGGACCCACTACAAAGAATTTCGCACTCACGAATTTCTGGGGTCGAACTAAAACAAGGCGACCGAAGTCGCAAAAAGTGTAGGTAACTACACAAGGGACAACTGACTTGTTCATGGAACAAGAGTAACAAGTAAAAAGAAGTGGAAGCAGGGTGACCTCGTCCTTACCCGGAGAGGCTCATGGCCCACAAATGAGAGAGGGGCAACCGGGTGGTGATGGAGCCCCTGCGCACCCACCCAACCGGATTTAAATCCATATTTGTTGCAGTGGCCAGGTATTCTTCTTCTGAGTGGAAAACTCATACAATTTAACTTGCATGAGCCTTCCCATCAGAAGAGAAGTACCCCGGTGGCCAATTTATGCCATAGAATTATGTAATTCGATTACATAACGCTAGGTCATAAAGAGGCACCTTGCTTGGGCCACTCAACCCGCGAAGCATGCTGAAATAAAGAAGGATTAGTTATGTACCCGGCGGCTGGCTCATGTTTTATGGGGTAAGCCTGCCACCGTACCGGGTCCTTTACCCGGTCTGAACCAACGTAATGGAACGACCGAAGGGTATGTGGTATTAATTCATTTTTTATTTTTTTATTTATTATATATATATATGTTATTTATTATATATATATATATATATATATATATATATATATATATATATATATATAATTATTTTTACGGTTTCTTCAGTTTGTATTTCGATATTTTGACTCAGGCAACTTGATATACAAAATTACATTTTTAATATTAAATTAAGTTAATAATGACTAAGTTAGTTTCGCCCCGGTAAACAAGGGAAATTTTTTTTTTATTTGCTTAACAAGTTTTGTCTCGTAAATTTTTGGCAATTATTTCAAAATTCATTCATTTTAAATTTATTTATTATACAAATGAAATATACGGTTACTATTCGCATAAACGGGACGAATACAAAAGACATTCATTCGCTTGTAGTCGAAATTCATTAAAGCGTTTCCATTAAATCCAACAGGTTCACCCATTGAAACCAATTGATACCATTAAAACTGTAAGGATCTCAAGTTTTATCGTCTCATTTGACCTGGGTGAATTTTGTTTTGAAAATATAATTTAAATGAAAATAAGTCTCCACATTGAAAGATTGAATTTTGTTGCGAAAAGAAATACAAAAATCAAAAACTTTTTAACGGCCTGCTTGTTTTCTGCTCTTACTCGAGATAAATTGCCGATTCTAAGAGTATTTTCATAATTTTGGCTTTCAAACATAGAAGTTGTCACTAGTGTCTCTTTTTCATAGCCCAATAGATTCCAATTTTAGGGGTAATAAACTAGTTAATATTTAGACGTTCTAAAATCTATTTTTCACTTATGAACAAAACACAACTTATGTTCTTTGACAGATTGAACTGCGCAAAATTTGTTAGTGGTGGACAGAAAAAAATATACAGCCTTCAGTAGGAAGTGATGCCAATTGGTTCCAATGAACTAGTCGGATTTATTTTGCACTTTTATTGTTGATCTTTGTAAATTTGGATCGTACTCCCGATATCTATTTCAATAATTATCACTTTTCCTTATGCTTTTAGCCAATAATTCCCATGGTGCTACTAGAATGTAGGTTTTTGATTATAATTGATAATTTTGCAAATTTCATTTTTAAGCTTTTGATTGTTTTTCTTCTAATGTAAATATTGTTTCCGAACATTTTAAAGATTGAACATTTTGTTTTTAAATCATGGTTTATCAAAATCCCATGTTGCTCCGAAGTTTCAAATGAGAATCAAAAATTCGCTAGAATATTTTCTATTCGTGTTAGGATAGCAACCAAACTGCTCTTACTTGTCTTATGATACGTTTGGTAAACCTGCACCATTTGATTACACGTCGACAAATGAACAATAAGTCTAAGATTTTAAGTAAAGATTGAACATTTTCTACCTTTTTCTCTTTTGACATTAAATATATTTTAGTATTTCGACAATATGCTTGTGTAACCCGTTACATCTTACACTTTTCTTGTTTTTAGGGTTTTGTAAAATAATTTTACAAAACCCTACTAGTTTCGCGACCAGTCTGTCCGTCTGTCCGTCTGTCCGTCTGTCCGTCTGTCCGTCCGTCCGTCCGTCCGTCCGTCCGTCCGTGTGTCACAGCAGTTTTTCTCGGAAACTACTTAAGCTAGAAACATCAAATTTTGTGTGTAGGTGTAAAGTGGTGATCTCTTCAAAGTTCAACTACAAAAAAATTTTATAAGGTATTTAAGGGGGGTCTTCCCATATAGGAGAGTGACCCCCCGAAAAAAAAATTTCATTGAAGGTAGCCGATATGGGTATCAAATGAAAGGTCTTGATGAGAACTTTTCAAAACAGGTCTTAGTTTGGCAAAGTTTGCTTCGAGGGGCGCACAGGGAGGGGAAATGTACGAAAAATTTGTGTCCCCCCCCTCGCGATTGGACACCTGTAATCCGAAAAATCTGAAAAAAATCAGGGATGTAGGCCTTGGTGAGTACAACAACAACAAATACGTCAGAAGTCGCAATTCACTCAACTTTGTTAGTAATAGTATGATTTATCGATTTTATGTTTTCTTGAATAAAATCTTAACGGTACCCTTAAATTCAATTAAATTCAGTACGTAGATGTCTATTTATAAGGTTGATCTCTCCTGAAAGTTTCATAAAGATTGAATTATATTTAGCGAAGTTATAGCGGTTTGAATTTTCCTGTATTACTATGGAACAATATGCGCTGCATTTATTACTATGGCAACATATGGCTATGGAACAACATGCGCCTTTTACCGACTCAGACACTATAATTTTGCTAGGATTTGCATGAAAATTTCAGGAAGGATAGGTGTCATGTATATCTTTGAGAATCGGTTCAGTTAGTGGTATCAGTAATCGTAAAACAAAATAGTGGCTGTTTTAAATGCGAAGATTGAATAATTTTGAGTTATTTTTTCCCAACTTCAACGTTTAAGGTGCATGCTTTGAACACTTGATTCAATTGAATGAATGACTGAAGATGAGTACCTACAATTAATGCTCATAAGTGAAACAAGTCAAGGAGGTGGGAGAGAGCTCCTAGCAAAAGGGTTTTGTAACCATTCTAGGATTCGAAAAAATTGGCCATTGATCGATGATAACAGTACAGGAGAATGGCCCCTGAAGAAAAAATTCATCAAACGTAGCCGATATGAGTATGAAATAAAAGTTTTCATGGGAGCATTTCAAAACAGTTGTTGAACTGTCAGTTTTTGCTTCAGTGGGGACACAGGGAGGGTTGTAAATACATGAAAAATGTGTTTTCTCCGTCGCGGATGGACATCTGAAATAATTATCAAGGGAGATATTTATGGGTATAACAATACCAAAAACCTCAGAAGTCGAAATTCGTTCAACTTTGTTAATAATAGTATGAGCTTCGTATTTCATACTTTCTCCAATAAAATCGTCTTTGACATGTTTCTTGATTTGATTCGATCTGGTGACTGCAGTTTGTAAATTGAATACAAAACCCTTCTGACATGAGCGTAGGTCTGTTTACCCAACTTGTTTTTATTACTATTTTTCTTTCTCCTTAATTATCTTGCTAACTAATTTAATTGGTATACAATTTTGCTCAAATGATGATCAGCACTATGTAATAAAAAAAAACATTTCTTCGTTTAAGAATGAAAAAAAAAACATGCAGAAAAAAATTAGAAAACAAAAAGGGTACTCACCCGCATGGTCCTCCGAGCGCTCGACGACGATGCAGGGGTTCCTTACAATTCCAAATTAGTTGAACTAACTAACTACATTAGTACAAATATCAAATTTCTTTTCGACAAATTAATTTACGGTACAATTACGAGTGCTGCGGTACTGAAATTTGCGATCGAGTTCTAATTGGTTGGGTTTCACATTGGCTTTGTTATCATTCCTCATTTCATTCTTGTTGATTCATCAGTTGTATCATCGTGCCAATAATAGCTAAAACAATCCGGTCCATCTAAGTTAAACTTCTTGTTAACAAAACTCCTATAGGTTTGTCGAATTAAGCGTGCATTCAAGCCGAGCCTTCTCTGATCTTGACACTTTTAAGGCGATTTTCGTATTCGATAAGCCCATTTCTTTGTAAGCCGTTACTTGTGCTTTTTCTGCACTCGTCACTTATACCCCTTTGGCCACTTCACTCAATGAACTGAAAGCTAGTGTTAGCAGTATGTACAGTGTGTATTTTGGAGTACGGCTCAGAAATTTTTACACATGCATTTCAACGCTTTATTAACTACCACGTATCGGCTTAGGAACTGCTATACACTACTCATATCTAAGTTTGTATTCATATTCATTGATATGCTATTATTCCACCGCCTACGCAAATAATTACTCATCGAACTTGAACATAATATTCGGCGGATTGATTGTAGTTAAAATTCGATCCCAGCCAAATTGGCGTTAATTTAATTAATTGTTACACACAAAGCGCGTATACTTGTATATGGAACACTACAGCTGATAGCCATGCAAGACTACCGGTTTTTTTGTTTAAGTGCGCGAGAAGAGTGTGTTCGGGGAAAGTGAATCTGATAGATTCTTCACTACCTAACGAGGGAATTCCATCGACTCCCAATTCGACTGCGTATAAGGAAATTGCCTTTCTTTACTGAGTTGCGGAAGAATTTCGCACGCACGCAAATTTCTTTTTCGGCGGATTCGTGAACACACTCACGACAACGACTACCCAAGGCTCTGTCTCCCCCAAAGTACAGTTCCCTCTTCGCTTTTAGATGTTTTCACAAGTCGAACGGCGAGACGTTCGAAACAAGTGGAAATGGTCCGAAATCACAAAGTTCTAGGCAATTGATCAGATTTCTGAGCGATTTTTGATTCACTGACCAGTTTCGGTAAGGAGACGAGTTTCCGCCACCGATTTGTTCAATTCACATACGCGAAGATTACGTAAAATCTGAGCTAAACCGCACAATCTGCTAGCGGCGAATCTAATGTAGCTTATCGATAAACCGCGTTCTCACAAATAATACATGGGAAACACGCACTTATAACATTTCACCAGATTTTCTTATTGTGGTTGTTAAGACGGGCCAAGTGACAATCTCCGCGGATACGACCACATGCGCCCGCGCCTGTCCAATTCTACCTTCCCCCCGATCAATCTGAAAGGGCTGCGTTCGTTGTAATGAAATTGGAGGGAAATTGATGTCCCATACAATTCGTACAAAGCAGCTGGTTTTTAGTTTGATTAGTTAATCTGGGACATATTATGCCTGAATTTCTTTTAACCCTTTGCCGGCGCCGAATAATCGAGCAGTTTTAGTTGTGCGGAATATATAACAAAATGAAATAAGAAAATCATCTATAAATTGACATAAATAAAATTTGAATTCTATGTGAATTTATCAAATAATTTAAAGAAAAAAAAAATAGTAAATTTAACTAACTGCTCGATTACTACAAACGTTCAAATAATATTCCTTGTTGACTATTTGGCTCGGCGGAAGGAATTCATAATGCACAACACTACCATAATCGAAGAAGAGAAGTGGTTGATGTTCGCCCAGGACGCTTTTCGTCTTCGACACGTTCACGGCCGGCTTGGAACTCACTATACCAGCTGTAAACAATTTTTTTAGACACAGCCTTCTGCACCATCCTCAATGTATCCGCAGCAGAAAATTGATTCCGCAAACAAAATTAAAAGCAAATTCAACAAATTTCGACATCGCAAAAAACGAAAAACTCACTTTTAGCAGTTCACAAAACGACGTGTATCTTAAACACTAATAAATATTTTGACATGTAAATTTGACATAGATGTCACTGACAGTACTATCAACCTAAAAAAAATAATTCTCCAAGTCCTTCGACGCGCACCTTATTTTTTGGACACAGTAGTATGTTGATGACGATGAAAACATAATATTTCAGGACCAATTTTTAGAGGAAACTACCCGAGAACAAATGGCTATTGGTAGTAAAAGGTGTTCAGAAGATCCTATAGTGAAAATTTTGGAAACATTAGTTAAAAGTCAATAAGACAAAGAAAAACAAAATATTAAAAAGTTAGCTGACAAGTTTGTAATTGAATAATTAGCTGACAAGTTTGTAATTGAATCATTTGACGGTAAAAGTTCAAGTACACACCAGTGAATGGAAGAATTTGAAAAATAATGTGCAAGGTTTGGTATAGAAAAAGAAGAAGAAACAATTTAAAACTTCAGATTATTTCTTGAAAAACCATGATTGGTAGTCTTCCATGATGATCAAACCAAGCCTACATTCGGAGTGGTCAAAATGGAAATCAAGTTTTTTGCAAATTTATGCTAATAAAGGTTGGACTGCTAGCAAGTATGCTTTATCTTACAAGTACCAATCAGGACCTTTATTAGAATATGCAGTAAAGAAAGATAAAACTTTTACTCGAAGAAAGAAAAACAATAGATGAAGGGACTCATTAATATCATTGCTGCCGGCTTACCAGATTTTAGAACAGACAGAATTACCTAAGACCAAATCGTAGATACAGAGAATTTGTTTAGTGAACTTGAAAAATTAGAATATTTAGTTTCAAGAGGAAAATTTATTAAGAAGAAAGAGGATACTAAGCCAGAGTAGAAAAAATGTAGTATTTGTGAAAAATTAAAGAAAGGTATACGCTATCATTCAGAAGATTCCTGCTGGTTTAAAACAATTTTAAATAATGAAAAAGATAAAAAGCAAACAAAGCTCATCAACAATTCAGAATTGGAATGTGAATTGCAGTGTGAAAAACAAAAAACTAAAAGTGCGGCCATTGATCAAAGTGAAATTAGTACTGAATAAAAATGTTGAAGTTTCTGGCATCTATGACTCTGGGTCGAATGTCCCATTAATAAATTCAAAATTGTTAAAAATAAATAATAAGCAAGCCAGTCATTGCAACAACACTAATTTAGAAACGATTAATGGCGTCAAAAAGGCAAATGGTATAATAACACTTGATATAGCCATTTTTGGTGTGGAACAAAATATGAATGTTTTCGTAATAGACGAGGAAAATTTCGATTATGATTTTTAGTGGGACTGGATTGTATAAAAGAGTTTACCTAGTTCAAAAAGAAAACTTAAAAATGACGCAGAAATTACCTATAAAAAGAAGTGAAATAGTTCGTTTCGCAGCACCAGTCACATTAGCTTATAAAAGAGATGAAAACAAAAGATCAAGATTGTGCATTGATTTTCGAGACTTAAATAAATCCGTTGTGCCTCAATCACAGCCATTTCCTCTTATTGAAGACCTAATACTCAAAGTGAGAGATTGAAGTTTTTCTCAACACTGGACCTAAACTCAACGTTTTGGTAAATTTCCTTACGTATCACAGATAGACACAAAACTGCATTTATGACACAGGAGGAACACTATCAATAGACCTGCTTGCCATTTGGTTTAAAAACCTCCCCAGCTACATTCCAAAGAATAATGTGTAATATAATACGGAAACACAAGCTTTGAGATTTCACGGTATGTTTCATCGATGACATTTTACTTTTCTTTGTAAATTTATCGGATCATATCAGACATATGGAAAAACTCTTTCAAGCAATTAAAAGCGCAACTTAAAACTAAAATGCACATTTACTGCTGATACAGTTAAATACTTGGGTCACATAATACAGAATAATTCAGTCAGACCACTGAAAGATAACTTAAGAGCAATAAGAAATTTCCCGAATCCAAAAACTCGAAAGAATTGGAGGCACTTCCTGGGAAAAATGAACTTTTATCATAAGTATGTCCCAAACAAAACCGTAACATACAATTGGAACCATTGCATAACCTTTTGAGAAAAGGACAAACCTTAGACTGGACTGATGCATGCTAGGAGTCGTTTAATGAAATGAAACAAATATTATGCTCTCAACCAATATTAACAATCTTTGACCCAATCCTACCTATTCACATATACACAGATACTAGTATACTAGGGGTAGGAGCAGTACTAAAACAGCCCCAAAAAACAATGAAGAAAAACCAGCAGCATACTTTTCGAAAAAATTGACTCAAGTACAAAAAAGGAAGAAAGCTATCTATCTGGAAGGCCTGACAATAAGGAATGTGTAAAGTATTTGTAACATCTATTCTTCTTCTTAGCACTACAGCCCCTCTCGGGCCTTCGCTTCCTGCAAATAGTACCTCCAACTGTCTCGGTCCATTAACCGCATCCTCTCCAATTCCGAAATCCAAGCAGCAATGAACTGTCTTCGTCGACCGATTCAGAACAGCGTTTCCTCGGTTTTCCCACTGGTCTCCGGCCTTCAGTTCTCCTAACGAATACCTTTTTGGGTATCCATTGTTCGTCCATACGATTCATGTGGCCAGCCCATTGTAGCTTCCGCAGTCTTACAATCGTTGAGACCTCCGGGTCGTCAAAAATTTCATACAGCTCATGGTTATATCGAATTCACCATTGGTCTCCGTCTAGCTTCGCTCCGATTATTCGTCTGAGGACCCGTCGCTCAAAGGCGTTCAATATATTTGCGGATGCTTGGGTTAGAGTCCACGTTTCACACCCATTGCATAACACAGGTCTTATCACAGATTTGTATACTTGGAGCTTTGTTTTCCTGTGTATGAAGCTGGTCTTCAAGATCGTCAATACTGAATAAAATATTTTACTTGTGAGCTGTACTCTACGGCAAATTTCGTCTCTCTCATTGCCCGTTTTCGTTATTTTGGCGCCTAAATACACAAATTCGCCAACATTTTCGATGCTATATTCGCCAAGTGTGATATTTTGTGTACTTGAGGTATTTTTCCTCGACTGCGTCATGAGCTTTGTTTTTTTTTCATTGATTTGTAACCCTGCTAGTTTTGCTTTGCTGTCGTGGTTTAGGAAGAGTTCTTTGGCAGTTGTTAATGACCGTGACAAAATGTTGAAGTCATCCGCATAGGCTACTACTTGGCTTGACTTGAATAGTAATTTACCTCACGTATCGATAGGTAGCTTCCTTATGACATACTCTAGAGCCAAATTGAATAGCAATGGAGCCAGCCCATCTCCATGCTTTAGTCCGATATTTGTGTCAAAGGCATCGGTGAGTTGGTTATTGATGCGGACTTGGAAGGTCGTCGACGTCATTGTCATTTTGGTAAGACGGACTAATTTGGCTGGGATACCAAATCAAAGCATTATTTGATACAGTACGTTACGATCAATACTGTCGTATGCTTGCTGGAAATCAAGGAAAATTTGGTGAACGTCTATGTTGATCTCCCAGCACTTTTCAAGTACCTGCTTGACTGTAAACAATTGGTCTATCGTCGATCTGCCCACTCTAAAACCACCTTGATACTCCCCAATAAAACTGCTGGTATACGATCCGATTTTGTTTTCTAAGATCTTTGAAAATATTTTGTAAGCATTACAAAGTAGCGATATGCCTCTGTAATTTTCGCACTGTAGCTTGTTACCTTTATTGTGGATAGGGAATATAATTGATTGGCTCCACTCTTTCGGCATATGTTCTTGTTGCCAAATATGTTGGATGACTTTGTGAATAGCTTTATGAACATTGCTGCCACCATATTTGATGAGCTCCACTGGAATCTCATTGATGCCCGGCGCTTTATTATTCTTTTGGGCTTTGATGGCGGAACAAACTTCATCCAGAGTTGATGGGGCTAATGGTCGCGCTCCGCAGACATCTATAAGCTCCGATGCTCTGGAGCTGTGCGGAGGATTAAAGAGGTTCTTAAAATATGACGCCCATTTTTACTTAATCTTGGTTTCATCAGCGATGATATTGCCGATGTCATCACTACAGAGCGTGGTTTTGGGCTTGTAACCACGTTTCAGGCTTTTCACTACTTTGTATGCTTGTCTTGTGTTGTTGCTCGCTAAACTTACATCCATACTTCTCAATTGGTCGTCATAGTATTTTCTTTTCTTAATCCTAATTATCTTATTCGCTACGCTTCTGAGATTTTCATAGTGTTCTCTCTTCGTCCCGGTTTTGCTACCTACGTATTCTTTTTATCGAATGCATTCTGGCACTCATCATCGAACCAATCGTTGCTCGTCTTCAACGATGCGTCTGATAAGATGGGCGCCAGCTGGTTATCGAGGGACTCCGTGAAATTTTCGGCCACAGACGCCGTTTGGAGCCTTTCGATGTCAAATTTTTGCAGCGGGCTGGTCTTCGCCGAATACGCCTTTGGCATATGACATCGATAGGTTAATTTGATCAAATAATGATCTGAGTTACAATTGGCTCCTCGGTCTGTACGAACGTCAAGTATGCTCGAGGGCAAACGTTGTTGGATCAGAACATGATCGATGTGGTTTTGTGTGCTGCCATCCGGTGATACCCAGGTTATTTTATGAATGCATCGATGTGGGAAGCAAGTCGAACGTATGACTAGATTTCTGCTACATGCAAAGTCAATCAGGCGCTGGCCGTTGTCATTTGTTTCATCGTGGAGGCTATATCCTCCAGTCGTTCCCCGATGAGGTAGCTCATTGCCAACCTCAGCGTTGAAATCACCCAGAATTATTTTTGTGTCGTTTGTAGGCAATGAGTCGACCAGTCTTTTTAGGTGATTTTAGAACGTTTTCTTCATTTCTTCGTCCTTTTCTTCGGTCGGGGCGTGAATATTAATCAGCCAGATTTTCAAGAATTTCGCTCTTTTACGGATCGCAGACAACCGTTCGTTTATTGCCTTAAAATCAATAACGTGCGATTTGAACTCCCTATCCACAAAGAAGGCTACTCCGAGTTCTCGTTTTCCAGTAGGCTTCCCACTTTTGAATATTGTGTCCGATCTCATGTCTTGAATGTCGTTTCTAGTCCAATTCGTTTCCTGGACTGCCAGTATTTTTAATTGATATTGACTGGCCTGTTGTAAAAGGTCATTTACAGTGCCACTCTTTGCAGTTGTTCACCGTTAATTTTTAGTTTGACATCTATGACTCCTTTGTTCTTTTGCTTAAAAACAATGTATTTTGTCTTTGTAGTGTTCAATACTAGTTTGTTTTCAATTAACCACTGATGGAATTTTCCTAGATCCTCGTTGATAGTGTTCTCATTGGCAGTTTTGTCTTGTCCTGAATAAAATAGAACTGTGTCATCAGCATATGATGTGTGATATACCGTCAGCCCACATGTATTTAGATCATTCGTGTATAGCAGGAACAAAGTTGGGCATACTCAGATCCGGACCCATGTGCTGACGCATTAGCAAATAATTGCAATCAACTTCGACTGGATGGCATTCAGACGACGAATACTATCCGGCGAAAGGACCTTAATGCTTACTTGTTATTGCTGTGCTTGTCGAGGAGGACTGTAAGTCAATTCCTTTAGGACAAAAAATGACTGTTGAGCACGTGAATTACCTAAAGACGTATATTTACATACCACAGGCTGCACCAATACAATGTTGCAATCTTTGCATTCGCACGGTCTTTCTAGCGGAAAATAGAAACTTTTTCCTAATTCACGACGTCGGAACTTAGCGAACTCGGATAGAAAATATTCCTCCCGTCTTCCGTTTCTGGGCTCGACTTTTCGCACAATTTTTTTACGGTTACGGCTTAAAAAATCACAACTTTTCTTAGTTTATTTCATAATAATGACGATTGCGTTAAGACATTTTTTTATCGGTCGCGTATATTTTATTTAATGTCTAAAACTCGATGACATCTGAAGATCCTCATGGCAGTGCAGCCATTTCGTCCGGAGTCTCCAGATTTCCCATTCCACCACAACTTTCCTCTCTCTACCAGCTGTCATAACGCGGTTCAGTTGCAGCGAGTGGTTGAAGGGTCGCTCCCAAACCGTCAACGTCAATGACGACCTGCGGATCGTTGTCAGTGGCGTAGGGCTGATTTATTACAATCACCTCTGTCAAGTCCTAGATTGATGAAACGTGTGACAGAATGTAGGGCATCCAAAGTACTCTTGTTCATTTGAAAACCAAACTGATGTTGGCTTACTATAGAGTTTTCAACAAAGAATGATGTCAATTGATTGTTTAGTATTTTTTGTGAATATCTTACCAAATCCCGTCAGCAGCGTTGTCGGGCGATAGTTATTCGGGTCGAGATGATCACCACCCTTAAATATAGGAACTATTTTTGCAAGTTTTTCTTCTTCCGGAAATGACCCATTCCTAATATGCACGTTTATAAAATTTGAAGCTCGGTTATGTCCTCCTTTATTATACTAATCTCATTCATCGTGATGCTATCGATGCCTGGCGCCGTATTCTTTTTCAATCCATTGAAAATATTTAAGACTTCCCTTTTATTTGTTTGATGAATCTGAAGGATGAAATTTATTGAGTATCTGTAGTATTTAAATTGCCTGCTGAACTGGCAATGATTTTTTTAGTGATTCTACAACCAATTGTTGAAAAAAATTATTTAATGAGTTCTCCGCTTCACGTGGACACGATGTATTAGAGCGCCCATCAGGATTCAGTTGGAAGTTTTGTGCTATACCCTGGGTTGAAGAGTTATCCTTTACCTTATTTATTATTTTTCATATTTCACGGGAGTTGTCAGCCGCTGTTTCCATTCTTTTTGAGAAATATGAGCCGTTTCGATTCTTTTTTCGCTTGCTTATATATAAACTTGAAAGCCTGATTTCCATTGTTCTTTCTGTGGCCCATGTATACCTTCCTTTTGTTAATACCTGCATCAATTACTTTTTTCGTTATCCAAGTTCGTTGTCGACACCTGATTTTTTTTCTTAATTGTAGAGCTTTGCTCAGCAGATATGATAATATTTTTGAGTTCAATAATACTGTTTGGTTTCCGCTTCTTCAGTAATTCTCGTATGTTTGATTTAAAGAGCTCCTTGTCTAGATATCTGAACGTTTTGTAGGTCGGCTTCTGTTTGTTCAGGGTTTGGTCTTGAAGAGCTATTTTTAATATACGGTGATCCACCTCCGGCCAGTCCACAAATTCGTATGTCATGCTTTCAGCGACTTTTTAATCATTGGTTACTTATAATCCAGACAGGTATTTGACACTGAACGAGTAATTTTGTTGTTATTTATAATTATCACTCCATTCATTTCTAGCGTATCCCTATAAATCCTTGATTTTGGTGATTCAATTACTACATCAATGTTTGTGTCCGCTACTGTGATTAAATTTTTTTCAGTTGAGAATAATGTATCTAGTACTGTGCAAAAATCTTGCGCATTCATACGATTGGTGTTGTTGTACGTCCCTAATTTTATTTTTTTACCTGCATGGCGTACTTCAATTATTATAACGTTATATTTATCAGGCGTCACTATCTTGGTACCGAAATTGATTGTATTTTGTACGTACATTGCTGTACCTCCACCTCTTCCAGGTCTTCAAGAGAATACTGCATTATATCCTTCAATATTGTAAATTCGTGCTTCTTCTGGGTAAATCCAGATTTCGTTGAGAATAATCAAATCTACTATATGTCAGAATTTTGCTGCAGGTAGTTACCGATTACAATGTGTAAAAGACTGCATCCAAAAACCGAAAAAAATATGCACCCCACTGATTATGAGAGCACAGATCCGTAAACAGCAACCTAATTGATTTTGAAAAACTAATAAAAAATGTATAGGTACTTATACTTAACCAAAATAACTCTAACTACGACCGTAGGTATAAGCCGCAACTCGCACTCGAGCTGTCATTGGAGATACCATACGGGTGTACGATGATAATCACTGACGGAGTAATGTGTTACAACTAACGTCACGGGAAACGTCACTAGGCGATGGTCAGGGCCAGATTTCAGGATAATTCGCGCACACACATTTTTCGTAGCGCAATTTTTATTCAAAAAGAAAAAAATATATTTCTTGTTAAAATATGTTTTTCAGTTCTCTTATAAATTCATTCAATGCTGATTCATCACTTGAGAATAGGAGATCATCATCAACATAGAGACACATATAGCATTTCTTCTTATTGACTTGACCAATGTACACACATTGATCGACTTTACTATTTATAAAACCAAATCTTTTCAGTGTAGAGTCAAATTTGGCATTCCAGCAGCGAGGGGCTTGTTTTAACCCGTATAGTGACTGTTCAGTTTACATACCATATTTTCACCATGGTCCAACCCTTCTGGTGGAGTCATGAATATGGTCTCTTCAAGTTCCCCATATAAGAAAGCTGTCTTGACGTCTAGTTGCATAACTTTTCAATTATTTCATCAGGTTATGGGCCCAGTAAAGCCCAGCAAAGCCCAAAAATAGAATCAGTGCAAAAACTTTCAGTGGAATAAACATTACAGTGAAAAATAGTGAACACAACCTAAAACGCAAAAACGTGACTTCTTATTTAACAATTGCAAAGTGTTTTCTCTGTTTTCTCGTGATAACTGGACTAAGAGTTCTTAAAAATGGCAGCAAATAATCAATTGGCATTAATTGAAAAGTTAACCGGTCGAAATAATTATGCAACCTGGCGATTTGCTGTAAAAACATATCTACAGCATGAGGAGCTGTGGGACTGCATAAAACCCGCCACAGGTGTCGAAGTGGATACAAAACGAGATACAAGGGCAAAAACTAAGATAATTCTACTAGTTGACCCAATAAATTATGTGCACATACAAGAGGCCAGCACTGCACAGCAAGTATGGGACAAGCTATCGAAAGCATTCGATGACTCTGGGCTGACACGCCATGTTGGGCTGCTGCGTGATCTCTGTAATACCTCGCTTACTGCATGTCAAAACGTAGAGGAATATGTGAGCAAAATTATGTGCTCAGAATCATTGGTTTCCAAGTAGATGACGAATGGCTGGGTACACTGCTGCTCTCCGGTCTACCGGGATCCTATCAACCAATGATAATTGCTACTGAAAGCTCAGGCATGAAGATAACCTCAGACTCTGTGAAGTCAAAACTATTGCAAGACGTTAGACAAACACAAAGTGACTCAACAGTGTTCTCAGTCACTAAGAAATTTAAAAACAATTATAAGAAGCAAACTAAGGGTCCGAGGTACTACTCTTGTAACAAGTATGACCATGGAGGCTCTGAATGCAAATCCAAGACGAAGGATATTCAACGAAAAACAAGCAGTTCTTCCTATGCTGCTGTGTTTGTGGCAACATCCAGCCAAGATGACGCCTGTTACGTGGACTCCGGTGCATCCTCACACATGACAAGACATAAGAATATGCTTGAAAATGTGACGGCTCCTGCCATACAGAAAATTAGATTCGCAGACAACAAAGTACTACCCGTGCAATGCTCTGGAGAAGTGAGCTTAGATGTTTATGATGACGAAGGTCAAAACAAGAAGGTGCTTTTTACAAAAGTACTATGTGTTCCCGAACTCGAAACAAATTTATTGTCCGTAAGTCAAATTATTCGCAGTGGTGGCCAAGGTAAGTTTGACAGAACCGGCTGTGTTATTATGAACAGAAGAAATGAGATAGTAGCAACAGCAAGTGTCATCAACAACATGTACCGGCTGAATATGCCAGGAAAATGCTATGCATGCATGTCTGATGTCGAAGAACCAGACTTTTACCTGTGGCACCAACGAATGGGACACCTGAATTTTAAAAGTCTACGGAAAATGACAGAAAACACTGACCATGTCGTTTTCTCGACAAAAGCACCTGCAATCACATGTGTAACATTTTACAAAAGACAAGCAAACAAGACTACCTTTCAAAAGAGAAGGCTCCAAGGCTAGAAATCTTCTTGAAACGGTTCACTCCGACGTATGTGGGCCAATGGAAACGCAGACTTTGGGCGGTGCCTGATATTTTATAACATTTCTTGACGACTATTCAAAGAAGGTGTTCGTGTACTTTCTCCGAAACAAGTCTGACGCTTTGTAGAAGTTCAAGGAATTCAGAAATGAAGTCGAAAACCAGCTGGGTGCTCGTATAAAAATTCTTCGGGCAGATAACGGCTTGGAATACGTCAACAAGGAATTCTCAGATTATTTAAAAGGCGCTGGCATCGTACATCAAACGACCACACCGTATACACCTGAATAAAATGGGACAGCAGAACGCATGAACAGAACTCTAGTAGAGAGAGCAAAGTGTATGCTCCTAAATGCCAATCTACCCAAGATGTACTGGGCTGATGCGATACACACTGCGGCACATGCAATCAATCATTCTCCAACGAAGTCCTTATCTTTTAAAACGCCAGAAGAAATGTGGTCTGGTGAAAAGCCAAAGGTGAACCATATGCGTATATTTGGATGTGAAGCTATGGTACACTTGTCCAAAAAGAAACGCAAGAAATGGGATCCAAAGGCACAAAAGATGATCTTTATTGGATACTGCGATCATTCCAAAGGCTACCGATTCATAATAACAAATACAAGAAAAGTGGTAAATAGTCGAAATGCTACATTCCTTGAATCTACCATGAAGAGGGACTATGCTCCTGTAGAAATATCTGAGAAGGAACCTGAAACAAATAAAGAAGAAGTTAATAGTAACAACTCTGAATCAGAGATGGATTCAACTTCAAGTACTAATGACACTGTATGCGAAAACCCGTCTACTTCAGACAGTGAATACATTCTGGACACCAGCATTGATCTTGATAGTCCTCCAGTCAGCAAAATCACCCTGAGACCAAGAAAGTAAAATAAGGAAAAGGCTAATCTAGATGATTCCGTAGAAAATACTTACCTGTGTCATCACGAAGAGAAACTGTCAGATGTGCCTACGACTTACACTGAAGCTATAAAATCGGTAAACAAAGAAAAATGGAGAAAATCGATCACTGAAGAACTGGATGCTCTACAGAAGAACAACACATGGACATTAGTAGAAAAACCCCCAAATGCCAAAGCAATTGGATGCAAATGGGTATTCCGTATAAAAGAAGAACCAAAAGAATATGCACAAACTGTAGGTATTGATTACCAAGAAACTTTTGCTCCAACGGTCAGGTATGATTCAATACGATTGTTACTATCTGTAGCTGTACAAAATAATCTCAAAATCATGCAACTAGACGTCAAGACAACTTTCTTATATGGGGAACTTGAAGAGACCATATTTATGACTCCACCAGAAGGGTTGGACCATGGTGAAAATATGGTATGTAAACTGAACAAGTCGCTATACGGGTTAAAACAAGCCCCTCGCTGCTGGAATGCCAAATTTGACTCTACACTGAAAACATTTGGTTTTGTAAATAGTAAAGTCGATCAATGTGTGTACATTGGTCAAGTCAATAAGAAGAAATGCTATCTGTGTCTCTATGTTGATGATGGTCTCCTATTCTCAAGTGATGAATCAGCATTGAATGAATTCATAAGAGAACTGAAAAATATATTTGAGATTAAAATATTGGAAACTCCAAGTAATTTTGTGGGAATGCAAATAGAAAGATTTAGTAACTGCATATTCATACATCATACTAAATACATAGAACAAATATTAAACAGATTTGAAATGAATAATGCTAATCCTAATACTGTTCCAGTCGACCCTCACATGAAGCTACAGAAGGGAGATGGAGAGTACGAGAAGAACGTTCCATACAGAGAAGCTGTGGGTGCTCTTATGCATCTGGCTACCGTGAGTCGGCCCGACATAATGTTCGCAGTCAGTTTGGTGAGCAGATTCCTCAATTGCTACAACCGGAGTCACTGGAACGCAGTCAAACGGATCTTTAAATATTTAAAAGATTCTAAAAAGTATGGACTATGCTACTCACATACACCAGAAGCTTCTGAAGTTATTGGCGATTCTGACTATGCAAACGATCTGGACACACGTCGTTCCGTCACTGGCTATGTTTTCTTCAAGAACGGGGCAGCCGTGACTTGGTCGAGTCAAAGACAACAAACTGTGGCTCTGTCGATAACTGAAGCTGAATTCATGGCAGCTTGTGCCGCCACTAAAGAAGCAATGTGGTGTAGTGATTTAAAAGTTTCAAAATGTCCGTAAAGGACTGCAGCGATGGTCTGCTGCCTCGGCAGAAGAATATGGAGTTATCTGCCGAGAATGCCCTTGTCTGGGGACGCGTGAATGCGATGGCAGGCTAGCATTGCAATTTCGTGGGGCGGGTTCATTCCCCCAGCACAAGGACCCACTACAAAAAATTTCGCACTCACGAATTTCTTGGGGTCGAACAAAAATAAGGCGACCGACGTCGCAAAAAGTGTAGGTAACTACACAAGGGACAACTGACTTGTTCATGGAACAAGAGTAACAGGTAAAAAGAAGTGGAAGCAGGGTGACCTCGTCCTTACCCCGAGAGGCTCATGGCTCACAAATGAGAGAAGGGCAACCGGGTGGTGATGGAGCCCCTGCGCACCCACCCAACCGGATTAATATCCATATTTGTTGCAGTGGCCAAGTATTCCTCTTCTGAGTGGAAAACTCATACAACTTAACTTGCATAAGTCTTCCCATCAGAAGAAAAGTACCCCGATGACCAATTTATGCCATAGAATTATACAATTCGATTGCATAACTCTATGCCATAAAGAGGCACTCTGCTTGGGCCACTTAACCCGCGACATCACCTGACACAAAGAAGGATTAGCTATGTACCCGGCGGCTGGCTCATGTTTGGTAGTGATAGCCTGCCACCGTACCGGGTCCTATACCCGGTCAGAGTTACATAGAAATGAAAAGACCGAAGGTTTTCAGGTTTTAACAATTTATTATTTTCATTTTAAAACCGTTGAAATTTACAATGTAGCAAAAATTATGCATTTCTTAGATTTTTATGTTTCCTTTAGTATATATATACTATATATATTTTTTTCTTTATACAAAAAAGTATGATGTGATCGTGTCATCTTGTTAGTGCTTGAACATTTGTATTTCAAGTTTTTAAATGAAAAGGATAACTTAATAAATAAGCAAAGAAACCATCCAACACTGTACGCTCATTCTACATGCTCAAAGTTCGAACATTACAAGAGAGTTCAGACCATTCAAAAATCAAAATATGCTATGAAAAGATACTTAACCCCTTTTTTTTATTTTATTGCATGCAACTAAATTTCGATCCAAAAACAATTAGTTTGTCCTTGCACATTAAATAAGCTGGAATATTTACTTCGCATAAGAAAATTGAAATGCCAAATTATTAAAATATTGATGTAATAATAAACCCTTTTGGCTGGTATACAGAATGATGACTTAAATTTAACAAATTGAAAAAAAAGGGATTGGATTAACAAAAATATTTTTCTTGAAAGTTTTCCTTTTTATATGTCAACTTGTGTCGTCTCATTTTAAACCGTATACTTTTCGCTATGAGTAATATATTTGAGCGATTTTATTTTTATTTTATTTAGAAAAAATAAGGGTACTTACCCACATGGTCCGTCGAGCGCTCGATGACGATGCAGGTATCCTCTAAAGCATTCAATTAATCAATTTGCAAAAAAAAAAATTATAAATTTATATCATAACTAGTGCGGGAGTTTCTTCACGATCACTTGAAGGTTTAAATAAAATTGAGATAGTTCACTTTTGAGAATTTTCAGTAAATCGCGCTGGTAAAAAAATTTTTTTTTTCCAATTAACATTCTATTATTATGAATAAGACCTCCTGAAAATGTACGCTACTACGTATTGCAGTTGGAAGCCAACTCGAAAATAATTGTATTAAATTCCGAGCGCATCAACACAAACCGAATCAACTACTTTTATTTTATTGCCATTGAAGATGCGGTACACATTCATAGACGGTTTTCTTCTCGGACAGTGAATCATACACACAACACTTCCAGTCAGTGTCTGTTACATGCAAAATCTTTTCTCATCCTTTTCTTTTTTTTCACTGATTATTGCGTCGCTTTCCGAATATTCTTTTATCACAAATTAAAGAAATTTCCTTCAGCAAATATTCCACAAAATTCAAACTATTCGAATCACTTTCGTTTTCGCTGCTCCTCGACTTGAACAAAACAATCAACCAGTTGTTACACACACCTCCAAGCAAAAATGAGTGCTTTTACAAGCTTCGCACACTCGGAAACGTAAAACTCAGACAAAGTTGCAATCGCGCATTTCCTCGTAATTAAGACCCGAACACATTCGAATCCAAGAATTATCCTATTGCAATTGGATCTTTTCCGCTTCACGAATCAGATACGATGCTTTTCTTCGAGTGGAGATGAGGGAAAGTTGGGACGTGCCGTAAATCGCGGAATCGCTTGACAGACATCTAATTTGCAAAGATATGAAAGGCTTGGCGCCGCCTTATTGCGTAAACTTACCACTTTAAATTGTTTTAACCGTAAATTAGGCACGAGCGTCTGTCCAAACAGTATGAGTATGTGAATGCTTACTTGCTTTAACTCAAAGTTGATAACGGGAAAATAGAAACCGTTTCGCGAAACACCCGTTCACCATAGTGATTCCACAAATGCGAATGTCACACTCCTTTTCGAAGTATTTCAAGCAAATCTGACGAACAATTTTCCGCGTTTCTCCCTTCAATTCGCTTGGCGTTATCTTCCTCCTTCAATATCACAGACTACAATTTCCTTGTCGCTGGCGCGCGGGAACTCATGTACGTGGCGTCCGCGCTGTGTGGCGGTTTCGAGCAGACTCCCTTCTGGTTTTGAATTTCTTTTACTCCCGTTAGGTTTTTTTCTCAACTACGGCCAGAAATAATAGTAACGCTTACATCATAATTATGCATACATACAACTACGATTTTATTTAATATATTATAAGATACTGTTATCTATAGTATTTTCAAAAATTTCTATTTTATCTTGAATTTTCTTCTCTTTCATTCTATATCATTATCATTTAGACAAAATAATTTGGACTTAACGTACCTATGTTCGGTTTTTGTAAAAATGAGGACTGTTTTTCTCTTAGTTCATAGCATTTTTTGAAAAGAATTCACTATACAAGACCAACTTAATATTTTACTAATGCTACTGTGTTGTTATAAACAATGAATTCATGAAATTCCTGATCTTCTTCCACGCGAATTGTATAAAGATATTTAATACTAGATGTAGGCTGAAAATAAAGAGCGAAAACGCGCGATGTACATTTAAATGAGAGAATGCTTAAATAAACTAAATTTTAATTGAAGGAGAGTTACGCAAAATAGAAGAAATGCCTTTTTAGCTAGTTGTTTACTAAAATAATACGCATATGTATGTCTATTTACTTAATTTGGTACATACATATAAATATTACTTTTCGGTTGTTTTCAAATTATTCCCTAAACTTACTAAGAGTACATACTGCTGCATAATTTTTTCACATTTTCCTTTTATATTTGCCTTGTTATGTTAAATAACTTGCATTTGATAATCACCATTAGAATTAAGTTAAAATTCTTTTACTACTCTACTCTGACATTTTAAATTTACAGCGCAATCTCCATTCAGCTTATTAGTTAATAGTTCTAAATCCATTATTGATGAAAAAGGATATTTAAAAAGTAAGTGCATCACACGATACCAACCATCCGAGGCTCTGTTTTCTTATTCGAGAACGTGCTGCCCTTGACCGGGCGGTGACCCATTTGCAATAAGGCGATCATATCACATCAATGGCCAGTCATCGAACCAGACACAGAAACACGTTAAATATGTATAAGACATTTCTCTGCTTGTCCCCTGACCATCTTCTGGTTACGACTCTCGATATCGCGGCTTCACTTCTACTACGAGTTTGAATGAGAGGGTTGCCTTCGATCGTAGTCACCTCTCCGGTAGTCTGAATAGTCTCCCCGTTCGTGGCTCCACTCGTCAGGCATGTATCGATCTCGGTAAGGATGAGGACCCGGCACTCCGTTGCTTACGTAATAATTGGAAGGCATGTAGTGTCCTCCTCCTCCGCCTGTTGTTGGTGTTGCTGTCGCTGCTGAAATGCATGAATTTGTTAGCTGTACTGCACAGTTGGTGGATATACATAGGTATATCGTGTCCGCGTGTGCTGACTGGAAGGTGGTCTGAAATGGTCAAGTGGCTGCGACTCATCCGTCGCCGTGTACTGGAATTTGCGGATGTTTATGTTGACAGTGCAATGTGCCGTGCTCAATTACTCCAGTGGATAAAACAATTGCTAAGTGATATTGGTGAATATAAACAGGACTCAAAATGTCTTCATTTAGACAATCAAAGTGCCATCAGTGTCATTAAAAATATAAACTTTCACAAGAGGTGCAAACACATTGACATTAAATACCACTTCATTAAGGAAAAATATTTTTTTAAATAATCGTATTAAAGTTTGTAAGCAGTGACTCTCAATTTGCCGATATATTCACAAAAGGATTGCCAAAAAATAAATTTTATTTTATAAGGTCTAAACTTGGCATGTACTTGCATAACTCATTGTTATAAATAATCATTAATCTATATCATGTATGTTATTATGTAATTAATGAAATAAGGCTTGAATTCAGAGAGAATGTTAAAATCATAATTTAAATTTCCCGCCTTTATTCAACTCTGTCTTGACTTTTTCTGAGCTTGACCGCTCCCTATCAACTTCAACACTCTACGCTCTGTGACTTTGACATGTTTGACATGCAAGTGTTAATTGCGCCTTCATACTGAAATAAAAGACTTTTCCTTGCATAGTAGAAATATATTTTCAATTATTTCATCATTTCCTTTAATTACTTTTATTATAATATATGTTAGAACAAGTTTAGTTTGCTCGTACGTTGTTATGAGTTTATCATACGAATATCTATGCCTCTTCGATTTGTTGCCCTGGAGTCAGTTACTTCTTCCCAGAAAATATCGAATAATGTAGCTGGGTAGGTTCCAAGTTAAATAGTGGATTACCTCATTCTCGAAGGCGCTGTTTGGCGACACTTGCACATGCGGGAGTGGTGTTGAGGGTGCCCTTCGGAGTTTTTTTTTCTGTGGTAGGGAGGTGAATGCTATTTTTGCACAGAGTATGGGACTCCCATGCGCGACTGGACTACCCCCTAAACATCTCCCCTGCCAACCTGAGAACCCAGCCTGGAACCGTTTGACACATTACTTCGGGCCAGGTCTCGTTTTGTTACGCCGTGGAGCGCCTTCGAGCTGGAGAATCCCTTTCCTAGCGGGAGGGGAGAGGGGAAGAGGAATTGCCAGTAGAGCGATCCCCCAGCCCTAGCGCCCCCGGCTGCTTTGAGTCCCTTTTATATTTTAGGACTGCCCGAGCATAATGTGCCAACTGGTTCCATTTTTCAACCGATTCGAGCATCACCGCAACTATATTATCCGGGCAGAGCTCCCCCGTCTCTCTGTAAAGCTCCCTTCGCAGCCTGACCCATTTTGTACACGCAAAAAATGTGTGACAGGCATTGTCTTCCTCTACTGCACAAAACCGATAATCGGGAGACCGTGACTTACCGATCTTGTGCAGGTAAGACTGAAAACACCCGTGCCCGCTCAAAAGCTGGGTCAGATAGAAGTCAGTCTCACCATGCCTTCGATTTAGCCACGGTCTCACATCCGAGATGAGGCGCGCGGTCCACCTTCCCTTCGTGCGATTCACCCAAGAATGCTTCCAATCGTTGAGCGCGCGCTGTCTCTCCTCGCGGACAACCATCTCCCTCGCATCCTCGTTTCGGCGCAGGTAAATAGCGCGGCGCTCTCTAGCAAGGAGGGCGACAGGTATCACGCCTGCAATCACTCTCACGGCCGAATCGGAGACTTTTGGATACGGAAATGCAATTCTCAGTGCTCCTCTTCTCTGTACCCGTGCCAAACGTTTCCGGTATACCTCCTTGCTGAGAGCGTCGCCCCACACCTCTGCTCCGTACAGTAGCACTGACCCTACAGCACTCATCAAGAGGCGTCTTCTTGATGGGCTGGGTCCCCCTACGTTGGCCATAAGTCGACTCAGAGCCGATATTCCCGAAGCAGCCTTCTCAGCCGTTGCCCTGATTCGCTCAGAGAAACTCATCTTCGAGTCGATCAGTAGCCCCAGTTACTTCACCGCTGGCTTCGATTCGATTTGTATGTCTCCAATACTGATCATCCTTACTCTAGGGATTTTCTTTTTTGTCAAGATGACCACTTCGGTTTTCTCCAGTGCTAAACTCAGCCCGCGAGCAGCCATCCAGTCCCTCACGCGCCGCATCAGCACACCTAGCCTATGTTGCGCTTGTTCAACGGTGCGTCCAGCGACCAGAGCCGCAACATCATCCGCATAGCCGACCAAGTGCGACTCATCTGGCATCTCAAGTCTTTGTAGCCCGTCGTAAGACGGGTGCAGACCAAGGATAGATCCCTGGGCAACACCCGATGTAATTTCCATCCTTCGTTGGCCCTGTATCGTGTCGTAGAACAGGCTTCGGTTCTTAAGGTAGTTCCTCAAAAGCCGCATAAGATATTCTGGAACTCGAAAAGAGTTTTCCAGCGTATCCAGAATATCCACCCATCTAGCGGAGTTGAAGGCATTCCTGACGTCGAGTGTCACCAACAGGACGATCCGTCGCTTGGTGCGACTATATGCCTCTGCCTTTTGGACCGCGCTCACCACCTCTGCAATCGCATCAATGGTAGAACGTCCTGCTCTAAAGCCGTACTGCCGAGGAGATAGGTCCCCAGCAGCACGAATCGCATTAGTGAGTCTTCCCTTGATGAGTTTCTCTAGCACTTTCCCAGCCGTGTTTAGCATGCATAACGGGCGGTATGCAGACGGCGATTCGGGATTTCCCTTCCTCTTGCTGATCAGCACGAGCCTCGCCACCCTCCATCGTACCGGGAAAACCCCGTCCCGTAGGCAAGCGTTGAATGTGCTGAGCAGCAAGTCAGGACAATGGCGATAGACGAGCCGCAACACCTCAGCCGGAACACCATCTAGACCTGGAGCCTTCCTCGTTTTCAATGAGAGGACTGCCTCCTCCAGCTCCAGCTGTGTGAAGAGTGGGGACTCGACTGCTGTTTCACCATGGACAGCGTCAACACGGACGGGATGGGCGGGGAAGAGTCCCCGCACTATCGCGTCCATCTTTTCCGCGTCATGTATACAAGGCTTCCGTAGGGCACCAAGTTTCCCCATGACCAGCTGTAGCCAAGGCCCCACGGATCCTTGTTCACATTGTCCACTTTGGAGAGTTTGACTATCTTACGAGTAATTCCAATTACATAAGCTTACATAAGTTAGCAACGATCCACTTTACGTTAACTTTTTTTTTTCAATGCCTAATTAACATTTCAATTTTCCACTTGTGTTTAAATTTACGATGAGTAATTGTACATTGCAAAGTTCCCTAACCCAGCTTGGCTCTGGGGCACTATTCGCACCACGTTATCCTGGTGAAGCTTCACTGGTAATTTTAGATCGGCTGATCTCAACTATACCTAAATTACCGGTACAAGTACTGAATTCTTCACTAATTATTGATTTCACCTGCAATTTCAGTAAGATTTATACAAAGTGGCATAATCTGTAACTGATGTCAATCAAAACTAGAAACCCATTATCTAGGTCAAACTGAAATCCTTGCAGGCATAAATCATCCCCATTGACTTTATTGGCTCTTGAGTTGTATTCGCTCCATCCCACGAGTCCAATATGAATTTCATTTGACTATTAAACAGCTTTAAATTCCCAAGGTGTCAGCAAGAAATTAATTGGATTCACAAAGGTGTGGTATATGCCCATACAAGAGAAATCACACATGAATTCTCTTCGTTCCACACACCACGTTGCGCTCTGGTTCGATTCACCTTTGCAGGCAAACGGACACATTTGATTGCCGGTAAAGACCCACAAAAATGTCAATTGGACAAAAGGAAGATACAACACCTTTATTATACTGACGAGTTTTGACACAATGGAAAATTATGATATTGATTCGAGGAAATGGAAAAGAGAAAACGACGATGACCACATCAGGGGATGTAGAGAACGGATAAGGTAGACACATCTCCAAACTTTGTTCATATTATTTTGTTCGAAATTTAAACTTAATTTATATATCCATAATTTTTCACCGCCGCCACAGGCATTTATGGATAATTATTTCTTTGTTTTTCTTTATTGATTGAATTTCTGTATCCATTTCTTCAATGGCCAACAAAAGACTTGAGGAAGAAAAAATTCATGCAAATTTAATGGTTGGATATTTTAGGTAAATATTTCAATTTTTCCACCAAAACTTTTCGTTTCGAAAATTTATTTTTAAAAAGAATATGTAAATTTTATAGCCGCTTTCAAATCGATGTTTATCTTGTTTTAAGATAAAGATAATTTGACACACCATATATTTTATTTAAAATTTTTTATTCGTGTCCACACCACACTGGAAGGAATATGTTATAAGAAGTATCTGCTGGTTGTGGTCGCAAGGTGGGCAGGGTATTCAATAGTTGAAGATAATTTGTTATGTCGTTTTATTTATTTATTATTGGAATCGTTAAATTTATTGTTATTGAAATTTATCGCACACATTGAAAGTCAATTTTGATGATAGGTATCTTATTCAAATCGACGAAAAATTGTTCAAAATCGGTTTCGATTGCATTAAGATATGTTAATAGTAGATAAGAATAGCCTTGAAACTATTAGTAGCTCGTGGTGGTATATGATGAAGATATGAATTAAGTTTTTCTGATAGCGATGAAATTGACTGTTAAATGCAATTAGAGGGATAGATTTCAAAATGGAGTTTCATGAAATATATTTTTTGATGATTGGCTATATCTGCGAAATTTAGCTGAAGAACTTTTAATTCATTAAAAATTCACATAAGCATTTTGAACTGTATCATAATCTGATAAATCTCTTCGTTTGATTTGCTAAATTAAAGAAAACTAAAATTCTTTTCTTGAATCAACCCTTGAAAACCTTTAAGAAAAATTCACCATTATTTTATCAATACATTGCTTAATCCACATAACTTTAATGAATAACAAAGAAGGCAATAAAATCCAAAATATAGGAAAATTAAGGATTCAGCTTAAATACAATCATAAAACTGCTAATTATTTTCATCAAAGAGGATTTCCAGAATTAATTCCAATACACAATAGGATTAATAGAAGCTACCAATTAATTTTTTTGTGTTTGTTATACCTACTGGTCAGGATACTTGGTCTGTGATTATTTCCAGTTCACGCTGGAGATATTCTATCCCATCAATTTTATTTCCTCGGAAAATGGTAACTCATTTCAAAAGGAAACGCTCAGATACTCAGAAACTAACCATCAGATGATGTTCATAAAACGGTTTGGTATCGATTTAATTGCTTTTTGTTTGGTCATTAAAACTTGAGGTGTACTGGCTGCCAGGATTGGATTAAATTTTATTGAATCATTTGAGGGATGCTGATATCGAGAACGATTCAATGATAAACATGTCGAGTAGGCAGGAGAGCGCTCCTACCAGAAGGGCCTTGTGACCATTCTAGAGGCCGAAACAAATTTTCTGATGCCATGAGTCTATGACTGGAATTATTCATACAATACTTGTATAAGAAATTTTAAATGTATCCAGAAGATAGCGGTTTCCTTTCATAAGCACATAACAGCCGCCATTTTATTCCTGCTTAAGTAATTTTTCTAAATGTTCGGCAAATAGAACACATTCAAATCAGACACTATTCCTTAAATTTTCATGAAAAACTGAAGAAAATACTCGTAGTAGCGCCAAAGTCGATTTGAATCATGTATCATCCACCAACACATGTTATTGTCGTTATAATTTCACATAATTGAAATGACTATAACTCACTTGATTTTAATCTGATTTCTATGAAATTTTCTGAGCATAAGGACCTTATATTAGTCTACATTACTTAAAAAATTTCAAAAAGTTTACGGGTGTCATTCTGATTTTCTGGGAAAAAAAGTAAAATTTACAAATTTAACAAAGCTGAGAGAATGATGGCAACACACCTAATGAAATCTACATGTTCTGATTCAACAAAGATGAGTCGCGAGCGTACCTGACGTCGCACAGAGAGGTATTTGGTCAATCTAGCATCCAAAATTATTTATGGCTAGCAATCGATTGAAAACAATTAACTTCCTTTAAAAATGTTTAATTTAAAATAAAAAACAATTTTTAACCCAAAAAAAGACTGTATATTATTGTAAAATATACAGAATTAATTTAAAATGTACAGAAATATCTTAAAATGTATAAAATTACCTTAAAACTATAATGAATACAATTTATTTAAACTTTATTTATTTCTAATTATATTCTGATATTTTAAAAACAGAATTTTATTTGTACAGGGCTTTCCAATAAGAGGTGTGATTTTGACATTAAAAGAAAAATGCCATTTTTTAAAATAAATGATCGGATGATTATTTCATTATAAAAAAAGAAGGAATGCCGTTAATAGTGAAAAATAACATTACGCAAATTACCACCACGACACGCTTACAGGACCATATCTTTTTCATGAAATTTTCCATAAACAAATCGCAAAGTGGCTGCCCTATGTCCTCGATAGCCTCGCAAATTCCATCTTTGAGTTCTTGAATCGGCGCTGGGCTGTTAGCGTAGACCTTCTCTTTCACGTAGCCCCAAAGGAAGAAATTGCAAGGTGTTAAATCACAAGATCTCGGTGGCCAATTGTGATTACCTCTTCGAGAGATAACACGGTCCGGGAACTATCCGTAAAATATCAATGGTCTCGTTACTTTTGTGGTACGTAGCAGTGTCTTGTTGAAAGTAAACGTTTTCCAGATCAATACCATCCAATTTTGCCCACAAAAAATCATTAATCATCATTCGATAGCAAAATCCATTCACCGTAACTGTTGCTCCAGCTTCATTTTCGAAAAAGTAAGGTCCAATGACTCCGCAGGACAATAAACCGCACCAAACTGTCACACGTTGAGGATAAAGAGGCTTTTCAACAATAATTCTTGGGTTTTCCGAGCCCCAGATGCGACAATTTTACTTGTTGACGAAGCCACCGAAGTGGAATTGGGCTTCATCACTCAAGATGATTTTTCGATGGAATTCCGGATCATTTTCATACATTTCAAGGACCCAATCAGCAAAGACACGACGTTGTCGATGATCAACCGGCTTGAGTTCTTGTGTTAACTGAACTTTATAAGCCATAAGACCCAAATCTTTATGCAAAATACGGTGTAATGACGTTTGTGGAATGCCTAATTCTAAAGAACGACGAGGAATGGACAAACCTGCGTTTTCTTCAACACTTTTGGCTAAAGCAGCAATATTCTTGGCTGTTCTTGAGTGACGTGCACGGGTTTAATTTTTCACATCACTAAGTTGTCCGAACAGCTCGAATTTTTCCACCAATTTCTGTATTGCGGCCCGACAAGGTGCTTCGAGTTTTACTAACCGTCTCTGCCAAATTTTCACCATTGGTATAGTGAATTTTAATGATTTCAATGCGTTGTTGAAGCGTGTATCGTTCCATTTTTATGAATGGCGTAGTTTTTACTAGTCAAATGTCAAAAAATGACAGCCTCAAAAGTGACATCTACTGAAATAGTGGGCTATTCAAAATAACACCTCTCACAAATCAATAGGTCTAAGGTTTTAGGCATTAATGGTTTAATACTTTTTTTATTTTTCTGTCCGCTAAAATGAAGGGATCTGATGTCAATAGCAATCTCAAAATCACATCTGTATTACTGTCGATTCTGCTAAGCTTTCTTGCGAAATTTTAACGAAAATGTTTATTTCTTGCTTCTGCTGCTTCCTCTGATAGCTGATCTATTGGTAGCAGTGCATGTTCTGCTTCTTCCGAGCCGTGAATTAAAATCTTATGTAAAGTTTGAGTCGTAGGATGCCGTTCCTTTCGCAAAAACTTCAAATCTCTCTTACTGGATTCCGAAACCGCTTGATATGCATTCAAGAATGATTTGACATCTTTTAATAAAGTTTACGTCAATTTTCGTTATTTCTGCCACCAATCCAGGATCATCGAAGAATCTACAGCTAGTATTCCCATCATTGGAGTTGCCAAACCGGCTTTAGGATAGTCAACCCTAAGTCTCAATTTCCTTTTAAATTCATCTTGAATTCGTTCTTTATTTTGTCTAATTAGTAACTTGTCTGATTCAGACTTTGTAGGTAAATCCTTTACATAAAGTTTATACGCTATATGCAGTAAAGTCTTAAAAAGCCGGATCCTTGCATGTAAAATGGATAGCCCGAATTTCAAGGTTTCTTTTTTGACTGGTGTTGGTACTGATATATTATTGAATTCTTTGGATGTAGCGCCACAGGTGTACCAACGCATCGAAGATTTTGTCCTTGTTGCAGCGTTAAACATTTTTCTATCCACCATTATGAGCAGCATGTTACATTTTAGCTCATAATTTCTAAAACCTAGTGTCACAGAAAAAGGCCTTTAATTAATTTGCCGCATTTTTTACATGTTGAATTTCTTCATTCGTTACATCCATAGATTCTTTGAAAAATCTAATACTGATAGGTCGACAGTAGTTCTGATGGAGTTGGATTTCGCCACAGAATCTTATTGGTACCACACATTATACGTAAAGGTACAAACGACCGGAGGAAAATGTAGGAGTCTGAGATACAGTCACTTCCGAATTTTTGTTTGTGTTGCGACTGTTGCGATCCATCACAGGCCCATTTGCAAATCATATCAAGGGTATTGCGTTCTTCCTCCTTCAGAGTAGTCACCGCTTCTTCCAAGTGTTTCAAAAGTCGTTGTGCAGTTGGATCGATTACGGCCTACAGCTCATCTTCTACACAATCTTCAGATACTTGAAGTGATTCTTTTGGAGGATAACACATGTTTTTATATTTTTGCAGCACGAAATAACATGGAAGGTTTCCAGTTGTTTGCCTGACTATTTCGTATTGGGTCACTGTTAGATTAGCTTTCACAAATATAATGAGGGGTTCTTCAGGAGACTTCAGCTGCTAAGTTGTTTTCGAACACTTGACAGCTTTCACATATTCATGCGTGTCATCCTGATTTTTTGATATCTCCTTCAAGGTATTTGATACGTCCCTCTGTCCGGTGCCACTCAACTGTATTTGCGCTGCATAAAAATTTTATTGGACTGTCAGATTTCTTGCTCCTTAGGCTAGTATCTTCAAAAGACTTCTGTGCAGTAAACAAATCACAACGAACACTTTAAACGACCTCTGATAACAAGCTGACCCATTGCCTAATAACGTGCAGTGGTGATCTCTGACCAAGGACGGGGCTTAAAGAGACAACTTAGCTTCTATAATGAGCCGTTAGTTTTTACCTGGAGATTTTTCTATAGATTTGACTTTTGGCCGGCTAGAATTGTTGAATACCTCTCTGTGGCGTTGGTACATACCGAAACGCCGATTGTTTCTCAGATAATTATTTGATGAAATCAAGCTGTTGATACTGCGTGTTAAAGGCGTATTCAATAAATACCGGAGCTCTATAGGAATTCACTATCGAATAGCTCCAAATGGCCTCGGTGGGAAAAACCTTAACATATCGCTGAAAAGAAGCAATGAGACTGTGGCAGAACAGACGATCCGACATCAAGCCCAATGCAAAAGAAATGATTGGTTCAACAAATTAATTTGCTCACTGAGGACGGAAGGAAGTACCTTCTGAAACGCACGAATGAGAAAATAAAACGTATAATTCACCCAAAAAAGGAAATAAAAAAAATTTTGTTTTGATATTAACAATGAGTGCTAGAATCCATTGGATAAAAAAAATAGACGCTTAAACAATATTTAGCAGTAAAACCAGCACAAAGAAGTATTTAACTTCGCGGTAGACGGTCCCAAGCCCACTTGAAAAAAGAATAGAGAACCTCTTATTTCCCACACCCACAGCTTCCATGGTTCCTCATCTTAAAGCCCCCGATTAAATGTCAGTAAGTGTTCCCGGGGTCGCCCTATGAGCTTACTGGTTCCCCAATAATGGGACCATAAATGCCGAGAAATGCTAATAACTGTAAGTACATCTACAGCTCTGCTACTAAACCCTTCTCACACCTAATTTGTGGGGATGTAAGGGGGTGAAGGCAAGTCTCCCGTGCCTGATAACAGGGAAGCAGTAATAACCATGCCGCCGGAACGGAGGTTGGGTGACGGGCTAACTTCCCGTCTCCGAAAAAGCATACAATGTTTCGAAACCTGCAGAAGGGCCTCGAAATGGATTGGACCTCGCAAACGGAAAAAGAACTATGGCATTAGCTCATGGAACGTCAGATCACTCAATTACCCTGACGCTGTTAAGGACCTTTTCAATGTAAATTAAAAATACTGTCAACCCAGGAAATGAACTGGGCTGGAAATGATATTCAAGACCTGAGATCGCACATAATATTCAAAAGAGGGAAGCCTACTGGAAAACGAAATCGGAGTGGTGGCCTTCAGTGTGGATAGGGAGTTCAAATAGCACGTTATTGATTTTAAGGTAGTCAATGATGTGTGTGATTTGTATAAAAGTGAAATTTTTGAAAATCTGATTGATAAATATTCATGCCCCGACCGAAGAAAAGGACGAAGAAAAGGACGAAGAAATGAAGGAAACGTTCATTAATCACCCGGAAATACTACTCGACTCATTGTCTACAAACGACATAAAAGTAATCCTGAGTGATTTTAACGCTAAGGTAGGCAATGAGCTATCTCATCGGGGAACGACTGGAAGATATAGCCTCCACGATGAAACAAATGACAACCGCCAGCGTCTGATTGATTTCTATGCAGAAGAAATCTAGTCATAAGTCCGACTTACTTCCCACATCGATGCAATCATAAAATTACCTGGGCATTACCGGATGGCAACACACAACACCAGATTGACCAGGTTCTGATCCAACAACGTTGGGCCTCGAGAATACTCCACGTCCATATTTGTACCTATCGAGGTGCCAATTGCAACTCCGATCATTATTTAATCAAATTAATCTATCGACGGCGTCTGTCAAAGGCGTACTCGGTGAAGACCCACCCTCTACAGAAATTCAACATCGCAAGGCTCCACACGGCGTCTATAGCTAACAATTTTCCAGAGACACTCGACAACCAGCTAGCTCCCATCTTATCAAAAACATCGCTGAAAACAAAGACCGAACTCTGGACGCAAGTAGCTATTAAGATCGTGACAGAACCGAAAATTGGACATCAAGCCCGGCGCAAGAGAGATAATTGGTTTGATGGACTCTGAATGAGGTTTGTTTCATTATCAAAGCCCAAAAGAATTATAAAGCGCCGGATAGTGATGAAATTCTTGTGGAGCTCATCAAATATGGTGGCAGCAGTGTTCATCAAGCTATTCATAAAGTCATCCAGCACATTTGTCAATAAGAACATATGCCAAAAAAGTGAAGCCGATCAATCATATTCCCTATCCACAAAAAAGGTGCAAACTACAATATAGACGTTTCATTTTCATTGACTTTAAGCAAGCATACGACAGCATTGATCGTAACGTGCTGTACCAAATAATACTTTGCTTCCGCATCCCAGCCAAATCAGTCCATCTTACCAAAATGACAATGACGTCGACAACGTCCCAAGTCCGCATCAATAACCGACTCACCGATGCCTCTGACACAAATATAGAACTAAAGCAGGGAGATGGGCTGGCCCCATTGCTATTCAAATTGGCTCGCGAGTACGTCACATAGAAACTCCCTGTTGATATATGGGGTACATTACTATACAATACGAGCCAAGTTGTAGCCTATGCGAACGGCATAAACATTTGCTCACGGTTATTAACAACTACCAGAGAACTCTTTCTGAAACTCGACAGCAAAGCAAATCTAGTAGGTTTGTAGCCTGGAAATAAAATAAAGTTCATGACGCTTTCGACGAAAAGTACATCAAATACATAAAATATTACGCTTGGGGAATGCAGTATCGGAAATGTGGACGAATTTGTATATTTAGGTGCCAAAATAACGAGGACCAGTAATAAAAGAGACGAAATATGCCGAAGAATACAGCTCGCAAATAAAATATTTTATTCAGTTTTGACGATTTTGAAGACCAGCTGTATACACAAGAAAACAAAGCTCCAAGTATACAAATCTGTGATAAGACCTGTGTTATGCTATGATTGTGAAACATACACCCTAACCCAAGCATCCGCATATATATTGAACGTCTTTGAGCGACAGATGCTGCGGTGAAGAATTGGATCCAAACTAGACAGGGACCAACGGCAAATTCGATGCAACAATGAGCTGTATGAAATTTTTGATGAGCTGGATGTCTCAATGACTGTAAAACTGCTGAAACTGTAACAGGTTAGCCACATGAATCGTATGGACGAACAACGGATACCCTAAAATCTATTCGTTGGGAGAACTGAAGGGCGGAGGCCAGTGAAGAAACTGAGGAAACGCTGGTCTGATTCGGTCGATGAAGACAGTTCATCGCTGCTCGGATTTTGAAATCGGAAGACGCGGTCAATGGACCGAGCCACTCGGAGGCGCTTCTTAGAGGAAGCGAAGGTCTGATAGCGGCTGTAGTACTACGAAGAAGAAGAAGATTAAATATTTTATTCAGTTCTGACGATCTTGAAAACCAGCTCCATACATATGAAAACAATGCTTCCAGTATACAAATCTGTGATAAGACTTCTGCTATGCTGTAGGTGTCAAGCATGGACACAAGCCCAGCCATCCGAGAACATATTAAATGCCTTGAGAGACTAGTCCTGAGGCAAATAATCGGAGCCAAGTAACAAGGAAACAGATAGCGAGCTGTATGCAATTTTAGATGAGCCGAAAGTTTCAACGATTGTAAGAGAATCGAAGTTGCAATGGTCTGGCTACGTAAATCGCATGGACAAACAACAGATACCCAAAAAGGTATTCTTCGGAAGAACTGAATGGTAGAGACTTGTGGAGAAACGCCAGTCTGGTCGGATTTTAAAATTAGAGGAAGTCGTCAATCTGCTGAGATAATTGGTGGCGCTTTTTGAAGGAAGCGAGTGCTGGAGAAGGGCTGTAGGTCTAGGAAGAAGCAAGGTTCCAGTTTTGGGAAAATTCTCTTTCATTTGGTAGGCAAAAATTATTATTATGATAGTTGATCGAATTTTGACTTCTGAGGAATTAGTTGGCCTTGTACTCATAACGACCTGTTCATATGATTTTTTCAGATATTATGGATCAAAGGCATCCCATCGCGAGAAAAGCTTCTCAAATTTTTCATACTTTCCCCTGATTTTTAGGGTTTTGTAAAATAATTTTACAAAACCCTACTAAAATCGCGTCCTGTCTGCCCGTCTGTCCATCTGTCCGTCTGTCCGTTCGTTCGTGTGTCACAGCAGTTTTTCTCGCAAACTACTTAGCCTAGAAACATCAAACTTTGTATGCAGGTGTAAAATGGTGCTCTCTTCAACTACAGTAAAATGTTATATGGTATTTAAGGGGCGTCTGCCCATAGAAGGGAGTGGCCCACGAAAAAAATTTAATCAGAGGTGGCCAATATGGGTCTTGATGAGAGCTTTTCAAAACTAGTCTTAAACTTACATACAGGGAAATACACGATAAATTTGTGTTCCCCCTCACGATTGGATACCTGTGATCTTAAAAAATCTGAAAAAAATATGGGGTCAAACACCTTAAAAATCAAAATTCGCTCAACTTTGTTAATAATAGTATGATCCTCGAATTTCACATTTTCCCCAATAAAATCGTATAGGTACACTTAAACTCAACAAAATTCTATATTTAAGTAGTCTTGTAAAAGGTCCTTATATTCTGTGAGTTTGATGAAAATCGAATGATATACTCCGAAGTTATAGCCATTTGAAATTTCTCCAATAACAACAACAATAACACATGATTTTGGTATTTTATGGACTTTCCGTCTAATCAGACACTACAGTTTTGATTTGATCTTCTTAAAGTTTTCAAATAAGATCATTAACATAAATATTATAGGGAATTCATGATTTGAGTGGTTTTTTGTTGGTTTGCAACAAAATGGCGACCGTTGAAAATAAAGAAACAATGAATTTTCCTATAAACGTGCACATCTCTTTGACATGTTTCTTGACTTCATCGGTGATAGCATCTCGGAGAAGTTGGGTACAAAACCCTTCTGGCATAAGCGTAGGTCTGTTTACCCAACTTGTTTACACCTAACTGGTCATTTTTAGTGAATATTGAGGATCCTTAATCGCTGTCATTAGCTGCAAATGGTCAGCAATATCGTTTTTCTTCAGCATTCGACCCACTTTGATTGCCTCCTGTTTCCATGCGTGATACGCCACTACTCGAACTATCTGACCAAGCCGTTGCAGATGGCCCAATTTTGATTCCCATGAGGTTGATTATTGCCAGATATGTTTTTGATCTTTCTTTGAAAATGCAAGCTTCAGTTATCGTGATTTGTTTGCCTGTGTAGAACGCGCGTGCCCATGCTCTAATACAAGGTTCAGCGAGCTATAAAGATGCTCAGCTAACTAGCTTTGTTTTACGACCACGTTTGCATACTTGTCGATAAGCTATTTACGGGATCATATGGAGCGGGTTTTTAAGTCACACCTCGAACATACCCTAAAAAACATTTATCACGCATACTCTTCGTTACTAAACATCTCAAGGAATTTCTATTATCTTTGAAATTTTTATTTATTGAGTGTCGATCAAGCTAAACAAATTTTCCAGAAATTCAACCTGACCAAGATTAGCGGACACGAGCGTCGGAGACAAATATAAAAATCAAATAAAAGAAAGAAAAACTCGGTTGCTTCTCCAAAGAAAGTTGTTGCATCACTAGATAAAAGAGAGAGCACACAAGGTGGCAACCTTAAGATGTTAAAGGTAGCTATTGTGAACCACTTCCCTACCTAAATTACGGAAACCTTGTGAGTGTAACTTTTGTTTTGACTTTAGCACCACCGCCACTTTCGGGCTTTTATTTGGAGATACTTAGAGTATATCATTATCTTGATAAAATGCATTGGTCCTCGAGAAGGTGATATGGTCAGTATCATGCTTTGGCCAATTCGTCCACCCAGCTGCGATACTTTCTGATTTTAAACCAGCACCTATCATAACTAAACGTCCTTATAGTCCGTCCGAAGAATCATATGAAATAAATTTCGCTGTCACCTACGGGATTGAACCAGGGATCTTCGGCTTACAGGGTGAGTACTCTAACCACTACATCACGCGAAGTGCAACTTACTTTAACGTGTTACGCATAAGAATCAGAAGTATTTTTTGTAAGCAGTTTTCACGAGATGATTAGCTTTTCTCATCAATAACTGGCAAAGATAATCACCCCTAGGCAGTTTGACTGCTTATTTGAAATGGACTTCTCGCTGTCTCTTTGTTCATCCGTGCGTCCGTCTCTCAGTTTGTTCATCCGTTTGTCCATCTCTCAGTCTGTATATCTGTTCGTCCGTCTGGGAGATCATTACGCAGTTCAGTTGGTTACATTATTATTATTATTATTATTAATGGATGATACAATTTACAGTGTAACTAAAAAAAAATCATAGCGCTAGCTACAAAGGCATCGGGCTTATTGCACTGTATATGAAATCAAAAATACCATTTAAATTTACAGTGTGGTATCTTGTCGTAGTTTGATTCGTTTTCTCTACTTTTTATGTTTGGGTGTACAATTATATTGTAGTGTTAGTTGCAGTTTAATTTTTAAAAGATTAAGTATGTTAAGTTGCTCATTTTTTTAATGTCCTCTATAGAAGCTATTGAGAAGAAGAATGACAGTAGATCACATTGAATGTTACGCCAGAATCGTGCATCGGCCGTGAGGGTGGCTCAAGTTTAACCCTCGGCCTATGCGGAAATCTTTTTCGTAGCAGTCTTTTCCGTGGTTACAGCTGTTGGGGTCACTATCTTGAATGGAGGACAGTGATCCTTATGGAAGGAACTTATGGAGGATTTCCGTTCATGCTGGGAATTAATGAATTCATGATACTGAGATAAGTGTGAGAATTTGAAGGCGATGAGGATCAGCTGTAAGGTTAACCACCGGAGGAACAGCTGGTCTAACGGGTGGACGGAGAGAGATTGAGAAAGTGTTGGAGGCAAATGGTCGATGGTAGTTAGTCAATTTTTGATTTGCAATGCGGAAAGAAAAGGAAGTTTGAGATCGTGGTAATAGTAAGTTCTAAGAAAATGAAGAAGTAACTTGAGAAAAAGTGGCAGAAACGGTGATGTGAAAACTTCGAGGAAAGCTGAAATTCAGCTCCTAGAAAATAAATTGCGAAGTCGGGTGATTGCGCTTTGATGTTTTAAGTAGTATTGTTTGTTGGATTGAGGCTGATACCAAGTGAACGGGTTTTTTGAAATTTAATTGAAATTGTGCAAAATCTTGAATTTACTTTATTTCAACTTAATTGGATTTACCTAAAAATATGCAAGAGATTTTGAAGTCGGGTGATTGAGCTTCGACGTTTTGAATGTTTTCAGATGCATTAATTTATGGCTGCTGATGCGATTCACAGCACAGTGAGTCGAAAGTTTGCAGTGGGGGAAAAGAAACTGCTGGAGTGTGCTTTAGACCCTGATACGGTTGAGCTCAGAATGCCGCCGGGGGGAAAGCATTGGTCTCTGCAAGAATCTAAGTGTGCAACTGCGGTAACCACCGAGGCTTTCAACAATATATTTGTGTGTTAATTTTGTATGACCTAGCCTTAGTCGGATGAAATTTTTTGAGTTACTGTGTGGAGGTGTTGCTTGGTAGAATTATTGGTTGCCCAAAAAATTTACCAATGTATAGTGGAGGGTAATATTGTTCCATTCTGTTGTTACGGTGCTTTTTGTATGCACGTCTATTGCTCTATAAATACCTTTTTTGCTGAAGGTAGGGGCAGTAAAAATAGAAACTTTGTGCCCGTATTTCGCCGCATTATTAGCATATTCATTGCCTGCTGTGTTCAATTTATAAAGTTTGCTGCACATCTTCTTCTTTATTTTGCAGATGGTAGGATTTGGCTTGGCAGATCACGCATTTACCCGGTGACTTAGTGGCAAATAGAGTTACAGCGCAAAGAGCGTCTAATTCAGGGGTATTCAATTATTCTTTAACTGCACATGTTGTACTTTGCTCAATTTCTGAATCATCTGTAAAAATAACTGTCCATCTTTTAGCTATGAGCGATTGAACAGTTTCGTGATACGCTTTTTGAAAACTATAAGTAATTCGGTGTCTTTTTAGTAAAAACTTGAAAATACTTAAGAATGCAATAAGTCGGAAAAGTTCACGGTGGTGCGTAGATCTTCGTTTTTACTGGAAGATTATGAAGAATCCCTAGCTCCATCATACGTAGGTTCAACCATTGTGTAAATAAACTCTGAACACAATAAACATTCTGGTAACGCTCATTAAAGTGCTGTGATACATTAATTAGAAATGTATATAATTTCCTTGTCAATTTAACACGATGACTGTCATCAATTTCACCCCTTCATCATTTTTATTTCCTGCTATTAGAACAAGGACTTGAGCATTACAAGGGAACTACTCGTATAACTCATTTATTTCCGTAAGCAATTTCCATTTTCTTAACTATCTTCCATTTTCTTGGTGCTACTACATTTCCTGATGTCTCTGCTCATCGATGAATTTGAACGCAACATCAAGTTATAAGTAAATGAGACTAGAGGCGCACACTTATATGTAAAAGTTTTTCCTTTTCCAGCATCGTCTTCAACTTCGATACGCCAAAGTGACTTAAGAAAATTCTGCTTTCCATCTTCCAATCATCGTCGTCGATCGTTGGCTGTGTTGTAATCTAATGAACTTTTGACTGTAGGTACGAGCAGGCAAAGACAAAATGCACTTACCTAGAAGGAATTCAATTACTTACATTTCAGTTGTTCATCGTTGCTGCCGTGAAAATTGATAGAGGGAAGGGAAAATGGACTGGGATGTGTTCGCAGATCAATGGAAAAGGTAGTTCTAGTTGATGAGGAGCTAAAGCAGACAGTGATGTGGAAAAATCAAAAACACGTCTTTTTTGCTGATGAAGAGAGGAAAAGGCCAATTTGCAATCATTGAACTTTTATGTTAACTTTACCACAGAGACTAAGATGGTAAAATTGCGGTAATGCGGTGCGATTATTGATGATGCTTTCTTAATGTAATTTGCGGTCTCGTTACAAGCCTTTGTTTTGGCAATCACAGTCGATTCGCGACAGTGCAAATATCTCAACATCTGAAATCTTCTTTACAAATTCAATTACATGCCATTAAAATTCATTCGTTTTTCACTGTGCAAACAAAAATCCAAGATACTGTGTGCATACCTGGCTACAATTTAATTACAAAGGTAGAGGGATCTTCCGTTCTGTTTTGCTGCAAGGCAACAGAAGACAGAGCCGTAGTGAGTCAGTGCAAGGCTTCATTAAACGAGTGTATGATGAGCCCCGCACGGTGTATCCCTAGTTTACTGCCTTTACTACTCATACCTCAGCAACCTGAATTGTCTGTCGGTCGGTCCATACAACGTCAATTTCCATCATCATTTTCTTTTTCCATCTTTTCACCTACATCAATTCATCTCTTGTTGTTGCCTAAACGCACAAGAAAATCAAATCCCTTATGCCTTGTCTTATCCAGCCTTGAGATATTTACCTGTTCCCTCTTCTGCGTATACCTGAACAAACAGTGCGTGAGCGCCGCAGTGCCTTTTACTCGGATATCAGGGTTAAGTCGTGATTAGATCGTTAAATCTTTGTAGTTTGCTTCTCATCCCTAAATGAGAATTTTCAATTGCCTTGCGTTTGACTTCAGGAGCTGAGAAGGAGGTTCAGGCTCCTCGTATCGCATCGTCAAGAGATTGGAGGCAAAAAAGATGAATGGATGGTAGCTTATCAAATACGTCAAGATGATGCTTCAAGCGGTTTCATTTTATGATTCATATCAAATAGTGGAAGGAGAATTTATTTTATTTGTTTGTTAGGTTTATTTTTATTTGAAGTTGTCTTCCCTCAAATCAACCTACTTTGTGGGATTTCGCAAAGGGGCTGATTTATATCATGCAATTTTTATTTTTACTTGCTGTATTTAAATTTCATTTGAATGGTGTTTTCTGAATACAATATCGCTTTCTGTGTGCATCAGCTTTATAGCATTCATTCTTCAATCAATGGAAACGCTCGCTTCTCAGCATTTTGAGCAACCAACATTTAATTTACAAAAATAATTGATTCCTGTCATTAAAACTTGAAGCGTGAGATCCTTATTAAGTTATGCGTGTACTGAAAAAATGTGATCTAGCATCTATACTCTGTGCATGGGGATAAAAAAGTTAAAACAAATAAATATAAGAGCATTTTTCAGGCGTTTTTGAGTCTGCAAAAACTTAGGCAAAGTTGCCAAAAAATTGTGTATAAATTTATTTTATACAGTAAACCAGCCAAATCAGACCAAATATGGTGGTTTTGTTGTAAAAAATCATGTAATTCCAAATGTTTGAGGAATATGGGTGGGGGAGGTCCTCTGAGCAGCGCCTAATAAAATCCTCCCGTTTTCGGGTGCCGCGAGGGGTGGTGGGGAGTCAGAAAGGTCCCTATTTCCAGTTTTGGTACATATCTCGAAGACGGTATGCTGTATCGAAAAATTCGTTGGGCCCAAAATTCAAGCTTACTAAATTCCCTTCAAAAAAATATCATCTTCGAGATATGAGCCAGTGAAAATACTAAATTTATTGAAAATTTTGTAATTCCTCCTGTTTTCCTTGAATTTTGCCCTTCTAACTTTTTCGTCTTCCATTTCACAGAAAATTCGTCGAAGACAGTGTTTTAGAAAAGTGAGTTTCCTTTCAAAAAAATTACCGGCTTTATATTTCGACGGTGAAAAGTTAGTGTTTTGAAGTTTTGAGGTCAAATGCGAGATTATCGCTGCAGTTTGCTCATAATTTTATTTCTATTCTTAAGGGTTTCAACTGACTTTGTCATATTTGTAGTGAAATAGGTGTAGATAAAATGTCAGTAAAGGACTGCAGCGATGGCCTGCTGCCTCGACGAAAGAGGATGGTGGGATCCGCCGAGATTGGCCTTGTCTGAGGACGCGTGAATGCGCTGGCAGGCTAGCATTGCGGTGTCGTGGGGCGAGTTCTTTTTCTCAGCACAAGGACCCGCTGCAAAAAAATTTCGCATACACGAATTGAAAAGGATCTAATGCGGATCGACTGGTGTCGAGGCCGAGGTAACATACTAAGAGGGGAAATTGTTTATTGCCAGTAACAAACTAGGCCGGGAGAAAACAGACGGACTTGAGCGGACTTCGTCGTTACCGACGATAATTACCGCCTCCAAATAAGAGTGGGGCATCCACGTGGAAGCGGTGCCTCCACGCACCCTCCCAACCGGACCAAGATCCAAATTTATTTATTTATTTACTTATTCTATTTAACAGAAAAAAATTCCAATGACAAAATAGATAAAATAAAAGTACAGCAAAATGAATTAAAAAAAAGCACAGCACAGAAAAAAGGAATAAAAAATGCAAAAATGAGAAGAAAATAAATGAGAAAAATTACTGAGGCTAAGAAGAAGACAGTTAACAAATCTTTTATAAACTAAATACGAAAGGGGGAACGGCCCAAGCTGAAGGTCATAATGGTTACGAGGTAATCTGAGCATGGGTGAGTGAAAATACACCAAACCACCTGCAAATGGAACATCAAAGATATTCGACGATCTTGTATAACCAATAACGCGCCTCATAGGAACCTGGTTGACAAGGCGAGTATCGAGCAAACCACGGCAAATCCTGTAAAGGATACATTCATCAAGGTAGAGTCGACGCATTTCCAGCGAAGGAATATTGAGGATAGCTAAACGTGATTCATAAAAAATGTAGAGAATCTGGAATTTCAAGAAAACGATCCTGGTAAATCTTTTTTGTACAGCTTCTAGCGTGAACTTCAAACATTTCAAATGAGGTGACCAAACTGGCGAAGAGTACTCAAGGATGGGACGAACCAAACTAGAATATAATTTAACACACGATAAAGGATTGGAAAAAATATAGGAATTTCTTAAGATTAAGCCAGAAATACGAGAGGCTTTAGCAGTAATTTCAGAAATATGAATGTCGAACTTTAGTTTAGAGTTGAAAGTGACAACCAAGTCCCTGAAGTGTGTCACTGTACATAGGTACGAATTATTTAGCGTAAATTGAAAGCTAATAGGGCAAGGGTTATTAGAAAATGAGAGATGGATGCACTTAGAAACCTTTAGTGTAAGTTGGTTATAAGAACTCTAAGATAAAATGGCATTCAAATCATCTTGATGCAAAGCACAGTCATCGATTGACGACACTACTTTGAAAACCTTGACGTCATCTGCATAAAGAAGGCAGGAGGAGTTGTTAACAACGGATGGTAAATCAGAGTGAACAATAGTGGGCCCAGAATGGATCCTTGAGGAACACCAGAAGACGGATGGAAGGGAGTAGACAGACAGCCTTGAAAAGATACCTGACTGACACGATTAGATAAGTAAGAGGATAACCAGTGGAGCAAATAATAGGAACGTTAAGAAATTTAAGTTTGCTAAACAAAATATTGTGATTTACTGAGTCGAAGGCTTTAGAGAAATCCAAATACAAGGATTCGACTTGTAAACGGTCCTCCATGGCTTTTGAAGTAATGGTCATGAATTCTAACAAATTCGTTAAGGTCGATCGCCCTTTGATAAAACCATGTTGTTCAGGAACGAGCAACTCATGAGTAACTGAAGAAAGGTGCAAGTACACGATTTTCTCCAGTAGTTTAGAGAAACAGGGTAATAATGAGATGGGCTGATAATTGGCAATGTCTGAGGTACTACCTTTTTAAAAAATAGGAGTAGCATAGGATCTTTTCCAACACGAAGGAAAAGAGCCTGAAGCTAGAATTGAAGAGAAAGGAAAGGGGGATACAAAATGTAGACGTGGCCATATATTTCCCATTTAAGTGATAAACTCATACAAATATAATTTGTATGAATTTCTCCCTTAAATGAGAAATATAAACGTGGCCAATTTACGTTATAGTTTTGTGCGATGGAATCACATAACACTATACCATGCAAGGGCACGCGAACGGAAGACCACTCTAACCGAGCAAGAGCCCCTGTAACGCATAAAAAGGGGAGAGCTCGCCCGATGCCAAGCTCATTATAGCGGAGGGGCCGGCCAACGTGGTGGGTCCCATACCCGGTCAGGTTTTCGATAAATGGAAAGACCGAGTGTGCTGTTTAATCAGACATTTCTTTAGTTTTCTATTTTAATTCTTGTCCTATTACCAATTCATTTCGCATGATAAATTGAACAATGGGCAATATTCGTAAAAATTAAGAAAAAATGATCCACAAAAAATTAAGAGATATATAAAGTTTACTCTATTTAACATGATGCAGAGTTTATATTTTCATATTTGAAGAATTTCATATCCGTTGTTTCGTTCGAATATAATTAAAAAGAATATACATACAAATTCATAACCAACGAAACCAGAAAGAATATACAAAAAAAATTATATGAAATTTCATTGGATTCTATGTTCGTTTACGAAATTGTATCTTGTTTTATGTATTGATATTACCTAGCAATTTAAGTGCGATAAACACAATCCAGCAATTAGATGCGTGAACTATTTGACCACATCTCTATTTTTTAATTTTTGCATATTTTTCTGTTTAATCAATATATTTAGATACAATATATAACTCTTCTTCTTCTTCTTCTTAGCACTAGAGCCCCTCTCGGGCCTTCGCTTCCTGCAAACAGTGCCCCCAACTGTCTCGGTCCGTTGATCGCGTCTTCCGATTCCGAAATCCAATCAGCGATGAACTGTCTTCGCCGACCGAGTCAGACCAGCGTTTCCTCGGTTTCCCCACTGGCCTCCGGCCTTCAGTTTTCCCAACGAATACCTTATTGGGTATCCGTTGTTCGCCCATACGAGTCATGTGTCCAGCCCCTTGCAGCTTCCGCAGTCTTACAATCATAGAGACCTCCGGTTCGCCAAAAATTTCAAACAGCTCATGGTTGTATCGAAAACGCAATTGGTCCCCGTCTAGCTTCACTCCGATTATTCGCCTCAGGACCCGTCGCTCAAAGGCGTTCAATATATTTGCGGATACTTGGGTTAGTGTCCATGTTTTACACCCATAGCATGACACTGGTCTCATTACAGATTTGTATACTTGGAGCTTTGTTTTCCTGTGTAGGCAGCTGGTCTTCAAGATCATCAATACTGAATAACATATTTTATTTGCGAGCTGTATTCTTCGGCGTACTTCGTCTCTTTCATTGCCCGTCTTCGTTATTTTGGTGCACACAAATTTGCTCACATTTTCGATACTGTATTCGCCAAATGTTATATTTTGTGTATTTGAGGTATTTTTCCTCGACTGTGTCATGAGCTTTGTTTTATTTTCATTGATTTGTAGCCCTACTAGTTTTTCTTTGCTGTCAAGTTTCAGGAAGAGTTCTTTGGCGATTGGTAATAGCCGTGACAAAATGTTGATGTCACCCGCATAGGCTACTACTTAGCTCGACTTGTATTGTAATGTATCTCGTCTATCAACAGGTAGCTTCCTTATGACGAGCCTCAAAACCACATTGAATAGCAATGGGGCCAACCCATCTCCCTGCTTCAGTCCGATATTTGTGTCAAAGGCATCGGAGAGTTTGTTTTTGATGGCGGACTTAGGAGGTCGTCGACGTCATTGTCATTTTGGTACGACAGACTAATTTGGCTTGGATGCCAAAGCAAAGCATTACTTAGTACAGTACGTTACAATCAATACTGTCGTATGCTTGCTTAAATTCAACGGAAATTTGGTGCACGTCTGTGTTGAACTCCCAGCATTTTCAAGAACCTGTTTGACTATGAACAATTGGTCTGTTGTCGATCTACCTGCTCTAAAACTACCTTGATACTCCCCAATAATAATGCTGGCATATGATCTGATTTATTTTCTAAGATGTTTGAAAATATTTTGTACATCGTACAAAGCAGTGATATGCCTCTATAATTTTCGCACAGTAGTTTGTCACCTTTCTTGTGGATAGGAAATATAATTGATTGGTTCCACTCTTTCGGCATATGTTCTTCTTGTCAAATGTGCCGGATGACTTTATGGATAGTTTTATGGACACTGCTGCCACCATATTTGATGAGCTCCACTGGAATCCCATCGATGCCCGGCGCTTTATTATTCTTTTGGATTCTCTTGAAACATGATGCCCATCTTTCCTTAATCTTGGTTTCATCAGCGATGATTTTGCCGATGTCATCACGACAGAGCGTAGTTTTAGGCTGATAACCACGTTTCAGGCTTTCCACTACTTTGTAGGCTTGTCTTATGTTGTTGCTCGCTAGACTTATATCTATACTTCTCAATTGTTCGTCATAGTGTTTTCTTTTCCAATTATCTTATTCGCTACTCTTTGGATATTTTTATAGCGTTCTCTCTTCATCCTGGTTTTCCTACCTACGTTATCTTTGTACGCCTGATTCTTTTTGTCTAACGCATTCCTGCACTCATCATCGACCCAATCATTTCTTTTGCGCTGGGCTTCATGTCTGATTGTGTGTTCTGTCCCGGTCTTAATAGCCACTTTCACTTCCACCTAGAGCTCGTTGCTTTTTTGACGGGTGCGTCTGATAAGATGGGAGCCAGGTGTTTGTCGAAGATCTCCGTGAAACTTTTTGCCACAGACGCCGTTTGGAGCCTGGTCTTAGATGAATACGCCTTTGACAAACGATATCGACAGATTGATTTGATCAAGTCTGAGTTACAGTTGGCTCCTCGGTATGTACGGACGTCCAGTATGCTCGAGACCCAACGTTGTTGGATCAGAAGATAGTCGAACTGGTTTTGTATGTTGCCATCCGGTGATACCTAGATAGTTTTACGAGTGCCGATAAGGGACTACATGCATGCCGTTGTCATTTTTTCCTTATGGAGGCTATATCCTGCAGTTGTTTCCTGATTAGACATCTCATTGCCAACTTTAACTTTGAAATCACCCAAAATGATTTTTGTATCGTTTGCAGGCAATGACTCGACTAGTCTTTCTAGGTGATTGTAGAACGTTTCCTTCGTTTATTCGTCCGTTTATTCAGTCGGGGCCTGTACGTTGATCGGCAAGACTTTGACAAATTTTGCCTCTATATGGATCACCCCCAAACGTTTATTAACTGCGTTAGAATCAATAACGTGTGCTTTGAACTCCCTATCCACGATAAAGGCCACTCCAAACTCTCATTTTATAGCAGGCCTTCTACTTTTGAATATTGTGTGCAAGCTCATGTCTTGAATATTGTTACCAGTTCAGTTCATTTCCTGGATATACACCCTTTCTGAAATGTTCATGCAAGTACTAACAAGCCTGTAGTGCCTGAGTCAGTTAGAAGTGCATATTGCTGAATAGGCACGTATTGCTGTTGTTTAAAGAAGAGAATTCAAACTTTGTTAAATACAATCCGATTCTTCTGAAATGTTTTCCGTTGATTAGCCTTATAGATAGTCATTTTGATTGGATTTAAGGGTTTGGGAGCTCCGCCCTAAAAGCCTTTACAATTTTCCTCCGACTACAAGAATTTCATTAACCAGAAACTTCTGAGCTGTTCACAAAATCTGATGACTGTACCTTCTGTAGTCCCAGAGAAAACTTGCTGTGACGTACTGACGGACTGACGAGTAGGTAACAATTTTAATAGGGTGTTGCAAAAAAAATTTTTTCTACAAGACCCTAAAAACCAGGAAATTGCGAGAAAACATTAAGGTAAGAGTTGAGAAAAATTCGAGTTGTACTAGTCTTGCGCCAAGAATCCGAATCTATGATGTATGTCTTTGAATAAGTTTTTGCATTTTGTCTTTAAAGGTTTCATGAGAAAATGCTTAAGTACCTACTTTAAAATAAAATGAATGGATAATTCATCTCAATGCAAATAAAATATAAGATCTTTATTTCGTATATTTTTTTGTCAAATTAAAATAGACTCAAATATCATTTTTCTTTTTGTTTCAGGTGAGTTGTTTTACGGTACTAAAGATATGTATAGCGTTCGACAAATATGGTTTTCATGATACTCAAAGTGACGGTAAATTTCTATTCAATTATGTATCACAAAAAAATAAAATCATTCATTTGGAAAGCTTCAATGATAGAAAACAGTTATCAATTTGTATTTAAGCCCCTAAATATTCCATTTGGTCTTTCAAATCACAATTAACCGACTTTTTTCCTGGAAGTGGTTTGGACTAAACTCCATAGCTTATGGAGCTGAAGTGTATGCTTCTGAACTATTAAGCCTCATGTAAATTTTCTTCTCCTGTTGGGCCTTCACATCCTGCAAAAAGTGCCTCCAGCTATCTCGTCTTCCAATTTCGAAATCCAAGTAGCGATGAACTGTGTCCGTCGACGGAGTCAGACTAGCGTTTCCTCGGTTTCCCCAGTAGTCTCCGCCTTTTGGCTCTCCCAACGATTACCTTTTTGGGTATCCGTTGTTCATCCATGCTATTCACGTGGCTTTCCCATTGAAGTTTCCGTAGTCTTGTAGTCGTTGCGACCTCCAGTTTGTCAAATAAAACTTCATGTAAATCACATTCTTCATTAGTTATATGTATACCATACCATTTAAACCGCTTTGTCGCCACGTGCGCTTATGATCTTAGCAAAGTTAAACATTTGAAAGGCTTATTTAGAAGTGCTCAAGTCTTTAAATACTTTATTTGTTGTAATTCTAAAGTTTATGGTTCTTATGATCGGAAAATCGACCATGTAAAAAGCTTTGAAATACAGTGCTTAAATCGACTTAAATACATAAGTGCATTGAAACAAAATTCTGAGATTTAGAGAGCACTTGGCCCGGGCCAGGCTACCTACATGTACAAAACTAATACATCCATTTTGAGAAACCCAACTCCGAAAGTCAATGCCCCACATGCTTCCTTAATACGGTTAGTGATTATCGTTGCTATATACAATACAAAGATTCTTAAGGACAAATCACTGATCTTTTAGAAAAATGTAAGTTACATGAACATATCTGAGTTGATTGAAGGCGTCGGCTCGGAGCTATGCTGAATTGTGGAAGTTTAGCATCCCATTAGCCGTTAGCGCAATTTTTTTTTTGCCATTGAAGTGCGGTTGATAAATCTGCGTTTAGAACTGCAGCGATGGTCTGCTGCCTCGGCGAAAGAAATTGGTGTTGTTCGCTGAGATTACCTTCGTCTGAGGACGCGTGAATGCGCTGGCAGGCTAGCATTGCGGTGTCATGGGGCGGGTTCTTTTCTCCAGCACAAAGACCAACTTCAAAAAAAAATTCGCATTCACTAATTAGCAGATTCAACTACGTATCGACAGGAGTCGACGCCGAGGTAACCTACTAAGGGTTGAAATTGCTAAAGCAAATGGCAAATGAGGCCCGGCAAAAATAGATGGGACTTGGGGGGACTTCGTCTTATCGACGATACTTATGGCCCCCAAATAAGAGTGGGGCATCCAAGTAGAAGCGGTGCCCCTCGCACCCCTTCCATTCGGATTAAGATCGAACGTAGACATGGCCAGATATTTTCAATTTGAATGAAAAACTCATGCGAAGATAGTTCGCTCAAATGAAAAACATCAACTTGGCAAATTTATGTTATACGAGTAGTCTCATGTGATGGAATCACATAATACTATACCATAAATGAGCACGCGAGCGGAAGGCCACTTTACCCTGCAAGAGCACCTGAAACGTCTTAGAAAGGGGTGAGCTCACCCGATGGCTAGCTCACTAAAGTGGAGGGGCCAGCCAACGTGGCGGATCCCATATCCGGTCAGGATTTAAAATGGAATGGAAAGACCGGGTTTATAATTTAGTTTATACACATATGTTTTATTTCCTTATAATAAAAGAAGTATACATTTTTTTCTAAAAAAAATCCTAATGTTGTACTAAAACTGCGATTTATTTCTGGCTTACTTTACATATTCAATCTTTCATATTATGTTCTCATTTTTAGGAAAAAAAAAATAAAAATAAAAACACAGAATTACTAACAGATTTTGTTCCTTAGTAATATACAAAACAGAATATATATTTATGCGCAATGCATTGAAAGTAACCCGTTGCTTTGGGTTTTAAATTCTTCCTCGATTCAAACAGATCCGGGCATTCAGAGCTATACAATTTTTCTTTATTTATATATATAATTGCTAACTCACACATATTTGAAAAATGAGACGCACGTTTTCACGTATTTTCAGGGTCAATTCGAAATTGCACTATAATGCAACGATTATAAGACTCATACGAATAACGAAAAAAAAAATCTGCTGCTTGCATTTCTCATATTATCTCCTTGTTTTATTCAAATATAATTAGACAGTTTTCATAACATAATTAAAATATTGGTAAGTCTGAAAAGTATTGAGCCCTCTTTTTGTCATTTTTCGATTGAATATTTCTTTTATTTAAAATAAATTTTATTTATGTACATACAGTCCATTATTATCGATGACTTTTTGCCAGTTTTCGGGTAGAGCCATTATTCCACCTGTGTAGAACTCCTGTGGTTTAACGGCGAAAAACTTGGCCAAGTGATTTTCACAGTCCCTTTTTGAAGTGAATTTCTTTTCATTATGGAAAATGGTAGTCTGATGGTTCAAGGTCTGGACTATACGGTGGATGCATCAACACTTCCCAGCCAAGCTCTGTCAATTTTCGCCGGGTCATCAAAAATGTGTGTGGTCTGGCATTGTCATGATGGAAGATAACGAACTTTCTATTGATCAATTCTGGCCAGTTTTTTTTTAATTGCTGTTTCAATCTTGTTAATTGCTGACAGTACAAAGCCGAATTGTGTGTTTGGCCAAGCTCTAGCACCTCATGATAAACAATTCCCTTCCAATCCTACCATACACACAGCACAACCTTATTTGGTATCAGTGCTGGCTTTAAAGTCATTTGTGATGACCATGATCTTTCTCGAACGAAAATCTCGTATCTTACCCATTTTTCATCGCCCGTATTGATTTGCTTCAAAAATGGCTCGATTTCGTTCCGTTTTATTAACATTTCGCAAATGGAAATTCGGACGATCAAATTTTTTTGTGTTCATTAATGCGGCACCCAAAAGTCGAGTTTCTTTGTGTATACAGCCTTACGCATATGGTTCAAAACTGTTTGGTGATAGATATTCAGTTCCTTAGCAATGTCATGGCTACTCATGTGTCGATCTTCTTCAATTTTTGCAGATTTCATCGACTTTTTCAGTGATTGGTCGACCTGAGCTAGGTGCATCTATGATATCAAAATTTCCAGAATGAAAGCGAGCGAACCATCTCGTGGCTGTGGCTTTTGATAAAGTATCTTGACCATAGACACCACAAATTTTTTCACGAGCCTGCGATGCATTCTCTCCTTGATCATTGTGATATTGTGAAATATAACGAATTTATTCAGAAATTTCACTGATTTTTAAATGAAAACAACTTTTGACACGAATGAGGAAATACAAAACTGTCCATGCGAAAATTGTAGACTGGAATGTCACCTTCCAAACGCCTCTCAGTTTGGTTTAATCTGATTAGTATTGCCCGATATATGACGACGAACACCATCTAGTGACAAAAAATTCTCAATACTTTTCAGATGATCCAATATGACACTTGGGCAATAAAAAAAAGGGGACCTACCCAATCCTCCTCTGACGAGAGCTCGTTCTTGTGAGAATCCAAATAAGAAGAATGAGAACTGCATCACGTAAATCCATGCCGTATGTTGAGTTTGTTAACGTTATACTTGTCGTTAGTTTTGAACTTTTTATAATTATCGTTTGATTGTCCTTCTTCTTTTTCTTTGTAGCACAACAGCCCCTCTCGGGCCTTCGCTTAAAGAAAGTTAGAGTATCTCATTTTCATGACCATATTGATTTTTTCGGAAGTTGGTTTGGCCAGTACCATGCTCCCGTGTGCTCGCTCAGCCATGATATGATCTGATTAAATCAGTACATATCAGCACTGAGCGAACACTCGTAGTCTGTCCGAAAAATCCCCTGAACTAAATCACGTTGCTCCCAGCGAGATTTGAACCCGGGACTTTTGGCTTATGCGTTCATGCTCTAACCACTAAAGCACACTGACTATACGTCTTTCTTAGTACCCTTGTTTGTTTTGCACAAATTTTTTATTTCAGCAGTATGACTTGTCTCTCATGATTTAATATTGTCTCACTTGGCCTTTTTTTAAGCAAAATTTTAATTGTGATTTTAAAGCTTTTAACACAGATAATGAGCGAAGTTATTTTTTCCTTTTTAAGAATGATACAAAACAAATTAAGGGTTCACCACCCTACGCAAATCAACAAGTGTATTTTCGAGGATTGGACGACACCGAGTCGTTGAGAATTTGATCACGTTATATTCCTCCATTTGTTTTGACCAAGGACGCGTAGTTGAAGAAGCAACGGATAATCGATTTATTTTTTTAAATTGTTAAATATATGGAATATACACACGTTAGAGATAAATTATTGGAGTTGCCAATCGTACCAGTAACCTATTCTATTTGTCGATGAATGGAGAGATGTATGGCAAGATGGATAAGAAAGGTCCTGCTAGTGTTTTCTGGGAACACAAATTGTTGCTAATTACGTTGTCACCTTTTAAGTGTCTTAAATGCTCTCGTAAATATTAGAAGAATTTTATACACATTGGATACATAAATTTAATTCTGACTTAATATAAGAGATAGTTTATTACCGTTTTACAAAGGGTGCTCCGGTCAGGCTAATTTTGGTCCCTGATAGCTCCGCCGGAGACGGCGCAGGTACCACTCGTCCGCTCTTGGAGCCTGGTTGGAGCCGCCGAACGAGGTTACAACTCCCCGAAGAACAAAGAGTAAAATCCTACCTACCTGAGATTCTATTCTACCAAATTGTAATTCCCTATAACACCCGAATGTAACACTTGAAAAGCCAGGAAAAACTTGAAGCTTGACCAGATCACGACGGGCACTTGGCAATCCCGCGACTTCAAACGAGAAATGTCTGTGAGACAACTCACTGACAGTTTGGGTTTGTTGCTGTTGCTGTTGCAAATTCCTTAGATGTGCCTGTCGTCGCTGAAGTTTGTTTTGTAATTGTTGCTTCAACGCCTGATTCTCCTTCCGTGTCAATTGCTCCCAAAGTTCCATCGCCTCGCCCAGGATATTCTTTATCTGATGGACTTGTGGGTAGTTTCTTATCACCAACAGATACAGCATCGATTTCCCCGTCAGAGTTGCTTGGAGTTTCAACACCCAATTCTGGTAAACCCACACCGTTTTTCGATCTAGTATAGCTATGATCACTATGCTGCCTATTATATTCGGAACTTTGACTTCCATATCCTGATGACGGTGAATTTTGAAGAAAACGGTTTGTTTGTTGGATTGGATTTCGTTTTTAATCCATTAAAAATAGAGAACAATATATCTATTGATTATATATATATATATATATATATATATATATATATATATATATATATATATATATATATATATATGTATATATATATATATATATATATATATGTATATATATATATATTTATATATATATTTATATATATATATATATATATATATATATATATATATATATATATATATATATATATATATATATATATATATATATATATATATATATATATATATATCAGTAAATTTCATTGCAATGTCTTATCGAGGGAGAAAAACTCGAGGTTCTGGCGAGCCTTCATCTAGTAAATCTAAATAGTGCAACCCATCCGTCGCAGCGCCAACAATCACTTGAACGAGTATGTTCTGATGATCAAATAAATAATGCAGCGTATTTGACGGCGTCGGCTGCTAAGACACGTAGGAGTGCTAGTGCTATTCCTATGCGTACGCCAAATCGCCCTATTCCGTATTCCAGTGCCAATGTTTATGACGAGTGGGCAGGAACGGATGCCGTTGGATGGTAAAAAATTTATACAAACACAAGCTGCACGTGTGACAGAATACCTGCACGAAACCGAAGATATTTTGGGTAAAGAGTTCTTTCAGCACGAAGGCCTAAAATCCATGTTCACGAAATAGTTCGTTGCAATATTGCCCCATTTTCTCGAGTTTGTCGCTGGTACCCGTCTTTCCGTTGGGGATAATTATGTCGACGATACAGTTTCAGTTCTAATCCATATTGAATACCTTTATACTGTTAACAAGTGTTGGCTGAAGACACCACGCATTCAACAATGTGATTATACTTTTTGGTTGGATGTTAGACTTTGTCCCCAGAAATAAATCGAACGAAGAATACGAGCGCGAATATTTGCTGGTGGATGATATTATCGATCAAGATTTTGCGCTGAAGTTCAGTACATCAGCTAAACTAGGGTTTTCATTTTGGAACAATAACATAAACGTAGAATCCAAACTAATATTATTCGTACCAGCTATACACGCTGATAGATCTACTGAATGTTTCATTTCAGGCGGATCATCTTCGAGACTTTGCGGACCATCAGTACGTATTTGTAGTAGTTGTTGATGTTGCTGTTGCTTTTCCTGCTATTACTGCTTTTACTATTATTATTATGATATTGTGGGCTTATTCTATCACGTTTCGGGTCCGATGTGCATTGCAAATCCATCACACCCGGACAGGTTGTAATGATTTTCGAAATACCCGTGTAGGACACGGGTGCCAATGGTCTGGCACAAGTGTCAGGGAGCTATAAACAACACTGAGCTCAGCTAACTAGCTTGGCTTAACGTCCGCGTACGCGTGCTTGACGACTAGCATTTGCGGGATCATATGAGGCGGGTTCTTGTCGAGCCACGAAGCTACACTACAAAATACTTATCACGCGTACTCTACTCTACAAGACGTACCGATCAATTTTTATTATCTTTAGAAACGTTCTAATAGGTTTCAATCATGCTACTCTACAGTAATTCAATATCTTTTTGCCTCGTTAAAGTTAGCGGACATGGAGGCTTGAGACAAACGCAAACATCACACAAAAAGCAACCATTACTCTCTCCGAAGAAGGTCGTGTATTTCAAGGGGAATGTCAAGCCTAAAGATGTTAAAGTCGCTGAAGTGAACCACTCATCTCTGCCTAAAGGATGGGAACTTGACGGATGTAGTTTACTTTACACTAGTAAAACAACAAACTAAGCAGTTTCGACGGGGTGACCACCTCATCTCTTCAGGAGCAGCCACTCCTGATCATCACGGGGCGGCTCGACCGATTATGTTTATTGCAGGACAGTCTCTTCGATGCCGACCCAGCCATGGAGAGACTGAAAGATTTCGCTCTTCACTGGTGAAGAAACAATTTTATCCGCAGTGGAGAGATGGTTGTTATAATTTTAGGCCCCTCTCCTTGAATACAAGTACCTGTCTTCTACGAAAGTATGCTAATAAAAACCGCTAACCAATCATAAAAACGAATCGGGTGTCGGTCAGGACTATTCGATGATGCGGATTTTATCACTGCCGGTCACCAGATTAGCTCCCAGCAAAAACTGACGCGATTCCAAGCAGTGTATTTGAAAACTCCTGGCACCATCAGTTTGTTCAAAATTAGAACTGTCCGACTTCAAACTTTACAGAAATGTGAAAACCTTCCTTTTGGTGACATTAAGGGACGCAATACTCTATAACATCATCGGCATATTCAGGCGGCAGAGCCACCACGAACTAAGAACTCCAGAAGATGCTATAGACCTTATTATACAGAAGACAAGACAAACAACACCAAAAAAAAGCTTATCGGTGACTTTATCTTTACTTTATGGAACCCTCTAAAGTATGCTACGTTAATATTAAATGGCGAGGGCGACAATAAAAATTGAATCGGTTCATCTGCCGACAGCAAAATTAAAAAAGTGAGAACTCGAAGGAGAGTGGTGTTGTTTCCCCTTCGGGCCCCACGTTGGGTGTCATTATAATGATTTTCGAAATGCCCGTGTAGAACACGGGTGCCGATGGTCTGGCACAAGTGTCAGCGAGCTATAAACAACACCGAGCTCAGCTAACTAGCTTCGCTTAACGACCGCGTACGCATGCTTGACGACTAGCATTTGCGGGATCATATGAGGCGGGTTCTTGTCGAGCCACGAAGCTACACTACAAAATATTTATCACGCGTACTCTACTCTACAAGACCAACCGATCAATTTTTATTATCTTTAGAAACGTTCTAATAGGTGTCAATTTTGCTGCTCTACAGTAATTCAATATCTTTTTGCCTCGTTAAAGTTAGCGGACATGGAGGCTTGAGACAAATGTAAACATTACACAAAAAGCAACCATTACTTTCTCCGAAGCAGGTCGTGTATTACAAGGGGAATGTCAAGCCTAAAGATGTTAAAGTCGCTGAAGTGAACCACTCATCTCTGCCTAAAGGATGGGAACTTGACGGATGTAGTTTACTTCACACTAGTAAAGTAAACTACATCCGGGGTGACCACCTCATCTCTTCAGGAGCAGTCACTCCTGATCACCACGGAGCTGCTCGACCGCTTATGTTTATTGCAGGACAGTCTCTTCGATGCCGACCCAGGCATGGAGAGACTGAAAGATTTCGCTCTTCACTGGTGAAGAAACAATTGTATCCGCAGTGGAGAGGTGGTTGTTATAATTTTAGGCCCCTCTCCTTGAATACAAGTCCCTGTCTTCTACGAAAGTATGCTAATAAAAACCGCTAACCAATCATAAAAACAAATCGGGTGTCGGTCAGGACTAATTGATGATGCGGATTTTATCACTGCCGGTCATCAGATTAGCTCCCAGCAAAAACTGACGCAATTCCAAGCAGTGTATTTGAAAACCCCTGGCACCATCAGTTTGTTCAAAATAAGAACTGTCCGACTTCAAACTGTATAAAAATGTGCAAACCTTTCTTTTGGTAACATTAAGGGACGCGCTACTCTATAACATCATCGGCATGTTCAGGTGGCAGAGCCACCACGAACGAAGAACTCCAGAAGATGCTATAGACCTTATTATACAGAAGACAAGAAAAACAACACAAAAAAAAAGTTTATCGGTGACTTTATCTTTACTTTACGGAACTCTCTAAAGTATGCTACGTTAATATTAAATGGCGAGGGTGACAATAAAAATTGAATCGGTTCATCTGCCGACAGCAAAATTAAAAAAGTGAGAACTCGAAGGAGAGTGGTGTTTTTTCCCCTTCGGGCCCCACGTTGGGCGTCATTGTAATGATTTTCGAAATGCCCGTGTAGAACACGGGTGCCGATGGTCTGGCACAAGTGTCAGCGAGCTGTAAACAACACCGAGCTCAGCTAACTAGCTTTGCTTAACGACCGCGTACGCATGCTTGACGACTAGCATTTGCGGGATCATATGAGGCAGGTTCTTGTCGAGCCACGAAGCTACACTACAAAATACTTATCACGCGTACTCTACTCTACAAGACGTACCGATCAGTTTTTATTATCTTTAGAATTCGATTATTCTACTCTACAGTAATTCAATATATTTTTGTCTCGTTAAAGTTAGCGGACACGGAGGCTTGAGACAAACGCAAACATTACACAAAAAGCAACCGTTACTTTCTCCGAAGAAGGTCGTTGCATTACAAGGGGAATGTCAAACCTAAAGATGTTAAAGTCGCTGAAGTGAACTACTCATCTCTGCCTAAAGGATGGAAACCTGACGGATGTAGTTTACTTCACACTAGTAAAACAAAAAACTAAGCAGTTTCTACGGGGTGACCACCTCATCTCTTCAGGATCAGCCATTCCTGATCACCACGGGGCTGCTCGACCGCTTATGTTTATAACAGGGTTTCGATATGAAGTTCTACTTTTTTGAGTGAGGGTTCATCATAATGTTGCAAATGTCTCTAAATCAAACTTGTACTTGGTGTGTGCGTTCGAACTCCGCTAACAGGACGATCCGCCTGGCCATGGCTCGGGTCAGCCACTCTAAGAATTTGTTGAGATCTTTAGTTATAAATTCCAGCAAGGATATCATCGGTACGAAAACTAATGGGAGATTTAGGATATTGGGACCCTTTGGGACTACTGCCATTATTACTATGCTATACTGCTTTTGAAACTTGTCGCTTCAAGGATAAGTCACGTCGTGGTGGGAGCTGTTTGATCGGACTCGCCGCCTTAAGTAAAGAATTATTTGTCGAGTTCACCTTTGTCGCATTCATCCTAATATCTACAATTTCAATCGAAATGATATCGTTGTCCTCGAGCTCCTTCTTGTAATCTGATGTAAATATACTGGGATTTTGTGCCGATTCTTTTGTACATTTACAACATAAGGCACCGATTTCAGATTCATTGTTATTACTCATTAAATTTAAATTACTCTAGTCGTCGATTTTTTCCTTACATAATTTTCTTTACGTTGCTTTACGCTTTTCTCTTGTGTATATTGACTTCACATAATACAGATTCGTAATACCTAATACATTTTCGTGTACGTTACTTTACGCTTTCTTTTGTATATGTTGAGTTCACATGATACAAATTCATAATATCTAATACATTCTCGTGTACGTTACTTTACGCTTTCTGCTCGTGGAGTTTGCGTTTGTTCGCGGCTGATTGCGTAAAGTCATGTCAAGATGTCTTTGTGGCGTTTCCCTGTAATAAGTTATATACACATACTCAAAAAAGTCTGCGTACACTTGCTGGTCGTAGCAAATATATCAATACAAAAACCTTTGCCGTTTGTTTATAACTTAAAATCTTTTCTTTATTATATTCATTAAACTATATGGTACATAAATATGTAACTGATCACTCGTTCGCTGTTTAGAATAACCAAAATAAAAAAGTTTCTTCCAAAAAGTCATGAAATTCCATCCAAAAAAGGTCTGCGTACACCTGAAAAAATTTATTCATTTTATTTGAAAACCACTCTATTAGCTTTCAGATTTTGAACCTTAATATCTAGTAGCATAGCCTTTCCTATAAATGACTTCCTTTAGCCTATTTTGCATGGATTGAACAAGTTTTGATGGTTCTTCGGCCGTTATTTTGTTCCACTCGTTCAAAATCACATTTTTTAATGACTCTTTGCTAGTTATGTCATGCTCTTGAATTTTTCTTTCAAGTAAATCCCACAAATGCTCAATTGGGTTTAAATCTGGTGATTGAGGAGGTGTACCTAAGAGTTTTGGGAGGTTGTAGGCCAACCAAAGCCTATTTATTTCAGCTGCATGTTTGGGGTCATTATCGTCCTGAAAGAAAAATGCGTTCCCCTGCCGCAATTTCTCGGCGATTTGCTTAATATTATTCTTTTAAATATTAAGGTACCCGTATTTATCCATTGTAGATTCTATGAATACGAGTTGCCCCACTCCACTGGCTGCCATACACCCCCAAACCATCACACCGCCGCCACCATGCTTTACAGTGGGAATCAAATTTTCTTTATTGAATTCTGTCGAGCGTTTTCTCCACACTAATTTGCGTCCTTTTATCCCAAATATACAAACCTTACTTTCGTCCGAAAAAAGAACGTTTTCCCAAAATTCTTTTCTCATATTTACATAATTTTTGGCGAATTCCACTCTCTTTCGGCGATTCCGTTCCGATATGAACGGCTTTTTACGTGCGACTCGACCATGGTAATCGCCTTTTCTGAGAATTATGCGCACTGTTTCATCGCTTATTGTTTTATTGTATTTCTTTCTTATATCCTGCGCAATTTGGAACGCGGTTAATCGGGGATTTTGTTTCACAGCATTAATAATACTCCTACGTTCACGTGCTGTAAGTTTGGGAGGACGTCCTGACCGATGCCGTGAAATAATCAAACCGCTTTCTTTGTAATTAGCAACAACCCTTTGGACCGAGGAATGGGTTCTCCCAACTAATTTTGCGATTTCACGAAAACCTTTCCGTTTTCACGGAATTTTTCTATGACTTTACGCTCACTAACACTGATTTCCTTATTTTTTACTTCCATATTAAAGAATAGTCTTTTACTCACGCAAAACACACAGACAATTTTCCAATGAAGTACTGTCACGCAGAACAATGAAAAAATGAAGGCATCAACATTGCACATTTCGGGGAATCCCCAAATTTTGTGATGTGTACGCAGACTTTTTTTGGGCTGCTCACAGACTTCCAAGTATTGAAATTACTATATGTTCGATAATTTTGGGAATTTTTTAAACAAACCTGCTTCAATATATTTCTTGCAGTTTAGGCTCTTTTATCGAAATGATTAAATCAAGATCACATTATTGATTCATACGATTCCAACATAATTCAGTTTATACTAATGAGATGTACGCAGACTTTTTTGAGTATGTGTACATCTATTAAGTCTGAAAATCTCTGCGTCCAAAAGCGCTCGAGAGATAGGCAAGACTGAAACCAATCTTGCAATGTTGATCGAAATGTAAGTGATCTACATCGTTCGTTACGACGGCACATTCTACGATCTTTTTTAAGTTATGGAACAACGCCTTCATAGCTAGAACCTCGAAACTGATACTTGGGCCAATAGTTTGCTAATGTTCTAATATAACTGATTACTGCGTGCCCTTAAAACGTACATTTCACAAACAAGCGTATACAGTCTTAACTTAGACCTAATTTTATGCCCAAGGCTCACGTTAGCACATATAGATATTACATCGCTTCGATTAAATCGTCTAAAATGTGCCGTCTCCTATTTCCACAAGACCTGGCCTAATCATAAGCTCCCGATTAACAGCACCCCAACCGTTATCTTTTTCTCGTCAAATATTCAGTCCAGCAAGAAGTTGCCATTGAAAATACGATACACAACTATCGCTTACAGTTGACGAAACACACAATATTTCCAGTCTGAAATATAAAAAAAATCCAATTAAACTTATTACCACTTCGAGCCACGCTCACACTCCTGATTAAACTCTAGATATTTTAATTTTTCACAAGCTTATACAATATTTTCTTTGGTCATTCTACTAGCTGTTTCATAGTGTGATTGCCTTTCTTTGTATTTTACTTCGTAAATGCGCTGAAAAATACTCTTCACTGCACTATCGTAGCTCTTTTCCAATTGAAACTAATTTATTTCTAGCGCTAGCAACTCTCCGAAAGTCTTCTTTTGATTTTTAATGGCTATTTATTTGAAGAGACCTGTTTGGTGTCTGGTCATGTTTTGGCATACCACTGCGATCATTTTTATCAACACTAAAACGATCATGTGACTTCAGATTTTTCTACACTTACGCCATTAATGCAAAGTTAAAACTTCAGGTCGCAATGTGCACTGTTTCCGCATGTTAATGAAGTGGTTTCCACCATCGGTTGCGGGCACAAAACTCTTTTCCAACGTCCCGTTATGAAACCCCGCGTGCTTAAGGTTTTGATCACAATGCGCTTTCCACGGTGTAGACTTTGATTAACAAACCGATCGTACGGCTATACAGTGTTGACTCTGAAAATACTAAACTTAAACTTCTACTGTAAGCTCTTAAAAATCCGATGAAAAGAATCCTCCTCCTTTGCACCCGTTGCTGGTGCGGTTCTCGCAGCGTGCACTCCCGGATCCGCCAAAGCAGATCTGCTCACTTGTTGCGAGCAGCCACCGTTACGGTGCTTACCGTAACGGCGTTTCACGAGCCCACTCATCCATACAATGGAGATTGCATTGCGGCAATGCAATTCGTGAATAAGCTGCGTTATAAAGGGGTTGCCGTGTCCAAATTTTGCTTGTAAATTCAAATAATTATTTTCATTAATTTACCATTAAAATTGGATCAGCATTATGACAGTTTTTGAGCAGTTTGCTTAGGCGACTGCTCGATTACTACATGCTATCAGCCACATTGTCTTTAAAAGGCTGAGTACGCCGTTGTTGCTTTTTTAGAATAGTTTGAAGATAAAAAGCGCATTAAGTCTTGTATATACTCCTTAGTGTTCGTACAATAGAGATATTCCTGCCAATGTTTCGATCTTATAATTTCACCCGAAAGATTCAATGTACATTACTGTTCTCTGAAAATTACAGATTGAATATTTTGGATTGTAATAAAATGATGTTTCTCAACGTTTTCGTTTTATTTAAATGATTTTTCTTGGGTGGTTTTTAAATTTCCATTTCTAATAAACTAATTCATCCAATTTGAATTGAAAGATTATGTAACGCAAAAACAATAAACTCATTTCCTTGAAACTTAGACATAAACACTTTTGAAATTTCTAATGCGTTAACTAAAGTCAACCTGGTAGATGCCGATATTCTTTGATTTTTAAAGAAAGTAAAAGTCAATTTCGCTTAACCTTTCACAATTAGATGTCAAACCCAAAAATACAAAAAACCTGAAAAAATCGTTCTCAATAAAATTCAAAAACTCATCACCAGATTGGCCTCTTCGCACCTAAACCACGTAATCATATAAATCTGATGTCAACGGTTCAAATTAATCACGTCAAGCGAAAATAATGTTAATACTACTCATTCTCGTATTCGAGTCCCCTTGATGTCTGCCGTGGAAATCTACAAGAAGAAATATTTTTACAAACGACTCCAGCCATTAATTTTAAGTGATTGATTGGACAACACGCAGCACGAGAAAGACGATATTACGAAAACCTTCAGATTCCAGGAAAAAAAATCGCCTTTCAATGAAAGACGCGCGCGATAGAAAAAGTAATACTAGATGTTGGCTACAAACAAACAAACACACAAAGAAGAAAGGGAAAAGTCAAAAGAAAAATCGGAAACCAAGAAAAGAAACACGATTCTCTGGTACTAGTCGTCAGCTGGCCAAAAATGATTGGAATTCCAATAATAGGTTTAATAGCAGCGAATTCCGTTCGTACCTTCCTCTCGACATTAATAATGCCTACAATTTTTTTTTACTAATAACAATAATGAGCCCCATTTATTGATTCGTTTAGCAAATTAAACTGAATGATGTCTTGATGTCCTCGCAATATGCTAAATATCTGGCGTCCTTATGAAAGCGAATTGAACGCGTAATCGATGGAAATTATGTCAATTTCGCATAATAGGGAATAAATGAGTCCTGCCGGCGGGTGAATGACTTGTCACCGTTGATAGTTGTTGAATGGTCGTCGATGGTCCTTTGACAGGAGCCAGAACGCTACGTAGTAAGCATTCATCTAAAGAATGACGAGAACGTCAGGAGCAGTCGTCTAGGCTTATTCCCCCTGCTTGCGTCTGCAAGCCACCTGACTGACAGCTATGACGACCTTTAATTTCCAATGTCCTGTGAACTATGCACCCAGTGATATCCAACCGCGAGCAATTCAATGGATTCTTGCTCAATTGAACAACAGGTGGTAATTTGGGTGTTTCCTTTCCCTTAACGATATATGTATGTATCATTAAAAGTTGCCGCCAACGATTTATCTTTCACATTAGATCTGATAGTTGTGAAGTGCGCGCGGGCTCTTGATACGATGTTAGTAAGAAGATACTCGTACAGGTGGTGTGTTAAATGTGAGAACTTGAAGAGGAAATGTTCCAAGGTTTCCAAGCGATTTTTTTTTTGGTTTTCTTTAAAACGTTCAATTAGACCCCGACAAGCTCTTAAACAACTATCGGTCAAATCGACGCTGTTGATGTGTAATGAACAAATTTCCAAAGTATCTTTTTGTCGGTTGTGTAACATTTAATTCCAATGTCTTGGATGTTACCTGCTGACGGTGTATCGAATCTGCACGCAAAGTCATTATCGTCATCGACAAGAACACGTTATAAATCAATCGTCCAACAAATGCTTGTTCACGAATATTTTATGGAGGCGGCGAAAAAACAATGACCAGAAGACAAAGATACGAAAAGTGCTCCAATGTGGGATTGAGAGTCGTTGTCGTGATCATGATTAAAAGGAGGCTGCGATTTGGTTTTCCAAAATGTTTTTGCTTGGTGATGCAACGGAAGGTGAAATTTTTTGAGGAATCTTTAGAAGGATTATGAAATTCAGAGTTGCTTAAAACAATTTGTTGGTCGCTTTTTATACGAATTCCACTCATATTGTCCTCGATTTATCGTGAATTATTTGGGAATATTAACCGAAGATTACGTACGATAGAGATTACGTGAGCTGAGTTAAAAGCCGTAATACCTGAGCTATTGGAATGCAGCAACTATAAATATGTATGCCTAAGATGCGCCCCCGTTCTTAATTTATTTAATGACACTGTTCAAACAATCAACTTTCGTTATCAAATATTGTTTCTTACATTAAAATCATTCCGATGATATTGTTCAGCTTAAAACCACTCTCCTGCAAATCAAACAACAAAGCTCTCTTCCTCATCACGTTGACTCCACAATCTACCATGTCTCAGCAGGATAATTGGCATTGGTCATCATCTTCGGCTTGACAGTCATTTACTTCACCGCAAAATGCTACAAAACACGAACATCACCAAGGTAACATTTTTTGGTGACCCCAGACTAAACTTTTGATCATTTAGATATGGAGAAGCTGCTGTTGGACCAATCATCTACTGGAAAAATTCTTGAGCGGATGCTGGTGAATTTCTACAAGGATTCGAAATCAAGGAAGACTGTGCGATACTTCGAGAATCGAATCAACAAATTAAACACGGAGTGGGAGAAATTCGTCAAGCGAGATGTAGAATTGCAAAGTTTTCGTTCAAGGCAAGCAGATCATCAATATTTTGAGGAAGATGTCTTTGGCCAAGTCCGAGACGTGTATGAGGAACTCAAAGGTGAGCTGGAGGATGGTCTTGAGGAAGCAAAGGTAGTCAACAGTTACGCTGTTGACCATGATTCAACCACATCTTCGCCCCCCGGAGGAGATGCACAAGAGATCCGTAAAAGGCTCATCATTCAGGAGTCTTTAATATCATCACTGGAAAGGGTGATGGCTACTGTCTCAAAGGATTAGGAGGATCTTCCTGCTCGCTCTCACGAATTCTACCAACAGCATGTCTCGAGTATGCGTGGTTATCGGACATCAATAGCAAGCAATCATCACGCATTGGTTGCTGAAAACACACCCTATGACGCCTCGCGATTCAGCATGCTGGAAGACAACTACAATGCAACGGTTGTTAAGCTTATGGATTTGGACATGCAGAACATACAGCCATCAGGTATGGAGGCAAGGCAAGGGTCAGCAGCAATAAGGTTGCCCAAAGTTGTTATACCAACTTTCGATGGCGATTATATCAAGTGGCCTTCATTTGCAGAGCTCTTCACACAACTAGTGGACAGTCAGAATCTTCCAAGTGTGCAGAAAATGTTCTATTTGAAGGCCAACCTTGCTGGCGAAGCTAGTAGATTGATCCAACATCTTCAACCTTCCGAGCAAAATTATGCCACAGCATGGCAAATTCTTAGGACACGCTATGACAATCAACGGATGATAGTAGCTGGGTTTCTCAACAGCATGTTAAATGTTCCTGTGGCTGCTCGAGACTCTGGTGCCTCTCTCAAACGACTTCATGACACAGTGAATGAGACACTGCTGGGTATCAGAAATCTTGGAATTGATACAAGTAGTTGGGATCCATTAATTGTCCACATGTGTCTTCAGAAGGTGGACAAAGAAACCCATCGGCTATTCGAGCAGTCACTTTCCGATCCTCGGAAAGTTCAACCACTTTCTACGTTACTGGCTTTCATCGAATCAAGATTCCAGATGTTGGAGAGTCTAGGGGATTCTGCGATGAAACCTAAAGGTGACAAAAAGCCCGCCGCTCTTTTAACCGCAAAGGAGCAACAACTGCGCCAACTCTGCAAAAAGGAATGCAAGAATCTACGGCAATGCCAGAAATTTTTGCAAATGACCATAAAAGACAGGTTCAGCACGGTCAAAAGACTACAGTGTTGCATCAACTGTCTTCAGAAAGGGCATACACGTAAGGATTGCAGCTCTGGATCATGTATGAAATGTAACAAGCGACATCATACATTGATTCACTTTGAAACTGAGCTAGTGACACCTACCAAAGCAAACGAAATCAGCATGAATCATTCAACCTCAAGCCAACAAAAAGTGCAACACTATGTATTCCTTGGCACTGCATCCATTAAAATTAAGGACAAGTACGGGCAATTCGTTATTTGCAGAGCAATTCTAGACTCAGGATCGCAGCTGAATTTTATCTCTGAGCGCTTTTTTAAACAACTTGGATTTCGACGAGTTGATAAACCTATTGATATCTGTGGAATAGGAAGTTCAAAACTGCACAGTAAAGGGAGAATGAGTCTTCCCATCCAATCCCAAGTCAGCAACTTCTCTACTGCACTTGAATTTGTAATATTGCCAGAAATAACTTCATACCAACCGGACCAGATTTGCAGTACGAATTCATGGCCCATCATAGCAAACATACATCTAGCCGATCCCGACTTTAATACTTCCAAAAGGATTGACATTTTAATAGGTGCCGAGATTTACGCCGACTTGATGTCTTCAGAGAAGATAAAACTTTCCGCTGATCTCCCTACGCTACAGAATTCCGTTCTCGGTTCGATCGTTTTAGGAAAATTGAAAACAACACAGCTCCCATTCTCAACTGTTTGCAATATTGCCTCCAGCTCCATTGAAGAACAATTGAAACACTTTTTGGAGTTGGAAGAAGTCGAAACCAAAACATCAGCCATGTCAGACGCAGAGAGGAAATGTGAAGAGCACTTTCTGAAGACTATTCGAAAAGGCTCAATTTTCATGATCTTTAAGTGCAATATTTTTGCTTTACAAAGCAAATTATTTGTCATATATTTCTTATGAACTTTTACTGCACGCGCTATGTGGTCAGCAAAAATGATCCGCGACTTTCGGTAATTGATTCGCGCGTGTAAAGAAAATATGCAAAAATAGGAAATCAATGTTCCAATTACATTTAGAGTTATTCTATGAGATAGGTAAAAAATGAATTTACGATTGCGCGTGCAGGAACAATTGTTGACATAGGAGATGAATATCTTCGGAATGATTTTAATGTAAGAAACAACATTTGATGACGTAAGTTGATTTTTTGAACATACTCCCGGCCGTTGAAAGCGCTGAGGTTTCAAGACAGTGTATTCCGGCGTGTTTGAAGTCGAAAGTCGATGGTCCTTGGGAAAGGTTGTGGTTTCCTTACTGATGCTTCTGGTCCTGGTGATGTTGGTGTTTTGTAGCATCTTGTGGTGAAGTAAATGACTGTCAAGCCGAAGATGATGACCAATGCCAAATATCCTGCTGAGACATGGTAGATTGTGGAGTCAACGTGATGAGGAAGAGAGCTTTGTTGTTTGATTTGCAGGAGAGTGGTTTTAAGCTGAACAATGCCATCGGAATTGTTTGCTATCTTCATACTGTGGAAGTTTTCTTGAGGTGCTAAATGCTCCAAAATGATGGTGGAGTTTAAGGAACTGATGGTAGGTAAGAAAGGTCGATCCGATTAGTAAATTGATGGTGGGCCATGATCGTCAACGAGCCTTGTCTTATGTTGCAGTTGGCCTTAAACCTCAGAGAACCAGATCCAGTTAGGATAGTTTGAAAACTGTTGTCACCACAAACTATGTTTATAGACGTTTCTTCTTGCAGATTGTAGATCCATGTATTCTTGTTGTGAAGTTGAATCCACATATTTGAGGAGCTGGGAATGATCTTGAGTTTGCAAACTTGTGGTAGTGTATGCACTTGGTTTAATAATTTAAGTTCGCATTGAGCTGGTCCAGTATCTCGGTTGAATATTTGATGTTTTTTATTGCACAGGTATTTATCTTTACTTGTTAATAGGCATGAACTAATTTCGGCTTCGGACATGACGCTGTATTGATCCTTGTGTAGTGACACAGCTGGAAATGTAGTATTCGTAACAATGCAAGCAAACTGTTCCCTTAGTTTAAAAGTAATAGGAATAACTTTGAATAGCTGGAACACCTCTACGTTTAGCAAGGGTATTTTATTTTGAAGATAGCCTTATCCTTCGTGATTATTGACTGAACAGTCATAATTGAGTATAGTTTTAGCAGTGAAATATACCCAGATTGATTCGGTACGATTAAGGAGGCTGGTATATTTTCTCGGATGAATCTTAGTTCGTTTTGTAGCTGGTCTGGCCGCAGGATGAGAGGGTTCATTTTTCCGTTGTGACTATCTATAGTGACACCAATTAATGCTGTTTGGATGCGTTGATATGCCATAAGCAGCAGAGTGAAGTGGATGGATAACGTGTTGAAAGCTTGTATGAGACCTTGGTTCTCCAGAATATGGCTCGTTTTATTAATATTTAAGCGGAAGTGTTCTAGATAAGTTTCGATAGATTTCGTCTGTTCCTTTATAAAGGTTCTGTCTTGGTCTAGGAGATTTAGGGTGGAATCTACGACGGATGTTTGATTTTTAATCAGCTCTATAATGTGGTTCTCATTTAAATTAATTTTGTCAATAGTTGTTGCCATTTCTTCTGCGTAGTCCTGGTCCAATATTCCGAATAACTTGTTACTCATGGTTCCAATAAAATCAAAAGGCGATCGCTTCTTTCGGATTTCAGAGCTTCTTTCAAGCAGCAAGTTATTATTTGCCTGCATGGTGCTTAGCTGGGATTGAAATTGTGCTAAGAGGAGCTTACATCGTCCTTGGTTGTCGGTTTCAGTCTGCTCGCAGAGTTCCTTCAGGCGTTTGTGGTTGTTTCGCAGGTTTTGCATATCCTTCCAATATTCGGTCATATTGTAATATGCTATGATGCTCCAATTGTCCGTTACCATTGAGACCTTACCGATATCCTCAAAATATACCGGCGCCTCCTAGGTAAATGGTCTGATCACGATAGTCTCGTTGATTGGCTGAGTTGTCGTTTTGATGCTTGGTACGCATAATATTAATAGCACTAAGGCGAGTTTCGCGATCTTTGGCGTTCGTATCGTTGGTGGCGATCGTGTCCTTTTGGATTAAACGTGCTTCGTTTGTACTGTGGTATTTTGAGACGGTTGGGAGTCTTTACTCTCGTGGAACTTCTTCAGGTCACTGCAGCGAAAATGAAGGGCTGGGCTTGTCAACCAGTTAGAATTTATGGGAAAAATTTGATGTTTGCTTCGTTTTTTGACCGTTTTAGTGAATTTTACCAGCGACGTATGTCCATCGTTCTGGCTAGCAATAACAGTTAATGAGATTTCAGACAATTTTAAATGATTATTGGTTATATTTGGTGTGCTTGAATCCTTCAAATCTGATAACTCTTTTGATGTACAATCGATCCTGTCTTCATTCGAGCCTTCAGGGGGATTTATGACCAAATCCCTTTGCGGCTTCTCAACGTCCTCCTTCAAATCTGATGGTATTGTGACTGTGTAGTCGATCCTATTTTGAATTGAGCCTTCAGGGAATTTTTTCGCCAGGTCTTCTTCAGTTGTGTCAACTGGCAAAGGACATAAGTTATGAACTGCTCTTTTGAGTACTCTTCTTCCGGTTTTGACATCAACTACTCTAGTAAGTTCATCTGATCCTTCATAAAGTTTGATGATCCTGCCAATGGCCCATTTGAGAGGGGGTACGTTGTCTTCTTTTAAGAGGACTAATGTCCCCAAAGAAATTTTGTTGTCGACGTCTTCCACTTGCTTCTGGTCTGTAACTCTTGTAGGTATTTTCTAGACCAACGTTTCCAAAATTCCGATTGGCAGGCTTGGACTAGCATCTTTGTAGTAGCTTGATGTTGGTTTCTGAAGAACTTGGAATTGGCAATGCGTTGAGTGGTTCCCCAATCAAAAAATGACCCGGTGTTAGCGCTTGCAGATCGTTTGGATTATTAGAGAGAGGAGTAAGTGGCCTAGAATTCAGAACCGCTTCGATCTCTGTTATTACTGTGTGCAGTTCTTCATATGTAAGTGAAGCTCCAGCAATCACTCTTTTGATATGGTACTTTGCAGATTTTACAGCGGCTTCCCAGAGTCCTCCGAAATGAGGTGATCTGGGAGGGATGAAAAGCCATTCTATTCGTTCTTCTGAGCAGTACTGTTGAAGCTCATTTTGATTTTGTTTATTTAGAAATAATTCTTGTACCTCCCCAAGTTCGTTTTTGGCTCCTACAAAGTTTGTGGCATTGTCACAATATAACTTCGTCGGACGGCCTCTCCGAGCAAGGAATCGTTTTAGAGCACCAATGAATGCGTCGTCCTTTGTGAGATCCGACACAAGTTCCAGATGAACAGCTTTTGTACAGAAACAAACAAAAACGGCAATGTATGCCTTTGTGGGCCTTTTTCCTCTAATACAGTAGTGAATTTGAATTGGGCCACAGAAATCAACACCAACGTTGGAAAATGGACGAGTTGCTTGAACTCTTTCTCGTGGGAGGTTCCCCATGATTTGGGAGTACAATCTTAGCGTTGCTCTGCAACACCGCATGCATTTATGAACAATCTTTTGTGCCAAAGTCCTTCCACGTAATGGCCAAAATTCTTGCCGAAGTATTCAAAGCAGCGCTTGAGGACCGGCATGAAAATTCCTTTCATGAACATGTTGAATCAATAGATGCACAATCTTGTTTGAATGTGGCAGTAAGAGTTAATTTTGCTTCATATATTGAGTCAGATAGCTCGATTTGTCCTCCTACTCGAAGTAATCCTTTGCTGTCCACAAAAGGCTTGAGCGAACTGAGAGAATGTCCGGTTGGCAACATCGGATGTTTTGCCAAATGTTTTATTTCATCCATAAAGGCGATATGTTGGATTTCATAGACTAGATCAATTTGTTCCATGTGCTTTAGTGCAATCAACTCGTCCATGAAGTCTTGATATTGACGCTTAAGCTCGGGATGACGTTCCAAACGGCGCTCTTGGCTTAATAATCGTCTTATTGCGACTTGTTTCGATTCCCCAAGAGAATCAGGAGAGTCAGAAAATGGAAGTTTGACTTCAAATTTTCCCTCCGAGCCTTTTCGAATAGTCTTCAGAAAGTGCTCTTCACATTTCCTCTCTGCGTCTGACATGCCTGATGTTTTGGTTTCGACTTCTTCCAACTCCCAAAAGTGTTTCAATTGTTCTTCAATGGAGCTGGAGGCAATATTGCAAACAGTTGAGAGTGGGAGCTGTGTTCTGTGCTTTACGAATTTGGTTAAAAAATAATACTGTGGATTAAATACTGTGTATCAATCGAGCAGCCACACAAGCAAACTGCTCGAAAACCTTCCTATCCCCTACTCGAAATTTTATGTGGTAGATCTGAAAAAATATGTAATTATTTTTACTCGTAATCGTAATTAGTAGAATACTTTTTCTTCTTATTATTTTTATTAATCTTATTTCATATCCTTTACATTAAATGTAATTTTATATCAATTTTCCTTTATATTAAATTTAAACGTTTTCCTTTAATTATATTTTTCATAATATTTAATTTTTATTTCTATTTAAAATTTTCTTCATCTTTCTTTAATTCAATTAAATTTTTGTTTTTAAAAACTTTAAATCTGCCAAATAAAATTTCGAGTGTGGGAACGCTGATTGAGTGCACCCCAACGGTGTATTACCTTGCAGAAGGCAATAGAGCTCAGGTGACGCAATTCAACGTAAACACGGAATGCGAAAGTGGAAAGGCAAGTTTTGCGGACAAACCGGGGAGTTGACTTACGACCGCCACACGGTCAGTACGCAGAGAACGGCCGGGAAGAAGCGAAATTACTCAGCGTAAAAGAGCAATTTGCGGATAGTATATTTACGAATTCAGTGATAGTGTTCTCTTAAAAGTGACTCAATTCTTCCCCACAATACCTGCCCATTAGTAAAACTTCAACAAAAAGTGTTCCCTGGCTTCCCATTAAAATTTTCAGTGGAATAGTCATGGATGTGATGATGTTCGCGAATAAACGTCTTTTAAATCGCTCCTGTCAAAAGTTTTCAAAAATTAAATTAATTTTTTAAAAACGTTAGTCCGAAGTTAATTTTTATCGGACAAAATCTTATATTGTCGAAGTAATCGATTCAGGAAATTTCTATCGAATATTTTTACTTCGATTGGTAACGAAAAACAAATTACCAAAGAAAACTTCGCCGCTGGTATGGAGGAGCCCGACGGCTTCCCACCGTTGGGGCAACCTAGGGAAACGACGAATACGAAACTGGCGATAATCACCAAAAGAAAACATAATGAAGAAAACTCCGCAGATGGAGGGTGCAAGCTGCAAATAATAGCGGACAATCAACAAATGGCCAAATTGCAAAAAGAAAATGATGAACTAAGGCAAGAGATACAGTCTCTCAAAGATCTCTTCAAAAAAGGGATGAAGCCTCAAAAGACACAGCCGCAAAATCAATGCCAACAGGTAACAAAGCCAAAGAAAAGTACAAAGCAAGCAATTCCAGAAGAAGTTCTGAGTTCTGGTGGCGCCAACGAGAGCCAAAACTATTTTGCAGTGCTGGAGGGATTAACCGAAGATATGGAAATCGAAGAAAACATCGGAGGTAATTTTAATCAAGATAATGACGTTAATTTTATTCAATATTTAAAGAACAAAAATAAGGAGAAAAAACCAGCCCGCAGTTCTACTGGTTCCTCTGAAAAGGCTTCCAACAAGACAGAAAAAGTTCCGCCAATCAACGTGTTCGGACAAACCGGGAAAGATATGGTTCGGCTATTGGCCGCCGAAAATAAACTGGCCGATTTCGAAAAGAGTTAATGCCGAAAAATTAACTATAAGGACGAAATCACTGGTTAATTTCAAGTCAGCCAAAGATGCGCTGATTTCTGGGGAGGTTCCACACTTCACCTATACCCCAAAAAGTGAAAAGAATCAGGCCTTCTTGTTGAAGGGTTTGGACAGCGGAGAGGATACGGTCGATCTTCTTCAGGTGCTCAAGGAAGCTGCACCAGGTATTGATTTTGCTTCAGTCAAAGCCTTTGCGACAAGAAGGCCGACCATAGAAAGGTAGAATTTACCACTTTACCTGGTACAAATTGCAAATAAGAGCAGTCCAAGTGCCCTTCAACAAATAAGGTACTTGAATTCCAGAGTGGTGAGATGGGAACGCCTCTAGAAAAGAGAAGTCAACCAGTGTTACCGGTGTCAAAGATGTGGACATTCGGCTGCCAATTGTGCCATGCACTATCGTTGCGTTAAATGCAAAGACGTTCATGCTCCCGGTGAGTGCAAATTGGCTCAGACGGAGCCTAAAGAAAAATTAAACTGCGTTAAATGCGTAGTTTTTGGTCATTCAGCATCATATCGAGGATGCTCCCGATATCAAGATGCAAAAGTTAAATTTGCTCCAAAGCAAACACAAGTACACCGTAATATCATACCTTCCAACTTCGTCAAGCCCGGAGTATCATGTGCACTCGCCGCTAGAGGACCAGCAAAAATGCTGGACATAATGTAAATAATGTAAGTGTCAATAATGAGCTGCTTCTCAAAATTCACCAGCAACTTAGTTCTTCATCGGAGAGAATCGACAAACAAGATTCAAAAATTAACTTTGCTTTTCAGCGTTTAGGTCTTTCAAATGCCTAATAACAACTTGTCATCCAGTCATATTCCCATAGATAGGCTTCGCCTCATATCGACCAACGTCAACTCTATCGTTGCTATACATCGACGTGATTATCTCCTTGAATTTATTGTTAAGCAAAAGCCTGACATCATACTTCTCACTGAAACCCACCTCAATTCATGGCACTCCATGACATTAAAGGATTCTAAATTCGTAAGAAACGATAGGGTAATAGGTGATGGGGGAGGTGGCACCGAGATATTGGTTAGAAGACCCTATTGTATCCAAAATATTGAAAAAGTCGAATCCAAAAACTTTGAATTTCTTGAAGTGTCTGTCATCAAAATTTCACTGCCGGGTGGGGATAACCTGTTCGTTATCTCTGCCTATGCAACTGGTGAAAATCTTCTCAAGTTCAAGGAGGAACTCAATTCCTTGTTTGAAATACTCGAATTGAACAGGCTGCATAATTATTATATTTTTGCCGGTGACCTGAACGCCAAGCATACATCATCGCTGAAGCCCACCAATAATCCAAGAGGTGTATTCCTGAAATCATGGATAACAGAGAACCAAATTGAATACAGGTGCAACCTATATGGGTCGGAGTTCCCAACATACCCTAGGAAAAATTCATATCTGGCCCTCTGCATTGCTGACGCAAGACTTGAATTCAGCTTTAATAGTCTACAACGGAAGCTGCGGCTGCTTCCTCACGATAGCGACCACAACGCAATCGTAATGGAAATCAATCATCAAAGGGATGATTCTTCCTCATTCCAGCTCAACATGAAAACCATCGGTTGAATTTCAAAAAAAAAACAGACTGGGGAAAGTTTCAAAAGAAGTTTAATCGGGAGTACCAGAAGCAATGTCCCCCTTTTGATGATGGCAACGCTTGCTCAATAGTTCCTTATAACAGAAATCTAACTGACGATGAAATAGATCTCTATATGTCGAAGTTAGAGAAGCTGACGTTGGAAACGATTGAGAAAGTAGTTCCCAAGATTAAACATCGAAACAATATGATAAGATATGAATCACCAACCATCGCAAGGTTGAAAAGATTGAAAAGCCTTCTTCTCACACGCGTCAACAATATTTTTCGACGATTTTTGGACTACAACCATCCCTCGTTGGCTTTGTTGAAATTACGCCTGAAGATTGTCCGTAACTCAATCCGTTCATACTTCAGGAGTGAGGTCAGCAATCAATGGGCGGAAAAACTGAGGGGTATTAGCCCACAGGATCCAGATGGCGTTTTCGGGAAAGTGAATAGCATATTCCGCAAGAAGTCTCGAGTGAAGGTATCGAATCTTGAAGTCACTAGTGATGAGATAAATCTTCTCGATAGGGCTTGTATCGAAATTGATAGTACGACTCCGGATAGAAATGGCAACAGGATTATATGTGATGGATTGCAGAAACTTGCCCTGATTGGAACACATTTTGAATTAGTTCATCCGCCAAACCCAGAGAGAAGGAATGAAATAATTTCAGAGGTCGTTGAAGCAAAAGTTTCCGACTTCAAATCAAGCCTGAACGGTAAATCAATTCTTCATTTCGATGAAACATTAACATCTGAACTCATACCGAGCTTGAATCTTATTGGTTATTTTGTCAGCTATGAAGACTTGTGTTTCATATTTCGCAGAATAAACAACAAAAAATCATGCGGTACTGACGGTATTCCAAATATAGTTCTCCGACATTTGCCTGAGGTTGCTATTAGGAATTATTGCATATTGTTCAACAACATGTTGAACAATTCATATTTCCCAAATGAGTGGAAAAAGGCTAAGGTATTTCCGATCTTGAAGAAAGGAAAAGAATCTTCATGCCCTAAAAGCTGTAGCCCAATCAGCTTGCTGCATAACATCAGCAAGGTGTTTGAAGTGATACTCAACAGAGCATTAAACGCCCACATTGCGAAATATGAGTTGATGCGGAATCGCCAATTTGGTTTTTGTTTCAGGCATTCGACCATACATGCAATAACGAAAGTAACCTCAGACATCTGTTGAAAACTAAACAACAAAGAATGTGTTGGAGCATGTCTCATTGATATGGAGAAAGCCTTCGATACGGTGTGGTTAGATGGACTAGTTTTCAAACTTCTTCAGGACAGGTTCCCCAGACACCTTGTCGCCATGATGTGCGATATGTTAGACGGTAAATCATTTGTTGTAACTGATGGAAATCTGACAACAATGCGCGAATTCAAGGTCTTGAACGGTCTACAACAGGGAACAGTTACTGCGCCCCTGCTTTTCTCAATATTCATTCGCAAGCTATTGAACAGCTTTGACTTTAATGTCTCACCAACGCGATCATTGGTAGCGTTTGCTGATGATCTGATCATCTATTCGGCAGACCGAAAAGCTACAATAGTTCAGAGCAATCTTCAAAAAATGTTTAATGATGTGCAGCTCTACACCGACAATTGGTGAATGAAAATCAATGCGCAGAAGTGCGAAACAATTTTGTTTCGGACAACGCTGTAGGGGGCCAGTCAAGACCTTAAACGTAATTGGAAGGATTTCCACATTATGGCTGGTGAGGGTAGTTCAGAACAGGTTCCTCATAAATCCTGTGTTTGATACCTCGGTGTTCATCTCGATGATTATTTGGGTGAAATGTATTTTTGGTTTGTGTCGAAGAGTTCATTTCTTGTAGCGAAAACCATGTATTAGAAAAGTGCATTGGAAATAATTTAGATTTCTTGACGAAATTTCGGGCAATGAAGAAAATCATGATGTTGCATTAAAGGCTAAATAAGCTGTACCAAGTTGGAAAAGTTGACAATTTTCTATGACCGAGAAATCGATGTGGCGCAATCAGCGCTGAGGACAGCGGAAAGAGGAGAAAAAGGGAGAAGGATTGCTCGTCGATAATTTTACCTCCACTGGTGACGATGAATTGTGCGTGTTTTCATTTATTTTTTTCGTTTTTTCTGTGAACTTACTCTTGTTTGAAAGACTTTTGGCTGCGTTGGCCACGAGACGCAAAATTTAGTCAAGCGCTAAGGTCATCAGTCTACACTTTGTATTATGTAAGTTTACGCACGGCCTAAGGGAATGGCATTTGTGAAAAGTTCACTAGTTAATCCGTTCGGTCAGGCTGTATTCACAAATTGTGGTGCATCGTTCGGAAACCAGGATAATGATACGTGGCTCGAAAAATCGCAAAGCTGCCATCAGGACACTGAAAAAAAGCACATTGTGAAATTTTTCAGCGTGGTGAACAAGAGGTCGTACACTCGATAGTGATTTCCCAGGTATGTACCTATTGCAATGCTTTGTGGCGTTGGAAGGGTGCTAGCGCTTGATCGGGAATAGTGGAAGGATGGAAACAGTGATTGACGTCTCGAGTGTTTTCTAATCGAGCAGGCTGATGATACGGATGACGGAATTATATGCTGTCGGGATTTATGTGGCATCAAAACGAAAATGTGTCGAACACGAAGACCCGCACCGACTGATCAAGTTCGACCCCCTGAAGAGATACCATTGAACAAAGTTTAAGTCAATTCCATTTTTTGCAATTGCTCTTATATCATTTCGATTTAAACTTATGTTAAAAATTGACAAGCAGCAGCTCTGGAGTGATGGCATTACTGTGCAGCATGTGTCAGCATGATATGATAAAATTTCAAGCGATATTATTCACTCTCACTCGCACTGATAATTGTTAAACACAAGAAGTACAGCAGCACGCAAAACATTGCAGTCATAATAAAATAGACATACTTCCGAACTCAGCCATAAATTGAACGAGTTATTTGCCATGTTCGGCAGGAGCAGCAAACCAAAATATAAATTAATTCAACGTCTCTTTACAACCATCTTTTGTTAAAAATTACAGCAAATGTCAATGCAATCTATTCCATTCTTCATGCAATAGTTTTCGATGACGATGTTACGTCTTTAATTTTTGTTTTATTTGGTATAACGAATTATATAATTGTTTATATTTTTGTTCGTTAAAGGACATTACTTTATTTACGTATGAGCATAACAGACCGTTCAACTATTTGAGATTTTTGAGAAATTCATTATAATTTGCCTTTCAATCAAAAATTTGGCGCTTTATGTATATTATGAAAATGAATCCTCGAAATCAAGAGACAATAATACATTCCTTATCCCCATCATTGACATGAGTGAAATCCTTTCCGGCCTTCCGTAGTGAATCCATGGAAACACTACATATTATCTTTATATAATTGATTAATAAAAAAAAAATAACGGTAAATTAATTATAAAAAAAGTATAATGAGCGGTGTATCAAATTAATAAAAAAAAAATAATTAACGGTACATTAAATTAAAAAAATTGCGAACAGTGCATTAAATTATTTAAGAATTGTAGAAATAAAATGGATTGTTAAAGTTAAAAACTACGGTCTTTCCATTTCGTGCGACCAGACCATGTACAGGACCCGCACCGATGGCAGGCTCTTCTGCTAATATGGGCTAGCCATCGGGCGCACTCTTATTTGTGGGCCATAAGAATCGTCGGGCATTACCCAACGATTCCCCTTAAGTCTGTCTGTCTTCCCCAGATCCAGTTTGTTTCGCCTGGAATTTCTAAGCCTTAGCTGGTTACCTCCTTTTTTCGACTTCGGTCGACTTTTATTTGACCCAGAAATTCTTGAATGCCAAATTCTTTTGCAGTGGGTCCTTGTGCTGGGGGAAAGAACCCGCCCCATGACACCGCAACGCTAGCCTACCAGCGCGTACACGCGTCCCCAGACAAGGCCAATCTCAGCGGATATCACCATCCTCTTCTGCCGAGGCAGCAGACCATCGCTGCAGTCCTTTTAGGACATTTAACAAACCTACTATCACTACAACTGGTCTAAATTTCGCTCATTTTTAAACACAATGTACAATAGATTAATTTTAATCTTTTTGTTCTCCAGTGTGTGAATTTAATGTAAGAGAAAATTGAGTAGAAAGAGGTAAGCTCAGCGCTTCCACAGCCGTTTCCAAAGTGAAAGCTCGTTTGTGCTTGCGGTACTTCTACCAAACTAGCAGCCTATCCAGCTGTGATGGTGATAATCACACAGTTAAGGTTAATACAAACCATATCACATTCTCAAATACCGGTATGGTCCAGAAATGAGGTTTGTAGTAACCGAACATTCGACATGTGCGGAAACGCTGGGAGCAAAGAATTTACAAAGTGCATAATGAAGTCAAATTTGAAACTCATTTTACGCCACATAGGAGATAGTTTGTTCCTTTTGTTTTGCTTCACGAAGATAATGTCCCCGGTATTGTAGTCCTTGATCGGTTGTCTACTTTTATTATAATGTTTTATGTCGGTTTCCTATTTTTACTTAAGTCTTTTGAAATCTTCCAAATTTATATCGGGGACTCTTCCAATGTATAATTCGACTGGTGTTTTTTTTGTGGTTAAATGGATTGTGTCATTATGTTCGTTCGTGACATATTGCAGAAGATTTTCGAACATCCTTTGTGGTCCACCCTTCTTTATGCATCGCATTATTTCCATAATAGTTGAATACCATCGTTCAACTTGGCCATTCACCTTACTTTTATATAGAGGCGTCCTGTACACTTTGATTTTCAAATTATCTTCCAATAAGGGTTTGAAGCTGAGGTAAGGGAACCTTCGTTATCAACTACCACATTTTCAAGGATGCAGATGAAATTAAGTATGTCCTCTATCGACCTGGATGCGATGACTTTAGCCATAGCAAATTTTGTGAATTTGTCCATCCAAGCTAGCACCAGATTCTTTTCTCTAAAAAGATTTCTATGTGAACATTGTGCCCGGGGTAAGGCGGAATAGATTTAAGATTTATGAACGTTTTGTTTGGGTGCCTTTTGTATTTATTTTCCTTATAGACTCTACAACGGCTAACAAAACTTTTCTTCGCTGCTATTTTAGGATAATAGAAGGTGTTCAATATTTGTAGTATATTTTTCACTGCATTACGATAGGCACGCTTATGGACTTGAAGAATTTTTTCATCCTATTTGACCTCGCTAGGAATATCTTCAAGCTACTTTTGGCAAAAGCAAAAACGATAATCCTTAAAGTGGTTGGTGTATATCTGCTGTATTTTTCCCATTGTTTCTTCGCTGGTGCAGAGCCCATTCATCATGCTCGGGCTCAGATACCTTTTAAATATGTTTATTAAGTCTACGTTCGAGTACTGAGGTTTTATGACAACATATCGCTTGTAATTTTCGAAAGGATTATTGAGTTGATAGCTATCCTCTTCTCCGGTCCTCACAGATATTTTCACCATTGGAATTCAGTTCTACGATGAGCTCTCATCGCTGTGTACTGTGGGTGTCATAGAATTTATTTGGGTGACCGGCGGGGGTCTCGAAAGTGAGTCAGCAACTATTGTATGTTAGCTCATTCAGGCTTATATTTAAGCTCGTAATTGTACTCCCCAAGTGCCGCCTTCCACCTTTTCAATTTACTACTAAAAGCGTAGGCGAGTGGCTGATGGTCAGGTTAGATCTTTACCTTTCGTGATCCGTAAAGGTAGCTCCTCGAAGAGTTTAGGGCCCATATAGAATCTCGTTCTCATTAGTTGCGTAACTTTCTTCCGTTTTTGATAGTGTTCGCGAAAGGAAGGAGGTGGGCCTGTTGTATTAAGAAAGAACGGCCCCGATTGTAGTGAATAGGTCTGGGATAAAAACTAGTTAAAGTGACGAATCGACGCCAATGTACAGATTCTGAGTCAGTGAAGGGGTAATGAAGAAAGTAATATCCTTAGTTTGACCTCTGAACGTCACGGGTGTTGTCAATCTACCCTGGATAGGATGTTTGGTGCCATCAGCTGTGCTGATTTCAGAGCGCCAGAGTTTTACTACCGTAGGGTGTTGATGGAGTACCTTTGAGCCAAGGCTCGAGGCGAGGCAGATAATACTTGCACCTGTGTCAATCAGTGCAACAGTATTTCGCCAAACATTTTGATTTGGTGCGTAAGGTCGAGTGTCATGTAATTTGTGGCGCGAAGCAACAACCAATCGCTCTCGTAACTCGGGCCTGATTCACTCCCAAAACAGACTTAGGAGCTCAGACTCCAGCATTGAACTCATCAGACGTTCCAACAGACAGCGCAGGGCTTCGTAGTAGTCGTCTATGGTCTCCTGCGCCTGTCGGTGTCTGTTTTGTAGTCGCTGTTTTAAAATGTCGTCTCCTTGGATTGGTGTGAACTCTCGCAATGCGGCATGCCTCAACGTTTCCCAGTCAAATGTTGGAAACGTGTTCACAAACCGCCAAAACCAACGGAGAGCTCTGCCAGTAAATAACATTGGGGCGCAGCGTGTGATTGCTCTCGTATTTTCTCCCGGGTTCAACGAAGCCATATTTTGGACCCTTCTCAAAAAAGCACCGATGGTCGTAGGGTCATCCTGGCCCGTAAACACCAACTTCCAGCTAGCCACTATGTGTGCTATTTGAGATGGTGGAATAGCGTCTGGCGAACGATTGCGTTCGCTGCTGGATATTTCCAGTGCTGTCTCTTTGCAAAGCGTAGGCCTTCCCGTTCGGCGATTTCCTGGCTGGGTTGATGGTGGTAAATCCCTAGTATAGCAGGGCATTGAGCCATGGCCATGGGCTGCCTGCTCGAATAAATGTCGCCCAAGACTCCAGGCACTCATATTAGTCTGCTGGTGCGATCGCGAAGTCGTGACATCTCGGGCGACGCTAAAGATGTGGGTTTTGGACTGGGTCTCCCTGTTGGTAAGGCTCCGGCCCCTACCATGTCCTAAAGATCCTCAGGTAGTAGTGAACTTTGGTCTCGGCGGTTATTGGTTTTGGGCACAGCCCCTTGTGTGGCTGTTTTCTCGACAAGTCCAGTTTGTGGTACTACAGAAGTTGCTGGTTGTCGGCAAAACCAGAAAACTAAACCAGGATCTTGGGCCATGCAGACCTCGTGAAACTGATGGCTGCACGGTAGCGTTCGCCCTGGCGCGCCATCATTTCTCGCCTGCTGACTAATCACGCACAAGACCGTTGGTCTCCGTCTGAACGCAAACGACGTTTGTCAGGTGTGTGCTTCATCGACATTTTCTGCAAACAACTTAGTCTCAAAGTATATAACTAAATTCATGCGGTTTTTTTCAAAATTTGAACGTTTATTTAAGAAAAATTGTACAATAGTATTATTCAAAGTATTGCCCATCTGAAGCTATGACCTTTTCCCCTCTTTCTGGCAATTTTTCGATCCCATCCCAAAAGAACTGCGCCGGCTTGGCAGCCAAGAATGAATCAAGCCAATTTTGGATATCCTGCTCTGATGTGAACCGTATTCCAGTGAATGCGTTCTGCATCGATCGGAACTAATAGTAGTCAGAAGGAGCAAGGTCTGGGCTATAAGGCGGGTGGGGTAAAACTTCCCATCCACTGTTTTCCAATTATGGAAATATATTGCCTCGTGTCTGGTCGCATATTCCGGGCGTTTTTCGGCTACTGCTCTCTTCAAATGGATTAATTGTGTTCGGTAGCGTGCTCCATTGATGGTTTCACCTGGTTTTAGCAGCTCATAATACAGCACACCCTTCTGATCCCACCAAATACAGAGCATTATCTTCGCGCCATGGATATTCGGCTTTGCCGTTGAGTTGGCTGGTTGGCCGGATTTCACATATGATTTTTTGCGCTTGTGGTTGTCGTAATGGATCCATTTTTCATCACCAGTAACAATCCGATGCTAAAATGACTTCCTTTTGTTGCGTTCCAGCAGCATTTCGGACATGCAAAACCGCCTTTCGACGTCTCTCGACTTAAGTTCACGTGGAACCCAATTTCCTTGCTTTTGAATATATCCAGCTGCTTTTGAACGTTTCGAAATGGCTGCTTGAGTGACACCCAAAAATTCTGCGAGCTCTTCTTGTGTTTGGCAACAATCTTCATTGAGTAATGCTTCCAGCTCTTCATCTTCAAACTTTTTTGGCTGCGAAGGACGTTCATCGTCTTCCAAGCGAAAATCACCACTTTTAAATCGTACAAACCTATTTCGGCAGGTTCGCTCAGCTAAAGCATGTTCACCTTAAACTTCCACCAAAATACGATGACTTTCGGCAGCAGTTTACTTCATATTAAAGTCATGAAGAAGAATTCCCCGCAAAAGCACTTTTTTAGGAACAAAGTTCGACATATTTGAGTGAAAAAAAATTATTGTTGTTAACGCTTCAAATAAATGGCATACACTGAAAAGACGTTCAATGAGAGTAGCTTTCCAACGCAGGATCGGAATATTGGAACGATGTAATATGATACAAGTTACGCCATCTCTTAGCAAACCGCACGAATTAAGTTATAGACCCAATACATTTATAACAATAGGATATTTGTCGGGGATGGTTACCGAATTTAGCTTCCGGTAGTCGATGACCATTCCGAATTTCTTTTCCCTGGATACGTCCGGTTTTTTTGGCACGATTCAAACCGGAGAATTATAAGGAGATCTTGATGGTCTGATAACGCCACCCTCCAGAAGCTTACTAATCTCCTTTTCTACTTCTGTCTTTAGTGCCATAGGGTATGGATAGGATCGAGAGTAAACCGGATCACTAGTTGTTTTTTTAATGCCACCCTTGAACTTGGTAGTGAAGGAAAACTTTTCTTCTGGATCTGAAAGGAGGCGTTTAGTTTCCCGGACAATTCCTGGCTAGGGTGTTCTGTTTTGACTGCTATGTTATGGACCAGGTCAGAAGCTTGCTGTTTAAGAGGGATGGGTATACTATGGTTTAAGGTCATATAATTATCTTGTGTGAGTAATTACGGCTTTAAGACTTTTCAGAGTATCATTACCAATGATTCCATCAAAAGAGATGAGTGATGGTAGAATAAAAAATTTCAATTTGCGAGTGCCGTCGTCAAAGAGCCAAAAATATGAATGATGGGTGATTTTGACGCTTCCACCGACAGATTTCGCGTAGAAGTGCTTTTGGATCAGTTAAGGACATCATTTCTATTGGAACCAGCGTCGATTAAATATTTTAAGTTCTCTCCGCTCTTTAATTTATAATCAACATAAGGGAGCAAAGAGCGCCTTATCCTTAAAAATAAATGTCTTTCATTTCTTTGGCGATCTCGAGATTTTCGTCGTCTTTTTCATCAATATACAAAGTTTGGTTGTGTTCTTCGTCTTGTTGTGTAGTGTCATAATCTTCTGAGGAAACTTCGTTGGGTTCGTCAGTTTCCGTGTGGTAGATTCTCAGCAATTTATGTGGTGCATGATTCTGTAGTAGCTGCAAGCGTTTTTGTAATAGAGGCTGGTTACGGGGCCTTTTTATGTATTTGATTGCGTTTGTTCACACTGAGCATCGACATCCATTGGTTCAGGTCTAGGTAGTGGTTTAGGTGGGAATAGCTGTATTTGATAGACGAGCTGCTGATTGAACTGTGGAGGCTGCGTATTTCGTGGTAGCTGTGTCAGCTCTGGATAAAAGGTTTGCCTAGGGACTGTTATCGGTGCGGGCCTTGACTGAGGAGGTACGTTTCTACGAGGAGAGATTGGAGGTGGTTGCTGGTAGTGAGTCCTTTTAACTCAATTCTGTGAGTTGTATACATGCTGTGTCCGGTAGCCCATATTCTGGAGCTTGAGGCAAAGATGCAGTGCTCGAGGTAGATCGGCTGGTCACTAATACTCAGAAGCCTTGGGAGGTCACCGCGTAACCCCCTGATAAAGGTGTTGAGTGCTTTATCCCTATATGCCTGGGTATATTGGCGTAACCCCCTGATAAAGGTGTCGAATACTTTATCCCTATATGCCTGGGTCATAATATCGGCGGACTCAGCACTCAACTCCATCGAAGATAATTTGTTGAAAATTAAAAAGAGACGTCGATTTACTCCCTGATAAAATTCCTGAATGGAACTTGTGCCGTGTACCAGGGTAGTCATTTGGCACTCCAGTGTACCGAGACCCCGCATATCCGCGTAGTGTAGAGTAAGACATTTCGATATTTTGGGCCAGTTAAGGGGAGTGTTATAAGACTACAGCGCATTGTCGACAAGGTCCGTGGTTTCAAGGTCCGTAATTTTGTTGCTGATAACGGATAAAATGCCAAAGCATTTGGGGGTTCCATGATGATGGTCATATATCTTGAAGGTTCGCTCGACACTTTTTTCGGAAGCCAAACTCTCCTGGTTCCCCCGAAAATACACTAAGGCTCTTAACTACGTCAGGAATCTTATCCATATTGGATAAGTCCCCATCGTCTCTGCCTCTGATCGGGACATCTATCTCGTTACTCTCATCCACAGTGGGATTCATTAGAGGAACAAATAAATCTTTTCCTTGTCACTCGAAAGCTTCTGTTACAAGTCGGGTTATAAATTCGGTAAGCTCGCGCTCATTTCCATTGCTTGGACTACCGGGCGGAACATGGAGGTGATCAATAGCTGCAGGAATGAAAGAACCTGGGCCAGCGTGTTCCAGGCGGTTAGGTCTAATTAAATTATGTACCTTCAGCAAGTACTCCAAACCGCTGATCAAAACAGCGCAAGGAATGCAAAAACAAATGATCTGGAGTTTTGACAGAACCAGAAAGTTCAAAATGCAAGAGAACTAGGTAAATCCTAATAAGGGATGAAAGATTTTGACAGGCTTTAATCCTTAATAGAATTAATAGGTCCACGAATCAGAAGGGGTTGCGCACTGTAGGGAGAATCACTCGAATAATGAGAGGTTCCAAGTAGAAATAACACAGCACTGGCTTGCAAAAGAAGAATAAAATTTTTAAAAGGGAGCCTTCAGAAGAAGTTTGTTAAGAATATCAGGGTTTTGATGTGTCTTTTCCCAAATCAAGCGTGACATCCAACGCAAAACAAGAACAAACACTTGAACAAAAAATATGAACACCGAAGGTTAACTCCCCCGTTAATGAACAATTTCAAATATGAATATGAGTCATAAGGATTTAGTTTTTCATTAGACTAATAGAAATTTAAATATCATTTTATTTTAATTGTTTGTAGCATGGCAATGTATAGGTTTACCTTATATCACTTATATGTTGGCAATATATTAATTTACTTTGTTTCAAAACAAAACAGATTGAATTGAAAAATTCTTTCTAATTTAATTGATTTCTTCTTGAGAAAGAAAGTCAGCTTTGCAATTAGACATACGTTATGATAATTGTATGCCTCATTGTTTTATTCCTTAGATCAATTCTTGATTGAGTTCTCGTTGGGAGTTGTTCTGCTTTTTACTCATTGTTCGTTGCCGCTTTCTGGTCAAAAAGGCGATCGATCTTTGCTCAGTTTCCGCTATTGAAGGGTGTTATGAAATATAGATTAAACCCTGAAACCTTTTAAATCCGTATTCGCAAATCTTATAACCTGACTGCAGCACCTAGCCAAAATGCAGGCTTTGGGAAAGGTTTATCGGGAAACACAATCACAAAAATGTCGGGAAATCAAGCGGGTAAACAAAAGTTGTCCATAAGACCTGCTACGACTGCAATTTTGTCTGGAAATAGCCAATCCCCAATGCAAAATACTATTAACTCTCCAGTATTACCGCAACCAACTGATGGAGTAGTGTTCGCTGCTAGCGGTAATGGAATAAGCTTGAGTTATGCTCAGGTAGCACAACATCATAAGGAGAATTCAGGGACGGTGAAAGACCATAAAACATCTGAGTCTTCATCATCAACCCTCGCTGGTAACGAACTGCATCAACACCAACAGCAGCAACCACTCATCAATGTCGATAGGGATAAGAGGAAGGATATCGCAGTCACTAATTCCATAGCGAAAACGACACAACATATCTCAGAATCAAATAAAGATCGTGACACCAGTCATCGTTACAATAGTAACCCAAACCACAACAGTGGCGAAACTAATGAGCAAAAGACTCTGAACAATACGACGCGGGAAAGGCGTGACATGACTGATAGTGGCAACGGTAGCAATAATGACAACTGCGCGAGTGTAATCGAATGTCTAGATTGATAACCAGTGTTGATATTTGTGAGTTTTGTCGTCCGCAACTTAAATATCTAGGGTAAATGGTGGATGACAGAGAGCTACATGTAGATCCAGACAAAGTGGATTGTTTGCTGAACATCCCACAACCTACAATCGTGAAGAAAGTGCGGCGGTTCTTGGGCATAGTATCGTAGTATCGTCGATTTATACCGGATCACCCCACATTAACTGCTCCACTGATTGATTTGCTGAGGAAAAGTCATAAATTCGTCTGGGCTGCCGAATGCGAGGAGGCTTTTCTGCGTTGTAAAACCAAGCTATCCACAGCACCAATCGTCACATGCCCTGATTTCTCCAAGCCCTTCAAAGTTCAAACCGATGCTTCTGACACAGAGCTGAGGCAGTGTCGAGTCAAGAGGACGCAGAGGGAAAGAAGGTAGTCTGCTACCTCAGCCGAAGCTTGAGAAAAGCAGAGAAGAAGTACTCGACCACGGAAAAGGAAGTTTAGCGGTGCTGTGGGTAGTAGGAAAACTGCGCCCATATCTAAAAGGAATTCAGTTCAGTGTGATCATGGATCACCATTCGTTTGTCTGGTTAAACAACCTGAAAGATCCGAACGGACGGTTGCCGAGATGGGCTGTTCGACTCCAGCAGTTTGACTTCGACGTCCTGCATAGGAAGGGCAAAGAGCTGCGTCGATAAAATTTAACTGGCGCCTCACGTAGGGCCAATTTCGAAACACGCGAAATTGGCCCTACGTGAGACGCCAGTTAACTTTTATCGACGAAGTTTAAAATACAACTCAAGTCATTTCCTCTAATTTCTAACTTAAATAACCTTAAACTGCTGACTGGATGTCTGCTCTTTTCACTATTGCATATGTTCACATGAAAATGGATTCTCATGAAAAGTGCAATACTGTACTTCTTGCACGCTCGTAAGCTTTCGGAATCCATTGTTAGCTTATGTATATTTTTTATGTGGTGAGAAGTGGAAACCCGTCCCTGATAATTATCAGGTATGGCTATTCAACAATCCAAGTTACAGCAATCAAAAATTCTTCTTCTTAGCACTGCAGCCCTTCTCGGGCCTTCGTTTCCTGCAAATAACGCCTCCAACTGTCTCGGTCCACTGACCGCTACCTCCAATTTCAAAATCCGAACAGCGATAAACCGTCTTCGTCGACCGAGTCAGACCAGCATTTCCTCGGTTTCCTCACTGGTCTCCGGCCTTCAGTTCTCCCAACGAATACTTTTTTGGATATCCGTTGTTCGTCCATACGATACAATGGTTGAGACATCCGGTTCGTCAACGAGTGTACGACTCACCATATCAACAATGTGGTACTATAGTCCGTACCACATTGTTGATATGGATCAACAATCATTGGTTGCTATATCTTGCTCTAATAAATTTCAGCCTTTGCAAATTTATTGGACGCTTTGTTTCATGGTGTACCGAAAGTAGTTACTTTAGTTCCAGGCACTCCAATTCTTTCTTCATCAGGCAGTACGCTTTAAGACTGTTTCACCCCTTATTATGTGAGTAAGTTGATTGGTTTTTCAGTTGCATAGTCGCAGTACATGCGCCTGCCATTTTGTTTCAAATTCCTTTTATGAGATGTCCTGCAAGTACGCAATGCCCCGTACAGAACTTCATGTTGACTCTTACGTGCTTCTCACTTAATCTGTTATAAGCTTTAACATTGTTCTCATCATAGGCGTCAAGAACCAGCGTAGAAACATACCCAGGTGAGTTCTCCAGACCATTTCTCGTTCCTTTGCCTCTCAAGTTTCAGCACACCACCAGAGCTTTAGTGGCCTTCATAGTCATTACCTCTTTATATCTGTTCCACGATTGCCTGCTATTCATATGTATTTTTAGATGCTTTATTTCTTTCCTGAAGTCAATATCCGTTCCATTGAAGTATTAAGCTGGAAACTGGCTCAATTTATGGTCTTCTTGCGAAAGTCACCAGTATAGATTCATTAGAGCTAAAGTCTTTCATATGCAACACCAACAACTGGAACTCATCCACAGATCGATTCCTGGTGAAGAGAAGTCGGCACAAAAGTTATAAAATTGAACTTTACATAGTGGATTCCGTCGTTTATAATAACTCGATTTACATCTCCTTTAAATGGTAGTTAATAACCAGCAAGCTTAACGATTTGGCGAAAAGAGAATTAAGTTGGGTATCCACGTTCAAAAGTTATGTGTGAATATACATAAAGAAAGCGAAAACAACAAATATATCTTAATACTTGTATAATGAAACTGATTTGAAAATAATGTCACCAATTAATTGCTCAGAGCCAAACGGTTCTGCAGACCGAAATACACATATTGGTATAATTTCTCATTTCAATTCCAAAGAAATTCCTCTACATTTCAATAATTACTTGTCATCGAGCTAAGCCTTCCATGAATACTAGACAATAAGGCTAGCATTAGCCAGCAAAATAGCCAGGTGAACATTAACAGCTGCGTACTTTCCCAAAGCATATTCACCTCTTCTAGTTTACCCACCCCCAAGTGAATCAACATAAAACATTGAACAACGTACAATATTAAATCACAGCATAGACAACTTCAGTCAATACAATCCCTCAAGGGGTAAACCTTCAATCTCCTTTTCAGTGCAATTAATATCTATATCCTTGGCCATCTCTTTTCCAATCTAACCTATTATTTCGAAAGGCGGTCTTGTCTACTACCCTGAATTGCAGCCACTACAGCACTATCTCAACCCTCCCAACCTCAATCCTTTGAGTTGCAAAGAAAAGATAGTTAATACCAAATATCTACAGGGTATATATCTAACTAGACTGCACTAGACACACACTCGTGCAACTAATTCTAAATCGAAAATCATGCAAACACCCTAGAATAAATCATTTCCTGACACTTGATACGACAGTTCAAGTGGGTTTCGCCCCATTGGACAGACTATCCGGGTGGATAGTGCGAGTAACGTGTGTGTGGAAGTGGAGGATAGGCATGTCCTGTCGCCTCTTCTCTTCGCACTCTTTGTTTGGCAATGTTAGGTGTTGTAGCATTTTCATTGTGAAATTTCCAACGTGAAATCCTGACAAACACTAATATCCGAAAAGTAAACAAAAATATTTGCCAAGTTCTGATCGAGTGCATTTAGTAAACAGGACGTGTCTGACAGACACGTTCCTGATTGTTGAAATTTTAGTTAAGGCATAAAGCGAAATATTGGTTTGTTGGGATTTTAGCCAAATTCATTTTCATTCGATTTCGCTGCATATAAACATGGTAGATAAAACAATATAGTTGTTGGTTTAGTGATGCCAGGACGTCAAGGACTTTTGCCAAATAATATGTAAAAAATCTTTGTATGGATTTGTACCAGTTGGCATAAAACGCCTTTAAAATTATTTAATTTGGGAATCATAGGTAATGTGTTTTTGGGAGTTTTGATTGCGCTGTAGTGGTTTTCTTTTAATTCTAAAACTTGGTTAAAGAAATTAATCCATTCAATAGGCTCAAAATGTTAAACATTGTAGATTTATATGACTTATCCTATCGATAAATCCTTCAATCTATCATTTTATTTTCCTACTGGCTACATACCAAACACAGATACGACCATAAGCAAACACTGTTGACACCTTTCCCAACCTTCTCAAATATTTTCCCAATAAACAGATTTCGAAATAAAGGAAAATAGCAGAGACAGCCTGCAAAGCTCTCGAGGTGTGGCAAGTATTGAATACCGAGTGGCATAAGTCTCCCTCTGATTTTTTGTTGACGGTGATTTTCACACTCTACGGCTGTCTGCATGCAATATCTGTCTGCGAAACGATTTAAGGATTTTTCGAGGACCTTCAAGTGTTTGCATCGACGTCCGCGCCATCCTCTATTCAATACAAATCGGTGCTAGGATTTACACGAATGAGTGAGCTAGAGCGTTGTCCATGTGAAGACTGGCTGGCCTTTCTCTTTCGTCCTTATACTGATCCACCCACTCTGCCAAGGGGGTACAAGAGGGGGGGTACAAATAAATCAAAAAAGAAAAGGAAATTGAAGCAAAGAATGATATTATATTAGCATGTATGTTTCGAATGGAAATCAATTTGCACGAACAAAATCACATACACAATTTCAATTGATTTGTCGAATCAGGGAGTGGAGGTAAAAAGGAAGAAGAATGTTAGGACACCGAACTGTAAATAGAATCATCATTGATGGCGTGTTGAACGTCACGCGGCATAACATAATAGGCGTCAGGATGTGACATATTTGTTGACATACCGTACGAATTTGTGAACGTATTGAACCCAACGATAGAAGGACGATACCTCTTAAGGAGACAAGTGGAACACGGAAAGCTGCAGAAGGGAGATGGAAAAAAAGTGAAGTGTTGTCGGTACTGTACCATCACATCCCTGCTCTAGAGTGTAATTGAGATTGTCAACAATATTTTTGAAATTGTTTGGTTATATTGACAGCAAGAACATCCAAAAGAGAAATTTTCATGGATTGAAAATTGGCAAGTACATGCTCTTGTTACAAAATTTATAAAAAACCGACATGTGTCAGGTACTTACACGATTTAGTCGAATACATGACAGGTGTGAGATGAAGGAAAACGAATTTATAGATTGAACAATGTAATGTGATTTGTTCAGTTAAAGAGCCAGACAAAGTTACATTCGTATTTGAGTTTGAATTTACATGTATGGGACTCCTGTTAAGTTTCTTTAGAGGATAGTTTGTTCAATGTATAAGCCAAAATACATTTTCAATTGCATGACTATTTTCTGTTCAAAAAAGGTTTATTCTTTCAAAATTATTTAAAGGTGTCCAGTTTGGTTTGTTCTTTATTTTAATTTGAGGTAAAAATGTCCTAAAGAGTTGAAGGCAATAATTTGGTTTCCGAGACGCCGCAAAACAGGTAGATTTCCACATATTTAGATGAATGACACAGCCGCAAAGCTGATCAAGAAAAGAAGATCAACAGAGCTAAGCATCACTCGGATTCTCATCTTATGATTCGCTTTCAACTCTGACGCTATCTTCGTAGATAAATTTAGTCATCCTAGTTAATAACATCTACCAGAAATCTACTTTTATAATGCAAAAAAAAAAACACAGAATCAAAAGAAGAACGGCAACGTTTCCGTTCGACTCAAAGATGAGTTTCTCTGAGCAACTCAGGGCAATGGCTGAATAGGCTACTTCAGGCGTATCGGCTCTGAGTCGATTTATGGCCAATATAGAAGGGACCCAAGCCGTCCAGAAAGCGACTTCTGATGAGTGTCGTAGAGCCGACACTTCTGTATGGAGCAAAAGTATGGGGCGACGCTCTCAGCAAGGAGCTGCTCCAAAAATGCTTGGCACAGGTATAAGAAAGAAGAGTACTGAGGACTGCACCCACTTGTTAGACAGTCTTTGATTTGGCGGCGCTGTCATCGCAGGTGTAACATCCATCGCCCTCTTTACTTCTTGTGTCAAAACATGCGCATGAGAGAGACAAATGCCTGCGAAGAGAGATAACGCTCACTCAATGATTGGCAGCAGTCCTGAGTGAATAGCACGAAGAGAAGATGGACTGTGCACCTCATCCCTGTTCTAAGTCTGTGGCTTAACTGAAGGCATGGTAAGACTGTATTTTACCTGACCTAAATTTTGAGTGGGCTCAGATGTTTTCAGTCTAACTTGCAGAAGATTGGTAAGTCGCAGTCCCCCGACTATAGGTTTTGCGCAGGAGAGGGAGACAATGCCTTCCACATATTTTTGCGTGCAAAAGATGAAACAGGCCACTCCGGTGCCTCTACAAGAAAAAACAGCTCTCACCGGATAGTGTGATTGGGGAAATGCTTGGATCGGTCGAAAAACGGAGCCAAGTGACATATTATTGTATATTCGAGCAGTACTAAAGTAAAAAAGTGCTCACTTGATCATCGGGGAACGTGGTGTTTGGGTATCACTTTTCTAGCAGTCCTTTTCCCTTTTCCCCCCTGCCCTCCCGCTAAAAAAGGAATCCCTCCAGACGAATGGCACCTTACAGCGTAGCAAAATGAGGCTTAGCGCAAAATAATGTATCAATTGGTCCTAGGCTATGTTGTCAGGTAGACAGGGGAGGTACTTAGTGGGTAGTCTGGATGTCTTGGGTGCCTGGAAGCCTCACACTCACGGCGTAAATAGCATTCACTTCCCAAAAACACCAAAATTCCAGTTACTCCTTTGAGCTTAAGCGTTGCAGAAATTTGCACAAATTTGTCACAGTATTGGCACTAGGAGACAAACATCCCTTATAATTGCTACGCCTATTGTGCTCGCTTGAAAGCGCTTGCAGAAGTGTTAATGTGATGCATGTGAAATGACTTAACTAGTTACCGCAACAGACACAACGCATGCTTGTACCAATCAAAGGCCAAACACTTGAGGAAATTTGCAGCTGTAGCTGGCAAGGCACATCATTTGGTGCTTTCCATCATGGCACCATCAGTGTGTCCGTCCTTTCCTTCGACGCAGTCATCTACATTTTTGCCGCCGCCGCCCTTAAAAGACCAGACTGCACAGGAGCTTACTGCGTTGCTTTCAGCTATTGTGCAACTTATGAGAGGCAATTCATCAAACGATCTCTTGTACTGCAAACAGTCCACATATTGCCAATTGCCACATTCTTACCCTATTTTGGGTTTCGACGTCATTCAACCTGGATATTCACTGTCCTCTAGATCTAATCCACCATTCTTAGAGTCGAAGCTATCAGTCGACACAGGCTTATCGTAGATCTGCCTGGCTACATGCTTGTTGATAGGTTAAGCAATTAAGCTGCAGCTTACACCCTAGGCCCAATACCCAAAGTGCTTCAGTTTCCTTTCCGCTCAGCCCACCAGAAAAACATATCAGGTATAATTAGAAAAATGTTATCGCCGAATTTACTCAGGTCATCGCGCAGCCAAAAGCAATGGCCTCACCGTTTTTGCATGCCCTTGACTCTTGGCAGAAGATCAGCAAGTCGATCGCCAAAAAAAGAAGAGTTTGAAAATCTCTTCAAAAAATGTGTTGTATGGCCCTCATCCAGCTAATGATCTAGCTCTATTCATATGGTGCCCTAAACTGGAGGAGGTTGGCGGATCACCGGTGATTATTGTTTGCCAAATATGCGTACACCACTGAATCGCTACCCGCTCCCGACAGTTGAAGATCTACTCCAAAAAGTCAAAGGAAAAATTTTCTCTGTTCCTGATTTGGACAGAGCCTTCTATTAAGTATCGGTGGGAATGAAGATTACACAAAAGGCAGCAGTAACTACGATTTTCGAATTATTTGAGTTCTTCGGCATGCCACTTGTCTTACCGCATTCAGCGCAAACATCCCAAAGGAAAGTCAATCATCTGTTGCGCAACTTTGAATTCGTGCACTCATATCGAGATGATAACCTGCTTTTTTCTAGCAATCGCGAGGGATATATTTAGTACTTTTGCCGATTATTAATCACATATACATGTTAACTGGAGCAAATGCCAAATCGGCCAGCTGGAAGTGATATCGGCAGGCCCCCATGTCTCCAAAAAAGGTTTTTCGCTACGCGCAGCAAGAATTCAGAGAATCGTCAACTTTCTGAAACCAGCCAACTCATCTTAAATGTGCTGTTTCATCAGAATGGGCAGCTTTTATTGAAAATGCATTATACACACGTCAGAACTCCGGGCACCACTGACAGATATGCTTAAAAGCAACACAACTAAAAAATCTACCCTGGCCTGGACAACCACGGCCAACGAGGCTTTTCATTGCCCCAAAAACAGCATCGCTGCACCAGTCGCTACAACCTTCCGGTCGCAGTCAGAGCAACTAGCCCTGCACCCAAATACATCCAATTTAACCATCGGTGCAGTCTTGAATCAGGAGCATGCGAATGAAACGTGGGCACCCTCGTTTTTTTCTCTAGGAAGCTATCTCCCTTATAACAGCGATGCTTGACATTCAAGAAAGAACTACTGGCAGTGTATGCACCATCAATTCACAATATACTCAGACCTTACCCAACAAACCATCTCTCACCAGTTTGCACACACTTGTATAATATTTTCATATGGTTTAGTAAATTTCACCCACGCCATTAATCTTTCAAACAAATTCTATGTAGTTGTAAACTCATTCGCCCCACTCTTAAAACACGGCAAATGATCTTATATATTTCCAACTTTTTAACCTGATATCCTATGCATGGGGGAACTTATTTCATTTCATTCTATCAACGACGCTACAGAAGGTAGCACATGTATGTAGATATGCTCAAAGTTGTTGGAATGAATACTGCAACTTTGAGAATTGGCTTTAATTTACATTTGAGGTATTATACATTTAGTTTATTTATCGGTAATCAATTAAATTGCCTAGCAATCGAGTCAATTGAATTGATTGGTGATAAGGAACATAAGCAGAAATCTATACAATGCACAAGTCCCTCCATCCAAATAAAAGAGTGCGAGGCAAAACGCGTGAAAAGTTTTCGATAGGGGAAATGCACACGCATTCTCACCTACGAGAGATAAATAGACACAGTTTTTCCAAAGCTCCGTTAGACTTTATATGAATTTCCTACTGAATTTAATTAGTGCATTCATGGGTGCATTCGCTACTTTATGGTTCGCTGGATAAGTCTTTCTCCTTTGCACTAGTACATAGTACAAACAAGTACCCCCCAGACAATTCAGGCAATTAGATCCATTCAATATCAGCCAGGGGAGCAGAATACTGTGGCTGACGCTCTTTCTTGCGTGGAATCCATCATCATGCCTGTTCTACTAGACCCATGCCAATAGGCATATAACGGATAAATAGCCACTATTCCTTTTTAGCAGCTCTTGCGTCAGACTTTATTGCGTTGAAATTGATGGACAGTAACTCGTCTGCACACAGCATTGCATAGTAATTAAACTATATCTGCCTTTGACACGATACATGCCATATCACTTCCCAGCGGAAGAGCTACTGCAAAATCTGAAGTGTTGAGGTTTTTTTTGCTCACTTTGGATGCATATCGATTTGATTTAGCTGCCTGAGTCCAATGTATTTTCAAATTCAAAATGTAATAATTCCTTATAACAACCTCAAGCAAATGTCGGAGAACTACATTTGGAATACCGTCAAAAGCACATAATTTCTTGTTGTTTATCCTGCCAAATATGGGTACACAAGTCTATACATAGCTCACCAAATAATCAATAAGATTCAAGTTCGGTATGAGGTCAGATGTCAATGTTTCATTGAGATAAAGAATTGATTCTCCATTCAGGCTTGATATGAAGTCGCAAAAGTTTGCTTCAATGACCTCTGAAATATTTGGGTCCGTCTTTCAGCATTTGGTTGATGAACCAATTCAAAATGTCTTCCAAACAGGGCACGTTTATGCAATCCATCACATATAATCCTGTTTCAATTTCTATCCAGAGTCATACCATCAATTTTGATACCAGCCCTATCGAGAAAATTTATCACATCACTAGCGTTTTCAAGATTTGATACCTTCACGCGAGACTTCTTACGGAATAAACTATTCAATCTGTCTCCTGTGGGCCAATACCCATAAGTTTTTCCGCCCATTGAATGCTGACCTCACTCCTGAAACTTTTGAACTTTTCCCAATTCTTTTTTTTTTTTAAATCAATCGATGATTTTCATGTTGAACTGGAATGAGGAAGAGATCATCCATTTGATGATTAATTTCCATTACGATTGCGTTATGGTCGCTATCATAAGAAATCACTTGCAGTTTCCGTTGAGGGCTATTAAAGCTGAACTCAAGTCTTGCGTCAGCAATGCAGAGGTCCAAATATGAATTTGCCCTAGGGTATGTTGGGAACTCCGACCCATATAGATTGCACCTGTATTCAATTTGGTTCTCTGTTACCCACGCTTTCAGGAATAGACCGCTAGGATTATTGGTGGCGTTCAGCCATGATGTATGCTTGGCGTTCAGGTCACCAGCAGGAATATAATAATTATGCAGCCTGTTCAATTCGAGTATCTCAAACAAGGAATCGAGCTCCTCCTCGAACTTGAGAACATTTCGACCAGTTGCATAGGCAGAGATAACGAAGGGGTTATCCCCACCTAGCATTGAGATTTTGATAATAGACACTTCAAGAGACTCAAAGCTTTTGAATTCGACTTTTTCAATATTTTGGAAACAATAGGGTCTTCTCAACAATATCCCGGCACCACCTCCCTCATCACGGTTTACCCTATCGTTTCTAACGAATTCGAAACCCTTGAATGTCTTGGAGTGTCATGAATTGAGGTGGGTTTCAGTGAGAAGCATAATGTCAGACTTTTGCTTGACATCCGATTTTTGGCCGACTCTGGGTCTGCAGTCTCTATTTTACCTAAGCACACCATTCAAAGGTATTCCGCCGAACGATCTCGTGTACTGAAAGCAGTCAACACATTGCTAATTGCCACATTTGGCACTCAAATTCTTACTCTAGATTTAGGACTTCATCGGCGTTTCAACTGGATATTCATTGCCATCTACATCCAATCTACTCTTCTTGGAGCCGACGCGATCAGTTGACACAGGCTTATCATAGACCTGCCTAGCTGCCGACATGCTGACGGGCTAACCAGTTTAACTGAAGCTTGCACCCGAGGCACAACACCCGAAGTGCATTCAGTTTCCTTTCCGCTCAGCTGCCCAGAGAGGCCTATCATAGATAACTACAAAAATTTCATCGCCAAATTCACTGAGGTCATCGCACAGCCACAAAAAATAGCTTTGATGTCCAATCAGCATCAGACTCTTACTAGAAAACTAACAGTTTTTGCATGACCTCAACCTATGATATGATATCAACTTACTACCGTGATAGAAGAATTTTAAAACCTCTTCAAGAAATGTGTTGAGTAACCTCCGTCCAGCTAATGGTCCAAACTGAAGGGGGTTGACGGGTAACCTCTGATTATTGTTTGCTTTGCACAGAACCTTTTATCAAATACCAATGTCATTGGAGGATTGGTAAAAGACAGCAGTAACTATGCCTTTCGAATTCTTCGAGTTCGTTCGTATGCCGATCGGCCTACGAAGTTTGGCACAAACATTCTGAAATATAGTCAATCACCTGCTGCTGCACAACTTTAAATTCGTGTGAACGTATCAAGATGACAATCTGCTTTATTTGACCAGCCAGGAACATATCCAGCACCTGTGCCAATTATGAAAATCTTCCCAGTAAATATATCTGCATGTTAACTAAAGCAAGTGCCGAATCAACCAGCCAGAAGTAGTTCTTCCAAGTTAACATATCTTCAAAAAGGGGTTTCAACCATCCGCAGCAAGAATTCAGGGAATCGTCAACTTTCCGAAACCAGCCAATTTGTTTCAGCTGTGGCATATCCACGGTATGAACAAAATTCACCAGAGGTACGCTACACATATTTCAGAACTCCCAAGCAAACGATCGACCCTGAACTGGGCAGCAGCAGCCAACGAGACTTTTCAATGCACCAAAGATAGCATCACTGTAGCAGTTACTACAGCTTTTCTGCTGTCGTCAGGACCACTAGCCGTGTGTACAGTCACATCCAATTTAGCCATTGGACAGCCTTAAATCAGCAGCGTGCTGATGTAACGTAGGTACCTCTCAGTTTTTTCTCTATGAAGCTATTTCTCGTATAGCAGCAATACTGCTCACTTGACAGAGAACTACTAGCGGTTTACTTACTTTTAAAACACTTCCAGCGAATTTTGGAAGACAGAAAATTTACGACATACTCGGACCACAAGCCTTTCTCTTATGCATTTGCAAGAAAATTGGAGAAATATTCGCCAAGAGAGTTCATTTAATCAGATTTCATCGCTCAGTTTGACACATCCATTCAATATCAGCCAAGGAAGGAGAAAACTGTGGCTAGCGGCCTTTTTTGTGCGAAATCCATCATCATGCCTATTGTACTCAACGCACGCACAATCGGCACGGAACAAAAAACTGACATGCAGTTACCATTTCTTCTCTATAGCTCTTGCGTCCAACATTGTTTCCTTGAAACTGATAAACAGTCACTTGTTTACACCCAGCATAATGGAGTATCTAAACCGTAATGATGTCTGTTGTTTTTTGAACGTAGTCCACTGGTTTCAGGATCACGATTTTATATCCTTTGTCAGCCTTTGTCACTGGTTGTAGTATATCTGCTATAGTGTGTCCTGCATGTGTCTGTTGTTCCTGCGCTAGTTCAGTGTCGATTACTAGCTTTTCTAAGTCTTTGTTGCCGTTTGTGTTATAAAAGTTGTTTTTCAGTCCCTTATTTTCATTAACACTAGCGGATACGAAATAACAAACAAAGAGCTCACCAATAAATTCCAAGGGGATTTACGTATTGTAATTATACAACCTCCACGAATCATTCCTTCTAATACTAACCACCACTACGTCAACTCAAATCCAATCACACCACATCTTAAAGCCCAATCTAAGCTCCAAGAAACCAAATCCGCTTTCGCAGGTTATATTTTCGTGAGCTTTGCTCCGCCACCTTTCTCATGCATTCCTTAACTTCCTCACGTATTTTAGCCATCAAACTCTCTCGCCACCTTAGGTTATTTTGAACCCCCTATTTCTCTGTTGGATGAGAATCTTCCCTCGAGGTTATTAGTTCACAAAATACGGTGTTACCTCCATTGTTTCTCAAGTATACGTTCGCAGAGCACATCCAATTTTTGATATTTCTCCATCCCATTTCTTATGGTTATCACCTACGTTAGACCTCAGCATCCTTTTGACTGTTTGGTTCAGCCCTTCTGCTGGATTAGCCTGGGGATGATAATAAGCCATGTACTATATCTTGGTACGACACATGGTAACCAATCTCTGCAACTCTTTAGAGCGGAACTAAACCCTGTTGTCGCAAATTACTACCGCTGGTACCCCGAATAATAGAAATACTTGTTCCTCCAATAACCGTGCGACTGCTATTCCGTGTGCTTGACGGTTAATATGTGGCGATTCCCTTGGATTGACTGAGGTAAGGGATTTATAAAATCAGCAAATATTATCCTCCAAGGCTCCTTCATCTGGCCTTCTCTAGAAACCATTGGGCCATATGCGCATCTTCGTTTCACTTTAGTTGACTGACAGATTTGGCATCTTGCGACATGTCGTTTAGTATCTGTCTCACTTTGGGCCAAAAGTATTTTTACAACACATGATCATATGTCCTGCCAGCGCACATATAACATAACCCGTCTTTCGATTGTCACGACACCGTCGGAGTATCTTTCCCCACTCTCCCTTTGGTATAACTCGTTTCCAGCTATTTCCCCTTAATTCTGGGTACCTGCCTGTGAGGCGCTTCTACAATTGCTCGCTTTCCACCCTCCAGTCCGGAAAGTTTTGTGGCTCACTTTTTACGTCCAAAATCATCCTTTCCAGGCATTTATCTCCACTGTTCATCTCTGCCAGGACGATAGCGACCTCAGGAATTGGCCGTGACAAGGCATCTGGTACGAAATACTCTTTTCCCTTCCTATGAAAGACGTCGAAGTCGAACTGCTGAAGTTGAACAACCCATCTCGCTAACCGTCCATTTGGATCCTTTAGGTTGTTTAACCAGATCAACGCATGGTGATCCTTGATACCACTTCACTCTTGATACTGGTGACTATTGACTAGTGGTAGTGATTGCACTCGTAATTACTCAATTCACAGAAAGATCGTCCTACTCGTCTTCGAAAGAATCTGCAAAAGAGACCGCTTCGACTGGCGTTGGCTCCTTTATTTACTTGTTGCAACGGCTCTTTTTCTTAAGCTAAAAAACCCAAGCTCAAGGCCACAACAACCACCACGGCTGCTCAACCTTACAGCGTTTTCCTTGGATTCGAACCCAGTTTTTCTATGCGGTCATCTTCCTTTCACGCTGATCATCTCCATTATCGATAACAGCAATATCGTTATTTTGATACTTTGTGAATGTTTACTTGCCATGCGCGATCTGATTCATATTGGAATTACTTACGATATTACTGTCATTTGATAATTTGTGAAGTGTTTACTTGCCGTGCGCGATCGAATTCTTCTTTTACAATCATTTCTTGTTGATTGCTTGATGTGATGTTATGATCGTTGGGATTTGATAAATACCGCCCCCATTGGGTCCGTTATTACTGCAATGACTTCTTCGCTGGGGGCAAATCTGAAGAATAAGGGGGGTGAGCAGCCAATTCGGATCGTAATTGGTTCAATTTGGCCATCGTTTTCAAGAACGCGCTTCACGGTATGCTATCGTGATGATACTAAACTTTTTTCCATATGGGACCGTTTTTTTTTTAATTCTTCGTTCTCGTGTGACTATTCTTCCATTTCGCAGGTAATCAATCCAGATTTTTCCAGTCTGAAAAATGGAAGCCATCACCTGCCCGCCAAGTATTGGAATTTTGGTCACATAGGTCGGCTTTCGTGGCTCTTCTAGTTACTCTGTTGACTGCCTATTGGACTAAGGCTAATAGTAATGGACCCATGCTTCATTCATCATCACACAACATCGAAAAAATTCTGCTAGAATCATCAACGCGCCGCTGTTTTCGGTCCAGAGTCAGCAAACGCCGATAGCTTTTTCATCTTCAAAATATCGTGCATAATGTATCCCGCCCATTTCTTTGAGATGCCCACGGTTTCAGCTCTGGCGTAAGTTCATTTTATCATCACTCAAAACAACTTGATACATTTGCCTTACGATTTTCGCACTCGTAGCCTCTTTTGGCTTTCCAGAGTGAAGTGCATCTTCGGTGCTTGTATGACCCACTTTAAATTCATTAAACCACCGACAAACTGTTGTTCCCAAAGGAGCAGATGTGGGTTAACATTTCTCCATCTATTGCAATGATTGTTCAGAAGTATTTCCCATCCAAAAACAATGTTTGATCAAGTTGCGATATTGTTGTTTGGCGAAAGTAGCATCACGTTAATAACTAGCTTGTACAAGAATGGACGAAATGTCATCAAACTTCATACACAAACTAGAGACGAATGAGCTTTTAGGAAATAATGAAAGTACAGTTAGATTAGAGTTTACTATCGTTTATTTCCTATTAACTATACAAGAGTATTCGTTTCTCATTGTCTTACTCGTTGAAGCACTAATGACCGACTATCATGTTTCTCTTATCAACTCGACTTCCACATCAAGTTTCGTGTGCGTGCTGCGTCGCATTGTATGTTGATGACCTGGCTGCGACACAATGTGTTTCGATGTGTTTGGTTGGCGTCGTTCTCCCAACAACGCCTAAAACGTTCGTCGCCACACTACTCCCTCCCGAGTGACATTGGCGAGGTAGTAAAATGTCATGATATGTATGCTGCCTCGAGCATACGTGCTTTTTCCTTGGTGGGTACGTTCTTGTTCCTGTGGACGGCGTATTGATTGGTGTTGGGTGATGCCTTATATACACACAAGACGGTCGCTGCGAGGTCGGTTGCAAGTGTTTATGAGCAGGAATAACCTGTTTGGTTGTCGCCTAGCTTCGGGCTTGCTGCGTAGCTACTGACGTATAGGGTGTCGAATTTACGCTTATCGGCTCCGATGTATTATCGCGAGTATATTCGTCTGCTGAAGCTTCAAACAACGCGAGTCCGAGGCGCTCCGTCGCCACGTTGACTTGTCGGCCGTTTACTTCAATCGTGTAAACGACGTTCGACAGGCGATGTACTATCAGATGTGATCCCGTATACGGTGGCGAAAATGGCTTGCAAACGGCATGGACGCGCATAAAAACATATGTGCATGTACTCAGCTTTTTTTTATGAAACCTGGTCTGTCGCCGTGACGATATGTGTTCACGGGCCTGATTGACGAAATAACATCCCGAAGGTGATCAATAAAATCATGCTCGCTGACAGAAGAACTGCTAGGGCTTACGAATCTTCCCGGAATGGACAGTGTAGTTTCGTATAGCAACCGCAGCTTTCAGTGTCCGATGCCAGCGCTCAGCTAATCCATTAGCCGCTGGGTGATACGGTGATGTCCTGTTTTTCGTGCTTCCGATAAATGCAGCCAGCGCTTTGAACAGTGCCGATTTAAACTGAGTACCTGGATCGGTGGTGATTGTTTGAGGCGTACCGAAACGAGCAACCAAATTCTTAAACAATGTTTTTCCGACGATAGCTGCGGTCTGATCTGCAACGGGGAATGCCTCTGGCCACCTAGAGAATCGGTTGATGACTGTCAAGCAATATTTATAACCCTGCGACGGAACAAGCAGCCCCATGATATCGACGTGGATGTGTTCAAAGCGAACATCAGGCATCGGAAAAGGCTGTGCTGGGTTCTTTTGATGGCGAGCAACTTTGAAGCGCTGGCATGGAACGCATGAACGAGCCCAAACGCGGGCGACTTTCTTCATGTTTGTCCACACATATCTCTGAGCTATAGCCTTGCCTGTGGCACGTGCACTGGGATGCACTAGCTGATGAAACATGTCAAATACTTCCCTTCGTAACGTCAGCGGAACAAAGGGCCTCAATCGTTACAGTGACTTGTCGTATACTATTCCATCACTTGAGCCTATAGGCTGGCGGACAAGTTTTAGGGATGTGGAACGAAGTAGTCCATGCAGTTCGACATCCCGTTCTTGTTCTTTCATCAATTCAGATTCGTCGATTACTGTAGGCATCATAATCTCTTCCAGCCGTGAGAGCGCATCGGCGACATCATTACTTGCGCCCGCGATATATATCTGTTGTAAACTTCGAGATGTAATCAACATGTCTGATCTGATGCGGCGACGCTTTGCTTGCAGACTGAGCCAATGCATACGTTAGCGGTTTGTGATCCGTGCTGAAAATGTCTGACGCTGGAATAAATAGCTAGAAGTTCGCGATCATATACACTATATTTACTTTCGGGAGCGGACAACTCCTTTTGGAAAAACGCCAAAGGTAGTCAATTATTATTCTACTTCTGCTCTAAAACGGGGCCTACTGCAATGTCAGATGCATCGCTTGTGAGTCTGAGAAGTTCATTGGTTCGGAAGTGAATTAATAGAACCGCATTAGCGGGACTGTTTTTACAGTTCAAAAATGCATCACTAGTTTCTATTCCATTCGATGACGGTTTTTGTCATCGTTTTTACGTTCAGCACACAAATCGTTGAGCGGAGTCTGTAGTACCGCTGCATTGCGAACAAACCGCCCGTAGAAATTTATTGTTCCTAAAAACCGCCAAAGTTTCTTAACTGTAGTTCGTTTTTTGAAATTTCAAATGGCGTTCACTCGTGAATTTTGGGGAATTATACCTTTTTCGTCGATAACGTGCCCCAAATGCTCTAACCGACTGACTCCCAGCTCACATTTGGCTAAATTGATAACAATTCCGTATTTCAATAGACGCTGAAATACAAGTCGTAGGTGCTGCACATGCTCTTTCTTAGTTTTTGAGACGATTAATAAATCATCAACATAGCACACGCAAAAATCTAGTCCACGATGCACCACGTCCATGAATCATCAGAACGTCTGTTTAGCTTTTCGAAGGCCAAATGTCATTACTGTGAATTCATAAAGGCCGAACGGCGTAGTTATTGCAGTTTTTGGAATATCCTCTTCAGCTATCGAAATCTGGTGAAATGCTCGGAACAGATCGATCTTTGAAAAATACCGTGCGCTGCCTAAATTCAGTGAGATGTCCTCAATCTGTTGCATCGGGTACTTGTCTGGCAAGGTCACGGCGTTCAGTCGGCGGTAGTCCTTGCATGGGCGCCAGCCATCATTTTTGTTTTTGGAACGAGGTGCAAAGGGCTTGCCCAGGGACTTTTGGAAGGCCGACAGAATCCATTGTCAAGCAGGAATTGAAACTTTTGCCGTGCCACTTCTAGCTTTTCCTGATTTAATCGCCGGGGCTGGTCTGCCACTGAAGGGCCTGTCGTTGCAATATAATGCTTCGTGTCATAAGTCGGAGCACATGCAGCTACTGCAGGGTTAGTGAGTCCCAGAAATTCTCTGAGGAATGAAGCATACGTTAAAGTTGCATTCACGGTAGAAATCTCTTTTTGTCTATATTCCTTGACTTTTCCTTTAGCAGAGGCGTTCTTACTGGGATCTGATAATTTGCCATTTTTGAGATCTACAACCAGCCCGAATTGCCAAATAAAATCTGCGCCTAGAATAGGTCGTGATACTTTGGCCACGGTGAATCGCCACTGGAAAACTCGCGGTAGACGCAACGAGAGGGTTAGAGCTCGGTCACCGTATGTGTCGATGGTAGTTCCATTTGCTACAAATAACTTGAAGGCTGACAATGAATGAGCGGGGTGCTTCCGGAATACTGGAACGACAGATATGTCTACTCCCGTATCGATGAGGAATCTCAGCTTTGTATTAATGTCAAAAATTTTGAGGCGGCTTTTGGATGTGCCAGTAGCTGGTGCCTTTTGGGCTAGCGGCTCGATTCGGTTTCCGCCTGCCGCTTGAAGAATTCACATGGCGGTCTGCAACGCTTTGCTTTGGCGCCGAATTGCTTGTAGTAGAAAGAAATTTGACTCACCTTGGACGGAGTAGCCGGCCGGTATGATGAGTGGTATGAACTACACGTGGAAGTGTCGCTTTGTCTTGAAGGCGCTTGACTTCGGCTAAGCTCTGCTCCTATCTCCGCAATATTTTTCGCTAATTGCTCTTACTCTGGCATTGAGTGTGCCGTTGCACTTTTTTGAATGCATGCTACGTCTATGGCGGCGACGCTAGTTACTTGATCCGCAGCTGCTGCCAGTTCTTCCAAATTATCGCTATCATCAGCCGCCAGAATGGCTCGCACATTGATTGGCAGTCGCTGTAGCCATAGCGTTTTAACATTTGGTCAAAAATAGACCTGCCTGCCGTGCACTGTAATCAGCGCAGGAAGTCGGAGGATCGGAGTTCTTCCATCTCTATGTCAAACAACATCTGGCGCGTTCTCTCCTCGTCTGAACGTAGCCAAAAGCCTTTTTTTAGCTCGTCATATTTGGCAGATTCAGGTGGCGATTCAATAATATCGGCGACATGCAGTAATGTCTGCACTTCCAATCCCGCAAACCCTGTCGAACCAGACAGCGTCGGTAGTTACTTTGTGTAGGCGAAATTGGGCTTCGATGCGCGCGAACCAAAGGTCTGGTTTGCTATACCAAAAGGGTGGCAATTTGATGTAACTGCACTAACTTGCGTGTCATTTTTCACTGCCATCGACATGCTGGGGGTTTGCACGTCACTTCCATTTACGTTGAGTAATGTGTCCGGCATCTTCGGGTCACCAATTTAGGAAATAATGTAAGTACGGTTAGATTAGAGTTTACTATCGTTTATTTCCTATTAACTATACAAGAGTAACAAAAGATTCGCTTCACGTTTGGTCGTATTCGTTTCTCGTTGTCTTACTCGTTGAAGCACTAATGACCGACGGTCATGTTTTTCTTATCAATTCGACTTCCGCATGAAGTTTTCGTGTGTGTGCTGCGTCGCATTGTACGTTGACGACCTGGTTGCCACACAATATGTTTCGATGTGTGTTGTTGGCGTCGTTCTCCCAACAAAGCCTAAAACGTTCGTCGTTACAAGCCTCTCGAAATAAGTCAATTTTATTTTCTGGTATCGCCACCTATTGAAAAATCCCGGGAATTATCAGCCCAATTATTTGCTTTCGTGTGATTAATCTCAGATATCAACCAATTAGCCTTTGATTTTCTCCATTAATTAATCTTAATAGCTATAAGTGATATTTAGGCAAAAATATTCGATTTTCAAAGCCCTTTATACTGATCCTCAACTACACTTTTTTCATCGACTTTCTCATTTGAAAGTTCAACATAACAACTAGCATAAAGATTTATATCCCTTCAATAGTTCCGTGCACAGTATCGTACTCGCCTTAAGGCAAACTCATTCAAGAAGTCATCATCATGCCCAATAATACAACGAAAGATGTTTATGGTACTACACAGGATTCCGTTTCATAAATTTCACGTAATGGACTCGTGAGTATTTTCTTCACCACATTCACTCGATTGTTCGACGTTGATGTTGTCATCTATTAGAGTTTTCCAGTTGCCACAGTGTTGGAGTGGTTGCCTTTGATTCCATGTTGGCTCGCGGCTCAACGCTGAGCCTTCGCTATTCCAAAAATCGTTATTGTGTCAACTTGGATAATAAACTCCCATTTGATATCATGATAAGGGAAATGTCATGCTGTGCGCTGTATCGTTCCCTCACATCCTAACAAAACAAACGGTTTGGTTAACACACTAATGTTCGGATGTCATGCGTGGCTCCAAAATTAAGCAGGGTCTCCCATCATCATTCGTTCTGTCGTCCAAATCAACTTGTTACAACATACAGAGACGGTCGTTAGCTATTCCATTCTCCGCTCGTATCTACACATGTCTTTCGAGAGGTTTAGCATCCGCGAGGACATTGTCAATTGTCATAAATTCACCTCGTAATGTTTCAAGTTAAGCATAAAAAATGTTATTTGGATATTTAACGATATCTCTTGCAACGGATTTCAGTTTTCGGATGCATATAATTGATCTTTAACCCATGGATGTGTGAAATTTATTAAAGAAATGTTTAATGGGCTGAAGATGTTTATGGCGCATAATTCGGTGCATAAAATCAAAAGATAGATAATATAAATTAGTGTCAGTCGCAACGACTCGAGATGCATTCAAAATTGGGAGGAAGTTTCAATTTGACGTGAAATTTATGCTTTAATTAAAATTGTTTTATGACTTTCAATTTTAATCCTAAAGAAAGTTTATTTACCACCAACACAAGAACGCTGAGGACATACTCGTAAATTATAAAAACCCACATAAAAGATAAATCTATAATTTTTCTTTATTCAAACGCACCTTTTATCAACAAACATAATATCCTAATTATAATAAGAAAGAGATAAATACTATCATTTCCACGCTTTATTCCCCATTCATCGTCTTTATTATCCATTGTATCTTTACATCTATCTTTCGATTCGCGTATGCCCACCGGAATGACGTCTTCTACGATAAATTTTGTCTTTCTCTCTTGATCTCTTCTTTTCGATTGCCACAAAAAAAGGAACCATAGATTCAGGTTTCTGTTGTTCTTTTTTTTTCCTTAACCAAATTTTAATACTGGGAAAATTTATTGATGCTCAGATTTATAGTTTATTGCCAATATAAAGTTAATCCGACAATTAAAGTGATAACATTATAAGCAAAAACTTGATTCGATTTTAAATTAATTATCGGTGATCAGTGTTTGGAGATAAAGTAAATATTTGAATGCATAAAGAAAATCGTGGAGACATGGCTGCTGTAGGTTGTTTGCTGATAAGCCTTTTGAGGATTATTTTGCTGCCGACGTTTATTTTTTAAGGAGGAAATTTATGAGCAATGATACATCGGAAGTGGATTTTAAAAGGCGGAATGTAACATTTTAGCTGAGTAATTCTGGTTCTACTGGATATGTCTGCATGGATTTTAAATGAAATATCTTTCCATAATGGTTCTATTTTAAGTTTCGATTAAGGATAAAACTAACAGCTAGGTTCTAACTCAAATTCGGTTCTTCTTGTGGAAAGAAAAATAATGCTGTAGGCAAAGGTGGACTCTAATTTTTTTCAAATTTGGTAAAAGTATTAGTTGAGACAAACAGTCAGAATTTAAAGAAAGAGTAGTAAAGAGTACCAAATCTCAACTTCAGTTGTAAACATTTTGGCTCAAAATCAGTGAAAATACGAGTGTCAACTGAAAATCAGTCGTTATTTTATTACAAATAGAAGGTGACAGACAGTCTTTACTCATCGCGTGGCATTGTGAGATGGCTAGGACTTTACGGGTTCCTTATGGCGGACAAGTCTGCCCGTGCTAGGCTATCTCAAATTAAGGGACAAGCACAAGAGAAAGAAAAGGATCAACGAAGGTCATTGACGAATGAACAATAGCCTAGGAAGTCATGCTGTCTATTGTCGCGTGTTATGGTTCGCGGCCGGTAAGTTTAATGTCCCGGGAAAGTGAAAATGCGCTGTCTCTAAAATTAAGTCAAAACAGTTTATTTACTAAGAATGCACAATAATTAATTTCACTCTATCTTACAAATCGCATCTTAATTTACATTTCACTTGTCTATCAATTTATGAGTCAACTGTCTTCAAATGTATTCTCGCTCCACTCTTATCGCAGTTTTACTGTTACTTTATCCCCATTCATTCAGCTCGGCTTAATATAGGGTCTCTAGTCATTCAATCCATTTGTCGTATGTTGGCGAATGTTCTGGCGAGAACTACCTGGGATATTCAATACCTCAATAGCTTTGTTAATAAGCAAAATATGCATTATTGGTCAACAACAAAGCCAAATGTACTTCTTGAGACACCGTTGCATCCGCAAAAAATTACTGTTTGGTGCGGTTTTCATGCCGGAGTTGTGATTGGGTCAGATTACCGTCAATGGAGAGCGCTATCGTGTTATGTTGGAAGATTATTTTTGGCAAGAATTGGATGAGCTTGGCATCAGCGATATGTGATTTCAACAAGACGGTGCCACTAGCCATACAGCACGCCTCACAATCGATTTATTAAAATGTTTTATTTATTGTTGTCCTTAATGGACAATCCTATACAATCAATCATAGCTTTTGCAAAAAAAACGAAAATGAAGGTAAATTTGTCTTCCATCGAAATTAGACCTTTAACATTCCTTGATGACAAAAATATGATTTCCTTTAACGCAAAGAGACTCTAATTTGTGGTCTTCCGTTCAAAACGATCTCTGACTAATCAGCCAATTCCACCCCACGAATGTTCCATACCATGCACTTTCCGCTGCTTGCAACTCTATCGCCAGTGATTAGCTCTAATGTCATTCACTTAAAAAGCTGCATGGTTTTCAAAATGCTTGTTTGTCACACATTGACTTATGGATTGCAGAAAGCTTTCCACTCTTGATTAGACTCGGATTTTGTCAGTAGATGGACAAGAGTTTATACATCATACATACATAATTATGAGTAGATTTGCATTTCTTTTATCAACTTGTAATTTTGTATCTCGATTACTATTCATTAAACCAAGTTTAGTGAACCAATTGAATAGAATCTTTTGATTAATGATTGCGTTGCGAGAGCAAGTTGTTAACCTTCGTTTGGGTGGTATCTCCATGCGTGTATATTTTTATACGGAGATAAACCCTTTGGTTCTTTTACGAAGTTTTCCTGTACGTACTTTGCTGATGCTTTCACACATTTCTAGTTCTGAACGGAAATAAACCCTCTTAGTTTCTATACGAAGTGTTCTTGTAGTTTTTTGGCTTTTATTTAGGAGATTCAGTGAACCAAGAACTTCGAGGACAAGAAAGCTGAAGAAGTGGCTAATCGACCCACTAGTATTTTGCTTGAGTTCTGGCAAGGCATGCTTTCGCTTGGCGGCTCAAACGGGGTCCGTAGCCAAAGTGAGTGACGCCTGCACCCGTCTTCGGATGAGTTCCCCAGGTCCATAGACACCAGCCGGAACGTACCCCCTTTTGTAGGGGGAAACACGCTACCGAGTCGAATTCAGGCGACCCTCAACGTAAAGCAACCTCCAAAATTTTGTGAATTACGGAAGTTTTTCGTCGTTGTAAACTTCTACCGGCGGTTTCTGACATATGCCAGGCGCCACTTCCTATTGAAAGATAGCTGAAAGAACGACTTACGTCCGGCTCTGTGGACTGAGAACACCACTAAAGCATTCAATGAATACTAGGCGGCTGTCACCAGCGCGAAAATTATGGTGCACCGGATGATGGCACTCTACTTCGTCTCACAATCAATGCTTCGGATTTGGGGATCGGCGGCATTCTGGAGCAACCGAGTCATGGCTTGTGGCGCCCGTTAGGATTTTATTCTAGAAAGCTGCGAGTTTCTGAAACACTTTATATTACGTACGATAGGGAGCTGTTAGCAATTTTCCGGGATATCGAACATTTTTGGCACATGGCCGGATGCTGAAATTTTTCTATCAGGAGAGATCAAAAGCCGTTGATATAAAGTTTCAACCAGCGCTCTAAAAAATGTTTCTTAAGACAAGGCCGTCAACTGAAATTCATTTCAGGATTCATAACGGACATCCGACACATATCAGATGAGGATGAAATCGTACCAGATATGCTTTCTCGGGTGAACGCAATAGAGCTACTTGTGCTCATTGACGCATAGCACCTGGCAGTTGCTTTTATGAGGGACATGGAATCGGAAAGCCTGCTTAATCGTAGACAGCGCTCCTATTATGGAAGGCGCATGTCGATGAATTGGACAACAAATTGGTCTGCGATTTTTCCACGGAAGACAACGTAATTGTTGGGCAAAATTAGAAATACCTGACATTAGTACCTGGAGATTTTTTTTTGAGTAGCATTTAAAATGATTTTAAAATATTCTAATATTTGCTCTACTAATAAACTCTACAATTCAGTTCACTGCGAAGATAGATCTGTACTTGAAAATCTTATTGACATTGAGCCATTATTGAATCACAATAACAAGTAGCTATAGAATAATTGTAATTATTTCTCAATCAGTTTATATTGGGAGTTGAGTAATAACCTCGCCCTAGACAGTCCCAAGCTCTTTTGAGAAAGGAGGAGGAAACCTCTTGTTTCCCTAACCCACAGCTTCCATGATCCCTAATCCTAATCCCCCCGATTAAATGGTAGTAAATGTTCTTGGAGGCGCACATTGGGTTTACTGGTTCCCCAAAAATAGGACATTAAAGCCGAGAAATAGTAATAATTTTAAATACATCTACAGCTCTGCTAACAAATCCTACTTACACCGCCTTTGTGGGGACATAAGAGGGTGGAGGCGAGCCTTCCGTGCCTGATAATGGAATCGAAGTAATACTAATGCCGCCAGTATGGAGGTTGGACGACGGGCTAACACTCTGTCCCTGTAAGAATCTACATCTTTGACACTTTCCGACGGGCCTTGGAATGAATTGGACTCACGGCTACGACCTTTTTTTTGTGGTAGGGAGGTGAACGCTATTTATGCACAGAGTGTGGGACTCCCATGCGCGACTGGACTACCCACTAAACACCTCCCCTGTCAACCTGAGAACCCAGCCTGGAACCGTTTGACACATTAATTCGGGCCAGGTCTCGTTTTGTTACGCCGTGGGGTGCCTTCAAGCTGGGGAGTCCCTTTCCTAGCGGGAGGGGAGAGGGGAAGAGGAAATGCCAGAAGAGCGATCCTCCAGCCCCAGCACCTCCGGCTGCTGTGAGTCCCTTTTATATTTTAGGACTGCCCGAGCATAATGTGCCACCTGGTTCCATTTGTCAACCGATTCGAGCATCACCGCAACTATATTATCCGGGGTGAGCTCTCCCGTCTCCCTGTAGAGTTTCCTTCGCAGCCTGACCCATTTTGTACACGCAAGAAATGTGTGACAGGCATTGTCCTCCTCTTCTGGGCAAAACCGACAATCGGGAGACCGTGACTTACCGATCTTGTGCAGGTAAGACTGAAAACACCCGTGCCCGCTCAAACGCTGGGTCGGATAGAAGTCAGTCTCACCATGCCTTCGATTTAGCCACGGTCTCACATCCGGGATGAGGCGCGCAGTCCACCTTCCCTTCGTGCAATTCATCCAAGACTGCTGCCAATCGTTGAGCGAGCGCTGTCTCTCCTAGCGGACAACTATCTCCCTCGCATCCTCGTTTCGGAGCAGGTAAATAGCGTGGCGCTCTCTAGCAAGGAGGGTGGCAGATATCACGTCTACAATCACTCTCACCGCCGAGTCAGGGACTGTTGGATACGAAGATGCAATTCTCAGTGCTCCTCTTCTCTGTACCTGTGCCAAACGTTTTCGGTATACCTCCTTGCTGATAGCGTCGCCCCATACTTCTGCTCCGTACAGTAGCACTGACCCTACAGCACTCATCAAGAGGCATCTTCTTGATGGGCTGGGTCCCCCTACGTTGGCCATAAGTCGACTCAGGTCCGATATTCCCGAAGCAGCCTTTTCAGCCGTTGCCCTGATTTGCTCAGAGAAACTCATCTTCGAGTCGATCAGTAGCCCCAGGTACTTCACCGCTGGCTTCGATTCGATTTGTATGTCTCCAATACTGATCATCCTTACTCTAAGGATTCTCTTTTTTGTCAAGATGACCACTTTGGTTTTCTCCAGTGCTAAACTCAGCCCGCGAGCAGTCATCCAGACCCTCACTCGGCGCATTAGCATAGCTAGCCTAAGTTGCGCTTGTTCAAGGGTGCGTCCAGCGACCAGAGCCGCAACATCATCCGCATAGCCGACCAAGCGCGACTCATCTGGCATCTCAAGTCTCAGTAGCCCGTCGTAAGACACTTTCCACAGGTCCGGACCAAGGATAGATCCCTGGGCAACACCCGATGTAAATTCCACCCTTCGTTGGCCCTGTGTCGTGTCGTAGAGCAGGCTTCGGTCCTTTAGGTAGTTCCTCAAAAGCCGCATTAGATATTCTGGAACTTGAAAAAAAGTTTTCCAGCGTGTCCAGAATATCCACCCATCTAGCGGAGTTGAAGGCATTCCTGACGTCGAGTGTCACCAACAGGACGATCCGTCGCTTGGTGCGACTATATGCCTCTGCCTTTTGTACCGCGTTCACCACCTCTGCAATCGCATCATTGGTAGAGCGTCCTGCTCTAAAGCTGTACTGCCGAGGAGATAGGTTCCCAGCAGCACGAATCGCGTCAGTGAGTCTTCCCTTGATGAGTTTCTCTAGCACTTTCCCAGCCGTGTCTAGTATGCATAACGGGCCGTATGCAGACGGCGATTCAGCACGAGCATCGCCACCTTCCATCGTACCGGGAAAACCCCATCCCGTAGGCAGGCGTTGAATGTGCTGAACAGCAAGTCAGGACAATGGTGATAGACGAGCCGCAACACCTCAGCTGGAACACCATCTGGACCTGGAGCCTTCCTCGCTTTCAAGGAGAGGACTGCCTCCTCCAGTTCCAGCTGTGTAAAGAGTGGGCGCTCCACTGCTTTTTCACCATGGACAGCGTCAACACGGACGGGATGGGCGGGGAAGAGTCCCCGCACTATCACGTCCATCTTTTCCGCGTCATGTATACAAGGCTTCCGTAAGGCCCAAGTTTCCCCATGACCAGCTTGTAGCCAAGGCCCCACGGATCCTTGTTCACATTGTCTAGTAGGTCTTGCCAGCAGCGAGCCTTGCTACTGTTGATCAATTTGCGAAGGCATTGCCTGGCCGACTTATATGCTGCCACCTGGTTGCATTCCTTGTCACGGTTCCGCGTCCGTTGAGCCTCACGCCAAAGCTTGTGACACTGGAATGTCAGATCACTCGATTACGCTGGCACTGTTAGGGACCTTTTACAACAGGCCAGTCAATATAACTTTAAAATATTGGCAATCCAGGAAACGAACTGGTTTGGAAATGATATTCAAGACATGAAATCGCACACAATATTCAAAAGTGGGAAGCCTACTAGAAAACAAGAATTCGGAGTGGCGTTTATTGTGGATATGGAGTTGAAATTGCACGTAATGGATTTTAAAGCAGCCAATGAACGGTTTTTTGCGATCCACATATAAGCAAAATTCTTCGAAATCTGGCTGATAAATATTCACACCGCGAGCGAAGAAAAGAACGATGAAATGAAGGAAACGTTCTACAACCAGGTAAGTCATAAGGAAGCTACCTGTGAATACATGAGGTACATTACTCTACAAGTCGAGCCAAGTGACAGCCTTTGCGGAGGACATCAACATTTAGTCACGGTCATTAACAACTGCCGAAGAACTCTTCCTGAAACTCGACAGCAAAGCAAAACTAGTAGGGCTAGAAATCAATGAAAATAAAACAAAGGTCATGACGCAGACGAGGAAAAATACCTCAAATACACAAAATATCACACTTAGCGAATACGGTAATGAAAGAGACGAAATACGCAAAAGAATACAGCTCACAAATAATTTTTTTTTCAGTTATGATGATCTTGAAGACCAGCTGCATACACAGGAAAGCAAAGCTCCAAGTATACAAATCTGTGATAAGGCCTGTGTTATGCTATGGGTGTGAAATATGGACCTTAACCCAGGCACTCGAAAATATGTTGAACACCTTTGAGCGACGGGTCTTGAGGTGAATAATTGGAGCAAAGCTGCAATGGGCTGGACACATGAATCATATGGACGAACAACAGATAACCAAAAAGATATTCGTTGGGAGAACTGAAGGCTGGAGACCAGTGGGAAAACCGAGAAAACGCTGCTCTGAATCGGTCGACGAAGACAGGTCATCGTTGCTCGTACCTCGAAATGGAGGACGCATTCAATGAACCGCTATAGTTGGAGGCGCTATTTGCAGGAAGCTAAGGCCCAAGAGGGGCTGCAGTGCTTCGAAGAGGAGAAGAAGAAGTGAATTCAATATAGATAATTCAATATGTACGGTTCATGGCTCATTTCTCAAAATGACTCTTTTCTTTTCCTTCCCTTGGTGTTAACTTTTTTCTATGTGAGGTGGCCCAGCATAAGCAGAGGATATCCCGGAACCACATACAGCACGACTGAGCGCCAGCTGGCCTCAGTATTCCACCCAGGGCTAGGTAATGCTCTATCGTCTTTCATTATCTGCAATTGCAGTGACTACCATTTTGTCGTCTTGAGAACGTGTTGAACTTCCATAGAACTCAACAAGTCGTTTGCAAACTTGAAGTCAACCAGTGATTGCGTTTTCATCGTTATCTATTTGAATTTACTCTATTAATTTGAAAATTATAAACTTTGTGCTGCCCGAAACACTAGTTGGTGGAAGTTATTTTTCATTCGTGCTGGTTTTAACCGAAGTATTTCAGACTCCGGAGTTGATTTTTTGTCATTGTTTTTTTGGTTTTAAATACTAAATTAAATTGTTACTACTATTACTGTTAGAGTTATTGATTTCAAAATTGCTACCTTGGCGTACTTCTATTTTATTTCTACGGCACTCATTACGATACAGTCCATAATCTTGTCCAGGTTTGATAAGACAGCAAAATAGTTGCCGCTTTCGTTCATGCCACCTGCACTAGGGATCTTTTCTCTCTCTTCATTGTTCTTATGTTAAATTTAATTTTTTTGTTGCTCTTTGTTTTTTTTCGGTACACTTACTTGAAATTGAATTATTTTTAATCAATTCTTTCAAACATTGAATACGTTGTTTGAATTCGGGATTTCCTTATTGATATATTTTAAATTGGTTGATACTTCCTGTGGTTTGCATTTGTCTCTGATTTTTGATCTTCGAATCTCATTCAAATAGGAATTTCTATCATTTTTCGTCCTGTAAGGTACTACAAGGCCCCCCAACGGGCTTTGGTCGAAGTCATCGGGCTCCCCCCCCCCCTCCCACTTTTCAGCGGAGAAGGTACTTTCACTGAAGCTTTTCTGCTTGGTTGACTCCTAAAAACTTCTTCTAAATGAGTCGTTTACAACGTTTCATAAACGATAAACTTTTTCGATTCCATAAATCAATTCTCAGAAGAATACTTATTGAATTAATCAGTTTATGGTAAGGTTCGGGCGAATTTGTGTATTTAGGTACCAAAATAACGAGAACCAGTAATGAAAGAGACGAAAAACAACGAAGAATACAGCTCCCAAACAAAATATTTTTTTCAGTTTTGACGATCTTGACCTGCATACACAGGAAAAGTTTCCGGACCGTGTTATATCTCGAAGAGGTGATCACATTTGGCCACCGAGATCTTGTGATCTAACACCTTGCGACTTCTTAATTTGGGGCCACGTGAAAGAGAAGGTCTACGCCAACAGCCCAGCTTCGATTGAAGACCTCAAAGATGGAACTCGTGAGGCTATCGACGACATAGGGCAGCCACTTTGCGATTTGGTTATGGAAAATTTCATAAAAAGGATATGGTCCTGTAAGCATGGTCGTGGTGGTCATTTGTCTGATGATATTTTGCACTATTAACGCCATACTTTTTTCTTTATAATGAAATAAACATCCGATTATTTATATTAAAAAATGGCATTTTTCTTTTAATATAAACAGAACACCTCTTATTGGAAAACCCTGTAGAAGCTTAAATTGCTGATTGAACTTCATTGAATAAGTATGTTGGCTAAGTTTTAGGATAGTAAAGTATGTGGTGCGCCTAAAATTTGCGCCACTCTGATAATTGAAGCAAAGTGGCTAACTTCCATGTAGTGAGCCTACTCCACCATATAGAGCACCGTAATTACATTCTTTTTTTAAAAAACTCTCGGGAAGTTACATCTAACTCAAATGTATTAGTCCCAGACTGCTGCGGACTTGAGGGCTTAAAAAAGGAAAAAGCTAACTGAGCAATTGCAAAGCAGTGGAGACACCATTTTTTCGTGTTATTTCTTTTCCACTACATACCTCATTATCGATGAAGTAGTCCTATGACCTGATTTTGAAAAATCTCAAGCAGATTTCCAATGTAACCATCTTAAATGAAAAATTTGTTCAAGAAGATATATACGTACGGGGGAGATCAGCTTCTCAGAATCCTTTGAATTCTTTTCCGGATGCAGAACTTTTATCAGGCCATCACTTCAGACTTTTTACAAAACTTGAGGATTCAGTTTTTTTTCGATTTTCTTAAAATTTCTTAAACAAAACTCAAACAATAAGCAGTGAAATCCGCTCTTGTTGGAATTATTCTATGGTTCAAACATGCACAATTTTTAACCATATGTAAAGTATATACGAGTATACCGTTTTATTTCCTGGAAAATAAAGAACTGATACCATCATATAAGTCTCGTGTAGAATTGCAAAATATTTGCTAACAATAGATATAATTTTCACAATTAGACTTTCCTTACATGATCATACAAATTAAAGATCGCAGAACCTCTGTATGCAAATATGTACGTGCACATAAGGCAAACGTGGATACCTTTGCGACATTAAAACCTTAAGATTAAAAGTGTTAACGAAGTATGAAAGATTCAAATCACGTTCAACAGTCATTCTTAAGCATGGTCGTTGCAACTAATATCAGCAATTCAGATGCGCTAATTAGTATTGGTATTGTTTCCTGGTATACTATGAACAGTGGGAGATAGTTGGATTTGTAAGGTTTTGGAATGAATTTTGGTTAAATGAGCTCAGAATTTTAGCAATTTTTTTTCTTTTCGACTTATACTTAGGAAATTTTTTTTAAAGAAAGAAGGAAGTATACTACTAATGAAACCGACTTGATAAGATTCATATGAAAAAATAAAGTAAAAGATACCCAAGCTGTAGAATAAACTTCACATCCACTGTAATTTAACACCTGCACTCCATTAAAGGAAACTCCTTTTTCCAAAATCGATTGTTGCTGATTTTCATTCACACCTGCAAGCTCCAGTGCTTACCAAATAATGCACTAATTAACGAGAAAATTGACTTGAAGCGAAGTTCATGTTGTACCCACGAACCATTGCATCTTTTCTCCGTCCATTAACGATAAATTCAAACCAACATCACGGTTGCCATCATAAAGAAAGAAGTGAAACAAGAACACCATTAACAGCCGCACCAGAAGCTTCAACACCATCCTAACTAGCTACGAGTACAGTTGGCTCCGGAGTGCAAAAGCCTTTAGCAACAGCCTCCCAAGACAACAAGGAGGCGGAGTAGCATGTTAATTAACCCGACCTTTCCGCAACAATAGCTCCCTCCGGACCTCGCGAGATATTTCTCTACTTAAGGAGCCAAGCAAACGACCAGCATAAAACTTTTCTAATTATATCTATCTGAATATTTATTTGGTCTATGTTGTAGCCTAGCCTAGCATCAGATCTTTTATTTATGCTTGGTCCCGCGAAACGTGTTGAGTTCGAGGATGGTGTTGGTTATAACGACGATGACGACTCCAACGCTGAAGCAAATTCAGCAGTAGTGGCCATGGAAATTGTTCAACCTTTGTCTTAGCATTTAATCGAAAGACGCAAAAAATCAAAGATACAAGAAAGGAACTGGAAAAATAGAAAATGTAGGCCAGAGAAGAAAAATAAAAGTTATAGTTGTATGAAGTCGATCCTTAAGACTGGTTGAGTTGCGATGAAAATAGAAAGCTAGTACAGAGTGCAGCTACGCTGAAGGTGGATGCAAGAAAATTAAGGAAACGATGAAAAAATTTAAATTGTCTAATAACAGAAAAAAAGGAAGGGGACGATGTTATTAAGTATCCCACTATTTGATCTTCTCCTGCTAAAAATTTCATAATCGATTAACGTTGTTATTGCGATTCTCGCAGTTGCCTTTTGCACTGCTGGTAATGGAAAATAACACTGAAAGGACTAAATTGGGAACAAAAGGAAACGTGAGATACTTAACCCTTATTGAGCCTTCATAGCTCGTCCTTTGCCAAAACTAGGCTTTCAGTGTAGTTAAAGATGTTTCATATTCATTACATGTTATTAATTTAATCTTTTTCATCTTTGATATACGAGTATTCGTGAAAGCAAACATTCAGATCTTTACATCCTTTCGTATCTTCATTATATTATAAGCAACTTCGAAAACACGAAAATGTGTGTCCTCAACAGCTTACTCAAGAAAGATTTCTAATGTATGTATATTGCGGTTGTTGATCTGAGCCAATATGCACTGAAAATTCCTCAACATAATAAGTTGTTTCACTGAACTTATACATTAATAAATTTTATTTGAATGCAACACAGATGAAGATATGAACAATTGCTGATACTAACTGGTAATCCTATTGCAGACAATGAGTTGTGGGGATATAATGTTATATACAATACGTGAAGTAGTTGTCTAAGTGAGCTAGAGTAGAAGCGTGAACGTGGAAAGCTGAGAAGAATTTCATTGTTCAAATGATTATCCATTCTTTTCTCTTCTCCTTCTTTGCTCCTGACACGCCAATCTTCTCCTTTTGATCAAAAAAATTCATATAACTAGAGACCCGACCCATCCTGAAAAGCTCGAAATAGTTTTGACTTCAAAAACATCCATGTGACCTTTGGTTTTGATATTTCGGTGTAGCGGTCAGCTACAGTATTTCAAGACTTGCACAAACATTTCTCACACACATGCAAGCATCCACACTACATTCACGCAAATACTCATTATCTGAAGTTGTATTGCATTTAACGGTCAGTCGTACACACGCCATCAATCAAGTAATACGTGTAACGCCCAACTCTCAAATATTTAATTATTATTCTGGAATAAATGTGTAGTTAGTTGAGTAAGGCAACAAATCAGTGATAAGACCAGCGACCTTCTCATTCGACCACCCGCCGCTTCGGTTCACACAGCTTGAAAACAGTTCGAGCTATTCAACATTACAAGTAAATTAACACGATTCAGGTATGCTGCTGCCTATCTTGATACGCGTGCTACTATCGAGGTAGAGCCAATCATCAAATGTCCGGCCCGTCACAAATCCATACCAAGCACTTCGCGACACTCTTATTGAATGTTGTTACGAATTCCGGCGTACCGGCTTCCTCCCATTCGCAACTTCAAATTGCCGCCATAACATCTTCACTATCCTTGTGAACTCATACCTTTTCCCCTGTATATTTATTTATTTTTATTTGCATTTTTCCAATTTCCCCATAATTTTTAATTCCCCATCATGTCAATCCTACCCTCTTATCCTATTGTTAATTACAAAAAAATAGTAATATGATAATTTTAATTTTCTCACTAACAACGCTCCACTCATTAATTCCCATTAACAAAATTTCATTGGACACATTTTTCCTAACAAAACCTAAGTCCTTCCTTTATACTAACTAATTTTATTCATTAGCTCCCACTTACAAATTTTATTTTTCATACTAACAAAAATTCATTCACATTTCCCTACTGATAAATTTCATTCCCACGCCCATCAAGAAAGAGTTGAAGTTGCTAATTCAATGAATGGGAAATCAACAGAAGGTGGCTCCGTTGGTAGCGTCGTGGATTCTTGACTGGGGGTCCGCTGGGACCCTGGGTTCAAGTTGCCCGATCGCAGGAAAGCACTATTTTTGGAGTATCGGCAAAAGCAATAGTTTGACACTTTGCATCTAATCAAACGCTTCCATGGCTATGCAAATTGCCATATATGCAAAATGGAAATTTTTACGTTTGTCGGTACGAAAGAGATGTGTGGGAAACGGAATCGAAGTGTGATGAACTTCGATTACGTTACCCAGATGCGGCAGCAGTAATGGAGAATAAAAGGACTGCGGGATTGGGTTCTTGAATTGAGCGCAGTCAGTATTTGGCTTGTGAAGGAGAGTGAAATTCTTTGGCGTTTTTGGAGAAAGTTTTTTTTTTTTAATTTTGGGAATCAAAGTTGTTTGAAGTCGAACTGGGAAGTTGAGTGTATTAATTAAATAAAGTGGAATTTTGAGCGTGGAAAAACAGTTGAGTTGGATAGAAAATGATGAGTGAATAAAAGATTTTTGTAGCAGAACGGTTTTGGCCTAGTGGTTGTGGTACGGTAGAAAAATTAATTAGTGGGTTCGAAAAGTGGGAAAAAAACCAAAAAAAAAACGAGCATTAAATCGGGAGGATTGTGCCAAGTGATTGAGTTGATCACCTTCTGATCTTACAGTAAAGATAGGAATTGTGAATTTTCATGTGGGATATTAAAAGTTTGTATAAAGAAAAAAGGTTTTTTTTGCAATAAGTGAGAATTACTTAGTGGGGTTAAATCTCACAACAAACGAAAATATTGAATAACTTATGCGGAAGAATTACTAGATGAAGTTATGGAAATAAACTAAGACGGTAATTAATGGAAATACACGGGTGGATTAGATATTATGATGAAGTGACCGCTTACCTGCAATGATTGAGTTTTAAGTTAAAATCAATTAAATTTTCCAGCGACTCCGCCTATTTTTTTGTGTCCTTCGCCGAGCGCTCGGAGATTCACGGAATTAATATTTTTTCTTGTTTTTTGACATTCTTTTATCTATTACATATTTTTCCCAGTTTATTATAATTTGCGATTTTTTTTTATTAATGTCTTATTGAATTTATTTGCATAAAAAATTATTGAGAGGTCTGTTTGCTTTTAATTGATATCTATTAATCGTTGAATTTGCTGTGTAAATTACTTTTTTGATAAAATATAACGGCCATGATTTGCTAAGCTATTAATTTTGCATTTCTCAATATGACCTCCCCTTTCCCGTCCTTTTCCCTCCATGTAAGTGTTTTTATGTAAGGTGGTTTAGCACGAGCAGAGGGTCTCCCGGAAGTCCCACGGGCTACACACCCTTCTGCTGAAACTTAATATCTGCAACTGCGGTGACTTCTGCGGTTGCAACAATGTTTATCGCAATCACGCGAAGCAAAGCTAAAATAATTGCTCGAGAAAGAGGTGCTAGGCGACAATAAACCGTCACAATTCCAACGCTATCTTCGCACACTCAACAACAGCGTGCTTGAAAATATTCTTCGCGCAGCCTGGCTGTCACTTCTACCTGCAGCATCACAAGCATCACAAAACTGATCCTCGCGATGTAATATGAAGCAACAACCGCCGACAGCATCCAAAATCGCGCGAAGAAGTGCAAACAACCCTGTTATATAAGGGAAACGACAATCAGGGTAATTAACGGCGGTAAATGATCCTGTCTGTGTGGTCTAGTGGTTGGAGCATGAACCCATAAGCTGAAGCTCCCAGGTTCAAATCTCGTTGGGAGCAACGTGATTTAGTTCAGGGGATTTTTCGGACAGACTACGAGTGTTCACTCAGTCGTGATATATACTGATTCAATCAGATCATATCATAGCTGAGCAAGCACACGGGAGCATGGTACTGACCAAACCAACTTCCGGAAAAATCAATACGGTCATGAAAATGAGATACTCTAACTATCTCTAAGCGAAGGCCCGAGAGGGGCTGTAGTGCGACAAAGAAGTAGAGAAGAAGAAATGATCCTCCACCGACATCAAACCGCCTTTTCGTCACTGATCGAGTCATAAATGTCCGATATTTAGTGAAAACTGGCTCAGACCTCTGTGTATATCCACGTCATTTGCTCCAGGGTCGCAGAGAGATGCTTGATTACACATTTTACGCTGCAAATGGCTCGCCAATCAACCCTTACGGTCGCATCAACATCGCACTAAATGTTGGTCTAAGTCAAGATCTCTCGTGGCGATTCGTCATCGCTGACGTATCAAAACCAATCATCGGCGCTGATTTTCTCAGTTTTTACGGCCTTCTCGTCGACCTCAAAAACGCCAAACTCATCGACCCATCCACTGGCTTAAAAACTCAGGACAAGGTATCTCGCTCCAGCAACGTATCATCCATTAAATCGACACAAAATCAATGTCCTTATTCATTGATCATAAAACAATTCTCAGGCATAACACGATCCGATAGCATCTGCAGAACAGCTAAACATTCAACCGAGGATCGCATCGAAACAACGCCAGATCAACTAATTGCCAGCAGAGCACGTCGTCTTGCTCCCGATAAACTGAAAATTGCCAAAGATGAATTCAAAAAAACGACCAAGCTTGGACTTGCACGACCGTCAAACAGTCCATGGTCTTCACCTCTCCATCTGGTTCCAAAGCAATCTGGTGACTGGCGACCTTGTGGAGATTACCGTCAATTCAAAGATCGTACGCTGCCTGACAAATACCCTACACGTCTGTTAGAGGACTTTACGGCTAATCTTCATGGCACAAAAATTTACTCGACAATCGACCTCGTTCGTGCCTTCAACCAAATCCCTGTTGCTTCAGAGGATATTTGCGAAACCGCAATCATCACACCATTCGGTCTTTACGAATTCCCATTCATGAAGTTTGAGCTTCGTAATGCATCTCAAACCTTTCAACGTTTCCTCGACGAAGTCACGTAAGGACTTGACTTTGTATTTCCATGCGTCGACGATATTCTCGTCGCTTCATCTACCGAGAAAGAGCATCATGAACATCTTCAACAACCCTTTACTCGCCTGGAAAAACAGGGCATCGTCATCAACAGCGCTAAATGTCATTTTGGCCTGCCAGAGGTGTATTTCCTCGGCTACGGAGTATGTTCAGCAGGCATCATACCGCTTCCAGAGCGAGTGGCGGCAATAGCAGAATTTCCCAAGCCATCAACAATCAAACAGTTGCGTAAATTTCTGGGTATGTTTAACTTTTATCATAGTCATTTTAAAAACGCTGCTAAGTTTTAGGCTACTCTCAACGACTGCCTCCAAGGATCGGACGTTAAAGACTCTAGTCCGGTGCCCTGGAGACCTGAACGCGAAACTGCCTTCGAAAATTGCAAAAAACAGCTCGAGTCACTCGTCATGCTCGTTCATCCAAACACTGAAGCGCCTTGGGCAATCTCCACTGATGCTTCAGACTTTGCAATCGGTGCCGTTGTCCAACAGCGAGTCAACGACACGTGGCATTCGCTCGCATTTTTCAGCCAAAAACTCTCACCGCCGCTAAGTAAACACAGTACTTACGATCGTGAACTTCAGGCAATTTATATGGCCGTCTCTCGCTTCAAATACATTTTCGAGGGCAGACAAATCACAACCTATACCAATCATCGACCGCTCCTCCACGTCTTGAAGTAAAATCCTGATAAAGCAACTAACATTCAACACGTCCCTCGCAATGATAATATCGCCGCCGACGCGCTATCGAGAATCGAAACAATCTCTGCAGCAACCAAAATCATCGATCACACTCGCGCACAAGCTGAAGACGAAGAATTTCGTACGTATCTTCAACACGACAATCACTCACTCCATCTTCGACCGATCAACGTTTCCAACATCGATCTACCAGTCTACTGCGATACATCAATCGACACAGCACGTCCATTTGTCCCAACGGAACTACGAAAATGTGTCTTCGATGCTCTTCACAGCATAAATCACCCCGGCCAGAAAGCAACAGTCAAATTAGTATCACAGAGATACGTTTGACAAAGGATCAAACGAGGCTGCAGAGCATAGGCTCAAGCCTGCATCGAATCAAAACGTAGCAAAATTACTCGACACGTTGCAGCGCCAATACAGCGCTTTCCAGGTCACTCTGGCCAATTCAAACATATTCATGTTGCCATCATCGGAACATTTGCATCATCACGAGGCTACAGACACTGTCTAGCAATAATAGACAGATTCACACGGTTTCCTGAAGCCTTTCCACTCGACGACATCTCCGCAGGTTGCGTAGCCAGAACACTTTTTGCTGCCTGGATCTCTCACTACGGAGTACCACTTGGAATCATCACTGACCAAGGGCGCCAATTTGAGGCTGATCTATTCAACGCATCAGCTCATTTACTAGGCAGCAAGCACATTCATACAACGACATATCACCCAGCATCCAATGGTTTCGTCGAACGTCTTCATTGTCAGCTAAAAGCTGCAATTCAATGTCACACATCCAACGCATAGGTTGATACGTTACCAATCATCTGGAAAGGCATACGGGCTGCTTGCAAAGAAGACGTATAAAGGACGCCAGCTGACCTAGTTTTTGGCGAACCAATATGGTTCCCTGGTGAATTTTCGGCACCATCAGGACAACTCGACGTGCCTCCAGCCGACTTAGTACAACGACACGGAAACAAACCAATCTTTGTCTTCAAAGAGCTACCCACATGTTCTCACGTACTCATCCGAGTCGATGCACCTCGGCTAGCATTCGAGCAACCATATGAAGGTCCATACGAAGTCGTCAGGTGAACCGACCGATACTACATCGTCAAAATTCACAACGTTGACACGCCGATAAGCATTGACAGACTTAAGCCAGCTTTCATGCTTCCTGACGACGAACCAGAGAACGCAACTCCGCCACTTCCAGACAAATCACCAACTCCGTCTGGCCATACAACTCCAGCTTCGAGTACGTCATCGGAACCCGAAGACACATAGTCACGCAGACGCACGACGTCTTTTCGACCATCATCTTCCGACTCATCGAGCAGCGATTCATCACCCCAACGATTTAACGACAACAAGTAATTCATTTTCCTTTTCTCTTCAAAGGGGGGGGGGGGGGGGAGTAGTTGTAGCGGCCAGCTACAGTATTCCAAGACCCGCACAAACATTTCTCACACACATGCAAGCATCCATACTACATTCACGCTAACACTCATTGTCTGAAGTTGTATTGCATTTAGCGGTCAGTTGTACACACGTCATCAATCAAGCCACACGTGTAACTCTCAACTCCCAAATATTTAATTTTTTTGGATAAATGTATAGTTAGTTAAGTAAGGATTCGCGTTGTCATTTACTGACCAACTGAATCCCTACATTCGGGAAGATTTGAAGAGATATATATTGCCGGTACTATTTCAAAATTGATGATATTCTAATGACTACATCAAGAGAGAGTCGAAAGAATAACGCTACTATCAGGGAGGTTTAGTCCCACCCGTAATAAATCTCAAGATTAAGCAAATCAAAACATTTTTCCTAATAATCTTGCCATATCGACGGTAGCATTGTATTAAACTGGCTTGAGAACATCAGGATCTAGCCTGAAATTCTTAAAATTACTTCGTGAGCACAAATTTTAGGAAACTAGTAAAGCTATATAGGAGGAACATAGAAAACAGCATCAGCTAAACTTAAACATTCTATCTTGTTACCATGACCTACGTTCCGAATGTGCTTATGCCATTCGAGCTTATATGTTTCTTAAAATTTGTGCAGGAAGAGTAACCCTAGAGGATTGTAGCATTGCAGCCCCTTTCGGGCCTTCGCTTAGAGACAGTTAGAGTATCTCATTATCATAATCAAATATATAGGCACTCTACAAAGTAATATGGTTAGCATCGCGCTTTGGCCGTGTGTCCGTCCACCTAGCTGCGATACGTTCTGATTTTAAACCAGCACGTATCATAACAACGGGCTTATAGTTCGTCTAGAGAATCACTCAAACCAAATCTCATTGTCGTCAACGAGAGTCGAACCAAGGACCTTGCGCTTACGGGCTTAGTGCTCTAACCACTACTTCATGCGGTCTACTACAATCTTTGAAGGATAATAACATTTTTGCAATTTATGTTTATTGTTTCTCCATAGTGTAGATTCAAATATTGTCTTCAACGTTTCCGTTCTGTTTTCTCATATCTCTTGCTTCCCTTATTGCCGTTGCGTCATCCATTGTGATTTCATGGTCTTTGGTGATGATGTGTTCTGCTACTGCTTAACTAAAGTTGTTTTCCTTATTTTCTTCTTCACTGATATTGCGTCACTTTAATATTTTTGTACTCTGGGACTGATAAGTAGGCCAAGCTAAACGTAGTCGCAAACAAGATTGCGACCTATTTCACCATTCAGGTTGGTTGAACCCTGTGTTAGGCCTACACGGTCCAACATTGCACCCATGCTCATTTTGTGTACGATACACATTCTTCAATGTATGTGTATCACTGAGTCCATTTCATTGTCAGCCATCGACAAGTGAACACGAGTAACATACATGAGATACATGGGACCAAGAATGCATTTCCAATCTCCCATACGAGATCTTTCCCCGTGAGCTTTCGATATATGAATGATTGCCTTCAGTCTTAGAACATTTTCTGAGGCGCATCAGATAGGTACGCATTTGATGCAATGCGTATGGCCAGGTCGTTAGAAAATGTTCAGGATTCATGCGTTTTGTTTTCTTCCTTCCAACGTCACGTCCTTCTCGTCTAAGAAAACTGGATTTACCTGTTTGAGGGCTACAGCAACCTAAAGGGTAGACCTCGCCCAGTGACCGAGTTGCTGTCATCCTCAAAGAGGCAAATCCAATTTTCTCAGACAAAAAGGACGCAATATCAAGTGAAAGAGATCTTGATGTCGCATCTTTCACATCTGAGAAAACTGGATATACCTGTTTGAGGACGGCAGCAAGCTGCAGCGTATGAGCTGGATCAGTCTCTTAGTCTGCTTAATGTAAACTTCATGACAGTAAGAGCATTTGATCCGCTAAATGCCAGATTTCTCGTCTAGTTGCCAACAAGAGCATGAGGTATGAAAGAATTGGATGCAATAAAATGCCTCGCAATATCAGAAGAAAAAGGCATATTAATGAATAATGATCCTGGTGGCTCTTCAAATGAATCACTTTTGTCAGCTTCACTTAAGTAATATCCTTCAAAGAAAGAAATAGAATTTTAGTTACCATCCCCAAGAAATATCCTTTAATATAATTAAGGATTTAGTGCGCAAGTAAACTGTCTAGGCTAGGTAAAACGATCGTTGAGGGCGGCTAAACGGTTACGGTCGAGAATCGATTCCAGAAATTAAAAAATTTAAGTGCAAAATTAAAAAGAAGATTTTCCTTTATACTTCAAAAATATTTTGAGAAGATAAAATCAATTCCAAACACAAAAACGAAGTTCTTCCTCTGCAAAAATGTTTGCCAGCGTGCGTATAGTATAGATGTTTCCGTGATCCCACCTATTATCCGGAAACGAAGATCATGGCATCCGTCTTCTAGCAGCTAACGGCTCCAATATTCGTAATTCTTAGGAAACAGAAGCAAACACTGAATCTCGGGCTACTGAAGCCTTTTTTTTGTGCTTATGAAGTGAATCCCATAGACTCACTGAGTGTGGGGCTCCCATACTTGCGAGCGATTGAACTACCCTGTAAATACCTCCTCTGTCAACCTGAGAACGTAGCCTCGGACGGTTTGACACATTACTCTGGGCTAGGTCTCATTTAGCTACGCCATGAGCCAGCTTTAAGCTCGATTTTCTTTAAATTTTCCTCCACCGTGCGAATATCTGGCGCGTCCTGCAAAAGTTCTCTCTCTTATTTTTTAGGATGCTATCGCGTTCGTATCATCTTTTTGCTACGTATGAAAGCCGCGAGGACTTGTAGAAAGCTGTACGTTGTTCTCCATCTTTCGTCCGCCCTTACTGCCATTGTATTCGTCGTCGTTGGTACCGATCTCAATGTGCTGTTAACATCGTGGCTGGAACTGTTGTTTCTGCCATTGTTGTTGATATTTTTCCTTCTTGGGCTTTAAAGTTTTTTTTAAGTTTTTTAAATTAAATTGGTCCAGTTTGATTGGAACCCCTATCTCGGTTTGTGTGTAGCTGCATTTTTGGTCCCATGGTTATATTTGCAGAGCATGGAGGCTGTGCGAGGGTTGGTAAACGCCCTTATGATGACAAGTAATATCGTTTTTCACCATCAGCCACCACGATACCCCCGAAAAGCCGCAACCAATCAGCTGACCATCTAAAGATGATGGCTCATCAGATGCCCGTGGTACCTGAGTATACCTCCAGGGTTGAGGTTCGCAGCAATGAGTTGATCTTGTTATCGAACAATCACAAAGCCACTATGTTTCGGATCAAGTTCCTGTCCTAGTATTTTTAATAAGCGATTCGGGTAGTACCCTGGGAACGCCAGTCCTCGTCGCCTTCACTGGAATCGAAGACGACAACCCAACAATAGTAGTTGCACCCCTTTGAATTACCAGATCAGTTTCGCCCTGGGGGTTGCCAATTTCATACACCCACGTTTCCAGAATGACCTTTATGACACTTACCATTTAAATTTTCTACCACCAATTCCACGACAACAAATAAATGATTTGGCCGATGCAGTGTTATAAGCTGGTTGTGCAGCAAATGTACATGGAGTGTATGACTATACGTAAATTTTATGTCTAGAAGATCTCTTGATCGTACTGAATCGTCAAAATAATGGTATACTCTCCTACTATTCCATCAATCGTGGGTGCCTATTTTACGATTATCTGAGAAACACGGTAGCAGAAATGGTAGCAAAAAAGTTAGAGAAGGCATTGCAAAAAAATCTTTGGGATGCGAGAAACACCCTTTTCCATATAAATGCCACACAGGCCGGTGGGATCTTCAGCCTTCAACGTCCTGTGTTGCTGATTTTGAATTGTAATCTGAATCTTGATACGGTCTTTGTTAGTCAAGTGCCACGTCAACTAAAGGAGATGAAGTTGAAACCAAAGATCGTGAGCTGCAAGGACGTTATGGAGTATTGAAAATTTGAAAAAGCAACTTGGAAGATTGGAAAACTCAGAACGTGTAACACGCAGAAGGAACAAATTATTAACGATTCAAGTTTAACGTCGAAACATTAATACGTTGAAAACGGTACGTAAATATAAATCAGTTGAAAAGAAGAAAGATTTATTGAGGTTAATGTCAACCGCGGTTCCACTTAGATTTTGAAAATAAAAATTTGAAAAATAAAAAAAAAAAAAAACGAAGTGACAAGTGGTACGCGGTGAAACATAAAGATTCTCATGCTACATTTAATTCGGTTTTTTGTCTGGAGAGAGAGCGGAAGAAGATCTTTGAAGATTTTGCGCAGCGAGGAAAATTAAAATTGCGAATCTGACATCAAATGAAAAAGAGAGTTTCTTCTTTTTTTTTGTTTTAAAATTTTGTGAATTGTTGAACTGAAAAGAAAACGAAAACTTCGACGTAGACGATCCCAAGCTCGTTTGAGAAAGGAGGACGGAACCCTTTGTTTCTCCAACCCACAGCTTCCATGATTTTTCATCGTAAGCCCCACGATTAAATGGTATTAAATGTTCTTGAGGTCACACATTGGGTTTACTGGTTACTGTAAATGATGTAAATACATCTACAGCTCTGCTACTAAACCCCAATTACACCTCCTTTGTGGGGACGTAACAGGGTAAAGGCAAGTCCTCCCCGTCTGATAACGGAATCGAAGTAACAACCATACCTCCGTATTAGAGGTTAGGCAGCGGGCTGACTCCCCGTCACTGAAAAACCCTACACTGTTTCAAAAGCTGCATAAGAGCCTCCGAATGGGTCGAAACCGCAGCAACAATCTCGCCAACAAAAAATGGACTGTGGAATCGGATCCCTCTCTCAGATCTCTCAATTACCCTGGAAGCAACAACATCAACATTTTTTCACAGTAATTAACACCTGCTAAAGAACTATTCCTGAAACTCGACAGCGAAGCCAAACAGAGGGGAATGATGGTTACCAAACGAGTTAATATCAATTAAACGATTCCTTTACGTTTAATTATTACTTTTATTAATTATAAATGATCTTAACATGACGACGGACCACGACCAATTCCCGACTCCGAACAAAACGGCCGCGTCCCAGTTCATAATGCTACACACATATTGGTTGGTATTGGTACTGGTGCGACTTGAACAGGAGTATCGCGTATGACCAGTGACAGCTTGGCTAACCCTAATTTGAGCTCTGTGTCGTCATCTTCTGTCTCATCCAGTTCAGGGCATGTGTTGCACCATGGCCTTAACTTGTCGCTTGAATAAACCGATGAGTACCTCGACCACATACCGGTCAAATCGTAAGGCCGTCTTGACCCAGTAGGGTCCACGGTGCCTCGGCTCCAATTTTCGCGATTCCCCTTTGGATACTAGAGCGTTTTCGATTAATACTAAATCGCCAGGCAGTTATGTCCAAGGTGGTTTGTGTCGTCCATCAAATCGGATTTTCCATTTGTTTCGCTCGGTCATGATATTGCGACTTCGGTTCATTTTTGTTTGATCGTTATCGAGCTGATTGATTCCCCACGCTGAATCGATGGGCGTCATTGTTCAGAACCAGTAACAGTTGATTGTGGATCACGTCCTTCAAAGGAGAGTCAAAGACGATTTCATTCGGGCTGAACTTGGTGGTCGATTTTTTCAGTGAATTCATGCTCCGTTGCATGTCCCTCAACTTTTGGTCCCATTTGTGTTAATCGGTCGTTGATGCTCGGAGAAAGTTGAGTATATTGCAGTTGACTCGGCCAACCTGGCCGTTTGCGTGCGTCGAACGGCAATACGATTCGAACTCCTTTGATGCATAGGCAGTCCCACAATCGGTAACGATCCAGTTGGGTTGTCCTATGAATGCTGTCAATTCTTTCAGCATTTCGATTACCGGTGTTGACTTTTCGATCGACCAGCCTTCAGCACGACATACTTGCTGAAAGGGTCAAAAGCTGCAATGATGTTTGTTTTTCCCTTTGTGCTGCACGGGAATGGCCCAAGATGGTCCAGGTCCAGCACGCGGAAAGGTATCGGATCGACGTCGTTCACACGGAGTTGTCCTATGGCTTTTCTGGCGGCAGTTTTGTTAAGGCAACACTGCAAACACGAACTGATACAGGATTTTACGTAGTTTCGCATCCTCGTGAACCAGATGTGCTGTTGTATGCGTTGCAGGGTCTTTTCCTCTCCAAGGTGGCCCATATCATCGTGGTATAGCTTCAAGATGCGCCGACGGACAGCGTGCAGTACGACGAACTTCCTGTTGTCTCCTTCGATGCGATAGAGGCGTCCTACTTTCAGTCGGTATTCGGTGGTTAGCTATTTTCGCTGCGGTGATTCTCAAATGTTTTGCAGTACGTCTACGATTTGCTTTGATTCGGGATAGGTGATTTGCACCCAGTCATCGGCTGACACATCGGTTAGCATGGTGTCGCTAACGACGAAATTTCCAGTTACGTGCTGGTCGGCATCAGCGTTTCTGGTGCTCGGTTTGTCGGCTTCGGGTGCTTTGGATTGCTCGGCGTCGGTTGCCTGGTACCTGTCATTGCAGTTATCGTGGCTAGTATGCTCAGCTTCGATTCGCATGATGGCTTTGGTGACATCAGTGGCACATATCGCGTTCTGGACGGATGCTTGGCTAAGTGCATCGGACGATGCACAATCTCGTAATCGTACTCTTGTAGTTGCAATAGCCATCTGACTTTTCGCAGGTTCAGCGACTTCATCGCCTTTAAGGTGCTTACGGCTGAACAGTTGATAACTATGCGGAATCGTTTTCCTAACAAGTACAGACGAAAACCACTATCTTCATATTGGTGCTTCGGCATCGTCCTAGCTTAGATATTTGGTTTGCAAAACAATCGGAGAATTCATTCAAAAATATGGTATAATTCCCTGCGCACAAAACCGATAAATAAATTTCCAATACGGACATTGTTGGTGCCAAGCTTCACTAATCGGCATGTGTTCGTGCTCATTACGTGTTGACTAACTTCGGTGCACAGTGCATCTCTGCCGAGTAGCAATGAGATCGTCGTGCACGACAATGAGCTTCACTGTCTGCTTGCAATTGTCTATAATCACTTGGACGATGGCGTGTTGATTGCCTTGGGTTGTCCCTCCTGCGAAGCCATTCAAGCTTGCGGTTTCACTCTCGACAATTGGGTACCCATTTTGAGCGGTGTTTGTTCGTATGAGCGAGCAATCACTCCCTGGGTCGATGAGCGCGTTGGGAAAATCTCTCTCGATGTGGTTGTGGATGGCTGTCGAACCATACTCGAGCTGTCGAACCATACTCCTCGATTTCGACGGCATGGCAAGAAGAATCGTGTCGTCCTCCCATTGTTTGGATACCAGTGATAGTTCTGACAGTATGTCGAATTCCGGTAGCGTGTCACTCACTTCACGAATTGTTAGAATGTGTCCACTGTTGCGAGTTGGTGTGTTCGCAAAATGGTCGCCTGTACGAAGAGTTGGTACGGTATCTAATGGAGTCGTGATGTTCTGTGCAGCGGCGCAGTATGTTATTTCAGTTGACGGCGCTATCGGATTCGGTAGCGTCCAGGCAATGGACGGGTGTAACGGCGGAAGTCCAAGATAAAATAGCATTCAAATCTTCTTGAAGCAAGGCACAGTCATCGATTGACGACACTACTTTGAAACTTTGACGTCATCTGCATAAAGAAGGCAGGAGGAGTTGATGACAGCGAATGGTGTCATTTATAAACAGAGTGAACAATTGTGAGCCCAGAATGGATCCTTGAGGAACACCAGAAGACGGATAGAAGGGAGTAGAAACACAACCTTGAAAAGATACCTGACTGACACTATTGGAGTAGCAGTAGAGCAAATAATCAGGAACTTTAAGAAATGTAAGTTTGCTAAACAAAATATTCTGATTAACGGAGTCGAAGGTAGAGAAATCCGAATACAAGGTTTCGATTTGTAAACGGTCCTCCATGGCTTTTGAAGTAACGGTCGTGGATTCTAACAAACTCGTTAAGGTCGATCGCCTTTTGATAAAACCATGTTGTTCAGGAACGAACAACTCATGAGTAACTTAAAAAAGGTGCAAGTACACGATTTTCTCCAGTAGTTTGGAGAAACAGGGTGATAAGGAGATAGGCCGATAGTTGGCAACGTCTGAGGTACTACCTTTTTTAAAAAAAGGAGTAACATAGGATCTTTTCCAATACGAAGGAAAAGAGCCTGAAGATAAGCTACAGTTGAAGAGAAAGGCAAGGAGGACACAAAAAAAAGAAGCTAATGATTTCACAAAATGATTAGGAATACCATCGGGACCTGAACTAACAGAGTCATCAAGTTCTAAAATAAGCTTCATAACATTATCTGGATAGCAAGCAAAAGGGAATGAAGGTGGCATGTGTATGATTGGGAACGAAGGGCTTTTGCTGGGAGTAACATTAAAAAGAGAAGAAAACTGAGTTCTAAAAATTTCACAAATCTCAAGAGGTGAAGTTGCTAACCAGCCATTTAAATGAAACGAGAACGGAATATTGGAAGAGGATTTGAGAGAGTGTTTATACTTCCAAAATGGTTTGAAATGATTTAAGTTTAGAGAGCCTTCAATACTTTGAAGATAAGAAGCATTAGCAATCTTCTTTCTTAGTCATAGTCGGTGTCGCATATAATTCGATGGAAGATGATAAAAACCAAAAAAAAACCTTCCGAAATGGTTTTGAATGATTTGAGTTTAAAGAGCCTTCAATACTATGAAAAAATGAACTTATAGCGATCTGCATCTTTTTCTTAGCCACCAACCTCAGATGACAGAAAGCTGTACGTGACTCAGGGGATCTGTCACGTGAAAAACGTTGACGAGTTCGATCTTTAGCTTTCAAGGCTCGTCTCACATCGAAAGTTATCCAGGGACAGTCAGAAGCTTTTCTTATACTGACAAGTGGAGTCGAGTTGGAAATAGCAGCGTTTAAGAAATCATAAAAATTGGAACAACAAGTATCCGAGTCAAGACCGCGAAAGAAGGAGGACCAATCAACAGAGCAAATTATTTCGGAAAGTTGCTCATAATTAGTTTTATAAAAGTTATAGCGCTGACACTCTTTCCGACCATAACGGACAGAAGCAGTATAAGAAATTTCAAACTATAAGGGGGGATGATGAGGATCAGGAGAAAGATAAGGAAAAAGAACTGGAGGTGAGCATAACAACGATTACTCCATACCACAAAAGAATAAGTCAAGAATATGATTATTAATGTTAAAAAAATTATTAAATTGAGCCAGAGAACACATGGATATAAAAGGAGAAATTAAGGACCAAATTTGAGATGGGTCAGAATTAACCTGATTGTCATCCCATGAGAGTTTAGGAAGGTTAGAATCTCCACATAAAGTAAGGTGACAATTTGAAAAGCGCGATAAGAAAATACTAAATATTTCGGTGAGGAAAGTATTGTAGACCGTAAAAGGAGACTTTAAAGGTATATAAGTGCAAAAGACAAGAAGAGAAAGGTGAGATGAAATAACTATTTTTGCCCACACATTCTACAGGAGCAGTGAAAAGTAAATTTGTAAGAGGGAAGCCAGTAAAGGTATTCTTGTAGGCGACTAGAACACCTCCTCCGTCCAACTTGTTGGAGATTGACCTATGACAATCACGCCAAACAATTGTGTGATTAGAAAAAAATTTCAGAGTCAAACATACTATCAGTCAACCAGGATTCAGAAATACAGATTATATCATCGTTAGAGAGAGAATAGGATAAAGCTAGATCTTTCAGCTTGGATCTTAAACCCCGAACATTTTGGTAACAAATAGAAAATTTACTGTTAGAAAATTGACGTTTAAAAGTGCTATTCTGAAGGAAGACCCGATGTTACAGCTTTGGTAGGGAGCTCGGTGGAGAAGGGAAATTTTTTTCCTTGAAGTTATGAAAGATATAGTCACACGATCCCGGAACAGTCAGTTTGAAAGAAGCTATAACTCTATTGATCAAGTTGTCCTTCGTCAGTTTCTGGTAGCTAATTATTTTCAGAGATGAGCCAAATTTCTTATTTACATAATCTAAAATGTCTTCGGTGGATGTGCTATACGCAAGCCTTGATATGAAGATTTATTACGGTGGCGCTACAACTTGGAAGGATGGCAATTACTCAGGAACTTGCCGCACTTCGAAATTTTTTGGAATGGCTCCCTGATAAGAAGAAGATCTCTGCGCCATACTTCTTTTAGTGATAGACGAAAAAGGCTGAGAAATAGGCAAAGCGTCTGAAACACCGCTAACCATTAGCGTTGCGTTACTTGATGACGATGAGGGTACTCACTGCGGTAAATACCCTAACGTGATGGGCAGATTCGCACCTCTTGACTAAATATTTTCTTTGTTTGATGATGATAATGGCTTACTCAGGCTCTCTGTTGTAGAGGATGAAGTCTCAGATCCCACTTCCGATGAAGGCTGATCGCAAAAGAGAGGAAGCTTAGATTTCTCGGAAGAGAATGCTTCAGTAGACCGTAACAATGCATGGTATAAAGAATAACAAGGTATGCTCGCTCATGAAAAAAGCTTTTTGTGTGACGTCACATGGATCGGAGCTTTCAGATAGAATGCATTTGTTAATGAATTTTACATGGATTTCAGGACTTGTTTGAAATAAAATCAGAGATTTCTCATAAAAATCCATTTTCTTGCTTGATTTTTATCTTTGTAATTAATTTTATGCTCATACTAATATAAATAAATCTTCAAGTTCAAGGAATACATATGATAAATGCAATTGCTCTGCTTCGGTATAGGTGCACATAGTTAATAGTATATTGAATATATTATTATCTGATCTGATTAAGGTAAAGTTATAGCAAATATTTTAAATGCATTACTAGTTTTCTTCTCTGGAATATCAATACATTATCTTTAATTATCCATACATTTCAATTTATTTATAAGCAACAAAGTAAGTGATGCGTACAAATTAAGAAAAATGATTTTTTTTTCTTTTCTTGAATTATGAGACAAACGTTTCATTCAATGTGACGTTTTTCAGCAAGCATAAACGATTTTCAGGGGATCGTCAATTTTAAAATTTTATTCAATTCGAATTCAAGGACAATCAACGAGACACGTAACGTTCTCATTGACAAATCCCATCGAATTTTTATCAATTTAAATATTGCAAGCATTAGTTGCAGGCAATTTTATTTTATGCAGGTAGTTCGGTTTTACTACATATTATAAATATCACATTGCTATCATGGAGATGTTTCTCTCACTTTTTTATATTTTCCTTTATATTTAATCTTGCGCATGCCTAAATTCAGTTTGAGTCGAGAATATGATTTTCATCTATGAAACACTCCGTTGGCTTTACTATTAAGATCAATATCGGTAGATTAAGTTATTAAATTCTGAATATAGTGTTTTCCAATAAGAGGTATTATTTTGAATAGATCTTGTGATTTAACACCTTGCAACTTCTTCCTTTGGGGCCACGTGAAAGAAAAGGTCTACGCCAATAGCCAAGCGTCGATTCAAGACCTCAAAGATGGAATTCGTGAGGCTATCGAAGACATAGGGCAGCCACTTTGCGATTTGGTTATGGAAAATTTCATGAAAAGGATATGGTACTCTAAGCTTGGTCGTGGTGGTTATTTGCCTGATGTTATTTTTTACTATAAACGGCATACCTTTTTCTTTATAATGAAATAAACATCTGATCATTTATATTAAATAACGACATTTTTCTTTTAATATCAAAATAACATCTCTTATTGGATTTGGTTAGGGAAAATTTCATGAAAAAGATATGGACCTGTAAGCGTGGTCGTGGTGGTTATTTGCCTGATGTTATTTTTCACTATTAACGGCATACCTTTTTCTTTATAATGAAATAAACATCCAATCATTTGTATTAAAAAATGGCATTTTCCTTTTAATATTAAAATAACACCTCTTATTGGAAAAGAAACCAACATTTGCCGATCCAACCGATTCGATCCATGTGACGTCACAAAAGCTTTAAATGGCGATCCAGCTTTCGTGAGTGAGCATACCTTGTTATTCTTTATACCATGGTAACAATGAATCGATATCCGAAAACGCGCTTGAGCACTTCGTTTGCGAGCAGCTCAGTTCCTCCGAGAGTACTTTAATTGTCTGATGAGGATTTCTAGATGCCTTGGTTGGTTTAGAATCTTAAATGAAGGGCAACCAGATTATACGGAAGTGAGTCAAATTTTTAACCAGTGCTAGTAACGTCGTAAGCTGCTTCTCGTTCAGTAGCTTGGAGGGAAGTCGCAGGGGAAAATTAAATGATAGGTGCAATATCTTAAATTTATTGAATTGAGTCTACCTTCAGCACATCTCTCAGAGTCAGTCGGTTACTGTAAAAGGTTTCCTTCCGATGGACATTAGCTACAGCTGATATTTTTGGAAGTGATTTTTGTTAATAGTTTTTCTTAGGCGCGCCAATGCATAAGTGTGCATAAGAATCAATTAGCAAATTAGTCACACACCCATGCAAAGCAAATATTCTGGGCCTCTTAAAGCCTAACATATGGACTTTATGGAAATTGACAAAACGTCCTACGTACTGGAAGACAGTAGCCTTAAGGTCGCACTCTTAGCTAATCTTTAAGTACGAAATAATTATTGAAAGCTGTTGAAAAAAAATTTCAACTACTCCCACCAACTAAGTCACTCAACTGAGAGACTAGACTTACATCTCGTCCAGAAAACTGGTTCGTATTGATTTAAGGTAACTGAAAACAAAAGATCCAATAGATTTTTTCAAAGAACGGTGGTCTGAAAAACATTTAGACCACAGAAAGTCTGGCAAAAAGAACAACTAATAATCGATGACTAAAACCTATTTGAGAATACTTAGTCAAAATATCGCGAAGCATGGCTATATCAAAAAGATATTTGGCCAACTTTAAGATGAAGTGTCTGCAACGATACTTGATTTCAGTTGTAAAAATATCCAATATTTATTTCTACTTCTGATCATAGACAAATATATTTTTCGCTGTCATTCCCAAAATAATTGGAAAAATATTATTCTATATTTTTTGCATATCAAATCAAACACACAAAGAATCCTCGAGGACATGTAAATAATATGTCATCAAACGTTTAACTGCTCAATAAATATTATAGATGCATCATCATGCTTAGCGTGCATCCGTTGAGAAAATTGTTTGGGTGTACCCAACCATTAAGTGCTGCAGAAGAACTAACGGTTCTGGTCATAATGACGTATTAACCAATGTCTTCCCAATAGGTAATATCTAATCTCCGGCAAGTTCTATTTGAAGTTCAACGTCTTACGGTCACTGAATCTGGAACTAAAGCTAAATAAATATTCCTCAGCCGACACGGACAAGATAAAATATGTGGTCATGATGGTTATACGCGCAGGTACAAGTATGGATACGACCATGTCTGAGAGATCCACTAGTAAGTCCCTCTTACGGTTCCTACTTAACACGAGTTAAGAACTAGTCGACGATTCTGCTGCGGCTGCTGTTGCTGCTGCTCAAGTGATCTCTCAAGATGTGTACTAAAGACCTAGAAAATCTACAATATGTGCTAGATGTGCTAGGACTAGTTGCTGGTCGTTTCTTTGTGTTTTGAATATTCACCATTCAAATGCGGAGTATCTTTCAATCTAGTGCTTTCTTAAAAACTTATAATGGGTCTTATCTATTTGTTAGTATTGTTTTTAAACCGAACTCGACTCTTGCATTTGGAGTGTAATCGATTGTCTTTTGTTCGGTTCCGAAATCGGTGGAAGCTAACCTGGATTTTTTACTCTACGAATCGTGTCGGACGTATTTCTACTTCCAACTTGATCAGTATCTCTTTGGTAGTCATTTTCGTTTACAAGAAAGATTTTTGTGGCATGGCTGACAATGACTAATCGATTTTTGCGAACATTGAAATCATCAAACGCGGCAAAATCTGGTCAAGAGGTCGTAAAAATCGTTGGAAGTAGAAACCATTCGACCAAAAGGCGCAATAAAAGAGCTTTTGGTCAGAAGTGATTTAGTGGTGAAAATAGATTTTTTCTTCATTTAATTCAATCGTTCTGAATTTCGGAATCAAATCTGACCAATTGCGGTGTAGAGTGACCCAATTAATCTCTGAAATATTTCACATCGTCATCATTTTGTGATCCCCGAGCTTTTTTCATATAATTAAAGTTCAAGGTGCAGCTACGGCTTGACAAAAAGTCAACCCATTAATTACCAAGAACCAATCTTGCTCAACAATTACTTCCTTTATCTCCGAAATCAATTCCTTTCACTTCTTCATTAAAACCAAACAATTAACTCGAGATCCGACAATCAACCGTGAAAAACTTAAACATTGAAATCATGATTTCGTTACTAATTCCAACCATATCGGATTAAAAGATCTTTAATTCAAATGCGACAGCAGCAGCCGCAGCAGTAGAAACCACTGCAGACTTCTGATGGCGATGGTGGTGGTTTCGTCAGCAACCGCAATCGGACATTAAAAATTTCTAGTATGAATCATTGCTGGGTTTGGAACGGAATAAAAATTAAATATTCGTCCACCTCAAGGTGCATACTCTGTAAAAGTATCTTTCGTTGAAGCTGTGCGGAAAGAAGTACCTGCAGCGAATGGATAAGGTATGGATGAAGCCTTTTCCAAGACTTGTGACCACCTGCTGAGCAGTGTCCGGCAGAGTCATGCCTGCCTCGGCCCAGCTTTGCGGTAAGGTGTAGGAATTTCGCCTGTTTCAAGTCATACAACCTGAACAATTGCAAGCAATGACTGTGTGCCTAGCACCAAAGGATTCCTACTGAGATCGATTTAGTGTAGGACAGGCAAAACGAAGCTGTTGTATCTCTTTATTGATGTTTTATAAGTCAAGCTTGTAATTATTCAGATGTTGGTAATCTTCTTTGCACGACGATGAAATTAATAAGAAAATTGAATGACTGCAGATTGTAAACATATTTATGAGAAACTTTTGATTTCTCTTTTTCTCTCTTCCTATTTTTGTCCTGGTTAGGAATTATGGGCAGTCAAAAGGAGTGTGGTTTAAAGTTTTCATGGTATTCATTGCGTATTGCAATTTTTATTGGCATGAAATATATTGTGAATAGCAGAATAGGAAATAGAAGAGAAGCTTGAATTAAAAGTATTATAAGGTTCATTTGAGTATAATACAGGGTTATCCATTTCGTGGTAGGAAAGTATAACCCTGCCATTTGACATCCGTCAGAATCAAATGTCATCCAAAGCGGGTTTTTTCTTTGTTGAACGTTTGCCATTTAGAAATATGGATCGTTCAACAATCGAAGAACGCGTTAAAATTATTAAATTTTATTATAAAATGGTGATTCTGCTGTATCAACATTTAGGGCTTTACGAGTCGATTACGGTCGACATAATCGACCTACACAGCAAACAATTTCGAACACAGTGAGAAAATTTGAAGAGACTGGATCGGTGATTGATATTGCAAGGCCTGTGCATCATCGCAACATTCATTCTACTGAAAATATCGCTGCCGTTGCTCAAAGTGTGGAGGAATACCCGAATTTGTCGATTCCTTGACGTGCTCAGCATTTGGGCTTGTCTCACGGCTCATTGTGGCGGATTTTGCATTTGGATTTACATCTCCATCCGTACAAAATCCAACTCACTCAAGAACTTAAGCCTCGAGACCATACACAACGCAGAATGTATGCGAATTGGTTGATTGAACAACAAGCCATTGATAACGATTTCTCGAACAAAATTTTCTTTTGTGATGAGGCTCATTTTTCGCTCAGTGGCTACGTAAATAAACAGAATTGCCGCATATGGGGCTCTCAAAATCCTTAGGTGATCGCAGAGAGGGCTTTGCATCCGGAAAAAGTGACCGTTTGGTGTGCATTATGGTCTGGTGGTGTTGTTGGCCCGTATATTTTTGAAAACGATCAAGGAAGAGCAATTACAGTCAATTCTGACCGCTATGGACGGATGTTAACCGATTATTTTTGGAGAGTAATTGAAGATTATGATCTGGAGAACATGTGATTCCAACAGGACGGAGCCACAAGCCACACAACATAGGCTAGTGGAACACTTTTGCAAGAGAAGTTTCCAGGACGCGTAATTTCGAGATTGGGGATGTCAATTGGCCCGCAAGATACTGCGACCTAACACCTTTGGATTTCTTTTTAGGAGGCTATGTGAAAGATCGTGTTAATACAAACAATCCTCAAGTACTTGAGCAATTGAAAACCAATATTCATGAAGTTATGGCCGAGATATTGCCGGAAATGTGCCGAAAAGTCATTGAAAAATTACCTCAAAAGGATTGAGGCCTGTAAGAGGTCCCCTCGATTTTGTTTCCATCTGAGTATTTTATGTGTTCTCTTTAGTTTTACTTTCCCAAGCGTAAAATGGATAACTAGCCAAGGCAAAATCAGCAATTCAATGATCCGCATCCTGCAGCCAAAGCTACACCGCGGTTCAACCGCCCAAAATCTGCTTGAGCAGTTTCCGAGGGACATGAAAGCCGACTTCTTGCTGCTGAGTGAGCAACACCATAATAAAAGTCCTGCATTACGGTATTCTGACGAAACTGGTACTGCCGCAATCTGGGTTCGGAACAGTGACTTTCAAGCGAAGAGTTGTGGACGGGGGGGATGGTTTAGTGTGGGTTCGGTGCTCAGGGACCACCTTCTTTGGTGTGTACCTAACGCCTAACGAATCGATATCATCTTTCCAAGCCAAGCTTAATGCTCTGGAGGGTGCTATCTCGAACGCAGAGGGCGACTTTAACGCTAAAGCAATCGAATGGGGTATGCCTCAAACGGATCCGCGGGGAAACGAATCCTGGAAAAGGCGCCCAGGAGGGCCCTCGTCGTACTAATTTCCGGAAATATGCCGACTTTCCGCCGTATTGGCTGTGAGGGAACCATACCGGACGTGACATTCACCTCGGAATTGGAGAGTATTAGAGGACTACTCAGCCAGTGTTCTTCAGTACATTCTGCTTGAGATAAGTGATGCTGTCTCCCGACGTCCGTGCTCTCGGCTTTCTACAACTGGATGGAACATCGGAAGTATGAGCGTCGAGAGGCTCGTCGAGGTGCTCACAGCAGGTGAGGGGACGAAAGAACTGGAAGCTCAAGACGTGGTGAACTCCACTATGAGCATCATTACGACTGCTTGCAAAGCTTCTATGCCCCGTCGAAAACCCCGGCACGGCAAGCCCCCAGTGTACTGGTGGTCAACTGAAATCGCTGAAATGCGAAGGGAGCGACACAAGCTTAGACGTGAGGCTCAACGGGCGCGGAACTGTGATGAAGCATACAACGGGGTGGTAGCATATATGTCGGCCAGTAAATGCCTTCGCAAATTGATCAACAGTAGCAAGGCCCACTGCTGGCAAGGCCTAGTGGACAATGTGAACAAGGATCCGTGGGGCCTTGGCTACAAGCTAGTTATGCGGAAGCTTGGTGCCCTACGGAAGCCTTGTATACATGACGCGGAAAAGATGGACGCGATAGTGCGGGGACTCTTCCCCGCCCATCCCATACGCATTGACGCTGTCCATGGTGAAACAGCAGTCGAGTGTCCACTCTTTACACAGCCGGAACTGGAGGAGGCGGTCCTCTCATTGAAAGCGAGGAAGGCTCCAGGTCCAGATGGTGTTCCGGCTGAGGTGTTGCGGCTCGTCTATCACGGGACGGGGTTTTCCCGGTACGATGGAAAGTAGCGAGGCTCGTGCTGATCAGCAAGGGGAAAGGAAATCCCGAATTGCCGTCTGCATACCGCCCATCATGCATGCTAGACACGGCTAGGAAAGTGCTAGAGAAACTCATCAAGGGAAGGCTGCTGGGGACCTATCTCCTCGGCAGTACGGCTTTAGAGCAGGACGTTCTATCATTGATGCGATCGCAGAGGTGGTGAACGCGGTCCAAAAGGCAGAGGCATATAGTCGCACCAAGCGACGGATCGTCCTGTTGGTGACACTCGACGTCAGGAACGCCTTCAACTCCGCTAGATGGGTGGATATTCTGGATACGCTGGAAAACTCATTTCAAGTTCCAGAATATCTAATGCGACTTTTGAGGGACTACCTACAGGACCGAAGCCTGCTTTACGACACGACGCAGGGACAAGGATAGAAATTACATCGGGTATTGCCCAGGGATCTATCCTTGGTCCGGACCTGTGGAACGTGTCTTACGACGGGCTACTGATACTTGAGATGCCAGATGAGTTGCGCTTGGTCGGCTATCCGGATGATGTTGCGGTTCTGGTCGCTGGACGCACCGTTAAACAAGCGCAGCTTAGGCTAGGTATGCGAATGCGCCAAGTGAAAGACTGGATGACTGCTTGCGGGTTCATTTCAGCATTGGAGCAAACCGAAGTGGTCATCTTAACAAAAAAGAGAATCCCTAGAGTAAGGATGATCAGTACTGGAGACATATGAATCGAATCAAAACCAGCGATTAAATGCCTAAGGCTACTAATTGACTTGAAGATGAATTTTTCTGAGCCAATAAGGGCAACGGCTGAAAGGGGTGCTTCGGGAATATCGGACCTGAGTCGACTTATGGCCAACGTAGGGGGACCCAGCCCGTCAAGAGGACGCCTCTTGATGAGCGCTGTAGGGTCAGTGCTACCATATGGAGCAAAAGTATGGGGCGACACTCTCAGCAAGGAGGTATACCGAAAACGTTTGGCACAGGTACAGAGAAGAGGAGCACTGAGAATTGCTCTTCGTATCCGACAGTCTCTGAACCGGCGGTGAGAGTTATTGCAGGCGTGATACGTGTCGCTCTTCTTGCTAGAGGGCGCTGCGCTATTTACCTGTGCCGAAACGAGGATGCAAGGGAGATGGTTGCCCGTGAAGAGAGACAGCGCTCGCTCAACGATTGGCAGCAGTCTTGGGTGATTTGCACGAAGAGAAGGTGGACTGCGTGCCTCATCCTGGATGTGAGACCGTGGCTAAATCGAAGGCATGGTGAGACTGACTTCTATCTGACCCAGCTTTTGAGCGGGCATGGGTGTTTTCAGTCTTATCGGCACAAGATTGGCAAGTCACGGTCTCCCGATTGTCGGTTTTGCCCAGGAGAGGAGGACAATGCCTGCCACGCATTTTTTGCGTGTACAAAATGGGTCAGGCTGAAAAGGGTACTCTACAGGGAGAGCCCACCCCGGATAATATAGTTGCGGTGATGCTTGAATCGGTTGACAAATGGAACCAAGGGCACACGATGCTCGGGCAGTCCTAAAATATAAAAGCAACTCACAGCAGCCGGGGGCGCTGAGGCTCTGGGGGATCGTTTTTCTGTTACTTCCTCTTCCCCTCTTCGTTCCCGCTAAGAAAGGGACTCCCCAGCTTGAAGGCGCCTCATGGCGTAACAAAACGAAACCTGGCCCGAAGTAATGTGTCAAACGGTTCCAGGTTGGGTTCTCAGGTTGACATGGGAGTTGTTTAGTGGGCAATCCAGTCGCTTGCAAGCATGCATAAATGGCATGTTCCTCCGTACCAAAAAAAATCACTTCCCCACAATATAATACCACACACGCTCGCTAAGACTTTTCGTCACTCTGCGCTAATTTGTACTCCCAACCATTCACTGCATTGTTGATATTTTGTTCCGTTTATACTTTTCGTTTATACGTCAGCTGGCATTTATTCTGTCGACCGATACTCTAATCCGATGCCTTTGAGGAAGAAGATAAAACCGGAATGGATACCCGTATGATTTGTAAATATGATTTTATTGCAAGTAACACTTCACAAAGTCAAAAAATAGCATTGAATACTAATGAAACTTTATGGCTACTTGGAATAGAAAATAATTTCATATCGATGACCCATCATTTTTCAGCAAAAACACACATTACACTTTTGATTCAGTTCCTCGCTCCAATTTACAATGTCATTGCTTAAAATATTGTTGTCCCTAAACCAGGTTTAATATTACTTTCACTACAGTCAATTTGTTGCTTTGGACATGTTCTCGAACCAAAAAAACGACTAAATTCCGAATCGTATCTCACGCGTCAGTAAAACTTCGCGTCCAACTTTGGATGTCGAACTGACAATCGGTCTCGTGAGAGAAGAAATTGAAAATGATTGGAAATGAAATGTCAATCAGGCTCAGGAACGCAATCGTACCATTTCCTATGGTGTTTATATGAGCCTGGCCTCTCCATTTGTTCTGTGTCTCAAAGTCCGATATGCTTGTCTTGCGCGTGATTTCGTATAAAATGATGTCTCACATCATTGTGTTTTGTTCGCGAATGATGTTTGGAGTTTTGTACCAACTTTATTGCGCTTTAATTGTGATTATATAGTTTGACATTTTCGCTGTTTAATAGCCCACGCAAGTATAGCGGGTCTTTCGTGGCTTAGGATATCGCCAAGTTGTCTGCTTCTGTACTTGATAATGCAACCGTGCGCACTTCCCAGCTAATCGCTGCTCCGGACAACATGAATGCGTATCGTGAATATGATCTCCTATCATTTACGTCTCCACCCCAGTCAGCGTCAACTAGTCCGTATAGCTCGTGCTCTGTCTTTTGATATATTATACAGTAACTTTTTGTCCCTTTCAGATATCTTGAGCCGGGACTCTTTTGCCTCGACCTTTGATTTTATTATCCTTTCGAAAATCGTCGACACATCTTCGCTTCTTTATTTCCAATATCCTGTTTAACGAGTTAATGTTTAATTGAGCACGAAAGTTTTACTTTAAATAATTTCAAATAAGGCTTCTTTACTTTCTCAAAATTTCTATCCAAAACAACTTTAATTCACATTAAATTTTCAACAGTTTTGTAATTTAACCGTAATCATTAATTATGCACCAAGCCACTTTATATTAATCGACACCTTTCTGTAGAGTTGTAGACCGTTTCGCCTTCCATCAACAAATGAGCTGGCCGAGCATATCACCCACGTTCAATTTCTAACGCAATTTGCTGACCAGACAAACGCGCCAGTGAAAGAACGCTGAGTTTGCGTCTTTTCGCTGGCACGTTTGCCTTTGTCCGTGAAATGTAATCCAATCTCTTCGATTCCGGATCTATCTCATGGACAAATGCACTAGATGAATGTGCATGGTCAGCAGTTCGGCTGGGAATGAAAAATAGCAAATGGAATTACAGTGTGTGGCAAAATTTAGTATTCATGAAGATTGAATTGAATTAAAATATTTGAATTGAATTTGAGTGTAATGCCGGTGAAAGGCAAATTCAATTGTTCTTAAAGGGATCAGTGAATGATTAATCAATCGATCAGTGAATTGAGTTAACATGATCGATCAATTGATAAATCCATCGAATTGATTACAAATGAGCTAATTACTACGGTGGATTAACCTTAAATAACTAAGCGTTGCTACTGCCGGATCAGGCCGTGATGGGCGCTCAGGGGTGTCTGGAACTCAACATCCACCCCCCCGTTGAACGGTCCGTTCAATCTCCTTCAATGTGTGCGGTAAGCTGTATCGTCTAGGTAACGGCACGGGTGGTTGGACCTGCAGGTTGGATTGTTGTTTGCAGGAACGCCAGCGGAAGTAGGTCACCAGTACGACTCTTGGAAAACTTCGCATCGGTAGGATCTACGTTAGTTTGAATCTGGAACTCGTCAGTCTTCGGACGCCAGATGACTCCTAACGTCTTAATATAGTCCTCGTGTAAACTACTGAAATCCAGCTGGACCTGTTGGTCCTTAGGTTTAATCTGCTTCAACAATAGAGGATGGTTGGTACACTATTTGCGCAAATGCATACCTGCGCTCAAGAGTATGATGCATAGTTCCGCCTGTTTGCGAAGTGCCTCCTCTAAGTTGTATACTCCGGTCATGACGTCGTCGATAAAGCAATCCTACTCCAACGCGCTGCTGCCCAGGGGACCTTTTTGCTGGTTCTCTTGAGCTAGAACTTGCAAACGCTTTGTAGCTAGATATGGGGCACACGTCGCGCCGTATGTTACTGTTTTCAACTGATAGTATCGCACTGGTTGCGTTGAATTATTTCTCCAAATTAAGCCATGGTACTGACGGTCTTCAGGATGGAGCATTATCACCGCCGACATCGAAAAGATTTATGTTCTCGATTTTGGCGGTAAATACGAAACAGGGCACTCTGAAACGCAGGAGTATCGAAAAAAAGTCATCCTGGACAGTAGGCCCTGTATGAAAGACATAATTCAACGAAACGTTTGTGTACCACCCATACCTTGGTTGTACTACTGTCGGGCTTCAGATACTAATAATGTGAAAGGAAGTATCGTAATTTCTCCCGCTGCTGCGACGTCACCTCCTCCATTTGCCCAAGCCGAATATACTCCACCCTGAAGTCCTCTTATGGAAGTCTTAGATCAGGGATCCTCTCCAGTCGACGCTCCAAGCCAATAAATCTGCGAGTGGACACCACTTGGGAATCACCTAACGTCTCAGTATCCTTGCTGAATGGTAGTTTAACCCAGAAACGGCCGTCGGGACGTCTTGTCATTGTCTAATAGAAATGTGCTTTGCAAGCTTTTTCAGTTAACGTAAGCTTGTGCTGCGGATCCTGTACTTCCTTGACCTCCCAAAATCGCTAAATGAACTGATTAAGCTAGTTATCTTCTGCCAGGATGCCGCATGTCATGGAGGACACTTGAGGTGTGATCTCTCTTCCAGCCACAATCTGACCTAGGCGCGTGTTCTGGAGCACTGGGAGCTGTGGGCCCAACTTTATTTGTTCAATGGCTAGGACCTCGTAAAAGTGTTCGGCACTCAGCAACAAGTCGATGCGCTCCGTTCGGTGGAAGTCTGGATCTGCCAGCGCTATGTTTTTGGGAACGTGCCATCGCGATATGTTCAAGTTCTGAGACGGCTGCGGTGAAATAATTTTGTCCTTAACGTAGGCTTCCAACTGCGCAGCATATCCTGATAATCTTGATCTTAGGTCGAGGTTCACCTTATGGTATGCCTTCTCATAACTACCGCCTACCCTTTCAATGAGGGCAAGGTGTGATGTTGATGATAAACCCGATTTTTTGATAATTCTTTTGGTGACTAGGTTTATTTGTGAGCCCGGATCCAGCACAGCTCAACAATCCGTCGTCTTCCCATTGCTGGTAACCAGCCAGAAGTACATGACCTTGGGGTCGGGGCGCCATCAGAGTTGTTAAAGCGAGCGATGGCGGCTTTGAATTTGTTCGCGGTTTCGAGTCTTGCTTCGGCGTTGTCGTGCTCGAGGACATCGTCTTGGTCTGTGTTTCTGGCTGCGCAGCTGAAAGCCTGATGTTCTCCTCGAAGGAAATTCAGCTTCTGAGCGCGCACGAAATTTAGTCTCTTTGCAGCAGTGATCCTGAGGCAATTCGGGCAGTAGTAAAAGTATAGTAGGTGATCCTGCTCACACATTAAGCATCGAGAAGTTGTCGTTGTGGCCACGGTCGACTTGATGGCTTTCCTACGGTTGATCTCAGCTTCCTTTGTTTTATGGCCGAGTTTCTCGAGAGCCTGGAAACGCGTTTCCATGAAGTCCACCAAACTCTTCAAGAGTAGTTGGTTGGATAACGATTGTTCGTATGATGCGTGAGTCGCTGGATCCAATTATTGGATAAGCACATGTAGCAGCAACGGACTCCAGTCCCTTACGGACACTTGCAGGTTATCCATGCCTCTGATACACTCTTGTGCGGTGTCATGTAGAGCCTTTATTGCTGCCACTAATGGCCTTTCATTAGCATGAGCGTCGCTATCAATAGTCGCCGGTCGTCGTACCTTTCCTTCAAGGTTGCCCAAGCCGCCTCGTAGTTGTCATCCGATAATGTAAAATTTCGAATTAAACGCTTTGCTTCCGGTTACTTGGACATCGGTTGGCTATGCACCATTTGTATGAACTTGTCGTGGAATTGTTGTAAATAGCTCCCATCGAAGGTGGCGAGTTTTATTTTCGGCAGAGGCATGGTAGGAGGAGGAGTCACAAGCATAGTCGTTGAGTTAGGTGTGGCGCTGAGTTCATCCATTTTCGATTCCAGACAAATGACCCAATTTTGGGTAAGCTCTTCCAAATGAGTGTGCTGTTGCACGTTGAAACCATACGCTTCAGGATCGCCATGGAGCTCGACGATCTGCAGGTGATATTCATCCAGCTGCTGCCAACCTCGTTGGAGGGTGATTAGCTTACTCCTGCACCAGGTCCGAGTGACTTCCTTCTGGTACAATCGGTCGATGATCCTCCTCAACGAGCCTGCCATGACTTGGTAGCGACGCAGCATCCTAACCTAGTCCTCGCTAACCGAATTTCGGGCCCTTTTGGTGACTGTTCCCCGGATGGCGTGTGTTTTAGCACGCATTTGATCGCTGCTGCTGGTAACGGAGGTAGTTGCCTGTGGTGGTGTCCTATATATGTTGAGTAAAATACTGGTGTGACGGAGCGACCTCTGGTAGGGATCGGATGTGACTATCGCCTAGTTCAAAATCCTCCAAAGCGGCTTCCAGTCGCCGCAATCGCTCCTCATAATACCCGGCTTCCTGCTTCCTTGAGGGTGAATCCTTCTTGTAGTTTGAAATGACGCCTTCGACGATTCGAGCCAATTCTTTTAGGTCCTCGATCAGGTGACCCACATTCGCCATCGTATAGAAAGTCGGAATGTGGCCGGAAACAGAAAGCGCGGATACAACACGACACTACACGAAACACCACACAGCACTTCACGACCTGTTTACCGGGGGGAGGGGAGGACAATCGTTCAGTTATGTACGGCAAAATAAATACCAAGTGTATCCCGCCGGGGTCTCCAAATGTTTGCGCCGGGACTCTTTTGTCCCGAACTTTGATTTGATTATTTTTTAGACTTTAAAGATTTAACTTTATTTTACTTTCTTTTTAACCATACCGAGATACTGAATAACCAACAATTGAAACAAGACATATTAGAACAAGAATTCGCAGAATATATACTCGTATGTTAATGACCCAACCAACAATTTTGTTGTAAAGTTTTGACAAATCAAAAAATAAATTAAAAATGGGTTTCTCGATTGATTAAAATAAAAAGGTGGTATTCGAAACTTAAAGTATTATCGCCTTGTGGTGAATTGAATTTGGTGAATTGAATTAAAATGATCGATCAATTGATAAATCAATCAAATAAATTGAATTAATTACGAATGGACTAATTATTACAGTGCTGATTAACTTTAAATAACTATGTAAGTTGATTGAAGCGTTGATGTTACCCGATCAGGCCGTAATTAGGTGCTCAGGGGTTTCAGGAACTCAACACCCATAGAATTATTAAAATTCACTGACAAAATTTATTAATGAGATGTCCGTGTTATGCTAGAGCAGAATGTTTGTATTGAGCTCCTGGACTGATGACATTAAGACGAGAGAAAATATGCAAGCACTGCATTACTCACTGTAAACAAAATTCACATCGTAAATGTTGCCTCCTTTTCGAAATAAGCGGAAAATTAGACTGAATGTTTCGACTTTTTAGAAAGTGAAAACATTTTTTGAATTAAAGCCATGCGGCTTAGCTAAACGGTCCAAAATGGCGCTAACAGACCTCATTCGAATAAATCAGGTCTGATCCTTTTTCGAAATGACCAGTTCAATTGCATTTTTGCATTTTAGTATCAAATTATTTTTAATCCTGTATCAAAATTTAAAAAAAAATTTTTTTTCTTTTATTCCAGATCAAAACTCACACATCGGTGAAGCATCATTCTCATAAATCATAATCACGAAATGACAAGTTTAATAATTGTTAATTGAAAAGAACATCTGTGGCGCTTGTAAATACTTCACAACAAGGAACAATAACAAATGACTATCAGCATCCAAATACTTCCACCATAAACATGGCAGGCATCAAGTTCAATTAAAACACAACAATCATTGTATGCATTACCATATCGTTTGAATCCCTTAAAAAAAGAGGCAAAAATGAAGTGAGCGCTGTAAATATTTCATCAACGAAACAAAAAAAAATGATTCGATAATTTCCAGTTGCATATCCTTTTAACCAAACGCAATAAAAAGCACATACAGAAATCATAACGAAGAAACCAATAAAGGAGCGAGAAACAAACCTCCTCGGGAATCAGCGTCCGTAATTCATCATTTCCACGATTAGCATCTTCTCTCGATGACATTTATCATTATCATCGCTGCCACCATGTGAGGTTTGTGCCCTGCAGACATGGTCCAGCCAACTCCAGCATCATTGCACCGAAACAAAAGAAGAACCAAGAATTTGCGCGACAAAATGCATATCGTCGTCACCAGATGGTAGAGCCAACGCCACATATTCGCGAACGGTTAACAAAGTGTTGTTGGTGCCGACGTGTCCTTTTGTGTGGGGGTGTGAGATCACAGTTGCATACGGCTACCATGATTATTTACGAAATTCCCAGCAATAATTCGTCGTCATCCTTGCAATACGACGTCCTATGAACGTCATAAATCGAAATTCATCCTTGCCATCATCGTCACCAGCAACCGGTGACATCTAGTACACAGAATACACTTGTAAAGAGTGTTATATCGCGTCGCGTAATACTACCGTTGTCGTGCGTGTAATCTCGTCCTTTTGATACGTGCGTTCGTTCGGTGCGATAGCGAAAAAATGGCGGTCAGCAATATTGTTTGCGAATGGTTGCGAGCGCTCGGTTTGGCTCAATATGCGGAAAGTTTTCTCGATAATGGTTACGATGATTTGGAGATATGCAAACAAGTCGGCGATCCCGATTTGGATGCAATTGGTGTAGTGAATCCACAACATCGCTCGAAATTGCTCAAGAGCATACGACAGTTGCGGGAGAAAGGTGCCGCTAGTGTTTATTTTATGCTCAATGATCCCAACTCGTTGACGGGCAGCACGGAGATATTGTGTGAGACACCCCCCAGTGAATTGGAAGTTATATTGAGGGAGCAATTAGAAGCTGATGGAATACGATTAACAGCTCATCCTTATTCAACACCGGTAAGTAAAATTTTTGGGGTTTTTTTTTTTTAAATTTTAGAACTTGCTTTTCTATGCATAAGGGAATGAAATATAACAGAATGTTCACCTATAAGCAGGAACTAGGAATCCAATCTACATACGCATGAACGTACGCTATTAAGCAAATCAATTTGAAATTCAGCTCTGCGATCTGATCACATCAACACGTAGCGCAGTTGTAAATTGACTTCATTAATTAAGTGGAATGTCTTTAATGAGTTGTTTATGAAGCGTGCTACAACTCCAGAGCCTAAGAATGCCCCAATTCACTCTCCCAAACGACCAATACTGCAATTTATCACCACTCAACAGAGTTATTAAAATCGAGAAAATCAATAACAAGAAACGGTTCCCCTTTTCATTGTCTCCCAACTCTAATTGACGAATTCAAAGAAACACCCAATAATCATATGCAGATTCTTCAATTTAATCGCTCCATAAAATTCTCTTGAAGTGATCATGCGAGACATTTAACGATCATCATCTTCGTCACGATTGTCTTTTAATGGACTGTTCATCTTCCAATAAAGCCAGATTTTTATTCCGCGCGTAATGGGATGCAATAAGTTTGCATCCGAGTGACAACAGTTATTTATTATCGTTACGATTCATTTAAGAAGCTCCCCTAAAAAAAAAACAAGAAACTGTTTTCGCTGAAGCATCTTCACTATCAGCCACGCTACCAGCCGATTTATTTCTTAAGGGGAGAGAAAACGCGCGCCCTTCACCACCTCATCACCTCCACATCAATCTCTTCATTACTTCCTTATCGCGCGCGCGTTTTTGTCTGAGTATTAAATTGAATTGTTTAAAGGCCCATTTATAGACCCATTTCAGATTTCAAAACACTCATCATTAGCCCCGTCAGAACGATCAAAAACGCTGGTGCCAAGACGTTTTTCTTCCACGAGAGTCTTATCTTTTCCTGCGGTAGCGATCAATCAACCGTTCATTTCATTTCTTTATATGTTTTTAAGTTCAGCTTCAAAGTAATTTCGAAAGATTATTTTGATTTTTATTTACTTTTTGTGCTGGAAATGGAGGGAATTATGCATTTCAATTTAAAATTATTAACGCATTTAATGCTCCAATGAAGACGTTTAATTGCTGCTTTTAAATAAATCGTAACGTAGAGTGCCACGACATTGGGTCACGTTTTACGTTAAATTAAGCACAGATGAAGCAATGATATGTGACATGTTGATATGAAATGTACGATTGGAATGATGCGTAAGGAATGTAGTTTAACTGGAAGACTTGTTCCGGTGAGAGTGGGATTTTTTCTTAAAATATTTTTACTGGAGAACTATTTCTTGGTTTGGAAATTAGTCGACTGAATTGATTTTTGTGAAAATTTGGTTTTAAGCTCTTCTTATCCTCCTCTTCCAAAGTTATACAAGGTGGGTTTCAAACTGAACGAGACTGAGCTAAAATAGGAACAACAGGAGCTTTGTTCCGACAAATTCGATTTTATTTATTCAAAATAGTCTCCTCCGGCCTCGATGCACTGATTTCAGCGATACAAACGCTTTTCGAAAGAGCGTTTCAGGTCATTGACCGGTATGTCCTTCAGGATGTCGGTACAAGCCTTTTGGATGCTCTCTATGGACGCAAAGCGTTTCCCTTTCATAGCCAAATGCAATTTTACGAATAGGTAGAAGTCACAGGGAGCAATATCAGGCGAATATGGTGAGTGATGTTAAAATGCGATTTCTAATCAAAAAACCAGTCACAAAAGTCATTGATTCTGAGCAATTTTTTGGTTATCAGCTCACTTGTGCGGAACAAAACGTGCACACACCTTTCGTAAGCCCAAAAGATTGGTTAAAATGCGATAAATCCATGTTTTGTAGATATTCAACTCCGATTCCATGAATTTCAATGATGATTTCGGCTCATTTTTGATAAATTCACGCACGATTTCGATGGAGTTTTTGATGATCACTGATTTTGAGTGGCCCGTATGTTCATCATCATTTATGTCTGTAAGACCATTTCTGAAATGTGTAAACCATTTATGAACTCTGGCACGGGATAGACAATCATCGCCATAAACTTTTTTCATCAATCCAAATGTTTCGGTAAACGTTTTACCGATTTTAAAACAAAATTTGATGTGAGCTCTTTGTTCGAAACTCATTTTTGTACCGATGCCACAAACATACTGCCACTTTAGACGCAATAACTTCGCTTCCACTGAACCGAATGTCACCAAACTTTCATTGGAAGTCAGGCAGGGATGTAACTTTCCAACGCACTATCTCATTCACCGATAGCGCCACCAAAAAATTTTTATGATAAAAGTCTCGTCTAACTCACCTTGTATAGGTTCAAGTTGCGCTTTTTGTTTTTAAGGGGTGAAAACTACACCTTAGTGTGAAAAATTGAAAAACATATAGTCAAAGTCAAAAGTGCTTTATTCAAAACCAATCGTTATAAATTAAAAAAAAACATAAAACAAATTCCAAACATTAAAACTACGAAAACTGAATGGCCCAAATGGCTCTCTAAATTTATATGTTATCAATGAAACACATTTAAAGAAAAAACACAATACCATTTTCAAATTAATTGAGATTATTACATATTATTTGAATCAATTGGAAAAAGGAGAAAAAACAAACCAGCATTACCCAAATATTACTTATACAATAGTTAAAGTTTATCCTATACCTAGTATGCTACACCCTAATTCTAAACAAATTCTATCAAAAAAACGTTATCAAAAAAACGTTATCCTATACTGAAAGCTATCCCTAATTTATACTACAAATAAACAACAACACTAGACGAAGCAATAATGAGCTGAAACTATAAACGAAGTAATGAAAAAACACAAAAACAGAAAATAAACACGAATAATTTAAATATTGTCATTCAACCACCAATACCTAGATTCCTCCGTTTCAGCTCGCCCAGCCTCAACTAATCTAAAAAATGAGTATCTCCATTAGAATTGTTGGTCTCTTGAACTCAAATTCGGAGGATATTTTATCTTCTTATCGGTGGCCCGTCGATATATGTGATATATGATGGGGACGCCGTCAGAATCAAAACATATCGATTCATGTCCAAGTACACAAATGCTTCTGGAGGAACGAAGCCAGTAGTGAGGCAAGTCACAATATACCCGTCTGCAGAGTGAAACGGCTGTGAAATCCAAGGGTTTTCAATCACAGGTAACATCTTGCGAAATGATTCCGAAGAATTTCAATATGAAGGTATCGACTCTTGTCACTCTAGCGGTCTGATAAATTCTTCTACTCGATATATAGTGCTTCCAATCCGTCTCGATCTTTCTGTACAAACCAGTACATGCACCAAGAAATCTCCTTTCGAAAACTCTTAATTTTTCCATTGTAGTAGCACTCTGGTTGCACCAGATCTGACATCCATATATCAAAACTGGTCTAACCAGGGTCTTGTAACAAATTACTTTAACTTTTTGATCAAGGTATGTGGAATGAAAGAGTCGCCGAAGAGCCATGACTACTTTTTGTGCTTTACTGAGCATGATTTTGACATATTCAGTATAGTACAGATACTGATCGAGATGAACACTGAGGTATCGAACACAGAATTTATGTGGAATCCGTTCTGAACTACCCTCACCGGCCATAATGTGGAAATCCTTCCAATTACGGTTCAGGTCTTGACTGGCCCCCTGCACGTTGTCCGAAACGAAATTGTTTCGCACTTCTGCGTATTGATTTTCATTCGCCAATTGTCGGTGTCGAGCTACACATCATTCAACATTTTCTGAAGATTGCTCTAAACTATTGTAGCTTTTCGGTCTGCCGTATAGATGATCAGATCATCAGCAAACGCTACCAATGATCGCGTTGGCGAGACGTTAAAATCAAAGCTGTTCAATAGCTTGCGAATGAATATTTAGCAAAGCAGGGGCGCAGTAACAGTTCCCTGCTGTAGACCATTCAAAACCTGGAATTTGCGCATTGTTCTCAGATTTCCATCAGTTAAAACAAATGATTTCCCGTATAACATATTGCTCATTATGGCGACAAGGTGTCTGGGGAACCTGTCCTGAAGAAGTTTGAAAACTAGTCCATCTAACTCCACCGTATTGAAGGTTTTCTCCGACTCAATGAGACATGCTCCAACACATTCTTTGTTGTTTAGTTTCCATCAGATGTTTGAGGTTACATTCGCTATCGCATATATGGTCGAATGCTTGGCACGAAAACAAAATTGGCAATTCGGCATCAACTCATTTTCCTCAATGTGGGCGTTTAATGCTCTGTTGAGTATCGCTTCAAACACCTTGCTGATGTTTGGCAGCAAGCTGATTGGGCGATAGCTTTTGGGGCATGGAGATTCTTTTCCTTTCTTCAAGATCAGAAATACCTTAGCCTGTTTCCACTCATCTGGGAAATATGAATTGTTCAACATGCTGTTGAACAATATCCAATAATTCCTAATAGCAAACTCAGGCAAATGTCGGAGAACTACAATTAGAATACCATCAGTACCACTTAATTTCTTGTTGTTTATCCTACGAAACATGAAACACAAGTCTTCATAGCTGACAAAATAATCAATAAGATTCAAGCTTGGTATGAGGTCAAACGTCAATGTTTCATTGAAATGAAGAATTGATTGACCAATCAGGCTTGATTTGAAGTCGGAAACTTTTGCTTCAAAGACCTCTGAAAATATTTCATTCCCTCTCTCAGGGTTTGGTAGATGAACCAATTCAAAATGTGTTCTAATCAGGGCAAGTTTATGCAATCCCTCACAAATAATCCTGTTCCCATTTCTATCCGGAGTCGTACTATCGATTTCGATACCAGCTCTATCAAGATTCGATACTTTCACTCGAGACTTCTAACAGAATATGCTATTCACTTTCGCGAGCACGCCATCTGAGTCCTGTGGGCTAACGCTCCTCAATTTTTCCGCCTATTGATTGCTGACCACACTCCTGAAGTATGAACGGATTAAGTTCCGAACATTCTTCAGGTATAATTTCAACAAAGCCAACGAGGGATGGTTGTAGTCCAAAAATCACCGATAAATATAGTTGTTGCGTGTGAGAAGAAGGCTTTTCAATCTTTTCAACATTGCAATGGTTGGTGTTTTATATCCTTCCATATTGTTTCGATGTTTCATCTTGGGAACTACTTTCTCAATCGTTTCCAACGTCAGCTTCTCTAACTTCGACAAATAGTTCAGCCATGATGTATGCTTGGCGTTCAGGTCACCAGCAAGAATATAATAATTATGCAGCCTGTTCAATTCGAGTATTTCAAACAAGGAATCGAGCTCCTCCTTGAGCTTGAGAACAGTTCCACCAGTTGCATAGGCAGAGATAACGAAGAGGTTATCCCCACCTGACAGTGAGATTTTGATAACGGACACTTCAAGAGATTCAAAGCTTTTGAATTCGACTTTTTCAATATTTTGGAAACAATAGGGTCTTCGAACCAATATCCCGGTGCCACCTCCCACATCACCTATTACCCTATTGTTTCTTACGAATTCAAAATCCTTGAATGTCATGGAGTGCCATAAATTGAGGTGAGTTTCAGTGAGAAGCATGATGTCAGGCTTTTGCTTAACAATGAATTGAAGCAGATAATCACGTCGATGTATAGTAACAATGGAGTTGACGTTGATCGAGATGAGACGAATCCTATCCATGGGAATGTGACTGGATGACAAATTATTTTGAGGCATTTGAAACCCCTAAACGATGATAAACAAGAATAATTTCCGAATCTTTTCGATTCTCTCCGATAGAGAATTTAATTTTGAGAAGCAGCTCACTATTGCCACTTACATTATTTACATTATTTACCGCATTTTCTGCTGGTCCTCTAGCGGCTTGTGCAAATGATACTCCGGGCTTGACTAAGTTCGGAGCTAAGACACTGTGGTGTTGTTGTGCTTGCTTTGGCACAAATTTAACTCTCGCATCTTGATATCGAGAGCATCCTTGATATAATGCCGGGTGGCCAAAAACACCGCAGTTAACACAGTATAATTTCTCTTTTGGCTAACTCGATTTGTGGTGCTGCTTCCTTGAGCACCTGAAGAAGATCGACGGTATCCTCTGCGCAGTCCAAGCCCTTCAACAAGGAGGTCTGGTTCTTCTCGCTTTTCGGGGTATATTTTCTTGGCTACATTTTGAGGAGGACCAGCAGAACTACGAGCTGGTTTCTTCTCCTTATTTTTATTTTTTAAATAAAGTATAAAATTATCATTATCTTTAACATTACCTCCAATATTTTCATCTGCCTCCATTTCTTGTTGGAATCCGTCTAGCGCTTTATAGTGATTCTGGCTGTCGTTAGTGCCTCCAGCACTTAATACTTCTTCTGGGATGACTGGTTTCTCTTGCCCAGTTAGTGACAGCCTATATAACTGAAAAGCGTTATTCACGGAAGCATTCAAGGGCCACATCGAAAGTTGCCAATAACATTTTTTTCATATTTATGCTAATGCAATAGCAACCTATCTTTAGATCGGGGCGATCAACTCCGCCCATGTATTTGTTGTACATTTGTACACAGAAAGGCTGTTGAATCGAGATTTTCTTCTTCTCGCTGCTTGACCAAAGCTGCGTTGCCCCAATTGGTGTGACACTTTCACTAAATGATGCTACGGTAACTGCATTGTTGTCGTTATACCGAACCAGGGTAATGCAGGTTTTTTGTCAATTATTTGATGGTAGCTACCACGCTCCATTTTCGTTATTTCCTTCAATGGCGACTTCTCGACACAGTTTGCTTGAATTGTACCGTTCCTCGATGGCGAGATTCCTTTGTCCATGTAAACATGCACCGTAAAATCTATGGCAATTTGGCAAATAAGCTCGTAATGACGGTTTCTCCAATACCTAACGTGTTGCCATTCACCAACATTTAGAAGCAAAACTTATTGGTTTACCATAGATATGCTGTTTTGTACTGTGATATCCATAATATGGAATCATTGATTCATCGATGCTAACTTGGTTGTACTGTGGCCAATATGTTATCCATTTTTCGTTTAGTTTATTCCATAAAGATCGGGCTTTTGTGAACTTATCCTGAACGTTTAAAGCATCGTTATCAGAAACATGCATAAGCCTAAGTATTTGTTTAAATCGTGATTGAGATATTATATTCGCTTCATCAGGGTGATAGGTGTCGACTCCAGTGCCCCAAAACATACGATTCCTAGCTTGAACCCTATATCCACTAAGCAAAAATATTGCTAATACAAGGCGAATTTCATCTTTGGTTGCATCCAAAAGCTTTCCTTCAAAAACTTCATACCTTTTTGAACTTTCTACGAACAAAGTCCTGATGTCATCATCGTAAAATAATTCAATCCATTCTACACGTGATCTGTTAGTATCCAAAAACTGAGAATGATTGCACTCCTTTCTTTGATATTCCGGTAAATCATTCCATTTCCACTTTCTTTTCTCTATGACCTTCTTTCTTCTTATTTGGATTTTAGCCGTTGAACTAGATGCGATCTCCGACAGAGGGATGTTATCATCACTTGAATTTTCCTGCCCTGATATCTCAGACTGTAACACTGGCCCTGATTTTCGCACGCATTCAAGTTGTGCCTCAGTTCGAAGTTGATTCCCTGACAACTCTCCCACAAACGCATCTTCCTCGTCACTATCACCATCGCTCAACATATGATTGCTGAGAGGGTATGTGTATATAGTAACCTCAATAATATCATCTTCTGTCTCTAATATGTCTATAATTTCAGCCAAAAACAACCTAAAACAATGTTATAAACATACAAATTCAAAAAACAATGCATATACGTAAATAAGTTACGTAAACATATACCATAAATCAATACAAATAAAATATAACAAAATATGAAGTATGAAATCAACATGCAAGTAAGCCCATTCATGGGGCGCTGCAAACAATACCTCTCAATATCTATATCTCAAGAGAAACAACCAATTTCTGACATAAAACCTGCCGACCATAGATCTTTCCATAAAAAAACTGATTTATATGGTCTAACCAATAAATTAAATAATCATAAACTTACTTTTTATCACGCGACACGAACGTGCACTTTTAATTTTGAGAAATGGCAGAAAAAATTGCGCCAAAATTTTGTGACTTTGGTTTTTTCAGGTTGCCAAATTGCAAAGAAAAACGATAGTACCAATAAAAAAATTAAAATGATTCATGGTAGACACAGATAATAAATTAACTTGGGATTTTAAAAATGGGGCGGTGAGTACATATGAGTTAAACTAATCTAAAGTGTGCAGGGAGGAAGGGATGTTATTATTTTGGACTTAAACAAGATCTTGGAAGTGGATGAGGAATAATGTCTATCTGTCTATCTATTAATTGGCTCATTGGCTGCGTAAATAGTTTGGTGTCTGTTAATGGCAATAGTGGTTCATTGGAGAACCATTTCCGCAAATGGAAACACCCCGATCTAAGAATGGTGGTCAGCTGGGTTTTCATTGCTTCTGTCTCTCGTAAGGTGTCTGCACCGGCCATTGTATCATCAAGGTAGATGTTCCGCCGAAGAACCTCCGCCCCTAGTAGCCAGGAACCTTGTGCTTCTTCCGCTAGACTTTGCAAACATTTGATTGCTAGGTAGGGTGCTGCAATCATACCGTACGTTACTGTTGTAAGTTGGAAATAACGCAAGGGTTGATTTGGCGAATCCCTCCAGACGATTGTTTGGTATGGTTGATCTCGATGTTCAACCTTGGCTTGACGATACATCTTCTCGACATCAGCCGTGAAGACATATGTATTTTGGTGCTTGAAAGCGCAAGAAGATTGTCGAAACGTTCTCTTGGAAAGCAGAACCAGTATGAAGAACTTGATTCAGTGATACATTAGTCGAAAATTTTGCAAATGTATCGAAAATCACTCGAAGTTTCGAGGTGTTACTATCTGGTGTCATCACAGGGTGGTGTGGAAGGAAATAGGCTGGAGTCTGGAGCCCTGCTTCGTCGATTTCTCGCATGTGTCCCACTCGCAAATACTCTTGCATAAACTCAGTATATTGTTGCCTGAGTGAATTGTTCCTTTTGAAAGTCCTCTCTTGAGATGGGAATCGTCCCAAGGCGGTTCCTAGTGTTTCACCCAGCATCACTGGATCCCGTGAAAAGGATAGGCCGACAATGAATCGGCCGTCTGCATCTCGTTTTGTTGTACGAGCAAAATGTTCTTCACATTTCTTCTCTTGACTGGTTATCGACGATTGTGGATTGAAGTCATCCATCTCCCGGAAGCTGTCAACATATTCCTCCAGCCGTTGTTCTTCATTCGTACAAACGCCACATACTCCTGTCGTTATCACTGCATTGTTGGATATCTCTGCAATTCTTCCACGGACTACCCATCCAAAAACAGTGTTTGTAACGTGGGCAGATCTTCTCCTAAGCGGATTTGGTCAATAGACAGCAGCTGAAAGAAATTTCCAGCACCGATCAGACGGTCAATTCGCCCTATTTTGTTGAAGACAGGGTCTGCCTGTTTTATATTTTGTGGAATTGGCCAGTTGACGATGTTCACTTCTTTGCTGGATTGGTTATTTATAATATGAGGCAAGACGTATGCTTCCAAAGTTGAGGCGTATCCAGTCGTCTTTGATTTAACTTCGATGACTGTTTTAGTGTTGACAAGTTGTTTTCCTCGTCCAATTCCTTCTTTAGCTAGCTCTTGCGATGTTGTTATTAGTTTTAGCTTTGACACTACCCGCTTGGTGACTATGTTGATTTGGGAACCGGAATCAAAAACGGCTTGGCATTCTAGCTCCCCACCATCTAACGTCTTTACTATCACACGAATTGTCCCAAGCAAAATGTAGCTGTCGTTTGATCCGGGACTGGAACCAATGCCTTCAACGATTAAGGACAAACTTGTTGTTGATGTTGGTTTGGGTGCTGCCTTTGGTTTGCTAGCTTTGCTTTCATCGAGGTGCAGCAGGGTATAATGCCTTTCACCACAGCGCTTACAGCTACCTGAAGCACACTGGTTGGCAAAATGGTCAGCCTTCAAGCAATTTATACATAGCTTGCTTTTTCGCACGGTTTCTAGCCTGAGCTTTGGTGCATGTCCTTGAAATGTCTCGGAAGTGTATAACGGATGCGCTTGCGAACAAACAATACAGTTGCTTCCTGCTGCTGATGTTACCATTGAAGCTGGCTTAGACACTTTGCTGGTAAGCTGTCGAATTCCAATGGTTTCGTGGCTTTGGAATCGTAGCTTGAGGAATGACGAGAAGTTCTGTATAGTGTCCAATTCTCGTGGTATTGCATTTTGTTGCTCGTAAAGGAGGAGTGGAACGGTCCAATCTTTTCCGTAGCGAAAAGAATAGAATTGGATCCCAAGAACCAACATCAACGCCCAGGTTTTTCAATCCAAGGAGACATTCGTTGGTTGTATCATGGAGGGATTTGAGACCCTTTGAGCATTCACTCTCCAGGTTGGATAGCGATATCAGGTGCTGCACCAAACTGTAGACCAGAATCCTTTTGTTGTTTTACCGGTCGTTAAGAAGCTTCCAGGCGTCATCATAATGGCAATCGGACCCTTGTAAGTGTTGAATGAGGCGCAATGCTTCTCCACTGTAGTTGTTTAGCAGGTAGTACATTCTTTGCAATTTTTTGATCCCTTGCATCATCTGAGTGTAGAGCTCCTTGAACTGCACCCATTTCAGGTAATCTCCATCTCCTAAATCACTACCAAGACTTAACACTTCACTCCGTGTTCCGATTAACTCGTGTTGGTAAATTCTGGCTCAATACCAGAATCTAGATTCTCACACAAAATATTCAAAAATTTGATTAAGTTCTGGTCCAATACCAGAACTTGAAACGCTCAGTTATTTAATCAAAAATGCTCCGCTTCGAAACTAGTTAACAGAATCATTTATTTACATTAATTTCATGCTTATTTATAATTATTTTTTGTTGTCTATGATGCATGAAAACTAAATTCGCGAATTCCGTTCCCAAGCATCATATCATATTAAATAGCGAATTCCATTCCCATACATTAGATCATATTCACCTGAAACTGTCTGTTGAAAATTACTGACATTGCGTCTAGACAATTTCAGGTGAGATGTACGTGGGCATTTTTGTATGAACATTCTTTTACTATACTGAGGTGTCAGTTTTTGATGCACGAAACTGAAGACACGGCTTCAACCTCACTTTTCTTCGCATTGATGTTAACTACGAAAGTTTTCGCGGATGTCACATATGGATGCACCGATGATTCACATTGTTTTTTCCACATACAGGAACCATTTTTCTCGGTTAGCTGATACAGGCATCTGACGTTTTTGGCAAAATTTTTGATGAATCTTCAATGATAGATTGCCAAACCTAGAAAATTTTATGATTGTCATTTGTGGCTTGGGGTTGGCCAGCTTTCATCATCTTCTCTTGTTACAGCGTGTCCCAAATATTTTGCTTCAGCCGCAAAGGGGTGCACTTATCGGAACTAAGTTTCAGATTTGCCCATGTAATCTTGAGAATACGTCATCCGAAGTCCTCAAATGTTTTCCCTTTGACGATGATATCGCTTAGGTATGCCGAGCAGGTCTTCCAGTTTATTCCTTGTAGAACGTATCTATCAGACATTAGAATGTTGCTGGGGCATTGCAAATGGCATCACCACAAATTGCCATAATCTGGTATCAACTGAGAATGCGGTTTTCTCTCAGTCCTTTTTATCAATTTCTACCTGCCAATATCCGTTCTTAAGGTCGAGTGCAGACAATCATTTTGCGTCAGTTGAAGTGTCCAGGATGTCATCTATGCATAGAAGCGAGTAACTATATTTCTCCGTGACATCGTTAAATTGTCTGTTGACACATAAGCGATTGGTTCCATTCTTTTTCCGTACCAAAATAACTAGTGAGGCCCATGGACTGACACAGGGCTCAATAACATCTTGTATTTCTATATTTGAAATCAATTTACATACTCCTTCTTGCTTGGCTAAAGTTAGTCATCTTGATGTGAATCGCGATGCTTGTGCATCCTAGATCATCTGGACCCATGGAGAAAATATGCCAGTGCTTTGCAACTAAGAGAGTCTTCCTTGAAAAGCTCCGATGATAAATGAGTTGGTTTAAGTATCGCTGACAGAACTGGCGAACTTTGCCTGTCAATTATTTCCTGCTTTGGGTGTTGTCGCCTTTAATTTTCCAAAGATGTTACGAGGGAAACAAGCTAGCAGCTCCCAATTACATCCTCAGCTTTGATGCTTATAACAGAGTCGGCAATGTTAAGGACTTTAACTGGCACGGATCCATTCCTGTTACTTGTAACGAGGTTTCGATACTACAATAAAAATACGCAGTGCTGGTGTCTTCGTTGACTCGATCACGTAGATACAGAAATTGGTGAAAAAATTCGAGCTTTTGGGACAACTTACTGATGTGAAGAATAAAACCCGTGTACGTCACTCAAGAACAGCCGAGAATATTGCTGCTGTAGCCGAAAGTGTTGAAAAAAACCCAGGTTTGTCCATTTTTTGTCGTTCTTTGGAATTAGGCATTCTAAAAACGTCATTACACCGTATTTTGCATAAAGATTTGGGTCTTAGGGCTATAAAGTTCAGTTAACACAAGAATTTAAGCCGATCGATCATCAAAAACGTCGTGTCTTTGCTGATTGGGTCCTTGAAATGCATGAAAATGAACCGGAATTCCATTGAAAAATCATCTTGAGTGATGAGACCCATTTCCACCTCGGTGGCTTCATCAACAAGCAAAATTGACGCATTTAGGGCTTGGGAAACCCAAAAGTTATTGTTAAAAAGCCTCTCTATCCTCAACGTGTGACTGTTTGGTGCGGTTTATGATCCGGCGGAGCCATTGGGCCTTACGTTTTCGAAAATGAGGCTGGCGTAACAGTTACGGTGAATGGATTGCGCTATCGAGAGACGATTAATGATTCTTTATGGCCAGAGTTGGATGGTATTGATCTAAACAACGATTACCTTCAACAAGACGGCGCTACGTGCCACACAAGCAACGAAACCATTGATCTTTTACGAGAAAAGTTTCCGGACCGTGTTATCTCTCGAAGAGGTGATCACAATTGGCCATCCAAATCTTGTGATCTAACACTTTGCGACTTCTTCGTTTGGGACCACGTGAAAGAGAAGGCCTACGCCAACAGCCCAGCGTCGATTCAAGACCTCAAAGATGGAATTCGTGAGGCTATTGAGGACAAAGGGCAGCCACTTTGCGATTTGGATATGGAAAATTTCATGAAAAGGATATCGTCCTGTAAGCATAGTCGTGGTAGTCATTTGCCCGATGTTATTTTTCACTATCAACGGCATACCTTCGTCTTTATAATGAAATAAACATTTGATCATTGGTATTAAAACATGGCATTTTTCTTTTAATATCAAAATAACACCTCTTATTAGAAAACCCTGTAGAAAGATTCTTATATCCAGTTAATTGACGTTAATTTTATTAAAGTAATTAAATATTTAAGGTTGTGCTTTCCAACATAGATTAACAGTTCATATGCTACCAATTGCTGAACGTATTTCAAACTAGAGCTTTTTATTTTTTATAATTTTAATGCTGAAATCCCAGGAACACTCATTAAAAGAGAAAAATATAAATAAACACCGGAAAAAGTGAGTTACAAAAAGTGAAATCAATGTAGATAAAGAAAAACCAAAGGATTAGTATTTTCTAACCATTCTATAGGCACATGCATATTTATAGAACAAACGTAAACAATAGAATTTCGTGACAGAAAACAATCAGTATATATAATTTGCATAATTTGACCAATATCCGATCATAAAAATAGTCAACTAACCAGCATAATCTAATACATGAGAGAAAATATTTATGACTGTTTCGCGCTAATATAGAACTTTAAATACAATTTCCTTAAATTTTAATTCTACTTCATTTTATTTCCACTTCTTCATACCATAAAAATTGTAGCTGAAATTGTTAAGTTTCAAGTGTGGTGGATATCATACAGCGAAATTTCCTACCACTGCTTGACGAATGGTTGTAATGAAGGAAATTAAAACAAATTTCGATAAAATAATAGATCAGTTCTCAGATAGTATAACTCAACATAATGTGCTGAAGCGTTTGAGCTTCGATTGCTTGATTAATTCATTGAACGCATCAATTCCGAAAAAGCGAGAACTTTCCGTAGAGTCGCCAAAAGACGAAATTAACTACTACGACGAGCAAATTTATAATTTGCAAAAAAAACTTATAAAGAACGGGAAAGAGTTTCTGGTTGGTGACAGGGGAGTTGCAAGTCGATCGCGAACGGCGATGGGCAGAAAAAGGAAACGAAAAAGCGGAGCCGTCGGGAATGTCACCATTGCAAGTGATAGTGTTCGTCGAATTTTAGCGGTACTGTATCGATTGAAAATTTGAACTAAAATTGTAGTGTATAGACTATCTTGAAAAGTTATTGTGCAAATTGTGAAAACTTCGTTAGTAGCGTGGGTTGGTAAAAAGTGGAACAAAATTCAAGTGCTCCGTCGAAATGTATGGTCGACGTGTTTTAGCTTGGGTGTGCATAGGTTTCTCCTTCCTTAAACCATCTGTCGAAAAGTTATTCTTTTTGGGCCCTGAATCTAGTAACAACTATGTGCGCAAATAAAATTAATAATTAGAGCTTTCGTCGGAAATTTGTCGAAACGCGGGGATGCTACGTCGTTTTCATTCAAAAGAGATACCGCCACGAATGGAATAGATATTTTAATTGCAAAATTAAGCTTTTTCCTCTTTAGACCCTGTCATAAGCAGAAAATTAATTACAAATAAACTGAACTTCATATTTTCATTTAGAAAGAACGATTTTTATCGATCTGCCTGCAAGTAATGCTACATTTATTCCTATCTAGGCAAATACATGTTCTCAAATTCCTCCATAATACTTATTGAAAGATAAGAGGGTAATAATACAAATAAAATGAAACGTTTCGTAGAGGTACACAGAACACTTTCATGGAATACATTCTGTGTTTTAATGGTACATCCTTGGGTAAAAGGAATTAAGGAAAGATCAGAGCGCAAGTACTGCTGCTAGAACGTAACTCTAAGGGAAATGTGCCAAACAAATCAACGAGACTTCATTAATCTAACTTTCTACAAAAGTGAAGATAGAATAACGTAAGTCCTGAAAAAACTTCAACCCGAACAAAATAAATATGCATGTGACCAAGAAGGACCCTTTTGAATCTTCTTGTGGTCAACGAAAAAAAAGAAGTGTCTTAAATTGAACTGATGTGAGCGAAATAACGCCCGAAAAATAAATTCTTGTCGTAACAAACATTTTCCCACAAATTTGTGACCAGGTGATTCAGTAAAAATAACACTGCTATTGCATTTAAAGGAGTAAACGTGCATAAATTTTTTTTTTAAATAATACTTAGTTCAAAACAACAAAAATAACTTGTCCACAGGAGTGTTAGTTTCAGACGTGTCCAACAACTCTATAATAGTATGTAGATGCATTAAAGTGTCATCTTATGTTATTTGAAATTCGTTGTAGTTGTTAAAAAAAACAGCGGTATCTTTAAGCCATTTTTCGAGGTTTCAGGGACTCTTACCCCCCAACAACGAGCGCTTGTCGAAGGAGTGTATTATCGATTTGATCGAATGAATTACTTATGTAAAGCATATTCCATTTTTCTAAATTGCTTGAAATTTGCTTATTGAACGCACTTCTGCAGAGCATTTTTTTTTTCCTAAATTGCCTGAAATTTGTTTACAGCAAGTGTGAAAAGTGTAAGTACAACCAAAAATGTTTAATACAAAGCAATATATCACCAAAACGTTATAACTATTTCAAAGATTAATTGTAAATTATAAGAATTTCAAGACTAGCAAATAAGAATCTACCTAAAAAAAACCTCGCAAATCCAAAGGTGGAGAAACGTTCCTTGAAGCGTTAAGCCTCCATCTACGATGCGCAGAAAGTCTTCACATGATCATTCCTTTGGAATATTAAATATCACGAAATTATATTAAAAATAAGAATTGAGTTTTCTAGCTCACAATTGATATTTGGTAGGATATCCTTTTGCTTTAATAATAGCCTGCAGTCTTCTTTGCATCGATTTAATTAGGTTACTGGTCACATCATTGGATATTGAATTCCATTCTTCTAGTAGCGCTGATTTCAAGGCTGCCTTGCTTGTCAGATTTTTTTTCGAATCAGCTTGTCTAAAAAATCCCAAAGATGCTCTGTAGAATTAATATCCAAAGATTGTGGGGGTGTCCGCAATACTCGGGGTGTATTATACAAGAGCCAAAGCCAAGTACCCTCCGCAGTATGCTGTGGGTCGTTATCATGCATGAAGATAAAATTGTTCAATATACCCATTTTCTCTGCACTTGGACCCAAATCATCCTTCAAGATATTAATGTAATGTTTGTGGTCGATTATACCCTCAATGAATACTAAATTTCCTACCCCAAAAGCACTCATGCACCCCCAGATTAGAACAAAGCCTCCTATATGTTTCACTGTTGGACATAGATTTTCCTTTTGCAGCTCTGTGTTTGCTTTCCTCCACACCATACATTTTCCGTCGAAGTTAAAAAGATTGAACTTACTCTCATTGGTAAATATCACTCGCTCCCAGAATTCGAATGGCTCTTTTTCGTACATTTTAACAAATTCCAGGCGCTTCTTTCGATTGACCTCACGAATAAAATTTTTACGCCTAGCTGTACGACCATGATAAATAGCCGATCATAAAACATTCTTTAATGTACTTGTCGATACATTGATGCCTGATGTCTCTAGTAGCTGAGCTGAAGTTTATGGCGCACTAATTTTCGGGTTATCCCGGACTTTTTGGGGAATCAAAATCATTTAGAATGCGAGGACGGCCACTCCGAGGCATGTTTTCAACGGTTTTTTGTTCTGAAAACCGATCAACAATGCCTTGCATGGTTGATTTGGGTATTTCAGTGATGCGAGCGATTTTTCCTAATAATTTGTATTGATTATGCAAACGGATGACGAGCTTTTTCTTCTCTGCGATAGCTTCTTTCCTTTTTGGGCCCATTTTCACAATTTTTTCACTTAAAGGACGAAACACCAGGATTCAAAACAACAAAATTAGATTGAATCCTCCTGCTGACTGATGAACTGTTGATATTCTCGGTAAACATTGAGTAAATAAAGGGTCTTCCTACAACGGCCAACGCATCATATATTGGATCTTTGACCCGGTTGGGAGGGAAGCGTGGGGCCACCACCGCCACCTGGATGCCCAACTCTTATTTGTGCGCCGTGACCCTCCTCGCACGTGCTTAACCTGTCGCCGCGTTTTCTTCGGAACCTCTTTCGGTGGGTTACTTCGTCATTTACAACTTTCCATCTGTCAATCGGTTTGACATTTCGACTCTGCTTATCATTTAATTCCTAAGTGCGAAAATTTTTTATAGTGGGCCCTTGTGCTGTGGGAAAAGAACCCGCCAGGTTGCCAGTGCACTTACGCGTCCCCAGACAAGGCCAGTTGCAGCGTAGCACTTATTCCGCTCGCTGAGGCAGCAGGCCACCGCTGCAGTTCCTTGCAAACACATTTTCATCCACCCGTAAAGACTACAATGTTGTCCCCTTTCATTTTCCAATGACCTACGATGGAAACAAGCTGACAGCTCCCAATCACATCCCCAGCTTTGATGCTTATGACAGAGTGCACAAAGCTAAAGATTTTAACCAATTATTCTTTCCTCTTAGTTTTTACGAGGCTTCGTCTTACAATCAAATTGCGCAATGCCTTTTCTTCCTTTGTTCGATCAGGCACGACATTTTTTCACAGACTTCAACGACAAAAATATATGGTTTTGCTATTCTATGGACTTTACACCGAACCAGACACTAGAGTTTTGATTAGATCTTCTTGAAATTTTCAGGTAAGGCGAATAACATAATTTTTTAAAAGTCCTTTTCAGTCAATCGTATCAGTTATAGAGTCACTACATGGCAACTGATTAAAATGGAGCAACAGGCTTACTTTTAATCAGATTACTTAATGTACATGTTGTTGATTATAACGAAATAAAATAAATAAAAAAATTTGCGACGAGGAAGTTGCCGAGATAAAATAGCAGTTGACACTCCCATAAATCCACTCAACCTTTCTATCAACTTTCATTCGACTACGAGTATCTTAAATTGACTATGCAAGTAAATTTAAATTAGACGCCGTGAACAATTGCGTGTAAAGAACCTGGCGTAAAAAATAAAGCATTAAAACGTGAGGCGAGTAATTGTTCGAGACGCACCCACTACCATACTTGTACATTGCACGGAGACATGGAGACGATCAAATTGAATGGGAGTATTGTGGTTATATTCTCCAGACATATCGCCTCGACTTGCACTCTCCATATCCACGAATTCTGCTTGTTTGCGTCTTCAGCCATCATCATCGCCATCGCCCTCAACAGCATCCCAACCATCATCATCGTCATCATCATCCTCATCACAATAGCATCGTGGTTACCTCGAGAAATCAAGACAACAAACAACCAGAAACGGAAAAGCTAAAGTACAGATATAAGTATCTATTATACGTATGTAGGTACTATTAAAAGTATTACAAGCCGGCCGAGGAAGCTCCATCCGAGAGGTACGAATACAGCTGGCAACTTGGGAAAGATTCATTCTTTCTTCCGACTGTTAACGTAACTCCAACAACAAGACGAGCGAAGAGAAAGAACAATTTGAATTGATGGGAAACATGAAGGCAACTCATGAAGACGGTGATAACCAAACAAGTTAAGTAATTACTGTACAATTAAGTGAACAAGACACTCTGGTGGATTTCAATACTTTTTTCCAAAGTGTTTTCTGTTCATGCTTGTCTTCTATGATTCTTTCTGCCATTGTGCGTCCGCCCCAATCCTGTGAAGAATGGATCGTTTGGCGTTTTGTTGATAGATACAACTCCTTCTCTCTATTCAACTTTCCTATTGAAGACCTCAAGAGTTTTGAATCTGGTCTTATGTTTTTGTATCTGTTTCGCGGATGATGTCTTAGCCATAATTGCGCTTGTAACTAATCTCACTCCATTCATTGTTTCAACGAGCACGTGTAATTTTCGATGTTTTATGAATATTTTCAATAGTTTTTTCCCTCGAAAATTATAAGCTCTTTGTTTTCAAAACAATCTTAATGGATAGTTAATTTTCAAGCGTGAGATACGAAGCGCTGACCAAGGTGACTAAACTTGTAGTTTTTCCAATTCATTAGCGCTGAGATATGTTCGTTGGCAGTTAGTCATACTGGTATTATGTTTTGAAAAATTGATCCAGCCTTCACTGGCGTTCGTTGCTCCACGATTTGAATGGTCGTCGGTGAAACTAATGTAAAATGAATTTTGCTGAATAGTTGAATCCAAGTTTTTTTTTTAATTGAAAAAGAGGAAGAGATTCATTTAAATAAATTACTATATGTTTTTTCGTTGTGAAGTATGTTCGATAAAATTAAAATTTATGTTTGGTTAATTAAAACACCTATTTTTACGCAGGTCGAATTTTCTAGTTAGGTGGGAACCAAATTTATTTTGAAGAAAGCTAGTTGTAATTCGTCATTCAAATTAATCATTTCTAATTTTTTCTAGAAGAGGTAAATCAATTTGCTGTAGCAATCAAACTCATAGTTTTCAAGGTCGTTAATCAATTTAATATTTTTAAAGAAATCAGATCACGCTTTTTTTATATTTGAACGCTGGTCTACATTAATTCATTCTACACTAATGTCACGCTGAAATCTCAATGCTATATTAGCTAGACTCACTGTTTTTTATTGTTGCCCATTAAACTTAAGAGGATGATCCTAAATGAGAGTTCTAAAAGCGATTATTTGTTTATCACAGAAGCTGCATATCAATAGAGTATTAAATATGATATTATAGCATGTTTTGGATATTCGAAGTAGTTTGGAAATGAAAAAATAAAATATGCTGTAGCCTCCCTTGCACAATGTTTCCCTATTTCCTTCTATGTACGCCTATCATGGGCTAAGCGTGCCCAGGCTATGCCGGCTTGCTTCCTGATATCATGGTCCCATCTAAGGTTTGAGCATCTGCGTGATCGTTTGACCCCCTAGGGTACTATTGCGTGACTTTTGCTGATCATCTATTATCTGATATCCTAGCCAGGTGTCCTGCCCATTTTCATTTCAGAGTTATAATTCCGGTGATCACATCTATCATCTTAGTTATATCCCTTATCCAGGTCAATTTTTTTACAGTCCCTTCTTATGATACCCCCCATACAGCCCTAGATCGCTCGCTAGAAAACGTGTAGTTTTCGTATGGCACTCGTTGTTAGTGTTCCGTTCCACACCTATATGTCATGACTGGCAAGACGCATTGGCCGAATACTTTATTTTTCAGGTAAGTTTTCATTTTTGATTTGAATATGATGAAGGTCTTTCCGAATATGCTCGATGCTAGTTTGATCCGGCTATTTATTTTGGGCAGAATCGACCCTGATCTGTATAGTACGTGGCCTAGATACATGTACTCCTCTATTATTTCTAACTCGATGCCATTTATTGATATCCCCTCTTGGGTTGTTATGTGTTCATTTTACATTATCTTTGTCTAACGCAGGCTCATTCTTAGCCCCACTTCTACGCTGGCTGCGCTGAGATCATTAAGTTGCTCCTGGAGTACTTTTTGACATTGATCCATAAGATTATGTTGTATTAAGGCCTTTATTTTCCTAATCCGGTTTCCGGAAGATGTCTTCTAGTGAGGCATTAAAAAGTCTTGGTGATATTTTATTTCCCTGTCTTACCGCTCCCTGTGTTGGAAATTTTGCCAAACCTCGAAAACTCTGATCTTTACTTTGGCGTCTCTGTAGATGTTAGTAAGTGTTTTCACGTATGGTCTCTCTTTTTTCTGTTACATCGGGGCGTATTGAGTCAAACCCTTTTTGAAGTCGATGTAAGCCAGTGCTGTTGGGACTTCATATTCTTTTGCCCTACTCATGATCTCCCTTATTGCGTAGATGTGGTAAATTGTGCTAAATTCACTTCTCAAGCCTGCCAGCTTCCTCGGCTGTTCGGCATCTAAGGCCAATTGTATTCTGTTGTTGAGAATCTTCGTGAATACTTTATAGAAGGCAGGAAGCAGACTTATTGGTCTGTAATGTTTAATGTACACTTCATTACTTTTCTTATGTATTAGAATTTTATTTCCCGAGGCTTTCTAAAGACCCTGGTAGAAGGTGGTTATTATTTCTACGATTTCCTGGCTTCCCGTTATCCTGACGTTCATATGTTCAAGAGCAATCACTTGCTTTCTGCCAATTATCAATGTAGATTTTGGCTTTTTAATGCTCTTGTTTTTTTCGATGGCATTCTCTACCAACCTCCCATTGTACTTTCTAATGTCTTCCGATATTTTCTTTCTGATTATCTTCCAGATTTCCGTAGAGTCAATCCTTTCTATGCTTGAGGATGTTTTCATTTCCCTGCATTTATTGAGCAGTGCCTTCGTCATATTAAATAGTTTTCTATGTTTGGTCCGTCTACTTCTGTGGCAAATTTCAAGATAGTGCATTCAAGATGTGTTGTATCTTTATTTTGCATTTCTTCCTCTAACATAGCTTAGTATATGCTGGTATTATTTCTAATGTTCTTTATATTGAAGCCTGGTCATATCGTCTTCTTAGTTAGTCTGAGCCTTTCGGCTTTTAGGTCTAGGATAATTTTTGCTCTGAATAGCCGGCGATCGCTTCCTATTTTAAATCTATTAAGGGTTTATATGTCCTTAACGATTCTTATTTTATTAATGAGGGTGAAAACGATTGTATTTCCCACGATCCCGTTTGAGAAATGGACTTCTCCTTCTTTGTAGCACTACAGCCCCTCTCGGGTCTTCGCTTAGAGATGGTTAGAGTATCTCATTTTCATGACCGTATTGATTTCTTTGGAAGTTGGTTTGGTCAGTACCATGCTCCCGTGTGCCTGCTCAACTATGATATGATCTGATTAAATCAGTACATATCACCACTGAGTGAACACTCGTAGTCTGTCCGAAAAATCCCCTGAACTAAATCACGTTGCTCCCAACGAGATTTGAACCTGAGACCTTCGGCTTATGCGTTCATGCTCTAACCACTAGACCACATAGACTTAACAAGTCCATTTCCTACTTGGTTTCTTTTTTAAGAAGGAGCTCACAATGTACAGGCTATTTGGGTAGGTAAACTGGACCAGCCTCTCTCCCGTCTCATTCCTTTGACCCAAATTTATCTACTTGTTCTTTGTGTTCTCTCCTGCTTCCTACTATGGCATTAAAGTCACCAATTAGGTATTTGTAGTGTCTGCTGCCGTTATCCCGTGCCATGTTTATTTCTCTATAAAATTCCACAATTTCTTCATTTATGTGGTTAGATGCTGGTGCAACGACTTGCAGTATTTATATTGTGTACCTCTGGGACAGTCTAAAAGTTAGACTGGCCACTCAATTTGAGATACTTGTGACTCTCACTATCTTGTCTGCCTACTTCTTGTTTATTAGGGATCCTATTCCGCTGGTTCTATCTGTTTGTTTTTCTTGGTGGTTTATGCTTTTGCCTAATTTAAGTATAACGAGATTCTCCTCCTTTCGCCTAGTGTCACTTAAACCTCTGACGTCCCACTTGATCTTTGCTGCTTCTTTCAACCGACGCGAAAGTTCATCTTCCCAATGAACAATCATTCATCAATTTGATAATGATGGTGAAGATAGAGCACTCACTTATTTATGCAATTGATATACAAATTCATTGTTTCAATGAATGCATACATAAAATATGTTCAAGATATTGAAAAATACATTCATTGCTAACATGAACCGCATTCATCATATTCATGAATTAGTTCATTATAATGATGAACAAATTCATATTATTTATGAAAGATTCCGTTAACAGGATAAAGAATTCAGAATTCATCTAATTCAATACTGAGCTACATAAATTTAGCATAAAAACAAACGCTATTTTTCAATTTCCAAAGCTTTATTATTAGGATTCATTATTCAATGCAAATATGACAAAATAATTACTCATAGAGTAACATAAAAACAAAATTCATATGATAGGACCTTTGTATAAATTGGATTGTCTATCACTATTATCGATATTGAATTAAAGTAAATAGTTCCTGAGCCAGCAAAGGTGCACGACTTAACAGTATTATTAAAACAAACTAATAGTATTGGGTGTAAATTTGATGCTTTATTGTGGAAAAACCTTAAATATATTTCATTCAAAGTATTGTCCATCGGATGCTACAACATTTCCCCATCTTTCAGGCAATTTATGAATTCTATCCCGAAAAAATTGCGCCGGCTTGGCGGCCAAAAATGAATCTATCCAAATACGGATGCATTGCTCTGAAGTGAAGCGTATTCCGGTGAGGGCGTTTTGCATCGAGCAAAATAAATGAAAGTCAGTCGGATCAAGGTCCGGACTATAAGGCGGGTGGGCCAAAACTTCCCATCCACTTTTTTCCAAATAGTTTAATACGGGTCTTGCAACATGCGGCCGAGCGTTGTCATGATTATCCTCGTGTCTGTTAGCATATTCCGGGCGCTTTCCGATGATGGCGCTCTTCAAACGTATTAATTGTGTTCGGTACAGGTCATCTGTGATTGTCTGGCCCGATTTCAACAACTCATAACGGCCCCTTCTGATCTCACCACACACAGCATAACCTTGGCGCCATGGATATTTGGCTTCGCCGTTGATTTGGCTGGTTGACTGGACTTCACGTATGACTTTTTACGCTTGGGATTGTCATAATGGATCCACTTTTTATCCCCAATCACGATCCGATGCAAAAATGAATTCTTTTTATGGCGCTCAAGCAGCATTTCAGACATACAGAAGCACCGTTCAACGCTTCTCGGCTTCAACTCATAGGGAACCCAATGACCTTGCTTCTGAGAGTATCTGGTGGCTTTCAAACGTTTCGAAATGGCTTGCTGAGTCATTCCCAACGATTTGGTAAGTTCGTTTTGCATTTGACAGGAATCCTCATCGAGTGGCGTCTTCAATTCTTCATCTTCAAACTTTTTTGGCTGTCCTGGGCGTTCTTTGTCTTTGATGTCAAAATCGCCACTTTTGAAGCGTTGAAACCATTCAAAACACTGTGTTTTCGCTAAAGCATTGTCGCCATAAACTTTTAAAAGCAAACGAAGACTTTCCGCAGCAGTTTTCTTTGCATAAAATGACGCAACAGAACCTCCCGCAAATGCTATCTTTTTCTCCAATTTTCGAAGTTATTCATCGTGAAAAATAATAATGATGCACACAAGATAAAATTGTTTTGTTGACTGATTTTGATAGCTGTCAAATGTACCTTCAAAATGACATGTATATAAAGTTCGAGCTTTCACGATATTTGTTAGTACCGACATCTAGCGTCAAATTCCGGTTATTAAGCTGTAAATTAAATTTGGAACTCAAAGTTTATTTTTGAATAGGTGTTTAAAATATTTTTGCTTTCACAGGGTGGTTTGTGTTGTTATAAAACAGCTAATTTAGGCATTTAACATCATAACTAAATACCTCAGTTTGATAATCTCAAGGTCCGTTCGAAATGTATGCGATCTGCATTCATACTTGAATTTTTGCGTTTATGTTATTTTTATTCCCCAGCTCATAGTATCTGTCAAAGTAGTCCCAATCGTTTAAAAAATGTGCTCTAAATTAAAATTCACAACAAATACCGAGTCATCTATTGCATATACTTTCAAAATGTTCAGCTATGAATTGTGCCACTACTACGAGGTGCGACAATTAAGTAATGAGACTGATTCCATGAAAACCGTATATTTATAAATGATTCTACAACTCTGCCATCTCCTTCAAATTAGTCCCTTTGGGTAGCTATACAACAATCCCAGTGCGTTTCCCATGCTTCGGAACATTTCTGAAACACTTCGACTGGAATGTCCGCGAGTACCCTCGTCACGGCCGCCTGGATGTCCGTAATCGACTCAAAATTGGTTTCGATTTTACACTAGTTAGCAAAAAAAGTCTCAGGGTGACATATCGGGCGAATAAAGTGGCTGTTGCAACACGGCGATCTCTTTAGAGGCCAAATATTTGATGCTGCTTTTGCTCCTCAAAAAGGTTCTTCGGAACCATTTGCGCGCACAACTTTTTCAACCCAAAATCATCGGTTAAAATTTTTTTGTTTCATGGTTCATACCCAGTTCCGAGGTCAACATTCGAACAGTTAAGCCGATCTTCACGGATTAGGGCGCGCATTTACTTCAGTCCGCACTTCGACTGGTCTTCCGCTCTGCGCCTCGTCTTCCACACTTTCACGCCCCTCCTTAAACTCTTTGTGCCATCGAAACACCTGGGCACGACTAAGGAACACTATCACCATGCACTTTTACAATTTTAGCGTACGTTGCCGAAGCTGTTTTGCCCAATCTGGCGCAAAATTTTATCCCGACGCGTTGCTCTTGATTTCGTTTCTGCATTTTCATGACGAGCATCACCACCACGTCTATTCAACACAACACAGCAGGCCAACTAAACAGGCTAGAGTGATGGTAAATATATCAATTGAAAGGCGAAGGATTCCCGGAAAGGGGAAGGGAATTTCAAGGTCGTAGGTTTACTACAAGCGCGGCAATAAAATAAGTCTCATCACTTAATTGTCACACTTCGTAAACACACTAAAAAGAGCAAAAGTGATAAAATTTATTCGATTTTACACAAGCTGAACTATATGTCTCAACTCTGTTTCATCGTTGAATGCAGAAATCACACAAGTATTGCTGCTAAAAGTCGCATATATATGTCAATTTAATGATTCACTTCTTCAATTTGATCCACGTATACTGTGAAGATTCCAGTTGGCCAATACCTTCAGACATTTTCCTGTAGCAACTTTTTTTCAATTGTAAATAAGTATAACAGTGAAACACTTGCAGTCTGAGGAAAGAAGCCCAAGTGTTGGACGCCTTCCTGCTTGTTTTCTGCTACGAAGGTTTGTATAAATTATACAATAAATATAATAAAAAAATCAATGCAAGCATTTATACGCCCTTAGCAAAGGTATATACCTATGCAATTAGCCAGTACAAAAGACCAGCGTATTGTGAACTAGAGCTTTACTAAAATTCTGTCATCTTATGGACAAACTTAACTTAACAGTACTTCATTGTACTTAACGTCTAATGGCTTACATATTTTACATTAAATTTAGATTGCTGAATTAATAATTATAGCACTATTAAAATTTGTTCAATATTTAGCAGAAGATTCCGCAACATTTTGTGATAATGACATTAGAAATTCATCATCTGTACTACAAGTGTCACTTAATACTGCAATACATTGAAAGTAAGAAAATGTTTTTCATGAAGATTCGTAAAGTTCCATCCTTGCAGCACTGAATAATCCTCATCACCTTGATGAACACGTTCATCAAAATAATGAAAGTCGATATCACTGTTAACCGTTATAAAGATTTGAGCATGTATTTGTGCATTTACAAGTCATGACTTTATTATTTAGTATTTTGATGAAGGTTATTTATAGTATTGATAAACTTTACATTGTTATCCAAAATAAGTTGATGAAATCGGTCAGTGAATATATGAAAAGTTCATTGTATCAATGAATTTTTGTGTAAAGATCGCCATTCATCAATAGTATGAAAAGATTTTTATTCAGTGATAATGTATATTTAATCCTCGTTGTAGGGATAACCAATATTTGGAAAATTAAAATGGAGTTTAATTTTTTAACTTCAGTCATGTTAAACTCTGGATGTAATGGTTACCAAAGAAGAACTTTCTTGGGCATAAGTAGCTTAGAAGCAGTACCATTATGGGCTAATTGTTTCACATGAGATGGTCCTCTAAAAAAGCTACCTAATTGCGCATGAGGCACGACTTTGAGCAAACTATACCCTATGCGGTTGACTCAAAATCATTTATTGCCGCCGAAATAATTTTCCATCTTCCTGCACGCCTTGCAGTGAAAACAGTCAGTTTAAGACCTGTTTTGAAAAATCCCATCCCGAGCTGTCATTTGATATTCATATTGGATACCTTTGAAGAAAATTTTTTTTTGTTAAGAAGTACCCCCCCACATGAGGAGACTTTCCTAGATGGCGTTGGCATAGCAGATTAAAAATATTTTCAATTTAAATGCAAAAAACATAAGATAAAACTTTAAACGCGTTTTTCTCGAAAATGAATGTTCAATAATAATTCATACTGTTTTTTGTGCTAGGATAACCTGAGAAGACACAATTTCTCCCGTTAATCAACTCTCAACTGCCGAAGCTACGAGACCTGATGCAGCGGCTAGATGACTGCCGTAATTCTGCTGAGAAAATTCGATTATGTACTTTAGTCTGCACACACTGAAATTTCGAAAAAATATTTTATTCCCGTTACGTTTAAATGCTGAAAAACATCGCGAAAATAACGTATTTTCAAACGTCCAAAGTGATGTACCCCTTAAAAAAAGGGATGATTTTACCTGTTTTTTTTTTACAATATGATCCTTTATTATACTAGTGCTCCAAAAAGGCCCGCATTCTACTGTAATAAATCAGTCGAGCTTGATGTAATACAAAGAACCAAAAGTAAAGCGATTAAAATGTTTACAATCTAACCTCTCAGATTCGCTAAGTGAACAGTTCCCCTCAAGTGCATACCTACCATTCTCTAAAAAAAAGTGCTGTTTCACTTCACTCAAAAGATTGCTTCGATTTTTGTAGTGTATGCATAAATATTAAACTATGATGAACACTGTAGCTTCTTTTCAATGTATGCTCTAATGTGGTTTTTAAAGCGTTCGGTTTCAAACCTTTGTTTGCAACTATAAAATTTCTCATCGCACTTGCAATGCAAATTATTAGAGAACCACGCGATGTTCTGTATGAGTTTTCATGAGAAAGTAGCAAGTATCTTCACCTCATGGTGAGTATCTAACTGAATCGCCGTCCACGCACTGGATTCTCACACTCCTTAATCAGAGCCACATAGCACATTGGTACTCAGCCCATTTCGCTCGGTGATCACTGCTCTGTCACCAATCCATATTAGTTACAACTTGTGTGTGACCAACTTGCGTTGAAACAGGCAGGGTTGCTAGCTTGCACTACCTCTGGAAAGATGGAGGATATTTTCGCAAGAGAAATCCCATTTAAAAATTTATTTTTAGAAAGCGAATTTCTGTGATGTAAACTTAACGCTCCGCGTTCCCTATGAAACGCAATCGTAGTGAAACATGTTCTGAGAGACTATGGAAGTTTAGATTACGGTTATAACTAAAAAATAAAGTTCGTTACTTCGTACATGTTTTGATACGTTTTTGAATAAATATCGAATACATATTTGAAAGTTTTTATGACAAACGAATGCCGGATTTTGTAAATGTCGTTTCTAAAGTAAGCTGAACTTAACTTTCAGGAACATTTTTTTTCTTTATTTCTACAGCTCTTTTCAGGCATGCACTTAGAAATAGTTAGAATACCACATTATCTTGAGCAAATGTATCGGCACCCGAGAATATGATATGGTCAGTACCATGCTTTGGTCGTACGTCCGTCCATTCAGCTACGATACGTTCTAACTTAGATAAATTAAGGAACTTTTATTACTTTAAAACGAATGTCATTTCTACTGAAATTGTGAAAAACTTCGGTTGAGACTCATATATAAGGAATGCCTTCAATTAATTTTAGTAACTTTAGTTCGTCTTTCATGAGATAAATAACCACTTATATTGAATCCATAATCTTAGAAATTCTTCGATATAATCATAAAGAATCTTAGAAAAAAAAAAATTTCATTCTACACAAAACAATTTCAATATTCACAAATGACTTCAAATTTCATTTGAATTAACATAAGTACTCCTCAGTTTCCTATCAAAGTCCATTCCCAGTAAAATATCTACGCGAATTTAAATGTCTGCATTCATCAAATTCTTCTTGGAATATAAAATGCGATATTAACTTTAAACTCTACACTCACCGCTCGAGACTCATTATCATGCATAGTAATCATTTGACGGTAAAATCTAAAAGTATTTTTCTTAAGGGAGCAAATCCTCTAAAACATTTCACGCTTTTAAAATACAACGCCGCTTTCGCCTCCGTCCCCACGTAAAAAATTTGCATTTGTAATGCTCGTTAGGGAGCTTATTGTAAAGCTTATTGCACATTGGCAGTGTTTACACTTCATTCCCATCCCTCCTATTCACCCTTCAATTATTCTAGAATAGCATTTTCTGATTTAAAATTGAAGGCAAAAAGTCCTAGAAATGCCACCCTCTAGACTTAGCGTGTACCACCTATTTTATTCACTTGCCTTGAAAGTAAAGACGTTCCGATTCACCACTTAATTCAAGAGAGAACACGTAAAGGATATTTTTTGTTCGGTAGGTGTAGGAGAGTAGGCGTATTGACTGTCACCCTAACCTGTTTAAAGTCATATTTCAAGTATTTGCGAATCCATTCAGTTTGAAATCGTTGCGTGATGTCGAGCTGAAAGCCTACATGGATGTGGTGGATAAAACGTTGAACTTTTTTTCGGAATTGTTTCCTGTTGACTATGAGCCTTGATTGTTGGGTGCCTTAAATAGTATAACGCATACTTTCATACATGATTTTTTACTTAAAAGCTTATAATATAGAATGATCAGGAATGTTTAAAAGTCAAATAGGGCTAAGCATGATTAAGTAGATCTCCCCTTCGAAATCAAAGTGAAGATCTTTTCCCAGCTAAGAAAGGTCTCTATTTTTTCTAGTTTATCAAGTTTTTGGCATAACTTTTTAGGTTCCTGTCAAAAAATAGTCTGGAAGGCATCATGGTCAACGCGTTAACTGCCGAATTTACCGAATCCGTTTTTAATCGTTGAAACAATTTTTTGAGTTATTCTTTAATCGAACTGCAAGTCCTGTTGTGATAGACTGATTGGAAAATTGAGTAATAATCACATAGTCAAGCCTGATTGTGAGTGTTACCTCCTAGACTACCGCTGTGGTCAAGGAATAAATATCTCCAACACACCCCAATACAAAAGCTTTATCTGAACGAAAAACCAAATAATATGGCAAAGTGTACCCCACCAGCTCTTGACTCTCTGAACCCTGAAGGCGGCAAATAAAACTTTACAAAATTCTCAGTATTAGTCCCACCATGACTAGGGGTGTATGTGGGTGGGTTTTTATGGTGGAGGTCAATGAAAAATCTAATGAGTCACGAATAGACAATCTCTTGCCTCCGTGCTCCTATATTCTTGTTACTTCCTCGTCTACGAAAGGGAAGACAGTCCCCTGGCAACACGCATATGCTTCTATCAAGAAAAGACGGTTTAGAGTTCAACACTGGTACGTCCTTACAAAAAAAGGGATCCTGGCGATAAATCTGTTGAGTGGAGCCAATGACCTGGGCATTTGTCATTTTAGCGTCGTAGATCCTTAGCCTGACAGACCCCGACTTTTTTCCAGACACTTTCGTAATCAGTTAACGAGTTGGTCCTAGTTTTTTTTTAATACCTCCATTCCCTACAACTCTCTCCATCACTCTTTCTTCGTCGCACAACGCTCGTGCGATCTGCATTCACATTACGTCGCTTGGTCCTTTGTGCCACCCAGACAATGTTTAACACATCGGTATAAGGGAGTACACAATATATTGTGAACTAGTCCTTTTCATGAACATCTAGTCCAAAAAATCATGATCAGCTCTCAGAGATAAAAAAATTCAATATAATACAACGCGTCCAAAAAAAAACTCTGAGTAACTGTCACTTCAGTATCTCGCCGATAGAGTCAAAAAGAACGCCCTAAGATACTGGGCTCATAAAAGCAGGATTACAGGTCCAGGCTTCAATCAGTGCTCATTAAATGCTCCCTTAGTCTTTTTTTTAAATACCAAAAGTGAAATAAAAGAAAAAGTTTGCTTCCTTAACAATCTCTGGTAGTAAGTTATACATACGGAGAGCATAATTCGTTTCTTGTAGATTCGATACTTGATAAAAGGTTTGACTAGTTTGGCGTTGTAATTTATGATGCGAATTTGATCACTGCCGGTCATCAGATTAACTCCCAGCAAAAACCGACGCAATTCCAAGCAATATGTTTGAAAATCCCAGGCGCCATCATTTTCTTCCAAATTAGAACTGTCTGACTTCAAACTGTATAAAAATTTGCAAACTTTTCTTCTGGCAACATTCAGGGATGTAATGCTCTATAACATAATTGGCATGTTCATGTGGCTGAGCCACTACGACCAAAGAAGATGCTATAGACCTTGTTATCCAGAAGGCAAACAACACAAAACCAGAAGAAAGTTTATCGGTGACTCTATCTTTACTTTACTGGACCTGCCAAAGTATGCTACGATGAAAATGAATCAGTTCGTCTGCCGAAAGCAAAATTAAAATTGTAAGAACTCAAAGAAGAGTGGTGTTGTTTTCCCCTTCGGGCCCCACGTTGAGCGCCATTGTGATGATTTTTCTTCGTCGGTGTAGAAACTGGTGCCGATTGTCTGGCACAAGTGCCGCGAGCTATAAAAAGATCGAGCTCAGCTAATTAGCGGAGCTTGACGAACGCATACGCGTGCTTGTCGAGTAGCTATTTGCGGGATCATATGAGGCGGGTTCTTGTCGCGCCACGAAGCTACAGTAAAAAATATTTATCACGCGTACTGTACTCTACAAGACAGTCCGATCAATTTTTATTATCTTCAGAAATGTTCTATTATGTGTCAATTAAGCTACACTATAGTTAATCAATTTTTTTTGTCTGCTTTAGTTAGCGGACACGGAGGCTAGGAATGATTGCAAGGGCAAGAAGAACGTACAGCAAAACTGACAGTGCGATCTCAGTCCTTCCTTATTTGGGTTCAGATGCTTTAGCTTATGCCAACTATATTGCTGTGAGCTGAGGTGTAATGCTCGACTTTCCTACCAGTTCCTGAAACTGAACTGATGTACATGAAAGATACGCTTCCATAGAAACTCAACGATTGGAGTAGTATTTAGCTTACGAAGTTGCTCTATGAAGGTAAACTTTAATATTTGTTCCAAGAGGACGACGGTGTCAATGTGTCTTTTAGTAGATCTCTAGTAGGAGCCGACTACATCTACGTACAAATATTGGAACACGCATTCGATTATGTCAAATCTACCTATTGGAGGTTGAAGAACAGTATTTGGAGCCTTGGTGCAGTTGCATGTCTCACAGGTACTATTTTAGGCAAAAACAAGTAAGTCCTCTGTAATCTGAGGGTTTGTCCATAGCCACCATATACACTCAAAAGGTGACCATGAGCACAAACTATCAAGTTGTTGGTTTATTCTACCGGTGCGTACAGTTTCCTCTTTGTGGATTGGGGTTTCATTGGAGTTTTCCATTCGCTTGTTCATAAATCCCTCCATCACCTTCAGAGGTTTGGAAGTCGAGACTATTGATCTTAGATATGTTGTCGTAACTACGTGGTTATGTCTGGCTAACAAGAGGGGTGATCAGGGTCTATTAACAGAGTACAGTCCTCATTCTGGGCCTATTTCGCTCCCTCAAGCAAGAACACTCAAGATATCGTATCCGGGGTGACATTTTGTGATTCCTCCCTATGACGAATTGTGAAGTGAATTGGCAATTTTTTGGCCAGTTGATCATATAAATCCGATCAGCTCATCAGTCAGTTCAAAGAATCGTAGTCTGTGACTATCCCAAACTGATGCCCTTTAACATATGCATGAAATTATTTCACCGCCAGTACTGCTGCTGGGCATTCCTACTCAGAGACAATATAGTTCCCCTGGGCAGGGTTCAACTTGGAGGCCACGAAGACTATAGGTGCTTCCTTGCTATTTCTTGTAACATGGACTAAAAAGGCTCCCATTCTACATTCACTCACGTCACGATGGATTGTGAACGGTTTATTAAAGTCTAGACTATGAAGTACAGGGGCTTGTGTGAGACTTTTCTTTAGCTCTGTAAAGACCCGTAAATTGAGCCGCACATCCAAGCAAAAACGGGCCTTATACCGTTTCACTGCCGATGTCACTGACGTAGCCCATGCACTTTGTGTTTTATTGGCATTGCGTCTATCCCGTCAATAGTACGGGACTCTCCTTCTTGAGCGACGGGAAGGCATCTATAGCCGCGTCTAACCATCATTGTTGTTGGTAGTCGAAAAAGTGATGGGTTAGCTGTGAAAGGTATGTAGTGTCGTTGACTGTTTCGCAACAGTACCGAGTGAGTTAATTTGTGTCAACAATATTTCTTTTTACATTATATTTCTTATTTATTTTGTCAAATATCTATTTTCGACTGCTATTTGCAGTCTTCTTCATATGGTTCTGACAATCCCTTAATTGCATGTTTCTTTTACAAACTACAAAATACAAACTTTTACGTTAATTCTATTGTACTTTATTATATGCAATAGCTTCAAACTACAATTATCTTCGTTCATGCTAACTCGCAACTTCTCAGGTACCTGTATAATTTGCAAAGTTCCCATTGCGTCTAGTTGGTTGGGTCGATTCATGCATTTGACTACGCTCACATTGATATTAAAAACGTTAAACTGCTCCTCGATTAGGTGTTTTGCAACCACTGACCTCATGTGATCCGGGATGTTTAGCTGTTATTACTGCTTTCCTAGTATGCTCCTTGAATCTTACCAAAATCAAACCCTATGTACTCGTACATCTTTCGGTGGTCACCACATGAAATTTTGTATATACCACCCATTTCGTCGATTATTTTAGTGTCCTTGCATTGTTTTTAGTGTAGAGCTGCGGCTCGATGACAGAATTCGTATTCCATGCCTTGTTAGTACTTTTTTCACTACGCAAGAAGTGAACTGCATGTAAACAATACTGGGGTTAGGTTAAACTGACAGACAAAATCGACTCCTAACGAAATGTTTTGGGTCAGCTATGGTATGATATAGAAATCTAATAACTTGGTTACTCCCAGAAATATGACCTCAGCTGTAAACTTACTCTCAACGCAGTGACACATTTCATCCGCCGTGCTCAAACATGTGTTGAAACGCTATATCTAGCTCTTATAATTTTCCAAGACTTCTCCTACAAAACAAGATGATATGAAACTGGCACTAGCTCCAATATCAACTAAGCCTACTAAGTTTTTGCAAGATAGTCACTGATGAATTAGGATGGACTTTGTCTTTCAATAATTCATCTATCTTGATCGTACGCAATAGTTTCTTCACTTTCCTCCAGAAGCCTTTCATCCGACGTGTGGTGCGCTTACCTCTGGAAGACTTCCCTGAACTAATCTCTTCATTGAAAATATGTCGACGAGTGACAATATATTTTCTCAGTCGGTAGGGTTTCAGGTGCCAAGGGATGATCTGAGCATCGGAGACTCCTTGCGTCTCCGAGTTGGTAACGATAGACGTCGGCTGTGTGACTTCGAGAGAAATGTGGTTACTTAAATAGATGGACTCTCATTATAATTATATAGAATTGGCCAAAAGGCTCAGGTAGATCTTAATTCTTCATGCGCAATTATCTCTGCACCTTATCTTCGGCGAGTCCATCATCAAACTGATCGCGCAGTACCGACCAAAATGAATGGCACTCTGGGCAGTGAATTGATGATAAGTAGTGGCAGGACTAGTCGAGAGTATCTCCAAAGAATGATAGTCGTAAGAACGCAGCAACAGAGAATGATAGCCGTCTCTGATAGTCTACATAGTCGGTGAGAGTCTATACATGATAGATGAAACGGTCTACAAGAGTAATTGAATTAAAACCGCTAAATTTCACGTGACAGCTTTCGATGATTCGAGGGGTAGGGTCTCGTGCTGTCAAAACCACTTGTCCTTGTTGTACAGCCTGGTAGAAGGGTTTAGTTGGCGTGATTGGATGAATACAAATGGGGCCAGCAGATGTCTTACACCTAGGTCGGGAATACTCCCAAGAGGTCGTTGTACTAATGACTGGTGGTCAGTGCTTCTGGGCAACTCTCTAGATGGTGCTGCCTCTGGAACCTTTCTGGCTTATCATCTCCTGTTATTGGCGGTGTAGTTCGCTAGTGACTTCCTCAGCTCTGTCAATTCTGCACACCACTTTTTTATCATCCTCATAAATTGCTGTATTTCGGAACTTTTTACTGTCCCAAGTGGAGCAACATTAGCTACCTCCGCTGCTTTTGGTGAATTTGTGGGTGCCGGGGTAACAGTGACCGTTCTCTGCAGTACGGTTAAAGGATTTACGATAGGACTTTTGGTTGTATGCCTGATGAACTTGCTCGTTAGAATAGGAATGGGGGAGGCTGGAGGAATGGAGTCGCCTTTAGGTACTGCTCCTTCCCGTAATCTGGATGGTAGTGCAATGGCTTTTAAGCTGGGATGCGATTTCTATTGCCATTTGTTGACCGCTGCTCCAATGTAGCACATCGTCAACACAGGGGACACTCACCAGCTTTCGCAACCCATTCTCGGATGCAGCCAAGATTAAATCCATGTCCACATGAGGCCAACATCACGGCTTTATAGCCCGGAACTCGCAAAAATAGATCATACATTTCGGTGATTCCGATGATGAATCTAAAATTAGTGATGTACGTCGTACTGCCATCCTATACGAAAGTCTAGTAAGGGAAGACATGAAAATATTATTTTTAGTAGTTTTTGTGGTTGAGGGGTGAATGCTATTTACGCACTGAGTGTGGAAGTCCGAAGCTCACAATGCATCTGAACTATCGACTAAATACCTCCCCTGTTACCAGAGAACCCAGTCTGGAACTGTTTGACACATTACTTCGGGCTAGGCCTCATTTTCTTACGCCTTAAGATGCCTTCAAGTTTCATGAATCCCTTCTCTAACTGGAAGGAGGTGAGGGAAAATACTTACTAGAAAAAGGAGCCTTCAACTCTCGACGCCTCTTGATGGTCCGGCATACCATTTGTAGCCATCAGCACTGCCCGAGCATATTGTGCCACGCAGTCCCGTTTGGCAATTAATGTAAGCATCTTGTTATCTACAGTCTCTGGAAAGAGCTCGCCAATTTCGCTGGAGAGATCATCGCGCAGCCTTTCCCATCTCGTGCAGGCAAAAAGCGCTTGTGGCAGGCATCGTCCACCACCCCTCTGCAAAATACGCAGTCCGGAGACCGTGGCCAGGAATCAGTTGAGTAGTGTATTCCCACCTACTATCGCCTTCCCAGGACTGATACCAATCGCTGAGAGAGCACTGCTTCTGCGCAGATAGATGCTCCTTAACTCCCTAACAAGCAGTGCAATGTGTATCATACCTGCAGGCAACAATACCGCCGACTCGGTTACTGCTTTCTACGCACGTATGATTCGCAGCGCTTCTTGTCTTTAAATCTATGCTATCCGGTTGCAGTGCAACTCCTTGTTCAGAGCATTGCCCCATAGCTCTATCCCGTAGAATAGGACAGATTGTACAGCACTCATCAAGAGTTGTCTTCTTGATGAAACAGGTCCCCCTATGTTGATAAAAAGCTGAATAAGTGCCGTTAGATCGTCTGCGTAGCTGACCAAGTGTGAATTGACTGGCATCTCAATTTTTAGTAGCCTGTCATACGAGATGTTCCATAAATTAGGTAACAGCCATACTTCGAGTCCCTTCCTTCATGTCGTAGAAAAGACTGCATTTGCATAACTAATGTGACACTTAGAAATGACTTTCTAGCACTTCCACAATATCCACCCGTCTGGCGGATTTAAAAGCATTTTTGACGTCAAGAGTAACTAGCAAAACGACCCTTCGAGCGAAATCGCTGTGCGCCTTGGCGCTCTGGACCATGTTAAAGACTTTTTTGATTGCGTCAATGTCAGAACAACCTTGTCTGAAGATATTCTGCCTTGAAAATAGATCTCAGCGTCACAAATCGTGTCAGCAAGTCTTCCCTTGATAAGTTTTTTGAGTCTAGCATGCATTGTGGTAGGTATGCAGTAGGTGACTCGAGATTGCCCTTAGCTTTGCTGATCACTACAAGCCACGCCTCCTTTCAGCATTCTGGCAATATTCGTTCACGCAAGCAAGCATTGAAAATACTACGCAGCAAGTCTGGACAGAATGAGTAAACCATCAGAAGCACTTCAGCTAAAATTCTGTCTGGTATACAAATCTGTGATGAGACCTGTGTTATGCTATGGGTGTGAAACATGCACCCTAACCCAAGCATCCGCAAATATATTGAACGCCTTTGAGCGATGGGTCCTGAGGCGGAGAATTGGAGCGAAGCTAGACGGAGACTAATGGCGAATTCGATACAACCATGAGCTGTATGAAATTTTTGACCAACCGGAGATCTCAACGATTATAAGACTGCGGAAGCTGCAATGGGCTGGACACATAAATCGTATGGACGAACAACGGATACCCAAGAAGGTATTCGTTGGGAAAATTGAAGGCCGGACACCAGCGGGGAAACCGAGGAAACGCTGGTCTCACTCAATCGACAAAGACAGTTCAACGCTGCCCGGGTTTCGGAATTGGAGGACGCGGTTAAGGAACCGAAACAATTGAAGGCGTTATTTCCAGAAAGCGATGGCCTGGGAGGGGCTCTAGTGCTACGAAGAAGAAAATACTTGCATCTTCTTGGGATCGTCCTCGCTGGGCCCCTTGTCGGAGCTTCTGGCAATCTTTCCACTTTTCGGCGATTTCATAGGACCACCAGTACATTGGAGGCTTGCGGTACCGGAGGTTTTGTCGAGGCATGGAACACTTGCAGGCAGATGTAACATTCTCATAGTTGAGTTCATTTTACCTTTAGGTGCTAGTCCCCAGCTCCTTGACAAAACTTTCGGTCGTGACGATTTTGACGTTAGCACTTCTGTAAACCGTTTGACGCGCACCTTCTCGGTGTTCTCTTGGACCAAACGGGCATCGAAGGGTGTCATCATGGATTGCAGGTGCTATTCACTGGTGATCACTGGCGGCGTAGCTTCTAACGTTTGGTACTTGGGACTTCGAAGCAAAAGTCACGTCCGGAATTCTTCCACTGCAGCCTAATCAACGAAAAGTAGGAACGTGTCCTATATTGAGCACAACGAGTTCAGTTCTAGCTGCCATATTCAGGATCTATTTGCCTCTTGGGTCTGATTAAGGGGCATAACCATTAAATTGCGCTTGCATAGTAGTCGCCTACGACGAGTATGTGAACCTCTGTATTCGAAGCATGCGTCCTCGAAAGCATTGAGCTCAGATTGAAAAGACGGTAAAGGTTCGTTTGGCGTAAGGTATAGACTAACGTGTGTAATTACCGAGTGAGGAACACAAACGGAAACATCTCCTCGCCCCCTGATCTTGCCCTTGGAAGTGGGCACTGTCTTGGACCCAGATGATGGCAGTACGAGATTCGTCAGAACTCTTTATTGGAACTACTTGGTTGTGATGAAAATCCAGCCTGTTATCGAATGTCTTTCTGGTTTCAAAAAAAAATTCCTTTCACGTATTGTGCCTTTTATAAAAGTAGTTAGATTCTCTGATAAATTTATTTCACTATGATGCAAACGCCAAGCTATTTTATTCGCTCAAGACGTGGAAGTGTTGACAGAGCAACTTCCTTTGCCGTTTGTAAAGGCAGGGCTAGTTATTATCGCCAAATCTCTGGAAAATGATAAGAGTTTTCGGTAAATATGGAAAATCTTAAACTTCCTTTATCCTGGCTCTTAGGAAATAACCCTTTACATAGAAACGTTCGGACAACTTTCTCTGATGTATGTATGGACTTAGCTGATATTATTCAAATCTCAAACGTAGAAACTAACCAAATATTACCAGAAGTTCTGCAGTCAGTGCCTTGCCAAAACGTAGATAAAAGATAATTTTCTGTTATTTGTGAGCATAGTTTAATCTTACGAGATTCATTCCATCAAGCAGACGTTACAAAATTCACTGAACAAACTCGTGGGCAACGGTACACTGCTATAGCAACAATCACAAATGTTAGTGCAACCGTTGGAAACGTCAAACATTGGACAAGAAGCGGTATAGACTTGATTCTTTTGGCTGGATATCGTTACTGCAGAAAATGTATTACCGCTAGGATCGAGCCATATCAGCAAGAGACGAATATTGATTTCCTTGCTATTATTTTTGATGTGTGTTAATAATAATGGATCCATATGGGCGCGGCCACAAGGTATCCGTTTGTTGTACACCAATACCTTCTAAAGAATGTAACAAATACTTTTCTGAAAACCGGATCAAAATCGGTTCGGGTAAACGTGAGATAATCGCGGACAAACATACATAAATACATGCATACAAATATTCGGGTCAAACTGAGAACTTCCTTTTTTGAAGTCGGTTAAAAAATAATTTTTCTCGACCACATTGGTCGTCCAGTTGCGTCTTAAGGCTTGGGAAGTAGGACTAATGTTATTCGCCTGCATTCGACCAGGGAGGGGGGGGGGATGATCTGTATTCTGGCAAAGTGCAAATTATCATACTATCAATAAGATGTTTCGTGATGTTTGGTAACTCAACGTTAATTTGTTAGCGGAGTATGTTTCAAGAACGACGGAAGTTGCCGATTGGCACGGGGAGTTCATTTGATGCTGAAGACCGTAGTGGTTAGTGTTTCAGATGCGTTGCGCGGCAAGAAGATGCAATTCTCCTGAGTCATAAGCGAGGTTGGTGTATTTTTAAATGTAACGGTGATTGCGTTTTACGCGCGGTGGAGGAAACCAAAGTAAGTAATTACACTATCAACGAGATTCAGCAGAGATACCGTCTTGATCAAATAGTATAAATTCAGGATAACTTACCCAGAAGTACTTCTTACGGAATAATATACCAATATGAATTGCTAACAAACATTCTTTTTGCTTCCAGTTGTTTAGACTTTTCAGCGGGAACAGAAGTCGAAGTTGAGTATGTCGTCGAGTGGGTAGGGCTCCAAGCAATTCGCGACTAATTGGTTCAGTGCTTTTAGTTTGGTTCGTGGTGTCATAGTTTGAAATTTGTAGATTTCAGTTAGTGTAGATTGTTTCGGTTCGGATTAAAGCAGAATTGGATTTGTTCTTGTTAAAATGTTGGAAGAGTAAAGTGTAACCTTCCTTTTTGGAAACGTTTGGACGGTGGCTGGAATTCGGAACGGGCATAGTGTACTAATGATATGACCCACGATCGTATTCTCCAGCTGCCACCCTTGAGAAAACTATGAGTGCTCGAAACCGTTGACCTTAAGGGTACAGTTCGTTGGCATGGGTCGAGACTTCAGGTTTTGGAATCGCGAGAGGATAATTCGCACTTCCTTCGGGAAGTCATCGAACCAAACGATCCAAAATCATTACAACTTTTTGAGTGAGTGACAGCTCCAATCGTGTGATGACACTTCGGTCACTTGTCAATCCACAGACGTTTTGTTTTACGGAAACGCCGAAAGTTCTGCCAACGTTCAATTCACGGGGAACAACACACTTCAATGGGAAATTTAATTATTTGAGTGGATGTTCCCTTACTACAGCATATGCGCTATAGTAATTTGGGTTAAGATACGCATTTTGATTTACTTCAATTCTATATAATTGATGGAATGACATCCTTATAACTTCTTTCCTCCATTATGAATTTTACATCAAATGCAATAAATCAAAGGAAATATTTAATGCTGTCATAAAATGTGTCAATAATTCGACTAAGCAATATCCATAAGTTATCTATATATCAACCATACCCCAACACCTTAGGAACTATAAATTACTATCGCAGAGTATTTTCGCAAAAGGTCGTGACATTTAATTTCAAAACTTTTATCATCATTTATTGACTCGGTGGCAGATTATATCCAGCAATTTAATAGTCTCCTATAAAATATGCCACTGTACTTACACTACATATAATCTTGCATTAACACTTGGCCAGCTGGGAACGGACTTAGCCGCTCATAATATTTTCAAGCTTTTACTCTAGCGCCGTCGCTACTTATTCATGTTCCAAGATCTTAAGGTTAACATTTCATAATCTTCGACACTCTTGTGGCTTTGGATTGCTTTGCTGAGGAGTTGGTAAGTGGACACAATCGTCGTCTTATTCAGCTTAGCCCGTCATAGTCGTGGTCTTTTCACATGATTCTTAATATGCACTATAAACAGTAAAATCTTATACATAGATACTCGTACTTTAGGAGTGCATCAGCGGCGGTCATACCACCGCGTATTGCTTTGTACGAGTTTCTTAGTAAATAGCTGGAATGGCACGGAACGACGACAACATCTCTTAAGCAGAATGAATGTTTTGAAAGGTAGTTTATTATCAGTTTATGATGGGAATAAAAAGACTCATTATGCGGATAGCTAACCGCAATGCTATTTGCCCGTCTCGGGCTCTATATGATCCGACAATAACATAAGCACCCCATTAAATTCCACACGGTGGTATGCGCCTGAACGGTGCGCTACCACTACGTGGTTGGTATAGAAGTTACAATGTCTGCATCCGCGTCCTTGCCTCCTTTGATATGGACTCGCTTGTATGATATGTATATTAAAAACTTGCATTAGATCGCACGTCGAGGGTTTTAGCTTAATAAAACTGTAATATAGTAGCATTTTATAGTTTCAATATTTAGTAATAAAATCTACTCATCATCATCCATGGAACTCTCATGGGTATTTAGCAACTGCAGAATGGAGGGAACAACGGTTGTCTACTCTATCAATTTAATTATGAATTCTGAAATTCAGCCGGGCCCCAGCACGCTTGCAATTTTCCAGGAAATGGTTGTAAGCGGTGGGGTTTGCTCTTTTATAAATCTGCTTTGAAACTATGTTGTGCTAGTAGAGAGAGGATTAAATGACTTGGACGTGCTAATAATCAAAATTGATTATTAATTCAATCATTAAAATAACTACACAATCCAATTTTTAGGGCTTTGTAAAAAAATGTTTACAAAGACCTACTAGTTTCGCGACCTGTCTGTCCGTGCGTCACAGCAAGTTTTCTCAGAAACTGTAGAAGCTAGAACGCTCAAACTTTGTGGAAAGATCTGAAGTTGTAATCTCTAAAAAGTTCACATATTATGAAATGCTTCAAAATTTTTTAAGGGGGGTCCCCTATGCTGAAGCGACCCTTTAAATTTTTTTTTTAAATGTAGTCGTGATTAGAGCTTTTAGAATCTGAAACAACAAAGGCATTTTTTACGTTAGGGGGTCCAGGGGGAGGCAAAATAAAGGGAGATTCATAACAAGTGTACACATTTTTGTCGAAAAAAAAACATAGTTTTTGTGAAGATTGAGCTGTAATGTCTATTTATTATGAAAATTTGGTCCGTTACAATTAAATATGAAACATTACTTCGGGCATATGTGCACCTCGTGCTGCTTTACAGACTTTCAAACGATTATTGTAATTTTCGATGACATTTTCGCACATTTCCGGCGTTATTAGGCGTATATTGGCTCGAATATTGTTTTTTTAATGCTTCAGTAGTCTAGGGAGCATCAGCGTAAACACGATCCTTCAGAAATCCCCAAAGGAAGAAGTCACAAGGAGGCAAATCACACGATCTCGCCGGCCAATTTATGGGTACATTTCGTGAAATTATGCGATTTCCAAACTTGTTCTTCAATAAATCGATTGTTTCGCGTGATGTGTGGCGTGTAGCGCCGTCTTGTTGTAACGAAATGTCTCTCGAATCCGTTTCAGCCCATTCTGGTCAAAAAAATTTCCAACATGCTTCGATAGCGCAAAGAATTCACGGTAACCGCTTTTCCCTCGTCCGTATTCAGAAAATACAGGCCAATGACTCCACCCCACCAAAAACGACACCAAACAGTGACTTTTTCGGGATACTGGGTTGCTTGTTGAATTTCCATTGGGTTTGTATCGCTCCAATAACGACAGTTTTGTTTATTCACATACCCATCCAAATGAAAATGTGCCCGATCGCTGAAGATCAATGCTTGAGAAAAATTCCCATTTTCCTCCAGCTGTTGAAGGTTCCAATCGATGAACCTCGTCCCATCTCATGATCCAATGGCGTCAGACGTCGGGTTAACTTGATTTTGTATGCATGAAGTTTCGAATTGCGAGCTGAAATTCGTTGCAAATTTGAATAAGAAACATTTAACTGCTGTGATCGACGACGCAAAGACACTTTCGGGTTTTCACGAACATGACGGCTTACAGCTTGAATTTTTTCAGGTGTGCGGACTGTGGGCTTATGAGGGACTTTTTTTTGGTCCAACAGAGTGTGGTTCTCCTCGAAATTCTTCACAATTCTTGAAATAACCCGCGAACTTGGTCGATTATGTGGACCAAAAAATTCACGTAGAGCGCGAAACGTTTGCACTGGCGATTCATTATTTTTGTAAAAATTTTTAACAATAATAAAACGTTTGGCTGATGCGTATGACGCCATGGTTAGAATTGTAAAAGACCAAGCTGTCATAATCTGTCAATATATGGACCTGAAGTTGGTGATAAATAAGAGTTAAGTAAGGCCCATTCACATGTGTACACTTGTTATGAATCACCCTTTATATGAAAAATTTGTGCGTTTTTGATGAATATTTCCTGCCCACTTAGCCCTGTTGAGTTGTCCTGAAGATCACACGGTTGGCATGTAGTATTTTTAAAATTAATTCGAAGGAACTCCTATCCTAATTCTCAACTTTTGACTTTGCATTCATTTCCTCACCACCGTAGCGGTAGAATAACGTACATAGTGTGTCTATTTTTGCATGGTATTCCCAGTAGGCTTAACCCATTTCAATTGAAAAGTGAAAGTGCTTGTGATTTAGACTCGGACAACTCGATGTCAAGAGTGAGTTAGATTAATGATACTATATAATGTAATAATGTAAAATGATGTTAATCCTCAATTAGCAACTAAACCGTAATTTTTTTCCCTTAAAAATTAACTTTAGTTCATATATTTATATAAATGTATTTTTAAGTGTATACAGCTTTTGGATGCCCAGAAATATGTGCATTATGTTGCACTATACCTTGTCAAAAGTACTCTATGGTAGCTAAAAAAGGTTTCATAAAAGCTACCCGTTGAAGTGAAGTTCGTTAAAAATATTATCAATTAGGGAATTGCCTCTGGTTGAAGAAATTCGATTGAATAGAAGATGCAGTCCATATTTTCCCATTAAAATAGCTAGCTTATTTTGACTATTATTTAAAAAGTTTTCATTAAAATCCTCAAAAACTATAGTTTTTACAGATTTTTCATGTTGCGAAGAAAAAAGAGGGTGCGCAAGAAGAGCTGCAGGGAACATTTAAGAGATCTGTCAGTCATTACTAGTCGCACTCCGTCTAGGTTGAAATATAATTCCCTCACAATGACCAGAACCTTTGATTACAACACAAAATGATTTGACATTTAGATTTTGATGTGTTACGCTATTGGAATTTATAAAAGCAATGCAGCCGTATCCCCTATTCACGCTAGAAGTAGATGGTCCATTTGTTCGCTCTATCTCCACAAAATTTTCTATTGTATAGTTTTCAGAACTAGCACTCCACGTTTCCACTAACAAAATAATAGCAGAAGCTTAGATTGCAGAATTAACCGTAATATCAAGCAAATGACTTTCCAAACTCTCCACATTATAGAAATAAATCTGTCTTTCATTCAGACTTCTTTCATCCCTCAGAAATCGAAAACTAGGAACTAAAGGACTATTATCTTTGGGAGGGAAAGGGCCCCTAAACTAAGTTTCTGAAACAATAAACAACCCTTGGGATGTGGTTGCTCTTGAGCATGCAACATACATTGAAGATCTGGTACAACGGGCTAATATATGGACTACCACTTTGTCCATTGTAGCACCTTGACTTTTGTGTATTGTTATGGGTTCAGCTGGCACAACGGGGAGAATTGAGCACGGCGAATTCGTAGATTTGAAGATTTCCGTCTTTTATTATAAAGGAAATGCAATCAATTGGAGACCATTGATTTTTAAGTCGTGACCGGTAAACACCTTTCAGTTGAGCACTACTTGATCATCGAACCCTTGCAACATTTGGATCGAAAAATAGCAGCCACAACCGAAGAGGTCTGCACTCCTCACATTGCATGTTTCTCCCAAAATCAATAGTTTTCAGCACTCCTGCTACTCCATTCATAGTCCATCGGCCAAATCAATACTCATAGTCACCATATATCGGGCACCTATTTTGAGATGAAGTTTCTGGGGCAAGACAAATATCTTTGAAAGTGGTTGAGATTGGATGGATTTTTAAGCTTTCTCTCTGGCCTGAGAGTTTGGCTCCCGAAAAACCTCGTCCAGAGCATTTACCATTGCCCCCTTCGAAACCATATTCGATAATATTCGCTCATTATGCTCATCAACTTGTTTATTGCTGTAGTAAAGGTTAACCGCACTGGAAGCTTCAGCAGGAAAACTTTCTTTAGTAAAGCACCTTGAATGGATCAGGGACAAATCATTTCATGTCATTTAACCAGCCGGCATATTGTTCAATGCACTGGCAAATGCTACATCATCTTTCTGTCGCATTATTTAATTATACATAAATAGTGTGAAAAGTTCCAATAAGGGGGCGCCAGCTAGATAAGCTGAAGAATTTCGGCTGTAATTGGGCTCAAAAACCCTTTTACCACCTACTGGCGTAAGCTGCCTGAGCTCACCAACAGCAATGATCGCAATCAAACCAAATAAATCCTGGCTTGGAAATATTTGCTGAAGTCGACAATGTATTTGATGCAAAGTACGTGATGCAACTATGGATATTTCATCAATAATCAAAAGCTTGAGTCTACATAACTTTGAATATAAGGTATTTGCTACGCTTGTAGATAGTTCTGGCATATAAGAACCAGCTTGAGTAATAGGCAAAAAGAATGCAGAATGAAGAGTTTGTCCTCCTATGCCATACGCAGCTTTACCCGCAATATTTTTATTTCCTCAGCCAGTAGTTGAAGTAACGACTTAGACTCTGGTTCATAGCTTTGTTGAGAACACTTTCCCCAACACCTGCCCCACCGCTTTTGAAAGTATACATGGATGGCATGAGTGGGGACAGTGTTTCAAAATAATATGATATATGTAGCAAAAAATCTCGCTGGTCATTATTTAAGGAGCGTGTTAGTTCCATTAAAGCCTCATTGCTTAAAGACAGAGCCTGCCGAACAAACTCAACTGAGTTCTCTTCCCTTATATTACTAGGCTTAGCTCCAGGTATTAAATCTTCCATCACGTCACCCAGTTGGGGCTCATATTAAAATTCTTTCAAGGGTTCATGAGCATTTTCGATTTCCTTTACAAGTATATTATCCACATCCTCTTCAGCCTCTTCAACAAAGTTAAAAAGGCGTTCAAAATCTTCCGGCGTCCGTATGCGATTGAAAAGTTGGCTTTTGTTGACAATTTCACCAACGTTTTCCTTAAACTTTCTTTTCAGATCTAAAGTAGGGTCTAACAGCTCCATTTCTTCATTTCTCCATGGAAAATAAAGCATTAGTTGGTGACGATAGAAGTCAATATGGTTTTCTATAATAGAAAACCTGCTGAAGCGGAGAACTCTAGGGTTTTGACGGCAGCGAATAAACCCTAAGCTACTTAATAGTTTCACCCGTTTGCCACGATTTTCTTGACTTGTATTTGCTAAATCATCATCCAAAATAGCGAAATTTGATGCTTTATTGTGGAAAAGTCTTACAATATATTATTCAAAGCATTTTCCGTCGGAAGGTACAACAGTTCCCCATCTTTCAGGCAATTTATGAATTCCATCCCAAAAAAATTGCGCCGGCTTGGCGGCCAAAAAAGAATCTATCCAATTACGGATGCCTTGATCTTAAGTGAAGCGTATTCCGGTGAGGGCGTTTTGCATGGAGCGAAATAAATGAATGTTAGACGGAGCAAGGTCCGAACTATAAGGCGGGTGGGCCGAAACTTCCCATCCATTACTGTCCAAATAGTTTTTCACGGGTCTTGCAACATGCGGCTGAGCGTTGTCATGATGAAAAATTATAGCCTCGTGTCTGGTCGCATATTCCGGGCGTTCGATGATGGCACGCTTCAAACGTATTAATTGTATTCGGTTCAGGTCACCTGTGATTGCCTGGCCCGATTTCAACAACTCATAACGGCCCCTTCTGATCCCACCAAATACACAGCATAACCTTGGAGCCATGGATATTTGGCTTCACCGTTGATTTGGCTGGTTGGCCGGGCTTCACGTATAACTTTTTGCGCTTGGGATTGTCATAATGGATCCATTTTTCATCCCCAGTCACGATCTGATGCAAAAATGATTTCTTTTTATGGCGCTCAAGCAGCATTTCAGACATACAGAAGCGCCGTTCAACATCTCTCGGCTTCAACTCATAGGGGACCAAATTACCTTGCTTCTGAATGTATCTGGCGGCTCACAAACGTTTCAAAATGGCTGGCTGAGTCACTCCCAACGATTTGGCAAGTTCGTCTTGCGTTTGACAGGAATCCTCATCGAGTAGCGTCTCCAATTCTTCGTCTTCAAACTTTTTTGGCTGTCCTGGGCGTTCTTTGTCTTTGATGTCAAAATCGGTACTTTTGAAGCGTTGAAACAATTCGAAGCACTGTTTTCGCTAAAGCCTCGTTGCTATAAACTTCTGCAAGCAAACGATGACTTTCCGCAGCAGTTTTCTTTGCAAAAAAATGACCCAACAGAACCTCCCGCAAATGCTGTCTTTTTCTCCAATTTTCGAAGTTATTCATCGTGAACAAAAATAATGATGCACACAAGATAAAATTGTTTTGTTGACTGATTTTGATAGTTGTCAAATGTACCTTAAAAATGATATATATATAAAGTTAGAGCTTTCACGATATTTGTTAGTACGGACATCTAGCGTAAAATTCCGGTTATTAAGTTGTATACCCAATATCACTCTCGTCTGGTTTTGATATTGACTTTCCCTGTTTTGAATACGTGAAGAAAGCAGCAAAGTAAGCGAGACACATGTTTTCGAAATATTGGCTTTTTGGACGGTTTACATAAAGGTCCAGCTGTCCACTTTGAAAAATTGCAGTACTATTAGGATCCATTTTTCTGACCTCTTCAACACTTTTCAACCTATGAACCCGTTTTTCTGGAATATTTGTGTTGATAAAAACTTCACTTTCACTTGCCTTTGACATAAACATGCCGAGCAATGAATAAATGGCTTCTTGCGCGGAAATTTCTGAGGAATTTAGGAAAACGTTTGAAATGCTGCGAAGTGACTCACGACTGCTTTTGTTCCCTTGGTTTGCCTCTTCAACTGCAGCTCTTAATAATTTGGACATAACACAATCAGCCTTATTAATGTAATTCACTATGTAAATAGACCAAGCGAGAGGATCGGGTTTAAACTGTATATCCATGTTAGCTCTATGAAGAGATAACTTTTTTTTTGAGTATGGATTTATCATCACTTCCTTTGGATCATGCTTCAAACAAAATTTTTGGCTTCTTTAATAAACTACGAATAGCCATTATATATTCGTCCCGAGAAACTTGCAAGTACTTTAAAAAATCTTCAAAACTTTCAATCTCAACAGGAATATGTTCCAGTTTGTCTCGTATTACATTCCCCAGCTACTTCCAATTCTTGAAGTCAGGCTCGTTTGTATCTGATTCTGTTAGAATTTGAGATTTATCAACAGGGTGAATTGGTATATCGAACCTGCAAGGGCGCCTAGGTCTAGGATGACATGCATGTGTATGCTTATGTGTTTGCAAATCAATAAGGTCCTGAGTTACTTGTGTTTTGCTGCAAGATATTATTTCATCCACAAATTCAATAATATCCCCATAAGATGAAATTGTTTGAAGGTCAAAAGATGGTGCATTTTTGAGCCAAGTCCACATATGAACATGTGGTGACAAACGATATTGAAATTCGATTCTGTAGTAAAAATTGCTGATTTTATAATGTTTGAACGGTCCATCGGGAGTTGACCAAGTTTTTTGAGCTCCTGAAACCTTATATTAAAATAAGTACTACATATAAAAGGATCGACCTGAATTAGCCCTGCTTTTTCCATATATAGAAGATCAGCAGCTTCTGATTTTGTGATCTCTTCTTTATCAACTACTGATTTTAACTTTTTGATTAACTCTGGCCATTTTGTTTCTGCACCGGAGAGAGTTAAAAACAAGGTTGGTATACCAAATTGCCTCACCATTGCAAGAAGTTTCTTTTTTGACACCCCCAGTGCGATGGCGAGTTTTGTATAGCTGAGAAAACTTTGTAGCCATAATCAGATTGGATGAGATTGTTAACAAATTCAACATCCAAAATATTTCTAGCTGTCACCACTTTCCCTTGGGCTGATTTCTATCGCAAGCATATTGATATTCTATTTTTGTCATTTAATGTGTGTTACTTTTTAAGAGCTGTGAACAAATAATCAGCCCTGACAGCTCTCTTATCTAGCCACGAAATCACCTACTGGCGTAAGCTGTCTAAGATCACCAACAGCAATGATCGAAATCCCACCCAATAAATCTTTGCTTCGAAATATTTGCTAAAGTTGACGATGTATTTGATGCAAAGTACGTGATCCAACCATGGATATTTCATCAATAATCAAAAGCTTGAGTCTACATAACTTTGAATATAAGTTTTTTGCTACACTCGCGGATAGTTCTGGCATATAAGAACCAGCTTGAGAAATAGGCAAAAGGAATGCAGAATGAAGAGTTTGTCCTCCTATGCCGTACGCAGCTTTACCCCAGGAGCACACAGCAATATTTCTATTTCGTCAGAATTAGAGCCAGCTTCCCTGTTGAAGTAACGGCTTAGACTCTGGTTAATAGCTTTAATGCGAACACTTTTCCCAACACCTTTCCCACCGCTTATGAAAGTATACATAAGTGGCTCGAGTTTGGACAGTGTTCCAAAATAATATCATATTTGTAGCAAAAAATCTCGCTGGTCATTATTTAAGGAGCGTGTTAGTTCCATCAAAGCCTCATTGCTTAAAGACGGAAGCTGCCAAACAAACTCAACCGAGCTCTCTTCCCTTATATTATTAGGCCTAGCTCCAGGTATTAAATCTTCCATCACGTCACACAATTGGGGCTCATATTCAAACTCAATCAAGGGTTCATGAGCATTTTCTATTTCCTGTACAAGTATTTTATCTACATCCTCTTCAACCAAGTTAAGAGGGCGTTCAAAATCTACCGGCGTCCGTATGCGATTGAATAGCTAGCTATTGTTAGCAATTCCTCAAAACTTTCTTTTCAGATCTAAAATAGGGTCTAAGTGCTCTATTTCTTCATTTCTCCATGGAAAATAAAGCATTTGTTGGCGCCGATAGAAATCAATATGTTCTTCTGTAATAGAAAACTTGCTGAAGCAAATAACTCTAGGTTTTTGACGGTAGCGAATAAGCCCTAAGCTACCTAATAGTTTCACCCATTTGCCGCAATTTTTTTTTACTTCTTCTTCTTCTTTTTAGCACTGCAGCCCCTTTCGGGCCTTCGCTTCCTGCAAATAGTGCCTTCAACTGTCTCGGTTCGTTGTCTGCGTCTTCCAATTCAGAAATCCGAGCAGGGATTAACTGTTCGTCGACCAAGTCAGACCAGTGTTTCCTCGGTTTCCCCAACGAATACCTTCTTGAGTATCCGTTGTTCGTCCATACGATTCATTTGTCTTACAATCCTTGAGACCTCCGGTTCGTCAAAAATTTCATACAGCTCATGGTTGTATCGAATTCGCCATTGGTCCTCGTCTAGCTTCGCTCCAATTATTCACCTCAGGACCCGTCGCTCAAAGGCATTCAATATATTTGCGGATGCTTGGGTTAGGATTCATGTTTCGCACCCATAGCATAACACAGGTCTTATCACAGATTTGTATACTTGGAGCTTTATTTTCCTGTGTATGCAGCTAGTCTTCAAGATCGTCAATACTGAATAGAATATTTTATTTGCGAGCTGTATTTTTCGGTGTATTTCGTCTCATTCATTGCCAATCTTCGTTATTTTGGCGCCTAAATACACAAATTCGCTAACATTCCCGATACTGTATTCGCCAAGTGTGATATTTTGTGTATTTGAGGTATTTTTCCTCGACTACGTCATGAGCTTTGTTTTACTTTCGTTGAATCGTAGCCCTACTAGTTTTGCTTCGCTGTCGAGTTTCAGGAAGAGTTCTTTGGCAGTTTATAATGACCGTGGCAGAATGTTGATATCGTCCGCATATACCACTACTTGGGTCGACTTGTTTAGTAATGTACCTCGCGTATCGACAGGTAGCTTCCGTATGACGTACTCCAGTGCCAAATTGAATAGCAATGGGGCCAGCCCATCTCCCTGCTTTAGTCCGATATTTGTGTCAAAGGCATCGGTGAGTTGGTTATTGATGCGGACTTGGGAGGTCTTCGACGTCATTGCCATTTTGGTAAGACGGACTAATTTGGGTGGGATGCCAAAGCAAGGCATAATTTGGTACAGTACGTTACGATCAATACTATCGTATGCTTGCTTGAAGTCAACGAAAATTTGGTATACGTGTTGAACTCCCAGCATTTTTCAAGTACCAGCTTCACTGTGAAAAATTGCTCTGTTGTTGATCTACCTGCCCTAAGACCATCTTGATACTCCCCAATAATACTGTTGGCGTATGATTCGATTTTATTTTCTAAGATTTTAGAAAATATTTTGTACGCCGTATAAAGTAGTGATATGCCTCTATAATTTTCGCACTCTAGCCTGTCACCTTTTTTGTGAATAGGGAATATAATTGATTGGCTCCACTCTTTCGGTATATGTTGTTGTTGCCAAATGTACTGGATGACTTTGTGAATAGCTTGATGAACACTACTGCCACCTATTTGATGAGCTCCACTGGAATCTCACCGATGCCCGGCGCTTTATTATTCTTTTGGGCTTTGATGATGGAACAAATTTTCTCCAGAGTTGGTAAGGCTAATGAAAGGTCTCCATAGACATCTATAGGCTCCGATGTTCTGGAGCTGTGCGGAGGATTAAGGAGGTTCTTGAAATATGATGCCTTAATTTTGGTTTCAACAGCGATAATTTGCCGCTGTCATCACGACAGGGCGTGGTTTTAGGCTGATAACCACGTTTCAGGCTTTCCACTACATTGTATGCTTGTCTCGTGTTGTTGCTCACTAAACTTACATCTATACTTCTCAATTGGTTGTCATAGTATTGTCTTTTCTTAATCCTAATTATCTTATTCGCTACTCTTCTGAGATTTTCATAGTGTTCTCTCTTTGTTCTGGTTTTCTCGCCTACGTATTCTTTGTACGCCTTATTCTTTTTATCCAGCGCGTTCTGGCACTCACCATCGAACCAATCATTCCTCTTGCGCCGGGCTTGATGTCCAATCGTCTGATCTGCCATGGTCCTGATAGCCGCCTTCACTTCCACCCAGAGCTCGTTGCTCGTCTTTAACGGCGCGTCTGATAAGATGGGAGCCAGCTTGTTGTCGAGGGTATCCGTGAAATTTTTGGCCATAGACGCCGTTTGGAGCCTTTCGATGTCAAATTTTCGCAGCGGGCTGGTCTTCTTTGAATATGCCTTTGACATATGCCACCGATAGGTTAATTTGATCAAGTAATGATCTGAGTTACAATTGGCTCCTCGGTATGTATGGACGCTAATTATGCTCGAGGCCCAACGTTGTTGGATCAGAACATGATCGATTTGATTTTGTGTGATGCCATCCGGTGGTACCCGCGTCGATTTGGGAAGCAAGTCGAACGTATGACTAGATTTCTGCTACATGCAAAGTCAATCAGGCGCTGGCCGTTGTCATTTGTTTCATCGTGGAGGCTATATCCTCCAGTCGTTCCCCGATAAGTTAGCTCATTGCCAACCTTAGCGTTGAAATCACCCAGAATAATTTTTGTGTTGTTCGTGGGCAATGAGTCGACCAGTCTTTTCAGGTGATTGTAAAACGATTCCTTCGTCCTTTTCTTCGGTTGGGGCGAAAACATTTATCAGCCAGATTTTGAAGAATTTCGCTTTTATACGGATCGCACACAACCGTTCGTTGACTGCCTTAAAATCAATAACGTGCGATTTGAACTCCCTATGCACAATGAAGGCCACTCCGAATTCTCGTTTTCCAGTAGGCATCCCACTTTTAAATATTTTTGCGATCTCACGTCTTGAATGTCGTTTCCAGTCCAATTCGTTTCCTGGACTGCCAGTATTTTTAATTGATATTGACTGGTCTGTTGTAAAAGGTCTTTTACAGCGCCAGGGTAATTGAGTGATCTGACATTCCAGGATTCAATGCCACAGTCCTTTTTTCGTTTGCGAGGTCGTTGCGGTGAGTCCAATCCATTCCGAGGCCTATCTGCAGGTTTCGAAACAATTAAAGATTTTCCAGGGAAGCGGAGTTAGCCCTCGCCCAACCTCCATTCCGGCGACATATTTATTACGTCGGTTCCGTTATCAGGCGTGGAAGGTTCGCCTTCACTTTCTTACGTCCTTACAAAGGAGGTGTAAGTAGGATTTAGTAGCAGAGCTGTAGATGTATTTACAGTCATTGGCATTTCTTGACATTTTATGTTGCATTATTGGGGAGCCAGTAAACCCAATGTGCATCCCGAGAGCATTTACTACCATTTAATTGGGAGTTTGGGATGAGGAATCATGGAAGCTATGGGTTGGAGAAACAAGGGGTTCCCTCCTCCTTTCTCAAACGGGCTTGGGACCGTCAATGGCGGAGTTTTGTCGAATAATTACATCGTTCAATTGAATACATTTATTTTTTCTTAATTGGCTCTGATTGTTCTAAAAGAACTAAATTTTTGTAGAGTTTAGAATCAGCCGAGCGTGCAAGTGACAGCGTGGAACAAGCGATAGAGACGCACAATTGGCCTAAGTATTCGGCTTGTGACGCATCTATCTCCCTTCCACTCCAACCAACTCATTTTTTTCAGTTAACTGTTTAGCGCTAACCTAATTGGGTTATTTTCAGTAAACTGTTACGCGCTAGGCTAATTGAGAAGTCTGGACTTGCTTAAAAACCCATCAATGGGCTAGAGACAAATATTTTTTGAGTTTATCCTATTTTGAGTGAAAAAAGACACACGCTTTAAGTAGACGGGACGATTGTTTTGCAACAAAGTTAGAGCAAAATGTAGTTTTATTACTTTAATGAACACTGATCCGTATCCTGCGAGTGCATTGTCTTATGTTGCATCTCAAGCAAATGTTATAAAATAAAATATCTTTGTCTTCAGGAAAATCCCAAGCCATTGATAAATCTTTCATAATGATAGCGAGTGATCGTTTCAGGTGATGGAACTGTAAACAGGTATTATTTTCTAATATTTTTCTGAATTATCTCAGGCTAAATGGAGTAGTTTTGATTTGAAAATTATTGAAAAAACAATGATAAAAATTTATAATTCGTAATTAATGAAATGTATATTTCAGCACGCGTATGAAACAATCATCAGTATTTCGAATTCTACGTCTAGCACTCGTTGCGTGTAGACGTGTTTTTAATCGCTCCTGTCGTTAATTTCAAAAATTAATTAATTTTTCGCAAAAGTCAGTTTCAAACAATTGCAATATTTTTTTACGAGCCAGTCAAAAGCAAATTTTGATTTTATTTGGAAAACCATCACCGTCGAATTATTCGAGCATTTATCGAATACCTGAAATTCATTTCCTGAAGAAATATCAAAAGTGGAAATACGTTCAAGGGAAGTCCCGGTCTGAGAACATTCCCTCTAGTCTCGCTGCGAAAGCGACGAGATGGAGGAGCCTGATGGCTTCAGCCATCAATCAGGATCATGCCCATCGCCAATGATGACGGGCGAAAAAAAACTAAAAAGAAGTCACGAGAATAAAGCAGAAAAACCGACAATCCTATCGGTTATGGAAATCAAACAGCTTATCCAAGAAAAAGAGAAAGTTGAAAAAATCGAAAAAGAAAATGAAGAACTCAAGCTTTGAGCTAAATCGTTAGAAGCACTTGTTGGAAAGTTAACATTCAACAAGGATAAAGAAAGCAAGAAAGGCTGACAAGCAAACCCAAAAACCGAAGACAAGAAAATTAAAAAGCCACAGGAAGAAGCTAATCAAGAGGATGTCCTCAGCGCAGGAGGCGCAAACGACAGCAGAAATTATTATGCAGCGCTAGCTGGTCTTGAAGAAACGCTGAACGTTGAAGAGGATACAGGTAAAACGTCAAAATTAGATAATGATTTCATTGAATATCTTAAAATTAAAAATCGGGAGAAAACCAAAAGGTTTATCTGCTGGTCCGTCCGTTAACATTAATGAAAAAAAAGAAAAAGTCCCACCAATCAATGTGTTTGGGCAAACGGGCAAAGATATGGTTCGGCTTTTGGCAGCCGAAAATAAACTAAAAGATTTTCAGATAAAAAGAGTCAATGCCGATAAGTTGACAATCAGGACTAAGTCGCTGGTTGAATTCCAGGCAACAAAAAGTGCCTTAAATTCTGGAGATGTTCCGCATTTCACTTACACCCCGAAAAGCGAGAAGAACCAAACCTTTTTATTGAAGGGTCTGGACTGTGGTGAGGACACAGTCGATCTCCTTCAGGTGCTCCAAGAAGCTGCACCAGAAATACAATTCATTACAGTCAAAAACTTTGCAACGAGAAGATCGATTGTGGAGCGCAAAAACTTGCCTCACTACTTAGTCCAGATTTCGAGCAAAAGTAGTTTGAGTGCCCTACAGAAAATACGGTACTTGAACTTCCGCGTAGTGAGGTGGGAACGCCTCCAGAAAAGTGAGGTCAACCAGTGCTACAGGTGTCAAAGATTCGGGCATTCGGCTGCCAATTGCGCCATGAAATATAGGTCTGTTAAATGCAAAGACATTCATGCTCCCGGCGAGTGCAAATTGGCTCAGGCGGAGCCAACAGAAAAACTATATTGTGTGAACTGCGGTGCCTGTGGTCATCCAGCATCATATCGAGGATGCCCCCGGTATCAAGATGCAAAGGTTAAAGTCACTCCAAAACAAAGTCAATCCCACCGCAGTTTGATACCTACCAACTTCGTCAAGCCCGGGGTGTCATTTGCACTTGCTGCAAGAGGACCAGCAGACAATGTAAATAAAATAAATAATGTATGAGCTGCTCCTTAAAATTTATCAGCAACTAAATTCCTTATCGGAGCGAATCGATAAACAAGATTCGAAAATTAACATTGTTTTTCAGCGTTTAGGGCTTTCGAATGCCTCAAAATAAGTTGTCATCCAGCCACATTCCTACGGATAGGATTCATCTCATCTCGATCAACGTCAACTCCATTGTTACTATACATCGGCGTGATTATCTCCTTGAATTCATTGCCAGACAAAAGCCTGACATCGTGCTTCTCACCGAAACCCACCTCAGCTCATGGCACTCCATGAGATTCAAGGATTTTGAGTTCGTAAGAAACGATAGGGTAACAGGTGATGGGGGAGGTGGCACCGGGATATTGGTTCGAAGACCCTATCGTTTCCAAAATATTGAAAAAGTCGAATTCAAAAGCTTTGAATCTCTTGAAGTGTCCGTTATTAAAATCTCACTGCCAGGTGGGGATAACCTCTTCGTTATCTCTGCCTATGCAACTGGTGGAACTGTTCTCAAGCTCAAGGAGGAGCTCAATTCCTTGTTCGAAATACTCGAATTGAACAGGCTGCATAACTACTATATTCTTGCTGGTGACCTGTACGCCAAGCATACATCATGGCTGAACGCCACCAATAATCCAAGAGGTGTATTCCTGAAATCATGGGTAACAGAGAAATAAATTGAATACAGGTGCAAGCTATATGGGTCGGAGTTCCCGACATACCCTAGGACAAATTCATATTTGGATCTCTGCATTGCTGACGCAAGACTTGAATTCAGCTTTAATAGTCCTCAACGGAAACTGCAGGTGCTTCCTTACGATAGCGACCATAACGCAATCGTAATGGAAATCAATCATCAAAGGGATGATTTCTTCCTCATTCCAGTTCAACATGAAAATCATCGGTTGAATTTCAAAAAAACAGACTGGGGAAAGTTTCAAAAGAAGTTTAATCGTGAGTACCAGAAGCAATGTCCCCCTTCTGATGGTGGCAACTCTTGCTCAATGGTTCCTAATGACAGGAATCTAACTGACGATGAAATAGATGTCTATTTGTCGAAGTTAGAGAAGCTGACGTTGGAAACGATTGAGAAAGTAGTTCCAAAGATTAAACATCGAAACAATATAGAAGGATATGAAACACCAACCATCGCAAAGTTGAAAAGATTGAAAAGCCTCCTTCTCACACGCGTCAACAATAATTATCGACGATTTTTGGACTACAACCATCCCTCGTTGTCTTTGTTGAAATTACATCTGAAGAATGTCCGGAACTTAATCCGGTCATACTTCAGGAGTGAGGTCAGCAATCAATGGGCGGAAAAACTGAGGGGTATTAGCCCACAGGACCCAGACGGCGTGTTCGCGAAAGTGAATAGCATATTCCGCAAGAAGTCTCGAGTGAAGGTATCGAATCTTGAAGTCACTAGTGATGAGATAAATCTTCTCGATAGGGCTGGTATCGAAATTGATAGTACGACTCCAGATAGAAATGGAAACAGGATTATTTGTGAAGGATTGCAGAAGCTTGCCCTGATTGGAACACATTTTGAATTGGTTCATCTACCAAACCCTGAGAGAGGGAACGAAATATTTTCAGAGGTCGTTGAAGCAAAAGTTTCCGACTTCAAATCAAGCCTAAACGGCCAATCAATTCTTCATTTCAATGAAACATTAACATCTGACCTCATACCGAGCTTGAATCTTGTTGATTATTTTGTCAGCTATGAAGACTTGTGTTTCATATTTCGCAAGATAAACAACAAGAAATCATGTGGTACCGATGGTATTCCAAATATAGTTCTCCGACATTTGCCTGAGGTTGCTATTAGGAACTATTGCATATTGTTCAACAACATGTTGAGCAATTCATATTTCCCAAATCAGTGGAAAAAGGCTAAGGTATTTCCGATCTTGAAGAAAGGAAAAGAATCTTCATGCCCCAAAAGCTATCTCCCAATCAGCTTGCTGCCTAACATCAGCAAGGTGTTTGAAGTGATACTCAACAGAGCATTAAACGCCCACATTGAGGAAAATGAGTTGATGCCGAATTGCCAATTTGGTTTCCGTGCCAGGCATTCGACCACACATGCAATAACGAAAGTAACCTCAGACATCTGTTGGAAACTAAATGATAGACAATGTGTTGGAGCATGTCTCATTGATATGGAGAAAGCCTTTGATACGGTATGGTTAGATGGACTAGTTTTCAAAATTCTTCAGGACAGGTTCCCCAGACACGTTGTCGCCATGATGTGTAATATGTTATACGGGAAATCCTTTGTTGTAACTGATGGAAATCTGACAACAATGCGCGAGTTCAAGGTCTCGAATGGTCTACAGCAGGGAACAGTTACTGCGCCTCTGCTCTTCTCAATCTTTATTCGCAAGCTATTGAACGGCTTTGATTTCAACGTCTCGCCAACGTGATCATTGGTAGCGTTTGCTGATGATCTGATCATCTATACGGCAGACAGAAAAGCTACAATAGTTCAGAGCAATCTCCAAAAAATGTTCAATGATGTACAGCTGTACACTGACAATTGGCGAATGAAAATCAATGCGCAGAAGTGTGAAACAATCTTGTTTCGGACAACGCTGCAGGGGGTCAGTCAAGACCTGAAACGTAATTGGAAAGATTTCCACATCATGGCTGGTGAGAGTAGTCTAGAACGGGTTCCACATAAATCCTGTGTTCGATACTTCGGTGTTTATCTCGATCAGTATCTGTACTATACTGAACATGTGAAAATCATGCTCAGTAAGGCACTAAAAGTAGTCATGGCCCTTCGAAAACTCTTTCATTCCAGATACATTGATCAAAAAGTCAAAGTTATCTGTTACAAGACACTGGTTAGACCAGTTTTGACATATGGATGTCAGATCTGGTACAACCAGAGCGCTAGTACTATGGAAAAATTAAGAGTTTTCGAAAGGAAATGTCTTCGTGCATGTACTGGTTTGTACAGAAAGCCTGAGACGGATTGGAAACATTATATATCGAATAGAAGAATTTATCAAACTGCTGAAGTGACGTGGGTCGATATCTTCATATTGAAACTTCTTCGGAATCATATCGCAAGATCTGTGACTGTGAGTGAAAACCCTTGGATTTCACAGCCGTTCCACCCTACAGACGGGTATATAGCGACTTGCCTCGCTACTGGCTTCATTCCTCCAGAAGCATTTGTGTACTTGGACATGAATCGATATGTTTTTGATTCTGACGGCATCCCAGTCATATATCACATATATCGACGGGCCACCGATAAGAAGATAAAATATCCTCCTAATTTGAGTTCACGAGACCAACGATTTCAATAGAGATACTCATTTGCTAGATTCGTTGAAGCTGATCGAGTTGAGACGGCGCAATCCAGGTATTGGTGGCTGAATGACAATGTCTAAATTATTTGTGTTTATTTTCAGTTTCGGTGTCTTTTCGTTATTTCCTTTTTTTGAGTTTTAGCTCATTATTGCTACATTTAGTGTTGTTATATATTTTTGTTAAAAATTAAGGTATAGGTTAGGTATATGTAATGTTTACTATATTCCGTTAGAGATGAGATTAAACACTTAGGTTAGGAACATTGTTACAGAATTTTTTAGTATAAGATAAAGTTTTTTGATTGTTTTTTATTAGAAATAAGTTAAAACATATTAGGTGTAGGATCAAAATTTCACTGTTGTGTCTTAATTATAAATAATTTGAGGATAGTGTTGGTTGGTTTTTTCTCCTTTTTCCAATTAAATTTAAAAAAATGTAATAATCGCAATTAATTGAATTTGCTATAGTTTTTTTTTTGATGAAATCAGTTTATGATAACGTACAAATTTAGAGAGCCATTTGGGCCATTAAGTTTTTTTTGATTGTTATTGTTTGGAATTTGCTTTATATTCTTTTAAAATTTATAACAATTAGTATTAAATAAAGCGCTTTTGACTTTGACTTATCATCAGTATTTCTCAATTCCTAGCAAATTAAGCGATGGACGCGACTCGTAAATTAGGTTGTGGACGCTTGTAGAGCATAGCAAGTTATCTCATTTAGCATCCTGTTCAACTAGCTCCAGCTCTTGAAAACCTCCAAACGTTTTTAACTTTATAAAATTTATTAAATCACCACTTAGATCTTTTCAAAACGTTTGATCCACTCATGTAATTTCTACCAACTTCGACAAAATTTGCCCCCCCCCCCCCCCCCCGCAAAGACGCGAAAACAGAGACTATTATATTTTCAAAGGATTTCTCAAATTTTATTTCTCAAAATGCTTACTCAGGCTATTTGATATACTACATCGGCTCGATTAGAAAGTGCAATAATTGTCAGTGAGCCGTTGATACCAGTCGAATTGATATTAGGTTGAATTGCTTACAAAGCCCTTCTGGCAGGAGCCCTCTCCTGCTTACTCAACTTGTTTAATTCTTATATACTAAACAGATACAGTCCATATGCTAACCAAGTAAGAAAATTCTAAACTATCCGCATACAACGTTTTTAATTGTCAACTCGTGCAGAAAACCATATTGACTTGGGAGCTATTCATCAACGTTTGGTATGTACCAATAAAGTCTGCATTAATCGTTATAAGATAGCTTCATTAATGACCAAACACGGTACCAATCTGACCTCTTCAAAAAATCAACAAGAACTGGTCGAATTAAATTGCAACAGCTGACACAGAGCGTATTCCTGCCGTAGAAATTTAATACCCTTTTATTGGCGGAACTAATTGCATTCAAGCGGAAAATTAGGAATCCGAGAAATTCACTACGCCAGCATTATCTAGATATTTACTTAGTTTCTAACCACAATACTACATTCAAGACCGTGACTCGCTTGTTCGCGGTGTAATGCGGTTAATGTTAATGTCGGTAAGAAAAGGCTGCAAGTAGCTCACTGGCTTTATTTGACTCAATGACTGACTGACTAGCTGACTGACAAGATATTTTCAAAAAAAGGCGGTCTTATCTGTTTTCTTTTATCTGCTTCGTTTTTTCTGGTTCAGCAGGAATTATGATGAAGAGGTAACGTAAATTGGATTTCAAGGAAAACGTTAAATGATTCACCAGACGACGAGATTGTAATGAAGATGCCGATCAAGGAACTTATATAAGGTGCTTATTTAGATAAATGTCAGACCCATGTTTTGTCTTATGCGAGGTTATTGGCGTGGAAACATCCAACGACGATGAAAGTTATGCAGGGATTAACATTTTATAAGGCAGTTACTGCAATGATGCATTTAAAGATGAGCTCATTGCATTTGCATGCTTACAAAATGCTAAACTAGAAAGAGTCCATTAAATATACGAGTGGAACTTCCTCTACATTCAAATATAATAATCAGATTTCATCCACTTTAGCTCAATTTAATACTCTTTGATAGAGTCCATGGAGACATCTTCTTGGAATAAACAGCAGCTGCTGGGTACTAACAAAAGTTTTTGAAATTCCTAGAAAAGTATGTTCATCATTAGGTTAATACATTCACATTACTAAATTTCGTTTCCCTTATTTATATCCAGTTACACACTTTTTCAAATCCCTCGAAACGAAACGTTACAATGACAAACGACATTCATATTTCTTCACTACTCTGCAAAAGCTAGATAAAGCCATTGAAACAAACACCGGGTAAAGTCATGAATTCAATTACGAAATTCAATGAATTACGTCTTGATTCATAAATTTCAAAAGGAGAAATCTTTAGTGAATCTTTCGCAAAACACGTACTAAAATAAATTTGAAAATTTAAATCCTATGTGCTTATCCCTGAATCCTGAAACGAGTTCGTGTTGTGGAAAATACAACATGCACGTGTAGGGAATTTCAAATGGTTAAATGCACTTAATAGATCAAGCGTTTGTTGCAGAAGACATTTGCTGTTTAGAAAGATGGTGAAATAAGAAGATACTTTAAGACGGGATGGTAGAAGTGAACGAAAGTGATTATATGAAGACTTGATTCATTTTAGGAAGGAAATCTTAGTTGGTGGGAGCAGGTATTCGGTACAGAATTAAAAGTGACTGTTATTAAAATATTTGTAGTGCAGTCACTAAAGTATTTTCGCTGAAAAATCGTTAGAACTGCACCGATTGCCTTGAAATTTTGATAGTAGATGCAAAATAACATGAATTACACTCCAGGGAGTGAATACTACCCTTTCTTAGAGCTGTAATTATTAATATTCAAAGTAAACCTGAAAATCGAACTAATTTAAATCAAAGAATGTCATATAACATCTTTTTTATAATCCAATAGTTGAGTTTCGGATCTAAAGTAAAGCTGATGAAAAAACAAAAATAAATTTGTTTTTTAGTTACTGTCTTAGTCGGAATAGGAAGCGAGATATGGCTCCTTCAATGTGATTTTTCGTTTGCCGTTAATGTATTTAAAGATTTCAACATTCAGGGAAAACGAACAATTTTTCGAGGGAAACTTGCGAATATTGTTACGATTAATATCAAAATAATGCATTTTAAATACTACTAGCGGCCTTTATGACGAACTATGTGTATCTACTTGCCTGTATCATATGACAATAAATTTAGTCTTTGACAAACCACCACGCGAGTTTCATCAGGTTATGGGCCCAGTGCCATTTTAACGCAATATCAAGTTTCTATATTGTGCGGAAGTAATAATGTCGACGTCGGGGTACTTAGTAAATGTGCCAAAACTCAAAGGACGCGAAAATTATGACGATTGGGCGTTCACAACAAGCAAATTTTGTTACTTGAGGGTATTGACATTGAATATGTGCCAGAGACTATCAGTAGAACTGAGATGAAGCAAGCCAAAACAATTGAATGTTTTAGTGTGGCATTTTTCAACGGCTGCTATAGCACAGAAGCCTGATATGTCGATTCAGGCGCAAGCGCACACATGACATCAAATCAAAATTGTTTATTCCAACTCCGACCAGTGCACGAAAACAAAGAAATCGTAGTGGCAAATCAAACGACGGTGCCTGTAGTTAGTGTTGGTGGAACACAAATAACGACATGCGTAAACAGTTGTCAGTATGATGTGATTGTGAAGAATGTATTGTACATACCTAATCTCACGGCAAACTGATTGTCCGTAAGCAAACTTATAGTTAATGGCAATAGAGTAGTGTTCAAAAAGAATGTCTGTTTGATATACAGCCAAGTGAATGAGCTCATTGGTACAGCGAATTTGATAAATGGTGTGTACAAGTTAAACACAAAAAAATTCGAGTATTCATTATCGGCGATGTCAACATGGCATAAAAGGCTAGGACATATAAATTGTAAGTCCTTGCAGAAAATGAACGAAGGTGCTGTAGTAGGAGTTTCTTTTGACAAGAAAGCTGACATACAAATACAGAATTGTGAAGTGTGTTGTGAGAGAAAACAGACACGTTGCCCTTTCCCATCAGCTTACTATAGAAGTGAAAAACTACTGGATGTAGTACACTCAGATTTATGCGGGCTGATGGATACCAAGTCAATTGGTCAGGCAAAGGATTTTCTCCTGTTTGTGGATGATGCCAGCAGAATGACTTTTGTCTACTTCTTGAAGGAAAAGAATTTCGAAGCTTAGTGGAGAATCAAACTGGAAACAAGATAAAAATTTTGAGGACTAATAATGGAGGTGAATTCTGTTCGCACGAGATGAAGAGTTACTTAAAACAAGTTGGTATTGTCCATCAAAAGACCAATCCTCACACTCCGGAGTAGAATCGGCTTTCAGAGAGGTTCAACAAAACTGTAGTTGAAAGGGCAAGATGCTTGTTGTTTGAAGCAAACCTCGACAAAAGTTTTTAGGCTGAAGCAGTTAATACTGCAGTATATTTAAAGAATAGAATGCCAGCCGCTAGTTTAGGTATGATGACATCTTTTGAGAGGTGAACAGGTGAGAAACCAGACTTAAGACATGTCAGAATTTTTGGCAATAAGGTAATGGTGCATGTTTCCAAAATACAAAGACCAAAATGGGATAAGAAGGCTGACAAATTGATTTTAGTTAGGTATCCAGATAACGTAAAAGGATACAGATTATATAACCAAAAAACAAAAAAAAAATTACTACGAGCAGAGATGTTATTATTGTGGAGAAAACAGAGTCGAACATAGCTCGGATAATAGCCAATAATTGTGAACAAAATTCTGAGAACGATGAAAACTTAGAAGATGATGAAAGTTTATCAGGAAATCCAGTTTCAGATCCAAATGATCTAACATACATTTGTGAGTTATCGATTTCTGAAGACGATTCTTATCAATCTATGACTGAAGAAGAGTCTACCATAGAGGATGAAGTTCAGATGGAGCTGGATATTAAACGTAGGAGAAAGCCAGTAGAAAGGTATGGTATAACTAATCTGTGTATTTTGGACAACATGGAATCATGTGATGAAGAAATCAGCTATGAAACTGCAATGAATGGACCAGATAAGAAACAGTGGCGACAGGCGATGACAGATGAACTGAAGGCTTTCGAAGAAAATCAAGCATGGACATTTGTAGATAGGAAAGAAGCTGATAGAGTGGTGCAGTGTAAGTGGGTATTCAAAAAAAAAAAATACGAAAGTGATAATAGTGTGCGGTATAGGGCAAGACTGGTCGCAAAAGGTTTCTCCCAAAAAGAAGGCGTGGACTGCACGAAAACATACTCACCAGTGCTTCGCTGCTCTACATTAAGACTTTTATTTGCTTTAAATGCCAAACTTAACTTTGATACTACTCACTTAGATGTAACTACACCATTCCTAAATGGTTACCTACATGAAAACGTCTCTTTGCAAGTGCCGCCTAATTTGAATTCTAAAGAAAATTGTGTTCTCAAATTAAATCGTACAGATGGAATGAACAATTAAGGGAAGCAGTCAACAAAAACAAAAAACAGGATGCAAAAAACTTCAAATCAAAAGTGGCGGAGCATAAAGTCCTTGAAAAACATGATATCACTGCGGACAACGTAAGCATGCTGAAAACGGTTACAAACGGGTGGAAGCTTGATGTAGCAGAAAGTTTGGAGATATTCAATCGGAAGACACAGGACATTTGGAACGGCGATCCAGGTAACGGATACACCTGGCTATTCAAGCTTACAAAATTATGAATGTAGTTAAGTAGTAATTAAGGAATAACAAATTTTTGAATAGTAAAAGGATCAGGTAATTAGAGATTAAGTGAAAGTACTTTGAGGGATTAGATGTAATTAGAGATTCATTTTGATAGTTTAGTATAGATACTAGGACACTTATAGTTTAGGGAATAGTAGTACTGATGAAATTCTCAAGTAGAGAACGAAACAATTGTATTCTAAATTTAAAAAAATAGTAGAATCAAAAGGTATATACTTTCTTTCATTTTTTTATATTTGAAAGTCCTACTAAAGCCGAAATATTTTTATGTTCATAATAGCAATTTTTGTAGATTCACTTTTTCAACAGTAGTAACATGGTTAAGAAATTAAAAACTGATCTAATGTCAAAATTTAAAATTAAGGATTTGGGGCAATTAAAACAATGGTTGGGTATGAGGGTAAAAGTTTATGAGAATGGCTGTATTTCCTTAGATCAAGAAAAGTTTGTAGAACATATTTTAAGTAAATTTAATATGACAAACTGTAATGTCATTGATACTCCCATTAAAAGTAATCTGAAACTAGAAAAAAGTGTAGATGTTTCTAAGCAATACCAATATCAGCAATTAATAGGTAGCTTAATGTACTTAAGTGTTTTAACTCGCCCCGATATTTCTCATAGCGTGAGTTACTTGAGCCAATTTAATAATTGTTATTCCCACACTCATTGGAAGCATGCGAAACGCATCCTAAGATACTTATGTAAAACTAAATCGTATAGCCTAATATTTAGCAAAGATAAATGTAAATTGTGGTAGCGTATAAATTGTGGTAGTTCTGATAAGATAAATGTATGTACCAAAGTTTAGATTATTTTGATAAGCGGAGATGTTAGGATTAATATCAAAATAATGCATTTTAAATACTACTAGTGGTATATATGACGAATTATGTGTACCTACCTGCCTATATCATATGAAAATAAATTTAGTCTTTGACAAACCACCACGCGAGTTTCATTAAATATATTTTGAAGCACGTAGAAAGACGTTTCAAATGTGACTTTGAGCAATGAAATTGGCACAATTAGGGTCCATTCAAGTGATATATAAGGACTAAAGAGAGCCAGAGAGTCTTTGCTTTGCTTCTTTTTGATGACGTGGGGGAAAGAGGGGGGCTTTGGATGGTAATTACGTCAGCAATGTTAGTTTTTTTATCTGTTCGGATTTTCTAAAAAATTCAGTTGATTTTGATTTGAACATATGTGGTAACCCTGCTTGGCTATGCTCAAAGCAAAATGCCTCAAATAATATGAATATGCTAACTCGCATAGAAACAAGTAGAGAAATTACTGTGCGCTAAGTCAAAGTCAAAGACATCAACATTTTGTCACGGTCATTAACAACCGCCAAAGAACTATTCCTGAAAATCGACAGCGAAGCAAAACTAGTAGGGCTACAAATCAATGACAGTAAAACAAAGCTCATGAAGGAGTCAAGGAAAAATATCTCAAATAACCAACATATCACAATTGGCGAATACAGTATCTAAAATGTGGTCAACTTTGTGTATTTAGGCGCTAAAATAACGAGAACCCATAATGAAAGAGACGAAATACGCCGCAATATGCTCGCAAATGAAATATTTTATTCAGTTCTGAAGGAATGGTATGAACGAACAACGGATATCGAAGAAGGCATTCGTTGGGAGACCTGATGGCTGGACACCAGTGGAGAAACCGAAGAAGCGCTGGTCTGACTCGGTCAACGAAAACAGTCCATCGTTGCTCAGATTTCGAAATTGGAGGACGCGGTCAATTAACCGAGACAGTTGGCGGCGCTATTTGCAGGGAGCGAAGGCGAAGAAGAAGTCAAAGTCAAAAGCGCTTCGTTATAAAATTTCAAAGAATGTAAAGCAAATTCCAAACAATAAAAATACGAAAACTTAATGGTTCAAATGGCTCTTTAAATTTATAAATTATCATAAAAAAAAACATTTAATAAAAAAAAGAAAGTTTTTGATTCAATTGGAAAAAGAAGAAAAAAGCCAACCAACATTATTCAAAAATTAATTACAATATGAACACAACAGTGAACTTTTATCCTATATCTAATATGTTATGTCCCCCGCAGGAGGAATGCTGGCCGACAGGAACACTCCTGAGGCTAGCATTCTTTGGAAAGTTCCGCCCTCACATACCCGACGAAATCCCCATAGGGGAATGCCGGTCGACAAGAGCACTTTTAAAGGCTAGCATCCTTTGGGGATCGCCATCCCCACGGACTCGAGGATATGGGGCGCGCCGTGAGGTTGCCTCCTGGGATGACAGGTAACAACTCTGAACTGGAATTGATGCTTTGGATTGGCGGTTATGATGATTTGGACCTAGTTGCTCTGCACGGTAGCGCTGAAGTGGCACTCGTGCGTGAAATGCTTCAATTCAACTATCATACCGTCTGCGTACCAGTAAAACTTTGGCAGGCTTTGGAGTAAGTTCGAAGTTCGCACCATTGTGTTGGTGGTGTAGGTTCGGCTGAGACGGCCTCCCAATTAGCGCTGGCCTGACTCCGAGCACTTGTCCCCATAAGATTTTGTGCCTGATCTGTAAAGATAACCATGGGATCAAAAAAGCAACGGCACACACGAACGGAGATAGAGGCTCTGATGGGGGACCCAATAAAACTGCAGCAACCGAAAACCCTAGAAAAAGATAAAAAAAACTAAACCCCAAAAAAAAAAACAATGACGACCCAAGCAGCGGCTGTAGCCACGATGTTAACAACACATCGGGAGCAGTACTAACGATGACAAAAACGACGGATGAAAAACGGAGATTGTCCAGGCTGAGATTCCTGTGGCGTTCGGGTGCAGCAAAAGAATCATGTGAACGCCAGAGCGTCCTGAAAAGGAAAAGCGGGAAACTTTGTAGGACGTGCCAAATGTTCGAGCGGTGGAGGAAATATAAAGAACATCGAGAATCCGATGGTCAGTCCTGTGGTTGTCACCAAAGCGACCGAAGCTGGGGTCATAAATTCCGAAATAATAACAAACCATCCTGAAGTCCACAAAGGGATTACGGCAGCAAAAGGCAGGAGTGACCAGGCAAATAAAGTGCCGCTGGGTGACTTCGTCGCCGCCATCTAAAACGTGGCGGGAGCTATTTTTTCGGAAACGGAAGTCAATAACCTCTCCCCCAAGAAAGGTGGTCGCAAAGTACAATTGCCGCTGAGCGACATGAAGAAGAAAGGTTAGCGGGAGCTGTTCTAAAAAGAATACAATCTGCATGCGACTCGTCAAAAATTAACAAAGGAGTAAAGATTGGACTGGTTGAACTAGAGGAGTTCCTAGATCTGAGTAAAGGCAGACGAGAACCAAAAGGCCAAAGAACAGCAGAAGGCTGAAGATGGGCTTAGGGCTAGGCCTAAATGGTACGCGCAGATAGCTCCACCATCAAACATCAATAAAAGAATGACGTCTAGCCCAATCGAAGGAAATCAGGATAAAAGAAGCAAGGAAGAGGAACTTGATGGGTGTAGAACGCTAGATCGGGGGTTCCAGATTGTGCTGACAAAAGGAGCGAAGAAAGCGACAAAGAAACTCCTTCAAAAAAAGGCCAGCAAATAAAGTTCGCATGGACGCCCAACAATAAAAAAGACCTGAGGCTAAACTGGAGAGAAATAAGCCCCGAAGAACATCCCGGCAGCAGGCACTGCTCGTAAAACCCCAAGATGGCTGATCTTACGCAGTCGGGCCACATACTGGTCGAACTCGACGAAAAAGTCTACACAAGGAAGCCATTTTGCGACGCAGTAAAGAAAATCCTCGGCAAAAGCTCAGCTATACCCTCACTTGAGCCGATGGCAACGATCGAAATAAGAGACATTGATTGCGTCATGGATCTGTCCAAGGTAGAAGAGGCCATCGACAGGGAGCTCCTTAGCGTGGGAAGGATCAAAGCATGGCTGACACCAGAAAAACAAAAGGGGCAGGACATGGCCATCATCGATTTGACCGAAAAGGACGCCAAACAATTTCGGAATAAGGGCAAAGTAAGAATAGGTTGGGTTGTCCGCAGGATACGGTGAAGAGCAACGCCTCTTCAATGTATCAAATGCCTTGGCTATGGTCACACCGCACAACTATGCAAAGGACCCGATAGGAGTTCTCTATGTTACAATCGCGGTAAAATGGGACATAAAAGAAAAAAAGCGTACGCACACTGTATTGTTTGCATGGACGCTAATCCAAGATCAAGTTTCGGGAACGTCTTGGGATCAGGAATATACTGGATTTTCCGGGAAACTCTAGCCAAGGCAAAATTAGAACTTCGATGACCCGCATCCTGCAACTAAACCTACACCGCAGTTCAACCGCCCAAAATCTGCTTGAGCAGTTTGCAAGGGACATGAAAGCCGACTTTATGCTGCTGAGTGAGCAGCACTATAATAGAAGTTCGGCATCATTCTATCCTGATGAAACTGGTCCGCCGCCAAATGGGTTCGGAAAGGTAATTTCCAGGCGGAGAGCTGTGGACGGGGGACGGTTTCAGGAGAATAGAAGTAAAGTAAAGTGTGGTGGATATATTGTTCAATTGTATTATAACTAAACAGTGAATCATATTTTGCGATTTGTTTCTTTAAAACACAGTCTTATGCATTTGAGCGAAATTATTCTTTGTGTGGATTGTACACTTGGCTCGGGTGTGTTTCAGTGTCCTAAGTAAATTTTCAGGGGATTTTTTATTCATCTTACGTCAGATGAAATATACAGGGTAAAGAGTGCGAAGTGGTCGCCCCATCCTTTAAGAATTGTTCATTCTGTTTAGTTCCTATCGGGGAAGCTCCGCTATGTTAGTGTGAAAGGTACTGATTTCAGCTTGGTGAGGGGTGTTTTGGTGGCCGCGTTTTACAACTGGTGGCTACTGGTGACCAAGAGATAAACGAGAGATGCCTCCTACAACCGGGTCCGAAGTCCCTAATCAAAGGATCCTCAACGTGGAGGGTATGTCTCTATGCTGCAAAAAGCAAGAGAAGAGTTTAAAAAATATAATTCATAACAGTAATTTACCATTGAATGGTATTAAACTCTTTTACCATAGTTGTAGCCTGCCATTTTAATGTTTTGACGTTCACCAAAACCTGGCTACATGAAACAGTAGCTCGACCATTTATAGAACTGATCGTGACTATCCACTCACAGGTCTGACCAGAGGTGGTGGAGCTTTGATTGCGATTAAAAGTTTCATGGCCTCTGAGAACATCGATACCGGCTCTAATAAAACTTTTGAACATAAGCTTGTTCGAATACGGTTAGGCAAGTAGTTTTTATACATATGGTTATTTTACATTCCGCCAAAACCTGACGAAACCTCCTACGAGAAGATATGTGAAATTATAAACTATATTGCTGCATCTCTAGAGGAACATGATCAAATAATAATTTTGGGAGACTTTAGCCGCCCTCATTTATCATTTACTCTTGATGAAACTGATAACCATCTTCTACCAGTAAACCTCTCAAACACCATCGATCTCAACCTAATCAATGCATTTTATGGTAATGACTTACAAAAAGTAGTACTGACTCCCACCCGAAACGGAAATTGGATGGATCTTATGATGATGTTGTGGTCAATCCAATCAATGATAACGAGAACCTTTTCTCCAACACACGAAGCCATCTCGATTTTTCGGTTAAACTGCCCATATCTGGTGCAACTTTTTCTCGAACGTTCAATGACTGTATTGTGTTTGACTTCTTAAATGCTGATAACAATAGCATTAAATTTCATCTTTCCACCATTGATTGGAACTATCTTTCAAGTTTAGATTTAGAAGACGCAGCCTCTTCATTCTGTAAAACACTCTTCATATGCATTGAAACTCATGTTCCTAAAAAAAGAAAAAATTCAATGTTTCCGAGCCCTAACTTGACCGCAATCTTCGACATCTTCGCAATTAGAGGAATAAGCTCTATAAATTAATAAGAGATAACAACTTCGATATAAACCTCAAGGAAAATATGATGAGTTTGCTACTCAGTTCTCTATAAGATCTCACGAAGCATATGATCATTACGTCAATTTAACCAGGGAAAATATTATTTGAAACTCCAAAGAATTTTTCGATTTCATAAAAATCAAGCAGAAAGAAAAAAGATTTCCAACATAAATGTATTAAGGTGATAGTTCTTCAGCTTGCTCTGAAATTATATGCGGCATTTTTGGCGAGCACTTCCAAGAGGTTTCCCGCCCGGCCACCACTTCTTTCAGCATACCAAATTGTCATTCAACGACAACACCAATTATTGATGAAGTGAGTTTGTCAAGCGAAGATATCGTAAACACTATTAAAGAACTAGATATTAACAAGGGACCTGGACCTGATTCTCTTCCTCCAAGATTTCTTGTCAAATGTATACTATATATCAAATCACCTCTCCTCTGCATATTTTATTCAACACGTCTTTATTACGAGGGTCTTTTCCATACTTGCGGAAGTCTTCTCATTTGACACCAATTTTCAGAAAAGGCGATAAGAGACCTATGACAAACTATAGAGGTATTGCCATACTTTCAGCTGTTCCAAAGTTGTTCGAAAACATTAGTTGTGACTAGCTTATCACGTTGTTTGAGCCACGAATAAATAAGCACATGGTTTTCGCAACGGTCGATCAACTGTTACCAATCTTATGCTTCTTACCTCAACCATCCTCTGTGAGATGGAAAAAGGTAACCAGATTGACGCTGTTCATACCGACTTTACTAAAGCTTTCGATCGAGTCGATCATAGAATTTTTATCTCCAAACTTCTGAAGTTCGGCATCTCTGGATCCCTACTGAGTTGGCTTGCATCATACCTAAATAATCGGACACAGTTTTTAAAATTTCAAGGATCTCCGGAGTGCCACAAGGTAGACAACTGGGTTCCCTTTTATTCAACATCTTTAGCTCCGACTTGTCCGAAATTTTAAGTGACATACCTCAATTTCTGTATGCCGACGACCTTAAATTATACTATACCGTCAATTCCGATTCCAAGGCCACTTTTCTACAAACCGAAATAAATTCGTTAATGAAATGGTGTAATGATAAAAGACTTCATCTAAATGTTGGGAAGTTTTACGTTATGAGCTTCTTAAGAAAGAGTTCAGTATGCAAGTACTATTACAACCTGAACCCTACTTCAAAAAGTTAACAAGATTTCAGATCTTGGCGTTCTTTTGGACAGAGAGTTGAATTTCAAATCTCAATACGACACAATGCTTGCACGGGCATGCAGTCAGCGTGGCTTCATAAAACTTCGTGCGAAAGAATTCAAAAACCTTTGAGTCCCAAGACTCTTTATACCTCATTTGTACACCCTCTCCTTGAATATGGTTGTATTATTTGGAATCCATGCTTTGAGCCTCAAAGCATCCGCATCGAATCCCTCCAGAAACAATTTATTCTTTTTGCCTTGCGTGAAGTTGTTCAATGGATGAGGCCGTTACTTGGTGAAAGTTCATCGTTTAAGTAATAAAACTACTTGCGTGAAGTTTATGACCCAAGGGACTTCTCTAACTTGCCGTCCTAGATTTAATATTTTGAATCTTTCCTCGCTCTCATCTCTAAGAACTTTCTTAAGCTCCTGATTTGTTTTTGATGTAATCAAAAAGATAGTAGATGTCGCATCACTACTAAGCAAATTCATGTTCAAGGAAACTATTAAACGTACTAAAAACACGTGTTTGCTTTCTAAAGAGCAACATAAAATGACCTACGCAGACAGCGAGCCAATTAATAGGTGTTGCAAGATTTTCATTTCTATGAGTAAACACTACTCTCCTTTTATCTCAAAACTAAGCTTCAAAAAAAGATAACTGACGCATTAAAATAAGTTATTATTGTTAAATATACGAGTATTTCTATAGAAAAATTGTCTACAAAGGCTGACTGCAGGTACGGAGCTAACTACCAGATATTTTACCCTACTCATGTTAAAAAATGTTGGGAATAATACAGAAAGTACTATGTTTAACGCTGGATTTGAAGTTTGGCATTTTTAGGGTTTTGTATAGTAATTTTACAAAACCCTACTAAAATCGCGACCTTTCTGTCCGTCCGTGTGTCACAGCGCTTTTTCTCGCAAACTACTTAAGCTAGAAATATCAAATTTTGTATGCAGGTGAAAAGTGGTGCTCTCTTCAAATTACAACTACAAAAATTGGGTATCAAATGAAAGGTCTTGATGAGAAATTTTCAAAACAGGTCTTTATTTGATACTTTTTGCTTCGTGGGACGCGTAGGGAGGGGAAATATATGAAAAATTTGTGTCGCCCCTCCTCGCGATTGGACACCTGTGATCCGAAAAATCTGAAAAAAATTATGGTGGTAGGTGTTAATGAGTTCAACAACAACAAATACCTTAGAAGTCGAAATTCGCTCAACTTTTTCAATAATAGTTTGATATTCGAATTTAACATTTTCCCCAATAAAATCGCATCGGTACCCTTAAACTGAACGAAATTCGATGTTTACGTAGTCCTACTAAGGGTTCTTAAACTTTGTACGTTTGATGCGAATCGAAGGATATACATGGACGTTATAGCCGTTTGAAATTTCTCCAATTACAACAACAATAACACATGATTTTGGTGTTTTATTGACTTTCCACCGAATCAGTCACTGCAGTTTTGACTTGATCTTTTTGAAATTTTCTAATAAGGTCAATAACATTAATATTTTTGAGAATTCATGATTTGAGTGATTTTTGTCGGTTTTCAACCAAATGGCGACCGTTGAATGTAGAAAAACAATAGATTTTCTGTTAAACGTGCACATCTATTTGACATATTTCTTGATGTTATTCATTGCTGGTGACTGCATTTCTGAGAAGTTGGGTACAAACCCCTTCTGACATGAGCGTAGGTTTGTTGACCCAACTTATTACATATTTATTCTTGATTACTCCAGGAGAATTCAAACATTCTGCGAACAATTCTTTGCTGAGTTTCAAAGCTACGCGAATAAACCTTATTTTAAAAATTGGTACAGTTTCTCACTGGTACGTGTTCTGCCTGATCATTGAATTCAGCTGCGAAGTCAAATCTGTTTTTTGGAAACAGATTAAATGGAACCTTATTCTCAACAACCCCAAAAAAGCTATAAAACACTCCACAAATTTTTTTGTCAAAAAGACAAGTGAACATCAAACACAAATGACATAGCAAATCTGAAACATTCACATTTCATTACCTGAATTTAGCGTTTAAGTAAGACAACGACAAGAACATTTAAACGTCCAATTCCTCTTATGCAGATTAAAATGCGAAGGTGTATGACACAGAGGATGTGGTTAAAGTGTAGGAAGTCCTCTCGTCTAAAGCTCTCTCGAAGGCGGAACGACTAAATCGTGGAAGTGAATGACCAACAAGCAGCAAATCATATTTCCAAGAGGTCTAGGATGGTCCTTTGAAATGATAAATGTCGGTGAAGCTGACACAGTCTGTGACTGAGAAATGAAATTTATATACGAAGGTGGAAATGATTGCCATGAAAAGGAAATCCAGAGTTGAAGAGGGTCCTCTGAAATCTCAAAAATTTATTGTGGGTGTGCTTTGAGATTTTCGGGGCTGAAAGGTCACAAATGAAAAGCAGTCAAGCTTGCAAAAAAAGAGAAATGACTGAAAAATATCTGCGTGACTTCTTCGAATCACAAAATCCGAAAAATTTAATCAGATTTGGAATAATGAAGTACTTGAAGCTGAAAGGACTCGCATTCAGGAAATTTGCTTATCATATCAAAGCACGGGGAACATCTTCCGATTTCACCCAAACTCGTCAACTGCATTTCCATCGACAAACTGTGAGTGCACTCACCTAAATACCGGCATAACCGGCGTCCAACAAAAGACCATCTATCAAAAACTAGAAAAGATAAGTAAAAGCCTTCCCATGTCACTCTCACGTGTGTGGCTGCTCCGCTTCAGGTCGTGGTTGTTGTTGCTTTTGTCATCTCTGTTGTTAATTATCTGACAAATTTTAAAGAAGTTTAACCGACGATGACTATTCACCACTTTCCGCTTACCGTTTAAGTGCAATGCATGGACAGATAGATACTCATAGATGATAATCTTTTCATTTGGATGATTTTCGCTTTTATGATGATTACACTGATGGATGGATGGTGGAATGGAATGGGTTGGAAAAGGATGGTTTGCTTGGGATGGGTTTGGTCCGAAATGAATGGCATTTAAGATGTTTTTTATTTAGACAAGTGATTACATCTCCGCTTCTTGAGCGCGCGATAGTTGAGCATCGTGAAAAAATGATGGACTTCCATTTAAGGTGGCCGAACATTAAAATATTATCATTAATCGGTGAGTTAATGAATGCTTTTTAGGAATTTTTAATTAGATATTAAAAAAGCGAATAGGAACAAATTAGTAGGCTTTTCCTGCGTTTTATTGACGGTTAATTTTTTTCGTTTGGAGTAGATTAGGAGAGAGTGTAGGTGTTAAACTTCTGGTGAGACTCATGACATGATCGTGAAGAACGTTGGGTAAAGCTTTCTGATATTTGCTTAATACTTCAGATTTAGACAATGAATAACTTTTCGTCTAAGTATAGTTCATTCGCCAAAACTAGAAGACAAAGAACATTTTTTCTTTTCAAATTTAAAAAGATGTAAAATCAGAGTACTCTTTACAATTTTACTAGTTTATTCAATTTTTCACTTTTATGGCAAAGTTCAAAGATCAAAGCTAGTGAAATTTTCTACCGTGTTTAAAATGAAATCTCTCAATTTCCGTGTTCTTTTTTTATATTTCTTCTTCAACTCAGTTTTTTGCAGTTAGTATAAATGCAAGGGGCATGAACATCAGGCACGTGCTTCAGTTGAATGAACATTTCTCTCTCTCTCTAAATAATTCACGGGAGTGGAATTAATTCAAGTTTATAGAGCTCAGTATTTCCGCAAACTTAAGATAAATTCTTCTTACACAAATTATTTTGAAATAGTTCAAGTATGTTGCCCTTTGCTAAAAAGGATGGAAAAGGAAAGTTAAATAGCTCTGAATCTGACAAAACTAGAGTTGGTAATTTGAGAAAATTTTTGAAATAGTACTCCTTACGAAAGTATGTACAAGTGGCCTATATTATGTTCTATGGGTGAAAGTCAATAACCTTTTCTTAAAATTGCTGTATGATGGAATGAACATAGGTTATAGTGAGTTCAACGTACTCGGTTTTATTGAAATTTAAAAATGGCTGTATTGAAATATTTTCTTCCTCTATGAATTTGCGTTGCCTGATGTTAAAACTAAGTAACATGTCGTATTTTCCAGTCCAGGTGGTGTAGTTGATTGCTACCATTCAAGAAGCGAATTTTGAATCACACTATCACTTCCCTCCAACAACTTCAGTCACTTAGTTTGGCTTAAAAAGTAACTCACAGGTGATAAAATAATGAATTGATGGGCGCTGTTGATGCACTTCTATGCAATTACGATAAATAAAATTTAAACTAAAATTTGGTTGCTGAAAAATGGATGGTCTAGCATTCAGACATGTTTTCTCATCGCTCCTATCAAAAGTTTTTTAAACTTGTAGTAATCGAGCAGTCAAACAAACGAACTGCTCGAAAAAATGCCTATCTCCTATCCAGAATTTTAATGACAGATTTAGAAAAATATTTAATTACTTCCATTCATAATCGTAATTTTTGAAATAGTTTGCTTTCTTATTATTATTATTAAATGTAATTTTATATCGATTTTCCTTTATATTAAATTTAAACGTTCCGCTTTAATCATACGAGTATTCTTCATGAGATTTAACTTTTATTACTATTCAGAATCTTTTTCGTTTTTCTTTGGTTCAGTTAATTTTTCTTGAAATTTTTTTAAATCTGCCTATTAAAATTTTCAACATGGGAACACTGATTTAGGACACCCCAACGGTGTATTACATTAACAAAAGCTAGTTAACTAGGCTGAGCTCAGCTGAGGCGATTTACCATATACACGGGATGCGAGAGAGAAGAAAGACAAGTTTTAGGACGGATCGTGGAGTTTGACTTGGACCGCGTGTTACACCCAAAATTTTTCTCGGGTTCCAATATTGCACCCAAAAGAAATTAGGGTGCTCCTGCGGGGCTTACGGACCCGGTTCCGCTCAGTCGGAGACGGGCATGGGGCGCCATTCGCTTGTCCACCAAGGCCCCAATTAGCTAATACGGCTTGCCGGTTTCTTTTTCTCCCACTACTACACTTCCTATGTCACTGAGAACACCCATGCGACTTAGCGCAACCGCTTTTCGGCCATAAATTTAGAATGGCTCCGAATAAATACACTTTCCTTGGAACTCCCTAACGATCGGATAAAAGCTATATTAGTTTCCAGTCCGTTAGATTCGTACACGCTTTCCTCGGAACTCCCTAACAACGGAACAAAAGCTATTTGTCACACTATCCGACTATTCTATGTTTCCCTAAATTTATAAAGAAAACCCACTCACTCTCCCTTTTTCTCTTTATTACGATTACGGGGCGTGCAATGGCAAAATATGTACTATCTCTAGAAATATACACCACCCCGAACACTGACACTAAACTCACGATTTTCTCCGCGCGATTTACCAGACAAGCCGCACCCATTACAACCTGTAACTCAACTTTTATTAGGTTGTTTAAAGAAAATTTACCTTTTTTTCCTGGAATTTAACTCTAATTACATGGATTAAATTTCAAATTTACAAATTCATCTCTTATTCAAGTTGTGCAACGTAACAAACTAATTTAAACTGTCAATTTCATTCGAATACAAAAGAAGAGGTTTTTAAGAAGGAAAACTTACTGTCTACGCGTTTTAAAGGGGCCCCTTCTCCGCTGCTTCCGTTGACGTCATTCCACTTGCTTCGCTACTTGTTGCTCACTTTGCTTCTTCGTTGCTTTATTTCGTTTTCCTTGATTCGCCACTTGTTGTACAAAATACCTCCTCGTCGCTTTACTCCGTCTTACTTGCGTCGCCACTTGCTGTTCAAATTACCTTCTCGTCGCTTTACTCCGTCTTACTTGCGTCGCCACTTGCTACCACTGCTTTTAAAAATCCCCCGACGCTTGTCGCTTCACTTTTCCATCACTTCGCCAAACCCAAGAAAAAAGAGGAGGCGCGTAATCCGTCGCGCTCTTTTATAATTTCCCTATAACGGCTAATGTACCGCTCTCCGACCGAGTTCTTTGTTTCGGCCGCATCCGCCTATTCGGAGTGGTTCTTCTTATTCCCGAGGAGTGGTTTCACTCAGACTAAGCGTGGTTTCCACTTCATCTGCAATCACTCTGGTGGCGATCACTTCAATCACGGCTGAATCGGCTGAACTTCTTCTCTGACAGTTTGTACTGTAATAAATAGAAATGAAGAAGTGGCATTGATCAGATTGTAAATCGAAGTGAAAAAAATGGTATTTCGTCGGCGTTAGTAAAGTGCAATGATTCGTCGTTAATAAAGTGTCTTGAGTCATTTGGGTCATTCTTGGGTCGGCGTTGCCAAAAACCGTGTTTTCTCCCCAAAAGGTTTGCAAGCGAGTTTGCTCGGTAAGTTTTATGAAAGACCGCAACAATCCAAGAGATTTAGGTCCCCGCGTAATTTTGCATGAAATGCATATATCAGAGCGCGGAGAATCTTACGGTTGTATGCGTAATTGATTCTGATGTTTGTTTTTATTATTGGTTCTGAAGTTTGTTTTTGTATTTTTAGGTCTTTGTAAAAAAATTCATGGTATATTTTATATATAATTTTATACAATGAGCTGCTAGTTTCGCGACCTGTCTGTCCGTCGGCCCGTCCGTCTTTCCATCTCTCCGTCTGTCTGTGCCACAGCTAGTTTCCTCAGAAACTATAGAGGCTAGAATGCTCAATCTTTGTGAGAAGGTCAGAAGTGATGGTCTTTCTTTATAACAAATTAGCCTTTAAACAATTTTTTTTAATCAAAGGTAGTTGAATGGGATATCAAATGAAAGGTCTTGATTAGAACTTTTAGAATCTGAAATTAAAAAAATCATCTTATGAATAAGGGGGTCCAGGGGAAGGCAAAATGTACCGAAAATTCTTGTACAGTACCCTTAAACTTCTTGAAATTTTGCAACTATATAGATTAATACTGTATAAGATATTTACGTTCACAAAATTTAATCGAGATCGAATCATAATGAAGTGAGCTATAGCCATTTCAATTGTATGGAATCACAACAATCATAACACGTGCTTACGGTTGATACATATTTCAAATTGACCTAGGCACTTTTATTTTCTTTCAATTTTCATGAAAATTTAAGGAATAGTGTTTAACTTGAATATGTTCAATCGGCCGAACATTCAGAAAAATCATTTAAGCTAGATCAAAATGGCGGCTGCACTGTGCTTATAAGAAACTGTGCATCTTCTGTATAAATTTGAACGATTTCATATCCAAGTAATGGATGAAAAATTTAAGTTGCTATTAGAAAACTTGTTTCTAACCCTACGATGTTTACAAAGACCTTCTGGTCTCTCCTGCTTACTCAACTTGTTTACACCTTATGTTTGTTTTATTTACTCATCGTACATTTTTGATCGATGCCCATTCAATGTTGTTCGTATCACGGCTTCACACATTTCCCAGGAATTCCGTGAACAGTGAATAATCACGCGCGCGGTCATGGGAGCTTGTTATTTTTGGCCAAGCGTGGTAAATCTCGCGTCGAATTTCCATAATTCCACATAATGTCTACAATTATGTTACACGGTTGTTGAAAAACAAGCAGGCTGGTAGAAGCTTTTTCACTTTTCGTGTGCTCCTTTGACAGAGTTGTTCGATATTGTGCGACTTAAAAGTTCGGATGTTGACTTGCCCCCTTAACCTTTGGCTGCAGGCAATCCTTCGTCATGATACCAAATATTGAAGTCAATCGGTGCATTGCCACAACTCGTCTCGTTAGGGTACTTTCGGTCCCTAAACGGTGTTGAACCTTCTCGTTCAGGATGTAAATGTTGTTGACCAGTGGTTCTAGACATTCCTTCCAAATGAAATTCTTATCCGCTTTACGCCGGATCTGAAGTGGCATGCACTTTGGCCGCAACTTACCTATCTCCGAGTATGGGTTATATTTATTTATTCTTGTCCACTTTTTAAGAATCAATACTACAAGTACTCGTACTTAAATTACCGCTACGGGTATAATTAGGTGTGTTTATCAAAACCTGAATCGAGTGCGACTTATGCTTGTTTAGTTCAACGAGTCACCCGACTGATGTCGTAGTGTTTGGGGTGAGATAATGTTGATGCCTCTCTACTCCATCCGTAGCACGCGCCACGGGGAAGACGCGAAAACTGATTGCCATATTTTCTTGGCCGCGTTTTAAAATCGGAAATATTGTTGAAATTAGAATATATTAGATACCAAAGTCGTTTTAAAGTTGATAAAACGTGCATATGTGTCATAAAAATTACTGCATGAAGTGTTCAGAAGCACCCCTTTGAAAGTGAAAATTTGCAGTTCCATTTGTCTTCCGTTCCGCATATATGATCTCGGCACCCCAATCGTGAAATCCATTCCAAATTGAATTTGTGGTTGCCTCCGAATTACTTTTGATACAGTCGTGAATTACTTGATTGTATTTCGAGCAGCTCAGTGATAGTGTTTTCTTGGATGATTCTAATTTTTCCCCAAAATACCTACCCATTAGCATGACCTCAACAAAATGCGTTCCTTTTCTTTCACTAAAATTTCAAGCTAAAATAATCATAACATGCATTTAGGATCATTCAACAAGTACTTAGCCTACAGAAGAAAAATAAAAATTTTCGAAAGGTGGCAACTTATTTTTCCGCGTAATCTCCTTCAAGCTCGATACACTTGGCCCAGCGATGCTCTAACTTTTTCAACCCGTCCAAAAAATAAATTTTCTCGGGGCCGCAAAATAGGCCTTCCTGGCGGCGATGATCTCCTCATCCGAGCCAAATCTAGTACCGGCGAGTGATTTTTTCAAGTTTGGAAACACAAAGTAGTCAAAGGGGGCCAAATCTGGAGAGAACGGTGCACAATTCGACCAACTTAGCCATGGCGACGGCGGAGGTGTGAGCCAGCGCGTTGTCGTGGTGGAACAGCACTTTTTTCTTCGCCAAGCGGGGCCGCCTTTTGTTCAATTCGACGTTAAATCGGCCCAATAAGTCCGCATAGTAGCGCTCCGTGATTGTTTTACCCTTCTCAAGGTAATCGTTGTGGATCACACCTTATGAATCCCAGAAAACGGTGGCCATCACGTTTCCGGCTGAGTACAGTCTTCGCCTTCTTTGGAGCACTTTCACCGGGTGAAGTCCACTGTTTCGACTGTTCCCTGGTCTCTGGTGTGTACCAGTGAATCCATGTTTCGTCAACTATCATGAAACGACGCAAGAACTCCGCTGGATTGCGCTGAAACAGCGCCAAACACGTCGCTGATGTGGTCTCACGGTTGCGTTTGTTTTCCGGTGTGAGTTAACGCGGTACCCATCGCGCCGACAGCTTTCTCATGCCCAGTTCTTCGTGTAGAATATGATGCACCGTTCCTTCTGCGTTGCTCACAGTCTCAGCTTTCTTGCGAATCTTCAATCGACGGTCTGCCAACACGAGATTGTGGATCTTTTTAACGTTTTCCTCCGTAGCAGCCATTTTCGGGGCACCTGGGCGTGGCTCATCGAAAACTGACGTGCGGCCACGAACAAACTCGTTGAACCAATTCTTGACGGTCGCCATCGAAGGAGAAGAGTCACCGTACACAGTATCCAAGCGATCTTTGATTTCACTGCGCGTTTTCTTTTCCAAAAACAAGAATCTAATCACTGAACGATGTTGTTCTTTTTCAATTTTTGTACAACCGACCGACACGTTCGCTTCCAAAGGCTATCAAAACAAAACTAGTGAAGGGAATTGACTGACAGTAGGCTACTAAAAGAATGTGCTGCAAAATGGCAAAACTCTTTTGTAATAGCAGCGCCATCGGGCGGTAAGGGTAATTACTTGTTGAATGACCCGGATATGAATTCTGTGTAGAAAACATTCGTTATTCATATCTTAAAGTTGTTTTCCTCGTTCAAGCCGTATCCTCGAGCGCATATTTTCCCGCGAGAACCCTACCAATGAGGCGTTTAGACGAAGATGGTCCCAAAAATACCCGACCCGAAAAAGGAAACCGTTCCACAAAAAATACGAAACCCGCCATTGAATATAGTTGGGGAATCGGAAAAAGTATGATAATGGAAACTGTGATTGAGAGCGGAACGCGTGAAAATAGACGAAGAGAATCGGCCTCCTCTTCATGGTCCATCTTCATTGTCGTCATCGTAATAGTAAATAAATAAATAACAAGTATTTGCTTCCGAGTGTGGGAGATCTCGAGCATAGTTCAGATGAAGAACATATGAAATCATTTTGTGGATAGCAAAGTGTCTTTCTGAGGGAAGAAATATCTGTTTTGGGAGGATATTTGACGATACAGATTGTTTGTTTATGAATTTCGCTTGTGAGTTGGTTTTTCACCAAACTTCAGTGAGCTTGACTGAAGTTTGGTGAAAAACCGTTGACTTATGACCGCATTTAATTAACTAAATTGCATTAGCGATTGATGTGCTGTACTATGGTTGCCACAATTAAAGCAGAAATGGCGGGATTGAAGTGTCCGACTGGGCAGCGCTGCTAGGCAAATTGATTGGAAACTTTTGACGGTGCCATGTAAGGTTTCTTTGCAGATGGCTCTTCAAATTCGGTAAGTCTTGACGTAAATGGAGACACGAGGTAATGCATCGCAGTCACAGTCGCACTTTCAACAAGAAATGGTGAGTGATCGCTTTTAATTAAATTTTTACTGTGGAATATCAACAACAATATGCGCTTTTTACCGACTTAGACACTACAGCTTTGTTAGGATTTGCATGAAATTGCAGGAATGATAGTTATCATGAATATCTTTGAGAATTGGCTCAGCTAATGGTATTAGTAATCGTAAAGCAAAATAGTGGCTGTTTTAAATGCGACGATTGAATAATTTTGAGTTATTTTACCCCTACTTCAACGTTTAAGGTGCATACTTTGAACACTTGTTTCAATTTAATGAATGACTGAAGATGAGTACCTACAATTAATACTCATACGTGAAACAAGTCGAAGAGGCAGGAGAGAGAGCTCCTAGCAAAAGTGTTTTGTAACCATTCTAGGATTGGAAAAAATTGGCCATGAATCGATGATTACAGTACAGGGGATGGCCGCTGAAAAAATTTTCCTCAAAGGTAGCCGATATGAATATCAAATGAAAGTTTTTTATACGAGCTTTTCAAAACAGTACTTAAACTGACAATTTTTCCTTCACAAGGTCAAAAATTACATTGGAAGTCGAAATTCGCTCAACTTTGTTAATAATAGTACATATTATAAATTTTGCTTTTTTGCCAATAAAATCAAGATGGGACCCTTAAATTTCCCAAAACCTATAATTTAAGTTTTCTAAAAGTAATTTTATATGGTTTGAAAATTTCACAATAACAACAATAAACAACTAAGTAACGGCCGATTGAATATTTAACAATTACAACAACATTAATACGTGATACTAGGGAGATAAACGCTTGCAACGGACCTAGACACTACAAATATGTAGGAATTTTGATAAAAATTTTAGAAATGGCTTGTAATATTGATGTGTTATGATAACTAATCAAGCGACGGGGTCAAAACACTTGAAACAAAATCATTTTAAAATCATAATAACCATAATAATTTTTCGAACTCAATTTATGAAATCTATATATCTAGTTTTGATATGCAGAATATATTGTTTGATTTACTAATTGTTTTACAATACCCTTCTGGCAGGAGCACTCTCCTGTTACTTCAACTTGTTTTTTCTATATTTTCTAAAGAATCAAACTGATTCCCAGCGAAGCTGCGTCTTCGTTTACGCGAATTGAGTTAGCCTTTGCGAGAAGTAAGCATTGCTCGAATTTATACGTTAAACAATGTTTAAAGATCAATATATACTGGTATACTGACAAAATACGTATAAATTGCGTATATAGTGAGGACTTACTTTGAGAAAAATAATATTTATACGTACAAGGTGCGTTCCAAAATAAACGAGACTGAGCTACAATTGAAACGACAGGAGCTTTGTTCTGATAAATTCGATCTTATTTATTCAAAAAAGTTTCCTCCGGCACCAATACACTGTTTTGTGCGATCTGAAAGCTTTTCGAAAGGGGTTTTCAGATCATTGACCGGAATGCGCTTTAGGATGTCGGTACAAGCTTTTTGGAGGCCCTCTACGGACGCAAAGCGTTTTTCTTTTATGGCCAAATGCAATTTCCCGAGTAGGTAGAAGTTACAGGGAGCCAAATCAGGCGAATATGGCGAGTGATTGATGGTTAAAATGCGATTTCTAGTCTGTATGTCACAAGAGTGGATCGATGAGATGGTGCATTATCATGCAATAAGCGCCAACTTCCTCCTTCGTGGTATTCAGGCCGAATTCGACGAATGCGATGCAACAAACGCTTTAAAACGCCAAGATAGAAAATTGCATCGACGGTTTGGCCCGTTGGCACGAACTCTTTGTGGACAATTCAATTGGAATCGTAAAAACAAATGAGCATCCACTTGATTTTGACTTCTCCAAACGCGATTTTTTGGGTGGTGGCTCCTCTGGGGCCTTCCATTCGGCGCTTTGACCCTTGGTTTCGGGTTCATATTGGAAACACCACATTTCATCACAATGTTTTAAGGAAGTTCGCGTCTTTTCTCACCTCTTTAATGATATCTTTCGAATGTTGACTTCTGAGCAATTTTTAGTCATCCGTTCAGTAACTTGTGCGGAACAAAACGGGCACCGACCTTTCGTAAGCCCAAATGATCAGTTAAAATGCAATAAATCGATGTTTTGGAGATATTCAACTCTGATTCCATGAATTTCAACGATGATTTCGGCTCATTTTTTATAAATTCACGCACAATTTCGATGGAGTTTTCGGTGATCACTGATTTTGGGGACCCGTAAGTTCATCGTCATTCATGTCCTCACGACCATCTCTGAAACGTGTAAACCACTCACGAACTCTGGCACAAGATAGACAATCATCGCCGTAAACTTTTTTCATCAATTCAAATGTTTCGGTAAACTTTTTACCGATTTTAAAACAAAATTTGATATTGGTCTTTGTTCGAAACTCGTTTTTGTACCCATGCCACAAACATACTGTCACTTTAGACGCAATAAATTCGCTTCCACTAAACCGATCGTCACCAAACTTTCACTGGAAGTCAGAGGGGATGTAACTTTTCAACGCGATATCTTATTCACAGCTGGTGCCACCAATAAAAATTTTATGACAAAAGCCTCGTTTTTTATTGAAAGTACCTTGTATAAACCATTATATAATAGAGCAAATGTACAAAACCAGTCGCGTAACAATAGCACTCGGAACATAAAGAGATCCGTATAAAAGCGAAATTCTTCAAAATCTGGCTGATTAATGTTCACGCCCCCACCGAAGAAAATGACGAAGAAACGAAGGAATCGTTTTACAATCACCTGGAAAGACTGGTCGACTCATTGCCCACAAACGACACAAAAATTATTCTGGGTGATTTCAACGCTAAGGTCGCAATGAGCTATCTCATGGGGGACGACTGGAGGATATAGCCGCCACGATGAAACAAATGACAACGGCCAGCGCTTGATTGACTTTGCATGTAGCAGAAATCTGGTCATACATTCGACTTGCTTCTTACATCGACGCATTCATAAAAGGACCTGGGCATCACCAGATGGCATCACACAAAATCAGATCGATCATGTTCTGATCCAACAACGTTGGGCCTCGAGCATACTTGACGTCCATACATACCGAGGAGCCAATTGTAACTCAGATCATTGCCTGATCAAATTAGCCTATCGATGTCATATGTCAAAGGCATATTCAGCGAAAACCAGCCCGCTACAAAAATTTGACATCGAAAGACTCCAAATGGCATCTGTGGCCAAACATTTCAAGGAGACCCTCGACAACCAGTTGGCTCTCATCTTATCAGATGCATCGTGAAAGACGAGCAACGAGCTCTGGATGGAAGTGAAGGTGGCTATCAGAACCGTGGCAGAACAGACGATCGGACATCAAGCCCGGCGCAAGAGGAATGATTGGTTTGATGATGAGTGCCAGAACGCGTTGGATAAAATGAATCAGGCATACAAATATTACGTAGGTAGGCAAACCAGGGCAAAAAGAGAACACCATGAAAATCTCAGAAGAGTAGTGAATAAGATAATTAGGATTAAAAAAGGAAAATACTATGACGACCAATTGAGAAGTATAGATGAAAGTTTAGCGTGCAACAACACAGGACAAGTATACAAGGTATTGAAAAGCCTGAAACGTGGTTATCAGCCCAAAACCACGCTCTGTCGTGATGACATCGGCAATATCATCGCTGATGAAACCACGATTAAGGAAAGATGGGCATCATATTTCAAGAACCTTCTTGATCCTCTGAACAGCTTCAGAAAAGTGGAGCCTATAGATGTCTGCGGAGAGCTTTCATTGACCCAACCAACTCTGGATGAAGTTTGTTCCGTCATCAAAGCCCAAAAGAATAATAAAGCACCGGGCATCGATGAAATTCAAGTGGAGCTCATCAAATGTGGTGGCAGTAGTGTTCACCAAGCTATTCACAAAGTCATTCAGTACATTTGGCAACAAGAACATATGCCGAAAGAGTGGAGCCAATCAATTACATTCCCCATCCATAAAAAACGTGACAAGCTGCAGTGTGAAGATTATAGAGGCATATCACTACTTTGTACGGTGTACAAAATATTTTCTAAAATCTTAGAAAATAAAATCCGATCATACGCCAACAGTATTATTGGGGAGTATCAAGGTGGTTTTTGGAGCAGGTAGATCAACAACAGACCAATCGTTCACAGTCAAGGAGGTACTTGAAAAATGCTGGGAGTTCAACATAGACGTACACCAAATTTTCGTTGACTTCGAGCAAGCATACGACAGTATTGATCGTAACGCACTGTACCAAATAATGCTTTGCTTTGATATTCCACCCAAATTAGTCCGGCTTACCAAAATGACAATGACTTCGACGACCTCCCAAGTCCGCATCAATAACCAACTCACCGATGCCTTTGACACAAATATCGGACTAACGCAGGGAGATGGGCTGGGCCCATTGCTCTTCAATTTGGCTCTGGAGTACGTTATACGGAAGCTACCTGTCGATACGCGAGATACATTACTATTCAAGTCGAGCCAAGTAGTAGCCTATGCGGACGACATTAATATTTTGTCTCTGTCATGAACAATTGCCAAAGAACTTTTCCTGATACTCGACAGCGAAGCAGAACTAGTAGGGCTATAAATGAATGAAAATAAAACAAAACTCATGACGCAGTCGAGGAAAACGACCTCAAATACACAAAATATCACACTTGGCGAATAAAGTATCAAAAATGTTAGCGAATTTGTGTATTTAGGCGCTAAAATAACGAAAACGGGCAATGAAAGAGACGAAATACGCCGAATAATACAGCTCGCAAATAAAATCTTTTATTCAGTATTGACGATCTTGAAGACCAAGTGCACACACGGGAAAACAAAGCTCCAAGTATACAAATCTGTGATAAGACCTGGGTTATGCTATGGGCGTGAAATATGGACCCTAACCCAAGCATCCGCCAATATATTGAACGCCTCAGAGCGACGGGTCCTGAGGCGAATGATCGGATCGAAGCAAGACGGGAACCAACGGCGAATTCGATACAACCGTGAGCTGTATGATATTTTTGGCGAACTGGAGGTCTCAAAGATTGTAAGACTGCGGAAGCTGTAATAGGGTGGCCACATGAATCATATCGACGAATAAAGGATACCCAAAAAGTTATTCGTTGCAAGAACTGAAGGCTGGACACCAGTAGGGAAACCGAGGAAACGCTGGTCTGACTCGGTCGACGAAAACAGTTCATCGCTGCTTGGATTTCAAAATTGGAAGAAGCGGTCAATGGACCAAGACAATTGGAGGCGTCATTTGTAGGAAGTGAAGGCCCGGGAGGGAATGTAGTGCTACGAAGAAGATTATGTGATGGAATCACATAATAGGCCACCTTACCCTGCAAGAGCACCTGTGAACACATAAAAAAGGGTGAGCTCGCCCGATGGCTAGCTCATTGTAGAGGTGGGGCCAGCTAACATGGCGGGTCCCAAACCCGGTCGGGTTTTAAAATGAATGGAAAGACCGGATGTATAGTTTAATTCAACATTTTTCTATTCTACTTCTGCGTTATTTATTTCCGTTTCTTTTTTTTTATAATTTTCTTTAATATGTGGATACAAACGATAAAACATGACACAAATTTGAAAATTAAAAAAAAATTAAACTCTAAAAGATAAGCAGATAAATTAATTGTTCATATTAGATACGTATCAAATTGTGTTTCTTTTCAAGATCATGCATCTGAAACCATTTTGAAATAAGACCGAAAACTGTGCAATTAGAGAGTTTGTGTTCTGGAGTAAATGAGTAATTGTTCTTTTGTTTTATTTCTTTCTTTAATTACAATATGCCAACCATTCCACTTAGAACATTCAATAATATTTGATTAATAACTTTCGAAAAGTTTCTATTTTAGCCTTTTTATATTAAAAAACCTGTGCATTGTCGAAATAATTACTGAAAATGTGATAAACAAATTAATAAACAGGGGTACTCACCGAACATCCTCCCCGAGTGGCCTTTTATGATGTGGCGATGCCTTGACTAATTCTTCTATTGCTGCTTACTAAAACTTATTGGCAGTCAATGGGCTAAGAAACTGTTTAAAGAAAGCTAGTATGCGATTTGTACAAGTAACTGACAAGCAGGTAGATTAATTTTAAGTTTTTGTTTGCTTTTTTCTTTATCGACAAAAAAATAAAAATAAATTGATTCTGCAAACATTAAACAGTATTTCTTTTTTATTTACTGTCCAGCATCTGCTTCAATTGACGTCACATAAAAAACTCTTCGTTGGAATGGAAAGGCACAAATCATATGCAACTAGGTCGATCTAATATTGAAATTTCGATGAAACGCAAACCACGAAATGTAGGATCTGTTATTTGCAGCCCTTTTGTATTATAAATACACTCATTTCGGGATGCAATTAATTAATTTGATTTTATTGTCAATAACGACTTGCCATGCACAATCCACGAGAATCACTCTTTACATGCACTGTACTTTTAACAACAATGATTTCACACGAAACGATATCTATACTTGAATGGAAACGAAGTAGCAGCACATCATTTTGACAAATTTCCGACGAAAGCGCTAATTGTTAATCTCAAATTCTTTACTAGTTCCCGTATTGAGCACATTGTTTTTACTAGTTTCGGGGGGGGGGGGGCAAACCAAAAAAACCATCTGTAATTCTGGTTCCAAATCATATGACAAATCACAGCTACTGTTTACTTAATCTTAACACTTGTAAATGTTTCTCGATTTCATATTTCCTTTGGGGCCCTGATTATTTCTGGGAACTAAAGAATAACCACACGAATAACGAAGCATTCACTATTTGCACAATAACTTTCTCCGATAATATATCCACTACAGCGTTAGTTAAATTTCCAATGAATACAAATATCGCTTTCCTTCGACGAACGCTATAGTTTTTAATAGCGACATTCCCGACGGCTCCGCTTTCAGCCTTAGTCACATCTCCCTTTTGATTCTGGGGGAGAACTCATTTAACATAATAGGTTTTCCGTGTGTAATTCACATCTTACACCCGGCGCGATTCTCACGGTCTCGCTGCTTGGCGATCTAAAGTGGACTCTCCGATCAGCTCAAATTTATGACGCAACGGTGGTTTCTCCGCTCAAGCAGATTTCCCTCTCGCTTGCCCGTCGTCCAACGTATCGTCACGCCGCAACGATGGATTGACGAACCTCTAGCTTACCCACAGTAAATTGCATTCGGCTTCTGTCCGAAATTTTAATTGCAGATTTGAATTTTTCAATTAATAGAAGATAATAATGCAACAAAAATTTAAATAATAATAAAAGATAAATATCATATAGAATATAATCATAAAGGAAAATTTAATAAGGAGAGGAAAAAGATAATATAAAATTTATATTTATAATAAAAATACATTTTATAATTTATGAAACTATAAATTGGAATAATTAAATTTTTCAAATCTGCAATTAAGATTTTGGATCAGTGTTAACGCCGGTTTGCGAGCAGTTTGCTTAGGCGACTGCTCGATTACTACAGCTCGATAATAGATATTATCTTGTCAATTTGCTGTTTCTCTGTTTTTTTAAACGCGCGGAGGCAGTCTTTGCTCGGGTGCCTGTTAACTTTTTCCGACCAGACTTGGAGAAAAAATAAAAATATCTTTTTAAGGGCTGAGCCCGATGTTCGTTATTGAACCGTTAAATTGCAACTGAGTACAATTTACAGAATTTTTAGTAAGTAGAAATTATTTTGCATACATTGCATGGTATTTGGTTCACAAGCGCTTTTCGATGTTCCCTCAGGTAGCGCTTGTCGTTCTCAGGTGTTAACTTATATGAGGAAATAAAAATAAAAAAGAGAGCGAAGACAAACGACTTAATTTACATGCAGGGAATTGGGAGTCAAAAATAATTGACTTAGTATTAAGTAAATAGAGCCTTGTCAATATAAATAGAACAAAATTGTAAATGCTAACCAGTATCCAATGCGAAAGAACCGTGTGGCTTCTAAAATATCGGTTTATGGAAAATACAATACATTTTTGCCTAAAGAACCGGAATTCAATCCGTATTGTTAAAAATATTTCTGATTACAGAAAATGATTTGTAAATTCAGTTAAAACCTTTTCTCTAATTAGGACTTTGCACAGGAAAACCGCCAATAAGTCATCCTTTACAACATAAAACTTAACGCTCATTCACACTATTGATCTATTATACCAACTCTAAAAATAACTAGCCCCACCTACTTGTTCCGTCTCATGTTTCAATTTTCAACTCAAATATATGAAAATCATATTCAATTACGGTATGATTAGACGTCTCAGACCCTATAATTCCCAGACCAATTTACTCAACGATATCGCGTCACCATCAAATCAAGTTACCTAAACTTAAGAACTCATTGAGGAAATATCCAACTACTTGCGCCATTGCGGGGGAGCTAATCAACGCCACTTTATTCCCCGAATCAGCATTGTCGGTGTTTTCCCTGCACACGGCATAAGAAGTGAAAATGTGAAAAGTGGCGAGCTGAGTAAATAATAGTGCGGGTGGTACCCTATAATTTAGTCTTACACCTTTTGCGATTGAATCAATTACTCGTACCGGCACGGGAAGTCATGACGGAAAGAAAATGACGCTCAATGACTTTTTTCCCACTTTTTCTTCCCTCACATTTTTCCGATTTTCCTTCATCTACAATCCAAATTCTTTGGTGAATTGGACGGAGTTTTCCTTATTAGCTCGATTACTCTTTTACTTAATTTATTCATGTCGCGATGTAATTTTCGGTCATTCTCGATATCGCCGCACTTTCCCTTCTTGATCTTTTCTTTTGCTGCTGGCCCACATCGCGCCGCGTTCATTCAAATTGATGGTGGTCAATTTCCTTTTGTGGCCGTGGTATCCGCGGCGGCAAGACAATCGTTTTTCCAAGGAGTCGGAGATAAGTAGGAATTGTGGTAGTTGAGATGGTGGTTGGCTTTTATCGTTCCTCGGCCACAAGACGTTTCTTTGTGGCGGTCTTAATGCGCATTCAGGCTGTGAAATTAAAACCAAAGATAATTAGGATACTGGATGATGTGCGGGGCGCATTCAAGACCACCCAATCACAATTTTGATTAAGTAAACGATGTGCGGACGATTTAAGAAATGCCGCAAGGATAATAATGGTGGAGAGAATTTGATAACAATTTGTAATGAGATTAAATTTAGTTACTTAAACTTGAGGGAAGGGATATTGAAAGGTGGAAAATTATGTATTGTAGATAATCCTTTTCTGTTCAGCTCATTATGAGGATAAACGGAAAAGTTAAAGAAAAACAGTATACACTATTACTAAATCATTAATCCTCCCCCGTTACAATTCTTAATTACCTTATCCAAACAACGTAGGTGTAACCACAAGGTTGTTGGGGGGCGCAACATAAAATACATCCATTCAGACCATTAATGATATGCTCGTTGAGATGCTTTGCTTCCATTTCGCCAAGGTAAAGATTACTATAATGCCAAGACAAGCGAACGAATAAAACATTTTCTACTTTATTGTCTACGCTCGCTTAGCATCACAAATGCGACATCTTGATATCCCCAAGGTTCTGGGATCATGTCGCTCCTTGGTCCGTATCATGTTCATGTGTCCAGTAGCTGGGCAAATAGCCACGTGTGTGGTGTTACCTGCCCACTCCTTTCACTGCAAATATCCTGCATGGATCGGAAGGAAGACATGCCGCGTAGGAGGAAACGCGTTCAGAGATATGGAAATTAACGTTGGCGGGCGCTTGGTACTCATTCGTATGGGCATGTAATTAGAATCCAATTTTAATGCAGAGACACTGCTGCGCTGATATTTCCCCGATGACCAATTTGTTTAAATTAAAATTTCAAATTGCTATCAGAAAACTCATCTGGCTGATGGCGGCAACACAATTAACTGATGTCGCTGTTGGCAGCATCTTAAAAAAAACGCGCCTACATTTTGAACCTGTCAAGTAATTAATGGTCATGGAATTTTGCACCTGCAAAGTGTGCCCGTGTTTGAGGTTTTTCTTTCTGGAGATGTCACCGATATCCGGCGGCCAGACTATTTAGAGCTACTAACAAGAGCGGTCTCTTGTTTATTTCGACATTACTTTTTTAAATGGCCTTTTCAAGAAATTTTTATTATAATTTATTTTCCATTCATTTTGGGTTCAGTGGCTCAAAAAAATTGTATTCCAAGGAACATAATTACCCACCGAGTATGAGCGATATAAGACATCTCATAAGAGACCGTGGATTGTGTTTGATGTGTTTTTTGTCTGGGCTGTTTAATTTTTTCGCTGTTTGTTAAATTGAAAACGATTCCTTAGCCGCACTAAATTTGGTAGTGCTCAGGTAAGGCTGTAATTTCTGTCAACATTATTTAATGAGTTCATCTTCCGTGGTGGTAAGCTAATGGGAGAAATTGAGTAATTAACTTGAAATCGTAAAGATTGAATCAAACGAGAATGCAAGACGTGTGTGATAATAACTTTGGGAAATTACTGAGTTGAGTGCTCATGAAATTTCATTCTGCAACTGGTGTGGTAAAGAACACCTGCTATGGATATTATTTTGTCTGTTTAATGAGGCATTATCTGTGGAAAATTGCTAGACTGAAGAGGCATATTTCCTTTGATAACGGAATCTGCTCGTTTCACTGCTGTAATGATTTTCAGATTATTGCAGAAATGGCCATAAAGCAAAATACGTTGCATTTAGTTGAAACTATTATTCATAGTTAAAAATGGAAACAGTCTTAAGTCCCAAGTTCTTGTACTTCGAGTATTTATATGATAGCAAAAAGTACCCGGAAATTGTATATAAAACGCAAAATATTTAATTATTCATGAATATTTATTTTGTTGCCTTCAAAGTAATCCCCGTCAGATGCAATACATTTACGTCAACGATCCTCCTCGAAACACTTCTCATAAGCACTTTTTGGGATGGCCTTCAGCGAGTTTTGTTTTATCTCTTCGATCGACTGAGCGACTATTCCAGTTTGGGGAACAAGAAAAAATCTGGTTAATATGGTGGTTGATGCGGTTTTAGCTTTAAACTCAGTCTAAATCGTGGCTCGGTGCGATGGTGTATTACCATCGTATAAAATCCATGAAATGTTCCGGTCGTTTTCGACGCATACTCTCACGCAAACACCTCAATTTGGAACTCCATCTGCCCCTTCGGAACAAGCTCATGATGCACCAGACCACGAATATCGAAAAAAAAACAATGAGCGTCACCCTCACTTTTGAGTGGCTTTGGTGTGGTTTTTTCGTTTTCGTTTCGTTTTTCCCCCTCCATTTTGATGATTGTTGACTTGTTTGCATGTCAAACTCATAGAACCATGTGTCATCGTCAGTCACTATGCTCCCCATAAATGCGGGATCAGAATTCGCACGACCAAGCATGTCCAAAGAGACCAGTTCACGGTACTCCTTTTGAAGAAAATTCAGCTTTATCGGAACGAGTCGAGTAAGAACACGTTTTATACCCAAAATATCCACCAAAATCATTCAAACGGACTCGCGAGAGATGTCGAGCTCTCTTGCCATTCTATAACGCTTGCATAACAATTTTCAAGCACCATATCCTTTACTTTTTTAATGTTTTCAACAGTTGAAGAGGTCGAAGGTCGTCCAACAAGAAATGGACGTTGAAGAAAGTATTGAAGGTAATGTTAATCAAGATAACAATGATAACTTTATCCTTTACTTAAAAAATAAAAGTAAGGAGAAGAAACCAGCTCTCAGTTCCGCTGGTCCTTCTCAAAAAGTTTCCAAAAATACAGAGAAAGTTCCGCCAATTAATGTGTTCGGTCAAAGCGGAAAGGATATGGTTCGGCTATTGGCAGCCGAAAATAAGACAACCAATTTCGAGGTTACGAGAGTCAATGCCGAAAAATTAACAATTAGAACGTTATCACTGGTTGATTTCAAATCAATTAAAAATGCATTGAATTCTGGGGACGTTCAACACTTCCCCTTTACCCCGAAAAGTGAGAAGAACCAGACATTTTTGTTGAAGGACTTGAGCTGCGGAGAGGATACCGTCGCTCTTCTTCAGGTGCTCAAGGAAGCAGCACCAGAAACTTAATTTATTTCCGTTAAAAGATTTGCAACAAGAAGATTAACGGTAGGAAAAAAAATTGACTACTTTATTTGGTACAGATTTCAAATAAGAGCAATCCAAGCGGTCTTCAACAAATAAGATACTCGAACTTCCGAGTGGTGTTGTGGGACGCCTCCAGCAAAGAGGAGTGAATCAGTGTTATCGGTGTCGAAGATTTGGACATTCGGCTGCCAACTGCGCCATGCATTATCGATGCGTCAAATGCAAGGACGTTCATGCTCCCAATGAGTGCAAATTCGCTCGGACAGAGCCAAAAGAGAAACTATACTGTGTCGACTGCGCTGTTTTGGTCACCCGGTATCATATCAAGAATGCTCCCGATATGAGGATGCGAGAGTAAAATTTGTCCCAAAGCAAATACAACTACACCGCAGTTTTTAGCTCCGAACTTCGTCAAGCCCGGAGTATCATTTGCACAAGCCGCTAAAGGACCAGCAGAAAATGCGGTAAATAATGTAAGTGGCTAATAATGACCTGCTTCTCAAAATTCACCAACAACTAAATTCTTTATCGAAGAGAATCGATAAACAAGGTACGAAAATTAATTTTGTTTTTCAGCGTTCAGGTCTTTCAAATGCCTCAAAATAACTTGTCATCCAGTCACATTCCCATGGATAGAACTCGTCTCATCTCGATCAACGTCAACTCCATTGTTACTAGACATCGACGTGATTATCTCCTTGAATTCTTTATTAAGCAAAAGCCTGACATCATACTTCTCAATGAAACCCACCTCAATTCATGGCACTCCATGAGATTCAAGGAGTTTGAATTCGTAAGAAACGATAGGGTAAACGGTGATAGGGGATGTGGCGTCGCGATATTGGTTCAAAAGACCCTATTGTTTTCAAAATATTGAAAAGGTCGAATTCAAAAGCTTTGAATCTCTTGAAGTGTCCGTTATCAAAATCTCACTGCCAGGTGGGGATAACTTCTTCGTTATCTCTGCCTATGCAATTGGTCGAAATGTCCTCAAGTTCAAGGAGGAGCTCAATTCCTTGTTTGAAATGCTTGAATTGCACAGGCTGCATAGTTATTATATTCTTGCTGGTGACCTGAATGCCAAGCATACATCATGGCTGAACGCCAACAATAATCCATAAGGTGTATTCTTGAAATCGTGGATAACAGAGAGCCAAATTGAATACAGGTGCATTCTGTAGAGGTGGGAGTTCCCAACATATCCTAGGACATATGCATATTTGGACCTCTGCATTAGTAAAGCAAGACTTGAATTCAGCTTTAATAGCCCTCAACGGAAACTGCAGGTGCTTCCTTACGATAGCGACCAATCGTAATGGAAATCAATCATCTAAGGGATGATCTCTTCCTCCTTTCAGCTCAACATCAAAATCATCGGTTGTATTTCAGGAAAACAGACTGGGGGAAGTTTCAAAAGAAGTTTAATCCCCTTCTTACGATGGAAACTCTTGCTCAATGGTACCTAATGTCAGGAATTTAACTAACGATGAAACAGATTCCTATTTGTCTAAGTTAGAGAAGCTGACGTTGGAAACGATTGAGAAGGTAGTTCACAAGATTAAACATCGAAACAATATGGAAGAATATGAAATATAAACCATTGAGAGGTTGAAAAGATTGAAAAGCCTTTTACTTACACGCGTCAACAATTTTTAATGGCGATTTTTGGACTACAACCATCCCTCGTTGGCTTTGTTGAAATTACACCTGAAGAATGTCCGCAACTTAATCCATTCATACTTCAAGAGTGGGGTCAGCAATCAATGGACGGAAAAACTGAGGACTATTAATTAACCCACAGGACCCAGATGGCGTTTTCATGAAAGTGAATAGTTTATTCCGCAAGAAGTCTCGAGTGAAGGTATTCAAATTTGGAGTCGCTAGTGATGAGATAAATCTTCTCGAAAGGGCTGGTATCGAAATTGATAGTACGACTCCCGATAGAAATGGAAACAGGATTATTTGTGAGGGATTACATAAACTTGCTCTGATTGGAATACATTTTAAATTGGTTCGTCTACTAAATTTTGAGAGAGGAAATGAAATATTTGCAGAGGTTGCTGAAGCAAAAGTTTTCGACATCAAATCAAGCCTGAACGGTGAATAAATTCTTCATTTCAATGAAACATTAACATCTGACCTCATACCGAGCTTGAATATTATTGATTATTTTATTAGCTATGAAGACTTGTGTTTCATATTTCGCAGGATAAACAACAAGAAATCATATGGTACTGATGGTATTCCTTATGAAGTTCTCCGACATTTGCCTGAGGTTGCTATTAGGAACTTTTTTTATATTGTTCAACATGTTGAGCAATTCATATTTCCCAAATGAGTGGAAAAAGGCTAAGGTATTTCCGATCTTGAAGAAAGGAAAAGAATCTTCATGCCCTAAAATCTATCGCCCAATCAGCTTGCTGCCTAACATCAGCAAGGTGTTCGAAGTGATACTCAACAGAGCATTAAACGCCCACATTGAGAAATATGAGTTGATGCCGAATTGCCAATTTAATTTTCTTGCCAGGCATTCGACCATACATGCAATAACGAAAGTAACCTCAGACATCTGTTGGAAACTAAACAACAGAGAATGTGTTAGAGCGTGTCTCATTGATATGGAGAAAGCCTTCGATACGGTGTGCTCACATGGACTAGTTTTTAAACTTCTTCAAGACACGTTCCCCAGACACCTTATCGCCATGATGTGCAATATGTTATACGGGAAATCATTTGTTGTAACTGACGGAATTCAAGGTCTTGAATGGTCTACAGTGAGAAACGGTTACTGCAGCTCTGCACTTCTCAATATTCATTCGTAAGCTATTGAATGGCTTTGATTTTTACGTCTCGCCAATGCTATCATTGGTAGTGTTTGCTGACGATGTGATCATCTATACGGCAGACAAAAAAGCTACAATAGTTCAAAGTAATTTCCAAAAAATGTTCAATGATTTCTAGCTACACACTGACAATTGGCAAATGAAAATCAATGCGTAGAAGTGCGAAGCAATCTTGTTTCGGACAACGCTGCAGGGGGTCAGAGAAGACCTGAAACGTAATTGGAAGGATTCCTACATCATGGCTGATGAGGGTAGTTCAGAACGGGTGTCGCATAAATCCTATGTTCGATACCTCGGTGTTCATCTCGATCAGTATCGGTACTTTACTGAACATGTCAAAACCATGCTCAATAAAGCACAAAAAGTTGTCATGGCCCTTCGATGACTCTTTCATTCCAGATACATTGATCAGAATGTCAAAGTTATCTATTACAAGACCCTGGTTTGACAAGTTTTGACATATGAATGTCAGATCTGGTACAACCAGAGTGCCAGTACTATGGAAAAATTAAGAGTTTTCGAAAGGAAATGTCTTCGTGCATGTACTGAGTTTTATAGAAAGCCGGAGACGGATTGGAAGCATTATATATTGGATAGAAGAATTTATCAAACTGCCGAAGTGACTAGAGTCGATATCTTCATATTGAAACTTCTTCGGAATCATTTCGCAAGATCTGTGACTGTGAGTGAAAATTCCTTGAATTTCACAGCCGTTCCACCCTACAGACGGGTATATAGCGACTTGCCTCGGTTCTGGCTTCGTTCCTCCAGAAGCATTCGTGTATTTGGACATAAATAAATATGTTTTTGATTCTGACGGCGTCCCAGTCATATATCACATATATCGACGGGCCACCGATAGGTAGATAAAACATCCTCCGAATTAGAGTTCACGAGACCAACAATTCCAATGGAGATACTCATTTGCTAGATTCGTTGAAGCTGATCGAATTGAAATGCCGCAATCCAGGTATTGGTGGCTGAATGACAATGTCTAAATTATTCGTGTTTATTTTCAGATTTTTTGTTTATCGTTACTTAGTTTTTTGGGTTTCACCTCATTATTGCTACATTTAATGTTGTTATTTGTGTTAAATAATAAGGGATAGGTTAGGTATATATTATGTTTATTATATTAGGTTAGAGATAAGGTTAAACGCTTATTTCAGGAACATGGTGATCGAATTTTTTATTATAAGATAAAGTTTTTGATTGAATTTAATCGGAATTAGATGATAACATATTAGATGTTGGATCAAAGTTCAATGTTGTGTTAAAATTATAAATAATTTTGGAGAAGTGTAGGTTGGTTTTTCCTCTATTTGCCAATCAAATCATAAAATATGTAATAATCTTAATTAATTGAATTTGCTGCAGTTTCTTCGATAAAATGTGTTTAACTGATAACGTATAAATTTAGAGAGCCATTTGGGCCATTCAATTTTTTGTATTGTTATTGTTTGGAATTTGTTTTATATTCTTTTGAAATTTATAACGATTAGTATTGAATAAAGTGCTTTTGACTTGGCTTGAAAAAGGTCGTCCAGAACGAGGCATTTCTTCAACGATCTCTCGAATGTCTTTGAAGGCTTTGTACCACTCGTAGGCTTGGGTTTTTGATGAAACTGAATCACCATAAGTCTTTTCCAACATTCGCAGCGATTCCGCACACGAAATTCGGTTAGAAACACGAAATTTGAGACAAATTCATTGTTCGATATTATTATCCATTGTAGAAATCGCAACGCACTACTGAGGTGTACCGACTTGAGCAGCTGCTGCAAACAAACTGGTTAACATATCACGCTCATATTTAGCATAGCAATTAATGACAGTCCTGCCAACTTAACAAAATAATTTTCTTTGAAATATCATTTACCCGGGGAATTTAAATTACAATTTCCGGATACTTTCTTGTCTCAATGTACAACAATTAATGTTTAACAAGAGATTTCAAGGCTATGAAATGACCAAGGCCTTTCGAAAAATATGCGGACAATTCGGATTTCACGGCTCTAGTTGGTTCCAAGGAAATCCGCTTAGTGTTGCTAGATTTGTGTACAGGGCCGTAGCCAGAGAGTTCGCCCGGGGTGGCCCGTGACAAAATTATAAATTAATCGGTATGTTGTGTGCGGGGGGATTATATGGATGCATATTTTATTAACGTAAAACTAATGACGATAAATTACAATACCAGCCTTTTTATTGTAACTAATACCCTCTAAGATTTTTTAGTGTGAATTACGTATATACATATTTCTTGTCAAGCAGATGACATTTATTAGGGTCAGAAATTCAAAATTTTAAATTTCGAGATTTTTTGTTGCCATTATATCGAGATCCTCATTCACAATTGTCCCCATGTATTGGCAATACGACCAGCGCACTGAGTCTTTGGTTGCCAGTTGAGGTACATATGTAAGTTTTGATTCTCTTCAGTGTCGAGAATGATCTCTCCACATTCGCTGTTGCAACCAAAAAAGTCTCCAAAACTGATAAAAGATACTTATTGTTGAAAATCGGCTTTTGTTGCTTGTTGGTATTATTTGTTCCACGTGCAACTATTAAACCGCGTTGGATTAAATGGAAGCCAAGTTTATTGTGCAAGGGTTACAAGCAGACTAAATACTAGTAGTGGATAGTTTATTGACGGAAGATACGTCAATATGTGTGTGTCTACATAAAGGGTTTTCCAATTAGAGGTGATATTTTGAATAGCCCGCTATTTTTGTAGATGTCACTTTTGAAGCTGTCATTTTTTGACATTTGACAAGTAAAAACTACGCCGTTAATAAAAATGGAACGACACTTGCTTCAGCAACACATTCGAATTATTCAAATTCACTATAAAAATGGTGAAAATTTGGCAGGGACTGTACGTAAAACTCGAACATTTTTGGGTCGACGTGAAGCACCTTGTCGGACCGCAAAACAGAAATTGGTGGAAAAATTCAAGCTGTTGGGACAACTTAGTGCTGTGTAGAATAAAACCCGTGCAGGTCACTCAAGGGCAGCCAAGAATATTGCTGCTGTAGCTGAAAGTGTTGAAGAAAACCCAGGTTTGTCCATTCCTCGTCATTCTTTGGAATTAGGAATAGCCCGCTATTTCGGTAGATGTCACTTTTGAAGCTGTCATTTTTTGACATTTGATAAGTAAAAACTACGCCATTCATACAAATGATAGACACGCTTCGACAATGCATTCAAGTTATTAAAATTCACTATAAATATGGTGAAAATTTGGCAGGGACGGCTCGTAAAATTCGAACTTTTTATGGTCGTCGTGAAGCACCTTGTCGGACCGCAATACAGAATTTGATGGAAAAATTCGAGCTGTTGGGACAACTTAGTGATGTGAAGAATAAAATCCGTGCACGTCACTCAAGAACAGCCGAGAATATTGGTGCTGTAGCCGAAAGTGTTGAAGAAAACCCAGATTTGTCCATTCCTCGTCGTTCTTTGGAATTAAGCATTCCACAAACGTCATTACATACGGATTTTGCATAAAGATTTGGGTCTTAAGGCTTATAAAATTCAGTTAACAAAAGAACTCAAGCCGGTTGATCATCAAGAACGTCGTGTCTTTGCTGATTGGGTCCTTGAAAAGCATGAAATGTTTCGGAATTCCATCGAAAAATCATCTTGAGTGATGGGGCCCATTTCCACCTCGGTGGCTTCGTCAACAAGCAAAGTTGTCGCATCTGGCACTCGGAAAACCCAAGAATTATTGTTGAAAAGCCTCCCTATACTCAACTTGTGACTGTTTGGTACGGTTTATGGTCCGGCGGGGTCATTGGACCTTACTTTTTTGAAAATGAGGCTGGAGCAACAGTTACGGTGAATGGATTGCGCTATCGAGAGATGATTAATGATTTTTATGGCCGGAATTGGATGGTATTGATCTGGACAACGTTCACTTTCAACAAGACGGCGCTGCGTGTTACACAAGCAACGAAACCATTAATCTTTAACAGGAAAAGTTTCCGGACTGTGTTATCTCTCGAAAAGGTGATCACAATCGGCCACCGAAATCTTGTGATTTTACACCTTACGGCTTCTTCCTTTGGAGCCACGTGAAAGAGAAGGTCTACGCCAACAGCCCGGCGTCAATTCAATACCTCAAAGATGGAATTCGTGAGGCTATCGAGGACATAGGGCAGCCACTTTGCAATTTCATGAAAAGTATATGGTCCTGCAAGTGTAGTCGTGGTGGTCATTTGCCTGATTCTATTTTCCACCACTAACGGCATACCTTTCTCTTTATAATGAAATAAACATCCGATCATTTATATTAAAAAATGGCATTTTCTTTTAATATCAAAATAATACCTCTTATTGGAAAATTCTGTATTATTTACATCACAGCACTGGCCTTTCATTTAATCAAAATATCTCACATGACCACTAGAGACCCACGATATTGGCAAAGCTAGTATGGTATTATTACATTAAAATTTAAAAACTTTTAAACATTTTGCGGAGTTGTAATAAAACGAGACCAAAGAATTAACTTGACTGTACACTTAAACCCGACTGAATGATATGTCAGAAGATGGTAAACTTCTGACATATCAGCTTAGGTACCGATTGAGTCCTGAATTTAAGTATTCGATTGTGTCCCATTTCAAGTACTGCTTTAGTTCAGATTTAGTACCGAATCACAATATTGTATTGCCTTTAAATTTCAGTACCGCTAAAGTACCAATTAAGAACCGATTTTCCATCAATATTCAGTACCGCTTAAGTGCCGATTAAATTTGGAGTTTCATTACTGCATTGTTTCTGGTTTTCAGTACCGCTTCAGTTTTAGTTGAATTATGACTTTCAGGACTACATTATTTCGAGTTTTCAGTATCCTTTAAGTTCTAATTTTGTAAGAAATATCAGTATCATATTGAGTGACTTGATCAGAATGATAATTGAACTTCCAGTTAATAATAAATACTGAGATCCAGTACTGCCCTTGCAATACTTAAAAAATCTCTGCGGGTAGGTTGTCATAGTATTTTCTCTTCTTAATTCTAATTATCGTAAGCGCTACTCTTCTGTGATTTTCATAATCCCATGCCCTTTTGCTACTTCCCAGCATTTCAAAATAACATAGAAACTATCTTCCGAACAAAACCATAGACTGTGACCATAGATTGTGACCGAATTTAAAGCCATAGATTGTGACCGAATTTAAAGCCAGCGATCAACCACCGTATTCAGCAGATTCGGCTCCGTGTGATTTTGATGAATAATCAAATATTTTGCGTGTTATTTTCAATTTCCGGGAACTTTTTTTACAATGTAAAACAAAACTTGCTGAAGGTCATTCCAAAAAGTGCTCATGAAAAGTGTTTTGAGGACTAGAAAAATCGTTGGCGTAAGTGTAGTGCATCTGATGGGGATTACTTTGAAGGCGACAAAATAAATATTGATAAGTAATTAAATATTTTGCGTTTTATTTGCAATTTCCGGGTACTATTTCGTCACAATGTATCATAGCGTAAGTACAAAACCCTTCTGAAAGGAGGACACTTCTGCCTAGCCGACTTGTTTTAGTTTATTTGATGAAGTCTGGTCACTTTAAACTGGACATTATTGGTTTCGGGCATGAGGCTATTGACCTAGACGCCAAAAGCTCCTCATATCGATTGTAATTGCATCAAAATCCATATTATGATGCGTTGATCCTGTCAACGAATCATCAGCAAATTAACATCTAATCCGACTTTAGGTCGCATTAGACTCCTAAAAATAATCAGAAAACATTTTTTATTCCACTCATCCACTCTTCGATCCCGATGGATTAAAGTATGCCCACCAGACACAGCCACACGCTTCCCACCATTCCCAAGCTGGGAAATGTGAAAAATGTAAGCCATAAAGGTGAACGCGAAACCATACACACATATGCCATGGAATAGAAGAAAATATGTCAACACCCGCCGAAAGCATATCATCTGTCTAGCGGTTTCTGCGTCTGGCTTTTTATTTGACATGTACATATCATCTTTTGGAAATTTTGTTGAAAAGATATTGGCCTTGTTTGATGGCGACCGCAATAACACCAGCATAAAAGCCAAAAGCAAGCAAGAGATCCGCAGAATAAACTCACAACACCAGCAACAAGAATACCAATAACAACAAGAGCAACAACAGTACAGAATCGAATACGATTAAGAAGGCGTTATGAAAACGACAAGTTGCTGATAATCTGCTTAGAGATTTTTCAACTGTGCCTGAAATATCCAACAGATTGATATTAATGTAATATGCATATGCAGATGGCAAAGATAATGAATCTTAAAAAGAATTTGTCATCTTACGGTTGAAGGTTTTGAAATAATTTGTCGTTGGATTAAGATGTTGACAGATATGTTATTAATGATGGAATGCAGTGTAGATGACATACCTATTAAAGTAGTGTTGTGAGTTCAAATCACTTTGAGCAAGATAGGACGAATATCTTAACGTGCTTAGACTGTTATGGACTATACGCTTGAATCTTAGCCTTATTTTAATTTAAAACTTCTTTTAGAACTTAAGTATTATTTGTCTTTAATGTGCGTTTAAAAATAAGTTTCAAGTCTTGAATTTTTTTGCCATTTTGTTATTTTTCGACCCCCGAAATTCAATATACATATCCTCCCGGAATGAACAATTTGAAATTTCGCTTTACAAGCGGAAAGCTAAGTGATTCGGTAATAGTATCGAAGGACTCTTGAAGGTGATGGCCCTGTTATGGTCGAAATCTACCCTTGCTTACCTCTTCACTACTTTATACCTCACACCAACCTCAGATACCATTAAAAGACGTTATATTAATAGTTAACATTTAAATACTTTATTTATTCGGATTGTTTAGCAAAAATAAGTTTTAAGAAACTGGTATGAATTGCTAATCGCATTCACTTTGTTGTTTGTTGGCAGGTTGGCTCTCGTCAGTTCAATTCGGATACGGTCTGCTGGCTGCCAGTAACTTGTTGACCCTTCGTTGCTTATTGCTGCTTGTGTGCTGATTTTTTTGCCGTTCTTGTCGCTCCCGCTGGAAGGTCCACAGCTCATCCGGGTGAGATTTGTTGAAACTACGCAAATGTGCAAACCCAGCAATCAAACAATCCCCCAAGCCCGTAATGAGGTCCAATACTAAAGCTGTCCTTAAAGAAGGAGATTTTGTTGCCCTCCGTAATGTTCATAATGCCGTTGGTACCAATAAGAAATTTATCTCAAAATACAACGGGCTTTATGTCGTTCACAAGGCTCTACCTAACGACCGATACATCATCCGTGATATAAAATACTGTCAAATGACCCAATTACCATATGATCGTTTTTTGGACCGACGCTCTTCTGGGTTGTGAACCTTCCGAACCGACTGAAGAAAATGAAGAAACTTGTCAGATAGACGACGGTCAGGTTGGACGAGTTCTACGTTGAATTATATCAATTACTGTGTGTAGTAGTATGTTGTAGTAACCCTTATGCCACAATGTGGGCAGATCTTTTTGCATATTTCTGCAAAGAGCCTTCAGCTACATACTTCCAGCAAGCAGGACTATATAAGTGACATATGCTTGTGAATGGTCATGTTCTTCTAGATCAAGAAAAACATTGTGTGACCAATGTGTTCTATAACGACCACAAAAGGACACCTCCTTGAGGACATCCTTTCTCCGCCTCGGCGGCAACACTGCTGATGCAAATGATAATGTCTGGTTGCCCATGATCTGATACTGCTTCACACAAAAATTTGTACGGTGCGGAATCAAAAGCCCACTTAGTGTCGCTAAACAATCCTTTAATCGCCATAATGAAATGGAGGGCAGTTTCATAGGAATTTCTTCATTGACATAGATGTTGTGTAATTCATACAGGATTCTGTCTCTGTGTTGTATATTTTATGTGATGGTCTACAACAGGGGTCGCCAATTAGTTTCGCTCCGGGTCCGTTTTAAGAAATGAAATGACCATCGCGATCCGCACAACCATTGATAAATTTTATAGAAAAAAATCTTTATTGTACAAATGTTATTACGGAAATTACAAACGTATTTTTTTACATCAATGAGAAAAATGACATTTTTTATTGCGGACTATCTGTCTGAAGTTTGATGTATAATTGGTGCAAGATATTGACATAAAATCCTGAAGATGTTCATCAGTAAGTCGAGATCGAAATTTATTCCTAACGAAGTTCATCTTTGAAAATGCTGCTTCACAAACATATGTTGACCCAAACAAAGTAAGAAGTTTTAAAGCTAATTTTTGTAGTTTTGGGTATTTATTACCACACACAAATTTAATCCAGAACTCTTCACTGGAAACTTCCGCATGTTTGTGCTTTAACACTGTGTTTTCTTGGAAATCGATCATTTCCATCTGCAGAGTAGCTTTATAACTCCCAAAAACTATTTCGGCTTCGTTGCTCCATTCACCATCAGGACGCAGAGAGTAAATGCTGCTGAGGATTTCTACAACATTCTCAATTTTCTTAAAATCTGCGAACCTGTTTTTAAATTCCGATTTAAGATCCGTAATGAACGTCTTGTATTGGCCGACATCAATCTCGTTGTCACTGGTGATTATTTTATTTAAATTGGGGAAGTGTAAGCATTCATTACCAAGATCATTAATAAAGAGATCGAGTTTTCGCGAAAAACTTTTTACTTCTGACATGAGCTCCCATACAAGCTTTCCCTTGCCTTGAAGTTTAAGGTTCAGGTCATTGATATGTTTAAAAATATCCGTCAAGAAAGCAATGGCAGCTACATTTTCTTTTTCGTTTAAAAAACTTAAGTAGGCGTTTGCTGAAGTCCGATCACTGTTGAAAATATATGTCTTCAAGTGTTCTAAAATGCTGAAGAATCTTCCTAAAACGCAGCCTTTGCTTAACCATCTCACATTATTATGCAACAGTAGATCATAATATTGTGCGTCAACTTCTTCAAGAAATGATTTCAATTCACGATGTTTCAGTGATGATTTCGCACGAAGAAAATTGATTATTTTCATCACTTCTTGCATAATACGTTCAGAATCATGATTGAGTTTGCAGCAAAGCACAGTTCGGTGAATAATACAGTGGTAGGAAATCAAATTTTCATTAAATCTTGCATTACTACCCAACATGTGCACTAGTCCATTTTTCCTCCGAACCATCGCTGGCGCACCATCAGTAGTTAGTTAGAAATAGCCAATATCTCGTCAACAAAAGTTTGTCTCGCTTGGTCCGGGTAGCGTCCAAAAATAATTAATTGTGCCGTATCAGTGACACCACATGATTCATCCAAAGCCAAGGCGTAAAAGTTTGCATTATTTAACTGCCACTTGACATCACAAAGATTTTCTTCTGCCAAAATGTGTGTACTTCTGATGCTAGTAGAAGCAGATAACGGAATCCGTCGTATCGTCTCAACAACATCCTTTTTGTTCTCAAACAAGGTATTACCCGCCTCGAGAAAGCATTCTTTAACTATGTCAGCATCAGTAAATCGTTTCATATGTTTAGCAAGAGTCCAAAAAATACGTAAAGATGCCTCACCACATTTTTCCTGCTCAGTCATCGAGCGACTTATGATCCGGATCGAAGACGAGTAACTTGATAGTAAACTTGCAATTTTCGACTTACGAAGATCACTACCAAGTGGAAAGTTTTCGGCAAATGATTCGTGGTTGTTATCAAAATGTCGTTTTATATTTGAGCTTTTAATTAACGCCACTGTTTGGTTACAAATCAAGCACATTGGTACCACTCCAGCACGATTTGGCAGCGTGAAACAATATAAATCGGTCCAATCTGGCAAAGACTGTCTATTTTCATCTTCAACTTTTCTTTTTTTCGGTTCTATAGTAATCAAACTCGCTAACGTAAACAGGTAGGTACTTAAACTCGTAAAGTAAACAAGCAAACGTAATATTTGAAGCACGTGTGTCAACGCGGCACTCGCCACTCAAAATTAAAACAAAACACTGGCGGCCGGCGGCAACAATATTTTTCGTATCCACGAATTTCAGAAAAAAACTTCAAATAAATATCGACCGAAGTCGAGTACGACGCAACGTCAAAAGAATTGTTGCTTCAGAGGACAAATCGGGCCTGGAGAACACAGACGGACTTAAGGGGACTATATGGTTACCGACGATACTTATGGCCCACAAATAAGAGTGGGCATCCAAGTGAAAGCGGCGCCTCGTCACACCCTCCCAACTGGATCAACATCCAAATGAAGACGTGGCCATATATTTCCCATTTTAGTGAAAAACTCGTACAAACATGATTCGCATGAATTTTTCCATTAAATGAGAAATATAAACGTGGCCAATTCACGTTATAGTATTATGTGATGGAATCACATAACACTATTCTATAAAAAGGCACGCGAGCGGAAGGCCACTCTACCCGGGCAAGAGCACCTGATACGCATTACGAGGGGAGACCTTGCCCGATGGCTAGCTCATTAAAGTGGAGGGGCTGGCCATCGATGCGAGTCCCGTACCCGGTCATGTTTGGATGAAATGAAAGACCGAGTTTTGGGTTTTCTAGCAATTTATTATTATTTTTAAATTTTCTTAAATTAACTTGAAGTGCAGTTGCGGCTTTTTCTTATCAAAACTTTTACGGGGATAATCTGAAATTTTAATAATATGTTATTCTAAATTAAACGTTACAAGTATTTTGCAGAATAAAAACAGTTTCTTAAGATTCAATTTTATACTCTAATATTCCAAAGGTTTTTCCTTTACCAGAAAGATAATACCTCATATACTCGTATTTAGCATTTGATTAACTCAAAATTCATATTTTTTCGGGTTTTTCAATTGCATGAGCTTTTTACATGCATGGGTCTATTAGTATGTTTTCGTTTTAATATTTTGCTTATCTTATTAGTAACATCTGATGAAAACTACATAACAATCATAGCAATTAAGCAAATTATCACTGCCTCCGAATAAAAACCATCGCTAGGAATTCCTATCGATTGTGAATTATGTTTCGATCACGCCATAATTATTTCTAGTCTAATGACTGACCTTTTTTAAGAAACGTTTTTGTTTTGTTTTTCTTTAAATGACATTTTTTAAACTTCTTTCTATTTTGTTAGATTTTTCAAATTGCTAAGTAACGCAATCTTCCATTAATAGATTATTTTAGATCTTCTTACGAAGGCTCCTCTTGTTATTTGTAGTGAAAGAGTTCTTTAGATGTTCTTGAAAAGCATTGAATTTGAGAGAAAAATTACAATTTTAATGTATGCAGTTACTTACGTTTCCTCGAAACTAGATTAATAAAAAATATAAACTTGTCTTTTAATTAATTTTCACAGCTGACGTACATATATTTGTGTACATATAACTTTCGATACCGTGGATACGTGTGAATTTTTCTGAAGTGCTTTGTTTTAATGTTGCTCGTTTTGTGTGTTTAGCACTGTTTTGTTCATAGGCTTTAAGTTTTGTAAAACACACCGAGTTATAATAATTCAAATAATTTATTCACTAACAGGTATTCAATTCATTTAATACAATTTAATACAAGATATTTAACACTTGATATTGGCGCGCGATATCACATGTTGCGGCTCGAAAGGTTAGGAAAGAAGTGTCCGAAATATTGGGATGCAAATGTGTATAATGATATATGACTCTATTAGTAAAAAGAGCAAATATATTTCATTTGTATACATATATAACATGCTTTGTGATTAATCTCATCTTCCCCACTGAAGACACACTAATTTTGGTTACAAGCATAAAATGTTGTAATACATTGCCAAAATTATCAAAATCCTAATAATGGATAAAATCAGTCAAGTACAATACCTGTACACTGCTCGATTCGATTGGTGGCGTTCGATACAATTCATGCGATAAATCCGATATAATCAAATGCGCTGTTTCCAAGACAAATAAAGAAGACTTCAGCTTTTCAAGAATCAAGACTTAAGAGTCTGTCCACGCAACGTGCTGCACAACACTAATCAAAAGCATGGAAGAAATCTGATTTCGGTGCCGAAGGACAGTTTCAGATGTGGATGCAGCAACCAGATCAGACCAGTTGAACACAAAACAAACAGATGCCATGTGCGCAAAACAGACGTATTTTCAAAATTTTCATAAATGAGAAATCCAAAGCATCTATAAATCGGTATAATTATTTCCGTGTCGCTCGCATTACCAACATTCGCCGGAATTGATGACTCAATAGAGCAGTTTGAAATGAATTACAAAAGATTGGTAATTTACAGCCTCGAACTCGTACAGCTACAGACATCCTCTTGGGCTTTACATCCCAGACACCATAAAAAAATCATCACTATCATCTCGTTGCTCACAAAAGATTTCTGGTTCGGGAGACATCAGTTGTAGACATTCTGTTTGAGAAAAAATTATTTTCTGCATCATCTATCGTGCATACATCACTATTAGCAATCACCGCCGTTTGCACAGATTAATTAATATGCTTAAAAGCTTCTATTTCAATAGACTCGCAAGTTATTATAGATATAAAGGAGGTGCTACGGTTCGACACAAATCCACTGATGATTTGTAACAAACGTCGTTAGAATCTCATCAAGAGGAATTCAGGCCGTTGTAAAAATGCAGAACCATAGCCTGCAGTGATTTTTCAGCATAGTGGGCAGCCGCAATTAGAATTTAGTCCATCCGCATACGGATAAACCAGCTCCGCAGCTGTTAAAAGTTCGATTGAAGCTTTAGCGGTAAATTGTGCTATTAACGGGGAATCGTCTCCGTTCGTCGCAAGTTCATTTTCTCGCGCCAAACCACTTTGACAAAATGAATTATCTTACTATGTTCGTATTCTCGGCACTTTTTGTGCGACTTTCCCCAACAAATCATATTTTCTACTTTCAGCAATCTTTTTCGATCTATTTCCCGGGACTTACCAAATATTTCACGAACAAATCACTGGTTCAATCACAACGAATCACGAACTGCCCGGGCATCTGTTTTCTTTCCTCGCGGCGCCAACGCTGTGTGTCGATCTCAAGCAGACTGCTCGTCTCGTCTTCCTAGCTGTCACCTTGCGGGACCACTTCCGACGGCAGTTGACGAGCTTTCAATCCATTTTGCTGCACACTTACCTTCGCCAATGCAATACGTGCATCTGCAGCAACAAAAGGTGCTGCCATGTCCGCATTTTAATTGCAGATTTGAATTTTTTTTTAAAGTACAAAAAATAATACTATAGAAAAATTTGAGTAATAATAGAAAAATAAAACTCATAAAGAATTTAATTATAACGCAAAGTCTAATTTTAATACACAAAAAAATATGATCTAAAATTTATATTTAATAAAAATAAAAAGAAATCAAAGATTTTGAAATAATCAGAAAAAATGTCCTTTTCCAACCTGCAATTAAAATTTCGGATAGATGTTATGAAGGTTTTCGAGCGATTTGCTTAGGTGACTGCTCGATTACTACACAAGAGAGAAGACGAAAGAGATAGGGCATAAGAAGAAAGAGACAGAAAGTGAGAAAGCAGATATAGTGAAGGAGAAGCTATGTGAGAAAGAAGATGGAGTGAAAAAGAAGATAGAGTGAAAAAGCCGGTAAGGAGAGGTGGTAGACAAAAAGAAAGAGGTAGGAGATAGGGTAAGCTAGAAGGTATAAAACATAAAGAAAACAGGGGACTCTGGGTGAGCACTTTGCTGACCTGGTTCAGTTTCAGCCGTATTTTCTTGTTTTTTCTAAATTTTCCATATTTTTATGTTAATGAAAGTTAGCTATTTGGCGGGTATTAAACAAACAATAGTATGAAGTTAATTTTCTTTTGGCATGTAAGAAGTTGACGGATGGTGGCGTGGTTGCCAGACGTCAAAAATCTGACAAAGACTACCAAGTTGCTTGGCTGGTTACCCAGCTAAAGTTCGATCAAGTATTTGTAACGCTTTTGCAAACACCAGAAACACTCGCGAAAACGAATGCCTAACTGGCCGAGCAGCGAGGGAAAAGTGAATTTCTAGCTGCAAGAAATGCAGAACTTGTACAGTTACTGAAAAATAAGGCTACGACAAACGGGAAATTTCAGAAAGATAGCCCTGAGATGGAAAACGAGAGGTGAGGATGTCTGCATCCCCACAGTCGTGTTTCCCTTCTAAGAATTCAGAAAGCGGATGGAAGATGGAAGTTGACTGCATGAGTGGCATTAAAGATAAAGAAGATGGAATTTTCCCTGCCTTTCCACCACCAAAACCAGCTACGAGATTTACAGACGTGGCCATTGCACCAAAACCAACACTGCCGATCACTACAAAAAAACAAGCACAAGAGCTCAACACAGTACCAATCATTTTCCGAAAGTCCTCAAAATGGTTCCAAACACTTAGTATTATGAAAACACAAAACATCTCATACACACCCGCGAAAAGGGTCTACCTTGGCATATAAATCATACCAACAACACCCACAGATCACAGACGACTGACAAAAGTACTAACAGACAGTGAAATACAATACCATACCCACATACTTCCGGAGGATAGACAGCTAAATGTTGTCATCAGAGGCCCGTATGGCCTTTCAGTCGAAGAAATCAAGGTGGACCTACAATCTCAGGGCTTCAACCCGATAGAAGTCTACTATATTAAAATGAGGGAAGGCCTTTCTAGGGTGGTCAAGGTTCTCCTCTCAAAATCGGAAACTAACATTTACAATATTAAATCTGTTTCCCCTCATGTGCATCGTGGAGGCACCGCGTTCTCGTGCGGGCCAGGCTATGTGCCACAATTGACAACAATTTGGGCATTCCTCTAAAAACTGACATGCACAGTCTCGATGCGTCAAATGCGATTTGCTTCACCATTTCTCGGACTGTACAAAGAAAATGAGGAGAAGCCAGAATGTATCAATTGTGACGGAGAACATTCAGCAGGCTATGGGGGTTGTCCCAGGAATCCAAAGAACGTAAGAATATCGTTCGCGCGAATTCCTACGGCTCAAGCCACACAACGAGCACAAAATTTATATTTGATAATAAATTCGACATCATTATGATCCAAGAAACCTTTCTGAAGCCTGAAAGACGATTCCGCATCCCTAACTGCATTATGTACAGAAATTACAGAATGACCGGTAGAGAAGGCGGAACAGCCATTCTCGTGAGACCAAACGTAAGTCATTATCTCATCAATATACCCACACTTAAAAAACTAGAGGCCACAACAATCAAAGTGCGAACTGATTTTCTAGAGTTCATTATGATTTCTGCTTCCAACCCTCCAGGAAATAGAAATCTCTTAAATAATCTTAAAGCACTTGCTGCATTTGAAGGCCCTATCTCCATTGCAGGAGATTTAAATGCCACACACTAACTTTGGGGAGCTGTGACAAGCAATGGAGCTGGGACCGAGCTCAATATATTCATCACAGCCAACCACTTCATTCTACATATCCCCAATGTATCAACACATTATGCATCTAGAAATGGCTTTGCACTGGACACTAGAATATCACGAGATTTCACACAAAATATTCGGTTAAATGCCCTCGACGTTCTGTCTTTCGACCACAAACCAGTGCTATTCTTCATAGAAAACATCTTCATCAATGTTCCTATATAGAAAAAGAAAATTTCAAACTGGAAAGCGTTTAAAGTCGCATTGGCCAACGAAACTAATTTGCTATCACCTGAAACAGCCGATGACATCGAAAACATCATTGAGAATGTAGCACAGAACATTTTACTGGTAAAAGAGGACCATACTATCATAACTCCGAGAAGAGAAACGAGTCCCTATGAACTCCCTCAGAACATCAAACAACTGATAAGGAAAAGGACTCAAGTTCAGGGGAGAGCTAGGTTTACAGGTGACCCTACGCTACGCATTAACGCTACTCGGATGACAAATGAAATCTGTGATAAAATAAGCGTATTCCGAAACGAGCAATTGGAGAGCTTTTTGCAGAGTCTCGAGCCTAGGTGTGGTAGTTTCTGGAGAATGTCCAAATATTTTTGGACAAACAGTCAAATTGTGGCACCACCTATTCATGGTCTGGATGGGATGCAATTCGACGATACAGGTAAGGCTGAAGCTTTTGTAGATTCTCGGGAAATGCAACCCCGTGAAAATCCTTCAAACGAGGAGGACTTTGAAACTGAGGAAAGATTTGAATCTTCTGTCAACAGACTCCTGATGGGTAACATTCAGCATAAAGATAGGATTGAACCAATTGACTTAGACGAAATGAAAAGCATTATACAGACACTCAATAAACATAAAACACCTGGACATGAAACTATTAGAAACACAACGATTTCTTGGCTACCGGACAATATTTTACAAACACTTGCTGATATTAATAATGCAATATTCCGTTTGCGAAAGTACCGCAAAATATTGAAATATACGGTTATTATTGATTTTCCAAAACCTCAAAAAGACTCACAATTTCCACAAACCTGGAGATTCATCAGTCACCTCTCATTGCTGTCATAAATTGTGGAAAGTGTGATTCTGCATTGACTTAATAAGGTTGTACTCGACAAGGATATTATATCGGAAGACCTATATAACTCCAGTTAGTTAGAGTGGTCCAAGACATCAGAGCAGGCTTAAATCGCAGGAATTCAATAGGCCTAGTTATGTTTAACATAGCTAAGGCCTTTGATAAAGTCTGGCATGCAGGACTTATCCTAATCCAGTTTGACTACCATTGCAGCCTTCGAGCTAATGATCTGTACACTGCTTTTTTGCTTACAGGTTCTGTCTCCTACCTTCGCAGCGACAGCCCTCTATAGCTTAATGAAGGTACCCCTTTCACATGGGTGATTATCGCCCCCTTATAGCTGAAGACTTAGAGACCATCAATTTGGTGAACAATTCCTTGTTCATTTGCCTGAATATTCAGCATAAAAGATATCTCCGTCTACAATTTATCAAATATTCTCAGCTGAGTAGGTACTCGAAATGAGCTGAGATTATAACATTGATGTGTACCAACTCTTTGCAGAGTATACGCAACCATACGACTGTGTCGACAGAAATGCTCTGTACAAACTAATACTTAACTTTGGTGCTTCAACAAAACAAGTCTACATGGTCAAAGTCAGGATGCTAAACATAGAATGTGCTGAAACACGTCCCCAGGAAGACATCAGGTGAAACCTTCAGTGCCCTCACTTTCAAGCCCACTCAATTGGTAGCATATAATGATGACATCAGTATTATGGCATATTCAATCTCAGATGCCGGAGTAGGATTTCTTAGGATAGAGTCTGTAACAAAGCGAATTGGCCTACGAGTTAATGAAACTGAAATGAAATCTATGACTCAAACGATGAATAACTCTCCGGTTCGACAAAGTTTGACTGTAGGCGACTATAACCTGGAAAGTGTGGATAGTTTAATTTATCTTGGAGACAATCTGAATTGGAGAGTCGCTAGCGAGGATGAGATTGAACGCCACATGAACAAATATGACCTATTAATCCTTACTTCAGATTCTAAGGTCTAAAGTCGTACACAGATAAAATAAGCTCCGTATTTACAAACCACCAGTCAAACTTGTGCTGTTATATGAAAGTGAAACATGGACCCTGGCGAGTGAATCCGAAATGGTAATGGACATATTTGAACGCAAAGTGCTCCAGAAAATCGGTGACCCAGTGAAACAACGAACAGTGTTGAGGCTACTTTACAAAAATGAGTTAATATGAATTATTTGGCAAAACATCTGTATTTAATTACGCCAAGTTAATCAAATTTCAATATGCGGGCCATGTAGAAAGGATGGAAAAAAATCGGCTACCCAAAAGAACATTAAATGTGGAAAACCGAAGACTCGATAGGAAGACATGATAGAAGCTGGCACCAGATTTTTCCTGGGAGTGATTAACTGGCGAAGTATATTGCAGAATCGTGGTGAATGAAAGATCTTAATTCTGGAGGCCAAGGGCCGGCTTGGACTATTACGCCATAGATGATGATCATACTTTCGCTGATAAGTTCTCCATTTGTTTAGTTTGTATTGTGATATACCCAGTGATTTCGAATATAATTAAGTTGTTTCCATTGTTCACTCCAATGCGAACAACTAGTCATTATGCGGAAACTTCTGTGCAGTTGTCGCCTTACAAGGTTATTACATTTGAGTTGGTCCTGCCTCCAGATGTACCAGGGCTTGAGAGCTTTAGCTATTAGTCAATATACGGCATCTTCGATTACTTTGGACTCAATATCCTCATCCTGCTAAAAAAACACAAGCCTAATGTGTTCTAGTTTATTCAAATCTTCGCCAGACAGGCTCTTCCTTTCTGACTGTGCAGCAGAGCTTAGTCCATTCTTCTTGACACCATTCAGCTTCGGTTTATGCATGGCTCTGCAGTCAGTTTTCCTAAGTTGAGTTCTGGTTGCTGACTGAGAATTAGATGTGGAAGAGCTAATTGATCCTGCCATCTTACGTGCAAGAACTGTTCCTTATTTGAGTGATTACCAATTCCTTTAATTTATCGATTAGCAAAATATTTTCCATTATTACAGTCAACGTTTCTGTTGATCAGTTGAATTGCAGCTCGAGATCTTTCGAAACGGTATCTGGGAGATATGACCTAGGGACCACAAGAACTAGTGGACTTCCCATTTTCTATCAGCTGCCATCTGGGGTAGCTAAATTTATGTTGCTGTTAAAATTATTTAATTGCCCAATCCAAACGTTCCTCCCGTTTTCGATTAGGATTTGGCTACGGTTGCCTCTACCCAGTAGCATATATCTGGACGATTTGAGGTTGGACTTTTTTGCTTTCCAACCATCATTTTGCTTTTGGTCTAATAATCGAAGGCATGTGTCCTAATTTTGGATTGTTGTCTTGTATTTCTTAGTATTCGTCAAACGTGTACGTTGGATTCGGTATTTACATTGAGCATTCAATTTATAATATTATTGCCCGTATTAATTTTCAAAAAAATAAAAACAGTTTGTTAATTAAGTAAACGTTTTGTTTATCACAATAAACTTCGCCATAATATTTACCACTTTTCGCTATCACTTAGCGTCACTGTCGATTTCGCAATTTTATCAACTTGTAATTGCAACGTCGCGAGTCTACTGATCTGATGTGGGGTGTGTGTCGTGGCGCTTCATATAGGGTAAACACTATATCTCAATCTTTTGACAAGCTATCAGCAGAAGGATATTTTTTCCCGTACTTGTTGTTATAATGACTTAAGCGCTAATAACATCAACTGGCTTCTCAGCTACCAATCATTCAAGAATGTTCTTGATCTTTCCAATGATGATTCAGTGTTTGCCATGTAATGTGTTCTTTCATTGATCTGTAATGTTAACATCGCATGGCAACAGTAACTCCTGAGTTTATGTGAATATGTAACAATACGTTGATCGTTATTAAAATTTCATCCTCTTATTCAACTGATTTTGACACTTGTAGCATTCGACGAACATATCACTCTATCTTAACCTCAAACAACAATTTTCTACACTATCGCAATTAAAATCGAGCCACCCTTCCATTAAAAAAGGATTATAATCAACATAATTTTAAAGAATGCTTACATGTTTTGAATCATACCCACCTTGCGTTCAAGTCGGGCATTTATCCCTTGAACAAGTCCAAAATAATTTCAACCTTTAATTTCGTATGGGAAACATGTTTGTATTGCCACTCCTAGATTAAATTGACGAACCACCCGAAACGAAATTCGAAGTGGTGAATGGTAGACCGGACGTTAAAGGATGAAAGTGATATTAAATATATAGTTGTGTATGTTTAAAAGATTTCCTCTACTTTTTGATTCCTTGCATTCTCAACACACATCGGGAACAAATCTAGGCGTGTGTGTACGTTTGACATAGCCTTGTCATATATTTAAGGTCGGAACCCAGTTTGCCTTAGGGATTTATCGAAACATTTTCCTGTGGCGAAGCATTTTATATAGACATGTCGACATATCATTGGCGTTTTTGTTATAGTTGGGAAATAGGATTTGGCTGGAACAGAAAGCAGCTCGTTAAACTATGTTATAGTGTGTACGTGCTACGGAAATTACAAAAGGATTCTTACGGGGCAAAGATCAAAAGAAGAGCAATTTCAGAAAACACACAAAACGAGTATGTCACTTACGTCAATGTGTTGTTCGGGATAAATAGCTTAAAGGCATCTTTGAATTTTGTCCTCGGTATGCTTCTAATGGCCTGTGGCATTTTCCGGTAGGCATTGGAACTCTGGGAATTGTTTTAAAGCTGAAAGTATTTTGAGAACCAACATTAAAGCATCCTCTTTTGCAATGTCCTGACAAAGATGTTCATTCATTTCAAAGCATTTCTGTTTCCTGTTTAATAGTAGTACCTCCTTTACCCTCACCTGCATAAATGTATATTTAGAAACCCTCTCCCTGTTGACATGCTTCCTTAATATCCTTTCACTATTCAGGCACGAATGTCGACGCTATAAATTTGTTCATTTCTAATTAAATATGAGTGTTTAGCAAATGTATCTTATATGTCGGTTTATGCACAGCCTAAAGGCTTTTAAGGCCATTACGCTTTCACAAACGCCGAAGCACATAAGCATCCACTAAAAGGTAAATGGAGATGGCTTCGAGTAAAAGTAGAGAGTCGTTGGCGCTACTACTCGGCAACATTTAGGGAACATGTACGCGACCTTATCATATCTCCTTCCTTAATGATGTCGGTTTTAATTATTTGCTATGAGGTAAAACAATTTCAGTAATGTTTAATGTTAATACACACTCTCGTTCGTGCACGAGTATTAAGGCTCCAACTAAAATGGAGCGAAACGTTTTCAATGTGTGCAAATGTGGGTGCTAAAGTGACTTAAGAGGACTATGGCCTGGGTTATGGTGTACCAGCCGATGAAGGAGCTACCATGTAATACGCCTTAGAGATTTGGATGTAACAACGTTTTGATATTATGCCAACGACTGTTTTTGTCGTCATTAAAACCATGTTGCCAGTCATAACTTGTGTCCCAAAAATACGAATATTCATCCGAAATGATTTATGGCGCTGGGCTCTAAGACTCAGTAGTTGTACATGAAATTATTTTTTCTTTTAAGTATCTGGAGAAGGTACTTACGTGGAATTTGGCATTGTTAGTGATCCCATTAGTAAATTTAAGTATTATGACGGTGATTTAGATTTGGAAAATACAAAGAAGTTTCATAGTCGCACTTAATAGAGGTCAAACTTTAGTTTCAAAGCATAAAAACTATTAAGATTTGTTATTTTTATGATTAGGAAGTTACTTTCTTTTCAAAACTTTTGGGTAATTGATTCTAGGAATTTTTTTCTCTTAAGTTCATTTTTTTCTGAACATCGGTTTTTTTTGAAGCATTTTTACATAAAGTTATTAGCTGTAAAGATAAGCAAAGAAGAAATGTAACCAAATTCCAAACGCCCTCAAGAGGTTGAAGTATATTTCATAGAATTAGTAGCAAATTCGTTTTGTCGTTTTCTTTCATAGCAGTACACATATTGCAAGTTTATGTATCAAAGCGGGAAAATTAATTTATTACCGATTCTACATCTATGGAAAAAGTAGTATCTTCCAGCTTTAGTTTGGTCTTTTCTTCTAACCGAATTTAATGTTTTTTCCTTTTATCCGAATCGCCCTTTTTCTACAACAATTCATGTTCTACTTTTACTTTAACAGTAGTATCTACTAAGTTTTGGCAGAATATATACTACCAAAAAATTTACCTTAATATAGGTATGTTAGAAGTACTTATATCATCGTACAAATGAATGAAAGTTCAACTTCTTGTATATCTTCCTGTTATTTTAAGACAAATTTCTTTACCTACACTTTATTATTATTTATAATAATTTTTTAATTATAACATTTGTACTTCACCGCTGGTTTTGATTCGATTAGTATGTCTCTAATACTGGTCATCCTTACTCTGAGGATTCTTTTTTTTGTCAAGATGACCACTTCGGTTTTCTCCAGTGCTAAACTGAACCCACTCACTCGGTTCATTAGCATACCTAGCCTAAGTTGCGCTTGTTCAATGGTGCTGCCAGTGACCAGAGCCGCAACATCTTTCGCATAACCAATCAAGTGCGACTCATCTGGCATCTCCAGTCTCAATAGCCCGCCGTAAGATACGTTCCACATGTCCGGGCCAAAGATAGATCCCTGGGCAACACCCGATGTAATTTCCATCAAAAGCCACATTAGATATTCTGGAACTTCAATAGGGGCTTCTAGAGTATCCAGAATATCTACCCATCATAGCGGAGTTGAACGCGTTCCGGACGTCGAGTGTCACCAACAGGACGATCCGTCGCTTGGTGCGACTATGTGCCTCCGCCTTTTGGACCGCAATCACTACCTCTGCAATCGCATCGATAGTTGAACGTCCTACTCCAAAGCCGTACGTTGAGAAGATAGGTCCCCAGCAGCACAAATCGAGTCAGTGAGTCTTCTCCTGATGAGTTTCTCTAACACTTCTCCAGCCGAGTGTAGCATGCATAACGGGCGGTATGCAGACGGCGATTCTGGATTTTCCTTCCCCTTGCTGATCAGCACGAGCCTCGCTACCTTTCATCGTACCGGGGAAACCCCGTCCCGTAGGCAAGCGCTGAATGTGCTGAGCAGGAAGTCAGGACAATGGTGATAGACAAGCCGCAACACCTCAGCTGGAACACCATCTGGGCCTGGAGCCTTCCTCGCTTTCAATGAAAGGACTGCCTTGTCCAGTTCCGGCTGTGTGAAGAGTGGACAATAGACTGCTGTTTCATCATGGACAGCGTCAACACGAACGGGATGGGTGGGGAAGAGTCCCCGCACTATCTCATGCATTTTTCTCGCATCATGTATGCAAGGCTTCCGTAGGGTGCCAAGCTTCCGCATAACCAGCTTGTAGCCAAGGCCCCACGGATCCTTGTTCAGATTGTCCACTAGGTTTTGCCAGCAGTGAGCCTTGCTATTATTAATCCATTTGCGAAGGCATTTCCTGGCCGACTTATATGCTGCCACCCGGTTGCATGCCTTGTCACGGTTCAGCGCCCGTTGAGCCTCAAGTCGAAGCTTGTGACACTCGCTTCGCTTTTCAGTGATTTCAGTTGACCACCAGTACACTAGGGGCTTGCCGTACCGGGGTTTTCGATGGGGCATAGAAGTGCAGCAAGCAGTCGTAATGATGCTCATAGTTGAGTTTACCATGTCTTGAGCTGCCAGTTCTTTGGTCCCCTCCGAAGCTAACTGCAGCGGCTTATCTGCTGTGACCACCTCGACGTCCATCCTTCCGATGTTCCATCCAGTTGTAGAAAGCCGAGAGCATGGACGTCGGGAGACAACATCACTGATCTCAAGCAAAATGCACTGATGATCACCGGCTGAGTAGCCCTCTTAATACTTTCCAATTGTGTATCCTCCGTACTAAGGAATTCGAGGCAAATGTCACGTCCGGTATGGTTCCCACACAGCCAATATGGCGGAAAGTCGGCGTATTTCCGGAGTTTAGTACAACAAACGCCATCCTGGCTGGCATTTCCAGGATTCGTTTTCCCCGCAGATCTGTTTGAGGCATACCCCATTCGATTGCTTTAGCGTTGAAGTCTCCCCCAATGAGCATGTTGCCCTCTGGGTTCGAGACAGTGTCCTCCAGAGCATTAAGCTTGTCTTGGAAAGACGATATCGGTTCGTTCGGCGTTAGTTACACACTGAAGAAGATGGTACCTGAACACTGAACTCACACGAAACCATCCCCCCGTCCACAACTCTCCGCTTGGAAATCACTGTTCCGAACCCGGATAGCGGCAGTACCAGCTTCGTCAGAATACCATAATGCAGAACTTTTATCATTGTCTTGCTTACTCAGCAGCAAGAAGTCGGCTTTCAGGTCTATCGCAAAGTGCTCAAGAAGATTTTGTGTGATTGAACTGCGGTGTAGATTTAGCTGCACGATGCGTGTCATATAAGTTCTGATTTTGCTTCGGCTAGGGCTTCCTGGAAAACCCACCATTCTTCTGATCCCAAGACGTATGCAAAATCAAGCCTTGAATCAGCGTCCTTTCAAAGAATACAGTGTGCCTCCTTCGTACACTCTTTTCTTCTATGTCCCATTTTACCGCATTTTTAACATGGGGAACTCCTAGCGGGTCCTTTGCATACTTGTGTGGTCTTACCATTGCCAAGGCATTTGAAATATTGAAGAGGCGTTGCTCTTTGCTGTATCCTATAGACAATCCACCCTATTCGTACTTGCCCTTGTTCAAAAATTGTTAGGCATCCTCTTCGGTCAAGTCAACTATAATCATGCATTGTCCCCTATGGTTTTCTGGTGTCAGCCTCGCTTTGATCTTTTCCACGCTAGTGAACTTCCTTTTGATGGCCTCTTCTACCTCGGTCATATCCATGACGCAGTCAATGTCTCTTACTTCGATCGTTGCTATCGGCTCGAGTGAAGCTATAGTTGCACTTTTGCCAAGGACTTTCTTTACTGCGTCGCAAAATACTTCCTTATTGTCGGCCTCTTTTCGGAATGGCCTTTCTTCGCTGGGCGGCAATTGTATTTTGCGACCATTCTTGGAAGAGGTTATCGCTTTCCGTTCCCGAATACAGTACTTCCACCACACTTTCGACGTTGGCGGTGCAATCGCACAACGTCGCCTCTTTGCCTGGTCACTCGTTTCTTTTCCTGCCGTAATCTCCTCGTTGACTTTAGGGTGGTTCTTTTTATGTCGGGACTTACGAACCTTTCTTCGGTCGCTTCAGTAACGATCGCAGCAGTGACCATTGAATTCTCGATGTTCTTTATATTTTCCTGTACCGCTTGAACAACTGAAGCGTCCTGTAGGGTTTCCTACTTTTCCTTTATAGGAGGCTCTGGCATTCGCATAATTATTTGCTGTGCCCGAACGCGGCAGGAATCTCAGTCTGGACCAGACTGTCTGTTAATCTCCGTTTCTGTCATCGTTAGTACCGTTCTCGATGTACTGTCAACATCGTGGCAGCAACCGCTGGTTGCTTCGCTGTTGTTATTATATTTTATTTATTTTTTTTTTTGGGTTTTTTAAATCTTTTTTAAGTGTTTTTGTTTGCTCCAGTTTTATTGGGTCCCCCCTTAGAGCCGCTATCTCCGTTCGCGTGTGTAGTCCTTTTTGGTCCCATGGTTATCTTTGCAGAGCAGGGAGGCCATGCAAGGGTTGGCACAAGCCCTTATGGGAGAGCCAGATCAGCGCTAATCGGGAGTCCGTCTCAACCGAATCTACGCCACCAACCCAATGGTGCGAGCTTCGAACGTACTCCGAGGCCTGCCAAGGTTTTACCGGGACGGAGACGGTATGATAGTTGAATTGGAGCCGTTCACATATGAGTATCACCTTGGCGCTACTGTGCAAAGCAACTAGGTCCAAACCATCATATCCGCGAGCCCAAATCCCAGTTCGTTATCTTATTGAGCGGAATATATGGTCATCGTCCTTTTACAGTAGTCCGAGTGGCTTAGTGGTTAGAGCACTAAGCCCGTAAGCTGAAGGTGAAGTACTTGGGGCTACTGATTGAAATCAGGGCAACGGCCGAGGAAGTTGCTTCAGTAGTATCGGCTCTGAGTCGACTTATGGCCAACGTAAGGGGACCCAGCACATCAAGAAGACGCCTCTTGATGAGCGCTCTAGGTTCAGCGCTACTGTATGGAGCAGAAATTTGGGGCGACGCTCTCAGTAAGGAGGTATACCGAAAACGCTTGGCACAGGTACAGAGAAGAGGAGCACTGAGGATTGCATCTTCGTATCCGACAGTCTCTGATTCGGCGGTGAGAGTTATAGCGGGCGTGATACCTGTTGAGGATGCCCACGAGGAGAGACAGCGCTCACTCAACGATTGGCAGCAGTCTTGAATGAATTGCACGAACGGAAGGTGGACTGCGCGCCTCATCCCCAATGTGAGACCGTGGCTAAACCTAAGGGATCATGAGACTGACTTCTATCTGACCCAGCTTTTGAGCGGGCATGGGTTTTTCAGTCTTACCTGCACAGGATTGGTAAGTCACGGTCCCCTGATTGTTGGTTTGCGCTGGAGAGGAAGACAATTCCTGCCATATATTTTTTGATTTGAGGATTTGTTCAACTAGTAACATCAGTAATTGTAGAACAAGATGGTGGCTGTTTTAAATAAAAAGATTGGGTAAATTTGTGCTACTTTTCAACATTTAAAATACGAGTGCATGATATTAATACATGGACGAATTTATTTCTGAATGGCTGATGATGATTGCCTGCGATTTAGAGGTGAAACAAGTAGAGTAAGCGGGAGTGTGCTCCTACCAGAAGGGTTTTGTAAGCATCTTGGTGTTCGAAAGAAGTTTTCTGATGGCATGAATCGCGATGACTTCAATTATCCATCCAAGACTTGAATAAGAAATCATTCAAATTTATCTAAAAGATGCAGAGTTTAGTTCGTGAGTACATAACAGGTGCCTTTTAAATAGTTTTTCTGAATGCTCAGCCAATTAGACATGTACCAATTAAAGACTATTACGTACATTTTCATGAAAACCCGAAGAAAATCAGAGTACCTAGATCAATTTGAAATATGTATCAATCATCAAAACGTGTTATTGCTGTTATAATTCCATACAGTTGAAATGTCGATAACTCACTTGGTTTTGATTTAATATGCATGAAATTTCGTAGGCATAAAATTTTTATATCATCCTACTTAACTATAAATTAAAAGAAGTTTAAGGGCACCTTTTCGATTTCTTGGAGAGAATCTAAAATTTACAAATCATACTGTCATTAACAGAGTTGAGTGTTGCCTTTGTATTCATAAAGACCTACCATCGTGATTTTTTTCTGATTTCTCTCGCGAGGGAAGGGGACACAAATAGTTTCGGTACATTTTGCCTCCCCATTGACTTTTTCAGATTCTGAAAGTGCCAAATTCTTTCATTTGATATCCTCAACTGGATTTGATGAAGAAATTCGTTAAAGGCCACTTCTTTGTGAGGAAGGGAGCCTGCGAAAATTTTGAAATATTTAACAAGACCTAAACTTTATAGAGACCGCTACTTCTAACTTTTCACAAAGTTTGACCTTTGTTATTTCAATGGTTTTTGACGAAACTTCCTTTAACGCGCGTATAGACAAACGGATGGACAGACGATCAAACAGGACACGAAACTCGTAGTTTTTTTCAAATTTCTTTCACAAAACTCCTAAAAATTCTGGAAGTAGATCTAATAACAAATAACTTAAAGGTTGAAATTTGTTGAACTTTACTAATAGTAAGTAAGATAAAGCATTTTCGTCAGTAAAACCGTATAAGTATCATTAAATTGGATGAAATCTTTCATTTCAGTAGTTCTTTAAAAGATCCTTATATTCTGTAAGTTTCAATAAGATTTACAAAGCTATTGCCGCTTGATTTTCTCCGATTACAACAATCATATGCGATTTTCCTACTATATGAGCTTTCCAACGAACCAGACCCTACACTTTTGTTTGTATCTTCTAGAAATTTTCAGATAAGATAAATAATAAAAATATATTAAAGATTCTGGTGTCTGGAATGTTGGCTGGCTAAAATGGAGTTCTTTAAAAGCAAGAATATATTTTCTGAGCATGACATGAACGTTTTTCTTGAATTAAATCATTCTACATATCTGCATATTATAAGTTCACTACAAAACCCTTCTGGCATGAGCGTACTTCTGTCTACCCAACTTGTTTCCTTTTCTCTTCCCGAGTCCGTCACCTTTCGCAACCTACTAGCAACTCCCCATTGTCGCCAATCGCCAAGTCGCTCGTCGTCAACGAGAATATTTTTCCCGTTATCTTGCCGGAACGGATTCATTCCAATCTCATTGGAATTGTTTTGCGACAAAGCATGCAAGCTTTCGAGCTTTCCATTCCATCGAGAGCAAGTGACCGAATGTCTTAAACTACATAATTGAACTTATTTCTATGTAGGCTTCTTTTTGTGAAGGTCCCTCGAGCAGCTTACCTAGGCGGACTGCTCGATTACTACAATTACATATTTCATTTTGCTTTTATTAATGATTTGTCCAATGTCATTGCAAAAAGAACAATAAACAACATTTCTCGCACGATTATATGCACGTAATAACCAATCACACGTTTCCAACACGTTTACTACAAAAGAGAATAACTAATTTCCGTTCGCGAACTTATAAAATCGTCAAGTCTAACTAGGCAGTCAAATCTAACGTAACGGCACGCGAGAGAATCTAAAAGAGCAAACTCGTACCAGTTTGGCAGCCCGGCACGAAATGTGGCTTTCATCTGTACCCATATGCTTTCTATGGGAGTGTCCCCTCCATTTTTTTATTGCTCTGAGGTTCCACTTCTGTGGATTGGACAGTTATTGCACAATTTTTTGTCTTTGACAAATTGGTGTCGACTTGCAGGCGATGACCTTAGAATTTTCTACAATGGTATAGAATGTGAGTACCTTCACAATATGTACAATTTGCTTTTGTAGTCGCAAATGCGACGCCTCAGGAATTCATAGTTTTTGAATTCCCGCAAGCTCTTTGCATTTTTCTAATCTTTCCTCAAACAGACGCAAAGTTTCACGATCAAATCATCTGATCACAATTCGTACTAGTGTCGAGTCCCAACTTTGGGATCTGGGTTTTTGAATATTGGGCACATGTTTCCTGGAAGCTCCATAAAAATCGAGCTATAAAAAGTTAAATTGCAGCCCATTGAAAATTTATCAATTACAACAACAATAACACGTGATATTGTGGAGATACGCGTTACCAAATAATGGAGACACTACAGACGTGGACAGTAGGCTTTCTATGAAGGACATCATTCAGCGAAACGTTTGTGGTCGTCTTACTGGTTGCATTGAAAACTAAACTACCCGCAGCTTGGTTGTACTGCTGTCAGACTTCAGGACACAATGATGTGGAAGGAAGTATCGGAATTTCTCCCGCTGCTGCGATGTCACCTCCTCCATATACACAAGCTGAATATACTCCAACATGAAGTCCTCGTATGGAAGTCTTAGATCAGGATTCCTCGCCAGTCGAAACTCCAAGGCAATAAATCTGAAAGTGGCCACCGCTTGGGAATCACCTAACGTCTCAGGATCCTTGCTGAATGGGAGTTTAACTAAGAAACGGCCGTTGGGACGTCTTGTTATTGTCTGATAGAAATGTGTTTCGCAAGCCTTTTCAGTTAATGTAAGCTTGTGCTGCGGATCCTGTACTTGCTCGACCTCCCAAAATCGCTTGATGAGCTGATTAAGCTGGTTATCTTCTGCCAGGATGCCGCATGTCACGGAAGACACTTGGGGTGTGATCACTCTTCCGGCTACAGTCCACCCTAGGAGCCTGCTCTGGAGCACTGGAAGCTGTGGGCCCAACTTTATTTGTGCAACTGCTAGGACTTCGTAAAAGTGTTCGGCACTCAGCAACATGTCGATGCACTCCGTTCGGTAGAAGTCTGGATCTGCCAGCCTTATGTGTTTGGGAATGTGCCATCCCGATATGTTCAAGTTCTGAGACGGTTGCGGTGATATAATTTTGTCTGTGACCTAGGCTTCTAACTGCGTGGCATATCCTGATAATCTGGATCTTAGGCCGAGGTTCACCTTATGGTATGCCTTCTCAGTGCTACCACTTACCCTTTCAATGAGGGCAAGGTGTGGTGTTGATGATAAACCCAATTTTTGGATGATTCTTTTGGTGACTACGTTTATTTGTGAGCCTGGATCCAACACAGCTCGCCGATACGTCGTCTTTCCGTTGCTGGTGACCAGCCTGGTGATGGCTGTGCCCAGAAGTTCATGTCCTTGGGTCGTTAAAGCCAGCGATGGCAGTTCTGCATTTGATTCGGCGTTGTCGTGCTCGAGGATATCGTCTTGGTCTGTTGTTGTCTCCAAGCAGATGTAGCAGGGTGTTGTGATTCTTGGAGCACTGCTTGCAACTTCTAGCGTCGCAGCTTGAAGCCTGATGTCCTTCTCGAAGGCAATTCACGCACAGCTTTTTAGCGCGCACTAAACTTAGTCTCTTTGCAGCAGTGATCCTGAGGACACCCGGGCAGTAGTAAAGCGGATGATCCTGCTCACACATTAAGCACTGAGAAGCTGTCGTGGCGGCCATGATCGACTTGATGGCTTTCCTACGGTTGATCTTCGGTTTCTTTATTTTATGGCCGAGTGTCTCGAAGGCTTGGAAACGCGTTTCCATGAAGTCCAACAAACTCTTCAAGAGTAGTAGCTCAGTAGGGTTGAATAACGATTGTTCGTATGATGCGTGAGTCGCTGGGTCCAATTTTCGTATTAGCACATGTAGCAGCAACGGATTTCAGTCCCTTTTGGACACTTTCAGGTTCTCCAGGCCTCTGAGACACTATTGTGTGGTGTCATTTAGAGCCTTTATTGCTGTCACTGATGGCCTTTCATTAGCATGAGATGGCTGACTCATCAATTTGTTAATGAGCGTCGCTACCAATAGTCACCGGTTGTCATACCTTTTCTTCAAGGTTGTGCAGACCGAAGCCTGCTCTACGATACGACACAGGGCCAACGAAGGATGGAAATTACATCGGGTGTTGCCCAGGGATCTATCCTTGGTCCGGACCTGTGGAACGTGTCTTACGACGGGCTACTGAGACTTGAGATGCCAGATGAGTCGCGCTTGGTTGGCTATGCGGATGATGTTGCGGCTCTGGTCGCTGGACGCACCGTTGAACAAGCGCAACTTAGGCTAGGTATGCTAATGCGCCGAGTGAGGGACTGGATGACTGCCCGCGGGCTCAGTTTAGCACTGGAGAAAACCGAAGTGGTCATCTTGACAAAAAAGAGAATCCCTAGAGTAAGGATGATCAGTATTGGAGATATACAAATCGAATCGAAGCCAGCGGTGAAGTACCTGGGGCTACTGATCGACTCGAAGATGAGTTTCTCTGAGCAAATCAGGGCAACGGCTGAGAAAGCTGCTTCGGGAATATCGGCCCTGAGTCGACTTATGGCCAACGTAGGGGGACCCAGCCCATTAAGAAGACGCCTCTTGATGAGTGCTGTAGGGTCAGTGCTACTGTACGGAGCAGAGGTATGGGGCGACGCTCTCAGCAAGGAGGTATACCGAAAACGATTGGCACAGGTACAGAGAAGAGGAGCACTGAGAATTGCATCTTCGTATCCAACAGTCTCCGACTCGGCGGTGAGAGTGATTGCAGGCGTGATACCTGTCGCCCTCCTTGCTAGAGAGCGCCGCGCTATTTACCTGCGCCGAAACGAGGATGCGAGGGAGATGGTTGTCCGCGAGGAGAGACAACGCTCGCTCAATGATTGGCAGCAGTCTTGGGGGAATTGCACGAAGGGAAGGTGGACTGCGCGCCTCATCCCGGATGTGAGACCGTGGCTAAATCGACGGCATGGTGAGACTGACTTCTATCTCACCCAGCTTTTGAGCGGGCACGGGTGTTTTCAGTCTTACCTGCACAAGATCGGTAAGTCACGGTCTCCCGATTGTCGGTTTTGCCCAGGAGAGGAGGACAATGCCTGTCACCCATTTTTTGCGTGTACAAAATGGGTCAGGCTCCGAAGGGAACTCTACAGGGGGACGAGAGAGCTCACCCCGGATAATATAGTTGCGGTGATGCTCGAATCGGTCGACAAATGGAACCAGGTGGCACATTATGCTCGGGCAGTCCTGAAATATAAAAGGGACTCACAGCAGCCGGAGGCGCTGGGGCTGGGGGATCGCTCTTCTGGCATTTCCTCTTCCCCTCTCCCCTCCCGCTAGGAAAGGGACTCCCCAGCTTGAAGGCGCCCCACGGTGTAACAAAACGAGACCTGGCCCGAAGTAATGTGTCAAACGGTTCCAGGCTAGGTTCTCAGATTGACAGGGGAGGTGTTTAGTGGGTAGGCCAAGGGTAGCGGGCGTAAATGCCTTCACCTCCCTACCACAAGAAAAAAAAAGGTTGTCCAAGGCACCTCGTAGTTGTCATTCGACAATGTAAAATTTCGAATCAAAAGCTTCGCTTCTCCGGTGAGACTGGCCTTGAGGTACCATAGCTTTTGGCACTTGGGCATCAGTTGGCTATGCACCATTTGCATGAATGAGTCGTGGAATTGTTGCCTATGTAAAAAGTTCCCAATGAAGGTGGCGAGTTTTATTTTTGGCAGAGGCATGGTAAGAGGAGTCACAGGCAGAGTTGCTGAGGCAGGTGTGGCGCTGAGTTAATCAATTTTCGATTCAAGTCGTACGACCCAATCTTGGGTCAGCTCTTCCAAATGATTATGCTGTTGCACGCTAAAACCATAGGCTTCAGGATCGTCATGGAGCTCAACGATCTGCAAGTGATATTCATCCAGCTGTTGCCAACCTCATTGGAGGGCCATGAGTTTACTCCTGCACCAGGTCCAAGTGACCTCCTTCTGGTCCAAACGGTCGATGATCCTCCTCAACGAGCCTGCCATGACCTTGAAGCGACGCAGCATTCTGACCACACTGGCATCTCTTGGTGCTGAGGCTTCTGCAGTGTAGTCCTTGTCCTCGCTATCCTGAATTACGAGCCCTTTTGTTGACTGTTCCCCGGTTGACGCGTCCACGTGTGTTTTGGCACGTGTTTGATCGCGGAAGTGCTGCTGGTAATCGAGGTAGTTGCCTTTGGTAGTGTCCTATATATGTTGGGTAAAATATTCGGGCGGCCGAGCGATCTCCGGTAGGGATCGGATGTGACTATCGTCTAGTTCGAAATCCTCTCACGCGGCCTCCAGTCGCCGCAGTCGCTCCGCATAGTACCCGGCTTCCTGCTTAATCCTTCTTGTAATTTAAAATGACACCCTCGATGATTCGAGCCAATGCTTTTAGATCCACGATCAGGCGATCCACATTCGCCATCGCGTAGAAAGTCGGAGAACGGCCGGAAACAGAAAGCGCGGATACACCACGACACTACACCAAACACCCCACAGCACTTCACGACCTGTTCACCGGGGGAAGAAACAATTATTTAGATGTGAACGGCAAAGTAAATACCAAGTGTATCTTGCCGGGGTCTCCAAATGTTTGCGCCGGGACTCTTATGTCCCGACGTATGATTTTATAATTTTGCATAGAAATGCACAACACACAGATTGAACTTCAAGATTGGCAATTATCCACATGATGCGTGTATTTATATTGTATTTCAGAGTCTTGTTTATCACAATTTCTTAAATTTTTAATCGAAAAATATCTGATCACTAAATGTTAAAAACTAGCACAATCAAAAGATTTGGATGCTTCACACTTAAGTTTATTTTTCCTAATCACGATTCAATGAATCTCCAAGAGACCAGATAACTGACTGACTGAATCGGCCGAGCATTTCACCCACATTCAATTGACAAAGGAAATTGCTGACCAGACAAACGCGCTAGAGAAAGAACGGTACGTTTGCGTCTTTTCGCTGGTATGCCTGCCTTCGTCCATGAAATGTAACCCAATCTGTCTGATTACGGATCCACTTGATAGACAAATGCACTAGGTAAATTTGCATGGGTCAGCAATTTGGTTGGGAATGAAAAATAGCAAATGCAATTACATTGTGTAACAAAGTTAGGATTCGTGAAGTTTGACTTAAAATATTTGATATTGAATTAAACTATTGATTTAGGTGAAATGTTGGCAAGAAGTAAATACAATAGTTCGTAAAGGGAACAGTAAATGATTGATCAATTGATACATCAATCAAACAACTCGAATTAATTACGAATGGGCTAATTATTACAGTGCTAATTAACCTTAAATAACTATGTGAATTGATTGAAGCGTTGATGTTGCCGGATCAGGCCGTGATGGGCGCTCAGAGGTGTCAGGAACTCAACAGGTCCTTTCCTTTTGTAAATGTTTGGTCGGTTGGAGACATTGCAATAAGTTTGTTACTGGTTCCACCTCCATCCGGATGTAAAGACGAAGTCCATTTAAGTCCGTCTGTTTTCTCCCGGCCAATTTTGTTACTGACTTTAAGCAATTTCCACTCTTAAAGGTTACCGCGGCCTCGACGTCAGTCCATCCGCATTATATCTCTTCGAATTGTTATTATTATTATTATTATTAATAAAAGTTACAAAGTAATTAAAATTACAATATAACAAACGTCTTAAGCGCTAGCAACAAAGGCCTTAGGCTTACATAGATATAGTTTTTTTTTTTTTTAATTGAATTTAATGGGGGATATTATTTATAATTGGTAGTATATTAAGTTATAATGTAATTTTTAATAGATTGAGTAATGTATTTATGTTCTTTATGTTAGTTTCAGAGGTTGTTGATATGTATGTCATCAAATCATTTTCTACATTACAGCGAGTTTTGGATGATCTTACAATTTCGCATTCAGCTAGCAGATGCTGGACAGAGATGAGATGATGATTGCACAGTGGACATGGTTCTGGTTGCTTTTTCTGCAGGATGTGTTCATGAGTTAGTTTTGTGTGTCCTAGCCTTAGTCTGATGAAGTTACGAAGTTGATGCGATGGAATGTTGTTTGGATAGGACGCGGGTTGCCGCAGTGGGTTGACTGTTTTGTAGTGGTGGATAATGTTGCTCCATTCCACGGATGTGAGTTCGTTTATATGGTCATCTATCAATTTATATAAATCTCTTTTGTTGTAAGCTATCGTGGTGAGGATGGGAGCGTTTTGTGCGTATTTTGCTGCGCTATCAGCATATTCGTTCCCCTCTATCTTCGAATGGCTTGGTATCCACATAATTTTCAATTTATTTTTTTTGTAAGAGATGGTGTTTTTTATTATGCTGATTGTTGGGTTTAAGTTGCTCGGGTTCATAAGAGCATCTATGCAGGAATGGCTGTCTGTGCAGATTATGTATTTACCAGGTGATTTTGCAGCGAACAGTGTTGCAGTGCATATTGCCTCTAGCTCAGCAGTGAAGATGGAGTTGTAAGTTTCCAGCCGTGTTAATTTAATTATCTTCCCGTCTTCCGTTGTAACTGCGAAAGTTGTGTTAAACTCAGTTTTAGAACCATCTGTGAAAATGAGTTTCCAACCTTTGGTTTTAAATGGCTGTACAATTTCATTGAACGATTGTTGGTATATTAAATGGTTCGTTGTTTTTTTATTGTAAACGCTTACGTTGTTTATTATGCAATGTGTTGGAAACGTCCATGGTAGAGGGTTGGGTTTGGCTTGCGCTGGGAAAAAAATTGAAACTCCTAACTGCTTTATCATGTTTAATGAACGTAAAATTGATGATTGGCGCCTTGGTTCTGATTTCCTTGAAAGAGCCGAGCTGACGTCATTTTGAAGAATAGAGTTTTTTGATTCGAGGAGTTTTGAGATAAGTCTTCCTGTAAGTTGATTTCGCCTGTTTTCAATTGATGGTAGACCAGTTTCCGCTAATATAAATCGAATAGGTGTCGTCCGAAATGCTCCAATCGCTATCCTTGCTGCTGAGTGATATACCGTTTTAATTTTTTGAAGCTGTGTTTTGCAGGTGTGTCCATAAATTGAAAGTGCATAATCAATTCTTGATAGCATTATTGACTTTATTATTTGGATTATGCAGTAAGGGTGAGCTTCTGACTTAAAACTACTCAAACATTTTATTAAATTTAATTTTTTATCTAGGGATTTTCGCAAGATGGCTATGTGCTGAGACCAAGAGTACTTATTAGTAAACGTTAAGCCTAGTATCTTAAGATTATTTGTATTAGTGATCACAAAGTTCTCATGAGTGAGATGTAAAGGCGAACAATTGTATTTGTTACAGATGTGTATGTGTTTGGATTTAGTTGGTGATATTTTCGCACCTGATTTACGACACCATTCTGAAATCTTTAATATTATGGAGTTAAATTTGTGTTGGAAGAGTATTGAATCAGTTAGCTTTGCGTAAATGAATAAGTCGTCTGCGTAGATGCAGTGTTTGAAGATTTTTTCCAGTTTTATTAAAATGTTCAAGTCTTCAAAGGCTATCAGAAACAGAATAACGGAAAGCGGAGAACCTTGGGGGATGCCATTTTTAAGGGGAAATGTTTCTGATAGATAGCTGTTTACCCTTACTTGGATTTTTCTGTTGGTGAGGAAGTTTTTAACGTAGTTGTATGTTTTTAACCCCACTTTCCATAGCATAAATTTTTCCAAAATCATATGTCCACTAATTCTATCGAAAGCTTTTTCAAAGTCGATATTAATGATTGATGTGTGGTTACGAGTTGAGAGGGTGTTAGCAATAAACTGATCTAAGTGAAGTAGGATATCTAATGTACTTTTTCCTCTTTTAAATGCTACTTGATTATTGGAAAGGAAATTATTTTTGTTAAGAAACCAAGAAAGACGAAGTGAGATTATCTTTTCTAGTACTTTTGAAATACACGGGAGAAGGGAGATCGGTCTGTACCCTGGAACTTGGTTGACTGGTTGATGTGGCTTATGAAGTGGAAAAATCATAGCGGTCTTCCATTGCTGTGGAATGAAACCGTTTTGGAATATTGTGTTGTAAAGTGCGAGTAATCTGGTTTTAAATTGAATTGGTGATTTGCTTAATATGCAATATGTTATTTTGTCAACACCTGGTGTATCACCTGTTATCAATGAGAGGCATGAATTTAGTTCTAGCATCGTTATGGGGCTTTCTATCATTCTTGCTGATGGTGTGAGAGATGATAGATTGTAGGTTTTGTTAATTGTGTTTAGTTTACAAAGGTGAAATGTTGGGTCAAAATTTGATTGCTTGAGTAGCTGGACCATGTCATAGCTAAAAGGTTTGCCATTTCTCTTGGATCTTCTATAACTTTCTCTGTGGAATCTGATGGATATTTAATATTGAATTGTGTTGGCTGCCTTTGAAGTTTTTTAATGCTCCGCCAAATAAGTTGGCTTGGTGTGTTTGGGTTGATTGTATTTGTTAAGGTTTGAAAGTGTTGGATCTTAGCTTGCTTGCAGTTCCATTTGAATTTGCTATTCAGTTTTTTTGTATTCTAACATGTTTTTTAATGATGGTTGGTTTGTAAACATGCTAAAAGCTTTCTTTTTCATTTCGCGGAGCGTTGCCAGTTCATTAGACCACCAAAAGGTATATTTTGTGCAGTATTTTGGAGATGTAGATGGAATGGAGCTGTTTGCACAATATTTAATGGATTTAATCAAATTCGCAGCTTCTTTATTGATATTGTTGCTAATGGGAACATCTGTTAAATGTAGTATCAGATTATTTTCAAATTTTGGCCAATTGGCTAATTTCGTTTTGAATTTGGATTTGAATTTATGTGGTCGCTTTTGAGATACCGTTCCAAAAGATAGGGATAGTGGAAAGTGATCGCTCCCATGAAGATCATTAATTCTATGCCAAGTGATTTTAGAAAGCAAATTGAAAGTGCATAAGGAGATATCAACATGTGTGAAGGAGTTGTGAGTAGAAAGATGAGTAGGCAGTCCATTATTAAGAATGGAAAGATTCGAATTTAAGAGAATATGTTCAATTTGTTTGCCTCTAGTGTTTACAGAGGTTGAGCCCCATAGAGGGCTCCAGCCATTGAAGTCTCCTAGAATTAGCATTGGTGATTGGAGTTCATTGTATAGGTTTGTTAAGTCATCAGAATGCAAATTAACGTTGGGGGGAATATAAATGGAGCACACCGTAAATTTTTCTGATGCTACGATTGTTGCTGCTATTAATTGAACTTGATTACGCTCGTTGGCATTTATAATTTCGTGTTGTATGGTTTTTTTGATGAGTAAGGCAACACCATGTTTGCCGTGTGTATTAAGGGGCGAATTGTGGAAGTAAGCTTTATATTGCATCGGTGGGAAGATTTGTTCGTTGTGTTTTACGTGTGTCTCTTGTAGTGCAATGATGTCTGGAGATAAATCTTTAATTAATAGTTGCAGAGCTTATAAATTATTTAGGTAACCGTTAAGATTCCACTGAAGTATCTTAAGGACCATTAGAAAAATGAGGGGCTGCACTTGATTTAAACATTATTTATTTGTCAATAAATATGTTAGGTGAATTTTGCTCTTCAAAGGGAATTGTGATTGAATTTGGGTTTAGTTTATTCGGAACTGTAGCTTTTGGTTCATTTGTAGTTGTTTGCATTTGTGTTGCAGTTTCGATTAGGTGTGTTGAAATACTTTGCGGATTTGATGAACTTATATCTCTGGTGTTATGAATATTTTCACTTGTGTTAGAATTTGATTTGCGTGGAGGAGGGGTAGTTTCGGAGTTATGTACTATAGATGTAGTTGTATTATTGATGTTAATGAGAGGCTGTGGTGACCCTCTATTGAGTCTTAATTTTCTATTTTGAATTGCTAAACCTAGGGGTTCTGTGATTGTGGTGGTAATTGTGGGAAAATTATTATCCGCTGTTTTGTTAATATTTTCTGTAGCTACCCGAAACGAGCATTTGTTCAATGTTTTGTACTCTAGTATGCGTTGTTTTTTTGTGTATGTTGGACATGCTTTATTAAGAGCGGAGTGTTGTTGTTTGCAGTTGATACACTGAATACTATTGCATGGGATTGGATCATGTATTGGCAAGGTGCAGATATCGCAAGATGGGGGGCTTTGGCAGTGTTTCTTGGTGTGTCCGAATTTGAAGCAATTTTTGCATTGTAATGGCTTTGGAATGAATGGTTTGACTTTCACGTTAATGAAGCCGACTTTGATTTCTTTTGGAAGGGTGTATTCGTTGAACGAAAGAATATGTAACGGAGTATTTTGGGATCTTCCATTGAAAAATTTTGTAATCTTTTGGCATTCGATTACCTTTTGCTGGCTTAGACCCTCAACTATACATTTTTCATCTAAGTCTGTTAGTGTGGGTGCATAAATAACACCTTTTGTTGTATTCAATTTTTGGTGAAGGTCGATGGATACATTACAAATACCAGGTAAGGTTTTTACTTTGCAAAGCTTAGCTGCTTGTAGCTCATTTTTCGTAAGTAGGAGAATATCACCGTCTCTTGTGAAATTGATGCTGAGTGGATTTGAAATAACGGAATTTAGAGATTTAGAAAGAAGAAATATGTTATGGGATTTTAAATTCTTATTTGGAATTTTGCTTTTAATTAAGACAAACTTTGGAGAATCGCTCTTATGGGGCGCCGCGCTCGGTAGCTCGGGGAAGTTAAAAACATCATGGGAGGGTGTTTCACGTTGTTTTTCTTTTTTATGTGGGGGGCTTTTAGTGATTTTATTTACGGAGTCCAGAATCGAATAGTAGTTTTGTTTTCGCTTTCCTCTGGAGTCGGAGGCCATGGTTAAAAAGGGCCAGTCAAACACGGTATTAGTTAAAAACTGTGCACAGAATCACACTGGAAGTAGGAAAACAGGGGGAACCAGATAGCACTCTACACCAGAACTTTTCGCTGCGAACAATAACTAACTTGACTGAAAGCGAACCGTTCAACAGAAGCGCTGGGTAAAGACTGATATCTCTTCGAAAAAAAAAAAAATATCTCTTCGAATTTTTTTTTTTGTAGTGGGTCCTTGTGCTGGGGAAATGAACGCGCCCCACGACACCCTCAGACAAGGCCAATCTCGCCGAGGCAGCAATTCCTAATTCACTACAATGCAGAAGACGTTACTTGGAATATCAATCATTTTACCAAGTCCTTCTGGCCGGAGCACTCTTATGCTACTTCAACTTGTTTAAGCTAATTTCTTAAACTTGCTCGTGTATGTTTCGACCATACGAATCTGTATGTGTGCCAAATTTGAATTTAATTCGTTCTGTACATTCGGAGCAAATTGGCTGCAACAGCTGTACAGACTGACACAGAGTGAGCCTATAAAGGCTCCATTTTTGCAATTGGATCTATAAATCCATAAAATTACCAGCAACAACTCTGATTAATGCGTTGCCGCATGCACAAGTTGCTTATAATTTGGAAAGGAAAAGTTGAGCTCCATGGGAAAAGCTCTTCATGTATAATTGATATTGCGTCTAATTCTATAAACGGAACCGCATTGAGTTTCCTTTCTAATCTTCATTCAGGAATGTGATAAAGTCACGCTACGCCGATAGTTTTGCAAACCCATTCGATAAAGTCAATTTCTTTTAAAGATGAAGAATTATTCAATTCGAATTACAATAAATAAATTATAATACGTGCATGAACCGTTTACGTAAAAAATCAATGAAGTGGAAAACAAAGATGTCTAAAAATAATTCAACACAAATCGTTGTTAAATATTTCTTTCAACTCCTACTAGTACGAAATGTCTTACCAACTTTTTTTTTATCAATTTTCGTTTTCATCTGCAATACTCGTATATCTTATTGCGAGCTACATTATTACGACTAGGCTTTCTATTCTCTCCTTCGACTTTATATCCTAAATATGTATCTAGCCTATACAAAAGTCTGCTTTATATTTTCTTGTTTATTGCCATCAATAAATATCTTAAAAATATATCGATTGTCTCCCCATTGGTTAGGTAACATATCGTATTCCAGAATTTTACATATTGCGTAGGTGGTTCGATGAAAACGCGCTGTTGGTTGGGGACGGGAACAGAAAGCGAAACGAACAATTTATGCAAAATGTACATTTGTATTGACACAAAGTAATTTGATGCTATAAATTTTTAACGCCTTATTTGCTTTGAATAAACATAATTTTCTAATTGATTTGTTGAGATTGGTTTATGGAGCTTATATGGAGCGTATATTGTACTCGTATGTGAATTTACTGTAGGTGTATGATGGGCGATTTTCATGAAGCTTGATATTAAGTGCTCAGGTTAGACAGCAAATAAAAATTGAATGAATGATTTATGATTGATTGCGAAAAGGATAAATTGTGGATATATGTTTTTTTTTTCAATCGTTGAAATAAGATTTATAATTTCTGAACATTTGACAGTATAAATAATGTATTCCCTCTTTTCATTTCAGGTAAGTTCAAACAAACTTTTGATATCTTGAAGATGACTTTTGATATGATTGGTAAGTCAACATATTTAGCATTATTCTGCACTCTGCATTGTGAGTAGCACGTATGGTACTTTTAACACATCCAAAGGCAGTGGAGTCCAGAACAGGGAAGTAGTAAGAAATCTTACTTCACTGGCTAATATGGCGAAAGCAACCGAAGATTCTGGTCTTTTCCATTCCTCAAAAAAAAATCAAAGTATAGAAACTCCCTAAGATTCTTAGGGAACGGACTTCAGCCGATTTTTCATTGCCGCATTCAGTCAAATTCAAGGTAAAAATAAAATCGCGTTACTGTTGAACTTCCGCACATGATGATATTCAAATGAAACAAACTCTAAATAACTTAATCAACTCAAGTGCCTTTACGAATAAAATCCAATTTACAATTTTCCACCAACCAGGATCTAAAATACTCCCGCTCTTACGTCTACCATCAAACCCATCCATACCAGGAGTGACGTGAAAATAGAATGAAATATTCACAGCGTCATATTCCTGATTGAAATTTTTTCGCGTATTTATAAATATATAACAAGAGCGTCAAGCAACCTGGGAATAGCAGTCATCCAGGTGTATTGGGAAATTTTTTTTTATGAGGAGTACGAACTTAGGTAGCAGGTTCAAAATCTAAATATGTCGAACCTACTGTTCACCAACCTGCTGCTACTCCTGCTGTTGCTGTCGTAGCTGCTTGTGAATGCATTGAAATAGAACATGAGATAAAGTTTTACCGGCGAAACCATGTGTGTAACTTCATATGTTATATCCATACCTAAACTCCCTATCTCTGAATACGTATCGCGAGTTATGTCACTTACAGCAATGTATAACAGAAAAAAATATATTGTTGAAATATTGACTTTTTTCGCGCTGGGGAGTGACTATGAGTTGGAAAAAGTTTTCTAAGTTCACCCTACTACTACTACTGGTTGGAATACGTTAGGTTCATTAAAAATAGCTGAATCATTGCTGTCGTATCTGTTGCAAAAAATGGTGTTTTGGAATTTTTTTCGGTTGATCTACTTGGAAAATTTATTGTGTATTGTATCTCGCATATTTGATACTGAATTTGAAAATATGCGAAAAAAATTTGAAATAAAGGACAACTGTTCCGATAGGATGTGTTGACTTAATGAAAAATAGGACAGGATTACTAAGTATTGTGAATTTTCAATTTCAATTAAGCTTTGTTGATGGAATTTAGAAAGGGTTTTATTCGGATGAGCTTCATTTGAAATTCTATAATAGTTTATATGAATAGTTTGCTGGCAACGTTTAGTATTAACGCTTGTAGTGAATAGGAGTTTCCATAAAGTCCGTGAAGGACTGCAGCGATGTTCTGCTGCCTCGGCAGAGGAAGGTGTTGGTTCCTGCCGAGAATGCCCTCGTCCGGAGACGCGTGAATGCGCTGACAGGCTAGCATTGCGGTGTCGTGGGGCGGGTTCGTTTCCCCGGCACGAGGACTCACTACAAAACATTTCGCATTCACGAATTGCTTGCAGAGATCACAAGAGGACGACCGAAGTCGCAAATTTGTAGATAACCTCCACGAAGGAATTATGACTTGTTACGAGAACAAGTGCAACCTGACAAGAAAGGCTAATTTGGGGTGACCTCGTCTTTACCCAAATACATTCAGGGCCCACAAATGAAAGAGGGGCAACCGGGTGGTGGTGGAGCCCCTTCATGCCCACCCAACCGGAATAAATCCAATGTTAAATTGTTGAAGTGGCCAGGTATTCCTCTTCTGAGTGGAAAACTCATGCAACTTGAATTATATGAACTTTCCCATCAGAAGGGGAGTACCCCGGTGACCAATTTATGTCATAGAATTATACAATTGAATTGCATAACTCTATGCCATAAAAAGGCACTTGGCTTGGGCCACTCAACCCATAAAGTCACCTGAAACAAAAGAAGGAATTAATCTGTACCCGGCGGCTGGCTCATATTTTAGAGTGGAAGCCTGCCACCGCACCGGGTCCTATACCCGATTGGAAAAGACCGGAAGGGAAAGACCGATTTTTGCCGTTTAATTCATCATCATTTTTTTTATTCTTGTTCTAGTTTATTGAGTACATCAGATTTCAAATTTTCATTTACTAGTTTCTGGATGAGACACACCTTTTGACTTTCAGATGAAATCTTATAAAAACACCGTAGTAAAAATTTTAAGAATACTGCTTTTAAACTTATCGCAAATATAGGATTAGTAAAGTAAATATCCAAATAAAATTTTAAATAATATCGCCGCACATTTTCATTTGCAAACCGAAATATCATGCACATAACATCACAGCATACAAGACTGCGTAGATAATCGGTCGATAGAATACCTTGCAACATCAAGTTTTCAAAGTAACTCAAAACGTGGGGACGACTTGAAATTGATGTGATCAATGCCGCAATTGTCGATACCAGCTTTTCATAAACATTTCTCTTCATTTATATAAGCGAAATAGTTATTATATATTTATAATAATTAATTAAAAATTTTATATAGATAAAATTTATATAAATATTAAATAAATATTATAATATTATATTTTTTTTTCTTTCAAACTTTTTCTCGTGTTTTCAATTTCATGGTTGTCTGAGTTGTTAGATTTTATCGTTGAAATCAGACAAATCAATATTTTTAAATGCAAATTAAGTACGTACTCTCTCGCTCATTGCTTAATTTACAATGAAAATAAAAAAATAATGGATGATGTCTCCGTTCTTTTCGTCATTGTTTCTGTACTAGAATATTATGTATATGATGCGATTATTAATCAATCGATTAATTATGCATACCTCTATTGAATAACTATAAAATAACTAGAATTCTTTTTAATTTTATGTCCGTCCTTATATGCATTCAATTTCTCGTCGTACCTTATTTTAGGCGGTATTGGTTTTGTTTCTAAGCTTTAAACGTTAAGATTTTTACGAAATATAAGTTTGTTTTCTATATAAAAAAAATAAAATTTTACAAAGTTTCTAAAACCAGTTTCCTTAAATTGCGATTAGTCTAAGCAACAATTTTATGTGGTTGCATCCATTTCTTCATAAAAAATTAAATTTTTTTTATATATTTAATGTAATTTTATATATTGAATAAATATTAATTATTATATATGTTTTATATTTAAAAAAAAAAAAAAATTTTAATAAATAAATAATTATAAAATATTAAAAGGGTACTTACATTACCTTTCCCTCGACGACGAGCGCTCGTTGACGAATTGTAGGTAAGCAAGTCCTGTAATTCATTTTTAAGCGTATTATTGTACCGGTTGTAACTTATGAGTCACGACTTCTTTCTTTTGGTAGTGTAGATTCGCATTCGTATAACAACTATTAGTACACGAGTATGAAGGCATAAAATATATCATGTAAGCTTCTTTGAATATCACAAAAGTATGGTCTTCGAACGTGGTAATGCTCGCTGCTAATTATTCTACTGCTTTCAGTGTTTAATACTTCGTTTTCAGGGGTGTCTTGAGTCTCAATTTGATTCATACTCTTTGTTGAACTATGTTTGAACGCACAATGCGCCTCTTTGCATCCAAACGGTGTGTTTTCCCAGAAACAGGGAGTACGGTCCCGCCGTTTCCCAATCAACATGTGCCGCTCCTTACAATGAAGATCTTCACCTCGGCCTTCCAACTACCTGTTGCACAACACTTCGTGACCTAATGCTGATGGCTCATGGCGATATTAGCAGCTGCTATCGTTTTTTTACCGCACTGCAGTAGAAAAAGTAGCAATCTGTGAAGTTCCTCTTTTTTCCCTTTTTTTTTTTTTCTTTTCGCTGTGCATCCACAGGATGGTAGAAGTTATCTCTGCTAACAACCATCCACCAAGATTTTATTTTGGTTTTAAAGGTTTCCTTCGCTGGTGTAAACTATTCTCACTATAAATTCACAACCTTAACTTAAGGGAATTCACGACACTAAAATGGCCACCACGCGTACTTTTCTGCGTTCACTCGCCTTCCTCTCACGAGGATCTTGTGCAACTACGAACTAACATGGCGGGGCCGAGCCATCGAGTAACGAAACAGCAAAAGTTTCGTTTAAAAATGCCATCTATGGGTGAACACGCGGTGGTGATAATGCACACTCGTTTCGGTTGTTTTTAAAATTTTAAGTCGTCTCTTGTAGATTCGCTTAAATTATCAATTGAAAGCAATTTATGTTTATAATTATTAGGCGTAATTAAGAGGGAAATAAATCGAAAGAATAAGACAGGCACGCGTTAATTACCGACAAACAAAACAATTTTTAATTAATATTATGGTTGGAATGGGTAAAATTTGACAAATTTTGTGGGGTTTAAATGATACAATGATTTTATCGTTCATATAATTTAAGGGGTTAACCGTTTCGTTCTAAGCATTTGCATACCGCGTTACACCGCAATTAGTTAAATTATATTCAAAAGATATTGAAATAAAATCACTACGCATTAAAATATTAAACAGTTTTAGAATTTTGTTTCCCGGGTGTTAAGTACAAAAGAAATTTTTTCACTTATTTTTCATGCGAAAAAAAAAGAAAGAGCGAGTGTGGCGATGGGGAAGGTGACTGAATCGACCGAATCCTTGTTAAATTGCGTTCGCGCTGTGTGCCTGTGTCAGCGCTGCTTTTAGAGCCATAGCTCCTAGATTACTACACGCTTTAATCCATCAAATGTACCAACAGTAAGTCGCTTGTATAAATACTATTTTATTTTGCGTGAGCAAATAATCTGTTTCATATAGAATCAAGTTTATTGCAGCTGACTTTTTTCTGTTAATTTCCTAAAATGTATGAGGATTGATTTAATTGTAATAATAAATCGATATAATAATATGTGACCAAAAAATAAGTTGACATTTAAACTGCGCGCGTCGAAGGATATGGAGACAAGGGCGTAGCCAGGAGGGATGCTGAAAGGGCTTCAGCACCCCCCGAAATTCTACCCAAAATTCTAAAAAAATACCTTCTTAAAATACCTTAGTTTTGCTGCTTTGCTGGTTAGTTTACCGAACTATTGAGAGAGGTTATTTGGCGCACGACAAACACGCATACGGACAATTAGAGCTCTTCTGTGGCTGACTGTATGCACTCGTCGCTTCTGTGGCTGACTGTACGGACGCGTAGTTACACGAAATGTTCAGCGGCTCTACTCACAGTCACAGTGACATATCAGTCAGTCGTCATGTTACATTTGTTGCGCTTGCATTACAGTTTTGTGGTCTAGACCAACAACAACTCACGTTGTGTGGTGTCAGTGTGTATTACACTGTGCTGTGCGTGTAACAGTGCTGTTAGTTTTGTTGTTGCTGAGTATCTATAGTGCGGTTATATCTTAAATAAAATGAAACGTCGTCACGTGAAAACAATCGCGAGTTATTTTTTTAAACAAACAAAAACAAAAGTATCAATTGAAAATGAAGCTTCGACTTCTGCCTCAACAAATACACAAGGAAATGAAAGCTCTGACAGTGACAGTGATAGTTGTGTGCAAGTTCAAACCGAGAATGAGACTACCAAAAACACTAGTTCACAGCCACACGTGCAAGAATATGGCGAGGTTTCTGAAAACGACATTGGTAAGATTTCAGAATTAGTTTTTTCTTCATTTCCTGTTAAAAATATGGATGAATTGAGGCGTAAAGCATTGCTTGATGCATTCATACAAAATGAAAATTTTAGTTTTCCAACTACTATGGCAGGCGGTCAAAAACGAAAGTTTCAACATAACAGGCTCGTAAAATACCCGTGGCTGTCTTATTCAAAATTGTTAAATGGAGCTTTTTGTAAGTATTGTGTAGCATTTTGTTCCGAAAGTGTAGGGAAAGGGAGTCACGAAAGCATAGGCTCATTAGTTAGCTCACCATATACAAAATGGCAAAATGCGTTGGAAAAATTTAAAGCTCACTCTGATGCTCACTATCACAAAAAATGCGCTGCTTCTGCTGAACACTTTTTGAATGTTATAAGAATGAAAACTGACAGTATCGCTTCTCAAGTTGACACGCAGAGAAAGAAACAGGTTGCAGAAAATAGAGAAGCCCTGAAACCTATAATTGAAACGGTCATTTTTTGTGGGGAAAATGAGCTTCCTTTACGAGGCAAGGAACACGATCCTGAAAACTACGGTCCAGTTTCCTTGGAAAATCCACATCACAATGATGGGAAATTTAGAGCTCTATTGAGATTTAGAGCAAATAGTGGAGACGAGAAATTGAAAAGTCATCTACTTAACTCTCCAAAAAACGCAACCTATGTGAGTCCTTCCATCCAAAATGAAATATTAGACATTTCCTCAAAAATTATTCAAAACAAAATTGTACTGAAAGCAAACACATCTGGTGCCTTTACAATTATAGCAGACGAATCTTTAGAAGTATCGGGTACAGAGCAGCTGTCTTTATCTGTACGTTTTGTTGATGAACAAAACACACTTCATGAAGATTTCCTTACTTTTGCACCTATAATTGACATGACTGCCGAAGGCGTTACAACCGTTATCTTAGACAAATGTACAAAACTAGGTCTTGAAATGGAAAAATTGGTTGGTCAAGGGTATGATGGCGTTAGCACTATGAGTGGACAGTTCAACGGCGTACAAGCTAAGACCAAACAACTGTACCAAAAAGCAATCTACGTTCATTGTGTGTCACACCGGCAGAATCTTGTATTGTCATCAGCTTTAAGTGAAAAAAACGTGAGAAACTGTCTTGGCACTATGACAAAAATTTGCAACCTATTCAGAAATAACGCATATGCAGGGGACTTACTCAAATCTAATATCAAAAAGTACGTTCCAGAGAGCAATAAACCTGGTTGCTCTTTGTTTGTCGAACGAGGTTCATTGAAAACATGACGCAGTTAATGTGTTTGTTGAGCTTTATGAGGCCATTGTCCCCAGTTTGATCGAGTTATCAGAGTGTGACCGTTCCATATCATCTCGTGCAAGTGGACTTCTTGCTGCTATAGAGAAAAATTACTTTGTGGTATCTCTCTTGACGTGCGAAAAATTGTTCACTTTTACTCAGCCTCTTTCAAAGTATGTACAGAGTCCAGATGTTTATTTAAGCTCAGTATATAGACATGCTTCTTCTGTTATTGAGATACTGCAGGCATTAAGAGATGACATTGATGCTGAGTTTCACAAGTTGTTTGAGTCAGCTTCTAAGATGCATGAACTCTTTTTTGACGCTGCATTGAATGTGCCTAGATTAGTGGGTAGACAAACTAATAGAGAAAACTACCCTCACGGTAGTGTTGAGGAATATAACAGAAGAACTATTTTCGTCCCATCGTTAGATGACTTAATAGCCCACCTCAAAAGCAGATTCAGCAACGGCCAGGATGATATGTTAACTGCACTGAAAGTTATGCTTCCTCAGCATGCATCCAGAAAAAATGTTGATGAAGTCGACAATCTTTCCCATTATTTCGAAGAAAATGCTGTAGTTGTAAAAGCAGAGTTCCTAATATGGTGCAAAAAGTGGGAAAAAGAAGAGATGGCGACGAAGAAGAAATATCAAAGTATTTCTGAATGTCTGGATAACTGTGACAAGACATTTTCCCCGCACATTCACCATTTGCTTAAAATCTTGGCAACACTTCCAGGTAAGTTTAGTTAGTAAAAGAATTCTGAAATTTACCCGAAAAAACATTAACTACACAGTTTAATATTTACCCAAAAAATATTAACTAAATTGATTAAATTACTTTTTATGGAATTGTTTGCAGCTACATATAAATGAGTTGCATATTTTGAATTATAATTTTTCTGAAAAATTATTAGAGAAGAAAAATGTTAGAAGAAGGTGGTTTCGACGTGTGCACTAATTCTCCTCAGGCCATCACTCTTAGATACACACCGGTGATGGCGACCACCATGCTCAGAGGTGAGAGAGTTAATTTTTAATTTTTCTACTTATGCAAACTCAATGTGTTTTTGTATCTGCAAGTTATATTCAAGGTAAATTTCTCTTGTAAGTACTTGTATTAGCTAAACTTTTTAATTGGATCATTTCACCCTTTTCACATCAACTTAATGTAAATCTATACGACAAATTTGCTCTACATTTGAAGCTTATCTAACGTCGCGCGGATATCGATCACTCTTTCGGATGGCTCCGATAGCTTTTTAAATTACATTTTATGGAATTGTTTGCAGCTACATATAAATGCGCGCGACGTTAGATAAGCTTCAAATGTAGAGCAAATTTGTCGTATAGATTTACATTAAGTTGATGTGAAAAGGGTGAAATGATCCAATTAAAAAGTTTAGCTAATACAAGTACTTACAAGAGAAATTTACCTTGAATATAACTTGCAGATACAAAAACACATTGAGTTTGCATAAGTAGAAAAATTAAAAATTAACTCTCTCACCTCTGAGCATGGTGGTCGCCATCACCGGTGTGTATCTAAGAGTGATGGCCTGAGGAGAATTAGTGCACACGTCGAAACCACCTTCTTCTAACATTTTTCTTCTCTAATAATTTTTCAGAAAAATTATTATTCAAAATATGCAACTCATTTATATGTAGCTGCAAACAATTCCATAAAAAGTAATTTAAAAAGCTATCGGAGCCATCCGAAAGAGTGATCGATATCCGCGCGACGTTAGATAAGCTTCAAATGTAGAGCAAATTTGTCGTATAGATTTACATTAAGTTGATGTGAAAAGGGTGAAATGATCCAATTAAAAAGTTTAGCTAAATTGATTAGTTAATTTTTCTTTGGAAAATTACAGAATTTAAACATAGTTTTAACTACTACTCTTTTTTTATTATTCTTTCAGTTATTATGCTTTTTTACTTTGACTTACCTTTACCTTATGCTCGTTTTTAATTATAAATTTTTCTAAGAACCAAACTCTCATAAGTTCAAACATTAATTTTAAGAAGCCTAGCCTAAAGTCATAATTAATTGTTCGTTTTGACAAAATGGTTTTGTTTTTCAGTATCAACATGCACAGCCGAACGGTCATTTTCGACAATGAAACGAGTAAAAAACTATTTGAGAAATCGAATGAACAATGACGGATTAACTGATCTAGCACTCTTGTCCGTTCACTACGGCAATATCAATGTTTCGCCAGAAGACGTGTTGGATATAATGGCGAATGTGCCGAGGAGGGCTGTTCTCTTGTAGTTTTTCGTGCTATAAAAACTATCTACATTTTACAAGATGGAACTAATTATAGTCTACAACTATTAACTAATCATAGAACATGTAATTAATTATATCATAATACGTTTTCTGTTCTAAGCAATTAAGTGATAATAAAATTGACATTTGTTGTAATTTTGTCTCTTGTTCGTTTTTTTATCCCATGAAACTATTACATCCTTATAACCTTCCTGCCTATTTCAGCACCCCCCGAAATAAAATCCTAGCTAGGCCCTTGTATGGAGAATTATTTTTTTTAGGTTGGGAGTACTGTCAGTGACATCTATGTCAAATTTACATGTCAAAATATTCATTAGTGTTTGAGATACGCGTCGTTTCCGGGATGGCCTTCAGTTCCGTCTTCGCCGCGGCTTGAATATCCTCTTTCGTATCAAAACGGTGTCCCCGGAGCGGTCTTTCGAGCTTGCTCAACAGCCAGAAGTCGCACGGCTCCAGATCAGGTGAATACGATGGTTGCGGAACGATATGGGTTGAGAATTGGCGAAATGATCACGAATTACGAGTGTAGTATGGGATGGTGCATTATCGTGGTGTAAAAACCAAGAATTTTCTTTCCACGATTCCGGCTTCTTTAGGCAGATAGTATTACGCAAACGACGCATAACTTTCAAATCATATTCCTTGTTCACTGTTTGGCCTGGCGGAAGGAACTCATAATGCACAACACCACGATAATCGAAGAAGAGAAGAGGTTGATGGTCGCCCAGGACGCTCTTCGTCTTCGACACGTTCACCGCCGGCTTGGAACTCACTATACCACTTGAACACATTTTTTTAGACATAGCCTCATCACCAAAAGCTTCCTTAACGTATCCGCAGCAGAAAATTCATTCCGCAAACAAAATTTAATGCAAATTCAACAAATTTCGAGATCGCAAAAAACGAAAAACTCACTTTAAGCAGCTCACAAAACGATGCGTATCTCAAACACTAATCAATATTTTGACATGTAAATTTGACACACCGACAGTACTACCAACTTGAAAAAAAATTCTCCAAATCCTTCGACGCGCGCAGCTTAAATTCAAATGTCACCTTATTTTTTGGACACATTAGTATATTAATATGCAATTTTGAATGATTATACCTCCGGTGTTTCGTTCGAGACTCCGTAGGAAATCTAAACCGACCTCTCACCGGTTAAAGACGTGAAGCCTTGAAGCGTATCAACGAATTGTGCCTTTTAAGGCCTACCCGTTAGGATGCTCGCAGTCTACTCCGAAGTAGCTGCTTGTCGTCAAGCTAGTTCAGAGAGGAATTTTGGGATTACTACGTCTAGCATCCGTTGCGTATAGACGTGCTCCTGTCAATAATTGTTAAAAATTAAAACTTTCTTTAAAAGGCCAATTCGAAACTAATTTTAAAAAACTTATTACATTGTCAAATTATTCGAACAATTTATCGAATATCTGGATTTTACTCGTGAATAACTCTCAACAAGTTCAAAAAAAAGTAACGTTTTTTTCACTGGAGGCACTGAGGAGCCCAACAGCCTCCCACCGCTGGGGGCCCCGGGGCTAGGCGTTTTAAATGCAACAAATGAAAAAACAATGAAAGGGAAAAGCGAACAAGAGAATCTTGAACATGGGAAGCAAAATACACTATCAAGCGAAGAATTGGAAAGAGTAACAAGAGAAAATGCAGAGATGAAACTTCGAATTCAAAATTTTGAGGAAATGATACGTATATCATCAAACGTCAACAAAACTAAATTGATTAAACCACAAAGTACGTACGGATAACAAGAAGCCACAACAAATAAGACGAGTAAAAAAGTAGTCATGCAAAAGGCTCAACAAACAAATAAACTAACAATACAAGATACGAAAAAGCCAACAATCCATGATGCCGATATCGTACTAAGCGCGGGAGAAGCAAACGATAGCGCAAATTACTATGCGGTACTTGCTGCGATGAATGACGTTATGGATAATGATATGGAATGCCAGGTAACATAGGTGATATTAATGATTCTAGTCCTAACTTTATTGAATACTTAAAATCTAAAAACAACGAGAAGCCATCCGGTGTGTCTGCTGGTTGTTCTATTAAAAATAATAAGCTAACTGAAAAAGTTCCTCCGATTTATGTCTTTAGATAGCGTGGAGGGGATATGGTTCGGCTATTGGTAGCCGAACATAAGATAAATAATTTCAAAGGCAAGAGAGTGACCACTAATAAACTCTCAATAAAAACAAAAGCACTGGCTAATTTCAAGCTAGCGAAAGATGCTCTAAATAGTGTAAAAGCTCCTCACTTTACATACATGATAAAGGGGGAGAGAAATCAGATCATCCTGTTGAAGGGCTTGGACAGTGGGAAGAATACAGTTGATCTCGTTGTAATGTTACAGGAAATAGCACAAGCTTTCAAATTCATTAGTATGAAAAATTTTGCTACAAGCAGATCAAAATATTATCATTTTATTTGGTACAGATTTAAAACGATGCCAGTTCAAGTGCCCGTAGTGATAGTAGGTAGATTACACGTCCGTTCAGGACTCCAGCGATGGTCTCCTGACTCAGCGGACAAAGATGTTAGATCCGTCGGGATTGGCCTTGTCTGCGGACGCGTGAATGCGCTGGCAGCACAAGGACCCACTACAAAGGAATTTCGCATCCACGAATTTCTAGGGTCAAATAAATGTCGACCGAAGTTGAAATGGAGGTAACCAACTATGGATCGGAATTTGCTTACGCAAAGGACAAACTGGACCTGGGGAAGACAGACGGACTTAAGAAGACTTCGTCGTTACCGACGATTCTTATGGCCCACAAATAAGAGTGGGGCATCCAGATGGAGGTGGTGCCCCCCTCGCACCGTCCCAACGGGTCAAGATCCAAACGTAGACGTAGCCATATATTTCCGATTTGAGTGAAAAACTCATACAAACATAATTTGCATGAATTTTCCCATCAAATGAGAAATATAGACGTGGCCAATTTATGTTATAGAATTATCTGATGGAATCACATAACTCTATACCATAAAAGAGCACGCGAGCAGAAGGCCACTCTACCCGGCAAGAGCCCCTGTTAAATAACGAAAAACGGAGGATCGCGCCCGATGGCTAGCCCATGATATAGGAGGAGCCAGCCATCCGTGCGGGTCCTATACCCGGTCACGTAAAACGAAATGGAAAGACCGAGTTTTAATATTTAACAATACATTTTTATTCTTGTTACTTCAATTTCGTGTATTATTATAATTATGTTTCAAAAATGTTTACGCGGATTTTTAAGAAATTAATCAGTATTTCCTTTAAAAACGATCTTATACGACAATTTTTTTATCTAAATATACGGATGCGTTAGGATGGCGACCGTCGTCCTATTACATTTTCATCTTCTGAATTAACTGTTTGGATTTGAGATTTTTTAAAATTATATTTCATATTACCAACTCATATGGCCATACTTTCGTACTTGTCTTTATATTATTTCTAAAGAAATTAAATAATACACAAATAAATTGGGAATTAACCACCAAAATCTTTTCTTTTAATGATTCATTTCATTTGACAGTCAACGATATAAAAAAGTCGATAAAGCACTCTTTGAAATAAGTGGATATGTTAAAGCGAAGACACTAAAGCAAAAGATATATCTTACTTAATTTCAGTCGAATTGTTGAATATTTACAAAAATAGTTGTCTATGAATTTCAACATAAATATCACATCAAGCGATAGTGTAATATTATGAATGAAAACAAGGTAACAAATAATAGTACGCGCGTACTGAATTCTTCGTTTGCATAGATGGTTTTTTTTTCTTTTTTTTTGTGGTAGGGAGGTGAAGGCATTTACGCCCGCCGAGTCTGGCAGTGTGGGACTCCCATGGAGGATTCGCTTGGACTACCCACTAAACACCTCCCCTGTCAATCTGAGAACCTAGCCTGGAACCGTTTGACACATTACTTCGGGCCAGGTCTCGTTTTGTTACGCCGTGGGGCGCCTTCAAGCTGGGGAGTCCCTTTCCTAGCGGGAGGGGAGAGGGGAAGAGGAAATGGCAGAAGAGCGATCCCCCAGCCCCAGCGCCTCCGGCCAATGCGAGTACCTTTTATCTTTTAGGACTGCCCGAGCATAATGTGCCACCCGATTCCATTTGTCGACCGATTCGAGCATCACCGCAACTATATTACCCGGGGTGAGCTCTCCCGTCTCCCTGTAGAGTTCCTTTCGCAGCCTGGCCCATTTGGTACACGCAAAAAATGTGTGACAGGCATTGTCCTCCTCTCCTGGGCTAAACCGACAATCGGGAGACCGTGACTTACCGATCTTGTGCAGGTAAGACTGAAAACACCAGTGCCCGCTCAAAAGCTGGGTCAGATAGAAGTCAGTCTCACCATGCCTTCGATTAAGCCACGGTCTCACATCCGGGATGAGGCGCGCAGTCCACCTTCCCTTCATGCAGTTCCTCCAAGACTGCTGCCAATCGTTGAGCGAGCGTTGTCTCTCCTCGCGGACAACCATCTCCCTCGCATCCTCGTTTCGGCGCAGGTAAATAGCGCGGCGCTCTCTAGCAAGGAGGGCGACAGGTATCACGCCTGCAATCACTCTCACCACCGAGTCGGAGACTGTTGGATACGAAGATGCAATTCTCAGTGCTCCTCTTCTCTGTACCTGTGCGAATCGTTTTCGGTATACCTCCTTGCTGAGAGCGTCGCCCCATACCTCTGCTCCGTACAGTAGCACTGACCCTACAGTACTCATCAAGAGGCGTCTTCTTGATGGGCTGGGTCCCCCTACGTTGGCCATAAGTCGACTCAGGGCCGATATTCCCGAAGCAGCCTTCTCAGCCGTTGCCCTGATTTGCTCAGAGAAACTCATCTTCGAGTCTTTCAGTAGCCCCAGGTACTTCACCGCTGACTTCGATTCGATTAGTATGTCTCCGATACTGATCATCCTTACTCTAGGGATTCTCTTTTTTGTCAAGATGACCACTTCGGTTTTCTCCAGTGCTAAACTGAGCCCGCGAGCAGTCATCCAGTCCCTCACTCGGCGCATTAGCATACCTAGCCTAAGTTGCGCTTGTTCAACGGTGCGCCCGGCGACCAGAGTCGCAACATCATCCGCAAAGCCGATCAAGCGCGACTCATCTGGCATCTCAAGTCTCAGTAGCCCGCCGTAAGACACGTTCCACAGGTCCGGACCAAGGATAGATCCCTGGGCAACACCCGATGTAATTTCATCCTTCGTTGGCCCTGTGTCGTGTCGTCGAGCAGGCTTCGGTCCTTCAGAGAGTTCCTCAAAAGCCGCATTAGATATTCTGGAACTTGAAAAGAGTTTTCCAGCGTGTCCAGAATATCCACCCATCTAGCGGAGTTGAAGGCATTCCTGACGTCGAGTGTCACCAACAGGACGATCCGTCGCTTGGTGCGACTATATGCCTCTGCCTTTTGGATCGCGTTCACCAACTCTGCAATCGCATCAATGGTAGAACGTCCTGCTCTAAAGCCGTATTGCCGAGGAGATAGGTCCCCAGCAGCGCGAATCGCGTCAGTGAGTCTTCCCTTGATGAGTTTCTCCAGCACTTTCCCAGCCGTGTCTAGCATACATAACGGGCGGTATGCAGACGGCGATTCGGGATTTCCCTTCCCCTTGCTGACCAGCACGAGCCTCGCCACCTTCCATCGTACCGGGAAAACCCCGTCCCGTAGGCAAGCGTTGAATGTGCTGAGCAGCAAGTCAAGACAATGGTGATAGACGAGCTGCAAAACCTCAGCTGGAACACCATCTGGACCTGGAGCCTTCCTCGCTTTCAAGGAGAGGACTGCCTCCGCCAGTCCCAGCTGTGTGAAGAGTGGGCACTCGACTGCTGTTTCACCATGGACAGCGTCAACACAGACGGGATGGGTGGGGAATAGTGCCCGCACTATCGCGTCCATCTTTTCCGCTCATGTATACAAGGCTTCCGTAGGTTACCAAGTTTCCCCATGACCAGCTTGTAGCCAAGGCCCCACGGATCCCGATATACAACGAGGTCTTGCCAGCATCGGGCCTTGCTCTTGTTAATAAGCCTGCGAAGATATTTCTTGCCTGACCTGTATGCTGCTAGCCTAGTGTCTGCCTCCTCCCGCGTTCGCGCCCGCTGGGCCTCTCGCCGAAGTTTGTGACACTCGCTTCTTTGTTCGGCGATCTTGTTTGACCACCAATATTCTGGAGGCTTACCGTGTTGGGGTCTCCGACGGGGCATGGAAGACTCGCAAGCAGCTATGATGGTACTCATAGTTGAGTTCACCAAGTCCTTGGCTGTAGGCCCTCCACTTACTGGCGGAGCTCCCAGCAACGGTGCGCCTGCCGTAAGCGCGTCAGCGAACCTCTCAACGTCCATCCTCCCAGTCCTCCATCCAAGGATTGAAGTTTGGGCATATGCACGCAGAGTGGCACTGTCGTGAATCTCAACCGCTATATACTGGTGATCACTAGCCGAGTAGTCCTCTAGTACTCGCCAGTTGTGTACTCTGGGTACCAGGGACTCCGAAGCGAGTGTCACATCGGGTATGGTTCCTACGCAACCCTAGCGGCGGAAAGTAGGGGGTGTTACCAGTATTTAGGACAAAAAGCGCTGTTCTGGCCGCCATGTCCAAGATTTGCTTTCCCCTTGGGTCGGATTGTGGCATACCCCATTCAATGGCTCTAGCGTTGAAGTCTCCCCCGACCAGCATGTGGCCCTCTGTGTTCGAGACAGCGTCCTCCAGGGCGTCGAGTTTGGTTCGAAAAGATCGCATTGCCTCGTTAGGCGTCAGATAAACACTGAAATACGTTATCCCTGAACACCGCACCCACACAAAACCATCCCCGCGTCCATGGCCCTGCACCTGCTGTCTCGAACCCAGATGGACGAGGTACTAGATTTGTCAGGGAACCACGCTTGCGAGTCCTTGTTATGATGTTGCTCGCTCAGCAACAGGAGGTCAGCTTTCTTATCCCTCGCAAACTGCTCAAGTAGGTCCTGGGCGTTTGTGCTTCGGTGCAAATTGACCTGCAGGATACGGATCTTTTGAGTATCGATTTGGCTTTAGTCAGGGCCTCCTTGAAAACCCAGCATCTCCCTGTGCCCGGCTCATGTTTGACGTCGCCGGGTGCTAGCTTAGCATCCTTGCAAAGAATGCATTTTGCCTCGTTCGTGCACTCCTTCCTTTTGTGCCCCGTTTTACCACATTTGTAGCACAGAGATCTCCTGTCCGGTCCCCTACAGCCATACGTGATGTGTCCGTATTCGAAGCATCTGAAGCAGCGGATAGGGATCGCTCTTCTCCGTATCCTGTAGATCACCCAACCTATCTTAATTTTGCCCTTCACCAGGATTTGCTGGGCGTCTTTATCAGCTAGTTCGACAATAGCCATGCGTTGCCCTCTTGTGTTTTCACGTGTCAATCTTGCCTTGACTTCACTTAAGCTGGGGAACTCCCTCCTAATGGCATCCTCTACTTCAGCTTTGTCAACGACGCAGTTGAGGTCCCTGATTTCCAGGGTGGCCATTGGTTCGAGCGAGGCAACCGTTGCCGCATCTCCAAGAACCTTTTGAACCGCGTCACGGAATGCATCTTTGTTTGTGGCCTCTGGCCCGAATTCCACCAGCAGGCCACCGGTCCGGGTTGGTCGAACTGCTTTGATGGCAGTTTTGGTGTCGTCTGGCTTGACCGTTCCTTTAATTTCACGGAGGACATCTGCGTAGGTTCGGCCCTTAGTGGATTTCATAAGCAGTGCCTCTCGCAAAGGTTTGTGCCGCGGTTTGCTTTTTGTTTTCTGCGGTATATCGGGGGGTTCTTTGTTCTTTTCGTGGTTGAGATGGTTTAATCTTCTCAAAAAAGTTCCCGATATTGCATAACTTTACTTTAGGTATTTGAACTTTAGAGTTAAGAGAGGGGAGCGTCTCCAAAAAAAAACTAAGCACGATTAAAAAATCAACGTCGTTTTTAAACGTCTAGGCCAACATGCTTCAAAATAGTTCGTCATTCAGTTACATCTCCATGGATAAACTTCGTCTCCTGACATCATGCTTCTGACTGAGACCCACCTCAATTCATGGCATCCCATGACATTCAAGGGTTTTGAATTCGTAAAAAATGATCGAGTAAACGGTGATGAGGGAGGTGGCACTTGGACATTGGTTAGAAAAAGTCGAATTCGAAAACTTTGAATCTCTTGAAATGTCCGTTATCAATATCTCACTACCAGGTGGGGATAACCTTTTTTTATCTCTGCCTATGCAACTGATCGAAACGTTCTCAAGTTCAAAGAGCAGCTCAATTCCTTGTTTGAAATACTCGAATTGAACATGCTGCATGATTATTCTATTTTTGCTGGTGACTCGAATGCCAAGCATACATCATGGCTGAACGCCAACTATAATCCCAGAGGTGTATTCATGAAATCGTGGATAACAGAGAGCCATATTGTGTACAAGTGCAATCTATATGGGTCGGAGTTCCCAACATACATATCGTAATGGAAATCAATCATCAAACGGATGATTTCTTCCTCATTCCAGTGCAACATGCCAATCATCGGTTTAATTTCAAAAACATGGATTGAGGAAAGTTTCAAAAGAAATTTAATCGGGTATACCAGAAGCAATGTGCTCCTTATGCTCCAATAGTTCATAATGACAGGAATCTAACCAACGATGAAATTAAAAGAGAACAAACGCTTAAAACGACTGAGAAAGTAGTTCCCAAGATTAAACTTCCAAACAACATGGAAGGATACGAGACACCAACCATTGCAAGATTTTAAAGATTGAAAAGCCTTCTTCTCACACGCGTCAATTATATTTATCGGCAATTTTTGAACTACAAAAATCCCTCGTTGGCTCTGTTGAAATTACACCTGAAGAATGTCCAGAACTTCTTCTTCTTCTTCTTTGTAGCACTACAGCCCTTTACGGCTCTTTGTTTCCTGCAAATAGTGCCTCCAACTGTCTCGGCCCATTGACCGCATCCTCCAGTTTCCGAGAAGTGATGAACTGTCTTCCTTGACTGAGTCAGATCAGCGTTTCCTCGGCTTCGCCACTGGTCTCCTGCCTTCAGTTCTCCCAAAGAATACCTTTTCGGGTGTCCGTTGTTCGCCCATACGATTCATGTGTCCAGCGCATTGCAGCTTCCGCACTATTACAATCATTGAGATCACCGGTTCATCAAAAATTTCATACAGCTCATGGTTGTATCGAATCCGCCATTGGTCCCCGTCTAACTTTACTCCGGCTATTCACCTCAGGGCCCGTCGCTCAAAGGCGTTCAAAATATTTGCGGATGCTTGGGTTAGAGTCAATCTTTCACACCCATAGCATAACAAAGGTCTTATCACAGATTTATGTACTTGGAGCATTGTTTTGCTGTGTACACTGCTGGTCTTCAAGATCGTCAAAACTGAATATAATATTTTATTTGTGAGCTGTATTCTTCGGCATATTTCGTCATTTTGGCGCCTCGATACAAAAATATGCCCACATTTTCGACATTATATTCGCCACGTGTGGCATTTTGTGTAATTGAAGTGTTTTCCCTCGACTGCGTCATGAGCTTTGTTATATTTTCATTGATTTGTAGCTCTACTAGTTTTGCTTCGCTGTCGAGTTTCAGGAAGAGTTCCTTGGCAGTTGTTAATGACCCTGACAAAATGTTGAGGTCGTCTGCATAGGCTACCACTTGGCTCGACTTGTATAGTAATGTCCTTCGTATATCGACAGGTAGGTTTCTTATGACGTACTCCAGAGCCAAATTGAATAGGAATGGGACCAGCCCATCTTCCTGTTTTAGTCCGATATTTGTGTCAAAGGCATTGGTGAGTTGGTTATTGATGCGGACTTGGAAGGTCCTCGACATTATTGTGATGGATTGTGATTGTAAGATGGACTAATTTGGCTGGAATGCCAAAGCAAAGCATTATTTGGTACAGTATGTTAGAGTCAATATTGCCATGTGCTTGCATAAAGTCAACGAAAATTTGGTGTACGTCTATGTTGAACTCCCAGCATTTTTTAACTACCTGCTTGACTTTGAAAAATTAGTCTATTGTCGGTCTACCTGCTCTTAAACCACCTTGATACTCCCCAATAATACGGTTGCAATATGATCCGATTTTATTTTCCAAGATTTTTGAAGATATTTTGTATGCCGTTCAAAGTAGTGATATGCCTTTATAATTTTCGCACTATAATTTATCACCTTTTCTGTGAATAAGGAATATAATTGATTGGCTCCATTCGTTCGGCATATGTTCTTGTTCCCAAATGTGATGGATGCCTTTGTGACTTTATGAACACTGCTGCCACCATTTTGATGAGCTCCACTGGAATCCCATTGATGCCCGGCGCTTTATTATTCTTTTGCACTTTGATGATGGAACAAACTTCATCCAGAGTTGGTGGCAAAATATCTATAGGTTCCGATGTTCTAAAGCTGTGCGGAGGATAAAGGAGGTTCTTGAAATGCGATGCCCATCTTTCCTTAATCTTGGTTTCATCTGCGATAATATTGCCGATGTCACCATAACACAGGCGGTTTTCGCCTGATAATCACGTTTCGGGCTTTTCACTAATTTGTATGCTTGTCTTGTGTTGTTGCTCGCTAAGCTTACATCTATGCTTCTCAATTGGTCGTTATAGTATTTTCTTTTCTTAATCCTAATTATCTTATTCGCTACTCTTCTGAGATATTCATAGTGTTCTCTCTTCACCCTGGTTTTCCTACCTACGTAATATTTGTACGTCTGATTCTTTTTGTCTAACGCATTCTGGCACTCATCATCGAAACAATCATTTCTCTTGCGCCGGGCTTGATGTCCGATCGTCTGTTCTCCCACGGTCCTAACAACCGCTTTCACTTGTCGTTAACGGTGCGTGTGATAAAATGGGAGCCAGCTGGTTGTCGAGGGTATCCGTGAAATTTTTGGCCACAGACGCCGTTTGGCGCCTTTCGATGTCAAATTTTGGGGCGGGCTGGTCTTCGCTGAATATGCCTCTGACATACGATATCGATAGGTTAATTTTATCAAGTAATGATCTGAGTTACAATTGGCTCTTCGGTATGTACGAACGTCAGGTATGCTCGAGGCATAACGTTGTTGGATCAGAGCATGGTGAATCTGGTTTTGTGTCTTGCCGTCTTGTGATATGCAGGTCGTTTTATGAATGCATCTATGTGGGAAGCAATTGGAACGTGTGACTAGATTTCTGCTACAAGCAAAGTCGAGCTGGCGCTGGCCGTTGTCAGTTGTTTCATCGTGGCGGCTATATACTCCAGTCGTTCCCCGATGAGGTATCTCATTGCCAACCATAGCGCTGTAATCACCGGGAATTATTTTTGTGTTGTTTTTAGGCAATGAGTCGACTAGTATGTCCAGGTGATTGCATATCGTTTACTTCGTTTCTTCGTCTTTTTGTTTGGTTGGGGCGTGAACATTGATCAGCCAGATTTTGAAGATTTTCGCTCTTATACGGAAATCAATAACGTCCGATTTGAACTCCCTACCCACAATGAAGGCCACTCCGAATTATCGTTGTCCAGTAGTCTTCCAACTTTTGAATATTGTGTACCATCACATGTCTTGAATATCAATACCAGTCCAGTTCGTTTCCTGGATTTAATTGATATTGACTGGCCTGTTGTAAAAGATCCTTAACAGCGCCAGGGTAATTGAGTGATCTGGCATTCTGGGATCCAATGCCAGAGTCCGTTTCCGATTGCGAGGTCGCTACCGTGAGTTGAATCCATTCCGAGGCCCGTCTGCTGGAGTCGAAACATTGTAGGGTTTCCCAAGGACGGGAGTTAGCCTGCCGCCCAACCTCCATTCCGGCGGCATGGTTATTACGTCGATTCCGTTATCAGGCGCAAAAGTTTCGCCTTCACCCTCTTACGTCCCTGCAAAGGAGGTTTAAGTAGGATTTAGTAGCAGAGCTGTAGATTTATTTAATGTTATTTGCATTTATTTGATTCCGAATCGCTAATTTGGTTTTGTGCCAGGCATATGACCATGCATGCGATAACGAAAGTAACCTCAGACATCTGTTGGAAACTTAACAACAGAGAATGTGTCGGAGCGTGTCTCATTGATACGGAGAAAGCCTTCGATGTGGTGTGGTTAAATGAACTAGTTTTTAAACTTCTTCAGGACAAGTTCCCCAGACACCTTGTCGCCATGATGTGCAATATGTTGTACGGGAAATCATTTGTTGTTGCTGATAGAAATCTGACGACAATGCACGACTTCACGTTCTTAAATGTTCTACAGCAGGGAACAGTTACTGCGCCTCTGCTCTTCTCGATATTCATTCGCAAGCTATTGAGTGGCTTTGATTTTAACGTCTCGGCAACGAGATCATTGGTAGCGTTTGCTGATGATCTGATATCTATACGGAAGACCGAAGCGCTGCAATAGTTCAGAGCATGAATGAAAATCAGTACGCAGAAGTGCGAAACAATTTTGTTTCGGACGACGTTGTAGGGGGTCAGTTAATACCTCAAACGGAATTGGAAGGATTTTCCCATTGTGGCTGGTGAAGTTAGTTCAGAACGGGTTCCACATAAATCCTGTGTTCGATATCTCAGTGTTCATCTCGATCAGTATCTGTACTATACTGAAAATGTCAGACTTATGCTCAGTAAAGCACACGTTGACTCTTTCATGCCAAATACATTGATCAAAAGGTCAAAGCTATCTGTTAAATGACTCAGGTTAGCCCACCTTTGACATATGGATGTCAGATCTGGTACAACCAGAGTGCTAGTACTATGGAAAAATTAAGAGTTTTCAAAAAGAAATGTCTTCGTGCATGTACTGGTTTGTACAGGAAGTCTGAGACGGATTGGAAACATTATGTGCCTGATAGAAAAATTTATCAAACTACAAAAGTGACGAGAGTCTATATCTTCATATTGAGGCTTTTTTGGAATCATATCGCTATTGGAAGTTTTTCTGCAAAATGGATATGAAATTTAATAAAATAAAGAAGCACCATCTAACTCTCCTCATAGCGTGACAAGGTCTTTGAGGAAGAAGTGGCTGTGGCACCTGCACCGTTACGACGCTCTGCAAGACGCTCTCCGTGCAAGCAAGCCCTGGTGCTGCAAGAGATCTTAATGTGCCAGCCGTTCTGGCCTGGCAGTTTTTGCGTAAGCATCTCGCTCTCTCACCTTATATCCTACACTTGTGGCGATCTGCTCCATATATAATTCCTTTTCCTTTCGCTCGTGAAAATGCAGATTTCTACAACAGTATGCTGAATTTTGTGTTTAACCTTCTAAAGGCAACCGGAGCAATACGTCACCTCACGACATGAGAAAAGTATTTTTTTATGATATTTTAATTATTATCTCTTTCTATCATTCCGTCTATTATCTCATTAATGAGAAACGTATCAGTCAATTTAGTGAACGCCTCGCAGAAGGTTCTAGTTTAGTTTATATTGGCATTGCTGGGGTGATTTAACACCCCTGTTGGTATTAATGTATGTTTTATTTATTAAAGTGTTAAGAATAAATATGTGGTTTTAAGGTGAACATGACTTTGCTCACAGAAGATGAAATCAGAAAATTACTGGAAAGTACTGTAGATGAAAGTTCACACGATTAGACGGGGAAATCTCTGAAACACATAATTCTGTGAGTGTACAGTCAGAAAAAGATGACGTTTCGTTCTGCAGTGATGATAGTGATCATGAAAATTTTCTGCAAGCCCAAGCAGGAGTTCTAAGAGGTAAGAATTGCCATGTTTGCTCTTCAGTTGCGCCACCATCAAGTTGAACTGCACAGCGAAATACTATGCCTCTCCGCTGGCTTACACGAGGAGTCACCGAAAACATTCAAACGGAAAAAGTTGCGCTCGAAACATTATTTTCCCAGTCAACCATTGATTCGATTGTTTTGCGTACGAACCAAGAAAGCGAGCGGCGTGCAAGTATTTACACAGACCAGCGCTATGCAGGTAAAACGGATAGCATGGAAATGGAAGCGTTAATAGGTTTGCTATACTTTTTGGCTATAAATCGAGATAACCGCAAGAATGTAAAAGATATGTGATTATCATCTGCTATTTATAAATGTATAATGAAGATAATCGCTTCCGAGTTTTGCTAATTTGTTAGCGTTTCGATGACAAGGATAGTAGAAAACTTCGGAGCAACTTTTTAAAAGAACTGGTATTGCAATTGGCAAAGCCTGATATGCAACGTCGTTGCACTTCTAATTTGCCACAAGAATTAGCGAGCACTTTTCGCGATATTCTAGGCATGAAGCAGAAAGTTTCTGAAGGTGAACCCCAAGTGAAACTACAGCAGCAGTCAAGATGTGCACTCTGCCCAAGAAAACGGGACAAAAAAGTAAAAAAATTTTGCGTAAAGTGCCACCAGCCAGCATGCCCCGAACACCGTAAAAATGTCTGCTTGATTTGTATTTAATTACAAAAATAACAAATTTTAATTTTAACCCGTGAGGAGGGGCGCTATAAAGAGTTACATGAATAGGCGCGTGTGACTAAAATGCTCACACCATTTCATATGTATTTTCAAAATTAATGGTGCAAATAATTTCAATAAAAATTATATTTTAATAAATAACAGAGCCTTAGTTTATCATATAAAACATTTCATTAGAAATAAGTAACTTAAATTCAATTCTATACAAAAATAAAAAATCTTCCATTTTCTGGCATTAAATTTTTGCACATTTTCGGAAAAACCCATATAATAAAAAAACAACAGCAAGTATGCAAAAAGTTCATTCCTTCATAGGAACTTCACAAGTGTATCTTACATAACATGCATTGCATATGACTGTCACGTGCTCGGTGCATAGCAATTTATTGCATGAAAAACAGGCTTTTTGGAAGCGTATATTTTTCCATCTGGGGCATAGTGCTGAGAAATCACTGTGTCCAGACTCAGGCTCATCATGAGGAACTGGTACAAATCTGTTCATGTTAAATTTGAGATCAGGTGAAATGCTTTGTGTACAAAGCCGTCGTGAACTATGTGGCTTTGCCAATGCTAGAGCCACATTTTTAAGAACAGATGTCTCTCAATCAAAGTTTGCGTGTTTTTTTGTAAATTATTTGCAAGTTGATACCAGTGATATTTTAAATAGAAAAAAATAACCGCATTGGCCATCTACAAGAGATTCTTGCAACGGGATAGTCCCCTTTCTTTTGGTCTACAATATCTACTCCACCTTTAGTAGAATTTTAAAATGTTACGATTTCTGGCTTCGCTTTATCACCTGCCTCTAGATCTATTTTATCTTCATGGTGGAGTGAAGATATCATGATGACAAATTTTTTTGCTTTCTTTTTCGGTAAATAAGATACGATGACACTGTTTTCACCAAAATCGAAAATAGAACTAGGCATAGTTGATAAAAATTGTGGAGGAATTTCTTTTTTATTTTTGCTTAGCGTTCCCACCGCCTTTGTTCTGAATGCATATTTTTATTGGTCAAAAAGTGGAATACATGTGAAATAGTTGGCCCTTGTAATATTTCTTCCCGTATTTAATATGGGACTTGCTATTCGCTTGACGTCAGCGGCCATATTGCTCAAACTATACAAACCCCATGGGCTGTTTGCCGCCATATATCTCCAAATTGGACGTACAAAAAGTCTTGGCATCTTCAAGGGCATATACTTTTATTCGGTATTTTGCTGGCTTATTTGCAATATAAATTCTAAACTGACAGCGTCCTCGAAATGATTCTAACATCTCATCTATAGTGCAGCACTCTCCAAGTTTAGTATGTAGTTATCGTTGCAATGTGTCACAAAATTTTTAAATATTTCTCTGACAGGGGCAAGGTTATCGATTTGATTTCGTTCTGCCCGGGTACTGACATCATCAAACTGCAGCGCTCGTAGTAAAAACGCAAAAAGTTTTATAGACATTGTTGCTCTATAAAATTAAACATGCTGTCCCATCATAAAGCCACATTTCCTTTACATTCGAATAGAATACTTTTTTTTAAATCCAGCCATGTATAACACTCCAACTAGTGCTTTTATCTCTACTGAATCGGTTTATTTACAATCTCGTTCTCGTAGAAAATTGTTCTGCAATTTTGTGATGTATTTATTTGTATAGGCATATCACAAAATAATGAAAAGCACTGCAAAGGCGTGTTTGCACACTAAGCTACATTTTTGACCCCTGGCAAATGGATGACTATATTGCAACTCCTGGTTCGTAGGTTGGTTAATGGCTTATTCATGAGCCGTTTTGTAGAATTATCTTTGCCCGTGTAGTACCTAATTCTTTGTAGTTGCAACTCATTATATGTTGCTTCATCTGAAGATTGCTCGGTATCTGTTTCGTGGGGGGCTATTGACATAAAAAGTCAGGCTCATCTGCCCGACCTTGGTCTGCATTAAAATCGATCTAATGCAAATTGTTCATCAGAATCAGTCTCTTCAAGCCAAGCTAAAATTTGGAGAGTTTGCCGGCTTTCCATCTTTTATCTATTCGTATGCTGAAAATACAAATAAATATTCCTTACGGTTATTAGATATATTATTGCGAATATATTGATCACTTCTTGAATGTTTGAATGGAAAAAAAACAAGAATAAATAATGTAACAAAATTTCCCATCAAGAAAAAAATATTGATAGGCGCGCGATGAGCAAAATGCCGCATTTGTAGACACGACTCGAACAAACACTTCACTACGCGATCACAGTGGCACTAAATGGTTTGTGTGGTAGATCAGATAAATGGGCACAAATTTATTGGAAGGTACTGAGAAGCTTGCTAACATCGAAAATAACGACAAAAAGTTTTCCGTGAGCAAAATGCTCATAGCGCGTCTTCTCATGGGTTGATAACTGTGATGAAGAAAATATTTTTGTTTCTGAATTGTGTCAACTTAATATATTTTAGACAGAATATGAATACTATTTGATTTAAAATCAAAAGTGGTAGGGTGACCGCTCATCCCTTTTGTTATTAATGAGTAAAAAAAAGCCTTACCTTCCGAAGGTTAAACCTCAGACGGGTCCCTATATGTAGACTTTTTTCCGTTAGATATATGGAATGAATTCCAAAATGTATCCTGGAATCTATTTCTGTGTGCACTTAATTAGTTTTTATGTGAGTGCAAAGTTCTAAGACAATTTTATTCGTTGAATGGAATTTGCAATACACACCTACGTTTTCATTTTGAAATTCGTCTCTACTCTCACCAACAACTCATATCTCAGCTCTTATAAATTACCCTAAGACCACTCCGTTTTCTGCATACATATACATGCACAAAGCTCAGCAGCTGGCAGAGAAGAAGGATCCAAAGTAGTTTCGTGTTGTCTTACTATCATCTTGTCTCCATTCAATTGCTACTCCCGGAAGGACAAGCTGTTTCGACGCAACGAAAAAAACCAAAAAGTGAATTGCAGGAAAAGAAGTCATGGCGGAAGAAATTAATTTTAAAATGTATTATGCGAGAGTACACACACCGTTGTGCCACTCTGAGAGCGCGCTGTTGTTCCTGCATACACGAGTATTCAAGTTAACCGTAACAGCGCGTTCATAAGAGCACTTTGCCATAATATGAAGAATTGCGAAATGATATAATAAAATGTTGCCTTGAACTCCACTACGGGGAATAAGTGTCGACAATCCCAGTACAAAAGGATACGAAATCGCAAGATGGTAGCTCTGCAGAAGTTTACGGGCAACGTTCACTGCAGGCAAGTACAAGCAGAGTCAAGCAGCCTGCGGTGGATGATAAGTAAGAGGAAGAACTGTAAGAAAATGAAACATGGAATAACCAAGTCTAGTATATCTCTCTCTTGGCTAACATAAAAAATTTAAAGACGTTCCATCCTACCACTGGCAAGTGTATGAAGTAACAATTTCCTCGACACACTGGGTTACTCACTCATGCACAGGACACGTCCCTGTTCAAACATTCTCCCACATAAGATTTATGCATTAATATAACATTAGTACTCCTAAGGGAATTTTACTGACTTTTAACAACACCCCCAAGTCCTGGCGCTCTCCTCTTGCCCAGCGAGCACTGGCAGGAATCTTGTCTTACTCAACTGATATTTGCTACAAGAACTTTTAGTCACTATGCAGTAATCTTATCATAAGGTATCAACCCTCATGACATGTACTCTGTGCGTCCTTTGTTCCCGCTCCGTACTATTGTAGCTTCAGATTGTGCTGGAGAAAATTTTTAACCTTTCTTGAAAGAAGAAGTTTATAAAATATCTTTTGGAAAGTTATTTTTTTTATCTTGCGCTTCTACAAACATTTTTCTGTCCTTTAGGTTTCATAATTTACTTTTAAAAGTTGTAGCGATTGAGAGGAAGGAGATAATTTCAAGGATAAAATGATAGAGGGAGGGACAGGTTCATGGAAGAAGGGATCGGAAATTTTGTCAGCTCTTGTCCCTTGCCCTAATTTTGATTTTGAGACAAGTTTAATCAGGGAGAAAATATCACATATTTTGTTTTGTTCCTTCAAAACAAAATTTTTAACTAAGTGATTTCGGGTTTTAAAATTTATTTTCAGAAGAGAACATCTAAATCAAATCCACTGTTCCCTATCAATTGTACAGAAATAATTCAAAGGCTTCCCATCTAGTCTCTTAACGCTCTTAACATAAATTTGCAGGCTCATGTCCTACTTTTTCACATGCAAAATTAATTCAGCAAATATACAACCTCCACTGAAATTCGGGCCACTTTAAAGCCCAAGTGTAATTTTGAATGTGGCGCAAAATGGTAACGATGTAATTCAACATACTAAGCCACGTCTCCCAAAACAAGGATAACTTTCCTTCATTACACAAAAATCTTTTTCTCTCTCATTGCTGTGCTCTCTGGAAGCTGAACGAACTCATTTTCAATGGAGTTTTAAAGGAGTTTCAGCTTTTTTATGAGACTAGTTGGAAATTCCAGCCACCCTACAAATGCAAAGAAAAGCTAAAAGGATATGTACAATATAGATATGAAGCTAATTTCAGATGTTCTAGATGTAGACATTATGCGTATACAATTTCCTTGCGTAAGCATAGGATACTTTTCTGGTACATCCGAATAAAGACGGGTCAGCAGCAATTTAACAGATGAAATGTTCACGGTCTTTTGTTCTGAATTTTATAGGGTCACGTTGCCTTGCTTTGTTAGTTTTGTTGCTGTAATGGAACGCAATGTTGTCGGCGTTGTTGTTGTTGGGTGCACAAAAGATACACGCGTACAATTGTAGAATGGGAGAAAGTGCCGGTTGGATAAAGGATAATGGTCATTTTTCAGGATCTATATATTTAACGGGAAACGCTTAAGTCGAGGGAACAATAAAATTTTGTGAAATATTTGCCGTATATGTTCTTCGTACTTATAGTCTCATTGCGTTTATCCAAATGTAAGGATGGTTTTCTTTTTCCTTGCGTCTCTGTTTGATATGTGGAAAGATTATCGTAAAAGTAAGGGTTCAAACAGACAAGATAGTCACACAACTATCGTAATTTATACATGTGCAAATGGGCACTGCGACTTTACGAAATTTCTTGCCAGGTTCACTGTTGCAACGATGTGCAGTGGCGGATCTAGGATTCAGGTTGGGGGGGGGGCTTGAAAGTTAGGACCTCAAAAGTTGAGTTGAAATAATTAATTCCAGTTCTAACTTTTCGGTGCAGAAATTTTTCCCCGTAAAATTCGTGTGGATACATATTAATATTTCAAGAAAAACAATTTTTCCACGAACGCTTTATTTTCTACTATTATAATTACGACAATATGAACAACAGTAAATTAGTATGAGAATTTTCTCAAGTTGCACTACAGAGGCTACAATATTTGACTTCTTGCACTTTTGATACTGAATTGCTTATCGCTGTTACTGCATCAGAAAAATTATCGCCCGACCTGCCCGAAGATTTTAGTCGTCGAGGTTTCATATGGTGAATTCACCTCTGAAAATCATCTACCGACCAGTCCAAAGTTTCGATTCGTCGAGGTTTCAATTTGCAGAACGTATCCACAACTTCTTCCGTCTTTATCCCTATTTCTTTGTGAATGTTAGCTAACGCTAAGCCGTTGAGACGATTTTCGGACATGTTGACTCTCAAAAAACTCTTCAATCGTTTGAGTGTCGAAAAAGTACGCTCCGCTGTCGCTGAAGTGACTGGAATTGTAGCGAATAATTGTAGCAGTGTCGCAACGTTCGGACAAAATGAGCCATAATTCTTCGATTTCATGACTTGCAGAGCATCAATCGCAGTTTCGGCTTGTTGAAAAGCGGTAGTCTTGCAGTGCTTGTGCCAAAGAAGAATTTATTTTCTCAGCTCTGTTTCGCTGCAGCCGCTCAGATCTCCTTCGTATACTTGTGCAGCTTTCAAAATTTCGTCAACAGAAACTTTGGTACAGAGCGTTGGAATCAGCCCTTCCAGAGGTAGTATCTTCAGAAATTCACCCTTGAACCTCGAAGTCAGAGAAGAGATCATGTGATCCAAATAAGGGTAAAAAATCGTAGCTCTGAAACGCAGAAAGATAAATTCGTTAGAAACGTCAACTCGAGCTAATTTCGAATATTTTCAGGAAAAGAAGTTTTGTTGATATAATTGCATTGAACGCATAATGTATTATATTAGAAATTCAGTATTTTAGATTGAACGAATAATAATATGAAAATTCGAGTAGATTGTCCATTTGTTAGTCAGCAAGATACAGCAAGAAGCAGAAAAAAGTTCAAATAACTTACCGGAAATATCCAAAAGCTGTTTGATCTTCTGTTTGGATATTAGATCGATTCTTCTGCCGGCCACACAAGCGAGGGATTTTCAGTTCTAATTCCATCTTGTTAGCTCTTTTTTCGGCTTTCTGGAAGATTTCTTCGAAGGATTTTTCTCCCTCTCTCGTCTCAAGAAACAGCTCGATGATTTGCTCGATGTGAGCACAAGCCGAAGAAATTTGCAGTTGAGAATGTTGAAGAGTCCTACTCACGGTCACGATAGGGGAATTCACATCATTGAGAACTTGCAGAGCAATCAAAAAATCAGATTTTTCAATCGTACCGAGTAGTTGTGTCGCTTTCGAAGACGTTTCGATGTCCTTATCGTAATTCAAATCATCCAACACTTGAACAATATATGGCAGGAACTCACAGGCGGTGTTCACACTTTCATGTTTCTTAACCCAGCGCGTAAAGCAAAGTGTTTTCAAATGGGTTTTTTGCGATGTCGATAACTCTTCTTTTATTTTGTCTTCGAGTAATTGCGTTCTTTTCGATGAACTCGTAAAAAAATTGATCAACGTCGAAACTGTTCCCAGCATATTTCGAATTTCGGGGATTTCACAAGATTTTGAAACGCACAGATTCAATGAATGGCTGAAGCAGTGCGTATAAAATGCCAGTGGTTGTTCCTTGGAAATTAATGCTTGAACTCCATTTTCCCTACCAGAGAAGTTGGATCCTCCATCGTATCCTTGTCCACGCATATCAATGATGTTTAATCCCAAAGCCTCCAGCTCATCTGAGATCATCGTTTTGACATCTCCTCCGACAGTGGATTTTAATCGCATGAACCCCAGAAAATCCTCGCGAACGACGTATTCCTCTATATCAACATAACGCACGCACATGGTCAGTTGTACTTTTCTACTCGCATCTGTTGTTTCATCAGAAATAAGGGCGGACAATTTTGATTTTTTGATCCTTTCCATAATCTTGCCGCGAAGAGTCTGTCCAATGATGTCGATAACTTCATTCTGCACCGTTTCGCTGATCAGAGTACAGTTCCTCGGTGCTGTTTCCAAGTGAAGTTTCAAATCTTCATCTCCAGCATTTATTCGGAACGCCAACAATGACCGGAAAATACCCTCTCTGCCAGACAACCCGTCTTCCAGTTTTTCGGCTGTCCTCATGTCACCGGAGTCCCTGTGTCCACGTAGTGGCAAATTATTGCGAGAACAGAAGAGCACGGTTTCAACGATTGGGCCCAAACGTTTGCAATTGTTTTCGATGATCTTTCTTTTCTCCTTATCAAGAAGCATGTCGACTGCGTTTGAATTCCGGCATCAATGTTCTTCATAAACTCGAGAGCTTTTTCTTCAGAGAAACGATGATAAGACAAATTGCTGTGTCGGTTCATTTTTTCGACTGCCTTCTTATATTTATTCAAAGGCTTGCAGACGAAGGTTTTCAAATCCTGTGAGAAATCAAGTATTTTTAGTCTATATTCTATAATATATTACTCCACTTATGTACAAAAGTTGTTTTAACGAATCCAAGGATTGAGGTACGACCTGAAGGAAAGCGTGACGATCTTATAGGTTGAAAAGGAATTGTGAACTTGTCGACAACAATATTTCATTTGAGAACGTGAGTCAATGCAAGTTTTTTACGTAAATGTGTTTCAAACTTGAAAAAAACGACAATTTTTATATAGATTTCATAAGAAAAATCTAATTCCGACGGGGATTCCTTTCTTACCTGACTTGAGCGCGAAACACCACTGGTTGGTGCGAAAAAAACGCAATATTTGCAAAAAGCTCCATTTTTTTCCTCGCTGTAGGCAAGCCATTTGAAACGCTGCAGAAAATTGTATTGAAACCTTCTGCTCTGTTGCCCTACCATACACACAGGAAATTTGAACGATGGTTCTGGTGTTTTAGTGTGGATTAAGTAATTGTAGATTTCGTCCTGCTTCAAATTATGGCATTTATCTACAGCTGACCCGATATCGTACTTGACAGTTCGATCTGAATTTTCGAGTGTTGTGACCTGTAACAAAGACTTACTCATTTGTACGTGTGACACCAAATACTGATTTGATTCAATTATCTTTCTGTCTTTTGACGAATTTGCAAATATTGCGGAAAACTTATTCACTGGTGCTAACATAAAGTATGCAATCTTTGAATAGTTAAAAATTTACCTCAATCGTTGTAGATATCCCAGATGTTTTTGAGTTTTGTGAAACAGATGTTTGTTTGTCGCATCCATCAGACTGATTTGATGAAGGAAAAACCATTAAATCGTCGGTTTCTCCTGCATTCGTACTCTCGGAATTATTGTTTTGCTTTTTTCTCTGCGGATGTCCATTTTCTATTTCTGGGCTCGATAATCGTGGCCTTTTTGCGAAATAGTTTCTGATGTCCATCTTTATCGAGAAATGCAGCACAAAAACACATTAACACGCGTGAAAACTAAGAAAGTGAAGAATGGCAGACGAAAACGTTGAATACGATCCAACACCCAACCTATTTGTTGCTCATATCAGCTGTTGAGCCCCGGACGCGAAAGATACTGCATATATTATGCAGCACTGAGTTTATGTCAACACAATACTTATGGCCCTATCTTCTCCGCGGGAAGTTCAAATCGATTCGCATGAATCCTGAAATAAAATCGACGTAAAGGTTGTTTTTATATGAAATAGGCACATTCATCTTTCGAAATAAGTAAAAAAATGTGCTTTCAAGATTGAAAAACTCACTTCGAAAATTATTCAAAGTATTCTTGTCTGGCTAGAAAAAATTTCGGGAAAAATTGATTTCGGGATTTTTTGCAGTGACTTTTTTTCTGACCGTAGCTATGGGGGGGGGCTACAGCCCCCATAGCCCCCCCCCCCCCCTGGATCCGCCACTGGATGTGCCACTTCTCCTAAACTCTGGTTTACTAGGTAATGTAGTTTTCAGGTCGCACATTTTTGTTATACTCGCACAGATGAGTCTCACTCCTAATGAGGGCATACCTTCAAATGAGCGTATCAGCTCTATGTTACTTACGCCTAAAGATCATTTACAAGTCTAATCGCAATATGCTTATATTTGTGTGTCGTAATCTGATCAAACCCTAAAAGAGGGCTTCTGGAAATTTCTTTGAAACATATTCGTGTTTAAAAGGCAGTGCTCTCTTATTGTTGGTGAAGTATAAGGCACAAACGCATACAAAGAATTAAGCGGTACGCTCTCTCATGAAAGTTCCACCGCTATTTTAAGCGCTTGTGACGTAAGCTTGATCGAAAATTAGTCTAATATGCAGCTGGTTAACAAAAATTCTAGGAAAATAGAAGAAGGAAGGAATTAGAATTAATCAACAGTGTAAGTAAGTTTTTGTAATACTCTTATGAAATGAAATCAGCACGCGACTCGCCAAAAATCAGCAAAAGTGTAAAGAAACGGCTCCTTGAAAAAGAGGAGCTCCTAGATCATATGGACCATTACTGCAGGAGGTAATTGAAGGCAGAAGAAAATCAGAAGGCTAAAGATGTGCTGAAGGCTAAGCCTAAAAGGCACGCGGTAACAGCTTCACCATCAAACATCAATAAAACAATAGAGTCCAGCCCAATCGAAGGTGATCAGGATGAACGGAGGAAGAAAGAGGCACTTAATGGGCGCAGAACACTGGATCAGTGGTTCTAGACAGTGCTGCCAAAAACAGCGAAAAAATCTGTGAAGAAACTCCTTTAAAACGTGCCAGCAAAGAAAGTTTGCATCAACGCCCACCAAAAAAAAAGGCCCGAAGCAAAACAGGAGAGAACAAGTTGGGTAGACACACCTACGGTCATGTCAGAAGGGTTTTGTACTCAATTTTCAAAATGCAGTCACCAGGTCGAATAAAATCAAGATACATGTCAAAGACGATTTTATTGGAGAAAATATGAAATTCGAAGATCATACTATTATTAACAAGTTGAACGATTTGCGCCTTCTGAGGTTTTTGTTATTGTTATACCCTTTATGCCTATATCTCCATTGATAATTATTTCAGATTTTTTAGATCACAGGTATCCTTTCGCGAGGGAGGAGACACATTTTTCATGTATTAATCTCTTCCCCCCCACTGAAGCAAAACCTGTCAGTTTAAGACTTGTTTTGAAAAGCTCTCATAAAGAACTTTCATTTAATACTCATATCGGCTACCTTTGATGAAATTTTTTTTTCAGGAGCCACTCCCCTGTACTGTTATCATCGATTCATGGCCAATTTTTCGAGTCCTAGAATGGTTATAAAGCCCTTTTGCTAGGAGCTCTCTCCTGCCTCTTCAACTTATTTCACCTATGAGTATTAATTGTAAGTACTCATCTTCAGTCATTCATTAAATTTAATCAAGTGTTCAAAGCATGTACCTTAAACGTTGAAGTTTGGTGAAAAAGAACTCAAAACTATTCAATCTTCGCATTTAAAATAGCCACTATTTTGTTTTACGATAACTGATACCACTAACTGAACCGATTCTCAAAGATATTCATGATACCTATTATTCCTGAAATTTTCATGCAAATCCTAGCAAAGCTGTAGTGTCTAAGTCGGTAAAAAGCGCACAGGGTTCCATGGCCATATGTTGCCATAGCAATACATGCAGCGCATATTGTTCCATAGTAATACAGGAAAATTAAAACCGCTATAACTTCGTTAAATACCATTCGATCTTCATGCAAATTTCATCAAAAATCAATCTCATAAATAGTCATCTGCGTGCTAAATTTTATTCAAGTTAAGGGTACTCTTAAGATTTTATTCAAGAAAACATAAAATCGATAAATCATACTGTTACTAACAAAATTGAGTGAATTTCGACTTCTCATGTATTTGTTGTTTTTGTTCTCATAAAGGCCTACATTCTTGATTTTTTTTCAGATTTTTCGGATGAAAGGTGTCCAATCGCGAGGGAGGGTACGCGAAAAGTTCGAACATTTCCCATTCCCCTGCCCCCCTCGGTACCAATAAAGCAATTTTAAGAATTGTTTTGAAAAGATCTGATTACCTTTCCAATGACACCCTACTCGACTACCAATGGTGAAATTTTTTTTTTGACGGGTCACCTCCCTATATGGGGAGACCCCCCTTAAACCCCTTTGAAAAATTTTTCGACCATTGAACTTTCAAGAAGTCACCACTTCTGACCTTCCTACAAAGTTTCATGGCTATAGCCCCTATGGTTTTGGAGAAAAAGTGCTGTGACATACAGACGGACGGACGGACAGACTGACATAGGTCGTGATTGCAATAGGGGTTTGTATTTTAGGACAAAACCCTAAAAAGGGCTTCTTGAAATTTCTTTGGAGCATATTCATATTTAAAAGGTAATGCTCTCTTGTTGTTGGTGAAGTGTAAGACACAAACGCATATAAAGAATTAAACAGTATGCTCTCTCATGAAAGTGCCATCGCTATTTTAAGCACTTGTGACGTGAGCTTGATCGAAAATTGGTATAAGGTGTTTTGTTAGAATTCTGATAATCACAGAGAGAACACAACGTGCTAACAGAAATTCTAGGAAAATGGAAGAGAGAAAGAATTAGAATGAATCAAGTGTGTACTCGTAAATAAGTTTTTGTAGTACTCTTATGAAATAAAATCAGCATGCGATTTGCCAAAGATCAGCAAAGGTGTAAAGAATGGGCTCTTTGAACTAGACGAGCTCTTAGCCTAGATAGGGCATTACCGGAGTAGCTGGTTAAAGGCCAAAGAGGACCAGACGGCCAAAGAAGTGCTGAGGGCTAAGCCTATAGATAGTTCCACCATCAAACATCATTTAAAGAATGGCTTGTAGCCCAATCGATCGAGATCGGGATGAAAGGAGAACGGGACAGGCACTTGATGGGCGTGGAATGCAAAATTAATGGTTCCAGGTAGTGAAAAAATCCACGAGGAAACTCCTTCAAAAAGTACGAAGAAATTAAATTCGCGCGGACGCTCAGCAAGAAAAACACCTGTATCGAAACGGAAGAAAAAAGTCACGACAAAGCCTCTGGCAGCAGGCACTGCTCGTAAAACCCCAAGATGTGGGATCCTACGCAGAAGTGCTGCGGGATATCAGGGAAAATGTAAAGCCCGAAGACATCAATACTGATTTTAAAGTAGTATAACGATCCCGGTCGGGCTATATACCTTTAAAATTCGGAGCAGACGTAGTAAAGAAATTCCTCGCAAAAGCGCAACTGTAGCCTCTCTCGAGCCGATACCGATGACCGAAATAAGAAACATTGACTGCATCACGGATCCGGCCATCAAAAAGGAGCTCCCTAGTGTAAGCAGGATTAAAGTGAGGCTTACACCAGAAAACTATAGGGGACAACGTATGGCCCTCATTGACTTAAACGAAAAGAACGCCGAACAACTTCTGAATAAGGGGAAATTAATAATAGGATGGAGTCTGTGTGGTCTAGTGGTTAGAGCATGAACACATAAGCCGAAGGTCCCAGGTTCAAATCTAGTTGGGAGCAACCTGATTTATTTCAGGAGATTTTTCGGACAGACTATGAGTGTTTACTCAGTGGTGTATGTACTGATTTAATCAGATCATATCATAGCTAAGCAGGCACACGGGAGCATGGTACTGACCAAACCAACTTCCGAAAAAATCAATACGGTAATGAAAATGAGATACTCTAACTATCTCTAAGCGAAAGCCCGAGAGAGGCTGTAGTGCTACAAGGAAGAAGAAGAATAATAAGATGGGTCATCTGCAGTATATGGCAAAGAGCAGCGTCGGTTCAATGCTTCGAATACTGTGGCTGTGGCCACATCACACAAGTATGCAAAGGAGCCAATAGGAGTTTCTTATGCTATTAATGCGGTGAAATAGGACATAAAAAAGAGTGTACAAAGGAGGCGCACTATCCCTCGATGGCCTGTATCCTGTAGATAAAGCTACACCGCAATTCAACCGCCCAAAACCTGCTTGAGGAATCCTTAATTTGTATTTTTTTCCATTCGAACGTTATTTGTTTTTATTTGACACATATATATATATATATATATATATATATATATATATATATATATATATATAAATATATATTTATATATATATATACATACATATATATATACATATATATATATATATATATATATATATATATATATATATATATATATATATATATATATATATATATATATATATATATATATATATATATATATAAATTTATCAAATGAAAACAAATAGCGCTTGAATGGAAAAAATACAAATAAAGGAAAGTTTGGAAGCCTAAACATGGGAAAATACACACAGTACAAACAATCCTGCTTGAGCAGTTTACAAGGGTAGTCCCAAAAGTATCCGACCTGGCTTATGAATACAGGTAGTTTTAAAAAAACAACTACTGCGATTGACAATACCACCTTTCAACAACTTAATGTGGAAATTCATAATGGCACGTTCATTATTATTTTTTACAGACATCCGAAGTGAACGCTCTCAGTGAATTTGTAAATATGGAAATAATCGGGTATCGTTATGTGATACAATACTTTCATTTGAAAGGTCTAAGTCGAACCGATATCAAAGTCGAGTTGGATTCTACTCTGGAAAAGTCCGCTCCTTCGTTTACAACGGTCAGATATTGGGTAGCTGAGTTTAAGCGAGGTCGTACGAGCTGCCAAGATGAACACCGCCGTGGTCGACCAAGTGAGGTCACTACGTCAGAAAATGTGAAGAAAATCCACAAAATGGTATTGGATGACCGTCGACTAACAGTTCACGAGATAGCAAACATGGCAAGCATTTCAAAAAGTGCTGTGTATCGCATTTTGACTGAAAATTGGGACATGAGCAAGGTGGGTGCCGCGTTCGCTCCCAATGGAGCACAAACAGCAACGTGAGGATCCATCGAGTGTTTGACAATGTTTCCCAGCGTCGACTCATAACCATGGACGAAACATGGGTCCATAATTTTACACCTGAGACCAAGGAGCAGTCAAAGCAGTGTACTGAAAAGGGAGAACCGGCTCCAAAGAAAGCAAAGACAGGTCAGTCAGCTGGTAAGGTCATGGCATCCGTTTTCTGGGATGCACGTGGAATAATATTTATTGATTATCTCGAAAAAGGAAAAAAAATCAACGGCGCATATTATGCAGCCTTATTGCAGCGTTTGAGTGATGGAATCAAGAAAAACGGCTCCATCTGACGAAAAAGAAAGTGTTGTTTTATCACGATAACGCACCAGTCCACACGTGCGTCATTGCGATGGCTAAAAGCAATGAGTTGAAGTTCTAGTTGCTTCCTCACGCACCCTATTCTCCAGATTTGGCTCTCTCGGATTATTTTCTTTTTCCGAATTTGAAAAAATGGCTCGGCAGCAAAAGATTTGCCAAAAATGAAAAGGTATAGTCTGCAATTAGTAACTATTTTGAGGAGCTTGACGGTTCCTACTATAAAACGGGTATCGAAGCTATTGAACATCTTTGGGAAAAGTGTATCGAGCTGAAAAATAAAAAACGTTTTCGTATTTTTTTACTGTTTTCCTTGTCGGATCGGGTACTTTTGGGGCCGCCCTCGTACCAGCCGGAAGGAACCCTTGCGTATACTATCCACGCGGGGCCGTTTGAAAACGAAAAATTTATTTTGAGTACCGGGATGGATTAGCCACTGCCAGCCTAGGTTTAAAATCAGTGTTAATTGTGAAAAAGAGAAATTTCAGATTGTTTTTCGAATTGAAAAGTAAAATGTAAAGTAGAGTAGTTAAATCAACTTCAACTTCTATACCAGACCAGGGAAAGGAAAAGCTTCCGCTGATGGGACGGCAGAACAACGGAAAGAAATGGTCGTCAACTGCAATCCCTCCGACCCTGTAGCTTCAATTTTCAGTGCCATCGAACATCCGGACAAAGAAACTGTCATAGGGTCGTTTTGCGGTGCCACAAACTTTTGTATCTGAATGGGTATTCTGGCTGTGGGAGTTTGCAGGATATCTACCAAGTATCGCGTCCGCTGACATAATGACAAATCGCCTAGATGTGCCGTGAAACGCTCAAGGGGTTGGACCATTTACATCCGATGGAAAAAATACATACATAGGGACATAAAAGGAACAAATATCCTGCTCACGGAGATGCGAAAATTACAAATTCCAGCATATCAGCACAGATTACGGCGATGATAACTACATTTCAACTGCCCGATATGACAACAGTTTGTGTCCGCTGGTGGATTGCGCATGACCAAAAAAAAAGAATTTAATGGGTCCCCGGTTGAAACGAGTTTACGAGGGATTCGGCAACAAAGCAAGTTCTCTTTTTAACAGGACGAAAATTGGCGGTGATGGAAGGAAAAAGTTAAGAAACGATAGTCGAAAGTTTTGAGTTGGTGACGGCAAGCCAGTAGTTTTGAGTTGGCGGCGGCCAGCAAGTATTTTGGATTCGCGGCAGAATTATCAGGGACCCCCCATGTACATACGAGTACTTAATTAGTATGTTGAATTACATATCTAAATTGTTCTTGAACCAACATTGAAAATACATTTATATCAATTTGAACACTTGGATTTCTGGATGGCAGAAAGGTTATTAAATTTTTGCCGTTATGAACTTTGCTCATGGGCAACGCAAGAAATTAAACAATACTGAGTTTCTATCGGTAAGCCCAGCTAAAGGGCTCCAGCTGGTATCCTGTATCATTTTGTTATGTTTACTGCCTCGCAGTTTAGTGGGACTTGCTTTTGGTCCCGTGGACAGGTTGTGTCGTTGCAATTCTTCTGGCGCTCCTATTCAGGTGTGGTAGCATGCTGTGTTTTTAAAACTCTTTTCGTGTCCCGCTTTAGGTGTGGCAGTGAAATAATTCCACTAAACAGTTCGCTCGGTTGGCGGCTGAATCGAGGGCTTAGAGTTAAAGCGAGTGCCGCCCACGCCCATCTCTGGGAAGCAAAACTGAGGCCCGCAGAACCCTAAACCGGAGCGCCCTCGAGGAAAAGGTAACAATGAACAGCAACACGAGAAACGTTCTGCATTATGGTATCCTGATGAAACTGGTGCCGCTGCCGTCTGAGTTTCAAATAGTGATTTTCAGGCGGAAGTATATGGACCGAGGAGTTTTGCGTGTGAGTTTGGTGCTCAGTGACCACCTTCTTTAGTGTGTGTCTAATGCTGAGCGAACCAATATCATCTTTCCATGCCAAGCTTAATTCTTTTATAGGTGCTATCCTGAAGGCAAAAGCAATCGAATGGAGCATGCTTTTAACAGATTTGTGGAATAAACGAATCCCAAAAATGGCAGCGAGGACGGTGCTCGTTGTGCTAAACAGCGAAAATATGCCGACTTTCTACTATATTGGCTGTGAAGAAACCGTACCGAACTTGACATTCGCCTCAGAGTCTTTAGTACGATGGCTATACAATTGACAAGCATTAGAGGACTACTCATTCAGTGATCATCAGTACATCTGCTTGATATCCGTGATGTCTCCCCACGTCCGTGCTCCCGTTCTTCTACAATTGAGTTGAGCATACGAAAGATGGACGTCGAGAGACAGAAAAACTAGTAAAACTGCTCAGCTCAACAATAAGCATCATCACGACTGCTTGCAGTTCTTCTATGTCCCATCGCAAAACCCGGCACCCCAAGCTCCCAGGGTGCTGAAAAATGAAAGGAGTGAAAGATTTGGCGTCAGACTCAACGGGTATAAAACCGTGACGAAATATGCAACCGGGTAGCAGCATATAGGTCGGCCAGGAAATTCCTTCGCAAACTGATTAGTAACAGTAAGGCTCGCTGTTTAGGTAAATGCTATTTAAACCCTAGACGTGGGACTTTCAAGCGTGCAATGCCTCTGGACTACTCGCTAAATTCCTTCTCTGTCAATCTGAGAGCCTAGCTTAGAACCATTCAAACAAAAAGTTGGATTCACTTTTAAAGAGCAACAATTTCATTCAGTGTAGTGCTGACCCGTGCTTATATGTCAAGTGAGACAAAAACAATGTGGTTTATGTAATCATATATGTCGACCATTTTTTAATAGCTTCTAAAGAACTCTCAGCCATCGACAGCACAGTAGCATTTTTACAAAAAAATTTCAAGCCAATTGATCTAGGTTTTCTACAAAAATACCTAAGAGCGGAAGTCAGAAAGAACAAAAATGGCTTTTACTGCATGAGGCAAACGAAGTATATTGAAGAAATCCTGGAAAGATTTGACTTTCAAGATGTCAAGATATCACACATACCGGTAGATATTGGTTATTTAAAGGCAACATAATCTCAGCCCTTAATGGAAAATCAAGAATTATACCAGCAAATAATTGGAGCATTGCTATAACTAGCTGTAAATACAAGACCAGATATCAGTGCAAGTGTGACTATACTCTTCTCCTTCTTCTTAGCACTACAGCCCCTCTCGGCTCCTCGCTTCCTGCAAACAGCGCCTCCAACTGTCTCGGTCCGTTGACCGCGTCTTTGAATTCCAAAACCCGAGCAACGATGAACTCTCTTCGTCGACCGAGTCAGACCAGCGTTTCCTCAGTTTTCCTACTGACTTCCAGCCTTCAGTTCTCTCAACGAATACCTTCTTGGCTATCCGTTGTTCGTCCATACGATTCATATGGCCAGCCCATTGCAGCTTCCGCAGTCTTACAATCCTTGAGACCTCCGGTTCATCAAAAATTTCATACAGCTCATGGTTGTATCGAATTCGCCATTGGTCCCCGTCAACCTTCGCCCCAATTATTCGCCGCAGGACCCGTCGCTCAAAGGCGTTCAATATATTTGCGGATGCTGGGGTTAGGGTCCATGTTTCACACCCATAGCATAACACAGGTCTTATCACAGATTTGTATACTTGGAGCTTTGTTTTCCTGTGTATGCACCTGGTCTTCAAGATCGTCAATACTGAATAAGATATTTTTTTTTTTGCGAGCTGTATTCTTCGGCGTATTTCGTCTCTTTCATTGCCTGTTTTCGTTATTTTGGCGTCTGAATACACAGATTCGCTAACATTCTCGATACTGTATTCGCCAAGTGTGATATTTTGTGTATTTGAGGTATTTATCCTCGACTGCGTCATGAGCTCTGTTGTATTTTCATGGATTTGTAGCTCTACTAGTTTTGCTTCGCTGTCGAGTTTCAGGAAGAGTTCTCTGGCAGTTGTTAATGACCGTGGCAGAATGTCGATGTCATCCATATATGCTACTACTTGCCTCGACTTGTATAGTAATGTACCTCGCGTATTGAAAGGTAGCTTCCATATGACGTACTCCAGAGCCAAATTGAATAGCAATGGGGCCAGCCCACTTGCCTGTTTTAGTCCGATATTTGTGTCAAAGGCATCGGTAAGTTGGTTATTGATGCAGAATTGGGAGGTTGGCGATATCATTCATTTTGGTAAGCTGGACTAATTTGGCTGATATGCCAAGGTAAAGCATCATTTGGTACAGTATGTTACGATCAATACTGTCGTATGCTTGCTTGAAGTCAACGAAAGTTTGGTGTTCGTCTATGTTGTACTCCCAGCATTTTTCAAGTACCCGCTTGACTGTGAACAATTGGTCTGGTGTTGATTTACCTGCTGGTTTGCTCCACTCTTTTGGCATATATTCTTGTTGCCAAATGTGCTGGATGACTTTGTGGATGGCTTGATGAACACTACTGCTACCATATTTGATGAACTCCACTGGAATCTCATCGATGCCCGGCGCTTTATTATTCCTTTGGGCTTTGATAATGGAACACACTTCATCCAGAGTTGGTGGAGCCAATGGAAACTCTCTGCAGACATATATAGGCTCCGATATCTGGAGCTGTGCGGATGATTAAGGAGGTTCTTGAAATATGATGCCCATCTTTCTTAATCTTGGTATCATCAGCGATTGCATTGCCGCTGTCATCATGATAGAGCGTGGTTTTGGGCTGATAAGCACGTTTCAGGCTTTTCACTACTTTGTATGCTTGTCTTTGTTGTTACTCGCTAAACTTACATCAATACTTCTGTATTGATCGTCATAGTATTTTCTTTTCTTAATCCTAGTTATCTTTTTTGTTACTCTTCTGAGATTTTCATAGTGTTCTCTCTTCGTCCTGGTTTCCTTACCTACATATTTTTGTACGCCTGATTTTTTTCATCTAACGCATTCTGGCACTCAGCATCGAATCAATCATTCCTCTTGCGCCGGACTTGATGTCCGATCGTCTGTTCTGCCACGGTCCTGATAGCCGCTTTCACTTCCATCCAGAGCTCGTTGCTCGTCTTTAACGATGCGTCCGATAAGATGGGAGCCAGCTGGTTGTCGAGGGTCTCCGTGAAATGTTTGGCTACATACGCCGTTTGGAGCCTTTCGATGTCAAATTTTTGTGGCGGGCTGGTCTTCGCTGAATATGCTTTTGACATACGGCATCGATAGGTTAATTTGATCAAGTAATGATCTAAGTTACAATTGGCTCCTCGGTACATGCGGACGTCAAGTATGCTCAAGGCCCAACGTTGTTGGATCAGAACATGATCGATCTGGTTTTGTGTACTGCCATCCGGTGGTACCCAGATCATTTTATGAATGCGTCGATGTGGGAAGCAAATCGAACGTATGACTAGATTTCGGCTACATGTAAAGTCAATCAGGCGCTCGCCGTTGTGGAGGCTGTAGCCTCCAGTCGTTCCCCGATGAGATAGCTCATTGCCAACCTTAGCGTTGAAATTACCCAGAATCATTTTTGTGTCTTTTGTGGGCAACGAGTCAACAAGTCTTTCCAGGTGATTGTAAAACGATTCCTTCATTTCTTTGTCCTTTTCTTCGCTCGGGGCATGAATATTAATCAGCCAATCATCAATAATGTGTGATTTAAACTCCCTATCCACAATGCAGGCCACTCCGAATTCTCGGTTTCCAGTAGGCTTCCGACTTTTGAATATTGTGTGCGATCTCATGTCTTGAATGTTGTTTCCAGTCCAATTCGTTTCCTGGACTGCCAGTATTTTTAATTGATATTGACTGGCCTGTTGTAAAAGATCCATAACAGCGCCAGGGTAATTGAGTGATCTAACATTTCAGGATCCAATGCCAAAGTCCTTTTTTGTTCATGACACCGTTGCCGTGACTCAATCCATTCCGAGGCCCATCTGCAGGTTTCGAAACATTTTAGGGTTTTCCATGGACGGGGAGTTAACCCGCCGCCCCACCTTTATTCGGGCGCTATGGTTATTACGTTGATTTCGTTATCAGGCGCGGAAGATTCACCTTCACCCTGTAACGCCCTTACAAAGGAGGTGTAAGTAGGATTTGGTAGCAGAGCTGTAGATGTGTTTACAGTTATTAGCATTTCTCGACATTTAATGTTACATTATAGGGGAACCAGTAAACCCAATGTACACCCCAAGAGCATTTACTACCATTTAATTGGAGGTTGGGGAAACAAGGGGTTCCCTCCTCCTTTCTCGAACGGGCTTGGGACCGCCTATGGCGGAGTTGTGACTATACTCAGTCAGTCAAATAAACAGTCGACATCAGTCAATTGGACCGAGGTGAAAAGAATAGCTCGTTCTTTGAAGGGCTTGAAGAACTACGAATTCATACTCGGCGGCAACGGATAAGAAAAATTAATCGGCTATGCAGATGCGGATTGGGCAGAAAATCGGAGTAATCGTAAATCAATCAGCGGTTATCTGTTTCAATTCATAAATGCGACAATAAGTTGGGCATATCAAAAGCAAACATGCGTATCTCTATAATCTACTGAGGCAGAGTATATTTTTATAGCAGGAAGGTATATGGCTATAAAAACTAATCAAAGAAAACATTCACGATATGAAGTTCAACACGATCATTTTCGAAGATAACCAAAGTTGTTTAAAATTGATTGATAGTTAAAGGAGTAGCCATCGCACCAAGCACATTGACACCAAATATCATTTTATGAAGGACATTAAAGATAGGTAACATACGAATTTTGAATATTGCAAGACCGAAGAAATGGTACCCGACATATTAACGAAGCCTCTCGACAGGATCAAGCTTAAATATTTTGCTGAAAAGAGCGGATTGAAATTACGCAATTAAGTACATATCATTGTTGAAGGAGGGTTTTTGTATACAACGAAAAATATGCATGTAACTGAACAGACTAGTCACAGATGCACTTTAGCACATCAGGCGTGCTCGTTCAGTCTGAGAGCGACAGGCAACGAGTGCATATCACGTCTCCGCGCTATCAAATTTTAGTCACTTAAATGTATTATTTTCATTTCATTTTAATGTTTTGTTCTACGCTACGTTCTTCACTTTTATAATAAAATCAAGTGTCATTAAAATAGAACATAAAAAATTCATTTCGCCTACACTTATATTTGTATCTATCTTTGCATATGCTTAGCATTTACTTGTATATAAAACGGGGATAAATGTTTGAAAAGGATAAGATAGAGAATGAGGTATTGAAATGGAGGGAACTATTTAATGATTGTATTTATCTCCCATTGTCCTTTTTCGTGCAGTCTGCTCGATTACTACAAAACTTCTTTTCCACTGAAAGTCTAAAGTCTGGTTAGTTCTTCGCTTAAAACATTTTATTTTGAAATGTACGCTATCTTCCGGCGATCCCAAAGTATAAAAAACTACAGGCAAATCCTTGCTCTTTAGATTTGTTTTTTTCCCTCGTACTTGAGTTACCAAACAAAATACTGGTGCAACATGCTGATGGCGCTTTTTTTGTCTGACAGCACAAATTTCCAAACTCCCATATGATTGCCCACGGTTGAAATTCATGATACAAAACCGATCAAAATGCTAAATCATCACATAAGTGACTTGCATTCCCAACAAAGTGCTGATCATGCGTTTGTCTGGGAATGTAAGTTCTCGATGTGAAGCACTCACATGCCGTCTGATAAGAATTAACTTGAAAGACTCTTATAAGTTAAGGTAACAATCTACGAGTCTAAGAATGTAACGCGATCCAGCCATATGCCAGTCAACAAACACCTCACCTAGCCATGAGACAAGAAATCATGATGACACCACGTCTAGACACCTGTCTCATATTCGATGATCAGGAATGTGCTGATTCTATGTCTACGTACCAGTGGCAGTTTCTAGCATAAGTTAGAATTTAGAATCTAGTGTTAGTTTTACTTGAACCTCTGTAATCAACCGTCGAAAAATAGAATTTATATTTTTCTATGAAAAAATCGTGGAGACCTAATTAATTTGCGCCCAACGTGGAGCCCTAACATAACCGTACGCACAATCTGCAGTGAACAGATCTACGAAAGTATTCACGCGAAAATTAAAGTAAACGCGAGATACGAAAGTGATTTGTAGCGGAAAGAAATTCGCGAGCGAGATACGAAAGTGCCGTGGTGTGTGTAGGGTTCCGGACAACAGGGAGGAAACGAGGCCCCCAAGTAGCCAACGCGTAAAAAGGAGCAATTAAGGATTGCAGCCGTCCCCTTATTATGCACACTTCAGTAGTGTTATTGTAAGTTTTAGAATATTAATTTAGCTAGTTTTGAATTATTCATATAAATTTCACTATATTATCATATTCTTGTATTTCAATACATATTATATTCAGGGAAATTTTTAAATAGATTTAAAATTTTCTTTCTTTTGATAAACACTTCGCGAAAAATTGAAACGTATATTGAGGTGTTAAAATCAAACTTATATTGTGGTCTTAAAGTGAGAGTGCAGTGTTGATTGATTGACTTAGAAAATTTTTGATAGGCCTTCCTGAAAAACGAAACTCGTATTGCGGCGTTGTAAGTGTAGTGTCGATTGATAATGGCGCGACAGGTGAACCTTATTTGACCAGCAATACTAGAGTCCGGAAATGATCCCGAGGAACAGGATGTTCCGAGGGATGCCAGTCCTGCAGCGGCTCCTCAAAGAGCAGCGGCACCTAACCCGAACGTGCCGGAGCATTTAGAGGCTGTAATAGAAGGAGTGATTGCACGAGAGTGCCCTAGAATCCTACACGGATTGCTATATCCCGATCTGGATCCTACTTTGGAAATGGATCAGGGAATAGAGGAGAGATAGGGGAAATCTTGAAGAAATGAGCAAGATCCCTGCTATAGTGAAAAGCCTTAGAGAGTTCTCACGGCAGCCTGGAGAATTCAGCTCCTGGAGGAAGAACATCGAAAGGGCTCTGCAAATTTATGAAAATTTGCTTGGGACCCCAAGATATTACGGAATTCTGAACGTTATTAGAAATAAAATTGTAGGACAAGCAGATATGGTGCTTGAGTCCTACAACACCCCATTGAATTGGGTAAGGATTTCCCGCTGCCTGACTCTCCATTATGCCGATAAACGGGATATTAGCACATTGGAGTGCCAGATGAATGCGCTGGTGCAGGGGAATAATACAGTTCAGGAATTTTACCATTTGGTATAACAGAACCTCTCCTTAATTCTAAATAGAGTTTCCAGTATGGAAATGGGGTCGGAAGCTAGAGATGTCCTTCCTCGCAGCTATCGTGATAGGGCTCTCGATAACTTTATTAGGGGCCTACGCGGTGACTTATCCGATCAATTAAGTATGAAGGAGCCAGCTACTTTACCGCAGGCTCTTCATCTATGCTTGAAGATGGAGAACATGAGATATCGCAAACAAGCTGCGCATAGCGGGCAGCAAAGTCTGCGAAAATTTGATCCAAATATTCCTCCACAGGTTCCACCAAGAAATAGAATGCAGCATCCCCCTGTTCCTGCTCCTCGCAGGTATTTTTATCTAGATGCTAGGGTATATCCACGGGAACCACTTTATGCAGATTTCAGACTTTACCATCAACAGCAATTTGGAAATTAAATGCGCCAGATGCATCAAACTCCACCCCCTAGAGCCTTTCTTCCGCATAAACCTCAGCCTCCTCCAGAGCCTATGGACGTGGATCAATCAATGAGATCACGAGCCGTTAACTATCAGAATCAATTTCAAATTAGAAATGAAGCTGGTAAACGTCCTTCTCCACGACAGGAACAACGGGGTTACAAGGCGCAAAGAATCCTTTACACTGAAGGAGACCAGGTGCCCACAGCGGAAAGTTCGATGGGGGATTGCGAACAGCAAATCAATGAATACGATGCGAATTCCAGCGAGCCTTTTTCTGAGTAAAATGGAAAACACGATGAGGGTACATGTCAGCCATACGTTCCACTGGAAGAAGAGGTTGAATTTGCAGATGCTGCTGCCTTACATAGACCATACGGCGAAGAGCGGAAAAACGTTTAGATTCCTGATCGACACAGGATCTAACAAAAACTATGTACAACCTAAGTATATTAGAAATCCTGTTCAAAACGAAAAACCTTTTACGATTAGTTCAGTTAATGGAAATACTCAGATTACACACCATGCTTTCATTGACCTGTTCAATAACAAAAAGCCTCTGAAATTATTCTTGCTAAAACGCCTAAGCTCCTTCGATGGCATTATCGGTAATGACAGCCTCAGGGAACTTGGCGCGATAATTCATACTGACAAAGGGTTCATGATAATAGATCTTGACGTGCGTATTCCTCTGAAGCAACAAATATCGGAGTCCGTCCATGCTTTTAACATCAGAACATCGCATATGATGGAATAGCAAAGAGGAAGATTGATGGACATATTCCGTAAGTGTCCTAAAGTATTATTAGAGCCCAATCAGAAGCTAACATATACAACTGGAATCCAGGGAGAAATTAGAACTACAACCAATACCCCAGTTTATTCAAAATCGTATCCTTACCCCATGTGTTTAAAGGATGTGGTGGAAAAGAAAATGAAGCAGCTATTGAGCGATGGAATTATACGACCATCTCGATCACCATATAATTCACCCGTGTGGGTCGTCCCAAAGAAGGTCGACGCGTCTGGGGGAAAAAAATACCGCCTTGTTGTAGATTTCCGGAAACTAAATGAGGTGGTAGTACCGGATACATACCAAATTCCTGCAATTAATTATATACTGACCAGCCTCGATAAAAGCAAGTTCTTTAGCGTCATCGATTTGAAGAGTGGATTTTACCAAATTCCATTAAGAGAGGGCGATATACACAAGACTGCTTTTCAGATAAATAATGCAAAATATGAGTTCACGAGATGCCCCATGGGTTACAAAAACTCCCCTCCGACTTTCCAGCGTGCGTTAGATGACATCCTTAGGGATCATATTGGGAGACGTTGTTGGATTTACATAGACGAAATCGTAGTTATGGGAAAAGATGAGGAAGAACATTTCCAAAATATGGAAATCGTACTCAGTACGCTTGAAAAAGTGAATATGAAAATTCAACTAGATAAAGGTGAGTTTTTGAAGGAAGTGGTTGAGTTTTTGGGGTTTGTCATTTTGGAAAAGGGCATTCAAACTAATCCAAAGAAGGTTCGGGCTATTGTGGACTTCCCAATTCCAAAGACGCTACCGGAACTGAGATCGTTCCTCGGTCCGTCAGGGTACGATCGCCGTTTCATTCTCAATTACACAAAGATAGCGAAACCCCTGACATCCCTCCTAAGAGGGGAGGATGGTCGAGCGTCCAGACATCAATCGAAGAACTAACAAATAAGCCTAGGGGATGAAGCAAAATTAAGAGCAGTCTAATATCTCAAGAGGTGTTACTTTCTCATCCAGATTTCGAAACAGAGTATGAGCTAACCACCGATGCCTCGGATTACGCGATTGGGGCAGTATTGTTGCAGGGAGGTAGACCTATAACTTTCCTTTCTCGAGCGCTCAACAAGACCGAAGAGTCTTATGCGGCTAACGAGAAGGAAATGTTAGCCATAATATGGTCCCTGAATTCGTTGCGGGATTACTTGTATGGGTCAAAAAAGATTAATATATTTACAGATCATCAGCCGCTAACGTACGCCTTAAGTAGCAAAAACAACAATGCGAAGATGAAGAGGTGGAAGGCGATTTTAGAGGAATTCAATCATGAATTGAGGTATAAACCTGGAAAGGAGAATTTTGTGGCTGATGCCCTTTCTAGAATCCCACCTGTAACTAACGTAAACTCGCTAACTATGACAGTTCATAGTGACGAGAGCTCCTCGCACGGCCTTATAACATCAGTACTCAGCTTTCTTAATTCGTTTAGGACACAAATCATTCTAAAGTTCGGGGAGGAAACCAGTTATAAGTTGGACAAGCCATTCACAAACTATTTTAGGCACACTTTTGTCGAGCCAAATTACACCCAGGAGAAAATTATAGGCATATTTAAAAGATATCTAAACCCTGCTATTACCAATGGCATAAAAGCAGATGAGGTCGTAATGGGGATTATCCAAAGGGTGTATCCGCTATACTTTAGGGACTACAAAATTTTATTTACTCAAATATGGTGACGGATGTTGGTAACGATGTTGAGCAGGAGGAGATTATTTTAAATTATCACAATAGGGCCCATCGGAATGCGAAAGAAAATAAAATTCAAATTTCAGAGCACTATTATTTCCCAAAGACGGTCGCGAAAATTCAGGCATTGGTCATTGGAATAAGTACGAGCGACGACCCAATAACCCTGTGTTAAAGGAGACACCTATCCCGGAATTCCCTGGCGATATAGTTCATATAGACATCTATCAGACCGAAGGGAAGTTACTGCTTACATCCTTGGATAAATTCACCAAGTATGCGCAAGTGCGTATTTTAAAGTCTAGAGGGATACAGGACATAAGGGGACCCTTAAGGTGGTCATAGATGGAGAAAAGTCTCTGAACTCCGTATCAATCACATTCATGATGCAAGATCAGTTGAGAATACAAGTTTACCGAACCCCTTCCTACAGAAGTGAAGTTAACGGGAAAGTGGAGCGATTCCATTCAACGTTAGCAGAGATTATGAGATGTCTTAAGGCAGATAGGGCCCCGAGATCCTTTGAGGAGCTGGTAGAAAGAGCGGTCCATGAGTATAACTACAGTGTACACTCGGCAACTGGCAAGAAGCCAGTTGAGCTATTCTTTGGAAGGATCGTATCTGCAGACCCGGAAATTCTTGAAAAAGCTTGGAAGGAGAACATAGAAATGTTGAAGGCTAGACAGGCCAAGGATTTAGATTTCCATAATAAGAATAGATTAGGGGACTTAAGAACTATGAGATAGGACACCAAGTATTTGTAAAAAATAACAAGCGAGTTGGATCAAAACGTTCTGCTAGGTATCAGAAAGAAACGGTTAAAGAAAATAGGGACACAATAATAGTTACAGAAACAGGACGTGTCATACATAAAAGTGACATTCGGAATTGATTTCCTTTCAAATTTGTGGCTCTTGTGGGAGCAGAAGTTCAGATAATAGATCATTCCAACTCGCAAATGAGAGCTATAAAATCTGGGAAGGCATGGATCTAGAGTGGTACCCTGAAGTTGATCCACATCTTTCCAATGGAGCAATTTCGGCAATCAGCACACAACGTCTCATCCCTCGTGAACGATTATATTCCAAGTAATAACCCTTTTCATCCGTTGTTGGTACAGGAGATATCTGAGGTGGAGGAATACCTACAAAACTTTAAGCCTATTCGGCCAAAAAGGGCATTAAATTTTCTTGGAACAACCTGGAAATGGGTAGCGGGTAGCCCCGACCACGATGACTTAGTCATGCTGAAGGACAAAATCAACGGCATTATTTCTAATAACAATCAACAGGTTATAATAACTCGGGAACATAATGACAGGATTAATAAATTAACAAATACCGCTAACGAACTGTTAAATATGATCAGGAAAGATAAGGTTTTCGAAAACACGCTGGCTTTGACAACACAATATAAGGTCAGATTACTTAAGGAAGAAATTTTAAATGTCATTCAAGCAATTCGTTCAGCCCAATCCAATACTGTTAACTCCAATATTGTTTCAAAATTCGAAATATCAACCATAATTAATAATTTTCGTCAAGAGAGCATACCGGAAACAAGCATTGAAGAAATCCTAGAATTATCAGAACCAAAGGTCATGCAAAATTCTTCCCATATTTTTTATATTATAGCAGTACCCATCGTAACAAATAAAATTTTTGAAAAATATGTATTAAAACCAGTAAAGAACAAGTTGGGTAAACAGACCTACGCTCATGTCAGAAGGGTTTTGTATTCAATATACAAAACGCAGTCACCAGATCGAATCAAATCAAGAAACATTTCAAAGACGATTTTATTGGAGAAAATATGAAATACGAAGATCATACTATTATTAACAAAGTTGAACGAATTTTGACTTCTAAGGTTTTTGGTATTGTTATACTCATAAGTATCTCCCTTGATAATTATTTCAGATGTCCATCCGCGACGGAGGAAACACATTTTTCATGTATTTCCCCCCTGTGCCCCCACTGAAGTAAAAACTGACAGTTTAACAACTGTTTTGAAAAGCTCCCATGAAAACTTTTATTTCATACTCATATCGGCTACGTTTGATGAATTTTTTTTTCAGGGGCCACTCTCTTGTACTGTTATCATCGAATAATGGCCAATTTTTCGAATCCTAGAATGGTTACAAAACCCTTTTGCTAGGAGCTCTCTCCCACCTCATTGACTTGTTTCACTTATGAGCATTAATTGTAGGTACTCATCTTCAGTCATTCATTCAATTGAATCAAGTGTTCAAAGCATGCACCTTAAACGTTGAAGTTGGGAAAAATAACTCAAAATTATTCAATCTTCGCATTTAAAACAGCCACTATTTTGTTTTACGATTACTGATACCACTAGCTGAACCGATTCTCAAAGATATACATGACACCTATCATTCCTGAAATTTTCATGCAAATCCTAGCAAAACTGTAGTGTCTGAGTCGGTAAAAAGTGCATGTTGTTCCATAGCCATATGTTGCCATAGTAATAAATGCAGCGCATATTGTTCCATAGTAATACAGGAAAATTCAAACCGCTATAACTTCGCTAAATATGATTCAATCTTTATGAAACTTTCAGGGTAGATCAATCTTATGGGTAGGCGGAATTTCATTGAATTTAAGGGTACCGTTAAGATTTTATTCAAGAAAACATAAAATCGATAAATCATACTAGTACTAACAAAGTTGAGTGAATTGCGACTTCTAACGTATTTGTTGTTGTTGTACTCACCAAGGCCTACATTCCTGATTTTTTTCAGATTTGTCGGATCACAGGTGTCCAATCGCGAGGGGGGGGGGGACACAAATTTTTCGTGTATTTCCCCTCCCTGTGCGCCTCTCGAAGCAAATTTTGCCAAACTAAGACCTGTTTTGAAAAGTTCTCATCAAGACCTTTCATTTGATATCCATATCGGCTACCTTCAATGAAATTTTTTTTCGGGGGGTCACTCTCCTATATGGGGAGACCCCCCTTAAATACCTTATAAAGTTTTTTTGTAGTTGAACTTTGAAGAGATCACCACTTTACATCTACACACAAAATTTGATGTTTCTAGCTCAAGTAGTTTCCGAGAAAAACTGCTGTGACACACGGACGGACGGACGGACGGACGGACGGACGGACAGACGGACAGGCGGACAGACTGGTCGCGAAACTAGTAGGGTTTTGTAAAATTATTTTACAAAACCCTAAAAATGGAACGATACCTAAATTAGAATTTGCCAATGTATTACTCAATAATGATGACTATTTTGGAATATCAGGCTCATGCAAACTTTTAATGATTTATTCGTTTATAAACAAAGTAAGGTTAGGGATATTAGGGAATCGCAATGTGTACCTCATTTGTTTAGGAGTGAACCGCGCAGTGCAAAAGGGAGAGCGGCCATCACCTACCATCGGTGGAAGAAATCGAAGCAGGCGTGCTGTTCAAAAACGAATTCAAAGGTATCACCGAGGTCGATCAAAACACCCATGAATTGAAAGGATCTTACCTGATTATGTTCCGAAACTCTTTAATTACAATAAACAATCAAAGATACGCTGCCAACGAATTACATACCGTGGAAATCTTACCACCGCTGCTCAACACGTACATCGGCGACAATGCCCTCGAGGACATCCTCTCCTTGGAGTTGATGAGGGAGTTGACCACAAATAACACCAAGCAAATCGAGACGTTAAGGATCGAAAAAGCAACTTACCAGATCGCCAATTACGGTATGTTGGCATTATTGACATGCATAATTGCCGCTTTTAAGATTTCAAGGCTCTGTAAAAGGGCTATGAGTACGACGACCAGGGTAGCCGATTCCATACCTGCGAACTTACCTGCCATCCCGACGCGTGATTCCGGATCGGTTCTGAATTTTTAGGACCTTCCTAATTTGCGAAGCAACAACGGCATGTACAACATGCCCTTTTTCTAACGTTCGAGGACGAACGTACTCAAGGGGGAAGAGTTAAGGTAACAATCTACGAGTCTAAGAATGTAACGCGATCCAGCCATATGCCAGTCAACAAACACCTCACCTGGCCATGAGGCAAGAAATCATGATGACACCACGTCTAGACACCTGTCTCATATTCGATGATCAGGAATGTGCTGATTCTATGTCTACGTACCAGTGGCAGTTTCTAGCATAAGTCGAAAAATAAAATTTATATTTTTTTATGAAAAAATCGTGCAGACTTAATTAATTTATATTGATGAAAATGCTCTTTAGAAGCTAAAAAAACTGTAATCTCGTCAAAATGTCACCTTCCTTTTTGTAATATTTTGAAAACTCCCAAATGTTCTTTACCGTGCCTCACTTTTAAACTTCTCTGTATGCGTTCAAAACGTTACCTAACATATTATATCGTCACATCAGGATTCACCCTCAAATTAGTTGATACTTCAAACACGGATACCATTAACAAAAGACCACACCATACCGTCATTGATGGATGGTTTGAAATTGATGAATGAAAATTGTCCGACATTTATCAAGGACTTTATCAAATTCCAATGAACTTGAGCTGATTTATGTTCACCTTGACGTCGTTGCAGGAGGAAAGTCTGCCTCCCCTTTAATTTCGGAAAGGGTGATTGAAGTTCATATGAGCCATTATTATCATCCTAGTCTACGTCGTCGTCGCATTCGAACCCGGAAATTTTCACTCCCTTCATCAGCTATCAGAAACCGTTTCTTTAGAAAATGCCAAGACGTTGTGGTGTTTGGGGTAATTGTCCTGAACGTTAGCTTTCTTATAAATAGCTTGCAAGTCTCCCTAATGATTTTCTTGGGTTTTTTTCTGCTCTCTTCTATAGTCAAGTGGATGTCCTATAGGTGTCTGTGTAAGCACCTCCCAACTTCGTATCTTCTGTTGCATGCAGACATATCCTTTTTTCGTCGAGGACTTGCGAATGTGATGAGAAGGTTATTTATGCAGCGTCGTAGTTTTCTTTTCCCTTGCGGCTTTTGGATAAGGGCTGCAGTAGACGGTAGGGTTAAGCAGCAACGATAAGTGTATTGTCATGGCATACTATTATCTGCTGGTTTCTTAGTGGTCTTCACCTTCAGAAAGTAGCTTTTGAATTTGCAACGCTGCAAGTAAATGATGCTGTTTTCTTTTTTTTTTTTAGCAGGGTCGCAATGCATGCTTCTAAGTTTACGAAAAAGTATGCTTGAAGCTCACTCATTTTTGGCATTCAAAATTCAACGGACCTACTATATATACGTTTCAACATCAATATTTGCTATTAGGAGTAAAAATACAATATCAGTATAAACACATCTTATATCTTCCCAGAAATTCAATCCCATAAATGTTTGCGAACATCCACTAAATTGTTATGTGCACTAACGTGGGAAAATTGTTTTACTACCCACACGTTCACAGTGCTAATGACATATGAGACCATTGTCGCTACTGTAATGTCCATTTGAAGATGGGATGAATGTGGAATCATCAACCCTTGCGTTCCAGCCCATTTGCAACCGCCATCGCCGCAGCCTTTCATTAACAACCGCGAAATCATTTATCCCGTCGACGAATGCAATTATCCATGCGGGTGTTTAAGTAATGTGGAAATTTATGAACTTCCTGTATCCCTGGGAGCTGTTTTGCTGAATCAAGCGGGTCACAACAATATACACCCCGGCCTTGCAATTTCTGGTGTTGTTGTTGACTGACTTAAACTTAATGACAATTACGGAAAATCCCTCGAAACGTGAAGGCGTAAAGTGAAATTGCTTTAAAGTGTAAAATGCTCGTTGGTTGCTGCTTTCTCCATTCATGTCCTTCAAGCGTCATTTTGAAAGTCAAAACGGACGAAAGCTGGGAAAATGAACGCTCGTTACCCATTCGGGGCGGAGATCGCTTGCAACGACATTTTTCCGCAAGATAAAGACGGGCCAGGCCAACTAAAACGGAGAATGAGTTAAAGAATGAAATGGCTGTTTTAGCCTTTTCCGTGAATAAACAAAATTACAGGCATAACGTTGACGACTCCATTTTCATGGTTTTCATGGCTCACATAAACATTGCAATGCCTTGGCAACGCGATGAATACGCGAGTGCTTCAGGGAGGCGAATGTTGTTATGCTTGTGCCGACACAGAGTCCTGGAATTTTAGGGACTCGACCTCGTAGTTTCGTGAAAGTCGTAAATTCATTAAGAACGGCAAAGTGTCACATGTACGAGTAAATTTACATGTGAGTGGAAATTTTGAAAAGCCTGTTCCGGAAAGTGGAGCCCGGTGCGGTGTTGAAACTGAGCTACTACCGAATTAAGGGAGTTTAAGCTTGGCATCCTAGGTTGAAATATTCAGCAAGGAAGCTATGCGTGGAATTTTCGGGATGGAACTTTAAGAATTTATTTAAGTATTTTGTTGCGTATTTTGTGGATTAAATGTGAATATCAGTGTCGGCTTATCGTTGATGGCATGCAATGCATGTTACCGGTTTTCAACTAGGAATTTAGAATAAATTTTAATGTTGCTCTTTACCATTATTGTAAAACTTAATAAAGTATCACAAACTTCCTATTTTCTCAACAGACATAAATTAAAACAAGGAAGGGAAGCTCGCTAAGGACACGAAGCCAAAAAACTCTATAAATTTCACCTACAATCAAACAAAAAGCTAGAAATAATTTCCATGTAACTTTCACACTCCATTTGCCCACCCCTTTATCAAATAATGACATACAGTACATCTATGTAGGTCAAATTAGGATACAAAACGATCCTGGACCACCCACCGTCCGATGAACGATTCTTGTGCATTCATGGTGTTTAATTTTAATTTATTGCTAGTAAGTAGATCAGAGTCGTTGTACTGCTGCTTTGAGTGTCTTTAATTGTTCGATTTTGGCTGTTCTTCCTCTGGACCAGACTCCGTACAACAACAACAGAAAATTATTAATAGGGCTCTATTATTATAATAGCATGTAGTTATTTTGATAGTCACGCGCATAAATGTATGCAAATACATCATACCGACTTAATGTAGTTCCACCGAGCGTGGAGCAATTTATTCAGATTAATTTATGAATCTCATTTACGCGGTGGAGAATGTTTGAAAAACAAGTGCATGATAATTGGAAATTATGATGGATAGCCATAACAGCATAATGCAGAATGTGAAAAATAACACTTATTATTAAACTGATGGTATGTAATTGAGTAGACATTGATGTGAAATTTAAAGCGATTGGTGAAAATTTATGAGAACAAATGCTTTTAGAAATTAGAAATTTCGCGTTGTTTGTATGATAAGAACGTTCCTACTATGTTAAACCCAATCAGGAAGGATGAATAAGAATAGCTGCTTAGACATTTTGAGAGGCCAGATACTGTTAACTTAACCACGAGGTCTGAAATTCTTGTAAGTGATTGATATGCAACTTCATGGGTTGTTGCCCCTTACACAAGCGGGTAAGTTCCGGCTGGAGTCTACGGACCCGGGAAGCTCTCTGGAGACGGGCGCAGACGCCACTCGCTTCACCTACGGTCCCATACGAGTATATCATGCTTGAGGCCCCAGAATCCAATAGCCCAAGAAACCTTGGACCTAATATCTCCACCTCCAGGTGCGGCCTGTTATCTCCATTCTTTCGTTTCAGCAGGTATGATAACTCCGATTCTGTAGCCACTTACTTCTTCGATTCGATGCTCCGGTCGCCACTTAGCGAGCAGCGCGGAAGTTTTCCGACGCCCTTAATTGTGGAGTTACTGATCCTTGGTTTTCACTTCTCCCGCGCTGAGTTGATTCCTTGTTCTGGAGCCGATTGTCTGACTCCCTGGGCTCATTTGATGTGTCCCCCTGCCTACAATTCAAAAAGTTTACCCTCCTGACTCCAGGCCGCCCACACCCGAAACATTTGAGTGGCACCAAGCATTCTCAGGAAGTGTGATCTCTTCGCTTGCAGTTCCAGCAATGAATCTCCTCCCTATTTATCACGCTACCCTCACTGATCCGCTTCTCCCTTCGTATACCAAATCAGGCTCTAGCAATCCCTGGCTATCTTTGGGAGGTGGGAGCCTGTACGACTCTGCAAACAGTCCCGTTGTTTCTAAGTTCCGCTTTTATTTTACAAGCTCAGCTATCGTTTTGACATCTTTCAACATTAGTTGCGTTTGGTAAAATGGTGTGAGGATACCGCGCAGAGTTTCCAACTTCTCCGTCTCCGATAAAAGTGTTGACCTCCGTCGAAAAAGCGCTTCCATCGTGGCCACATACATGCCCATCAACTCCTCCGGACCTTGAGTACACTTCTTGATCTCTTCCAGCAACCTTTTGTCGTAGCCTGGGTGTAGGAACTCAACACGCAATTTCATCACTATGTAGTGATCAGTCATCTAGGCAAACTGCTCGAAAAACCTTTTCTGAGAAAACACCGTTTTTATGAAAATAACAACGCAATAAGTGCGGAACAATTTGATACGCGACTTATTAATATCATTATTTTCTAGCGCGCACTAAACCCCGCTACTATCATCGCTATCATTATCAGGGAAATATTTCTCCAAAGAAGCAAATGAGAAATTAAATAAAACCACTAGAAAAATTGCTATCAGTAGGTTACCTCGGCCTCGACACCATCAATCCGAGTCCTACGATCACTTGATTTGTGAATACGAGATTTTTTTTGCAGTGGGCTCTTGTGCGGAGGAAAAGAACCCGCCGCGCGACCCCGTAATGCTAGCCTGCCAGCCTATTCACGCGTCCTCAGACAAGGCCAATTCCAGCGAGCACTAGCACCTTCGCTCGTTGAGACAGCAGACCATCGCTGCAGTCCTTTACGGACGTATATAATCTACTAATTTACTACGAAATGGCGCCCAACGTGGGCCCGAAAAGCCCGGCTGTATCAACAGTCGAGAGCCTGAGACAGACCATCGTCTCTAGGTTACCCTACTAAGTGTCCCAATTTTTGGCGGGTAGGTAATTACTCAGGGATATTGCACTAAACGTGCGCCAGCATCCTTAACAACTTCCAGATTTTGTGTTGTCTTCGGACATCAATATCGTATGGACTTGCTTTTTTTTTTAATACCTCCATTTCCTTCCACTCTCTCCATCACACTTTCTTCGTCGCACAACGCTCGTGCGACCTGCACTTCACATTTCGTCATTTCCTCAGGTGTGCCGCCCAGACAATGATTAGACCATCGGTATAACGGGGCACACAAAATTATGTGAAGTTATCCTATTAATCTCATCTTGTCCATTTCGTGATCAGCTCTCAGAGATAAAAAAAACTTTGTAATACCCCGTGGGAAAAAAACTCTGAGTTATAAAGATAGCTGTCTTTCCAAGCATCACGAAGATAGGGTTTAAATGCCCTTAGATGCTATGTTTAAATTTATTGGACTGAGATTCTCCATAATAATGTCTTTCTGCTATACAATCTCGACGATAGGGTCAAAAAAGGCCCTAAGATGCGATGTAGAAATTTATTGCACTGAGATTCAATCGTTGTTAAATAAATATTCTTTAATGCTTTTTTTAAAAACTACAAGTGAGTTTGCATCCTTAACTGAATCTGGGAGATTGTTGTATATACGCAAGGCATCATTCGTAGCATCATTCTTTAGACGATCCGTTCTTGCAAAAAGTATTATGATTTGATTTGCGTTCCTAACATTGTAGTGATTTTTCTGCGATACTTTCATAAATTGAATATGTGACGACGAATTTGAATTCAAGCATTTAAAAATAAACTTGGCTTTCCCTGCTTCAACGATTTGAGTAAATGTTAATGCTTTCGCTGATTGGTACACAAATCTGGTTGATGTACGCATTGGTAGATTAAGCATATTTTTATTAGCCTTGGTAAGCAACCTGGAGATGATATTAAGGTGTTGTTTTAATGACTGGCTCCAGATTACTACTCCGTAATGTAGTTCCGATAGAACGAGTCCATTTAACACCATCTGCTTGATATTGCTTGGAAATCCTTCATATCTTCTCAGTAATCCAATAACAGGAGCTAATTGTCTTCTTAAGTTGTTTATATGCGACAGCCACGTTAATCGTTGGTCGATGATGAGTCCAAGATATTTGAATTCCGCTACTCTCTCCAATTTTCCGCTATTAATTCTTATATCAATGTTAATGTCTTCCTTGTAATTCTGTTTGAGAATAATGTATTTGGTCTTAGAAGTACTTAGCGCCAGCTTATTATTACTTAACCACGAATGATATGTACTTAGATCCTCATTAATGGTATTCTCTATGTAATCTTTTTTGCATTCCGAGTAAAGTCGAACTGTGTAATCAGCATATAGTGCATAGTGTCCCTTTAGTCCACATGTATTTAAATTGTTAGTGTATAACAAGAATAAGGTAGGGCCAAGTATGGAGCCTTGGGGAACGCCTGACTTCATAGGTGCCAAGTCACTCAATACATTATTGACTACTGTTTTCTGTGATCTTCCTTTTAAGTAATTCCTAAAAAGTTGATTTGGTTTCCCGTGAATGCCATATCATTCGAGTTTTCAAAGTAAAAGCTCATGATCCACCGTATCAAACGCCTTTTTCAGATCCACAAAAATGGCAGCAACATAGTCACCCTTGCCAAGTTCTGTATTTATGAAACGCGTGACTGAGAAAAGAGCATCAAAAGTTCCTTTATTTTTCTGGAAACCGAACTGTTGTAAATTTAAAATTGAATTTTCCTTAATGAATGATGATAGACGGATGTTTATTAATTTTTCGAATATTTTACTAAATCCTGTTAAAAGCGCGATCGGGCGGTAATTATTTGGATCCATACGGTCTCCTCCCTTGAAGATTGGGACTATTTTTGCTAGTTTTCCTTCCTCAGGAAACGTTCCCTTTCTGATATGTTTGTTTAGACAATTTGCAACACATTCTGCTATCTCTTCCTTTATAAGTTTTATTTCATCCATGGTGATATTGTCTATACCTGGTGCTGTATATTGCTTCAATTCATCAATAATTTTTATTACTTCAACTTTGTTAGTTAGATGCATGTGAAAGGAAGATTTGGGCGACGTAATTGTAGAAGTAAAATTGCTTGTTGGCGCTGGCTGGCTTCCATTGGCAATTTTTTCACCTATAGTTAAAAAAAAGATATTGAGGTTACTTGCAGCTTCAAATGCATTTACTGAAGATGAGTTCTCTATGGTGAAATCCCGGGTCGTAGAGTTACGCGGTGAGTTTCTTTTAACTTCATTCATATTTCATGCACATTGTCGGCCGCTGCAACTAGTCTTTTGTAGTAATACAAACGTTTTGCTTCTTTCACAACACGTTTAGCTGTTTTATTGGCTTCGATGTATATAAACCTGAGCGATTGATCATTCATGTTCCGTTTGTAGTTCATATAAGCCTTCCGCTTGTTCTTACTTGCCTCAATAACTTTTTTGGTTATCCATGAACGTTGACGACATTTTATTTTTTTCTCCGTAGTCGAGGTGTCCTTAGCTTCCATTATGATGTTTGTGAGCTCCACTAAGTTTGAAAATTTTTGGTTAATTAATAAACCCTTAAGATTTGATCTAAAGAGGTCCTTATTTAAGTATTTGAAAACTTTGTAAGCAGGCTTTTGCTTTTTATTTATTTTAGTGCCTTGAATAACAACTTTCAAAACACGATGATCAAGTTGTGGCCAGTCCTCTAGAGTATAACCATTTTTTCCAGCAATTTGATTATCATTTGTGACTATGTGATCCAGGCAGGTATTAGATGCTAGTCGAGTAGGTTGAAGTGGGTTCACAATAGTGGCACCATTTGTTTCTAGTACGTCGTTGTACATCCTTGACTCATTAGATTCAACCATTAGATCTATATTCGTATCGGCAACTGTGATCAAATTATTTTCCATAGAATATAGTTCATCTAATGTCAAGCACAGGTCTTGCGCGTTAAGTCGGGTGGGGTTGTAAAATGTGCCAATTTTTATTTTCTTTCCAGGGCATACTAGTTCGATGACTATCATATTGTATTTATCCGGTATTACTCGCCTCGTTACGAAATTAAGAGTTTTTTTTAATATAAATTGCTGTTCCTCCACCTCTTCCGGGCCTGCAGGAAAATACAGAATCGTATCCCTGAATGTTGTAGTACTCCACTTCCTCGGAATATATCCAGACTTCATTAAGTATAATTAAATCTATATTCGAATGTTGCTTAACATAAATTTGAAGTTTGTTAAGTTTTTGTCTTTAACTTCTTATATTAGCATAGAGGATAGAAATTTGGGTGTCTTCAAATATCTTTGTATTATTGAATGGCATATTAATCATCGTAGTTAATGCTTCCTTTAGCAATCAAAATCCTACGTTTTAATTCTGGGCATTCCGTCGAATCTGCCCGGGGTGCATGGCCAATTTTCTTACCATTTTCTATACAATTACAACATTTTTCAGCTGAGCTTTTACAGTCTCTTGTATCATGCTGTGATACACATTTTACACACCTCAGTTCCCCTTCACATTTTGATGTCTTGTGATTGAACTTTTGGCATTTGAAGCACCTCGTGACGTTAAAATCTTCCTTTATATAGTATGATCCATAGTCGATATTAACATATCTATTCGCTATCTTCTTGAACATTGTTCCATTCACCTCTAAAATATGTAACCATTTTCCGCTCCGTATTCTTCTAGAGTGAACCAATTCCATTTTATCTTCTTCTAAAAGTTTCGGGTTCAGACTTAGGATTTCAGTTCTTAGCTCCTCGTTTGTAAATTGCTTCTCTAATCCATTTGTAACCAATCTTGGTTGAAGAGACTTATTTTCCATTATTTCGTATCCCTTCATATTTTCCTTAATAATATTGAGAAGCGTAGATGAATCTTCATTCGAAGAAGTCTTAATAATTGCTCCACCATTTCAAATCGGGCGGACTAGCTGGAGCGGAATCTTGCATTGAAAGGGTCGGATTTTAGATTTGAAATGGGAAAAAGTTTGATCGGAGCTTGAATGGGCTTTGGGCTTGATGATTATGCCTTTTTGTGATGTTGTGTTTGTGCGTTTTTCTTTCTGCAAACCAGTATCCAATTTGGTTACATCTGCATATTTTGATTTATACATTGGCGGTTTACCACCATTGTATGACTAGCAAAGCTAAATGATATTAGAGTCATTTCGTATACTCGGAAGTTGTTACATAACATCATTTTGCACCGGATTCTGATCTAGCGGAGCCTTAGTGTCTTCTACGTACATGGATTCTTGATTTCACGTGATTGGCTGCTTAGTTAGTCCGTGACCATCCATGTTAAGACACGCGCTGCTTGCGGTTCGGAATTAACCCAGGGCCAACAAACTGTACTTGGTTAACGCAAGCGTGCACGAGTTCATTTCTGAACTATGATATTTACGGTGCTTCAGGTGAGTAGTACCTGTAACGTGCTAGAAGAACTCACCATTGATGTCCCTGCCTGCGTTGGGGGAAAGTAAATGAAAAGACCGAATTTTCATGATCTATATTTTTTTTTTTGAGGTTCACGATTAGCTTGCCACTTTCGGCCGCTGTATGGTTTTTAAAATAATTTTTTTTTTGTTTTTTACATTAGTCATAAATATTATATACGAGTATATATTATCCGTATAATAATCATAAATATATAAATTTAGAATTAAATTGCTTTACTCAGGAACAATGTCATCGCAGCACACGCCAGGCAAACATCGCTTTCGATCAGGTGCGGGACCAACGGCGCTGTGTGTGATTTGCCAGCAGGCAAGAAACGATGGCACGCCAGTGCAGTGCTACCGTCTGGCCATCAATTTCATGAGCCTTGCTTGGCTCAACATTTACAGAACCGTACTTGTCCACTTTATCGACAACCGGAAACTTCGGCCATACCACCAACTGGATTTGATGAAACAAAAGCCACACAAAAGGCGGTGTTCATGTATAATGAACACAGAGACCGAGGTTCGCCACTACCGGGCGATCTTGACGACATAGAAGGAGCTGGAGCAGTGCCGTCTGCTGGGGGGCAGAGGACTACCGTATTTGTAGATACGACAGTCCTGCAGGACATAATGGCACTATTGCAGGGTTTTACCACTCGTGTAGCCCGCTCTGTAGAGTAAGAAGGAGAGCCCTCTGGCACATCCCCGAACGCCTCCTCTGTGGGACCTGGACGCAAATCCTTGGGATTTCCCGGTATGTTCGAGACTCGAGCTCCAGTGAAGCATACTTAGGTATACCGGCCAAGACTCAGCCAGGTTTAACCACCGACATTAGGTCCAGTGGCTCCCCCGCAGGAACGCTACCTCAACACCTATGATATGGGTTGATGCCAACTCAAATCCTCAGCATCATACACTCCATCACAGTCGTGGTCTCTATCGCTTGGGTGGAATCACTGATTGATTAGATGCTGGCGGGAGATCACACGGCGCTGGCTGGATACTTGCCGATGTTGTTGTGACGAGCAGGGCTCGAACCATATTGGCGTATACATGCCACGCCTACATACCACGCCTACATACCACCGTCGGTCACGGTTGAAGGAAGTATTACGTATGGAGTATCCTACCGTCAATATAGATGAGAGGATACTGGATAAAATCCAAGCCAGATGGCAACGACCGAATGAGCCGTTCAGCAAATTTAGAGCCAACATTTTACGGCTCAACGACCAACCGACGGAGCCCTCGGGGCAAACTCAATTGTTGTGGGTATTAAAGTGCAATGTACGGCCTGAACTTTGCCGCCACGTTTCGCACTCTGACCCTCAGGACATGGCGTCGCTTTTGCAAGCCGTCAGCAGACAGGAAGGAGTTGAAGAGGACTTGAGGGTTTGTCCACAGGCATGGTCGCTGTGGACAAACCCGGCCCGCAGCGCGGGATTTCGGAAGTGGTGCAAGAGACAAGCACTCGCGATCTGGAAGACACCGCCGGGGAGCCAGACAAGTTTGCGGTAGCCACGGTGGGGAACTTCACCACCAGCTGGAACTGCGGACAAACTGGTCATCGGTTTATTGCATGTTGAGCAGAGCGCACGGTTTTCTGCTACGGCTGCGGTGAACCAAATACTTACTTCCCAGATTGTCCGGATTGCACCATTTCAAAAACGGACGAGGGAGAACCTGACTTTTTCAGCGGTATTCCAAAGATTGTCTGCCTACTGCGAATATCAAGCATGACAACACTACATCGACCTTGACAATGATGACTGCGGTGGTTCCTTCTCTCCTGGAAGCTTCTCTAAAGAAGATTTTGAAGCGACCACCACACCTATCAAAGTTGAAGTCAGACCGCCTCTGGTTCGTGCACTAAAGCCATATCATATTCAACTGCAGAAATACCGTACGGCTCGAGAGCGAATCTTTGTATTAGAAGAGTTCACCTCTCACTCGCATTGGAGGAGCTTCCGTAAGAGAGTGCGCACCTGCCGTCAAATTCTGAACATATGCAATATCTTGGAGGTTTGCCGAGAATGACACCAGATATAACGTTTCAATCAAAGTGTTAGGCGAAACCGCTGTCGCATTAATTGACATGGGTGCAAGTATTAGCTGTCTTGCCTGTAGCCTTGGCTTAAAGGTACTCCATCAACACCCTACGTTGGTAAAGCTTTGGCGCTCTGACATCAGCACAGCTGATGGCACCAAATATACCGTCAAGGGTAGATTGACAACACTCGTTACATTTAGGGGTCAAACTAAGTATATCACGTTTTGCATCATCCCCTCACTGAATTAGAACGTGTACCTTGGCGTCGATTTTGTCCTGCAATTTAGTTTCTACCCCAGATTTATTCGTAAATTCACACTTTAATACAAGTCACGTCCATGAACTCGCTTCTATTTCCGACAGACACAAATTAACGCCTAACCAACGACAACGTCTCGAAGCATCCATCGCTGCTTTTCCATCTTACGCAACGCAGGGCCATAGCCGCACTACTCTGGTCTCACGTGTTATTGACGTTGGCGTTAGTAAGTCGACAAAGCAGGGACACTACACCATCTCGCCGGGCATGGAAAAGCTAGTGTACGCCAAGCTGGATAGGATGCTAGAGTTGGAAGTTATAAAGGAATCGCAAAGTGCCTGGTCCTCCCCAGGAACCTTGGTGGTAGAATCAGGTAAAGTCCGTCTTTATCTAGATGCTCGGAAAATCAACGCAGTGACCGTTGAAGATGCGTACCCTCTTCCACTCATCGATAGAATATTGGAAAGACTATCGAAAGCAAACTGCATTACAAGCCTCGACTTGAAGGATGCCTTCTGGCGAATTCCACTCGATGAAAGGTCGGGGGGTACTATTTTCACAGTGCGTAGACGACCACTATACCAGGTCGTCACAATGCTTTTCGGCCTGTGTAACGCCCTGCAAACGATGATCTAACTGATGGACAAAGTCATTCCACCTCATCTGAAACACCAAGTGTTCGTTTACCTGGATGACCTTTTACCCATCACAGAAACCTTTGACCAACATCTTCTACTGCTGCAAGAAGTAGCCCTGCATATCTGCAAGGCGGGACTTACCATCAATGTCCGGAAAAGCAAGTTCGTCATGACTGAAATCCGATATCTAGGGCATATCATCAGACATGGTGACATCAAAACGGATCCGGAAAAAACTCGGCCGACTGATGATTTTGCTTGAGTTCTGGCGAGCTGCGTTCTCACTTCGTGGCTCAAACGGGGCCTGAAGGCAAAGCGAGTTGTGCCTGTGCCCGTCTCCGGATAAGCTTTCCGGGTCCGTAGACCCCTGCCAGAATTTACCTGCTCGTGTAAGGGACAACAGGGCTCATACATGATAGAACAGATGATAAGAAGTATGAACGGATGAGTGTTTTCAGATAAATCTTAATTTACAATACTTCACCGGAATCAAAAATCTGGTAATTATTTGGTATTTCAATTCAAAAGTTTAAGAAATTACATGAAAGAAATTCAAACCTTAGTTACAGATATTAGGGCAAATAATCATACATTACAACAATTATAACTTTTTATTGATGTAATTATGTTTAACTGTTGGAATGGGTTTAATAAACGCATCTGTTAAAATTCCTTTATCGAAATATTTGGCAATTCAATCATAACACTCTTCACGGATGAACTTTGCTTTGATATCGATGTGCGTTGTTTGCGAGGGCAATGCATTATTGTGCGGGATATGCATAAGACCCTTGTTGTCGTAACACAAAATCGTCCTTCTCGCAGCATATAGTATTAATTCACCTTTCTAACGCTTGAGCTTATAACAACTTTTCAAATCAGAGACCTCGGTACCATCACGAATAAAGCTGAACTACAGGTAGAAGAGGCCACCAGAAGGGAGTTGTACAAGAGGCCACCAGAAGGGAGTTGTACAAGAGGCCACCAGAAGGGAGTTCCCTAGTTTGAGTGGAGTTAAAATAAGATTGACGCAGGAAAACAACAGAGGATGGCATATTACCATCAGTAACCTAGCCAAAAAAGATGCCGAAGAAGTTTTAACAAAGAGGAACATTAAAATAGGATGAGTATTCTCCAGGATACGGTGAAGTGTGATTCCGCTACACTGTTATTAGTGCCTTGGCTACGTCCATACCTCACAAGGGTTTAAAGTGGACTGATAGAATTTCCTTGTGCTATAATTGCAGCAGAACAGATCACAACTGCACGAACAAAGCACTTTGTATTCTTTGTAAGGATAAAGACCCAGAACTCGATGATCGCAACATGTCCTATAGAGCAGATATTGTCGGGTTTTTAAAGAAGCCCTATTCAAGGCCATAAGAAATTGCAGTGAAACCGTATCCTGTAAGTCAGCTTACGCCGTAGCGTAAACGCTCAGGGCCTACATGAATAGTTTTCAAGGGACATGGAGGTTGACTTGCTATTGTCCAGCGAGCAACACCACGGTAGGAGCTCGATAGCCCAGACTCGGAACAGTGTTAACCTCCCAGTGCAGAGCCATAGGCGGGGGGATGATTTTGTGGGTATTCAATGTTCAGAAACAACATTCTTCCCAATTCCGAATCACCCAATGCAATCCTTTCGATCCCAGAGGGATAGGTTTTCATTGAGGGAGACTTCAATGCTAAAGCCATTGAATGTGGTATGCCTCAATTTGAACCCAGAGGAAAGCGACTCCTGGAAATCTTAGGACAGTACTTGTTGTACTAAATCTTATCAGCATGCCTATTTTCCGCTACTGGGGTTCTCGGGAAGAATATCCGATGTGAAATCAACTTTGGAGTCTCTAGTTCCAAAATTACACAATTTGCGAATACTAGAGGACTACTCATGAAACACCAGTATATTGCGCTCGAGGTCTGCGCCACATACCAAGACTTCCATTTTTGGGTAGAATACTGGGGAAATCGATATGGAGAGGTTAGAAGTTTTAAACTACCTAGAAGGACTTTGAAAGGAATAGTGGTGTCAGTATGTATCCACTTTGTCGAAGAACCTGACCTCAACAAAGTTCCTACTTTTTTCTTGAAAAGCCGTCGGGTCTTGATTCGCTATGTGAGCAGACACATTTCGATTCTTTTGAGTCATCTTCAGTGTCTAAAGGATGTGTGGAAGGAAATGACTTTATATAAGTGTAGGATGGGTTAAGCAGATAAGTACTAAGTTAGGCCAGGTACCGGGATATTAGGTGTTTGTTGTTTGGGTTTTTGGATGTTCATTTGTTTCGGTTTGTCTCGCTTCTGTTTCTGTCAGAGAGAGTGGTCTAGTGCTGTGAAAGTTGCGTCGACATTGCTACTAACTTGTTCGATTAATATGTTATCGTCTATTTTTCTATGTTTATTTATTTCAAGCCTTTCTAGGATTTCGAATCTCGGTCCTTTGCTTTGTTTGTGTAGCAATGTCATAGAGTTTATCAAAGCTTTAGGCTTTTGTGCATGGTTTTATAGGAGGTCGCATAATTGGAGTTTGCCTTGTTGTTCAAGAAAGATCGTAAGTGCTTGTTGTATCTTGTCGTCAGTTTCCGTGTTGTCCTGCCATGTATGCCCTGTCGCAGTCCTTGCGTGTCAGTTTGCGTATGCCGCGGTTCTTGAATATTGATGTGCCATTCAGTATTGGTTTGTTTGCTTCCAATGCTGTTGTTAGTTTTGAATGCAATTTGCAACTTACATTTCCGAAGGAAATTTATAGTTTGTATGTCTCTTTACCGGCGTATTTGACGGAATCCACTATTGGTCGCTCTTATGCGTGTCAGTCAGTTGGAATTCTTGTTTTTGGTTGAATTATGTAATAAGTTCGTCAGTGTCACGTTGTTTGTATCCATTATTACTAGCTATTCTGTAAATATTGTTTAGTACGTTGGAGCAGTTAGTAGGAGTCATGGGGATAGAGTGGAGTCTCTGCACCAATGCCATATACGCTACTAGTTTATGTTGTGTGGGATGGTTAGATGTTACGGGTATGGTATCATCAGTTTTGGTTGGTTTTCTGTATATTTTGTAGTATGCAGATTTATATGAATTCCCAAATGAATTCAAGTAGTGCATTCACGCGTGCACTCATTACTTTATGGTTTGCTGTGTCAGTTGCAGACATTGGAAGATAGCAGAGTTTTACCAAACCCGGGTGGCATACTTAGGCCGGTTAGTACTCAGTCATGTCGTAGAGCTTTCCTGGAAATCCTTGCCCGTGCTGGGTCCCCTTACATCCAAACTTTAAAAGATGAAAGAAAAGGAAGGGAAGAATTGTTTCCAGAAATGAAAACATGAAAGAAGATTAATCATTCATGGTGTGTTTATTCTTAATAAAAAAAAACTATAAGAAAAGCTACCACGAACAAATATTGAGCTAAGAAATAATAATGTTTGATAAATTTAAAAAAAAAAATTTTCTCAACAGATAAGATGTTTCTTTTACCAGATATGCATCAAAACTGTTGTAATTTTCTTTATTTCACCTCTTTCAGTTCCAAAAATACGGTTCTGTGATCTCGTTTGCCAGTTAATGACTCCCAGCAAGGATCTGCTGTCAACTTCCACTGAGTCTTCCCATAGAGTTCTCAGCCTTCCCGCTCGACGTCTACCCTACGCTCTGCCCTTCATTGTTCATTTGGGTAGCTAGTTTTCCACCATGCTTTTTTCATGGCCTGCCCATTGTAATTTTCACAGCTTTACGCACGTAGATACAAGTAGTTCATCAAAAAGTTCTTACAACTTGTCACTGTAACGTTGGCTCTAGTCTGTTCCTTGTTTCATTGGGCCGTAGGTCATTTGAAAAGTTTCCGGCCTTTTAAAGATAAACACATGATTCAAGCCAGTCAAAAATTTGTTTGTTGACTTATATTTGGTCAAACGCTTTTCCCAACCTTTCAGGACATCAGAAAAAATTCTTTGGGTAAACCTGGAAAATACAGGTTTACAGCCTCTTCAACCTCGGTATTTGACCCTTATTTTTCGACCTGGAAATTTATTCAAGTTGGGGAACAAAAAAAAAGTCTCTCGGAGCTAGGTCTGATGAGTAGGGTGGATGTTGAAGAAATTCGAGCTTCAATTCGTCCAATTCACCATTGTGACCATGCATGTATGGACTCGCACGTTGTCTTGATGAAACAGCAACTTCTTCCTCAATAAGTGTGACCGCTTCTTCATGATTTATATCTTCAATAAGTCTAGCAACGCAGCGGGATAGGGTTCGTCAATTGTTTTACCTTATTGAAGCCGTGGAGTAATAAACCATAATTACTCCACGGCTGTCCCAAAAAACTATCGCCATCACTTTCCCGGCAGAAAGAATGACCTTTGCCCTCTTTGGCATTGGTTCCCCCACCACAATCCACTACCTTGACTGTTGTTTAATCTCCGGGGTAAGGTGATAGATGCAGGTTTCGTCGACAGAACTTAATCGGCCCAAAAACTCGGTAGAATTCTTTTGGAACAGCTGAAGAGTCTTGCGCACCCTGTACGTCCATACACACTTCTTTCTTTCTTTTTTCTCATGCATAAATCTTCATGTAAAATCTGATGCTGCCAGTTAGTTGATATCCCACAAGCCTCAGCAATTTTCTTAATGGTTAATCGGCGATCTTCCATTACGGCTATGTGTTCAAAATTGAAGATACCTTCCTTTGAAACAATTTTTGGACGTCCAGAACGTTCATCGTCATAAATGCTTGTGCAACTGCGTTTGAACTCGGCCACCCAATGTTTCACGGTTGTATATGAGGGCGAAGATTCACCATACACGCAGTATAACTCTATTTTCACTTTCCGAGTTTTTGCCTTTCAAATAGAGGCACTTTATCACCGCGCGATACTCGATTTTATCCATTGTTGTTAACAAACGTCACCTGTCAACTTTGGAAGGGCACCATGTATTTTGTACTGATCGGAATGACTTGAAATGTTTATGGTAAACATATGTAAAAGCTATCTATTAGTTGGCAAGAGAACTTGAATGTACCATACTTTTAAGCCGGTAAGGCCGGAAATTTTTTTAATGACTCTCGTACTTTGCATTCGTCGTCGTTATGTCCACTGCCTAATTGGATTCGCTCGTCAGAGTCCATGTTTCACTTTCATATAACAGCACAGGTTTGATTGGTGATTTGTAAACACGAAGCTTATGTGATCTGTACTCAACTCTGGATCTAAGGATGCGAAATGCGGAGTAAACGATTTTATTTGCAGCGTTAATGCGGAGTCCGATCTCGTCCTTTCCGGCCGCACTTTTATTCAGTTTGGGACCAATATGGACGAATTTATCCACACTTTAAAGGTTGGGGTCTCGAACAGTCAGATTTTGTCAGACTGGAGTGTTCCTCCTTGATCGAGTAATGAATTTAGTTTGCAATTGTTTCAGACTCTGGGTTCAGAAATTCTCCTTTGGTATTTGAGATTGTTCTTACGGTAATCTCGACATCAGCAGCAACCGCTACCGATTTTGTATACTTGAACATTAGTGTACCAGAGGCTGCAGCTGTTGTCTTCCTGATGCAAGCACAAAATAAAAGATCATTGGGGTAATTCAATCCCCTTTTTTTAAGTCTGATTCCATTTTGAAGCTGTCCGTTTGTTGACCGTTTCTTTTAACCTGGGTCTGTGGTTAGCATCGCGACTTTGATCTTGTCGACTAGTTTTGTTAGGACGAAAACGTTAAGCATTATTTTGTGCAGAGCATTTCTGTCGATATTATCGTATGTTGGTGGTTAATTTCCAGCACTATCATATTTCCAGCAACTGCTTAGCTGAGAATATTTGCTCAATTATAGAGCATCCACTTTTAAAGGCCCCTCTGATACTTTCCTATAATACTTACATAGCGCGGCTTTAATTTTCTTGCTATAGCTTTCGAAAGTATAGGGTTATCCATTTTACGCATGGAAAAGTAAAGCTAAAGAAAACACATAAAATATTAGATAGAAGTGAAATTTTTCATTCAATATAAAGACTGAACCTTTCCATTATACGTGAAACACAACATCATTCAAATGTCCTCCACGGGACCTCTTACAGGCCTCAATCCTTTTGAGGTAATTTTCAATGACTTTTCGGCACATTTCCGGCAATATATCGGCCATAACTTCACGAATATTGGTTTTCAATTGCTCAAGATTTTGAGGATTGTTTGCGTAAACACGATCTTTTGCATAGCCCCATGAAAAGAAATTCAAAGGTGTTAGGTCGCAGGATCTTCCGGGCCTATTGACATCACTCAATCTCGAAATTACGCGTCCTTGAAATTTATCTTGCAGAAGTGCTCGATTAGCCTGTGTTGTGTGGCTTGTGGCTCCTTCCTGTTGAAACCACATGTTTTCCAGATCATAATCTTCAATTTCTCTCCAAAAATAATCGGTCAACATCCGTCCATATCAGTCAGAATTGACTGTAATGGCTTTTCCTTGATCGTTTTCAAAAAAATACGGGCCAATAACACCACCAGACCATGATGCACACCAAACGGTCACTTTTTCCGGATGCAAAGGCCTTTTTGCGATCTCCTGAGAGCCCCATATGTGGCAATTCTGTTTATTTACGTAACCACTGCGCGAAAAATGAGCGTCTTCACTAAAAAAATATTGTTCGAAAAATCGGTATCAATGGCTTGTTGTTCAATCATCCAATTCGCATACATTCTGCGTTGTGTATGGTCTTGCGGCTTAACTTCTTGAGTGAGTTGGATTTTGTAGGGATGGAGATGCAAATCTAAATGCAAAATCTGCCACAATGAGCCGTAAGACAAGCCCCAAATGTTGAGCACGTCGAGGGGTCGACAAATTCGGGTCTTCCTCCACACTTTGAGCAAAGACAGCGATATTTTCAGCAGAACGAATGTTGTGATGATGCACAGGCCTTGCAATGTCAATAACCGATCCAGTCTCTTCAAATTTTCTCACTGTGTTCGAAATTGCTTGCTGTGTAGGTCGATTATGTCGACCGTAATCGGCTCGTAAAGCCCTAAATGTTGATACAGCTGAATGAACATTTTCAGAATAAAATTTAATAACACGCATTGGATGACATTTAATTTTGACAGATGTCAAATGGCAGAGTTATACTTTCATACCACGAAATGGATAACCCTGTACTTCATGCAATAAAGTGATGCCTATTTAACTTTCGCATCTCAACTTGTCGCCCTATTTGTGTACAGTTCATAAGCTTTTCCTCCATGTGCATATTAGTCCGTGGAGAGGGTTACTAAAATAGGGTATTTAATCTATTCCAGGAGCGGAAGTCATTCAGTAGATCAGCACAATTTCCGCCAAAGTGACGCAGCGTTATAACTCCAAGTTAGATCGGCTCTTCTTGAAGAACAAAGTACTGAAAGTTGTAGGAGTGGGGCGTTGCCGCTTGACTGTAAACGGGTAGAGAAGTGGGAATATATCACCCAACAGACCTGCATCGACAGAATATTGATAGTCTGTCAGTCTGTTCTTGTGATCTTCGCCTTTTCCACCTCATTCTCTTCATCCGTCTTTGCTCGCCTTTAAAGCTCATTGTTCCTTCAGTTACTGTCCCACATGTTCTTGCGTCCTTCGGATTGCGAAAAATTGGCTACCCCGTAGTAATCGACCGATTCTTTCAGCTTGGACCGATCTATGACACGAACCTATTAAGTTTGTGATAATTTAAAGAAAAGAAAAAAATAAAATAGTCGAAGAGCTTTCACTTGTGATCTACCTGCCATTTTTGGTGTCTGTAGCTGCTAAAATTTTGGAAAAAAATTTGCCGTTATACATAAACGAACACGTGGATAGATCGACAGACAAAACGCCGATTTCAATGGCATTTTGTAAATAGTTTAAGTCCCTAAAAAATGGAATTTTGGAATAGGGACCTTAATACGATGCGGTCCAAATTGAATTGCTAATTTCATCAGATTTAATAATTTCGACTTGGGTTGTTTCTTTGTTTTATGTCAGATAAAATAAGCAGAGTTCTCCATTTAATTAGCATCCTGAGTCAATATAACCGACTACTCATTCAATACTCTGGATATATGTACATCAAAAACAGTACAAATAAACTCAAAATATCCCCTAAACGACAAATACTAAAAATTTATTATCCAGCTAAACCCTAAATGAAATTTTATGGCACAATTTTTATACCCGCCTAGAACAGCCATTAGCTTTTTGATTAGTTCACCTCCAAGCCATTTTAAAATTACAGATTTTTAAACGAATAAACATCTTTTCATCCCTCTGGCCACCCCAAGCGCATCGCTATAAAACTCTAACAGACAAATACCAACATGAATCCATTTAAATGGTTTCTATTTGTAGGAAGTCGCGTGCCAAATTGTCAATATAAGAGAGAAATTGAAGCTTAAATCTCAAGAAGTTCCTTCATTCGTTCGTTCGTTCTTTGCTTTTTCATTTCCTTCTATCCATCACCTTCAGTGCCTGCTACTCACACCAACTCATCACGATCATCCTTCCTTCATCCATTTGACGCGAAGAAATTTTTATTACATTCTCCGTCTTGCTCTCACCATTCCGCGTTTACTTAGCTTTGCTTTTCAATCAACGTTAACTTTTTTAGAAAACAAATTGCGTTCTCAATAGGATCAAAGCTGAACAGGAGGAAGGTGCGAGTGTGGGCGGTGAGTGATGGAAATTTCGGTGAGGATTTGATGAAGAGAATTCCACCGGTGGAGGTAATCGCGTTGAAAATTAAAGGGAATGAATGTTTTATCAGTTTTCACGATTTTTGCTGGGTTAAATTGATGATTGCAATGAAACTGGTAAGTGCTGATATTTCTTAGTACGTAGGAGTAAGAAAAAGGATATATAGGTAGTACCTTCTGTTACCCATTTGTTAAATTCTTAAGATTTATGTTTGCTTGCTACTATTGCCGGTCGTTTAAAATATTTCAGCTTGAGGCATTTAAACTTTGAACATTTCTCTACAAAAAGGATCAAATAAAATAAAATACCGTCTCGACTTTCGAAAATTTATTTATTGTCTAGACGAAATTCCACACTAAAAAGCAAAAGTATTTCCCCTATTAAAAAATAGCCAAAGGCTACATAACTTTCACCTTACTCTTCCGCCTCCACCCACCGCCATACTCTCCTTCCCTCTCCCCTGTTTCATTTCTACGGAAAGTTCCCAAAAAGAACTTAATCGCAAACGTGCGCAAATATCGATTTTTCACCAACAGTTCTAGCGTGGAAAAACCAACAATTACATTTTCATCACCATATGAAAAACAATGAAAAGAAAATACATTTTATTCCGCTCTATACTGGTACATTCTGTGGTTTTGTGAAAAGGATATCTGGAATGATTGTTTCAAGCGATATGACCATCGCCTCATTCCTCGGCAGTGACTTCAACAGCTGCTTTCCACGGTTCCATCGCCGTGTATAAGTATGTTGCTTCGACCATTACCGTTATTGTCATCCACAAGTGTTGCGGCTACTACATGCCATCAGCTCCAGACAATACTAGTCTGAAACTGCAAAGAAAAGGATAGTAGAGTGGTCACTAGGAAAAACGATTTTCACAAGGTGAGATAATCTCATTTCGTTCTGGTCTGGTCTTGCGTCTGACATGGAAAAGGAAAAATTACTTGACGAAAATGTTTGCCCAAAGTATGAATAGCGATAGAAATGGGTGGGTCCTTTTCAACTTCTTCTCAGAACTAACCACCAACTTAGTTGAGATAGTTTTATGTCATTATTCACATACGTTGTCTACCTACCCTTCAAATGATTTTCAACACCGGATGACGTACATATTAAGAGGATATTAAAAGGATAAAGATCCTGACGGAGGAAACAAAGTGACCGGAAAAATGCTTTATCAGTCGCTGAGAGTAAAGATGCAGTTAAGGATTTTGGATTCCTTTTCATTTTCCTGTATAGTTGGTAAACGAGGATTATTTGTTATTGTAACGAAAAAATAGGAAGCGACAACAAAAGCTTGTTGTTAGTTCATCTGCAAAAGTTTTATCCTCGTTTACCGGAGGTAGAATCTTTTTTTATACAAAAGGACGAGTAAATAAAGTAGTTTGAATGGTATTTAATTGTGATCATTAATTTTTGACCTAAGGCAACTTTCGGTGAATGGTTCTTTTATCACTTTCAAGTAATGAAGGTGAAAAAATTAATTTCCTGCGAAAGTATTAACAGCTTAAGAAGGAAATCATTTCAGAATATTAATGAGGTATTAACGAGGTTGCAAAAAATAAGAGTCCTGGGGAAGGAAAGAACAATCAAGAGTACTTTGTGACTCAATTTATATGTTTTAGTAAAGGTGATTGCAGCTCTTTCATTTCAAAAGGAAGTACTCCGATTATTTTAGGGACCATTATAATGTGCTGAGTATATTGCCAATTTATCATAATAAAACAACTTTGAGAACAAAAAAGAAAACCATACATTTCGGATGTGAACATTAAGAAACGTGTGGATTTCGCAAAAAAAGTATATAAACAAGCCAAGAGTTTTGGGAACAGGTCCTATTCTCTGAAGAAAGCAAATTTTGCAAATTTTTGTGGGGCTGGTTGGAGCGCAGGATCCGTCAGCACAGCATAACCTCGAAGGAAATGAACAACGTCATCGTCGATGAATGGGGTAAAATTACCAGGCAGGACACAGCCAATTTGGTTCACTCTGTGCCAAATCAACTTAAGAAGGCCCTTAAGAGAAAAAGTTATCCGACAAACTATTAAGCCCTGATATATAATAAAATATTTGAATATATCAGATTAATATTGTCATGTGCTAACATTTTTTTCTGGTTTGTTTAAGTGAGGCTTTATTGTTTTTATTTTGTAAAATCCAGTTTTTAAAGAAAACCACAGGAAAAATTTATAGAAAAGATAATTTCATAGTATTGTCCTCGTTTTCCGTATTCCTAGCAGCTTGCACATTTCGCAAAAAACTAGTGATAACGCAGGACTCTTTCCTGAATCTGAATAGGGAAATCGATGCACGCTGATAGTGGCTAATTTTTTCAGCAAGTGGCCCGAAGTCTTCCCCATTCCCAACCAGGAAGCAACTATTGCAGCCGAACAGCTAATGCTAAATTGGTTCAGTAGGTACGACGTACCTTGTGAAACACCCCGAAGCGGCTACTGACCGCATGAAGACCAGGTATGATCTAGAGCCAAATTCTTCTGGCCTCCTGCAAGATGACTTAATGTAGCTATATAATCTACAACGGCGGAAGAGTAGAACTCCGAAGTTGCAGTATAATTGGGAGGAACCATACCTAGTTACAAAGCGAATCAACGACGTCGTATATCTCATACAGGAACACCGTAAGCAAAGAGCCAAAATGAAAATCATGCACCTGGACCATCTTGCCCCATATTACATCCAGGGAGACTTAACTACCACTGGCGACACATCTTTTGGGGGCAAAAAGAACTGAGGTGGGGACAGTGTTACATGACTACACAATTCTGCGAATTACTGTCGCAACTGTTGTCGTAACTGTTAAAAAACATTATGATCAACATTAATTAAAAAAAGCAACCAAGAAAGGTAAACAATTGGGGTCAAAAGTTGTACTCGAAAGCACAAGAATGGACCAAGTAGATCCATGATCAATATCAAAAAGTAAACAAGTGACGTTAGTGCGTGTATTCATAATTCCTCCAATATCTCAGGTAGCTCTCGTCAGAACATTCGCAAATGTACGAGAAATGGATTGCATGACTAGTGACCCTATATAAGAATAGAGCGCGAATTGAAAGCGATATTGATTGATAGTGAAGTAAAAGTTTTTCGTGATATACAGGGTTATCCATTTCGTGGTTGGGAAAGTGTAACCCTGCCATTTTACATTCGTCAAAATTAAATGTCATCTAAAGCTTGTTTTTTTTAGCTGAAGGTTTGCCATTTAGAAATATGTATGGATCGTTCAACAGTCAAAAAACGCGTTAAAATTATTAAATTTTACTATAAGAATGGTGATTCTGTTGTATCAATATTTAGGGCTTTACGAGCCGATTACGGTCGACATAATCGACCTACACAGCAAACAATTTCGAACACAGTGAGAAAATTTGAAGAGACTGGATCGGTTATTGATACTGCAAGGCCTGTGCATCATCGCAACATTCGTTCTGCTGAAAATATCGCTGTCGCTGCTCAAAGTGTGGAAAAAGACCCGAATTTGTCGATTCCTCGGCGTGCTCAACATTTGGGCTTGTCTTATGGCTTATTTTGGCGGATTTTGCATTTGGATTTGCATCTCCATCCTTACAAAATCCAACTCACTTAAGAACTTAAGCCCCAAGACCATACACAACGCAGAATATATGCGAATTGGGTGATTGAACAACAAGCCACAGATAACGATTTTTCGAACAAAATTTTCTTTAGTGATGAGGCTCATTTTTTGCCCAGTGGTTACGTAAATAAACAGAATTGCCGCATATGGGGCTCTCAAAATCCTCAGGTGATCGCAGAAAGGCCTTTGCATCTGAAAAAAGTGACCGTTTGGTGTGCATTATGGTCTGGTGGTGTTATTGGCCCGTATTTTTTTGAAAACGATCAAGGACGAGCCATTACAGTCAATTCTGACCGCTATGGACGGATGTTAACCGATTATTTTTGGAGAGAAATTGAAGATTCTGATCTGGAGAACATGTGGTTCCAACAGGACGGAGCCACAAGCCACACAACACAGGCTAATCGAGCACTTTTGCAAGAGAAATTTCCAGGACGCGTAATTTCGAGATTGAGTGATGTAAATTGGCCGGCGAGATCCTGCGATCTAACACCTTTGGATTTCTTTTTATGGGGCTGCGCAAAAGCGTGTTCACGCGAACAATCCTCAAAATCTTGAGCAATCGAAAACCAATATTTGTGAAGTTATGGCCGAGATATTGCCGAAATGTGCCGAAAAGTCATTGAAAATTACCTCAAAAGTATCGAGGCCTGTAAGAGGTTCCGTGGGGGGCATTTGAATGATGTTGTGATTTGCGTATAATGGCGAGGTTCAGTCTTTATACTGAATAAAAAATTTTGTTTCCATCTGAATATTTTATGTATTTTCTTTAGATTTACTTTCCCAATCGTAAAATGGATAACCCTATATTAGAAGACAGTTGAAATATAAATTTATAGTACAAGTGAGATTAGTAAAATAGTGAATTTAATTATTGTGCATTCTTAGTAAATAAACTCTTTTAGCTAAATTTAAAAGATAGTGCGTTTTCACTTTCCAGGGACATCAAAGTTATCGGCCGCGAACCGTAGCGCGTGACTATATATAAATCTATGTATATACGTATACGTCTTCTTCTTCTTCATACCACAACAGCCCCCTCTCGGGCCTTCGCTTCCGGCAAATAGCACCTCCAACTGTCTCGGTCGTTTGACTGCGTCCTCCGATTTCGAAATCCAAGCAGCGATAAACTGTCTTCGTTGACCGAGTCAGACTAGCGTTTCCTCGGTTTCCCCACTAGTCTCTGGCCTTCAGTTCTCCCAAAGAATACCTTCTGACCTTCACACACATGGGAATTTCCTACTCCGCTCAAAGTGACGCAACCCCAAACCATTATGCTGCCCCTTCCGTGCTTGACAGTTAGTACCACGCACTGTGGCTGGTATCTTTCACAAATTCTGCGCCGTACAAAGGCCACACCCGGTCTTCAGAAAATCTGAAAATCGTAAAAAAACATATAATTGAAAATAACCATTACATAAAATGAATCGATCCCTGAATCGACAAGATGCTTTTACGAGGTGTGTACAAAAAGGTGGGTGACTTTTGAAATTTCGCGGGCAACGTTCATTCGATTACCGATTTTTTTTTATTTTTCATGTTGGTACACTCGTCTCGAACATATATTTACAGTTTCAGCTATATAATACATTAAGTTTGTTTGTGAGAGGCATAGCCGTTAGAATTGTTTTGCGTGCTCGGCAATTTTTTGCTATTTAAATATATGGATCAAAGATCAAGAATTTTTTGGCCAAAAGCAATACGACAATCATGGATTTAGCCCCATGTGACTTTTTCTTGTTCCCAAAACTGAAGAGACCTATGATAGGACGGAGACTTGCCACGATTGAGGAGATAACGACTGCATCGCTGGAACAGCCGAAAAGTGTTTATGAGAAGTGCTTCGAGGATTGAAAAAAGAGTTGGCACAAGTGTATTAGCGCAAGTGTATTGACTACTTTGAAAGGGACAATATAAATATTGATGAATAAATAAATGTTTTTTCCTAAAAATACAAAGTCACCTTACATTTTAAACACACGTCGCAGATGAAAATACATAACAATTCAAAAACTTAATTCAAAGCTCGATTTTTCTGACCATATAATATTCAGCCAATTTTCTTCGGTGAAACGTTGGCTTTGTTCTCGCTTTACAGCTTCTAAGGCCTTTTTTCGCATAGACGTCTCCTTACTGTTTTGGAGAATAATTTCTTTCTGAACTCTTCTGAAAGTTCAGCAGCTAACGTGGCAGTGTTTTTTTTTTCGATCCCTCAAAGAAGCGCGTACAATTAAGCTGTCCTCTTGTATGGCTGTTACTTTTTCGACCGAGCCTTGGCAAATTCATATATGAATCGGTTTTTTCAAATCGTTAAATAGCCAATCGAACCGCCCCACAAGAACATCAAAGGCGTCCGGAAATTTTTTTCGAACTGAACCCTTCTTCATGTAGTAATTGAATTTTTGTACGAGTTTCTGAATTAATTTTGGCCATTTCTGAGTACGAGGAGTTCTATATCACTAAATGAATTAATGTTGACCGTTTAAGCAGCGTACGCGAACAGTAACAGACCAATACAGTACAAAGGTTTATACACGAAAATTCGGGAATTGCCTATTATTACCAATCCCATCTCCGGTTTTTAAAGAAACTGTCCAAAGTTATTTTATTGCAATCAACAGGTAGCCTCACAAATGAAGATAAACTGGTGAATTACTAGCAATGAAGTTTTTTTAATATGCACGTCGGGCTTATACTTTCGACCAAGGCTGTATATATCATCAAGCGTACCCCCCAATATTTAGACATACGAGCCGCCATTGGTCAAAACTTTACAAATCACTTATCAAACCTGTGCTGTTATATAGAAATTAAACACGGGCTCTGGCCACCGAATCAGAAAAGGTAATGAATATGTTTGAACGCAAAATGCTCTGGAAAGTCTATGACCGAATGAAATAAAGAACAGAGTGGAGACTACGTTACAACGATGAGTTGTAGGAACGTTTTGATGAACCACTTCTATCCACTTGCGTAAAGCTACGTGAATTGCAATGGGCAGGTTATGTAAACTGAATAGAAGACCTGTGGCTACCCAAAACAAAATTGAAGGACAGAGTACAAGTTAGACGTCTAGCAGGAAGGCGGAAGACCCGATGGCAAGACACGATAGAAGCTGACAGCAGATCCTTGCTGGGGGTGATCCACTGGGGAACAAGGTCACAGAATCTTATTATTAAGATTAGTCCTGGAAGCCAAGGCCCGACTAGGGCTGTCGCGGTGTAAATAACGATGATAGTCATAACTAAAAGATATTCTGCTCATCGGTTCCAAATGAACAATATAACCATAGAAATGTCAGCCATGAGGTCGTCTTCTATTTATTTATTTCAAAATCTACTTACAGGCTAGTAGTCCCATTCTCTCAAGTTAATTAATTAGATAACTCTAAATACAAAATAATACGAAAACCAAGTTAAAAAAAATTAATAAAATCAAATGATATCAAAAATTATGAATTATATTTATAACATTGATTTTTTAATGAAACTTTTAAATGCGTCTAGAGACTGTGTGTGCGTAATCTTAGTAAGGTAGAGTGGACGAAGGCGCTAGTAAGTGCATACAGAACATGAAATCAAAGCGACTGTCTATCAGTGCAAGCAGCGTCGAATGTACCAATATGCTTGTATAAATTTTGCGGTTAAATGACACTAATGAAGCTTGAACAAAAGACATTCCTCAAGGAAAATCGTCTATGTTCGAGGGTAGGAAGGTTTAAAATGTGTAGACGTGCATCATAAGGGGAAAAGCGAAGGTTGAGTTTAAAGAATAGAGACCGTGTGAACTTCGACTGAAAGTTTTTCGATTGTGTTTGTTGCTGTAGTTGTACATGATGAAGTTGCTCTGGGGAACGAGACAAAAGCTATCATTGAGGCTTCTTTGGAATGGCTTCAATCGCAATACATATGTCTGGGATGTTTGTAGCTGTAGCATAAAGTTGGCGGTTGTGCAGGAGAATTGTTCGCCGAGCCTTCCCTATCGTTGGTGGAAGAAGTATATAATTTGTTGTGAATTTTGGTTTGCTCTTTGAGTAAAGTATAGGAAATCCTGTAGATATCCTCAGATACCAGATATACAAATTTTTTGTACATTTTGCCTTCCCCTGGACCCCCTAATTCATAAAATGATTTTTTTGTTTCAGATTTTAAAAGTTCTAATCAAGACCTTTCATTTGATACCCCACTCGACTACCTTTGGTTAAAAAAAATTTTTAAGGGTTCATTCGTTATCAGGGGGGACCACCTTTAAAATTTTTGGTAAGACCTGGACTTTTGAATGACCATCACTTCTGACCTTTGCACAAAGTTTGAGCATTCTAACTTCTATAGTTTCTGAGGAAACTAGCTGTGACGCACGGACAGACGGACAGACGACGGATGGACAGACAGGTCGCGAAACAAGAAGGTCTTTGTAAAAAAATTTTTACAATGACCTAATTAAAAAAAGTAAAGATAATATGTTCGATTGTTTCATCTTCGTTCACAACTTTGCATACAACATTTTGTTGGTATACATTCCCATTGACCAATTTCTTCAACTGACAGTCGTGACCCTGAATATTGTTTCCCTTGTCCAGGTGTTGCAGTTATTTGGCTCTTTCTTCTTTGATAGTGCGCAAGTTGTAAGAGTTTCTCATCGGGAGTTTGTTCCAGAAAAAAATTTAAGAGATTCCTTCCTAACTGCCTCCACAATAGACCAATCAAGGGCTGGGCCCTGTCAGGCTTGTTGGTCGACCCATTCATATTTCTCTTTATCCCTTTATCCTCGCACCAAGAGAAGAATTACAGCAAACTGACTGCTCACGTAAATCAACTCCCCCGGCACCCTTCTACCAGCTTTGAGAGTGTGACCACGGAGAGTAGAGCTTTAAAAGTAGCCCGGCTATCCAAGCAATTAGCAGCATTGTTCTTAGAGGTGAATGATTTATTTTTCAGTATACCGTATGGTTCTTAAATGGCCAGTACTTTAGGTTGGAAGATACTGACTTATGTGAGAAGGCAAAAGGCTGGAGACACACTTAGCCTTTCCAAAAACACTTCTCTGGCACAACTTTGCATCCAATTTTCGAACCGTCAGTGGAAGTTTATGTGTCTCAGCCCTACCAACACCTTCTGATTTCTATAGCTGGAAAAGTGCACTGCGAAATATTTTATAAGACTCAGTATAGAGACAACGTAATCAGTCGCATTCGTTATCATCTCTTTTAGCAAGTGTAACGCTATAGCTGTATAGTCTGGGTAGTCAGCGTCTAGACTCCTGCAGCCCGAGAGTACATTGTCTTGCAATATTTTGCCGTGTAGCAACAAATAGAAAGGAGGTTCAGAAGCTCATTTGGAGCATCTTTTTGATTTAAGTGTAAAGCACCCGTAGCCCCTAAAACTACAGTTTTCTACACGCTAGCGATGCTTGTTGTTATATAGCTATTGCCTAAAGTGGGCGACCCAACTGTTGGTTCATAAGTGAGGATCAAACTTACTACTACTGTAAACAACTTGAAAACCATTTTAGGCTGTAGACTTCATTTCCTACTAAAGGTTTTACGACAAGCATAGACAGTAACATTTGCTTTCTTAATACGATTTTTTATCGTAGTTTATATTTTGTTTCTGATATATAACATAGAGTTTTCACGAAAATATAATGATTATAATTTACTTTGAGGTTTTGCATACATAATTTTCATATTAATCACTGCACTATGACCTAAACTGCTTTTATCACTTTCACTATCGCTTCACATGTATTATTGCTGTCGCGAGTATACTGATCATCATATGTGCATCGTGGCACTTTGTATAGAGTTATCATCGTATCTCCAACATTTGAAATATTTCCAAAAAAACGTTGCTCTTTCTTCTATTTTTTGCAATGACGTAAGCGCAAATGACGTCATCTGTGTTTGTAACTAGAGGTCCTATAGTTATGGTTATTTTAATGGCGTAAGGGCCAATGAAGTCACCAATATTTTTGATTGCCAATAATCCTTCGAATAATGATCCACAATTTTTCATTGCATTTGTTAATTGTCAATTCTATAGTGAATATCAATATATATATATATATATATATATATATATATATATATATATATATATATATATATATATATATATATATATATATATATATATATAGTATGTATAGAATGAATAAATACTTGGCCCTGGAACATAACGATATTTGATGGTCATTAATGTGCTTTCTTGAGCTTATACTGAGTCGACGACTTGTAGTTTATGCATTCACTTTTTTCGTGGCTTATCTCGTACTTTCATTTGTCGTTGAAGAAAAAAAACCGAAACACCGAGTTTATTAGGTCACAGACATACGCCTCAACCTGTATCTCCTTACTGCCTTATACCGAAAGAATATTATTCTTCGTAAATATAGAATGACACCTCCCGGAGGTGTGGCCTTACTTACAGACTCGTAATGTGTCTATCGGCTATGTCCCACTGAGTAACTGAAGCTTACCACATTGCAGCTAACCCATTCCTCAGACGTCTCTGTGGCTCTACCTGAACGAAAGACTCTTGGATGGCTCGTGCGCAGACGTTACCTAAAGCTTCCTTTATGTTTAGGAAAGTGACTTGTGTTGGCGACTCATGGCCCGGCCGACTCACTTTCGCAATAAATACTACTCAAACTTGTCGCCAAGAATGAGAGTATGATTTTTTGGCAAACAAATCTTTCCAATGCTAACAATCAAAGAATCACTTGATCACGCAGCTTCTGCAGCATCAAGGGTTGTATTCCGTCTAGGCCGGAGGAGTTGGATGAAGAAAAGCTATCGATTGGTCATGATACTTGTTCTTTCTTATGTCATTCGTGAATATATTCCCCAGATTCTTTAAAGGGCTGGATAGATTCTGTCCGGGCCCTGGCTAACTTTTGAAGAAAAGAGGGATTGAAATGGCTTCCGTGCAATATTTTGCGAAGTCTTAAACATTTGAGGCTCTTTATAGATTAAAAGCATCTGCATCTTCGTTGATTCGATCAATTGTCTGAACAATTTTAGGCAGTCTTTGTGAGGCTTCCAATACTTATGCCTACAGCAGGTGTTTATGATTTCACTAATACCGGAGACTTCTTCGGAGGCTAGCCAGATCCTTACTTACAACAGAGGAGTAGACTACGTGCCGTATTTAAATGGACATAGAGCTGTTTCGGTGGATTGTATATGTTTTTCAAATCTCTCCTACCTGTTATCCAGATCCCAGATTGAACACTGCCCCATTATTTACCCTAATACCGTGACTCCTTTTCAACAGTGCAATAGCAAGCACGTCCTCTCCACCCTTTATAATTCTCAGAATTTACAAAGGTGAAGGTTTGAGTATTGCTTTTATTTTACATAAGACACTATTTATTCATGATAAAGAAAATAAAAAACTTTTGAATAGATACTATTGTCCATCCCTTCTTTTAGTTTATATGATCCCCCAAAGTAAATGTCATACATCCTACTAACACGGTGGTTTTTCATCGCGATACATTAAAAGTTGATAGTCGCAGCTCCTAACAGGGTACTCTCCAGTTGTAAGCTAAATAGGCAGATGAAACATAAAAACTTTTTGTCAATGCATCCTCCAGTTTAACCACTCTAAAATCTCCGAAAATGAGACCAAAATACAGAAACGCTTTGAGGTTCTTCTTAGTTAAGGTGCAGGCTCTAATCTTGTCAATCAGGTTGTCTGAATTTCAAAAAAAGGATATAGTTTTTATCGAGAAGTCCTTTCATTGACAAGTCTATAATCCAGGGCTCCTTTATTCAAGCGTCTGCCTCCCTGAGCGGGAGATTGGGTTTATCCAAAGCACATATGGAATACTGCAAGATAGTCGGGATAGTTTCCAACATAAGATTTTAGTCTATCCTGATATTCTTCAGCTACCCGTTTGTAGCTTCAATCTGATCCTGACTATTTGAATTCAATGATGGGCAAATTTTGAATTTCGCATAATGTAAGCCATATTACACATATGTATATGTCTGTAATCTCAAAAGCTTCTCAATTAACCTCGCTTAAGGGAATGTTGACCTTGATGCTTGGGTTTTCCCATCTTTGTAGACCACCCCAACATCCATGCGTATATTTGGATTTTTAATACTTTGATCCTGGACCACTTGTTATGTTTCTACCTCTGGAACTGTAAGCAAATTTCTTTTAGTTGGAATCAGTTTGAGTCTTAAGCAATACCACGACCTAAACATACTGGCACATCTACTACTGAGAGAGTCCGAAGTAACCTGGTCCATACATTTGGCAGCCCGGACACTTCTAAAAATTTCACAGAAATGGTAAAGAAAAAGTGGGCTCAGCGAGTTCTTCAATAAGCGCTGCAGGATCATCTCTGAAAGCCTGGCCTCTACACCGTCCCAAGCTTTTAAAGACAAACTGCCCTCGCCGGGTGTTCATCTACTATAGCTACCTGCAGATGATCTCTTGCAATTTCGGTGTTATTTTTTGCATGAGATCGGTCACCAATAGTCTTGGAGCTGCCTTAGCTTCAAGTTTTCTTGGCCCTTTTAGCAACCTGAATAGACTGATTTGCGTTACTGCTCTCATTTTGCAGTTAGTTGTGCTTGATTGACTTTTTTATTATGGTTGTTGGATGCTATTACATTTTGAAGCCAGGAAATTGTTGTACTCATGAGCGATTGCCTGATATTACTTGATATCTCCCAGGTCCTTCTCAGTACTAGTACCAGCTAGCTCATTCCTAGTAATTTTATTAAGAATGATAATCCCTTGTTTAATAGGGTGTTGATTTTGAGCACTAAGGCTGGTGCTCTTCACCTCAAAACGTTTCACTTAATTTGCCATATGTGGTTTTTTGCTTATTTTGCTTTAGCACTACAGCCCCTTTGGGGCCTTCGATTAGAGATAGTGAGAGTATCTAATTATCTTGATCGAATGTATCGGTAACTCGAGAAAGTGATATGGTTAGTACCACGCTTTGGCCATATGCCCGCACACCTATCTGCGATACGTTCTGTTTTTAAACCAGAAAGTATCATAACTGAACGGGTTTTTAGTCCGTCCGAAGAACCACTCGAACTAAATCTCACTGTTGCCAGTGAAATGCGAACCAGGGACCTTCAGCTTACAGGTTAAGTACTCTAACCACCACAGCACACCGACTATAATGGTTTTCGCTTAGATAAAATTTGGCTGGTGCTCACTGTAACGGGCTCTCTCCCAATGCAATGAAATTATGGGGCCTATTCCTCTTTTCTACTACACCAGGTTTAAAGTGTTTTATTTTAGTCTCATGGAAGTGTCAGAATTCAACAATTACCCCAGAAGAGCCGACAAATGGTGGTAAGAGTCTTATTTAAAACCGATGACGCCTAAGGGATTCGAAATCCACAAATTTAGAACCAAGCACCTGCTTGGCCATCCAGCCTTCCCACTTTAGTTTAGGTTCATTTGGCTCCGTTAATAGGGCAAGGGAGAGGCAGTCCTCGAATTTTTGCTGTTATTCACCAAAGACAATTATATAGAAGTAGAGCTCTTCAAGTCGGTTGAGCCTGCTTCCAGCCCGGCCCGCACATTTCTTTGCTACTGAAACGCCTTCATCCTACTTTTCACCAGAATTTTTTGTAATGGGTTAAAATACAAAACAAAAGAAGGCTGACGATGAAGGGTAGGGTTATGTGGAGACCTTAAAATGCTACTAATTATTTTAAATGTAGGTATATGTATGTATAGTAGAGGAGGTCAAGGATTAATTAAAATAGAATTAGTCCTTATGCTCATATTATCAATTCATTCAATTCTCAACGATAATATGCACGACACAATTTTCCCCTTATTTATTGCATTGTGTTCTATAGCTTATAGCATCCCGGCCATAAAAATATTAAAACGCTAAAATTAAAGCAAATAAACTAACAAAGTAAGAATTTTCAAACATCTTTCTTGTGCTAGCACTAACAAATTTTATCTGAACTAAAAGTTATTTTCCAAACAATTTGCCAAACATGAAAAAGTCATTGAGCGTCCAAGGATAGTTTAGAAAAGTGTTGATATTACTTTAGCTACCCATACCATATTCAATACTGTTGTCATATCCAGCCAAAGATGAAATTGCATCCGCGCTACCTCCAGCAGAAAGCAGTATCTGTTGTCTTGAATGCAATCCGAGTCAGTAAAAAAAAGATAGAATTTTGTACTTTCAACGTTCTTCCTTCCTCCTTTCGAAATTGCATCCATAGATGACAGGATTTTTTGCCCGTTTACTCATTTCTTTTTTAGGGGTTGGTGAAAAAGAAAAAAATTGCAATATCCCATTGAAGTTGGTACCTGTCCGTCCGTCTGTCTGTCGCTGCGTCACAGCAAGTTTTCTCAGGAATTAAAGACGCTACTTTCATCAAATCCCGTGAACAGCTCTGAACCTGTGGATTAATCAAAATTTCATAATTGGAAAAATTTCAAAGGATTTTAGGAAGATATTCCCGTATAAGGATGTGAGCCCTTAGAAATGGTTGTTTATCGTAGATAGTCAAAGAGGATATCAAATGAAAGGTCTTCATGAGATTTTTCAATGTCAATGTTAAAATTGGAATATTGTTAACGGAGTAGGCAGGGGAAGCGGAAAGCACACGAAAAAATTACTAAACGCCGTGATTGGACATTTGTGGACTGCCAAATCTGGAAAAAGGTAATGGAGGTTGTTTTCTATTAGCACAATAACAACAAATACCTGAGAAGTCAAAATTTTCTCAGTCATGTTGATGCTAGTAGGATTTACAAGTATGAATTACATATGTTCTATAACATTCAATAAAATTTGATACTAAGGTATAGCTCAATGTAAGATTGCTCTAACCTGCAAGTTTTATCAGATTCAAATCGTATTCAGTGAAGTTATAGCCATTTGAAGTTTGATATATCATAATAACAACAACGCGAGGTTTTCCTACTCTCTGAGCTTTCGATCCAACCAGATGCTACATTATTTATGAGATCTTTTTGAAAACTTTAGAAAGTATGAATAACTTAAATACTTTTGATAGTCTGTACCTACATTGAGTGATATTTGCTATACTGTAACAAAATGGCGACCGCTTACTCGTTAATTGGTTCAACCAATGATTATCTTTAAGCCTGTGATACACTCGTAGCATACATATGTATCATAGAAGTGTTTCCTGAGCTTATACATTAGTTGCGTAACATTACTGTCTGAAATTCATACGTTCAGTGCAAAACCCTCCTGACAGAAGTGTACTCCTGTCCACTCGATTTGTTCTTTCGCCTTTTTTTTGTCCAAGCGAGTACACATTGTCTATTGCTGTTTTTTCCCATCCAGGAAGATAAGCTGTCCTGCGAAGGTGAGTTCTATTGAGCGGATAAATTCAGTAGTTGGGAAATATGTATAAGAAAAACTGAAGGTGAACAAGGCAACAACAGGAACGACAAAAATGTCGAAGGAAAATTGAGCTAACCCATCGTCTATCGATAAAAAGTCATTCAGGTGCAGGTAAAGGGAATATCCTAGCACGGTTGAAAACACTCCACTTCGCCGTGTAGCCACAACAACATATTGACAGCACCTTGAACAACGGTCCATGAAAGGAAAGACGGAGGAAATCGAAAGGACAGAATAAGAATTGTACAATTTCCTGGGCTATGTTTGTTGTTATGTAATGATATGAGTACGTACGAGTAAATGTAAAGGCGTCCTGGACGGGTAAAATACGTCGATGGCCATATTGTTTTGGATATCAGAAATTTTTATACAGTGAATAAAATGATATTACCTGGTTTCAGAAGTGTATTAGAATTTTTTTACGTAAATTCAATTGAAAATTGTCGTAGCAGCTGGAGTGTGCAGCGGTATGTAGTTTTTATACAATGTTTCCATTTTGTTTGGCAATTTTACGAAACAAATAGATCTATTGTATTAGAAACTTTTTAGATTTTGCATCATCCTTACGCACGACTTATTTGAACATTACCGACAAATTAAGAAGCAGTTGGAATTTTATAGTTACTCCTCATGTGTTGTTTTTGAATGCTAACGCAAAAAAAACAATAAATTAATTCATCTCCAGGAAATAGAGATTACCTAATATTTTCAAGCCTGTTCTTCGAGCTCCGTGCTCCTTATTACTTTTAAGGAATAAATCGATGGGTATGCAAATAAGATAAGGATGAAATAGTCTCATTGTAAGCATTAGCATATTTATGGTGTTGCTATGTGCTACGAGTTATCTTTATTTCTGCCTCATCTCCTGGAAGGAACTTGTCTACGCAATTCACGCGGGTTCATACGTAAAAAAATGAATTTATTTCAAACGCTGGAGAAGAGTAGCCGCTGCGAGCCAAGGAAGAATATACATATAAAGGGTGTTTCATAACAAGTGTACACATTTTTTTCGAAAAAAACATAGTTTTTGTAAAGAGTGAGCTGTAGTGTTTATTTATTATGAAAATTTGGTCCCTTACAATTAAATATGAAACATTACTTTGGGCATATGTGCACCTCGTGCTGCTTTACAGACTATCAAAAGATGATTGTAATTTTCGATGATATTTTCGCACATTTCCAGCGTTATTAAGGCGTATGTTGGCTCGAATATTATTTTTTAATGCTTCAGTAGCCTGGGATACATCAGCGTAAACACGATCCTTCAGAAATCCCCAAAGGAAGAAGTCACAAGTAGTCAAATCACACGATCTCGCCGGCAAATTTATGGGTCCATTTCGTGAAATTATTCGAATTCACGTAGAGCGCGAAATGTTTGCACTGGCGATTCATTATTTTTGTAAAAAGTTTTAACAATAATAAAACGTTCGGCTGATGTCTATGATGCAATGGTTAGAATTGTAAAAGACTAAACTGTCATAACCTGTCAATAAATGTGTTATGAATCACCCTTTATATATAAAAAAATAATAATAGGATACATTCTTACGCACCAATATGGATTTTTCATAGTGTTGCCCAGCCCGAACAGATTTCGTAAGCCGTCCTTTATTAAATTTTGTTATAATCAAAGGACGACGACGATTACTAGTAAGATTACGAAAAGCAATCATTATATTTTTGCCTTTTAACAACATGTAATTAGACTTAAGTAGCTAGGTCGCTTCCGATTCACACGTCACTTTATGGACAACGCGAGCAGTGGCAAGCGCCGAATCAACGAGAGCTCAAAACGAAACTCGCGATTCCCGGCGCTACGACTAGATCACACGGAAGCGGAAACTTTGCACATTCATTCAACATATGCGGCAGCACAAAATATATATAACCCTTCGAAGCAATCAAAATCGCGTCGCAAACAAAATAACATGCAACGATGGGAGAAAATCCGAAATTTGAATCGATGTTCCCGCCATGCCACAAGAGCTGTCCGTGATATTCGCGATAATTTGCGGGCATTTACATCTTTTCCTAAAGGAAAATTTTCGTAAGCTTGTGTTGTTTTCGTTGATTCTACTTTCTGACGTACACTCTCAATGAATTTCGATGCAGCATACACTCATGAGTGTGGGGGGGGGGGGGGTGAATCATATCGAAATGCCGACTCGATCAGAAAACAACACCTCTGTTTCGTATGACATCGTATTCTATTCATATTATTCAAAAACAACAGGAAATTTGCACGAAACTACAAGCAAAGTCAAGTGCGTACTCTTCGATGTTTCAATTGGGACCAAGTTTGTACAAGTTTAGAAACGTTCATTTCGTCCACAATATCCTTTGCAGAAAAAAGTAGCATCAAAGAATCTAGACGATCGTCGCCCATTGTGGTTCGAAGGGAATTCATAACTAATTTCAGTTTACTAAAAGATCTTTCACATGAAGCCGAAGTAACCGGCGACGTCAAGACTAATCGAAAAATTTTGTAGGCGCACGGCAAAATCTGTCGTAAATTATACGCCTTTTTCGAAATATCGACAAAATTTTCACATTGATCACACAAATCAAGAAGTGCTTGTAGTTCTACTTGAATGCATTCGGGTTCTTGTTTGAAGGATTCGGGTTGCAATTCGACAATGGAGTTAATTGATTCAATTGTACAGTTTTTTCTATAGGCTGGGATTTCAAAAATTTTCTGAATCGGTTCAAATTTTGAGAGAGATTCTTCCAAGTTTTTTCGGATGCTGGTCGTAAACACATCAAACACCACTTTGAACTCCTTACGGTAAAATGTGAAAAGATCGAAAGTAAACGCAGTTTCGGGATTATCATCAAGTTTTTTTGGTGCTCGACGTTTTTTATGTTGCTTAGCGAAGTCGTTTTCCGGGTTAATATCGAGTTTTTTCTCGAATGATACAGAGCTTTCGATCAAATTACTCAACTGGTGAACATCATTCATTTCTTCACATGATTTCAAAGTAAATTTTATCATTTTCAAACCATCGACGACATTTAAATTTTCACTTTCCAAAGACTCCGTCAGAATTTTTATTTTGAACATGACATTTTTCATGAAAAATAAAGATGAAATGAAGTCAAAATGTAAAACATTTTTGAGGAGGCCAGATGCAGCTGCGCGAGTTTGACTATTGAAATCATTTTTGTTCATTTTAATTTTTTCCTAAACATCAACAATTTCTTCAAGACCAATCCAAACAGCCTTAATGGATTCAGCCCGAGTGATAAGTTTTTCAGAAGCAAGACATTTTCAATATTTGCTAACTCTTCGATCAAACTTCGAAAACGTTTGGTACTTCCTGCGAAAAACACATACAAAGCCTGCAAAATATCGAAAAATTCTTTGATGATACTACTCGCAGTGCAAGCTGTCTCCACAAAAATATTGATTCTGTGAGCTTGACAAGGAACATATAAGACGTTTTTGTGACATTTCGCTGATAATTTTCGCTGTGCGCCATTGTACTCGGCGGACATATTTCTTGCAAAGTCATAAGATTGAAAAATGAGTTTCTTTGCCGGTATGCTTGAAGATGTGAGAGTTGTGAACATTTTTTCAGCCAGTTCTTCTCCAGTTTTCTTCGTCAACACGACGTCCATCTTCAACAATCACTCTATAGGCACAGGTTCTCCATTCTTCTCAATTACGTATCGGATGTTTATGGCAAGACGATCTTTGTGTGACGAGTCTGGTGTTGTGTCGCCCATGATTGAGAGGAACTCAGCATCTTCAATTTCTTTCAAAATGACTTGTCGTGTTTCAGATCCTGATAAATCGATGAATTCATTCTGACTTTCGGCGCTTACGTACGTGACATGCAGAGATCTTGAATCCTTCTCAGCCAACCACTTTTCCATTACAGGGCAATGTCGAGAAATCAAATTGACGACTTGAGTGAAATTTCCATCCTCGTTTTTTCCGGAGCTATCATGACCACGAAACGCCAAACCCTGTCTACCAAGCGTTTTTGGAACATCGACAAGAATTTCAACAACTTTCCTATGGTATTCTTTTTCTTGTTCTTCAAGTATCTTTTTTTCTCTGATGGATTTGTCCAGTAGAATATCTACATGAGCTCCTTCATTGATAAAATGGCACAAATCACTCATAGCTGCTCGATGAGATTCTGAGGAGTAGTGCGTGAATAATTTGCCTGGCCTGTCAGCTCCACGACTTTTCATCTTGTGCCATTGTCGCACACCATCACACACCCATTCTGGCTGAGAATGTGATCTGCCGACTCCTTCAGGGAATAGAGAGCAAGCAAAACAGAATGCTGCATCTTCACTGATGCTGTACTCCAGTAGAGGATATTCAGAATACCATACAGAGCTCATTCGACACTGTTTGTTTGCTGGTATACTTGGATTGGCAGGAAAAACGGTCAGTTTCGGTTGAAATGGTCTTCGTATGGCTTTTTCGTATGGCTCACTAAAAATGCATAGTCGTGACGCATTTGTAAACGGGATCTCACATTTTTCTCTCAGTGTATCAGAGCGAATGCAAACTCTGTGTTTGAGTGGTGCATTTATATGATCATAATATTAAATTATGGAATTTTCAATATCGTCACGACCTCTGATCATTCGTAAAATTATCTTCAATGTAAACAAAGGAATTGTTAAGATTTGCGCGAATGTTGGTTATGTCAACACACGATTTATCTCAAATTTCTGGCTCTAGCTTGATTTTGAGCTTAAAGTTTAGACGAATATAAAATATATGATACTCACTTGTAAAAGCACTGCTGTTCCGTTCTCATGAATACGCCTGACTTGGAAATCCGATTCGGTTTATAGCGAATATACGTATTGAGATGTGAGTACGAGCATGAGCAACTATTATAGCAAGTATAGTATGAGTATAGTACAGTCGGCAGGCTAGAGACAGCTAAAGAGTGACACAGTCGAGATATGTATTATAGCGACGCCACAGTACGAGCCTTGCTTCGTCAGCTGTCAGATTGTATATGGCGACAAGCCGACTGAAATATAAACGAGTATACCGAGTGTACTCGGTACGCCTTTGCTCGTGCGCGGAGGGCACTGATATTTCTGCGCGCGAAAATATGAACTTACTCGTAAATCTCATTTCTCCTGATTCCTCTCATTCAGGATCCGAATACCCGAAATTAAAAAATTTTTTGTCCGAATGCCGACTTCCTAGTCAAATTTACTGAGTATGCCGACTCAGACGAAAATGCCGAACGGCACAAGAGTTTGGGGGGTGTCACACCCCCAACACCCCCGCCTCGCTACGCCCCTGGCAGCATATAATTTGATTAATTTATATTCGGGTCTGAGTGCTTTCGAAATTGACATTGGGACAATTTTGAGTGCGGATCTAAACGCGAGGCTGCCATTAAAGTCGACATTCCTATCAGCTCTGCAGCCACTGAGTAGCTCTCTACCTATTATCGAGCTCACCGAGCTCCAGTTCACACTCCTCAAACTCTTTTTGACTAAATTCTTCTTGAACATTATTTTAATTGCAATCTACTGGCGGAAATACGGTGAAGTCATAACAGATCGATTTATTAGGCTAAATGCTCTAAAGAGAATTAAAGAGTTAAAATTATTGGTTGCAAAGCTTAAATTTCCTAAGGAATATTCGCCTAGAATCTAAGATGTCAGCGGATAAGTTGGAAAACTAAATTATGCCAGGCAAGGACACAAAAAAAAAATGCTCCACCGCTGCAAACATATTCACAGCTACGCAGATCGAGCAGAGATGCATACAAGCCACCAAAGAGAAACGAGCTGAGTAATGAAGCCAGAGCTGCTGCTGAGGCAGCAATGACACGTATACAAAAGGAAGACACTCGTGAATTTAACCCTTCATTGGCAGCAATTAAAGCACAAAAAAAGCACGAACTCGAGGCAAACAACAAATTGGGTAGACGTACCTACAGTCATGTCAGAAGGGTTTTGTACTCAACTTAACTAACAAACTGCAATCACCGGCATTGAATAAAATCAAGAAACATGGCAAAGAGATTTGCTCGTTTAAAAGAGAATCCATTGCTTCTCCATTTTTAACTAACAAAAATCACTCAAAGCATGAAATCCAAAAGCATTTATGTCATCGATCTTATCTGAAAAATTTAAGAAGTTTAAATCAAAACAGCATGTAGCAGAAATGTAGCCATACGTTCGCCTTGCTTCCCACATCGATGCATTCATAAAATCACTGGGTATCACCGGATGGCAACACACAAAACCAAATCGATCATGTTCTGATCCAACAACGTTGGGCCTTGAGCATATTTCACGTCCGTACATAACGAGGAGCCAACTGTAACTCAGATCATTACTTGATCAAATTAAACTATCGATGTCGTATGTCAAAGGCATATTCAGTGAAGACCAGCCTGCTACAAAAATTTGACATCGAAAGACTCCAAACGGCGTCTGTGGCCGAAAATTTCACGGAGACCCTCGACAACCAGCTGGCCTACATCTTATCAGACGCATCGTTAAAGACGAGCAGTGAGCTCTGGATGGAAGTGGAAGCGGCTATCAGAACCGTGGTAGAACAGACGATTGGACATCAAGTCCGGCGCAACAGGATTGATTGGCTCGATGATGAATGCCAGAATGCGTTGGATAAAAAGAATCAGGCGTACAAAGAACACGTAGTTAGGAAAACCAGGACGAAGAGAAAGGACTATGAAAATCTCAGAAGAGTAGCGAATAAGATAATTAAAATTAAGAAATGAAAATACTATGACGACCAATCGAGAAGTATAGATGTAAGCTTAGCGAGCAATAACACAAGACAAGCATACAAAGTAGTGAAAAGCCTGAAACGTGCTTATCAGCCCAACACCACGTTCTGGTGTGATGACAGCAACAATATAATCGCTGATGAAATCAAGATTAAGAAACGCTGGGCATCATATTTCAAGAGCCTCCTTAATCCTCCGCACAGCTCCAGAACATCGGAGCCTGTAGAGGTCTGCGGAGAGCTTCCGTTGGCCCCACCAACTCTGGATGAAGTTTGTTCCATCATCAAAGCCCAAGAGAATAATAAAGCACCGGGCATTGATGAGATTCCAGTGGAGCTCATCAAATATGGTGGCAGTAGTGTTCATCAAGCTATTCAGAAAGTCATCCAGTACATTTGGCAACAAGAACATATGCCAAAAGAGTGGAGCCAATCAATTATATTCCCTATTCATAAAAAAGGTGACAAGCTACAGTGCGAAAATAATAGAGGCATATCACTACTTTGTACGGCGTACAAAATATTTTCTAAAATCTTAGAAAATAAAATCGGATCATACGCCAACAGTATTATTGGGGAGTATCAAGGTGGTTTTAGGGCAAGTAGATCAACAAAAGACCAATCGTTCACGGTCAAGCTGGTACATGAAAAATGCTGGGAGTTCAACATAGACGTACACCAAATTTTCGTTGACTTCAAGCAAGCGTACGACAGTATTGATCGGAACGTACTATACCAAATAATGCTTGGTTTTGGCATCCCAGCCAAATAAGTCCGTCTTACCAAACTGACAATGACGTCGACAACCTCCTAAGTCCGCTATAGTAACCACTTGCCGAATACAGTATCGAGAATGTTAGCGAGTTTGTGTATTTAGGCGCCAAAATAACGAAAACGGGCAATGAAAGAGATGAAACACGCCGAAAAATACTGCTCGCAAATAAAATATTTTTTTCAGTATTGACGATCTTGAAGATCAGCTGCATACACAGGAAAACAAAGCTCCAAGTATACAAATCTGTTATAATACCAAGCATCTGCAAATATATTGAACGCCTTTGAGCGACGGGTCCTGAGACGAATAATCAGAGCGAAGCTAGACGGGGACCAATGGCGAATTCGATACAACCATGAGCTGTATGAAATTTTTGACGAACCGCAGGTCTCAAGGATTGTAAGACTGCGGAAGCTGCAATGGGCTGGACACATGAATCGTATGAACGAACAACGGATACCCAAGAAGGTATTCGTTGGGAGAACTGGAGGCCGGCGGCCAGTGGGGAAACCGAGGAAACGCTGGTTCTGACTCGGTTGACGAAGACAGTTCATCGCTGCTCGGATCCCGGAATTGGAAGACGTGTTCCATGGACCAAGACAGTTGGAGGCACTGTTTGCAGGAAGCGAAGGCCCGAGAGGGGCTGTAGTGCTAAGAAGAAGAGATAACTTCCGTGAAATGATACAAATTTCACCAAACTTGCAGGGTATTAGGATCTTGTGTAAGTCTACTTAAATATCTTATTTTGTTGGGCCTAAAGGCATCCATACGATTTTATTGGATTCAATGTGAAATTCGAAGATCATAATATTATTAACAAAGTTGAACGAATTTTCACTTCTGAGGTAATTGTTATTTTTGTACTCATAAATATCTCCCTTGATAATTTTTTTCAGATTTTTTAGATCACAGGTGTCCAATCGCGAGGGAGGAAACAAATTATTCGTGTATTCCCCTCCCGCTCCCACTGAAGCAAAAACTGTCAGTTTAAGAAATGTTTTGAAAAGCTCTCATAAAGACCTTCCATTTAATACTCAAATCGGCTACCTTTGATGAATTTTCTTTTCAGGGGCTACTCCCCTGTAGTGTAATCATCGATTCATGGCATCAGAAAATTTTGTTCAAACCCTATAATGGTTACAAAGCCCTTCTGTTAGGAGCTCTCCCGTGCCTCCTCGACTTGTTTCACCTATGAGTATTCATTGTATGTACTCACCTTCAGTTATTTATTAAATAGAGTCAAGTGTTCAAAGCATGTAACTTAAACGTTGAAGTTGGGGAAAAGTAAAATGTTCATGCTAAACCTAACTAACCTGTAGTGTCTGAGTCGGCAGAAGGCTCATATTGTTCGATAGCCATATTTTTCCATAGTAAAACAGCGCATATTGTTTCAAAGTTATACAGGAAAATTCAAACCGCTATAACTTCATTAAATACTATTTGATCTTTGTGAAGCTTACAGGACAATGTAAAATCGATAAATCATACTATTACTAACAAATTTAAGTGAATTGCAGCTTCTCACGTATTTGTTATTGTTGTACTCATAAAGCCCTACATTCATGATTTTTTCCATATTTTTCGGATGAAACGTGTCCAATCGCGAGAGGGTACGCGAAAAGTTTGTACATTTCCCCTTTCCCTGCCATTTGCTTTTAAGGCAAGTTTTAAAGGCGGCAAGCGACTGTGGTAGAGGACCAAGACATAACTGGTTATGCAAACGGGGCAAGCGCAGTAAGGGAGAGTGGAAGAAGGTGTTAGTGCGTGCAAAGGGAACAAGGAATTGATCGGAAGATCTACTAGGGCGACTAGTGTTCAATGTTTGAATGTAACTGCATAGAGTTTGGGGTAAGTGACCGTAATAAAGCTTGTACAAGATGCATTCATCAAGAAAGCATCGTCTAGATTCAAGGGAAGGGAGTTTCAAGGTACGACGACGGTCACTATAGGGGACATAAGCGAGGTTGAATTTGACAAAAAGAGACCGTGTGAATCTACGTTGAACCGACTTAATAGCATCAATATGATTCCTGTGGTGAGGGCTTCATATTTGGGAGCAGTATTCCAGGTTACTGGGAACAAGTGAAAGGTAAAGGCACACACAGGAGGCGATATGCTGAAACGAGAAAAGGGGATCTTAAAATGAACCCTGAAAGGCGAGAGGCTTTGTTGATAATTTGGGCTATGTGGAGGTCAAACTTTGCAATCAAACACCACACCAAGATCCTTAAAAGAAGTTATACTGCACAAAGGGGTTCCAACAAGGCTGTAGGTGGAGAGAAAAGGATTTTTTTTACAGGAGAATGTCATCTGGTGGCATTTGGAAACATTCAAGGAGAGATGGTTTGATTTGCACCATTCACTTAGCCGCAGTAGGTCACTTTGCAAGGTATCAACATCACATTGTGAGTCAATTACCCGAAAGATCTTAAAGTTGTCAGCATAAAGCAGGCAGGGAGAAGTGATAACAGAGGGAAGATCATTGACAAATAGTAGGAATAAAATTGGGCCAATTATGGATCCTTGCGGTACACCAAAGCTGGGGCAAAAAGTAGAGGAGAAGCAGGAGTTAACAGTGACAAGACAACGACGATCCCAAACATAGGATAGAAGCCAGGAGAACAGGAAATCAGGAATTTGGAAATTTTTAAATTTCTGAAATAAAAGTGGGTGATCTACAGAATCAAACGCTTTAGAGAAATCCGTGAAAATAACGTCTATTTGTTGCTGACGGTCAAGGGCCGCAGCAATGTGGTGTGTAAAAGAAAGCAAGTTAGTGAGAGTAGATCTACCTCTGACAAAACCATGTTGTTGTTTTGTTAAGGATGGAAGTATAAGGGGAAACAGAGTATCGAGAACGATATTTTCAAGCATTTTCCCAAAACAGGGAAGGAGAGATATCGGACGATAGTTACATACGGAATTGCGATCCCCAGATTTGAAGATAGGAAGAATATGGGCAATTTTCCACTGGGAGGGGAAAATAACAGTAGCTAAGCTCAAATTATAAATAATTGAAAGAGGAACACAAAGAGACGAGGATAGTGATTTTGCAAGGAATTTTGGAATGCCGTCCGGGCCACCACCGGTACTAGTATCAAGACTCCTTAAGAGCAGTTCAACCTATAAGGGATTGGTACGAAGCGCGGGAGAAGAAAAGGAAGAAGAAGAAGAGTAGAAAGAAGAAGTATTTGAAGTGCGGAAAAAGGAAGAAAAGAAAGAAGCAAAAAGTTCACAGAACTCCTGAGGGGTAGATGATGTAATGCCATCGTAGCTGAAACTAGCTGGTGTATAATGAGAGCTCTTCAGAGATTTGACATAAGACCAGAAAGTGCGAGTTTGATTTGATTCAAGTGAAACGTCGACATGATTGACGTAAGCACGAAGAGCAAGCTTTGCAATTTTCTTAGCGTCAGCTCGTCTCTGCTTGTAAGCGACAAGGTCATTACGAAGGCCACTGGAGAGGAATTTTCTTCGAGATGCATCCTTCACCTCAATGGCTTTGGCAACATCTGAGTTAAACCAAGGAGCATCTTTAGGCCTCCTTGGGGGAAACAAAGGAGTGAATTGAGTGATTTAAGGATGAGAGAAACAGATAGAACTTATCAATGCACTCTTCAAGGTTCAGGTTGCTGAAAAAATAATTCCAGTTAACTGCGTTAATATGAGAATCAATGCTGCGAAGATCCGCTTTTAAAAACTTATAGCGGCAAGGTGATGTATTTCTAGGCAAAGGTGGAGATGAGATAGAAAGCTCCAAAAAGAGAGGTGGATGGTGAGGATCTGGCTTAATGAAGGGTGAGAGTGAGGTGAATGCAACAAGAGAAGAGGCTGGCAAGTTGGAAAAAACAATGTCAAGAAGTTTATTATTGGAGTTTGCACTAGTATTGAATTGGGTGAAGGAGCATACGGAGAATAATGAGGAAAGGGCAAACGACAAATTACCTCCGGACAGTATGGAAAGATACTCACTATCCCAAGTAATGGAAGGAAGGTTGAAATCTCCACAGAGCAATACAGGGGAAGATGGCAAATGTGTTAGGATGTAGCTGGAGAATTCCGCAAAGAAACGTTCATACATCATAGCAGAGCTGCTACATGGGATGTAGACACACGAAACGAGAAGGGAGAGAGCATCAGAAAGAGAGACTCGCACAAAAATACACTCCACTGGGAGCGAAGGTAAAAAATCCTCACAAGAAATGCTATTACGAGAGGCATGTACACCCACAAGAATACCCCCACCATCAGATTTGCCAGTGGCAACACGATCTCTATCTCTGCGAAAAATTAGGTGATTGGAAAGGAGTTCACTGTTATAAATATCATTTTTCAGCCATGTCTCAGTTAGACAGATGATCTGATGCGGATATATAATTGAAGAGATACGAAGTTCAGATGTCTTGGTCCTCAAACCACGGACATTTTGATAATAACAGGATAAAGATGAAATTGTACAAAGTTTACGATGCAAGGAGGTGCGAGGCGTATTACTTGTTTCTCCTGTTACGAAAGGACACAGTGTTGTTACGCTTCTGATTCGCAGAAAACTGTTTTACCAGTACTCCAGGAGGCCAGAATTCTTTATCCAACAGGCAATTGAGATTGGCTGGAACCGTGATTTTGTAAGAAGCAATTAAACGGTTTGTCTTCCCGTCTGGAGTGAGTTTCGTACACTGGAGCAAATCAGATATAAAATTCAATTTAAACTTGATGTGATTGATGATGTCTTAAACCGGTGTGTTATAGTCCAAAGATAGAGGTTAATTTTTGGGATATTGTACACTTGGGTCGCGAGTGTTTCAAAAAACTAAATTTTGACGATAAATCAGCAAAACCGAGCTAAAAACTTTTTCGGGTAGTTTTTCTAGTTCAAAAGTCTGTATAAGTAACATCTTTTCTTGATGTGGTGGATAGTATCCAGTTTCCCAGTTTTTTTTGCCTTATCACAGAAAAAGTTAGAGTATCTCGATACATCCGATCAAGATTATGATACACTCTAACTATCTTTAAGCATAGGCCTGAAAGGAGCTGTAGTACTTTAGCCAAAAAAGGTTAGAGTATCTCATTATCTTGATCGAATGTATTTGGCACTCGGGACGATGATATGGTCAGTACCACGCTTTGGCTGTCTGTCTGTCCATCCAGCTGGAATACTTTTAAACCATTGCGTATCATAACTGAACGGGCTTATAGTACGTCCAAAGAATCACTCGAAAAAAATTTCATTCTCACCAACGGGACTCGAACCAGGGACTTTAACCACTACACTACGTGAACTACCTAGCTGTTCATAATTTTAGGTTTCTTTAAATTAAATGAAAATATTTCGCTTCTGAATGAATTTTCCCAATTATTTCGCTAGCGCTGGATATTATGTTGAAAAACCTTCTCATTATTTTAGTGATTGGTCAAAACTAATATGTTTTTCATTTTCTTTCCAGGTAAGTTACAAAGTTTCAATTTAACGTAAATCATGTTCTGTAAGTATAAATATTATGTACATATCCATAAAATTCAGACTATCGGAATGAAAAATTCATCTTTATAAAAATATATACAAAATATTCTTCTTCTTAGCACTACAGCCCCTTGACCACGTCTTCCAATTCCGAAATCCGAGCAGCGATGAACTGTCTTCGTCGACCGAGTCAGACCAGTGTTTCCTCGGTTTCCCACTGGCCGCTGGCCTTCACTTCTCCCAACGAATACCTTCTTGGGTATCCGTTGTTCGTTCATACGATTCGTGTGTCCAGTCCATTGCAGCTACCGCAGTCTTACAATCCTTCAGACCACCGGTTCGTCGAAAATTTCATAGAGCTAGCTCATGCTTGTATCGAATTCGCTATTGGTCCTCGTCTAGCTTCGGTCCGATTATTCACCTCAGGACCCGTTGCTCAAAGGCGTTCAATATATTTGCGGATGCTTGGGTTAGGGTCCATGTTTCACACCCATGGCATAACACAGGTCTTATCTCAGATTTGTGTACTTGGAGCTTTGTTTTTTTGTGAATGCAGCTGGTCTTCAATACTCAATAGAATATTTTATTTGCGAGCTGTATTCTTCGGCGTATTTCGTCTCTTTCATTGCCCGTTTTCGTTATTTTGGCACCTAGATACACAAATTCGCTAACATTCTCGATACTGTATTCGCCAAGTGTAATATTTTGTGTATGTGAGATATTTTTTCTCGACTGCGTCATGAACTTTGTTTTATTTTCGTTGATTTGTAGCCCCACTGGTTTTGCTTCGCTGTCGAGTTTCAGGAAAAGTTCTTTGGCAGTTGTTAATTACCGTGACAGAATATTGACTTCATCCGCATAGGCCACTACTTGGCTCGACTTGTATAGTAATGTTCCTCGCGTATAGACAGGTAGCTTCCGTATGGCTTTAGTCCGATATTTGTGTCAGAGGCATCGGTGAGTTGGTTATTGATGCGGACTAGGAACGTTGTCGACGTCCTTGTCATTTTGGTAAGACGGACTAATTTGGCTGGGATGCCAAAACCAAGCATTATTTGGTACAGTACGTTATGATCAATACTGTCGTATGCTTGCTTGAAGTCAACGAAAATTTGGTGTACGTCTTTGTTGAACTCCCAGCATTTTTCAAGTACCTGCTTGACTGTGAACAATTGGTCTGTTGTTGATCTACCTGCCCTAAAACCACCTTGATACTCCCCAATAATACTATTGGCGTAAGATACAATTTTATTTTCTAAGATTTTAGAAAATATTTTATACGCCGTACAAAGTAGTGATATGCCTCTATAATTTTCGCACTGTAGCTTGTCACCGTTTTTGTGGATACGGTATAAAGTTGATTAGCTCCACTCTTTCTGCATATGTTCTTGTTGCCAAATGTACTGGAAGACTTTGTGAATAGCTTGATGAACACTACTGTCACAATTTTTGATGAGCTCCACTGGAATCTCATTAATGACCGGCGCTTTATTATTCTTTTGGGCTTTGATGATGGAACACACTTCACCCAGAGTTGGTGGGGCCAATAGAAGCTCTCCACAGACATCTATAGGCTCCGATGTTCTGGACTTGTGTGGAAGATTAAGTAGTTTCTTCAAATATGATGCCCATCTTTCCTTTATCAAGGTTTCATCAGCGATGATATTGCCAATTTCATCACGCTAGAGCGTGGTGTTGGGCTGATAACCACGTTCCAGGCTTTTCACTACTTTGTATGCTTGTCTTGTGTTGTTGCTCGCTAAACTTACATCTATACTTCTCACTTGATTGTCATAGTATTTTCTTTTCCTAATTTTAATTATCTTATTCGCTACTCTTCTGAGATTTTCATAGTGTTCTCTCTTCATCCTGGTTTTCCTAACTACGTGTTCTTTGTACGCCTGATTCTTTTTATCCAACGCATTCTGGCACTCATCATCGAAGCAGTTATTCCTCTTGCGCCGGGCTTGATGTCCGATCGTCTGTTCTGCCGCGGTCCTGGTAGCCGCTTTCACTTCCATCCAGAGCTCATTGCTCGTCTTAATGATGCGTCTGATAAGACGGGAGCCAGTTGGTTGTCGAGGGTCTCCGTGAAATTTTTGGCCACAGACGCCGTTTGGAGCCTTTCGATGTCAAATTTTCGTAGCGGGCTGGTCTTCGCTGAATATGCCTTTGATATACGACATCGATAGGTTAATTTGATCAAATAATGATCTGAGTTACAATTGACTCCTTGGTTTGTACGCACGTCAAGTATGCTCGAGGCCCAACGTTGTTGGATCAGAACATGATCGATTTGGTTTTGCGTTTTGCCATCCGGTGATATCCAGATCATTTTATGAATGCGTCGTTGTGGGAAGCAAATTGAAGGTATGGCTAGATTTCTGCTACATGCAAAGTCAATCAGGCGCTGGCCGTTGACATTCGTTTCATCATGGAGACTATATCCTCCAGTCGTTCCCCGATGAGATAGCTCATTGCCAACCTTAGCGTTGAAATCACCGGGAATTATTTTTGTGTCGTTTGGGGGCAATGAGTCGACCAGTCTTTCCAGGTGATTGTAAAACGATTCCTTCGTTTTTTTGTCCTTTTTTTCGTTCGAAGCGTGAACATTAATCAGCCAGATTTTGAAGTATTTCGCTTTCATACGGATCCCACACAACCGCCTTGAAATCAATAACGTGCAATTTAAACTCCCTATCCACGATGAAGAATACTCCGAGTTCTCGTTTTCCAGTAGGGTTCCCACTTTTAAATATTGTGTGCGATCTCATGTCTTGAATGTCGTTTCCAGTCCAATTCGTTTCTTGGACTGCCAGTATTTTTAATTGATATTGACTGGCCTGTTAAGAAAGGTCCTTAACAGCGCTAGGGTAATTGAGTGATCTGACATTCCAGGATTCAATGCAATTGTCCTTTTTTCTTTTGCGAGATCGTTGCCCTGAATTCAATCCATGCCGACACCCATCTGCAGGTTGCGAAACATTTAAAGGTTTTCCAGGGACGGGGAGTTGGCCCGTCGCCCAACCTCCATTCCGGCCGCATGGTTATCACATCAATTCCGTTATCAGGCGCGTAAGATTCACCTTCACCCTCTTACGCCTTCACAAATGAGGTGTAAGTAGGATGTAGTAGCAGAGTTGTAGATGTATTTACAGTTATTAGCATATTTCAGCATTTGATGTCACATTAATGGGGAACTAGTAAACCCAATGTGCGACCCCAAGAGCATTTACTACCATTTAAATGGGGGCTTGGGATGAGAAATCATGGATGCTCTGGGTTGGGGAAACAAGGGGTTCCCTCCTGTTTCTCTCGCAGGTGCTAAGGTAGATTAGACCCCCTTTTGGTCTTGAATTCTAGCTCCCGGTGAATTTCATTTTTTGGCAATTAAGTCCCGCGATAGATAGGTTACGGAATTGTTGCAGAAGTTTGCTGGGTAGTTTTTTAGGGTTTTGTACTTAAATACAAAACCCTATTGCAATCACGACCTCTGTCCGTCTGTCCGTCCGTCCGTCCGTCCGTCTGTATGTCACAGCACTTTTTCTCCGAAACTATAGAGGCTACAGCCATGAAACTTTGTGGAAAGGTCAGAAGTGGTGACCTTTTGAAAGTGCAAGGGTGAAAAATTTTTTCAAAGGGGTTTAAGGGGGGTCTCCCCATATAGGGAGTTGACCCCTCAAAAAAAAATTTTCACCATTGGTAGTCGAGTAGGGTGTCATTGGAAAGGTCTCAATGAGAAACAGGTCTTAAAATTGCCTTTTGAGTACCGAGGGGGGCAGGGGAAGGGGAAATGTACGAACTTTTCGCGTACCCCCCCTCGCGATTGGACACCTTTCATCCGAAAAATCTGAAAAAAATCATGAATGTAGGCCTTAATGAGTACAACAACAACAAATACATGAGAAGTCAAAATTCACTCGACTTTGTTAGTAATAGGATGATTTATCGATTTTATGTTTTCTTGAATAAAATCTAAATGGTACTCTTAAATTCAACAAAATTTAGCAAACAGATGACTATTTATAAGATTGATCTTTTCTGAAAGTTTCATAAATATCGAATAGTATCTAACGAAGTTATAGCGATTTGAATTTTCCTGTATTACTATGGAACAATGTGCCCTGTATTACTATGGAAACATATGGCTATGGAGCCATATGCGCTTTTTACCGACTTAGACACTACAGCTTTGCTAGGATTTGCATGAAAATTTCAGGAATGATAGATATCATGAGGATGAGTACATACAATTGAAACAAGTTGAAGAGGCAGGAGAGAGCTCCTAGCAAAAGGGTTTTGTAGCCATTCTAGGATTCGAAAAAATAGGCCATGAATCGATGCTTACAGTACAGAGGAGTGGCCCCTGAAAAAAATGTCATGAAAGGTAGCCGATATGAGTATCAAATGAAACTTCTCTATGAGAGCTTTTCAAAACAGTTCTTAAACTGACAGTTTTTGCTTCAGTGGGGCACAGAGGGGGGGGGGGGGGGAAATGAATGAAAAATGTGTTTTCTCCCTCGCGAATGGACACCCGTGATCTAAAAAAATCTGAAAAAATTATCAAGCGAGATATTTATGGGTATAACTTTAACAAATACCTCAGAATTCAAAATTCTTTCAACTTTGTTAATAGTAGTATGATCCTCGAACATGACGTGTTTCTTAATTGTATTCGTTGCTGGTTACTGCATTTTGTAAATTGAGTACAAAACCCTTCTGACATGAGCATAGGTCTGTCTACCCAACTTGTTTTCACCTATTCTAGGTTGTTATAAAGGCAGTTTCGAGACTGTAATCGTGATAGTTTCCGTGGAAGTGAAGACTATGGCACGAGCCAAGCTCATCTCGAGGCTCGGTGGACAAATTAACGTGTAGACAAGTGGCACCCACGCCCATCTTCACCGGAGCGACCCGAGACCCAGAATGCCTCCGGCTGGAGTCGGCATTTATGTTTGGATAAGCCATTCAAGATAATTTTATCTCGTACTAAACCCTACCAGAAGGGGTCTCTTAAACTTTTTTAATGTACTGCCAATGTCGAAACGTTAGTTAAAGTCAACATTTTTATCATGTTAAAATTTACGAGCTAGCAATGTTTGGGAATTATTAAAAATTACTACCGATGTTTTTAGTCGGTGGTCGCAACTTTAAGATCGCTTACTACATATTTCGGCCGTAATAGTCATCCCACCCGACAGGTTGTGCGTTCAAGTCCAAATTTTCACTTTTGCACGTTCTGGTGGCAAAAAGATGTCATATCACTTGAAGGGAAGGGAATATCGCAGCCGTAAGTACATCAATTCAAAATGAGCTAAATCAGTTGATTCCACGTCGTTCTCAAGAATCGGGCATCGCTCAAACAACAATGTGGCACATTTTGTAAAATGATCTTGGCCTGCCTGGTAAGAAGACCAAAATGACTCAAGAATCCTCTAGTTCATTCAAAACGCCGAAACTTCTTCGATTGGGCTCTGGCAAAACCTGAAAAAAATGAAGGATTTCATCGAAAAATCATCTTATGATGATGAAGCTCATTTCTGGCTCAATGGCTTTGCTAATAAGCAAAATTTGAGTTATTGGTCACCAACAAACCCACATGTGCTTCTTGAGACACCGTTGCGTCGGCAAAAATTTACTGTTTAGCCCGGCTTTCATGCCAGAGGTGTGGTTAGGCCGTATTTTTTCCTAGATGAAAACGGACGTCATATTACAGTCATTGAAAAGTGCTATCGCGTTATGTTGGAAGATTTTTTTTGGTCAGAATTGGATGAATTTGACATCAACGATAAGTGGTTTCAACAAGACGGTGCCACTAGCTACATAGCACGCCTCACAATCGATTTATTGAAAGGCAAATTTAATGAACGTGTTATCTCGAGAAATGATACGGTCGAATTGCCGCCTCGTTCATGCGATCTAACGCCATTGGATTTCTTTTTATGCGGATATATTAAGTCACTGGTCTATGCCAACAAGCCAGCAACTTTAGACAAGCTCAGAGATAACATCCAACGCAAAATCGCCAATTTTCCGGTCGAAATGTGTGCCAGAGGGTTGGAAAATTAGGTCAGAAGAATCGACCTCTACACGGGCTCGTGGTGGTCATATGAATGAAATCGAATTTCATACATGAAATGTAATGCTTGCACTACAGCCACAATAAATTTGAACACAATGTTTCAAATACTTCTGTGTTTTATTAATAGATAAAATAGTCATGCCCTTAATGGAAAACTCTTAATAAATGAAAAAAATCTAAAATTTATCCCTAAAACAGGCAAAAGTGCACCAACTGAAAGTTCTGCTTTTTAGATGCATGAAAAAAGTCGTGCATAATAGAGAAGAGTTTACTGAAAATTAAAAAAAAATTAATAAGGACCGAGACCGTCCTTATTAAGTTAGTGGAAATGACAAAACTTGTAATTCACTCATCTGAAAATGCAATCATGAAATTAATTTGCCCTAGTTTTCATTTGAAACTTTCAACATTCGACTTAAACGATTAAATTTAAAAAAGAAAAATTGTCGTCTTCTCATTTCTTTATGGTAACTCATCATTCCCTTGACCATCTGCTTCGTTTCGAAATACATTTAACTGCTCTTCCTTTCCCACAAAATTACTCTGAAACTTTTAAAGTACCGAGTTCCAAATTGACATTAAATTACGACTAGGCCATAAGTTATTGCTGAAAAAAGAAAAGATACTCCCAAAATAGTATGGTGACATAGGGCATAGATAATCCCGACCTTAATCCCCTTTTCACATTGGGGTCTTAGCACTTAATTAATTGTTCGACTGCTTATCGTCGATTTCGGTCACAGATGTTACAGTTGTGTGAGTGTGTAGTCCAAAACAATGTTCACCAATTCAGTAATGACCTTCTATACTTGCCGGCTCTACCTTCTTACACATAAACTCGTCCATCTTATCCGGTCCCTGCTTCAGAAATAATGAATGTCTCGGATAAGGGTTAACAACGCCGGTCAGCCTGTGTAGGTGGCAATTGCCTTGGGGATGTTGTGAATATTGGACTAATTACTAAAAATGATAAACGAAATTCGGACGTGCTGGGTCATAGTCGGTAATGATACAGCCGTCTTTGGCAAAACAAATCGAAAAAGTTGTTTCCAAACTTATTTGGCCTGCTATTAGACTGCCCTTCTCCCCTCACTATCATTCTATATCCTTTCCCTTCCTTGACCGTAAAATTTCATCAAGTTTGTGGGTGTTTGGTGGTGGCAATTTGTAATTCGTCTTCGGCTTAGCCACGTTCGCATCTAATTGGAATGTTGTTGGGACTTTTATTTTTAGGCGATGGAGAAAGCCAAAGAATCTTTTTTCTTCGGAGATCTGAAATTATGACCAAAAAGGAGTTTTTCGACAGTCTGCGCTTTGTCACTGTCAATTAATGAAATTTGTTGTTGCACAAGATAAGTCAATTTGGATGGGATTTTAATTTGATTTTAGGGGAAATGTTTTGGAGTGATGAATATTGTTTGAATTGGTTTGGCAACTATTGATTTAAGGATCTTTTTGAAAAAAGATACATAGATATGTATCTTTGAAAAAAGATACATAGATTGGGTCGAGATGAATGTTAATACTTAATCTATCCAGACAAATTTTGTACAATATCCAGCAGATAATTGAAAACTGCTTAGTTAAAGTTAAGAATAACTTCTCTTATACTAAACGAATTTGTTACTAAATAAGCGCTCCAAATAAAGTTAAAAATTGACAATTTATCACGAAGCTTCTTTGTTCATTGTCATCAAATTAATTTATCATTCAAAATCATTCAAAGAGTAATCATGAGAACCACTTAAAAGATGCAACACCACAAGGCTAAAGTCTAGAACCCATCTTGTTTCTACTAAAGATCAGATGGTTGAATTCACTTCTCCACTTAATTACACCGAAATAAACCATCTCCGTCCATGAGAATTCCAAACAGATCATTGCATTTTAAGACTGAACATCATACATGTGGGAGGCGGTGCTGCTAACATGATCCTTAATAACTTAAATTTAGAAAATAAATCAAATTAGACAGCACTCGCATACCAAAGAGCAAACATGTTACTCCTTTTTCCCGCGCGTTGTCTACTTCATTTGTTGTCTTTTAACCGTAACGATTTGTAACAGTTGTCACACGGAATTATAAATTGCTCAGAAATTTTCATGTTAATTGAACCGAAGAAGGTGTGTTGCTTGCATTTCGTTAATTTTCAATTTAGTCCTTCAACATTTTCTCCAATTTCTGGTTCCACGTCTTGCATCCAAGACACAAATTTTCCATGTCGGCCGTCTGTTGCGTTTTCGAAGAACATAAAACTCACTCAATGGTGGTACCTTTCGAAATCGGGGAGGAAGACATCGACGTGGCTAAGATGTATGGCACAGGTTCTTCAGTACGTTCGTGACCATATGGTTTATCTAATTTTTTTCCTCGTATCCTCCAGTCACAAGGAGCGTGTTACATGTAAGAGGGAGAGATTGATTTGTATGTAAAACAAAATGAACATAAAACGAGCGACATGCATATCCATTCATTGAGGGTTATAATTAGTTAAGATAACACATGAAAACCATGACTGGTGATCATCGTGGTGGTGATGATGATGATGATGATTATGGTGATCGTACGTGGAGTGAAGTATTTTGAGAGAAACATCAATTTGTTTGTTTTTAAAAACAGTTGTCGAGATTTATTATTGGAACACTTAAATCATTTTGGGAAGGAACATGTCTTGTTTTTGAGTTAGAGTGGACTTTCCGGTTGTTCGGATGTTTTTCGGTAGTGTTGATTCTATCTAATGGAACATTCATGGAGTGGTACATAATGAGTAGTTTAATTCCGAATGCATTTGGCCGGCCGGTTATATGGGAAGTTAGTGCTGATTTTATACCATATGCGCCGAAATCAGTATGCAAACTGGCATAAATAAAGAATACTTTGAACTATTAAAAAATGTTTTAAATTTACAGCTACGTCTATAGCAACATTTACTCGTAAATACACCAGTTAAAGCTCAACCTTAATTGTTGAAAATATTCAGGAGACTTTAACGCATATTTTCTAATGGCCTCCTGTTGTGATATAAGTTAAAGAACAAGTTATCTAGCGTTCCCACGCTAACCGTACCAGACCCTATGTCAGCAAAATACGATCATCCAGTACGTGAGAATGCAGAATTTCTGAACATGCAACAAATTTACCGCGAATCTGGTAACGCCAACAATTGCGAATGCAGCAGAAAATACATATAAATATGACATATGAATTAGAATAAGTTGTACTGTGTCTTGTAAACTTGAACGCGACGAGGAACTTCTGGCCGATCGCGAATAATAAATTTTTTGTTAAAAGTGTAATTAACTTGTTAACTGGCGCCCAACGTGGGGCTGCGCTCGTGTGCGCGAATATAAGTGGATAGATCAATTTGTAAAATCTAATTTTTACAAATAAGCCATAATAGATCTTAACACATTGCTAAGACTGGCATGTGGTCCACTTCTTCATAAATAGTAGTAATTGTAAAAAGTCGTGACAATTAAGAGTGAATTTACGTTAAAAGTGAATCGAAGCGTCAATCAAAGTGCGTAAAGACGAACAATTCTGCTGGAAACCAGAGCCTAGATAACCAATTGACAGGAATTTCCGGGACAACAACCAAGCCCCGAAGATCGCCCACAAATCTGGACGGCTCCTTAGTAGCTTCGTGGATAACCAAGCCTAGCAAAAAGGAGTAAAAGCCAAAGGATACAGAGCAACAGCCGTAAGGAAACCCACTTTACAACACAGCTACAAGCAGAGAAAAATGAGCAATTTTTTACTCCTGTTGTAAGTAAAAAAAAAAAATATTAAAATTTAGAGCAGACTGTATGAAATATTTTTGAGCTGAAAGAATAACTAAGAAAATTTGTTAATGCATCTAAATTAGAGTGCAAATAATTTCATTCTTGACCACATTAATAGTGTAATATAAAGTACATGATTAATGAACATGTAACCATAAAAGGAAAATAATTAAGAAACTAAACATATCACTATTGGTTTCATTAATCTTTAGTTTTCTGTATTTTCTATTGAAAAATCATATTTTGAAAGTGAAAGAAGAATAAGTGATTTTTTTTTGAGTGGAAATTGATGTAAGGATCTACATTTGTGGTTGTTGCGAATATATGTTTGTGGAAAATTGATTGATCGATTGGTTAATTACTGTAAACGTCAGTTCTTGCAAAGGTCAGTGTTGTGAGGACAGATTCTTTATTTTCTATCACTTCGTTGTTTGTTAAGCTTCCTTGAGGAAGGAACCGAAGACTCCAGAATTCATAGTTTAATATTCGCAACTTTTGGACGGGTAAAAGTCTGCAATGTCGAACCTCGACAATCTTATTCGTCCTCCAATCCTATCGTTTCCCCCAGTACCCGATAACGGTGAAGATCCTCGGAATACACCATCCACCAGCGCGATGAATGCAAGTCCTCCCCAAAATGAATTGACTGAAATGATCAGCCGAATAGTGTTACAATCCCTTCAAACGCAAGGGATGTCCTGATGTGGTGAAAAGCTTGGGAGACTTTTCAGGTAATCCAGGCGAATTCGGCTCGTGGAAAAAGAGCGTAGAAAGAATACTTAAGATCTACGATCACCTCAAAGGTTCTCCTAAGTATTACGGAATTCTGTCCGTAATCAGGAACAAAATCGTCGGCCAAGCCGACATAGCCTTGGAGTCCTATAATACACCTCTCAATTGGGACAAAATATCCAAGTGCCTCAATCTGCACTACGCAGATAAAAGGGATCTTGGTACACTCGAGTACCAAATGACGACTCTCGTTCAAGGACACAGCAGTATACACGAGTTCTATCAAACCGTGTATCATCATCTATCCCTCATACTTAATAGATTATCGTCAGTCACCATGAGTCAAGAATCGATGAATAACATGACTCAATGCTATCGAGACAAGGCTCTCGATACCGTTATTAGGGGTCTATCAGGGGACCTCCCAAGACTCTTAAGTATACACAAACCAGCTGATCTACCACAAGCCTTCCATCTTTGCCTTAAATTGGAAAATATGAACTACCGTGCACAACACGCTAATAACTCTCAATTTGGTACACGCAAAAATTACACTACAGCTGCACCACCTCTTCCGCCGAAGAAAAATATTTTAAACCCAACACGGTTATCTATGCCAAATAAGCCAAGACTTAACTTTTAACCCTGAACTCGTGAACAACCCAACCACACCACAGGCTTCACGATTTAGCCAGCCAAGATTACAATACCAATATCCAAACCAGCCACCATTGCCACCAAAGCCACGACGAGTGAAACCTATGGACATTGATCAATTCATGAGAACACACGCTGTCAACTACCAAAACAGACCAAGCCCAAGACTTCCTTACGCCCAAAAGAGACTTCAGCCCCCCGAACAGACACACGGATATAAACAGCAACGTCTTTATCTTACTCAAAACAATAACTTACAGCCGGAAACATTGAATGAGACCAAAGATCAGCTCCAACAAGAGCTGGAACAGCACGAACTTGCTGATTTCCTGACTGAAGAAGACACAGAGCCCTTTTCAATAGACTTACGAGACGACAACACAGAGACGGACGAAACTAATGAAAACCAAGACGACATCCATTTTTTAGACTAAACAGCTCTTCGCTTCCATATGTCGAAGTGATAGCGAAGAGCGGTGAAACATTGAAATTTCTTATAGATACAGGTTCCAATAAGAACTACATACAGCCCCAATACATTAAAAATCCCCTGAAGTATGATGCACCATTTAGCGTAAACTCCGTGGGTGGAGCGGTCAATATTACACATCATGCATTCATTGATTTATTCCGAACGAATATCGGCAAATTAAAATTCTTCCTTTAACCAAGCCTTAAAACATTTACCGGAATAATCGGAAATGACTCCTTGAAGTCTATGGAACCAATTATTCATACAAAAGGTAACTTTATGACTATCAACCCCGGGATAAAACTTGTATTGAAACAACACCCTTCACAATCCGTTCACAAGCTTGGTATAAATACAGACCATCTATCTGAGCCTCAAAAGAAACAACTTACTGCGGTTTTGAACAAGTGTACCAATTTGTTCTCAGAACCAAAAGAGAGGCTTACCTACACAACAACAGTACGAGGGGAAATTCGTACAACGACAAACGACCCCGTATACAGTAAATCTTATCCTTACCCGGTAGCCCTCAAGAGTCAAGTCGAGAAGGAAGTTAAAAATCTGATAGCAAATGGCATCATTAGACCATCAAGATCGCCATACAACTCGCCTGTGTGGATCGTTCCAAAAAAATGGATTCTTCCGGAGAAAAGAAGTTTCGGATGGTCATTGACTACCGGAAACTGAACTCTGTAACGATCCCGGACAGGTACCCTATACCCGAGATAAATGAGGTGCTGTCCAACCTCGGGAAAAACAAGTTCTTCTCCATCGTTGACTTAAAGAGCGGATTCCATCAGATTCCCCTAATGGAAAGGGACATCGAGAAAACCGCCTTCTCCATTAATAATGGTAAATTCGAATTCCTTCGACTACCATTTGGGCTCAAAAATGCACCCTCTATTTTTCAGCGTGCCTTAGATGACATTCTACGTGAGCACATTGGGTTGCGGTGCTACGTATATATAGATGACATTATCATCTTTGGCAAGAATGAGGCCGAACACTTCAAAAACTTGGAAATAGTGCTCAAAACACTTGAAAAGGCAAACATGAAAGTACAACCAGATAAGTGCGAGTTTTTGAAAAGGGACGTCGAATTTTTGGGCTTTATAGTCAGCGCCGACGGTATCAAAACAAACCCAAAGAAAGTCGAAGCAATTGCTTCCTTTCCACCACCAAAAACCTTGAAAGACCTCAGATCCTTCCTTGGAGTGTCAGAGTATTATCGCCGCTTTGTTCGCGACTACTCAAAGCTTGCCAAGCCCCTGACATCCCTTTTAAGAGGGAAGGATGGACGAGTGTCCAAGCGTATTTAAAAAAACACACCAATCAATTTAGACAAACCGGCAATGGACGCATTTTTGAAGCTAAGGAAAACTCTAACATCCAAAGACGTCGTACTATCACATCCTAACTTTAAAAAAGAATTCGAATTGACTACAGATGCCTCTAGCTATGCCATCGGTGCTGTTCTTTCACAAGAAAACAAGCCAATATCCTTTTTGTCGCGAACCTTAAGTGAAACGGAAGAAAACGATGCGGTGAACGAGAAAGAAATGCTGGCCATCATTTGGGCATTGAAAAAATTCAGGAACTTTCTCTATGGATCTCAGAAGGTCAAAATTTACACGGATCACCAACCTCTCACATATGCCTTGAGCAACAAAAATACCAACAGTAAAATGAAACGTTGGAAAGCAATCCTGGAGGAGTATAATTATTTTGAACTCCTATACAAACCAGGCAAAGCCAATGTCGTAGCTGATTCTCTTTCGAGACCACCAAACCCTCTTGAGGCCAACTCACTTACTCCAACTGAACACAGCGACGATAGCTCCTCTCAAAACCTGATTCCTCTTGTGACAACGCCGATAAACGTCTTCCGCAACCAAATTATTCTGAACAAAGTCAACGAAAGAAGCTATCAAATAACAATCCCTTTCGACAATTACACTAGGCATACTCTAATACAGCAAGAATATACAGACCAGGAGATCGTAAATATTTTCAAACGCTACCTGAATCCACATACTGTTAATGGACTTATGACTGACGAAACAACACTAGGACGAATACAGAAAATCTACAAATAGCATTTCAGAAATTACCGAATCCATTTTACACGCAAATTTGTTGAAGACGTACCAAATGAGGTGGAACAGGAGGAAAGAATCCCCAACACTCATCGAAGAGCTCATAGAAATGCTGAAGAAAATCGACTACAGATATTGGAGAATTTCTACTTTCCGAAGATGTCCGCCAAAATCAAAAGGCTTGTCTCTCGGTGCATCACATGCAAGGAAAATAAATATGAAAGACACCCGAATAAACCTCATCTTCACGCAACCCCCATTCCAAATTACCCAGGACACACCGTCCATATCGATTAATTTCTGACCGAAAAAAAGCTAGTCCTAACAGCTATCGACAAATTTACGAAATTTCTCCAAGCGAAAATTCTCCCATCTAAGTCCGCGGAGGACATAAAACAGCCTCTAAGAGACATCCTGTTTTTCTTCTGCGTACCAGAAAATGTGGTAGTGGATAACGAAGGCGCTCTCAGATCCATGTCTTTGTCTTCCATGATGGAAGACGACCTACAAATAAAAGTTTTTAAAACTCCTCCTTATAAAAGCGAAGTAAATGGCCAAATAGAACGTCCTCATTCCACTCTTATCGAAATCATGAGATGTCTCAAGCGAGACGATCCCCACCGGCCATTCGAAGAACTACTTCAAAAGGCGGTGAATGAATATAACTTCACCATCCACTCCACCACTGGAAAGAAACCCGTAGAGCTGTATCTTGGCCACCTTCCTCGAGTAATCCCCGAAGAATTCGAACGAGCGCGGCAGGAAAATATCGATAAACTTAAGTTGAAGCAGGACAAAGACCTTAAGTTCCATAACAAAAATAGGAACCCCTTAAAAAACTATAACGTGGGCGACATTATTTTTGTTAAAAGAAATAGAAGATTAGGCTCAAAATTAACCCCAAGGTATAGGCAGGAAACCGTTAAAGAGAAAAGAAACACCACAGTCATTACCCAATCCGGGAAAAAAGTACACAAAAGTAATATACGAAACTGATTTTCTTTTTAGACTCACTCTCCATGTGGCAACCTGCAAAGTCAAAGTCCTTGATTATACAAATTCCCAGGTCATTACCATCAAGGCCGGTCAGGCAAAAATAAGAACGGGAAACTTCAATATCATACACGATGTGGACATCAGGCAGTACACAAATGTTGTATCAGATACGGAGGACGTACTTGAACGAGAAATCGACAGAAATAATCCTTTATATCCTTATCTTGCCCACGAGCTATCCCAAATCCAACAACTTCTAGAACACCTACGACCGAAAATTGCGAAAAGGTCACTAGATTTCATCGGAACTGCCTGAAAGTGGGTCACCGGAAGTCCCGACCACGATGACCTTAACATAATTCTAGATAAAATAAATAATGTCTTAAAAAATAATAATAATCAAGTACTTATAAATAAATCATTGACAGAACGATTAAATAATTTGACGCAAGTTTCCAACACAATAGAAAATTTTTTAAAAGCAAATGAACACCACAAATATGATCTAGCCATTAGTATACCATAAACTATGCTTTAGATTTTGCTAAAACTGGAACTGTTAATTCATTGATGTTATCTAAAAGCGAAATAAAACAAGCAATTGAAATATTAGATAGAGAAAAATTTCCATATCTTTCAACTGAAGAAGCTTTACAATCAGCAGATGTAAAAATTGTTACTAATGGTAAATCACTCTTATACATTGTAAAAATCCCGATAACTTTAGAAGGAAATTTTGAGAAACTTATTGTGAAACCAGTTAAAAGGAAAAATAAAATTATAGAAATTTTGTACAATAGCATCTTAAGAGGTCAAGATAAAATATATGGCATCCTCAGAAACTGTAAAGCATACAGTGGCTTATCAATTTGTAAACCAACCGATATATTAGATATAAGTCAGTCAGCTTGTATTCCTAACATCTTGAGGAGTCTAAATTCAACGTGCAACACTATCAGCGGCCTACAAGTCCCAACCATCGAAGAAATTGCGCCCGATATGATTCTTGCCAACGATTTTGAAGGAACGGCTATTATCGACCAAGACCTACGTAACCTTCGCGGCACATTTGTCATAAAATTCAACAACGCTACTGTGACGATTGACGAGAAAACCTTCATCTCCAAGGAAATCTCGACATGGGAAGCCCTTCCAGCTATCCTGCAGCCTACACCGTTTGAAAAACAATACCGCGAAGTCCTTTCTTTAGAAGCCATAAATGAGCTACGAATAAACAACACCAAGCGGATAGAGCTTCTGCAAAATCAAAACCTCCTTGATCGCTGGTCCAGCTATGGGATAAGTTTTTCTATGCTGTTAATAATACTTATCGTTATATTTCTCAGATCCTTTTGTAAAAGCAGTGCCCAGATCACAATCAGTCAGCCTGCTGCAAAGGAAGAAGCAATAAAACCATATCCGAAAACAAACCTGTCATAAAACACTGCATCAATTTCAATTCCTCTGGAGCCTCGCAATACCCTGCGCTACTCGACTCCGAGATTTTACGACCAGCCATATTTCTAATCGGATGCGGACATCCGAATTTAAGCGGAGAAGAGTTAACGAACAAGTTAACTAGCGTTCCCACGCTAACCGTACCAGACCCTATGTCAGCAAAATACGATCATCCAGTATGTGAGAATGCAGAATTGCTGAACCTGCAACAAATTTACCGCGAATCTGGAAACGCCAACAATTGCGAATGCAGCAGAAAATACATATAAATATGACATATGAATTGGAATAAGTTGTACTGTGTCTTGTAAACTTGAACGCGACGGGGAACCTCTGGCCGATCGCAAATAATAAATTTTTTGTTAAAAGTGTAATTAACTTGCATATTGTGTCATTATGGGGGTAATTTTGTTGCGACCACAGAAGTTACCGCAGTTGCAGATATTAGAATATGCCAGACGCCTTGAATCCCCAGGTGGCATCTTGAGCCAGCTAAAGGTTAGCCATGTCAGATTTAGTTTGGGGAAAGCCTCTGTTCGTGTTGGGCCACCACCAGGAATGGAAAAAGAAATCATTTCAAGAAATGAAAAGCTTGGTTGCTTATAACCGAATATGATCGTGTTTATTAATAAACAAATCCAAAAGTTAAAGCCCCAAAATATTAGAAGAAAAAATAAGATTAATAAATTCAGCAACGTAAAAATCTTCTCATAAATCGAATTAAAAATTTAATGTATCTCCAATTAATGACAAAATTAAATCAAAACCAAATTATAAATATATAAATCACTCACCCTGTTTCTGATTCACGAGCGCTCGCTGACAGAAAATGGGCAATGGAAATAAATGGCAAAGGAAATCCAATTTTCAGTTTTTTAAAATAAATTGTTCTTTAGATATTTCCCGGACGAAGCTGTTATTTTTATCGTTGCTTTTATCGTCGGCACTCGATGTCCCAAACATATTTCCACGAAATTTAGACGGGCATTCAAAATAGAGGTTTTAATCCTGTGTTGTATAACTTGGAACTCAATCTTTTGCTTTCGATAGAAGTTTAAAGGAAATAACGCTTCGACACTTGACTGACGCAACCCACGACTCTCTTTATTAACTTTTTTGCTATTTCTTTTGGTTCGGGTTTGGCATAGGAAATTATTTGGAAAATTTTATAACTGGTTCGCCGTGAGTACTTTACCGAGCTTTTTCTGAAAGCGAAAAGCAAATTTGTTGCACATACCAAGGAATTCCGCACTTTTCACAGTCAAATTTCAGGCTGTATCTGAATGTAACATCTTTTTCGGTGCCAATTTAATTTGAGGAGAGGTGCGTTCAGATTCAAGGGGACACATCAGCCAAAAGTTAAATTACCATAAAACATCATGAAAAATCAGTCCACATGCACATATGTTATATCTACTCTCGTCTAACTAAACCAATTCAATTCAGCTTCAACCAATTTTTTCAAAGTCGGAAAAATAAATCCAAACTTCCGATGGCTTCTATGCGGCCACAATCATGCTCAGTCAGATTTTTGCCCCAGAGAAAACATGAACCCACGGTCCCAGTAGAACGCGCTGGTATGTGCACTAGCTTCCGATGTTCTCCCAGCTATTCAACACTCAACTTCAATTGAGCAAAGCCTCAAAAAGCTTTTTCTTCATAGCATTACAGCTCCTCTTGGACCTTCGCTCCCTGCAAATACCGTCTCGGTCCACTGACCGCGTCCTCCAATTTTGAAATCCGGGCAGTGATGAATTCGTCCTCGTCGACCGAGCCAGACCGGTGTTTCTCCGGTTTCCCCACTGGTCTCCGGCCCTCAGCTCTCCCAACGTGAAAAATGAAATTCATTGAGAGGGAAAGGAAAAATGAGATTATTTGTTAATGAATATAGTGAGAAAATAAAATCAATAAAAAAATTATTTTTTTTTATGGGAGGAGAAAAAACGATATTTTCATAACAGCAGGAAAAACTTAAAATTATTGATAGCAAAGGATTAAAGCGAAAGGAAATTATAAAATAATTTATGAGGTACTACTGGATCCAAAAAATAAAGTGACATTTGAATTTAAACTGCGCGCGTCGAAGGATTTGGAGAATTTTTTTTTAGGTTGGTAGTACTTGTAATCGAATTCATTTTCGCCTTCACCAAATACTCCAACTGAAAATAGAAAAAGACAGCTTCCTTTTAATTTCGAGAATAAAAATAAATAAAATACACAAAATTAAAAGGAAGCTGTCTTTTTCTATTTTCAGTTGGTAGTACTGTCAGTGACATTTATGTCAAATTAACATGTCAAAATATTCATTAGTGTTTGAGATACGTAACGTTTTGTGAGCTGCTAAAAGTGAGTTTTTCGTTTTTTTGCGATGTCGAAATTCGTTGAATTTACATTAAATTTTGTATACGGAATCAATTTACTGCTGCGGATACATTGAGAATGGTGCAAAAAGCCTTTGGTGATGAGGCTGTCTAAAAAAATGTTCACAAGCGGTATAGTGAGCTCCAAGCCGGCCGTGAACGTGTCGAAGCCGAAGAGCGTCCTGGGCGACCATCAACCTCTTCTCTTCTTCGATTATCGTGGCGTTGTGCATTATGAATTCCTTCCGCCGGGCGTAACAGTCAGCAAGGAATATGATTTGAACGTCATGCGTCGTTTTCGTAACGCTATCTGCCTAAAAAGGACGGAATTGTGGAAAGACAATTCTTGGTTTTTACACCATGATAATGCACCACCCCATACTGCACTCGTAATTCGTGACCATTTCGCCAAAAACTCAACCCATATTGTTCCGCAACCACCGTATTGACCTGATCTGGCGCCGTGCGACTTCTGGCTGCTCAGCAGGCTCAAAAGACCGCTCCGGGGACACCGTTTTGATACGATAGAGGAGATTCAAGCCGCAGCGAAGACGGAACTGAAGGTCATCCCGGAAACGACGCGTATCTCAAACACAAATGAATATTTTGACATATAAATTTGACATAGATGTCACTGACAGTACTAAAAACCTAAAAAAAATAATTCTCCGAATTCTTCGACGTGCGCAGTTTAAATTCAAATGTCACCTTATATTTTGGTCACACCCAATAGAAACGGTATGATTGAGCATTTCAATTATTGAGTCAGAGAATACCGTCACGCTCGGACCTCGCAAAGTTTATATTTGTAGCTTTCGTTGATCATACCTTAAAAATTCATGATTTGACGAAACGATGCCATTGCATTGCCGGTGACTTCTCGTCATCTTAATAACAGAATCATATTATAACATTTTCGTGAGGTTGAGACAACAACATATCATATAAGTAGAATAAGCATGTCGTGACAGCAGATGAAAAGATATTTTTAATATAAATTTTATGATTGGAAAGACTATGGCAATCTCACCACCATGCGAGAAACCTGCAAAAAGGGATGGTGTAGGAGAATAACACGACTGATTGAGGTCCGTATGAACCCGGGAAAATATGCGGTGGTATGAGTGGGAGTGACTTAGAAATGAGTACGAAGGAAAAAAGGGAAAACAAGGTCGCTAAAGTGGCCTCGATGATCCAGTCAAGTAATTGGGAGTAAGTAATTTCGATTTTTGGAGCCAAATGCGAGCCGGAACCTGAAGAAGAAGGAGCTGTACAGCATTGACAAGTTGAAGATGATATCTTCAAAGATAAAAGACTTGTTAGTGAAAGAAGGGTGCCCATTGGATATAGTGGGAGAAAATTACAAAAAGCTGAGCTACTTTGCGGCAATGGTCAATCAGCTAACAGCAAAAAATTCTGGATGTGAAAATTGAGCGAAACCGTAGATTGCAACCATACCTCCTGTAATACCTGCGACAGTGATCATTCCATCGTCCACGACTGTTGATTTAGTCCCGAGCACCTACGCAAACACACTGGTGAAAAATGTTCTTCTTCTTCCTTTTCGTAGCTCTACAGACCCTCTTGGGCCTTCGCTTTATTCAACGAGTGCCTCCAACTACCTCGACCCATTGATCGCGTCCTCCAATTTCCAAATCCAAGCAGCGAAGAACTGCCTTCGTCGATCGAGTTAAACCAGCATTTCCTCGGTTTCCCCAGTGGTCTCCGCGGTTCAGTTCTCCCAACGAATAACTTTTGGTATCCATTGTTCGTCCATTCGATTCACATGGTCAGCTCATTGTACCTTCCGTAGACTTGCAATCTTCGCAACCTCCAGCGCGTCAAAAATGACATACAGCTCATGGTTGTATCGAATTCACCATTGGTCCCTGTCTGGTTTTGCTCCAATTATTTTCCTCAGGATCCATCTTTTGAAGGCGTTTAGTATATATATTTGTAAGTATACCTGAGTTAGGGTCCGTACTTTACACTCATAACCTATTGCAGGTCTTATACAGATTTGTATACTTGGAAATTTGTTGTCCAGTGTATGCAGCTGGCTTTCAAGATTGTCAAAACTGAATAAAGTATTTTAATTGCAAGCTGTGTTCTTTGGTGTATTTCGTCTCTTTCATTACTGGCTCTCGTCATTTTGCCATCTAGATACACATATTCACCAAGTGTGATACTTTGGGTATATGAGGTATTTTTTCTCGACTGCTTCATGAGCTTTGTATCCTTCTCATTGATTTTGTAATCTACTCCATCCACAATGTAAACAAATATCAACTATAATTAAGTTCGAACTTGAGATGATGAACGTTGAAATCTTTCCTGTTTATTCATTAAAAGTACAGAAGTAAAAATTTTTGACAAACTTCAATGGCTTAATGGTTGCAAAAATCGAATTTATGTTTTCTTAAATCTTCTTGAAGTCGTTCTCTTTCTTCTATAAATTCTCGTTTCTTATGAAGATAAACTAGCGGAGAGAAAAGAAACGAAAATAAGTGAATGATAAAGGAATTATAGATATCAAAATGAATAAACGAGCAAGTGTTCGAACTAACTTAGATGTAGTTGATAACTTGCTGGTCTAGGTAGATCAGAGTTGCCACAGATTGGCCCCAGCAAGTCGAATGATTAGCACATTGAGGTAAAGGTCAGAGTCAATTCACTGATTTGAACTAATTGATACGATAAAATGTGCCAACGAGCTCACTCACTCACTTTGTCTCGAATTGCACTTTACGTGGTGTCAAAGAAGAATGATAGATAAAAAATGAATGAATGAGTGAGTGTTCGATCTTGCTTAGAGTCGCCACAGGTTGGTCAAAGTCGTCATTTATTCACTTTATCTCGAATCGCACTCTACGAGGTATTAAAGAAGACTGAGGATAGAACGACGCAACGCTAGGACGATGCTCAAAAGAAAAAAAAGGTTGGGGTGAAACCCAGAGTGGCGATCGTGTGAGCACTCCATGTTTAAGGAGTTGCTAACACTTAGCAGTGCGCCGTGAGATTCCTGGACGCACGAGGATTAGAAAACCCAAGCAATAAAGTTATAGGTGCTTGCTCAGGCCAGGCTAGGCGTAGAACTTGTATAAAACAATCGCAGAACTATGGTTGAATTAGCATAAAACTCTTCTGGTGCTATCCTAAACTATTGGAAAACTATCTTAAAATGATCGTGTAATTGTCGCAAAACTATTTTCAATCTATCGTTGAACCATCGTCTATCGTAAAACAATCGTGTTCAACGAATGCTCGTAAAATTGTAAGTTAATAAAAAGAAATTTTAGTGTTATTTCGATTATTCACGACAAAAAATTTTCTGGTTAGGAATACTTTAGAAAAACCCTTTTTATTTCATAATGAGGTAATGCGTTCCATTTGGCATAAGGGCCAGGGAGACTTTCTTAAACAAATCCTAAACAGAGTATGTTTAGGCGTACCTAATTAGGCTACCATTAGGCCTATCTAATTTAACCGTGTCCTGTCAGAGCCTCATCAATGCCACCTTAGACATGCTTCAACTGGCGAGGAACGAAAAATTCTTAATCTTACCTTCAATTATAAAATTTTCATTTCAAAATTGTTGGCAACTCTTCACATTGCACTTAAGTGCAATATTTCCTAAATTGCTTGTTTCTCGTTTTTTTTGCATTTGGCAGGTGAACGTCATTTACGCACTGAGTTTGGGGCTCTCATGCTCGCGAGCGACTCAACTACCCTCTGAAAACCTCCCGTGTCAACCTCAGAACCTAGCCTGGAACGGGTTGATACATTATCTTCGGTCAGGTCTCATTTGGCTGGCCATGAGTCACCTTTAAGCTGGGGATATCCTCTTCCAGCGGAAGCGGAAGGAGGAAAAAGAAATCCTACGTAAGTGATCCCCCAGTACCGGTGTCCTTAGCCGCTGTGAGTAATTTTTGTCTTTAAGGACAGCCTGAGCATAATAAGCCACATTCGTCTATTTGTCCACCGACCCAAGCATCACCATGACTACACTGTTTAGGGTGAGCTCTCCTGCTTCCTTAAAGAGGTCTCGTCATATAACGTTCCATTTCTGCATGCAAAACTGTGTGGCAGGTATCTTTTTCCTCTCCTGGGCACTACAGTCGGGGCTCCATAACTTACGAAAATTACGCAAGTAAGAGTGGAAACTCCTTTGCCCAGTGAAAAACTGGACCAGATAGAAGTCAATCTTACCATGCCTTCGATTAAGCCAAGGTTTCAGGTACGGGATAACGTCACAGTCTACCTTCCCTTCGTGAAAATTCACCCAAAACTGCTGCCAATCGTTGAGTGAGCACTGTCTCTTCTCACAAGCAATCGCCTCGCCCGTCCCCTCGTTTTACGCAGGTAAATAGCGCGGCGCTCTCCCGTGAGGAAGGTGGCAGGTATCACGCCTGTTTTGACTCTCACCACCACTTCAGAGACTCGGATATGAAGATGCGATCCTCAGTGCTCCTCTTGTTTATACCTATGCCAAATGTTTTTGGTGCGCCTCCTTGTTTGATGCGTTGCCCAATGTTTTGTTTGGTACAGTAGAAGTCATCCTACGGCATTAATCAAGAAGCATCTTCTTGATGTGTGGTTCCTCTATGTTGGCCATATGTCGACTCAAAGCCGATACGTCTAAGCCAGTCTTTCCAGCCATTGTCCTAATTTGCTCAGAAAACTTATCCATTTAGTTTACTATACCGCTGGCTTTGATTGGATTAGTTTATGTCCAATACTGAACATCCTTACTCTAGGCCCTCTTTTCTTTGTCAAGGTGACCTCCAACGCTGAAGTGAATCCGCGAGCAGTCACCTAGAGTCTTATTCGGTGCATGAGCATAATTTGTCTAAGTTGCGCTTGTTCAACGGTACATTCGGTGACTAGAGCTGCAACATCATCCGTATAGCCGATCAAATGTGACTCATCTGGCATCTCCAGTCCCAGTAGCCCATCGTAAGATACGCTTCATGGGTCCGGACCAAGGACAGATCCCTAGGTAGTACCCAACGTTACTTCCATCCTTCGTTGGCCCTGTGTCGTGTTATAAAGCAGGCTTCGGTCCTTCAGGTAGTCCTTCAAAATTGAATAAAATATTCTGGAACTTGAAAAGGATCTCCCAAAGTGTCCAAAATATGCACCCATATATTGGAGTCGAAGCCATTCATAACGTCAAGTGTCACCAACAGAACGATTTGTCGCTGGACACGACTATATGCCTCTACTTTTTGGACCGCGCTCACCTTATCTGCAATCGCATCAATGGTAGAACGCCCTACTCTAAAGCCGTACTGCCAAGGAGTTAGGTCACCAGCCGCACGAATCGCGTTAGTGATTCTTCCATTGGTGAGCTTCCCTAACACTTTCCCAGCCGTGTCTAGCATGCGTAACGGGCAGTATGCAGACGGCGATTCGAAATTCCCTTCCCATTGCTGACCGGCAGGCGCCACCTGTTACCACCTTCCATGGTACCAGAAAAACTCCGTCCTGTAGGCATGCGTTGAATGCGCCGAGCAGCAAGTCAGGACAATGGTGATAGACAAGCTACAACATCTCAGCTAGAACACCATCTGGGCCAGGAGCCTTCATTGCTTATAATGATAGGACTGTCTCCGCCAGTTCTAGCTGTGTAAAGCGTGGGGACACGATTGCTATTTCACAGTGGGCAGCATCAACACGGACGACAAAGGCGGAAAAAAATGCCCGCATTATGTCATCCATCTTCTCCGCTTCATGTATACAAGGTGCTCGTATGACACCAAGCCTCCGCATAACTCGCTTGTAGCCAAGGCCCCAGGGGTCCTTATTCACATTGTCCACTAGATCTTGCCAGCAGCATTTCCTGGCCAACTTATATGCTGCTACTCAGTTCCATGCTACGTCACGGCTCCGTGCCCATTGAGTTTCACGCTAAAACTTGTGACACTTCCTTTGCTTTTCAGTGATTTCAGTCGACCACAAGTACACTAGGGGCTTGCCGTGCTTGGGTTTTCGACGGGGCAAAGAAGCGTTGCAAGCAGTCTTTCACTGGATTTTGTGATGACAGTTCTTCTGTCCCCTGCAAATCTCCATCTAGTGGAGCACCTGATGTGAGCACCTCTGCAAACCTCTCGACGTCAATCCTTCCGATGTTCCACCCAATTGAAGAAAGTCAAGAGCATGGACGTTGGGAGACAATATCATTGATCTCAAGTAGAGTGCACTGATGATCACTGGCTGAGTATTCCTCTAATACTCTCCAATAGTCTATCCGCCATACTAAGGACTCTGAGGCGAATATCCCCTCCAGTATGGTTCCTTCACAGCCAATACTGCAGGAAGTTGGCGTATTTCCGGTGTTTGGCACGATGAACGCCATCTTGCTGCCATTTCTGGGATTCGTTTTCCACGCAGATGTGTTAAAGGCATGCTTCATTCGATTATATTAGCGTTAAAGTCTCCTCCAACGAGCACGTTGCCATCTACGTTCGAAGCAGTGCACTCCAAAGCATTAGGCTTGGCTTCTTCGCTCCTTTTGTTAGCACTGCCTGGAACTCCTCGTGTAGCGTTCCACTTCCATCAAGTGCTCCTTCCTTCCTTCATCCTGGTCTCCTTTGTTTGAGCTAGATGCCACTATTTTTTTATGTTTGATAGTGGAGCTATCTGTGCGTATCCTAGGCTTAGCCCTAAGTGTTTCTTTAGCCTTCTGCTCTTCTTCAGCCCTGCGGTGCTCTTCAGCACTATAGTCCCGGCCTGTAACCAGCTGCTCCGGTAATGCCCAATACAGTCCAGGAGCTCCTCTAGTTCAAAGTGCCTATTCTTTACACCTTCGATAATTTTCACTGAGTCGCATGCTGATTTCATTTTTTTAAGAACGTCTTCTGCTTTTCGGATTAGCCTTTCTTCTTGATGTTGCTGAAAGGCAATCGTACTTCGTCGCCTCTTTTCTTAGGAGAGGCTATCGACTTCCGTTTCTGAGTACAGTGATTCAGCCACATTTTTGACGGTCCCTGTGAAACTACACAATGACCCTTCGTTTGTCTCTTCATTGCTTTTTGTTTGTGCTGTGATCATTTCAAACCCTTATTTCGATCGCTTCGGTAATGGTGGCGTCAATGTCTCGATACTTCGTACCCGAATATCCGGCGCGTCCTGCAGACTTCCCCACCACTGCTTTTTAGGACACCCTATCGTTATCACCATTTTTTCCTGTGCTCGAACGCCACAAGAGTTTTGGTTTGGACAAGGCTCTCCATTGTTTTTCATTTTTCGTCCGTCTTTACTGTCATTGTAGTTGGTGCCGTTTTTTTTGCGTCTTTGGTACCGTTCTCAATGTGCTGTCAATATCGTGGATGTGATTGTTGGTTCCATCGTCTTTGTTAGTAATTTAACTTATTTAATTTTTGGTTTATGTATCTATTTTGAAGTTTTTTAGTTGAGATTGCCTCAGTTTGATTGTGTATCCCCTCGGAGCCACTAACTCCGTTTGTGTGTGGAGTCACCATTTCAGTCCGATTGTTATCCTTACAGAGCAGGGAGCAAGTAAGGGTTGGCACAAATCCTTATGGGGATAAGTGCCCAGAGCTAGACCAGCGCTAATCGGGAGTTCATCTCAACCGACCCTATACCACCCACCCAATGCTTCAAATTTAAAACATACTCCGAGGCCTACCAAGGTTTTTACGGCACGGATACGGTCTGATAGTTTACGTACGAGTGTCACCTCAACGCTACTGTGCAAAGCAATTAGGTCCACACCTTCATGCCCACTAGCGCAAAGCATCAATTCCAGTTCATTGTCCAAAGAATGGTCCAGATTCAGTCAGGGCCATTACCTGTCATCCCAAGAGGAACATCAGGGCAACCTCCATATCCTCCAGCCCATAGAGCGGAACTCACCAAAGAATGCTAGCCTCAAAAAGTATTACTGTCGATCGGCATTCCTCCCTACGCTCTTACTAGGAATTGTTTTAAATACGTGAACATATGTAGAGTTCAATTTGCTTTCAAAAATTTTCTAATAAAGCACTCCGACTTCAACGATTGCTTGGAATTTGAGTGCAACTTATAAATGAGTGCCGATAAAATAAATTGCAGCGCGAACCCAACTAAGATGGTAATTGCATGAGTACGTAGAGTACATGCGAAGTGCAATTGCAAAGAAAAGATTTCCACTGCACGAAACCACGGGATAACAGTTGTTTGAATCTTTTATTTTAGACGATCACAGACTCCAAGCTCCGAACGTATTCCCGCGGTGCTAGTTCTTGTATATTAATATACTTGTCTATCAATTCTAAATCAAACAATTAACTTCCGCTTTTCAAGTCAAATCGAGCAGAAATGTCAGACCCGCCGACTTAAAAAAAACAACGGAGAGCCTTGTCCAAACCAAAACTCCTGTGGCGCTCGAGCACAGCAAAAAATGGTGTGAACGATAGGGCGTCCTAAAAAGCAGTAGTAGGGAAGTCTGCAGGACGCGCCAGATATTCGGGTACGAAGCATCGAGACTTTGACGCCACCATTACCGAAGCGATCGAAATAAGGGTTGGAAATGATCACAGCACAAACCGGAAGCAATGAAGAGACAAACGAAGGGTCATTGTGTAGTTTCACAGGGACCGTCAAAAATGTGGCTGAATCACTGTACTCAGAAACGAAAGTCGATAGCCTCTCCTAAGAAAAGAGGTGACAAAGTACGATTGCCGTTCAGCAACATCAAGAAAAAAGGCTAATCCGAAATGCAGAAGACGTTCTAAAAAAATGAAATCAGCATGCGACTCAGCGAAAATTATCGAAGGTGTAAAGAATTGGCACTTTGAACTAGGGGAGCTCCTGGACTGCATTGGGCATTACCGGAGCAGCTGGTTACAGGCCGGGACCATAGTGCTGAAGAGGACTGCAGGGCTAAAGAAGAGCAGAAGGCTAAAGAAGCCCTGAGGGCTAAGCCTAGGATACGCGCAGATAGCTCCACTATCAAACATCAAAAAAATAGTGGCATCTAGCTCAAACGAAGGAGACCAGGATAAAAGAAGGAAGGAGCACTTGATGGAAGTGGAACGCTACACGAGGAGTTCCAGACAGTGCTAACAAAAGGAGCGAAGAAGCCAAGCCTAATGCTTTGGAGTGCACTGCTTCGAACGTAGATGGCAACGTGCTCGTTTGAGGAGACTTTAACGCTAATATAATCGAATGAAGCATGCCTTTAACAGATCTGCGGGGAAAACGAATCCCAGAAATGGCAGCAAGATGGCGTTCATCGTGCCAAACACCGGAAATACGCCAACTTCCCGCAGTATTGGCTGTGAAGGAACCATACTGGAGGGGATATTCGCCTCAGAGTCCTTAGTATGGCGGATACACTATTGGAGAGTATTAGAGGAATACTCAGCCAGTGATCATCAGTGCACTCTGCTTGAGATCAATGATATTGTCTCCCAACGTCCATGCTCTTGACTTTCTTCAATTGGGTGGAACACCGGAAGGATTGACGTCGAGAGGTTTGCAGAGGTGCTCACATCAGGTGCTCCACTAGATGGAGATTCACAGGGGACAGAAGAACTGTCATCACAAAACCCAGTGAAAGACTGCTTGAAACGCTTCTTTGCCCCGTCGAAAACCCAAGCACGGCAAGCCCCTAGTGTACTTGTGGTCGACTGAAATCACTGAAAAGCAAAGGAAGTATCACAAGCTTAAGCGTGAAACTCAATGGGCACGGAGCCGTGACGAAGCATGGAACAGAGTAGCAGCATATAAGTTGGCCAGGAAATGCTGCTGGCAAGATCTAGTGGACAATGTGAATAACAATCCGTGGGGCCTTGGCTACAAGCGAGTTATGCGGAGGCTTGGTGCCATACGAGCACCTTGTATACATGAAGCGGAGAAGATGGATGACATAATGCGGGCATTTTTCCCCGCCTTTGTCGTCCGTGTTGATGCTGCCCACTGTGAAATAGCAATCGTGTCCCCACGCTTTACACAGCCTGGAGGAGACAGTCCTATCATTATAAGCAATGAAGGTTCCTGGCCCAGATGGTGTTCTAGCTGAGATGTTGTAGCTTGTCTATCACAATTGTCCTGACTTGCTGCTCGGCACATTCAACGCATGCCTACAGGACTCGTTATATGTTTTTATGGGATTATCTTCCAAAAGAAGTAAAAAAAACCTTTTTTTTTGAAAATTCAAAATTTTAGAATAGGAAGACCCCTTAAATAATATTGATACCTTCGAATCTATCTTTTATGCAACCCCATGTCACAAGTTCACTGTCCTCAAAACATAATAACTCCATTTCGGAGAAGAAAAAAAAAACAATAATGAAATTGAAAAATTACAAAATAAAAGAATAATATGAAAAACGGCCTGCAGCTCTTCATACAAATCAATTTTGTGACATCTGTTCATTCTCGTACTCTGTTGCATTTAAATGGCACTACGTTTTGTCTGTCGAAAAATTGTCGTTTGTACATTTCAAACAAAAATGATAAATTGATGCAGGTTGATGGCGTTATACGTACTTCTGGCTGTTGCACTCCATATGAGTACACACATATGAATTCATCTGCATATGAGTAGAGAAATGTACGAGTATGATGCGGAGGCTACTATTAAAAATCGTGTCCTCGTCATGAAACTATCGTGTATGAAAAATGGAGGAATGAAATACGCGCCGTAGACTACCAAAAGAGCAATTGCTGCTGCCTCAACGATGGTAATTATAATCGGCTTGCTCTGAAAACGCTGAATCCTCCCGCCATCCATTCTGCCATGTCGCGTCTCATCCCTTGAATTAATTTCAAACATTAGGCTGAAATAAATTTTAGAATAATGGATAAATTGAGTTGTATTGCATCTGTTACTGAAATTGTTGCACTGGCAGTTTTTTGATTAATTGCCAGCTGTTTTCAAGAGCGAACAAGTGGCAGAGCAGCGGCAAGATGAATGGGAAAGCAGGGAGAAAAATTTGGGAACGTGATAATTTAAGTGTAGGAATGACTATTTGGAAGTCTTTTGCAGGGCTTTCAATGGATAATTTCGGAGCTTTTCGCTTCCCAAATAATGACTTTTGTGCTGAGAAGGATCAATAGAACCCCAGTCTTTTATTCTTCACCTGTCTCCCCATTTTAGCTGTTATTTTTTTCAATTTTCATTTACTGCTCAGAAGCTATTCCACGCGCCATTTACCTCAAATGTATATTTACTATCCTTTAAACCCCCGAGCCAAAATCAGCAACTAAAGATTGGCTGCGCGAAATGCAACCCTGAGCATTCCGAATATCCCATTACAGGAAAATCAATTACAATGGAATGTCTCCAAAATGCGAATTTCCCTTTCCCACTCGCCAGCCAAATTGAAAGCGTATTATGTTCGAGTTGCACTCATTTAGTTTGGCTGTTCAGCAGGATATTATTCCTTCACAATTGATTGTCCCTTCAATTCACGAAATATAGTGTTAGTCATTACATTCGTTACTTTACTTTTGAGGATCATGTCTGTCTGCCATTATCCGAAACGGTCGACTGAATTTGCTCGCTGTGCAGAGATTGACTTCACTGTTCGAACGCTTCCTGCTAAATTTAGACGGATACCATTTGAATGCTTGCCTTGGTCGGAAGATACCAAGAGTATATCCGTGGCGGATCAATCGTATCCAATTCGCCAAAAACAATTGGTCGCTCTGGCTCGTGTATTGTAGATTGAACGAAGGATTTTTTCATGGTCCCAATATCGTATCAACGTTCGCTATATCCAAGGGAGCACCGTGAAATTGCATTCTGATAACGTACTATTGGTTCGCTCCCTAGACACAACTCAAAGGCAAAAAGGACTTGAACGTCGCCTTTCGCTTGAGAAGGAGCATCGCGGCGTGATAAACACAAAATTGATTCGCCTACAGTATGTCCATGAGGGAAATTGGTATGGGGTGGGCTAGTGGGGTAGGTTGCAGTCAGATCTAGTTGTCGATGAACAAGCCAAGTGTGGACAATAATTACCAAGTCGAATTGAGGGTATTTTAAATTGACACTCGGAGATATGGTTTTGCGGTCATTTAAATGAATTTATTTTGTTTGATATTGGGATAATTATTCAGCGAAATTTTAGTAGAGTACAGAATAATCATTTCAGAAAAAAATGATGGTAGTATACGAATGAAACAACTTTTCAGTTCGGAGGTCAAATAGAAGAGAAAATGTATTTCAAGAAATTTAAAATTCACGTAGCATTTGACGAGTTGATAGCATAAAGGTATTTCCAGTACCTGTAGTACTTTATTGTTAGTAAATTTGTTGTAGCGATACTTATTTTTAACATTTCCATTCAACAAAACATAATTATTTACTTTAAACATAATTCCAAATCATTGGGAAGCTAGTCCAACTATTTTATACATCAAATTTGGTTTCAAATTATATTTCAATACCATAAAAAATTTAATTTCAAAGAGAAACAGAGACAATCCATTTAGGCATAAATCGTTGTTGGGAGAAACACCGTTGAAACTAAAGGATAGGGAAAGCCAACAAACCCCAAAAATCAAGCCGCAGCGAATTGCTTCAAAGTCAATACAGGTCTTGCGCCAGTTTTGCACCTTCCGGGGAGAACATGTCTGATAATGTGTCTAGAATCACATTCAGTGACCTTTACGATGTTGAAGTCCAAGCCTTACAGCTTCAATGCCCATGTCGCTTAAGGTCCGTGTAGACCAGCTTGACTCATCAGCCACTGGAAAGACGCATGTTCGGTCACAATCGCGAACAGATGGCCTTCTACGTACTCTCGGAGCGTTTTTAATTCTCGACCAATAATTCTGGCTTCAAAAAAATCAATATCACCCACAGTAACGATAACGGCAAAATTGACAAAGACGGATGACACATAGATAAAAGCGCCCAAAACAAAAACAGAGAAAATGGATCAGCTGGAAATTTAATTAATTTTAAGGCGCCTCAAAAACAAAAAAAAACTATGGGCACACTGGACCGTTCTATTCCAGTAGAGAAGACCAAGGAGCAGTCAAGACCAAGACTGAGCGGGTGTATGTTTTTGGCTCCTACCACCACCAAAGCGACCGAGAGAAGTGACGTTAGTACCACGAGTTCCTCTGCAGGAGACGCTGGAAAACTCGATCATTCTAGAGTGTAGAGTGCTTTGAATAATAGGTGTTCATACGTCAAGCAGAAGTGGTCCTGAAATGACATCCAAAAAAGCATAAGTAATGTTATAAAGAACGGTGTCCTATAACTTGAAGAGATCTTAGATATGGTTGGATATACCAAAAGCAAGTGGCTGAAGATAGTCAGAACATAAGGGCAAGCCACTGGAAAAAGTGCCAGTCACCCCAACTGCTACTACCAGCAAAAGGGTTGCATCCAGTCTAATTGAAGGTAAAAATAAGAAAAAAGAGAAAAGCTGGGGTCCCAAAGATGCCCTTCAAATCAAACGAGGAGTTCCAGGAGATCCTGTTTGAGGCAGCCGAAGGAAACGGTGTTACGAAATATAAAATTAAAAAAAAAAAAACATAACCCCGGAGCCACTCCTGGAAAACAAGAATTCTTTGCACTGCCACATTTTATTCGGAATATTGTCAATGAACCACTCTATGCGCTGAAAGACTGGTAGGAAAGATTAATTGATCAATTAGAGGTAATGTTAGCATAAATCATGTAATTATTAGGGGTGAAGTAAAAAAGAAGCAGCTATTCTTCGCCACCGAATTTCAACTCAGTTCCCATGATGAGGATTGGCAAAAAAATTCGGAGCTAGAGAAGCGCAACCTCTCAAAAAACGATTCCGGGGTGCACAAAGCTACCCAACGTCAAGATGTTATATCGCCAAACATCATTTCGATGGCGTCGAGTGCGATGCTAACGTTCTAGCATGTTTGTCTGGTGACAATTCAAATGAGATCCCGAATTTCAGCTTCACCAGCATTTTAGAATTTTCAATCAATTTATATGGGGAAATTTCGATCAAAGTTGCCATAAGTAACTTTAGAATAAATTTTCTTACCAAACATTCTATTAATGCCCACGTGGCCAGCAGCGCGAATTTTAATTTACAGCCACTGGAAAAGTAAAGAGGCCCATCCATCGGCTAGCGCCGCTACCAGTGGTCGAGAACACGACACCAGAAGCAGCTGGTCCCGAAGCGAATACCCAAATCCAAGCCAAGGCACACCATCAGGCAGATACGCCTAGCAATTATCACAAGAGGCGTCACTCCAGGAGCATAAGAACACCACTCCTATCGCTCCTGCTTATCTGCCTACTGATCCCTCTTACAGTGGCCAATCTCATCAAGGTGTTATCAACTGGACCACATCCAGGACTGCATTTTAAATCATTAGGAAATGCCTTACTGTCGACAAGCGAGTGGAAATTCATGGACTACTATGACCTGGAGGCTTACTGGATCGAGCTGGCCACGCTACAACACAGCACGATCTGGCTGCAATAACTATGTGATCATGATCCTCGGCACACCGACTGCTTACATCTGCATGAGCAGTTCCGCCATATAACCGACCAACTTTCCAGCGCAAGCCAGGTGCTGAGAATCAGGTCAAGATGAGGAGCAATAAACGCAGTGGGCGGATTGGCCAGGTCGTTGTTCGGGGTTCTGGACGAGGAGTACGCTAACCAAATAGCTCAGATCATTAAGACGATGCAGAAAGATCAGAACAAGCTGCACTCCCTACTCAAAAATCAAACATCAATCATCGACTCGACATTAAACATTCTCGGCAAAACGGAACAGATGGCTCAAAAACCTTTCGCCTCCATTGAGCAAGAACTGGCGAAGCTCTGCAATGATATCAAGGATCCGCAACTCGAAGGCACCACAGTTTGAGTTCCAAACTTAATTTCAATCCTATCTTTACAGATGACCTTGGCAACTCTCAATCTGCAACGTATTCAATCTAGCATCTTAGACGTGATTACAGACACACAGCATGGGAACTTCAACCCTCTGCTGTTGTCTCAAAAGCAGCTTAATGCAGCAATGAAAGATATCATTGATCACCTGCTGGTGAATCAGCACCTTCCTGTTGGCCGAGGAGACTTTCTAAAATTATTTGGGTTGATATCTATCAAAACCAAGGCGAAATGTAACCATCTCATCGCCATACAGCCTACCGCTCCTTATCTGATCCTCAGCCCACATCGCAACGTATACTATCCGCTCAACGAGATGGGCTACGCTACCTGTAACTGGATGGAGCCAAACATCCGCCTATGCCGACAATCTCATCCGTTGCATCACAGGGACGCAAATGTGAGCTCTTGCGAGGTAACGCTGCTAAAGGGAATGCCGACGACTGTCACCTGGTTGAGCTGCCTACATCTTTCTCGTGGACGAACACCCCACCATCCAATGAGTGGATCTATGCCTTCACAAGTCAGGTGGTGGCCCATCTTGTGTGCAGTGGCAACACATCCACCCTGACACTGCAGGGCTTCGGAATTCTGCAGTTGGCTCCCGACTGCACGGTCAAGTCCGACGCAGTGGCCATCCAAGGTCACCACATCTATGAATCCTCAATCAAAGCGACTCATCCCGGGGCCCATTATTTCACTGCTGACAAAAACTGGGACAATGTACAACAGCACATTGCGCCCACACCTTTCCGGACGCATGCCACGGAGATCAACGACCTGCGAAACCAATTCAAGGCGGAGGATCTGACTTGGAGTGACCAGCTGGATGTGCATGATGTGCACCAGTATGCGCTGGAATATCTGAGCTTCATCGCAGTCGTCGCTTTTGTCGTCTTCCTGCAGTGCAAGGCCAAAAATGTAAGCTGCCAACCATGATGGCAACGACCGAGACCAGTTCCACTGCCCAAACGTCACAGCCTGCCACACACACTAGAAGAGGTTGAACGGATCGTTCAACGGGGGGTGGATGTTAATGCTCACTCGGCCAGTAGCGCAAATTTTAATTTAGGCTAAATTTTAATTTTGTTCATTCAGTTAATCAATGTGGCTTTAACTTAATTTTGTAAATTTGTAAATTCAGTTCAAACATTGGTAATTTTTTCCGATTAATTTTGTCACCTTATGTGACTCTAAAATATTTAGAAGCCACTGTATGCTAAGTTGAAATTTCTTAGCTGACGCGCACGAGTCAGCAAAATATTCTTCAAGCATTTTATCAGCATACATTATAAATTGGATTCGGATTATTTTGCAAAACGTATTCAGATCTTATCTTGTGTATCAGATATCATGCAATGTAAATCTTCACATTCTTTCCCGTATCAGACGCGAGCGTCAGCGGTTTCCATGCGAGAGACTCTTATGAATGCTCAAGAGTCAGCGTTTTCTTGTATGGGAACTGCTGACGCTTGTCAGAAGATAAACGCTAATGTATTCAGTTTTAATGAAACTCGAAGACTATCTGATGCATAAAATGTATTCAATTAGTGAGTCAGAATTTAACGTTTGATAGGTACGGAAGTGTTTCAAAATTCTTAAACGGTTAGGAAAAGTGGAAGGTAACGACGAGGAGTTTACATGCAAATTGTTTGTAATATTTAATAAATAACCAAGTGATTTATTATTGAAAAATACTAAAGTAGTATTCAAGTGGAAACGATAAAAAGTGAGAAATATTTAATGTTTTTTTTTAATACATCGATTGGACGTTTAACCAAGCTTTTGGATTCAAACCCGATTTATTCGCATTTTAATAAGTTTACGGCAAGAGGAGAGAGGCCAAGACAAAGGAGTCCTGACGCAAACACATTCAATTGACGTCTTGCCCCAAACGCAAGTGGAAAGTTCAATTGAAGTCGAATGGAATGCATGTACGAGTAATGCAATACCACAAAATTTTTAATCATTCACGACTCAGTTGAACGAGACAAATAAAAGTGAATACTTTACGCAATTAATGCTTTGATTAAATGCGGCATGACTTCAATTTGTGGTTATTAGCAATACTTTGAGTTTAATTGAAACAGAACAAGCTCCAAGGACTTTATCCTCTATTGCGAGTATTATTAATGAGTTTACTACGACTCTTGAACGTGCAGCGATTGGGGACTCTCAAGTTGAATATAGCGATCATGACGAATAACAGGCGCAAAAACTAGGAGGAAGGAGCGAGGGAAAATTGATTCGGACAGCGAGCAACGTTAGAGTTCCGCCGCAAGCGCGGTAATTGGGCAGAAGCGGAAGAGTTGAAAGTGCAAGGATCTTGACCATCAACAGGGCCCCCAACGTGGGAATCAAGGAAGAGTTGTAAGCTTGCGCACGATGTAAATTGTTAAAAAGACAAAAAATTTTCAGAGAATTATGTTAATATTTTTTATTATAATATAAAAATCTATGACAATTATGTGTAAAACAAAATATCGCCCAAAGGCTCGGCACTGCTATGGTGGCATACTTCTATCCCATGTTCCATATTTTCAATAGCCCTGAGCCATAATTGAGGTTCAATGTCGTTAATGTGCTGAATTATCTCATCCTTTAGCTCTTGAATTGTTCTTGGCTTATTGGCGTATATTTTTTTTAAATATCTCCAGGGGAAAGAAGTCCACCGGTGTCAAATTACATGATCGTGGCGGCCAATTAACATCACAACGTGAGATAACACGACCATTGAATTTCTCGCGCAAAAGAGCCATTGTTTCGTTGGCTGTGAGGCAAGTGGCACCATTCTGTTGGAACCACATATCGTCCAGGTCCATAACTTCAATTTCTGGCCACAAGAAGTCCGTTTTCATCTCGCAATAGCGAACACCATTCATGGTAACTGCTTGGCCGTCTAATTTTCGAAGAAGTACGGCCCGATGACGCCGCCAGCCCATAAACAGCACCAAACCGTCACTCTTTGTGGATGCATCGGCTTTTCAACAATTACTTGTGGATTCTCATTTGCCCAAATGTGGCAATTCTGGTTGTTAACGAATCCACTGAGGTGGAAGTGTGCCTTGTCGCTCAAGATGATTTTCTTTGTAAAGTCACCATCCCCTTCAGTCTGTTCAAGCAACCATTTGGCGTATTGCTGACGCTTGAAACGGTCAGTAGGCTTCAGCTCTTGAGTCAATTGAACCTGGTAAGCATGAAAATTCAAATCTTTATTCAAAATTCGCATCAATGATGTTCGTGTGATGTTCGTGAGATGTTCAATTGTTGGGCACGACGACGAGTTGACGTTGATGGCTCTTCTGCCGCACTATGGTGAACAACAGCAATGTTTTCCGCAGAACGAACTGGGCGAGCATGCACAGGTGATTCCACATTTCCTAAAGACCCGGCTTGCTGTTTGTGCACAATTCCCCCGGTTGTGGACGCATCTGGTCGATCATGCTGACCAAATAAATCACGAAGTGCACGAAATGCATTTTGATTTGAATGCCCATTTTCGTAAAAGGTTTCAATAACCCTAACGTGCGGCTCAATTGTGTACCTCTCCATGGTTGAATTCGTCAAACACTGAAGCAAAGAAATGTCAAATTAAGTTTGGCGAAAAACTTGACGTTAAGGTGTGACTCACAATTAACATCGTGCATTATAGTTGGACCACCCCTTCTCAAACATCTTATCATAATCAACATTAACAGGAAAAAGTATCACAAGCGGAACCTGCAGTTTAACTTTGAAGCTTTGGCATTTTCTTTCGCAATTTCGGTGGTAGAATTTGAATCCGAGCAATACTCCAGTGAATGTGATGCAAAATACTTTTCAGCAGCTACATTTTCAATATGTGCACTTTCCAGTGAAAGTGTAATGATACTTACACGAGCTGATCTTGGCTTTGAAATGGCTAAGCCGAAAGGGGCCAGAATAAAACGGTGGCTCTCTGTTCCCTCACAATGGTGAAGCCGAGACAACGTTTGGATTGAAAAGTCTATCAAGAGTCATGACAAGGAGTAACAAAAAGGTGAAATAAGTTAAATTGAAAGTAGCGGACTATAGGAGTGAAGAGAAAAATGGTTCGGGATCCGGAAGTGGTAGGAATTGTAGAGTCAAGGAATTTGAAAGTCGAACGAATTGCGAAGGCAAAATGATTCCGTGAAAATGACCGACAACTGACTTCTGCCGGGGTAGAAAGGGGGCTCCTTGTCAGGAAGTAAGGTAAAGATTATATATTTTTTTGAATTGGCCCACATGATTAATTTTCTTGCAGAGTTTGACTTCTGGAATAGTGCATGAAGTAAAAAGTGTCAAACCAAAACGAAAGATTTCCATTTTTTTCTCTCTGTTAAAGTGTAAAATTGGTTTGATAGACGAATTAGTTGCAGTGCGAAAATAGCTACCAGGTTAGATTTATTTTTTTTTTGAAGATTTAAGTCACATGGCCTCAGTGCGTTACGGTAGTTGGATCGAAAACGCGGTTACGGGTTTGTCGCCTTTTTTCCTCGACAACACTTTCGGTGTTCTTCCCTTGATTTGGGCTTAGGCGTTTCGAGCGTAGTCTCATTTGGCGTACCACGAGGTGGGTAGCACGTAAACGGGCAAACGAGTGGGCTCACGGCCTCTCTGCATTGGGCTATCTGAATCCTTGAAGCCCCATCTGATTGAACTCCCCAGGAAGCGTAATATAACCGTGCTATATATACGGCAATGTGGGCCGCAAAATGAAGCATTGTGTCCTCCGCAGAGCCACTGACCTCAGTTTTGATGACTTTAAACATGTCCTAGGGACAAAAAAGTGTCAAGTACTCAAAGAAGGCAGTCGCTCAGGTCAAATTAAGATTTTGATGATCCTTATCTTGCAGATAATCTTGCGCCACAGTGTAACTGCATAAAATCTGCTGGAAGGTAAAGTCGACTTGCTGGTGCTCCGTAAGCAGTACAATAATAGAACATAAACAGCATTGTACCCTGAGAAATTTGGTTCTATCGTAATCTATGCTCGAGACACTGCCTATTTACGGGTGCATAGCCATAGGCGGAGTATAGCTATGTCTAGATTCAGTGTTTGGCAACAACCTTTTTTAGTATGCACCTAAAATCAAATGAAGCGCTTCCATCCTTTCAAGTTAGACTCGATGCCTGCGAGGATGCTATCTCGAGTACTGAACGACACGTTCTTATTAGGGGTGACGTCAATACGAAAGCCACTGAATGGGGTATGTCCAAGTCAGATACCCCAGGAAAGCTGGGGTGTTTGTGTTAAACACTGGTGTCACCCATACTTTCCGCTGCAGGGGCTGCATGAGATTCATCCCCGATATAAAATTCGTATCGGTGCTCCTAACACAAAGGGTAAGCAACTGGAGAGTTCTGGAGGATTTTTCGGCCAGCGACTATCAGTACTTAGCACTTGAGATCAACGATGGTACTTTTTGGCACACATGTATTCAGCCTTCCAATCTTGGGTGAATCACTGGGATGATGAACGCTAAGAGCCTCATCGATATTCACATGAGATGAACATCGTGGCCTGAAGCTTTGCAGAGGAGCAAAAGATTGATAGCTGTGAAAGCAGTGAACCAAACTAAAGGAATCAAAACATCTGCTTGCATATCTTCTATGCGCCATCTTGGAAGACTCCGGCACGGCAAGGCCTCCAAACTGCTGGTGGATTCTTAAAAAGCTGATGAGGGAAGTGTATGTGTATGCTCTGCTCATTCAAAGTGGGAAAGATGGATGAGGTTGCGCGGGCTCTTTTTCTTATACTTTTGATGTTTTTACAAATATAAAATTTGAGGAAATATTCCTTTTCTGAAGGTAAGAAAATCTCCAAGACCAGACCGAATCCCAGATCACTTTAGCCCTGACTTACTGCTCAGTAGACTTAACGCCTACCTGCGTGAAGGGGTATTTCCGGAGTATTGGAAAGTGAAAAGGTTACAAGCAAGAGAAGGAGTATCTTATCCCGTTTGCATACAGCTCATTACGTATGCCAGATACGACCACAAAAGTGCTCAAATAACTCATTAGGAGAAAACTCACTGACACAATCTATACTGCAGAGGCATATCTCCTCGGCATTATGGCTTCAGAGCAAATCGCTCTACTATCGATACAATTGGAGGTGTGGTGAGCTTGGTCCAGTATGCAGTTCTACCCGACGGGCTTTCCTGCTGATTACTCTTAACGGTGATAATGATTTCAGTTCAGTTAGATGGCCGGATATACTCGATGTGCTGAAAAGTGTTGCACCGGAAAAAACTAAAGTGGTCATCCCGAAAAAGAAAATAACTCCTAGAGTCAAAACTATCAGTAGCATCGGGGAATTGCTAATTGAATCAAAGCCTGTAGTGAAATACTTACTTTTTGAGCAAATGAGGGCAGCAACTGCTAAAATGGTAGGTCTTACTTGCACGAGATCGGTAAGTCAGGGTCTTACTACTATGTGTTATGTGAAAGGGAGATGAAAGACGCCTGCCACAAATTATTCGCCAGCCACAAATTTTTCGCCTGCAAAAAATTGTACTTGATTCGAGGTAACCTCTTCAATGATATTGGAGATAGGCTCTATCAGAAAGATGCTTATATTGGTTCATAAATGAAACCGCGTGGCACATTATATCGGAGGAGTGCTGGAGGATGAAAAAGACAAAGTTTCCAGAGGCATCAATGGCAAGGATTTTTTTTTTCTAGTAATCTCCTAACCTTCTTTCTATCCCCGCTTGCAGGAAATTCCTGCATTCTGAAAGTGCCCTTAGGCATAAAAAAATGATGCCTAGCTCGACATAATGTGTAAAACGATTTCAAGCTAGATTCTAAGTTGACAAGAGAGATGCTTGGTGGGTAGTCCATTATGTATTGTATGCTTACCAACTCCACACCCAAGATGAAAATAATCTTCGTCTTCTAACCACAAAAAAAAGCTTCTTCTTCTTCTTCTTCGCAGCACTACAGCCCCTCTCGGGCCTTCGCTTCCTGCAAAAAGTGCCTTTAACTGTTTCGGTCCATTGACTGCGTCCTGCAATTTCGAAATCCGAGCAGCGATGAACTGTCTTCGTCAACCGAGTCAGACCAGCGTATCCTCAGTTTCCCCACTGGCCTCCGGCCTTCAGTTCTCCCAACGAATACCTTTTTGGGTATCCGTTGTTCATCCATACGATTCATGTGGCAGCCCATTGCAGCTTTCGCAGTCTGACAATCGTTGACACCCCCGGCTCGTCAAAAATTTCATACATCATGGTTGTATCGAATTCGCCATTGGTCCCCGTCTAGCTTCGCTCCAATTATTCGCCTCAGGACCCATTTATTTCAAATCAAATTTGCTAGAATTCGAAATAACCCACGGGAAAAAATTAAATTTAACTTAAAATGACGGCTTTGTAAAAATATCAGCAGCTAGTTACCTGCAGGCTCATAAAATATATCTGTTTCATCTATTTGTGGCTCCTGATTATTGGTTGATTTATCGCCCCTTTGGTTATCCATGCACAGCTTGTATTGCTCGGAAGAATTTATGAGGATATCCTTCATTAAGAAAAGAAGCGACGCTAAGTCCTTCATAGCTCAAGATACTTTGACAAAGACCGCTTTGGTTGCACAAAGACTTATGCATTTCTGCCATTGAGATGACCAATAAATGGGACCTTTTCTTCAAAAAGAAGAAGAAGAAGAAGTTAGCATCATTGTAAATGTGATCAAAGAATTAGTTATATGCATGCCATCATCATCAAGTATAGCGCGGTAGCCCAAGCCGGGCCTTGCCACTTTGTAATATAGCTGCTAGTCGTGGTGACCGTTTGTCAAAAATAAACTTCAAGTGTCGAACGGTATTGAGCTTACTAGCATGAAAAAAATTTATAAATAGACAGGTATAAGAAAATAATCTTGAATATTTTGGCAATTTAAAATTCTCAACCTATTAAAAACTATATACAAAACTATTTTTTAGGATAACTAAAAAGTGCTCACTCCTAGTACTGGAACTGATTTTAAAAAACTTACAGTTTTTTGTTATTTTTTCAATGAAAATTTTCATTTTTACGAGACATATCAATTTTTTATAAGCGATTTTTTGAAAGGAACATAAGCTAATAAAACAATCAAACATTTTTTCTTACGCCTCACCGGATATGGGCAACGATCCTCCGCTCTAGCCCAGCTTTAGGGCTGTAATTTTTTTGACGTTACAGTAGGATTTTGCTAGGAGGAATAGTCCTTGCATGAAGACTCATGCTATCGCGAACTTTTTTTACTGGTTGGGAGGTGATTTTCATTTACGTACAGAGTGCGAGACTCCCATGTTCGCAAGAAGGCGACTGGACTACCCACTAAAGACCGACCCTGTCAACCTGAGAACCCAGCCTGGAACCGTTTGACACATTACTTCGGGCCAAGTCTCGTTTTGCTACGGGTGAGGCGCCTTCAAGCCGGGGGATCCCTCTTCTAGCGGAAAATGAAAGGGGGAGAGGAATTGCCGGACAAGCGATCCCGAAGCCCCAACACCCCCCGCTGCTGTTCGGCCTTTTTATCATTTAGGACTGCCTGACCATAATGTGCCACACGGTTCCATTTGTCAACCGATTCAAGCATCACCGCGACTATATTATCCAGGGTAAGCTCTCCTGCCTCTCTGTAGAGATCCCTTTGCAGCCTGCTACATTTTGTGCACGCAAAAATTTGTATCCTGGTCAAAACCGATAATCGGGGGACATTGACTTACTAACCTTGTGCTGGTAAGACTAAAAACATCTATCCCCGCTCAAAAGCTGGGTCGGATAGAAGTCAGTCTCACCATGCCTTCGATTAAGCCATGATCCCACATCCAGGATGAGGTGCTCAGTCTACCTTCCCTTCATGCGATTCACCCAAGGCTGCTGCCAATCGTTGAGTGTGTGCTGTCTCCCCTTGCAGACAACCATCTTCCTCGCATCCTCGTTTCGGCGCAGGTAAATAGCGCTTCGCTCTCTAGCAAGGAGAGCAACAGGTATCACGCCTGTAATAACTCTCACCTCTGAACTAGAGACTGTCGGATACCAAGATATAATTCTCAGTGCTCCTCTTCTCTGTACCTGTGCAAAGCATTTTTGTTATACGAGTACCTCCTTACTGAGAGCGCCGCCCCATATTTCTGCTCCATACAGTAGCACTGACCCTACAGCACTCAACAAAAGACGTCTTCTTGATGGGCTGGCTCCCCCTACGTTGGCCATAATTCGACTCAGAGCCGATACTCCCGAAGCAGTCTTCACAGCCGTTGTAATGATTTGCTCAGAGAAACTCGTCTTCGACTCGATCAGCAGTCCCAGGTACTTCACCGCTAGTTTCAATTTGATTTGTACGTCTCCAATACTGATCATCCTTACTCTAGGTATTCTTCTTTTTGTCAAGATGAACAATTCAGTTTTCTCCAGTGCTAAACTAAACCTACGAGCAGTCATTTAGTCTCTCACTGGGTGCATTCGCCTACCTAGTATATATTCCGCTTGTTCAACAGTGAGTTCAGCGGCTAGAACCGCAATATCATCCGCATAGCCGATCAAACGCGACTCATCTGGCATCTCAAGTCTCAGTAGCCCGTCGTAAGACACGTCCCACAGGTCTGGACCAAGGGTAGACCTCTGCGCAACACCCGCTGTAATTTCAATCCCTCGTTAGCCCTGTGTCGTGTCGTAAAGCAGGTAGTCCCTGAAAGCCAGCATTAGATGTACTGGAACTTGAAAAGAAGTTTCCAGGGTATCCAGAATATCCACCCATATAGCGAAGTTAGAGGCGTTCCTAACGTCAAGTGTCACCAACACTGCAATCGCACCAATGGTAGAAGGTCTTGCTCTCAAGCCATACTGCCGAGGAGATAGGTCACGTCAGTGAATTCTCCCTTGATGAGTTTCTCTAGCACCTGCCCAGCAGTATCTGGCATGAATAACGGGCGGTATGCACATGGCGATGCGGAGTTTTCCTTCCACTTGCTGATCGGTATGAACCTTGCCACTTTCCATCGTACCGGGAAAACCCTATCCCGTAGGGAAGCGATGAACGTGTTGAGCAGCAAGTCAGGAAAATGGTCATAGACAAGTTGAAATACCTCAGCTAGAACGCCATCTGGATTTGGAGCTTTTCTCGCTTTCAGTGAAAGAACTGCTTCTTCCAGTTCCGGCTATGTGAAGAGTGGACACTCGACTGCTGTTTCACCATGGACAGCGTCAACGCGGACGGAATGGGCGGCGAAGAGCGCGCGCACTACCTTGTCCATCTTTCCCACATCATGTATGCAAGGTTTCCGTAGGACATCAAGCTTCCGCATAACTAGCTTATAGCCAAGGCCTCATGGATCCTTGTTCACATTGTCCATTAGATCTTGCCAGTAGCGAGCCTTCCTGTTGTTAATCAATTTTTCGAAGGCATTTTCTGGCCGACTTATATGCTGCTATCCGGTTGCATGCCTCGTCAGGGTGCCGTGCCCGTTGAGCCTCACATCGAAGCTTGTGACTCTCCTGTAGCATTTCAGCAACCATCACCAGTACACTAGGGGCGTGCCGTGCTGGGACTTTCGATGGGGCATAGAAGCATTGCAAGCAGTCGTGATGATGCTTGTAGTTGAGTTCACCACATCTTAGGCTGCCAGTTCGTACAGCCCGTGCGAATCTCCTTGCAGTGGGGCACCTGCTGTGAGCACTTTGACGAACCTCTAGACGTCTATCCTTCCGATGTTGCACCCAATTGTAGAAAGCCGAGAGCACAAACGTCGGGAGAAAACATCACTGATCTCAAGCAGAATACAATGACGATCACTGGCTGAGTAGTCCTCTAATAATCTCCAATTGTGTATCCTCTGTACTAAGTACTCCTAAGTGAATGTCTTGCCCAGGATGGTTCCTTCACAGCCAATACGGCGGAAAGTCGGCGTACTTCCGGTGTTTAGTACAATGAGCGCCTTCCTGGCCCATTCGATTGCTTTAGCATTGAAGTCCCCCCCGCTCCCCCCGGCAAGTACGTTCCCATCTGCGTTCGAGGTAACGCCCTCCAAAGCATTCAACTTGGCTTGGAAAGATAATATCGATTCGTTCGGCATCAGATATACACTAAAGGAGGTGGTGAGCACTGATACCACACGAAACCATCCCACCTCCACAGCTCTCCGCCTGGAAATCACTATTTTGAACCCAGATGGCGGCAGTACCAGTTTCATCAGGATACCATGATGCATAGCTTTTATCATGGTGTTGCTCACTCAGCAGCAAAAAGTCTGCTTTCATGTCCCTCACAAACTGCTCAAGCAGATTTTGGCCTGTTGGACTGTGGTGTAGGTTTAGCTGCAGGATGCGGGTCATCGAAGTTCTGATTTTGCCTTGGCTTTGGCTTCCAGGAAAAACCGGCATTTTCCCGATCTCAAGGCGTTCCCACAATTCGGACTTGGATCAGCATCCTTGTAAGGAATGCAGTGTGTCTCCTTTGTACACTCTTTTCTGTGATGTCCCATTTCACAGCATATGTAACATAGGGAACTCCTATCGAGTCATTTGCATACTTGTGCCGTGTGACCATAGCCAAGGCATTTGAAACATTGAAGAAGCGCTCTTTGCTGTATCCTACAGAAAACCCACCCTATCCTTAATTTGCCCTTATTCCGAAATTGTTCGGCGTCCGTTTTGGTCAACTCAATGATGGCCATGCGTTGTTCCCTCTAGTTATATGTTGTCAGCCTCGCTTTGATCCTGCCCACGCTAGGGAACTCCCTTTTGATGGCCTCTTCTACCTCGGCCAGATCCGTGACGCAGTCAATGACTCAATGTCATTGGCTCAAGCGAGGCTATAGTTGCGCTTTTGCCTTTGATTTCCTTTTCTGCGTGGCAGAATACTTCCCTATTGTCGGCCTCTGCTCTGAATTCGACCAAAATGTGGCCCGACCGCGTTGGTCGTACTGCTTTAATGGCAGTATTGGTGTCTTCAGGCCATACATTTCCCCTGATATCCCATAGCACCTCCGCGTATGATCGGCCATCTTGGGGTCTAACGAGTAGTGTTTGCTGCCGGAATCTTAACCAGGGCTTTTTTCTCTCCTGTTTTGCATCAGATCTTTGTTTTTGGTGCCCCTTTGAAGGAGCTTCTTTACAGTTTTCTTCGCTCCTTTTGTCAGCACTATCTGGAATCCCTGATGCAGCATTCACGGGACTTACAACCCTTGTTTCGGTCATTTCTGTAGCGATCGCAGCGGTAACCATCGTATTCTGGATGTTCTTTATATTTTCCTCCAGGACTCGAACCTCTGGTGTGTGTTGCAGAATTTCCCACGTTTCCTTTTGAAGACACTCTGGTGACATCATTTTTTTCTGCTGCGAACAAACGCCGCAAGAATCTCAGTCTGGAAAAGTCTATTAATCTCCGTTTTTCGTCTGGCTTCACTGTCGTTGTATTCACCGCCGTTTTAGTCATTGTTAGTGCCACTCCCTATGTACTGTTACGTGGCTGCAGCCACTTCTTGCGTCGTCATTGTTATTTTTGCTTTCATTTTGGGTTTTTTTAATCTTTTTTGGGGTATTTGGTTACTCCGGTTTTATTGCGCCCACCTTGGAGCCGATATCTCCGTTCGTGTCTGTAGTCGCTTTGTTGGTCCCATGGTTATCTTTGCAGAGCAAGGAGGCCATGGGTTGGAACAAGCCCTTATGGGGACACGTGCTCAGAGCCAGCCCAGCGCTAATCAGTAGTCCGTCTCAACCGAACCTACACCACCAACCCAATGGTGCGAATTCAAACGTACTCCGAGGCCTACTAAAGTTTGACCGGGACGGAGACGGTATGATAGTTGAATTGGAGCCGTTCATGCATGATTGTCACCTAGGCCCTGCCGAGAACTTAGAGTCAGCTGGGAAGGATGCAAGGGGGATCCCATCTGGATGTCGTACGTCTTGTTGTGGGCCACAACATGCCTTGTTAGAGAAAATGTCGTCTTCAGAGCTTGTGTGGCCAAAATAAATCTGATGAGCTTCAGTATTAGCTGCACATGTAAAGCGCATTTTAGTGGACTTTGTTCTAAGACAAAGAAGCCTGCCCTACGCCGCCCCTGACAGCGAGTTCGCCAGAACATATACGCATTCCTAAGCCATGTGGTTTCCAGCTGATCACTGATCCGTAGCTCGCTGAGGTAGCATCCCATTGCTGCTGTTCTTTAAGGTCTTTCGATATAATATGAAAAATACTACAGAATCCTTATAATAAAGTTTGAGGGACATAGGCCATTCCAGTATTGGGGCTAGTTTCATTAAAAAAAAATAGTATTGTGTCAATTCAACGAATGGTAAATCATTGTGAAAACTTCATATCTAATCGGATTAAATACATATCCTGCAGTGTATTTGCTTATTTTTCCTTCTCATTTTTCACCTCGAAATACCACGGTCGTTCGGTTATTTGTATCTTTCGAATAACCCCGTGGAACATTCGTGTGGTTGCAAATAGTGGAGCATGGACTTCAATTCAATCCATTACGATTTCGAAGATATATTTCGAAGCAAATAGACTTTACGGTCATGGATACTTCAAGTCAATTGAATTACTCGTTTCAATGGATTTTTCGTGTGCTTGGCAAAAGAAAGTCAATTTTCTGAGGATAAAGTTTATGTGGAACTGACTGAGCCGCTTTCTCTTTGCCATCGTTATTCACTATACATCCTCTACCTTTGTGCAACAGTAAAAGAATTGTGTGGAAAATAGAAATTTTACTTCTTTTTTTTTCATTTGCCAGTACGTTATGCTAAGGCTTAACTTCAAAAAAGAAATAATTGATAGGAGCTTGATGAGATTTTTTTGAGAATATCGGTAAAATTTTTGTTTTTTCGCTCTAAGGGAGGATGGAATGAATGCAGCTTAAAATGAAATTGTAAATGAAAGAAGGTTTGTCATAATTTTGATTGATTTTGTGCACATTTATGATTCCCATTTTTGTAATTTAACATCAAAAGAAGAGTTAAAATTTCTATAAATGTTCCAAAGGGAGGATCAATCTTTTCAATATTTTACAATGCGTCTTGGTAAATGTAATAAGATTTCAGCCCATTCGTTTTTTTGAATTACGAAGAATTTATATTGCTTTTTGAGCACCGTTGATTCTTTTGATAGGGTTTGATTCACTTAAACAAATTCATATCAAGATTGTCACTAATTAATTCGGCTGGTTGATGGGTTTTTCGCCGTTTTCAATTTATTTGAAAAAAGAATTTAATTTTCTCTTAGAGTCAAAACCTTCTTATGAATTAAATTCGCGGAATTTCTCTGTTGAAGACATGCCCATCAGAAAGAGTCTCCAATTTTCCAGACAACATCCTTGCAATTGCGACTGGTAAAAAACTACGAATTTTGATTGCATTCCCACTTTTACCTTTCAATTTCCTTTCACATGATCGTACACATGCAATTTATCTTCCATCCTCTATCCTTCCATAATTACTCCTGTCACACCATCCATCGTTGTCGTTCGCCTCCCATGTTCCTACATGCATGGAGTCGTACACACATTACATACCCCAATCTTCCAACATTTTCACGTAGTTCAAGTCCAAGTTCATACAGCATCACTCTAGCTAGCTGCTAGCGTTCCAGCTTGCTAGCTCCTTCTACTCCAGCCGTGGAGGAAAATGCTGTAAATCACACATTTTCCCATTAAAGTACTAACTGAAATTTATGCTGACATCTTCGTGAAGTTCCGGAACGATTAAAAAGCCACATCCACGTTTTTCGCGCCACTCGAGACCTTCTCGCACTCTCCTTTCCTTCAAAGACGGAAAATGTGTACATATCGTAACACTTAGGCGCGTAGTTGTCAAGAATTTGTCTTAATTACAGTGAAAATCTATTTTTATACTTTCAACATGATGATTTTCATGGACGACGTGTAAAAAGAAAGTGTAAAATACCTCAGAAAGGATATGAAAGCGTGGAAGTTTGTCTGGCTGTCTGGCTTCCGAGATGGATGAAGTGTGTTATGTGGAAAGGTAACATGGTCGATATTTGGAGTTTGGATTGGCAAGGATGTCAAAATAGGACGAAAGCATCGGTTTTGATACTCAAGGAATATTTATATTCCTAAATACGTTAAATAGAATATTTTATCTCATCACTACGACCACTAAACAGATCATTTGATATGTGTTACATATCCTGTCCAGCCTCATCCTATTTATTCAGACGCTTAACAGAAAGGATTGACCGAATATCTCCCGTCTAATGTTAACATCCCAATCAACTTTCGCACCCTTATTTGCATCATAATTCCAGATTTGTCTTAATCGCGATAAACAACTCACCCATCACCCAACGGACCACCGTCGGGACGCAATCCTGCGTCGTGGTGACGATGGTGGTGGCATTAGTGAAATGCAGGAAATATCAACATCAAAGAGCATTGCATCCATCATGCAAATGTAGTCTTGTGAAACGCCGACTTTCCCGGGAAATTTGAGAAGACATTAAATTCTCTTGGGATGCAAAGTGCAAATGCATCCATCCATCGCGACCATATCAAAACTCATGTATGTGTGCTCGTATAATTGGTTTTGGGGAAAGTATTTCCGAGAAATGCTACCCAGGTGGCAAGGGATTAGGGCGGCGGCATTCAGATAGGGTATTAACAACACTTTTTGACAAATACGGATTGGCAAAGTTAATGTAATCGACGCGAAAGGTTTCACGGTGGAGCGGCTTTAAATGACACTTTTATTAACACGTCTTTATACCCAAGCGCATTATTTGAAATTGATATGGTTGAAGTAGGGTGCTTTTATTGGAAAGCTTAATTTTCATTTCATGAATGTGTCGATTTCTGGGAAAGTAAGCTGGTGTAATAGTCTAGACAAAATTGAATATAAAAGCCTTAAAAATTTGGTTGAAATGAAATCTGTATGGTGTTGATAGATTACCAGTAGCTTTCGTAGTTTTTTGAAAAGCGTGTTGCGTAAGAAGAGTTTATTAAGTTCATTCCATTTAAAGACTAATGAACTCAGCATAAGGCTTCAAAAATTCTTACCAACAGGTGTTTTGTCGAAATCATTCCATAAATTTATAGAGATAAATTTTAATTCAATTTATCCAGTGTTACTGGTCATAAAGTCAGAAAAGGTTGCAAAAATCCAAGAAATTAAATCAGAAACTTAAAAATTTCCATTCAAAAATGGTTTTTAACGTTAAATAAAGTGGGTCCTACTTTTGAGCCATATAAAATATTCATTAATTCCATTGTATCAACTGCAGTCTTGAGTTATTTTTTTTTTAAATCTGAATTCTTCAAAAGTTTTAGTTGATCATCTTCGTTTTAGGTTGAGTAAATTTATAAGCTTTAAGTAAGGGCCAACAATCCGGGATTGGGGAATAAGGAAGATATTGCGGATGACAACAAATGCGGCATCGTGGAGGTGTCGATTGTTGAGCGCAGGATTTCTTCTTTCTCTCTAAATCAATATCCCAAATCTACACGATAGACTGAATGTCGACATGATTTACGTGGTTACCTGTCTCGAGTAGACTAAAGCCAACGGTCATCATTAGACGGAGATTGGTTCAAGCGCCAATCGTCGCCCCAAAGTATGGTTTCAGTTTACATCGAGGGAACTTCCAACTTTCATACTGGTAGATACGAGACCCAGCTGTATTTGACGCTAAAAGGTCAATGTTAACCATTGTTTTTAACCACAACCACCACGATACTCCCTGAAGAGCCGCAACCAATCAGCTAACCATCCGAAGATGGAGGTTCATCAGCTGCCCGTGGTACCTGAGTATACCTCCAGGGTTGAGGTTCGCAGCTATAAGTTGAACTTGTTATCGAAAAATCACATATCCATTATGTTTCGGATCAAGTTTCTGTCCTAGTATTTTTCCTGAGCGATTTGATTACCCCGGGAATGCCAGTCCCCGTAGATTTCACTGGAATCGGAGATGACAGCTCAGCAATAGCAGTTGCACTAGTTTGAGTTACCTGATCAGTCTCTCCTTGGAGGTTGCACGATGGACTACAAAGATTGTCCGTTCAGAACAAGGACAGCAGCAACTCTCTCGTAAGCAGGTAGAGCAAAGCAAAGTTGTAATGCCAGCTTCCGCCAATATGCTTTGGCGAGAACTCACTCAGGTATACAAGGCTCAATTGTAATACCGCAAGCAAATGAACACGATTTTTGACAATAAAAACTACCCTGGACTATTAACAAACTGAGCCAAAGTTGATGTAGAAGTAGGAGCCAAAAAACTGCATTCTTCTCTTTTCAAGAGCCGGGCATTCACATAAGAGGTGAAGTATTTTTAGAGACTCATAAGTCTATCCTCAGAGGACACAGCAGAGCGCAGTTTCCAGTTCTTGCTACCGCTCTACATCGACGCAAGTAGTAGAAAAAGATTTCCGATTGTCATTCTGTATAATCATTTTGACAGTGTAAGATGCAAGAAAGAAATATTGATACTTTTCGACTTCTTTCTTATTGTCGTATTCAACGCAAAGAAAAAGAGCTGTTGAAACATAACGCGACATCATCCATAAAATAACATAGGAAGCATCGTGGTCAGTGAAAAGAGAGAGCAAGGTTGCGACCATTCGACGACGAAAACCTATCTTTTTTGCCTACCACATTTTTAAATAGAGATTTTCGATATTTTCCATCAACCTTATAAACGGGCCACGCATAAAGCAATCACAAAGAAAACTCATTTAGGGTTCGGCCACATTGCGATTTTACAGTCGTAACCAGCGATTTTTAGACGCAAATACGAACACACTGCGACAAGATCTCCGAAGGAACTTCAGGCATGCGCAGAACTAATATGCTCATTTGAAGGTATGTTTTTGCCAGGAACACATGCGCTAAATCATTTGTGCGGTAGGCGAGAAACTTCCATGCACGTCAGCATCAAATGTCCAAATGATGTGCGCCTGCGCGAGTATCATAAAAACTACCTACTAAACTGGTTTTAGGATAAATCGCAAATTCCTGCGACTGCCGACCTGGAAAAAATTGTCGAAAATCGCAGTGTGCGGGCTTCCATTTAACCATGTGTAACTTGCGACAGAAGTGCGGCTAAATAGTCGTAGTCTGAGGCATCCCTTAGGGTTCGGCCACATTGCGATTTTTCTGCCGTAACCAGCGATTTTCAGACGCAAATACGAACACACTGCGACAAGATCTCCGAAGGAACTTCAGGCATGCGCAGAACTAAAATGCTCATTTGAAGGTTTGTCTTTGCCAGGAACACATGCGCTAACTCATTTCTGCGCTATGCAAGAAACTTCCATGCACGTCGGCGTCAAATGTCCAAATGATGTGCGCCTGCGCGAGTATCATAGAAACTACCTGCTAAACTCGTTTTAGGAAAAACCACGAATTCCTGCGACTGCCGACCTGGACAAAATTGTCGAAAATCGCAGTGTGCGGGCTTCCATTTAAGCATGTGTAACTTGCGACAGAAGTGCGGCTAAATAGTCGTAGTCTGATGCATCCCTTAACGTAGGATGAGAGCCAACATACGAAATCAGGCCCGTACATGTATTTCTTGCCAACGCTTCAAGGTTGGTTGCCATCAGGAAAACCTTCATCAGCACTTCAGTGTTTCAGACGACAGGTTCTTATACATCCACCTAGGCACAGTTAGACCACTGCTTCCATGCCAAGTGCTACGTAATGGATAGATTTTCAAGATTACTGGAGACAGTCCACCTCGTAGATCAATGAGCTGACTCAGTCATTGAAGCGTTTTTTATAACTTGGGTCGCACGTTTAGATGCACCTCGCACTTACACAATCGTCAAAGGCAAGCAGTTTGAAGCGTTTCTGTTCTGGGTACTCGCTTTTCAGGTCTTTGTAAAAAATTTTTTTACAAAGACGTACTAGTTTCGCGACCTGTCTGTCCGTGGGTCACAGCTGATTTCCTCAGAAACTATAGAAGCTAGAATGCTCAAACTTTGTGAAAAGGTCAAAAGTGATAGTCTCTCAAAAATTAAGGCCTCAACAAAAATTTAAAAAATGTTTAAGGGGGGTCCCCCCTAATAACGAATTGGCCCTTAAAAATTTTTTTCATTAAAGGTAGTCGAGTGGGGTATCAAATCAAAGGTCTTGACAGGAACTTTTAGAATCTGAAATAAATAAATCATTTTATGAACTAGGGGGTCCAGGGGAAGGCAAAATGTACCCAAAATTTGTGTACCCCCCCCCCCTTCGTGATTGGACACCTTTCAGCCGAAAAATCAGAAAATTATCGCGAACGTGGACCTTTATGAGTACAAGGGCAACAAATACCTTAGAAATCGAAATTCGCTCAACTTTGTTAATAATAGTATGATTTGTAGATTTTACATTTTTGCCCATAAAATCAAAACAGTACCTTTGAACTTCTTGAAATTTCGCAATTATATAGACTAACATAAGAGATATATGTTCACAAAATTTAATTGAGATCGAATCATAATCAAGTGAGTTATAACCATTTCAATTATATGGAATTACACCAACAATAACACGTGTTTATGGTTGATATAGGGTTTTCCAATAAGAGGTGTTATTTTGATATTAAAAGAAAAATGCCATTTTTAATGCAAATGATCGAATGGTTATTTCATTATAAAGAAAAAGATATGCCGTTAATAGCAATAATTAACATTGAGCAAATAACCACTACGACACGCTTACAGGACCATATCCTCTTCATGAAATTTTCCATAACCAAATCGCAAAGTGGTTGCCCTATGTCCTCGATAGCCTCACGAATTTCATCTTTGAGATCTTGAATCGATGCTGGGCTATCGGCATAGGCCTTCTCTACCACGTGGCTCCAAAGGAAGAAGTCGCAAGGTGTTAAATCAGAAGATCTATTCAAAATAACACCTCTTATTGGAAAACCCTATGTATATTTAAACTTTGACTTAGGCACTTTGATTTTCTTTCAATTTTCATGAAAATTTAAGGAATAGTGTTTAACTTGAACATGTTCAATCGGCCGAGCATTCAGAAAAATCATTTAAGCTAGATCGAAATGGCGGCTGCACTGTGCTTATGAAAAAAACTGTGCATCTTTTGTATAAATTTGAACGATTTCATATCTAAGTATTGGATGAATAACTCAAGTTATCGATTCACGCCATTAGAAAACTTGTTTCTAACCCTAGGATGTTTACAAAGACCTTCTGGTAGGAGCACTCTCCTGCTTACTTAACTTGTTTATTGACTGTGAACGCACCCGGATATCACCTTACTCCTGTATTGGGCGGAGCTATTGAACGATGACATGGTTCCTTGAAGGTAGCAGTCATGTGCCACGAAGAATAACATTACTGGGTAAATGTTACGTTTTGTTATGACTCCGTTAAATTGTTAAAGAAAACCTAGGCACTTTGAGCATAGAAACAGTGTACAAAAGTACATTTAAACTCCTAGGAGAACAGCATGCATCCTTTTTATGAGTTAACACCATCTCCAAACCGATGGTTCAGCCTTTTATCGGCCCTCATAAAATGCTCAATCGTTTGTCAGAAATTTGATTTGCCATCAAAGTAACGGACAAGCAGTGAACCTTTCAACGGAACGATTAAGGCCAGTTTTTCTTGAGGCGCTTGCAGGCAAAACGAGTCGCTAAGATACCCAGTTACTGGTATGTGCTTCTGGTGCGTCGCTCCTAATTTCATCATAAACTCAACAATCACTCCATACCAAATTAAGGCCAATAAACCCACCACCACCAGGCATAGTGAAAACATACCCGCTAGCCAAATGTCATCTCCTCAACGACATGACTCAAGATGGAGTGCTGTGGGGACTGACAAGTGTTTCATCAAAGGACGTAGTAGAAGTGTAGTTCCAAGTTATCGCCACCATTCTTTATTCACACGAGTAGCAGAAAACTATTTCTGATTGTCAAGTTAGGTGTTCATTTCAACACGGTAAGATGGAAGAAATAAATACGTTATTGTTACATTTCGACTTCTTTGTTGTCGTCATGATAGCTTGTTAAAAAGTAGCGGGCAGTGTACTGAGTGTACATTGGCTACCCATTCCTGCATACTGTTTCCTTCGCTTAATTGCATCTATAGCTTGGGCAAAAATCGTTGTAAGGGACGTCCGTCTGCACTGCATGACTACTGAATGGATAATACCCATTTAAGGAAGACACCGTTATGTGGAGAAGTATAAGAAGCCCTTAGTGAGACCGGTATTAGAAGTTTGCCGCAATGATCTTGTAGTTAAACAGAAATGTCCAACGATTCTAGACTTTAACGCATCCTTGAATTGTTTTTGTTTGATGGCCAGTATAACTGAAATCGTCGCAATACCAATTGGAACCAATCAGAAACGTACCTGCTTTTGTCATTTCCTCTGTATTATAGTTTCCCTTTATGTCCGTTTGTCCTGGCACTCATTTGAGCTTCATCTGTGAATGTATCGACATTTCGCTGAACCATTAACGGCCTTTTAGGAGAAACTTTGGGAAGGTATGAGGAACTTGTTACGAATTCTGGCATACCGGCATTCTCCCATTCGCAACTTCAAATTGCCTCCTTAACATCTCTTCCTTCTTTTGGGCACATATACCTTTTTATATGTATGCTTATTTTTTTTAACCTTTACCAATTTCCCTTTAAAATTTATTTCCCCATCATCTCAATCCTACCCTCTTAGCCTATATTTTATTACAAAAAAATAAATATATTATAGTAATAATCTTATCTTTCCCACTAACAACATTCTGTTAATAACTTCTCATTAACAAAATTTCATACCTTTTCACTAACAAAACCTAATTCCTTCCTTCATACTAACTAATTTTATGCATTATCTTCCACTAACAAAATTTTATTTGTTATACTAACAAAAATTCATCCACGCTTCCCTACTAACAAATTTCATTTCCATGCCCATTAAGTTGAAGTTGATAAATAAATGCATGAGAGATCAACAGAAAGTAGCTTCCGTGGTAGCGTCGTAGTTTCTCGACCATTGGGTCCACTGGGACCCTGGGTTCAAGTTCTCCCAAGTGCAGGAAAAAACTCTTTTTGGGATATCGGCAAAATCAATTATTTCCGTGTACATGACGATTTGCATAGTAAATAAACTGTCGCGTTATTAACCAAACGCTATCATGGTTATGCAAATCATCGTATATGCAAAATGGAAAATGTTCCGTTTGTCGATATGGAAAAGATGTGAGGGTAACCGAATCGAAGTGTATTGTACAGGGTGCGCCAGAGAAACTTACTTATTTGAAAAAATTCCCGCGCGGTGAGTTAGGCGGGTAGAGGGGCGATAGGGGGCGCATCTGGAGGGGGAAGTTCCCAAGTTTGTTTCTCCCTCCAGTCGAGCGAGTTACTGTCTGGTGTGCAATGTCGGTAATGGGAATAATTGGTCCTTATTTTTTTTCAAGAAAACGAACGCGCAGTTACCGTGATTGGAGCTCGTTACAGGAACATAATCGACGAATTTTTTCTTCCAAGACTCGAAGAAATGAACGTGTGGTTTCAGCAAGATGGAACCACAGTACACACAGCACGACTTTCCCCGACCGCCTCATCGCTCTCAGAGGAGATCTCTAATGGCCGGCACGCTCTCCAGATTTGACTCCATGCGATTCCTTTTTATGGGGTTATTTGAAATCCCTCGTTTATTACGATCGACCACGGACCATAGCACACCTCAAGAACAACATTGGCGACGCCATTGCCAACATACTGATTGATATGCTGCAAAGAGTGGATACAAATTTCAAAAATCGACTTCATCAGTGTATGCGCAATGGGGGTCGCCATTTATCCGATGTCATTTTCAAGACTGCATGAACAAAAATTGGGATATTGTATTCTCAAATAAAAAAAAATTTAAAACAATAACTGAAGTACTTTTGTTTTTATTGACCTTTCAAATAAGTAAGTTTCTCTCTCTACTTCGGATTGAGGAAAAAGAATTGCGGGATTGTTCTTTTGAGGAGGGGCAATCTGTATTTGGCTTTTGAATAAAAGGGAGTTTTTTTGCGGTATCGAGGTGATTTTTATGATTTAATAATTCCAGGAAAAGTTTAGTTTAAATTCGGAAAAAAGGTGTGGACTTTAGGAAAAAGATTGTGATTTTTTCCTATTTTTTGCGATTTTTGCGTAGTGTGACTTGGATCTTATATTAAGATTTGGAGAGTGTCATTCACGAAGTATCGGAGGTTAGTTTGAAAATTCGGTTATGGAAGTGGGACAAAACAATAAGAATAAGAACAACTGGAGAATTCGAGAGAAGCGTTGTGGTGCAGATTTTAGTAATTTGTCAATAGCAATTAGACGTGAGCAATGTATTGGGAAGTGAGTTTTTCCTATCCGTGACGCCGATAATATAACATAAGTTGCAGCAAAATACGAGTTTGTCACGTTATTAATTAATTGGGGAAGAAGAAATTAGTGCGGCTTTGGGTGAAACTTATTAACTGATATAAAAAAAACAAATACAGAGATTAATTGTTCATTAAAAAAAACTATTTTGTTGGGTTGTGGAAACGGCCAGCTGTCAAATTTTTCTGCGATTACGCTAGAACGACGGGTCGGAGAGTTGGGAATGGCCGTTTTTTTTTCGTTTTTGTGATTTTAACTTTAAAATTTCATCTTCAGTGCCCCCACTATTCATTTTTTTGCATTTCACCAGGCGCTCGAACTTCTGCAAAGAAAGTACCAATCTGGTATTTTTCAATAATTTATATTCGGATTACAATAGCTTGTTTTATTATATTCTTTTTTGTGTTGGATTAGTTTATGGTGTTACCTGTATATATTAGTTTATTTTTTTTAAATTTCGAAGGGCTTTTGGGTTTTTCTTTACATTATTATTTTGCAAATAAGTTGGTTTGAATTCAAATTTGTGGTAAGTAAAACGGCCATGATTTATCGAAAGGGATAATCTCTCATTTCTCAAAATGACCTCCCCCTTTCTCGTCCTTTACCCTTAGTGTTAGTTTTATGTGTAGGGTGGCTCAGCACGAGCAGAGGTTGTCCCGGAAAATCCGCAACACGACTGAGTGCTAGCCGGCCTCAGAATGCCACCCTTGGTTATGCACCCCTCTGCTAAAACTTAATGTCTGCAATTGCGGTGACTTCCGCGGTTGCTGCAGACTTTATATCCACTTGGTTGTCACTGAAAATAGAAATATTATTTTCGAAATATATAATTGCGTTACAGCCTGTTCGCCACCTTAAGAATCACAAAACACTTCTGTTTGGAAGACACTACATTACCTTGACAAACGTAGTTAAAGCTTTAACTTGAGATCAACAGAAAATACTCCACTCACGGCTCTGTTATCCAGTTTGGAGCTATCGGTGTATGATTCTACTGCATCTATTTGTGCTGATATTACATAAGTCCATTGACTTCTGGTAGAGATTTGAGTTTCAAACTCTTTAGCCAAAGATGTTTGGGCGATAGCGTAATAGATGTCTATAGGACCAGAAATATTCTGAAGCTGGATTTTAAAATGGCCCAGGTTTGCCCTACTCCTTGGGTCACCACAATGCAGTCTTAGTGCTTTGAATATTTCATGCTATAATACGAAACCAACGAAGTGATACTAAGAGTGCTTGCGTTAGCATTTACCTACCTACCTGCTACCCAGGATTTATGATCGCTCTTCGGCTTGTGTTGGGATTTTTCTGGAGGGTAGATTGAGTGTGGATACTATGTGAGTATACTATGGTACGCAGTGCCCCTGAAGAGGCTACTTACTTATGCACTTTTTCCATCAGCTTCAGATTTACTCTCTTAAAAACAAGGAGTCACCAAAATACTCCCACATACAGTAGATGTGGGTCTATTATGACATTGTAAATCCAGGTGGTGATGCGAGGTTGTAGGCTTCAAGTTGCTTCTATGGCCATTTTGCAGCTGCATAGAGTACACAATGCCTTACATGCTTTTTCTGCAACATTATCTTTTCATACAAACTTTGAATCCAGGCTCAGTCCCGCATAGTTTACTTTGCTTTTGAGGCTTATAAGGGTTTTGGTTATTCAAAAATTTGAAGTCTATATGTCTTTGTAATACGTTACATAATGCCTTGTGTCTCTTTTCCTTAATATTATCTTGTCATAGAAACTTAGAATCCAGGCTCAGTTCCGGATAGTTTACTTTTTTTTTGAGGCTTATAGGAGTTCCATTTAGTTTTGATAATTCGAATCTTTGAACGCTATATTTCCTAGTAAAAAGCAATAGTTCAGTTTTGTTGAAGCTGACGCTTAGCCCATACTCTCAAAACCATTGCAAAAGAATATATAAAGAGTAATTTGATTTCTCTGATAAGATATAGATAAGTTTCCCTGACATAGCGATAGCATTGTCATCCTCGTACGCTATCACTTCGCATCCAGTTTGATCTAGCTTCATAAGAACTCACTGTTAAATTCCAAAATAGAGACGATAGAAATATACACTGTAGAGTCTCTTCATCAACCATCCGCTTAATACTAGAGCTACCTAGGCACGAGTGTAATACCCGGTTTCTGAGAAGCTGATTAGTAAGTTCAACAAGTTTCAAAGTTTCACATCAGCAACAATAGTAACATTTTCCTTGTTATTAAAGCCTGTGAGGCCTAAGGCTTCCTTGGTCTTTCTAACAAGGATACAGGCTCTGGGCTTATCTGATTTATCCACAGATTAGATATTTACCGATACATTGCTCTTGGATTAGAACTATATCCTTTCCATTCTTTTATAGATGAAGGAAAAGAACAGCCGATACCGCCTAAGAGTTGTGATGGTTAATTTGAAGAATTTTCAACCTTGTGCTGTCCAGATCCTCCTTACGGAATCTAATGTCCATCTCATCGTCTCCTCTTGATACAAGATGTAGAAGATCGTAACGGCCACTTATCCCAGAGGTCGTGCCAACAATACTTTTCTCCTCCGAAGCAAATGCTACTGAGCAGTCTTCAGGAGGTCAATAGAAATGCTTTTCTTTAGCTGCTTATTCCACGGAGATTTTACTAGAAGTCGGGGTTTCAGCTGGCGAGATTTGACACCATTTATTTCGACATATAATCGTATGTAGCCATACTCGTAGGCAATGGTATAATTACGGGTTTTCCAAATGGTTTGGCATCGGTCATCGGTTACCTTGCTAGTTTTGTTCACCTTCCATTCACTTGATCTGAATCCAGGCTCTGGATCTCGGTTTGCTAGGGATTTTGTGCTGGGGTCAAGCCTTTGAGTCTTGGCTTGCTTAGAATTTCATAGTTTTACATAAACTCGTGCTTAGCGGCTGGTCATACTCCATCCAACCTTGCTACTGCCATCTTTTAAAAATTAAAAAAGTTGATTCTAACAAGCTGCCAGCTTAACTCAGCGCTGATGCCAACCAGTGTCAATGCACCTTGAGGATGACCTATAATTTTCAATTAGCAAACCTTTGAAGCTATTGAGAAGCCACTTTTCACCAATTTGTAGTTTTCAGTAAGATGATGCTGTCGCTGTTACCAGACACTCTTTGTCTATTTAATGAAATGGCCTGGTTAATCCGGGGGCAATTTATGTTTTTATGTCTCCCATTTGTAGGGTTGACTTGGTTGTCTAGCCAATCTTTGTCGGTTTTGAGCTGCCAATTTTAATGGGAGCAGAGTTGCGGGACAGGTTCATTTAATTGTTTTGCCTAGTTAAGGACATTTTGGCCATTATCGGAAATTGTCCCTTATAGTTCTTGAAGGATGTTCATTATCCATAAAGGACTGTAGGGATGGTCTGCTGCCTCGGCGAGCGAAGAAAATAGGCTCGCCGGAATTGGCCTTGTCTGAGCACGCTTGAATGCTCTCGTAGGCTAGTATTGCGGTGTTGTGGGGTGCTTTCTTTTCCCCAGCAAAAAGGCCCACCGTCAAAAAATTTCGCATTCACGAATTAGAAGATAAAACGACTTGGTTTGACGGTGTCGCAGCCGAGGTAATCTACCGAAGGGGGGGACTGTTAGAAAGTGACAGACCGAGCCTGATTAACGCGCGTGGGACGTGAAAAAATTTCATCGTCAAAGTTGATATTTACGACCCCCAAATAAAAGTGGAGCATTCAGGTGGAAGCGATGCCCCCTAGCAGCCGCCCATCCGGATCAAGATCCATTATAGACGTGGCCGTATATTTTTAATTTAAATGAAAAATTCATACCAACTTAATTCGCATGAACTTTTCCCTTAAATGAAAAATAAAAATGTTCCAAAATTATGTTAAAGTGTTATATAACTGAATCATATACAACTTTACCATAAATAAGAAACCTGTGCAGTAGGCCACTCTACCCTACAAGAGCGCCTGTAGCAACAAAAAAAAGGGGGTGGGCTCACCCGACGGCTAGCTTATGAGTGGAGGGGCCAGCCATCGTGGTGGGTCCCATACCTGATCAGGGCTCCAGAGAAATGAAGAAACCGAGTTTTTCTTCAATTTACCCATTCATTCTCTATTTAATAAAATTACTTCATTATTTTATGGTAAGCATTTAAAAATTATAGAAAAAAAAAGTTTCTTCTTCAGCTAGGAAAAGAAAAGAAATGGATGAAAAGTTGGTCTCTCTGAACACAGTGCAGAAAATTAAATTAACTATCATGTCATTCAATTAACTCTTTACACTTAATACTAAATATATACATTCAGTTATTTTTGGGTATTTTATAAGTGATTGTGTGTGAAAATGAGGGAGAGCCTCCTTCCACTTCCAATTTACAATTTGATTTATACGGGGTTATCCATTTTGTGGTGGGAAAGTAAACCCTGCCATTTGACATCTGTCAGAATTCAATGTCATCCAAAGCGTGTTTTTAGGTCTTTGTAAAAATTTTTTTTACAAAGACCTACTAGTTTCGCGATCGGTCTGTCCGTCTGTCCGTCCGTGTGTCCGTCCGTCCGTCTGTCCGTCTGTCCGTCTGTCTGTCTGTCCGTCTGTCCGTGCGTCACAGCTGATTTCCTCAGAAACTATAGAAGCTAGAATGCTCAAACTTTGTGAAAAGGTCAAAAGTGATAATCTCTCAAAAGTTAAGGCCTTAACAAAAATTTAAAAAATGTTTAAGGGGGGGTCCCCCCCTAATAACGAATTGGCCCTTAAAAAATTTTTTTCATCAAAGGTAGTCGAGTGGGGTATCAAATGATTAGAACTTTTAGAATCTGAAATCAAAAAATCATTTTATGAATTAGGGGGCCCAGGGGAAGGCAAAATGTACCCAAAATTTGTGTCCCCCCCCCCCCCCCCCCCTCGCGATTGGACACCTTTTAGCCGAAAAATCTGAAAATCAACACGAACGTGAACCTTTATGAGTACAAGGGCAACAAATACCTTAGAAATCGAAATTCGCTCAACTTTGTTAATAATAGTATGATTTGTAGAATTAACATTTTTGCCCATAAAATTAAAACGGTACCTTTAAACTTCTTGAAACTTCGCTATTATATAGACTAACATAAGATATATAGGTTCATAAAATTTAATTGAGATCGAATCATAATCAAGTGAGTTATAGCCATTTCAATTATATGGAATTACACCAACAATAACACGTGTTTATGGTTGATGTAGGGTTTTCCAATAAGAGGTGTTATTTTGATATTAAAAGAAAAATGCCATTTTTAATACAAATGATCGAATGTTCATTTCATTATAAAGAAGAAGATATGCCGTTAATAGCAATAATTAACATTGAGCAAATAACCACTACTACACGCTTACAGGACCATATCCTCTTCATGAAATTTTCCATAACCAAATCGCAAACTGGTTGCCCTATGTCCTCGATAGCCTCACGAATTTCATCTTTGAGATCTTGAATCGGCGCTGGGCTATTGGCATAGGCCTTCTCTATCACGTGGCTCCAAAGGAAGAATTCGCAAGGTGTTAAATCAGAAGATCTATTCAAAATAACACCTCTTATTGGAAAACCCTATAGATATTTAAAATTGACTTAGGCACTTTTATTTTCTTTCAACTTTCATGAAAATTTAAGGAATAGTGTTTAACTTGAACATGTTCAATCGGCCGAGCATTCAGGAAAATCATTGAAGCTAGATTAAAATGGCGGCTGCACTGTGCTTATGAAAGAAACTGTGCATCTTTTGTATAAATTTGAACGATTTCATATCTAAGTATTGGATGAATAATTCAAGTTATCGATTCACGCCATTAGAAAACTTGCTTCTAACCCTAGGATGTTTACAAAGACCTTCTGGTAGGAGCACTCTCCTGCTTACTCAACTTGTTTTTAGTTTAAGGTTTTCCATTTAGAAATATAGATCGTTTAACAGTCGAAAAACGCGTTAAAATTATTAAATTTTGCTATAAACATGGTGATTCTGCTGTATCAAAATTTAAGGCTTTACGAGCCGATTACGGTCGACATAATCGGCCTACACAGCAAACAATTTCGAACACAGTGAAAAATTTCAAGAGACCGGATTAGTTATTGATATTGCAAGGCCTGTGCATCATTGCAGCGTTCGTTCCGCTGAAAATGTCGCTGTCGTTGCTCAAAGTGTGGAGGAAGACCCGTGTTCAACATTTTGGCTTGTCTTACGGCTCATTGTGGCGGATTTTGCATTTGGATTTGCATCTCCATCCATACAAAATCCAACTCACCCAAGAACTTAAGCCCCAAGACCATACACAACGCAGAATGCATGCGAATCGGGTGATTGAACAACAAGCCATTGATAACGATTTTTCAAACAAAATTTTCTTTAGTGATGGGGCTCATTTTTCGCTCATAAAATAAATTTAGATAAACAGAATTGCCGCATATGGGGCTCTCAAAATCCTCAGGTGATCGCAGAAAGGCCTTTGCATCCGGAAAAAGTGACCGTTTGGTGTGCATTATGGTCTGGTGGTGTTGTTGGCCCGTATTTTTTGAAAACGATCAAGGAAGAGCCATTACGGTCAATTCTGACCGCTATGGACGGATGTTAACCGATTATTTTTGGAGATAAATTGAAGATTATGATCTCGAGAATATGCGATTCCAACAGGACGAAGCCACACAACACAGGCTAATCGAGCACTTTTGCTAGAGAAATTTCCAGGACGCGTAATTTCCAGATTGAGCGATGTCAATTGACCCGCAAGATCCTGTGACCTAACACCTTGGGATTTCTTTTTATGGGGCTATGCGAAAGATCGTGTTTACGCGAACATTCCTCAAAATCTTGAGCAATTGAAAACCAATATTCGTGAAGTTGTGGCCGAGATATTGCCGGAAATGTGCCGAAAAGTCATTGAAAATTACCTCAAAAGGATTGAGGCCTGTAAGAGGTCCCGTAGAGGACATTTGAATAATGTTGTATTTCACGTATAATGGCAAGGCTCAATCTTTACATTGAATAAAAAATTTTGTTTCCATCTGAATATTTTATGTGTTTTCTTTAGCTTTACTTTCCCGAGTGCAATTCGCGTAACTTTACGTAGTCAGACACAGTCGCGTCGTAAAAATATTTCTTTAATTCGTCCTTGTAACATAGTCCTCACTAGCTTCCTTATTTAACTGCGCCGTAGATTTTTCGGAGCACTTTGCGTCCAAATATGTCCAACGCATTTTTGTTGCGCTCGTCACGGTCCATGTGTTATTTCTATATAACAGCACAGGTTTAACTAGTGACTCTTCTATTCAGGTTCGTTTCAAGATAAACAATATTATTCACACTTTCAAGGTTATAGTCGCCTATAGCCAGGTCGAACTGGAGCGTTCTTCCTTGTTTGATTTATGAGTTCAGTTTTCGCTTCATTAACTCATATGTCAATTCAGTTTTCATCAGATTTTTTGTTCAGACATCGGATATTGATTGTGCCATAATATTGACGTCATCAGCATATGGTACCAACGTAACGACTTGAACATTAGTTCACCTGAGGTTTCAGCTGATGTATTACTGCAATTTTAAAGAGAATTGATCCAAGCCTTTCCCCCAGTTTTAAGTCTCATTCCACTATGAACTGTTCGTTTAGCTTGATCTGGGACTCAATGTTTAACATCGTGATATTGGCCATACGGACTCGTTTTGTTGTAACGCCCAAGTTAAGCAATATTTTGTGCTGCGCATTTATACCGATACTGACATATGCTTGTTTACTGTCTACTTTCATAGCACACTTTTAATTTTCTTTCTGTGACCTTGGAAAGCACTTTATAAGACGTATACAGTAAAGCGATACGTCTATAATTTTCACACCTTATTTTGTCCCCACTTTTGTCTACAGGGCATATGCTTTTGCGCCAGTCTGCTCCTCTGACCATATTCTGCATGTTAGTCGGTAATAGAAGGTTATTTAGATAAGGACCCCCCACTTTGGAGCAGTTTTGCTGGTATTCTATCTATTCCAGGGGCCTGTTGCAACCACGGAAGCTACCGCAGTTGCAGACATTAAGTTTTAGCAGAGGTGTGTGTAGCCCGGGGTGGCATACTGAGGCCGGCTAGCGCTCAGTCGTGTCGTAGGACTTCCGGGACACCCTCTGCTCATGCTGAGCCACCTTACATAGAAATCACTAACACGGACGGAAAAAAAAGGGAAAGGGGGAGGTCATCTTGAGAAATGAAAGATGATGGGTTTAATGAGACATAGCCGTTTTTTATTTACAAATTATAATCCAAATCCAAAGTATAAGAAGAATATCAATCAAAAAAACTACTTAAAACCCCTTTCGAAATTTGAAACAACATTAAAAAAAACTAGAATATACCAAAATAAAATAATTCAAGATTATAAAGAATATAATAATCAAACTACTGGACAATGTGATACTATAATTCATAAAATATTAAAAAAAAAACAAATTTGTACTCACTTATTTCCCCGTAGAACTCCGAGCGCCCGGTGCAATACAACAAAAGAAGCGTGGGGTCGCTGAAAATTAAATTGTAATTTAAAATCACTAAACCACAAAAAAAAAACGTAACGGCCACTTTTATCCGTACTAATTGATTCCTCCACTCCGCCTACTTTCGGCAAATTTTTCTTTTTCTTTTAATTGATAGTTAGTAATGTTTTTCTAAATTCATTCCTTTCACCTCTGATTTTTTTGTTTTTTTTCACTGAATTTCAACCCAAAACTTCTGACAACAATTTTCATCTTCCCGCAATCCAAATTAACAAGATGTTTTTTTCTCACACAGTTTTCGTCTCCCCGCACTTCAAATAAATAACATCTTTTTTTTCCTCACACAATTTTCATCTTCCCGCACTTCAAATTAATTAAATCTTTTTTTTTCCTCACACCGCACAAAATCAAATTCCTTCTCTTCCTAAAATCCAATATTCTCCTCACTTTTTCAATCCTTCCACTCTCCTCCTTCGTCACTAAAACTCCAAAAAATGTTTATCCCGCACAGAAAACTCCCTTTTCTTCACCAACGAAATACTAATTGCCTCAATTCAATGAACTCAATCCAGCATTTCCCCTTCCGCAAATCAGATCCCGCAATCTTTTTCCTTTTCAAATTACCGCTGCCGCATCTGGGTAAGGTAATCGAAGTTCATTACACTTCGATTCCGCTACCCACACATCTTTTTTTCCGTATCGACAAACGCAATAGTATCCATTGTTTTGTGTATATGGCAATTTTCACAATCCAAGAAGCGCTTCATTAGATGCAAAGTGTCACATATACATACACGGAAACTATTGATTTTGCCGATACCTCAAAAAGAGTACTTCTCTGCGCTCGGGGAACTTGAACTCAGGGTTCCAGCAGACACCCGGTCGAGAACTCGCGACGTAATCAATGGAGCCATGACTTGTCGATCTCCCATTCATCAGATTAGCAACTTCAACTCTTTCTTGATGGGCAAGAAATGGAAATTTGTTAAAAGGGAAACGTGAATAAATTTTTGTTAGCATAAAAATATGAAATTTGTTAGTGGGAATAGAATTAGCTAGTATGAAGGAAAGAATTAGGTTTTGTTAGGGAAAAGGTATTGAATGAAGTTTTGTTAGTAGGAATTAATGAATGGAATGTTGTTAGAGGGAAAATTGAAATTATTAGTATATATTTTATTATTTTAATTGGAAATAAAGGAAAAGAGTAGGATTGTGATGATGGGGAAGTAAAAATTATAGGGAAATTGGAAAAATTTATAATAAAATTAAATAAATAACAAGGAAAAAGGTATAAATGCCCAAAGGAGGGTGTAGATGTTACAGCGGCAATTCGAAGTTGCGAATCGAAGGAAGTTGGTACGCCGGGATTCGCAACAAGCCTTATTTTTCTGAGGTCTGGTACTGCTGCGGGTACTTCATATCTGGATGACCAAACGGACATCCAACAACCCAAAAGACAAAAACCTAATATCTCTCTACCTAGCCTACCTTAGGACCTACCTGCTGAATCCATCCTACGTACATATAAATTAATTTCCTTCGATGCATTCTTTAGACACTGAAGATGAGTCAAAGGGGTCGAAACGCATCTGCTCACTAAGCAAGACAAGGTCCGACGTCTTTCTAGAAAAAAATTAAAATCATAGCATACGAGTACAGAATTTAAAAAATTGTCGCGTGTTCTAGTTCACGGCCGATCATTTTAATGTTCCGGGAAAGTGAAAACGCACTGTCTTTTAAATTTAGTCAAAAGATTTTGTTTACGAAGAATGCACAATAGTCGATTTCACTATTTTATGAATAATTAAAATGTTATTCACTTGTCTATAAATTTATATTCCAACTGTCTATTACTAAAATCACTTCACAATCAACCAATATCGCCTTTAATTCGCACTCCACACTTATCGAAGTTTTACTATCGCGGTTTTACTATCCCTTATTCATTCAGTTCGGCTTTATATAGAGTCTCTAGACATTCAATCCATTTCTCGTACATTGGCGAATGTTCTGACGAAAACTACCTGGAATATTCGAGCAATTCTGAATGGCCGCAGTGACGTCACTTTCAGATATTCATCATGCTTGGTGGGTTGTTGTGCTTTCGAGTACATTCGTTTATTGATCATGATGTTCTTAATAGTTGCGAAAACAATTGCGAAAGTAGCACGCAGAAATATTTGCACATGTGACAATATATTAAATTGATTTTTCAACCAAATTTTATTTTATTTATTATTGAAATTGTAAGTTGTAAATTTTATTATTGAAAATGGAATGTAAATAGTTTTTGTGATCCTAAAACTTTTAAAATGGACCTAGAAATTAAAAAGCACTAACTGTAATGTTGAATTACTGAGTAATAAATGGCTTTCAAGCTTTAAAACATCTCAAACTTCCTTGTTCAATATTCAGGTTTTAAAACGCCCATCAAAACAAAATTTCCTGTCCATTTCCAATTAGACCTTCCTCCAATATAAAAAATAAAATAAAGAATGCATTTTCAAACTGCTAATAGCTTTGTATTCAAAAACTGCTTTTCCCCCTTTCAATTGCTTTTATGATCCATTATCCCTTTAAATATCCTTCTCCTCCTTTTCCGCCCCATGTTTCATTTCATGTTTTTAAATTTACGACATACTATTCAATAACTAGCAATTTAACATCAGGCACATTGTCGTGTGTCGTTTAGTCTATAAATTGCTATAAATTTAATGGTAGACACCACATAAATTTTTTTAATGGATGAATAAACGAACAGGATAGGAATAATCGTATGAAATGAATAACTCAATCAAAAGTCTACTGAATTCATTTCGTTGGATATCCAAAGAAGTAAATATTTACCTAAATCGTGTTGTAATACCAGTCGTCATTTGAATTGTCTTTTCTAATTATCTATAAATCAATGATATACGAGTATGGCAGAGTTTTCGTCTTGGGTTGTTAAATTGAAAGTGATAGAGAGAATATGAGATTTGAACGCGTTGGTGCAATTGGTATGTTAAGCATACGAGTACTCGAGGATAATTTATGATGTCAAGTATCTCTTGCCTTGTAGCTAAGAAAAAGAGCAATTAAATGTTTCCGTAGGAACTCCAACCGTAGGGATAAGTACGGATGAATCAGATTAATTGAATCGTAGTGATTCTAAGACTACGATATTATAATAAGTTAATTTTTCTCTTGTAGTTTTTATACAAAGGAAGGGGCTTTACGAAAAATATTACCATACATCTTTATCTTTTTCATAATTGAGACTACTACTATTTAATGCCCCAGAATGTCTTTTTTATAAATTTTTTCTTTTGCTTTTTAAAAAATGTATAGCGGGTAGCTATTATTAAGTAAAATTTTAAACAAATTCTGAATCAACTCACGGCTCTTCCTTTAAATTTCAAGCAATTAATTTTGGATAATCTTAAAAAATATCATATCACAAATGAAGATGCTGTTCAGCTCCGTCAGTTTTGAATAGCCATTAAAGTGTTTATTTGTATAATAAAAAGCATGCTTTAATGCATCTCAAATATAATAAAATGCCAAAAAGTCAAAAATATCCGGGACCCTCCACAATTCCTTGTAGCAACGTTCACAGTCCTCACAGCCCTCTGTTCACATTATCACTCTTCGACTCCCGACATAACACCAACAAAAAATACTTCAATGTCCAATTTTATAGATTTTCCTGTACGTGACAAATAAATCTCAATGACATACATACGTGTACCTTGAGCCATTCGGAGTGTAATATATTAAACATTTCCAGCTGAGTGCAATAAGCAATATACCAATCGATCGCACCAGGCGCCCAGTTCCCGAAAATGCTGTAGGCTCCGCATTTCCTTGTACTCCCACGCACGCGTTTCCGTGGAGATACTCGTATGCTTCTTCAACGTATGAATGGATTGGGCTGATATGGGCAGTCAAACCCAGCGTGATGTACACGTATGATACATGCGAGTATGCATCAGGAAACAAGGAGAAAGCTTGGATGTTGATGAATGAAGTTTAAATTTTAAATTTCATTAAATCTTTTATGGGAAGCATGTACTCGTACGATTATGATTGTTTTGTGATGGTGGAAGGATTATGATTGACGATTCTGATATTAAATTTCATTTAAACAAAAGAACCCTAAAATTATGCTAGTTTGAGAATTACGAAGCTGTTTTTGCAAGATTTAAAAATGGGTTATGGGATGAAATGTATACTTACTCTTCGAATTTTATTTTGTATTCATATCATTTATAGTGTTTTTTTATCTTTTCCAGGTAAGCATCTTTGTTCTTCGACAATAGTAAGTAAATATATGCAACGAAAAACTCTGAACAGGATATGCTTAGTTTTTAGGATAGCTGCACGAATCTCCAAAACTTCAAAGTCAAAAGCGCTTTATTTAATACCAATCGTTATAAATTTTTAAAAGAACATAAAGCAAATTCAAACAATAAAACTATAAAAAACTTAATGGCCCAAATGGCTCTCTAAATTTATACGTTATCAGTTAAACACCTTTAATGAAAAAAATACACTAGCAAATTTAAATTAATTAAGATGATTAGATATTTTTTGATTCAATTGGAAAAAGGAGAAAAAACCAACCAGCATTATTCAAAAATTACTTATACTACTAACACAACAATGAACTTATATCCTATACCTAATATGTTACACCCTAATTCTAAAAAAGTTCAATCAAAAAAAAAAAAAAATTACCTTATATTGAAACCTATACCTAATTTTTAATACAAATAAACAACAATACTAGATGTAGCAATAATGAGATGAATCTAAAAAACAAAGTATCGAGAAAAAGCACAAAAACAGAAAATAAACACGAATAATTTAGACATTGTCATTCAGCCACCAATACCTAGATTGTTCCATCTCAGCTCGACCAGCCTCAACGAATCTAGCAAATGAGTATCTCCATTGGAATTGTTGGTCTCGTGAACTCAGATTCGGAGGATATTTTATCTTCTTATCGGTGGCCCGTCGATATATGTGATATATGATTGGGACGCCGTCAGAATCAAAAACATCGATTCATGTCCAAATACACGAATGCTTCTGGAGGAACGAAGCCAGTACTGAGGCAAGTCACAATATACCCGTCTGTAGGGTGGAACGGCTGTGAAATCCAAGGGTTTTCACTCACAGTTACAGATCTTACGATATGATTCCGAAGAAGTTTCAATATGAAGATATCGACTCTTGTCACTTGAGCGGTTTCATAAATTTTTCTATTCGATATATAGAGCTTCCAATCCGTCTCAGGCTTTCTGTACAAACCAGTACATGCACGAAGACATTTCCTTTCGAAAACTCTTAATCTTTCCATTGTACTAGCACTCTGATTGTACCAGATCTGGCATCCATATGTCAAAACTTGACTAACCAGGGTCTTGTAACAAACAACTTTGACTTTTTGATCAATGTTTCTGGAATCAAAGAGTCGCCGAAGAGCCATGACTACTTTTTTGTGCTTTACTGAGCATGATTTTGACATGTTCAGTATAGTACAGATACTGATCGAGATGAACACCGAGGTATCGAACACAGGATTTATGTGGAAACCGTTCTGAACTACCCTCACCAGCCATAATGTGGAAATCCTTCCAATTACGTTTCAGGTCTTGACTGGCCCCCTACAGCGTTGTCCGAAACAAAATTGTTTCGCACTTCTGCGCATTGAGTTTCATTCGCCAATTGTCGGTGTAGAGCTGCACATAATTAAACATTTTTTGAAGGTTGCTCTGAACTATTGTAGCTTTTCGGTCTGCCGTATAGATGATCAGATCATCAGCAAACGCTATCAATGATCGCGTTGGCGGGACATTAAAATCAAAGCTGTTCAATAGCTTGCGAATGAAGATTGAGAAAAGCAGGGGCGCAGTAACTGTTCCCTGCTGTAGACCATTCAAGATTCGCGCATTGTTGTCAGATTTCCATCAGTTACAACTAATGATTTCCCGTATAACATATTACACATCATGGTGACAAGGTGTCTAGGGAACCTGTCCTAAAAAAGTTTGAAAACTAGTCCATCTAACCACACCGTATCGAAGGCTTTCTCCATATCAATGAGATATGCTCCAACACATTATTTGTTGTTTAGTTTCCAACAGATGTCTGAGGTTACTTTCGTTATTGCATGTATGGTCGAATGCCTGGCACGAAAACCAAATTGGCGATTCGGCGTGGGCGTTTAATGCTCTGTTGAGTATCACTTCAAACACTTTGCTGATGTTAGGCAGCAAGCCAATTGGGCGATAGCTTTTAGGGCATGAAGATTCTTTTCCTTTCTTCAAGATCGGAAATACCGTAGCCTTTTTCCACTCATTTGGGAAATATGAATTGTTCAACTTGTTGTTGAAGAATATGCAATAATTCCTAATAGCAACCTCAGGCAAATGTCGGAGACCTATATATGGAATACCGTCAGTACCACATGATTTTTTGTTGTTTATTCTGCGAAATATGAAACACAAGTCTTCATAGCTGACAAAATAATCAATAAGATTCAAGGTCGATATGAGGTCAGATGTTAATGTTTCATCGAAATGAAGAATTGATTGACCGTTCAGGCTTCATTTGAAGTCGGAAACTTTTGCTTCAACGACCTCTGAAAATATTTCATTCCCTCTCTCTGGGTTTGGCGGATGAACCAATTCAAAATGTGTTCCAATCAGGGCAAGTTTCTGCAATCCATCACATATAATCCTGTTTCCATTTCGATCCGGAGTCGTACTATCAATTTCGATACCAGCCCTATCGAGAAGATTTATCTCATCACTAGCGACTTCAAGATTCGATACCTTCACTCGAGACTTTCTGCAGAATAAGCTATTCACTTTCGCGAAAACGCCATCTGGGTCCTGTGGGCTAATACCCCTTAGTTTTTCCGCTCATTGATCGCTGACCTCACCCCTGAAGTATGAACGGATTTAGTTCCGGACATTCTTCAGGTGTAATTTCAACAAAGCCAACGAGGCATGGTTGTAGTCCAAAAATCGTCGATAAATATTGTTGACGCGTGTGAGAAGAAGGCTTTTCAATCTTTTCAACCTTGCGATGGTTGATGTTTCATACCCTTCCATATTCCATATCTTTTCAATCGTTTCCAACGTCAGCTTCGCTAACTTCGACAAATAGAGATCTATTTCATCGTCAGTTAGATTTCTGTTATTAGGAACCATTGAGCAAGCGTTGCCATCATCAGAAGGGGGACATTGCTTCTGGTACTCCCGATTAAACTTCTTTTGAAACTTTCCCCAGTCTGTTTTTTTGAAATTCAACCGATGGTTTTCATGTTGGACTGGAATGAGGAAGAAATCATCCCTTTGATGATTGATTTCCATTACGATTGCCTTATGGTCGCTATCGTAGGGAAGCACCTGCAGTTTCCCTTGAGGACTATTAAAGCTGAATTCAAGTCTTGCGTCAGCAATGCAGAGGTCCAAATATGAATTTGTCCGAGGGTATGTTGGAAACTCCGACCCATATAGGTTGCACCTGTATTCAATTTGGTTCTCTGTTATCCATGATTTCAGGAATACACCTCTTGGATTATTGGTGGCGTTCAGCCATGATGTATGCTTGGCGTTCAGGTCACCAGCAAAAATATAAAAATTATGCAGCCTGTTCAATTCGAGTATTTCAAACAAGGAATTGAGTTCCTCCTTGAATCTGAGAACATTTTGACCAGTTGCATAGGCAGAGATAACGAAGAGGTTATCCCCACCTGCCAGTGAAATTTTGATGACGGACTCTTCAAGAAATTCGAAGTTTTCGAATTCGACTTTTCAATATTTTGGAAACAATAGGGTCTTCTAACCAATATCCCGGTGCCACCTCCCCCATCACCTATTACCCTTTCGTTTCTTACGAGTGCAAAATCTTTGAATTCCATGGAATGCCATGAATTGAGGTGGGTTTTAGTGAGAAGTATGATGTCAGGCTGTTGCTTAACAATAAATTCGAGGAGATACTCACGTCGCTGTATGGCAACGATAGAGTTGACGTTGATTGATATGAGGCGAAGCCTATCCATGGGAATATGGCTGGATGACAAGTTATTATTAGGCATTTGAAAGACCTAAATGCTGAAAAGCAAAGGTAATTTTTGAATCTTGTTTGTCGATGCTCTCCGATAAAGTATTAAGTTGCTGGTAAATTTTGAGAAGCAGCTCATTATTGCCACTTACATTATTTACATTATTTCCAGCATTTTCTGCTGGTCCTCTAGCGGCGAGTGCAAATGATACTCCGGGCTTGACGAAGTTGGAAGGTATGATATTACGGTGTACTTGTGTTTGCTTTGGAGCAAATTTAACTTTTGCATCTTGATATCGGGAGCATCCTCGATAAGATACTGGGTGGCCAAAAACACCGCAGTTAACGCAGTATAATTTTTGTTTAGGCTCAGTCTGAGCCAATTTGCACTCACCGGGAGCATGAACGTCCTTGCATTTAACGCAACGATAGTGCATAGCACAATTGGCAGCCGAATGTCCAAATCTTTGACACCGGTAACACTGGTTGACTTCTTTTTTCTGGAGGCGTTCCCACCTCACCACTCTGAAATTCAAGTACCTTATTTGTTGAAGGGCACTTGGACTGCTCTTATTTGCAATTTGTACCAGGTAAAGTGGTAAATTCTTCTTTTCTATGGTCGACCTTCTTGTCGCAAAAGCTTTGACTGAAACAAAATCAATATTTGGTGCAGCTTCCTTGAGCACTTGAAGAAGATCGACCGTATTCTCTCCGCTGTCCAAACCCTTCAACAAGAAGGTCTGATTCTTTTCACTTTTTGGGGAGTAGGTGAAGTGTGGAACCTCCCCAGAAATCAGCGCATCTTTGGCTGACTTGAAATCAACCAGTAATTTCGTCCTTATAGTTAACTTTTCGGCATTAACTCTTTTGATTTCGAAATTGGCCAGTTTATTTTCGGCTGCCAATAGCCGAACCATATCTTTCCCAGTTTGTCCGAACACGTCGATTGGCGGAATTTTTCTGTCTTGTTGGAAGCTTTTTCATAGGAACCAGCAGAACTGCGGGCTGCTTTTTTCTCCTTATTTTTGTTCTTTCAATATTGAATAAAATTAAAGTCATTATCTTGATTAAAATTACCTCCGATGTTTTCTTCAATTTCCATATCTTTGGTTAATCCCTCCAGCGCTGCAAAATAGTTTTGGCTCTCGTTGGTGCCACCAGCGCTTAGAACTTCTTCTGGAATTGCTTGATTTGTACTTTTCTTCGGCTTTGTTACCTGTTGCCATTGATTTTGTGGCTGCGTCTTTTGAGGCTTCATCGCTTTCTTGAAGAGATCCTTGAGAGACTGTATCTCTTGCCTTAGTTCATCATTTTCTTTCTGCAATTTGGCCATTTGTTGATTGTCCGCTATTATTTGCAGCTTGCACCCTCCATCTGCGGAGTTTTCTTCGTTATGTTTTCTTTTGGTGATTATCGCCAGTTTCGTATTCGTCGTTTCCCCAGCTTGCCCCAACGGTGGGAAGCCGTCGGGCTCCTCCATACCAGCGACGAAGTTTTCTTTGGTAATTTATTTTTCGTTACCAATCGAAGTAAAAATATTCGATCGAAATTTCCTGCGTCGATTATTTCGACAATATAAGATTTTTTTCCGATAAAAATTAACTTCGGACTAACGTTTTTAAAAAATTAATTTAATTTTTGAAAACTTTTGACAGGAGCGATTTAAAAGACGTCTATACGCAAGGATTTAAGAATGGGTTATGGGGATGAAATGTATACTTACTCTTCAAATTTTATTTTGTATTCAAATCATTTATAATGTTTTTTATCTTTTCCAGGTAAGCATCTTTGTTCTTCGACAATAGTAAGTAAATATATGCAACGAAAAACTCTGAACAGGATATGCTTAGTTTTTAGGATAGCTGCACGAATCTCCAAATCTTCGTTTACAGTACCTTGAGACCGGGCTACTGTGTCAATTTTTTTTACATATCCGTATAAGGCGCTATAGTTTTTTGAATTTAATGATAAGTTTTATGTATTATTGTTTCAAAGAAACTCAAGGATATGATGATTTATATAAAATTGACTAATTGAAAAAAAAAAAATCCTGAATCACCCTATATTTTGGAAGCTTAGCTTCCTTTAGGAGGTTCTAACAAAAAGTGCGCAACAGGAGTGAGCGCCGAAAAAGCGTACCGAACGGAAGTAAGACAAACGCAGTAAGCTAATTAAATAAACGTTTAAATGAACGCGCTGAGAGAACCAATACTGTAGAACCAAACAAATAATGGGTTGTTTTAACGATTTTCACTGTTAAAAGTCATCCAACAGCATAAACTGTTGAATTAACAGCATTCTTCCAGTTATTGATCTACGAACGGATCCTTTGTTGAAAAAACGGTAGCAGCTATCGATATTAATACAGATAATTAGGTAATTATTTAGTTTAAGTGCCATACTCCCGATTTTTTTGAAATTTCAGTATGTTATACAGTTTTTCATGCTGAGAAAGAATATATATATATATATATATATATATATATATATATATATATATATATATATATATATATATATACATATTTATATATATATATATATATATATATATATATATATATATATATATATATATATATATATATATATATATATATATATATATATGTTGGGCGCGGTAAACATTCCTTTACATAGTTTTTAATTTAGAACATCGTTTTAATATTGTGAAAAGTTGTTATTTTGCACATACTTAATGTTGGAGAGGATTGAGAGTGGGGGGGTTGTTGACGTGTCTCAATAATTAATCGGCCCTGTATTTGATCGGATGAATGCATAAAACTGTAGATTCATTTTTGCTATGTTAAAGTAAATGAAACATGTTAAATGTACTCACTATAGTGTGTATATATCTCTTTTTAAGCTTAATAAGAGAATCATTAGCTGTACCTATAGAGTGTTTTAATTTTTAGGCGACGAATACCTATAAGCCTGTATACAAAACACAAATTAAACAGCCAGCTTCAAATACTAAAGAACAAGAAGAAGACGACATAAAACATGGAGTGAAATCACAACAGTAATGCGGAAACACAGAAAATACCGATTAACAGCCACGAGCAAAACCTTCTTAGGAAGCTATGAAAAATAAGATTACTCTACTCGAAAAAAAAAATTGGAATGCTTTGAATTCTGCCAGGGATACTATGCCAAGCCGTGTTGAAGTTGATAAACAGATCATAAAGTTGCGCGGAGAATCAAAGACAGCAAAGTAGTCTTTAAATAGGAAGATTCAAAATGCCGTTGCCCAGAAGAAACACAGAGATGGTGTGAAAAGAAAATTAGAAGATATTTGTCTTGAAAATCCAGAAATTAAAAAAAAACTATCCCTGAGGGATTCGGTGGGACGTCCTAGCCTAGAAAATGATCAACCATTACTATTGAAAACAATTGCGGATATTGCTTCATTTCGGAGTGCAGCAGATGATAGAAGACGAACGGATTCTATTCGCAGTGTAAAAACTCACATGAACTACGTAAAATAGGATTTGAATTAGTCGAAGTGGACATATCTTCGTTTGATTCCCAGAAAATCTAATTCTGCAGAGGGAAGAAGATATGTGTCGACGGTCCATGTTAAGCCCACTCGGGCTCAGGCTGATCACCACAAAAGCCACTTAGATAGCAATTTTGCTGAAACATCAATTCATTATTTGGAGAACATAGCATCCATACTTTGACCAGATCAAGTATTTTTCATATCTCAAGACGATAAAGCTCGAGTCCCTATTGGTGTTACTGCGGCAAATAAGCAAGACCTCTTTTAATTCGCATGGAATATAGAATTAAATTGCCTGATCACGTTGTAATCGCTGAGCGACATAAATTAATATCATCAGTTTATGCTGGTATCCAAATCACTTCCAGTATGTTAGGACAATCGCAAGCCGTTGGATATTGTGGACCAACAAACATCGCTATCCGAAGTGGAAAGCATAGTTCATCTACTGCTAATACTCATGCTCAGGACTTCGAGACACTTCTCGAACTTGAAGAGTTTCAAGCGTTAACTAAAACTGACCATGGATTGGTAAAACCAGTGGTAATCATGACGAATGATGGAGTACCAGATGGAAATCCACGTTATCAAAAAGTTATAGGTTTTGCTATACAACACTTTAAGCGACATGATCTCGATGTATTGTTTTTAGCTACCAATGCTCCTAGCAGAAGTGCGTATAAAAGGGTAGAGCGCAGAATGGCTCCTCTTAGTGGGGAACTGACTGGTTTGATATTGCCTCATGATCATTTTGGGTCTCATTTGGATGCATGTGGCGTTACAATTAATGAACATTTAGAAAGATCCAATTTCGAGTTCGCAGGAAATGTGTTAGCTGAAGTATGGAGTTCAATGGAAATTGATGGCTATCATGTTACTGCAAAATATCTTGGGCCGGGCGAACAAGAACTTCCTGAGTTCCCAGACGTTAAATGGTATTCCGAACATGTGCGTGAATGCCAATACTTGCTTCAAAATGTAAAATGTAGAAACATAGAATGGAGTCGTCCAAGAAGTGGCCTATTTAGATTACTAGACAACAGGTTTCTTCCACCACCAGTAAAAGTAAAATAAATAGTTGACGACTTGGTTTTGGATGATAGAGGGCAATTTTTCAATCTTCCAGTCAATTTAACTTTACGCTTAAATGCTTCACTCAAAGATTTCCTGCAAATGCCCTACGATTGTTTTTGTCTGAAGGTAAAATTGAAGCTATCAAATCGAACATGCAAAACGTGTGGCCTTTATCATGCTTCCGTCAAGTCACTAAATCGTCACTTCGAGAAGATCCATAAAAAAGTAAGCAGCCACACTGATATGAAACTTGGGCCTATAAGAGTCGATGCTCGTCGTGCTAATGAACTAATGTGCATTATTCAAAATTTAGAACACCGATGTTGACTGGCTCGGTGAGAACGACGTTCCAAAATCGGATGAAAGTGAGCAGACATACAACATTGAGCAGCAAACATCCAATATAATCGAAAACTTTCAACCATGGATTCGGGTGTCATATACTGAAAACTGTTAATTGGAATTAATACATATATACCAAAAAATTTAAAAGAAGTTTGTTTTGTTCATAATATCACTTATGATTATAATCTTGGTACCTACCTCCCTCCATGTTGAATACCATGTCAATAAAGTTTGTTTACATGAATATTAAGTCCGTTAAAGTTCTCTATCCTAAATATATTTTTTTAGTTCTATTATTATCACTGCTGCTCATGAATAAATAAAAAAACAGGATACATTTAAAGAAAAATGCATAAAACAACATTTACGTAACCGTGGGAGGGGGAAAAGAGCTTAACTTAGTTTTGCTGACAAGGGGGATGGGGGGAAGGGGTAACTAATTGTAATAAATCTGCTTACGTAATACATGAACAACCCCTTACGACTGAAATTGCTTTGAGCATGTAAAAAAACTCAAAAATTCGAATGCTATTTTTTCGATACTCCTTCATGGACGGAAATTTCCTGTTGAAACAGACGATTCTACGTGGCTGCTTAGATTAGGATTTGCAACACCATATACATTTATTTGCATTGGACGGGATGAAGATATAGTTAAGTTGTCATCGCGAGCATTTTCCAAGTGTCTAATCAGATATTTTGCGAATGCCCATTTGCTTGAAAAGCATTGGAAACAATTTTTTCGATAAGATTTGAATATCCCAAAAATTTTTGAGTTTAGATCAGCTTTAAAGAGAGTGAGCAGATTTTTTGCTGTTTTTAATTTCTTTCTACACACAAACCAAAGAAATATTTTGTGTATTTTCCATAATAGTATTTAAATGAGATATGAATCCACTCACTTTTGGCTGATTTTGTTGTACTCGGTGTCAATTTCAAAGAAAAATTTTTGGTTCAAAAGCCAAACGCCACGGATATTGCAAATGGAAAACTTTTAAAGTTTTAAAGCAAATATCTGGCACTGATAATAACGATAGCAACTTCAATTTAACTCCATCAGTATAAACTAAATATTCCACTATTTTTGCGAACGTACTTCCAATAACAATTAACATTGGTTTAAGATTTAGATTTTCTGTAACAAACCGTTGTCTACACTCGTGTGAATTAACGTATCAAATAAATCCGACCATAGCCTCCCGGGTCGTTGGTTTTATTACTTATTGATCTTCGTTATAACGCCTAGTATCTCCCTTCTTCTTCTTCTTCTTCTTCTTAGCACTACAGCCCCTCTCAGGCCTTCGCTTCCTGCAAACAGCGCCTCCAACTGTCTCGGTCCGTTGACCGGGTCTTCCGTCTGACGTACTCCAGAGCCAAATTGAATAGTAATGGGGCCAGCTCATCTCCCTGCTGTAGTCCGATATTTGTGTCAAAGGCATCGGTGATTTGGTTATTTATGTGGACTTGAGAGGTCGTCGACGTCATTGTCTTTTGGTAAGACGGACTTATTTGGCTGGAATGCCAAAGCAAAGCATTATTTGGTACAGTACGCTACGATAATACTGTCGTATGCTTGCTTAAAGTCAACGAAAATTTCGTGTACGTCCATGTTGAACTCCCAGCATTTTTCAAGTACCTGCTTGACCGTGAACAATTGGTCTGTTGTTGATCTACCTACCTTAAAACCACCTTGATACTCCCCAATTATACTCTTGGTGTATGATCCGATTTTACTTTCTAAGATTTTAGAAAATATTTTGTACGCCGTACAAAGTAGTGATATGCCTCTATAATTTTCGCACCGTAGCTTGTCACCTTTTTTGTGGATAGGGAATATAATTGATTGGCTCCACACTTTCGGTATATGTTCTTGTTGCAAAATGTACTGGATGACTTTGTGAATAGCTTGATGAACACTACTGCCACCATATTTGATGAGCTCCACTGGAATCTCATCAATGCCCGGTGCTTTATTATTCTTTTGGGCTTTGATGTTGTAACAAATTTCATCCATAGTTGGTGGGACCAATGGAAGCTCTCCGCAGACATCTATAGGCTCCAACGTTCTGGAGCTGTGCAGAGGATTAAGGAGGTTATTGACCTATGATGCCCATCTTTCCTTAATCTTGATTTCATCAGCGATGATATTGCCGCTGTCATCACGACAGAGCGTGATTTTGGGCGGTTAACCACGTTGCAGGCTTTTCACTATTTTGTATGCTTGTCTTGTGTTGTTGCTCGCTAAACTTACATCTATACTTCTCAATTGGTCGTTATAGTATTTTCTTTTTTTTAATCCTGATTATCTTATTTGCTACTCTTCTGATATTTTCATAGTGTTCTCTCTTTGTCCTGGTTTTCCATCGTTTCTTCGACTTTTTCTTCGGTCGGGGCGTGAACATTAATCAGCCAGATTTTGAAGAATTTCGCTTTTATACGGATCGCACACAACCGTTGATTGACTGCCTTAAAATCAATAAGGTGCGATTTAAACTCCCTATCCACAATGAAGACCACTCCAAATTCTTGTTTTCCTGTAGGCTTCCCACCTTTAAATATTGTGTGCTATCTCATGTCTTGAATGTCGATTCCAGTCCGATTTGTTTCCTTGACTGCCAGTCTTTTTAATTGATATTGACTGGCCTATTGTAAAAGGTCCTTAACAGCGCCAGGGTAATTGACATTCCAGGATCCTATTCCCTTGGCCTTTTTTTCGTTTGCGAGGTCGTTGCCGTGTGTACAATCCATTTCGAGGCCAATCTGCTGGTTTCGAAACAATTAATCTCCCTTTTCTCCTAGAAACTTACATGTTTCTTTTCGGTACTGGAATGCATTCCTCCATTTATCTTTAATCTCTTCAACTGGACTATCGTTAGGAATGATTTCATTCCTTCAGTCAGGTTTTCATCAATCTTTAAGCTGGAATTTTCGAAATGAAAATCTATGGCTGCCTCTTTTGACGAAATGTTTACTGGCTTTCGGTTTCTCCAAAAATTAAAGTAGCTATCGTAAATTTTCTCACATGACTTATTTGCTTTGCCTCGATGGCCGAAGTAAGTAACCTCAATTAAAAGAAAATCGCAATTAATTGCAATCAAACAAATCAACCATACCGTTGATTCGCTGAGTAAACCTGCGCAAATTTTATTGGCAATGGTTTCGAAATCGTTCAATAAAAGTTTTTCTTTGGATGCAATAAAATGATCCACCACCGAATCGCTGATAATTTGCTGACTATGGGGCGCTAATGTCCTATTTTGTTGAAAATATCTTAGAGTATCTTGTCCCCGAGGTGAAGACTTGAGAATGCTTTCAATGTCAACCTATGATTTAAAAATGATTTTAATTGCAATAAAATTTGGCAATCTTACCCTTACTTCTATTGGTGACTTGCTTCCACTTTCCCACGGTACAGGTGAAATCGAAATTGAAAGAGTCGATGATACCTACCTTATATGACCTGATCCGCTTGAAAACATATTTTAACGTGGATGTTGCATCATCTTCTTCGCCAGACTATGTAAAAGAAGTAGCGTAAGTCCACCAACATGAAAGCTTTATAATAAATTGAGTAAGGCATTAGCTTCAGATTTAAGATTTAAGATTTAAGATTTACTCACCGTGCCCGTTTCCGTGACTTAATTTTTTCCCTTAACTTTGCCCTAGCTCCAATTTGACTCGTTTATGCAGTGTTTTTCTTCAAAGCCAGTACCTGGACCTGCAAAGTAAAAAAGGAATGAATACATCAGTACCCTCATGTTTTGATTAACAACCTGAAAGAAGTTTAAAACTGCGATTGGTTAGGGAAGCAAATAGACTTAACCAAGCGCAAAAATTGGAAAAACTGAGTTGAGTGTATCATGTTTCCGTTATATCGTTTCGCGCTCACTCTGGCACTATAATAATAAACGAGAAATGCTGCAACTAATATCTTCAACTTTGTGGAGCTTAGTTCAGTCTGGCTGGTCTTCGGTCAACTTCATTTACCTTTGAGAGTATTGTATACCTCGTTTCTCTACTATGGCTATATCTATCGACATATGTAGATTCACCATCGATATATTTGCATGCCGAAAATTAGTTGTAGAGCATTATTTTCGACATATCACTTGTAGGAATCGAGCAGGTAAGGTTCATGAAGCTAGAAATAAGAAAATATTGAAATGCTACTGGATTGTAAAACAAGAAAAACAAGTTGGGTAAACAGACCTACGCTCATGTCAGAAGGGTTTTGTATTCAATTTACAAAATGCAGTCACCAGATCGAATCAAATCAAGAAACATGTCAAAGACGATTTTATTGGAGAAAATATGAAATATGAAGATCATACTATTATTAACAAAGTTGAACGAATTTCGACTTCTGAGGTTTTCGGTATTGTTATACTCATAAATATCTCCCTCGATAATTATTTCAGATGTCCATCCGCGACGGAGGAAACACATTTTTCATGTATTTCCCCCCTGTGTCCCACTGAAGCAAAAACTGACAGTTTAACAACTGTTTTGAAAAGCTCCCATGAAAAATTTTATTTCATACTCATATCGGCTACGTTTAATGAATTTTTTTTTCAGGGGCCGCTCTCCTGTACTGTTATCATCGATTAATGGCCAATTTTTACGAATCCTAGAATGGTTACAAAGCCCTTTTGCTAGGAGCTCTCTCCCACCTGCTTGACTTGTTTCACTTATGAGTATTAATTGTAGGTACTCATCTTCAGTCGTTCATTAAATTGAATCAAGTGTTCAAAGCATGCACCTTAAACGTTGAAGCTGGGGGAAAAATAACTCAAAATTATTCAATCTTCGCATTTGATACCTCCGTGTTTTACGATTACTCATACCACCAGCTGAACCGATTCTCAAAGATATTCATAACACCTATCATTCCTGAAATTTTCATGCAAATCCTAGCAAAACTGTAGTGTCTGAGTCGGTAAAAAGCGCATGTTGCCATAGTAATAAATGCAGCGCATATTGTTCCATAGTAATACAGGAAAATTCAAACCGCTATAACTTCGCTAAATATGATTCAATCTTTATGAAACTTTCAGAATAGATCAATCTTATAAAAAGACATCTACATGCTGAATTTCATTGAATTTAAGGGTACCGCTAAGATTTTATTCAAGAAAACGTAAAATCGATAAATCATACTATTACTAACAAAGTTGGGTGAATTTTTACTTCTCACGTATTTGTTGTTGTTGTACTCACCAAGGCCTACATTTCTGATTTTTTTCAGATTGTTCGGATCACAGGTGTCCAATCGCGAGGGGGGGGGACACAAATTTTTCGTGTATTTCCCCTCCCTGTGCACCCCTCGAAGCAAATTTTGCCAAACTAAAACCTATTTTGAAAAGTTCTCATCAAGACCTTTCATTTGATACCCATATCGGCTACTATCAATGAAATTTTTTTTTCGGGGTGTCACTCTCCTATATGGGGAGACCCCCCTTAAATACCTTATAAAATTTTTTTGTAGTTGAAATTTAAAGAGATCATCACTTTACACCTACACACAAAATTCGATGTTTCTAGCTTATGTAGTTTCCGAGAAAAACTGCTGTGACACACGGACGGATGGACGGACAGACGGACAGACGGACAGACTGGTCGCGAAACTAGTAGGGTTTTGTAAAATTATTTTACAAAACCCTAAAAAAGGAATATGAAAGAAAACAAGAAATGAAACAGTGTTTATTATAATTATTAAATAAAAAAAGGGAGATACTACAATTAATTGAGAAAAAGAGAAAAGTAGAAATAGAACTGATTAAGGGTAACCGAGTACACAATCAGTATTGGACGTTTTTACAGTGGACAATAGAATGTGGAAATAGAGAGGAAATAATGAAAATTGTGTGTATACTGCCACCTAAACCCAGCCGCGTGGAGTTAAAAAGCACCGTTTCAACCTGGACGACAAAACATCTGATTGATGTAATATCTAACGGCATTTAAGTGCATACGCTTTCCAACGATTGAGGAAACTGCATCGAATGATAACGGAGCCCGCTATCACCTCGTTTATTCGGATTGAACCACTAGTCGGGAGTATGATGGAGTGGGCAGTTTCAGGACAACAGTAATTTAAAGACGAATTTGAAAAAGCAAATACAAACAATGCAAATGCTGAGGAAAAAACAAATGAAGTTCAGTCAGCCGCAACATAAATTGAATGATAATGCCACACAATTTAAGAAGTAAGTGTTTTTGTTGTAAATTTAGTAAGAGACCAACAAATATATAACTAGACGAGTCTCGCATTGTTTTCAGGAGGATATTATTATCGGTCTGTCGCAATCAAGTCAACTGAAATAACTTTTGTTTTAAATTTTGAGTAGAACTATTTAGAGTAGAGTTATATTTATTCGATTTTGAATGTAACTAAGCGATCGATTTTGTTTCATGACATTCCCTCGCATTAAAAGAAACAAAAAATGAATTTTTGAGAAGAATCTTTTTCAACGATTCATTCTAACTGAATTTGCATCTGGGAAAAAAAAAAATTAAATTCTTTTTAATTGACAGTTCTCTTAAAAAAATTTGATTTTTTTGTGCAAATAATTTGTTATTGAAAGTGAATTTACCTAAAATCAATTATATTTTTATTAACATAAATTACTACAACCACGTCATGCACCACTGCTGATTAAAATTGATTGGAAAGTGTTAAAACACCAACAAAAAAATAATAGTGAGAACCAGATTGTCATAAATATTTGACCATTTATTTTGTTTGGTTCCAGCTAGAAGTTAACCATTTTACTTTCCTTGAAATTCCCTCGCATTGACTTGGTAAGAGAAGGCTTTGATGAGTGGTACCACGTATCGAACCTAATCTTTTTTTTCTCATCCATTTGATAAAGAATAGAGCTCATTCATATTTTTCGGCATATCTTCAACGATTGTTAAAAGAAAAATTAGCTTAGCTCATGCATGTTGGATTTATAATGAATCGCAGTTACGTGTTAAATCGCATAAATATTTTTGCATAGTCAGAACAAAGCGCAAATGCCACAATTGTCAAACTATTAAATATCTCGTATCAAGCTTATGCTACTTTGAGCATTTATAATTTATAAATGATAGAGAATAAAAGTAAAATCATGAAATGTTAAAAGTACAACGTCGGTCTTTCCTTTCTTACAATTCTAACCGGGTATCGGACCCGGTACGGTGGTAGGCTTCCACCTCAAAACATGAGCCAGCTGCCGGGTACAATATAATCTTCTTTGTTTCAGGTGACGTCGCGGGTTGAGTGGCCCAAGCAGAGTGCCTCTTTATGGCATAGAGTTATGCAATCGAATTGTATAATTCTATGGCATAAATTGGTCATCGGGGTACTTTTCTTCTGATGGGAAGACTTATGCAAGTTAAGTTGTATGAGTTTTCCATTCAGAAGAGGAATACCTGGCCACTGCAACAAATATGGATATTAATCCGGTTGGGTGGGTGCGAAGGGGCTCCATCACCACCCGGTTGCCCTTCTCTCATTTGTGGGCCATGAGCCTCTCCGGGTAAGGACGAGGTCACCCTGCTTCCACTTCTTTTTGCTTGTTACCCTTGTTCCTTGAACAAGTCAGTTGTCCCTCGTGTAGTTACCTACACTTTTTGCGACTTCGGTTGCCTGTCTTTGTTCGACCCCAAGAAATTCGTGAGTGCGAAATTTTTTGTAGTGGGTCATTGTGCTGGGGGAATGAACCCGCCCCACGACACCGCAATGCTTGCCTGCCAGCGCATTCACGCGTCCCCAGACAAGGGCATTCTCGGCAGATACCGACACCTTCTTCTGCCGAGGCAGCAGACCATCGCTGCAGTCCTTTACGGACTTTTGAATCGAATACAATCACTACACTCTCCTTTTGTTATACAGAGCATCCAACCTATTAGTAATGTTTTTCACTGATCAAGATTCAATCAGTGGAATCTTGTCAAATTCCTTTGCTGAAGTTATTACAAGCATTGCTTGGGAATCATTTCATTTTTGCGTGGATTTCTGGTCTGCCATCTCGTTGGCTGGTGAAGGGCCACCAGCCCTCTGGCTTTTAACACACAGTTGATTTGAAATTTCCACTGGCGATAGTTTTTCCCACTGAACTTCAGCACTACAAGGGAATCCACTTTTAAGAATTTGGCGAACTGATTAAATTCCCAATTTGAATTATTCATAAATAAAAGCTAAATACTAATTCTCGTATTTAAAAGCACACGCGTCATTTGGGCCTATAACCTACTAGAGTCAGACCAATTTTACGATGAAATAAAGTTTCAAAAGAATTATTGTCTAAATTAAAAACACATCTCTACACTAGGACGGTCAAGCACGGAAGAGTAAGTATATTTACCTTACAATTGTATAGTGCCGCATTAGCTGACAAAAGCAAAATTATAAATTGATGGCAGGAATTTAAAAAAAAATCATTCTAATTTAATAATTTACTTAAGTAATGAAGGAATGTGAGGCGCAGATTTATTTTATATCGGGTTTTCCAATAAGAGGTGTTATTTTGAATAGATTTTGCGATTTAACACCTTGCGACTTCTTCCTTCGGGGCCACGTGGAAAAGAAGATCTACGCCAACAGCCCAGCGTCGATTCAAGACCTCAAAGATGGAATTCGTGAGGCTATCGAGGACATAGTGCAGCCACTTTGCGATTTGGTTATGGAAAATTTCATGAAAAGATATGGCCCTGTAAGCGTGGTCGTGGTGGTTATTTGCCTGATGTTATTTTTCACTGTTAACGGCATACCTTCCTCTTTATAATGAAATAAACATTTGATCATTTATATTAAAAAGTGGCATTTTTCTTTTAATATCAAAATAACACCTCTTATTATATGAACCGAGGCAAATATCGTATATCCGTTCGAAGCAAAAAATGATACTGGCCAATAGTGCGGTTCTGTTTGAATGAAGCTATGGTCAATGCTTGGATGCTGTGTTGAAAGGTTGAGCTAAAAATTTCCCTTCTTGAATTCACAAGGAGATGCGTTTTACTGTTCAGACTAGTGAAAAGACTAATTACTCTAAAAGTAAACGGTAAAGGAAAAATGGATCACTGCGTAGGTTTTTAAGGCGTTGAAAGGCGGCCTGTACTTACCAACTTACTACACAGAGTTACAACATTCTAAGAAATGTATACTATAGATGATTTCGAGTCAATTGAATCTCTCAATTCTATTCTCGACTATCTTAATTTAATCTGTAACACACTCTGATTTTCTACATTACTTTGAAATGAAACTATTCTACTACATACTTTCAAATACTTTGTACTGTCTTCGGGTGTTTTTTTGCATACCGTACTATACATCGTATGCATATGATATGAACCTCAACGCATTCAGTGTTGTTCGTATCCTTACTTTGTCTAACATACGAGTATACAACATCAATGGCATGACTGAGCATTACCATACCATTAACCGTTATCCACTCAGACCACTTACTACACCATCTTGACGAAACGTAATTGCCCCTGGAAGCAAACAAGCCGAACATGAATAAAAGCCATTAACCATTTTGAATACGACGAAGGTGTTTCAGAAGGACGAGGACAACGATGGCGGTGAACACTGTTTGCGAAAAGACACAAGGAAAATGAGCGCCTTGTTGTTGTATGAACACGAAGAGAGTTGAGCAAGGTGAGGAAATAAAGAGAAGAAAACAGAAATAAATAAATAAAGCAAATCTAGGAGCTAAACTGGTGGTTAGTGGTGGGTGGAACGTACATAGAGTACAAGCAACAGTAAGGACAAAGCTTTTGGTTAAGTTTGTCTTGCAAACTCTCTTGTCCGAGGGCCCAAAAGATACATTCTGAGTGGAATGTCTACACTATCATTGAGAAACCTAACCTTGATAGCTGGGCAAAGTCTGGGTTATATACGTTTTTAGGGGCTGCGACGGGAGCACAGTCGGGGACTGTACCAACAGAATACTAAATAGTCCTTTTGACAGTCTTTAAGACTATAGTTGTCTTGTAAATATTCATTTTCCCTCGTGGGCATGTTATAACGAGGTGTACTTGAACTTTTACCTTTCTATACCATCCCGAACAGAATAGTCTTGAGCAAAGCACAGTTACCGCGAAGGAATCTTTATATAAAATCTATATGGTGGATGTACACAGGCAAAAGAAAACTTATGTATATACTAATATAATATATGTATGTAGTTCCACCTGCTGGGAGATAGAAGCAGAATAAAAGACATATGGATTGAAGGTGAGTTGCGGGTATTATGTCCTTTGAAAAAAATTAATAACAGTTTCAGTTTCGGTTGGTTTCTTATAGCCACCCTTTTCTTATATATATTAAAGCTCCCCTAAATATTTACCGTATCAAATCGTTTGGTTCACCTTGAATGAAGCAAGGAGGGAAATGGTCAAAGTATGTAGAATTTTGTTATTTATCTGTTTTTACCCACCCACATAAGTCTTATGGTATGCTTGGGGTAAAACAATGCTTGCAGGATGAACTTGTGGTAAACTCATGCATAGTTCTGAATGTGTTTAATTAATTTTATTAGAAAAACTTCCCCAAAATACTTTCCACTATGTTTAATAGAGTTTGAAAATTTTAGATGAAAATTTAGTTTCTTAGTTTTTCCAACGCAAATGGAATTCCCATAGGTATTGGTTGGGAGAACTGAACGGCGGAGACCAGTGGGGAAACCGAAGAAATGCTAGTTTGACTCGGATTTCAAAACCGGAGAACGTGGTAAATGAACGCTGGTATGTATACCAAGTATTTAAATGTCTTTTTAGTGTTTTGTAAAATAATTTTACAAAACTCTATTAAAATCCCGACCTGTCTGTCCGTCCGACCGTGGGTCACAGCAGTTTTCCTCGCAAACTATACAAGCTAGAAACATCAAATTTTGTGCATAGGTATAAAGTGGTGATCTCTTTAAAGTTCAAGCACAAAAAAATTTAAAAAGGTATTCAAGAGAGGTCTCCCCATATAGGGGAGTGACCCGTGAAAAAAAATTGCATCCAAGATAGTCAATATGGGTATCAAATGAAAGGTCTTGATAAGAGCTTTCCAAAACAGGTCTTAAACTGACAGTTTATGCCTAGAGAGACGCACAAGGAAGAAAAATACTCGACAAATTTGTGTCCCTTCCCCTCGCGATTGAACACCTGTAATCAGAAAAATCTGAAAAAAATTACGGAGGCAGCTTATATGACCCATACCTTAGAAGTCATAATTCGCCAAACTTTATTAATAATAGTATGATCGACGAATTCCACATTTTCTCTAATAAAATCGCATGGGTAATCTTAAACTTAAAAAAATTCGATACTTAAGCAGCCTTATAAAAGATACTAACACTGTAAGTTTGATGAAAACCGAATTATATTCACGCAAATTATAGCTATTTGAAATTTCTCCAATTACAACAACAATAACACACGATTTTCATATGTATTGAATGTATTTATTTTACGAACCTTTAAAATCAAACCCTGTTGATAAAAATTTGCAATCGAAAATAGGAGAAATAACAATTTTTTTTTACTTTTACACATTTTAACGAATTTTGTTACGTTTTTTTTTAATACAAACAATATACATATAAATAATTAATTAATCATCGATATACTAAGTTTCCTTTTCCTCTTCTTCTTCATTCCTTTCCACGTCCACCTCATCCTCGAGACCCATAATTGGAGCACTATTTTGACAATTGTCTCCGCTGCATTGGAGGCATGTCGAATTCCAGAAGAGACCTACTCTTCGGCAACCGTACCCAGAACTGCACCATTGTTGGAGCCGCCAAAAATCATTACAATAGTTCCTCAGGTGCAGGTTGATTGGAAGGTTTTATGGGGTTAAGTACTCTTTCAATATGTGCTAGTTTAAAGCACTTATTGTAGGAACGAGTGAGGACAACTTAACTGCACTTTTTTTTCGTAGTGGCCTTTTTAAATTATTCATATCTCATTTTTTCAAGTACCTTTTTCAATTTATTTATTTGAGTGTCCTTCTCAAGTCCGTACAACATTGGCTAGCTTGCAATATGTCTTCAAGGGCTGCACGATTATTGTAAAAAATCTGCGCTCTATTTCTTGCATCCTGTCGTTTTTAAAAATTTAAGAAACATTTTTTTACCTTTCTTAAAAACTCTAGATATTGAGTCACAAGAATAGACTGTATCCATATAGTGAAAGTATGCTGTGCCTAAAATACCCAAAAAGTATTTATCAATGCCGCAATGTAAGTTTTCTGAATTCTGCGAAAATGCGGTATTAGTTTGTTCGAGATTTAAACGATGAACGATCCATGGATGTTGTGTAACCGCATCCCATGGCGACACTTCGTATCAACGCCCCCTGATAACATCTATCTGTAATACGGAGCCAACTTCACTGGGTGACACGAAGCCAACTTAACTCAGTGTGTGTGATGAGAGACGACGCCGAACTGGCACGTTCCTGTCTCACAACAAGGGACTGGTGGATTTGAAGTTTTCACCGAGACAACGTGCGTGAGCCGACCTCCAGTTACTCGTTTGAATTATTATTGTTTTAACGACCTCATTTTGAAAATAAAGTTGTGAATTGTTGACTGTGTGTTTTCTCTCGAAAACAAACTTATCGTGGGTACAAAACTCGTACGTTTTGGTGCCTACTGTGAGGAAAGTGTTGTGGCTCATTGTGTGTAAAAGTGTGCCTTAGATAAAAATGGCCGCTTTAAATCTGAGAATGGCTGCAAAATCATCCCTGGTACAGATGAACGCGTTGAAGCCTCCAAACAGTATGATGGCGATTCTGTGGAGATCGAGCATCAACAACAGCTACTGGAGCAGCACTATTTGCGATTCAGCGAGAATCTATTTGAGCTGATCGCTGCTGCCAAAGCAGAGGTAATACCGGCACATGAACAGCTACAGGTAGAAGTGGTGGCTCTATATTCGAAGATATGGACAACATTACGTCAGATGTCTGCCAGTGCGGAATCGTAATGTGGTAGGACATCTGTGAAAGTGTACGTGGCGGATATGCGGCTGGTGCCTATTGCGATACCGAAATTTGACCGACTTCCACAAAACTGGCTCATGTTTCGTGATATATACCAAACGATGATCCACTCGAGGTCGGACTTATCTCTGACATACAAACTAGACAAACTCCGTCAACACGTCAAGGCAAAAAATGTGAACGGGGTACTCTTCAAAACCTCCATGATGTCTTTTGCTGACTTGCAGTCCAAAACGTGTAGACTTTGCTCGGAATTCATCGTCGCAAACAAAATTGCCATTATCTTACCATCACGCTGTCGCCAACGTTTGAATTTCTCGGCATTACTTGTAGTAAGTTTTGGATCCGTACCGTCCACCAAATCATGACACCTTAGCATCGCGTTGAATGAATCTTCCCAAGCGAAAATTTCCGCCATCCAATCCATAAGCCACGGTAGACTCCTCAAACATGGCTTTCATATTCATTCATTATCCAAGCCTAATCGCAAACTACTGTTGCGAATTCTGGTCGTACCAGCATTCTCCCGTTCACAAATTCCAAATTGCCTACTTATTATCTCCACCTGCTTTTGGACACACATATGTTTATTTATTTTTATTTCTTCTTTAACATTTAACCATTTGCCTCTATTTTCATTTCCCTGTCATATTAATTCTACTTTTCCTATCCTATTGTTAACTACAAAAAAAAACTTATCTTTCCAACTAACAAAATTTCTTTCATCACTTCTCATTTACAAAATTTCATTCTACACCTTTTACTAACAAAACCTCATTGCTTACTTCCTCCTAACAAATTTCATTCCTTCCCAAAACCAAAAAATCTCTATATTGAGCCCATTATAACGAGACCCACGTAGTTATGCGAATTTAGTTGTTATTTGATAACTGGGAAATTATCAGAAGGTGGCTCTGGTGTTAGTGTCGTGAACTCTCTATCGGGGGTCCACTGCTGCCCTGAGTTCGAATTCCCTCAAGCGCAGGAACACTTTTTTTAATATCGGCAAAAGTAATTGTTTCCGTGTGTATGACGTTTTGCATATAACTAAACGCTATCATGGTTATGCAAATCACCATATATGCAAATGGAAATTGTTGCATTTGTCGAAATGGAAAAGCTGTGTGGAAAACGGAATCGAAGTGTATTGAACTTCGATTGCGTTACCTTGGTGTGGCAGCAGCAATTGGAAAGTGAAGGATTGCGGGATTGGTTTTGAGTTTGAGTCAGGAATTGAAGCTCAGAAGGGAGTTGAGTGACGATGGTGAGATTGAAAGGCGAAAATAAAAATGGAGATAAGAATTGTGAAATGCATTCAATGTTCAATTGTAAAATATATGAATTTTTCACTTGTAAAATATATTTTCTTTTTTCGTGAAAAAAAGTGGAAGACGAGGGAAAATACACGAAGAAGTTTTGTGGAGGAACCTAGTCGTTGTGGCTTTGTGGACAGTTTGTGAAAGTGGATGTTGTAATATCTAATCCATTACCGTGAAGCAAGAAAGAAAAAAAGAAAAAAAAAATCGAGTATCGCGCTTATCAGCGATAATTTTTGGTGTTCGATCGCACAGTGAAGACTGCCATTGTGGTTCCATCTTGCCAAAGTCTCTAGCGCTAGCCAAATGCCAAGACGTGACAAATTCCTGCTGCTTATTACAGTTGGCAATCATCTACCTTGTAAAGTGAAACTGAAAGTTGAACATTGACTTAAACGGTGCCAAAGATTTGTTCCAGAACTCACTGGACAGAAGTGTCGGTACTATGAAGTAGTGATTATTCGCTCGTAATTAGATTATCATCCTAACTTGATATATATTGAATGTTCACGCTTGTAGTGAAATTCGCGCTTTTATTTCTAAGAGCACGAATAGTTGTTTCTTAGAGATATAAGCCAAAGGTATGACAAAAAAATTGACCGTTACTTTACAAAACAACAGTGTAATTTATATTTCAAAATTAAATTAAGTATAATAATGATCGAAAGTATTATAGGTACGTTGAAAGATGGAAACACCTGATTACTTCTAGAAACTATTTTTGAAAGGAGTCACAAATATTTAAAAAGATCTGCGGGCTAATTAACAATGTTCTCAGAATTTTTGATACATTTGCAACATTGAATATGCAATTGTAGACCTAGACAATATTGAATTTGAAATTATTGCCAATCCGTTAAGGTAAAATCAGTGTTCTTCCGATAAAACATCAGGAGTGAAGCAATTTACCAAAAACTTTGAATCACATTAGTGGCCGATATTTTCTGTAGCGGTCAGCTACAGTATTCCAAGATCTCCACATACATTTCTCACAAACATGCAAGCATCCACACTACATTCACGCAAACACTCATTGTCTGAAGTTGTATTTCATTTAGCGGTCAGTCCTACATACACCATCAATCAAGCAACACGTGTAACTGCTAACTCCCAAATATTGAGTTGTTATTCTTGAATAAATGTAAAGTTAGTTAAGTAAGAATTCGCGGTGTTATTTACTGACCAACTCAAACCCTACAACTGGTAACCCCGACAAAAACGATCACGACGACGATTTTGTTAAGTTATTGCAAAACCTTCCGACGCCACGCTGCGAATAATTTCCATAATCTTTCGTAATCTAACGCATCTTGTTGTAAGAACGCTGAACACAGTACAAATCACTCGTCAACAGTGCAATAGCGCATTCATTTCATCTATAAAACAGTATCGTGTATGTGTTAGAACTACATCTGTGTACCTGTGAATTGTGTCTAGTGAATTACTATCATCATGTGTAACGACAACAGAGGTTCACCATCTACCGAGACCGATGCGGTGAGCATCAAATCAGCGATAAGACGACCGACTTTCTCATTCGACCACCCCTCGCTTTGGTTCACACAGCTTGAAAAACAGTTCGAGCTATTCAACATTACAAGTAAATTAACACGATTCAGGTAAGCTGCTGCCTATCTTGATACGCCTGCTGCTATCGAGGTAGAGCCAATCATCAACAGTGCGCCCATCACAAATCCATACCAAACATTTCGCAACACTCTCGTGGAAGCGAAGCAAAGCTAAAAGAATTGCTCGAGAAAGAAGAGCTAGGTGACAGGAAACTGTCGTCCCATTTCCCACGTTATCTTCGCACACTCGACAACAGCGTGCCTGAAAATATTCTTCGCGCAGTCTGGCTGTCACGTCTACCTGCAGCAACATAAGCAATTCTCGCGCATCACAAAACTGATCCTCTCAATGTAATAGCAGCAACCACCGACAGCATCCATGAAGTGACGCCACAACTTCAGCTGGCCGCGATCGGCAAACAACCTTCGATGCAAAAACAAATCTACAAGCTAAATAATCAAATGAGCGAGCTCATAAATTTCGTCAGACAGCAACGATCACGTTCATCGTCACGTGATCAATCACGATCACCATCGCGTGACAGATCATCGGGAACCAACGTTGATCCCAGTCACGACTGGTACCACCAAGTATTCCAGAATCGCCTGAAGAAGTACAAACAACCCTGTATATATAAAGGAAACGATCAGTGACGAAGATACTTTAACACCATTAATGACCCTGATATTAATGGTGTTAAATGATCTTCGTGACTGATCGAGTCACAAATGTCCGATATTTAGTGGACACTGGCTCAGACGTCTGTGTTTATCCACGTCGTTTGCTCCAGGGTCGCAGAAAGAGGCTTGGTTACACACTATACGCTGCAAATGGCTCGTAAATCAGCACTTACGGGAGCATCAACATCGCACTCAACGTTGGTCTTCGCCGAGATCTCTCGTGGCGATTCGTCATTGCTGACGTGTCAAAACCAATCATTGGCGCTGATTATCTCAGTTTTTACGGCCTTCTTGTCGACCTCAAAACCGCCAAACTCATCGACTCAACCTCTGGCTTAAAAACTCAGGGCAAGGTATCTCGCTCCAGCAACGTACCATCCATTAAATCAAATCGAAATCAATGTCCTTATTGATTGATCATAAAACAATTCTCAGGCGTAACACGACCCGATGGCATCTGCAGAGCAGCTAACATTCAACCGAGCATCGCATCGAAACAACGCGATGTCAACTAATTGCCAGCAGAGCACGTCGTCTCACTCCCGGTACACTAAAAATTGCCATAGACGAATTCGACAAAATGGCCAAGCTTGGACTTGCACGATCGTCAAACAGTCCATGATTTTCACCTCTCCATCTGGTCCCAAAGAAATCTGGTGACTGGCGACCTTGTGGAGATTACCGTTAACTCAATGATTGCATGCTGCCTGACAGATACCCTATGTGTCTGTTAGAGAACTTTACGGCTAATCTTCACGGCACAAAAATTTACTCGACATTTGACCTCGTTCGTGCCTCCAACCAAATCCCTGTTGCTTCAGAGGATATTTGCAAAACCGCAATCATCACACCGTTCGGTTTTCGCGAATCTGAAACCTTTCAAAGTTTCATCGACGAAGTCACGCAAGGACTTGACTTTGTAGTTCGCAAAACTGCTTTCAAAAAATTACAAAAAACAGCTCGAGTCACTCGTCATACTCGTTCATCCAAACACTGAAGCACCTTGGGCCATCTTCACCGATGCTTCAGACTTTCCAATCAGCGCCGTCGTCCAACAGCGAGTCAACGACACGTAGCAACTGCTCGCATTCTTCAGCCAAAAGTTCTCACTGTCGCTAAGTAAACACAGTACTTACGATCGTGACCTTCACACAATTTATATGGCCGTCTTTCGCTTCAAACACATCTTCGAGGGCAGACAAATCACAATTTTAACCGACCATCGACCGCTGCACCATGTCTTCAAGCAAAATCCTCATAAAGCAACGTCAGCCAATTTACAACTGACATTCAACACATCTCTAGCAATGATAATGTCGTCGCTATCGAGAATCGAAACAATCTCTGTAGCAATTAAAATCATCGATCTTGCTCGCGCACAAACCAACGACGAAGAACTTCGCACGTATTTTCAACACGACAATCATTCACTTCATCTTCGTTTGATCAACGTTCCCAACATCCATCTACCAGTTCACTGCGATACATCAATCGACACAGCACGTCCACTTGTCCCAACGCAACTACGAAAACGTGTCTTCGATGCTCTTCACAGCATAAGTCACCCAGGCCAAAAAGCAACAGTCAAATTGGTATCAAAGAGAAACGTTTGGCCAAGCATCAAACGAGACTGCAGAGCATGAGCTCAAGCCTGCATCGAATGTCAACGTAGCAAAATTACTCGACACTTTCCAGGTCGCTCTGGCCGATTCGATCATATTCATGTCGATATCATCGAAACATTTACATCATCACTAGGCTACAGACACTGTATGACAATAATAGACAGATTCACACGGTTCCCTGTAGCCGTTCCACTCGACGACATCTCCGCAGATTGCGTAGCCAGAGCACTTTTTGTTGGTTGGATCTCTCGCTATGGAGTGCCACTCAGAATTACTACTCACCAAAGGTGGCGATTTGAAGCTGATCTATTCAACGCATTAACTCATTCATATCACCCAGCATCCAATGGTCTCGTGGAACGTCTTTATCGTCTGATAAAAGTTTCAATTCGATGTCACACATCCAACGCATGGGTTGATACGTTACCAATCATCTTGATGGGTATATGGGCTGCTCGGAAAGAAGACATACAAGTGACGGCAGCTGACCTAGTTTTTGGCGAACTAATACGACTCCCTCGTGAATTTTTGGCACCATCAGGACAACTCGACACGCCTCCAGCCGAATTAGTACAACGACTTCGTAACCATTTCATTGCGTTACGAGCTCGACCAATGTCTCGACACGGAAACAAACCGATCTTTGTCTTCAAAGAGCTACCCACATGTTCTCACGTATTCATTCGTGTCGATGCACCTCGGCTAGCATTCGAGCAACCATATGAAGGTCGATACGAAGTCGTCAGGCGAACCGACCGAAACTACATCGTCAAAATTCGTAACATCGACACGCCGGTTAGCATTGACAGACTTAAACCAGCTTTCATGCTTCCTGACGACGAACCAGCGAACGCAACTCCGCCGCTTCCAGACAACAAACCAACTCCGTCCAGCCATACAACTCCAGCTTCGAGTACATAATCGGAACTCGAAGACACATAGTCACGCAGACGCACGACGTCTTTTCGATCATCATCTTCCGACTCATCGAGCAGCGATTCATCACCCCAACGACAAGGCAGAAAACGTGTGAGATTCAACGACAACAAGTAATATATTTTCCTTTTCTCTTGACAGGGGGGAGTAGTTGTAGCGGTCAGTATTCCAAGACCCGCACAAACATTTCTCACACACATGCAAGCATCCACACTATATTCACGCAAACACTCATTGTCTGAAGTTGTATTACATTTAGTGGTCAGTCGTAAACACGCCATCAAGCCATCAATCAAGCAGCACGTGTAACTCCCAATCCCCAAATATTTAATTGTTATTCTTGAATAAATGTATATTTGGTTAAGTAAGGATTCGCGTTGTCGTTTACTGACAAACTCAATCCCTACATTTTCCTTATTTGAGTTAAACTTTCCTTTTCATTCTTAAAAAGAAAACTTTTAATCGTAACTTTTCAGTGACTCCCCACCTTCCAGTTGCAGAGCGCTCAGCATCACCGGAAGGAGTGAGTAATTTTTTTTTAACTATTCTCTTTTATTATACGTTAGCAGAAATATTTTTTATCTATTTTTCGGTCATCAAAAGAAATGTTCTTTTGTGATTGTTTGAAATATTTTCTTCTCTTTCACTGAAAGGGGGTGTAATTTTATTGTAGCAATCAATTTAGCATTTTCAGTTGATTTCATTTTTTTAAAATATTGAATACTGTTTCTTTCAATAAAATGGCCTGCATATATTAAAGCACAATAATTTTTCATTCCCCAAAATGGCCTCTCCTTCTCCCGTCCTTTTCCCTTCGTGGTAAGTTTTATGTGTAGGGTGGCTCAGCACAAGCAGAGAGTGCTCCAGACGACCCGCGACATGACTGAGCCCTAGTCGGCCACAGAATGCCACCTCGGGTTACGCACCCCTCTGCTATAACTTAATGTCAGCAACTGCGGAGATTTCCGTGGTTTGGAAAACTGATTTTATTTGCGTCAAACTTCTGCACAAGTACTCCTAAAATTATGTACTCGTTAGAAAACTCGGCCCATAACCTATTAGCTTATGATTAAAAAAGACGGCACCTTAACTTTTACTTTGTGAATTATACGCGAAAACCGTCGGAAAACGTATTTTTTTATTGTAAAATTGACAAATTCCATCGCGAATAAGTCGGAAAGTATTGAGTTTCAGAAAAAAACTTTACAGAACAAAAATTGTTAGTATTAGTCAATTTATATATTTCCGGACTTATTTTCGGTGCTAGACTTTCCACCCCGAAGGAAAAAGCAACTTTCAAGTAGAATCTCAATTCAAATTTTCATGCAAAACGGAGCTGATTGGAAAAATTATGAGACAAAATGGTAATTGACTGTATTAAAGCTGATTGAGTTCAGCGTGTTTTTGTATTAGAGTGTACAGACGCACGACTTTCATGCGTAACTGTACTTGGCATAGCAACCGAGCGCGACTTGGTCTTCTTCGTAAATACTCGAATGACAAAGAGAGGGCCGGGAGTCAATCACCGCGTTGGTTAAGTTAGTTCGTCTCGATCGCTCCAGTAGCACGCTCGCAAATAAACGTCTTCATATTATTAAATATAACAAAATTATTAAACTAAAATCAACGTTAATTTATTCACCTAAACTTGTTCTCCCATTCCTGGTCTAACAGGTTATGGGGCCCAGTTTACGTAGTAACTGTGAAAATTAGGAGAATAAAAAGTGAAAAAAAATTAATTCGACGAGTCCCACGTGGCGCGGAACGGAAGTCCGCCATTGTTCGGTTGTGTCGAAGTTAACGAGAGTGAAAACGTGCGGAGTGTAAATCGAATCCGTGATGTCAGTCGGCATCTCAGTAAAGGGCGTGAAGCCATTTGACGGAACGAATTTTCAAGGCTGGAAAGCGCAAGTAAATGCTTTATTTCTGATGAATGATGTTCTCCTGCTGGAAACGGACAAGCGGCCGCGTTGAAGAAAAATATAAAGGACGATGCAACGGCAAAGTTTATAATACTGTCGAATCTTGACGAGACGCAACAGGTGTGTGTACTGTCCTGCGTTTCTGCGAAAGAAATGTGGGATAAATTGTGCCTAATTCATGAACAGAAAACCGCAACAAATAAACTAGGGTTGCTACCAAAGTTTCACGCATATCGAATGAGTGAATCGAATACGGTAGTTCAACATGTGGCGAAGGTGACAAACATGGCGAGTCAACTCAAGGACATCGGCGAAGATATGTCGGACGCTACGATAATGGCAAAGATACTCGTGAGTCTCACCACGAGGTTCAGCACGCTGCAAGTAGCATGGGACAGTGTGGATTCGGTACGGCAGACTCTCGATAACCTCCAGGAATGGCTGATAAGAGAGGACGCAAGACTTAGTCAGAAGCGCTGGCTGCGACAGCCCAAAATCGTCGTTCGCGAGGAACGAAAAGTGCTAAAAATAAAAAGACAGAAAATAAAAAGACTGAAAATAAACAGGACATGAAGGAAGTGCAGTATTACAAGTGCCAAGGCATGGGACATTTTGCGAGTCGCTGCCGAAACAAGGGAAAGCCACGCGATGGCGCCGAAAAAACACGTGACTGTGCATTCGTAGGTGAAATGAGCGGTTCGGTTGCGTCGGGCTTCAAAAGTGCGTGAACCGCGAAGGTGCTGTGGACAAAGACTCAAGTGATGAAGGCCGATCAGAGCGATGTCTGGCTGATCGACAGCGGCGCATCACGTCATCTAACTCACCGACGTGACTGGCTATCAGACTACAAGTCGGACAATACGGGTGCTACAGTATCGCTTGGCGATAATCAAAACTGCAATGTCGCCGGTGAAGGCACAGTGAAAATTAAAAACTTGATCGATGGAGTGTGGCAAGATACAAAAATCGAAAATGTGCTACACGTGCCAAAGTTACGAAAAAATCTGTTCTCTGTCGGAGTATGTACTAAAAAGGGATTCCAAGTGCGTTTCGAAAATAATCAAGTTATCGTGGCGCGTGACAGTGAAGTACTTGTCACGGGAATGAAGCAAAACAATGGCGTGTACAGAATGTTTTTTAAGGTCGCGAAACGAGGGAGCAACGCAGAAGCCAATGTAGTTGCGACGAATTTAACCGTGTGGCACGAGCGTTTGGGACACGTCGGGAAGCGTGCAATTCGTGAATTAGCGGAAAAAGGACTCGTGAGTGGTGTAACATTTACAGACAAAAGTGATGTTTTCTGTGAGCCGTGCAGTCTTGGAAAAGCGCACACTTTAATAAGAAAATGGAGCGCGACAAGAACATAAAGCCGGAGGATCAAGGTTCTTTTTGACATTGAAAGACGAAGCAACAGGCTACAGGCACGTCTATTTCATGAGAAGGAAATCCGAAGTATTCGAAAAATTCAAAACTTTCGACAAAATGATCGAGAACAAATTCGGAAGAAAAATGAAGACTCTTCGCTCCGACAATGGTCGAGAATTCTGTAACGAAGAGATGGACAAATATCTTGAGGAATGTGGCATCAGACGAGAAACATCAGCGCCGTACAACCTGGAGCAAAATGGAAAGGGCGAGCGCGACAATCGGACGATTGTCGAAAGTGCCCGTACAATGATAATCGCGAAGAATCTTCCATTGACTCTATGGGCAGAAGCAGTAAATTGTGCAGTGTACGTTTTAAATCGAACCGTATGGACAAGTGGCACCGTAACTCCGTACGAAGCGTGGACCGGGAAGGTTCCGAACCTAAAGCATCTCCAAATCTTTGGACCAGATGCATACGTACACACTCCGAAACAATTCATGCGAAAATTTGACGCTCGAGCAATCAAGAAAGTTTTTGTTGGATACACGGAAGAGTCAACAAATTATCGGGTATACGATCCTGAAAAGAAAAAGGTCAGCGTTGTTCGAAACGTCGTATTCAACGAGAAAATCGGGCCGCCGTCGGTAGAAGTGAACGAGAAGGAAGATGAATATGAAATATTTCTTCCAATGAACGAGGCACGAGAAGATAACGAAGGACATGAAGTCGACGAGGAAGAAGAACACGAGAACAATGGTGAGGACAACGTCGACATCAGAGAACGAGAAGAAGAAGATCACAACGAGGACAACGCACAAGGGAACGAGCAAGAAGAAGAAAATCGCGAAAATCGAAGAGTCCTGCGAGATCGAAACGCAATTCTAACTCCGAGAAGGTATTGGCACCATGCAAATGTAGCCGAATACGTGATTCCATTGACATACGAAGAAGCAACAAAGAGCACTGAAGCCACGCAGTGGGCAAGTGCGATTCATGACGAATTTAAAGCGCATGAAGAAAATCGTACGTGGGAACTTGTAACAAAAACGCCGGACATGAGGCCAATCGATTCGAAATGGGTATTCCGCGTGAAGACGGACGTCGACGGGAAGTCACACCGCTTCAAAGCCCGATTGTGCGCGAGAGGTTTTCTTCAACGTGAAGGGATTGACTTCAAAGAAACATTCTCCCCAGTCGTGAGATATGACTCACTAAGGATTCTGCTGGCAACGATAGCAGCGAAAAATCTCAACGTAGTGCAGTTCGATGTTCAAACTGCATTTTTGTACGGGAAACTTGAAGAAACGATCTTCATGAAAGTTTCGGAAGGACTGAAGCTGAAAGAAGATGCAAGCAACGTTGTATGCAAGCTCGAGAAGTCTCTCTACGGGCTTAAGCAGGCTCCACGCTGTTGGAACCAAAGATTTACAAAGTTTCTGAGTGAATTTAACTTCAAAGAATGTAAAGCAGATAAGTGCGTGTTTACCGGGAAGTTTAAAAACGAGGAAGTATATCTGGCGCTGTTCGTCGATGATGGGCTGGTAGCCTCAGACAATCTAGAGACACTTAAGAAAATCATTCAACGATTAAGCGAAACGTTCAGAATTACAATCGGAGATTCTAACATTTTTGTCGGGTTACAGATCGAAAGAGATAGAGAAAAAGGAAAAATGGTAATTCACCAGAGCGCGTACACAAAGAAAATAATCGAAAAATTCGGCATGGTAGACGCGAGAACGGTAAGCGTGCCGGCGGATCCGCACGCAGCACTGACCCCGGTCGTAGAAAGCGAAATAAAAATGAACAACGTGCCATATCGCGAAGCAGTAGGCTCTTTAGTTTTTCTAGCAGCCATTTCGACGAAGCAAAGCTGATAGGTTTCTCAGATGCTGACTACGCTGGAGATGCAGAGACGCGGAGGTCGACGACCGGATATGTATTCTGTCTGTCTAACGGAGCCGTAACATGGTCGTCACAATGACAAAAACTGGTGACGTTGAGCACAACAGAAGCCGAGTACGTAGCTGCATCGGCAGCTGCTCGGGAAGTAGTCTGGATTAGAAAATTGTTGTCGGACATCGGATGTCCTTGTGATAAAGAAACAACGCTTTATGTTGATAATCAAAGCGCAATCCAACTAGTCAGAAATCCAGTTTTTCACACAAGAACCAAGCATATAGATGTTCACTTTCACTTTATTCACGAGAAAGTGAACGAAAAAGAAATTGTTGTTGAATACGTTTCATCTGCAAATCAAAGAGCAGATATATTTACAAAGGCGCTGCCGCGAGATCGCTTCAAAGATCTATGTTGCAAGCTAAACATGATAACAGCAAACGAGAAACACTCGAACGGCGGTAGTATTAAAGCTGATTGAGTTCAGCGTGTTTTTGTATTAGAGTGTACAGACGCATGACTTTCGTGCGTAACTGTACTCGGCGTAGCGACCGAGCGCGACTTGGTCTTCTTCGTAAATACTCGAATGACGAAGAGAGCACCGGGAGTCAATCACCGCGTTCGTTAAGTTAGTTCGTCTCGACCGCTCCAGTAGCCCGCTTGCAAATAAACGTCTTCATATTATTAAATAAAATAAAAAAATTATTAAACTAAAATCAACGTTTCTTTATTCATCTAAACTTGTTCTTCTATTCCTGGTCTAACAGACTGGACTATAGTTTTGAATAGTTCTCCTACTTTTGCCAAAACTACTCATTCCTATCTCAACGAGCCTGCGCTTTAACGTTACGTAAAATTCAGGGTCTCTTTCCTTTCATAGATATTCATTGATTTTGTATTCAATGTTCACTTTTTCAACTTATGTTCCATGGTATGCCTCAATTTATCTCTTCCTCTCGATCAAACTAATTCTCTTCCAAACTCTCTGCAAAGTGACTATCCTTCATTACGTCCAAAATAATAATTCATTGTCTCAAAATGTCTTTTTAAACAAATTTATGGATGATGAAAACCACAAAGTATCTTAAACTTTAAAATTAAATTTCCCTCTTAACCGCAATGCAGAAATTACATTACATACTCCCCTATAGGCCTATATATCTTTCACAAGAAAAAAAAATTTTGCGTTCTAAGTGCGAAAAGCTGAAAAGACACAACTCCAAAACGATCGGAGTCCTTGAATGAATTTTACGTAGCTGCCAGATTGGAGGACAAAAGCACAAAATATGTTTTGCGTAGAGCAACAGAAAAAAAAGGAAAAGAAATGAGAAAAATTAAACAATGGAAGGCAAAGAAAAATTCAAGTAAAATGATAAGAAAATCGTTTTTCTTCAACGATATTACAAAGAAAACTCTTCACCCACCACCAATATTATCCTCGTGACCCTCGATTTTACATTTTGCTTCTATATGTATAAGTACTTTATATATTTGGGCCAGCATACACGCCGAGCCGATTTGGAAAGCAAGGATAATCTACTAAAAATCCGTTTCGTTTTTCGTTTTCATAAATCAGAGAATTGAATGGGAGATCCGAACCAGCTTATTCAATTTTTTGGCTTCACTGTTTATCCAAATGTGTGCGTGTATCCTTTTGCAGGGTGATTTTTTTTTCTAGTCTATAGCATAAGCGTATGTAGCTACGATATATTATGCAAGCTTGGAAGTATTTTCCCATCTAACCGTTGTTTTTGGGATGTTTTCTTGTTGTTACGACTCCGCACTCAGTTTGGAAAGGTCTGTCAGGGTTAAATGTTAACCTTAATCCTTTTCAGTGTTTGATAACTGAAGGTCACTGTTGAAAGTGTTGTGAGGATCTGAACCCATTCTTCAAAAATTATTACGAAAAATATTTCAGATGAAATTTACTTAAAATATTAAAGACTAATTGTGAATTTGGCATTTCATAAAATCTTTAACCGCCCATCGTACTGCGACATGAACTTGTCTTAATTTCTGGTCACGTTTTCCCTGTCCATCATCGGAAAACCGCATCCAAAAAATTGATTACCTTCATCAAACATCAACAAACATCAGACCAGGTGAGTTCACCAAACTTTATCAAAATGTGTTTTCTTCTAAACAAACTTTCGCCAGTTGAGTTCCTTTACACTGTCGGCATTAGTCCTTGGACGATGTGAGCGGAATAATTTTTCCCTTCAAGAAAAAAAGAATCGTAAGAAAAACTTTTTGTGGAAAATAGTCAGAAGAGCGAAATATCAGGAATAACGACGGCAGGTTCAATGCTATTTCTAGGCGGGTGGAAGAGGTGGCGCTTGATGGCGTAGAGATTTCCTCTTCCTTGGCAGATGAATTGTAAGAATCCATCGTGTTCTCGTCCTTTAATAAGACTTGCGCCTTACAATAGATGGAAAAGACGGTAAAGCCGAGCCTGCAACATCAGTGAATTCCCTAAAGCAAATCGAAGAAAATCAACCGTGTCGTGGAACTACATAAAGGAAAGTGGAAAAGTTTAACATGACCGGAGGAAAGGAGGACGACAACGGTGAATTCCGCTAAGGAACTTTTCCTCGTGGTATGCACAAAGTGCGTGGGCTTTACTCGCAGCATGGATGGTATGCAAGGAGTTCGTGCTGAACGAAATGAGCGCGTGTATATGTTAAAGGAGGGCAAGTTTGGTTGCTTTTATTATAGGCTTGCAATTCCGTGTTCAGGGCAAAAAGATAAAAGTTCGCTTTCAATACCCATACAAGTACATACGAGCACACGGAGAAACACGAAAAACACACATGTTTAATAGGATAATTCACTTCAGGGTCGAAAAGTTAAGGCGAAAGTGGTGAAAGTGGAAGAAAAGAATTTTCAATGTGAATGTGATGCAATAAATGTCTAATGTACGAGAAGAACAAGATCTTTTGGTTTATTTATACTTAATATGGTCTAGAATTACATAGTAGGGTGTCTTAAGGGAGGTTCCGTATGTGAATGATTTATTTTGGCTCTAATGTAATTAGTTGCAAAGCAAAGCTTCAGAGAGTCCTTGGGCATTGAGAGAACAAATGTAGGGAAACGCATACCTTTCATGCCCTTTTGGGGGATCATTGCGATTACAGTTTGGACGGCAATGATCCCTACATTTAAAGTGGAAAGGCTTCCACGTGGAAACATTTACGAGCCATTACGTGGGCTATGAATAAATTTCTTGCACGCTTCGCTCTTAAAGAGTGTAGCAGTAAGTACTGAGATACTAACTTGAGTTTCGTCTTCGAAGAATAAATTCAGTGAGATTGTGAATTTAAAGAACCATGAGTTTCAAGAACATGTAGGCAAAATAGACATTTCATTCGACTTATATTGAGTTCATTTAACTGAGAGGCTATTACCTATTGGTTATAAGAGGAAGCTCTGTCATTTTTGGAACACGTGCATGTTGTATGAGTTGCAAAAAAAGGAATAATGTGACAGAGGCAATAAAAAATTTATGTGACGAGTTTGTGCAAGCATACCCCACTAGGGGAGTGCCGACCAACGGGAATACTCTCGAAGACTAGCATCCTCTGAGGAGCACCGGCCCCACGGACTCGAGGATATAGAGGTCACCGTGAGGTCCCTCCTGGGATGGCAGGTAATGACCCTGACTAAATCTGGACTATGTATCGAAAAACGAACTGGAATTGATGCGTTGGGCTGGCGGATATGATGCTTTGGACCTAGTTGCTTTGCACGGTAGCGCTCGAATTCAACCATCATACCGTCTCCGTCCCGGTAAAACCTTGGCAGACCTCGAAATACGTTCGTCGGTTTGGCTGACACGGACTCCTGATTAGCGCTGGTCTGGCTCTGAGCAATTGTCCTCATAAGGGCTTATACCAACCCGCACATGGCCCCCCTGCTTTGCAAAAATAGCCACGGAACAAAAAGGTTAACTTTACACACTAACGGAGATAGTAGTTCCGAGGGTAACCCAACAAAACCGGATCAATTTCAACTAAAACCAGTTTAAAAAAATCCAAAAAAGGAAGTAAACATATTAAAAACGACGACGCTACTTACGGCAGCACAATGTTCACAGCACACTGGGGACGCTACAAATGACGAGAAAAAAGACGATGAAGATATTGACAGTTAAGACGAACAAAAAATGGAGATTAGAAGACAGCCTTGTCCTTATTAAGATTCCTACGGCGTTCGAACACAGCCAAATATTGATGTGAAGACCTAAGCGGGGAATTCTGCAGGCCACGCCAGATGTTCGAGAGGTGAGGAGAAATAAAAAGAACATCGAGAATTCGATGGCTACTTCTGCAATTGCTACCTAAGCTACCAAAGCAAAGGCTTAAATCCCGAACTAATAACGAGCAATCCTAAAGTCTGAAGTCGATCGGAGCGAAACTAGACAAGGACCAATGGCGAATTCGATACAACCACAAGCTAAATGAAATTTTTGACAAGCCAGAGGTCTCAACGATTGTAAGACTGCGGAAGCTGCACTGGGCTGGCCACATAAATTGTATGGACGAACAACAGATACCAAAAAAGGTTTTCGTTGGGAGAACTGAAGGCCAGAGACCAGTGGGGAAAACGAAGAAATGCTGGTCTGACTCGGTCAATGAAGACGGTTCATCGCTGCTCGGCTTTCAAAATTTGAGGGTGCGGTTAAGGGACTGAGTCAGTTGGAGGTGCTATTTGCAGGAAACGAAGACCCGAGAGGGGCTATAGCGCTACGAAGTAAGTAGAAGAAGGAATACTGAAGTCTGCAAAGTGATCAAGGCAGGAAAAGTAAGGAGCAACCAGATGAATAAAGCGCTATTGTGTGAAATCACACAACCGACAATGTGGCTGAGAGTAGAAACAGGGAGCTACGATTAACTCAATCGTTCTTAGACTCAATCATCACCGAGCCAAACTATAGTAATTGTAATTAATTAATCAACAACATTTACTGTGAATTGGAACATTTCAACTTAATACTGCAAGCAAGGCAGGAAGTAGGGTAGGGAGACTTAGGGAATCCTCGCCTACCTCTCAGTTGAACAAATGGAACTCGTAATATCGCACTGCGTGGACATGGGAGACACTGTTGAATCGAGTCCTCAATATCATATAAAGTCGGCTTCACAAATATCAGCGTGATACTTGGAACGACGATCCCAAAAAACATTATATAGATTTATTTAATGGGACCTTCTCCCACTTTATGATTCGCAGGAACGGCTATCGATCTTGAAATGCAGCAAAAAAAGATAGCACTCACGATAATACACAGGGACAACTAAATCTAATCCAACCAGGGTCACAGAGCAGCGCACACTGAACAAATCAAGTCGATGCTCCAATTCCACATTGACTGGGCATACAAATTTCGCGGGCGGAAGGAACATCGATTTGACTCACATTCCGCCCGATCGAAATAATGCGTTCACAAACGAAACCAAATATAAACGGACGGAATACGGATTGAGCTGTGGAACACAGATAACACATTCACAAAGGGAAAGTTCCGCCACATTGGACTACGGAGCCCCATTGTGGTTTTCCTCAGGGTCGAATGCTAAACTAAGTATGTCAAATACCATACTTAATATCTATCATCGCGATAACAAGCTGATCCTATACGTAATTCAACGCATGCTAATGTATTACTGCTGTTACTTTCCTACGTGGCACACAACACTCAGTGAAACCGCAAACATAACGTACGAGTCGCGATAATGTTTCCATTGAAATGCAACCATTTAATTGTTTATTTACGACACTACAAGGATCTGTGGGCTCAATAAGTTTGAACGTAAATAAAGACTGACAGCTGCTAACAAACGTCAGTGGAAAGTGAAAAACATAAAAAGATATTACAGCCTCCGAAACGTCATGCCGGCTGCGTTCGATGCGGGATAAATTCGACCAAATCTATGAAACTACCGGCAATGGAATTGAAACTGGGGAAGGTGGGTTCTTGTAGATTAACCGAAAAAATAGCGGCGAACCATTGGTCTCTGGAGATAAAAACTTCGCGGGAAAACGGAACGGGTCTTTTTTGAACGAGCTAGTCGAGGAGTGATTGGTAGAAGTTTTGGCAGCGAACGAACGGGTGGACTTTGCGTAGTGAGAATAGCAGGAGGTGTTTGAGGGTAAGCTCAAGTGAATTGCGATGGGGATTCCCAAGTCGCCGAGAAGACAGCACAGCCTTCGAAGAGTACATTGTCGATGGTGGACTTCGTCTACAAGAGTTCAACAAAAATCGGAGACGGGATTAATCAACATCTAAGGGGCCCCTTACGAGCAAATTCGCTGGAGTCGTGGATTTGCACTAATTGTGAGTAGTTTAGCCTTTGTATTGAATGATATCCAGATGTTGTTGCAGTTGTGGTGTTGTAACTTGTCTATCACCATTGTCCTGACTTGCTACTCAACACATTCATCGCTTGCCTGCGGGCTGGAGTTTTCCCAGTACGATTGAAGGTAGCAAGGCTCGTGCTGATCAAAAAGGGGAAGGCCTCTGTGTCGCCCGTTATGCATGCTAGACACTGCTGGGGAAGTGCTAGAGAAACTCATCAGGGGAAGACTCACTGACGCGATTTGTGCTACAGGGGACCTATCTCCTCGGCTGTATGGCTTTAGAGCAAGTCTTTTTATCATTGATCCCATTGCAAAGATGGTGAGCGTGGCCTAAACGGTAGAAGCACATAGCTGAACGAAGCCATGGATCGTCCTATTCGTGACACTCGACGTTAGGAACGCCTTCAACTCCGCTAGATAGGTGGATATTCTGGACACTTTGGAAACCATTTTTATTAAAGTAGTATTGATTTCCGAAACTTGTAGTTATTCAAAATTCATACAATATAATAAAAACACTGTATCTACTCCAAAAATACAACATTATTTAAAAGATGTTTATGGCCATTTCGAGAGTAACTTGCTCCTTTCTTTAGTCCATTGATAATAAAATCGTTGGCAATACAATTTGATCTTAAATGCTACGAGATTTTAAGGTACTAAAAGCTTTTAAGCAATCATAAAATTTAAGAAAGAAAAAATATTAAAGAGATAATAATGATCAAACATTAAATGAAACATTGAATGAAAGTACAATTAAAGGTACAAGAATAACGGAATATTTAGTAATTAACTAATTAAGGTGATCTCCGGATCCTATAGCCTTTTAACTTCGATGGACAGTCTTCTTCGTCTATGTTCATACGTGTTTGGGGGTCTTGCCGCATTATGTAGAGGCTCTCCCAAGCGTCCAATGTGTAAGGTTGGTTGACATATTTCAGGAGTTGAAGGCTATCGTTTCCTATGCTGTGTCTATTTTCAATTAAATGTACGGCTATGGCCAATCGCACCGTATTGAGACCTCGCCTTACCTCGAATTTCGCTTCTTTAATGTGTTCTTGGAATGGTGTAGTAATGAGCCGCTTGGTCTGACCGATATAGTATTTTTCACATTCATTACACTGAATTTGGTAGATGCCGCTCATTCCGTTACTTTTCAGGGGTTCTTTTTCGTTGCTCAGTAGATTTTTGAGAGTAGCGTTGCTGGTGGAAGCTGTGATGTTAATGTTAAATCGTTTGAAGGGAGACTTAATGTTATAGAACGAATCCGCCATCAGAATGCTTATCTATTTGGTGTTTTCAGCGTTTTATTGTTTACAAAGAGCCGTGTGCTTATATCTGAAAGTATCCTGTTGTTTTTTGGCTATTAATTTTTCGATGGTATTGGGGTTACATCCGTTTTTGATGGCAGTATCCATAATATATGCTTTTTCCTTATCGTACCCAATTCCCGTTAAGGGATGGGTAACAAGCCGGTGTATCCAGTTGTTCTAGGCTGCCATTTTTTGCATTATTGAATGTGCTGATGTTAATGCTAATGTCTTTTGAGTAGACGTACTCTTCCTGTAAAGTTTAAATTCGATTGTCCCATTGTTGTTAGTTATGACGAGGTCCAGGAACGGTAATCTTCCATTTGTCTTCTTTTCTATAGTGAACTGAATTTTTGGATGAGTTTTGTTGAACGCATCGAGAATATTACCAGCTTCATTCTCTGGAACTTTGGCTAGTATGTGGTCCACGTATCTAAACCATGTTTTCGGTATGATGCCTGATTCTTCCTTGACAGTTCGATGTACTCCATGAATACATCCGCTGATAGTGGAGAAAGGGGATTACCCATTGCAACTCCTGCCATTGTCTTAAAGAACATTCCTCGGAACGTGAAATAGTTTTCGCTCATGCAGAGCAAAGCTACGTTTTTATATATGTTCACTTTCTTATTCCAATCCCTTGTATTCCCGAATTGCTGAACAATGACTTCACATCAAACGATATTAGCATTTCATTTTTATCAATTTTGCATGTAGTCTGTAGCTTGCTTATGAGGTCAGGTGAGTTTTTTTACAGTGAATTTGCTACATATGTCGCCTAGATCCGTAAACTGTTTGAGAAACCACTTGGCGATGCTATAGGTTGGTGAGTTGTAACCCGTTATGATCTCCTTCATTTCATTACCGTCCTTGTGCAGTTTAAGTTTGCATTTGAATCTTGTTAGAGACAGATTAGGCATTTTCAATTTGGTAATATCACCAAATACCGGGCTTCCTTAAGTGCTCGGTCGACACGATGAAATTCCCGTTCACCAGTTTGCTGAGCACAGTGTTATCATAGTCGACTTTATCGATGATGACTAGATTATTGCTCTTGCCTGCTTTCAGAAAGTATACGGGTTGTTCCTTCCTGGTTCCACTTTCTCTTTTGCAATTTTCGTTTTTTCATGACTTCACATTCACATGCCCTGTGGATTTTTGCCAATATTTGTTCTAACGGGGCTCCTGTAGACGTTGCTAGCTTTGCAAATAGTAGCTTTGCTCTTAAATCTATTTCAGCTTTGTGTTTTATCAAGTTAGCGTTGACGCGAAGTCTAATTTTCCCATGAATCTGATGCGACTTTGGGATCACTTTTCGTTTCCTGCATAGCTGTAGAAATTGTTTTGCTTACGACTTTAGTATCAATGGACTGAAGAAGAGAGCAAGGCCCTTTTTAAAGTTCCAGAATATATGATTTGGCTTCTGAGGGACGACCTGAAGGACCAAAGCCTGCTTTACGGCACGAGACTAGACCAACAAAGGACGAATCTTACAATGGGTATTGCCTAGGGATCTTTTCTTGGTCCAAACTTGTGGAACGTGTTTTACGACGATCTACTTGGACTGGAGATGCCTAGTGAGTCGCAGTTGATCGGCTATGTAAATGATGTGTGGCTCCAGTTATCGGACACATTTTTGAACAACCGCAACTTAGGCTAGGTATGCTGATACACTAAATCAAAGACTGGATGACCGTCATGGGCTAAGTCAGGCATTGGAGAAAATCGAGGTGGTCATCTTGACAAAAAGAGTATCCGTAGAATAAGGATGATCAGTATTGGAGACATACTAATCGAATTGAAGCCAGCGGTGAAGTACCTAGGGCTACTGATTGCCTTGAAGATGAATTTCATTGAGTAAAACTGCACAATAGCTGAGAAGGATGCTTCAGGAGTATCGGCTCTGAGTTGACTTTTGGCCCACGCACGGGAACCCAATCCATCGAGCAGACGCCTCTTGATGAGTGCCATTGGGTCAGTTCTACTGTACGGAGCAGAGGTATGGAGCAACGCTCTCAGTAAGGAGGTATACCGAAAGCGCTTGGCAAAGGTACAGAAAAGAGGAGGAGGAGCAAGAATTGCATCTTCATATTTGACAGTCTCTGATTCGACTGTGACAGATATTGCAGGCGTCGTGCCTTTTTCCTTCTTGCTAGAAAGCACCGTGCTGTTTATTTGTGTTGAAGCACGGATGCAAAGGTGACGGTTGCCCGCGAGGAGGGACAGTGCTTACTCAACGATTGGCAGCAGTCTTGGATGAATTGCACGAAGGGAAGGTGGATTATGTTAATTCCGGATGTGAGACATTGGGTAAATTGAAGGCATCGCCAAGCTGACTTCTACCAGTTCCAGCTTTTGACTGGTGTCAAATGGTTCCAGGCAGGGTCCTCAGGTTGACATGGGAGATGTTTAGTTGGTAGTCCAGTCGCTCTTGAGCATGGGAGCCCACACTTCGTGCGTAAATTGTGCACATCTTCCAACCACAAAAATCCTTCGTACAATTCCAGCAAACTGGAAATACTGAACATCTATGAAAAAATGTAACTAGCTCTTCCATGCTTGCAGAAAGCTTTTCGCGCCATCAAAAAGCAATAGCCTTATTAGGCTTTGCGTTTTAATGAGATACCACCAGAACTCGTCAAATATGACGATAGTGGTATTCAAAAAGCCATATACAATATGGTACTTAAAACAGAAGACCAAGAGTAAGTGCCACGAGTATAAATTTGGTTTATAATTTTCCGTATTCACAAAAAATAGGTAAGGTACAGTAAAAAAAAACTAGAGAGCCATATCATTTCTTCCCATAACCTTCAAAATATTCAACAAGATTCTTGAAGCTAGAACAAAACCTATGCTGACAACGTTACATAAAAGGATCAATTTGGACTCAGAGTTGAAAAATGAATGAAATATCACCTGTTCATGGTCAAGTAGGAGTACGAAAAGTCTTAGGAACTGAAAATTGATGTCCACCAAATCTTTGCGGACTTTGAGCAAGTAAACCACTGCGTAGAACGTAATATTCTTCTTCTTCTTTGTAGCACTACAGCCCCTCTCGGGTTTTCGCTTTCTGCAACAAGCGCCTCAAACTGCCTGGGTCTATTGACCGTGTTCTACAGCTTTGAATTCGAGCAGCTCTGAATTGTCTTCGTGGACCCAACGAGTATCTTCCCAACGAGTATCTTTTTGGGTATCTGTTGTTCGTCTTAAGATTCACATGGTCAGTTCATTGCAGCTTCCGCAGTCTTATAATCGTTGAAGCTTCCAGCTAGTCAGAGATTTCATACAGCTCGCGATTATATCAAATTTGATATTACTTCCCATCTTCAGAGGAGGAGCCTGTCTTCATTGCAGGTCCTATACCCGGTCAGGTTATGCGAAATCGTTTAAACAATTCATTTTATTAGTTCACTTGTTTTGCATCGTGACAATAATGTTAAGTACAATGATGGGAGTAAAAATTATAAAAATAAAGAATCCCGAATGATACAGTTTCACATTTTGGTTATAAAAAACGCAAAAGCTAAATACATTATTCTGAATATTTTCTAAATTGCAAATAAAATAGAAACAATAGAGTACTTACCGAACATCCTCGCTGGGTGCCCGCTGATGAATGTTGGTGATTTACAATAATGCTTGTGCAGCTTCTGTCAAATACTTATCGTCATCAATTCGTTTTCCAAACATAACTTTTCAATCAGAATCAATCTTACCATCGATAAATTTCTTAATCTCTATTGCATTGCTGCCCTCCATTAGATCTTTTACATGTAAAAATTAATCCACTAAGAGACATAAAAAAAGGTGTAATTAATCCTTAATTCTTCTCTTCTCGAGCTGGCGGAACGACGAACGGAAGTTCACTTGTAATCACCACTTGACGCGTCCCAAACCGTTCATTCTGTTGGTAATTTTATTTCTAAACCACGTGGGTGCAGAACTCTTTAATGTGATTACCGGGGCCCAGATAACGTGACATCATAGCGATTAACCCAAATGGTTTCCAAGTGGAGCGACACGGAATGTTATCGTTGGTAGCGGGAACGAAGTTACGGGTGTCCGATGGGGCTAAGCAATATCTGCGACGCACTCGGTCGGAGTCAAGCGATCGGGCTTAGACGCCGAAGCGGCACTACGCCAATTTCAAAGACTCTTCCTCACAGCAGCAGTACTGATGCGATTACAAAAACTTCTTCACGCTATGATTTACAGAGGAATTTACGTATGCGGTTGGCGAACTGACACAACAAGGCTCCCTGCGATCGAATCAACACACGATTTCCATTAACGATCTGCGCGTTTGCTCCTTCGTCTGAAATCCTTTCGTAAGCGTCCGCAGCCATAAGACGCTTTTTGATTTCCCGTTTACAAAAAGCAGCGGGAACCCGAATTCTACTCGCGCAAGAAATTTCATCAGACGAACGCTGGACCAACTTATCCTGATCGCTGCGTAACGACAAATTCAACAAACTGCGGCGCTTGCACACTCAGGTCTAATTACATTTCTTAATAGAAGTATTTGCAACTTGCACTAGTAGTTGACATTTCACGTGATTCACCCACACATGAACCGCTCTCCCTCCGTTCACGTCGCTATAAACTTCCAATCCTTGCAAGCAAGCACATAACAAAGTAAACCCCAAATTCTACGCGCCAAACACTCAATTTTCCCTGACAACTGATGGTTGATTCCGTAAAAAGCGTTTTGCGATTCCCAACCAAAAAAAATCCGCGCACGTATCGGACGCACGACTCGTCTTCTCCCCACTGAGGTTTCTTCGCGACCCCTTATTTACTGTCGTCACCTTGCGGAACTCCTCCAACGGCAGTTCACAAGGCTTCCATCCATTCCGCTGCACACTTGCATTTGCCTATGCAATACGTGCATGTGCAACAGGAAGAGTTGCAATGTCCGGATTTTACTTGCAGATTTGAATTTTTTTGTAATATAAAAATTAATATTAATCAAAAATTCAAGTTAGAATAGGCAAAGGTAAAACTCATAATGAATATAACTATAACGCCAAGTCTAAATTTAATATATTAAACAAAATTATCTAAAATTGATATTTAACAAAGCTAAAGAGAAATCAAACAGAAATTGTCAAGATTCGTAATTATAAATTGGAATAATAAAAAATGTCTTTTTTTACATCTGCAAGTAAAATTCCGGATAGATGTAAGGAAGGTTTTTGAGCAGTTTGCTTAGGCGACGGCCCGATTATTACATAGGTTTAAACAGGGTTTAGTAGAAGAGCTGTAAATTTAAAGGGTTTTCCATTAAGGCTATAACAATTTTATCGATTAATAAATCACAGAAATGTTTGAGATATTGAGTTCATATTTATTGTGAGTGAGTGCAATCATTACATTTTATGAATGCCATTTGATTGTGGTTATATGACCACCATGAGCCTGTTTACAGCGGTCGATTCTTTAGACGCAATTTCTCACCACTCTGGCACACATTTTGACTGGAACGTTGGCAATTTCGCGTTAGATAATGACTTTGAGCCCGTCCAAAGTTGCTGGCTTGTTGGCATAGACCCGTGATTTGATATAGTCACATAACAAGAAACCCAATGGTGTTTTTTTTCGTGGTAGGGAGGTGAATGCCATTTATGCTTAGAGTGTGGCACTTCCATGCTCGCAAGAAGGTGACTGGACTACCCACTGAACACCTTCCCTGTCAACTTGAATGGTGTTAGATCACATGAACGAGGCGACCATTTGACCGGACCATTTCTCGAGATAACACGTTCACTAAATTTGCCGTCCAATAAATCGACTGTGAGGCGTGCTGTGTGGCTAGTTGCACCATCTTGTTGAAACCACATATCTTTTTTGTCAAGTTTATCCAATTCTGGCCACAACTAATATTCCAATATAACACGATAGTGCTGTCCATTGACGGTAACATGACGATCGTCCTCATCCACGAAAAAATACCGCCCATTCACACCTCCGGCATGAAAACCGCACCAAACAATACATTTTTTGCAGATCCAATGGTATTTCAAGAAGTACATGTAAATTTGTTGCTGACCAATACTTCATTTTTTGCTTATTAACAAGGCCATTGAGCCAGAAATGAGCTTCATCGCAGAAGATGCTTTTTCAATGAAATTCTTCATTTTCTTCAAGCTATGCCAGAGCCCAATCACATAAGTTTCAGTGTTTCAAATGATCAAGTGGCTTTAGCTCTTGAAAAAGTTTAACCTTGTAGCCATGTATGCCAAGGTCTTTTTACAAAATACCCTACAGTGTCGTTTGAGCGATGCCTCGTCCTTGAAAACGACCTGAATTCGACTGATTTGGCTCATTTTGAATCGATGCACTTACGTTTGCGATATTTCCTTTGCTCCTAGCGGTACGACATCTTTTTGGCACCGGAACATCCAAAAGTAAAAATTCAAACTCAAACTTTTCCACTATAGCATACACAGCCATCAAGTGGGACGATTATTACGGCCGAAAATTGGAGTAAGCGCTCTTAGAGTTGCGACCACCGACTCAGAATTTCGGTAGTAATTTTTAATAATCTCCAAACATTGTTGGCTCTTGAACTTTGCCATGATAAAAATGTTGACTTTGGCTACCGTTTTGACGTGAACAGTTCATTCAAAAAAATAAGGATGCGTTCATATAACGATACGAGATCGTTATGTCCCTAATGGAAAACTCTATATGTACAATTATTGGCATTTCTCCGCATTTAATATCCCATTATTGGGGAGCCAGTAATCCCAATGTGTGACCCTGAAACATATTTTACTATTTAATTGTGGGGTTCGAGATGGGGAATCATACAAGCTGGGGGTCGGGGAAACAAGATGTCCCAAAAGAGATAAAATAAATTTCATGGTATTCGTATTAAATCAATATATGGGCTTTGACAATACAGTTTTCTACATGTTCGGAACTATGATTTAACGAGAAAAACGGAACAAAAATCGCAAATCCTCGCGACAATTGGGTAGAACAGCCACAAAGTTGCACTGGGCGTTTTTCCATTTAACCATATGTAAATTGCGATAGTCCCGCGACTGGCTTGTTGTAGTCCGTTCAAACCCTAAGCCAGCATCCTTTACTTATTCTAACCGAAGGAGTTCTTCATTAGTCTTAGATGATACATTACATGCATATACAAATACTCCGAATCTATCTGTTATCGATCATTCCATGATATTTTCATCAAACCTTCAGTACGACTTACTCACGGAAACAATCGGAACATAATAAATCGATAGCCATTTAATCCTGATGAGGTTCCAGTCGACCACATTTAACCCCCTCAAGCGTTAGATTGAATTCCGATCTCTATGGTAATCATTTCGCAGCCACACTTTGTATGCAAGCAAGCAAGCAATCAACTAACAATGCCTTCATCGTCCTGACGATATTACTCCCATTCTTCCAATGGCATGTTATTTATGATCAGGACACATAAATGCGTCCAGCATTCTTTGACCAGCGTGTTTGTCTTTTTCATCTATGAATGTATCTTTCCTCACCAAATAGACAATTCTGCTTGAGCCGATGTGGATTGTGTTGATACTGATGCCAACTCAGCTCAGGGTGCGCTCCTGGTGGCTGCCAGGAAACAAAATGTCCAGATGTTTCGCATGCACAATCGTCGTACTTATCATTTCGCCAGGATACGATAAGTTTGTCACGGTATGACACAAAGGGATGTTATTGTCACAGTTATAGTCGCATTCGGAATCGGATTCGAAGTCACAGTCACAGCAGTCGGAGTCATTGCCTATTGTCTTGCTGTCCTTATTGTATTCCGAGCAAGAGGGCAAAATGTCCTTTTATAATTCATAAGCGAAAATTAACTGAATGTGCGAGTAATTTGTCACATTTAAGCTGACCCTTCTGTACAACAAAAGCCATTCGTCGTCTTGGGGATGGGATTTTTACTCAGACGAATGGCTCCGTTGTTGGAGTTTTGATTAAGTATCTACGCAGAGTGTTAGACCGTGGCCACATATTTTCAAAGGTGTTACTGGACAAGGACATCTTCTAGTGAAATATGAGCTTATGACAGACTCGCTTGCAGCTCGTATGAAACGGGAGATTTACTGGAAACAGCACATAACGTAGTTTGCAACTAAAGCTTTTTGGCTGTAGGAAATACTAAGCTTTCACAAAAATCTAAATCGATCCTTTTGCTCTCAATAAGTCCTAAAAATATTATTCACAAGAGAATAAATCAAGAGTGTATTTATTGCAAGCCCTTCAACTAAATTGCCTTTCCTAGAAGCCCTCCTCGGATTGATTGGCAGAATAAGGTAAACACCAAGCTAGCAGTTTTCCTATTCGCAAATCACCCCTGAACCATATGAGTATAAATTTTTTGAACTGGAATGAGGGTTTGAGTGCTTAGTATGCAGATAGCATCCCTAGAGTGCAATGGGGTGATGCTCCTTCCACCCGACAAGGGCGCGTCCATCTTTATTCGCAATATACTTATGTGTACCTCCGATTCCAATAAAGCTATAATCGGATCAAGTGAAGCAAATTTTTTTCCATCCTGAATTCCCTCCTCATCCATTGCCTTTCTTTAACCCTCTCTTATCACCAATGTGACGAATGAGTAACAAAGAATGATAGATGTTAGCAATTTTTTTTTCTTTAAAGGAAGCGTGTTGAAAATGTCCCAAGCGAGATATAAATCCAATTATCCCTGATTTCGTTACGCTTATTATTGGAAGAGAGTGAAAATGTATATCTCGACTGAGCATGCAGGACGACAACAACGCCAACGATAAATGATAGACACTTGGTTTGTCAGTAGCTCCGAAGAATATCCGAAACAAAGTGAATTGGTTTCAAATTTGAAAGGACCAACTGGCATGGTGAGGAGATGGAAAAAAACTAAATTTTTCATTTTCCAATTCAATGAGGCCTTGTTTTTGGTTTCATTAATTTTAGTTTCACAGATGTCAACGTTGAAAGCGAAATATGACACTGATATTGAACAAGGCTTCTGTTTTCCTTTGAATGCAATTCTGCGGAACAAGGCGGCGTAATGTTTTTGCTTGGAGCTAGGATAATGTTCAATTAGTGTCATTAAATGGTGAAATTGTATGACTTGATGCAGCGTCAGTCCTAGTTTTTAATATGTTGAGCATTTTTACGTTAATAATTTATAGTAAGGCATGCAAGTGGTATTGAGGGTTTTGTCTAAGGCCTTACGATGTAAATTATAATTTAGAGGGGTTGTTTTTAAACATGTGTTGAATACTCCCATTTTGTATAAACTTTTGGGCGCGCTGGTTATGAATGAATTTCGAATATTTTTGATCCTTAACTCTGATCAACTGTTTTGAGCTCCTAACACGTTTAATTTAACATTAATTGATAGAGTTTTTTTTTGTTTTAGAACTGTAGTTGGAGATAGTTAGAGTACCTAATTATCTTGATCGTATGTATCTGCACTTCAGGTTATATGGTCAGTACCACGCTTTGCCCATGTACTGTGCCGCTTTAAGCCGGCCAATTTTTGCCACCCCTCTGTTATAATATCATCTGTCTGGTTTATTTTGTGACGGAGGAGGGAGGGGGTATTGTTCGAGTAATTTAAAAAGTTCACTATGGAGTGAAATTGAAATAGGTAAAAACTAGAAAGACAAAAATTGGTTGTACATGGAAATCGTTATTGTATACTAGTCACTATTCACGATAACACGCCCGTACACATTCATTTCAGGTGCCTTTTTCGAAAACAGTTGTATCGCACTCCTTGAATATAATACAACAACGACTCATATAACTTCACAACTGTATTGAAATCAATGTCCACCTTCTGAAGAGGTTCAATAACTGGTTCAGCTCGTTCTAAGATTGCATGCCATAGTAGAGTTACTATATCATCACGGCTTAACTTTTGTCCTAGAGACATTGCGTCCAAACGTGTTACATTCATTTGCAGTGGGTTTTCAGTAATTTAGGAGACAACTTTTTCAAATGAGCGATAATTTGTGATGAGAGCTCTAGATGAAGCATATCTCGCAGATAACCTTGTTTGAGATACAGCTTTTGGTAAGTACCTTTGATAATTTGTCTTGGTACTTTCAAGTTGGTCAAACATAAGGACCTTCTAGGCATCACCATTTTCAAGTTCTTTGGCGTTTCATGCTGAAGTTGGCGATTTTTTAAAAAACAATTAATGACTGTGCGCCAACGACTTGTAAACGCTCTGAGGAGTATATACAGTCGCTGTAAGAGCATAATATATTTAATTACATACGGGCGACACTCGGGTGTCAATTTACCAATAAGATTGAGTGAATAGTTACTGCACAGCACGTGATACGCTTTTTTATTTAAATTTTTAATTTTAGCTTGAAAGCCATTCTATATTACCGACAGGTGTCTAGCGTTGGCTTAACACTGGCTTCAATAGTTTTTATGAGTAATACCAAGATGTTCAACATTTTAAATTCTTGCAGTATTGTGTTTTTCACTGTCTCTGCATCAGGATCACTGGCATAAATTCAAAAAAATACTCGATAACTGATGGGATAAGTCTGGAGTTGAATCTAAAATAAACGAATAGTACTTTGCTTCATTTACCTGTATTTCAGCAATAACACAGTTGAAAACTTTCTGACCCAACAATCAAATCAACTTGTCTCAAATACTATGTGATAAGTGAGTATTGACGATCTTGAAGACCAGCTGCACACATAGGAAAACAAAGCTCCAATTATACAAATCTGTGATAAGACCTGTGTTATACGATGGGTGTGAAGCATGGACCCTAACCCAACCATCCGCAAATATACTGAACGCCTTTGAGCGACAGGTCCTGAGGCGAATAATCGGAGCAAAGCTAGACGGGGACCAATGGCGAATTCGATACAACCATAAGCTATATGCAATTTTTGACGAACCAGAGGTCTCAAGGATTGTAAGACTGCGGAAGCTGCAATGGGCTGGAGACATGAATCGTATGGACAAACAACAGATACCCAAGAAGGTATTCGTTGGGAGAACTGAAGGCCGGAGACCAGTGAGGAAACCGAGACAGCTCATCGCTACTCGGATTTCGGAATTGGAAGATGCGGTCAATGGACCGAGACAGTTGGAGGCGCTGTTTGCAGGAAGCGAAGGCCCAAAGGGGCTGTAGTGCTTAAAAGAAGCGATAAATAAGAAGGGTGCCTTTTTCTAGGATTCCTGAATTCATTCAAATTAGCTTGTAGAATGTCATCATATTCCGCAACTGATTCTAAAGCACCTCAATAATTTCCATTTTAAGACGATCCAAACTGTTCATTGACGCCACAGAGAGCCAAAATAATACTTCTTTTATTCCGTGTGGTGCTTTTGGTCCCCCATCGGATGCGTCCTCAGGTAACGGATAGAGGGTGCCCTAATTGGCTAGTAAGCGTTTATGTGGGGAATAAAATAAAACTCGTGGACCAAAACCGACTAAGTCCAAGTGCTGACAACACCTCACGCTCCACAACTTGTCGTGGAACCAGGAGAACAGCCTCGGGCTAGATTGGATAAACGGCAACGACTATTGCAACGTATAAAGGACTTTCCTTTTGTAACTTGGAATATTAGATCATTGAACAGACCAGGTGCACTGTAATAACTTCTGGATGAAATAGAAATACAAAATCAACATCCTCGCAATGCAAGAAACCAGATGGCCCAGTAAAGACATAATTGACATGTGAACGCAGACCATATTCAAAAGCGGAAAATTGCGAGGAAGCCATGTTCAGGGTGGCGTTCATTGTTGATAGCAGATTGAAACACATTATCACCGACTTTAAGCGCATTAACGAAAAGCTCTGAGTGATTCGAATCAAGACCAAATTCTTTAATGGCTGGCTGGTCAACTGTCACAGAGAAGGAAGAGGCAATCAAGGACGAATTTTACAGTATCCTGGAACGCACCGTCTATGCAATTGTTTTGGGTGACTTCAATGCAAAAATCGGCTGAGAAACGGCTCATAGAGGAACAACCGGAGAACACAGCCTCCATGCAGGGACCAGCGACCACGGACAATGACTGAGAGACTTTGCTACTAGCAGAGGCTTCACAGTAAGCTCGAAATGCTTTTCATGTCGAGACATCGATAAGAGAACGCGGGCATCCTCAGACGGTCACACATTCAACCAGATCGGCCATGTTCTCACCACTACCTTATTAGAGTCAAGTTCCGATACCGCACCTCCAAGTGCTGTAAACGAGGAGCATCAGTTACTCCAAGGTACCAGATGCACCAGCTAAATGATACCTTAGCAACGTCCACATACTTGTCAGCGGTGGAAAATCGCATCAATGTATCCCCGCAGTAGGGAGAAAGTAATGAAGACATCTAAACCATGTGGAAGACAGTAAAAGATGCGAGGACTGAAGCACCCGAGCAGGTCTCGGGCCCCAGGCTAAGAAAAGTTGGAACGACTGGAATTGAAGAAAGCGATTATAGAAAAGAACCAGGCGTAAAAAGAATATAGCCAGCAACTAACTCAAAATAAAATCTTTCGATGTTCAGCTAAAAAAACGTGCCGAAGAAAGAAACGACTGACAATCAACACGGAGATCCAACAAATAAACAGAAACAAGACCTTAGATGAAGTCAAGTCAGTATATGCCTCTATCAAACAACTAAGAGATGGCTTCTATCCAGAAATAAGTCTTTGCAAAAGTGTACAAGGAGCAATCATAAGCAGCCCAGTTAATAATAAAAACAGATGGCTACTATATTTCAGAAGCTAGTCAAAGCGTCCCCAACAACGACTGAAGATGTGAATATTCCAGAAGCAGGACAAAAGGTATCAGTCAACAGAGACGTAGTACAGGCAGCAGTGCGAGACCTCAGAAAAAATGAGCCTCCTGGAATAGATGGAAAACCAGCAGAACTGTTCTAGAGCAGAGTCTCCAGCTAAATAATCTTTTGTACCGGTTCACATGCAGAATATGGTCAGAGGAGCAGTTACCAGAAGACTGGCAAAAAATTATAATATGTCCTGTACACCAAAAGGGGGCTGAATTAAGGCGTAAAAATTATAGAGGCATCGCTCTACTGTGCACGTCTTATATAGTGCTCTCCAAAATCATAGAAAGAAAATTAAAACAGTACTATGGAAATACTATAGCAGAGTATCAGGGAGGCTTTTGAAGTGGGCGATCTACAACTGAACCAATATTATCAGCAAAGCGGGTGCTCGATAAGTGCTGGATAAGACTAAATTCATGACTCAAACGAGGAAGAAAACTCCAGTTCGACAAAACCTGACCGTAGGCGATGACAACCTTGAAAGTGTGGATAATTTTGTGTATCTTGGAGCCAACCTAAATAGAAGAGGCACCCTAAAACGAAATTGGACGCTACATAAATGCCGCAAATAAACCACATCACTCCGTACTTCCCATTCTAAGGTCACGAGTTATGCACAGGCAACATAAGCTCCGCATTCTCAAAACACTAATCGAACTTGTGATATTATATGCAAGTGAAATATTGACCTTGACCAGCGAATCCGAAAAGACAGTGTACGTATTTGAATGCAAAGTGTTTTGGAAAATCTACGGCTCAGTGAAACAAGGAACAAAGTAGAGACTACGTTACAAAGATGAGTTTCTCTTGCGTAAAGTTACGGAAATTGCAATGGGTGGGCAATGTAGAAAAAATGGAAGAAAACATCAAAGAGTAGAGCACAAGGTAGACTGAGGATTTAATGGAAAGACACGATAGAAGCAAACAACAGATCCTTGTTGGGAGTAAACAACTGGCGGACAAGGTCTCGGAACCGTGATGATTGGAGGGAATTAATTCTGGAAGACAAGACCCAGCTTAGGCTGTCGCGCCATAGAGAAAATGCATTTTAGTTTTTAAAGTCATTATAATGATGTGACCTAACTTCTTTTTTTTTTCTAATCCTTTCGTTTTTTTAATGCCGCTTTAAAATTTGCCAACTCCCCCAAATTTTTTCTCGGGACTAGCCTGTCGATAAAACAGCGGCTGCATCCACCCGGCCACGGTACGTTCTGATTTAGAGCCAGTGCGTTTTATAACTGATTCCGAAGAATTACTCGAAACAAATCTCGTTGTCACCAACGGGTTTGAACCAGGGACCTTTGGCTAACCGGGTGAGCACTTGAACCACTACATTGCGTGGAATTGTGAGAGCAATTTATCAAAAATTTTTAACTATAAGTAACTTGTTAAATTTGAAAAATATTACCAAGTAAAAATACCTTTTTCAGATGTTGAGGAAACATTATGAGATGAATCATATACCTTTGAATATTTGTCTCTTCAGGGATCTTTAATCTTTCCGTATATGGCTATCAAATTGCTGCTCCGTACAGCAAAATCGCTTCTATCATAAAAATATTGATCCAGTCCAGTCTTTTATAGCCGTTTACTCCACATTTGACATTCTCCGGGTCGACATGCATCATGTTATCTAAATATCTCGATAATGGTCAATAGAGCTTGTACTTTCTTCCCGACTTTCACCAACACAGTCGTTGAACCTATTGTAGGATTTGCTTTCGAAAGCATATTTTTAATATAGACTGGACTGCCATGCTTTCGACGTTAGATATAAATGATGCAGTAAATTTATTCTATCAGCACATCCTTGGCGCCGTTGAAAGATATGTTCCTAAAATCAAGAAAAAGGACAAATTATCAGAACCCTGGCTGGATAGTGATCTTCGATCTTTAAGGAATAGAAGAAATAAACTGCATATATGCAAAGTAGATCTGATGTGAATGACGAAATTAAAAGAGAGCATAATGAACTGTCCAAAGAATTTCAATTGAAGTCGCGCGAGGCCTATGAAGTATATGTTAATGTTATTGGTGAAAACATCATCAAAGGCCCCAAGAAATTTTTTGAATTTGTAATCAAGCGCAAAGCTTATGGCTATCCTAAACAAATTACCTTTACAGACTGCAGTTCTACTCTCCCTGAAGAAATCAATAATTATTTCGCAGATCATTTCCAAACAGTTTACTGTTCAGCAACAATTTCCATAATTTTTCACCACAAGACACAGAATGTGGGCCTGTACTGCAAGAAATTTCAGTTTCAGAGGGTGACATATTCGACGCAATTGAAACTCTTGATTTTAATCATGGACCTGGCCCGGATTTACTTCCTCCATATTTCTTATTTCAATGCAGAGAACAATTAATTTTACCACTTTGCAACATTTTTAACAAATCGCTATCAAGCAGCGTGTTCCCAGCATACTGAAAGTCCTCTTACGTAACTCCAATCCATAAAAACGAAAGCAAAGGAGCCGTTGAAAATTATAGAGGGACTGCCATACTATCGACTACCCCAAAGTTTTTTGAAAAACTAGCATGTTCCAAAATATCACCTTTTATTGAACGACGTCTCAATGACCAACAGCATGGCTTCAGAAAGAATCGATCCACAACCACAAACTTAACAGTTTTGGTCTCTAACATCCTTTGTGCAATGGAAAATGGATACCAGGTCGACGCAATTTATACTGACTTCAGTAAGGCTTTTGACCGTGTCAATCATACGATTTTGTCTCATAAATTGAATAAATTTGGAACCACTGGCTCCCTACTTAATTGGCTGGACTCGTATCTCAAAAATCGGACTCAAACCGTTAATTTTCAGGGATATGTGTCAAACGGAATTCATGTCTATTGCGGTGTTCCTCAAGGCAGTCATCTCGAACCTCTTCTCTTCAACATTTTTATAGGGGACCTTTCTGAAGTGTTATCCGATATACCACACTTATTTTATGCGGATGATCTCAAATTATATCATGTGATAGTATCTCAAAGTGATTCTTTGTTCCTACAGGACAAAATAAAAACTCTATTAGAGTGGTCTAACAAAAATCTTCTATATTTGAATTTTAAGAAATGCCAGGTGATAAGTTTTTCTCGGAAAAGTACACTTTTATTATCTGATTATCGCCTCAATGATACAAAGCTTTCCAGAGTTGATAGTGTAGTAGATCTTGTTGTTCACTTGGATAAGAAACTCCGCTTTAACTTGCATTACGACGAGGTTCTCTGCAAAGCGAATAAGCTTTTAAGCTTCATCAAACGACGCGCGAAAGAATTTAAGAACTTGTGGGTAACGAAAACGTTATACACATCACTAGTGCGCCCAATTCTGGAATATACTTGTGTCGTTTGGAATCCGGTCTTTGATGTTCACTTCAGAAACAATTCCTACTGTTTGCTCTGAAATCCCTCTATGATCCAAAAAATTTCCATAATTTGCCGACATACGATAACCGGCTATCCCTTCTCAATTTGATACCACCTGCCTCTCGTGAAACCACATTATGCTCTTGCTTCGCATTTGATGTCCTTAGAGGAACCGTTAAAGTTCAATATCTAATCGAAAAAATAACCTTAACTGAGCCAGTAAGATTTACGAGACATTCACCTTTGCTCGTAGAAAGTAAACATCATACTATCTATGGTGATAATGAGCCGATATATAGGTGTGTCAACATTTTGAACATGATGAGCCATCTTTATTCTCCAACCATATCCAGATCCCAATTTAAATTCAATTTATCGAAGTTCCTCGGTTCCGAATCTTTCACTGCAAACGTAAATTTATATTGAAAAAAAAATAAATAAATAAAAAAACTTTGATATGTATTTGAAAAAAAGATATAAAAATGTATACCTTGTTTGGTCAAATAAATATTCGAACGCGAAAGTCTTCCATTATTCGATTATTTTGATATTAAAAGAAAAATGCCATTTTTTAATTTAATATAAATGATCGGATGTTTATTACATTATCAAGAGGAAGGTATGCCATTAATAGTGGAAATAACATCAGGCAAATGACCACCACAACACGCCTACAGGACCATATCCTAGTAGAAAGAGGAGACGACCTAACTGGAGGCATGAATCCAGGAGGAAGTAGAAATTGCCAAACGGTACAAGCTTAGTAAAGAAGAGAAACGTGGAATGTGAAAGTATCAACGGGAAAGACTAAATTTTGGCAGTTATTGGCTTGTGTTGCATTAAGGGTCGAATAACATTGATGAAACATAAAAGAAATGCTAAAAATTATAGCCCGCGACTACTTTTTCGACCCAAAAACTATATGATGCTTTGATAGATGGGACACGGTTGTCAAAGCATAGAGAGATTTGCTATGCTTTGAGAGAAACTATCAGAAACTAGTATTCTTTAAGGAAAGCCGCCCCCAAGCGCCTGATACCAGGCCACTTACTTCAGTATGGGAGTGACATGGGCAGTTATACTCAGAGAGAATGTCATCAAAAGCTAAGCCGAGCTTTGATCCGTGCCATGGGCTATGCGGGTCCCCCCAGTACAGTAAGAAGCCTATCCTGCCTGACAAGTAGTGGTTGTGTTTGGAATAGCGTATAAAATAGTTTTTTTAGGACTTTGTACTAAAATACAAAACCCTATTGCAATCACGATCTGTGTCCGTTCGTCCGTCCGTCTGTATGTCACAGCTTTTTTTCTCCGGAACTATAGAGGCTACATCCATGAAACTTTGTAGAAAGGTCAGAAGTAGTGACATCTTGAAAGTTCAAGGTTGGAAAAATGTTTCAAAGGAGTTTAAGGGAGGTCTCCCCATATAGGGAGGTGACCCCTCAAAAAAAATTTTCCACCTTTGGTAGTCGAGTAGGGTGTCATTGAAAAGGTCTTGATGATATGTTTTCAAATCAAGTCTTAAAATTGTCTTATTGGTACCGAGGGGGGCAGGGGAAGGGGAAATGTACGATCTTTTCGCGTACCCCCCCTTGCGATTGGACACCTTCCATCTGAAAAATCTGAAAAAAATCATGAATATATGCCTTTATGAGTACAATAACAACAAATACATGAGAAGTCGAAATTCACTCAACTTTGTTAGTAATAGTATGATTTATCGATTTTATGTTTTCTTGTATAAAATCTTAACGGTACCCTTAAATTCAATAAAATTTAGCACACAGTTGAATATTTATAGGATTGATCTTTTCTGAAGTTTTCATAAAGATCAAATGGTATTTATTGAAGTTATAGCGATTTGAATTTTCCTGTATTACTATGGAACAATATGCCCTGTATTACTATGGAAACGTATGGCTATGGAATCATATTCGCTTTTTACCGACTTAAACACTACAGCTTTGCTAGGATTTGCATGAAAATTTCAGATATGATAGGTATCATGAAGATGAGTACCTACAATTGAAACAAGTCGAAGAGGCAGGAGAGAGCTCCTAGCAAAAGGGCTTTGTAACTATTGTAGGATTCGAGAAAATAGATACGATAGTTACAGTACAGGGGAGTTGCCCCTGAAAAAAAATTTCATCAAAGGTACCCGATATGAGTATCAAATGAAAGTTATTTATGAGAGATTTTCAAAACAGTTCTTAAACTGACAGCTTTTGCTTCAGTAGGGTACAGGGGGGAGGAAAACATGAAAAATGTGTTTCCTCCCTCGCGAATGAACACCCGTGATCTAAAAAATCAGAAAAAATTATTGAGGGAGATATTTATGGGCATAACAATAACAAATACCTCAGAAGTCAAAATTCGTTCAACTTTGTTAATAATAGTATGATCCTCGAATTTCACATTTCCTCCAATAAAATCGTCTTTGACATGTTGCTTGATTTTATTCGTTGCTGGTTACTGCATTTTGTAAGTTGAGTAAAAACCCTTCTGACATGAGCATAGGTCTATCTACCCAATTTGTTTTAGTTTAGTTGTGTTACGGGTATCTTGAAAAAGATAAACTGGGACCCTATCCCAGGGATGCAACCTGGGATACCCACACTCTGTGCATAAATAGCATTTACCTCCTTACCACAAAAAAAAATCCCAGGGATGCAAAGCGCTGATTGACGCATCATATCAATTCCTGTCTAATTGTGACGATGGGGTAAGGCCTATTGATGGCAGTCACCCACATGAATCGCGTTCTTGATGTCCGTTTGCCCATCCATTCATCTGTGCTTCCGAAATTATCGTAGTTACGACACCAAACTTAAAATATAAATCGAAAGCGATGACATACTGAAATCTTTCTTGCCATTTTAGAAAGGGAAGCCTTAAACATTTGGTGGTCGCGTGGGTTTTTCAAATGAAATAATAAAACGTTCTCGTCGCAGGAAGGAGTTGGAAAAACGTATTTTTTTAAATGAATGAAGGAGATCGAAATAATAATGTTTGAATAGTTAAATTTAAAATTTGGTCTTCCCATTTTGAACCCCAACTGGGTATGGGATTGGCTGGCCCCTCCGCTTAAGAAGTAGCCATCGAGTGAGCTCTCCCCTTTTTTTCCGTTGCTACAGGTGCTCTCACCAGACTGCTTGGGGTACGTAGCAATGATTGATAAAGGTTCGACAATCAGTCTTTTAAATTCAAGCAGAACTCCAGCAGATTTATTCAATGTTATAAAAGAAACCCCTGCTAAAATTAATACCATTCAAGGTTTAGTTAAGAATCAAACAGAGCAAGTAAATATGGAATGTCCCGAGGAATTTAATCAATCCATGGATGCCAGGATAAGATGGACGAAAATCGATTTAAATAAACAGTATGATTTTTAAATATGAATGCACTGGATTATCAAGAACGTTAGATTAATGGATATTTAACAGCAGGAAATATTGTTAATTAATAGTATACATCTTCCGTTCTTAGCAAAATCACGGGATGTGAATATGCTAGATACGAGGTGTGCCAATTAAGTAATGAGACTGATTCCACGAAAACTGTATATTTAAAAATTACTCCACAACTCTGCCCACCCCTTCAAAGTAGTCCCCTTGGGCAGCTTTACAACGATTCCAGCGCGTTTTCCATGTTTCGTAACATTTCTGGAACGCTTCGACTGGGATGTTGGCGAGGACCCTCGTCCCGGTCGCCTAGATGTCCGTAATCGACGCAAAATAGGTACGTTTGACCACTGATTTTGTTGTAGGGAACAAAAAAGTCACAGAGAGACATCTTGGACGAATAAAGCGGCTGTTGCAACACGGCGATCCCTTTAGAGGCCAAACACTGGGACACGCTGAGCTCTGCTTTTGCACTTCAGAAATGTTCTTTGGAACCATCTTCGCGTGCAACTTTTTCATCCCAAAATCGTCGGTTAGAATTTGTCTGACTGTTCCACGGCTCAAACCCAGTTCCGAGGGCAACATTCGAACTGTTAAACGCCGATCTTCACGGATTAGGGTGCGCATTTGCGTCAGCCCGCATCTCGACTGATCTCCCGCTCCGCTCCTCGTCTTCCATGCTTTCACGCCCCTCCTTAAACTCTCTTCCATCGAAACACTTGGGCACAACTAAGAGCACTATCACCATGCACTTTTACAATTTTAGCGTACGTTTTCGAAGCTGTTACATCCAATCTGGCGCAAAATATTATCGCGACGCATTGCTCTAGATTTCGTTTCTCCATTTCCGTGACGAGCACCACCAACACACGTCTACTCAACATAACACAGCAGGCGAACTAAACAAGCTAGAGCGATGGTAAATATATCAATGGAGAGGGGAAGGATGTTGGGGAAGGGGGAACGAATTTCAAGGTCGCAGGTTTACAACAAGCGTGGCAATAAAATCAGTCTCATTACTTAATTGTCATTAAAGTAAAAACGAAGTATGTGACATTCAGACTGCTCATCCGAATAAAATAGAAAAGGATTCGATTGAAAAGCTTTTGAACAAATAGAAAAGATTATTATTCAAGGAAGGAAATCAGTTAAGGAAGGAGATCAGTTAACGAATTCAGTGATTCACCAAATCAAAATGACGATGGACCAGTAAATAAATTTGAAATTATACAGATACCCACCACAACATGAGGCTGAGGTTCGCAGGCAGATGGAGGAAATGGGAAAACAAGGCATTATTAGAAAAAGTAATAGTCGGTATAGTTCACCTCTAATCGTGATTCCGAAGAAAATGGTAAATTCAGGAAAACAAAAATGCAGAATTGCTTTGAGCTATAGAAAGTTTAACCAAGTTACAATAGATGATAATTATCCCCTTCCTAATATTGATAGCATCTTGGATAAGTTGGGAAAAGCCCAATATTTTAGTATATTGAATTTGGCGGAGGAATATCATCAGATACTGGTAGCAGTAGATGATACCGAAAAAACAGGTTTTGTAACACCATCAGGCCTTTATGAACATGTCAGAGAGCCGTTAGGGTTGAAAAACGCGCCGGAAACGTTTCAGAGGCTGATGAATAATATATAAAGGGAGTATACCAATAAAATATGTGTGGTATACCCTTAATGATCCCAGGAAGAACACATGGTGTCGTTGGACAACATTTTTAACTTTTTACAAGAGCACAATCTTAAAATACAACATAATAAATGTAGCTTCATGAAGAGGGACACAGAACGAAGGAGAGCATTCAACCAAATCCTAATAAAATTAAAGACACTGAAAATCTTAGTCTACCATATTTATATGGAAGAAAGTTCAAAATTATCACTGATCATACACCTACAAAATATTTAAATAGCATGTACAAAAGAAAGGAATTTTCGCAATGTAACCAGAAATAGATTATAAATTGCTAGGATTTTCTAAGTAGGCTCGAAAATTTCAGAAAATAATGACAACGAATCAGACATGGACTTAACAGATACAAAACACTCTGTAGATGAACAGCAACTGGACTATATTGGATGAGATATAAATAAATTTAAAATACAGCTTATATTAACCTACAATTTAAGTAAGGAGATGAACGCAGAAATATTATATATTTAAAGACAGGAATATTTTCGGAAGTAGAAGATCATGACTATAATCAAGTCCAACAGGCGATAATAGAGTTATTTTCGAACGATGAAAACGTCAACTTTATTAGGTGTACAATAAGGGCTACAGAGATTCAAATTACAAAGGAGCTACAAAAACATGGAAAAAATCAATGCATAGCGGAATAAATGGGACTTACTACTCATTGAAATCAACATATACAACATATACAACTGGTAGTAAATAATTGCACAAAGTGTCAAAAAATAAAATATGACCGTAATCCCAATAATCTAAAATTTAACATAATGAGACCCAAACTCAAAAAAAAAAGAAATCCTACATTTGGACATTTTTTATTTGTCAAAACGAGCGTATGTAACCATTGTAACTCGATACGGAGGAAAAGACATTACTCGCGCGGCTAATTAGTTATCCGACGTCGCGGGTTTCACTGTAATCTCTTACAGCAGGATACTTTGGCCATTGGCCGGTTTTGGCTTTATGACTCCGGTCAACGCATAAATCGTTAGTGCGAAAATATTTTGTGGTGGGCCTTTGCGCTGTGGGAAAAATAATCCGCCCCACGACACCGCAAATCTAGCTTGCCAGCGCACTTACGCATCCCTAGACAAGGGCATTTCTAGCGTAGCACTAATTCCACTCGCTGAGGCAGCAGAGCATCGCTGCAGTCCTTCACGGATATTTATAGCATCTCCTAACATCACTACGAATACCTAGTTACTCGCGAAAAAATCTTTGCAGCAGAGATAACCATCATGCAAACAGCTAAGAATAAGTGGTTCGCTCGTAATTAGAGAGACTTTTCGAGGAGAGTTCAAACCCGTTGGTAGAAGCTAGATGTTTCCACCATTAATGGAGTCACTATAAATTATACTAGACTATACGTGTCAGTCAAATTACTCAGGGAAAGTGTCACCGGCTTAATGGACAGGGGTGCAAAGGGGCACCAATTCCAACGGAACTTCCCTCGTCAATAACGGCGTCGCTTCTTACCACATGTGGTCTAGCGATGGGGAAAAAATAGATTTTTTTATGTAGCTTTCCCTTTAGTTTTGGCCTAGGCTTTTTTGATCTTGAATTTCTATGCATGTAGTTTGTATGCTTGAGAAGTGAATTGTAGCCCAGTCATATTAGGGCTTTCACCTCGGAATGAAAGATAATAAGCTGCAAATTGGTATGAACCTTTGTTTTGTCATTCTAAATGTTGTCTCAAAAGTCACAATCGTTATCGTGTTCGCGTCTCAAGATATTCAAGGTCAAAGGTCACAAAAATCGGTTTTTCGCGAATATCTGGCTTCCTATCGGTTAAATGAGATTTGCATTTATTATAAAAGTTGTAGGCTATAAAATTCCCTACAACTTTTGTTTAAACTTTTTTTTCATACGACCAACCGTTTTGAAGGTAGAGCGCGAAGAGTGCACATCGTACAGTCATATACGGCCTAATGCAAGGTCAAGCGTGAGTTATGGTTATCAGTACGTTATAAAGTCAATTATTTACTTGGAAATTATAATTATTAAACAATGCCTATTATTTATGTACTATTAATTATTTATATTTAATTAAAGTAGAACCTAAAGAATGGGGCTGGATGCTTGAAAATGAAATCCTGGAGCCCATACGAACGTTATTACCTCCAGCACCAGCCGAACTACTAAACGTAATATTTTGCAATTGCAAAAATGGTTGTGGTTCCCGCTGTGGATGCAGAAAATCAGGGCTACAATGTTCTTTAGCTTGCGGCCAGTGCAACGGACAAGCTTGCCTCAACGCTTCACTGTATCCAAGTAATCCCGATGAAGAAAATACATATGATCCCGATATTCTGGAAGGTTTGGAGATGAACATGACAGATAATGAGGATGATGACAATGAATCGAACATTTTTGAGCGACAAGAAGAAGAATTCATTGTCATCATCCTCATTATCTGTCATGTTCATCTCCAAACCTTCTAGAATATCGGGATCATATGTATTTTCTTCATCGGGATTACTTGGATACAGTGAAGCGTTGAGGCAAGCTTGTCCGTTGCACTGGCCGCAAGCTAAAGAACATTGTAGCCCTGATTTTCTGCATCCACAGCGGGAACCACAACCATTTTTGCAATTGCAAAATATTACGTTTAGTAGTTCGGCTGGTGCTGGAGGTAATAACGTTCGTATGGGCTCCAGGATTTCATTTTCAAGCATCCAGCCCCATTCTTTAGGTTCTACTTTAATTAAATATAAATAATTAATAGTTAGTACATAAATAATAGGCATTGTTTAATAATTATAATTTCCAAGTAAATAATTGACTTTATAACGTACTGATAACCATAACTCACGCTTGACCTTGCATTAGGCCGTATATGACTGTACGATGTGCACTCTTCGCACTCTACCTTCAAAACGGTTGGTCGTATGAAAAAAAAGTGTAAACAAAAGTTGTAGGGAATTTTATAGCCTACAACTTTTATAATAAATGCAAATCTCATTTAACCGATAGGAAGCCAGATATTCGCGAAAAACCGATTTTTGTGACCTTTGACCTTGAATATCTTGAGACGCGAACACGATAACGATTGTGACTTTTGAGACAACATTTAGAATGACAAAACAAAGGTTCATACCAATTTGCAGCTTATTATCTTTCATTCCGAGGTTGACCCCTTATTTTACCTAATATGACTGGGCTATTGTGTTGTGCTTTGTGTGGGGAGAAAGGAACTCGCCCTCTGACATCACACAAAGCTGGCCGCAAGCAAGCATATGCCTCCCCAGGCATGGTCTTGCCCAGTAAGCTCAGTGCTCTAGCTCACTGGGGCAGGATTTCATCGCTGCCATCTTTTAAGGACTTTATTAACGTCTATTAAACTTTACAGAAGGATACACAGACAGAACGCTAAGGCTCCCTTTTCCCTTATTTTGGAATGCTAGTTGATCTACTTTCTACGAAGAAGTGTTCCACTCCGTAAGTAGAATCGTGTGAAGAAAACACTTCTGCTGCATAACATAAATCCAATAAAATATATGGTTCACTCTCTTCTTGATTTGAGATATTTTTTCGTTAAGAGACGAATGTTCAACCTATAACATCTCAATTTCTTAATTCTATTACGAAGCATTTTCTGTCTTGTATGGAAATGATTGTATCAATCGATTTGACTAAGTATCAATTGTTTAGACTAGGTTAGAAGAAGTTTTCCTAATTCATTCATTCCTTTTTGACCAATGATCGTCTCAGTGGTGGTTGACATGGTGGAAAAGCGGCATAGTTTAAAAAAAAACTAATCCGACCACACGTAACTTGAAGGCTAAAAAACAAAACTAAGCAGTGGTTGTTAATAAATGTTAACATTTTCATGGATTCAAAATGTTCTTCAATCATCATTTAAAACTCATTAAAAGAGGAGAACTGATCCTTATTCATCCAGGCCACGGTGGAGCGATAAACTTCAACAAAACTGCCAACATTATTAAAAATCCTAAAATATTAGCAACTTCTTACTTAATCCTGTTAACATTGCATAATTCACTTAGGATCAAACACACACAGAATTGCGCAAAGTAAAACATCGCGAAGCACCTTACCCATAAAGAACTTCCATCACAAGTAAATTAATTCATAAATTCCATCAAAATAATAGACTTTGCAACAAAAACATTTCCATAAGTGGCTTAGCATCTAAACTTCTCTCATTTTAAGAGGCTGTTTATTATCTTTCACCTCTTCCATTTGATAATTGGTTCTCTCATTTTATTTCCACCGAACTCTCATGCCGCGGATGCTGTTTGAATGCTTCCTCCTCATGAGAAACTTACCACCGTCGCTGTGTTCAGTGTCGCTGTATATGTCGAAGTCTGCTTCGTCCTTGTTCCTTGCAACCATCATTTCCACAGCTTTTTATGCTTTCCCATTCAACGTTGAGGAAATATTCCATATACAATTTTCTTGTTTTTCTTCACTCACTTCTTGTTCATTCACTCATTCATTTCAACGGTTTTTTTCGTCTCTCGTCTTCAGTGGAACACGAGAGAAAAATGTTTTCATATCCAAATTGAACTTCAAATTGGATTCCCTAGAGTGGTCGTAAATAAGCTCGGAAAGACTGTTATTTATCGCTATAATAAAGCAGTCATTGTGTGCACACTTACCACCGACTACCGTTTTTTGAAAAGAACAAGTCGAAGGAGTGCGGATGTGCTGGGGATCCCTCAGATATCGGAAAAGATTCAGGTGGGCAAATGGCGGTTACGGCAAAGGGTAGCGAATTGTCGATGTAAAGAAGAATTTACCTATTTACACTACAAACACTTTAGGTTAATCTTATCGCATTGAAATTTGCTGATATCTTTACATAAGTTAACAACAAGTGTGGCGGAGAGTAGGATATGTGGATTCAAGGGTTGTAAGGATAGAGCAACGAAAAGGTGTTCCGTTTAATATTTTCCTGGAAAATATAAGCTGGATCGAAATTTATTTGCCGTCTTGACGTGGCTTTTACTCAATCCAAAAGAAATTGCTCTCAGGAGATATCCTAAAGTTGATAAGATCGAATTCGAAATTGTAGAGCTTTCTCGGCTATGTAGGCTTTGTACACTAGATTATAAATCTTCCACTGAAGTAATGAAAATTGGATACTTGTAACTTAAGAGAATGTTCAAGGATAATTTTTGGGAGGAAGTTTTGTTAATTAATTTTGCTTAGAAACGGAAATCTTAACTCCATTCCAAAGTTAAGCTTATTCCAGTGACTTAATAAATATAACACCTGCTTCATTGAAAAGGCAATCAACTGAAGAATTATCTGGAATAAAGGTAGATCAATTTTCGAAAAGCTTGCCGAACAACTGAGGTAACATATTTACAAATGAAAATAGGTTTAATTTTGATAAATTTTCAACCGAAATTCTACTTGAAAAATCAACGAAATTAATATGGGTTTAAATCTTCAAAATCATGTTTCACACAAATGAAATTTCAACACAATCGAATTACTTATGTCTTTCCTTTGGTTAAAATAACAGTGGAATCCTCCCAAGAATTTTCTAAGCTTATAAACGGTTCAATATTTTCTTCTTTAGCATAGAGGAATGAACTTACATGGCACCATGAACGTACCACGAAATTACCTGAGTATAGGATAGAACTTCCGTTCGTGCGAAAAGCCTTCAATGCTAACTAACTTTTCCCTCACTCAGTAAAGTAAGGGAAATGAATTACGCTAAAGCGTACATAAAAGGAAAATATGGAAACGTGTTTATGCTGCGAACGAACGGAGTAGGAAACTTTTATGAGCCATACATGTGTGCTTTAGAGGCTGAAAATATTATAGGGATTTTGTGTATATGGAAGTTGTGCAGGCGTAAATTTTCTGCTACTAAAGTTCGGGATATGGAGATGTATGAGTATTTGGAATTTCTAATTCTAAGGAAGAATTTGGAAGGAGAGAGGATCATGTGAAGACATTTTATTACCAGTACAAAGTGTTTTACCAAGGATGCTGTTTTCGTTGCGTCAGGATTAGTGTATGCTGGTCTGGCCTATTTGCGGATTCCATTTGAGAGTATGGAATGGACAAGGAAAGTGTATTTTTCGTGATAAAAGGACAGTATATTTGCAGTAGATACCACAAATTTCACAAGATAGTAGCAATACCACCAAGTGAACGTCGTTGCTAAAATTTTGAATGGCATAGGCGATTTAAGTTAGAAAACTCAATTAATAATAGTTAAATTTATCTTAAGAAATTCATCTAAAAGCAAAATTTCAGCAAAATTGATCCACCGCAACAAGAATAAAAGTGATAGTCTCTTCTGAAGATGAAATTTGGACCCAGTCGACGCAATCTCTAATAACTTTAGGAAGGCATTTGACCGTGTCAATTGTGTAATTTAGTCTTACAGGATTCGTAAATTCGAGTTCACTGGCCGTTTGCATAATTGGCTGAACTCATACCTTAAAAAACTGACTCAAGTTTCAAATTTCGGAGGTATATTTCCAAAGAAATTCATATCCACGAGGATGTACCCTGTGGCGGCTGTAGGAACATTTTTAGGTGGTGCATGATCTCAAAAGCGCGCCCCTCTGAATACAAATCTTAATACTTTTATTTTTTGCAGTTTTTACTTCGTGAAGATAAATATACTTTATAAGGGAGAGTGAGGTAATGCTAGCTGGCGGGTAGTGAGAGCCACTACAATTTTCACAGACTAGAACGTACAAGTCGCGCGAAAATGACAAGAACGGCTTCGGGAACATTCGTTCATAGCACATAATAGCCGCTGGCCGGCTTAGTAGCACGCGCATGGCGGTGACGAGAACAAGTTTGTTTCGTTAGATGGAGTTATAAAAAGTGCCAAATCTCGCAACCAAAGTTAGTATACATAATTTTTAATTGTTCTGTTGTATTTTGTGTATTTTATAAGCAATATCACAACATTAACGATAAAAGTGGAAGATAAATTTTTCAGCGATGTGTTTTCAAATTAGTTTCATTAGTTTGAGATCATGCGATGCGGGTAATGAGAGCTACTGACGCTCCCATTACACCACGATGGCTCCTATTACCCCTTTCGAGAAAGAAAATTCTAATCGAGGGAATATTGTTTATTTTGTTATTTAGATGGCACGAACTAGAAAACAAACGACATCAAAGGCTAGTTGGACTTCTGCTACGTTAGAATCTGCAATACAAACTATACGAAATGAAGATATTTTAGTAAACAAAGCGGCACAGCAATATAAAATACCCTATAGCACGCTGGAAAAACGGTACAGGTTAGCAAATAGTAATGATATTACTTACAATCGTTCTCCGTTGCTCGGCCAAAAACCTGTGTTCACTAGTGCACAGGAACAGATGCTTGTTAACCATATACTTGATATGTGATATATGTTTTATGGCTTGACAAGCATACAACTCCGTAAAATATGCTATTATATGGCTGTGGAGTAGAGATGGGTTGTTACATCAAATTTCTGTACCAGATACAATCTGATACTGATACATGATTGTACCTGATACTTTTATCTGATACTTTTTGTACCTGATATTTTTCGCATCTGATACATTATTTTGGTCTATACTGTAGTGTGAATCAACTCAACATCAACAGCATAGTAGTTGGGTTTATGTTTATGTTAGCGATTATGTGGATGATGGACTTGGTTCTTTTCAGAAAAGTGTCAATGACTACAAATTGTGTAAGTGAAAAAAAAAGACTAGGTACAAATTGTGTAAGTGATTAAAAATTTGAAATGGAGAAAAAGAAAACGTCCGAAGTTTGGAATTTTTTCAGTGTCGATGTGGACAGTCAATTCGCGATTTGTAACCTATGTAAGTGTAAGCTTAGTTATAAGCATTCTTCTACAAACTTGAAAAAACATTTGGAAAGAAAGCACCCCACAGTTCAACTTCTGAAGACAGTTGCACAGCCAGGGGCAAAAGTTAGAATGGTTCCAAATGAAAATAATTCTATTTTAAATGTATGTCAGCGTGACGAGTCAACTACAGCAACTATAAGGATAAATAACCAACCAACGGTTTCTCCATTTTTAAGGCCTAAGATATCCGCAACGCAGAAGAAAACAAGTTGAGTAAGCAGGAAAGTGCTCCTACCAGAAGGTCTTTGTAAACATCCTAGGGTTAGAAGCAAGTTTTCTGATGGCGTGAATCGATAACTTGAATTATTCATCCAATACTTAGATATGAAATTGTTCAAATTTATACAAAAGATGCACAGTTTCTTTCATAAGCACAGTGCAGCCGCCATTTTAATCTAGCTTAAATGATTTTTCTGAATGCTCGGCCGATTGAACATGTTCAAGTTAAACACTATTCCTTAAATTTTCAATGAAAATTGAAAGAAAATAAAAGTGCCTAAGTCAATTTTAAATATATATAGGGTTTTCCAATAAGAGGTGTTATTTTGAATAGATCTTCTGATTTAACACCTTGCGACTTCTTCCTTTGGAGCCACGTGATAGAGAAGGCCTATGCCAATAGCCCAGCGTCAATTCAAGATCTCAAAGATGAAATTCGTGAGGCTATCGAGGACGTAGGGCAGCCACTTTGCGATTTGGTAATGGAAAATTTCATGAAGAGGATATGGTCCTGTAAGCGTGTCGTAGTAGTTATTTGCCCAATGTTAGTTATTGCTATTAACGACATATCTTCTTCTTCATAATGAACTAAACATCCGATCATTTATTTTAAAAAATGGCATTTTTCTTATAATATTAAAATAACACCTCTTATTGGAAAACCCTATATGAACCATAAACACGTGTTATCGTTGTTGTAATTCCATATAATTGATCTCAATTAAATTTTGTGAACATATATATCTTATGTCAGTCTATATAATTGCAAAATTTCAAGAAGTTTAAAGGTACCGTTTTGATTTTATGGGCAAAAATGTAAAATCTACAAATCATACTATTATTAACAAAGTTGAGCGAATTTCGATTTCTAAGGTATTTGTTGCCCTTGTACTCATAAAGGTCCACATTCGTGATAATTTTCTGATTTTCGGCTGAAAGATGTCCAATCGCGAGGGGGGGGACACAAATTTTGGGTACATTTTGCCTTCCCCTGGACCCCCTAATTCATAAAATGATTATTTTATTTCAGATTTTAAAAGTTCTAATCAAGACCTTTCATTTGATAACCCACTCGACTACCTTTGATTAAAAAAAATTTTTAAGGGCCAATTCGTTATTAGGGGGACCCCCCTTAAACATTTTTAAATTTTTGTCAGTGCCTTAACTTTTGAGAGATCATCACTTCTGACCTTTTCATAAAGATTGAGCATTCTAGCTTCTATAGTTTCTGAGGAAATCAGCTGTGGCGCACGGACAGACGGACAGACGGACAGACGGACGGACGGACGGACAGAAGGACAGACAGGTCGCGAAACTAGTAGGTCTTTGTAAAAAAAATTTTTACAAAGACCTGAAAATCGAAAGCTCTGTGCTGAAAATATTTTACAAGGATTTACAACCGTTTAGTGTTGTAGAGGATGAAGGTCTACAGGAGGCATTTCATGTGTTGAATCCATCGTACTCATTGCCAACTAGGAAAACTATTTCCAAAACACTTATACCTGTGGCTTATGAAGAAGCTTTAAATAATTTAAAGCAATTATACATTAACAATAAGTCTGAGATATCATCCGTAATACTGACGACGGACTGTTGGACTTCAATCAATGTTGAAAGTTTTCTGGCTGTTACATCACATTACATAAGCTCGAACTTTGAGCTGAAGTCGAATGTCCTAGAATGCACTTCTTTTCCGTTTGCTCATACCAGTGAAAATCTGGCAACCGAGCTTAAAAGGATAGCGTTGGAATGGGGATTGCAAGAAAAAATTTTGCTTTGCATTTCAGACAACGCGGCAAATATTACAAGAGCAGTCAAACACCATTTAAGGTGGGAGCATTTTGGATGCTTTGCTCATACCATCAATTTAGTTGTGAAAACTGCAGTTGAAAAAGACCTTGCAATGGCGACGCTATTGAAAAAAATTAAAGCAATTGTGTCACATTTTAAACATAGTAGTCAGTCGACAAGAAAGCTATTTGAAGTCCAAACACAAAATGGGCTTGGACCTAAAAAATTAATACAGGATGTTGCCACAAGATGGAATTCATCTTATAATATGCTCAATCAATTTTTAGAGCTGGAAACATCTGTAAGGCCAACTGTTGCACTCCTTAACAAAGAATTGGTGACATTGAATGCGGAAGAGTGGTCCATTTTGCCAAAAATCAGGGACATTTTAAGGCCTATGAAGGAACTCACCGATATAATTAGTGGGGAAAAATGCACGTCTGCATCTTCGATCATAGTTTATGTTGACGGGCTTCTTACCACTTAGGAAGCAATGGAAGTTAATGACCTATACAATAATGTTATCTGTCGTCAGTTGGTGCACAATCTGAAGGATGGTCTATTAAACTGTTTTGCAGACCTGGAAAAGAAATCGTTTCTCACTATTTCTACGTTTTTGGATCCGAGATACAAAAATGCAGCCTTCACTAATATTAAAGCTATGGAGAGGACAAAAAATGTTTTAATTGATTTAGTTTGCAAACGTATTGAACAGGACAGCGATCAAGTCGAAAAAAACTATTTGAGTCATAATGAAAGTCTACAATCAATAGTGAACACATCACCGCCAGCTGGAAACCCAACCGCATCGTTTCTAACAAATTTTAAAAGGAGAGCCTTAAGCTACAACTCTACTGGAACATTTCATTCAAGAGCCATAACTGAAGTTCAACGTTATCTTGAAGAACCACTCTTATTAGAACGCGAAGACCCATTAAAATGGTGGAGGGAGCGAAGCTATAACTTTCCAAATCTAAGTAAAATTGGTCGGGAAAAATTTTGTACTATTAGCACTTCTGTTCCTTGTGAGCGCGTTTTCTCTAAACCAGGAAATATTTTAAATGAGCGTCGTTCCAGATTATCGGCAGACAAAGTAAAAATGTTAGTTTTTTTTTAAATACGCCTAACTGTGTTTCCATAATATTTATGATTATTAAGTTACTTTTGTCACACTAGTTTTTCTTTTAAATATGAATTTGTTTTATTCGAATGTTATTATGTTTGTAAGAAATTCACACTTTTATTAAATTTTTTTTTGAGCTATGTATGTTGTTCTTTATTTGCTATAATTTATTATTTACTATAATAACACACTTTTGCTTAAGATGGCCATGATCGTTGAATACGATAAATGATTGGAATTTTCTAGTTTCAGGTTTTTTTTAAATAGAAAAGATTATGCGCATGTGACAGTCCATCATGAAAAATTTCTGACCACTTTAAGTCCCCAAGGCCTGAGAGGGACTGTAGTGCTACAGCGACGACGACTTTAATGTTTAATTTGCCCAAAATTAAGATTAAAGTCATGTCTATCTTGTGATGTTACATACAAACTTTCAAGAGCTCTCTAGATATATTTTTTTATCCTTCGTTACCTTTTGCTCATCAAAACCCTAGTTATCGAATCAATTCATATATATTAACTTTCTTTAAATGCAAAGTTATTACTTTCATTGAATCGATATTGGTTTTCAAATAAAAACTTCTTAAAATACAAGAAGAAATATTAGAGCAAACTTCTACAAAACCTATGAATGTCACCGTTGTGTGTACCAAATCAAATTTAAAAAAAAAACGTAAAAACCTTATTTCATAGCTGCGACAAAAATACCAGAAAGAAAGGCTTAATTTCGTACCTAAATACAAAATATCTATTGGAGTTAGACTCAGAAGATAAATTTTCATATAAATAGAATCTTTAAAGGAGTTTGTTTCTAGTAAAAATATCAAACTTTTAGCTAGACTTTTTTAATTGCGTTTATGTTTATACTCGCCTCAAGAAAAAGAAGTTAACACTTTTACCAGCATGCCTACTCAACGATTAAATAATTATCCTGCAACTATTGAAACACTTCGTCAAGAATAAATAGCATTATTAAAATTGATAATCCCATTCCCCAACACAATTCACATCAAATGCACGGTATCAGTTCCATGGCTTCATAATGTACACAAAATGATACATGAACGAAGACACAAGATGCACCCAAAGCGCTAGCGCAGCGAGAGCCACATCACTACTCAGAACAGCAAGCAAATGTGCATGTTAATGTTTCAATCGATTGATACTGATAGTTGATACTTTTTGTACCTGATACATTTCGCTTGTATCAGTTTTGTGTATCAGGTACAGTAATGTATCAGTGACAAAGTATCAGACTGATACAGTAGGACCCATCTCTACTGTGGAGCATAGTGTCGAAAATAGATTTAATACTGAAAAAAAAGTGCTGAAAAGATTGGTTGTTCGGGTTTATGCACCAATATCCTGAGCTCAGTGTTAGGAAGCCAGAAGTGACCAGTATTAATAGAATTTCGGGCTTTAATGAGGTTGAAGCAACCCATTTTTTGATAATCTTGAATCTGTAATGACAAAATTTAATTTTGAGCCACAAAACATATTTAATATGAAAGAGACAGGGTTTTCTGCAGTTCACGAGCCAGACAATATTATTGCTCTTAAAGCACGGAAACGTGTTGGTGCAGCCACTTCATGGGAGAGGGGTAAAAATTGCTTTGAGTACTACAGGCATTTATATACCTCCATTATTCATTTTCCCCCAACAAAAACACTCTCTACAACTAGAACGTGATGGACCACCAGGAGCTGTAAACACTTGTTCAAAAAATGGGTGGACTAATGAGCAAATATTTTTAACCTGGCTTCAACATTTCATTAAATTTATAAAGCCTACTGTGGAAAAACAGATGTTGCTGATTATGGGCAATCATAATAGTTATGCCACACTAGAAGCATATGATATAGCCAAAAAAAATTGTATAACTATATTGAGCATCGCTCAACATTCTTCACATCGCTTACAGCCTTTAGACGTAACCTTTTTTGGTCCACTTAAGACAGCTTATAGAAGGGAATGCGACATACGAGTATACGTAAAATCGTAAACCATGATTAAAATAGCTCCATACGAAATAGCTGAACTTTTTAATAAAGCTTATTCAAAGGTAGCTTCTTCAGATAAGGGAATGTCTGGCTTTAAAATAACTGGAATATTTCCGATGGAGCCATCTATTTTTTAGATGAAGATTTCATTGCTCTTGACCAGAATGAACATGATGACAAAACAACCAACGACAGTAGCGCTGTTAGGCCTTCGAATACAGTACCTCCAATTACTTTACAATCAATGACTTCCTCTCAAGGGCCACTACAAATGTTGACTACTCTTACACAATATTCCACCAACAAACCTCCACAGCAAAATATACAAAGAAGTGTTTCTCCACAAGCTTCTACAAGTTTTGCTGATATCTTACATGTTTTAAGTCCTCACCCGCAAATATTAACAAAATCAACAAAGGCTAATAGAAAGAAGTAGTATTCAGAAGTTTTGACTAGCACCTCCACGAAGAAAGTTTTTGAGGAAAAGAAAGAGAAAAAGAATAACAAACACAATAAAGAAAATAGACCAAAGGATATCCAAAAACAGAAATCTAAGAATGCCAAGTCAAATATTAAGAAAAAATCATCTCAAAAAAATATAAAGAAAGTAACTAGATATTTGTTCCAAGACAGTACAACTGAAGATTCATTCGTCGATGAAAATAATGTAGGTGATAATGATTCTGAATATTCAGAGGAGGGAAATGAATGCATGATATGTAACGATTTTGGCAAAAATGAAGAATTATGGCACCGTTGCAGAGCTTGTGGGAAATGGGCCCATTCTGAGTGTTTAGGTTGCGATAACCCCAAAGATTATATTTGCAATTTTAGTTTAGATCCCTAAAATACCTTATGATAAGTAGTTTTTACCTTTGGATGTGCTTTGTTTTAATTTTAGTGTAGTTTTGATTTGCTTAAGTTCCTGTTTTATGGATATAAATAAGTTTAATCTATAATGTGTTAAAAGTCGCGTTTGATTCAAAAGGATATTGTTCCGCTTTTATTGTAATATTGTTTAAATTTAGAGTGCCAAGCGGGCAATTTTATTTTTTGATTATATAATGTTTTGAAACTCGCTTTATGTTTTTATGAAATTTATAATAATTCACGGAATAATGCAACTTTGAAATTGAAAAAATTGTGATGGTTCTCAGTAGACATATTGAGATTTTTCGGTTTTCATTACCCTGCGTGCGGGGTAATGGGAGCGAAAATAACATCTATCAAATAGGTGATTTCAACTAGCTATGGGTAATTTTTTTGAATAGTTGTTAGCAATTACTGAAAGACAGATAGCTGAAAGGCTGATTGTTATGCAAGTAAATAAATGATCTTAACCTAAGCTGCTATTAAGTTCTACTTTTCCTTACATGGCTCCGATTCCCCTATTCTCCCCTACCTACAAAATATATATAACTGCATCTGCGGGCCAAGTCCAGTGGTAGTTATTCTGCCCATTCGCTTTGACAAAATGTTGTCCATCCCGCCCACACTACTCTGGCAGCGTCGACACCGCTACTGTGCGTCAACGAATAATTTGATAAGAAACCTAGATGACCGGCTTTCCGGCTTTTGCGTTTGCATATGTTTTTATTAGTTCGGAATAGTTTATTTTCTAGGCACTAGCATTTTCTATGAGAGTATTCCAAGATCTGAGGCCTTTCTTGATACGTGGTAGAACATATGTAAGTAAGCTTTTATAAGTTTCAATTTACTGAAACTCCGTTCTCCTTTCGCGACTTTACGGGTATGGTCAGAAATATGAAGCACTGTCCACAGATTCGGGAAGATATCTTGCCAATCATTCTTTTTAATAAACTGTAGAACTTTAAGTGGCTCTGCTGACTGAATATATTTTAATAATAAATGGAAGCTTATAATTTCCTCAACCAATTCACAACCGGGTACAATTTTTTCCACATCTGTTCATCTAATTTGCAAAGTAGCACAGACTTCTTTCAATATGGGTCTTTCAGGAATTATTTTCAAATTGTATAAGAATGACCTCGTATCATTGAATTTTGATAATTGCTTAAAATGAATATCCAGTGCACTTTCAATGGTATCCAACATACGATAAAAGATGTTCATTTTATATAATTTCTCAGGATCAGATAGTGTCTCATCAATGGCTTCGTACTTAAATATACGTTTCTTTCTTTAGAGTTCTATATCTATTATCAAAGCAGATGAAAAAGTGCGGTTCTTCTTCACAAGTCCCGAGCAGTTTTTAAGCAATCGCGACGCATTTGGCAAATCCGTAGACTCTGACTGCATAGCCTTGCTTACAATGTTCAGTTGAAACAATATACCATGCTACCATTGTAATTCTCTACTTCTTCTTCGTAGCACTACAGCCCCTCTCAGGCCTTCGCTTCCTGCAAAAAATGCCTCCAGTTGTCTCGGTCTATTGACCGCGTCCTCCAATTTTGAAATCCGAGCAGCGACGAGCTGTCTTCGTCGACCGAGTCATACCAGCGTTTCCTGGCTTTCCCCACTGGTCTCCGGCCTTCAGTTCTCCCAACGAATACCTTCTTGGGTATCCGTTGTTAGTCCATGCGATTCCTATGACCAGCCCATCGCAGCTTCCGCAGACTTACAATCGTTGAGACCTACGGCTCGTCAAAAATTTCATACAGCTCATGGTTGAATCGAATTCGCCATTGGTCTCCATCTAGCTTCGCTCCAATTATTCGCCTCAGGACCCGTCGCTCAACGGCGTTCAATATATTTGCAGATACTTGGTTTAGGATCCATGTTTCACACCCATAGCATAACACATGTCTTATCACAGATTTGTATACTTGGAGCTTTGTTTTCCTGTGTATGCAGCTGGTCTTCAGGATCGTCAAAACTGAATCAAATACTTTATTTGCGAGCTGTATTCTTCGGCGTATTTCGTCTCTTTCATTGCCCGTTTTTGTTATTTCGGCGCCTGAATATATAAATTTGCTCACATTTTCGATACTGTTTTCGCCGAGTGTGATTTATTGTGTATTTGAGGTTTTTTCCTCGACTGCGTCATGAGCCTTATTTTATTTTCATTGATTTGTAGCCCTACTAGTTTTGCTTCGTTGTCGAGTTTCAGGAAAAATTCTTTGGCAGTTGTTAATGACTGTGACAAAATATTTATGTCTTTCGCATAGGCTACTACTTGGCTCAACTTGAATACACCTCGCGTATCGACATGTAGCTTCCTTCTGACGTACTCCAGAGACAAATTGAATAGCAATGGAGCTAGCCCATTTCCCTGCTTTAGTGAGTTGGTTATTGACTTGGGAGGTCGTCGACATTATTGTCATTTTGGTGAGACGGACTAATTTGGCTGGGATGCCAAAGCGAAGCATTATTTGGTACAGTTCGTTACAATCAATACTGTCGAAATCTGTCTCCAGTTGTTCTCCGATAAGATAGCTCATTGCCAACTTTAGCGTTGAAATTACCCAGAATTATTTTTGTGCCGTTTGTAGGCAATGAGTCGACGAGTCTGTCCAGGTGATTGTAAAACCTTTCCTTATCTTCGGTCGGGGCGTGCACACTTATTAGCCAGTTTTTGAAGAATTTCATACGGATCGCACACAACCGTTCATTTATGGAACAAAATATACACTAAATAAAAATACTTTTTTGAATATATTATACGTCAAAACTAAAACCATAATTTCTTTTTCTTTCTAGGTAAGTCGCAAAACACTAATTTAGAGTAACTTCATTACTGTAAGTATAACATAATCACATCATGCGTTCTAACTAGGTTTTTAATTAATCTCGAGTAAATTCATCTGAATAGAAAATTTATTTTTATACATAATATGAATTATTTAATTTCAAGTGATTTGAGCGATAAAATGTGCGTTGAACTATGTAACTCAAAATTTGCTTTACTTACTTATATTGAACTTAGGCTACGATGTTGTATTGGTTAAAATTATCAATTTTTGCAGGCCAAGTCCCAGGTCCAAAGCTTTTTAGTAGCAATGAACTTTTTTGAATCATTCCTTGGTTGAATTAAAATCCGTCCCAGCTTCGATGGATATTGATAAAAAATCGTGCACCAATCATACCATCAAAGATACCTGACAGATCGAATAATAAGGTTGTGGATGCTACAATAATATGCATAGAAAAGCAACGTGTAGTTTCCAAAAAAAAGTTTTAGTACAGAGACCATCACATTTAACATCCAGTTCACTAGCCACAAGGCTTCTTAGGCATAAATGAAACACTTCGTAAGTATTGCTTAGTATTTCAATAGTACCCGAGACGTCTGCCACACATTTTTTGGGTGAAAAGAATAGAACAGACTACGTGGTGATTTCAGTAGTGAGTTTAAAAAACGGTTCATATCCCAAAGGAGAGCAGCGATAGGCTACCTCAGCGAGCCAAGAATCGGTGTTCAACTGGCGACGACCTGGTTTAGGAACGCTGGTAGACTAACGTTCGAGGTGCCACAGGCTAATACGAAGTCCACTACAAATTATTTCGCATGTACAAATCGGTGGTCGGAGTTAATGACCAATGAAAAAGTCCGGACAGAGCTAAAAGTGATTTATACCGACCTACCTACTGTTGTATGGTAACCACACGTCATGCAGTGTGCGGCCTCGTCATTGATGAGGAAAGAGTGACCCACAGCAAGAGGTGGAGCATCCTCATGAGATTGGTGCCCCCTCGCAACCCTCCCGGCCGGATCTAAGGTCCCGGTGGTACGATTCCACATACTAAGAGAACCACAGCCCGATGGCAGGGTAAAAGAAAGTACATCGCGAACGTTGCTGGTCTCATACCCGTTATGGCTCAAGAAAAGGGAAGACCAAAATTTTCATCTATTCACAATCTATCCTCACAGTTTCTTAGGATCTTTCTCTTTGAGGTCTTTGAAAAAAACTTTTTTACAAAGATCTACTAGTTTCGCGACCTGTCTGTCCGTCTGTCCGTCCGTCCGTCTGTCCGTGCGGCACAGCTGATTTCCTCAGAAACTATAGAAGCTAGAATGCTCAAACTTTGTGAAAAGGTCAGAAGTGATGGTCTCTCAAAAGTTAAGGTCTTAACAAAAATTTAAAAAAATTTTAAGGGGGGTCCCCCCTAATAACGAATTGGCCCTTAAAAATTTTTTTTAATCAAAGGTAGTCGAGTGGGGTATCAAATGAAAGATCTTAGAACTTTAAGAATCTGAAATGAAAAAATCATTTTATGAATTAGGGGGTCCAGGGGAAAGGCAAAATGTACCAAAAATTTGTGTCCCCCCCCCTCGCGATTGGACACCTTTTAGCCGAAAAATCTGAAAATTATCACGAACATGGGCCTTTATGAGTACAAGGGCAACAAATACCTTAGAAATCGAAATTCACTCAACTTTGTTAATAATAGTATGATTTGTAGATTTTCCTTTTTTGCCCATAAAATCAAAACGGTACCTTTAAGCTTCTTGAAACTTTGCAGTTATATAGACTGATATAAGTTATATACGTATACAAAATTTAATTGAAATCGAATCATAATCAAGTGAGTTATAGCCATTTCAATTGTATGGAATTACAACAACAATAACACGTGTTTATGGTTCATATAGGGTTTTCCAATAAGAGGTGTTATTTTGATATTAAAAGAATAATGCATTTTTTTAAATATAAATGATCTGATGTTTATTTTATTATAAAGAAAAAGATATGCCGTTACTAGCAAAAGCTAACATCAGGCAAATAACTACTACGACACGCTTACAGGACCATATCCTCTTCATGAAATTTGCCATAACCAAATCGCAAAGTGGCTGCCCTATGTCCTCGATAGCCTCACGAATTTCATCTTTAAGGTCTTAAATCTACGCTGAGCTGTTGGCGTAGGCCTTCTTTTTCACGTGACCCCAAGGGGAGAAGTCGCAAGATGTTAAATCACAAGATCTATTCAAAATAACACCTCTTATTGGAAAACGCTATATATATTTAAATTGACTTGGGCACTTTTTTTTTTTTTTCAATTTTCATAAAAATTTAAGGAATAGTGATTAACTTGAATATGTTCAATCGGCCGAGCATTCAGAAAAATTAGTTAAGCTAGGTCAAAATGGCGGCAGCACTGTGCTTATGAAAGAAACTGTGCATCTTTTGCATAAATTTGAACGATTTCATATCCAAGTATTGGACGAATAATTCAAATTATCGATTCACGCCATTAGAAAACTTATTTCTAACCCTAGGTTGTTTACAAAGACCTTCTGGTAGGAGCACTCTCCTGCTTACTCAACTTGTTTTCATTTAGTATATTAATAAGGACTAAAATTTCCTCAGATGGTTCTATTTGCATCGCTCCAAATCATCATATATCTCCTTTAGTACATATAATAAGCAGTTGCTTTGATGTCATTCTCTCCTACTCCATTTAGCTAAAATTCAGTGTTTTTGCTTGAATTTGACCTAGTCATAAGTGAATTTGAGATACATCTTTTCTCGTAAAAAATAGTTCCTTAGTCCAGATATTCGGGCACTCGAGTTAATACCATGACCAAGTTACCCATTTCTAGGATGGTTAGTAGTACAACAGATTTGGTTTATCTGCACTTCTACAACCTTATTATTTTGTCTTGTCAGTCTTTAAATAAAGAGCAGTGTTGGTATCTGCAAAATCATTATCTTATTCTCCCTCTAATACCATCCTAGCGGATGTTGCAGTAGAGGACTGACACCCTTAAAATAATATTTTACTTCCAGTTTCAGCAGTCTTGATTTCGGAAGCAGGAGAAATTTAAGTAACTCCCCAGAATGCGCAAAAAGACTTGCTAAAACCTGATAAAAATACTCATAAGTTAGTCCTCTTTAAGGAAAATCCCTCACGCACACATGTTTGGCTATCTACTGCGATTTATAAGCCATGAAGTACTGCTTTGTCAGAGTGTCATGAAAGCTCAAGCAGAGGGATATGAGGAGCCCATGAAAGGTTACCGTCGCTCTGAACATAGTGAAGTGCCTAACGGCAGGAACGTGATGTCTTAATTTTGGAAAGCTCTAGAAAGTAATTTTTCGTGCGCACACTAGTTATATTGTGGCTATTATAATCGAGGGTAAACTGGGGCCCCATTCCTTTGAGTGTGAGGCGCTGACTAACCTGCTGCACTAATTTCTATGTATTGATGACCGAGGGGCTAGCGTTTCTTATTGAGGGAAATCTACGTAAACCACGTTCTCTCTCTGACTGCCCAGAATTTTCTATCCAGTCGTCGCCTTCGTCGTTGGAGTACTACATATCTCGGGTTTTGGCGTCCCATTGGAGTCATTTTCAGTGCTCCAGTTTTGAAATTCGGGCAGTAATTTGCAGTCATCGTCCATCGAGTCGGACCAGCGCTTCCTGGAGTTTCCTCGTCCTCGTCCCTCAGTTTTGCCAACGAATTACTTTTTAGGTACTCGCCCTTCGGGCATTTGTTGTAGATACTCAGGCCATTGCAGCTTTCACAGTTTTCTCACAGTAGAGACCTCTGATGCGCGAAACAATTCATACTCCTTGTAGTTGTACCACATTTGTCGTTGACTCCCTTCTCATTTGGCACCTAAAATGCGCCTCCGGTAGGACCCGTCTTTTGAAGCGTTAAAAGCATTTGTGACGGCTTGATGTCTCACATCCATAGTATTGTATTTGTATTTGTATACATGGATTTCGGTTTATGTCGCTGGCCTTCAGGATACCCAAAACTTAGTAAAAAGGTTTGTATGCGAGATGAATTCGACCATTTCACTTCCATCCTCTACAAACTTAAAGCCAGGTAAACGCACTTGTCCACATTTTCTTTTTGTCTATTGTGTATGTTTTTCCTTGTTTGTGTCATGACTTTCGTCATTGACTTGTTAATTGTAGGGAAAGCAGCCTATTGTTGTAGCTTGTGCAGGGTTTTTTTCGGATGAGAAGGACCGTGAAAAATATTGTCGTGTGTTATGGTTCGCGCCCAATTATTTTAATGTGTCGGGGAAAGTGAAAACGCACTGACTTTTAAATTAAGTTAAAAGAGTTTATTTACTAAAACTGCACAATCATGAATTTCACTACTTTACATATCGCATTTTACTGTCTATCGACTTTATATTTCAACGGTCTTTATCACTTCACTATTAATCAATATCGCCTTTACTTCGCGCTCCACTATATCGCATTTTTACTATCGCGGTTTTACTATCTCCCCCATTCATTCAGCTCGGCTTTATATAGGGTTTCCAGTAATTCAATCCGTTTCTCGTACATTGGCAAACTACCTGGAATATTCGAGCAGTTATGAATGGCGCAGTGACGTCACTTTTAGATATTGATCATGCTTGGTGGATTCTTGTGCTTTCGAGTACATTCTTTTATTGATCATGATGTTGTTAATAGTTGTGAAGACAATTGCGACAGTAGCTCGCAGAATTATTTGCACATGAAACAATATTGATGTTATCTGCATGCCTAAATACATTTTAACTCAATTTCTAGAATAATGTGCCTTTCATATCAACAGGTACTTCTCGTATTTGAGTCAAATGCTTTGTCAGTTGGTTATTGATTCTGACTTTTGAAGTTGTTGATGATATGTACATTCTTTTCAGACTAACTGCATTTGCTGGAATCCCAAAATGACGTATTAATCTGTTTAGTACTCCTTGGCTGATAATATCGTATGCTTGTTGAAAACCTTCAAAGATTTGGTATATATAGGTGTACTTTCAGATTTTTTCGAGAATTAGCCTAACTGTAAACAGGTCAATAGTTGACCATCCAGCGCTGAAATTATCTAGATATTCCCTGAATATTTTTTCAGCGTAGGGAAGCAGTTTACACTCTAGTTACCTTGGTAAGGATTTTGTAGAATGTACAAGGTCGCGATATTCTATTGTAATTTTCATATAACTATTTGTCACCTTTTTTGTACATAGGGATGATAATTGATTGGCGCCACGAGTGTGGCATCTGTCTTTGAAGTTTCATCCTTGTAAAACAACTTTGGTACCACTTGCGAAGAAGCGGGAACTAAAGCAACGTTGCACCATAAGCTTGAAACGGATTGGAGTTAGAGTTCAAGAGGGAAATCTAATACCTTGAAATCCATCTAAGTAGTAGGCTCACGTGGGCCAGACAACTTGAAGAGGTGACAACAGAGGCCAAAAAGCCCTAATGGTGTGCAGGACAGACAAATTTTTGAGTTATTGATCAATAATACTGCGATGGATGTACAGTGGCTCACAGCTTATTTGATGCACTTCAATAAATATTAAACAAACTGTTGTCCTTATGCAGATTAATAAAAATTTACAAATATTTTGATGCAGATTTTACAGTTAGTATAACTGAAATTCGAAGCACAAAAGAAAGTAAGAAAAAATGTTTCAAATGTCCCGTTAGCAGTAATGAAGCAAAATCATTTGCATAGGATAGCTCACAGCTTATTTGATGCAGTTAGTTCTTTGTATCCTAGCATTAAAAGTGCACGATTTTCACCGTATTTTTTTTGGATATATTGTACTTAGTGCGTTTCTTATTTTATTTTAAAAAAAGTTATTTGGCCTTGATAGTTTAAAAGTGGATAAATTGTGTAATATTTAAAATGGGCCGTAGGACAACACTTGCATAGCGGGAATTAGTCATTCATCATTTTAGAAATGGTGAATCTCATCGCAAAATCAGCGAAGTTGTCAATTTAAGTTCATCAACAGTTCAGCATATAATTGAAAGGTTTACCTATGAAAAAAGGTTGGAAAACAAGGGTAGAAATGCACCAAATAAAATTTTGAATGAGTCTGATGAACGGTGGATCGTCCGGAAAATAATGCAAAACCCTAAGTTATCAGCTCCTAAATTGGCGAACGAAGTGTTTACTGGAATTGGTAAAGAATGCAGTGCTGAAACCATACGTCGTGTGCTAAGAAAGCATAATTTTAATGGCCGAGTTGCACGAAAGAAGCCGTTCATCAGTATCAAAAATCGACAAAGCCGCCTGAACTTTGCTACGGAGCATATTTCAAAGGATTTGGACTTTTGGAAAACCGTGATTTTCGCTGACGAGTCCAAATTCAACATATTTGGCTCAGATGGAATGGCGTACGTTTGGAGAAAGCCAAATACAGAGCTCAAAAAAGCAAATTTACATGAGACTGTTAAGCACGGCGGTGGCAGCGTAATGGTTTGGGCCTGTATGTCAGCAGCCGGAGTTGGGAAGCTAGCCTTTATTGAAGGAAACATGGACAAGATCATGTACAGTAATATCCTAAAGGAAAATCTCTTGCAAAGTGCTGACGAACTCGGAATCCGGCGTGAATTCAGATTCTACCAAGATAATGACCCTAAACATAAGTCAGAAATCGTGCAATCTTGGCTTATTTGGAATTGTCCTCATTTGATGGCTCCCCCGGGACAGTCACCCGACTTAAATGTAATTGAGAATTTATGGGCTTTTCTGGAGAAAAAAATTCGTAACCACGCAATTTACAACAAAATTAATTTAAAGAAAGCTCTTTTAGAAGAATGGAGTAAAATAACGCCAGAAATGACAGGAAAGCTGGTTGAATCTGTTCCAAATAGACTCAAAGCTGTCTTGAGCCAAAAAGGAAACCATGCGAAATATTAGTGTTGAACTGGAAATCCTCTACATGGATAAATTTAAGGAAAACGTGGACTGCATCAACTAAGCTGTGACATAAAATTTTGCCTTTAATTTTGTTTTTGTTATTTAGTTATTTAAGAATCAATTGTTGAAATAAATTAAATTGTTATTTTTAAAAAAGGGCTTTTATTTAATTTATTGCAGTTTAAATTTTTTCAATACCTTTTCTAATACAGAAGTTATAGTGCTTTTAGCTTTGAAAATGTTACTGCATCTAATAAGCTGTGAGCCACTGTATAGTACGAATATACCATAATTGTGAGGCCATTTATCACCTATTGTTTGAGTGGACATAGCTCAAGAGCACACAATGAGGTAAACTGTCAATCAAGTGCAATGCTTCGCTTGTGTCTGCATCATGGAAGCAATGTGGTCGTACTCAACAGCGGCATTCAAAAACATACTAAATTTATAACAAAGATGAAACAGAAACCTATGTACACAATGATCATGATATTCAACCACAAAAGAGAGAGTGGCTCTGGGATTGGCTTTAAGGACCAAGTCAAATTAGATAAGCTTTTTCCATGGATCAGTGTGCCGTTTGATAATATAGTTGCCCAGTTGAGTTACAACAAAAAGTTTTGTACTGAGCCGAGCAACAAGAGGGATTAAGCTCTGATTCTAGTGAGCAACTCATAGAGTCACATGGAATTAAGTGGTGCCCAAACAGATTTAAGTCTACAGAGATAACAAGAATTGGAGTATTTGGGTCTAGAACTAAGCACTTTGATCTACCGAAAATGATGCCCATCATCCCTTTGATGGAGGTCTATGCAATTGCAATAAGCGTGGAACACGAGATATAAGGGCAAAATGATCGCCCTATTATCTGATAGTCAAGCAGATATGCAAGCCCTAGAATCATCAACAATAACATCGAAGATGGTTCAAGAATTTTGTACAGGACTCAATCAACCGGATAAGAACAACAAAATTACTCTGTACTGGATTTACGCAGAAGCGGTGGGTAGTGAGCAAGCCGATCTTTTAGTGAAGGAAGGATCAAAGACGGCATTTATCGATCCTAAACACTTCAGTGCGGTCAATAAGTAGGGTTTTAAGAAAAATAGTGCGTGCAGTTTTGCAGATAAAACACCAAAACGTCTTCTAAAGTACTGCGGGGCTCTGTTCTGAAGGAAAAAGATAGTCTGGGAACTTACAGCCTAGCTGAGGAGCATATAGTATACGTGGAGTCAGCAATGATCATACACTTTCTCCGAGAGGTGAGTCTAATCGAGGAGCTCTAGATATCTCAATGGGAATGGGAGTACAATAAACCAAAAAGGTTGAAGTACAAAACACCCAATTCGTACAATCTACAAGAATCAAACCAAGCATTTCTTCTGCTTCGGGTTACATATCCAATCGATCGTTCTGCTGCGGATTTAATTACTACCTGCACCTTCATTCATAGCTCGTTTATTGTCGTTTTGGATAAATTCTCTAGGATAAGAAACAATTTGGTTTCGAGGAGATCATGAAAATCTTTCACAACCGATGATACGATACTCCCATGATGTTGAAGATACGATACTCCCTTCAATACACAAAGTATTAAGTGGTGTTTGAATCATTTATATTTGCTCTGATTGAAAATTATGTGCGCCATAAAAGTACTGAAGCTGTAGCTTATGAGAACTAACCAGCAAATCAGTCATTTTTAATATACGAGTATAGTATTATTCGAGTCAAAACGTACTGATAACATGGGTCCGAGAATTAAGTGCAAACTATTTAATAATGGAATGTTTACTAAGGAGAAGGAGAAACACTGAAGACCAGCTGCATACACAGGAGAACAACGCTCCAAGTATACAAATCTATGATAAGACCTGTGTTATGCTAGGGGTGTAAAACATGGACCCTAACCCAAGCATCCGCAAATATATTGACCGCCTTTGAGCCAATAATTGGAGCGAAGCTTGATGGAGACCTATGGCGAATTCGATACAACCATGAGCTGTATGAAATTTTTGACGAGCCGGACATCTCAACGATTGTAAGACTGCAGAAGCTACAATGGGCTGGACACATGAATCGTATGGACGAACAACGGATATCGAAGAAGGTATTCGTTGGGAGAACTGAAGGTCGGAGACCAGTGGGGAAACCAAGGTAACGCTGGTCTGGCTCGGTCGACGAAGACAGTTTATCGCTGCTCGGATTTCGGAATTGGAAGACGCAGTCAATGGACCGAGACAGTTGGAGGCGCTGTTTGCAAGATGCGAAGGCTCGAGAGGGGCTGTAATGCTAAGAAGAAGAAGAAAAAGAAGGAGAAACACTTAATAATTAACAATAAAGAAAAAAAAAGCTTCAATAATGAGAACACAATTTTTTTAACTTTTAGTGTATCCCTGAATGTTAAGTAGCCTTAAAGAGGGCGTCAATACTGAAATCGCAAACTCATTCTGTCAGGTTGAATGTTAATTAAGGACTAAAAATAATCTACAATATCTATGTTTTGCAATTAAAAATTTCAATTTACAACAATTTCTCAATCAAGTATGTAAATTTCAGTCAGAAGTAAAATGTCCTCAATACCGGTTAAATTCCCATACTAAGAGCTCTCATAAAGTAACAATTTCCTTCAAATATTTAACGATGTAATTATCAAAGCTTCATTATTCTCTACTAGTCGTACGTTCTCATTCAATCAGTGAGCAAACTATTCGAACCTTGTTTGCTACCCAGCACGAATAATCAAATTGAATATTCTAGTGAATACAACGCCTTGTACAGTGATCACCGTGTAAAGAACTGATTCCAATAAGTCCTTTCTCGCGTTCGTTCTTTTTTGTGTGTGTATGTAAAGCTTCAAGGATTTGTACGGGGTTATAAAACTACCTTATGGTATTATATCGGCTCTTTACTGTATGGTTTTGAATCCTTTTTGTAGATATGCTTTAACCCTGTCGTGACAGTGGGTTGCGGCAAGGACGTTTGTATAGTTTCTGTTTAGATTGTTTGTGGTGTAGCGCTAGGCGACAAAGCTGACTACAAGGAGTGGATAGAATTTCGCGTGACAATTATTAATGTAAACAAGGAGACGCTTTATTACGAAGTTTGGTTTCAAGATGTGTTCAGATAATGCGGTCGTATAAGGCAGTTTGTGAAAGAGGAAACAGAAAAAGTTTTGTTGTTTTATGGGTACTTTGGTTTTTTATAACACAAGTCTCTAAGAAGGATACTCATTATCGATTGAATTTTTTTGTTGAGCTTCAAAGCTCAAATTAAGGACATAAAAGACTATTAGCAAACTTTACATGAACTCATAATTCTTTTCCAGTTTCAGTTAGGAAAGATTTGTTTAACTCCGATTATCCTTGTTTAAATATACCCTAAGCCTTATTTACAGATGCACTATTCATACACGTTCCCAAGCGAGCACGTTCTTCAATCATTGCCAGCCGCACCAAACAACAAAATCTTCGCGATGAAAATGAAATCGCATTCCGACGAATATCCGGGAAACTTTATGTAACTGTCGCTTGGTGGTTGGAAGGAAGAAGGCTTTTCTTCATTCTGCCATTTTCTTTTATTATTTCATTTTGAATATTCGAAGTGGTTTTATTGCAATGCCACCAAGTGCTCTGGTACAAGCTCTTTTGACAGAGAGCCGAAGAATTTCGGAAACAGTTATTATTGAGCATATGTTGGTATAGATGTAGCAAATATTCCTACAGTCTTATATCCTCAGGCATACACCATTTAGGCCTAGGAAACTCTCCCATTCCTGCATGCTATCGAGTTGGTCTACTAGACCATAAAAATGGAAGCACGTCGAACAAATGGAAATTGTAAGGTTCCACATCCACAGGCCTTACATAGGTATAATGGTGGAAAGCGATACGGACAATGGGAATGGGAAAGGACGACGAAGAAGGAATGGATGAAATGGCTTAAGTCATTTTGAACGTTTACGTTTTTCGTATTTCCATGTTTTTTGGGCGGTTTAGCACTTTGCCACGCAGAAATTCAATGGCATTATGGACTCATTATATTGCCAAGGCGAAAGGATTAGTACACAAACCAGCTCGATTGCTGGAATACAAAGTAGTTCGTGTAAATGGCACCGACTGGTTTTGGCGGTATTGTGATGGTGGATGGTTTCCGTAATAAAATGAAATTGGTGTTAATTACGTAGTTTTGTATCGGGATTTCAGTTCTTAGACTGTTAGACTGAGATTTGTTTGTTAAGGTGATTGGCAGTGTGAGGTAGTAGGATCAATTTCTGTATCCTGTAATGAATATTTTATTATGTCCTTAGGAAACTTTGATAGGGTGAAGGATTTAACTTGAATTCTTTTGTTGTTGCTTGAGGGATACTATGGAATTTGAAAAGAAGGCAATAACTTTTTAAATGAATGCAAGTTTACACAAAATAAGCTTAACTTTTTAGAACTAGATGATTTTGCTCGGTCACACTGTTAAACCGAGCCCGATTTTTTTTATCAGTATGGTTAATTATACTATTATGATTAGACTCAATTTTGAATAACGGCATGAAATTATCCAAATAAGCCTCGAAAATAATTTGTCAACTTGCACAACTTATCGTTGGCTTTGCAGTGTTTACAGCGCACATCATTCTCTGAAGAGATAAATTTCGATTGAATCTTAGAATAAAAATAAAAATAAATTCTCTGGCTATGTTGTTATTATGACATAATTGAGAGGGCAGGTAATACAAGCTCAGTCTAAGGCTTGCTCTGATAGACGATTATGTGTAGTATGTAAATCACTAATCCATTGTAAGTTGTATGAAACAACAATTCATTTTTGAAGCAAATTTGATTAACTTGCAGGCAATTTTTTTTAAATACCTCCATTCCCTACCACTCTCTCCATCACACTTTTTTCGTTGCACAACGCTCGTGCAATCTGCACTTCACATTTCGTCGCTTCTTCTAGTGTGACACCCAGACAATGTTTATAACATCGGTATAAGTGTGCACACAAAAATATGTGAAGTCACTCTATTAATCTTTTCTTGTCCAATTCGTGATCAGCTCTCAGGGATAAAAAAAAAATTATAAATTCTGCGCAGTAAAAAAATCTGAATTATAAAATAGCTGTCTCTTCAAGCATCTTGACGATAGGGTTTCAAAAATGCCCCAAGATACTATGTTGAACTTTACTGGACTGAATTTCAAACGTTATTAATTAAATATTCTTTAAGCCTTTTCTTAAAGACTATAAGTGAGTTTGCTTCCTTAACTGAATCAAGAAGATTGTTGTATATTCGCAGCGCATCATTTGTAGCATCGTTCTTCAGACGGTCCGTTCTTGCAAAACGTATTACGAATTGATTTGCATTTCCAGCATTGTACTGATTCTTTTGCGATACTTTAATAAATTGAACTTGTGATGACGATTTTGATTGTAAAGATTTAAAGATAAACTTGGCTTTCTCCATTTCAATGATTTGAGGAAAGGTTAATGCTTTCGCTGATTGGTACACTAATCTGATTTGATGGAACATCAGAAGATTTAGAATGTTTTTATACGCTTTGGTGAGCATTCTAGAGATGATATTAAGATGCTGCTTTGATGACTGGCTCCAAATTACTACTCCATAATGTAGTTTCGACAGTACGAATGCATTTAGGATTGTCTGCTTGATGTTTTTTGGAAAACCTTCATATCTTCTAAGTAGTCCGACAATAGGAGCTTATTGTCTCCTTAAGTTATTAATGTGTGATAACCATGTTAGTCTATAGTCAATGATAAGTCCAAGATACTTGATCTCCGTTACTCTTTCTAGTTTCTTGTCATTAATTTTTATGTCCATGTCAATGTCACCTTTATTCTTTTGCTTGAAAATGACGAATTTTGTTTTTGAAGTATTCAGTGCTAGTTTACTATCAATCAGCCACGAATGGTATGTTTTTAAATCCTCATTAATGGTGTTTTCGAGGTAATTTTTCCGTGTCCCGAGTAAAGTAGTACTATATCATCTGCATAAAGTGCATAATGTCCTTTAAGTCCACATGTAGTCAAATTATTAGTGTATAACAAGAATAAGGTTGGGCCAAGTATCGAGCCTTGTGGAACGCCCGACTTCATAGGAGCAGCGTCGCTCAAAACTTTATTGACTGCTGTTCTCTGCAATCTGCCTTTTCAAGTTATTTCTAAATAGCTGATTTGCATTGCCTTGAATACCATAAAATTCCATTTTACGAAGTAGAAGATCATGATCCACGTATCAAAAGCTTTTTTCAGATCCACAAAAATCGCAGCAACATAATCTCCTGTATTGGCCTGTATTGATGAAATGCGTGACTGAAAGGAGGGCATGAAAAGTTCCTTTATTTTTCTGGAATCCTAATTATTGCAAATTTAAAATTGAGTTTTCCTAAATGAAAGATTTTAAGCGGTTATTTATTAGTTTTTCGAAAGTTTTACTAAACCCTGTTAAAAGGGCGATCGGGCGGTAGTTGTTTGGATCCATTTGGTCTCCTTCCTTGAAAATTGGGACTATTTTAGCTAGTTTCCCTTCCTCTGGAAACGTTCCTTTCCTAATATGCTCATTAAGGTAAGTTGCAATATAATCAGCTGTCAGTTCTTTAATGAGTTTTATTTCATCCATGGTTATGTTGTAAGTCCCGGGTGCTGTATTTTTTTTCATTCCCTCAATGATGATTATAACTTCAGATTTGTTTGTTGGATTCATATAAAATGAGGATTTTGGCAAAGTAATTGCGGGACTAAAATTTCTTGTTGCGTTGGTCCGGATTTCATTGGCAATCTTTTCACCAATAGTCAAAAAAAATTATTGAGTGTACTTGCAGCTTTAAATACATTTAATTGTCTAGTTGAGTTCTCTAATCTGAAAGAAGATTCCTGGGCTACTGAGTGACGCGGTGAGTTACTTTTAACTTCGTTTATTATGTCCCATATTTCATGTGGATTGTCAGCCGCTGCATCCAGTCTTTTGGAATAGTACAAAGCTCTGTGGGAATGATCAACATTCTTCCAGAGAATGTGCAACCACTTTCCATTTTTTGTGCGTTTGGCGTGAATTAATTCCATTTTCTCGTATTCCCCAATATTGGGGTTTAAGGACAGCATTTCATCTCTTAATTCCTCGACAGAAAACTGCTTCTCAAGACCAATGATGAACAGCCTACGCTGACGAGATTTTGTCTCCGCGACTTCATATTTGTCTTGTAGATTATCTTTTGTAATTTTGAAGAGCGATGGCGTCTTGTTATTTGTGGACGATTTTATAATAGCACCGGCATTACGGATACGCCGGAACAGTTGGAGGGGAATCTAACATTTAGATGGCTTAATCTTCGACTCAAAATCGGATATGGTTTTTTCCGAGGATGAATGTTTTTTGGGCTGAATTATAATCCCTTTTTGTGATGTTGAATGTGCACGCCGTTCAGTTTGAAAAGTAGAAATACTTTTCGTGATGTCCGCATAAGAAGGTTTTCGCGCGGCTACATTCTTATCGATTAAAGCGGTTACAGTTGCCTTTAGTTCAACTATATGGTTTTTCGTTTCTTTCATTTGATGAAAGAGGTGATCTTCTTTCGATTTCTGGTGTTGGTTCTTACAAGAGGGACACATCCACATAATATCCTCGGAGATGTCCATAATTTTTTGATATCGCTCCTCACTCATCTTGATGCACTTTAAGTGAAACCACTTATTACAAATTCCATCACAGCCCATTCCTCGATGATTATCCTCCACTGGCTTTCTACATTTTCCACATTTAGACTCAGTTGCAGGTGTTGGCGTATTTGTTTATAGACGATTTTTCAAATGTTAACCAAAATTCCATCCAAAATTATTGTCAAGTTGAACCGATAGTTAAAATTTAAAATTTAAGGTAGAAAAAAAGCTCTTAGCTAGGTACTGTTTGAGAAAAAAACACACAGCGTAGTAGTCCGCATAGTGTAGTGATTAGAGTACTTGCAACGCAAGCTGAAGGTCCTTGGCTCGAGTCCAGTTGGCGACAAAGAGATTTGTTTCGAGTGATTCTTCCGTCAGACTATAAGTCCGTTTAGTTATGATACGCACTGGTTAAAAATCAGAACGTTTCGTAGCTGGCTGGATCTATATACAGCCAAAGCATAGTACTGACCATATCACCTTCTCGAGTGGTGATACATTCGATCAAGATAATAAGATACTGTAGCGCTAAATCAAAGACGAATTTGAGAAAAAACACTCAATGCTTACTTGAAAAACTCTCTTTTACTTTAATGGTTTATGTCGATATATACCAAAAAGAGGAAGGTGCACCTCATTCTCTTTGAACTATTCAAAGCTTTGCAGGTAATATGTTTCTTTGTTTTATCTTGAAGCTAGATAGCTACTACGGCTACTCAGTAGTGCCAAAACTCTTGTCAATTGCGTTCGTATACCCTGTCCTTTTGATTCGGCTCGTTGTACTGTAAAAAAGACTGTCCTCAAAATGTTCAGTCGTATTCCATCTAATTTCTGTAACACGAATTTTCCGGCTGCTGGCGTAAAGGCCGGAAATTCACATATATAGTTTATGACTGTTGCATTCTCTTCTCCATACTATGAGTTGTACCTTGCAATCAGACTCACTAAAGTCCTGCAATCTTTCCTTTCCCTGTTTTACAGAAATGTGCTAACTTTTGGTATAACTATGATTGGCGAAATTTGCAACACCGGTAGTTTTTTTTTTTGAATGATATAGCTGAAAATAACTATACAGATGAAAAGAGACAAATTTTGAGCTTTCTTTTGCTAGTCTGCCTGATTTATTAGTCATATAGTATTGTACATAGCGTGCGCCGGAAATAAAAAAAAATGAATAAACTCGGACTGCCGAAGAAGTTCGGTTCACTCATATAATATAAGCAACTATTTAAACAACATTTCATTTTAGCTTTTCTAAAAAGGGCAAGCAGTGCTTCTTGTCAACCGCTGCAGATATTGCTTTAAGTCTGCAGTAACGTTCATAGCAACAAACGCGCGTGAACGCCTCTCCATTTATCTATACATACAGGGTGCGGCAGCATAACTTCCTTTTTTCAAAATTCAACAAAACAAATTTTCAGCGGTACTTGTTTTTTATTTTTTTTTATACTGTTGTTTGACATGTAAAGTTTTATCTCACATGGTTTTAAATATCATATCTGAAAGGTGGCGTCCTCCATTGTCTATACACTGAGCAAACCGAATTCTGGCGTTTCTCATCACTTTTTCGAGCATAGCGATGGGTATGTTGGCCGTTTCTTCCTGAATGTTGGCCTTCAGGTCTTCCAGGGTCCTTGGGCGATTGGTGTAAACGCGGGATTTCAAAAAACCCCACAAAAAAAGTCGCATGGGCTCAAATCGGGGGAGCGCGCTGGCCACTGCAAATCACCCCTGAGAGAGATGAGTCGCTCTGGGAAGTGGTCCCTCAAAATGGCCATTGATGCCCTTGAAGTGTGAGCTGTTGCTCCGTCTTGTTGGAACAACATGTCCCCTAAGTCCATTTCATCAAGTCGTGGCAAAAAAAAGTCCTGGAGCATGCTCACATAACGATTGGAATTGACTGTTACTGTCAACTGATTTTCTTCGAAAAACCATGGACCAACAATCCCAACTGATGAAATGGCACACCAAACAGTCACTTTTGGCGAATGCAGAGGCCTCTGATGGAGTTCTCGAGGATTGTTGGCAGCCCAATAGCGCATGTTTTGTTTGTTAACGTATCCATTCAAGTGAAAATGAGCTTCATCACTGTAAAACACAATCGCGTCTTCAGGGACGTTTTCGAGAAGCGCTTCACATGCATTTCTTCGAGAATCGAAGTCGCGTTCGAAGAGTTCCTGCGCAGTTGCTAACTTGTAGGGATGGAAATGAAGGTCATTGTGAAGAATTCGCCGTAAAGAACGATCAGATATCCCAAGGGCAGACGCATGCTTCCGCGCAGAACGCCGCGGAGATCGCAACATTGAAGCTCTTACTGCCTCGATGTTCTCACGTGATCTGACGGGCCGTGGGACTTCATTTCTTCTTCGCGTCACATTTCCGGTATTCCGAAAGGATTTAACCCAGTAAAGAATTGATTTTCGGTCCGGGACACGGCCTAACGGAGCGACGTTGAAGTGACGTCTAAAGGCACGCTGGGTTGCAATCACCGACTTTCCGTTCGAAAAGTACGCTTCAACGGTAAATGCACGCTCCGCACTGTTCCAACGCATGATAGCGACTAACCAAAGGATGAGCAAAACTTTAAAATCACCTCTCTCGAATGAGACTACTAGCGCCGCGCTATAACAGTTAGCACTTTAAGGGCGGGCATTTCAAAAAAGGAAGTTATGCTGCCGCACCCTGTATATATATTTTTCCGTAATATTTAAGTGATCGGTATTTACCGGTCATCGGTGGTCGTACTGAATTTGTGTCTTTATATCGTGTAGCAGTCTTAATTACCGCTCCCTGATGATTTGAGTTCGCATTTTAAAAAAATTGAAAAATTTGGATTAAAAACACTAAAATTAGACGTTGGTCAAAACATAGCCTTAAGCTTGTGATCAGATTTGTATTTAAGCTCAGTTGTTATTTCCAACTTTCCTGCATTGTGGAGTACGAATAATTCAAATTCTCATCACGAGAGTAAAATGAAAATGTCAAAAAGAGAATTTAGTCGCTCACTACTTGTTAGACTTCCAGAAGAGAAGCGTCGCGCACGATATATTTTTAATAAAGATTTTTGTTACTGTTGTCCGCCATTTTTTGTTATTGGATAATTATTCGCTACAAGTGGTGACCCTGAAATCTGACTCAATTTAATTTCGACTAATCGGTTCCCTTAATTTTTGTATGCTACGTTCGCTTTTTTTTTGTCTACAAAATGTACGACACGAAAGAGCCTCGCACCAAAATACCAATCAACAATGCCCCTCTTTCCTCGGTGTAAGAATTTTTGCTACTGCTAATTTAATGCAACCACAGCTGCTGTCAAATGTGTGTGGTAAATCCACCAAATGTAAATAAATACAACGGAATCAAGCAACTTCTGATCTCTCGGTTTGACGAAACACAAGAAATAGCTTGATCGCATACTGACGGAACTCAACTTGGGAAATAGGAAGCCATGTCAATTGTTCCGTGAGATGTCAACATTATCCGGGAGTCAACTGTCAGAAGACGCAGTCAAAACGCTGTGGTTACGCCGCTTGCCAGCACAAGTACTCAGCGTTACCGTACAGCTAGATATGGTGGAGACAATGAAGCTGGCTGACAGAATACCCGCAGAAATAAACGTATAGCAACATCAATAGCAAACGAGCTTCAGAAGGAATTGGAAGTTAAGGATGAACAAGAAATGGATAGCCTCTCTGATCGATTGGCAAAAATGGAGCAAAATTTTAAGAGTCCACGAAAAATGGAGGGCTCTAGGAATACACTTACCGGAGCTAAAGTAAAATATGAAACCGCCCAATAAAATGAGATTTTGTTTCTACCAAATGCGTTTCGGAGACAGAGCCATGGAATTATCGGCGGTCAGAAACCTAAACGTTTCATCGAATAGCGGTATCACTAATTATGAAACTTGCGAATCACACCGTTTGGTAATGCAAGATAGAAGAAGTGATGTGCTGCTTTTGATAGATTCAGGAGCCAGCGTATCAGTCATTTCCCGAAAAAAGACTGCCCGCATTTCAACATTTAAATTATACGTGGCGAATAACCCCATCATCCACACATACAGTGAACGTGCATTTGAGCTGGACTTCGGGTTCCAAGGACCAATGCGATATTATTTCCATGCGGCGGATATCAGTAGCCAATAATAGATGCGGACTTTCTGCGGCGATTTAATCTCTTAGTTGATGTGAAACGGAAGTGCCTCGTGGATGAGCAGTCGCGCCGTTTCTCAAGCGTAGAGTTGCAAGCAGGAAAACATTTCAATGCACTATCAGCCTTTCGACGGGATAATACGTTTCACAGTTTGTCGGCAAAATTCCCGGACATGACCGCATCATCGAACTGCACCGAAGGCCAACCGCACTCCATCATGATTTGTACGGTTACGTCTAAACCACTCACTTATGTTATGAACTACCGAGGCCGAAAAATACACAGCTGCAAAAAAAGATTTTGGATATATGATGCGACAAGGAATTTCTTGCCCGCCTAACAGTCCATGGGCGGGTCTGTTGCACTTAGTGAGAAAAAAATCGGTAGATTGAAGACCATGTAAGGACTACCGTTGTTTAAATCTTGATTTAATCACTTAAATCTTAACTGATACATTCAAACCGCCGTTACGATTTATTCGAGTTTTTCAATTGTGAAAGCACTCACTACATTTTTTGATTTTCTTTCTTTCCTTTAAGCAAACTTATCATACTGCGAACACAAAAAAAAAAACAAGATTTTTCTAACTTCTTCTTTCTTTGCTTACTTATTTACTCTCAGTTAGTACTGTCACCCGCCAATTTAATTCTTTCGAAATCAAACTAAACTCCCTCGTTTTCCATCCTTCCGACTTGCTATCCGAACCAGACTCTCGCTACTAACTCTAGCTTAGACTTCAATAAACTAGTCCCGCAACCCTTTTTCAAAATCATCCTCTATCGTACAAAGGTAATGTGATTGAAGTTCAATATACCTCAATCCCGTTCCCTCCGTTCATCTTTCGACTTTCACCAAATGCAGCAATTCCAATTGCATATATGGCGTGTTGCATGTAACCATGATAATGCTAAGCTATGACGTGTTCCATATACCTAACCGTTCTCACACAAACAATTACATTTGACGAAACTAAAAAGATTTTGTTGCTTCCAGGGGAACTCGAACCCAGGGTGCCAGTAGACCCCCAGATTGAGAGTCTGCCATTGTATCATCTATACCAGCTTCCGATGTCCACCCATGCATTCAATGCTCAAGTTCAATTAAGCAAAGCATTTGAAAGCATGCATCAACAGTATCGTAATGGGCAATTGATTTTTTTTTGTAGGAAGGAAAGAATGAGATTTTGTTAGTAGTGTAAAGAAGAAATTTTTCATAAATTTTGCCTTCCCCTGGACCCCTGATTCACAAAATAATTTTTTATTTCAGATTCTAAAAGTTCTAATCGAGGCTTTTCATTTGATATCCCACTCGACTACCTTACATAAAAAAAATGTTTAAGGGCTAATTCGTTATAAGGGGGGACCCCCTTACAATTTTTTTAAATTTTTGGTAAGACCTTAACTTTTAAGAGACCATCACTTTTGAACTTTTCACAAAGATTGAGCATTCTAGCTTCTATAGTTTCTGAGGAAATTAGCTGTGACGCGCGGACAGATGGACAGACTGATGGACGGACGAACAGACTGGTCGCGAAACTAGTAGGTCTTTAAAAAAAAGTTTTTACAAAGGCCTGAAAAAGCTTAGTGTGCCCAACAGGAGGTGGAAGGTGATGCCTATAAAGTTGAAATTTGTGCATAGGAGAATCCTGGCACGGCCAGAATTCGCAAAAATCGTTGGAACGACCCAAACCCTAACTATTTCATTCAGCCAGGCAAAGAAGGAACGTCGACAGGGATAATTAGGAATCAGATTGAATGTATTTAACGTCGAAGGTCCCGAGTAGCTTACTAAGCAGCGACGAACCACTGCAGGAAAGAATCATAGAGCCAATTTAGCCGCAAATCAATCGGTTGCAGTGTTCATTAAGAAATTTTGCACGAAAACTTTCTCAGCCTGGAGTAGATCACGGAAGCGAGCCCGCTAGCTGTAACGTCGAGCTCCCTTATGGTATGCTTCTTCTAACTTAGCTCTGACACAGTCTTGCACAGCTCGCAGACGACCACTCTTTCACATAACTGTGCTTCTCTATTCTCAAAAGCATTCAAGCTTCGAAGGAGGGCTTTATCAGAACCATGCTGGATAGGGTGGCACCCGAGCATGAGAAAGTATGGCAAAAATCTTGAAGACCCGTGAATCACCTTGCGCAAAGCAAACAAGATTCCAAAAGATTCTCATCACACTTGCTATGATCGGACCCTGCCTAGAATCTGATGGCGTTCAATGTGGACTAGTTCGATCTCTGCAAGGCATTCGCTTGCTGTGAATGGTATGGAGTATGACAGTCCTGCACCCCATAGTCATTCATAAGTTTCACGAATACCTTGGAGACAAACCCACTTGAGAATTCCGAAGGTCAAAAGGATTTTGCGCTCGAAATATTGTACGATTGATTCCGCAGTGGCTTAGCCATGGGTTTCAGTCAAATGAACTTGGTATAATGGTTTAGGGCCAACAATTGGGTATTTCCCGATTTTCAACGTGGTAAGGACCCATGAAGTCCTTAAACAGGTGCTGCATAGGTGTAAGTGAGTCTCGTGATCCTCACATAGGGGGTCTCAAGGTGGAATTCGAAAGCTTTACCTGTTTGCGATGTTGGGCAGCATTGGTTGTGCCAAATCACATCTTGGCACAAATGAGCCCAATAGTAATATCTTTGTAAAACTTCTTTTGTTTTACGAGTTCTACAATGCAAGCCCAAGAGATCGTCATGAACTTGTACTATAAGAATTATTGTTAACCCCTATGAACTGATAATTTTCTTCGGGGAATATTCTAAGTCATCGTTGTAGGAAAACTATTACTGATGTACACATGGCCATCAGCAAGGTGCAAATTCTGAAACTTACTAGGTTGCTTCAGAATTCACTCCTTTTGAAGTTCATACTCGGGCTCCTGAAATACAGACTCTGGAATCGAACCATCAATATGGTTGTGTTTCGGGAGACAAGTAATAAACGAGGCGGCCTGCTCATCCTGTGAGCAAGATCTGGACAACACATCTGCTATAACATTAAGGACACTCTTCCAGTGTTCAATATGGAAATTGAACCCTTGCAATTTCAGCCTTCAGCGAGCCAATCGGCCAGACAGGCCCAACTGCGGTATGAGGCATTTAAGACTAGCATAATCGGCAATGAGGTTGCAAGGCAACCCCTCTATATATGCCCTGAATCTCTTCACACGTTGCATCGCAGCTAAAAACTCCAATTCGTTTATGCTATAGTTGCGTTGTGCAATGTTGAGCTTTATCAATATGTATGCGTTTGGATGCTCTCCACCCTCAACGTCTTTCTGGAATAAGATACTTCCAATACCCATTGTACTTGCATTACACTGAATATAGAAGTGCACGGTAAAATCCGGGTTGGCCAATACTGGAGTGGAAATAAGCAACTGCGCGTTTGCCTTTAAGTAAATCTATTAGTGTGGTGGTAACCGAAGCAAAGTTAGGAATAAAACGTCTGCACCATCATGAACATGAACCATCTCATGGTCGGGGCTCAGGATAGACACAAACTTACCTTACCGAGTTTTTTGATAGCATCGACCTGGATTGGTGCGATTTCGAAAAGGTCCCAAAAGTCAATTCCAAATTATACTGCGTGCGTCTAGGAAGGGGCAACCAGAAATCTCACCAATTTGATGGTGTTGTTGAATCGCACCAATGTGATGATGTATCGTAGAACAGGTCCCCTGTGCCCTGATGCAGTCTGGGTATACGCATGCAAGTATGTACATGCTAACTCAAGTTCGACAGTAAGTGCAATGCTCTGGCTCCAAGGATACTGACATTGGCTCCACTATCAAGCAAGCCCGTCAATTTGCGACCCTTGATGAAAATTTCTGCGTAGGGCTTATTGTCGCCAGGAGTTGCAACGATTAACTCCACACAGAAGCGATCCCGAGAAGGACGTGCTCTAAAATAGGCGGGTGAATCTCGATCATCACCCGCCATTTCATTACTTTTGACGTAGTCCGATAATCAACTTGGGGTAAAAAGACTGCTAAATGACACTGCGGACTCATGGTAATACATGCCGGTATTGTTCTGGAATAAATCCTTCGTCCCAAGATGGATGTTCATCTATTGATAAGATTCCAAACGAGCCAGTAACCTAGCAGACTATCTCATCAAATTGGACTCATAAGGCTGAACTGGAGATCGATGAAACTTAACTTCCAGCTCACGTCAAATGCCTTCAATCTGACAAAACCTACAGACGAGCTCACGGTTGAGTGAGAACTCATGCTCAGCTAAGTGGTCCTGCTTTCTGAACGTCATATTTTTGAAAACTCAGTTTCGCAGATCTGTGTCCTTAATTGGAGTCCTGAATTGGAGAGACATTACCTTAAGGGACTCAAAAATTCGATGGATGGTTCATTGGATCTCTACTTGAAGGTGAACATACTTCCCGAATATGAGCGTCATCAAATCAAGATCCAAATCGTTCCATGAACTCCACTTTAACCTGCGTTCAATTCAAATCTCTAAACGGGTCACGTATTTGCCAATACCAGTTTTTAGCAGACCCTTACAGGAGGAAGTGAAAGCTCAAATTGCGTGTGTGGAAACAGCTCATCCAGATAATTTAAAAATATAAAAACCAATGAACAGACGGACTACACATAATTTTAAATATGATTTATAACCTAAGGTGAAATAAAAATTAATTAGAATTTCCTGATCTAAATCTCTATGTATAAAATTCTCCTGTAATTACAACCGACTCAAATGCAATACTAAAATCCAAACTACTGAAATTTTCTCAAAACATGAATCCCTAAATACCAAATCAAAATCTAATAAACTATAATCAAACTAAACCTAAATTCCCCAAAAGATAAATCAACCAAATAACTAACACTGACTTTTAAACAAATCAATAATAAAACCTAAACTTCCAATGATAAAATATTATGGTTAAAAAAAAGAATTTATATTAAGAATGAAATGGAATGAGAACATGCGTGCTTATCCTTCACTTAAAATTAATTTTGATTCTATTTTACAATTTAAAACCCAAAGGGTAAACTCAAAAACAAATCTAACCGCCACTAATCCACATGCCAATCCCTGGAAGTATTTCGAATTCAAACGTTATTGTAATTTTTATTTTTGTTTGGAAAGTCCGATCACTGCACTCATATTTCCCGCAACCCTTTATCCAAACCATTCACTGCCGTACAAAGGTAACGTGATTGAAGTTCAATCCCGTTCCCGCCATTCATGTTTTGAGTTTCGCCAACTAAAACAATTCCAATAGGATATATGGCGATTTGCATTTAACCATGATAATGTTTAGTTACACGCAAATTGTCATACACATCGAAATAATTACATTTGGCGAAACTAAAAAGATTTCCTTATGCCCGGAGGAACTCGAACCCACGGTCCCAGCGGACCCCCCAAATTGAGAGTCCGCCACGCTATCAACTATACCAGCTTCTGATAGCATTTGAAAACTTGCATCGATAGTATCGTAATGGGCGATTTGAATAAAGTTTTGTTAGTAGGAAGGAAAGAATGAGATTTTGTGAGTAGAAAGTAAGGAATGAAATTTTGCCAGTGGGAAATAAAGAATGACATTTTGTTAGTGATCAATTTAAGGTTATTATAAACTTTGTTTTTTTCTATTGAAAAATAATTAGGGAAACATAATATTAATGAAGACGGGGAATAAAAGAATAGGTAAATGATGTGCCCAAAAGAAGGTGGAAGATGATGCCTATGAAGTGAAATTTGTAAACGGGAGAATGCCGACACGGACGGCATCCCCAACAAGCTTTAAATTAATCTTTTAGGCTAGATGCTCGCTGAAAAGTTTGAATTACTCAGTTAATTGTCGTTGAGAACCTTCGAAGTTGTCGCTGAGTATTAAGCGCTGAACAAAGCCCAGCAGAATTTTAATCTTTGTTAGCATCTAAAGCGTATGAAATAATGTTAGATAGTGCAGAATCCCAACAATTATCGTTCCCCGATGAAACTTTCTATCTGTGAAGGCCTGATAATTAGCAAGTAAATGCATTTTTTCATCAAAACCAGCAGCACCAAATACGTTGTTCTTTTTAAACTCCACTAATTTTATCGGACAATGACTTTGTTTTACATCACAAAAGTTATGACACTTTAACTTACTCATTTTCCAACATGCATAAAGTTCCTTTTATGGTATTTTTTTAATACCATTTCGACCTACATTCCCAATGATTTCACAAATAAACTTTACGACTTACGTTAGAGCTAAAACCGAAAACGTAAAAACTACCCTTAAAATCACCTGACTGACTTCACTACACATTCACTACATTCCGCCCATCAACTTTGGCTCTAGATCTCGTACGTTGAGTCGCCTGTTTCCGAAAATTGATTTCATCCAAACACATAAGGACATCGTGAATTCGCGACATATAACGCGACAAAAATAATCATGGTAACATCTACTACAATAAGGTTCAACAACCATCGTGGATTTTTGGAGGATTCCACGAATTAATTGTATTCCTTTCGCATATAACTTATACTAAGGATATTTAACGACCGGGAAGAGCAGTCAGAGAGTGAGCAGAAGAGAATTGCATAGAACAATAACAACTGTCAACATTATTTATTGTGCATTCATGTCAACTAACAATAAAGCTAATTCGTCCTTCGAATACTTCCTGTTACGAACTGAACAACACTATACGTTAGTATGCACATGAGGATAGTCATACATAGGAAAGTGTACGATAGACGGAATGCTTATAATGCTCATAGTTGCTTGCATACTATCGCCTACGTTTTCCTTTTCCGTAATTTTCCGACTGAGGAAGAATACAATGACGTCTGTTAGCTTCCTATTGATAATCTTAGGTTTGAGTGAATAGTCATGCAAGGACTCTTCAATGCTAAAGCGCGAATGAACTTCCGTGATTCGAGGATGAGTTTGTGCGTTAAATTGACTGAAAGTTATTTTTAAGTTAGGACACATGCTTAGTTGGAAAGGATCCTAGAAGTAATGAGAGATCGAATGGGGTGGATCTACGTTGAAATTGTATCCTTAAAAATAATCCCTGTCGTTCACAAACTGAACATTTTCATGACGGTCTCAGCAGTTTAGAACTTGTGGATTAACAACTTTACGTCCTCTGCAATTTTAACACTCCGAAAGGGAAAAGAAAATCAAATGACAGCAAGGACATGTCTGATACATAACATCAGGAATCCATCGCTTGTTAAGTAGACATAAAAATGGAAAGTTTTTTTTCCGTGCGTCATCGATTTTTTCCTCTAACCTTTTACGACAACACAAAAAAGTTTACATTATAGCGGCGCCCCCAAAAAGGTTGACTGCACTCTAACGTCTCACCTCCTTCCACTCAACCTGGCTCCAATCTAGGATCCGACGTACAGCTAAGAAAGTTTCAACTCGATTTGCGTATCCCTCGAGTAAGCTTCTTTCAGTAGAATGTGTGACACCTTGTAAAGACTGGAAGTTCATAAAGGATAAGTAGAAGCGTTCAGTTAACTCCTACATACGATTATAGATTTGTAGATTTAGATGTAGTGTAATGGTATGGTTTACGCATAACATGCTTTCTTGTTGCCACTCTCACTCGACGTTTTCATTTTTTTTATGTCCTCGTCGCGCTCGTTTGCTCGTTCATTCGAGTTCCTTTTTGATTTTGATTGATCGATTGACTCCAATTGTGCCGTACAACTGACTCCACCGCTGCGACATATTTCCACGATTCTGGAAAATGGAAATACTTACCTATACGTACGAAACGCTGGCAAACGTCGAAGTTTATGTACGGTAATAAATCTCCACTCAAACCAAAGGCACGCGCTCACTAATTCATTATGATGGGCAATTTATCAACTAAAAGGATGTTGGTAGGGATTTTATACTTACTCTTTGGGGTTCTACGGTTCTTTTCAACGATATTACAGAGTTTACAGTGATGTTGAAAATATGTATGTGAATAATTAGGAAAGAGTATGGTTGGTTTCACGATTAAAATTGTCACTAGTTTATTTGAGATTTTGATTGGAAAATAATGTCGCTGTGTCATTGGATAAAGGATAATTACGATGACAGGACCATAATTTATATAAGGTATTATCGAACTGATTGCGGGCCGTGCTAATTAAATTTCCGTGATTAAATTCCATGCAGACTAATCAGAAAAGAATTTTGTCGAACAGAAGGCCGATACGGTCGCTATTTTTGCTAGAACAAGGATCTTGTAGAAATTCTTATCCAGAATGTCCTAACCTCCTTAGCCGAAACTTGTCCCTTGGACATTCTTGTACTAAAGGGTCCTGCGTAATCAACACCACAATGTGTGAATGTGCTTGATGGTGTGATGCGTACAGCAGGTAGATTGCCCATAATTTGATCGTTGGGTCTATTCGCAAACTTGCAATACGTTATGCAGTGGTGGATCTCGTATCGGATAACCTTTTGGTCGGCCACTATCCAATATCTCATCCTTAGGTAGTTCCTGGCGAGTTGTAAGGCGCCATGGTTGGTTTTTATATGGGCATCTCTTACAATCAAATATGTGACATGATGAAGTTGTGGCAGCAGGATAGGAAATCTGGCGTCTATTGAAATATTTGTGTTTCGGAACATTCCTCCAAGTCGAAGAATTCTTAACTCATCTAGGTCGTAAATTGGAGTTGACTTCCTTATTTGCTCGTAAATCAGCAATATCCTGAGAAAACGCTTGCTATTGTATGATGAATAGAATTCTTAAGTGTGGATTGTTGAGTTCGTGGGTTCTCAAAAAACCAGTTATCTTCGCAGGCCGGTTACAGTTATGGGTGAATCTAAGGCAGAGACTGATGCCTCTTATCAGCTTCTGTGAATTAGAGTAACGTTCTAATATCCCAAGTTATGTTTCTGAAGCTCTTTGGGACTAATTCCCCTGGAAGCGCAGTCGGCAGGGTTCTCATTAGATTTCACGTGGTTCCACTGCCATTTTCCATCATCTAATCTCTATACTTTAGATACTTTGTTAGCGACGTAGGTTTCTAAAGAACCAGGCACTTTCTTTTGCCATCCCAAGGTGATCATCGAACCACTCCAGGCGAAAACTGGAACATCTGCCAAACTCATTGAGATGACCGTTTGATGAAGAAGATTCGAGAGGAGTACCTTCAGCTCGAGCTTCGGAAGCGATATTTTTGACTTCAAAGGAGTGACTTTCATCTTCGCACAGAGTAGAGTTGTTTTGATTACTCCAGATTCATCAATCGATCTACTGTACACAACTGTGGCGTATGCTGCTCCTGAGGCATCGCAAAAGCCATGAAGTTCTATCTTAGTTTTAAGTGTGTAATGAGCCCAGCGAGGCATTTTTGTATTTTCTAAGCTCACTAAATCGATTCGAAACAAGCTCCATCGTTTTATTTTGTCTTCGGATCGCTGTTCGTCCCAACTTACTTCAGATTTCCACACGTCCTGCTTCAATAGTTTGGGTCGTATGGTTACCGGTGCTAACCATTGCAGTGGATCGTAAATGGTAGCAATGTTTGACAATAGTCGTCGCTTTGTCAGCTATTGATTCGTTTCAAATTTTGGGATTTTGAACTAGAACTCGTCTCAAAATGGATTCCAGTGAACTTCTAATGTTTTAAGAGATGCATCTTCAGTTATTTGGAGCACTCTTTCTTCTTTTGCCTCTTCAGGAATAGTTGTCAATAATTCCGGGTAATTACTAGCCCATTTTCTTAGATTGAATCCGCCATTTCTTAGCAGGTATGTACCTTATTTTTGTAGCTTTGTTGCTTCGAATCTGCTCCACTGAGAATATCATTGACATAAAAATCATTTTGAAGGACCTTTTTTGCAAACAGATAGCTTTGGCCTTCATCTTTCGCTAGCTGAATGATACATCTAACGGCTTATAAGGTAGCACAGACCGTTCCATATGTAATTGTATTGAGGCGATATTCATTTATTGTTTGGTTTTGTTCGTCTCTCCAAAGGATTCATTGGTAGTCTCTGTCTCGAGCTACTACAATGATTTGTCGGAACATCTTTTCGATGTCGGCAGTGTATACGCAATTATGTTTTCTCCATCTGAGTAAAATTTAGGCTAGATCTTGTTTTAGTTTAGTATAGAGTAAATCATTCAGGCTAGGTCCTTGTGATGTCTTCGCTGTAACATCAAACACTACTCGGACTTTTGTTCTTGTGCTGTCTTTCAAAACCGGATAGATAGGTAAGTAGAAGACGTTTCTGGTATCGCCAACGTAGGGAACTACTTTCTCCAAGCTCAACGTATTCTTAAAGGAACCTTTGCTAGTCATTTTTCAATCTAGAATCCCTTTTCAGTCTTTTCTCGCCTTGCCTGTATCGTATCAAAGCCTTAACCCTAGATTCTCCTAGCGGTTTTACAATTGTTTCATCTTTGAACGGAAGTTGGACTCTATACCTTTCATGACTATCTTTCTCATTAGTTGTTTGAAAGTGTTCTTCGCATCTGACTTCACCCGTTGTGGGATTTCTTTCGTCACTATCATTGTCCATCTCAAAGAACTTTTCCACAGTTCTGTGGAATTGTCATTTAGATGCAAGATATCATTTTAGTTGTGCCTATTTTAGCCTTGGACATGGTTTTACCAGATAAAATCCAGCCAAGCTTGATTTTTTGGGCTAATAATGGGTTTGCTTTTCCACGGTGGTAAACCTCTGCTCCAAGTATTATATCTATCCTGCTCGAAGAAGCAAACTAAGGATCTACTAGCCTTAGCTCCAGAGTCTTGCTATGCTTGGGCAGCTGAAGTTGGTTTTCTGGCAACATTGCTGTAAGCTTCGGCATGATTAGTGCTTCGACTACGAGGGTAAAAGTCGATTGGAAGTGAGGCGGCATTGTCATGTAAACTCCCTCACGTACAGTTGAGATTTCCGTCTCCCGATACCGGGAATAATCGCTAGAACATCTTGTTTCTTTAGTCCTAACCGTTTCGCTACCTTTAAAGTTATAAAGGATGACTGGGAGCCTTGTTCAATAAGAGCTTGTAACGGAACTTGTTGGCCCTCCTTGGATTCGTTTTTCTTTGGAGCTGGTGCGATTTAGCACCCTAGCTCCCTTCTATCTGTGAGCAATTATTTGCCCACCATTATTAACGAGATTGTGCTATTCTAATTATTGTCAATTAAATTTTCTTGAAGTTAGCGCGGATAGTTGGATAAGTTTCTTTTGGTAGTGCTTTGCGTTTTAGGATACCCAGGGTAGTGTTAGGATGGTTGTCTACTTTGTCGAGCAGTTTGAGCGCTTTGTCACGCACGAATATGTCGACAGGTTCTATTCCAAGGTCCTTGTATATGTCCGTATTTCTAACATACCATGGGATTCCAAAAATTTGCCGAATGCTTTTCTTTTGGATGGATTGTAGTGCCTTTTTGTAGGTCTCTGTCGTCTGGTAGAAGGCTGTACTACCATATAGTAGCGTCGGTCGTATTATTTGTTTGTAGATCAGCAGACGGTTCTTGATGTTGAGTTTCTTGGCCTTAAGGAGTGGAAAGAGTTGGGTGTCCTCGTTTGTTGCGTATGTGGTCGGTCCAGAAGAGTTTGTTGTCGAATGTCAGTCCTAATTTTTTGGCTGTTCTTGACCAGGTAATATTTTCGTTTTCTACAGTCAAAGTTTTCGGTTGTTGTTGTCTTTTTCTGGTTATAAATAATGCCTGGGTCTTGTCTGAGTTTAACTTGATCTTCCACTTGCGAAAATACTTCAAAAGTTTGTCTATGGAGAGTTGCAGTTTGGTGGTGATGACTCTTGCTTGTCTGAATGAGTATAAAACACAGGTATCGTCGGCATATAGGGACTTGTGGATATTCAAAGGCAGCCGAGGTAGGTCTGCAGTAAAGATGTTGTTTAGTATGGGGGAAATGGGTGATCCTTGTGGGACTCCAGCTTGAATTGGCCGCACAGTTGAGAGGTGGTTGTCAATTTTGACACGAAATGATCTGCCTTTTAGAAAGGAGCCAATGATTTGGATGAGCTGCAGTGGCATTTGGGATTCATGCAGTTTGTAAATAAGTCCTGCATGCCAGACTTTATCGAAGGCTTTGGCTATGTCAAACATAACCAAACCCGTTGATTTCCTGCGGCTTAGCCCTATTCTAATGTGTTGGACCACCCTAGTAAGCTGGAGTTCTGTGGAGTGTAATGGCTTGAAGCCAAATTGTTCTTCTGGAAGTATTTCTTTTTCGGTAACAACCTCAGTTAGTCGATTTTGTAGCACCCGCTCTACTATTTTCGACAGAGAGGATAATAGGCTAATGGGTCGCCAGTTTTGTGGGAACATGAGGTTTTTACCTGGTTTTGGAAGAACAATAACTATTGCCGATTTCCATATTTTGGGGATATTTTCGCAAGCGGAAAATTTCGTTAATTATCGCTGCTATTGCATCGAGAATATTATCCGGGAGCCATTTTAACATGGTGTTTGATATCAAATCAAATCCCGGTGTTTTCCGTCCGTTCAGTACTTGTATGATGTCTTTAACCTCTTGAAGACAGGTGCTTGTATTAGATCGGAGTCTGTAATGTCTGACCTCATGAGCCTGTTGGTCAACCGATTGACGTGGTCTTCGTGTTCGTCAAGGTCCTCCTTATCGGATGAATTTTCACAGAACTGTTATTCTAGAGTACCTGCGAAGGCCTCCGCCTTACCAGAACTGTCGAATTTGATACCGTAAGGGCCGTGAATTGATGGTATTATAAGTTTGTTTTTAATACGAAAATATTTGAAAAGCCTCCAGAAAGCATCGCTCCCAGGCTCCAGACTTTGCAAGAAGCTCTTCCATTGTTCATTGCGGAATTTTGATATCCGATCACGTATTTTATTCGTAATTTGATTTGCTTCCTGGCGTAATCTAGGATCACCTGTGTTCCTAACCCTTCTCCGAACTCGATTCCTCCTCCTTATTAAATTTTTGATGTCGTTAGGGAGTTCATAGGGGTTTGTCACCCTTGTCAGAGTTGTGACTGTGTTGTCTTCTTTTGCCTGTATTATTTTGTCTGTGATTTCTTCTATCATTTTCTCTGTGTCGCTGGCTGTTTCAGGTGTTTGAATAATGGTTTCTTTAGCCAGTGCGACTTGGAAAGCTTGCCAATCAGTTTTCTTCTTTACTTGTAGGGGTTCGTCTATGTATATTCCTCCTATTAAGAAGAGCACCGGTTTGTGATCGGATGAAAGCTCGTCGAGGACTTCGATGCGTACATCGTGTTCAAAGGTACGTGATATACCAATATCGAGACGATAACTATTTCGGTAGCCGTAATGTGTTGGTTCGTTGGGGATATGCAGGCTTAGTGGATTATCTGTAATAAATCGGTTTAACTCAGTCCCAGCACGATTGCTTCTCACAGCTCCCCAGCTTCGGTGATAGGCATTGAAGTCTCCGGCAAGGAGTATGGGACCCTGAAAGTCCAGAAAAATTTTTTAATATCTTCAATGAGCGTAGCTGCCTTCGGGCGGCTGTCACTGTGATGTTGGAACTGTTTTGTGATGCAAACATTCCCTGGATCATTTTCGCCATCATGTCTTGCATCATTGTTTGGAATTGTGTTTGCATGCTGGCAAAGAGTGTTCCCATGTTGTTATTTGTGTTTAGTGGAGTGTTTGCTTGTTTTTGTTTTTGTGTGTTTTTATTTGGTTTTTGTGTAGATGTTGTGGTGGTTTTGTTGTTATTAGCAACTGCAACTTGTGCGAACGATTTCCTGACATTCACTGGGTTCCGAGGACATCCACCATAGTTGGCTGGATGTTCTCCACCACAGTTCACACATTTTGGCTCTTCCTCTGCTTTTTTAACGCATTTGGAAAAATGCTGGAGCCCATCGCATTTAATACAACAGGCCTGAGCGCGACAATTTCTGGAGGAGTGTCCAAACTGCTGACAGTTGTGGCACTGTCAGCAATTTGGACACTTGTCCTGTACGGGGGCGTTGCGCTTCAACAGTGCATATGAGGTGACATATTGCCCTTATATTGTATATGTCAGTCTCGCTTTTGGGAAGGAGGACCTTCACCAACCTGGATGGCCCATCTCGTAACTTTATATAATGGATTTCAATGGGGTGAAATCCTTGGCTTTCCAGATCTTCTTTAATGTCGTCAATCGACAGTCCATACAGACATTCAGATTCCTTTCTTCAGGAAGGATATACGTATGGTATTGTATCGTCATTTCCGTCAAGTATCTTGTAAGTTTCCTGTGGTCTTGTGGTGTCTCTGGAACTATCTGGATCCCCAAGTAGACCCCTTTGGCGGATTCGTATTTTATTCCGAGGTCTTTCATGTCCTTTAGGACCTGGGTCCACTTTTCAGGCTCTCGGAGGATGACAGGTACCGTTGTCCGTTTTTTGTCGTCGTCTGGGGATTTGGATGTGGTGGGCGCTGTGGGAGTGTCTTCTTTTTTGGCGGGATGGCCAGCTCTGGTAGAGCTATTGAGGGACCCGGCGGTGGCAGAGCAGTAAATTCCTCATCCTCCTCAGCAGAGTCTTCCTGCATCGACTTATTTTCTTCTTCTTCTTGGATTGCTTCCTCTTCTATCGCTTCTTCTTCTAAAGAAGGAGGAGAGGGCGGCGGGCCCTCTGATGAGGAAGATGAAGACTCCACTTTTCTCTTTTTGTTTTTGTTTTTGGTTTTCTTTTTTGATTTAGCCAGCGCCAAATCCCTCAATTGCTCCATGAGCTCTTTGTTAACTCGGCGTTGTTCTGCCAACTCCGAGTTAACCTCTATCAATTGCTGTTGAGCCGGCCTCAACTGCTCTATGACTTCGTTAAGCTTTGCCTGCACAGCTTGCGAAGTTTGCGATTGCCCAATCAACAGAGCGATCTGCTGATCTTTGTCCATTGTGGATATGTCTGTCATATCTACAATCCGCCCAAACCAAACTCACACACTAAAAAATTTATCCAACTATGTTTATCACAATTTCTATTCGGATCAACAACAATAATTAAAACAACGCGCTCTCGCAAATAAGGAAAGCAAATATCACTCACCCAGAAGAATCCGTGCCTTTTTGCCAGCTTGTTCTTTTCCTGGTAGTTGAGAATCTTCCCTCCTGCTCGCAATTTCACTGTTCATTCACTAACTATAATATAACTGCTTATATGCACTCACTCACTAATTAACGATTTCGACTTTCGAATGTCCGCAACGATGCACGGCTTCCACAAGACCCTTGTTGGCCCGTTCTTGATGTCACATTTATCAAGGCTGTTGGGAGTTGAATCTTGGTGTTAACCTCTTTGGTGTGTGTTTTTGAAGCTGATTGCCCACAGAACTCGTTAGTAGCCACATTGGTTGCCACCGTTTTAGGTTTTGGGAAATGCAGCAGCGTGTGATGTGGTTTGTTGCACTCCAAACATCTGTGCGGGCTTTGACATTTTATGCTGTTCGCGTGATTCAGGCAATTTTTAACATAATTTGTTTGAAGATATGAACTTATGGCGATCGGTCGCAGATAGTTCCTTAAATTTTTCCCAGCGATATATTGAATGTTGCTCCTTATAGAATGTGCACGTCGGTTTCACCATTGTAGTGAAGGCTTGCTTCTTGATATGCTGCTCATGAGGATGTGACTTAATCGTTGTTAAGACCTCATTTTCTTCAAAGTAACGACGATTACTTGGATGCCAATGATACTGGTAGCTTCTTGATTGTGTCGATTGGTTTGGATTGCTCGACGCAAACCCTGCCATATTTTGATTCATGGTTTGGTTATTCAAAGTGAAAGTCGAATCAGTAGGAGCTTTTGTCGTGGGAATTGAAGTTTTAGGAATTTTTGGTCCTGGTATTGCAGCTTTAGATAAATCCTCGGTAGGTTTTGAAGGTGGAGCAATAAGCTTTTGGGCGTCAGTATAGATGATTCTTCCTTTCTCGTATTGATCCCTGGTGGCTTCATACAAATGATCCATAAAATATTTATGAGAGGAGTCGAGCGTAGATTTTAAAACTGCGTGATTCAATTCAAACATATCCCGGAGATTTCAAATGATACCTATTTTCCTCTCAAATATGCCCCATCCTTTCGGGATGCGCCATCTTTTTTAAAATTCCTCTCTACACTTTCTAGAGAGCCCATCATACGCTGTTGTAAGTAGTAAGCGTAATTTTACATGGTGGTAAACCCCAAAGGTGCTCGAGAGGTGCAGTCAGGAACAATTTAATTAGAGCCTGAGTGCTTTACAACGACGACGGTTGCCAAGGATCTCAGTCAGTAATCGGAATTCTAGGACGTAGAAGTCTATGCTGATTATTTTCAAAGGATCGCAGTCAGGAACAATGTATACAGAACCTGAGTGTCAAATCCAGCAAGTATTCTAATTATTTGCAAGGATTGCAGTCAGGAACAATGCATCCAGAACAGATAATGCCGATTCCAGGAAGTGTACAATTTCTGTAGGTCAAAAATGATGAGTAGCGTTGCAATGAAATTTCATACGTTCTTCCGCTACGATGGGACGTGTACATGTAGAAGTAAAGAATTTTGCTTTTCACCAATTGGGAAGCCGCACCAACTTATTATATTTTCTTCTTCTTAGCACTACAGCCACTCTTTGCCTTCGTTTCCTGCAAATAACGCCTCCAAATATCGCGGTCCATTGACCACGTCTTCCAATTTCGAAATCCGAGCAGCGATGAACTGTTTTTGTCGATCGAGTTAAACCAGCGTTTTCTCGGTTTCCCCCTGGTCTCCACCCTTCAGTTCTCCCAACAAATACCTTTTTGGGTAACCGTTGTTCGTCCATATGATTCATGTGGCCAGCTTATATATATATATATATATATATATATATATATATATATATATATGTATACATGACAAGGATATTATTGTGGTTGAATTCAAATCTAAAGTTCTCATTCTGAAACTCATTCAGGAAGACTATAAGTACCATAATGAAATTAGTGTCGCTGAACAACCATTGCTTGATTTTGAATTCAGATTTAACAGAAACTATTCAACTTGAATGTCAACAAAAAACATTCATTCAAAGATCGGTGCATTACATATAACTATTCAAGAGCTAGCTACTTGAGCTAAGCGTCACTATCTCAAGTTTCGCTAGTGCCATGGAGATATATTATGCATGATTTTTTGTAGAACTTATAAGCTACTTCAGCTTCTATAGGTACAAAGTTCAAAACTGGGTGATAATAATAACACAATCAAGCGAAATGCTGATTATTCTACCTTCTCAACTGCTCTCATCACTTCTCAACTGCTCTCTCATTTTAACCTCTTCTATTAGAATTTCTTTCGATGTTTGCATATTATTCTTACCACTGCTACTCCATCCATACAATTTCTACTAATTTTAGCTTTCACCGATTCGTAACCACCAAATATGAGCCATACGTAGTGATGTTAATATTTCGAGAAAATGCATCATTACACAAAAGTCACCCACCAGAAATCAAGATCAACCAATATTTTTATCTGTTCAGAAAAATTGTCAACTAGCTGGAATAGAACACTGGACGACAAAGGCTTAGTGCATAGTCCCACGAAGCCAAGAAGACATGCTTTGTAGTTGAAATTAGTCCTTTAGCTCTCTGGATCAAATGAATGTCCACCATAGCTGACACATCTGCAATAACGGACAGGCACGATCAGGAAATTTCAAAAATTCATAATGAAATACCGAAAAATTAAACGCTAGACCAACCTGATTGGATGTGTTGGTGGTAGATCAGTCATAGCCATATCGCTAGCAGCTTTGTAAGCAACTAAAGAATTTTGGCAGCATCTTTACGATCCACACCCATTGCGAATTCAGCCAAATAACGGTAATAATCATCTTTTATCTTATTGTAAAATACTTTGATTTGACCAATAGTGGCACAAAGAGTGAGGTATTTCTCCGAAACGTTTAAAATATCAGAAGAAATATCCCGCAATTCTTTTTGTGAAGATCTCTTGAGCAGTTTGCCTATGCGGACTATTCGATTACTACACATGCAACACGTAGGGAGATTAATTATTCATATTCAAGCTATATCCCATTTCAAAGAGGTCCGAGGATCTTGATTTGTCTCCTAGAATTAAGTCTCTTTGTCGAAATGAACGAATCTAACTGATTTAATTACTGAAAAATTGACTCACTTTCTTCATTTCTACTTACGAAAAATTGCTTGAGCTCATCAGCTTGATTCGCTGCTACAACTGTATTTAGAATTGGCCTTTCTTGTTCCACTATTAAATCGTCATCTTCATCAGTGATGATGTCCGCTTCAGTAAGCTTGCCAAACAACGCAAAATCTTCATCTACGTTATGGAAGTCTTCATAGAGGATAGCAGGGTCTGACATAATATCCTCCCAGCCGATAACTGTAGGTACAGCTTCAATTACAGATTGGCTCGCACTTTCACTTTCCGCTTCTTTTTCAAAAAATCAGTTTTCTTGAAATAGTTCTTAATTGTTTCTTGTGACACAAGATCCAAAGTTTGTTTACACATACGTAAGGTCTGAAGGACATCAAATTTAATTTTGAGAGAATATTCTCAACCAATAAACGCCATAAAAAATGTTTGAGGGTTTTTTATTATGCCCTGATCCATCGGTTGAATGACGGATGTCTTATTAGCGGGGAAAACTATAACTTTTACATTGTCCATAAGCGGCAGGCTTTTATGAGCAGTGAAATTGTCAGTAAAGAGGAAGATCTTCTGTTTTTCTTTTTCAAATTTTTCATTGATTTTCAGGAACCGCTTATCAAATAAAGCACTTGATATCCACGCTCGTGCACTAGATTCGTACTCTACTGGTTTTGACTTTACGTTTTTGAAATGACGGGGACTAGCAGATTTTCCTATCATTAACAAAGGCAGTTTTTCAGAGCTATCGATGTTTGCTCCGAACAAAAGCTTTACTCTTTTGTGGCTGAGGCTCCCTCCATGACATTCCTTCTCTTTAAAAGCAAGCCTTTTATCAGGAGTGCACTTGGAAAATAGACCCGTCTCGTCAACATTAAAATTTTTTTTGGGCTCCTTGTCCTGAATCATCTCTTATAATTCTTTCTTTCATTGTACTGCTTTATACTGATAAACACCACCACTTCCACCACAAATAGATTTCGCTCTTTGAAACCATCCAGCCAAATTAGTTTTCCCCATTCCAGTGGCAAATCGTTGTTACAAGAGGGCCACTCACTGGAATTTTTTTATCAGGTTCTTGCTTAAACCATGTTAAAACACAGTTGTCTACATTGGGATTAACTGTTGTTCTACACCTTTTCCGGTCATTTCCTTTCTCAAATTTACTTCTTAAAATCTTTTCTTTATTTTTTAAATAAGTCGATAATGTGTTAGGTGGGATTCTGGAGTCCCGAGCGATCTTCGATTTCTTCTTCAGTCCCTTTTCCACTTTCCTTATTGCGACTACGTTTTCAGTTAATGTTAGTGATTTGTAAGCCCGCGGGTATGACGATGACATCTTGGCTCAATTTTCGTTCAGTAACAACAGACCTGATAAAATTAAGTCTCACAAATGACGAGAACATCACGTGGACAACAAAAAACAACCAATAATGTAAAATTCAGTCACAAGCAAACTGAAACACTACACGCACTATGGATAAATTGTCTGTTTGGCGGCGTTGGCAATGACTGCTCGGATGATCAGAAGGGAAGGCAGTGAAGACTCCGAATATGCACAAAGGTGACTTCGTAAAAAAGGGAGGCTTTGACTTGACCATAATGACACGATTGTCTCCCACGTCAATGTAAAATAAGCCCATGCAGCTCTTGGGGAATTCCCGAAGATAAGAAAAAGTAAGCCTATCTTTGGGGATTCCCAGAGTTTAAAATTGCCTCATGGACACATTTGGCGAGCAAAAGTGCTCGAACTATCCAAAATAAAATCGAATTGACCACCATTTTTCAATATGAATTTTATATAAAATGCTAGGGACTAGTAGAAAGTCTCGAATTAAAGATGATTTCGAGTTATAAAAATTCGAATTACACTGTATACAACCTCATCTCATACAAACAGGCATGTACGACTTTTTGGGTGACACTATCGATATGTATTTAATTTCGTTAGTTTTTATAAAGTATAGTTTTAATAGTGCTTAGCATAGGCTACACGTAAATACATTTAAAAAAAGCATTTAAATATAAAAGACATAAACAATGCTACGATATCGGTCCATGTTACATCGTGGAAGAAATATGTAGACAGTTTTGAAATAATCACACTACACAACAGTTGATGGCTTTTCATACGTTTCTTCTCAAAATATCTTCTATGATAAAAGTTTTGAAACGGAAGCGAGCATCAGGTTCTGCGTGTTTGCCTAGTTACAATTAATTAAGAGTGGTTAAAAGTACAGGGTTTTCCAATAAGAGGTGTTATTTTGATATTAGAAGAAAAATACCACTTTTTAATACAAATGACCGAATGTTTATTTCATTATAAAGAAGAAGATATGCCGTTAATAAAAATAACATCAAACAAATGACCACCACGACCACGCTTACAGGACCATGTCCTTTTCATGAAATTTTCCATAACCAAATCGCTAAGTGGCTGTCCTATGTCCTCGATAGTCTCACGAATTCCATCTTTGAGGTCTTGAATCGACGCTGGGCTATTGGCGTAGACCTTCACGTGGCCCCAAAGGAAGAACTCGTAAGGTGTTAAATCACAAGATCTTGGTGGCCAATCACGATCACCTCTTCAACAGATAACACGGTCCGGAAACTTTTCCCGTAAAAGATCAATGGTTTCGTTGCTTATCTGACGCATAGCGCCGTCTTGTTGAAAGCAAACGTTGTCCAGATCAATACCATCCAATTCTGGCCATAAAAAATCATGAATCATCTCTCGATAGCGCAATCCATTCACCGTAACTGTTGCTCCAGCTTCATTTTCGAAAAAGTAAGGTCCAATGACTCCGCCGGACCATAAAACGCACCAAACAGTCAAACGTTGAGGATAGAGAGGCTTTTCAACAATAACTCTTGGGTTTTCCGAGCTCCAAATGTGACAATTTTGCTGGCTGAAGAAGCCACCGAATTGAAAATGGGCGTCATTACTCAAGATGATTTTTCGATGGAATTCCGGATCATTTTCATGCATTTCAAGGACCCAATCAGCAAAGACACGACGTTGTTGATGATCGACTGGCTTGAGTTCTTATGTTAACTGAACTTTATAAGCCTTAAGACCCAAATCTTTATGCAAAATACGGTGTAATGACGTTTGTGGAATGCCTAATTCCAAAGAATGACGAGGAATAGACAAACCTGAGTTTTCTTCAACACTTTTGGCTACAGCAGCAATATTCTTGGCTGTCCTTGAGTGATGTGCACGGGTTTTATTCTTCACATCACTAAGTTGTCCCGAAAGCTTGAATTTTTCCATCAATTTCTGTATTGCGGTCCGACAAGGTGCTTCACGACAACCCAAAAATGTTCGAATTTTACGAACCGTTCCTGCCAAATTTTCACCATATTTATAGTGAATTTTAGTAATTTGAATGCATTGTCGAAGCGTGTCTATCATTTGTATAAATGGCGTAGTTTTTACTTGTCAAATGTCAAAAAATGACAGCTTCAAAAGTGACATCTACCAAAATAGCGGGCTATTCCTAATTCCAAAGAATGACGAGGAATAGACAAACCTGGGTTTTCTTCAAAACTTTCGGCTACAGCAGCAATATTCTTGGCTGTCCTTGAGTGATGTGCACGGGTTTTATTCTTCACTGCACCAAGTTGTCCCAACAGCTCGAATTTTTCCACCAATTTCTGTTTTGCGGTCCGGCAAGGTGCTTCACGACGACCCAAAAATGTTCGAGTTTTACGAACCGTCCCTGCCAAATTTTCACCATTTTTACAGTGAATTTTAATGATTTCAATGCATTGTCCAAGCATCTCTATCATTTTTATAAATGGCGTAGTTTTTACTTGTCAAATGTCAAAAAATGACAGCTTCAAAAGTTACATCTTCCAAAATAGCGGGCTATTCAAAATAACACCTCTGATTAGACTAGTATTATTTATTTATTTTGCCGCAAGGCGTAATTACAAAAGAAATACATATATGTACATGAAATACAAAAAGAAAAATACAAATTTAATTTAATCATTTATGAGGAAGGGGCGTTAAAGGCATTTAAAATTTGTTTCTTAACATTGAATTTGGAGGTGGTTATGGAGTAATATACGCTAAACTCGTTGAATGCTTTACAGCATCTGTTAAGCGGCTTGTTGCTAGCATAGTTGGTGTGGTGCCTACGCAAGGTAAGCGTTGGTGTGTGTCTTGTGGCTCTCATAGGATCATTCAAGTGAATCTTGTCTGACAAGGATGAGGTTTGAAGGTTACCTCATAAAATATCAAAAGGCACGTAGGCGGACAATGCAACTCTCCTGGAAGCCAGTGTAGTCAGGTTGATTAGTTGAAGTCGAACCTCATAGGAAGGAAGATAGTGGAAAGAGGTAGGATCATACAAGGATCTAAGGGTGAAGAGCAAAAACTGTTTTTGCTCTGACTCTAATCTACGGCTATGAATGTCGAATATGGGGTCCAAGACTGTGCAGCCGTGTCCAAGAAGTGGACGGACAAGTGAGGTATACAAAGATTTAGTAGCCCAGGTATTCCTGAACTCTTTTGCTCTACGTTTGATGAAACCGAGTATTTTGTAAGCTTTGCTCAGGATTTCATCATAATGGAGGTTAAAGCTGAGTTTCTTGTCTAAGACTTCGCCAAAGGTCTACAACTCTCTCGAGCCTTCTTAGTTGTGTGTTGTTAATGTCATTATCATGAACGATGACGTTCTTTTTTCTTGCAAAACTTATTATCTGGCATTTTTCTATATTGAGAGCAAGCTGGTCTCTATTGCACCACTGAAGGAGAGCAGCTAATTTGGATTGGAGAAAAGATACATCGGATAAGGATTGTATGCAGCGATAAAGTTTGAGGTCGTTGGCGTCAAACAGGCGTGGAGTATCAGACAGTACGGTAGAAAGATCAGCGATGAAAATATTAAAGAGGAGTGGATCAAGATGACTGCCTTGAGGTACTCCAGAAGTGACACTAAACCCATGAGACAACCGACCTTGAAACTTAACGCATTGTGTAGCGGTCTTTCAAATATGACTGAATCCAATTGAGCAGCGAACCGTAGATGCCAAAAATGGGAAGTTTATTCACTAATATTTTGTGGTTCACTCGACCGAACGCTTTACTGAAATCTGTGTATATAGCATCTAACTGGTAGCCTTGCTCCATTCTACAAAGAATATATGACGTTAGGTAATTAGATTAGTGGTAGTAGACCTATTTTTACGGAAGCCATGTTGCTGTTCATTCATATCCAGTTCGATAATGGGGGAAATTTTACTGCAGATAATTTTTTCGAACAGTTTTGGCATAGTTAAAAGCATAGCATAGTGAATTGGTGCTATAAATGATGGTTTCCAAAGTTTGGGGAATATACCAGATGTTAATGATTTATTAAAAATAAGGAAGAGAGGTCTAACCAATTCATCTTTGCAGAGAGACAGAAAGCAAGGAGGAATAAGGTCAAGGCCGGGTCCTTTAAGTGTATTAAGATATTCAATAGCCTAAAGAATTTCATCTTCAGAAATGGTAATGTTTCCAATTAAGGTCTTTATGACTATTTCCAACGACTCTAAATGAGGCAAAGTGACTGAATTAGAGTAAACATGCTGAAAATGATCGGGAAAGAATTCACAGGCCTGCTCAGTACAGGATGAGATAGAGTCATTGTATGACATTAAAGAAGGATAACCAGATGCTTTGCGCTTAACATTAACAAAGTTGAAGAATTTTTTGGGATTGGAAATAGTTTCCTCTATTATGACGTTAACGTAAGTTTGATAGGCCTCTTGCAATTTTATTTTGAATTCAAGTGCAAGTTCATTATATTTACTCTGAGTCTCACTGCTTACATATTTATCTTTTTTGAGGAACCTGTATAGTTTGTTTCCCTGGTTACGTAAATGTCTTAGATCACTCCCCAGCCATGGTTCTGAAATCTTATCTTTTTTATTATTTTCGCTACGAAAGATTCAACGACGTCAAAGATTATACGATAAAAGGTGGATAGAGCCGTATCCAAATCTAGCGTTGACAGAGTACCGTTCCAGTCGACATTGGATAGAAGTCTATCAATGTTTCCATAATCGCCATTAGAATAAATTATAGAATTGAGAGTATCAGGAGTGGACAAATCAATAAAAAAAGCTGAGTGATGACTCGGGTTAGACAACAGATTCTCATTGTCATCTGTTAAATTGGCCACTGCTTCGTCGTATGCATTAGAAAAAATAAAGTCTAGCCATATACCGTTCTGGTTGGAGGCAGGAGCTATCTGCTGCCAATCGTTACTATATAAAGAAGGTGCTCATTAAGTTGAAATTGTTACAATTAAGGAGATTCACCGGAAGGAGTCGACCGTAATCTTTGCCGATCACAAATTTTATATTAGGTCTATTAAAATCACCAGTGATGATAATTTGATCGTCTTCATTTGTCATTGCAGTGATATCACTTATAATTTTACAGACATTGTCGTAGACAGTATCGTTCGATTTATGGAGGACATAAAACACGCCAGTAAACAAGTAAGATTTTTGTATTTTTATTTTGACCACTTTATGCTGGAATAAATTATGCGGCGTGCAGTTAACTGGCTCGCTCATGAAGGGGTCATGTATGGCAATCAATAAATCGCCTCTTCGTGACTGGCCAGTGCTAATCAGATCTCTGTCATCTCTGTAAATCTTCCAGTTACTATCAAGAATCTCTTCATTAATGTGAGAATCCGTAAACCATGTTTCAGAAAGGGTGATAGCATTAAAATGGCACGATTTCGCGTCAAGAAAAAACTTATTTAATTTACTGCGCATACTTCTACAGTTGCGGTAAAATAATTTCAGGCTTTGCTGATTATAGGGGGCGAAACAATTTGTTGTGAAGTTCCCTAGTTCTTTGTAGTGAAGAAATATGGTTGGGTCTTACATAAGATGCGTATATTTCAAGATCTTTTTTAGCTTGATTTAGAGTTACACCTAACCCGTCATGGAATGAGAAATATACGAGCCTAAGAGCCTCAAAATCGATTGGAAGACCTTCCCTTTGAATTAAAATTTTCGGGCTGGGTTTTGTTTTACTGTCTATGCAGGTTGTGTCTGGGGCCTTGTACATTTAAGAAAGGTAAAGATGAACGGATTCGTAGATTTTGTTATCTCTGAGTCGAGCCATAACGTATCTTTTTTCCAGGTCAGCTCCTGACACCATAGTAGTATTGACTGAAGGAGGCAGAAGAGGATCTAAGAATGGTTGGGTTAAGTTGTTTGAGGCAGGTGATATTGGTTGAGTAATAGACCCAGACGAAACAGGAATCAAGTCCCCTCCACGGATAAAATTCCTGAATCTTCCCTGATCAGTGGATTTAGGTACCAAGCAGGGACCAGCATCCAACTCTTGTGCACAAGATGCCACAGAATCTGAAGCTGTTTCGGATTCGCCAGGACGTACAGAAACGGAGTGCAATGTTGAGTCGGCCGAAGAAGTGCGATTAACATTCGATTGTTTAGGCAAGGGAGAAGTGGTTTTAGAACGGGGGTTGATGTGGTTATTGATTGATGGGTTGTAGTTACTATCTAAGATTGTGCAATTATGCTTAAGGCTACTTATACTGCCACTATCTTTGGATTCTGGGCCAGTAGTGTATTCGTTCAATTGTTTGAAAAGCAAGCCATTCCAAGAACAGGCACCATTTTTTTTTTCTTGAAGTTCTTAAATAGCCAGGCGTGTCTTGTGGGAATACGTCGTCGCTGATGCCGGGAAAGGAGCTCCACAACCTTGCATCCATTAATAAGGACGACATCTACTAACAACTTCTCAACTGAGATTGCGTTGTTGAATTTTCTTGAACCCTTAACAAAAAAGATGTTGTAGTCAGTTTGCTGGTTTGAGTCTGAAAGCTTCATTATTTGAATGTAAATCAGTGCTAACAGTTGAGTTTGTGATCGGAAGCTTTTAAATATTTTTGCGAACAACGCGCTCGTGTATGTTTCCTCCATACACAAAGTTCAAGTTTTCTGAAATTTAAGGTACATTACCTCAAAAGCTTTACGATACTTATCGCTATCATCATCTTGAAGCACTTTTTCTTAACCAAAATGAAAAAATAAACAAATTTATCACTGCACTACAATGTCCAACAATCCACCAGTCAAATGTCATTTAACTATGATAGTTTCCTTTCAATTCTCCATCGCCAGATGGGTGACATGACCTGTCACTTGTCTTGTTAACACTAAACAGGTTATACCTTTACAAGTCTCGTTCAGATTCAATCACTATCCCTGCATCCTTAGAAGGGCCATAGGTAAGCCCTCGAAAGGCATTGACTTGCCCTTGGTATTTGAATCTTTGGTTTTCCCCAAGATAAGTTACTTGGATACCCCAACGAGGGAAAAAAGAAGAAACCGATGATCTTCTAAAGTGAATGATGACTTCAGCTCTAGCGCCGTTAATCTCAGCAACTCTTTCCTAACATGTTGAACGAAAATCTTGTTTTGCAAATATTTTATTTAATAATAAAAGAAAATTGATATTCCCAAACTTGAGCTTTGGATGCATTGACAGCCTTCACCACATGTATCTGGATACTCTGAATTCACCTTACGAACCAGCTCCTGCACAGCTAGTTCCATCCAATGAAGTTCAAACACTACACAATTAAAAGAGAACGACCCCGAAACTAGTTCTTATAAAACTCAAATCCGCTTACGTTCTTCACACTGGAGGCATCGAAATCTAACCTTTCTTCTGCTTTTGACAGCGACATGTCGCGAATTTTGAAGATGGGAGAGGCTACGCTCCGGAGATTGCAAGGGAAACGAGAAGACCGACTCGACTGGGTTTGATTATCATTTCCTTTCCATACTTCTCAATTTGACAACCAAACCCGGGCGTGGAATTTTATTCATGCCTTTCATTGGATACTCATTTCGGCTACATTTGATGAAATTTTTTTCGGGCCCCACTCCACTATATGGGAGACCCCCTTAAACACCTCATAAAAAATGTTTGCAGTGAAAAATTTAAGAGGATACCACTTTACACGTACTTAGAAAATTTTATATTTCTAGCTTATATGGTGTGCAAAAAAAATTGATGTGACATATGCACGTACGGATGCGCAGACAGAGAGATTTTAAATGGGTCTTGCAAAATTATTTCACAAAAACCCCTTAAAAATATAGAACTTAATATCCCAAAAAAGCATCTAACAGGCATTCAAAAAAGATTCGCTATCGTGCTTGATTAAACCTTAAAGTAGAATCATCTAAAATTAGCTCTATGCGTAGTGCAAGATTAAAAAAGCTTTATCTTTTAATTTGACTGTCAAATTCACTTCTAAAGACCCTTATTAAAGAAATACTTTAAAATTTACGTTTGAATCGTTCTACCTCCCCTTGGTTTTAAAGATAACAATCTTACTTGGACTTGACGACACAAATTTCAGACGTGCCTATTGGCATCGTCTTCTGCCACGGGCAGATTCCATTTCGCAGGAAAGATTTTCTTTAGAATCATTCAGATATTTATATTGAAATAGCCACCCACTTCCTCTTCCTATAATGAGATAATTTATATGCCATACTTTCGAATATATTCTTCGGATTAAATAAAGATCCAATCACTAACGAGACAAGTGATTGAACATGATGTTGAAAAGGTCATGGACAATGTTGGATTTTATTGACACTTTTTGAAGTTCTTGCAACGTAAGGAAGTTCTTTTAAATTAATCTAAGAATATTTGCTTTGGCAAGGTTCATGCGGAATCGACATTCAAAAGCTAGGAATCAACTTATTTTTTAAGTAGAACTTAATGTAAGAGAACACATTTTGTTTCATTTTTTGTCAAAACGTACCACTTTTTAAGGTTTTGTTCTTTTCCGTTGAACAAACAAACATATGATTAAAACATTATTTGAATTACTGGACTTTAAGTTCAATTCCAAATGTACTTTATTTGATCAATAATTATATAATCTTGATGACATAGATAGACTAAGTTTCAAAATGTTAAAATAATCAAAAACTTAATAGCCAATTCGGAACTCTAAATTTTATCAATATTGCTATTTTAACATAGCACTAAATTTCCTTTCGGGCCTTCGTTTAGAGGTAGTTAAAGTATCTCATTGTCTTGATCGAATGTATCCATATTCGAGAAGGTAATATGGTCAGTACCATGCTTTGGCCGTGTGTGCGTGTGAACCAATTCCAAAATAAGGGCCCCAAAATCGAATAAATGGGAATATCTGAGAGATATCAGCATAACTTTGGCTCAAAATCGGCCTTACAAACATACCTTTTCTTTTCGGCAGCCAAACATGCACAAAAAATAAAAATGGTTCAAAAACGCTCAAAACTGGGCAAACATCGGAACAATCTTCATATAAGTATGGGTCTAAAACTAGCCCAGATACGGCGTAATTGATTTTCGTAAACCTGCAACCACTATAAAATTATTTAATTTTGTTTCTAACTAGCAGTTGTTTTTATCAGATTGTATTGACAGCTCATGAAAGAGATGTTTTAAACATTCAGCAAATTCAAAGTATTATTAATTTAGTCTACAAATCTAGCTTATCATAAGTATTTGTGTTAGGATATTCAGTAACACGTCTCGTAAAAAGACAGTGTAAAAAAAATTTTTAAAATAATAACGTAAGTTAGAATATTTGACTTCCATACATACCGAGGAGTCAATTGTAACTCAGATCATTACTTGATCAAATCAATATATCGGTGTCGTTTGTCAAATGCGTACTCGGCGAAGGTCAGTCCTCTACAGAAATTTGACATCAAAACGTTCCACACGGCATATGTGGCAAAAACTTTCATGGCCATCGTCTCAGACACGTCACTAAAAGCAAACAAGTTGGGTAAACAGACCTACGCTCATGTCAGAAGGGTTTTGTACCCAACTTCTCAGAAATGCTGTCATCAGCATTGAATAACCTCAAGAAATATGTCAAAGAGATGTTCACGTTTAGAAGAAAATCCATTCTTTTTCTGCTTTCAACGGTCGCCATTTTGCTGCAAACCAACAAAAATCACTCAGATCATGAATTCTCAAAAATTTATTGGAAAATTTCAAGAAGATTAAGTCAAAACCGCAGTGACTGATTTGATGGAAAGTCCATAAAATACCAAAATTATGTGTTATTGTTGTTGTAATTTGAGAAATTTCAAACGGCTATAACTTCCGTGCATATCATTGGATTTTCATCAAACTTACAAAGTATAAGGACCCTTAGTAGGACTACGTAAATATCCGATGCGATTTTATTTGGGAAAATGTGAAATTCGAATATCATACTATTATTAACAAAGTTGAGCGAATTTCGACTTTTAAGGTATTTGTTGTTGTTGTACTCATAATACCTCCATAATTTTTTTTCAGATTTTTCGGATCACAGGTGTCCAATCGCGAGGGGGAACACAAATTTTTCGTGTATTTCCCGTCCCTGTGCGCCCCTCGAAGCAGAGAGTATCAAACTAACACCTGTTTTGAAAATTTCTTATCAAGACCTTTCATTTGATACCCATATCGGCTACCTTTGATGAAATTTTTTTTTCGGGGGTCACTCACCTGTATGGGCGGACCCATACATAATTTGTTGTACTTGAAATTTGAAGAGAGCACCACTTTACACCTGCATACAAAATTTCATGTTTCTAGCTTAAGTAGTTTCCGAGAAAAACAGCTGTGACACACGGACGGACGGACGGACAGACAGACGGACAGACAGGACGGACAGACCGACAGACAGACGGAAAGACAGGACGTGATTTTAGTAAGGTAAGGGCTGCAAGTGGAAGTGTAAGCGACATTTAACCCTAGAAAGGTACCGTTTACTGTGTGATGCTTATAGGTACAGATGAGTAAATTTTACTCACTCGTGGATTTTTATGTTCCAAGGTGAAAAGGGAGTCGTTTATTATTTATAATACACGACTTGTGTTTGAAAAATTTTTTTATATAAATTAATAAAACCAAAACAAAGATTTTTCAATAGTAAGTACAAATAAAAAAATTGTTAATTCATGGCATAATTTTTTTAAATTATTATATTAAGATTCTCAGTTTGGGTACCTTTCAACTGCATGTTCTCTGCAAATTGGTGAACCAAATTTGCAGTGGGTAGTGGTGCACCTACGTTTTTTGTAGTTGCAAAGGTTGCAATACTTTCTAGGCCCCTCTTGATTTTCTTGTATGCTGATATTTTGACTTTCACCTATAACCCTTTTTATGGATATTTTAAAAAACTGATTCACTTTTGGATTATTTACAATTCTTTTTTTTTTTTGAAACGGCACACTCAATCCCTTATGTAAAGTCAACATGAAGTCAAGTCTTGACGTTGTGTTTTGGCCACTACTTCAAAGGCTATAATTGTATACGACAAACAAATTTATTGTGGCTATATTTAATATATTGCAAAAAAAATAAGGGGCCACCTTTTTGTTTTTCTTATATGGTTGGTGCTCTGACATATCTGGTCAAAACTGTCTGTTCCTCCTTTTGTTTTGTTTTATACATGCACTATATCTGATTTGGCTGTGTCTTCATGAATACCACCTGAGTCTTGCATACTACATACTAGTGTAACAAGTTTTTTACTAGTTGGTTTGTATGAAACTAGTACCATGTCGTCATGGTATAGAAAAAAAGTATTAGTTGCGCTTTGGTTTTGAAATTTTATATCCGTAGCTTGAGTAGGTAACAGTGGCTTACTCTTTTTTATTGTGCCAACAGTAGTTATTTTGTAGTCATGAAAAAGACGTTGAACATGCGGAATACTTGTAAACCAATTATCTAACGTGACGTTTCTGTTGGCGCCTTTTGCATTTTGTAAAAGTTGAAGAACATAATATCCACCAGCTAATATTTTTGGTGGCGCACTTCCTTTACCAAGCAAAACAATTGCATCTAGCATGTACTTTGTTCCGGTATCGCAAGACATGTTTATTTTATCCCATACTTATTGGGTTTAGAGGAAATGTACATTCTGAAGGGGCATCTTCCTCTAAACCCAATAAGTTGTTCATCAATTTTTATATGGCCACCAGGTTCATATTTGGTTCTACACTTTTGTAGAAGTTTTTCCCCAATAGAACAAACTGGAGCTGGTTATTTAGTTCTCATCTAGCTTGTCTAGTTGTCTTATCATCAAATCTTAGACAGTTTAGGATGAATTCGAGTCCCCTCTCAGTCATGGTTGCTCTGTATCTATCCCCACTGTAGCTAGTATCAACCATTATACTAACTGATTATGGATTATCTTTGAGTGAAGCGGATAACACTAACATGCCAAGAAATTATTCAAGTTCGCTCATTTCTAAATCTGACAATCCCGCGTGAGAGTTGTATTTCTTTATTTATGCTGACCAAAGTCTCTTCGAAAAGTGATTGGACACAAACAATTTTTGGCTTCTTCTTTTGGGCCAGAGCAAATATGTTCAAATTTTTTTGCGGCACTCTAAATTATCCTCTTCTTCTTCCGATTCCAATTCTAAGAGACTCCAATATTTCACCTTCTATTCTCAAACGTTTTTCCATAATTACATTGATCCAAAAAAATAAAAAATTTGAGACACTAATATTTTATAAAAAAAAATTACAATGTTCAGGCCATGAATAATTGTCTTAACTAAGTGTACAGTGATCAAGATTACATTTAATGTATGTAAAATAAAACACATCAAACATTTGAAAAATAAGTTACTACGCATGGACGTATCAATGAGTAAAAATTACTCACCAAATATCAGACGCTGATGGTGTTCCGATGAGTAAAATATACTCACACCTTTTTTTTCAATGCCTGGAGACAGAACAAAACTAAACACAATCATATGCGATCACTGCCATAGATAACTTGTAACCATAGATATAGAGAGTACTGGATCCGCAACCGGCCGCGAGAGCCGAAGCAATTAGCAACCTTCGCTAAAGTTGTGTGAAGTTGAGGGTTGAAATGATATGTTTTTGTTTTTGCACTTAATTCACTCCGAAACACGTTCACGTTTATAAAGTCTTTAATTTTTAAAATTGTGTGTAGGATGCCGGCACTTTTGTTCTCTGTTTTTATAAAAACTTACGAACTTTCCATCGGCTTTGACACATGAGTTTTCTCGCCATTTTCTCCCCTCTACGAGTTTCATCAGCTTTGACGTTCGAGTTTTCTGTGAGAGTCGTTTGTTGTGTTGTACTCAAACTGTTCTACGAATGATAACGAAGGCGCGATCGTGTGCACGTGAAATGAAATTTTGTCGATGTGCGCGGGTGTCAGTGGGGGAAGTGATTCTTCTGAAGAGAGGTAAGAAAAACCTGTCCGAAAACAAAGGAGAAGAAGAAGCAGAGTTAATCATATAGTTTCGAAAGCGTACGTTATTCATAACTTATTTATGTGTTAAATTTGCTTCCCACATGGACGAGTGCACCGATTCTCGTTGCTCGTTCATTTATTTATAAGTCTTTGCTTGTAACTAAATGAATGAAGCACTGCTAGCCCCTCACGACTCAAGGTCGCCTTCCTGTTGATCTACCAACAAAAATATCCCTAGTGTGAGTAAAAATTACTTACAGTACCTTTCTAACAAATTATCAGACTTCAAGCCCGGCGCAAAAAAAATGATGATGAGTTCCACAATACATTGGATGAAAAGAACCAGGCGTACAAATATTATTTAGGTCAGATAGCCAGGGCGAAAAAAAAATGAAAATTTCAGAAGAGCAGCAAATAAAATTATTAGAGCTAAAAAAAGAAAATACTATAAAGACCAATTAAAATGTATCAATGTAATAGACCCTCTACATGATCAATATGCATTTATCAATAATATTAAAAACCTCACCAATATGCTTCAATATATTTTCACAAATATTGATTGATATGCCTCATAGAGTCAAACGAGCACAAATATAGCTTCCATCAAGACTAATGCAAATATTGATAAATATGCCTCATAGACGTCAAGTGAGCATAAATATAGCTTCTATCAATACGCTCCAATATAAATTCATATCAATATGCCTGTAAAAATGTTTGAAGCTCTCCTAAACGTCAATATAAAGTTAATATAGCGCTTCAAGACGTATTGATCAATATATTGATCATTTAGGGGGTCTAGAAGTCTAGCGAGCAACAACACGGGATAAGCAAACAAAGAAGTGAAAATCCTGAAACGAGGTTATCAGCCCAAGGCCACGCTCTGCCGTGATGGCATCCGCAACATCATTGTTGATGAAAACAGATGGGCATCACATTCTAAGAACCACTCAAATCATCTGCACAGCTCCAGAACATTGGAGCTCTCATTGGCCCCACCACTTCTGTATGAAGTTTGTTCCACCATTAGGGCCCCAAATAATAATAAACCGTTGGGCATCGATGAGATTCCAGTGGAGATAATTAAATACGGTGGCAGTGATGTTCAGACACACTCCCCCACAATATTTGGCAACAAGAACATATGCTAAATGATTGGTGCCAGTCAATTCCCTATGTACAAAGATGGTGACAAGCGACAGTGCGAAAACTATAGATGCATATCACTACTTTGTACGGCGTACAAAATATTTACAAGTATTTTGCGAAATGAAATCAGATCAGATGCCAACATTGTTATTAGGGAGTGTCAAGGTGGCTTAAAAGCAGAACGACTTTCTTTTCATTCTTTGTATTCTTTGCCATGCCCCTGGTTACAACTAGTAACTTTCGTTTAACACTTTCATCAGTGTTTGGAGATATCATTGATTTGAGTATGTTTGAATCCAATTAGATACTAGATAAGGCGTCCACATTGCTAAGATCGTAGTTGTGATGCTTGATACTGCATCCAAATACTATAATATCGTCGAAATTCTCGAATTATGTTCAATAAATTTTTCATGTATGGTTTACCCAAATTATCTTTGTTTATCGTTCCTAGCAATTTTTCGAAACATTTACCATCCGACATCTGACTACTGAAGTCGCTCAAGGGTTCAACTTGTGTTTCGAATTTCTTAATGACAACATCATTGTCTGTCGTGTTCAGAACTTTCACATGTTGGACTCCTTTCGCGGGTACGAAAGTATTCCCAACATTAATACCCTTTTGAATTTCTGACTGGAATAAAATGCAGTCTTTATTTAGCTTCAAATTCACCGGAACTATCGCTTCTGTTCTAGCAGATACGTTTATCTGGTAACCGTTGGGTTTTCTTGCGCTCATAGGCAACACAACTTCATCATCCCTGATATTAAACAAAATGGTGTATGTCTCGTAGTCAATTTTGCACATATATTTGACTAGCACATCTCTGCCCAAGATACCATCCGTGATTATCAGAAATTTTTCGGTTACAATATGAAATGAATGTTTTACTTGGTATTCCCCAATCTGTAAATCTAAGTCTAAAGTCCCTAATGAACTGGTAACCTCTTTAGTTACCCCTAAGAGTTTAATTCTTCCGTTAGATCTTATCCCATATTCTACATTTTTATGAACGTTATATTTACAAATAGACACGTCAGCCCCCGTGTCTACCAGAAACTTGAGGTTTCTACCTGCATTTTGGCAATAAATTGAAACACAACTTATGCAGGTATCTGTAATCCCATAAATTTTGTGTTTTACACCGGGAGATTGTCGTGTACATCCTCGACCTCGCCGGTCACTTGGCAGTTTCCCTGATCCGAGACAACATTTACGTATCTCCTGTTGTTTCGGTTCTGGTTATTTCTGTAAATATTACGTCTATACCTGAATCATTGTTTCCTCTGTAATTTCCGTTGTTCGAACTTCTAATTTCTACCCCGTTGATTATCACCATTGTTCCCTTGACTATAGTTGTTTCTGCTGTTATAATTATCAGTCCTATCGTTATTGCTGTTCCTACAATTCCTATTGATCGTATCGTTTTCGTTGTTCCTATACTTATTTCTATTATTACGACGTTTCTGTCTATCCTTTCTTTGGTTATTAGCTTAAAAATGCATCACACTTGTGACCGATGGCGGTTCAGAGTTCTTTAATTCTAAGGCCAATGAAAAAGCTCCACCAAAGCTCTTGGTCCAGACGAAAAAACAGTACTTCTCAACTGATCATTCAGACCTTTCTTAAATATAGTGAGTGCATAACTGTCATTCAAGTTAGATATAATCTTCTTCTCAGCGGCTGTTGCTGAACTACCTCATTCCCGAATTTGTAGTTGGCTCAATTCACAAATTAAGGAAGTAATTTTATCTTTATAGACAATGACTGTTGATTTCTTTTATATCATACTGCTAAGCTGGGTAAATAACTGAGGTATAGTCTTGTTGCTCTTAAATTTACTCAACAGAACAACTTTTAAGTTTTCAAATGAGATAACGTCACTGTCGGTAATCGAAAGTTTAACAGATGCGTTCAATTTGACGTTTTTCCCAAAATCTATCAACAATACTTTACCAGCTACTGTTAATGATGAATTTAAAAGCTCAACAATCTTAAGGAATGATTCTAATTCTTAATGTTTGCCTTCGAAGACGGGAATAGCCTTAAATGCATTTCTAACGAAAACTCTGCCATTCTGAATTTTTCTTCCAAGTTCGGGAGGCTACTTTCTAAGTCTACTACAATATCTTCTGTGTCTCAAATTTTGATATCCTGACCAGTATATCCTTGTTGCGTTAACTGAAAGCAAAGTTCTCTCTCTAGAGTTCCAGCTTCTGCCCGAAATTTTAACTTTAAATCTAAGAGATATGAGTTGCTCTCAGAAATATCAGGTAATAAAGAGTTAAATGATTCCCTCTGCTTTTTGAAAACATCTAGTTTTTTACAAAGAGTTTCAACAGTATACAAATTCTTCCCGTTTTTCTTTAAGTTCCTAAGGGTCCTTCGGTCGGGGCCTTGGCGACAAGCTGGTCATGCGGAAACTTGGTGCCCTACGGAAGCCTTGTATACATGACGCGGAAAAGATGGACGCGATAGTGCGGGGACTCTCCCCCGCCCATCCCGTCCGTGTTGACGCTGTCCATGGTGAAACAGCAGTCGAGCGCCCACTCTTCACACAGCTGGAACTGGAGGAGGCAGTCCTCTCATTGAAAGCAAGGAAGGCTCCAGGTCCAGATGGTGTTCCAGCTGAAGTGTTGCGGCTCGTCTATCACCATTGTCCTGACTTGCTGCTCAGCACATTCAACGCTTGCCTGCGGGACGGGGTTTTCCCGGTACGATGGAAGGTGGCGAGGCTCGTGCTGATCAGCAAGAGGAAGGGAAATCCCGAATCGCCGTCTGCATACCGCTCGTTATGCATGCTAGACACGTCTGGGAAAGTGCTAGAGAAACTCATCAAGGGAAGACTCACTGATGCGATTCGTGCTGCTGGGGACCTATCTCCTCGGCAGTACGGCTTTGAAGCAGGACGTTCTACCATTAATGAGATTTCAGAGGTGGTGACCGCGGTCCAAAAGGCAGAGGCATATAGTCGCACCATGTGACGGATCTTCCTGTTGGTGACACTCGACGTCAGGAATGCCTTCAACTCCGCTAGATGGGTGAATATTCAGGATACGCTGAAAAACTCTTTTCAAATTCCAGAATATCTAATGCGGCTTTTGAGGAACTACCTAAAGGACCGAAGCCTGCTCTACGAAACGACACAGGGCCAACGATGAATAGAAATTACATCGGGTGTTGCCCAGGGATCTATCCTTGGTCCGGACCTGTGGAATGTGTCTTACGACGGGCTACTGAGACTTGAGATGCCAGATGAGTCGCGCTTTGTCGGCTATGCGGATGATGTTGCGGCTCTGGTCGCTGGACGCACCGTTGAACAAGCGCAACTTAGGCCAGGTATGCTAATGTGCCAAGTGAGGGACTAGATGACTGCTCGCGGGCTGAGTTTAGCACTGAAGAAAACCGAAGTGGTCATTTTGACAAAAAAGAGGATCCCTAGAGTAAGGATGATCAGTATTGGAGATACACGAATCGAATCGAAGCCATCGGTGAAGTACCTGGGGCTACTGATCGACTCGAAGATGAGTTTCTCTGAGCAAATCAGGGCAACGGCTGAGAAGGCTTCTTCGGGAATATCGGCTCTGAGTCTACTTATGGCCAACGTAGGAGGACCCAGCCCATCAAGAAGACGCCTCTTGATGAGTGCTGTAGGGTGAGTGCTACTTTACGTAGTAGAGGTATGGGGCGACGCTCTCAGCAAGGAGGTATACCGAAAACGTTTGGCACAGGTACAGAGAACAGGAGCACTGAGAATTGCATCTTCGTATCCAGCAGTCTCCGACTCGGTGGTGAGAGTGTTTGCAGGCGTGAAACCTGTCGCTCTTCTTGCTAGAGAGCGCCGCGCTATTTACCTGCACCGAAACGAGGAAGCGAGGGAGCTGGTTGCCCTCGAGGAGAGACAGCGCTCGCTCAACGATAGTCATCAGTCTTGGGTGAATCGCACGATGTGAGACCGTGGCTAAATCAAAGGCATGGTGAGACTGACTTCTATCTGACCCAGCTTTTGAGCGGACATGTGTGTTTTCAGTCTTACCTGCACAAGATCGGTAAGTCACGGTCTTCCCGTTTGTCGGTTTTGCCCAGGAGAGGAGTACAATGCCTGTCACACATTTTTTGCGTGTACGAGATGGGTCAGGCTGCGAAGGGAACTCTACGGAAAGACGGGAAAGCTCACCATGGATAATATAGTTGCGGTGATGCTCGAATCGGTTGACAAATGGACTCAGGTGGCACATTATGCTCGGGCAGTCCTAAAATATAAAAGGGACTCACAGCAACCGGGGGCGCTGGGGCTGGCGGATCGCTCTTCTTGCATTCCCTCTTCCCCTCTCCGCTCTCGCTAGGAAAGCGACTCCCCAGCTTGAAGGCGCCCCACGGCGTAACAAAACGAGTCCTGGCCCGAAGTTATGTGTCAAACGGTTCCAGGCTGGGTTCTCAGGTTGACAGGGGAGGTGTTTAGTGGGTAGTCCAGTCGCGCATGGGAGTCCCACACTCTGTGCATAAATAGCATTCACCTTCCTACCAAAAAAATGGCCCTTTCGTTGTCATCAACAATATATTTTATCTTATCCATAAGCTAACGATAGTTTGGATATAAGATTCAGGCATTTATTAGAAAAGAAAATACTCTAAATTGTAATTATTATTCATTTACGGTTCTATTAAATCTCTTAACCACATATTTCTTATTATATTTATCGTACGTGTAGAATATAACTATCGCTGCCACAAAAACCGTTGAAGTGGTAATAGTTTGCCGGTATTCTTCAACAATCCCAACGTTGTTATTTGTAGAAAACTCGTTGCCCATCTTAATGATGTTTCCAATATTCTGGTCGTAAATTATCCAGTTATCGCTGTGAAAGCTTCTTTGAGTCACCGTGTATTCATTTAATTACACGGTGCAACTCCGCACGGGCTTTCTTCAATTTCGTTTTGATTTCTCCCCTTGTACGCCTTGTCTTAGGTATCACCGCTAAGTCCTTCTGTTTCGGCCGCTTCATAAATTCCGCTACATGTCGAGGTTTTGGGCCAACACGCTGCAAATCCTCAATTTTTGTAGGAATGTATATTGGCACAACGTCGCTTGAGGATGGCTTCGGCACGTACTCTAATTCCTTCTCTGCCAGGCTGCAACATCTATCAAAAATTGCATCGAAATTGTCTTCTGGGTGCAGGTCGAGAAAATCCTCGTATAATTCTCTGTCGTTGAAATTATCGGTCCCTCAGCGTTGTTCACAGGATCACCATGAAATGAGATAGCTGTGTTGTCTTCTTTCGAGCTATATTAATTTCAAATTAATTGAAGAAGTCTACCAGCAAATAAGTTACTAATTACCTATACAGTGGATTGCTCCGCAGATAGAGTGGCGAGGACTTGTAAAACCACCGCGCCATTATTGCTATAGTCTAGCGTAAAATGAGCTTTGCGACTTACCAATGAAACGACTTTCAAGAATACTTTGAACAGAATGTCCTTTATTTAAATTTACTAAATCTTTTTATGCTACAACTTAATTAATTTTCAATAAACATTTCTCACCGTCACTAATAATTCCGCTCTATAAAATATCCAGCGGTGTCACATGATTTATTTATGACCCAATAAATTCTACATTCTATTCTACTCTGACCTACTACACTTAAATTACACTTGACCAATTCTTATTTACAAACATTAAACGCATTGACCATACACACACGTGATGCACCTAAATTACCGGAAATATGAATTCGCACATGAAAACCTAAGTGTGCCAGATAATTTATTGTTATCATTGATGAGTACTTTGTACGCATATGTACACATGAAGTCATGTAGATACTTATCGTTCAAGAATGATAAGATTTTATATGTAAATACATGGAATGTTTGTATGTAGGTTTGTAGCAAGCATGCTTTGTATTATTAATACAAAGGTGAGTAATTAAAAAATTGGAAAAGGTGAGTAAGGTAAATAGGTAATATGAAATTGTAATATAGTGTCGCGTGTTATTGGTTCGCGGCCAATAATTTTAATGTTCCGGGAAAGTGAAAACGCAATGTCTTTTAATTTAAGTTAAAAGAGTTTATTTAATTAAATGCACAATAATCAGTTAACACTTTCACTAATTTTAATTTTCACTATTAAAATTAAAATCTAACACTTGTCCATAAATTTTTTATCGCAATTGTCTTCTAAATTACTTCACTATTACGAAACACACTTTGCGCTCAAACAATCAATTGTCTTTTCTTCGCGTTCCACTATATCGCAGTTTTCTTATCGCGGTCGAATGAATGATCCCCCCATTCATTCAGCTCGCCTTTATATAGGGTCTCTAAGTATTCACCCATTTCTCGCATATTGGCGAACGTTCTACCGAGAGGTACCTGGTAGGTTCGAGCAAATTAATGAATGGAGTGACGTCGCTTGCAGATGTTGATTATGCTTGTTGAATTTACTCGTGGCTTCGAGTAAATTCATTTGTTGACGTTCTTAATGATGATGAAAACAATTGCGACAGTAGCTCGCAGAATTATTTGTACATGTAATTATTTGTACATGTAACACTGCCCCCATCTCAGTTCTTTTCGCCCCGAAAAGATGTGTCGCTATTTGTAGTCAATTCTCCCTGGGTGTAATATGGGGCAAGACGGTCCAGATGCACGATTTTCATTTTAGCTCTCGGCTTACGATGTTCCTGTATTCGGTATACGACGTCGTTGATTCGCTTTGTAACTCGGTATGGTCCCTCCCAATTATGCTGAAACTTTGGAGACCTACCCTTTCGCCGTTGCGGGTTATAAAGCCACACCAAGTCATCTTGCTGGAAGCCAGTAGAATTTGCCTTTAGATCATACCTGGTCTTCATGCGGTCAGTAGCCGATTCGAGGTGTTTCCGCACTGTCCGATGTATCTGGTTCAACCGTTGTCTTAGATCACTTGCGTACTCCGAGACCGTTTGGGGTTCCTCAGGGGGTGTCCCGAACTTTATATCGGCTGGCAGACGAATAGTCTTTCCAAAAATGACTTTGGCTGGGGCTTGGCCCGTCGATGCATGTTCGGCAGCTCTGTACGCCATCAAAAATAGTGGGATATGTCGGTCCCAGTCCCTTTGGTTCTCGTCAACCATCTTGGCAAGGTGTTTATTGAGCGTGCCGTTGAAACGTTCGACCATTCCATCGGATTGGGGATGCAGCGGTGTTGTCCTCGTTTTCCGTATTCCGAGCAGCTCGCACATTTCGCCAAAAACTAGTGACTCAAAGTTTCGGCCTTGATCCGAATGTAGTTCGCAAGGCACGCCGTACCTACTGACCCAATTTAACACTAGCTGTTCGGCTACAGTAGTTGCTTCCTGGTTGGGAATGGGGTAGACCTCAGGCCACTTGCTGAAATAATCGGCTACAACCAGCATATATCGATTTCCCCATTCGGATTCAGGAAAGGGACCTGCGATGTCAACAGCAATCCTTTCAAACGGTACCCCCACGTTGTAGGTTTGCATTTGTCCTCTCAGTCGTCGCTTTGGGCCTTTGACGGAAGCGCAAATTGTGCATCTGCGGCACCAGTCCTCTATGTCTTCTCGAGCGTGGAGCCAGTAGAACCTTTCCCGCAATTTCGCTAAGGTCTTGTTAACACCAAGGTGGCCTCCCGAGGATCCTTCATGCATTTCCTTAATCACATCGTGGATTCGGCTTTTGGGTAGTATAATTTGCATCCTATAGGAGCTCCCATCCGCCGTTTCCCATTTCCGCTTGAGTACGCCACCCTCCACCTGAAGGGAGTTCCATTGTGCCCAGTAGCTTTTCAGGGTTGCGCCATGCATTGAAACGTCCTTCCACTCAGGTCGCCCAGTCGTCTCCTTCCATACGAGCAATGGTCCGATGTCTTCATCGGCTAGCTGGGCATTTCGAATCTCCTCCGATGACCAACCTTCATCGAATTCAGCCGTTATCAGTCGCAGATCAACGGGCGGCTCCTTTTCCTCAATCCGTCGGCAATGCTTGCAGTTAGCTGGACATGGGCGACGAGATAGGGCGTCAGCATTTCCATGAACTCCGCCCTTTCGATGAACAATTTCGTAGTCGTACAACTGCAATCTTTCGATCCATCTCGCAACTTGTCCCTCGGGGTTTTTGAAGTTAAGTAGCCATCTCAGCGATGCATGGTCCGTTCGAAGAACAAATTTCTGGCCATATAGGTACTTGTGGAACTGCTTGGTGGCCTCTATTATAGCCAATAGCTCCTTCCTGGTCACACAGTAGTTCCTCTCACTTTTTGAAAGAACTCGACTGTAATACGAGAGGACTCTTTCTTCGCCATTGATCTGCTGGGAGAGTACAGCTCCAATACCGCCGTTGCTTGCATCAGTGTCAACTACAAACATTTTTCCGGGTTTCGGATACGCCAGCACGGGTGATTCACACAGCTTTTCCTTCAGGGTCTCAAAGGCTGTCTGGCATTGTTTGTTCCAGACATACGGACGATTTTTCTCGGTTAGCTGATGGAGACACTTAGCTATTTTGGCAAAGTCTTTGACGAATCTTCGATAGTAGGTTGCCAGACCCAGGAAACTTCGTAGTTGGCGCTTGTTGTTTGGTGATGGCCAGCTTTGCACGGCTTCAATCTTCTCAGGGTCTGTTTTGACCCCTTCTGCTGATACGACGTGTCCCAGGTATTTTACTTCAGCTGCGAAAAGAGTACACTTGTCGGGACTAAGCTTCAAATTTGCCAGTCGCAGTCTGGAGAAAACCTCTTCTAAGTTCCGCACATGCTCTTCGAACGTTCTCCCGATGACGATGATGTCATCTAGGTACACCAAGCAGGTTTTCCAGGTTAGACCACGTAGCACGTATTCCATCAAGCGTTCGAAAGTAGCTGGAGCATTGCAAAGCCCAAATGGCATCACCACAAACTGCCACAATCCGGTCCCAACTGAGAATGCGGTCTTCTCTCGGTCCTTCTTGTCGATTTCTACCTGCCAGTAGCCACTCTTGAGATCGAGTGTAGAAAACCATTTTGCGTCGGCTAAAGTGTCCATGATGTCATCGATGCGTGGGAGCGGGTAACTATCTTTCTTAGTGACGTCGTTGAGCTGCCTATAGTCGACACAAAAACGGGTACTACCATCCTTTTTCTTTACTAGAACTACAGGCGCGGCCCATGGACTGACAGAAGGTTCAATAACGCCTTGTTTTTCCATGTCCGAGATCAGCGCGCTCACTTCTCCTTGTTTGGCTATAGGGAGGCGTCTGGGTGCTTGTCGAATCGGCTTGGCTCCCTGTGTATCTATGACGTGAGTTACCAGACTCGTTCGGCCTTGGTCATCCGGGCTTGTTGAAAAGATGTCACTGTACTTGGTGACCAGATCAGAGGCTCGTTTGAATAGCTGCACCGGCAATTTGACTTGCTTCAATATTGCAGACGTGGATTCCCGGGCTTTGTCTGTGTCTTGCCTCCTTTTCCAATGATGGTTGTGAGAAGCTTCCAAAGAGGTGATGGTGGAAACAGGCTGGCAGCTGCCGATGACTTCTCCCGCTTTGATGCTCGTGGTTGAGTCTGCGGTGTTAAGGACTCTAACCGGCACATATCCGTTCCTTAAAGATCTTACAAGGCTTCGTCCTACAATCAAGCTGCGCAATGCGGATGTCTTCGTTGGCTCTATCAGATAAGATCGGTGGTCTCCAGAATCACCATCAAGCTTGGCCCATACAATGCTTTCGCAGGAGTTCGGTACATCAGTGTCAGTACATACCACTACATTCATCTTGGGGATTTGGACGCTGGGATCCTCCATCAGTACTTCGACATTCTGCCATTTCAATACACGTTTGCCCAAGTCTAACGTGATTCCATGTGGTCGCAGAAAATCCATTCCGAGAATGCAGTCATCCATAATGTTCGCGACCAGAAAATTATGTCGGAACACAAGGTCTCCCAACTGTATCTGGAGGTTGACCTCTCCATGAACAGGTGCAGTTTCTCCCGTAGCTGTCCGTAGTGAGAAAATTCTGCCCTTGTGAAGTTGTTGCTGTCTAACTAGGTCTGGTCGGATAATCGATCGGGTAGCACCAGTGTCGATTGTTATGGTGCAGTGTTCTCCGTCAATTTGACCCGGAAGGCATAAGTCTGCTTCTCCACGATGTAGTCTTGACACGGTGATGGTGGTGCTGGGGACGTCGATCCTCCTAGCCAACCTCTGCCCCACGAAGTTGGCTCTTACATGTTTCCCGACCCCTCTGTTTGAAGGGCTTCCATTCTGGGCTCCTGACTCGGTCTGGATCTCCTCCTAGCTGCACACCCTGGACAATAGCTCGGTTTTCTTCGCTTCTTGCAGTCTCTTTGCAAGTGCCCCTTCTCTCCGCAATTCCAGCATCTAGGCGCACCATTTACATGCGGGTCTCGCTCGATTTCCACGCGTTCACACCTGCACTCGTCTGTCACTACTTCACGAACCCGGGCAGTGGTACGAGTCACATTTTTCGCTGCCTCAAAGTTCAGACTGTAAGCCAATGCGTCCTTAACCGTTTGCTTTTGAGCTAAACGCACGGCTTGTTGCAATTCCGGGTCCTTTAGTGCGCTGATGAATGCCTCTGTCGCTGCATCATCTCGATGTTCTGGGTCGTAGGCTGGGTAAGCCAAAAGTGCTAGTCGCTCAATGTCTTGGGCTAGCTGCTGTAGGGTTTCACCAGGCTTCTGCACCCGATGCCTTAGCTGTGACCGATAAATCTGCTTTAGATGATCATCTCCATAACGCATGTCGAGCGCATTCATTATAGCATTCGAGTTTGAGTGCAATTCAACGGGGATCGTCTGCAACAGCTCGGCAGCTGGGCCTCTTAGAGCAAGAATCAATGCAGTTGCTCGTTCCTGCTCATTCCAGTGATTTATGCGAGCGGCTGCTTCAAACTGGGTTTTGTAAATAGTCCAGACCGTTTGCCCATCGAATATTGGTGCTTGTACATTTCTAGATGAGCTTTGCGCTGCGGTTATAATTGGGGCTGGTGGGGCGGTTACTACTGCCTTTGCTGCTTCCAATTCCTTTTTCATGTTTTCCATCTCATTGTTGATTCTCTCCTCGACCTGGCTGACCTTTTCCTCGACCTGGTAAACCTTTTCCTCGACCTGGTCAACCTTTTCCTCGACGCCTTTAATTTGCTTGTTGAGACTACCGAGCTCCGCTTTTATTTCGGTTGACTGTTTCTCCAGCTTCTGTGTGATGTCTGCCTTGATGTCTGCTTTGATTTCGATTGCTTGTTGGTCCAGCTTCGCTGATTGTTCGTTTAGCTTCGCAGCTAAACTGGATGTCTGTTCATTTAGCTGCGCTGATTGTTCGCTTAGCTTCGTTGATTGTTCATTTAACTTCGCAGCTAAACTGGATGTCTGTTCATTTAGCTGCGCTGATTGTTCGCTTAGCTTCGTTGATTGTTCATTTAACTTCGCAGCTAGACTGGATGTCTGTTCATTTAGCTGCGCTGATTGTTCATCTAGCTTCGCAGTCAGACTGGATGACATCAGCATTAACATTTGCATTAGCGCATTTTCTGGCTCTTTCGATTTTGGTGTTTCTACTCCTCCACCTTCTGCGCCTTTTTCCGCATCTGAGAACTCACCCGAATCCAGATTCACGCCTTCCGACTCGATCGCGTCGCGCAAGCGTGCAATCAGTGTGGCCTTTGTACCTTGCGTAGCCAGATTTCGCTGTTCTAGCTCTTCCTTGAGCTCCGACATGGTCAATTCATTGATTTTTAGATGCAAGTTTCGTGGCATTTTTATTGTATTGGCTTTTTGTTTTTTTTTTCAACAGTTTTTACGTTAGATTTCACAACTGTGCAGTTTAAAAATGTTTAAATGTTTTCACTTTTCGAAATTTTCTATCTCACTTCTCGACACCACTGTCGCGTGTTATTGGTTCGCGGCCAATAATTTTAATGTTCCGGGAAAGTGAAAACGCAATGTCTTTTAATTTAAGTTAAAAGAGTTTATTTAATTAAATGCACAATAATCAGTTAACACTTTCACTAATTTTAATTTTCACTATTAAAATTAAAATCTAACACTTGTCCATAAATTTTTTATCGCAATTGTCTTCTAAATTACTTCACTATTACGAAACACACTTTGCGCTCAAACAATCAATTGTCTTTTCTTCGCGTTCCACTATATCGCAGTTTTCTTATCGCGGTCGAATGAATGATCCCCCCATTCATTCAGCTCGCCTTTATATAGGGTCTCTAAGTATTCACCCATTTCTCGCATATTGGCGAACGTTCTACCGAGAGGTACCTGGTAGGTTCGAGCAAATTAATGAATGGAGTGACGTCGCTTGCAGATGTTGATTATGCTTGTTGAATTTACTCGTGGCTTCGAGTAAATTCATTTGTTGACGTTCTTAATGATGATGAAAACAATTGCGACAGTAGCTCGCAGAATTATTTGTACATGTAATTATTTGTACATGTAACAATAGGTATTATGAATATTAAAGATAAGTATGGAAAGTTGTCATATAGGTATTACAAGACCAATTATTCACAGTCAAGTAGGTACTTGAGAAATGCTGGAAGTTCAACATAGACGTACACCTAATTTTCGACGTCCATCTGACCAAAATGACAATGATGTCAACAACCTCTGAAGTCCATCAACCTCTGGTGCAGCTTCTTTAAGTATTTAAAGGAGAATGGCCATATTTTAATTTTTCTTCACTTTCGGAGTGTGAAACCTCTCTGGCCATATTTTAATTTTTCTCCACTTTTGGAGTGTAAAACCTCTCCAGAATTCAATGCTTCTGTGCCTCACTTGAAGTCGACTAGTCATTGCGTTTTGACGGTGATATTTTCGGAATGCACTCTCCTTTTGTATTCCCCCCACTCAGAGCCAAACCATGTCAACTCCTCGTTGCCCGAAAACATTGATCGGTGGAACTTTCTCCTTCTTGTGACTGGTTGCTTTTAGAGAATCAGCAGACTCCCAAGTTGGGGCTTTCGCGTGATTTTTATTTGGTATGTGTTTAATGAAATTCCCTTCACTTTTATAATCTTTATCCTTATAACTTTGCAAGTCTTCTTCCATTTTAGTAACCTTAGTCAGTTTTTCCTTGCCGACGGCATCAAAATTTTGTCACGGTCATTAACAACCGCCAAAAAAACTTTTCCTGAAACTCATGACCGAAGCAAAACAAGTAGGGCTACAAATCAAAGAGAATAAAACAAAGCTCATGACGCAGTCGAGGATAAATACATCAAATACGCTGGATCTACCACAAAGACATAAGAATACAATGTGGGTAAATTTGTGTATTTCGGTAGCAAAATAACGAGAACCGGTAATGAAAGAAATGAAAGATCGAACACGAGAAAAAATACAGCCCACAAATAAAATATAGTTAGTTAGTTTTGACGTTGAAGACCAGCTGAATACACAGAAAAACAAAGTTCCAAGTACACAAATCTTTGAAAAAACGTTCGCTATGTAATGGGTGTGAAACATAAGTCCTAGCCCAAACTTTTGCAAATATATTGAATGCCTTTGAGCGGCGAGTGATGAGGCAAATTATAATCGAAGCAAAGCTAGGCGGAAACCAATGAAGAATTCAATACAACCATGAGCTGTATGCAATTTTTGACGAACCGGAGGTCTCAACGATTGTAAAACTGCGGAAGCTGCAAAAGGCTAGCCACATGAATCGTATGACCAAAGAACGGATACCCAATAAGGTATTCTTTTGGAGAACTTATGGCCGGAGACCAGTGGAGAAATCGAGAAAGCGCTAGCCCAACTATGTTAACGCAGACAGATCATTGCTGCTCGGATTTCAAAACTGGATGATACATTCGATATATCGAGACAGTTGATAGCACAATTTGCAGGTAGCGTAGGCCCGATAGGGGCTGTAGACAAAGAAGAAGAGAAACTGCTAAATCACAAACTTTATCAGCAAAATGAATGAAACTGCAAACAAAATTCTTCACAGAACTTCCTGAAACTTCAGTAGTTGGGAACAAAGGACCAAAAGCCCCGATCCACTGTTATTTTATCATCCTCGACAACTGGCTAACTCAGGATACAATGTCACGAAGAAATATTTAATTTACAACACTTCAACATTACAAAAACACATTTTATCATAATCGATGAATTTTTCTAAAACACGGTATATGAGGGTCATTGAAAAATGAGTCGGCGGATGCCTGTAAAACAGGATGCGATGGAAATAATAGATATGCTGGTCCTGGTTACTTTAACTTACAGCAATTGAATTGAAATAAATAGGCTTTTCTATTTATTATTTTATTTTACTAAAGGTTTTAATTTACACGGATTTTAGGTTACAAGTTTTAGTCGGCGAGTCCGACCTTCCTTTCTCGAATCACAAAACGAGCTGCACGCTGTCATGTTTACAGTGTTGCCATGTTTATATTTTCGTATACTAAGTGAAGTTATAAGCTAATTGTAAAATATAATTAGTACAGCTTGGATTGCGCATTTATTGGCGCGAACGAATTCAAAATAATGTCCATTGGAGTGCATAGCTTAGTTAGTTTTACAAATAATAATTGATGTTTTATAATTATATTGGATTCTGATCCAATATTCCGCCAACCTTGAACGGCTACTGCCTTCAATTCTCCAGATCGCTACTTGGTAAAGGACATATCTTGGCGATTGGCCGACGCAGAGTTCCCAACTTGGTTTTAAGGGAAACCACTCTGACTAGCCCGTCCGCACCTGGGTGGAGTTCAATTATACGACCTAGTAGCCATCGTTGTGGTGGTAGACTGGCATCGATGACGACGACTAATCGACCCAATTGGATGTTTTTCGTTTCTGTATGCCATTTGCCTCTTTGTTGCAGTTGTAAGAGATATTCTTTGGACCAACGTAACCAAAACTGCTGTTGTAACCAGGATAATTGCTGCCAACGAGATAGACGAGAAATGTTAACGTTGGTAACATCGGGTTCGGCTGGCGAGTTCAACGGTTCGCCAATTAAAAAATGTGCTGGCGTTAGTGGGTTCAGATCATTCGGATCTGACGAAAGTGGAGTTAACGGCCGAGAATTTAGGATCGCTTCGATTTGAGTTACTGCCGTCGACAATTCTTCATAGGTCAGAGAGGCAAGTTCAAAAGTACGATATAAATGCGTCTTAGCCATCTTAACCGCCGCCTCCCAGAGTCCGCCGAAATGTCGTGCTCGAGGAGGTATGTGATGAAACTCGATTCCGTCATCGGCACACAGCTGGATAATCGAATCTTGAGTTTGCTGACTGTTGAAACGTTGATGAAGCTCTCTCATCTCTCTCTTTGCTCCAATGAAATTGGTTCCATTATCGCAGTACAGGTGACGGCAGTGACCTCTTCGAGCGATAAATCTTTTTAGAGCCGCAATGAAGGCTTGCGATGTCAAGTCCGAGACGTCCTCTAAATGTACCGCCTTGACTGCGAAGCAAACAAACACTGCAATATAAATCTTATACGAACGATTTCCTCTGCCCTTTTGATGCACGCAAATTGGACCACAAAAATCGACTCCAGAAACGAGAAAAGGCCGAGTTGGTTTTAAGCGAGAAGCTGGAAGATTGCCCATTAGTTGATGTGAGACTTGCGGACGTGAACGAAAACAACGATAGCACTGATGCACTACTTGTCTTGCAAAGCTTCTGGCGTTAACGATCCAATATTTGTGGCGGATGGCAGCAACTAACGCTTGAGGACCTGCATGAAAATTTTGTTCATGATAATGTTTGACAAGAGAAAGGACAAATGGATGGTTTTTAGGCAAAAGGATTGGGTGTTTCGATTCATAGGTAATGTCTGCGTTCTGTAGACGTCCTCCTACACTTAGTAGTTTTATCTTGGAATTGCTATCTAGGAAAGGGTTTAAATTTGCGGTAGAACTCCTTAAAGGACTTTTCAATTGACTTTCAAAGAGTCTAACTTCTTTAGCGAATTCCTGATTCTGAACGATCCAAATAATTCAATGTAGCGAAGTGTCGAGCTCTTCCGCTGAAAGAGGACCTATTTTCCTATCTTCTGTTCGTCTCGAGTTGTTCACAAATCGCAAAATGAATCCAAATATGAGACGAAGTTTTTGATAGTCATTTGCAAATTTTACATTTGATTTTAAGTCTTCCCGATCAACTATAGTTGTGGCGAGGACGATCTTCACTCTTCTGGATTCCGGAACATTTGCTGTCGATTGATTTCTAATAGGCCATTTTTCAAAGGATTCCATTAAAAAATCAGGCCCATTGAACCAAAGAGTTGAATCTACGAGCGATTCGGGGAGCATGCCTCTGGAAACAATGTCCGCAGGATTAAAAGTTGTGGGTACATGTTTCCATCTCATGTTCGATGACAACGCTTGTATATTGGCGACTCTATGTGCCACGAAAATATTCCAACTAGACGGATGATCAGCAAGCCATGCTAGGACGATCGTAGTGTCAGTCCAGCAGAAAACATACTGAATGGGTCTATTGATGATTTTTTGAACTCGGTCCATTAGCTCCGCCAAAAGTAGAGCTGCACAGAGTTCCAATCGAGGTATGGTGATCGATTTCACCGGCGCTACTCGAGACTTCGCGCATAACAATTTTACAGATATTGCTCCAGAAGATGCGATGCAACGAACGTATATACAGCAACCATATGCTTTGGGCGAGGCATCGGCAAATCCATGTAACTCCAAGGTTATTTTTTTCCGGATCTGCAAGTACTAAACGAGGAATTTTTATATTTTGTATTAAACTTAGCTGTCCGTTAAATGTTTCCCAATGTTGATGATAACTTGTAGGCAATGACTCGTCCCAATTTATTTTTAATTTCCAGAGGTCTTGTAGGAATATTTTGGCTATGACTGTTACAGGATTAATGATTCCCAATGGATCATAAATTTTTGCAGCATCCGATAAAACTGTGCGTTTTGTTATTATTCTTCCATCGATATTGTGTTTATAGCAGCAACTAAATAAGTCTGGTACGGGTTGCCAAACAATTCCTAAAGTTTTAATACTATTCGACTTTTCGAATGAGCAACTCATTGCTAGATCCTCTACTGGATCGCCTTTCAGCAAGTATTCATCGTTCGAACACCATTTTCTCAAATCAAACTTTGCCTTTGATAGAATATACTTTACCTCCGATTTAATCTTTGAAAGCTCTTCGGTCGAGTCAGCCCCGGTTATGAGATCATCCATGTAGAAATCACGACGAATAGTAGTTGCACCGGCTGGATAATCCTTTCCATATAAGTTTGAAAGTTCCTGCAGACAACGAGTAGCTAGGAATGGGGCTGCGGCTGTACCATAAGTAACTGTGTTTAGCTTGTAATGACGTATTTCTTCTGATGAGTGATTTCTCCAGATAATGCACTGAGTGTATTTGTCATCGTCATCTAGAATTATTTGACGATACATTTTCGATATATCCGCGGTTAAAGCATATTTATGAAAACGGAAACGAATGAGAATATCGAAAAGCTCAGCCTGTATAATCGGCCCAACCATCATCATTTCATTTAGCGATACATTTGTACTAGTGCGACAGCTACAATCGAATACTACACGAAGTTTCGTTGTCGAAGACTCCGGTCTCAAAACGCAATGATGAGGGATCCAATAACGTACTCGGTTTCGATCTTCAGTGTCTATGAGCTCCATATGATTTAGGTCTTCATACTCCTTCATAAATGCAGAATACTGTTCGTTTAATCCACGATCTTTTCTCAGTTTGCGCTCCAGGTTCGAGAACCGTCGAAGTGCGATGTCGTAAGAACTGCCCAACTTCGAGAGGTCGTCCTTAATGGGATATTTAACGATAAATCGTCCATCTGTTGGTCTTCACAATCTTGTTGTTCCAAACTCCATTTTCGATTATCCATTTCAGTTGATTCCAGTACCCAAAATTTTTCCAAAAGTTGCAGCACTGACTGTTCTGAGTCCTCAGTCACGGCCTTTAAACTGCAAAGCACGTTACTGTTTCGATATTTCATATTCTTGCAACATCCTGACACTATCCAGCCCAACAAGGTTTTCTGTAAAGTTGGCTCGGTTTCTTGGAGTTTGATCTGGCCAACGCAAAGAAGATCAAAAAAGACAGATGCTCCAATCAAAACATCTATTCCTTGACTTTCATAAAAATGTGGATCAGCAAGTGGCAAATTTTTTGGAATGTTCCAATTATCGATACTATAAGAACAGTGTGGTTGAGGGCCCACTATTGTGGGTAAAATTATCATTTCCAAACTAGTTTCAAAGTTGTTAACACGAGATTTAATAGTTGTGTTAGTTCTAAATTTAGCAACAGCACTCACAGCTCCAATCCGGCTAATAGACTCGCTGACCTTTTGTTTCTTTTTCTGCAATCGGTTGGACAGCGATTCCGATATTATGTTTAACTGCGAAGCTGAGTCTAAGAGCGTTCTGCAGGGCACGAAAGATCCCACTTTATCCTTTATATAGATTACTGCAGTTGCTAAAATTACGTGGTTTATTTCATTGTCGCAACTCACATAAAATTCCGATGACGACGACGACGATATGATCAACGATGAATTATTTGCATGACTTGTGCTAACGTCGTGCTCTGAAGGCACAACCTTGACGTCCGAATTAACGTTTTCCACTTGCTTCGATTGATCCTGATGTAATATGGTATGGTGAGCACCTGCACAATTTCGACATTTCAACCTTGTGCAGTTTTTGGTCGTATGGCCCTTTGTTAAGCAGTTAATCGTTTTACCTCCCAATACTGTTCGACGGGTGATTTCGCTGTGAACTGTGGGCATTTTTGAATGTAATGGTCTGTTGCACTACAAATGATACACGAACTCCGCGCCGATATGAGTACTGTGCGATTTTTTGCGTTAGAACGAGACGGCCGCGGTGCCGAAGCCGATTCATTTTGATGATTACTGCCATCCATCGCGCGAGCTTCAAGAATTTGACAGCAATTGTTTAAAAATTCCGACAATTCATCCCATTCAGGAAAACGTTTTAAATCACGAATCTCGTCCCATTTTAGTCGCGTCTCCAAGTCGACTTTTTGTAATGCCAGATGCAATAATAAACCGTGATATATTTGCTCGGGCTTAGCTAATGACGACATTGACTGAATATGGGCCATAACACTATCAGATAATTGTCGTAGCTGAGACGCTGCTGTCGAATTTACTGCAGGAAGGTCGAATAACTGTCGAACATGACCCGTCAGTATGAATGCGGGGTTATTGAACCGTTTGTCCAATAAGGTTTTCGCACGAGTGTAATTTTCAGGAGTCGCTTCTAAATGTTCGATAATTTTTCGCACCTTCTCGCCTAAGCAACTGATTGCAGGAATTTTCCGAAATCCTCTAATTCGTCATCATTATCAACCAATGACTTAAACTTGTTCCAAAATTCTAAGTATGACGTAGGCTCACCATTAAAAAGTGGCAATTTGAGACGCGGAAGATTTTTAGACCGGGATCAAGGTGTTAAAAATGTGCCTGTCGTATTAGAAACATCCTTACGTGGTCTTGATCGATTTAAGTACCCAAAAATGGCTGCCTTAGTTTCACAATATAAATCTTCCAGTTCCACGAGTTTAGTTGCATTTTGGGCCGCATCATCATCAAGATCTTCGATTTCAAGATGGGTCTCCATAGCCGTCGTAAACGAACTCTCCAAGAGCTCTAGCCTCGTGTTAAGCTCATGAATATTTAATTTCTCACCCTTTGAATCAATGATCCGTTTAACGTGTATGATGCTTCCTTGCGCAGCGGCCCGCTTTCTTTTCAGTTTATGTACTGATTCGAGAACTTTCCGATCATCTCCATTGTCTTCAGACTCACTAGTCATCTTCACACAATCAAACTGTTTAATGTCACGATTTGACCTCGGAAATTCACTAGGGCACGTTCGATCACGTACAGTTTGAGTTTTTATACAAATGTCCACGAAAAATAACTTTTCTTTCGGATTTACTAAAGGTTTTAATTTACACGGATTTTAGGTTACAAGTTTTAGTCGGCGAGTCCGACGTTCCTTCCTCGAATCACAAAACGAACTGCACGCTGTCATGTTTACAGTGTTGCCATGTTTATATTTTCGTATACTAAGTGAAGTTATAAGCTAATTGTAAAATATAATTAGTACAGCTTGGATTGCGCATTTATTGGCGCGAACGAATTCAAAATAATGTCCATTGGAGTGCATAGCTTAGTTAGTTTTACAAATAATAATTGATGTTTCATAATTATATTGGATTCTGATCCAACAGCAATCCATTTTAGTCATCCATTTGCCAGGTACTCAAATCGTGGCATGCTGTGCTTTTTCCTTATCGGTTATGCTTAAACTGCATAAATAACAAATGCAGAGTGCATCCAGAGAATAAACGTAGAAGGAAATTCTTAACCTTAGGATCGGTGGGATTCAAAAATTTACTACCAATCGCTCCATTCAGTAATTTACTACCAATCACTAAACTAGTGGGTGTATTTATTCTGTAGATACTTCTAGACAATATGTTAAGTAAAATTTATCAAAGATTGCGGTCGACAGAAAATTAAACTGTAAATCAGAAAGTAATATTTGGAAAATTCGATATCCCCCCTCTAGAACGAAAAATTATCCTACATGCAAGTATTGCCACATTTATCACACGTTAAATAAAAATTCAATTAGTAAATTACTCTTATCAGAAATAGCACAGGGTCAGATAAAAAAATTAATTTACTGACATCCCCTTCAATGCATTTTCATTTGTTTTTGGTTTTTATTTTTGAAAGTGCGCAACCACAAGGACTGTAAATTGACCATTGGACATGAAGGTAAAACCAAATGAAGGATTCTGCCATACGTTGCCCTTGATTAATTTATTTCATACGCAAACATTTGCAAATGATTCATATATACACTCCTGGTTGGATCATCATACTTTTCACTTTTATCTGATGTCCAATGCAGGACCCTCCTTCGGCCACTCATTAAAAAGTTAAACTTGCGGTAATGAATTGAATATTTCATAAACAGTTTTGTATTTAAACATACGCAACGGATACCACCAGGAAATGGAGGGATGAGGGCAGGGTAGGTTGCATACATCACGTCATGACCAATAAATGCAAATAAACGTTTATCCGCAAAAGTCCACGTACCCGAAAAATGAACTCTGATGAAAAATGCAACAGCATAAATTGCGTTCCTATTAGTCACGCTGCCAATGCACAAAACGATATATGATTTTTTTTCTTTTTCTATGAATGAAAACACAAACATGTAAAGACATATACGTGTGCACTTATTTTCTTTCCGACTCTCTGGACCATCACTTTTATTAAGCGAAATTATTGCAGGATGTGCAATAAAAACTATGTCATACGTGTAGTACATACGGTGAGTTTTTACGTGGATGTGCGGAAAGAATGACAAGGCTAGGATACGAAATTCTTTCAGCTTTCAAGTTTCACCGAGAGTGATACTGGAAATGAGGGGAGGCCTTGGTTTTGAGGACATGGAACCATCCTGCTGAATGCCATGCCGAGTTGTACCTTGTGACTGGGTAATGAAATTTTAATTCGTAATTTCGAAAGTTAATTTGTCATTACAACTGTACACCCACGTATGAATGAAAACTCGAAATGGAACATGGAAGGATAACGTTGTCGATTATCCTCTAGGGCCTTGAATGCGTGAACGTATGAGTGAGGAACAACCAACTGGAATATTTAAGGGTTTGAAGATTATTTGGAGATATGGGAGCTGTAGTGTAAGCAAGTAATTTTTTTTAAGCATACTACCTATTTTGTAGAGTTGATCCTTGGATTTTACAGCAGAATTCATTTTGATGAGTCACATGATCAATCGTTTTTCGAAAAATGATGAATCTGGACAAATTTTAGTTTTTGGTCATCAGGATTTTCCTTTATTTTATACAAATTTAAACACTGCCTGGTGAATTACCTAAATGACGTGTTTCTGTTTTGAATCTCACCGATTGTGGAAAATCAGGCAACTTTCATCTCAAAAAATGGCGATAGATCTTTATGAGTACAGCAACAACAAATACCTTAAAGGTTGAAATTCACTCAGCACTTAAATATACATTTATTCCTATGAAACTATAAGGGAATCGATCCAGACACAACATTTTTGATTGGATCTTCTTAAAATTTCCAAATAAGATGGATAACATAAATACGAAAATCTTTAAAACTGCATTAAGTCAATGATAGTAGTTATGTTGTAACAAAATGCTGACACACTACTTGGAGCAACAGTGGTTTTTCTTTGAAACTAAGTATTCAACATAATTACTATTAGAATTTTTCTTGAAGTCAGAGACCCAGAGACAACCAAAACTTTCCTTGAATCGATTAATATGTAATGATTTTCGTCTACGTCCGCTCGAACGAAATCGGAACCGAGCTCTCATCGGTTCTAGACGTGTAGTCTGAGTCGTGCCAACGAATGGTACCAACCAGTCAACCAGTCCGTGCACCCGTAATCCATTTCGCAGTGGCTGCTTGCTGGCCAGCTAGTTCGGAGACGATTTCGGTCGCAAGTCTTCAAAATGGATTACGCTCAAGTACGTTTTTCAGCCACCATTAAGTGCCCGTTTCAAATGCGTGAAAAATTCAAACATACGAAAGTGACACCTATCTCTACGTCATTCCGTCTTTCTTCCATTATTCTCTCAATCAACAGCAAAAAGACTAAATTCAATTTCGTGTTCCCGAAGTTCACCGACGCGGTACTGAAAAATATACTTCGTTAATTAACCCCGAAGAACTCTGCAAAGCAAACGAAGGTACCGCGTACCGCACGCGACGCGAAACCGGCCATCCGCGGATTTCTAGAACGCTACTCTCTACACGGCATACTTACCGTTCGTTCTTACTCCTGCTGGAAAAAAGAAGGGCAGGCTGGAAAGGAAAGTCGTATTACTCTTCAGCAATTCATATTATTTTTCAGTTTTCTTCAAGTTAAATTGTTTAGGGGCCTTTTTCACAACGAAATTGTTTAAGGCATATGTGGGTGGTTTATTTGTGCAAACTATTGTTACATCTGAGCATTTGACTTATCAACTAATTCGACAATATCAATTTGCCTTTCAATAGTTTTAAATAAAATCATTTGAATTCTTTGCTTATTTGTGTCGCTAATACGAATATACTAGAGTATAATTATATTATAAACTATCTAACGTTTCATAGCGATACAACCAGAAAATATATAATTACTTTCTTCCTGTCTTTCATATATTATTAATTCGACAACATTTTGCAAAGGCCATTTTGCGCTTAAACTACGCGTATTTACTCTATTTAATCATCATTTTTTTATGTTATCTTAAAAAGTAAAATGCATTTAGCAAAAAGGTTATAGTAAAAGCTAGCGTGGTAAATGGAATGAATTAATTGGTTGAAATTTGGATTAATCTCAATAATATTGTATTAGGTTACGGATACTGAACATTATAAATGAATGAATATTGCTACTTAATTTGGAAGTCAGAATACTCTTATAGAACATGTATATCTACGAATTCAGCAAGAAGCTAAAAAATGCTCTATGAATTAATAGAATTCATAAAAATAAACGTATAGTTTTTCTTGGTCGAGAATTCTACTTTGAGAGGAATTATTTTTAATTTTGCCACTTCTTTTGAAGATGTTCCACCAGTAATTGGAATGTTTCTGATGGTTTTTAGTTTTTAACCTTGCAAGTTGGTTGTTGGCTGCTGAATTGGTTACCTGAAATTATATGTGCCGCGTGTTACCAAAGTTAATATCACTTTCTACTGAGCTCGACCTGTTTGGTTCTTGCAGATTATTGAAGTTAGTGCTGGCATCGTAATCGCTTGTAATTTTACAATGACGTTAACAGCACTTTGACGAACAGAAGCATCTCCACCACTCACTATTGTGTTAATTATGGGCTTTGTTGCACATACACCCAACAGTCACTATCAGATCTAATTACTCATCGTAGCATTTCACCAATTTCGCAACCCGCGCTCTATTGCCGATACGGACAGGTTTCTGGACAATATAATCAGAAAACACGGGTTGACAGAGACGGCGAAGATGATTGCAAAAATTGATTTTGAAATCGGGCTCCTGCACCATAGGTTGTTTGACCGCAGTCTCTCGGCTGTACTTCGTACGACCTTCGTGACGTCTTTTATACAAAATCGCAATTGTGATCTCATGACACCGCAATCTTTCAAAGGTAATTGCGTATCTTCGCCAATGTAAAAACTAACAACCCGCCGATGAAGATAACACCAAAGGCTGCCGGGTTTGCAAACGCATATTGTAGGGCCGGGAACAGACCGTGAATCGAGTTAGCTTCTTCAATCAGCCAACGAAAGAATTCGACGCCATACATAGCAGGAAAGCCGCACGGTACGTAGAATCATACGAATCGATTCTGCCTCATTGATCGTTATTTGATCAAAAACACATTCGTAGACCTCACCTCGACTCCAATTACTCTTCATTCACTCAATCCATCTATCGCACAATATTTATACACATTACAGAAAATTGTTAACCTATTTTGTTCACTAATCGGGGATTTCGCCCACCCACTCTCAATATGGCTGCGTCGGACTGCCACTTTGACAGTCTTCGACCAAACTGACGTGGGATTGGCAGTCGTCACAATTGACGTGAGATGTGAAGCCATATGTTATGTGCATATGTATTGGCCGCCAGTGGCGTAGGTCCAATTCATTGCAAATAATCTACATAAAAAAAACATCACGTTCACCATTGAAGTAGAAAATAATAATAGTTTGAACTTCTTAGAACTCACTATAATGAAAATGGATAGCCAATTTAACTTTAAAATTTGGTGTTAAAGATCGGACGAACAGTTCATTTTGCCATGCAAAATTTGTAGTGTGCAGTACATGGTGATTAAAAAGAAGCGATTGTGCAGTGAGTGCAGATGTGTCTTTTTTGTTGCTGAAATCGTCTATTTGAACTTGGGGGAAAACATTTATTTAATCTCATTTTCTGTGCCCCCTCCCCTCCAGTTCCAGAATGGTCACCAGCATAAGGAAGGGGTGAGTAATTTTTTTTTCTATCAAAAGAAATATTTTAGATTTTGACTTTTTGAATGGATTTTTTCTGATGTTGAATTTATTTTCTTGCTAGTGACTGATCTGTGAATTTATTTCAATCAAAACGGGGCTTAGTTAGTTGTTCCATATTTCTCGTTTTATCATATTTTTTGAATTGGCCATTTATCAAAAGGGAATTTAATCTAATTTGAATTAAACTGCCACGAAACACGAGCGCACAATTTTTTTCATTTCTGGAAAATATTCTTCTCGATCCTTCCCATCCTCTCCTGCTTTGTGTTTGTCGGCAAGTGTAAACTAGTCCAGCATTGGCAGAGGACTTCTCGGAAGACCCAAGATGCGACCGAGTGCTTGCCGGCCTCAGTATGCCATCCCGATATAGGTAATCCTCTGCCAAATATAATGTCAAGATCTACGCATTGCTAAATACTGAGGAGGAGTACAGAAGGGGATGATCAGCGTGGTTTTAGGGCAAGTAGATCAACAATATACCAATAGTTCACAGTCAAGCAGGTACTTGAAAAATGCTGGGAGTTCAACATAGACGTACACCAAATTTTGGTTGACTTCAAGCAAGCATACGACAGTATTGATCGTAACGTACTGTACCAATTAATGCTCTGCTTTGGCATCCCAGCCAAATTAGTCCGTCATACCAAAATGACAATGACGTCAAGGACCTCCCAAGTCCGCATCAATAACCAACTCACCGATGCCTTTGACACAAATATCGGACTAAATCAGGGAGATGGGCTGGTGCCATTGATATTCAATTTGGCTCTAGAATACGTCATACAGAAGCTACCTGTCGATATGCGAGGTACATTACTATACAAGTCGAGCCAAGTAATAGCCTATGCGGACGACTTCAACATTTTGTCACGGTCATTAACAACTGCCAAAGAACTTTTCCTGAAACCCGACAGCGAAGCAAGACCAGTAAGGCTACAAATCAATGAAAATAAATCAAAGCTCATGACGCAGTCGAGGAAAATACGTCAAATACACAAAATATCACACTTGGCGAATACAGTATCAAAAATTTGAGCGAATTTGTGTATTGAGGCGCAAAAAAAAATGAAAACGGATAATGAAAGAGACGAGAAACGCCGAAGAATACAGCTCGCAAATATTGTAAAATATTTTATTCAGTATTGACGATCTTGAAGACAAGCTGCATACACAGGAAAACAAAGCTCCAAGTATACAAATATGTGATAAGACCAGTGTTATGCTTTTGGTGTAAAACATGGACCCTAACCCAAGCATCCGCAAATATATTGAAAGCCTTTGAACGATGGGTCCTGAGGCGAATAATCGGAGTGAAGCTAGACGGGGACCCATAGCGAATTCGATACAACCATGAGCCATATGAAATTTTTGACAAACCGGAGGTCTCAACGATTGTAAGACTGTGGAAGCTGGAATGAGCTGGACAGATGAATCGTATGGACGAATAACGGATCACCGAGAAAATGCTGGTCTGACTCGGTCGAGGAAGACAGTTCATCGCCGCTCGGGTTGCAAAATTAGAGGACGCGGTAAATAGACCGACACAGTTGGAGGCGCTATTTGCAGGAAGCGAAGGCCCGAGAGGGGCTGTTTTGCTGAGAAGAAGTACAGAAGACAGATATATGCTTTTATTTCGATGACATCTGTGTCCATAAGTTATATTCTAGTGGTTTGTTTGAACTTGTATCAGTAGGTACTGATTTTTTGATAAGTAGATACCACCACAGATTCGAACTTTAAATTGTGAAAAATCTTCGACGAAAGTTTAAAATAGCCTTCAAAATTAGGAATGTTTGAGCAAGCACTTAATCTCACCTTGTTGTGGACTCCAGTTCGCGATGCACTGGAGTGCTCTTGTTTATTGCAAATGAACTCATTCTTACCTCTGTAATATTGTTGATTCATATTTTCCACGTGGTTCTTGATGCTCTTGATGATCGCAAATTTTGTCGGCTTTCGGTTGAAAATTCGCGTCATCAACTCCACCGTCAAAATCGCAAAACTCATGTTAGCTATCTTCGTCCAATCACTGTCCTATCGGCTGTTTGTGACTCACAAAATCTCTAGATGCCGTTCTTACTTGAATGAGCCATGCAAAAAATAAATAGAAACTTGTAGTTAACAAAACAAAGCCACTAAATGTTAACCGCTATTAGCATCTATCACGCGGAGGTGCTTGTTTATCCGTCACACACCTCAAGACAGATTTGGTGGACTTTTGCTTGATATTTACTGGGCATGGACAACAATGGTATGCGTAGGCGTAAGACTCAAGTAGTCGAAGACAAACAAGAAGTGAGTCGACTTCAAGCTGAAGTTCAGGAATTGAGACTATGACTGAAAACGTTCGAAGATTTGTACAAGAGAGGGAAGAAAATTCAAGATGCAGAGTCGGTCAGGCCAATGAATACGGAAAATAAGGCGAATAAAGCTGTCAAACAAGTCATTCCAGAAGAAATACTAAATGCTGCAGGCGCTAACGACAGCCAAAACTACTATGCAGCGCTGGACGGACTCCAACAAGAAATGGACGTTGACGAATGTACTGAAGGTAATGTTAGTCAAAATAACAATGATAATTTTATACTTTACATAAAAAATAGAAAAAAGGGAGAAGAAACCAGCTTGCAGTTCTGCTAGTCCCTCTCAAAAAGCTGCCAAAAATACAGAGACAGTTCCGCCAATCAATGTGTTCGGTCAAAGCGGAAAGGATATGGTTCGGCTCTTGGCTGCCGAAAATAAATTAACTAATTTCGGGATTAAAAGAATCAATGCCGAATAGTTAACAATCAGAACGAAATCACTAGTTGATTTCAAATCAGCTAAAAATTAGCTAAATTCTGGGGAGGATCCACACTTCACCTATACCCCGAAAAGTGAGAAGAACCAGACCTTTTTGTTGAAGGGCTTGGACTGCGGAAAAGATACCGTCGATTTTCTTCAGGTGCTCAGGGAATCAGCACCAGAAATTGAATTTATTTTCGTTAAAACATTCGCGACAAAAAGGTCAACGGTAGAAAAAACATTTACCAGTTTATTTGGTGCAGATTTCAAATAAGAGCAGTCCAAGTGGTCTTCAACAAATAAGATATTTGAACTTCCGAGTGGTGAGGTGGGAACGCCTTCAGAAAAGAGAAGTCAACTAGTGTTATTGGTGCCAGCGATTTGAGCATTCGGCTGCTTACTGCGCCATGCATTACTAATGCGTCAAATTCAAGGACGTGCATGCTCCTGGTGAGTGCTAATTGGCTCAGACGGAGCCAAAAGAGAAATTATACCGTGTTAACTGAGGTGTTTTTGGTCATCCGGCATCATATCGACGATGCTCCCGATATCAAGATGAGAGAGTAAAATTGGTCCCAAAGCAAACACGACTACACCGCAGTGTCTTAGCTCGGAACTTCATCAAGCTCGGAGTATCATTTGCACTCGCCGCTAGAGGACCAGCAGAAAATGCGGTAAATAATGTAAATAATTTAAGTGACAATAATGAGCTGCTTCTCAAAATTTACAAACAACTAAATTCTTTATCGGAGAGAATCGATAAATGAGATACAATAAATAAACTTGTTTTTCATCGTTTAGGGGTTTCAAATGCCTAATAATAATTTGTCATCCAGTCACATTCCCATGGATCGGATTCATCTCATCTCGATCAACGTCAACTCTGTTGCTACTTTACACCGGCGTGATTACCTCCTTGAATTTATTGATAAGCAAAAGCCCGACATCATGCTTCTCACTGAAACCCACCTGAATTCATGGCACTCTATGACATTCAAGGATTCTAAATTCGTAAGAAATGATAGGGTAATAGGTGAGGGGGAGGTGGCACCGGAATATCGGTTCGAAGACCCTATTGTTTCCAAAATATTGAAAAAGTCGAATTCAAAAGTTTTGAATCTCTTGAAGTGTCCGTTATCAAAATCTCACTGCCAGGTGGGGATAACCTCTTCGTTATCTCTGTCTATGTAACTGGTGGAACTGTTCTCAAGCTCAAGGAGGAACTCAATTCCTGATTCGAAATACTCGAACTCAACAAGCTGCATAGTTATTATATTCTTGCTGGCGACCTGAATACCAAGCATACATCATGGCTGAATGCCACCAATAATCCAAGAGGTGAATTCCTGAAATCGTGGATAACAGAGAACCAAATTGAATACAGGTTCAAGCTATATGGGTCATAGTTCCCAACATACCCTAGGAGAAATTCATATTTGGACCAATGCATTGCTGACGCGAGACTTGAATTCAATTTTAATAGTCCTCAACGGGAACTGCAGATGCTTCCTTATGATAGCGACCCTAACGCAATCGTAATGGAAATCAATCATCAAAGAGATTATCACTTCCTCATTCCAGTTCAACACGAAAATTATCGGTTGGATTCCAAAAAACAGAATGGGGAAAGCTTCAAAAGAAATTCAATCGAGACTAACAGAAGCAATGCCCTCCTTCTGATGATGGCAACGTTTGCTCAATGGTTCCTAATGACAGAAATGTAACTAACGATGAAATAGATCTCTATTTGTCGAAGTTAGAGAAGCTGACGTTGGAAACGATTGAGAAAGTAGTTCCCAAGGTTAAACATCGAAACAATATGGAAAAATATGAAAACCCAATCATTGCAAGGTTGAAAGATTGGAAAGCCTTCTTCTCACACGCGTCAACAATATTCATCGGCGAATTTCGGACTAGAAACGTCTCTCATTGGCTTTGGTGGAATTACATCTGAAGAATGTCCGGAACTTAATCCGTTCATACTTCAAGAGTGAAGGAGGCTGGTATCAAAATTGATAGTACGACTCCGGATGAAAACGGAAACAGAATTATTTGTGAGGGATTGCAGAAACTTGCCCTGATTGGAACACATTTTGAATTGATTCATCTACCAAACCCTGAGAGAGGAAATGAAATATTTTCAGAGGTCGTTGAAGCAAAAGTTTCTGACTTCATATCATGCCGAGCATTAATCTTATTGATTATTTTTTCAGCTATGAAGACTTGTGTTTCATATTTTGCAGGATTACCAACAAGAAATCATGTGGTACTGATGCTATTCCAAATGTAGTTCTCTGACGTTTGCCTGAGGTTGCGATTAGAAATTATTGCATATTGTTCAACAACATGTTCCCAAATGAGTGGAAAAAGGCTAAGGTATTTCCTATCTTGAAGAAAGGAAAAGAATCTCCATGCCTTAAAAGCTATCGCCCAATCAGCCAGCTGCCTAACATCAACAAGGTGTTTGAAGTGATACTCAACAGAGCATTAAACGCTCACATTGAGAAATATGAATTGATGTCGAATTGCCAATTTAGTTTTCGTGCCGAGCCTTCGACCACGCATGCCTCAGACATCTTTTGGAACCTAAACAACAGAGAATGCGTTGAAGCGTATCTCATTTATATGGAGAAAGCCTTCAATATGGTGTGGTTAGATGGATTAGTTTTTAAACTCCTTCAGGACAAGTTCCCCAGACACTTTGTCGCCATGATGTGCAATATGTTATACGGGACAGCTTTTGTTGAAACTGATGAAATCTGACAACAATGCAGGAACAGCAGGGAACAGTTACTGCGCCTCTGCTTTTCTCAATCTACATTCGGAAGCTATTGAATGGCCTTGATTTTAACGTCTTGACTACACGATCATTGATAGCGTTTGCTGATGATCTGATCATCTATACGGCAGACCGAAAAGCTACAATAGTTCAGAGCAATATCCGAAATATTTTCAATGATATGCAGCGCAGAAGTTCGAAACAATTTTGTTTCGAACAAGGCTGCAGGGGTCAGTGAAGTCGTGAAACGTAATGGGATTTCCACATCATGGCAAGTGAGGGTAGTTCAGAACGTGTTCCACAAAAATCCTGTGTTTGATACCTCGGTGACATGAATCGATATGTTTTTGATTCTGACGGTGTCCTAGTCATATATGACATATAGTATATAAGGTCCCTCAATAAGAAGATAAAATATCCTCCGAATTTGAGTTCACGAGACCAACAAATCCAATAGAGATACTAACTTGCTATATTAGATTCGTTGAAGCTGATCGAGCTGACACGGAGCAATCTAGGTATTAGTGGCTGAATGCCAATGTCTAAATTATCCGTGTTTGTTTTTAGTTATTGTGTTTTTCGTTACTTTGTATTTGAATTTCAGCTCATTATTGCTATATATAGTGTTGTTGTTTATTTGTATTAAAAAGTAGTTATTAGTTTAGGTATATGTCATCAAAGCAATTTAAAGTGAAATTTCAAAATTCAAAATCTAATTTTTACGTTTGGAAGAAACTTTTACACCAGTTTGTGAAATGATGTTTTATTTATAAAGGAGCATATTAGATCAAAACTTTGAACTACCAGATCTTTTCTAGCGTCTTCTATTCTGTGGCTTTATATATATAGGGTTTTCCATTAGGGACATAACAACGCTGTATCTTTAAATGGACGCACTCTTAAACTGTTTTAATAACTGTAAGTGTCAGCTGTTAGCAAAAGTCAACACTTTCATCAAGGTTAAGTTCAGGAACCAGCAATACTTGGAAACTATTAAAAATTACTACCGAAATTCTGAGTCGATGGTCGCAACTTTAAGAGTGGTTACTTCAATTTTCGGCCATAATAATCGTCCCACCCGACAGGCTGTGTGTGCTATAATTGATAAATGTGAGTTCAAATTTTCACTGTTGAACGTTCCACTGCCAACGGCGTCGTACCGCTCGAAGCGAAGGAAATATCGCAGCCGTAAGTGCATCAATTCAAAATGAGCCAAATTAGTCGACGCCACGTCGTTCTCAAAAATTGAGCATCGCGCCAACGACACTGTGCCGTATTTTGCAAAAAGATCTTGGCCTATATGATCATAAGATCAAATTGACTCTAGAACTAAAGCCACTTGATTATTGGAAACGAAATGCTTGAAAGCTTGAATTCATAAAATGTAATGCTTGCACTATACCCACAATAGATTTAAACTTAATGTCTCAAATATTTCTGTGTTTTATTAATAGATAACATTGTTCTATCCTTAATGGAAAACCCTTTATTTCCTATTATATTGCTGGCGGATATGACATACAGCGTAGTTTGCGGATCGTCCATACATTTTCACGAACCTCAGAAAATCCGATGTGTCTTGCGCTACAACTTTAATATACAGTACCATCCAAATTGGTAAATAAGGGTTAGAGGATCTAGAAGAGAATAGTCTCCTTCAACGCAAGTGTGGCAGTTGTTCGCTGTTAAAGTTACTCGTTTTGCATACTTACCCAAAATATCATAGCCTAATCGATTGAGTAAGAGGATTCGAAAATTATTTCTGTTATTTTGAACGACAAATTGGATTTGATTTCGCTAGTAAGTGATCAAAATATTTGGCTTGTCTGAAGTCGTTTCCATTATTCGAATTTGTGGTATCTGGGGGCAGGTTCTTGAAGGCAGTGCTAGACCACGCGACAAAAATATTCCACATACACGAATTTCCATGAGCATCTAAACTTGAGGCCAGAACGGATGGCTACATCACTCGCGATAGAGAGAAAATGTAGTGTAGAGAACTTCAGTAGGTTCTGAGAATCAGATGTTCGGATGTCTTTAGTCCCCTCCCTATTTACGTAATGAGACGTTGTTGATGGGCCCTCAACACCATACGTATATCACCTTTTGAGCGTTCGCCAACTCTTTAACTCCTAATATTGCTGCTACTTCGAAATGCTCACTAGTATCTCATCCTGTAATACATATAACCCCACGCATCACAACATCGTGAATACCATTGGTTGAGAAAAACACGGTCGACTTCAACCCCATACAATACTTAGTTCCTGTCTGCACATCAAGCCCAATGATGAATATAAGTGACATTGATTGGTGTAGGTGAAAAAAGCCGATAGCAGTTCACGTTGTGTAGTGGTTAGAGTGCTCGCCGGGTAAGCTGAAGGTCCCTGGTTCGAGTCCCGTCGGTAACAACAAGAATTGTTTCGAGTGATTCTTTAGACAGATCATAAGCCTATTCAATTGAGGTAATTACTGGTTTAAAATCAGAACGTGTGGCAGCTGGGTAGCTGGACACGGCAAAAGCGTGGTACGGATCATATCATGTTCTCGAGCTCCGAAACACTCTATTAAGATAATGAGAAACTCTAACTATCTCTAAACGAAGGTCTCAAAAAGGGCTTTATTGCCAAAGTAAAACAAAAGAAAAAAGCCGATAGATTGTCAATGAAAGTTCTCAATTTTTCCAACATAAATGAAAACTCTTATAACAAAAAACATCTGACAGCAAGCGTACTCGTATGAAACAAGTAACATAAATAAAAACATAACAATTTGTTTTTTTTTTCTTGAAAAGTCGTTGGGCCTTGCTTTGTTGTGTGTTTTTCAAGAAAAGAGAAAATTGGCCTGCGGACATAAAATAAACAAAATCATTGACTATGATAATTTATCTTCAAAGCGGGTCAAGTTTGTGATAATTATCAGAATATTGTCAGTGTTTAATGAGCTATTTCCGAAAAAATATTGTGTAATAGTCTTCCTTACGATAAAACATCGAGGCTGATTGTAGAGCTCATTAGAATTTCGGCAATGATAGGGTTAAATCACAGTCGATGTCTAACAACGAAACAATTCATAGAAATAAACAACAATGTAAACTCGCAGAATTTCACTACGAGACTTTCCACCAATTCGCTGATCATTTCTTCAAGAGAACACTGTTGTGGCGAGATTTTACGTATGCTCCTCTCGATTGGACGATGGTCGATATGCAGTCCTGAATGCATTGTTAGGGGAATTTGAGAAGGTAGTCAACTTAACCCCCACCGGAAAACGTGGTACGAAGGATGCATCCTCGAGCCAAACTGAGATAGGAAACATTACCATGTATTGTACATAGTTCTTGTAAAGTTAGAAAAAGAATAAATTCTAATGTTAATGGTTACAGTAGAGTAAATTTCAATTTCCTCAAGATAGATTAATGCAGCTCAACTTAGATTAGTTAGGCTCGACGAAGTTCACGATACCACTACCGTGTGTGCACGGTTGCTCCACAAGGACATCATCTGTGATCAATAACCACGGAAAGAACGAATCAAAAGGATGCGTGAAAAGCAATCATCTTAGGAACCGACAAATGAGGAAATTCATCGCAGCAACTACAACAAAAATCGTTTGGAGGGAAAAAATTTTGTGAGACACCATTTATGAATGCCAGCGACAAGGACAAGATGCTGTTTGAATGCAAAAGTAATGCTATTTACGTGCTAAATACGAAATTACGCTTATGGGGAATTCGGAGCATCCACTATCAACAATACATTCTGCGAGTAATGAAACAGAGCACCTACTTCACTACGAAACGCACCGCTAAACTACACAAACAATAACTACAGCAATAACCTTTGTAGAAGCTCCTCTGCTACTCTAGTGAATAGCAACCCCATTGCAGAAGCGCCGCACATATCCGTTACGGAAAGGACATCCTCGACGACAACGACGGCGTCAGTATCCACTCGAACTATTCCTAAACGGCTTCACTATAGCCCAAACAAACATAGCGATCATTCACTTCAAAATCATATCCCCAATCCCCATCACCAACATCCTCATTACCTCTCACTCTACTAAACGCAGCAAAAGCAAATTCAATCCGCAAAAGTGGAAAAAGTCGACAAATATAGGAAATATGACTATAACAAACTGCAAAAGGAACAGCTGGATGAGGGGCAAAGCTTGATGATCAACAACACTAACAACACCATCAGCCAGAGTGATTTATGCGAGCGGCTGCTTCAAACTGGTTTTTGTAAATAGTCCACACCGTCGTCAAATGTTGGTGCTTTCACATTTCTGGATGAGCTTTGCCCTGCGGTTGTAAGCGGGGGTGGTGAGGTAGTTACTGCTGCCTTTGCTGCTTCCCATTCCTTTTTCATGTTTTTCATCTCATAGTTGATTCTCTCCTCGACCTGGTAAACCTTTTCCTCGACCTGGTCAACCTTTTCCTCGATGCCTTTAATTTGTTAGTTCAGATACTGAGTTCCGCTTTTATTTCAGTTGACTGTTTCTCCAGCTACTCTGTGATGTCTGCCTTGATTTCGATCGCTTGTTGGTCCAGTTTCGCTGATTGTTCATTTAGCTTCGCTGATTGTTCATCTAGCTTCGCAGTTAGACTGGATGACATCAGCACTAACATTTGCATCAGCGCATTTCCTGGCTCCTTTGACTTTGGTGTTTCCACTTCTCCACCTTCTGCGCCTTTTTCCGCATCTGAGAGCTCACCCGAATCCAGATTCCTGCCTTCCGACTCGATCGCGTCCCGCAAGCGTGCAATCAGTATGGCCTGTGTACCTTGCGTGGCCAGATTTCGTTGTTCCAACTCCTCTTTGAGCTCCGATATGCTCAATTGATTTATTTTTAGATATAAGTTTCCTGGCATTTTTTTTATTGTTTCGGCTATTTTTACACCAGTTTCCACGTTAATTTGCACTATTGTGCACTTTAAAAATGTTTAAACGTTTTGACTTCGTAAATTTTCTTTCTCACTTCTTGACACCAATGTCGCGTGTATGTTTCGCGGCCAATAATTTTAATGTTCCGGGAAAGTGAAAACGCAATGTCTTTTAATTTGAGTTAAAAGAGTTTATTTAATTACAAAAAAAATGCACAATCACTTATTTAACTATTTCACAATTTTCATTTTCGCTATTAAAAGTCTAACACTTGCCATAAATTTCTCATCGCAATTGTCATCTAAAATCACTTCACTATTACTCGATTAATATCGCTTTCCACACACTATCGCCGTTTTTACTATCGCGGTTGAATGAATGATCTCCCATTTATTCAGCTCGCCTTTATATAGGGTCTCCATCCGTTCAATCCATTTCTCGTACATTGGCGAATGTTCTACTGAGAAGTATCTGGTATATTCGAGCAGATGAATGGAGCAGTGACTCACTTCCAAATGTTGATCATGCTTGGTGGGTTCTTGTGGTTTCGAGTAAATTCATTTTGTTGATGTTCTTAATGGTTGTGAAAACAATTGTGACAGTAGCTTGCAGAATTATTTGTACATGTAACAATAACAACAACAACGATAGTAACAACAATAAGAACAATTGAGGACGTAATAAAAGCGCAGGCGACAGTAGCAATCAAAAGTCAAGTATGGACTCGTATAAAGAGGCTGCTGAACTGTTAGGACTTACATGTACACTTTGTGATAATTGTCGTTGCTTAGGTTGTCAGAGTCGCTATTTCGAACGTGATAATTCCGATAGCTACTTAGGGCTATCGTTTTTAGGTGACTGTTACGATGCCTAAGATATCCAGCTCCAAAATACGCAGCACCCGCAAGACTACAATGGATGAGATAACGCCGCTGAATGTCGAAACACATACTCAACAGGAAATCTGGATACCTAGAAAAGAAGAAAAAAGGCGCACAAAGTGTCTTGTCCCAGGGATAAAATATAAAAGTACTACTTCTCTGATAATCCTCAGTGATCCACGCAAAATCCTGGTAATCGCCAGCACTCACATCGCACCAAACATAAACAGACAACATTACGTCTGTACTTGGAAATGTCAAATGTCCGTCACAGTGACAATTATGAAAAAATATCTTCGACTCCGAATTTCGGAAACACCAGTTAAAGTGTGGTGGAAATTGCGATGGAATTGCCCGATCGCACGAACCGGGTTACAGTTTCTGTAAGAAAAGGAGAACTATAAGATTCACTCCGGAATTAGCGATGCTCCGTTGTAAACGAATTGATAAAACGTCGCGGCACAAAATAAAAGACCTCTTTTTGTGATCAAAACGTGTAGTGGGAAGGCAGATAGAAAAGTGTTTGCGAAAGTTTTAAAGAAATCGGAAGTAAAAAAAGGAGGAAAAAAGGAGAGAATACGAAACAGAATTAAGTGAAATTGTTGTCGGCGTTAATTACCACCGGGAGAAGGATATCTCCCATCAATTGGCCATTGCTCGAGTCAGCTCAGGATCTTTTTCGCCGTGCAGTCGACGATGGGAATCCTTCCAAGAGCCCTCCTTAGTAGCTAAGCTAGGTGACGAGGTTAGTCACAAAAAAATTGTTGAGATTTGTTTTTGTTGATAAACCTTAGTTCATTGATTATTTTGTTGATTAACTTTTTTTCTACTAAGTTCACTTGGAAAAATTTAGAAATTGTTCTTTTCGGGAAGTGTAAAGGGTTGGTTCGAGGAAATATCGCGCGTGGATTTTCGTCAGTGTGGTTGATTTTTTTTTCCGGTAGTGTTTGAGTGGTTTCGCGTTGGTTGGAGGAGGTATGCCCTCCCCGAGTAGTGATATTTTTGTGCAAGGTGTGTTCGTTTAACGAGCTTCGGCAAACCGCCTCACTCACTGGGCGGTCAAGTGTGGGGCCTACGCCAAAATAGTGAATTGGCGCCCTCGCCCGTCTACGGCGAGCAAAGTCGGGACCGCAGGGCCCCCGTTGCTGGAGCACCCCAGTGGTTAGGGGTGACAGCATTTCTAACACGACATCACTGTGAATGAGACTGGCTGATTTATGGTGGATGAACAGCAGCACGCAAACCAGGCGTTATACTTCCTACATTAAAATGACAATTCGTGGAGGTTATCAGAATATTCTCCCTGCGTCACTAATAATTGCTTCGCTTTCCAAATATTCCTACATCACAAATAAAAGGAATTTCTTTCAGTAAGCCCTCCACAAATTACTTCGAGTTGAAGAAAACAATAGACTAGTTGTTAGATGCTTTTACGAGCTTAGCGCACTTAGAAACATGAAACTCAGATAAAATTGCACTCGCGCATTTCCTTATAGTTAAAAATCGATCATACACTTAAAACAAAGAATTCTTTAAGTGCGATTGAATCTTTTCCTTTTCAGAAATCAGACACGATGCTTTTCTTTGAGCTGAGATGAGGAAAAAGTTGGGATAAGTCGCATTATAGCTTGATGAGAATTCAATTCGCAATGGTGCTAACAGTTTGGCGCCGTTGTTCTTGTATTGATCTAAGGTGTTGACCGTAAATTGGGCGTGTGAATCTGCATGAAAGTATGTAAATGGTTTCTTTCTTTAAATCGAAGTCAGTTGCTGGAAAATAGAAACCGCTTCGTGAAATACCCGTACACCATCGTGAACCCACCCAACCATTAACAAGCAATAACCGAACTGCCGCTTTCCCATAGATTTTATGCCACTGAATGACCGGTTCCTCTTAGCAGTCACAACAATAATGGGCGAAGTCAGATGCTTCAGCTTGTTGCCGGCTTCAAACAGGTAAATCTAGTTTTCTTATACAATAAGGACGGGACGTGGAGAGGAAGAGCAAGACGCATGAGTCCTGGAAATTCTCAAGACAATCATTCATCTATCGATAGCTCAAAGGGAAGGATCTCGTATGGGAGATTTGGTAATGCGTTCTTCGTCTCAGAATGAAAATGGTCAGAGGACGCATATCACATATATGTTACTCTTGCTCACTCGGCGACGGCTAACAATGAAATGGACTCAGTGATACACATACTTTGAAAAATTTTTATCATATACAAAGTGAGCATGGGTCCAATGTTGGACCATGTAGACCTCAGATAAGGTTCAGCTAACCTGAATGTTGAAATAGGTTGCAATCCTGTTTACAACTATGTCTGACCTGGCCCATTGGATCGGATAGATTCTCAGTGAGGTGCGGACGGGCATATTTATACATCTATTGCATAGTTCTTATCTGGACCTTTGCCGCCAGCGGAAGTCGCCTTCAATCGTAACGGTTCTGGGACCTCCTTCAACAATTGGGAACTCCAAGGAGGGAGCTGCTGTCTTTCTATCATTTCCTCGGTTTCCAAGTTGGGCCATTGTCCTGCGCTCTACCTTTCAACGCTCTTCCACATGTTCTGCCTATTGCAGCTGGCGTACCCTTACGGATATGGATACAGGTGGGTTGCGATGAAAATTATATAACGCCTTGCTATAACGAAGCCCCCACTTTGCTTTATGTTTTGGTGGACCATATACAATCTAAAGCAATACTATGCTCAGAGATGAATAGCGTGGTCTCAACCATTCTCGCATTGGTAAGCCCATCAATGCAAATTCCGTGAGACATGTCAAATATCTTCAAGAATAGTAATCTTATCTTCTCTCTTATTCACTCATACATTCTGTAATTTCATAACTTAGGTAGTGTCTGCCACAATGCTCGCATACGTTTTTTTCTGAAGGTCGATAAACATGAGCATGTTATTTGAAGTAATAAAAACTTGTAGATAAGTTCGCTGTATGTACAATATTTTTCAATTACCTCAGCATGTACTGCTCATTCAAAAAGCGGATATGTACATTACATTTCTACACACTTGACTCCTTGTCAGGTATCAAAAAGAGCTCTCCACTCTCTATTTCTCCGACCCTATCCTTTTACATTCAGGAATGAATATTCAGGAACAACAATCTACAACTCTTGACATGGCTTAAAACTTTTCTGCTTTGCTTTTCACGCGCTCTACGTTGTAAAAGAGGAATGCATCGTATTTGCCTCCTAGAATGCCCCCATAAAAAGTAACACGTTCGCTAAAAGCTCGTTAATACAAAGATATATGCTGGTGTGACTAAAATCTAAACGAATTTTCTCCAAACATGTTTCGCTTCTCTGAAAAAATTATGATGGCATGAATTGTAGACTCCTTTTCAGCACTATCTCTTTCCTCGCTGTGGTAAAATAAAAAGGATAAATGTGAAGTATGATGTGTGATGTGGTGAGTAATGTGTCCAAAACATAGACCTGAAAGTAGCGGGAAATAACGTTGACATAATTCAGCACTTACAAGCAAAACAAATGCTAGGTAAAAAGGAAAAAAGTTAAAAATCTGCGGAAACCCTCTAAAAGCTCATCCACTTCTTGTTTGGATTGTAAAGAGGGAAAAATGTAAAGTGGCTCTGCAAAGAGGTAAGTCATATATGCTATCTCGGATAAGCTGGTATACAAAGTTCTGTAGAGTTTTCCTGTTAATACACGACACAGTTGTGTTAGCTCATAAAATTTCATTGGCTCCAGAGACGTGTAAGTCCTTTTTTCGTAGTGAAAATTTTTTCAAATGAGAAAGTGTGGGTAGAGACGATGGTACAGTGAACGCAATGAAAGAATGTTCACAGAATTCCTTTTCGCGACTTTTGTGCCTAGTACTAGGTAATCTAGGCTGACGATACTGAAATTTGAATACATTCGTTTTATTCCTCACTGGAGATAGTAGAGAGTCCATGCCTAAATATACCTGCACTTTTTCAAATGACGATCACATTTTCTTTTTAATTTTCAAAAGTATACCTGATTTCACTTTTGATGTGACTAAGTTTATACTTGAGTAAATCATGTAATTTACAGTCAGTTTCGTAATTTTCATCGAAATTAAGCTAAGACTGAAACTGACAGCTCCTATTCCCAAATGACCTATAATCATGTTATCTGTATCAAATCGCTTACAAATCACATTAAACCGAGCTAAAACACATTCAACGCATGTGTTCTTGGTAAAATTTGCCAAATTTGTATGAAAATGTTGACATTCGGCAAAATAAATTTGAGGTTTTAGCAGTTTTAAAGGAGCGAATGTGACATAACTGTCATACAAAATCATACCTACTTGTTGTGAACACTTTTCAATGATTTGAAAATTACGTTCACCAAATAAAAAAAATCGGGCTGGTGTGAACGTAGTGTGGCGACTCAAAACGTCCCAACGTCAGCGCACGTTTCATGGCGCAAACAGACCCTCATCCCATAAGTAATCTTCGCCTGCCAACCGATTCCGTTTATCAGCCGCGCAAGCAATTCCCTAGGTAAAAAAGGGGAATTAGCTTGAGCCACTCTTCTCGCTTCTCACAAATTAACACATATGAGAGAGCCTAGGGAAACTCCATTACTGGTTCGTAGACATCATTGTTATCACCACAGGCCAGAGCAGCAACACCATCATCGTCATCATCGACATTTTCACCAACATCAACGCCAACGTCATCAGCGTTATCATCGACATCATCACTAACAATCGCATCATCAACAACGACGACAACATCATTCATCATCTTCAGCGTCGTAGCTGCCTACCTCGTCGTAAACAAAAGGGAGTAATAAATTCTGTCATTTTCAAAGAGTAAAAGTTAAATTTAGAGTAAAAGCTAAAACCAAAAATTTTTACTTCCAGAGTAGTATTAACAACTTTATTTTGATGTAGTTTAAGGGTGTTCATGATAAGAAAAGCTGCTAAGATCTAGCCCAGAAGAAACTTTAGGTGTTAGCTGGAAATAGTCACTTTTACTATTCTAGTGTTACTTCTAGAATTTGAATCATAATTATTAACGTCCTGAATTTGTCTAAATTTAAACTGTATGCATTTAAAAATTGGAAACCTTCAGTTGGTGCCTTCAGTTGTAAACCTTCAGTTGGTACTGAGACCATTGACAGGATGCGTCTACTACTCGTTCAAATATAAAACAATTCACGGTCTGTAAAGGCATTCAATGGTGTTCATTTCACCAGAGGTTACTCAGAAGAGAACAGGAAACAGAAAGACCCACGCACTTAAAATTTAGCACTATTCGTGTACACCGTCCGTTCAAATAACTGAAGAGGAACCAGCCAGACGAACGATTACACAAACCGTGCATCACAGAATCAAAGCTGAAAATCCTACGGTGCATAATCAGGTTATCTGATTGAATTTAACAGTGATACTACAAAATTTCCTTGCCGAAAAAATAATTCACCATTCGATGTCAATAGGAAGGGATTTTGTTGACATTGGAAGCCCTTGCTTTCCCGCCTAGTCGCAGAATAATTTATCTTTTTGAACCTGACTAGGTTTACGCTGAGACTTATCTGGTAGATACAAACGTTTTTTTACAGAGATGAGTTTTATGTGATTTGATCAGATGTTGTGGAGCACCACAATTTAAAGTCAGATAAAATGTTGAACAAAGGAGTTTTCATGGCATCCAGCAATTCACAGTCGAGTCTTGTCGATGAATAAGAGAGAATCCGATGCAACCGTGAGTTGAATGAAATTTTTGGATGAACCGAAGGTCTCTTGTAAGATTGTGGAAGCTGCAATGTGAATCGTATGGACGAACAACGGATATCCAGAAAGGTGTTCGTCGGGAAAACTGAAGGGAGGAGACCGGTAGGGAAGCTGAAGAAACGCTGGACTAACTCGGTCGACGAAGACAGTTTTTCGCTGCTCGGATTTCAAAATTGGAGGACGCGGTCATACACCGAGACAGTTGAAGCCACTTGTTGTAGGAAGCGAAGTCCTGAGAGGGGCTGTAGTGCTACGAAGAAGAAGATTACCCTGCCGCGTGGATTATTATAGTATCCACTATGTTACCAATAAGGAAATTTAAGTTTTTCATGAATATCTAGTACTCTGATTTACATGATAATAGTAAAAGCCTGTTTATTTTGAATACTGAATCGACAAGTTTGCAATTCTTTCCGCAACTGCTTTCTTTCTTTGAATATCTTTTGGTTGACTTATAAGCATTAGAATCAGTGCGGAAATACCCGCCTTCATATGCTTTAATTACATAACTATCATCACTCCTACTTTAAGCAGACATCTTAATGTGCAAGCAGAAAATGTTAGAGATGTATCGTATACCGTGAAAATGCCCAAGCTTTTCAGATGATGAGATATGATCTTTTTGTGGTTGGGAGATGTAAGCTATTTACGCCCTGAATGTGGGATCCCAAGTGTAGCAAGTACTATGGACTATCCACTAAACACCTCCCCTGTTTAGCACATTGTTCGGGCTAGGCCTCATTTTTTTTTGTCTAGATGCATCTTTGGGATCCGGAATTCTCCTTTCTCGCGAGAGGGAAGGGAGGGAAAGGGATCAATTAAAAAAAATATCCCTTGCTCTAGGTTTCTATTGACGCCAAAGTTTGCTCTTTAAATCCTCTATGATAGCCCGCATATAATCTGCTACGTGGTCTCATTTGTCAAAGGATGTAGGCATCTTTCCTATTATTATCTCAGGGCAAAGTGCTTCACCTTCATTAAAGAGGTTACCACTCAATATCTCCCATTTTTAAGGGCAAAAAAAATATATGACAGGCATCACCTACCTCTCCTACGCTAAACAGCAGTCGGGAGACCTTGACATATTAATCTTGTGCAGGTAAGATCGAAAATATCCATGCTCTTTCAAGAGCTGGATCAAGTAGAAGTTAAACTCACCACATCTTCAGTTGAATCATTATCCCAAGTCAGGGGTTTCATGCACAGTCAATCATCCCTTTGTGTCACTCTCTCAAGAGATTGCATTGCCTCTTCTTCATTACGACTACCTTGTTGTTCCCTTCGCTTCTACATAGGTAAATATTTATATGCTTTCTCGTAAAGAAGGCAAAAGTGTATCACCTCTGTTATCACAAACACTGCCGACCTGAAGGCTGTTGATCTAAATTTCTGATCCATGAAGTAGTGCAGACTGCACAGCGCTCATCAACAATCTTCTTCTTGATGAAAAAAATCCTCCTATATCGGCCAATAAATTTGTGTCATTATCCTCCTTGCTTCTTCATCAGTTATTGCTAAAATTTGCTTGGAAAAGTTTATCTATAAGTCCATAAATATGTTCATGTATTTCACTACTGGCTTTGCTTCTGCCAGTATTTCTCCCATCTAAATAGTCCTGACTCTGGGAATTCTTTTCTTTATTACGAGATGACTTTGGTTTTTTTCGGTACAAGGCTGAAGCCGGGAGTGGACATCTAGTCCTTGGATTTTCGCATTAGCATACCCAACCTATTTTGGACATGTTTGACCTCGCGTACAGCCACTGATACTAGAACATCATCTGCACAGCTGCGATCAAGCGTAACTCACCTGGGAGCTTCAGCGTCAAGTGCTCATAATTCAGGATGTTTCACTCGTCAGGACCAAGGATAGAGCCCTGAGCTACACATCTTCTAATTTACTTCCTCTGCCGACCTCCCTTCGTGTTAAAGAGCGGACAATGATCCTTCAGCTGGAACCTCAAAATCCACATCAGATATTTTGGTACTTGGAAAGACTTTATAGGGCTGCTGAATATCCGCCTATCTAGCGGAGCTAAAAGCATTTCTGACGTCTAGAGTGACCAAAAAGAAAACCCGTTGAGTCGAACTGCTACTGGCTCCTGGGCGCTGGAAGGCACTCACCACTTCTCCAAAAGTGTCAATGATGGAACAATTTGCTCTAAAGCCATACTGTCCTGCCAGCGTGTCTTTCCCTGATAAGTTTTTTTAAGCACTTTCCCGGCCGTGTCTAGCATACACATATGGCGGTATGCAAAAGGGGACTCGGGATTCCCTTCCTTCTTACTGGTTAGCATGAGCCTCGTAGCTTTCCAGCACTCTGATAATATTTCTTCACGCCGGCAAGCGAAGATAAAATATGGTTGAGGATAAACCCAGTGAAGTTCGGAAAAATTTCAGCAAATTGGATATTTCTGCGATAGGGCCGGCCACCTTTTTTGGTTCACACATCCACAAGCGCTCATTCACAAATCTTGACTCCGAAAGTACCTTATGAACAATATAAAATTATATGAGAGATTAATCTATGAACGCATAAGCCGAAGGTCCCAGGTTCAAATCCCGTTGCGAGCAACGTGATTTACTGCAGGGGATTTTTCGGACAGATTTTGAGTGTTCACTCAGTGGTGATATGTACTGATTTAAGCAGATCATATCATAGCTGAGCAGGCACAAGTGAGCATGGTACTGACCAAACCAACTTCCGAAAAAATCAATACGGTCAAAAAAATGAGATACTCTAACTACCTCTAAGCGAAGGTCCGAGAGGGGCTGTAGTGCTACAAAGAAGAAGATAATGTAATCTTTGCGAGAAAAGGCAGTGTGGTGGAATAAACATAGCCTCTGATTGAAAGAGCACGTTATATTACAGTGAACTTGCACCTTCCCGGAATTCTGATTTGACCTTACTTAGCATTACTTGATTATAAAGAAAAACCAAGAAAATAATGTAGTTTAGTACATTTTTGGAATTTGAGTCAACACCATATAAAATTTTATTCAAATCTACGAGATATATAGCTATTCTATATACAAGGGCTATCCAAAAAACAGTAGACGTTTTGGTTTGGCGCGGCAGTGGGCGAGAATAGGGTCCATCTCTGCGTCAGAGTATTCCTACACTCACTACAAAATCTACCACGGTAGCTTGCGCATCATGCCTACCTTGCTTTGTGTACAGTCGAGTGTTAGAGTGAGCACTGCAGTTGAAAAACCTGCCAGCTATGATTCGTGAGCTGTGATAAGGTTTTCGCTGGCGAAAAATTAAGAAGCGCAAAACGAAATTCGACATCGAAATGCTCCAGACGGCATCGGTGGTTAAAAATTTCACGGAGACCCTCGACAACCAGCCAGCTCCCATTCTGTCATATACAACATTGAAAACAAGCAACGAGCTATGGGTAGAAGTGAAAGCAGCGATTAAGACCGTGGCAAAACAGACGATCGAACAACAAGCCCGGCGCAAAAGAAATGATTGGTTTGATGATGAATGCCAGAATGCGTTAGATAAAAAGAATCAGACGTACAAGCAAGATTTAGGTAGGAAGACCAGGACAAAGAGAGAACATTATGAAAATCTCTGAAGAGTAGTGAACAAGATAGTTAGAATTAAGAAAAGAAAATACTATGACGACCAATTAATAAGTAGCGATGCAAGTCTAAGGAACAACAACGCAATACAAGCACATAAAGTAGTGAAAATCTTGAAACAAGATTATCAGCCCAAGACCATACTCTGCCGTGATGACATCGCCAACATCATCGTTGATGAAAACAAGATATTAAGAAAAGGTGGGCGACTTGTTAGGGGATAGTTAAGCGCGGGGCTCCCCAAAAGAAGCCAGTAGGTCCCCACTTATTATACAACATAACAGTCCATCTCAACAAAATTACACTACCAACTTGAGGGTGGGAACATCAAAATAGCTCCAAGGCCTGTCAAAGTTTTAATAGGGCACATTGCGTTCAAATACGTCCACAGACTTTTTGGATTCGCTCGTCAGGGTCCATGTTCCACTTCCATAAACAGCTCAGGTTTGACTAGTGTTTTGTAAATGCGGAGCTTATTTTGCCTGTGCGCAACTCTTGACCTTGGAATGGAAAGCAGTTTATGCAGCACCCAATCTCGTTCAAAACTATCCAAACTTTCAAGGTTAGAGTCTCCTACGGAAAAAGTTTGTCGGACTGAAATTTTCTTCCTCGTTTGATTCATGAATTTAATTTTAATTTTATTAAATCGTCGGCCAATTCGGTTTGCTTCAGATTCTAGGCTCAAACAGCTTACACAATTGGAAGCATATGCTGATCATATCAATATTATGGCATATTCAGTCTTAGATGCCAAAGGAGCAGTTCTGAGCCTAATTTCTGAAGCAAACTAAATTGGCCTACGAGTCAGTGAAACCAAAACTAAATTCATGACTTAAACGGGGAAAAAACTTCTATTCGACAAACCTTGACCGTAGAAAACTATAACCTTGAAAATTTGAATAACTTTGAACACGATTGGATGCCGCATAAACGCCGCAAATAAAGCCTACAGTCCGTACTACTACTTGAGCATTCATGGACCCGAGGTTTCAGCTAGTTTTTCCTGATGACGTGTTCCAGCGCAATTTTAAAGAGCATTGGGGCAAGTCCAACTCCTTATTTTAAGCTTGATTCCACCATAAAGCTGCCCGTTAGTTAACCGTTTACAATGACCTGGGACTCTGTCTTTAGCATCGTGACCTTGACTATACAGGCTAATATGTTAGGACGCCAAAATCAAGCATTACTTTGTGCAGTGTATTTCTGTCGACACTGTCATATGTTGGCTTGAAATTTACACAGAGAAGGTGCACATCGATGTTATATTCCCCGCACTTGCTTTGCTGAGAATATTCAGTCTGCTGTTGTCCACCCTGAAAGCCTCCCTAATACTCTCCTATAATCCTTTCATAGTACGGCTTTCATTGTCTTTCTGTGATTTTATAAAGTACTTTATAAGACGCGCAAAGTAGAGCGATGCCTCTATAATTTTCACACCTAAATTTTTCTCCCTTTTTGTATAGGGGATATTCTGTATAATACTTTTCCACTAGCCCTCTGGTAGCTGCTGCACTGACCATATTCTACATATCAACCAATGCAGCAAGTTATTTAGATGGAGACCCCTGCTCTAGAGCAGTTCTGCTGGTATTCTATCTATTCTAGGAGCCTTATTTTTCCGGAGTTCTTGTACTGCTGCCTGTACTTTGTCTCTAGTTAGTGGCGGGACTAGGACCTTTGCTTCTGAAATGTTCACATTTGCAGCCGTTTTTGGGGACGCAGTGAATAGCTTCTGGAAATATTGCAGCCATCTGTTTTCAATTTCGACTGGTTTGCCTATGATTGTCTTCTTCCCACTTTTGCAAAGTTTGAAGCCGTCTCTTAGTTGTTTGATACAGGCGTACGCCAATCTGACTTCATGTCATGTTTTCGTTTCTCAATCAGATCTTTGTGTTGATGGTCAGTTGTTTCTTTCTTTGGCACATTTTTTTAAGCTTGACGTCGAAAGCTTTTATATTTTCCTTTTTTGGCCCGAGTTAATTGCTGGATGTGTTCTTTGTGCGCTTAGTTCCTATTTTTAATCGCCTCCTGGCATTCTTCGCCGTACTAGTCGTTCCTTCTTTTCTTTGGCTGTTCCTTCTGTTACCGCATCTCTTACTGTCTTCCACATGGTTTTGATGTCATCATTGCTTTCTCCCGCCTGCGCGGATATGTTGATGCGGCTTGTCAGCGTTGACAGGTATGTGGATATTACTCAGCTATCATTTAGCTTGTGTATCTGGTACTTTGGAGTAACTTATGCTCCTTGTTTACGGCTCTTAAAGATGTGGCACCGGAAATTGACCCTTATAATGTAGTTGTCCGAATCAAAGACAACGCTGCGGAATGAGCGCATGTCGAGAATGCTGGTGGCGGCTCGTTTTTCTATAAGAACACGGTCGATATGTTTGGATATGCAACTGCCTGGGGATGCCCACGTTCTCTTATGGATGTCTCGATGTGGAAAGCGTGTGGAACTCTCTGTGGAGCTCCTACTAGTAGCAAAGTCTATCAGCCATTGTCGGTTGTCGCTGGTCTCTGCATCGTTTCTTGGCCGAATTTTGCATCAAAGCCACCCAGAACAATTTAAATGTCATTTGACGACCATGAATCGACAGTGCGCTCCAGTAATTGAATTTTCTAAATATTGTCAGGGGTGGACCTTGGGAACAGGATAATTAAAGAGGGCAAAACAATTAAAAAACGCGCACCATTTGTTAATAATCAATTTATTGTGTTCAAAATACAATGACTCGGTTGATGGTTCAGATGCGATTAACTCTTTTCGATTTCTTCCGTGGCCGGTGCTCTTCAATTGGTGTTGCCATGACACTCGACCATCCTGACATTGAATCGTCTCAATTCATTACTTCGTGTCTGAATCCGCAGCATCATCGTAAAAATCGAGGTCAACGATCCACGGTTTCAAAGTTTCGCTCGTATACACTGAACAGAATTTCCGTTCGATGAGACGTGTGATTCCCACGTCCTCGACGAGATATCTGTCGTTTCGTAAAACTCTCGAAATGATGTTGGGCCGACGATATTTGGGCTCTAACTTTCGAGATTCTTCCGTAGCAGCAGGTACGTTCCCTAGAACGATGAGATCTCCTTCCTTGGAGATAAAAGGGTTCTTGTGTTTCGCGTTGAACCTTAATCTCCATTTCTCTCGTTCGGTGCTAATTCGCTCTGCAGCGAATTGTCTTCGGTTAAGGATATCGCATTCCGTTGGATCAGCAGTCACCGCATCTGATTTTAGAGCCATAACTAGTCAATTTGTGAAGATGTCTCGAAGGCGATAATCGAATATCGACTCGATCGGACGAAACTGAATCACAGTGTGACATTGTGAATTCAGAGACCACTGAAGACTGCACAATTGTAAATCCCAATCCTCATGATCAGTTGGTTTAGTTCTTAGAAATGATAAGATAGACTGATTTGCACGTTCGATATGGCCATTTGCTTGAGGTGTTCTGACGGCAACCTTAATACGTATAATCTCATTAGATGCGCAAAATTCAGTAAATCCCCGTGATGTAAAAGCCTCAATCGCTAATTATACGCTTAGTTAGACCGAAGTACAACGTCAGATCCCTGGATGCGTCGATGACTGGCTTTGATTTCGTAGTTTTGACAGCTCTCAAAATAAAGTACTTACTGACCGAATCAGATATTCCAATGATGTGCAAATTACCTCGACAACTGCGTGATCAACGTGTAACGCCCAGAATAGAATAGGTGTCACCTCATCCGAATAGAGCTGACTCCCCAGTTTGCCTGCGATTTCTTTATTATACGAGTAGCAGCACTCTAAGCTTGCTGCGATGTACAACTTGATGTATTTTCGGAGTTGTTGAACCAAAAATCTCACCGGACTCAATTTATGGTCTTCTCAAGACCTAAGTGGCCCATGTCATCGTGGTACGTGCGGATGATTTTGCACCCGACTGCAGACGGAACGACGAATTTGAGGTCTTGGTCGATCTTACGATAAAACCGACGAAGCTGATAATCTGACTTGATCTGTTTGGATTGAGCGGACTCAATCTCACCTCTCAGAACTTTGATTAATTCCTTCAACTTCACGTCTTGTCGTTATAGGAGCACAAGCCAGTCTTCGTTATTGGTTCCACTCGCAATATGTTCTCCAATGCTATCTCTGGCTCGTTCGGTGGTTCGTTTTGAGTCCTGCTTAGAGCATCTGCGTAAATTATGCGTTCAGCTGATCGATGTATGATGCGGAAATCGTACTCCTGCAGCTTCAGAAACCATCGACCGATGTCCGGTAGCAATGGCTTCTTGAGGTGCTAATCGCGGCACAATCGGTCATTATCTCGAAATGCTTACCGAGGAAATAAATGCGGAATCTTTCTAACGACTCGACGATAGCCAAAACTTGAACCTCATGACTATGGTATCTGCTTTCGGATTCGCTACACTGGCGGCTGTAGTAGAAAACCGGTCTGAAATTGCCACCGTCGTCTCGTTGCATGAGGATATCAGCAAGACCCAGTGTGCTCATTTCAGTCTGAACTTGATGATCCTTCGTACGCACTGAGCACTGGATCGCAGCAAAGTGCTGATTTCAATTTTTCGAATGCGTCTCGTTGTTCGGTCGACCACCAAAATTGTGAATTGTTCTTCTGCTGCACCAAAAGTGTAAGCGGCCTCGATATTAGACGATAATCGCGAATGAATTTGCAGAAAAACCCACTCAATTCCAGAAATCTTCAAACTTCTGTAATGTTGGTTGGTTGCGCAAACTCTCGACTTGCATTAGTCTTTTCAGCTCCTGGTTTTATACCGTCCTCTTCAGCTCGATGACCCAAAAACGTCATTTGTTTAGATAAAAAACGTACACTTAGAGGGTCGAAGCGTCATACCAGCATCTCGAAGTATAACCAGAAATTCACGGCGATGGTTTTGGTGGGCAGAATTACTTCATCTACGTAGCTAACTGCTTGATTTCCCATTTGTCGTACCAACTTTATAGTGATCTCATGAAAATAACTCGGTGCATTGCATAGGCCGAATGGCATCCGGTTAAATTCGTATTAGCCTACATGCATGACAAACGCAGTGTATTTCCTGCACTCTTCCCCCATGGTATTAGATAATAGCCGGATATTAAATCGAGAGACGTATTAAAATGAATTACCAGCGATCGATGATAGCTGCTCCTCAACAGTTGGCATGAGAAACGGACGCTTTTCAGTAATAGTATTGAGCTCACGGAAATCAACACAGAGACGGTCCTCACCATTTTGTCTGCGAACGAGGACAATTGGTGAAAAATATTCTGATGATGATGGACGTACAAGGTGTGAAAGTTATGTGTAATGAGAATGGTTCCATGAAAACCGTATACTTAAATTTTTTTCCCTTCAAAGTAGTCCCCTTGGGTAGCTATACAATGATTCCAGCGCGTTTTCTATGCTTTGTAACATGTTTGGAACGCTTCGACTGAGATGTCCGTGAGTATCCTCGTCACGGCCACCTGGATGTCCGTAATCAACTCAAAATGGGTTCCTTTGACCACCAATTTTGTTTTAGGGAACACAAAAAAGGCACAGAGTGACATATTGGGCGAATAAGGCGGCTGTGGCAGCATGGCGATCCCTTTAGAGGCCAAATGCTGGGGCACGCTGAGGGTGGTGTGACCCGGCGCGTTGAAGATGAGCGATGTCTTGGCGCACCCCGTTGACTCGTTTTCTCAATCTTTCGAGTACTTGGCGATAGTAGACTTGATTTAAAGTGTAAAACGCCGATCTTCACGGATTAGGGCGCGCACACGCTGCGCATTTGCGTCAGTCCGCACCTCGACTGGTCTCCCGCTCCGCACCTCGTCTTTCACGCTTTCACGTCACTCTTAAAACTCTTTATGCCATCAAAACACCTGGGCACGACTAAGAGCACTATCACCACGCACCTTTACAATTTTAGCGTACATTTCCGAAGTCGTTTCACCCAATCTTGCGCAAAATTTTATTGCGACGCGTTGCTCTTGATTTCGTTTCTCCATTTTCGTGACGAGCGCCACTAGCTAACGTCTCCTCAACACGATACAGCAAGCAAACTAAACAAGCTAGTGCGATGGTAAATATATCAATGAAGAGGGGAAGGATGCCGAGGAAGGGCAATAAAATCAGTCTCACTACTTAATTGTCAGTTCGTATGATATCGTTTTCGAGCAGTTCGTTTACTCTTTCTTGAACGCGCTCACGCTTTACAAACGGCATCCGGTATGGCTGGTGTCAGACAGGTTTTAAGGTCGCTAACCTTATCGTCATCGTTACCGAGTTGCATTGGCGAAACTGAGCAAGCGATCAAAGAAGCATTCTCTATGTTCAGTGATGAGCTGATACAGTTGGTCCTTTTCTAATGTTAGCGTTGACTCAAAAGTTGGAGCATTCTGGAAAGCGTTTTCTAATCGACAAGCTCCTGTTCAATGATAAATCGCTTGCCCGATGTGCCGAGTAGATCTGACCCCAATAAAAGTGGCTCCGAGATCAAGTCGTCATCCACCGGAAAAATCTTCGCACTTAGGTTCTTATCATCCAACTGAATTTCGGCCTCAAGTATCTGGTCGCACGTGACTAAAGCTCCTCCAAATCCTGGTAGGATGATCGGTGAACACTGCTCCAGGCCTCCCATCGACATTGCGTTCGTCGAATGAGTGTTCTTTCGCTGCTGGGGTCAATGAAGGATTAAATTTTGTTTCGTTGAGAAGAACCTCCTTGACAAGCGGATTAATTCTTTCTGTTGAATTTATGCGGCGAACATTACTGGCGGCGGTCGCAGTTTCATTTTCCGGACATTGGTTGGTCGTATGTGATGTTCGTTGGCACTTCTAGCCTCTTTGTTTCCGTTGCGGTTTTGGCCAGTTCAGAGAAATATGCCCCACCTCAAAAGTATTATACATCGGATTCGACGGGATTCCGAATTGCTCGAAATCGACTGTGCTCGCGCATTTGATGACATAATACCTCTCTGTATTGGTGGTTGTGGTCCAAAATTTCGTCTCGACTCCATTCGTGGCTCCAAAATTCGAACGGAATTCGTTTTGAAATTCTTCATCATGGCAAAAAGATCGTTGATGGTGTCGAAACTTGAACTCACGATCGCATTTTGTAAAGATGGATGCAGTAGCCCATTCCTTATATACCGCATTATAGCGTGATCGCTCAAGTTACCTCGCCTTCCTAATGCTCGCATAGTATAGAAGTAACTTTGTGTTGTCTCGCTCGGCTCCATGGTGCAATTCATCATTTTTATGTGAACCATTCAGGGATAGGGAAATGTCACCTCAATGATTCGGCCAGCTCAAGCCAGCTTCCAGGAACCCGCGCGAAACCATCACTCCAAATTTTAGCAGGCCCCTTTAGGGAGGCTTGCACGGCGAACACCAAAACTCTATCATTCCACTGATCAACGAGCTGCGCTGCTGACATGCCAAATTCGGACGACGGGTCGAAGTCTGATAAAATATCTATCACATCTCGGATGTTATGAAAATGTGCCCGCACTAAATTAGCCATTCTTTCGCATGCGTCAACTCCAAATGTCACTGCCGGCGGCGTCTCACCCGATTTTATGGCGTTAGTGAGTGGTTGTGTCGGCTCCTGCACTACGATCGGTTGAGTGTTAATCTATTCGGTTGTTGACGACGTCGCCAACTTTCCCCTAATAGGTAACGCGGTGTCGACAGCTGATATTAACTCGATCAATCGCTTCATTTCATCACGTAACTTGTGCACATCATCTTCACCCGAACATTCTGACATTTTACCGTCCGTTTCGATTTGGTTATTGGCCAGAATTTCACAGAGTCTTTGTGCTAACTCGGCTTTGTTCTCCTGCGTAGAGGCGTTCTGTAGTCCAAGCTCAAGTTTTAGTCGTTCCTAGTTTAGCGTATTGACATTTTTGACCGGCACCGTGTTGCGTTCCGTCTCCCTCGCATACGGACCGAAGCGGAAATCGAACCACTATTACAATTATGTATAGCCACTGGCATATATATGGCGCACGTTTCTCCTTTCGTATCTTTTGCGTATGTATATCGCAGGTTTCTTTTTTTCGCAGATAAACCGTAGGAGAATCAAACACGAATCGCGAGGAGAACGACAAAGTGGCTTTCGACGGCGTCTGCTCATTCGACGTGCACGATTCGAATTTTTACTTGTAATCCGCACTAAACCATCCTTGTATCCCACTTCTGATTTTGTCAGGGGTGGACCTTGGGAACAGGATAATTATAGAGAGAAAAACAATTAGCTAACGCGCACCGTTTGTTAATAATCAATTTAATGTGTTCAAAATACAATGACTCGGTTGATGGTTCGGATGCGACTAACTCTTCTCAATTTCTTCCGTGGCCGGTGCTCGTCACTTGGTGTTGCCATGACAATATGCTTCTGAATTATATGCTCTCCATGAAGTGATTCGCGTTGGGCAACCACTCAGCTCAAAAGCATACGGAAACACCTTGATAATCTGGTCTACATGAGTCACAGGTTTTTCGATTTTAGTAGTCAAAGTTTATTTTTTGTGATAAATATATAGATTTCCTAATCAAACATAAATCTTTCATGTTTCTGAGTATAATATTTTCATTGGGAAGGATGTAATCATCGTCAATAAAACACCATCAAAAATGCATCAAAACACGAACAGCGCGGAACTTTTCACCAAAACCCACACGTACCCACGAAAGCTGTTTAAAATGACCATATTTTAAAGGTAATAACTGGATTGCATAAAATGTAGATTCCCTGATTATGAAACATTTTTCAAATAAAATTCATTTCATATAAAAGCGCTTCCTCTGTACACATGAAAAAACCGTTCGACCTTAATGGAAACAAATAAGGCCATTCCACCTCATCCTCCAAAGTCAAACCAACAGGCAGACAGATACTTGGATTATTTCTATATCCTACCCCAACATACAACACATATCCATCCAATAGATACATACATACATTGTTAACATCATATTCCCAAACTGCGAAGGAGTCCCATCATATGATGAGTGAGAGTGCTGGCTAACAACAAATATGTAGCAGGAATTTGAAACGTGATTTCAAAAAAGAGGTTTGCGTGCATTTAGCGTATAAATTGCACCTGTTTCGTGTCAAATGTAAACACGTAAAACTTTTCTGATGTGAAGTGGAACAATTCTATATATTGCTGTTCCTTACTAGCCCTAGTAGTGTTTGCTTGTGGTTATATTGTTGCTTCCACTAGCGTAAAGTTTCGTTATTATGAAGAAACTACGGAGAAAATCCGTGGTTTCCTCTATCATATGTATGTAAAGAAATGTCAAAAGTATGCAAAAAATTGGAGAGGGATGGTGGAGATATTTGATAGAAAATTCCAATGAGTTGTTGCTTGATAAAATGCTTATCGTGGATAATGGTAGTGAAACTTGACCTCAGCAATAAGAAACCCAAAGCGATAAAATGCCAGCGTTTATCGCGTTATTTACAGTCGTGTAAGTATGAAAACGCAACAGAGTAATTGGCTGAAACACAGATTGTTAGATTGTCACATAAGACTTTATACTGCAGAAAATAAATCCAATTTTTAAGAAAAATACACTCAACGTAGGTAAATTGCACATAGAAACTGAATCTTATCAGAATCAATTAAACCAAGTACCTCATCATGGTGTCCTTTCTCGGAAAGCTTCGTTATTAAAATATCATATCATATTTAATCTGAAAATCTTGCAATTTGAATACCTAAGATTGAAAGAAAATTCCACATAAAAATTTTTTATTTGATTTCTTCAACCTCAAACACGGGCGTATTATTTAAATAGACATGGCGCGCCATTTTCACTATATGTCGAAGTATTCAAATTCAATAGCAGAAGGCAGAAAATAATAATAATATTCCTTGAAATTTTCCTCAAGTGACTCGACGACAACGATGGCGTTGCTCCAGCATTCAACAGCATGCACAAGAGAACAATTCCATTTTAAAATTCGACAGATATTTTCCAGCAATCCACCTCTTAGCGCTGAAGCACCATCTAACGCTGAGAGCAAAAAGATATTCAAGATGATGCTTGCGATGAGCAGAAAGATGAAGACAACTAAATCCAATTCAAGGTGGGAAAGAATCGCCCACCAAAACTCATTCCGGGATATTTTTTCCGAAACTTAAATAAACTTTAAATTATTCAGGGATTTCAACGGAAAGTTAATGCATCTGCTATGGCGTGGGATGGCAATGAAAGATTTCTTAGCTTCACGTCTCGGATTGGTCGAGCAGTTATGATTCCTTTGCTCGTCCTCGAAACGGAAAGAGGACACTTTTTCGGTAGTCGCCTGCATTTGACAGACAGACCCTTCTTAGTTAGGCAAACAGATTGTTGCCGCTCGACAACACGAAGGACTCACTCCGACTCTGCTTGAAGCAGGCGTATGTAACATTTGCCATTTAATTTCAAATTTATAACAAAACTGTCATCTTGTATTAAAATTAATTCAGGCTCCTCTGGGAATTCATGGTGGACGGAGAGTGTTAGGGTCCTTGGGTACGGCCGTAGTTGTAATGATATCCATCTACTGATGTAATTTGCTCGGAAAGGGTAGTGTGGGGGTTTGAGTTTGATGCTTGATGCAATTTTAAAGGAAATGAGGACATAACTTTGATTTTTATCCGTTTTTAGTAAAATATTTGCTTAGAAAAAATTGAATTAGGTTAGAAACATGTTATATTGAGCTTTTGGCGCAAAAAATGCATTACCAGATCGTAGTGAAATTCCACGTGCTCATAGTAGGTCGATGTCTATAATGCTGGTAGATGTTGATTCTTGCACTCTAAAAGTTTTATTTGCAGTACTTTTTAAGGATTTTGAAGATATATGAGGTCTGCTTAGGTTGCCCGTTTGGGATTTTTGACATAATAACAAAAGCTTATCATTACAACGATATTTATTCTTGCTTTACACGTACAACTTTGGAATGGCGATAGCCATGCGAGTTTCAATAAACTAGTTTTTCCTCAAAAGCTGGTTAACAGATCCTGGAGCCTACGAGCCTATGAGATATAACCATGATTTCTGATTGCTCTCGCTTGAAACTCATGTAAGCCGAGAGTATCACACATCCTTGCTTCGACTTGTGGGTAATTTTTCCTCCATCCTTTGTAGTTGCTTCTGCTTCCTGGCCTCATTCGGCTTCCAAAAATCTTCTGAGTTGCTCAAAAACCTCCAAATATTTCTCGTCCGCTCAAATTTTTGCTCACCAAACATCTTGATCAGCTCCTAATCCCATGCAAAAAAGAGCAGCCCATTAAACGCTTGCCCTCTTATCAATTCAAAATTAACCACTGGCCGCTTTAATACTGGAGTAAAATTAAATGATGGTTATTGATATTTTGCTAGCATTAGCTGGTGGGGAAAGTAGCTAGGGTAACCCACCCAAATACTTACTCCTTATAAATATACGTGCTGCATTATCGCTACTAATTGGCCAACGTGTAATACGGCCATAACAGCTGATACTACATGGTGGCGGAAAAACTTCTGCTCATTGTATATCTTGTATAAAATTTTAAAGAAAATATATTGGTTTAATATTATAACTTAATTATAAACTACACAAATAAGGTAATATAATAAATAATTAGTATGAAGTAGGTCCTCCTTCATTTTCTTCTTCCTCTTCTTCGTAGCACTACAGCCCCTCTCGGGCCTCCGCTTCCTGCAACTAGTGCCTCTAACTATCTCGATCTATGGACCGCGTCCTCCAATTTTGAAATCCAAGCAGCGATTAACTACCTTCGTCGAACGAGTCAGACTAGCGTTTCTTCGCTTTTCCCACTGGTCTCCGGCCTTCAGTTCTCCCAACGAAAACCTTTTTGGGTATCCGTTGTTCGTCCATACGATTCATGAGTCCAGCCCATTGCAGCTTCCACAGTCTGACAATCGTTGACACCTCCGGCTCGTCAAAAATTTGATATAGGTCATGGTTGTATCATATTCGCCATTGGTTCCCATCTAGCTTCACTCCGATTATTCGCCTCAGGACCCGTCGCTCAAAGGTGATCAGTATATTTGCGGATGCTTGAGTTAGGATCCATGTTTCACACCAATAGCATAACACAGGTCTTGTCACAGATTTGTATACTTGGAGCTTTGTTTTCCTGTGTATGCAACTGGCTTTCAAGGTCGTCAAACTGAATAAAATATTTTATTTGCGAGCTGTATTCTTCGGCGAATTTCGTCTCATTCATTACCGGTTCTCATTATTTTGGCACCTAAATACACAAATTCGTTTTCTGTACACTATAAAAGTAGTTTTCTAGAACTTCCGTATAAATTTTTTAGGTAGTCTCCAAGAATTGCGTCCCTTTCAACTCGTTGAATCAGATGCTATCTCGTTTTTGGTCTGAGATCTCTAAAGACACTCTCCTTAAATTTGAACCACACATTTTCGGTGGATTTTAAATCAGGGGAAATACTAGATGAATCAATCCACATGTTCGAAAAATGCTCATAAATCGCCTCATAAGTTCTCAAAGCAGTAAGCGCCTTGGCGTAATCTTTCATCAAAATCACTTGCACAAAAAATGGGAGAATATTTTCCCTGCAATATTCTCTATTAACAGGAACCCCTTGCTGAATAAAGTAAAATTGGTTTTTTCCGCGTCTGCTCACTCCCCCAGCTACCATGATTTCTAAGTCGAATTTCAAAATCTGTATTACGGGAATATTTGCGGTATCGCTGGTTTTCACTGTCCTATTTTGTTGAGTGGATATTGGATGCAGTTGAACCCATGACTTATCCGTAAAAAGGATGTTTGCACACAGCCTTTTGCCATAGACATTGTCATCAGGAAATCTGAAGTTTTTGAGATTTTAGTAGAAATTCAGGTGGCCTAGAATATCTTCTTATAAAATAGAGGCTTCTTGTATTGTCTATAGGATTGCCGGCCCCAATTGGTGGACCGAATGTTTCGCTGAACGGTTCATTTCGACGCATTTTTAGTGGCCTTCGGAGAGTTGTTAAGCCGTTTCATCACTCTTCGCTCCCCATTCCTGGTCTGTTTTCGGACAATGCTCGAATTTTCCTTTTTGCTGCTGCTGAAAGTACTGACGTTTAACTGCATCTTTGCATATCCTCCACGTTTCCTTTCTTGGCATTGCACCATTTTTTAATGTGTTCTTGCTGACCCTAAGTATTCTGCATATAGTCAATCATTTAGTTTATTTGGTATGAGCAGACCATTCTCTATTTTCTTTAGAAGCCATTGGGCCTTGCTTTGTTGTGTGAGCAGACGCATTTTGACTCCTTGAGTCGGCTTCAGTATTCTGTATATGTCGCTACATGTGTAACCCCAATCAATGCATGCATTGATTGCAATAAGCTTTTGAATTTGACAACTTAACATTATCGGTGCCAAAAAAAATCCATTTCAATCCGTTTTTGGGGTTGCTATAGAAGATCATTGAAATTAAAGCCTTTCGATGAATTTGGTACTTTCACTTCAAGTAACGAAATCTGAATGAATAAATTTTTATTTTCAAATGTCTTTTTATTGCATAGGAAATAAACTACATGGCTAATAAAGAAAGACCCAAGTAATTATTGATCTGCATATACAATACAGTATTCCAACCGAATTTTCCATTACCCAACTTCGACAACATTGGCCTCAAAAATCTATTCATACGCTCAACTTATCCATATGATCTAGGATTTGCGGTTGCGTTCAGGACATATTTGATGTTGTTTTCTGTTATGAATTCCTTGGATTCGGAGAAGGTAAATCCTGTACCTCTATCAAATATAATACGCTGTGATCTACTATATGCCTCAAAGTATAGACGTAAACATAATTTGCTTCAGCTGAGTTGGTTTTTTTGGTTGCATATAGTTTAATAAAACAAGTCAAAGCATCGACCACCAAAAAACTATATTTTTACCCCGACTTCGTTGTTTCAAGTGGGCCAAAATGATCCATATGCAAAGTACGAGTATTAATTGGTACGGAAACTTTATTAATACTGTGTGAATAAACTTCGCCCTTTCCATTTTTTGGTGGATTGGCTATGCACCGAAGACATCTTTTAATGTAGTCCTGGACTCGAGTTGTCATATTCGGAAAAAAATATGACCGACAGGTCAATTTGATACTTTTCTTCACACCCACGTGACTCATTTCGTCATGATACGTCCTTATGATTGATTCAACCAGTACATCTGGAACGAGGAATAACAACCTCTTTCCTTGTTTGCGAAATAATAATCCATCAGTTACCTCGTACAAAGGACTTTGTGATTTATCTTAATTGATTTATTTCGAGTACTATACGAGGTGGGAGAATTAAGTGATGAGACAGATTCCATGAAAACCGTGTATTTAAAAATTTTTCTACAACTCTGCCAATCCCTTCAAAGTAGTCGCCTTCGGCAGCTATACAACGATTCCAGTGCGTTTTCTTTAGTTTGTAACATTTTTGAAACGCTACGACTGGGATGTCCGCGAGTACCCTCGTCACGGCCGCCTTAATGTCCGTAATCGACTCAAGATGGGTTCCTTTGACCACCGATTTTGATCTAGGGAACAAAAAAAATCACAGGGCGACATATCGGGCGAATAAGGTGGCTGTTGAAATACGGCGCTCCCTTTAGAGGCCAAATACTGGGACACGCTGAGGGCTGTGTGGCACGGCGCGTTGTCGTAATGAAGGACCCAGTTACGAGCGATGTCTGGTCGCACCCTGTTGACTCATTTTCGGAATCTTTCGAGTACCTGGCGATAATAGGTTTGATTTGCGGTTTGCCCTCTGGAACGAATTCGGATTAGGACGCGCACAGTCTGCACATTCGCGTCAGTCCGCACCTCGACTGCTCTCCCGCTCCGTGCCTAGTCTTCCACGCTTTCACGCCCCTCCTTAAACTCTTTATGCCATCAAAACACCTGGGCACGACTAAGATCATTATCACGCGTTTGCTCTTGATTTCGTTTCTCCATTTTCGTGACGAGCACCACCATCAGACGTCTAATCAACACGACACAGCAGGCGAACTTAATAAGCTAGAGCGATGGTAAATCTATCAATGAAGAGGCGAAGGATGCCGCGGAAGGAGAAGGGAATTTCAAGGCCGCAGGTTTACCACAAGTGTGGGGGTAAAAGTCTCATTACTTAATTGCCACACCTCGTATGGCATATCTGCTGATCTTCCGTTGGACTTTAGGCAACAATATAATGCATACCAGTTCCTATTTGATGTTTCAGCTCGTAGTTATAGTTAGATAAAAGTGATACCTATCTGCTGATACGTAGATTTATATCCTTTTTTTCCATTGTGAATTTTAAAGATCTACAATCAGTTACAATTTTAAAAGCTATACCGTGTAGGTAAACATGAAATCTCTGAATCGAGTTTACGATGGCTAGCATTTTTAGTTCAAATGAATGATAACTTTGTTCAGCTGAAGAAGTCCTTTTACTAAAGAACATTACTGGGTGGAATTCATTATCTTCCTGTCGTTGTAACAGCACACCACCAATGCCGTATTTGCTTTCATGAAGTTCAGTCTTCTCATGAGGCGAATTTACTGACAAAACAGGATTCTTTAAAAAAGATTCATGCAATATCTCAAATGATTTTATATATTCTCCTTCCACTTCAAATTTAACATTGGATTGCAAAGCGTCCTGCAAAGGTTTTGCATTAGTCGCGAAATCCTTCACAAATTCGAGGGACCAGCTAATCAAACCAATAAACCTTTGCAATGATTTAAAGTTCATTAGCATTGAATAATTATGAATACTGTCAATATAATCGTTACCCGGTCGTATACCCTCAACATCAATTTTATAGCTCAGGTAATTAATAAATCTTTTGGGAAATTAGCACTTCAAATAATTCAATTCTAGTTTATTGTCCACAATCTTTTTGAGGACGAGGGATAAAACCTCAATATGTTGTTCTATAGTTTTGGTTGACATCAACAGATCCTCTATGTACTCTAATAATTGGTTAGCATCAATAAAAATACGGACCGAATGAATCTTGAAAATACCGCCGTAGCGTTAGCTAATCCGAATGGGATGTAAACTTTCTTGATTCTGGGCTCACTTTTATGTGAAAGAATCCGTTTTTTAAATCTAATTTAGCAAAGAATCGTGTTGACTTCAATTTTTCTAGGTTATCTTCAATAACTGATAACGGATGTCGATTCTTAATCGTGACTATCTTGATTTCCCAGTGATCAATACAGAGTCGATATCCTCCACCCTTCTTCCCTACCAATACAGTACGACTATAATAGGGGGAGGAACTTTCTTGAATGATTCCTTTATTTAATAGTTCCTGTATAATCTCGTCAGTTGCCAACTTCTCTGCAACTGACTGCCCCTTTAGAGAACAGAAGATAGGCTTGTCTGACGTTCATTACATACTCAATCGCTGGTTTTGTTAGGCCGTTTAGCATTATCGTGTTCGATAATCAGCTTACGAACGCGTTGCTTATCAAACTAATCCAAAAAAATTTCCCCAATGTCGATTTCGTTGTGTATTCGGAAATCATCAATTTCATTTATGTTAAGAACTTCCATAAAATTTTGGCATACCTGATCACTTCTGCTAACTGCACTTACTTTGGTAGTACCTCCCAAAAATCAGATCGAGTCCCATCGTGTCATCGGGTACTACAAAGAAGTTTGTTAGTAATTCGCATTTGTCAATTTTAAGTACTATTTCTACTTTGCCCAGCATGGCAAGCCTTGAACTATTGATTTCTTGCTAGTGGTAGCAGTGTTTATAAAGCTATTCACAAAGTCATCCAGCAAATTTGGCAACAAGAACATATGCCAAAAAAGTGGAGCCAATCCACATAAAAAGGTGACAAGTTACAGTGCGAAAATTATAGAGGTATATCATTATTTTGTACGACGGAAAATTTTTTCAAAAATCAAAAAAAAATAATTAGATCATACGGCAACAGTATTATTGGAGAGTTTCAAGGTGGTTTTAGAGCAAGTAGATCGACGATAATCCAATTGTTCACTATCAAGCAAGTACTTGAAAAATGCTGGGAGCGGGGATACAGCTCGCAAATAAAAAATTTTATTCAGTTTTGACGATCTTGAAGACCAACTGCATACACAGGAAAATAAAGCTAGTATACAAATCTGTAATGAGATCTGTTTTATTCTATGGGTGCGAAACATGAACCCTAACCCAAGCATCCACAAATATATTTAACGCCTTCGAGAGATGGGCCCTGAGGCGAGCTGGACGGGGACCAATGGTGAATTCAATGCAACCATGAGCTGTCTGAAATTTTTGACGATCCGGAGGTCTCAACGATTCTGAGACTGCGGAAGCTGCAATAGGCTTTCCACTGAATCGTATGGATGATCAACGGATACCCAAAAAGGTATTCGTTGGGAGAACTGAAAGCCGGAGACCAGTGAAGAAAACTGAAGAAACGCTAGTTGGACTTGGTCGACGAAGACAGTTCATCACTGTTTAGATTTTTAAATTGGAGGACGTGGTTAATGGATCGTAACAGTTGGAGGCACTATTTGCAGGAACCGTAAACTCGAGAGGAGCCATCGTTCTACGAATTAGGAGAAGAGGCAAATGCAAGAATCAAATGGAATTGACTCAAATAAAAAAATTAAAACGTCATGAACAGTTATGAGTTAGCATCTGATAATTACTTTGATGACAAAATCTTAAAAATAATTTGCAATGCATTTATACCAGTAAATATAAATTAATAGAAATTTTTCCATCTATACATGGTCAATTTGGTTGATTGTGCGGCCTTCTGGGAAAGCTCACATTATCATTTATTATCTCAGTGCGGGAGGTGTGTGAGATTTATTGTGAAGCCTCTGTTAGTAGCGAATTTTATCAGATGCTGGTCTCTGCATAAAGGCTGCGGCCTCCGGCTGTTTCTTCATATGCTGTTTCGCGGCCAATTTTTGCAGTGAAATTTAGCACTACAGCCCCTTTCGAGCCTTTGCATAGAGATAGTTATATTCTTTCATTCTGTTGATGGAATGTATTGGTAACTGGGGAAGGTAATATGGTCAGTGCCAGGCTTTGGCCGTGTGGGCGTCTACCCAGCTAAGATGCCTTCTGATAGTAAGCCAAAAAGTATCATAACTGAATGGACTTACAGTCCGTCTTAACAATCACTCGAAGTAAATCTCGTTGCTGCCAACGAGACTCAAACCAGAGACCTTCGGCTTTCAAGTTGAGTGCTTTTATGTTGTTAATTATTTTCCTTAAGAAATAAAAACTGCATTCAAAACTAACAACAACATCGGGAACAAATTGAAACCAAGAATGAATGACTCATCAATATACGAGAATGGCAGCACATACAATCTCATATGCAAGGACTGCGACATGGTACACATAAGAAGCACAACACGAAATATAAGAACAAAATACAAAGCGTACCAATTATCTTTCTTAAACAACAAGGCAGACTCCAATTATGTAACGTACACGAGCCTGACGCTAGGACAAACTCTATGACATGGCTACAAAAACGAAACAAAGGACTGAAACTTGACATCATAGAAAGGCTTGAAATATATCAACATAGAAAAATAGACGGTAACCTTATTAACAAACAACTTAAAACAAATTCCGACGCAATTTTCTCAGTACTAGACCACTCCCTCTGGTGAAAACGGAAACAAGATGAAAGAGAATAAACAGACATCCAACCATCCAAATAAATAAAATCCTAATATCCCTCTATCTGACCTTATTTAGTACTTACCCGCTTAACCTATCTTACACCTATATAAAGTGATTTCTTACCACACATTCTTTAGGCACTGAAGTTGACTCATAGGAGCTGAAGTGCGACTGCTCACACAACAAAGTAAGGCCTGACGGTTTTTCAAGAAAAAAAATTGCTTAAGTCATTTGATGGCAATGCATCGAAACTACGATCCAGGGTGCTGTGGAACTCGTACTTGATTGCCTTCTCCATATCTTCTGTGGAAATATGATCGCTGACCAGCCAGAAATTAAAGAATTTGGTCTTGATACGAATGGCTCAGATTTTTTTGTTAATGGGTTTGAAGTCGGTGACAATTGTTTAAATATGCTATCGTAAATCGTACCGGCGGTTGCGGCAATTACATTTTTTGGGAGACCCGTAGTGGTGCTTGAGCCTCACGGCAAACTCCGAGTAATACGAAATCAACTCCGAGCTTAGATTAAAGACAGGAGATATGCAGCGAAGGAGCGTTAGAAACTGTGATCTCATCCTTCTGGTTTAAAAGCAGATGATGAGGAATATAGATCAAACTTTAGACAAAGCGATGCCAAACTGGGTAAAAATCTGTAAAATGTCGGGTTATCTAGGTGTTGAGTCCAACACGTTACCTCATCTCAGACATGTCCAGAAAAGAACTGGGAGCCTGCCATGCAAAAGACGTATGGTGTTGAAGCATTCCATCGCCAGGAAGCTTTTTTTTCGCCAAACAGGGAGACAACCGGAGTTGCCCTATAAAAATCTTGAATGAGTCGATGGTGAGTGTATGAGAGAGCGGGAAGATTAACCTTCTTTTAGAGTCTTCTGAGACATTGCTTGCCATCCGAGGATATCCTCCGTATCCTTAGCCTGATAGTTACACTGGGAGGTAGACTGCATAAGGTTAGAGACAGAATACTTACAACCCACCCCATCGTTTGTCGATCTATGGACCAGAAATGTTAACGCACTATCCCTTCTTCTTAGGTATAAGTACTCCAGTGAAGACTAAGTACTTCAGTAAATCAACAGTTATGATTTGGTGACATGGACATTGAAACCACCAGCAACGACACACTACCCCCGAACTTACCTTTGGACCTGTTTTTGTTAGTTTACTGTACGCCCAGGATGGTTGGCCATCAACTAGGAAGTCGAACCACTTGTCTTTAGCTCTCCCATGTCAGTCTTCTATCGTAGAGACTGCCTTGTAATAACTGCTGATTCTCTAGAACGATATCGGGAAGAGATATGTCACCCCTACACGAGTTGCAAGCCATTTGACGAAACATCATTAAACGCACTCGTGTGGATGACAGATGTTATCTGAGTGGTCGTTACGGAAGCGGATATTTAAAGAAAAAAAGAAAACAACAAGAAGTCCCCGGTACATTGCGATCGTGTGTGGGTGCCGTTGCACAAGTAAATTACACGCGAATGCTAAAGAAAAAAAAGCAAGTTTTCACGGAGAGTTTATCGCCCGGCCAAGCGCTTACATGCCAGACTCCAACCTCGGAGTGAAGACATACGAGGGACCGCCAATTGCCAGGGGAGCTCCACTGACAGTAGCTTTTCATCTCGATGTGAACAGGATAAAATTTTTCAATGAAAGACTTGTTTTTTTTTATGTGATACATCAGCAACGTTCTGTTTGTCATCTTTGGTGGCACTTTCGCTGCTAGCTGAAGAAATCTATTCATCAAGTGCAAACGTTTCTTGCAATGAAGAAACGGGCCCGTATAGAAGAAAGTTGTGTGCTTCTCAAATATCTCGAATAACTCCGTGCATTGACGAGCAATTGCTATGATGATAGCTTTGAAGATGTCTATGTTGAATTTGATCGTTTGGAGTTTATAATCACATACAAAATTCGCGATTGGGTTCATGTAGTCTGTGTGAAAGATCCTGAAGAAGGAGGGCGATTGTCGATATTTGCTAAATGAAATACTCCAGGCGGATCAGAGGCATTTATATAAATTGGATATATTTTCATTGGGAATAACTTCGTACGAAGCAGCTGGCTGTGGTCCATGACCTAGGAATGGACTTGATTGCCATTAGTACAGAAATGGAGAGATTTCTGATTTGCCAAATTTAAGTCGAGAGTTTAATGATTTGATGTAGTTAATTACTCATCCTAATCCTGGGCGTCGGCGAGCATCTACATCTATCTTCAGTCACCCAATACTAAATCCTAGCGAATCGAAAAGTTAAGTGCAATTGAGTCATGCGTTAGCGATCGAGCGAAAAATGAAGTATTGCTGCAGAAACTGAAAGAAGTGGTAAAAATATTGAAGTCCTACGAACAAAATAAAAAACCTATTACCAAACGTCTCAATCATCCATCACCAACATCATCAGATCGCCAACTGCAATCATATAGCCGCAAAACACAACGTTCGGTAATGCGAAATAGTCACCGTAGATCGTAGACCATGATCGAGTATGTACCTACTCAATGCATCATAATTGTGGAAGCTAACTCCAATTACATCTTAAGAATAACAAAAAATACATGAATATAATTTAAATAAGTCTTTATCTACATATATACTTAAAACACAAAAAAAAACGTACCAAGAAAAGCCGAAACGTGCTACACAAGGAATTATTAGAAAAAGGAAGAAATAAATTCGACTTGCCAATAGGGAGCCTGTAGTCTGTGTGGTCTAGTGGTTAGAGTAGTCTGTGTGGACTAGTGGTTAGAGCATGAACGCATAAGCCGAAAGTCCCAGGCTCAAATCTCGGTGGGAGCAACGTGATTTAGTTCAGGAGATTTTTCGGACAGACTATGAGTGTTCACTGATTTAATCAGATCATATCATAGCTGAGCAGGTACATGGGAGCATGGTACTGACCAAACCAACTTCCGAAAAAATCAATACGGTCATGAAAATGAGATACTCTAACTATCTCTAAGCGACGGCCCGAGAGGAGCTGTAGTGCTACAAAGAAGAAGAAGAATAGGGAGCCTATCCATCCTTACGACACAAAAATCAAACTTTTGATTTCCGAACATCAACGCAAACTCTTAAATTTCGATTGCCAAAACAAATCAATGCTTGTTTTGGCAGGTGAAAACTGCCCTACTGACGTTGGCAGAATCCACCTTTTCCCCATATAGATGATCGACCAGGTGAAACTATCGTTGAGTTGAAAAACAGTTGCAACACCCGGAAAATGAAGTCACCTTTGAGTGGAAATTCAAAACAACTGAGTGGAACGAGTAACAAAACGGAGGTTTGAACTTTGTAAGGCCGGCATCCTGGAAGAAGAAACCTCTAGGTAGAGAAAATAAGTTGGAAATTTTAGCGCGCGTTGGTCTCTTCGAATAATTCTCTGATTTTCTCTCAAGACGAGCGGAGATGGTAGTAAAAAGTTCAGCATAAAGTAAAATCGTTAATCAGTTCCTGGTGATTTCTTTTCTTTTTCCGTCATCTGATGCAGAAGAGCCCCAGCAAGTAGAGTTTACTGTAGGTAAGCCGGTTTACTTATTAATTCGCATGAAAATTTGATTTATAGAGGGAAACAAGTTATAGTGAAGAGAATTTGAATTATAGAAGGAAATAATTTAAAGAGAAGTGAATTCATTCAAAATGAAATGAATTTGATTTGTATGTTAGAAGAAAATAGTTTAAAGTGAACTGAATTTAATTTGGAATTGAGACAAAGTGTGATGTATTGAATTGCTGTAGATCTTGATGTAATAACATCATTTATAAAGTTAAAGCAAACGGATTGTGTTTGATACCCCTTTCCCTCGAAGACGTTTTGCGGTAATTCAAAGGCTGTGTGTCGCTTGCATTATATAATTGGCTTAGGTAGAAGGGACCAGGTCTAGCAAGAATATTTCTTTGGTTATCAATTTCCTTTGGATGATTTGTTTAAGGAGTTTCAGGTTACGAGAAAAAGGTAGTCGTTTTGTGAGCCTTCTGTGTCTTCTTGTAAGTTGCTTCGTTTCAGAATATACGAGGTCAAAGACGCCGGCGAGCCCCAAACTCACTCGGCGGTTCTTGAGGCTATCAAGGTGAGTAGTTGGCATCTACATCCCCACCGGAGTATTCTCTGTTTAGAGGGTAACAGATATAAATTGATAATTAAGTTTGAAATTAAAATCAAATTTTGTCCCTTTACACTATCTTAAAAATAATTGCATAAATGAACAATTTTTATTACCTTTTTTTTTGGTTGTGGAAGTATTGTTTGAAAACTCTCAAATAGAATCAATTGATTGCTAAGCTTATGATTTACATTACATGATGCCCGCAAACAAAATTAAAATGAATCATTAAGTTAACCAAAATCTTTCAGTAGGTAGTCGTTCATTTTCAGATGGAAAAGAAGGTTAGAGGTGCCTATGCCGCCGAAGTGTAGCGTTTTTAAAAATCCGCGACTGATCGCTTCAGTGCACGGTACCTTAGTTTCGCTTTGTGTTTTTAGTCAGAGCAGATTGATTTGGCTTTGAATTCGAGTAGTTTGCTTCTAGCACTGCACCGGTGAATAATCGGGAATGTGTGATTTTTATTGCTCCTGCTTTTTTCTTGTTTCCCTTTTTTTAACTGGACCTATGGTCTGAAAGGGTTGAAAGTAGATTAACGTAGAGTTTTATCACTTGATGAAAGTTTTTGTGTCGCGCTTTAATCGGGCATTGAGTTCGGCGGCTGAAAAAATTATAGTCGGACCTAGTCTGCTTGGGGAAGACCTGCGACCGAAATTTCTCTCTGAACTAGCTAGCCTGCCGGCAGCCGCCTGGGAGTAGACTAAGTGTCTCCGGAGTTGTTGACCTAGTGGGTACAGTCCATTGGCACATTCCAAGGCTTCACATGTATATCCGATGAGAAGACGCTTTAGATTTCCATCAGGAAATCTCGTACGATCGAGGTGGACGGTTTGCATATCAAATGCGTCATCTAGTTTCTTGCATTGTGATTCTGTATCTCTTTATTTCATCCAGAAGTTATCACAGTGCACTTTGCCTGTTGACATTGTAAGTTCCAAAAAGTACTCCTTAATACATTGTGACAGTCGTTGTCGTTTATTTTCCACATACGTACCGGTAAGGGCACCTTTTATTCGCCACCTGAGGACACATCCGATGGAGGAACGAAAGCTTCGCATGGATTAATTGTTAATTAATCTTTCCACTCAAGCACAATATCTTATCAAATATCATGCATTAACTTTTTTCAATCACTTTGTCGGTTGTCAATACTGCTTTCCTACTTAAGACTTTTTCATTATTTATCTCCCTGAATTTAATGAAAATAGTCGCCATGAACCAATTCTAATATTGCCACAATTCTTCATAATGTATTCTTTATTCATTTCTTTCCTCGATCGTTTCTCGTGTTCGAGATTATTCCTAACGATGATGTTAATTTATAATGACTCTTTATTATGTAATTTGTTATTTATTTTGCATAATGTAAATACTTTTATGCGAGTATTGTCAAAAGTGACTCGTCGGACGATTTTGACATGTAACACTTCCTTATAAAAAAAAATGTTTTAAGCCTCGAGCTAGTTTATAAGTTCTCCTGATATGAGCATATTTTGCTAGCTATTGTTCCTAGTTCTTACGATAACATAAACACAAATAAAAAAAACTGGTGATAGTTCACAAGTTATAAATACTGTCGCATGTTATGGTTCGCGGCCAATAATTTTTAATGTTCGGGAAAGTGAAAACGCAATGTCTTTTAAATGAAATTAAAAGAGTTTATTAAATCGATTAAAAATTAATTAAATCTAACTTTCACTTGTCAATAAATTCCTCTTACAACTGTCTTCTTAAAATCACTTCGCACTCAAACAATCAATCGCCTTTACTTCGCGTTCCACTATCTGTATATCGCAGTTTTCTATCGCGGTTGTCATGAATGATCCCCCCATTCATTCAGCTCGCCTGTATATAGGGTCTCCATCCGTTCAATGCATTTCTCGTACATTGGCGAATGTTCTGCCGAGAGGTATCTGGTATATTCGACCAGATTAATTAATGGAGCAGTGACTCACTTTCAAATGTTAATCATGCTTGGTGGATTCTCGTGGTTTCGAGTAAGTTCATTTTGTTGATGTTCTTAATGGTTGTGAAAACAATTGCAACAGTAGCTCGCAGAATTCTTTGTACATGTAACACTGCCCCCACCTCAGTTCTTTTCGCCCCGAAAAGATGTGTCGCCAGTTGTAGTCAATTCTCCCTGGATGTAATGTGGGGCAAAATAGTCCAGGTGCACGACTTTCATCTTGGCTCTCGGCTTACGATGTTCCTGTATTCGGTATACGACGTCGTTGATTCGCTTTGTAACCCGGTATGGTCCCTCCCAATTATGCTGCAACTTTGGAGACCTACCCTTTCGCCGTTGCGGGTTATAAAGCCACACCAAGTCATCTTGCTGGAAGCCAGTAGAATTAGCCTTTAGATCATACCTGGTCCTCATGCGGTCAGTAGCCGATTCGAGGTGTTTTCGCACTGTCCGATGTATCTGGTTGTCTTAGCTCACTTGCGTACTCCGAGATCGTTTGGGGTTTCTCAGGGGGTGTTCTGAACTTCATATCAGCCGGCAGACGAATAGTCTTTCCAAAAATGACTTTGGCTGGGGCTTGACCCATCGATGCATGTTCGGCAGCTCTGTATGCCATCAAAAATAGTGGGATATGTCGGTCCCAGTCCCTTTGGTTCTCGTCAACCATTTTGGCTAGATGTTTATTGCGCGTGCCGTTGAACCGTTCGGCCATTCCATCGGATTGGGGATGCAGCAGTGTTGTCCTCGTTTTCCGTATTCCCAGCAGTTCGCACATTTCACTAAAAACTAGTGATTCGAAGTTTCGACCTTGATCTGAATGTAGTTCACAAGGTACGCCGTACCTACTGATCTAATTTAACACTAGCTGTTCGGCTACTGTAGTTGCTTCCTGGTTGGGAATGGGGTAGACATCGGGCCACTTGCTGAAATAATCGGCTACGACCAGCGTGTATCGATTTCCCCATTCAGATTCAGGAAAGGGTCCTGCGATGTCAACAGCAATCCTTTCAAACGGTACCCCCACGTTATATGTTTGCATTTGTCCTCTCAGTCGTTACTTTGGGCCTTTGACGGAAGCGCAAATTGTGCATCTGCGACACCCGTCCTCTACGTCTTCTCGAGCGTGGAGCCAGTAGAACCTTTCCCGCAATTTCGCTAAGGTCTTGTAAACACCAAGGTGGCCTCCCGAGGATCCTTCATGCATTTCCTTAATCACATCGTGGATTCGGCTTTTGAGTAGTATAGTTTGCATCCTATAGGAGCTGCCATCCGCCGTTTCCCATTTCCGCTTGAGTACGCCACCCTCCACCTGAAGGGAGTTCCATTGTGCCCAATAAATTTTCAGGGTTGCGCCATGCATTGAAACGTCTTTCCACTCCGGTCGCCCAGTTGTCTCCTTCCACACGAGCAATGGTCCGATGTCTTCATCGGCTAACTGGGCATTTCGAATCTCCTCCGGTGATCAACCTTCATCGAACTCGGTCGTTATCAATCGCAGATTAACGGGCGGTTCCTTCTCCTCAATCTGTCGGCAATGCTTGCAATTAGCTGGAGTAGGGTGTCAGCATTTCCATGAACTCCGCCCTTCCGATGAACAATTTCGTAGTCGTTTGGCTGCAATCTTTCGATCCATCTCGCAACTTGTCCCTTGGGGTTTTTGAAGTTGAGCAGCCATCTCAATGATGCATGGTCCGTTCGAAGAACGAACTTCTGGCCATATAGGTACTTGTGGAACTGCTTAATGGCCTCTATTATAGCCAATAGCTCCTTCCTGGTCACACAGTAGTTCCTCTCGCTTTTTGAAAGAACTCGACTGTTATACGAGAGGACTCTTTCTTCGCCATTGATCTGCTGGGAGAGTACAGCTCAAATACCGCCGTTGCTCGCATCGGTGTCAACTAGAAACATTTTTCCGGGTTTCGGACATGCCAGCACGGGTGATTCACACAGCTTCTCCTGGCTACCTGGCATTGTTCATTCCAGACATACGGACGATTTGTCTCGGTTAACTAATGGGGACACTTAGCTATTTTGGTACAATCTTTGACGAATCTTCGATAGTAGGTTGCCAGACCCAGAAAACTTCGTAGTTGGCGCTTGTTGTTTGGTGTCGGCCAGCTTTTCACGCCTTCAATTTTCTCAGGGTCTGTTTTGACTCCTTCTCCTGATACCACGTGTCCCAGGTATTTTACTTCAGCTGCAAAAATGGTACACTTGTCGGGACTAAGTTTCAAATTCGCCAGTCGCAATCGGGAGAAAACCTCTTCAAAGTTCCGCACATCCTCTTCGAACGTTCTTCCGATGACAATGATGTCATCTAGGTACACCAAGCAGGCTTTCCAGGTGAGGCCACGTAGCACGTACTCTATCTGGCATTCGAAAGTGGCTGGAGCACTGCAAAGCCCAAATGGCATCACCATAAACTACCACAATCCGGTCCCAACTGAAAATGTGGTCTTCTCTCGGTCCTTCTTGTCGATTTCTACCTGCAAGCAGCCACTCTTGAGATCGAGTGTAGAAAACCATTTTGCATCGGGTAAAGTGTCCATGATGTCATCAATGCGTGGGAGCGGGTAACTATCTTTCTTAGTGACGTCGTTACGCTGCCTGTAGTTGACAAAAAAAAACGAGTGCTACCATCCTGTTTCTTTACTAGAACTGCAGCCTGCGGCCCATGGACTGACAGAAGGTTCAATAACGCCTTGTTTTTTCATGTCCGAGATCAGCGCGCTCATTTCTCCTTGTTTGGCTATAGGGAGACGTCTTGGTGCTTGTCGAATTGGCTTGGCTCCTTGTGTGTCTATGACGTGAGTTACCATACTCGTTTGGCCTTGGTCATCCGGGCTTGCTGAAAAGATGTCACTGAACTTGGTGACCAGATCAGAGGCTCGTTTAAATAGCTGCACTGGCGATTTGACCTACTTCAATATTGCAGACGTTAATTCCCGGGCTTTGCCTCCTTTTCCAATGATGGTCGTGAGTAGCTTCCAAAGAGGTGATGGTGGAAACAGGCTGGCAGCTGCCGATGACTTCTCCCGCTTTGATGCTCGTGGTTGAGTCTGCGGTATTAAGGACTCTAACCGGCACGTATCCGTTCCTTAAAGATCTTACAAGGCTTCGTCCTACAATCAAACTGCGCAATGCGGACGTCTTCGTTGGCTCTATCAGATAAGATCGGTGGTCTCCAGAATCACCATCAAGCTTGGCCCATACAATGCTCTCGGAAGATTTCGGTACATCAGTGTCAGTACATACTACCACATTAGTCTTGGGAATTCGGACGCTGGGACCCTCCATCAATACTTCGACATTCTGCCATTTCAATACCCGTTTGCCCAAGTCCAACGTGATTCCATGTGGTTGCGGAAAATCCATTCCGAGAATGCAGTCATGCATTATGTTCGCGACCAGAAAATTATGTCGAAACGCAAGGTCTCCCAAATGTATCTGGAGGTTGACCTCTCCATGGACAGGTGCAGTTTCTCCTGTAGCTGTCCGTAGTGAGAAAATTCTGCCCTTTCGAAGCAGTTGTTGCCTCACATAGTCTGGTCGGATGATCGATCGGGTTGCACCAGTGTCGATTGTTATGGTGCAATGTTCTCCGTCACCTTGACCCGAAAGGCATAAGTCCGCTTCTTCACGGTGTAGTCTTGATACAGTGATGGTGGTGCTGGGGACGTCGATCCTCCTAGCCAACCTCTGCCCTACGAAGTTGGCTCTTACATGTTTCCCGACCCCTCAGTTTGGAGGGTTTCCATTATGGGCTCCTGCCTCGGTCTAGATCTTCTCCTATCTGGACACCCTGAACAATAGCTCGGTTTTCTTCGCCTCTTGCATTCTCTTTGCAGGTGCCCTTTCCCTCCGCAATTCCAGCATCTAGGCACACCATTCACCTGCGGCTCTCGCTCAATTCCGACGCGCTCACACCTGAGCCCGTCTGCCACTACCTCGCGAACCTGGGCAGTGGTACGAATCACATTTTTCGCTGCCTCAAAGTTCTGACTGTAAGTCAATGCATCTTTAACCGTTTGCTTTTGAGCTAAACGCACTTTAGTGCGCTAATGAATGCTTCTTTTGCTGCATCATCTCGATGTTCTGGGTCGTAGGCTGGATAAGCCAAAAGTGCTAGTCACTCAATGTCTTGGGCTAGCTGCTGTAGGGTTTCACCAGACATCTGCACCCAGTGCCTTAGCTGTGACCGATAAATCTGCTTCAGATGGTCGTCTCCATAACGCATGTCGAGCGCATTCATTATAGCAGCCGGGTTTGAGTGCAACTCGGCGGGGATAGTCTGCAAAAGCTTGGCAGCTGGGCCTCTTAGAGCAAGAATTAATGCAGTTGCTCATTCCTGCTCATTCCAGTGATTTGCCCTAGCGGCGGCTTCAAACTGGGTTTTGTAAATGCTCCAGACCGTTTACCCGTCGAATATTGGTGCTCTCACATTTCTGGATGTGCTTTGCGCTGCGGTTATAAGCGGGGCTGGTGTGGTGGTTACTTCTGCTTTCGCTGCTTCGAATTCCTTTTTCATGTTTTCCACCTCATGGTTGATTCTCTCCTCGACCTGGCTGACCTTTTCCTCGACCTGGTAAACCTTTTCCTCGACACCTTTAATTTGTTTGTTCAGATTACCGTGCTCCGCTTATATTTCGGTGGACTGTTTTTGAAAATCTGCCTTGATTTCGATCGCTTGTTGATCCAGCTTCGCTGATTGTTTCTTCGCTGATTGTTCATATAGCTTCGCAGTTAGACTGGATGACATCAGCATTAACATTTGCACTAGCGCATTTTCTGGTTCCTTTGATTTTGGTGTTTCCACTTCTTCACCTGCTGCGCCTTTTTCCGCATCTGAGAGCTCACCCAAATCCAGATTCCCGCCTTCCGACTCGATCGTGTCACCCAAGCGTGCAATCAGTATGGCCTTTGTACCTTGTGTGGCCAGATTTCGCTGTTCCAACTCCTCCTTGAGCTCCGATATGGTCAATTGGTCAAGTTTTAGATGTAATTTTCATGGCATTTTTAATGTTTCGGCTATTTTTCCACCAGTTTCCACGTTAATTTTCACTGTTGAGCACTTTAAGAATGTTTAAACGTTTTCACTTCCAAACTTTTCTTTCTTACTTCTCAACACCAATGTCGCGTGTTATGGTTCGCGGCCAATAATTTTTAATGGTCCGGGAAAGTGAAAACGAAATGCCTTTTAAATTAAATTAAAAGAGTTTATTCAATCGATTAAAAATGCACAATCACTTATTTTACTATTTCACATTTTTAATTAAAATCTAACCTTCACTTGTCAATTTATTCCTCTTACAGTTGTCTTCTTAAAATCACTTCGCACTCAAAAAATCAATCGCCCTTACTTCGCGTTCCACTATCTGTATATCGCAGTTTTCTATCGCGGTTGTAATGAATGATCTCCCCATTCATTCAGCTCGCCTTTATATAGGGTTTCCATCCGTTCAATGCATTTCTCGTACATTGGCGAATGTTCTGCCGAGAGGTATCTGGTATATTCGACCAGATTAATGAATGGAGCAGTGACTCACTTCCAACTGTTGATCATGCTTGGTGGGTTCTCGTGGTTTCGAGTAAGTTCATTTTGTTGATGTTCTTAATCGTTGTGGAAACCATTGCGACAATAGCTCGCAGAATTATTTGTACATGTAACACTGCCTCCACCTCAGTTATTTTCGCCCCGAAAAGATGTGTCGCCAGTTGTAGTCAATTCTCCCTGAGTGTTATATGGGGCAAGACGGTCCAGATGCACGATTTCCATTTTGGCTCTCGGCTTACGGTGTTCCTGTATGCGATATACGACGTCGTTGATTCGCTTTGTAACCCGGTATGGTCCCTCCCAATTATGCTGCAACTTTGGAGACCTACCTTTTCGCCGCTGTGGGTTATATAGCCACACCAAGTCATCTTGCTGGAAGCCAGTAGAATTTGTCTTTAGATCATACCTGGTCTTCATGCGGTCAGTGGCCGATTCGAGGTGTTTTCGCACTGTCCGATGTATCTGGTTCAACCGTTGTCTTAGCTCACGTGCGTACTCCGAGATCGTTCGGGGTTTCTCAGGGGGTGTCCCGAACTTTATATCAGCCGGCAGACGAATACTCTTTCCAAAAATGACTTTGGCTGGGGCTTGACCCGTCGATGCATGTTCGGCAGCTCTGTACGCCATCAAAAATAGTGGGATATGTCGGTCTCAGTCCCTTTGGTTCTCGTCAACCATCTTGGCCAGATGTTTATTGATCGTGCCGTTGAAACGTTCGACCATTCCATCGGATTGGGGATGCAGCGGTGTTGTCCTCGATTTCCATATTCCCAGCAGTTCGCACATTTCGCTAAAAACTAGTGATTCGAAGTTTCTACCGTAATCCGAATGTAGTTCACAAGGTACGCCGTACCTACTGACCCAATTTCACACTAGCTGTTCGGCTACAGTAGTTGCTTCCTGGTTGGGAATAGGGTAGACCTCGGGCCACTTGCTGAAATAATCGGCTACAACCAGCGTGTATCGATTTCTCCAATCGGATTCAGGAAAGGGTCCTGCGATGTCAACAGCAATCCTTTCGAATGGCACGCCTACGTTATAGGTTTGCATTTGTCCTCTCAGTCGTCGCTTTGGGCCTTTGACGGAAGCGCAAATTGTGCATCTGTGACACCAGTCCTCTACGTCTTCTCGAGCGTGGAGCCAGTAGAACTTTTCCCGTGATTTCGCTAAGGTCTTGTTAACACCAAGGTGGCCTCCCGAGGATCCTTCATGCATTTCCTTGACCACGTCGTGGATTCGGCTTTTGGGTAGTATGGTTTGCACCCTATAGGAGCTGCCATCCGCCATTTCCCGTTTCCGTTTGAGTACGCCACCCTCCACCTGAAGGGAATTCCATTGTACTCAATAGTTTTTAGGGTTGCGCCATGCATTGAAACGTCTTTCCACTCCGGTCGCCCAGTTGTCTCCTTCCACACGAGCAATGGTCCGATGTCTTCATCGGCTAACTGGGCATTTCGAATCTCCTCCGGTGACCAACTTTCATCGAATTCGGTCGTTATCAATCGCAGATTAACGGGCGGTTCCTTTTCCTCAATCCGTCGTCAATGCTTGCAGTTAGCTGGACATAGACGGCGAGATAGGGCGTCAGCATTTGCATGAACTCCGCCCTTCCGATGAACAATTTCGTAGTCGTATGACTGCAATCTTTCGATCCATCTCGCAACTTGTCGCTCGGGGTTTTTGAAGTTGAGCAGCCATCTCAGTGATGCATGGTCGGTTCGAAGAACGCATTTCTGGCCGTATAGGTACTTGTAGAACTGCTTGATAGCCTCTATTATAGCCAATAGCTCCTTCCTGGTCACACAGTAGTTCCTATTGCTTTTTGAAAGAACTCGACTGTTATACGAGAGGACTCTTTCTTCGCCATCGATCTGCTGGGAGAGTACAGCTCCAATACCGCCGTTGCTTGCATCGGTGTCAACTACAAACATTTTTCCAGGTTTCGGATACGCCAGCACGGGTGATTCAAACAGCTTCTCCTTCAAGGTCTCAAAGGCTACCTGGCATTGTTCATTCCAGACATACGGACGATTTTTCTCGGTTAACTGATGGAGACACTTAGCTATTTTGGCACAATCTTTGACGGATCTTTGATAGTCGGTTGCCAGACCCAGAAAACTTCGTAGTTGGCGCTTGTTGTTTGGTGTTGGCCAGCTTTAATTTTCTCAGGGTCTGTTTTGACCCCTTCTGCTGATACGACGTGTCCCAAGTATTTCACTTCAGCTGCGAAAAGAGTACACTTGTCGGGACTAAGTTTCAAATTTGCCAGTCGCAATCGGGGGAAAACCTCTTCTAAGTTCCGCACACGCTCTTCCAACGTTTTCCCGATGACAATGATGTCATCTAGGTACACCAAGCAGGTTTTCCAGGTGAAGCCACGTAGTACGTACTCCATCAGGCGTTCGGAAGTGGCTGGAGCATTGCAAAGCCCAAATGGCGTCACCATAAACTGCCACAATCCGGTCCGAACTGAAAATGCGGTCTTCTCTCGGTCCTTCTTGTCGATTTCTACCTGCCAGTAGCCACTCTTGAGATCGAGTGTAGAAAACCATTTTGCGTCGGCTAAAGTGTCCATGATGTCATCGATGCGTGGGAGCGGGTAACTATCTTTCTTAGTGACGTCATTAAGCTGCCTATAGTCAACATAAAAACGAGTGCTACCATTCTTTTTCTTTACTAGAACTACAGCCGCGGCCCATGGACTTACAGAAGATTCAATAACGCCTTGTTTTTCTATGTCCGAGATCAGCGCGCTCACTTCTCCTTGTTTGGCTATAGGCAGACGTCTCGGTGCTTGTCGAATCGGCTTGGCTATCTATGACGTGAGTTACCAGACTCGTTCGGCCTTGGTCATCCGGGCTTGTTGAGAAGATGTCACTGTACTTGGTGAACAGATCAGAGGCTCGTTTGAATAGCTGCACTGGCAATTTGACCTGCTTCAATATTGCAGATGTGGATTCCCGGGCTTCGTCTTTGTCTTGTCTCCTTTTCCAATTATGGTCGTGAGTGGCTTCCAAAGAGGTGATGGTGAAAACAGGCTGGCAGCTGTCGATGGCTTCTGCCGCTTTGATGCTCGTGGTTAAGTCTTCGGTGTTAAGGACTCTAACCGGCACGTATCCGTTCCTTAAAGATCTTACAAGGCTTCGTCCTACAATCAAACTGCGCAATGCGGACGACGTCGTTGGCTCTATCAGATAAGATCGGTGGTCTCCAGAATCACCATCAAGCTTGGCCCATACAATGCTTTCGGAAGAATTCGATACATCAGTGTTGGTACATACTACTACATTCATCTTGGGAATTTGGATGCTGGGATCCTCCATCAATACTTCGACATTCTGCCATTTCAATACCCGTTTGCCCAAGTCCAACGTGATTCCATATGGTCGCAGAAAATCCATTCCGAGAATGCAGTCATCCATAATGTTCGCGACCAGAAAGTTATGTCGGAACGCAAGCTCTCCCAACTGTATCTGGAGGTTGACCACTCCATGGACAGGTGTAGTTTTTCCCGTAGCTGTCCTTAGTGAGAAAATTCTGCCCTAGTGAAGTAGTTGTTGTCTCACTAGATCTGGTCGGATAATCGATCGGGTTGCACCAGTGTCGATTGTTATGGTGCAATGTTTTCCGTCAACTTGACCCGGAAGGCATAAGTCCGCTTCTCCACGATGTAGTCTTGATATGGTGATGGTGGTGCTGGGGGCGTCGATCCTCCTAACCAACCTCTGCCCCACAAAGTTGGCTCTTACATGTTTCCCGACCCTTCTGTTTGAAGGGCTTCCATTCTGGGCTCCTGACTCGGTCTGGATCTCCTCGTAGCTGCACACCCTGGACAATAGCTCGGTTTTCTTCGCTTCTTGCATTCTCTTTGCAGGTGCCCCTTCTCTCCGCAATTCCAGCATCTAGGCGCACCATTTACCTGCGGCTTTCGTTCAATTTCCACTTGCTCACACCTGCACTCGTCTGTCACTACCTCGCGAACCCGGGCAGTGGTACGAGTCACATTTTTCGCTGCCTCAAAGTTCCAACTGTAAGACAATACGTCTTTAACCGTTTGCTTTTGAGCCAAACGCACGGCTTGTTGCAATTCCGGGTCGTTTAGTGCGCTGATGAATACTTCTGTTGCTGCATCATCTCGATGTTCTGGGTCGTAGGCTAGATAAGCCAAAAGTGCTAGTCGCTCAATGTCTTGGGCTAGCTGCTGTAGGGTTTCACCAGACATCTGCACCCGATGCCGTAGCTGTGACCGATAAATCTGCTTCAGATGGTCGTCTCCATAACGCATGTCGGGCGCATTCATTATAGCAGCCGGGTTTGAGTGCAACTCGACGGGGATAATCTGCAAAAGCTCGCCAGCGGGGCCTCTTAGAGCAAGAATTAATGCAGTTGCTCGTTCCTGCTCATTCCAGTGATTTGCCCTAGCGGCGGCTTCAAATTGGGTTTTGTAAATGCTCCAGACCGTTTGTCCGTCGAATATTGGTGCTTTTACATTTCTGGATATGCTTTGCGCTGCGGTTATAAGCGGGGCTGGTGAGGTGGTTACTTCTGCCTTCAGTGCTTCTATTTCCTTGTTCATGTTTTCCACCTCATGGTTGATTCTCTCCTCGACCTGGCTGACCTTTTCCTCGACCTGGCTGACCTTTTCCTCGACCTGGTCAACCTTTTCCCCGACACCTTTAATTTGTTTGTTCAGACTACCGAGCTCCGCTTTTATTTCGGTGGACTGTTTTTGAAAATCTGCCTTGATTTCGATCGCTTATTGATCCAGTTTCGCTGATTGTTCATTTAGCTTCGCTGATTGTTCATCTAGCTTCGCAGTTAGACTGGATGACATCAGCATTAACATTTGCACTAGCGCATTTTCTGGTTCCTTTGATTTTGGTGTTTCCACTTCTCCACCTTCTGCGCCTTTTTCCGCATCTGAGAGCTCACCCAAATCCAGATACCCGCCTTCCGACTCGATCGCGTCACGCAAGCGTGCAATCAGTATGGCCTTTGTACCTTGTGTGGCCCGATTTCGCTGTTCCAACTCCTCCTTGAGCTCCGATATGGTCAATTGGTTAGTTTTTAGATGTAAGTTTCATGGCATTTTTAATGTTTCGGCTATTTTTCCACCTGTTTCTACGTTAATTTTCACTGTTGTGCACTTTAAGAATGTTTAAACATTTTCACTTCCAAAATTTTCTTTCTTATTTCTCGACACCAATGTCGCGTGTTATGGTTCGCGGCCAATAATTTAAATGTTCCGGGAAAGTGAAAACGCAATGTCTTTTAAATTAAATTAAAAGGGTTTATTAAATCGATTAAAAATACACAATCACTTATTTTACTATTTCACAATTTTAATCAAAATCTAACTTTCTTTTGCCAATTAATTCCTCTTACAACTGTCTTCTTAAAATCACTTCGCACTCAAACAACCAATCGCCTTTACTTCGCGTTCCACCATCTGTATATCGCAGTTTTCTATCGCGGTTGTAATGAATGATCGCCCCATTCATTCAGCTCGCCTTTATATAGGGTCTCCATCCGTTCAATGCATTTCTCGTACATTGGCGAATGTTCTGCCGAGATGTATCTGGTATATTCGAGCAGATTAATGAATGGAGCAGTGACTCACTTCCAAATGTTGATCATGCTTGGTGGGTTCTCGTGGTTTCGAGTAAGTTCATTTTGTTGATGTTCTTAATGGTTGTGAAAACAATTGCAACAGTAGCTCGCAGAATTCTGTGTGCATGTAACAATACTATAGCCCAGAGTTTCCTATGTTAAAAGATGCGTAATATAAAATAATGTAGTGAAGACGAATTATAATTTTGTTGCTTACGAAACTATAATTTTCCTGAAATGTTTAATGTTTTAACACACCATTAATACTTTTATTTTTTTCCTTATCATTCCAGGTAAGCTCTCCACATGAATAGATCAGTGAAAAATATAATGGTAATGGTTCAAAAACTGAATAAATATATGTTCCACAGTAAGTTTCCATTAGCATATAACCGTCTATAATTAAACGATTTTTAAGTTCCACAACCATGATGTAGTACCGGAAAAAATTCCGGGATCATTTCAGGATAGCAGATATCCAGGAGGGATAGCATTCGCTCGCCCTGTACTCATACTCATATTCCTAGCCCATGATATCCAATTAAAGTGAAACTCGTAAGTTCACTAATGAGCTCCATATTCTCATCAAACAAAATGAGTGCCTAATATAGGTCAAGATGAAACGTATATTGTATGAAAGTTCTTCATAAAGTAGAGTATAATGTAATGAGATATTTAAATTCGTAATTGTTGCAAAATTCACTCGGAGGGGTGCTGGCATCTTTTCATAAGGCAATAGAGAAACTATGTCAGAAGTTAATTTTAACTTAAATTTGGCCTTTTTATTCACTAAACTTCAGGCAATTTGTAGATACTCAAAAGGACTTATTTGGTTAGAAATCATTCCTCTTCGAAACTGAGACTAAAGGGCTACTGTTTAATTCAATACCAGGTGTAACTAGGATTTGTTCAAACATTTTTCACAGATTCCTAACTATTGCCTGTTTTTTTTTTTTTTTTTTTTTTTTTTTTTTCCTCCATTCCCTTCCACTCTCTCCATCACACTTTCTTCGTCGCACTACGCTCGTGCGATCTGCACTTCACATTTCGTCGTTTCCTCAGGTGTGCCACCCAGGCAATGTATAACACATCGGTATAAGGGGGCACACAAAAATATGTGAAGTCCTCCGGTTAAACTTGTCTTGTCCATATCGTGATCAGCTCTCAGAGATAAAAAAAAATTATAAATTCGACGCAGTAAAAAAAAAAGCTCTGAGTTAAAAGAATAGCTGTCTCTTCAAGCATCTCGACGATAGGGTCAACAATGCCCTAAGATGCTATGTTGAAATTACTGGACTGATATTATAATAATAGTAGGTGTTTCTCGAGGCATCTCGAAGATAGGATCAATAATTGACCTAAGATGCTATGTTGAAAGTTTCTGCACTGAGATTCAATCGTTATTCATTAAATAGTTTCTAAGTCTTTTCTTGAAAACCATAAGAGAATTCGCTTCTTTAACTGATTCTGGAAGATTGTTGTATATACGAAGGGCGTCATTTGTAGCATCGTTCTTCAGGCGATCTGTCCTTGCAAAAGGAATTACAAATTGGTTTGCGTTCCTAGTACTGTATTGATTCTTTTGTGAGACTTTAATAAATGGTGTTTGTGACGACAAGCTGAGATTTAAACTTTTGAAGATAAACTTGGCTTTCTCCATTTTAATGATTTGGTTAAAAGTTAATGCGTTACATGATTGATACACTATGTTTGTTGGTGTGAGCCTTGGGAGATTATGTATATTTTTATACGCCTTGGTTAATATCCTGGAAATTATATTTAGGTGTTGCTTTGAGGACTGACTCCAAATTACCACTCCGTAATGTACTTTTGACAGTACGAAGGCATTCAGAACAAGATGCTTGATTTTTTTTGGAAATTCCTCATATCTTCGTAACAATCCAATTATTGGTGCTAATTGCCTCCTTAAGTTGTTTATATGCGGGAGCCAGGTCAGACGGTGATCGATAGTAAGGCCAAGATATTTAAGTTCGAGCACTCTTTGCAGCTTTTCACCATTAATTTTTATATCAACATCTATGTCTTCCCTGTTCTTTTGCTTAAAGATAATATATTTTGTCTTTGAAATATTCAACGCTAGTTTATTCTCTTTCAACCATAAATTATATGAATTTAGATCCTCGTTGATAGCGTCTCCGATGTCATTTTTATCGCGTCCCGAGTAAAGAAGCACTGTATCATCAGCATATAAAAAGTAATTACCACTTAGCCTGCATGTATTTAAATTATTAGTGTATAGAAGGAACAAGGTTGGGCCAAGTATTGAGCCTTGTGGAACACCTGATTTCATTGGTGCCGGGTCACTCAGAACATTATTAAATGCTGTTTTCTGCAGTCTGCCTTTTAGGTAATTTTGAAATAGTTTATTTGCTGTGCCTTGAACACCATATGCTTCTAGTTTTCGAAGTAAGAGGTCATGATCGACCGTATCAAACGCTTTCCTTAGATCCACAAAAATGGCAACAACATAATCCCCTACATCAAGTCTCTCGTTGATGAATCGCGTTACCGAGAGTAGAGCGTCAAACGTTCCCTTGTTTTTCTGAAAGCCATATTGGCGGGAGTTTAGGATAGAGTTATCTAATATGAAGGATGTTAAGCGAGAGTTAATTACTTTTTCAAATATTTTACTAAATCCGGTCAAGAGTGCAATTGGGCGATAATTATTGGGGTCCGATCGATCTCCTCCTTTGAATATAGGTACAATTTTTGCAAGCTTCCCCTCTTCAGGAAACGTTCCGTTTCTGATATGCTCATTCAAATAATTAGCCACGAGTTCTGCTATTTCATTTTTTACAAGTACAATTTCCTCCATCGTGATCTGATCAATACCTGGAGCCGTATTTTTCTTCATTGCCTCAATAGTCTTAAGAACTTCGTTTTTATTGGTTGGATGAATATGAAACATGGAATCGGGTGAGATGTTAGCGTGATCTAGCCTACTTGTTGGGACATCACCAAGCTCTTTTGTAATTTTTTCGCCCACAGTTGAGAAAAAGTTGTTCAAGAAAGTTGCTGCTCCATCTGGTTGTGATAAAATATTAGGGGTCACTGGAGAAAACTGCGAATCCGGTATTAAAATTCGGGGGGGAGAGTTGTCTTTTACTTCATTTATTATCTTCCATATTTCATGATTGTTATCTGCCGCTGTCTCCAACCTTTTAGCGAAGTAAGAGAATTTAGCTTCCTTCACAAGACGTTTTGATTCCTTTTTCGCTTGTATGTACATGTTTTTTAGCACACGATCTTCCATGTTCCTTCTAAAGCTTATGTACGCCTTTCTCTTTGTAATACTGGCTTCGATTACTCGCTTTGTTATCCATGTCTGCTGGCGGCATCTAAGCTTTTTCTCGACGATGGAGTAACGTTTGGACTCTGTGATCATATTCGTAAGTTCCATTAGGTTTAAGGGACTCCGGACTTCTAATGACCTTTGCAGATGTGATTTGAAGAGTTCTTTGTTCAAGTGTTGGAATGTTTTGTAAACAGGTTTTTGTTTTTGTGCGCTTATGCCTTGGATGCTTATTTTGAAGACACGATGATCCAGCTCTGGCCAATCCTCAAATATGAAATTGATTTTTCCCGCAGTTGACTTATCGTTTGTAACGATATGATCGAGGCACGTATGCGAAACAGGACGAGTAATTGTTTCGTTGTTGATGATAACAGCACCATTAGTATCCAGTACATCCTTGTAAAGCCTTGCTTCTGAAGAATCGGTAATTACATCAATGTTTGTGTCAGCTACTGTAAATAAATTATTTTCTGAGGAATATAGGTTGTCGAGTACCGAGCAGAGATCTTGCGCATTCAGACGGCTCGGGTTATAGAAGGTACCGATTTTAATTTTTTTGCCTACGAGGTTTAATTCGATTATTATAATATTATATTTATCAGGTGTATCGCGTTTAATGATGAAGTTTATTTTATCTTTTACAAAAATAGCTGTCCCACCACCTCTTCCAGGTCTGCAGGAGAATACCGAGTTATAACCCTCAATATTAAAATATTTCGATTCCTCAGGATAAATCCATACTTCGTTCAGTATCACCACATCTATCTCAGGATTTTGCTTCAAATAAATCTGCATGTCATTTAGTTTGTGCCGTAAACTTCTTATATTGGCATATAAGAGCGTTAATTTCGTCCCAATTAATCGATTTGCGTTGTTAAAAATCATTTGAACTCGTAGTCAATGCTCCTCCTAGCAATTGTGATCCTTCGCTGGTATTCTGCGCACTCCGTAGAGTCTGTTCTGTGGGAATAATCTACGTTCTTACTATTTCCTGCACAGTTACAGCATTTCTCGCACGAGCTCTTGCAATCCTTCGTTTCGTGCTTTCCTCCACACTTAGCACATGTTTGCTCTCCTTCACATTTTGATGTCTTGTGGTTGTATTTCTGGCACTTATAACACCTCGTTATATTGTAGTCTTCCTTCACAAGGTAAGACCCATAATCAATATTGATGTACCTATTCACCAGTCTTTGGTACATACTCCCATTTACCTGCAGAATATGCAACCATTTACCATTTTTTGTTCGTCTGGCATGAACCAATTCCAGTTTATCATTTTCTCCAATATTAGGGTTCAGTGAGTGAATTTCGTTAATTAACTCCTCATACGAAAATTGTTTTTATAGTCCATTAATTACTAGCCTGGGTTGACGAGATTTTGTCTCCATGACATCATATTCATCCTTCAGGGTATCCTTTGCAATTTTGTAGAGCGAGGTTGTATTGTCATTTGTGGAAGTTTTTATGATGGCACCACCATTACGAAGAGGACGCATCAGTTGGAGAGGAATTTTGCATTTTGAAGGCTTTATTTTCGACTTGAAGTCGATGAGTGTTTTTTCAGAGGATGAATGCTTCTTGGGCTTAATTATGATTCCTTTTTGCGAGGTAGTATTTGTACGGCGTTCGGGTAGAAAAGTGGAAATACTTTTCGTCATATCCGCATACGAAGGTTTTCGCGTGGATGAACTTTTATCAATTAAGGTGGCCACGGTGGTTTTCAGTTCTATTAGATGGTTTTCCATTTCTTTCATTTGGTTGAAGAGACGATCTTCTTTAGTCTTTTGGTGTTGTGACTTACACGAAGGACACATCCATATCACATCCTCGGAAATGTCCATGATCTTCAAATATCTCTCCTCACACATTTTGATACACTTTAGGTGGAACCACTTGTTGCAAATGCCTCCGCAGCCCATTCCTTTATGGTTCTCCTCCGCTTGCTTCCTACATTTTCCACATTTGTCTGCTGCTTGTGATGCCATGATTTATTATTTATCTCTATTCGCTTAGTTATATGGTATTAAATGAATTTATTTAAAAGAGAATGGATTTAAAATGAAAGTTATTAAAACAAGTGTCTTTAAAAAGCAAAACTACGGGTTTAGAAGATATATATGCAAAAAAGAGAGAGTTTAATAAGTTTGAATTTAAATTTTATAAAATTATTAAAATTATTAAGAAATTATTCTCGCATGAGCACGAGAATCGCACTAATGAACAAAAGAGTTCAGTTGATATGATTTTATACCGTTAACGGCAATTAGAAAATTAAAATGAGAAAATTGTTCAAAAATTTCCACTTAGCTGATTTTCCTTTGATTTGCTACAGAAGATAATATTTCTTAGCAACTCTCAAAGTCAAGAAAACAGCTGATCGATTTCCTTAATCACTTCTAAAGAAAAATTTTTTATTGCGAGCGATCACTTTACACTTGGCAACTTTGACACTTCACTTGTCATGTTTAGAAGCTTTAATCAAGGAAATGTTTTAGGGGTCGGAAAATCTATTAAAAATATCAGCTTTGGTCCAGTCGCGAGTTTAATAAGTTCATGTTAGCATACAAGCAACTAATTTGTGAATTAATGCATTTTCTAGAAAAGAAAACAGTTTAATCTAAACCTTTCTTAATTTTTTCATTCTTGTGTAATTTCCTACCTGTGATTAGGTATTGCTTCAACTATTTGACAATCCAACCTGCATTAATAGCACAAAATTACTGATTTTCATAAATGAATTTCAAATCGATTATTTTTGACCCAGTGCACTTAACAATGGATTAAACATCTCGCCTGTAATTTGCTCCAACAGAAATGAAATTGCCACCCGCAAACTCCATTCATTGAACTCACCACATCAACCGATCCTTCACTCAGCAATGATGTCGCATCAGCAACATTATCCTCGTCATCAACGTCAGGTTATTAATGCAGGACTAGCCCAACTTGGGCTCGTATTCAGCTTTGCCTACTACTGCTGTTGCTGGTTCGTTTATCATCCAAATTGAGAGATGAAATTCTGTTGATTGTAATCCGATTGTAAATTATATTCTGGTTAATTGACTTCATGGGCATGATGCGAATCCTTACTGAAGCCAAGTACATGCTTCATGTTTATTCAAAAGCTTGCAATAGAGTCCAGCTGGACTAAGACGACAAACGTTGTTGTTTGGAATGGGAAGCGTGCCAAGGATAATTTAAATTGTGCAGCAGATTCCTAACTAAGAGATCCTTATGCTCCTTGTTTTCTTGCGCTCGTTGATTCTATAAAAACAGTTTTATTGCAAAGAGAAGAAGCTCCTTCATGTCTTGTGCTCGCTCGAGCAGTCCTCGTCATGCAAATATTGTTTAGTGAGCCTGGACTTTGTTTTGCATTGCATGTCGCTCAAACTAACCGTGAATCATTCTTTGGACAAGATAAGACTTTGTAATGCCAGGACCACTCGTCCTTGCCGTCGCTGAATAATATTCCGTAATTGAATTGCAATTGCAATGATACTTAGCATTATGGTCACGTTCCTCACTTGTATCCTTCCCATTTACTTGAAGGCGCTCCCCAACCATTGACATAAGTCATCAGAATATTTGATGAATTCTCAGGGCGAAGGGACAAGCAATTTCTTTTATTGCTGATTTATTGCCACCCCTCGCTTTTATTCCGTATGGCTTTTGTGCTTTTCGTCTTACACCGAATTTATTCGAGAACAACAAATGAATCAATCAACTGCCATAAAAAGCCTTAAATAAGCACGACCTTCTGTGGAGCCTGATGTCAATGGGCATTAACATGTGCTGCTTTTTCTAGTTCGCACCACAGCCACCACCAGTTAGGCACTTATTTCGGCCTTTCAATCCTGGGCCTGGGGGAGCAACAGCAAAAGGAAATCTTTCGCTTTGCCAGCAGCCCAGGGAAACCATTCGAATCACAAATTAAGTTATTTCTTGTGATGATAAATGGAATACAAAAGTGACTAATGATTCTCTTTTCAGAAGATTTTCCGACAGAGTGGGAAACCGATGTTTGCCGGGTGCTATAAATCTGTATCTGTGCAGATGGATGAGGTCGAGAGTTGGAGATAATGCGTGAAAATGGGAAATCTTGGGTAAACGTGTGGTCGTACTGCGTGATGGATTCTGAATCTCATTTTAATTATCTATTCTCATTAAATTTATCTGAATTGAAGTCTGCCGGCATGTCAAGCATTAGAAAGTATCAGAGTTACGTCCCATCAGGGAAGGACACCACTCCCCAGCCACTCTCAGTATGATTAATTTTTCCTCTACCCTACTCATTATTTATTCCGTATTTGATCTATAATACGAATATGTCTGCACAAACACATGGATATGTCCAATTCCTCAATATCCTCTGGAAAACATATCAACCGAATGAGCATTGGACCCACATCGTACGCTCTTTCTCTGATGGAAACACGATAACGATGATAAAGCTATGAAAGAATCCTTCCGCAAAACGTAGGAGTACGTGCTTGGAACCTGCCTCTGCCATGAATATATCACTCTTCCTTCCCATCACGCATCTCGACAATACACTCAGAAACAGGATTGGGACACGGAACGAGTTGATTCAGTCAGAATTTGAGCAGGTCCAGACAACTCTCTACCGAACAAGGAGATGAGATGAAATGATTATGAATGATTGAAAAGGATATGCTTCACTAAATATCAGACGCTCTGGCATTCTGTTTTGCTGGTACTTGTAGATAAAAACGGAAAGTGAAAAAATAACAGAGACGAATAATTTAGATTCTTCAAAAATACTCAGAGAAACTGACCTGGAAAAATAATCTCGTCGATGTCATGGTTAATATGCTTCCTCAAGCGAATAAAAACATACAAGATAAATGAATTCCGGAGAGAGAATTGACACATTTCAACTCCATTAAAGTGGGTCGGAGATCCATTTCGATGAATTTAAGATAAATCTTTTAGATTTTGGTTTTTCCACAATAAACAAAATCTCTTTTGAAAAAAAAAACTGATTCTTAGATTTTATATTGGTGGCAGAAGGTCTCAATGCCAGTTGAAATCTTTTTCGAAGTTGGCTAAAACTTTGGGCTTTCCAGACTTGATTGTTTTATGCAATAAATTTACGGCGAATTTGGAAAGTTAATAACTTTATTCGGTATCATTTATGCAACTTTATGTGCATAGAAACGCATCAGTAAGGTGAAACAATGTCCTCTTGAAGCTTTCAACATCAAGCTCAAAGATGCAATAGATTAATTTTGTCACCAATAGAGGCTTTCTTTCCTGCAAATCTCAGTGTATTATCTCGATGGACTTGTTGGGATGTGGAAATAACAACGCCAACAGTTAAAGGACAAACTTGTTTAATTAACACATAAATACAATATCGTTTAATTCGAATTTAGGATGAGCGCGTCTGCGTTTCGTTGTCGATGGCTTGGCGGCTTGTCACAGAAGAGATCGAGAATGACAAGATGCATAAGGTGTCTTCTAAGCGACGGTGGCGCCTAGTAGTAACTCGGTGGTGAACTCCGGAGATCGCTACAATACTCCCTCCTGAATGGGGCTGTCGTCGGGAAACTGTTGATGACGTTCAACCATTATTTATGATTGGTTGACTTAAGCGTTTCGATGAATGCGGCAAATAAGTTTTTCGTATCTGCGATGGACGTGGATTGATTGGTGTATTAATTAGGCTCGATGCTGCTTGTCGTTGTACATTTGATGACGATGCTAGAGACGTTTGAGGCGTTGGTACTCGTTCTAATGGCTGTGACCAGGAAACTGATTTGTTTGTCTTATTATGTTCTGGACTTAATTTGTTCGAAACGTTCGGCTGACTGGTAGGCGCGGGTAATGTCGGTTGTGAAACTGGTATTGTCGTCGATCGTGAACTTAATGATGTCGATGTTACTGGGTTCTCTGTGTCAGTCGTGAGATATGCTGGTTTCAGTCTCTCAATAGAAATATTGACTTTCCTGCCATTTAAGTCTATTGAATAAACGGATGCTGATAGTCGTTCGATGATTCGATGCGGTCCTGTGTATGGTTGTGTTCGTGATTTCTTTACAGAATCTACTCTAACGAACACATGAGAGCAGGAGTGCAGGTCTTTATGTATGAATGTGGTCCTGTTTGTGCGATGCTCTATAGGCCTTGGTCGTAGCTCCTTCCTATGTTGTCGGATTTTGCTAACGAATATGTTCGGCTCACATTTTTCAGTGTTGAAATCGGCAAACCACTCTCCTGGTAATCGTAGGGTCGTACCGTAGACCAATTCGGCTGAGGAAGCATTGAGGTCTTCCTTAAAACTGTTGCGTAATCCTATTAAGACGGTAAGATGGACGTCGGTTCACTGAGGATTGTCTTCGTGGCACATAATTGCTGCCTTTAGTGAGCGGTGCCACCGTTCGATTGCACCGTTTGATGCTGGATGGTACGGAGTAGTGCGAGTTCGCTGGCACCCAAGTAGTTTTCCAAGAGCGTTGAATAAAAATGATTCGAATTGCGTTCCTTGGTCAGTGGTAATTACCAGAGGTGTTCCGTAGCGTGAGATCCAATTTGAATAAAATGTGTTTGCGATCGTCTCAGCTGTTTGGTCCGAGATGGGTATCGCTTCGGGCCAGCGCGAGAAGCGATCCAACATGGTCAAACAGTATCTGTAACCTTTTGATAGCGCTAAAGGTCCTACGATGTCTAGGTAGACATGTTTGAAGCGTTCGTCCGGTACCTTGAATGGTTGAAATTAGTTTTTCACGTGTCTACCGACTTTTGACCGTTGGCAATTAATGCAGGTGCGTGACCATTGTCGTATGTCTCGGTTCATGTTGGGCCAAATTAGTTTCCTTTTAATAGCTTTGAGAGTTGCTCGGCTGCTGGAGTGGGCGCAGCGATGATAAGTGTCGAAGGTCGTCTTCCTCAATGGTTCAGGAATGAATGGTCTGGCTACTTTCGTAGAAGTGTCGCAGTATATCGAATGGTTGTCCAGTAATACTGGAACTAATTGCAATGATGTCTAGTTTGATGAAATTCATTGTCGTAGCTCGCTATCTTTAGCTTGCTCTTCCGCTAAGAGTCTTGTGTCAATCCTTGATGGCATCGAGATCGCCTCCAATCTAGATAGAGCGTCTGCCACTATATTAGCTTCGCCAGTGATATGCTCAATTCTGGTTGTGAATTGTGAGATGAATGATAACTGTCTGCTTTGTGTCGGTGACGCTTTGTCAGTTCTCTGATGAAAGGCATAAACTAATGGTTTATGATCGGTTTTCACCACAAAATCCGAACCTTCAAGAATGTGTCGGAAATGTCGAATACTGGCATAGACAGCTAACAGTTCCCGGTCGTATGTGCTGTATCGATTTTCTGCGTTTGGAAGTTTTCGCTGAAAGTATGCTATGGGTACCCAGTTGTCACCGTGTTTTTGTTCCAGCACTGCACCGACTGCTACGCTGGATGCGTCTGTTACCAGTGCTATGGGTGCGTTTGTTCGAGTGTGAACGAGCAGTGTTGCGCTCGCGATAGAATCCCTGCATTTGTTAAATGCTTCGTCGGCTTCTTTTGACCAGTTAATGTCTTTGGTTTTTACGTTTGATAGTAAGTCGTTTAACGGCGGTAATAGTTTAGCGTTCCCAAAAATCTTCGTAGCTCTTTCACGGTGTCGGGTCGTCTATAGTTTTTAATGGCTTCCACCCGTGAAACCGGTGGCGTTATTCCGAATTGATTTATGCTGTAACTCAGATACTCTATTTCGCTGGTTCCAAATACGCATTTGGCCACGTTGACCACCACGCCGAATTTGTCGAGACGCTCAAATAATAATTGGAGGTGCTGTAAATGTTGCTCCTTATTTTCCGATGCCACTAAAATGTCGTCAATATAGCAAGTGCAAAAGTCCAGTCCTCGGAGTACCTCGTTCATAAACCTTTGAAAGGATTGGGCAGCGTTTTGTAATCCGAATGTCATTACTGTGAATTCATATAACCCGAAAGGCGTAATCACCGCCGTTTTTGGGATGTCTTGTTCAGCTACCCGGATTTGGTGATACGCTCTTAACAGGTCGATTTTCGAAAAGATTTTTTTTCCTTCCAATCCGGCGGTAATATCTTGTATGTGGGGCATCGGATAGCGGTCGGGCTTCGTAATTGCATTCAATTGTCTGTAATCTCCGCATGGTCTCCATGAACCATCTTGTTTCGGAACGAGGTGCAAGGGACTTGCCCAAGAACTTTTTGAAGGGCGACAGAACCCTTTTTCCATCATAAATGCAAATTCTGTTTTCGCGATAGCTAATTTTTCTGGCGTGAGGCGTCGTGGTTTTTCCGCTACAGGCGGGCCAGTCGTTTCGATGTAGTGGCAAACTACGTTTTTTATAGCTGTTTGCTGCACTGGATTGAGAATGTTAGGGAATTCTTTCAATAGACTCTCATAACACGATGTGTTTGCAATTAATGCGATTCCCGAGTACTTATATTCACTGATAGTTCCTTTCGACGTTCTTTCAGTCTCGGGGTCTCGTATACAGCGGTTTTTAATATCCACCAATAATGCGTGGTGTCTCAAAAAATCAGCACCAATGATTGGTCGTGTGGTATCAGCAATCCAAAACTTCCAGGTAAACGCTCGTCGCAGGTTCAGGTTTAATGTCAGCGTTTTAAAGTCATATGTATTGATGGTCGTTCCATTCGCGGCGTAAAGCTTGAATGGCGTCGGTTTGCACTTGTGTTGGTTGTTTTGTCGAGGGACAACAGAGACATCTGCGCCTGTGTCGATGAGGAAATTTAATCCCGTGGCATTGTCGAAAACATGTAGTCGGCTTAGTGGTGCGCTTCTACTGTCAACCGCCGTATTTGACTGTAGCGCACTCAGCTTTTTGCTTGTCGATCTGCGTGCCAAGTGCATGGGTCGCGGCATCGTCGCGCCTTTTCGCCGTAGCTGTTGTGGTAATAACACCAAGACGGATTCTCCTTTTTCTGCGAAGGGGAACGGGTTCGGAATGGTGCAGAGTTTCGAGTCTGCGATCGACTTCGTTGAATTTTTTCCAACGATTTTCTTATAAAAGCTAGCTCCTTTTCCACACCAATTTGCGTGGATGGCAAAGAAACGGCTGCGATGTTTCGTGGCTCGTGCATCATTAGAATTTTGTCTGCCATTTCGGAAAGTTTGGTCAGGTCAGACGTTTCAGCTATGCTCACAATCTGTTGCACATTTACGGGAAGTCGTTGGAGCCACATTGTTTTCAGAAAACTGTCGGGAATTCGGTCGGCTGCCCTGATGCGCATCGCCCGAAGGAGTTGGGACGGCGTCCGGTCACCCAGTTCGAGGCCAGCCAGTAATTCCCTATTTTGCGCCTCTTCGGACATTGCGAACGTGCTAAGTATTCTTTGTTTAAACGTTTCGTATTTGTTTTCCGCCGGGGGTTTCTCAACAATGTCGGCGACTTGCTCTAAAATCTCCGAATCCAGCTCTTCTATGACTTTGTCGAATTTCTGGTCGTCCTTCGTAATGCGGTGATTACGAAATTGGGCCTCGAGTCTGGCAAACCAGACCGCTGGTCGATTCCTCCAAAAAACGGGAATTTTAAAAGATAAAACGGAACTTACTTGCGCGTGCGTGCTATCGACGGCGTCGGCAAAGTTTTCTTTTTCCGCCATTTTCCAAGCGTTGATTTTGTTTCTGCGTAATTAACTTGCTGCTTGCTTGTCCGTTTGATTTAGGGGTCACCAGTTGTTGGGATGTGGAAATAACAACGCCAACAGTTAATGGACAAACTTGTTTAATTAACACATAAATACAATATCGTTTAATTCGAATTTAGGATGAGCGCGTCTGCGTTTCGTTGTCGATGGCTTGGCGGCTTGTCACAGAAGAGATCGAGAATGACAAGATGCATAAGGTGTCTTCTAAGCGACGGTGGCGCCTAGTAGTAACTCGGTGGTGAACTCCGGAGGTCGCTGCAGACTTATGTGCTTTAATTTTTTGATTAAAAACTTCACTACGATTCTTTGTGATCAAGTTTTATTGGGAGAAGATACAAGAAAAAATGGTTAGCGGAACTGAACAATACCAGCCGCGTATTTGACCATATTGCACAATAGATGAATCTAAGATCACCGAGCCAAACTATGGTAACTTTTGTAAGAATTTATTGTTATATTAGTGGAGATGTATTTGTAGTATATAATTTTAACGCAATCAATACGAGTGCGACATTGTCATGAAGTAAATATTATTAGAATGTCATCAAGTAGGCTAGGAAGATGTAGAAACTCACCGACTACTCCTTAGGTCATGGAACGATAATCGGCCAACGATGTGTCGAGTCCTCAACACCGTGTCGCTTCATCTTTTCTTAACATTTTACCTAGCTGAGCTAATCATCAGTACTCTACTCTTAGCCATAGGTATATAAATAACACACCTAAGAGCCACGAATGACACCTCGTACCTAAGCGTTGCCTGGTTCAAGATCATTACAATCGAGTAATAGTTGCAGATGATTGTCGGCTAAAGATGTTCAGTCACCAATGTCGATTTGGGAAGTTCCGCGAACAACTGAAGTTAGGAGTGCTTATTCAACCTTGGAGTTAAATGAATTTCCATCATGTCCTAAGGAACAAGCCACAAAGGGAGATGATACAGTAAAGATTTAACGAAACAAAGTTGCTTCCGAAGGGAGATTGGTGGTCGACCAAGTGCACCATCGAAACCGTCATGGAAATAAATATTCCAGCATAGTGCATGATTTTGGAACACTAGTAAAGAACGGCTCAGGCTAAGCATTCCGAGTAGGTACCGCAAACATTCTCTTGGAGTAATTGGTTTCTTAGAGCCAGTGCGATTGAGCATGTCGAAAACATGTTAATGAATTCAATGAATTTCGAATTAATCTTAGTTTGACAATGTAGATGGCATCTTGAGACAAAACGCCACTCCAATCTTTATTAGTTCTAAGCTAAAATTATATGTGTACCATATGAGTCGATGCAAAGTCGCTCAACTATGCAGACATTATCATCCTAAATAAGGTTTTGTAGAAGAAAGAAACCATATTTTATTTTCTGCGGTCCGTTTTTTTCACCACCTCTTCCATCTGTTTATCACACCGTAGCGACCGTGACAGCACAAGGACACCTAGTGCGGTGCCGTTATTCAAATTCTGGAAAAACGAAATGGATACCATAAAGTAAACGCGAAAGACGCTTCGCATGCTCTTTGCGGACTTGCATACTGCCTTTATGAGTAAGGTCAACAATTCAACGGTTTCGAAAGTAGAGATTACAGTATCGATTCCAATGCTCGAGTCCAAAATTGCAGAACTAGAAATAGCTCACTCAAATTACAATAAAGCTCTTTTTCGAATCTGAGACGTTGGAAGAACATATTACAAAGGAACTGGAAAGCGACAACGAATATAAAACAAAATACTTCCAATCGAAAATAAAAATGCAGTTATTTGAACCATCATTGGCAGGTAATTTGGAAAATGTACCTAGTATGCAGAATGATTTATCAACTAAAGTTATCCAAAAATGCTAGCCAAAAGTGAAACTACTAGCATTTGAGGGCTGTGTTAAATAGTGGTACACCTTTTGGAGTATATTTAAAAAAGTTGATGAAGATTCAGAAATTCGAAAAGGGGATAAATTTCAATTACTCCGACAATGCGGCGTGAAGAAATAACTCGCTCATGAAACTGTTTACAGTTATCCACCAACCTTCGAGAATTATGACAAAGTGATTACAAGCCTGAAGAATCGTTTCGAATGTGAGGGTTTAGTTGTTGAATACTATGTTCGGGAATTGTTATCGCTTGTGCTAGAAAATGCGGTAAAAGGCGTCAAACCATTACCACTCACAACAAAGTGGACTCACATATGCGGGCCTTAGACGGTTTATGAATTAATACTGGCCATTGTGCAGCTATGCTTTGCCCTTTAGTAGAATCATAACTACCAACTGATATTTTAAAAGAATGGCAACGAGTCGGTGACAATGAAAATCTCGGAAATGGTGAGAATGGAAAAGCAAACGAGCGTTTAACTAGGCTTCTCGAATATATGAGAAGAGAAGTAGAAAGCCAGGAGAAATTTGAAATGGTCCGTACGAGATTTGGTATCACTGACGAACAAATTACTACAACCCTGGAAATATGAGATAATATGATGGTATTGCAGTTTGAGGTTTGGCATTAATTTTGTGATCTGTCTGTGGTCTTCTGTCGTTTCTGGAATTATCTGTATGCCCAGATATACCCTTTTCGCTCACATGTGATAATTCTATTTCCCTTCAATTCCTTGGCTAGTTCCGTCTATTTCTCGGGTTCTCTCAAAATTATCGGTTCTCTTCGTATTTTGTTGGTCTCGTTCTGTCCTTGCGTGTCTTTAGATTTAGATTTCTAGTTAGGATTGCGGGTTTTAAGCAGATGCAGTGTTTTATTTGCTGCTTGATGTTTGCAAAGCAGATAGGTGGCTTTGTGGGCTTGAGTGATGGGAGCACCCCCTCATACCGGCCTTCATCTTCCTGAGTATCCTCTTCTTTCTAGGCTTCATTCTCTTCTTTTTCCTGTATTTCTTCATCAAAATTAGTGCTCTCATCTTTCTCATTATAGGGAGCGGAGGCTAGCTCAACCGATGGTGATGGAGAGTTCACTAGTTTTCGTTTTTTGCTGACCGCTTAAGCTTTTTTCATTTTTAAGGATTACATGTAGCAACTCTTTATTTTTCTTCCTTCGCTTACAATATTCTTCGTGAGCCTTTTGAAGCTATAATTTTGAACTTTGTAGTTCCTATCAAGGAAACTGTATTTCTTTCAGGACTTTTCCAGCCCCCGGTCTCATCGTCCCTTCCATTGGACAGAACAAACCTGAAGACTTTTGTTTTAAAATTATTAATAATACTATTCACCTTAGATCAATTTATGTAAAATAATAACTATTTGTCAGTCTGTCCGTCACTAGTAAAATGAGTCATAGTGATAACGAAAAACTTGACTCACGAATTTCATTTCCCTGTGGCGATTCTCCAATGTTCATTTGGCATGCGCTATTCTTGCGATAATTACTCACTAATTGATAACAAAAAATGGCTGTACTCGACGGATGCTCGTGCACGACTGCAATAATTCCATCCAACGACCGTGCTTCATCGGCAGAAAACTTAGTCTATCACTTGCACATAAGAATGCCCCATTTCACTACCTCCCTAAAGTACATATCCCTGTGTATTTCGACACGTTATGCCTTGTGTAGTATACACAGCCACCTAACATTTCCCAGGCTTAAGTATAGATCAACAAAATATTGGCAGGCAACCACGCACAATTAGTTTGCCAAATTTTCGTTGGCTTAAAACAAGCGTAACATACAACAGTATTGATCGTGACGCACTGTACCAAATAATGCTGGCATCCCAGCCAAATTAGTCCATCTTACCAAAATGACAATGACGTCGATGACCTCCCAAGTCCGCATCAATAACCAACTCACCGATACCTTTGACACAAATATCAGACTAAAGCAGGGAGATAGTCTGGCCTCATTGCCATTCAATTTGGGTCTAGAGTACGTCATAAGGAGTAGTAATCCATGCAGATGACATCGAAGTAGTAACCCATGCAGATGACATCAAACTCGACAGCGAAGCAAAACTAGTAGGGCTACAAATCAATGAAAATAAAATAAATCTCATGACGCAGTCGAGGAAAAATACCTCAAGTACACATAGGATCACACTTGGCGAATATAATATCGAAAATGTTAGCGAATTTGTGTATCTAGGCGCCAAAATAACGAAAACGGGCAATGAAAGAGACGAAATACGCCGAAGAAAACAGCACGGAAATAAAATATTCTATTCAGTATTGACGATCTTGAAGACCACATACACAGGAAAACAAAGCACCAAGTATACAAATCTGTGAGAAGATCTGTGTTGTGCTATGGGTGTGAAACATGGACCCTAACCCAAGCATCCGCAAATATATTGAACGCCTTTGAGCAACAGGTCCTGAGGCAAATAATCGGGGCGAAGCTTGACGGGGTCCAATAGCGAATTTGATACAGCCATGAGCTGTTTCAAATTTTTGAGGAACCGGAGGTCTCAAGGATTGTAAGACTGCAGAAGCTGCAATGAGCTGGCCACATGAATCGTATGGACGAAAAACGGATACCCAAGAAGGTATTCTTTGGGAGAACTGAAGGCCGAAGGCCAGTGGGGAAACCGAGGAAGTGCTGGTCTGACTTGGAAGACGAAGACAGTTCATTGCTGCTCGAATTTCGAAATTGGAGGACGCGGTCAGTGGACCGAGACAGTTGGAGGCGCTATTTGCAGGAAGCAAAGGCCCAAGAGGGGCTGTAGTGCTAAGAAGAAGAAGAAGAAGAAGGTCCATCCCTGAACATTGACTAGAAAAATAGTGCCGTTCCGCTGAAACGAATATATATAAACCCCGGTGAACAAATGGAAGGCGCTTATTTTTAGTTGGATCCAGTGTTAGATGTGGATATCCAAAGGATTATTTTCAAATGCATATGCAGGAATTTTATCTTAGATCAAGTAAGTAAGGAAGCAAGCTCATATGTGAAAATACTCGTAATTAGTTGGCAGAAGCTAACGAGGAACCTCGCCACCTGGAATGCTTGTGAAATAATTCATAACTTCATGGAAGAAAAATGTTCATTTTCCACCGTACCACACCACACCAAAAAGTAAATTAACTGTCTATTATCAAAATGCTAGAGGCTTAAGCTCTAAGCTGAAGGACCTAGCTTTATCCTATTATCTTTGTAACGATGGTATAATATGTACTTCTGAATCCTGATTGGCAGATAGTGTATTTGACTCTGAAAGTTTTCTTAATCATACAATTGTTAGGCGTGATCTTGATCTTCAACAAGTTAGATAGATGAGGTGTCTTAGTTGTTTATAACAATACCTTTCCTGGCATCCCTGTAACGAATTTAATTTTTACTACTCCTGTGAAATGTGAGACGATAAAAATAGTTATTTCGCCTATCCTTTCTCCTCTTTTTTGCGCTTACATATCTTGTAAGTTTCTTCTTTTGGGTAAGAATACATTAGTCACTGAATTTTTTGAGAGTTTTCTTATAGTGGTCCCCAAATTGTCACCCTATATTATGTGCAGTTTTTCACCTGCGCAAACTCTCGTATCAATCAGATTGATTCTGACATCTCAAATTAAAATATATGGATTATAAGCCCGTTCAGTTATATGTATACGTGCTGATTTAAAATCAAAACGTGCTGCAGCGGTTGACGGATAGACGGCCAAAACGTGATACTGACCATATTGCCTTCGCGAGTGACAATATATTCGATCAAGATAATGAGATACCCTAACTTTCCCCAAGCAAAGGCCCGAGAGAAGCTTTAGTGCTAAATTATCTCAAATTTGTTCTTTAATTTCTTTTTTTTATGCCCTTGCTCAATTTAATCATTTCCTCAACGTTAATAATCACATCTTTGGCTTATTCTTCTATAGTATGGAACAGTCGTTGTTATTTCATCTCCATCTCTCTTTCCTTATCTTTCTCTTGATCCTCATCATCCCTCTTTATGCTTTGAAGTTTCGTACATCGCCTATATCCCGTATCGTCAAAAAGGGCGTCAGCGCTATAACTTTTATAAAACTAATTACGAGCTTCCCGAAACAATTCGCTTTGTTGATTGGTCCTCCTTCTTTTGCAGTCTTGACTCGGATGTTTGTTGCAACAAATTCGATGACTTCTTAAACGCTGCGATTTCTGACTAGACTTCGCTTGTGACTATTAGGAACTCTTCCGATTGTCCCTGACTGACTCTCGATGTGAGGCGACCCTTGAAAGCCAAAGACCAACCACTTCGGCGTTTTTCGCCTGAAAGATCCCTGAGTCACATAATTCTTTTTGTCTACAGAGATCTATAGCTAAGAAAGAGATCGCCAAGACTTTTTATTTTTATAATATAGAAGGCTCTCTGATCTCAAATCACACATTTTGGAAAACGAAAAATTTGGAAAAGTGCAAATTTATTTCTCCTCTTAGCTCGATGCATTAACTCTGTGATGCTCCAACTTCTTTAACCCATCTGAAAAATACGTTTTCTCGAAGTCTGCAAAGTCCGGCTCCATGGTGGCAATGACCTCCTCATTCGACTCAAATTTCTGACTTTTCTAAGTTTCGAAACAAAAAGACATTGTACGGCGCAAAATTTGGAGAAAACGGTGGATAGGGTAGCTGTTCTTGGCTCAATTCAAATAATTTGGCCGTGGCGACGGTGATGGTGTGAGCCGATACGTTGTCATTAGGGAACAACCTTTTTTTTTTTTGTTGCCAAATGGAGCCTTTTCCCTGGAATTCTGTATCGAATCGGCCGAAGAATTCGGCATAGTAGGGCTTTGTGACTGTTTTGCCGTTGTCTATGTAGACGATGCTGATCACACAGTGTGAATCCAAGGAAACGGTGGCCATCACTTTTCCGGCCGATAGGATTGTATTCGCCTTGTCGGAGCGCGTTTGTCAGATGACGTTCATTGTTTCGACTATTTCTAGGTCCTGGTATGTCAAACACTGCTCTAAACTGGTCTCACGGTTATGTTTGTTGTCCCGATTGAGCAAACGTGGCACCAATCACGCTGACAGCTTTCGTATGCTCAAAATTTCATGCGGGATATAACTAACGCAGGTTTTTAAAATGCCTACTGTCCAGCCAAAACGAACTCGAGGATTTTTATTACGTTATCCTTCGTGGTAGCCGTTTTCGGGATACTTGGGCATGCTTCATCAAAACTGGCGTGCGACCTCGTTGAAACTCACTAAAGCAATTTTTTACGATCGCCATCGCAAGATCAGAATCACCATACACAACATCCGGGCAGTCTTTGATTTAGCTGCAAGATTTCCTGTGCAAAAACAACAGTCATGGTATTCCCAGTCACTTTGTGAAACTATTGACTACTTCAATTTGTGTTCCTCTTCGGCTCTACTTATCCTCAGACTCTTTTCTTTTGTGTTAGACATGGTTTTATATCACTGCTATTTTAAGAAAGGGTAGCACCCTGGATGTTGCTATTTTTACCCTGTTTTTTAAAACTACAGGAGAAAATTGTCTTCTTGAGCCTTTTTAGTGTTTTGTATTAATATACTATACCCGATTGAAATCATGACCTGTATCCAACTGCCCACTCATCCACATGTATGTCACAGTAGTTTTTCTCTGAACTTATAACCATGAAGCTTTGTGAAAAGTTCAGCCATGAATCTTTGTGAAAAGTTCAGAAATGATGACTTTTTGAAAGTTGGTGACCCTCAAAAAATTCTTTTCATCATAGGTAGTCGAGTGGGGTATCATATGAAATGTTTCAAAGAGATCAATTTTTGCATACTCGCCCTAGCAGTTGGACACCTTTCATCAGAAAAATCTAAAAAAAATCGTAGATGTAGGGCTTTGTAAGTGCAACAACAACAAATATGTCAGAAATCGAAATTCACTCAACTTTGTTAGTAATAATATGATGCATCAATTTTACATTTTCTTGAAGAAAATCGTAAGAGCCCCTTAAAATTCGATAAAATTCAGCACACGAATGGTTATTCATAAGGTTGATCCTTCAGAAAATTACAAAAGGGTCAAAAGGTATTTAACGAAGTTATAGTGGTTTTAATTTTTTTGTATTGCAATAAAAATACTACACGGCTATGGAACAATATGCGCATTTTACCGATTCAGACCGATTCAATGATATGTATTATGATTACGTATCTTGACAGGGCTGTCTTGCTGCCCCAGTCATCTGTTTTCTAGTGATCTTCAAGGATCCATTCTTGATCCGCTATTGATCACTCTGTTTTCAATGACATCTATCGTTATCAACTCCTCATATTTTCTACATTAAGAAGACCTCAAGGTTTTTAAAGTAGTGTCATCTAACGGTGACTGTGCCCTGCTTTGAGATGATTTTGAAGCTATTTCACTGAGGAGTTCTTATAACCAGCTTCCACTAAATGTTTTTAAGTGCATCCATCTTTCATTTTCCAACAACCCTAGTCTTCTTTCAATTTTTGTTGAATAATACATACCTAAAAACGTTGACTCATTTCAGGGACTTAGGTGTTACTTTTGACTTTAAGTTGAAGTTTAAAGTTCATATTTCTGAAATAGTCTTAAGTTGAAGTTTGAAGTTCATATTTCTGAAATAGTCTCACATATCTGGCTTGATTTTAAGAAATTCCTATTTATAAAAGGATTCATTATGAGGTTTGGTTTTTAATCTCAAATGAAAGGCATAAAGTAGAGTTCTATAGTAAAACCTTTATTGTTAGTCGAGAGAATAATCTACTTACATATGTCATTTACTTATTATAGATTATCTCGCTTAAATGTTGAACGTAACTTCGCCGTAAATGGTCTATCCTGAGGGTCCCATTTAGGGTGCCGCGTTCCAGTATAGCGACCGGTATCTCGCGGTTGACACGAGTAATGTTGGCTTCCAAAGCGCCGATTGACGCTGTCTTATCTCTAAAGACCAGAGACTTCGTGCAACGCCAAATAAAATAATCTAAAGGCGGGATATCACACAATCTAGGCGGCCAAATTACTGGACCAAAACGTGAGATTAGGTTCTCACCAAAATTATTTCTCAATAAGACCATTGTTTCTCTCGTATGCGAAGCAGCGCCGTCTTATTAACCAAAATTTTGCGATACACGGGCTTCAATTTCATCTAGCAAAATACCCGTTATCCTGGTGCGATAGCGGTTGCCATTGACGTTCCGACCAGACTCATTTTGATAGAAATATGGACCGATGATTCCACCGGCCCGTAAACCACACTAAACTATGCATTTCTGTGGCTGTAGTTGTAGCTTTTGAAGCTCTCCAGGTTATTCGTTAACCCAAATATGGAAATTCTGTTTATTGATGCATCCGTTGGGCCAAAAATGCGCCTCATCACTGAACAAAATTTTGCGATAAAACAGCGGATTTTCATTGGGCTGATTCACAGTCCATTGACAAAAAATACTACGCTTCAATTCTTGCACGGGTTGAACTTTATGTGCTTAAGGCACAAGATTTTTACATAATATATGTCAAGTTGTTACCTATGACAAACCAAACTGTGGGGAACGACGCCGAATCGATTCGTCACGGTCTTCAAACATACTCTCATCTACAGCCGTTATATTCTCTTCAATACATGCTGGATGTAGTCTAATCGATCAAGTATCATCCAGTAATGCATGCTTTGTTTCAAATTTGCGGATGGTATTGGCTATAGTGGTTTTGGTAGGTCGACGATGCACACCATAAGTTGCTCTAAGAGCGCGAATAACATTTCTCACAAACGCTGATTTTTGTAATATAGCTGAACAGTTTGGATAAGTTGTTGCGGTGTAAGTTCTTCCGTGATAATTTGTCAAACAATACTGAATAAAAATTAGAAAACAGTTCGACAGTAGTCATGCATGATCTGTCAAGAAAAAGCCTATTGAAAATCAAACCTCATAGTGAATCACCCTATATTTTGCGATCTTTATCCTATGCTAAATTATCTTCCGGTTTGGTTTATCCTATCTTCAACTGTCTACAAGTTAGGTAGCCTTATTCAAAGTTTTTGAAGTCCACGTTAAAAGCTTTACAGAAAAAGAATCACACGAGTTATCTTCTTGAAGTTCCAGATTCCTTACATTTATTATGAATTACGCTTAGCTACCCTCAATTTTCCTTCACTGGAAAAGTAGCAGGTCAGCTTTGATGAATGCTTCCCCTACAGGCTTTGCCATGGCTTACTAGATACTTGCTTAGTCAGGCAGATTCCAGTGAGGCTCGTAATGTGTTCTACAAGTTTGCTGAATATCTTTAATGATCCATTTGAGCTAAGCTTAATGTATTTTCACTCACCCACGCTTAGGATACCTCGTAAGCATGATGACTTTCAGCTTGGGCCTTTCCTTCCCGTATTTAGTCGTTGAAGAATACGTTAACTCTGTTCTTTTTCTTCTCAGTCGTACTGACGCCCCTCTTGGGCGTTTTCTTCCTGCAACAAGCACCGCCAACAGTCTCAGCCCCCGCGTGCTGCAACCGAATCAAACATACATATCCTTGGTTTGCCCACTGGTCTCCGCCCTTCAGTTTTCCGAACGAATACATTTTTGGGTATCCGTTGCTCGTCCATACGATTCGCGTGGCCAGATCATTGCAGCTTCCACAGTCTTACAATCATGGAGACCTCAGGCTCGTCAAAAAATTCATACAACTTATGGTTGCATCGAATCCGTCATTGGTCCACGTCTTACTTCCCTCGAATTGTTCACCTCAGTGCACATCTTTTTAAGGCGTTCAATATGTTTACGGTTGCTTCAATTAGGGTCAATGTTTCACACCCATAGCATAACACAGGTCTTATCATAGATTTGTATACTTGAAGCTTTGGATTCCTGAGTATGCAATTGGTCTTCAAGATCGTTCAAACTGAATAAAATACTTTATTTACGAGCTGTATTTGTTGGCGGCTTAATACCCAAATCTACTCACATTTTCGATATCATATTCACCAAGTGTTATATTTCGGGTGTAAGAGGTATTCTTCCTCAATTGCCTCATGAGCTTTGTTTTATTTTCATTGATTTGTAATCCTACTGGTTTTGTTTCGCTTTCGAGTTTCAGGAAGAGTTTTTTGGGTAGTTTTCATCGACCGTAACAAAATGTTGATGTCATCCGCATAGGCTACCACTTGGCTTGACTTGTATAGTAATGTACCTCTTGTATGGGCACGTAGATTTCTGATGACGCACTCCAGAGCCAAATTGAATAGCAATGGGGCCAGCGCATCTCCCTGCTTTAGTCCGATATTTGTGTCACAGACATCGGTGAGTTGGTTGTTGATGCGAGCTTGGAGGTCGTCGACGTCATCCCGACCTCCATTTCGGTGGCATGTATATTACTTTCAATTCCCTTATCAGGCCTTCACCCTTCATCAGCCTTTTACAAAAAGTAAAAGTTACCAGCGACCACTACAAGGAGGTGTAAGTATGGTTTTGGTAGAAGAGACGTTGGTGCTGTTATTGGGATTTCCCGGTATTGGGGAACCAGTAAACCTAATGTGCGATACCAAGACCTAATTTACTACCATTTGGTTACCACAACCATTTGGTCGCATCCTGCATGAATGTTGTAACTCTTGTTGGACGTTAAAAACAATCTTCTCTACTACAAATTCATATAGGGCAAACTATCAATACCTTTTCATCCATAAAGGCAAACTAATAAAATAGAAGTTTTTTTTACAACTTTTCTCCCTCAATAAAATACAAGAACATTAAACCACCCCTACAAACTGACCAGATTAAGAATCTTCTGTCAAAATAAAGTGCTCGTAAAAATCAAGAGTGGAAAAACAGCAATCAAAATAGGAAATGAGATAGAAAAATAAATATAAGTAGTTCATCCATATGTATAACCCAATCAGGGATAAAGCCCTGAAAAAAACAAGGACTCTACTCTGCTACAATCCACTTGGCGATTGCTTTGACAAAAGCACTAAAACTCCTCGTGCAAAAATCGTCTCTAATGCAAATGAACTTCCGGCTATAAAAGCAAATACATCGTTTAGCGGGTCCATTCAGTCAATTGTTCTCGCACAAGGGGGTGAAATAATATAGAACACCAACAACAATGGATGAGAAAAGTACGCGACATAGTAAAGCGTCGGAAAGTATGAGCGTGAGTGGATGTACACATATTACAGCACTTATCTCTTCCATCGCATTTTCCTCTCATACATGAATATGTGGATATGTTTTAGGATAAAAGTAAAGGGAAATTTCACGTAATTTTCTATAAAAAAAAATAATGGTGAATGGAAAAGTGCATACAGGATGATGTGTAAGACGATGAGTACGGAAAGTGCGTGAGTAATGTTGAAAATAAAGTAGACGAAATGATGGGGTAGATGAGTTTGATGGGATTTTCTTCAGAATTGAGAGTGGATAGAGTAATTTTGCTTGTCTCAAGTACTTATAAGGAAGTGAGGAAGGTTGCTATGTATGGGTCCGGTAAATTAAAGTTATTTTGGTATATACCAGGAAAATACGTGTAAAATTTTGCAAAAGTGATGTGAATGCCATATAAGTTTTGAACCATTTTAGGGTCTGCGAATACCAATGGTTAGTTACTAAATATTTATATTAGTTTATTTTATACTAGATGCTTAGATAAATCACGCGAACTCATATCTAATTGCGCAAGTTGAACAATCGTTACCTTAAATTTTTTGTGGAGTCAATCTAACAAAAGTAATACTCCTCTACGTCCCGCGCCCCATATTCATTGTAAAACTATAACTTTACATTCTTGTTATTGTGATTCATTCAAACATTTATTCATTCTAATTTGTACTACCTCAGACCTTGGGGCTAGAATTGAACCCACACACTACTAGATTACAAGGCACAATCACTCTAATGGAACTATAGGGCAAATAATCTGATTAGCTGAATCATTTACACGAAGCGCAATTGGATCCTCGTTCGTTTATAGCACTTGTTATGAGTAATGATGTTTTCCTAACTTTCCAAAAATGTATCGTAGAATTTTCTTATATATTTGGCCTTATTTCAGCTCTTGTAAGTTGCTTAACATTGTGTAACGTTTTGCTTTAATTTCTTACGAGTGTATATTGAACAAAAATGTTCCCAAATGAGACAAGATAGTTTTACTAGTTACTTGTTTCAAGTGTAAGTAGCACATATGAGATGTAATCTTTAGTTCAAATCGAACTTTGCAGATAAGTTTTGTTGGATATTATCAATTTATAACCGTGAAGAGGTGCTGTAGAAACTTCGTTGGTCAATATCTTCTCACGTACTCATATGGCTTCAAATCTGGTAAGCCAAGAACTTTAATTTTGCAGTCAGTTTACTAGACCCTGTTTTTATTCTAGTAAGTGCTTCTGAGACACTTTCAACCAACCATTTTTTAAAGCTTAAATTATAACCCATTGTGGTTTACTTAGTCAAGCTTCACCGATTTCTAACCAAAAGTGAGACCATAAAGCTGACTTACATTGCCCTGATGTTGGAGCTGAAGAAGCTCTGAAGCAATATGCTACGTTTAAGCTTGGTTATGCTCCAAGAATACTCAAATGCACCAAATTTCTTCTTCTTTGTAGCGCTACAGCATCTCTCGAGCCTTTGCTTCCTGCAACAAGTGCCTCCAACCGTCTCGGCCCTTTGACCACGACTTCCAATTTTGAAGTCCGAGAAGCGATGAACTGTCGACCGAGTCGGACCCGCATTTCCTCGGTTTCCTGACTGGTCTCCACACTTCAGTTCCCCTATCGAATAGATTTTCGGGTACCCGTTATTCGTCCATACAAATCTTGTGACCATTGAATTGCATCTTCCGCAGTCTAACAATCGTTGAGACCTCCGGCTCATCAATAATTTCATACAGCTTATGGTTGTATCGAATTGGCCATTGGTCCCAGTCTAGCTGCGTTTCAATTATTCTCCTCAGAACCCGTCTTTCGAAGGTGTTCAATATGTTTGCGGATGAATGCACCAAACTAACAAAGGATAATCTGTCTGAACAAATTATTGGATCCTTCAAGTTGACAGTACCAGCTGAGCTATTGGAGATACTTAAACATCAGTTTTATTTCACAGGAACTATACTTAAAGCTTTCAGCAAATGACGTAGACCTCGTAGCTTTTGAACCGGTATGCAGTCCCAATAGTTAAAAATTTAACATCAAACCTATATTTTCCTTCCTATCAACAAAATGTCTATGACCTAAGGAAAAAGAAGGGTAAATTTCCCTTAGTTTCTCCGATTTCAATGATCAAATTATATGGTTGACAAAACTTGGCATACCAGTGAAATAATGGATAATGAACACTTACCTAGCCATATTATCTTCCGCAAAGATCGTGACCGTGAAGCAAAAGGTAAAAATGACAGAAGAGGCTTCTTGGTGGGTGACTTTCTTTTGTCCCCTCCCGTTAAATGTGGTCTGCCTTACTCCTTTCAATTTTTTACTTTTTTCCCAGTTGATATCCCATCTAACAGTAAAACCACTATATAAAACAGTTTTTTTCTGAACTTGTTGACTACCTAAACAAGCATTTTCCTGTATCTTGTGTACTAGTCTGTGAGAATTTCAATCTATCAGGTGTTGAATAAGATGAGACATTTTAAACAGTTCTCTCCAGAGACATTTTGCCTTTGGCTCTTTCTCTTCCTTCATTCCCTCTGCTCATTCTCTCAGTTCGATAATATCTCCAAAAACAATAAAAAAGTCCTTGATCTTATTTCATCTAATCTACGCTTACTTTCCTTTGCCTTAATTATTTCAAACTCACCGTATGTAAAATCGAATCCTCACCATCCACTTTTCCTTTCAACTCAATATAAGCCAAAGTTCCTTTTACAAAAAATTGCTGCCACTTCGGTAAAACTTTTTAAAGCTGACTTTTCTGGAAACTGATATGCACTGCTTAGGTGTTTTGATGTTAATAAAGCTCTCTGTAAATTTAATACCATGCTCTTTGAAATCATAAGTAGACTGTATGTTGTTTTTAAGCCTAGATCTATGGTGGAGGTGTATGCTGATCTGGCTTTGTTCAGCGTTATTGCTGCCTTCATTACAAACCCCTATTGAAGTCCTGAGCTGTCAGTTCTCTTGTCAATCTTTGAAGCTTGTATGTATCTTAGGAACGATTGCCCCTTGAAAGTATCGGTATTAAACAAAATTTCAAAAATTAATATTTATTATATTGTAGCACTGCAGCCCCTATCGTGCCTTCGCTTGGAAGTATATTAGATAGAGTGTCTCATTATCATGATCAAATGTGTCTTCACTACATAAAGTGATATGGTCAGTATCACGCTTTGACCGTGTGTTCGTCCTCTCAACTGCGATACGTTTTGATTTCTAAACCAGAACGTATCATAACTGAACGGGCTTATAGTCCATTCGAGGAATCACTTCAACTAAATATCGTTGTCGTCAACGAGAGTCGGATCAGTGCTCTAACCACTACGCTACGTGAACTACTGTTACTGAAGACAGTAAAAAGAAAAACCTTGATGAAAACTTTGAAAAAATGGCTTGAAATAGTAGTTTTGGTTGAGAAACAAAATGTTTGGAAAATACCTGTAGTTTTCCCACTTCCTTTTACTTTAAGTCCCGTGTAATCCGATTCAGAAAATAAACCCGGAGTTGGTTTTTTATGAGTGAAACAATAATAAATATCTTAGAAGATGAAGTTCATCCACTGTCAATAATGTTCTATTTTGTTTACTTCTCATTTCCTTCATTGAAGAAAATGTCACGGTATTATTGAGTACAATGAAATTTGATATTCAGATAGTTCAAAGTAAAATCCTTGTAGTTTGTGAGTTTCACAATAGTTAAATGACAAAATTTGGCGTATTAAATAGGAGTCAACACAGTTTTCCCTGTTTAGTTACGAGTTGTAGCTTGAAGATTGAATAGGAGGGAGGTTGCCAAATTTTTGCTTTACAGTCTCGATTGGAGAAGGTTTTTTTTCACTCTTTTGAATTTATAAATGGACTGTTCTCTAGACTTATGCCTCAAAAATAGCCTGTTTTTATAATACACAGGAAACTAAAATAGATGTTAGCAAAATGGTCCATGCAGGAATAGTTTTTTCAGGTCCGCAAAAGTGAAGATGCTTGATTAAACACCATTTATGCATTCTCTGAACATCAAAAAGGTTTGTGCGTGTTCTTTATAATACCTCAAAGCATATTATTGTAAGAATCTCAACTCTTTTGTCAAAATGCCCATGTTTTTTGACATTACAAGCTATGAATCTTTGCCGAGTATATTAGTTTTGATCGTTTGTTTTGCTGTATTTTCAGTAAATTTATAATATCTTCGAAAGATGGAAGTATTCATTCAGCTTTTACAATGGTTTTTACTTTCATGGCAACCTCTCCTTGCCGGCCATGTTTCCCTAACTGCCTTAACAATCTGAATATATTTATTTGAGTGACCCTTGTTTCCCATCCGACCACCTGGAAGGAGAGCTTTCGTATACTATCCATGCAAGACCGTAAAAAAATGAAGAATTTATTTTGAGCACTGAGATACATTAGCCACCGCGAGCCAAGGTTTAAAGTTAGGAATTATTGTGAAAGGAAAATTCAGATAAATGTTTGAATTTCGAAAAAAGAAAAAAAAAAAACACTGTGTAAAGTAAAGCAACTATGTATGTAACTAGTGCGTAAGTCTGCCAGACAAATCCGCTTTCACACCAGCCAAGGAAAAGGAAAAGTTTCCTCTCACGAAACGACAGCACAACAAGAACAAATGGCCATCGACTGCGATTCCTCCGACTTTGTAGCTTCAATTTATAGCGCCCTTGAACATCAGGACACAGAAACTGTCATACGGTTGCTTTGCGATGCTATGAAATTTTGGATCTAATGGGATATTGTGGTAGTGGCATTTGCAGGATATACATCAAGTATCGGGTCCGTCAACAGAACGACAAATCACCCATATGTGCCGTGAAGTGCACCAGGGGTTGGAGTAGTTATAATCGAAATTCATATGGACATAAGTCGAGCGAACGCCCTTCACACGGAGATGCAAAATTGACCAATTTCGATGTACCAGCACAGATTACGGCGACAATAACTACAGCAACTGCAACTAGCAATGATGCTAGGATCAATACGACTTCAAGGAATAAATACACTCGTTCAACTCACCACCCATTCAACACTTATCAATCGAAAATATCCTCATCAAGGATATTAAACTTACGAATATAACCATATATTATGAAATATGCCACCAGCTTTTCGTTTTTGCTTAAAAATAACTCTTCGATATTTAAATTATTAAACATTCACGAATGTGCTAGTTGAAGGGAAATTCACATTGCAATTGCCCAATATCAAAACAGTTTGAGTGCTCGCTGGTAGATTGCGCACAGCTATAACAAATTTCATTTCCCGCGAAAAAAAACGTAACGGGTTCCCGCTGGCGATGAATTGACGAGGGACCTGTGAACGATGGAATCGCTCTCTTTAGCGGAACGACCTTTGGAGGTGACGGAAGCACCAGGAAGATTGGTTGAAGTGTCAACAACGGCGCTATTCAGGTTGGCGGCAAGGAAGATTGATTGAAGTCCAATGAAGATTGTTTGAAGTTCCAGCGACCACAACGGCGATATCAATGTTGGCGGCGGCAATCCAGTGGGTGAAATCGGAGCCACAAGAAGTATTCAGAACGCTAGCTGGAGAAGGTGGCAAAATTACTGGAGGTAGCGGGGCAGAAACGTGGATTGACGGCGGAAATACCGGGGGTCCACTACGTATGTAGGTTTAATAGTAAGTGATTCAATTTCAAGTATTATTAGAACAGAGAAACATTTTCCTTTAAGTTTACGCATGATTGTTAAAGGTTTCGATTTCTTCGAATCAAATATTGAATTTAGTGAAAATTTTAGTCTTGATGATTGTTAACTTGGCTCGCGGATAACATGGAAGAGTGAGTGATACCAGTTCCAGGTGGTCCCTTATAAATTTCGGGATATCGCCTCATAGTTTTTCTCGCCTCCCAGCTTAGTGGAAATCGCATTCGGGGATAGGTTGTGTCGTTGGGATTCCGTTAGCGGTTGATTCCTGGTGCGGGTTCATTTCGTGGGTTAGGGATTTTCAGTTTAGGTGCGTGAAATTTCTTCGATAAACCGTCCACTCGCTTGGCGGTTAACGTGGGGGTTTAGGGCTGAAGCGCGTGGTGCCCACGCCCGTCTCTGACGAGCAAAACTGAGGCCCGCAGAACCCTCAATCGGAGCGCCCTCGAGGGAAGCGTAGCACTAGTTCATCCTTAGATTTGAAACAATACCATACATTTTGTCACTTCCAATTGTTACAAATTGCCACTCCATTACTGATCTTCTGTTTAAAAACTTAGATTCAAAAATATCTATTTCTCTAGTGCCTTTGGTGTAGTCTAGTTCAACGCAAATATCACTTTCAATATTTTCCAAGGATCTAAGATCTAGAAAAGCTAGGATACAAAAAAGGCTCTGAACTACCCAATATTCTTCGTTTTCCTTGTAGTACTGTAGCTCCTCTCTAGCCTTCGGTTTCAGTAAATAGCTCTTCAACTGTCTCGGGCCATCGACGGCGTCATCCAGTTTCGAGAAACTGTACTCATTAACCGAGTCAGACCAGCGTTTCCTCGATTTCTCCACTCATTTCTACCCTTCACTTCTCCCAACGAAGACCTTTTTGGGTATCCATTATTTCTCCATACAATTGCCCATTCCAGCTTCCGAAGTCTGACAATCGTTGAGACCTCCGACTCGTATAGAGGTACCCATGACCACGACAAATTGTTACTAATGGTTTGTAAACATGAAATATCTTCGCTAGTACCGCAACCCATATACCGCCTACCACTTCCTTTCTATTAATTACTTTATTGTGGATAAGGTCAATAACTGCCAATACGAATCATAGGCTGTCCTAGTGTGCCACCAGGCCCACTCTTTGCAAGCAAAAGATGTATGGCAAGCATCTCTCCTGTGCAGAAGACACAACCGACAGACTCTGACTTGCAAACCCTGTGCAGGTAAGACTGTAAATATCCATACCCACTCACCGTCACTACAATTGCGCCACAGCCTCAGGTACACGTCCTATCTCCTTTGTGATTCATTCACCCAGCGTAGCTGCCAATCATCGAATGAGCGTTGCCTCTCCTCAAGAGTGGCTGCCTTCCTATCACCTTCGCTTCTGTGCAAGTAAGTTTTAAGGTGCTCTCTCACTAGGAGAGTGATGTATATAACGCTTTCAATCACCAACGCCACTGATTTCAAGACTATCCAATATGTAGATACCATCCTCAGGGCTCCTCGTTGCTGCAGGTGTTTTCAATAAGCTTCTTGCTGAGAGATCCGCCTCACATTTCGGCTGCGTACAGTACCACAGACTGTGACGCACTCATTCGGAGTCGCTTTTTTCATGAGCTAGGCTCCCTACGTTGGCTATCAGTCGACAGAGTATCGAAACATCCGCTGTGGCCAAGTCCACTACTGCCCTTATTTGCTCAGAGAAACTCATTTTCGAGTCAATCAGAACGCCTAGGTATTTGTACTTCACAGCTAGTTTCGACTCATCTGGCACTTTGCTTACTTTAGTGATTCTGTTCTATGTCAGGATGACTACTACCATTTACTCCTCCACTAAATTAAGTTCTTCACTCGATGCATTAGTATACCAAGTCTAAAGTCACGCTTGGTTAACTATTCGTCTCGTGATTAGTGCCACAACATCTTCCGTATAACCAATCAAATGCAATTCATCCGAAAGCTCAAGTTACAGTAGCCTGTTATGTTCCACTGGTGTAGGCCAAGCATGGAGCACTTCCACTTCCACTTCACTTCCAGAATATCTGCCCGTCTTGCAAAATTGAAAGCATTTGTGACATCAAGCTTTCACCAGTGGCGCAGCCGTTTGTTGGTCGGGTTTTGATCCTCTGCTTTTTGAACCGTACTTGCTACCTCTGCAAACGCATCAATTGTGAAAAGTCTTGGTCTAAAGTCATACTGTCGTGAAGATAAGTCCTCCACAGCATGAATCGTGTCAGTGAGTCTTTACTTGATGAGTTTCACGGCCTTGCCTAGCATGCATGTCGGGCGATACACTCGTATAGACATCGAATCGGAACCCTCGTCCCCTTGCTGATTAACATTGCTACCTTCCATCGCTCCAGAAAAACCTCTTTGCATAGCTGAGGGTAGCACACACTGAACAGCAAGTTATGGTAAGGGTTTCAGACATGCTGCAAGAGAGCGCCATCTACAATAGTTTTAGTCCCTTCCTTACTTTTATTGATATAACGGCCTCTTCTATTTCGATCCTCGTGAAAGGTGGGCCTTCTATTGGTGTTCTATCATGGAATGCATGGACATGGACGTGGTGTAAAGAAACAGAGCAGGTACAATCTTGTCAATCTTATCTGCTTCACATGAGCAGGACTTCCGTATCGCGCCCAGCCTCCGCGTGAGTTTATACCCATGGTCTCACCAGTATCGGGCAGTCTTTTTGTTAATTGGCTTGCAAAGGGACTTCCTGGCTAATCAACATGCTGCTTGCCATATATCTACCTCTTATTGCGTTCACGTTCGCTTGCCATCTCGTAGAAGTTTGTGATACTCCCTTCTCTGTTCAGTAATTTCCGTTGATCGCCAGTATATTAGAGGCTTACCGTGATGAAATCCCTGACGCAAGCAGATATGATGATACTCATAGTTAGGTGCAATACGCCCTCCACTCCCCGGTACAGTTCTTAGCAGTGATGTGCCCACCGTGACCATATCAGCGAAACTTCCAACGCCCATATTCTAAGTTCTTCATCTGAAGGCGGGAGTTTGGATATATGTACGCCGAGGAGCACCGCTGCAGACCTCAACTACTATATAACGGTGATCGCTGGCTGATTTGTTCCCTACTCATTATGTACTCTTGGCACCAGGGGTTCCGAAGCAAATTTTACATCAAATATGGTTACCGCACAACTTCACCAATGAAATCTAAGGGTGTTCCCAGTATTTAGGACAACATACGCTAATTAAGGCATGTCCCATTCTGGTTTTAGCAGTGAAGCCTCCCCCGACGTGCACGTAGCCCTTTGTGTTCAAGACAGCATCCTCTGAAGCATTGTGTTTGGCCTGGAAGGATAGCATTGGTTCATTTGACTTTATATAAATACTAAAAAATTTTATGTCTGAACACCTCTTTTATACAAAATCATCTCCTCGTCCATGGCCCTGTATCTGTTGGCGAGCGCTGCCTCGAACTCAGATAGCTCATCTGCCAGATTTGTCAGGGTACTAAGCTTGCGAGTTCTTGTCGTGATGTTGCTCACTGAGTAACAGCTGATCGGCTTTCGAATAACTCACAAGCTACGCAAGCAGATCCTGCGCGTTTGTGGCTTTAATGTAAATTCACTTGTAGAGTACAGCTCATCAAAGTAATGATTTTGCTTTAATTCGGGTCTATTTGCAAGCCCCATAACCTAACCTTAGCACGTAAGTGAAGCTATCAGGTTTTAGCCCGTGCACTCCTTTCTTTTGTGTGTTTTTTGATCACGATTATAACACAGAGAGGCACTGTCTAGTCCCTTGTGTGCTCGTATTCGAGATACCTAAAGCAGTGGAGAGCTCTTCTTCATTTTCTGCAGATAACCTAGCTTACAGTGGCCATGCATTTTCTCCTGGTGTTTTCCCATGGTAGTCTTACCTTTAGTTCGCTTAAAGTAAAGAATTTCCTTTTTAATGGCCTTCTCTACTTTAGGCTTGTCCTTAACATAACCAAGTTCGCTAATTTAGAGGATTGCCATAGACTCAAGCAAGGCAATAGCGGAATACGCCCTTGTTGGTGGCTTCTAGTTTGAATTCCATCAGTAAGCTTCCGGATCGGGTTAGTCCCACAACTCTTATGGCAGCTTTTGTGTCATCTAGATGAACCGCTCCTTTCGTTTCATGCAGCACATCTACGTAGGATCCACCTGCAGGTGTCTTAATTAAGCAAAAGTCTTGTAGGAGTTTTCCCCCTGTTTTGCGTTTTGGCTTCTGAGTTGTATCGGAAAAATCTTTGTTCTTACCTTTGTTGAAAGGTTTTTGTCAATTTTTTCAAGGGGAAGCTTATTTACTGCTTTTTTTTATTGTTTTAATTGGCGCTACCTTAACCTCAGGTCAGGACTAGCAGCTCTCGCTGCCAGCTTCGATTGGTTGCCTGCCATTCCATTTCTACTGCTAGGAGCTACAGCTACTAGCGCTCTACTAGAAGGGTTGGTTTTTTTATCTTTTTCCGCCTAAAGACACCTCCGTCTGCAGTGTTACATGCAATTCACGAGCTCTTCCAGCTATCCTATAGATTTTTTTCGTACCTTGCCAGCGGCTTTCAATTGTTTGACAATACTTCCCGCTTTCCGAATAAGCCGCTTCTCTTTAGAGGTCAAGCAGTTGTGCTTTTCTGGCGTATTTTTGGAAAAGGCTCTCATTTGCTGATTGTCGTTCCTCATTTGCTTGAATGACGGCAAGAAAAATGTCGCTTAACAGTAAAACTGCTCCCTTCTTCTCCTTTGTGCTCTCTCCTATTGTCGCCCCAGCTACCGTTCATCTAGCACGGGGTCCTCTGGGGTGAGCATATTTGTTTACTGCGCTAAAAAGTAGCTATCCTAGTCGGACCATGCACTCCACCCTTTTTTCATTCATTTATCCATTTGTCGTGTCCCTGTTTTTTTGTCGACGTTGCTACCATTAAAGAGTATGCTAGAATTTTCGATTCCCCTATTGGAGACTGCGGTATCCTTGAAGATATTTGCTGCAGTTGATTTTTGAGGTTTGTTGGCTTCGCCGCATTTGGTCCCTTGTTTTGACGGTGCTTGCACCAGAAATGGTCAATGCCAGAAAATATTTCCTTTGTTAGGCCCGAGATTGCTTGTAAATATAACTGTCATTGACGCAAAGTTCACTACTTCTGTAACATTGCAGTCATTACATAACGATGGTCGGAAATCCACTCGCTCACTTCACCCGCTACCAGTACTGGTCCATATCAGCTTCAAGTGATGTTTCTAACCGCTTCCTCGGCTTTTCAACTGGACGCTTCTCTCATCGTCTCCCCTCACTTAGCTCATACTCCGGAGGTTGCCCTTCCCTGTGACTCTCTCTCTCATGGCTGCACGTGGGTTTAATGAGACCTATCTAAACTTACAGATTTAGTTTCTTAAGTCACACCAATATCTGAAGATAAACAAAGGTACTCACCAGTGTTGTGTTGATAAATTTTACGAGTATTATTACTCGTAGAATGAACCTTACATTTTACTCATTATAATTAGAGTAAAAATTTTGTCACGAATTTCACTATAAAAAACGCAACACAATAACAAACAAAACGTTCTTGACTTCTCTCAAGCTGTTCGCTTAAAATGGTGGTACAGTAGATTCCCGTAAGTTCAGCCTTGGTAAGTTCGGTCTCCACTAAGTCCGGCCGGCTATCTGAGCATGAGTCACGCACTTGGTACGCGCTAGCCGTAAGCGAGCGGATGGCACGTCTCTACTTGTTTACCTGTCCGTCTCGTGTATTCATACTGTGCAGTCGTGTGGTGTTCATCTTTACAGTAGGCCTACAAAGTCAGTGAGTTTTGTTTCACTTGCGTTTTTTACTGTTGTTTTAGTGTTAGGGTTTTTGCATATGTACTCTTGTTTTTCATTGTTTTTTGTATGTGTTTGTTCAATAGCTGTTTTGCGTAGAGTTTTAAACTATTTTTAAATGAGTGAAAAGAGTAAACGTTAGTACAAGTCAATGGAACAGAGACTACAAGCTCTAGAGCGATTAGACAAGGGTAAATCCATACAAAGTATATCCAAAGATTTAAACGTGGGCAAAAGTACAGTCAACGACTGTTGACGCAACAGAAAAAGCATCGATGACTTTTGTGTACAAATTGAATTCGAAAATATTCTAGAAAAGCATTGCGCACTCAGAAAGGCCTAACACGAATTGGTGGAAGAAAAGGCTATGATCTTACACTCAAAGCTTCAACCAGAAGAGGTGTTCGTGACTAGTGAGGGATGAAGTTCATTTAATTGGATTGGTGAGAAGCTGTCAGCAAACCGAACAGTGACCACCGATTTTTCTCAAGATTTAAAAAAATAATTAATGATGAAAACTTGAGCCCAGAACATATATACAACATCGACGAAACTGGGTTGAATTTTAAACTCTTGCCCAGAAAAACATCTACTCTAGGCTTTAAAATCAGCAAAGAGAGGCTAACGGTCGCCTTATGCTCAAACGCTTCTGGAACTCGTAAGCTGCCCCTATTTGTCATTGGCAAAGCAACAAACCGAGCATTTAAGAACATAAACATGGGTATTATCATTCGCAGAAATCAGCGTGGATGGACACATATTTGTTCAGGGAATGATTTGTCTGTGAATTTGATCCTAAGGTGAAAAAAAACTTGGCAAAATAAAACACTCCCCACCAAAGCAATTCTACTTCTTGACAACGCGCCTAAACACCCAGAAAATATACATTGTGACGATGAAAAGGAAACAAAACTGCTTTTCTTGCCACCCAATGTAACCAGTCTCCAATAGATGATAGTCCAAGGGGTCATTGAGTGCTTCAAGATTAATTATCGTCGCAAACTACTTTTGGAAGTTCTTTCCAAACTGGAGACTGATGACAGCTTAGACCTTATGAAAGTGCTGAAGTCAGTTAACATGAACGATGTTGTTTACATTTCGGCCTAGGCATATGACGAAATACCACCATCGACGTTTGTAAAGTCTTGGAAAAAACTTTGGCCAAATATAGAAGACAAGTTTGACCAAAAGAACACAACAGCAGATGAGCCAAACAACATGCTTGTTAACGATCCTGATGACAATGCAGCTCTATTGCACGACATTCAGCAACTACCGAACTGTGGTCCCATTGTTGAAGAAGATGTTTTGGAGTGGATCAAGATTGAAAAGAAGCTAGACAACGAGGTTTTGAACGATGACGAAACCGCCGAGTATGTCATTCGCTAGGAAAATGAGAAGGATAACGACCTAGATGCTGCTGAGATTGAAGAGGAAGATGTCGAAAATAAAATGAGCTACGCTAAAGGCAAAGTAGCTTTGCAACTGGCAGCTACCTACATGGAACAGCGAAAAGAAGCAACTGCGATGTAATGTTTAGTAAAAAGTGGAGTGACTTTGCACATAAAAAATCATTAGAAAAGGAGTTCTGAAAAAATAACCAATTTTTTTTTTAAGTGCTTAAGAAGCCACACCACAATGTAACTTTTTTAAGTTTTAATTTATCTTTGTTTACCTTTTATCTTTTTATGTGTGTTAAATATATGTCAGAGTAACACTCTCATGTATGTGTGAGTGTTTTGTGTATGTTATAATTCTCTATACGCATCGATTCACAACATATATGCATAGTATCACTGTTTTATTGGTAAGTACAACTTTTTTTAGATAAGCAATTTTGCCACTTGTAGTATGATGAAAAAACACTTATAAATCAAGTGCATAATTATCACAGAGAAGAAGTGTCCAAGGAAAGGAATGGTATTTTTTCACGAAACCCTAAAAAGTAGGATATTGTGGCATCTGGACCATAGACCAAAGTATGCAATCATGCGCAGGTTTCCTTGTATTTCTGTGATGAATTGGTTAAGCTCAACTCTAGCTTTTTTTTAAATTCGCAATAATACCTGTGTGCACTAACTTCCCCTACAATAAAGATTTGACCATCGAAATCTAGTTGGGAGCGTAGGTTAATGTTCTTCGATTTAGAACTCGTAAATTTTGAGTGTTGATGACGTGAGGATTCATAATCCTCTTCACAAGGATTGCATTATCCTCCGCTGAAATCAATAATCAAATACTGCGCGTCTTATACAATTGACTGTGGATCTCATACATTCTACTGTATTCTTCGAAAAACATTTTTAAGTGCATTCAGTTTGACTGTATATTGTCAAATTTTAGTTGATTTCCAAATACACCATAAGAAAATATTTAAAGCTTATTTTACTCTACTAAAATTTTTGACATATTCCAAATTCCAAGCTTTTCATTGCTTAAACTCATCAACTACGTCCATTTATATTAATTAAAATCACAGTATGACGGCAAACTCTAAAAAATTCAGACTTGTATCCCTTCAATTCCTGATTTACCTACAATTTTAAAATTAATAATGAACTAGGGGTTTGCAATCCAAGTAAAATCAGACACACTACAACAGCTCTTGTCCTATTAAAATGAGAAGACAACTCGGTATAAACTTGACGAGGCTTAGTCAGAACTAGCAAGATTCCTGCTTCACCTAAGGACGAAGCTGTTTGTCATGTACAGAATGTGAACTCAACAATAAAGCATCATTTCAGATTGCATTCAAAGAGGGCATTGCATTTTTAATTGCACCCAAGACAAAGTCCTCTGTGCTGTTTTACAAGTTCCTAACGTATGAATAACGTCTGCTGCGTATTATGTCACCTTCGTATGCATACTGGTACATTTAAGAATAATCGTTGCAGCTATAGTGGGTGTGATATAAAGATATAAAACAAAAGAGAAAGTGCATGCAATTGTTATTCTATTATTGTATGTAGCTATATTTGAGTACAAGTTAGAGTAAGAATTCCAAATGAAAGCCAGACTATATATCATTCCTTCAATGCAACCAACAATGGCAGTTATTCAGATACATCTGTTCTGTCGCAAATCCTGAACACATTGGAGGTCCTTGTTCTGTGTCTCTCGGTGAATTGGAACGCTTCCATGTCTTTCGTTTGCATCTTGTTTCGATTCTGTACCATTATTCAAAGAGTGTGTTAATTTTGTTTGAGAGGAAGAATGATTTTAAATATCAACTTGAGACTAGGAGGTAGGGAAATTGTAGAATCTGTTGGAGAGTGATGGTGGGAAAAGTTAACGCTAAAAGGAAGATTGATAATTCAATTAGTGAGATGTAATAATGTTATTCTACTAGGAATGTTATGAGTCGTAATGTGATTTCTTGAAGACATACGAAGAAACAAGTCGAGTAGGTAGAAGAGTGCTCCTACCAGAAGTGCTTTGTGACTATTCTAGGGTTGAAAATAAGTTTCCTCGAGGCATGAATCAATGACTTGAACTATGAATCCGTTGAATATACCAGAAACCATTCAATTATATACGAAAAATTTAGCGTTTCTTTCATAAAAATGAAGAAGCCACCATTTCCTTCAATCTTAAATAATTTTTCTGAATACTTGGCTGATCCGATATATTTAAATTAAGCGCTGTTCTTGAAACGTTCATAAAACTCCGAAGAAAATTGAAGTGCTTAGGTTAATTTTAAATATATACTATCCACTTACACGTGTTTTTCTTGTTGCATTTCTATATAATTGAAGTGATTATATCTCACTTGATTATGATTCGATTTCAATGAACTTTAGTGGGCAGGGTACCATTTCAAACGTGTTTCTCCAAGTAAATCAGGGTAATGGCCGATAAAGCTGCAGTGGTTATATTGGCTCTGAGTTGACAAATGGCCAACAAAGGGAGACCCACATCATCAACAAGGCAACTTATGATGAGGTCACTACAATATATGCTACTGTACGAACTAGAAATATGGTGCCACGCTCTTAGGAAGGTGCGGTACTGAAAATGCTCCACACAGGTACAGCAATAAATAGCGCTGCGGATTGCATCTACATATCCAACAGTCTCTACTGATTATTTCAGGAGTGATGCCCGTCGCCCTCCTCGCTAGAGAGCACCGTAAAATCTATCCACTGAGAAAAGAAGGCGGAAGAGAGGCAGTTGCTCACAAGGGGGGCGATGCGACCTCATCCAATGGCAACACCCATCGGAAAATGATACAAAAGAAAGGTTGCCCACATGCCTCATTGGTAACCTGAAGCCGTGGCTCAATCAAAGTCATGGCGACATCGATTCCGGTCTAACCCAGTTCTTAAGAGGGCGTCGATATTTACCGACTTAACTGCAAAAAATTGGTATGGCACGGTCTCCCGACTGAATATTTTACGCAGGAGGGGAGGAAAACACCTATCATAGACTTTTCGTATGCAATTAGTAAGACAGGCAGTACGGTGACCTTATCGTAAAGATGGGAGAGCTTTCCCTGGATAACATAGCTGAAGATATGCTCAGATCGGGTGACTAATGGAACTGTGAAGCACGTTACGCTTGGGCAATTCTAAAGACAAAGAAGAGTATATTTGAGCAGTTAAAGGTAGCGACGGTGAAGCGTTCTCTTTTCTAGGAATTTCTCTTCCTTTTTCTTCCACTAAAAATGGAATCCCTGGGATCCGGTGACATCTAAGCGTGTAGAAAAATGCTAAACCATATTTTGCTGTGGTGTGGTGATGTTTCGAACGGTTCCAGGCTATGTTTTTTGATAAGGGAGATGTTCTATATGTAGTCCAAGGGTATAGCGCAGATGGGAGCCCATTGTTGCAAGATTACATGTCTTCACGTTCCTACCACAAAAAGTTACCATTTCAATGATATGGAGAATAACGTAATATCCACAAATCTTACTATGTTAACACTAACAAAGTTGATTGAATTTTGGTTTCTGGTATAGCCTTTTTACTCATAAGGACCTACCTTTGTGAGATTTTCAGATTTTCTGGCTCAAAGGTGTCTAATTGCGTCGGAGGGACATACATTTTCCGTACACTTCCCCTAGGCCAACTGATGTAATAACTGAATTTTTGTTTCAGGTTCCAGCAGATCTAATCAAAAGAAATTGTGTTTGATATCCCACATGACTACTTTTGATAAAAAAAAATTTTTTAAGGGTGTCTTCAGTATAAATGGGGGACCTCGCTTAAAAAATATTTCACAAAACCCTTAAAAGAGCGAATCTGGTATATATTGTAGTAAGAAAACCGAGAAAGAAGAAAACCAAAAAAAAGTTTGGGAAAAAAAATTTACCTCAAAACGCCATAAACGGAATGAAATAAAATTTTTGAAATATACCCCCGTAAAGATGTTAAATTTTTTTCGGTAGAGGTTTCGTGGTTAAAAGTTCTAAAACGCTAGTATCCCATACAGACATCACGATTCACACACATTTAGAAGCCTCTTTTAGATCACTGAAGCTTTATGCTTCTAGGGCCCTCTATCTCCTCTGGGCGAAAACTAAACAACTGCATACGAGATGATCTTATGTCACTCTATCCTTTGGTTACCCACTGTCTCTATCAAAATTCACTCGTTACTGGGTATGCGCTTCTATCATATACTAGTCGATATTAGCTTCTCATCAGCGGAACAAAAAGTGTTTTTGATAACCTAATAAAGAGGCAGTTTCCGTTCTGAATATCCTTTTAATAGGCTTATTGTTATTACCAAGATTGTTGAGCCTTTCCGAAAAGTTTCAGGTGACATTCTTAAGTTCTCGTTTGACATTTCCTTAATTTCGTATATAGGTCGAGGTATTTCTGCAAAGGCAACTTCGCTGGCCTCGTAACCTCATTAGCTCTTTTGTTTCTCGCAGTTCCTGCGTATCCTGCAATACAGAGAGCTACTGATCTCACAGAAACTTGGCAGCACCATGCAGTGATTTTATGTCGTCCTTGATTTGGTAGTGCAAGACTGCAATGCCCTGATTGCTGACTAGCTATAGACTGAAAAATACTCAGATAGCTGAGTATATTGTAGTGAAGTATTGCACCAATCTTTGTTTTCTGGGAAACAGTGGAAAGTGCCGTATCATATTGCTAGTTAAATTTACTATTCATATCAACCAAACGTTTGTCTATGCTTTACACATTTGCATTCTAAAATCACAGTGAAAATAAAGTAGTGACTTCAACTCGACTCATTACCAGTATTTTGGACGCGAACCCTTTCTCTTCACAGATAGGACTTTCACCTACTGTAAATACAACAAAACAGATTTTGCGTATCTTACAATTTACATTATTTGAAGAAAAAATGTCCACTTTCGCGAAGCTCTTGACCAGCACAGAACAAAGTTCATTGGATCCAAAATCGGTTTTGGGTTGCGATGCCTGGCGAACATAAGTTTTGAAGAACCTGAACAGGAGAAGGCAGCCAGCAAGCTTAAAAGAGAGTTGATAATGTCATTGGGAGAACTTTTCATGAAATCTGAAGATGAAGTAAGTGAGCTAACGGGAGATTCAGCAGCGGCTCAGGAGCTGCTTAGTTCGACGGGAGCCTTGCGTTCAACTCAGCCTCCAGTTTCTGCAACTGTGGCCACTGAGGAGGTGGATAGGGTGAATATCGGAATAAAAAACTTATTGCCGATCGCCGAATCGGAGACAACGAGCCACATACTTAAAAATCACTAGAGATTCTTAGTTACCTTACTCCTCGAGTGGAACAGGAATTAGGAAAATCCGCCGATCTTTCAAAATGGGATATCAGATTTTCGAATGACTTTCCAGCATCCATGCTCGCTTTTCTGGAGAGAGTGGAGGCGCTCCAGGTAGCAATTTTGCCCAATGACAGGGGAATTATTGGAAAGGAAAGCTTTGATATGGTTTCGGTTTGTTAGGGATCACGTAGCGAAATATATTCGTTGTTTGCCTCCTCTAATTAAAACCTGTAAGAAGGATAATTTTAAAACGCTATATTATTTGTTTTAATGACATTAAAACAAAAAAAACTGGTGTTTTAAAATCATGATTCTAACAAGCTTTTTAACTGTAGTTAATTACTATTATCGAAAAATCATCTTCAGCGATGATGCTCATTTCTGGCCCAATAGCTTTGTTAATAAGCAAAATATGCGTTATTGGTCAGCCTACATTTGAGACATCGTTACAGCCATAAAAAAAAATGCTGTTTAGTGCGATATTCATAACGGAGGTGTGATTGGGCCGTATTGTTCTTGTGGAGAAAAACAACTTTCAATAGAGAGCATTATCGTGTTATGTTGGATGATTATTTGTGGCCAAAATTGGATGACCTTGACATCAACGATATGTGGTTTAAACAAGATGGTGCCACTAGCCACACCGCATGCCTCACAATCGATTCATTATTATATCGTTAATGGAAAATCCTTTACTTGGACAAAGCATTAAATGGGACTGGGCTGAGTGCAGATCTAGGAAAGGTAATTAGCATTATAAATATCACTGGCCCGCAATTTGTTAAGCGAATTTGGCAGTTTCTGGGCATAGTGTCTTGGTACCACCATTTTCTACCGGACCACGTATCATTGGCGTCATCTCTAATAGAGTTCCTGCGTACAGACAAAAGGTTCAATGGTCCTCTAATTGCGAACTAGCCTTCAACTGATGCAAATTGAAATTGAGTTCAGATCCGATTATATCCTGTTCCGACTTCTGTTTAACATTTAATGACTAAACGGACGCATTGGATGTTGGATTGGTGACCGACTTATTTGCTACTTAAGCCGATCCATGAGAAAAGCTGAGCGAAAGTATACCACTGCCGAAAAGAAATGCTTGGCCGTTTTGTCGGCAGTGGAGAAGCTTCGGCTTTTATATCGAAGGAATAACCGACGACCACTCGTTTGTGTGGTTAAACTATCTGGAAGGTCCCACTGGTCTGCTGACGAGATGGGTAGCCAGCCCCCAACGATTTGATTTTGATGTCATACATCGCAAGGCAAAAGAGCAGTTGGAGTCTGATTCCTGTCAAGATCAGTGTCGGAAGTTGCGTTGGTTGGTAGTGATGAGGATAAATGGCTACTGGACATGAAGCAAAAAGTGCCGAAAAATTTGCAGGCTGGCGTGTGGAAAAGGGTGCTCTCTGGAAAATTGTACCTAATTTTTATTCGGAACTTAAAATAAATTCCTGGAAACAGGTAGTCCCACAGCAGGAAAGAAGTTGCATTCTTCGTGAGTGCCATGACGATCTGGCGACATGGGCGTAAGTCACACCTATGAGAAAGTGACTCATCTCTTTTGGCCAAAGTTGCGCTCCAACATTGACGAGTATGTGGCTAGATGTAAGGTTTGCAGATGGTAATATCTGTTGCACTTGTGACACTTGAATTGGGCTGTCACTGCCAGAGTCCTGATTAATCATCTCTTTTGACCAAAGTTGCGCTCCAACATCGACGAGTATGTAGCTAGATGTAAGGTTTGCAGATGGTAATATCTGTTGTGGTGACTATACTTGTGACGCTGGAACTAGGCTGTCACTGCCAAAGAGCTGGTTTGATGGTGAATTTTGTGTTTGAGATTCTGTCAGCTATTCGATGTGGGCCTGTGTATGGGTACTGTAATGCCCGTCTGACTGCGTCAACTCTAAAGAACACGGGTGTACATGTCCTGAGGTCCTTGTGAACAAATGTACTCCGGTTGTTTTTCTGGGCAATAGGTTAAGGCCTGATTTTTCCCTTTTGTAGTTTGAAATTTTCTCTGAACTAATGTGAGAATCCTCGACCGGAAACTCTCCCGAGAGTCTTAATGTTGTGCCCAATACGAATTCTGCACTACTAGCTCCTAAGTTATAGCAACTTCTCAGGTCCAAGAGTATGTTCAGAAGTATACTAGGCCAGTTCCCGTCATCGTGACACATAATGGTGGCGTTTAGTGTCTGATGCCACTTTTCCACCAGTCCATTCGAATCAGGGTGATAAGGTGACATTCTCGCTTTACTGGTTCCTATAATTTGAGTCAGTGACCTAAACGAAGCTGACTGAGATTGTGTTCCCTGGTCGGGGACCACAATTTCTGGTGCTCCGAAGCGAGACACCCAGGTGGCGTAGAAGGCTTTAGCTACTGCGTTTGCTGTTTGTTTTTCCAATGGTACTGCCTCTGGCCACTTAAAAACCTGTCAACCATCGAAAATTGTACCTAAATCCATCCACTTGCGTTAGTGGTCCGACTATATCCAAGTGTACCACTTGAAAGCGTTTGTCTGGGACTGGAAATGGTCGCAAAGCGTTTACTGTATGTCTGTTTACTTTCATCTTTGGTAAGGAAGGCAACAACGACACCAAAGATGCACGTCCTTTCTCATTCTGGGCAAAAAGGAAAGGTTCCGAAGATCCGTTTACGAAGCGAAATTGGAACGAAAGGTCTTGTAAGACCTATTGATAGTTTGCAGTACATTTTCCCCTTTTGGGTGTTAATTGGTTGCAGTTGCAAGGACGTTGAGTTGTTTAAGTTTGGAATCGTACATGTGTTCTTTGAAAAATTCGTGATTTTCAATTAATAGCGGTAGAGATATGGCTTCCAAGCGGGGCAGCGAATCTGCGGTTATGTTAGTATCGCCACGAATATATACAAAGTTGGTGCAAAATTGTGAGATGTAATTCAATTGTCTTGACTGCCGTGGCGATGCCTTATCGGATTTCTGGTTAAAGGCAAAAACAAGTGGCTTGTGATCAGTGCGTACGACGAACTCCGAACCCTCCAGATAATGTTGAAAATGGCGGTTACTGCTATATATGACAAGTATCACCCTACCATAGGCACTGTAGTGAAACTTGCTTGGAAAAATGCTATTGGTTTCCATAGATTAACACGAAGGGAAAAGGACAGCAGACGGGGAGGACATAGTCAGAAATGAAAAAAAATTGTCTTAATATATACTGGCCATTTTATTGAAAGAAACGGAACAATTTAATATACAAAAAATCCAAATCAGTGAATATGCTAAATTGATTGCTACAAGAAAATTAAACCCCCTTTGTTAGCGAAAGAAAAGAAAATTTTTCAAATTATCACATCAAAATTTTCTTTGATTACCGAAAAAAATCGAAAATATTTTAATACATAATAAAAGAGGATAATAAACAAATTACTCACTCCTTCCAATGATGCCGAGCGCTCTGTAACTGGCGAGGGGGCACTGAAAAGTTACTGTAAAATTTCCTAGTTATAAATGAAATTTAAAAAAATGAAAAAAAATGTCGGCCATTAATATGATTTAACGTTTCTTGTAGATTTAGGTCGACAGAACACTAATTTCACCTTCCTGGATTGCCAGTCATTTAAAATTTGAACTCAATATTGTACAAACAAACGATGTTGTTTATTTCATTATGTTGCCCGTTATTGATAGATAAATACTTGAGAATTTTTTTCGAATGCCGTAATACAACAAATAAACTAGGCCATTTTTCACGATATTGTATGAAACATCTATAACAACTATAAAAGCAGACGCGCTTGGTAGTGTTTTATCTCAATATGGTCCAAATGTTAAAAGTATTCACTAAGAACTTCTTTTGACGAAATGGCTTCCATGCAGTGCGGAAAAATTTTCACTTTTGTACCAGTCGTTCATTGAACACCTCAGTTTGAATTGTTCACAATCATTTCAATCACAAAAGTCATTTCATGTTACCAGATATCGTATTGTCCTGATACTTTTACAGAAAATTCACGCGATGCTGGTCTTTTCTTGCTTCAGGTTTTTATTTTTTTCCTCGTCTTTCACTTTCTTGCCGAAACAATCCATGCACTTTACAAGTGCAAAATCCATCTATTTCACAATTGAACCCCTAACGTACTCCATTCCGTTCCGAACGCAAAACTCACTTTTTCGCTCGCAAAACCAAATACTGAATGCCATCAATTCCTTTCATTCTCAATTACCACTGCCGCCTCCGAGTAACGTGATCGAAGTTCAATACCCTTCATTTCCGCTACCCACTCATTTTTTCCATATCGACAAATGCAACAATTTCCATTTTGCATATATGGTTTTTTGCATAACCATGATAGCGTTTGGTTGGATGCATATCGTCATACATACGGAAACAATTGCTTTTGCCGATATCCCAAAAAGAGTGTTTTTCTGCGCTCGGAAAAACATGAATTCAGGGTCCCAGCGGATCCCTTGGTCGAGAATCCACGACGCTACCACCGGAGCCACTTTCTGTTGATCTCCCATTCATTTTTTTAGAAACTTCAACTATCCACCTTTATTAATGGGCGTGGAAATGAAATTTGTTTGTAGGGAAGCTTGGATGAATTTTATTAGTATTACAAATAAAATTTTGTTAGTGGGAGCTAATGAATTAAATTAGTTAGTTTTGTTAGGGAAAAGGTATCGAATGAAATTTTGTTAATGGGAAGTAATGAATGGAGTATTGTTAGTGGGAAAGCTAATCTTATCATTATATTATTTTTTTTTTTTTGTAATTAAAGATAGGTTAAGAGGGTAGAATTGAGATGATGGGGGAATAAAAATTATAATGAAATTGTTAAATGTTAATAAAAATAAATAAATATACAGAGGAAAAGGTATATGTGCCTAAAAGAAGGTGGGGATGTTACGGCGGAAATTTGAGGTTGCAAATTGGAGAATGCCAGTACGCCGGAATTCGCAACAAAGTTAATAACTCCAAGAAAATGACGGAGCTATTTGATTGTATTTGGTTTCCGAAAATTCTTAATTGCTTCGACCCGCTATTCTGGGGGGACAGATTTCCTCTGCTGAAATTATATGTCCTAGATATTTGACTTGCTTAACTCCTAGTGTACATTTCGCGATGTTGATTACCACTCCGTAGTCGCTCAGCCTCTTGAAAACGGTGTGGAGGTGTGTCTCATGTTGTTCGGGTATATCCGAAGCGATCAATATGTCATCAACATAGCACGAGCAAAATTCAAGCCCATGAGAACCTCGTCCATAAACCTTTCGAATGACTGGGCAGCGTTTCTGATGCCGGAAGTCATTACAGTGAATTTGTAGAGGCCGAATGAGGTTTCTACCGCCCTCTTTGGAATGTCCTCCCCTGCGATAGGGATCTGGTGGAATGCTCTAAGCAGATCTATTTTTGTAAAGATTTTCTTGCCAGATACGTTTGACACAATGCCTTTAATGTGTTGCATCGTGTAGCGGTCCGGAATTGTAACTGCATTTAACGCTGGTAGTCCCCACATGGGTGCCATTTACTTTCCTTTTTCGGGACGAGGTGTAAAGGCGCTGCCCAAGGGCTGTTGGATAACTAAAGCCAAGCTTTGTCATATATTCGAATTCCACTCTTGCTATCGAGAATTTTTCTGGTGTCAGTCTTCGAGGGCGCTCTGCGACATATGGGCCATTGGTTACGATGTGATGTAGCACTGAATGCTTTCGAGTTTCGCTAGTACGTGACGGGTTTGTGATGTTCGGGTATTTGCTCCGTATTTCAAAATTTCAAAAAAAACCCAGACAAGTGGTTTTGTACGTCAGTCCAGCGGCTGGTTGACAATTGTGCCTTAGGGTCAAACAAACAGCAATTTTTTATGTCCACCAGCAGTTCGAAGTTTTACAGGAAGTCTGCGCCAAGTATTGGTAGGGTAACCTTTGCTACCACAAATATCCAGCAAAAATTTCTTCTAAGCACGATTGAAACATTGGTTGGCAATGATCTGTGGGGCATAGATGACGGAAACGTCGGCTTCCATATCGATGAGAAATTTGCGCTTGGTGCTTGATCCTAAACATGCAGGCGTGAACGTTTTGTTGCCTCGCTTGTGCTTGCAATAAGCGACGCATTATCTAGTTTTTTGGATCACTTTCACTATGGACAGCGCATGGTTTTTCACATGTTCTTGCCGGTCTACCTATGTTATTTCAGTGTTTAGTGGACGAGCGGGACTGAAGCGTCAATTGCGATTACAGCTGGGGTTTCTGTTGAACTGCAGTCAGTCTAGACGCGAATAAATGTTGTTGTTGTTTGTTCATTTCCCATGGCAGTTTGACTTCTGACGACTTCAGAAATGAAATGTGAGGGGCTGTCGCATGTTTTCAGTAAATGATCAGCCATTTCGGCCAGCTGATTTAAATCCGCTGTTGACAAAGTTAAAATATTTTGAACACGCGACGGAAGCCGTTTCATTCATAATGATTTTAAAAATTCATTTGAGACGTATTTGCTCGCCATGCTTATGAGCTCCAAGCCTGTCAGCGATTCCTGAAAATTCTCACATTCAGATAGAGCGTAGATGGATATGATGCGATTTTTGAGCGTCTCGTATTTAATAGTGTGAGGTGGCTCCTCTTCAATGTCCGCAATCTGCGTGTGGATATCATGTTCAAATTCGCTAATCAAACTATGTTCGTCCGTTGTTATTTTTGCAAATCTGAAGTGTGCCTCAACTCGTGTAAACCAAAGGGCTGATTTCAAAACGTTGGCAATTTAATCATTGCGATGCTACTTGCTTCATCAGAGTATTCCACTTGCTATGATGAACTGGCTGCAGCAGCGCCGAGAACGCTGCTGTTTGAGCTATCTGTCATGACGATTTCACGTCGACAGGTCACCAGTTTGTTGGCACTACGTCGTCCTACAAATAGTAACAACAACGTTTTTATTTATAAATTAATGATAACCTTTATTCGCCTGGAATATCCACAAGTAACAAAAATTCGATGTTGTCGTGACGCTGTCTTCTTTCAGAAAGAAACTTGTGCTTTTTTCTCGCTCAACTAGTTCGGCTTCGATACTCGATTTTCTAGCCTAGTCATAAGATATGTTTTATGTTGCGGCCGTTTGCTATATCTGGCTGGCGAATGAGTTAGAGGCTACGCCCGGTCGCTACATAACATTACCGAAGAGATAGAAGCTATTACCCTAAATATCAATCATTTCATTCATGTGATGGCGTAAGAGAAAAGTGCATATAGGGCATCTTAATGTCAATGACTTAATTTAGGACTTAACATAAAAGAACTTGACATATTTATTTCCTGAATTTATTACAAATTTTTATTGAAAATGAAAAGATATTTCGATAGGACGTTATGTCAATATTTAGATCAAATATGACTGATATAGGAAGTTACATTTTTTTTTTATGGTAGGGAGGTGAAGGCATTTACGCCCGCCGAGTCTGGCAGTGTGAGACTCCCATGGAGGATACTCTACGACTACCCACTAAACACCTCCTCTGTCAATCTGAGAACCTAGCCTGGAACCGTTTGACACATTAATTCGGTCCAGGTCTCGTTTTGTTACGCCGTGGGGCACCTTCAAGCTGGGGAGTCACTTTCCTAGCGGGAGGGGAAAGGGGAAGAGGAAATGCCAGAAGAGCGATCCCCTAGCCCCAGCACCTCCGGCTGCTGTGAGTCCCTTTTATCTTTTAGAACTTGTTACACCCACTTTTTACCAGGGAAACTGGGGTGCTCCGGCGGGGCTTATGGACCCGGTTGGCTCGTCCGAAGACGGGCGTGGGGCGCCACTCGCTTTTCCCTCAAAGCCCCAAATAGCCGCCAAGCGAGAATGCGACTAACCGGATTAAACGTGACGTTATTCGGCCGATACCCTAGCTACTAACCACCCTACGATCCTCACTTCAATACTTCACCTACACCACTTCACTAACCACCCTATAATCTTCACCTCAATACTTCACCTACACCACTTCACTAACCACCCTATAATCTTCACTTCTTAATCACTCTATCCTTCGCGTGGACCACAATACCACCCCCGAACACTTTGACTCCCGATATCACGGGCTTCATTTAACTCCACGACACTTCCACTTCGGCTTGTCCGTCCAAGCCGCACTCGTTACAACCCGCGATCTGAAACAAAGAACTTACTTCTCTTCTAAAGACAAAAATTTCTTCCTGCAAACATTAATCGATCACAAATAAACTTCAATTATTTACCATTTTACAACACTTGTATTCCAGATCGAAATAATCTATAAACTTAACAAATGATACACAATATCATAAAAAACTTACTTCTCTTCTATACCTACAAAGGGGCCCCTTTCGGCGATTGTTTTCGCGGATGTTTTCCGTAGCCTTTCCTCCAATATCGAAGTTTGCTCGTCGCTTTGATGTGAATTTTTCCTTAGCGTGGATTTCACTTCGCTGATTCCGCTGTCCTCCACTTGAAGATTCCGCTGCGCTTCGAACTATATCTCGCTGGTTGCTCTGGTTCCGCTGCCGTCGTCGCCCACGATAAAGAAGATCAAAGAGGAGGCGCGTCATTCCTCGCGTGCTTATATAGCCTCCTCCTAACGGCTATGGTTCCGCTCGTCGGTCATCCACCTCTTCAGCGGGGTAATTCCTTCTTGCCGCCACTTGGTCGCCGCTCCCCTCTGGTGGCGAGCACTCCAAATTCGGCTGAATCAGCTGAACTTAATTCACTGACAGTTTGGTCTGTCACTCCTGTTCGCTTCAATCGTTCTGATCCGGCCAAAACAACGAAATGGAATTTCGACGTGAGCGTTTCTAAATCGCCTTCTTCAACTTTATGTGTTTTCAATTAATTAATTAATTTATTTATTCAACATTCTTAGTTCTTTTAAAGCGTTTACACTATCATCTCGGAAAGTTGTCGAACTTTCATGGAACCATCAGACCCACAAGAGAACAATCTTCCATGCGAATCAATATGCAGTTGACTTACGCCCTGTCCTATATGCTTGACGAAACTGCTTCGTGCATGTTCACCCATGTAAGAATGGATTGGACGATAACTATTTGTTAGGCTCCAAATCTTAATATCGCCATCAGCTGATCCGGTAACAAATATTTCTTCATGCGGATCTATGGCTAAGCATTTCACAGAGCTTTCGTGTGCTTGTAATCGTTGCCGTCATGTTCGTTGCCTAACGTCAAATATACAAACATCTCCTTTCTTTCCAGCAGAGATTAACACTTGATGTTGCGGAGCATAGATTGAACTAGATGCACCCTGATCATGGCAAGTAAATGATGCTACTAAAGGTTTCTTTTGCGGTAGCAATGTATCCCAAATGCCTACATTTTTATTTTCCGAACTGTGCCCCGCTGTTGCGACAAGACTGCACGAGCCTAAGAAAACGAAATCCGCAATTCCTTTGTTATGACATTGATAAGTGAAAAATGATCTATTGCTTTGTGACGCTATGCTTGCTTGCCATAAGCTCAAGTTTCCATCTCCATCAGCGATGCCAAATTTATTTCCATGTTGTGAGAACCGGCACCTTGTCACCTTTGCAAAGTACCGGGTGGATGAGGAGTGCAAACAACTTGCTGATGTCCCCATTCCCATAGTTGAACTGAGCCGTCTTGACCGCCCGTAATATAAACTGGCATAAGTGGATGTGCACACATTCGTTTGGCATTATCCACCCTGTGTTTGAGGACCACGGATGTTCCACGACCCGATTGACTTCCTAATCCCGATTGAGGTGTAACTGACGGATTATAGTTTTGCGCGTTTGAGCTGATTTGATTTAATATATGTTTATCAGTGGACGTTTGTATGACTAGAAAACTACTTGTTGGTAATGTGTCTGAATCTTTAGACAAATTCAAAATGTCATAGTCACATACATCTTCATACCAATGCGGGGATTCTAATAAGAGTGATATATCCATTTCTTGAATTTCCCTAGGTGTCGCTATCGCTATTAATCCGGGCGAAACATTATTAATACAGAATGCAGATCTTGATTCTTGTTCCTTATGAATAACTCGAATTGGATCCGGGTTACTATGGACTGGTGTATGTTCTCCATTTTCAAATAGAGATAAGTCTTCGGCTCCATGTGGATCTGATGAGGTATTAGAATTCAGGTCGGAAGGCAACTGACGCTTTTTGCCAAAAACTGCACGAATGAATATATCTTGAACTGGTTCTTGTCTCACAAGATAATTCCATAGTCGTCGTGCTGGACCAGCTGATGAGCCACTCAAGAATGGTGTATTATGTCTTTCGAGAAGTGAACGATATTTATGTATGGCCGGACCTTTAGCGTCTGATTCAGTAAAACATCCTGGAATATAATTAGGTGGTGCCGGCCTTTCACATATAGTTCTTCCAAGAACATTTCTAGCCACTGTGACAATATTCGCGAAATTCCGGGTGCTAGAGGGCTGGCAACAGGCAATTCCTGTAATTCAACTCCAGCTACGCTGATGAATTCTTGCATTTTCTGCTGAATCAACTTTACAGTTGCTGCTCTTAGTATCGTCCACGAATATAAACACGGGTTTGAATGCTCTGTATTGTCTTTACGTTTCGCATATGTTGTTGGTTGTTGTTGTTTGCTTAAGACTACCAATAATCGTATTTAAACTACTAATATGATTACAATTTGGACTGGCAAACAAACCCTAGTCGAAAGCGGCTTAGCTTTCTGACTATACATAGTCACGCCAATGTTACGATAGTGTTCGGGGTGAGGTAATCCTGGTGCCCTTCGGTTTTATCCGTAACAAACTGCCCGAGCATAATGTGCCACCTGGTTCCATTTGTCAACCGATTCGAGCATCACCGCAACTATATTATTCGGGGTGAGCTCTCCCGTCTCCCTGTAGAGTTCCCTTCGCAGCCTGGCCCATTTGGTACACGCAAAAAATGTGTGACAGGCATTGTCCTCCTCTCCTGGGCAAAGCCGACAATCGGGAGACCGTGACTTGCCGATCTTGTGCAGGTAAGACTGAAAACACCCGTGCCCGCTCAAAAGCTGGTTCAGATAGAAGTCAGTCTCACCATGCCTTCGATTTAGCCACGGTCTCACATCCGGAATGAGGCGCGCAGTCAACCTTCCCTTCGTGCGATTCACCCAAGACTGCTGCCAATCGTTGAGCTCGCGTTGTCTCTCCTCGCGGACAACCATCTCCCTCGCATCCTCGTTTCGGCGCAGGTAAATAGCGCGGTGCTCTCTGGCAAGGAGGGCGACAGGTATCACGCCTGCAATCACTTTCACCGCCGAATCGGAGACTGTTGGATACGAAGATGCAATTCTCAGTGCTCCTCTTCTCTGTACCTGTGCCAATCGTTTTCGGTATACCTCCTTGCTGAGAGCGTCGCCCCATACCTCTGCTCCGTACAGTAGCACTGACCCTACAGCACTCATCAAGAGGCGTCTTCTTGATGGGCTGGGTCCCCCTACGTTGGCCATAAGTCGACTCAGGGCCGATATTTCCGAAGCAGCCTTCTCAGCCGTTGCCCTGATTTGCTCAGAGAAACTCATCTTCGAGTCGATCAGTAGCCCCAGGTACTTCACCGCTGGATTCGATTCGATTTGTATATGTCCAATACTGATCATCCTTACTCTAGGGATTCTCTTTTTGTCAAGATGACCACTTCGGATTTCTCCAGTGCTAAACTGAGCCCGCGAGCAGTCATCCAGTCCCTCACTTGGCGCATTAGCATACCTAGCCTAAGTCGCGCTTGTTCAACGGTGCGTCCGGCGACCAGAGCCGCAACATCATCTGCATAGCCGACCAAGCGCGACTCATCTGGCATCTCAAGTCTCAGTAGCCCGTCGTAAGACACGTTCCACAGGTCCGGACCAAGGATAGATCCCTGGGCAACACCCGATGTAATTTCCATCCTTCGTTGGCCCTGCGTCGTGTCGTAGAGCAGGCTTCGGTCCTTTAGGTAGTTCCTCAAAAGCCGCATTAGATATTCTGGAACTTGAAAAGAGTTTTCCAGCGTGTCCAGAATATCCACCCATCTAGCGGAGTTGAAGGCATTCCTGACGTCGAGTGTCACCAACAGGACGATCCGTCGCTTGGTGCGACTATATGCCTCTGCCTTTTGGACCACGTTCACCACCTCTGCAATCGCCTGACTAATCCAAGACTTACATTTACTTTAGATTATATACAAAGGATATTATTTTTTCTGTAGTATTTCGAAAAATTGCTCGACACAACAAAATAATGACTCCATCAAAACTTAAATCAAGTTTATATTTGTCTCTTATTTCGCCTTTTACATCTGTTGTTTCAAGAATATAATAATTTTCCAACTTCCCATACCTCCCCTTTCACGTATCTTTTGATGTAATTTTGCGAAAGAAAGACCGTATGTACTCGCACGTTCACATTTCGCGGAAGAAATAACTTTTATTGAAGTTTATTTTGTGTGGCATCATGCGGTATGCAGACGTGTTTTTCAATTGAAAATTAAAGGTAAACATAAGAAGTAGAATCAACCATTTTGTAATGATAAAGAAGACGTTCCCAAAGAAGGAACGAAGAGACAGAGGAGAAAAATCAAAATCGCAATAAGAGATGTACTCGTATGTTTGCTGTGAAACATGATTTAAATTGAATTGAATTCGTTGAAATTCAGATGTTTTCTTTGGTGGGTAAAGATGAAGAGGAGTTTGGATGTTTGAAGAAAGAGTGAATAAGAAGATATCACGTAGATTTTTGCGAAACGTTAAGGTCTGAAGCTTGCCGTTCCAGGCTAGGTGCTCAGACTGACAGGGGAGGTATTTAGCGGGTAGTGCAGAAGCACTACGCGCTTAGGAGTCTCACACTTACGGAGTAAATAGCTTTCACCTCTCTCTTTTTGTTAATAAAATAAATCTTATTCCAAACGTTTCATACAATGCTCAAATTAAGACTAGCTTAAAATCTAACAGTTCTAACTCTGCTGGAAACTGCACACAGGTAAGGCGACGAGAATCACCACATTCCTGAGGAATGAGTTCTTGTTACGTGTCATGACGTGGTGTTATCATAGTTGCATGTTGATGGCCAGCTGAAGAGTTTTGTTGACTGGGATTTGGCTCGATTTCGTTACATTTTTATGTTGGCTGTTTGTTGCCTAAACTTATATAAGAGCTATGACATTGAGTAGAATATAATACTGAAGATGACTTAAAGAAGTTGAAACGCGTCTGCTCACACAACAAACCAAAGTCTGACGGCTTTTCAAGAAAAAGAAAACAGAATAAAATTCTTCATTGAGGTGGAGTTGGTGAAAGCTGACGTCCTCTTGGAATTTAGCTGACAACATCTACCTCATTTTTAGTCTAACTTTAGAAAATACTTGCTCCTTGAATACCATCGTATATTAGCTCAAGAATTATGAAGGCCACGACCATAATAGCTCATTATTAAATCAAATAATACCAAAAATACCATTCGTTATAGCTCTTCTAATTTACGCCGTCGTCTTCGTCAATATATTCAACCCTAAATCACTAAATCAATCCCTTATTCCAATCATATCCGAAAACCAATTCTCAACAAATCCACCGATAAATTTTTCCGGTATATCCTAAATTGAAATTTCTGTCATCGTCTCATAATTTATTTCGATCCAATAGAATCACACAAAACCATTATCTTAAGACCTTCAGATATTCAGCAAACTTTCTTTTCATACGCCAAGTCAGACCATTATTGTTATCCCTACTCAGGAAAAAATATCCTAGAACAAACTCAATCAATTATCCTTGGTGGAAGCGAACAACATTATTAGTGGCAAAAACGATGGCTACGGTCATTCAGCAAGTGATGCTGAAAACGAGACGGAAAAGGGCGACAAAATATCCTGCCAGTAGCGAGGAAAATCGTGGCGAAATCATAAAGAACCGTGAACAAGACATTAAAGCGTTTCGGGGTCACCGTTATGTCATATTCACTGAACGGAATAGTCGTAACGACATTTCGGTGAGCGAAGGCAAATATGCTTTGATATTAGCTTTATTGGAAGATCGAACAGTTTACGTTACTATGCTATGTGTCCTGATGAAATAAAAAGGACAAACACTTTAAGACTATCGTCTGACCGGTTCCACCTTCTTTCTTCAAACATTTTCGTATACGAAACAACATCCTGACATGGATTTTGGATTAAGGATGGCTAATCTATAAAATGCCACTTCCATTGCTGAACTTTCCACTCCCCCCGACATAACGCTGATTCCTGCAGCAATGCGTATGTACTTAGTTGGGGCTCGAGGATAAATGTATCTACGCACGGTCGAAAAAGAATTATTGCTTGCGAGTTTATCTTCTTTTATTGTACCGCACATAATCATAAAAGAAAATCCCTTCACTCCTCGCTATCCTGATGCCTTTGGGAGTGGTGAAGGAATAAAGACGACTCTTGCTAGACGAGCGTTTGGTTTTCGGTATACTTAAATAATGTTGAAGCGAGCAACCTCACGTTTTGATAATAGGACAAGGGAATTAATCAGTTGCGTAACCAGAGCCCTATATGTTCGTTTCGTTTGTAGTATGACGATTTCGCCCTTTTATTCCAACCCCCCGAAAAATTGCAAGAATCTCGATTACATAGTTGATAGCTATTTTGCCTTTTAGGGGGGTAAAGGTTTCACAGATGTATGTTCATCCTCTTGTCTACACGTATGACCACCTCGTCCTTGTTTGTGTAATGGCTCCCATTTTTTCTCAAAGAATATGGAAAAGTAAGAGGAGCGAGAAAGTGTTACCAAGAACGAAAGTATTGAAAAAGTTAATTAAGAAGTTTCAAGTTAAATCTGATGTTTGCATAGTTTCTAGGATAATTGAAACTAAATTTCAGATTTAACTAATCAAGAAAATGTAAACCCATTTTTAATCGAACTGGCAACCCACATGAATCTTTATTGAAATAGTCCTAGCATAGATACATCATTCATATGCAGCGTATGTCATGAAATGATGATGCATCAAAGAAGAAAAGAAAAGTTTCCATTGGAGGTCGTTAGGGAGCAAATGGTCAGTTAGTTTCTAGCCTCAAGGATCAGTGAAAATGCTAAGGGAATAGTATAGTGCCTTCATTTTTCCATGTTTATCGGAAAGGGAAGATACTGTAAGGGTGTGACTTAGAAATTCTTTTTTCATATCATTTTTCTAAGCCCCCTCCCTAAGTTTCCTCCCTACTTCATGCCACTATTTACCCATTGAGACAGAAGAAAAATCGAAGGTAAAATGAAGGGATGTTATTTCCCAGCTACGGCGATAAGCGAAAGAAAAACCAACAATAGTTCACAGGAGAAGAATGAAGTGTTGATTTCGACGGAATTCCCTAGATTAGAACAATCAAGCAAAGGGAGATAAATTAACACAAGACAAGGAAAAATAGGGATGGTCTTCGGATAGACGAGACATAGTTGCTGGGCACAAAAGGAAGCGATTCCAGGAAGATTCTAATGTTCCTTTTAGCACAATTAAGCATGTAGTCGAAGTGATATAGAAACACTTTAATCTGATGCTGGGTCGCACCCCATATTTTATCAAGTCTGTAAGCCCAATCAGCAAAGCAATATGCAAAAGGGCTGGAATGTAAAATGGGGTGAAATACGTGTCATAGCATAATTTGCATAGAGAAAGTTCCAAGTTAGCATGCAGTATTGTTGTGGGTAAGGAAGAAGGGGGCGGTAAGATGTTTGCTCATCGCAATTAGACAAGAAGGCATACACCTATAAATTTAAGGAAGGTGTTTATTTGCCGCTATTCAGGTGTAATCATAGTAGCATGATGCGGCATAAAATTGCTTAATAAAGCCAGCAGTAGGTGAGTTGATTTGGAGGCGGAATTGTGTCTTGACTGTGCTATGCAAATTTTGGAGTTTTAATTATTCAATTAGCATTTTAATTTGGTCCCTTTGAACAGCTTTCGTTCTTGACAATTTTTCGAACTGGAAGTAAGTTAATACAGTAAAGGGTAAGGTAAATAATTATGGCATTACATTTGCCATTTAATTGACACAATGTTAAATGAAGCTAAGCCTTAAACATGCTTCTTAAGTCGTTCATCATGGAACATTGAAACGATTTCTTAACTAATTATTTCATTAATCTGATATTCGCAAGCCAATCCCTTTATTCAGCGTACTTACTCTATGAATCAAGGCCCGACGGCTTCAAAAAAAAAAAAACAATTGGGGTAAACAGACCTACGAAGGGTTTTGTACCCAATTTTTCCGAAATGTAGTCAACAGCAACGAATAAAGTCAAGGAACATATCAAAGAGATGTGCACATTTAAAGAAAATTCATTGTTTCTCTATTTTCGACGATCAACATTTTGTTGGAAAATAGCAACAAGCACTTAAATCATAAATTCCTAAAAATATTATTTTATTGATCTTATTTGAAAATTTTAAGAAGATCAAATCGAAAACTACAGCGACTGATTTGATGGAAAGTCCATAAAATACCAAAATAATGTGTTATTGTTGTTGTAATTGGAGAAATTTCAAATGGCTATAACTTTCGTGTATTTCATTCGATTTGCATCAAACTTACAAAATATAAGGACATTTTACAGAATTATTTTAATATCAAACTTTATTGAGTTTAAGAGTACCTATACAATTTTATGAACGGTTGTGTGCGATCCGTGTAAAAGCAAAATTCTTCAAAATCTGGCTGATTAATGTTCACGCCCCGACGAAGAAACGAAGGAATCGTTTTACAATCACCTGGAAAGACTGGTCGACTCATTGCCCACTAACGACACAAAAATTATTCTGGGTGATTTCAACGCGAAGGTTGGCAATGAGCTATCTCATCGGGGAACGACTGGAGGCTATAACCTCTACGATGCAACAAATGACAACGGCCAGCGCCTGATCGACTTTGCATGTAGCAGAAATCTTGTCATACGTTGGACTTGCTTCCCACATCGACGCATTCATAAAATGACCTGTGTATCACTGAATGGCAACACACAAAACCAGATCGATCATGTTCTGATCCAACAACGTTGGGCCTCGAGCATACTTGACGTCCATACATACCGAGGAGCCAATTGTAACTCAGATCATTACTTGATCAAATTAAACTATCGATGTCGTATGTCCAAACAAAAACACAAAAATTTGACATCGAAAGGCTTCAAACGGCGTCTGTGGCCGAAAATTTCACGGAGTCCCTCGACAACCAGCTGGCTCCCATCTTATCAGATGCATCGTTAAAGACGAGCAACGAACTCTGGATGGAACTGAAAGCGGCTATCAGAACCATGGCAGAACTGACGATTGGACATCAAGGCCGGTGCAAGAGGAATGATTGGTTTGGTGATGAGTGCCAGAATGCGTTGGATAAAAAGAATCAGGCGTACAAAGAATACGTAGGTAGGAAAACCAGGATGAAGAGAGAACACTATAAAAATCTCAGAAGAGACGCGAATAAGATAATTAGGATTAAGAAAAGAAAATACTATGACGACCAATTGAGAAGTATATATGTAAGCTTAGCGAGCAATAACACAAGATAAGCATACAAAGTAGTGAAAAGCCTGAAACGTGGTTATCAGCCCAAAACCACGCTCTGTCGTGATGACAGCGGCAATATAATCGCTGATGAAATTAAGATTAAGGAAAGATGAGCATCATATTTCAACAACCTCCTTAATCCTCCGCACAGCTCCAGAACATCGGAGTCTATAGATGTCTGCGGAGAGCTTCCATTGGCCCCACCAACTCTGGATGAAGTTTGTTCCATCATCAAAGTCCAAAAGAATAATAAAGCGCCGGGCATTGATGAGATTCCAGTGGAGCTCATCAAATATGGTGGCAGTAGTGTTCACCAAGCTATTCACAAAGTCATCCAGCAGATTTGGCAACAAGAACACATGCCGAAAGAGTGGAGCCAATCAATTATATTCCCTATCCACAAAAAAGGTGACAAGCCACAGTGCGAAAATTATAGAGGCATATCACTACTTTGTACGGCGTAGAAAATATTTTCTAAAATCTTAGAAAATAAAATCGGATCATAGGCCAACAGTATTATTGGGGAGTATCAAGGTGGTTTTAGGGCAGGTAGATCTACAACAGACAAACTGTTCACAGTCAAGCAGGTACTTGAAAAATGCTGGGAGTTCAACATAGACGTGCACCAAATTTTCGTTGACTTCAAGCAAGCATACGACAGTATTGATCGTAACGTACTGTACCAAATAATGCTTTGCTTTGGCATCCCAGCCAAATTGGTCTGTCTTACCAAAATGATAATGACGTCAACAACCTCCCAAGTCCGCATCAATAACCAACTCACCGATGCCTTTGACACAAATATCGGACTAAAGCAGGGAGATGGGCTGGCCCCATTTTTATTCAATTCGGCTCTGGAGTACGTCATACGGAAGCTACCTGTCGATACGCGAGGTACATTACTATACAAGTCGAGCCAAGTAGTGGCCTATGCGGACAACATCAACGTTATGTCACGGTCACTAACAACTGCCAAAGAACTCTTCCTGAAACTCGACAGCGAAGCAAAACTAGTAGGGCTGCAAATCAACGAAAATAAAACAAAGCTCATGAGGTAGTCAAGGAAAAATACCCCAAATACACAAAATATCAAACTTGGCGAATACAGTATCGAAAATGTTAGCGAATTCGTGTATTTAGGCGCTAAAATAACGAAAACGGACAATGAAAGAGACGAAATACGCCGAAGAATACAGTATTGACTATCTTGAAGACCAGCTGCATACAGTGACGGGTCCTGAAGCGAATAATCGGAGCGAAGCTAGACGGGGACCAATGGTAAGTTCGATACAACCATGAGCTGAATAAAATTTTTGACGAACCGGAGGTCTCAATGATCGTAAGACTGCGGCAGCTGCAATGGGCTGGACGCATGAATCGTATGGACGAACAACGGATACCCAAGAAGGTTTTCGTTGGAAAAAATTGAAGGCCGGCGGCCAGTGGGGAAACCGAGGAAACGCTGGTCTAACTCGGTCGACAAAGACAGTTCATCGCTGCTCGGATTTCGGAATTGGAAGACGCGGTCAACGGACCGAGACAGTTGTTGGCGCTGTTTGCAGGAAGCGAAGGCCCGAAAGGGGCTGTAGAGCTAAGAAGAAGAAGAAGATACAATTTTATTGGTGTAAATGTGTAGTGAAATAGATGAAAATGTGTAGTGAAATATGAAAATGTCAGTAAAGAACAGCAGCGATGGTCTGCTGCCTCAGCGGAAGAGGATGTTGGGGTCCGCCGAGATTGGCCTTGTCTGGGGACGCTGAATGCGCCGGCAGGCTAGCATTACGGTGAAGTGTGGCGGGTTATTTCCCACAGCACAAGGACCCACTGCAAAAAGAATTTCCATTCACGAATTCCTGGGTCACAAAAAAAGTCGACCGAAGTCGAAAAAAGGAGGTAAGGGTTGAAAGTTGCAGACGAAAAAGGGCAAGCTGGACCTGGGGAAGACAGACGGACTTAAGGGGACTTCGTCGTCACCTAAATAAGAGTGTGACATCCAGATGAAGGTGGTGCCCCCTCGTACCCTACCAATCGGATCAAGATCCAAACGTAGACGTGGCCAGATATTTCTTATTTGAAGAGGAAAACTCATACAAGCATAATTTGCATGAATGTTCCCATCAATTGATAAATATAGACGTGACCAATTTATATTATAGAATTATGTGATCGAATCACATAACCCTATACCATAAAAGGGCACGCGAACGGAAGGCCACTCTACCTGGTAAGAGCCCCTGTTAAACAAGAAAAAACGGAGGAGCGCGTCCATTAGCCAGCCCATGATGTAGGAGGAGCCCGCCATTATTGCGGGTCTTATACCCGGTCCGGTAAAATGAAAGGGAGAGACGGACGGTTAATGTTTACCAATTCATTTTTATTTATTCTTTAAACTTCGAAATTTCAAATGGCTATAACTTCCGTGCATATCATTCGATTTTCATCAAACTTACATAGTGTAAGGACCTTTTGTGGGACTACTTAAATATATAAATAATTCGTTCAGTTTAAGTGTATCTATACGATTTTATTGGGGAAAACGTGAAATTCGAATATCATACTTTTATTAACAAAGTTGAGCGAACTTTGACTTCTAAGGTATTTGTTGTTGTTGTATTCATAAACGCCTCCACCTTTAATTTTTTTCAGATTTTTCGGATAACATGTGTCCAATCGCGAGGGGGGACACACAAATTTTATGTGTATTTCCCCTCCCTGTGCGCCCTTCGAAGCAACTTTGCCAAACTAAGACCTGTTTTGAAAAGTTCTTATCAAGACCTTTGATTTGATACCCATATCGGCTACCTTTGATGAAATTTTTTTCGGGGGGTCACTCCCCTATATGGGGAGAACCCCCTTAAATGCCTTACAAAATTTTTCTGTAATTGAACTTTGAAGAGAGCACCACTTTACACCTACATACAAAGTTTGATGTTTCTAGCTTAACTAGTTTCCGAGAAAAGCTGCTTAACACATCGACGGATGACGGACAGGCAGACGGACAGACAGGGCGTGATTTTAGTAGGGTTTTGTCAAATCATTTTAGAAAACCCTACTAAAATGGACTTGACAATTTTGTATATTTTTCTATCATATTTATCTCCTTTCCTCCTTAGAAATATATCATATTAAATATATTTAACACGAGGGTCTCTTCTTCGGGGCAGTAAAACCCTATAGTTATGTTTCTAGTATGTAAATTTATCTCAATATAATCGCAATAAGATTTTTAATAATTGTAATACTTTCTATTCAGAAATAGAACATAGAGCGCAATCAAAATAGCTTATATAAAACAAAGCCAGGATTTGGACTTGTCATTATATAACAAACGTTTATTATAGAATATAATTCGGAATTATGCCAAGTATCAATGAAATCTATCTCTTTAAATACAATCGTATAATCACTGAATTTCAAGCTAGAAGACAAATAAAATGATAGGATTTCAAAAGGGTCTATGCTAGCTTTTTGGGCCAAAAAGGAAACGTTCGCTTAACACAAAATTTAAATTCCGAATTAATTTTTAATATTTAAAGCCTATCGAACAGTAATTCATTACCGAATTAACTAATGGGATTGTACGTCAATTTTCGTTCAATTATTGGTTCTGGATTGCAATTAGGGTTTCGTGAAATTAATGAATTTTGTCTGAATGAAACTAATTGAGAAACATTATCAGGTTACTGAAATCTTAGCAAGCATTTAAATGAGAAACAATAATATCAACAAATATTTGAACTATTGAAAAAAATTTTCTCGAAAATTAAGTAGTTTGCATTACAGTTGCATTCAGCGCATTCATACTCGTATTAGCTAAAATATTAGATACACGTATCATACATCGCATAAACGGGTCTAAATCAAACAGTGAAAAGACTTTATTTTTACTTTTTTTTCATTCATCCCGGATCCTTAAACCGCTAACAGGCTATTTATTTATACTTGATCGGTAACACCTTCACTTCGCCCTCACAAGTTTTTCCTTTTTTTTACATCCTAATGCATCTAATTCAGGCATTCAAATGACTTGATTGCAATGCAGATCATTTGCACATTCATTGCGTGCACATTGCATTCCACCAGCGCGTTGCAAAATTTTCATCGACCGAACGCGAAGTTAAGTAGGCAATATATATAACATTTATCAGCTAAACCAAAAATTTTCCAACGGTTTAATCGATAGAGAAATCTGAAAGAAGTCAATAAACTCGTCTCGAAATATTACTTGCACAGCAAGTTATGCGTGTCATAAGTCAACTCGAAATGAAAATGCCGAGTTGTTTGCTAGGGGAGACTTTACAAGCCAAGGCGATGCTTGATTTTGCCAGAGTTCAATAAAGGTTCTTCATAAATGTTCGGAAAACCGAAAAGTACATTTGAATTTCATTTAAAATTGTACTAAATGCAGGTATGCAGCAATTTTCGTTCGTTTAACGAAGAAACTACGAATGCCAAAGTTATGCCCACTATTGCGGCTGCTGCAGACTCCTTTTATCGCAACAAACGATTCTTGCCGATTTAATCCAGGTATGAACTGGCTACCGCTATTTCGATCAGTGCACCGTTGCCTCTTCTGCGTTGGAAAACGCGCCCCAACTTTGACAAAGCGATTCGCGCTTAATCGAGACAGCCCTCACCACTGAGAACAAAGGAACACATGTACAGTTATTTTTCTCTCGACTAAGATGAAGGCTTTTCTTCGCACTAATTCACCTGAGCCTGATAATGCGTGGAGGTCTAGTAAATAAAGAGTACCTAAGTCAGTGGTCAACATCGCATGTAAATTATGTTGACTTTTCAAGACGCCTGCGACGCAAATGCACCATAATCTCCTTCACGTATCCATTTACCGGGACAATGTATCCGGTTGAACAGTGCGCAGGTTTTGCAGCCACAGACGTTGGAAATGTAGCGCAGATAATATCTTGTAATGCTGGAATTTCATTTAGCTCTTATTAGTAACAGAAATTCCATACAATACCAAAACAGCACCACTCACTTGCCGATCAAAGTCTAAGTTCCCGAATCGAATCGAAATCAAGGATCGAATTATAAATCCACTTCAACGAACAACTATAATCGCGAATACATACTCTGACATAAACAAATAAGGTGGCGTAGCGCGGCTTCAATGCAAAACCATTCATTCGGTAGAAAAAACCAAACGATATTCAACCGGTACACCTCCCGGACGCAAAACCTCACCCATCCCAACCAACAAAATATTTGACAATCGTCCGTCTTTTATCAATCTGATTTCATTTCCAATTTAGTACACCGGTAAGGTGTTCATACACTGTAAATTTTATGTGGCGAATGTAAATTGTACTAAATGAACTAAGTTTGAACGGAGTAAAGAAAAATGAATAGATTTTGAATTAGCAATAAAACTCAAATCTAATAACGAATATAATTAAAGGGAAGGGAATTATAAATGGAAATAATTAATTACTTTTCTAAATCTGCCACATAAAATCACAAGTACCGAATAGGAAGGTTTTCGAGCAGTTTACTTGTGAAACTGCTCGATTAATACATATGTGAAATTCGAAGGTCATACTATTATTAACTAAGTTGAGCGAATTTGTTTGTTTTTGTTGTAGTTGTACGCATAAACACCTACCTTCATTATTTTTTCCAGATATTTCAGATCACAGGTGTCCAATCGCAGAGGGGGGCACACAAATTTTTCGTGTATTTCCCCTCCTTGTGTGCCCCTCCAAGCAAAAATGTCAGTTTAAGACCTGTTTTGACAAGCTCTCATCAAGACCTTACATTTGATACCCATATCGTTTTTTTAGGGACTAATCCCCTATATAGGTAGACCCCCTTAAATACCTTTTGAATTATTTCTGTAGTTGAGCTTTGAAGAAACTACCTCTTTGCACGTACATAAAAATCTGAGGTTTCTAGCTTAAGTAGTTTGCGAGAAAAATTACTGAGACACACAAACGGGTAGACGGACAGACAGGTCACGATTTTAGTAGAGTGGAATTATTTTACAAAACCCTTGAAGGCAAATGGTTTTTTTAAGATCTAAGATATTTTACTGGAATAATACTAAACTCATGACGCAAGCGAGGAAAAATGCGAAACATCCAAAAATCAGATATCGAAAATGTCGTAAGTTTGTGTGTATACGCGCCAAAGTTACGAGAACCGTAATGAACGAGACGAAATACGCCAAACAATATAGCTCGCAAATAAAATATTTTATTCAGTTTGACTTTCTTGAAGACCAGATGTATACACAACAAAATGAAGCTCTTAATATACAAATCTGTGATCTTAGTATACAAATCTTTGATAATAATGTAACATGAACCCTAACCTAAGTTCCACAAGAATATTGAACGCCTTCGAAAGACGAGTTCCGATAAGAATACCTGCAGCATAACTAGACGGGAACCAATAGCGAATTGGATAAAACCATGAGCTGTATGAAATTTTTAACGAGCCGGAGGTCCCAACGATTTTAAGACTGTGCAGCTGCAGTGGGCTGGCCACGTGAATCGTATGAACGAACAACGGATACCCAAAAAGGTATTCGTTGGGAGAACTGAAGGATAAACACCAGTGGGGAAACTGAGGAAATGCTGGCCTGAATCGGTCCACGAAGACAGTTCATCGCTGCTTGAATTTCAAAATTAGAAGACGCAGTTGAGGAAAATAACACTCACTTCTTTGTACTTACAAATCCACATCAATAAAATACGATCCAACAAATTTGTAAATTTGCTCAAAAAATTGAAGTCTCACATTTTTCGTCATACTTCGCCGGTATTTCGCCTTCGATTTTGCAGGATGCTCGCCCGAAATAAAGTTATAAAGCACCGAATTTCCGTTGAAAAGATATCTGCTTTTACTAAAATATCTTCAGAGGGTAAAATTTAGAGTGTTTCAAATTTTGAGACTGTTAGGAAAAAATTCAGTCATTTTATTCTGTTTTCAAATGCTTTAGTTCTCCTTTTTGCATTGACTGTTGATTTCTGAACCTAAATAAAATTCATTAAAAAGAAAATATATATATATATATATATATATATATATATATATATATATATATATATATATATATATATATATATAAAGGGTGATCAAAAGGTGATTTATTATGAAATTTGATTGTCAATATATTTTTTTGACAGATCACGTGTGAGTCCTGTCAAACTGTAATGTAATTTTTATATAGTATTGTTTGAAAATCATCATGGAAAGACTCACACTGGTACAATATATCCAAATTGTTCAGCTGTACTACGAAAATCAGCGTCCTGTTAGAAATGTTTTTCTTGTTCTTATGGAACTTATAGTGTGCATAGTCGACCCACTTTGCAGTGAATTAGGTAGATTTTATGTCCGTTCAGGACTGCCGCGATGGTCTGCTGGCTCAGCGGAAGAGGATGTTGAGATTCGCCGAGATTGGGCTTGTCTGAGGTTGCGTGAATGCGCTGGCAGGCTAGCGTTGCGGTATTGTGGGGCAGATCTTTTCCCCAGCACAAGGAGCCACTACAAAAAAATTTCGCATCCACGAATTTCTAGGGTCAAAGAAATATCAACTGAAGTCGAACAGAAGGTAACCTACTAAGGGTCCAAGAAAATTGCTGAGTCAGAAGGCAAACTGGGCCTGGAGAAAACAGACGGACTTAAGATGAATTCATCGTTACCGACGAGGCTTATGGCCCACAAATAAGAGTGGGGCATCCGATGGTAGCGGTGCCGCCTCCCACCCCTCTCAACCAGATCAAGACCCAACTGTGAGCGTGGCAATTTTTTTCATTTAAGTGAAAAACATATGTGAGGGAATCACATAACACTATGCCGTAAATAGGTACGCGAGCGGAAGGCCACCTTACACGGCAAGAGCCCCTGCTAACAAAAGAACGAAAAGAGCGCGCCCGATGGCGCGCTCCAGTCACAGAACGAAATGGACCGAGTTTTAAGTTTTAACAATCCATTGTATTCATGTTTTTTTTTTGTTTTAGTGTTGTAACTTTTCAATAATAATAATTTTTTATATAACATTTCTGTTTTTGTATTTACTTGTTGGTTTATTTTTTCGTTAATTATCACCGCATTAATATTAAGTTAGTACTACTTGTGTATTATGGCTTGATATGCAGGAAATTACATTCCTTTAGTAAAACTCTTTTTCAAAGTTTTCATGTCTCCCTTGTTGGGTATAAAAGTAAGTTTTTCTAGCAGCTTTTTTTTTTGATAAAGGCATCTAAGGCTTCGATTTATACCCTGATCAATTGGCTGTATGAGTAGTGTACAGTTTGATGGTAGATTAAGTACAGATATGTTTTTTCTTTTAATTATATCGGCATTGGGATAAACAGGGCAGTTATTCCAAGTTAATCATCAATTCTAAGACTTTGAGTAACCCAAACTTTCTTATTTATTTTATAAATAACAAGAAAATCTCTTATTCCCCTTAAGGGCCGCGAGGAGAGACAGTGCTTACTCAACGATTGGCAGCAGTCTTGGGCAAGTTGCATGAAGGGAGTGCGGGCTCTGGGCTCATCACGGATCTTAGACTATGGCTAAATCGTGTGTGATTGACTTCTATCTGACTCAGCTTTTGAGCAGGCATGGGTGGTTTCCCAGTCTTACCTGCACAAGATTGGTAAGCCACGGTCACCTGAATGTATGTTTTGCCCAGGAACGGAAGGCGATAGCTTCCACACATTTTGTGCAGGTAAAAATGGGATACGCTGCGACAGGAACTCTACAGGGAGATGGAAGAGCTCACCCCGGATAGTGTAGTTGTGGTGATGCTTGTAGCACATTACATTTGGGCAGTCCTTAAAGTTAAAAGAGACTCACACCGGTCGAAGACGATGAGTCTGGCAACTCCCTCCCCTCCCGCTGCAGGAGGCATTCCCCAGCTTGAAAGTGCCTAAAGGCGTAGCGAAACGAGACTTGGCCCCAAGTATTGTGTCAAACTTTTCAGGCTAGTTTCTTAAGTTGACAACGAAGGTGTTTAGTGGGCAGTCCAGTCGCTTGTGAGCATGAGAACTCCACACTCAGTGCCTAAATGGCATTCATCTCCCAGCCACCAGAGAAAAAAAAAACAAAATAGTCGTAAATGAACATGTTCACCTATTACTGGCAGCTTAAATTGATGACTTCCTGCCTGGTTTGAACAGACCAGCACAGTTATACAATCTTTTGATTGTCTTGTTCCGAATGAAGAAGACTCATCATGGCTCACAATTTTAATGCTTGGAATACATCTCCCAAACATGATGAATCTTATTTTTTGGCGACCAAAAAATATTGTTGCAGTTGCATAATTTGCTTTTCCGGCCGGCCTTCTGAGTACACACAATCACATGTAATATTCATTTGCCAATGAAAATCTTCTACTTTTTGTATTAATATATATCCTGCATTTGGAACATTTCCGGTGTGTCTTTGGTGGAACCACGTATAAAGGACAGCATGTAAATATGGATGTTTTTCATTTTTTCATGCCTTTAATGAAGTCACTTTCCAAATAATAGTTTGAAATTTTGTCTATGTTTTTTTTTAAATCATAAATCGTGAGTTTTTCTAAGCTCTTTTTTTCTATAAGCTTTTATAAGCAATGCATCTTTCCAAAGATTAAATATTATCCCTGATTGATAACACTTTCCGGGGTCTTTTCGATTCCAGTTACGAAAAAATCATCGTGCTTCTAAAATAAATACTTGATAAATTGAAAATCCAAACACTTGACTGATGTTTTGTGTTATATTCTAATGACACCTGATTTTATGATAAAAGTAAAACACGTAGCCTAAAACATTGCATTAAGTGACTAAAATTTAATAGCGCAGAGACGCGATATGCGCTCGTGGCTTGTCGCTCTCAGACTGAACGATCACGGCTTATGAGCCAAAATGCATCTGAATACTATGGGTTTGGCCAAGTCAGCGTCAAATGTCCAATTGATGTGCGCCTGCACGAGTATCACAAAAACATCCCGCTAAACAGGTTTTAGGAAAAATCGCAAATTCCTGCGACTGTCGACCTGGCCAAAATGGTCGAAAATCGCAGTGTGCGCGCTTTCATTTAACCATGTGTAACTGACAACAGTAGTGCGACTATATAGTCACAGTCCGATCCTTCCCTAACACCCTCCCTCAACGATAAGATGCACTTAATTGCGTAATTTTAATCCGCTTTTTTCAGCAAAATACTTAAGCTTGATCCTGTTGAGTGGCTTCGGCTGGCATTTCTTCGATGGGGCAATATTCAAAATTCATAAGTTTCCTATCTTTAATAAAATGATATTTGGTGTCAATGTGTTTGGTGCGATGGCTACTTCTTTTGTTATCAGTCAATTTTTAACGACTTTGGTTATCTTCGAAAATGGTCGTGTTGAACTTTTTATCGTGAATGAATTTTTCGATTAATTCTTGTAGCCAAATATCTTCCTGGCAAGCTTCTGCTATAGAAACATACTCTGCCTCAGTAGATGATAAAGATACACATGTTTGCTTTTGACATGCCCAACTTATTATCGCGTTCTTGAATTGAAATAGATAACCGCTGTTTAATTTACGATTACTCCAATTTTCTGCCCAATCTGAATGTGCATAGCCGATTAATTCTTCTTGTCCATTTCCGCCGAGTATGAGTTCGTAGTCCTTCGTGCCCTTCATATAATGAGCTATCTTTTCACCTCTGTTCGCTGTCGGCTGTTTATTTGACTGACTAAGTATGTTATAGTCACACTTGCGCTGATATCTCGTCTTGATTGCGCCTCACTCCTGCTTTTTGGATCATCTTGCGAAATTGCTGCAAAATTTGAAGTTTTTTCGCGTTGTGTTTTCATCATCTGGACAAAACATTTTATTTGGGACTCCACTTGGTCCTTCGTTTTCAAAAGGTATATTGCCGTGTATCTTGAATAATCATCGATGAGAGTCATTAAATATCTTTTCCCTCCCAGTGACTTAGTTACTATGGGTCCACAAATATCTGTGTGAATGAGATCGAGAATGGCCTGTGTTTTATGATCGGATTCCTTTGGAAAAGGCTGGTGAGCCATTTTCCCTTTTTCACAGCACTCGAATTTTTCTCGACGTCCACAGTCTGTAATCTGTATGCTGATCGCTAATTGCTTTTGGGCTTAATCGTTGATTGCACCAATATTCCGGTGCCCAAAGCGTCTGTGCCATACATGTTGACAGTTTTCTCCATATAGGGTCTTTATTACTGCGCAGGATATTTTGTCGGCTTTTTGCACCTCGTATAAATCTTTGAAGTCCAAACCGCATTTCGGCGCTGCATGCTTTTCACCGTTCTTTGTCACTATGAAGATGTTTCGATCAAAATTCACTTTATATCCTCCCTTCGTGAACTTCCTTTTGGATACCAGATTGGATTCGAATGATGGTACATAGAGCAAGTGCTTCGTTTGTAGTTGGGTTTGCTTTCCATCCACTGTACAATTTATGACACCCAAGCCTTTTCCTTCGATTTTACTGACTTTATTCGCGTCGGCGAGTCGGATGAATCCTTTTACGGCCAAATTGAAATCGGTAAAAAATCTCTAGAGTTTGTCATGTGGCTTGTTGCCTCTGAGAAGACTAACCATGTGTTGCTGTAGTTTTTCTTGAACTTTGTACTAAACCGCGCATACTCGACACTTTCTGCTTGCTGCATCGTAAACACTTTTTCCGCAGCCATAAATAACTTGTCGTCAGTAGGTTTTGAGTTTTCCTTTGCTGCGTTCGCTTGATTGGTGTTTTTATCATTCCAGGATTTATATTTTCTGCCATCTTGCTTGACCTGGCCGGTACTTTTGCAGGAAAAAACAGCTTCTGCTCTCTTGTCGGGCATTCTTATTGCCTTTATTCTATCCACTGTCATTACCGTGTGTGGTCTTCATTGCTGCCTCACTTACTGAGAAATTGCCTCTTATGTCCTTCTACCCTTTGCGCCTTAATTTACTTTTGATGAGGTGCGAAGTGATAGCATTTTCGGGCCTGCTCTCCAAAGCCATAACGAGTGTTCATAAGATTTCGGGAGGCCTCTCAGCAGCATAGCTGCTAATAAATTGTCGTCCAAAAGAGTTCCGAGAGCCGTCAGTTGATTGATTATATGCGGAAAACTTCCTAACGTGTGCTTCCATATCACCATCTTCATTAAGAACTGTACGGCATAATCTCTTTGACAGCAGTACTTTTGATGTCAACGCTGCCTTCTGGTGATAGGCTTTGAGAGTTGTCCATGCCTGCTTAGCGGATGTGGCACTCCTCGACCGAAAGATCAATTCTCACGCGCGCTTTACAGTCGATTTTATTCCACTGCGGTTGGTTCTGTAGGTTTGTCTTTTTTGATCACGGCTCATAAATTTTGATCCATTAGCATCAGTTCCACTTTGGAACTCCAAACTGCGTAATTATCGCCGTTGAGCTTCTAGAATGAGCACTTGTATCCGTAACTTTCTGCCACTTTTCTCTATCATGATTAGTGTTCACTTCAGTCTTTACTGTAATGCTGATGCTGTACTTTTAACTGTTCATTCACTTTGTCTTTTGATTGTTCGATTACTTCATCTTTTAATTTGTTTCGAATGTCTGGGCCCATAACCTGTAGGCGAAATGAATTTTTTGTGTTCTATATTAATGACACTTGATTTTATTATGAAAGTTAAACACGTAGCGTTAAATAGATACATTAAAATAATATAATAATATAAATAATACGTTTACATGACTAAAATTTAATAGCGCAGAGACATGATATGCACTCGTTGCTCTTCGCTCTCAGACTGAACGAGCACGGCTGTTGGGCTAAAGTTCATCTGTGCACAGCTTGTTCAGTTACACGCATATTTTTCGTTGTATTGTATATTAACAAATATGAACACAACTACGCTCATTTCTTGGGAATATGTTTAAAAACCTCTTAGATATGTGTTTCTTGTGCACAATTTCGGAAACAAATGAGTAGCATCATGCTTTCCAGTGTGACCAGATTTTATTTGAGGAATCTACTGCTGGTGCAGGTTAAAATCTACTAAATTATACTGAAAGCAAACCTGAAAATCACTGATAAATCTACTTCATTTTTTCACCTTTACGTCAAAAAAATAAAATTAAAAAACGCAATATAAATAAGAAAACAATGTTTACTATAAAAAATCAACAATTTTGGTTTACATATTAAAGTAAGCAGCTATTTCAAGTTTAAATAAAATATTTGGAGGAGTTATGGTTCCTCGTCTTCTTTAGTCTATGCTTTCATACAGCTGTTTTGAGTCCATTAATTTTATCATGTTTTTGTGGGGTACGAAATTGCTACATTCTCCTTCAATCTTTCGCAGTCTTTCTTTTGTATGCATTATTCCCTCTACATTTTTAATTTCAAAACGATTCCGATCGTTAGTTTTAATTCTATTTAGGTCTGAAAATATTCTTTCAACCTTTGAATTAGATATAGGCAGTTTCGCCATTTGTTGAGCGAATCGAGAAAAATTTTGAGATTTGGGTTTTCCATTCAAATCAGAGATTTTGCTGACTTCACTCCAACATTTATCAACCGTAAATGTTTCAGTGCTCAAACTAGAACTGGATAATAAATTGGAAATGGAAACATCAAATTTTAATTCTCTATATTCATTATCGATAGTCTGTATATTTTCTGTTGGTACCAAATTAGGAAACCGTTGGAGAACTCTGTTCAAAGTATGAAATTCGCCATATACTGCTATTTGGGGGTCGAGGAATGATAAATCTTGCAAAAGGTCATCTTGTATAGGCATTCTTTGCAAAAATTATGAACTTAATTCATTTAAAAATGTTTGACATCTGTTACGAAATTCATCAATCTTTGGTCTCATTCGTAAATCATCTTTTAGAGAATGTAATGTCATTGCTACGTTTGTACCTAAGTACATGCTTTTTAAAGGTAAAAAATGCATCTTTTCTTTTGGATCTAAAGATCGAAGCGACGTCGTTTTCATATAACTAGTTTTCATGTAGCAGCTCAAAATGGAACTCATCATGTCTTTTAAGTCTCTTTGTATTTTCTGAATAACCGTTTGGTCACTTTGAAAAATTATATTGAACCTATTTGTTAAAGGCAATATAAAATCTAAAAAGTAAATATAAAGTTTTGTCTCTTCGCTACTAAGATGATCAAATATAAATTGACAACTGGCACTTGAATTTCTACTTCCTAAAAACTCACTTTCAAAAAAAAGTTTCAACGCACACCACTGCTCTACAATTCTGTGAACGCATTTGTATAGAGAAAGCCAACTAATGTCATAATGCCGAAGCATTCGGTGTGTTGCAGTATCGGTAAAATTTTGAAAACTTACAAATTCTCTCTGTCTTTGACTACTGTGTGAAAAATATGCATAAACATCCTTGACAAATAGCTCTATAGAACGAGGTAATTTTTTACAAGCATAACTCACCGAAAGGTGTGTTGAGTGATTGATGCATTTGAAAAAAACACACTGAGGATTTACTTCCCTGATTTTAGATACTACACTATTCCTTTCCCCGAACATAACATTCGTGGTATCAGCAGCAAATCCTATCAAATTTGCTGGGTTAAGCTTTCTTTCATATAAGGCGCTGGTTAAACTTTCAAACAAATCCTGCGCACTTTCACCTTTCAAGTTCACCATTCACAAAAATATTGTATGAGGTGACTGCATTTGTTTCGAATAGTATTTTACCGCAGTTGCAAGTACTTTGTTAGTACTAACATCTGTACTCTCGTCGATAATGAGTGAAAATACTGAACTTTTCTCAGTCTCATTTTCTGGGTCTGTGCATAATTCTGCAAGCGATTCTTCTTCAAAGCTATTGCCTAAGACGTTGTAGGCAATGGCAGCAAATTTTGTTCTCTTGCAGGAAAAACGCTTTGCAATTCCGGAGTCATGGAATGACCTAGCAATTACTTCGCTTAAATGATCCATTACGTGAAAAGGTATATTGTGCTCTACTAAGGCTGCTACAATGCTGATTTCTGCTTTTTTAGGGTCTTGTAAAATAATTTTACAAAACCCTACTAGTTTCGCGATCAGTCTGTCCATCTGTCTGTCTGTCCGTCCGTCCGTCCGTCCGTGTGTCACAGCACTTTTTCTCGGAAACTACTTAAGCTCGAAACATCAAATTTTATGTGCAGGTGTAAAGTGGTGATCTCTTCAAAGTTCAAGTTCATAAAAATTTTATAAGGTATTTAAGGGGGGTCTCCCCATATCGGAGAGTGACCCCCCGAAAAAAAAAATTTCATTGAAGGTAGCCGATATGGGTACAGTTCTTAGTTTGGCAAAATTTGCTTCGAGGGGCGCACAGGGAGGGGAAATACACGAAAAATTTGTGTCCCCACCCCTCGCGATTGGACACATGTGATCCGGAAAATCTGAAAAAATTCAGAAATTTGGGCCTTGGTGAGTACAACAACAACAAATATGTGAGAAGTCGCAATTCACTCAACTTTGTTAGTAATAGTATGATTTATCGATTTTATGTTTTCTTGAATAAAATCTTAACGGCACCCTTAAATTCAATGAAATACGTAGATGTCTATTGATAAGATTGATCTATCCTGGAAGTTTCATAAAGATTGAATCATATTTAGCAAAGTTATAGCAGTTTGAATTTTCCTGTATTACTATGGAACAATATGCGCTGCATTTATTACTATGGCAACATATGGCTATGGAACAACATGCGCTTTTCACCGACTCAGACACTACAGTTTTCCTAGGATTTGCATGAAAATTTCAGGAATGATAGATGTCATGTATATCTTTGAGAATCGGTTCAGCTAGTGGTATCAGTAATCGACAAACAAAATAGTGGCTGTTTTAAATGCGAAGATTGAATAATTTTGAGTTATTTTTCCCAACTTCAACGTTTAAGGTGCATGCTTTGAACACTTGGTTCAATTTAATGAATGACTGAAGATAAGTACCTACACTTAATGCTCATAAGTGAAACAAGTCAAGGAGGTGGGAGAGAGCTCATAGCAAAAGGGTTTTGTAACCATTCAAGGATTCAAAAAAATTGGCCATTAATCGATGATAACAGTACAGGAGAGTGGCCCCTAAAAAAATTCATCAAACGTAGCCGATATGAGTATGAAATGAAAGTTTTCATGGGAGCTTTTCAAAACAGTTCTTAAACTGTCAGTTTTTGCTTCAGTGGGGGCACAGGGGGGAAATACATGAAAAATGTGTTTCCTTCGTCGCGGATGGACATCTGAAATAATTAGAAAAGGAGATATATATGAGTATAACAATACCAAAAACCTCAGAAGTTGAAATTCATTCAACTTTGTTAATAATAGTATGATTTTCGAATTTCATTTTTTCTCCAATAAAATCGTCTTTCACATGTATCTTGATTTGATTCGATATGGTGACTGCATTTTGTAAATTGAATACAAAACCCTTCTGACATGAGCGTAGGTCTGTTTACCCAACTTGTTTATATCTTCTGAAATCGTCGATGTTTTGAAAATGGTATCAATCTGCAATCAAAGAAATAAATCGAGAATTGTCTGAGACATTTGACAAACTTTGCAGGTTTTATACTATGGGTAGTTTTACGTAAATCGTCCATATAAAGAATAATTGTCGGTTCCTTGTTGAAAGCTTCTAAAGAAAGTAGAATTGAAAGGAAAATTCTAGGAATCATGGAATGGGACATGAATATTTTGGTACTCCAAGAGTAATTTGACGAGTGTGGGATTACAGAGTCAAGAAACTATTTTTCTTTTAATTCTCTGAATTGAATTAATTCCCCACTTTGATACGTTTCAAACTAAGGTAAAATGATTCACAGGCAAACGCGCTCTAAGTTTAGAGTGTTATCCGGTAATAATAGCACAAAATGACTAGATTTTAAACTATTTAAAGAAAGTAGTAAGTTAAATTTTGAGATTCATATAAAAGGTAACTTTTCCGACACTAATCCCATGCCTGTCAAACCATCCTCGAAACTTCCAGATATTCACCTTTCATTCCATAATTCATGGACTCTTTATTTGTCCACTTACCCTAGCAGCTTTCAAGAAATAATCGATATCTATTCAAAACGTAGATGTGAACAATGATTATCTGAAGTGACATATTTTTAACGTTTAACGGGGAAAAGGACAGCCTCTATCCTTAAAGTGGCCATACAGATCCTACGGAAAATTCTATGCACAACGAGAAGAACACTTTCAAAACTAACAATATAAATCACAACTTTATCCCTAAAAATTCACATAAACATACGATTTTTAAATAATTAAACCAGAACTAAAGAATCGATATGTATATACGTCAATCCCATACCTATGAAGTTCCAGAATATTCGTTCATACTTCTTATGTGCTTTGATGTAGCCATATGGTCCTTCAAAGACGCCAATCTACTTAGCACTTCGCAATTGCATGCTTTGCACCGAGCATTTTTATTGCTCAACTTTGATTTACAAAGCCAGCTTTTAAACAATGGATCTTGCTCCCACTCTTCACGATAACTTTGCTTACACAAGCGCTTCATTTTTTATCGCAAATTTCAATACAAAAAAAATCACTTATGTTTTCCATTCCACACGTATGACACGAAATGTAACTAAACTAGTCAACTATCAAAACATATGCGAAAACTATGAGGAAATGGGGGGATTCCCCGAAACTTTTCATTCGTTTCGTATAAGAATGGTGCAATTCTTAAATTCTGATCGCAAAAGAAAGGGGAGTACCCGGTATTGAAAGCAGTTTTACACAGGGTGCCTATATTACGCGGGAAAAATACAATATATTAATAAAAATTGTACATTCTACCAAAATATACCAAATTCATTTCACCTAATAAATACTGTTTCCAATGCCTCGAAAACTACCAAAAAAGTAGAAATCTACTAAATCTGGTCACACTGATGCTTTTTCTATGGAAATTGCAGCTACACATCTTAAAGTTAAAAAAGTTGAGTAAGCAGGAGAGTGCTCCTACCAGAAAGTCTTTGTAAACATCCTTGGGTTAGAAACAAGTTTTCTAATGGCGTGAATCGATAACTTGAATTATTCATCCAATACTTAGATATGAAATCGTTCAAATTTATACAAAAGATGCACAGTTTCTTTCATAAGCACAGTGCAGCCGCCATTTTAATCTAGCTTAAATGATTTTTCTGAATGCTCGGCCGATTGAACATATTCAAGTTAAACACTATTCCTTAAATTTTCATGAAAATTGAAGGAAAATAAAAGTACCTAAGTCAATTTTAAATATATATAGGGTTTTCCAATAAGAGGTGTTATTTTGAATAGATCTTCTGATTTCACACCTTGCGACTTCTTCCTTTGGAGCCACGTGATAGAGAAGGCCTATGCCGATAGCCTAGCGTCAATTCAAGATCTCAAAGATGAAATTCGTGAGGCTATCGAGGACATAGGGCAGCCACTTTGCGATTTGGTTATAGAAAATTTCATAAAGAGGATATGGTCCTGTAAGCGTGTTGTAGCGGCTATTTGCCCAATGTTAGTTATTGCTATTAACAGCATATCTTCTTCTTTATAATGACCTAAACATCCGATCATTTGTATTAAAAAATGGCATTTTTCTTATAATATCAAAATAACACCTCTTATTGGAAAACCCTATATCAACCATAAACACGTGTTATTGTTGTTGTATTTCCATATAATTGAAATGGCTATAACTCACTTGATTATGATTCGATCTCAATTAAATTTTGTGAACATATATATCTTATGTCAGTCTATATAATTGCAAAATTTCAAGAAGTTTAAAGGTACCGTTTTGATTTTATGTAAAATCTACAAATCATACTATTATTAACAAAGTTGAGCGAATTTCGATTTCTAATGTATTTGCCGCCCTTGTTCTCATAAAGGTCCACATCTGTGAAAATTTTCAGATTTTTCAGCTGAAACGTGTCCAATCGCGAGGGGGGGACACAAATTTTGGGTACATTTTGCTTTCCCGTGGACCCCCTAATTCATCAAATGATTTTTTTATTTTAGATTCTAAAATTTCTTATCAAGGCCTTTCATTTGATACTCCACTCGACCACCTTTGATTAAAAAAAAATTTTAAGGGCCAATTCGTTATAAGGGGGAATCCCCCTTAAACATTTTTTAAATTTTTGTCAAGGCCTTAACTTTTGAGAGACCATCACTTCTGACCTTATCACAAAGTTTGAGCATTCTAGCTACTATAGTTTCTGAGGAAATCAGCTGTGACGCACGGACAGACGGACGGACAGACAGGTCGCGAAACTAGTAGGTCTTTGTAAAAAAATTTTTTACGAAGACCTAAAAAATGATCTCTGCTCCGGATAGACTATCCGAGTTTTAGAGTTAAACTTTTCGGTTATTAGATTGTATTCAGGAATTTCCATCGACTCGAAATTTCTGTATAATACGAGTATGTTTGGAGTTCGGTTCAATGGGGTACAAATGTACTACCATCCTTCACTCATTTCAATAATAAAATAGCTGTGGCCAATTCTTTTCCGGTAGTTTCTATGTCAGTCCGGGCCGACTAATGATCTAAAAATGGGTACCACAAATCTGACAAGTTTCATTTTCAAAAAGAATTAAACTTTGCAAATTGTGCAACGAAGTCAAAGTCAAAGTCAAAAGCGCTTTATTTAATACCAATCGTTATAAATTTTTAAAAGAACATAAAGCAAATTCCAAACAATAAAACTATAAAAAACTTAATGGCCCGAATGGCTCTCTAAATTTATACGTTATCAGTTAAACACATTTAATGAAAAAAATACACTTGCAAATTTAAATTAATTAAGATTATTAGATATATTTTGATTCAATTGGAAAAAGGAGAAAAAACCAACCAGCATTATTCAAAAATTACTTATACTACTAACACAACAATGAACTTATATCCTATACCTAATATGTTACACCCTAATTCTAAATAAGTTCAATCAAAAAAAAAAAAAATTACCTTATATTGAAACCTATACCTAATTTATAATACAAATAAACAACAATACTAGATGTAGCAATAATGAGATGAATCTAAAAAACTAAGTAACGAGAAAAAGCACAAAAACAGAAAATAAACACGAATAATTTAGACATTGTCATTCAGCCACCAATACCTAGATGGTTCCATCTCAGCTCGACCAGCCTCAACGAATCTAGCAAATGAGTATCTCCATTGGAATTGTTGGTCTCGTGAACTCAGATTCGGAGGATATTTTATCTTCTTATCGGTGGCCCGTCGGTATATGTGATATATGATTGGGACGCCGTCAGAATCAAAAACATATCGATTCATGTCCAAATACACGAATGCTTCTGGAGGAACGAAGCCGGTAGTGAGGCAAGTCACAATATACCCGTCTGTAGGGTGGAACGGCTGTGAAATCCAAGGGTTTTCACTCACAGTTACAGATCTTGCGATATGATTCCGAAGAAGTTTCAATATGAAGATATCGACTCTTGTCACTTGAGCGGTTTGAGAAATTTTTCTATTCGATATAAAGTGCTTCCAATCTGTCTCATGCTTTCTGTACAAACCAGTACATGCACGAAGACATTTCCTTTCGAAAACTCTTAATCTTTCCATTGTACTAGCTTTCTGGTTGTACCAGATCTGGCATCCGTATGCCAAAACTGGCCTAACCAGGGTCTTGTAACAAATAACTTTGACTTTTTGATCAATGTATCTGGAATGAAAGAGTCGCCGAAGGGCCATGACTACTTTTAGTGCTTTACTGAGCATGATTTCGACATGTTCAGTATAGTACAGATACTGACCGAGATGAACAACGAGGTATCGAACACAGGATTTATGTGGAACCCGTTCTGAACTACCCTCACCAGCCATAATGTGGAAATCCTTCCAATTACGTTTCAGGTCTTGACTGGCCGCCTGCAGCGTTGTCCGAAACAAAATTGTTTCGCACTTCTGCGCATTGATTTTCATTCGCCAATTGTCGGTGTAGAGCTGCACATCATTAAACATTTTTTGAAGATTGCTCTGAACTATTGTAGCTTTTCGGTCTGCCGTATAGATGATCAGATCATCAGCAAACGCTACCAATGATCGCATTGGCGAGACATTAAAATCAAAGCTGTTCAATAGCTTGCGAATGAATATTGAGAAAAGCAGGGGCGCAGTAACGGTTCCCTGCTGTAGACCATTCAAGACCTTGAATTCGCGCATTGTTGTCAGATTTCCATCAGTTATAACAAATGATTTCCCGTATAACATATTACAAATCATAGCGACAAGGTGTATGGGGAACCTGTCCTGAAGAAGTTTGAAAACTAGTCCATCTAAACACACCGTATCGAAGCCTTTCTCCATATCAATGAGACATGCTCCAACACATTCTTTGTTGTTTAGTTTCCAGCAGATGTCTGAGGTTACTTTCGTTATTGAATGTATGGTCGAACGCCTGGCACGAAAACCAAATTGGCAATTCGGCGTCAACTCATATTTCTCAATGTGGGCGTTTAATGCTCTGTTGAGTATCACTTCAAACACCTTGCTGATGTTAGGCAGCAAGCTGATTGGGCGATAGCTTTTAGGGCATGAAGATTCTTTTCCTTTCTTCAAGATCGGAAATACCTTAGCCTTTTTCCAACCTCAGGCAAATGTCGGAGAACTATATTTGGAATACCGTCAGTACCACATGATTTTTTGTTGTTTATTCTGCGAAATATGAAACACATGTCTTCAAAGCTGACAAAATAATCAATAAGATTCAAGCTCGGTATGAGGTCAGATGTCAATGTTTCATTGAAATGAAGAATTGATTGGCCGTTCAGGCTTGATTTGAAGTCGGTAACTTTTGCTTCAACGACCTCCGAAAATATTTCATTCCTTCTCTCTGGAGTTGGTAGATGAACCAATTCAAAATGTGTTCCAATCAGGGCAAGTTTCTGCAATCCATCACATATAATCCTGTTTCCATTTCTATCCGGAGTCGTACTATCAATTTCGATACCAGCTCTATCGAGAAGATTTATCTCATCACTAGCGACTTCAAGATTCGATACCTTCACTCGAGACTTCCTGCGGAATAGGCTATTCACTTTCGGGAAAACGCCATCTGGGTCCTGTGGGCTAATACCCCTCAGTTTTTCCGCCGATTGATTACTGACCTCACTCCTGAAGTATGAACGGATTAAGTTCCGGACATTCTTCAGATGTAATTTCAACAAAGCCAACGAGGGATGGTTGTAGTCCAAAAATCGTCGATAAATATTGTTGACGCGGGTGAGAAGAAGGCTTTTCAATCTTTTCAACCTTGCGATGGTTGGTGTTTCATATCCTTCCATATTGTTTCGATGTTTAATCTTGGGAACAACTTTCTCAATCGTTTCCAACGTCAGCTTCTCTAACTTCGACAAATAGAAATCTATTTCATCGTCAGTTAGATTTCTGTTATAAGGAACCATTGAGCAAGCGTTGCCATCATCAGAAGAGAGACATTGTCTCTGGTACTCCCGATTAAACTTCTTTTGGAACTTTCCCCAGTCTGTTTTTTTGAAATTCAACCGATGATTTTCATGTTGAACTGGAATGAGGAAGAAATCATCCCTTTGATGATTGATTTCCATTACGATTGCGTTATGGTCGCTATCATAAGGAAGCACCTGCAGTTTCCGTTGAGGACTATTAAAGCTGAATTCAAGTCTTGCGTCAGCAATGCAGAGGTCCAAATATGAATTTGTCCTAGGGTATGTTGGGAACTCCGACCCATATAGGTTGCACCTGTATTCAATTTGGTTCTCTGTTATCCATGATTTCAGGAATACACCTCTTGGATTATTGGTGGCGTTCAGCCATGATGTATGCTTGGCGTTCAGGTCACCAGCAAAAATATAAAAACTATGCAGCCTGTTCAATTCGAGTATTTGAAACAAGGAATTGAGTTCCTCCTTGAACTTGAGAACATTTTGACCAGTTGCATAGGCAGAGATAACGAAGAGGTTATCCCCACCTGGCAGTGAAATTTTGATGACGGACACTTCAAGAAATTCAAAGTTTTTGAATTCGACTTTTTCAATATTTTGGAAACGATAGGGTCTTCTAACCAATATCCCGGTGCCACCTCCCCCATCACCTATTACCCTGGCGTTTCTTACGAATGCAAAATCTTTGGATTCCATGGAATGCCATGAATTGAGGTGGGTTTCAGTGAGAAGTATGATGTCAGGCTTTTGCTTAACAACAAATTCAAGGAGATAATCACGTCGATGTATAGCAACGATAGAGTTGACGTTGATAGATATGAGGCGAAGCCTATCCATGGGAATATGACTGGATGACAAGTTATTATTAGGCATTCGAAAGACCTAAACGCTCAAAAGCAAAGTTAATTTTTGAATCTTGTTTGTCGATTCTCTCCGATAAAGAATTAAGTTGCTGGTAAATTTTGAGAAGCAGCTCATTATTGCCACTTACATTATTTACATTATTTCCAGCATTTTCTGCTGGTCCTCTAGCGGCGAGTGCAAATGATACTCCGGGCTTGACGAAGTTGGAAGGTATGATATTACGGTGTACTTGTGTTTGCTTTGGAGCAAATTTAACTCTTGCATCTTGATATCGGAAGCATCCTCGATATGATGCTGGGTGACCAAAAACACCGCAGTTAACGCAGTATAATTTTTCTTTAGCATGCGTCTGAGCCAATTTGCACTCACCGGGAGCATGCACGTCTTTGCATTTAACGCAACGATAGTGCATGGCACAATTGGCAGCCGAATGTCCAAATCTTTGACATCGGTAACACTGGTTGACTTCTCTTTTCTGGAGGCGTTCCCACCTCACCACTCTGAAATTCAAGTACCTTATTTGTTGAAGGGCACTTGGACTGCTCTTATTTGCAATTTGTACCAGGTAGAGTGGTAAATTCTTCCTTTCTATGGTCGACCTTCTTGTCGCAAAGGCTTTGACTGAAACAAAATCAATATCTGGTGCAGCCTCCTTGAGCACCTGAAGAAGATCGACCGTATCCTCTCCGCTGTCCAAACCCTTCAACAAGAAGGTCTGATTTTTTTCACTTTTTGGGGTATAGGTGAAGTGTGGAACCTCCCCAGAAATCAGCGCATCTTTGGCTGACTTGAAATCAACCAGTGATTTTGTCCTTATAGTTAATTTTTCGGCATTAACTCTTTTGATTTCGAAATTGGCCAGTTTATTTTCGGCTGCCAATAGCCGAACCACATCTTTCCCGGTTTGTCCGAACACGTTGATTGGCGGAACTTTTTCTGTCTTGTTGGAAGCTTTTTCAGAGGAACCAGCAGAACTGCGGGCTGGTTTTTTCTCCTTATTTTTGTTCTTTAAATACTGAATAAAATTAACGTCATTATCTTGATTAAAATTACCTCCGATGTTTTCTTCGATTTCCATATCTTCGGTTAATCTCTCCAGCGCTGCAAAATAATTTTGGCTCTCGTTGGTGCCACCAGCACTTAGAACTTCCTCTGGATTTACTTGTTTTGCACTTTTCTTCGGCTTTGTTACCTGTTGCCATTGATTTTGTGGCTGCGTCTTTTGAGGCTTCATCCCTTGCTTGAAAAGATCCTTGAGAGACTGTATCTCTTGCCTTAGTTCATCATTTTCTTTCTGCAATTTGGCCATTTGTTGATTGTCCGCTATTATTTGCAGCTTGCACTCTCCATCTACGGAGTTTTCTTCGTTATGTTTTGTTTTGGTGATTATCGCCAGTTTTGTATTCGTCGTTTCCCCAGGTTGCCCCAACGGTGGGAAGCCGTCGGGCTCCTCCATACCAGCGGCGAAATTTTCTTTGTGAATTTGTTTTTCGTTACCAATCGAAGTAAAAATATTCGATAGCAATTTCCTGAGTCGATTACTTCGACAATATAAGATTTTTTCCGATAAAAATTAACTTTGGACTAACGTTTTTTAAAAAATTAATTTTATTTTTAGAAAACTTTTGACAGGAGCGATTTAAAAGACGTCTATACGCAAAGACTACTACGATCCATTTACCTACAAATTGTGCAACAAACTGAAGCTCATTGATCCCACGAAACAATCCTCGCAATGCATTGGCAATGTATGCTGATTCTCTCATCAAAAGTGACTCCAAAAATGAAGGAAGCGCTTTTGCTTATTCAGAGCTTTCAATGTCATTGTATCGCTAGTGCTGAGCATATTCTCTCTTCTGAATCCATCTGCATGTTTCAAGGATTTACATTTACATACATATTCATGAATGCTGTTTATACTCTAATGGGCATTAGTGTGAATTATACAAGCTAATCATTTGTAGAATCAGGACCCTTTATATTGCTTTTCATGTTAAAATTAATAAGCAATTTTATGCTCAACTGTTTTTATCAAAAAGAGAAAGATATCCCTAGTACCAAATGCAACCACTTTTGCATTCCTAGAATATCTGAAACAACATTAATAGCTGCAAACAGTGAAATTCCCATTAGATTGCATTGTGCCAGATGAGCATCAAAGAGGATTACGTCCTTTATACGAGTACTGTACATAGTCTGTTCATCAACTGCGTGGATTCAATGCGTACAGAACCTGACGTTAACGCAAAAAAAGAAGAACTGCTAAAATATAACTTTTGAATGTGAAGGAATACAATGTTCTGTCAACCATTCGCTCGTGCATTCTTTGTTGCATCCACCTTCTAGAAATAATATCCTACGCCAACTGTGCTTTTTGAACACTTAATTTGAAATCCTTTATTAAATCCATTTATTTAATGCATTCCATCCTGTCTGGTTGTTTTATTTGAAATGCGATTAATATTTTTAAATGAAATTTAAACTCAGAACGTAGTAAAAAGGACACGAAATTGACGGAGAGATGAGTCTTTCAATTTTCATTGTACACTTTATAAGTAATTAAGTGCGTTTCTCATTTCCCGTTACTTTTATTGACGTCACATGGAGTTGAGAATTCGTACTGTCTCGCGATATGAGCTTCTTCGCATGAAATATAGTACCATGGCAGAGTTGAAGCGTCTGAACGATAAAATGCATCCTGTTTGAAATGATAACGATATTTTCCGCTCGTCGCGACAGGAAAGTGAATAATACATTATTATATTTCGAGGACTGAATAAAATAAAGAATGCTCAGTTAGTGGCTTTATTTGACAATAAAATGAAGGATAATGGTATTCAGATCCTGAAATGGTTTGGTCTTGTGATGTCTAGCCAGTTTTAAAGAATTCATTTTGAATGGTATATCTTGCTTTGTACTTATTGCTGGTTGTTTGCTGAAGAATTTATAAATATGGGTGAATATACAAAAGTTGATCAACTTTTGGCCCTATTTTGTTTATATAGTTTTTAAACATAATTTGCATATTATTTCGTTCGAGTACATAGTTTATCCCATCAATATGCTCTGCTAAGTCAGGCCAGTCACTTTTATAGATATTTTACAAGTTATTCGTATTTTTCTAAATTTGACTGCCAAAGGACTGACGAGGGCTCCATAGTACTGATTAACAACAAAATTTTGTAAGACAATATAACATTTCTTGAAATTTGAGTTTTTTTTTCAAGTTTAAATATTTTAGAATCGAAGATAAACGTAAATCTAATGAATTAAATCACACAAGTTACTCGTATGATTACCTCTAAAACAGTGATGTATTACTTCAGTTTCCAAAAAAGTCTTTTCAATTTATAAGTTCTTGGGGGTATTTCCCTTACTATTATAAAATTCGGAAAAATTAACAAACTTAAAATTAGAACAAACATATTGCGATTTTCCATCTCTACGCGGAAATTCAGAATGGAATGACTATTAGATAAAATAAAACAAAAATCAGCTTCTCTGCAGTAAGCAAAATAATGATTCTTCATGCTAAAACTAATTAAAGCATCAATAAAAATTACTTTTCGAAAACGTCAATCTTCTCTTTAAATTGGTAAAATACCCTTTTCCTTCTTATAACTCGATTTGGTACTGGCAGTTTTTTGATTACTTGATCCACTGGTACATCTGACACATCGCTTTCGTCAAGTTTGAACAAAGTACCATCCTCGTTACAAATTTTAAGAAAAGTTATTCTCAATTCACCATCTTCATTATCAACATAAGTACAGACTCCTGCATAACGATACTCTGTTCTTCGTACTACATATTTAATCAAAACATAATCACCACTACTATAATGATTTTGGATTTATGTTTTTCTGTAGGCTCTAACTTCTAGCATAGATAGATTACATTCGCAGTTAGGGTTACTTATGTTGTTTCTTACGTAGGTGGATAGTGGCAGAGTACCCTCTTCAGAGTCAGTGAATACGGTTGAACCATTAAAATGTTTATCTTCTCTATCATACTTGATAGATCCTATATTGAAATGATCGCATCCATCGGGATCACAGAAACAACTGAGTGACTTCATTGTAAGTTGGTTTGGAAAATAAGCAGAACCGGTCACCTGATGCACCTTCAGCGTGCCTTTAAAAGCAACAAATTCAGAGGACTTCTCGTTAATTGTAGAGTTCATTTCTCGATTTCATGATCTTCAATCACATACGCAAGTAAACCTTGGCATCTCTCACAAATAACAGCAACAAATTCTTCGAAATTTGTCATGTCACCCCCCGTTGCGATTACATAATCGGCAGTCCATTCACAGGTGGCACCTACACCATCCGGTGCCCCCTTCCCGTGACCGGCTTAATTATAGTTCCACGTGTATCTCATAATGTTAGGATACATTTTTAACAGTTTACAGCCCAATGCATAGAACATAGACTTGATCCTGTATTGCGTTACAGGACCATCGCTAAAAAAGTGAATATGGTCAATATTTCCAGGGAATGAACTTAGCACTGGCTGCAGATGGGCCCAAATTGCTCCCACATTATGAGACAAGTTTGATGACATAGTGCAATATGAAGTAACGGAGTCTTTTAGATATACAAGAACAGTATACAATGAAAGTTGGGAACGTGAACCGCCGAAATGAAAGGATTGTATTTCCTTGCTGTACTTAGTACAAAAATTTTCTGAAAAATCCATGTGCATCATCATTTTCAGATAAAGACTCCTTCAAGTGTTTAATTTCATTATACTGGTGAACTATGTAAAAAACATGACAGGAAAAGTACTTCATATCATATTCAAGTTTTGAAATCAGTTCTCGGGGTAAGATTTTCTGTGTTAGTTTTTTAAACCTTGCAACAAATCGTCCTTTCTTTGTCTTGAGATCAATTATGGCTTCCTTTTTATTTACCCACTGTTTCAATACGATTGGCTTAGAATTGTCAAAGTCGCTGTATGTTAAAGTATTGACGCAACAATTATCACATGTTGTCTCCAGACATTTTTCAGCATATTGATCACAGCAAAGCGTTGCTAGCATACTTTGATGATTACTTACTGATGTAAGAATATTTGCATTTTTTAAAGCTGCAAGTTTGAGGTAAATGTTTTCGTGGATTGTGCAGGCACAGGTATCGCGGTTTGATAAAGTAGGCAGTACAACCCAAAATGGCCGCAATCGATTAAATAGGGCATAACTGATTACAAATGACACAGTTTTCAAAAACTTCTTGTGGAGATTTTTCAAGGTATCAAGCAAATATCGCTTTTGTTTTTTAATCTGTCGGCGAGACATAAATTCTTTCTTTCCGGCTGCTAGGGGACTGTTAGCATCATCTTCTAAAAAATCTTGGACTAATTATTGCAATTGAATTTTGCGATTCTTTGAGTTTGATTTTTAAAGATTCTTTCGAATTATTTGGCATGTCACCACTTTGTTTTTGAATCTCCATAATTTGTATTTCTCTACTACACTTCCAGATGAAGCTTGTTTGAACTTCATTTTTTCTTTACGGCTTTTAATTTTTGCGTAGTTTTCTTCTAGCTGAATTTTCACGACTTCACCAAAAAGTGCTTTCTTTACTAGTTCATTCTTTTTAGTCGCATTCTCACTCATTTGTTCAATTCTCGTTTTCGGCGATTTTTCGACAGATATCTTGACTTTCTGTAACTTTTTTTAACTCGTTTATACTTTTGACGCTGGGTATTTAATTTAGTTTTCAGCTTTGTAATAACGGCATTCCTTTCCTTTAATTGCTTGTTTCTATTTTTTCTCTGTCTTTGGTTTATTTTTGCTTCCTTCATTCTTTGATCTTTGTTCATGATGATTGGTCTATTATCTTCAACCAGCCATACTTCGTTTCTGGCATTATCAAATTCAGAGATTGGCAGGCCATCTTCGTCACTTGTTGAAGGTGTATTCTGGCGTAAAAAGTTATTTGTATTTCGGTTCAAAGCAAGTTTTTGCCTATAATTTGATGAATATTTTTTCCACTTTCTTCTAGTTTTCCGTTGCTCCCGAGGTGTCATTTTTCAACAAATTTTCTTTGTCCTTTTGCTTTTTTTCTTAAATACTGTAGCCTTTGTTTTTCCTTACACTCTGTTAATTGAATCGGGTCATTTTTAATTCTAAGCAAACGAGCAGCTTCCGCTTGTCTTTTATTTTTCAACACATCTTCCCTGGATAATTTTTCTGTCTTTTTAGGCGGCGACATAGCCTGAAATGATTAAAATAAATGATTACACACCTTAACCTATCATAAAAGAGATCTGACATAAATAAAAATCAGTTCCCTGGCAACGCGTCTGTCCTTTGGTGCGATTTTAGACAACGGACTGACGACAAAGTACTGATGATTAAGACATTAATTTGAAGGTATGCTTAAAATCTACAAACTTATCTGTATTTTCAATAATCAAAACGACAGATTTGCACATATAATATGTAGTCATCTATAAATTAAAACAAAAAATAGGCACTGGGCGAAATAAAGACTCACCAGAGTAGTGACAATTTGACTGGATCAACACACGCAAACGCGGTAACAGCTGCGCTAGCACTGGCCTTGTAGCCACTGCCGTCAATATGGCACGCTCTGTGCCTAACTTTACTATCAACATTCAAAGCTACAAACGAGTTGATCATAGTCCGGCGATATTTCGCGGGAATTTCGAATTTTAACTTAGCACAAAAGACTGATGTGTAAAAATTATGACAAAGTTTGTTGATTTCTTTAAATAAAGTTTTTTCAGAAACTGCTTATATATCTGTGGAATATGTCAATTAATATATTACAGAATATATCAAAATTATAAGATTAATAATAAATACGGAATATTTTGTTATACAACCACATGATCAAGCATTTTTATGATTGTAACAAGACAGGGAACTGATGTTTTGAGAGTTTAGTGTGTTATTTTACTAATTTGTTTTTAGAATACGGGATTTAAATTGAGTGGACACATCAGGAGGATTTAGAAGTTTCAGAATATATTATCACATAACCAAGAGCATAATAAACTGACATATTATTTATTGGTGACAGCGAGTTGGACAACTTTCGTATATTCACTCATATGTACATACATACATATGTATGTATGTATATATTTATGCTTTCCTCTATATCTTTGGATTATTTAAGCCTTAATCCTATTGAATTCCCCTGATTAAAAGCTAAACTAAAAGTCATTTCAAAATCTTACGCTACATCATCATTGTCACCATATTCTCTCCCGTCTGTAATTATTTGGTCGGAGTGGAACTTAAATTAAACACATGTCACCCCACGGCGGCTGCACAAATGACCATCAGTACCAAAAGGTTACCGGAATAAATGTATCAACATTTGTTCCGGCACGTTCCTCTTGTCCATTCATTCTTTCCGTTGTCGTTTCATAGTATTTGCAAAGTCGATTCGCGGAAAATTACCAGACGACAAGTTCACGTAACCCGTACAAGATAGAAGATGATGGTGGTACGAGTATCCAATGACATCTCTTCTCCAACAGTTTTATGGATGATGCACAGTTTTTGCTTCGCGTGTGTGGTATCGCGGTTTAAGTATTAATTGACATCATCAGCATTTGTCGCAAAAAAGGTATTAGGCAGTGCAGGATGTTTGTGATCAGATTAATCCTCCTTTAGGCTTTTGTCAGATGGAAATGTAGGTATGTACATCATTTTGTCAGACCCAGATGTAGTTACATCGTTTTGTCAAATGTAGTTACATTGAAGACGACTCAAACGAGTCAAAATGCATCTAATCAAAAAGCAAATCCCGACGGCGTCCCGAAAGAACCGAAGTAGTTACATCTTTTTATTTCATAAATTGAATTTGATACTTAAATTAATAATGGGTTATTGCGTTTGACATTGGCATATATACTTCGTTAAGTTTTCTTCTTTTATTTTCGAACATTCAGCTTTAGTATTAGAAACATTCCAAATGCCCTTCATGTATGGGGACTTTGCTCTGTCTATCTGAGGATTTTCTTTGATTCCACACATACCACTAATTAGCTTCGTGCAATTCCCCATCGAATAAGCCCTGATACAAATACGAGTAGATGGCTGTGTTTCGCTTTTCGATGTTACAATCCAAGTCACTTGGCAGTATCATAGCAAGGTGCATTTTATGCCACACATGTCGCCAGTTGATGAATTCACTTTTGTATGTCGCTTTGTTAGCATGATACTCATTAAATGGCGGCATCGCAAGGCTCATCAAGGGATTCCATTAGATATATGTGAAAGTAACTATCAAATGTATCTTTGGAAGTAATTAACATTTGTAGTATGCTAGGGATAAAGCAGCGACAAGAAAACAGAATTAGGGTGCCTTTTAGGAGGTTGGAAATAATTAGAGGAAGCTTTACAGAAAATGGTTTGAAGTTCTACGCAAAATGGTCACGAAAAATTGATTGATTGAAATGGCGATGAGAAAATAAGGTGGGAAAAAACTTAAAAATAACAACAAATCAAAACCGACATCAACGTGCTTTAAAAAGGATGAAATAGATTGCCATATCGGCTTGTAATGTCATACCCTAAAGAAAAGGATATTCTGGTAGGGCTTTCGGACCCGTTTAGGCTCATTCGGGGATGCGTCTTCTTCCGTAAGGACGCGATAAGCCATCAAGCGAGAATTCGGCTTTCCGGTTTGTGTTTTTCCGCGTCGAGGAAGTGAAAACTCACAATGCTCTCTGAAATCCCTACTAAGACTTTCATTCGACAAGGTTATAACCTACTAATACCATCATCCGACAACGTTATAACCTTTGGGAGGATATCGCTTGAGCACACACACGATCGTTACCACTTCACTACTGTTTCAATTCACGTTTTTGTTATTCGGAAATAAACTCCTTAGCTGCACCCCTAAGACACTGAAAATCAACGATCATTTGAATCAATTAAAATGAAAAGAAAATCTAATTCTCTTTAAGTCTTAAATTCTTTACTGTGTTGCCTTTCATATAATATAAAAACCCCGTTGGCAGCACCAGCCGGATAGGTAAATTTCTCTATGTAGCGTAAGGTTTCGAAAAAGAATTTAGCTTGCCTACTACTAGACTTCTTACTCCAATTTTTGTAGTACCACATGGGTATTTATCAACATAAAAATAATCTGCCGACGTTCGTATTTAAAGACCCTTTATAGAGGTGCAAATATTTTGCTCATTCAATTGAGTTGTACATTTATGGATCACATATTGAAAATCGGCGGATAATAAATTGTTATAAAGATATAAATATAGTACAGGTGCTGTTTATACAGTGGTTACCACACAAACGTGATAACTTGTCGGCTTAAATAGGTCGAATAGATAATTTCAAATGATTTCCATAAAAGTTTAAACAGCACTTGCGTTGCTATTAATATAAATATTTTCAATTTTTTTCTGAACCATCAGGGGCCACCATTTTGAATTTTTATTGAAAACGGCAGCTAAAAATATTAAGCTGTAAATTTTCAACTTTTTCATTTCTCATCAGATTTGCATAAATTTTTTTGCAGGTTAAATTAACTTGCTTTAATAACTTAGAATTTAAATTTGATCGGAATCTCTTGAGAAACTTGGCTGCTAGAGAGCTACAGAAATAAAAAAATAATCAAAGTCACCCCCTGAATAGGAAGGCCCCCCTAAAACACTTTAAAATATTTTCTTACACTGCTAATTGCGAGAGGCATCACTTTTGCCCTACGTAGAAAATTTCCTCATTCTAGCTCATGTGGTTTGCAAGGAAACTTACTGTGATGCACGAACAAACGGACGGATAGACAGACAAGTCACGTTTTCATAATTTTTTAGGGTATTGTAAAAATATTTTAACAATATCCTTAAAATGGCCTGCTATATAAATACTTTCAAGTTAAGTAATTTAAAACGTTTCCATGAAGAATATTCATTATTTCAGTTGCTACTAAAATAGCGAATTGCGCTTGCCTTCTGACGTTTGGGGGCTGATATTTTGTATGCATGCATTTGATTTTGGATTATTTTATATCTTTGTATGCTAGGACCTCATCAATCAATGTGCTAAATCTCGTTCATATCGAGTTTCACTATAGAAAGGGCAAAATTATTCAATTTTTAGTGAAAATGGCAGCTAAAAATATTAGGTTTTAAAATTTCGACTTTTTTATTTTTCATTCGATTTAAAAAATTTCCTGCACAATACATGAACTTAAAACAAAGATCCATAATCTCAAGTTTTATCAAAATCCGTTGAAAAATGTGATCGCTAGAGAGCCACGAAAACCTGAAAGGGTCGCATATTTAAGCCGCCGCCATTTTGAAAATTGCACATGCATGATCACCAAAATGTCAAAGTTTCTAGATCTAATTGATTTCTATCTTAAAATCAAGTTTCATATACATCGGATCAAAATTGTGACTTTTAGAAGACTTTGAAGTTTTCAGCTTCAACTGGCGGCCATTTTGTTTTTTGCAACCTGACATGCAGGACATGCATAAATGTGACTTTAACTTCGCGAATTTTTTTTGAAATTTTTTTTCTTTATCAGATAAGAAATCGCGGGCTACAACATCACTCAAGAAATGAAGAGACATGATGTCATCGTCGCTATATGTGCGAATCATACAGATTTAGAGATATCCAATTTACTTAATTGTGCCCGTTCATTCGTGCATAAGGTTCGCCGTGAATTTGAAGCATTGGAAGGCGATGCAGAATCGGTTGCGAAACGCGAAAAGCACGAACAACGTTCTGACACTGTCCAATCTGCATAATTTTTAAAGCAAGTGCAAGCGATCATAGACGAGGATCCTTCAAAATCAATGAGGATCCTTGCGAGTGAGATTCATGTTTCTGAGCGCCTTATTCGTAGAGTTGTACACGAAGACCTTCGGTATAAGGCTTACGTGATGCGCAGAGAACAGTTCATGTCGGACCAAACACGGGAACAGAAAGCTCTCCGATCAAAACGTCTTTTCAACAAAATCAAACACCCTGAGGCGCCCAAAATGTTATGGTTTTATTCCAACGAAAAACATGTTGACCAAGATCAAAAGACCAATTGCAGAAATCACAGCTGGCTGTGTTCAAATCCTACGGAGGTTCCTGTTGCTATGCTCACAAAATTTCTAGCCACTGTTATGGTTTTAGGTGTTGTAAGCAACGAAGGACATGTTATGCCACCACACTTTTTACTCAAGGACTTCGAGTGAACTCTGCTGCATACATCGAAGCTTTGGAGACGGCAATTAAACCCTGGATAGACAATGTAAGCGGAGGCAGACCATACATTTTTCTACAAGACTCTGCTCCTTCACATAAAGCGATGGCGACACAAGATTGGATGGCGACACAAGATTGGACGGCCGAAAGTTTTTATGACCACATAACACCGAATCTATGGCTACCTAGCTCCCCAGACCTTAATCAACTAGATTATTACGTATGGGGCGTAGTTGAAAGTGAGACCAATAAGCGTCCTCATACTACCACTTCTTCGCTGAAGACTGATATTAATACCGTTTTGGTCAGTATGAACAAGGAGCATTGATTCGGGCATGTCATCGTTTCCGGACCCGGATCAAAGAGGTTATTGCTGCTAATGGCGATTTTATTGAATAACTTTATAGCCATTTATTCATTTAACGTTGTATAAAAAAACCCCTGAAATTTTGTTAAAAATACAAGCTAATTAATTTTACTCTAAAGTTGTCCTCAAATAACGTACGCACCCTATATATATATATATATATCTATATATATATATATATATATATATATATATATATATATATATATATATATATATATATATATATATATATATGTGTGTGTGTGTGTATACATATATATATATATATATATATATACATATATATATATATATGTATATATATATATATATATATATATATATATATATATATATATATATATATATATATATATATATATATATATATATTTCCTATAAGAGGCACAATAGTTTTGTATCTTTATATGGCCGCACCCTCATTCATTTTTAATAATCTGTGAATGTGAAATCGTTAGTTAAAGTCAAAGTTTTTATCATGGTAAAGTTCAAGATCCAGCAAATTACTACCAAAGTTCTCAGTCGGTGGTCGCAACTTTAAGAGTGCTTACTCTAATTTTCATCCGTAATAATCGTCGCACCCGACAGGCTGTATGCACTGAAGTGGATAAGTTCGAGTTCAAATTTTCACTGTTGGAGATCCGGTGCCAAAAAGACGTCATACCGCTAGAAGCAAAGGCATCATCACCGCCGTAAATGTATCGATTCAAAATGAGTCAAATCAATTGATTCCACGTGTTTCTCAAAAATTGGGTATCGCTCAAACGACACTGTGACATATTTTGCGGTAAGATCTTGGCCTACAATGGTTACAAGATCAAATTGAATCAAAAACAAAAGCCGAAACTTCTCCGATTGAGCTCTGGAAAAGCTTGAAGAAAATGAAATCGAAAAATCACCTTCAGCGATGAAACCCATTTCTTGTTTAATGGTTTTGTTAATAAACAATATATACGTTATTGGTCAGCAACAAGCCCACATGTGCTTCTCGAGACACCATTGTATCCGCAAAAAATTACTGTTTGGTGCGGTTTTCATGCCGGAGGTATGATTGGGCCAACAAGCTAGTAACCTTAGAGGAGCTCAAAGAGACAACATCCAATGCGAAATTGCCAACGTTCTGGTCGAAATGTGTGCCAGAGTGGTAGAGAATTGGGTCCAAAGAATTGACCGCTGTAAACGGACTATTAATTATATAATGTAATGCCTGCACTACACCCAAAATAAATTTGAACCCAATATTTCAAATATTTCAAATATTTTTGCGTGTTATTAATTAATAAAATCGTTATGTTCTTAATGGAAAACTCTTTAAATATATATGCATATATATATTCATATATATATATATATATATATATATATATATATATATATATATATATATATATATATATATATATATATATATATATATATATATATATATACGAGTATATATATTTATATAAATATATAAATATATATGTATATATATATATATATATATATATATACACATGTACAGAAATCAAAATAAACTTTCACTGCTGAAAATGTTAAAGTTGGCTCCCATTTTCACGAAATGTTATTCTAAATTATTTTCAAATTATATCATATTTTTGTTTATTGACCAAAAATTAAAGATAGATTTGTTATGGATTATTTCTGTTTTGCTTTTTTAGGCTCGAACAGTAATAAAGGGATTTTGAAAATGCTAATTTTCGTAATATTCTACTTTCCCTAAGATCACTTCTGATAAACTTTTTAAGAAATTGTAGTCGCCTAGGCAAACTGCTTGAAAATGCTGATCCAATTTTGATTGTAAGTTAAAAAAAATATCTATTTAAATTTACGATTAAAATTCGGACACGCTAACCCCTCTGTAATATATCTTACCAACATTGCATTGTCCTGCAATGCAAACTACGGTTGACGGATGAGGAGGATCGCGGAGAAACGTCCGTGGCGAGACATCGAGTCCTGTGCGATATACGGGCTTGCGTGTAAATAATTAGGAAATCACCAAGCGAGAGCCAGTGAACGTCGGTCGGGTGTCGTAGAATTTCAATTGCCGCGGATATTCTTGTTTTAATCGCAAAACGTCGTTTAGCCAATTCACAATTCGTCGTTGTGGAAAATTGTGCGGAAGACGCGAGAACGTTGGCTTCTACCAAATAGCTCGCGGTCGTAACCTTTTCTTCCCGCCTCATTACACGTCATCTGAACTGTCGCCTAACAGTGAAAAAAAATTAATTTGTTTTCTTGCGGTGAAATTTCAATTTGTTCGCGATTCAGGCGGATTGAAAGCGGTTCGCCCAGGAAATTTTCTCGCTGCAGAGAAATAAAGGGTGGTCCAACCAAAATGCACGTTTTTAATCGTAAAAAAAACAAGAAGTTTTCAGAGCGTTATGATATTTTTTATTATAATAGAAAGATCTATGATAACTATGTGTGTAACAAAATATTGCCAAATGTTCGCCACGGCTATGGTGGCATACTTCTATCCGATGGTCCATATTTTCAATGACTCTGAGACATAATTGATGTTCAATGTCGTTAATATGCTGAACTGTCTCATCCTTTAGCTCTTGAATTGTTCTTGGCTTATTGATGTACACTTTTCTTTTTAAAAATCCCCAGAAAAAGAAGCCAAACGATGTCAAATCACATGACCGTGGCGGCCAATCAACATCACCACAATGTGAGTTAACAGGGTCATTGAATTTCTCGCGCAAAAGAGCCATGTTTCATTGGCTGTGTGGCAAGTGGCACCATCTTGTTGGAAACGCATATCATCCAGGTCCATAACCTCAATTTCTGGCCACAAGAAGGTCGTTATCATCTCGCAATAGCGAACACCATTCATGGTTACTGCTTGGCCATCCTCATTTTCGAAGAAGTACGGCCCGATGACGCCGCTAGCCTATAAACCGCACCAAACGCTCATTTTTGTAAAAGGCTTCAACAACTTTAACGCGCTACTCAATTCTCCTCTCCATGGTTGGATTTGTCAAACACTGTAACAAAGAAATGTCGAATGAAGTTGGGCGAAAAATCTGATGTTGAGGTGTGACTCACAATTAACATCATGCATTCTGGTTGGACCACCCTTTATTAGCAAGCAGACGGACGTGGATAGATAACCAGGCGCGCATTCACTCAAGAAGTGCACCTTGCCAACTCTAGTCGGCACGAAAGGTGTCGCTAGCGGCACAGAAGGGCTTGAAGCAGTGCGAGTGTAAGGAGTACAATCGGTTGCCCGTAATTTCGCCACTGCCGCTAACGATAACATGCAGCGTCCCTCCACTAGTAACGCATTTTTGTTAGTAGCCATCATTTCGCGTTATCTGGGTCCATGCAATCATATTAAACAGTTCTGCTCACGTGCCTTTCGTGCTGCACTTTAAATCGTAGAGCAACAATAAACGTTTGCCTCACTGTCGCTTTAAAACAATACGTGAATGAATCCCGTGATATAGCTATGGCTGTTATCTGAGTTTACTCTATAAAATAATCGAAACGTGACAGGGTTTAAACATAAAAACGACGACCAAGTACATAATTTAATCGACATAAAAGTGACTCGCGTTGAAGCGGCACGTCCCAATTACAAGCTAAATAGTAAACCCGAAATAATTTATGACACTTTTACCAGGTCCAATCATCATCCAAAAAAATGTAAAAAATGTTGTTACTTCCCATTCACCGGCAGCCAAACATTCCAAGTGGTATTTTGCGGTTAAACATTTTTTTGCGTTACTGTTGTTACTGACAACACTTCGAGAGTAAGCCGCGATCAGGTGAATCTGATTTTGAATGCAGAAAACACGCGGTTCCTTCATTTCTTGATTGCTTAGCTAAGCAGTCGTTTGTAAGGCGTTAGGCTTGAATCAACTGTTCTTGACTATTTTTTTTTAAAGAAAACAAGTAAAAAGTGATGTGAGCAAATTTTACTCTTTGCTATGATTTGGTATTCTGATTGAGTGCTAATTGTGTATTGCCTGGTTGCATTCCATCAAAATTTTAATTTATTTCTGGTGTCAACCTTCGGCTTTCAAACGTGCTTAGAAATACACTGCTCGAATATTATTTTGAGAGGCTCTTATCCTTTCGTTGCTGGGACATTTGTCTACACAATCCGTACTGGCTTTGTTAAAATTATTAATTAGCATAGCGCACGTGGATAGACAAACTTAATTAAAGTGCGAGCTACAATTATTCGGTTAGCGAATTTCATCAAAATTCATTGTGGATTACATCCTTGCTTGCATGGGCATCGCCCCGATTTGAGTTACTTAAAGTGATACCACGATTCGATATGGTATAAACTAAAGTGCATGTAATTATTAACATAAAATTTATCATTATGTGTGCATGCAGTGCAAGCTCAAAAACAAAACGGAAATTTTATGCATCTTAGCAATACTGCTGAAATTAAAAATTCATGTGCAAAACCATTGGCAAATATTTTGCGCTCGTTCAAGAACTCACATTTCGTCATTTGAGAGTGTGAAGGAAATAAGGTATTATAGAAAGTTGAAATTGTTACTCAATCATTGGGGCGGCAAGCACCATTCGTTAAACATCATTTTCACCCCATCTTTAGATATCCTTAGAATTCAATTTGAACCCGGACAAGTCAATCGAAAAATGAATACTGCGTCAGAAATGTTGCTTTCGGCTGCTCCAATCAAGATCGGAAGAAAACCATCAAACCAAAATTCGGCTCTTTGCAATAAACCCTGCTAATACTTTTTCTAAATGTATCAATAACAAAAATACTAGTTATAAAGTTCAATGAAAGTGTAATTCGAATTTTTATTAAAAAACAAAACAATAATTCTAACATTTTGGGAAAGAGCGATTCATTATATGTATATAACTATTTCTTATATAAAGTCAGAGTTAAATTTATATAATCAGTGTGCATGCCATTATTCTGATGTTTATGAAAGCATTGACCACTCCTCGACATTATTATCAATCACCCACACCATCTACGAGCTTCCACCTGGATGCCCCACCTTGGGGCCATAAGTATCGTCTGTAAAGACAAAGTACTCCCAAGTCTCGTCTGTTTTCGCCAGGCCCAGTTTGGTGTTTGCTTTGGCAATTTTCACTCTTAGTAGGTTACCTCGGCCTCGACATCTGTCGAAACGCATTTTATCTATTAATTCGTGAATGCGATTTTTTTTTGGTGGGCCCTGATGCTGGGGAAAAGCGACCGCCCCATGATACAGCAATGCTAGCCTGCCAGCGCATTCACGCGTCCTCAGACAAGGCCGATCTCGGCGAACACCACCATCCTCTCTCGCCGGGGCCCTTTACGGACATTTATATACACTCCAAAATATTTATCCCTTTTTTCAAAGCTAGAAATTTAAAATCCTTGTGATTGAATTGTTGTATTTATAATCGCTTTTGACTTTTAATAATTTCCCTCCCCCTTAACGATTGTTAATTCATGTAGGTGGCACGGCAAGGCCAGAGAGCTACTCGAATCGCGCTCCGACAAAGACTGTATCCAGTCTAATCTCGGGATCTATGACTCTTGACTATTTCCATTATTTTCGACTATATCAACACCTCAACATAACAAGTCATGAATTGGTGTCATTTGAAAAATGATCCTGAGCCTTTTGAGCTCTTATGACAAATGCACAGCTTTGCCTTCCGTTTTTATTTTTGATTGAATTTTTTTCTACCAAATACAGGTCCTAAAATCAATCCGGTTATATTGATGATCGGAGTCATTTTTAATGTAGATTCCATCTGCATCTAGTTCTTCAGAGCCACTGACAAACTTAAAACACCAAAGCTTTCAATCGAGGAAAGAATTTTTTATTTGTTACAAAGCACAATTTCACCATTTACGTAATGAATTCTATCAATAGTAATATTTGAAATGCTGCATGATTTCTTCAATATCCTAGTTATCATAAATTAAATGTCCACTCAATACATTCAGTATCCTTTAATGCCCTCTAACTCATAAAAAAACACAAACCAAAAATATCCTTAAATTGAATTCGATCTACCTTCAGTTAAAGTTCTCTTGTGTATGCAAGAGCATTCACCAATCTGCATGCAATCTGGTTCAAGCTTCAAATTACCCACGATAAAAATGGAGCAACATAATGACCGCGATGACCCTCGAATGTCGGCACTCAGAACCTTCTTCAAAGGAATCCCTGCGGAAGGGTTGAGCCTAATTAATTGTGACAAGCACTCAATATTCATTTTCATAAGGCGATCCCTTCTCACTCTTTGTGAAATTTAATCGGCTTTTATTTTGGCCAGATGTCAAGAGAACTTTTTTACTTCGCATTTTCGTTAATTTTATATGAGTATGAAATTTATTTTTGGGGCCCCAGCAGATGAATCACAATGCTCACGAGCAAATTAAGGATCCTTTGAACAATCAATGTAAAAAGTTTAATGAAGTAATGCTGACAAGCGAGGTATTATATTCCGACTGATGACGACAGTGCAACGACTTGAAATCTGATTATATGCTTTATATTAGCAGAAATGGTAAGACAAATTTCAACCACGAGGCTGCCTTTGATTTTAGCGTTGGTCCTTTTTGGGTGAATATGCTCTGAAGTACTTTAGGTGGACTTAAAAAGTATACTCGAAAACCACATTGAACTTAGCACAGAGTGACGCGTGCAATGAAGTTGCTTCGACATTTATGGCTTAAATTTTATTCATTGAGGACCACATTCGTGCATGTGGACCGCAAAATGTACTTCGCTCCAACCGTTCCAAACTTTTGGCTGGATGACATACAAAACCGCAAACCTGAAAATCCTACGACCATGGCTTTCAAAAACATCAGATACTATGCCGATATCAGGCATGTCCTGTTAGGAAATGGGAGAATGGGTTCTCGACCGTCTTCTTTGACTTTGCATCCACGCACAATATTGTATTCACTTTGATGTGTTTTCGCGTATTGTTGGTTTTTTTTTTTGCTAATGCTACAAAAATAATTTAACATATTTTTGTGCTGCAAATTTAGGTGCATTTTATACTTTTACTGCACAAAGAGTATCTATTAGTTTTATTTGTCTTTTCAGACATCCGCTAACTTTTTTCTCTGCCTAAAACAAAATGTTGACATATGCCTTAATATCTATGAACTTTCAAAACTTACCTACGAGCTTATTGTAGGTATAAATAAAATGAATTGAATTTTCCACAACTCAAATCAATTACGAGTACATGCAAAATGTTTCAACCGTAATGCATAAATTTCTGAAAAGGAAAATGTTAAATAATAGCAATACCGCTCGCCATTTGTAGCGAAATTAATGATGATCATGATGATGATGTTAATGCTCTCCTTTGGGCTATTACAGAATGATTTCTTTATATTCAACTAATTGTACTGAGGCATGCATTTATGCAATATCTGGCACGATGAATCCAATTACAACTCATCTCGTGCCTTGATCACACGTTAACCTTTTCCAGCTTCATTTCTTTCTATAGTGCTAGTGATTGCAAATGAGTACTTGATTTTATTGCAGTTATTTTGCAGTGTTTCGTGTATCATTAAAATTTAAATTGCTTTCTGAACTAAATAAACATTAATGAAGGCGAACATCTAAAGCATGTACGCATTGATTGAAAGGCAAAAGGAATTCCTTTTGAAGAATACAAAAAGGAAAATTGTATGGAAAAGCATCCGCATCTATTATATTTGACATGATTTTGGTTGCCTTTTCAACCCACCACGCATTTCAGTGGCTTTCCTCCGAATTAACAGACTCGGACATAAGGCATACATTAAAAGGGATAACCTATTAAATATGTTGATATTGTATGTATGTATCAGGTGCGTTAATTTATATATATATATATATATATATATATATATATATATATATATATATATATATATATATATATATATATATATATATATATATAAACTATACCTCAGTTGAATCAAAAGTTTTATTTATTACAATTCTTCGATCCTAAACCCTAGCTCTTCGCGTGGGCAGGATCAAAGCGAGGCTGACACCAGAAAGCCATAGGGGACAACGCATAGCCATTGATAACGCCAAGATATCCTATCTTGAATGCAAGTCGTCACTAGTCACAGGAACTACCGTATAGACAGGGTGGTCTAGGTATATCTCTAACCCAATGACGATATGTAGCCTTGTTTACAGTAGAAAAGACCTGGGGAACCACAGTTCGTTCTGTATTGACGCTTGAAGAGTTTGACAAGATGAGCCTTGATGCTTTGCCGAAGTTTCTGGAAGCCAAAGCATTCGTGCTTTTATCGCTACTGTTAAAGAGGTATAGAAACCATCAAAGACTACAAAAAATTTATTGGCTATGTTTCCAACATCATTGATATAGCCTCGTTTTACTCTGGGCTATGCTGTTGGTGTATCTAACAGTGCTCTATCTTTGTCCTCCAATTCCTTAAACTGTTGGTCAAGCCTGAACACAATAGCTTTGAGCGATTCATTATTACCTGTTGCATCTACTAATCCTTTGAGTCCAAATATTCCTTTTCGTATTATGTTTCGAGTATGCCAATAATTGGACATGTTATAATATACAATCAGTTCCCGATTGTTGGTGATCAGCCTTCTTGGTCCGACTGATTCAAAGTAATTCTTGTAACTTATTATGGGCACCAATAAAGTTAGTTGCGTTTTCGCAATGAAGATCCTTGCATAATCCCCTCCGAGTAGTGAATCGGCGTAACGTACCCTAAAACCCATCTGTTGTTAAATCTGACACTACTTCCATGTGTACTACTTATGTTATGAAACAGCAAAACACGGCGATGTAACTTTTTATAGGTTTTTTCCCCCGGACTCGATAATTTGTTGATATTAGACCGCAAAAGTCAACTCCTGCTGCCGAGAACGGTCGAGTGGGCAGTACTCGTCTTTCTGGCAGGTCGCCCATCTTTTGAACTAATGTCTGTGGGCTACATCTTACGCATTGTACGCATTTACTGATCGTTTCTCTGGCCAAAGATTTCCCTCAAGCTATCCAGAACCGCTGTCTGGCAATAGCCAATCACCCTAAAGCACTAATATGTAGCTACCGACTGCCCAAATGATCCAGTAATAATTTTGACATAAAATCTGAGCCTGGTAATATCATCGGATGCTTTGCAACTTTCTTTTTTGCTAAGAATGAGCGTCCCCAGAACCACCGTTCTTTATTGATAAGCTGATGTGGAGTCGTGCCTTAGACAATATGCCGGCATTTGTTTATTAGACATTCGTTGTATAGTTGGATGTGCAATATCAGTTTTAAACGTTGTAAGATCCCCACTTATCCATGACAGCACTATCTGCGAGTCTATTCAATAGTGCCGCTGTTATAACTTTCTGGACTAGCTTGGTTGCTAATTGTGCTGCACATAACTCCAGTCTAGGTAACGTCATTAATTTTTCTGGAGCGACTCGAGACTTTGAACATAATAATTTTGTGGAATTGTTTGCAGCTACATATAAATGAGTTGCATATTTTGAATAATAATTTTTCTGAAAAATTATTAGAGAAGAAAAATGTTAGAAGAAGGTGGTTTCGACGTGTGCACTAATTCTCCTCAGGCCATCACACTTAGATACACACCGGTGATGGCGACCACCATGCTCAGAGGTGAGGGAGTAAATTTTTAACTTTTCTACTAATGCAAACTCAATATGTTTTTGTTTCTGCAAGTTATATTCAAGGTAAATTTCTCTTGTAAGTACTTGTATTAGCTAAACTTTTTAATTGGATCATTTCACCCTTTTCACATCAATTTAATGTAAATCTATACGACAAATTTGCTCTACATTTGAAGCTTTATCTAACGTCGCGCGGATATCGACCACTCTTTCGGATGGCTCCGATAGCTTTTTAAATTACTTTTTATGGAATTGTTTGCAGCTACATATAAATGAGTTGCATATTTTGAATAATAATTTTTCTGAAAAATTATTAGAGAAGAAAAATGTTAGAAGAAGGTGGTTTCGACGTGTGCACTAATTCTCCTCAGGCCATCACACTTAGATACACACCGGTGATGGCGACCACCATGCTCAGAGGTGAGGGAGTAAATTTTTAACTTTTCTACTAATGCAAACTCAATATGTTTTTGTTTCTGCAAGTTATATTCAAGGTAAATTTCTCTTGTAAGTACTTGTATTAGCTAAACTTTTTAATTGGATCATTTCACCCTTTTCACATCAATTTAATGTAAATCTATACGACAAATTTGCTCTACATTTGAAGCTTTATCTAACGTCGCGCGGATATCGATCACTCTTTCGGATGGCTCCGATAGCTTTTTAAATTACTTTTTATGGAATTGTTTGCAGCTACATATAAATGAGTTGCATATTTTGAATAATAATTTTTCTGAAAAATTATTAGAGAAGAAAAATGTTAGAAGAAGGTGGTTTCGACGTGTGCACTAATTCTCCTCAGGCCATCACACTTAGATACACACCGGTGATGGCGACCACCATGCTCAGAGGTGAGGGAGTAAATTTTTAACTTGTCGTATAGATTTACATTAAATTGATGTGAAAAGGGTGAAATGATCCAATTAAAAAGTTTAGCTAATACAAGTACTTACAAGAGAAATTTACCTTGAATATAACTTGCAGAAACAAAAACATATTGAGTTTGCATTAGTAGAAAAGTTAAAAATTTACTCCCTCACCTCTGAGCATGGTGGTCGCCATCACCGGTGTGTATCTAAGTGTGATGGCCTGAGGAGAATTAGTGCACACGTCGAAACCACCTTCTTCTAACATTTTTCTTCTCTAATAATTTTTCAGAAAAATTATTATTCAAAATATGCAACTCATTTATATGTAGCTGCAAACAATTCCATAAAAAGTAATTTAAAAAGCTATCGGAGCCATCCGAAAGAGTGATCGATATCCGCGCGACGTTAGATAAAGCTTCAAATGTAGAGCAAATTTGTCGTATAGATTTACATTAAATTGATGTGAAAAGGGTGAAATGATCCAATTAAAAAGTTTACATAATAATTTTGTTTTGATTCTTCCATACATAGTGAAAGCTCGAATGTAAATTGCTGCGCCATAGGCCTTTTCACTTGCATCTGAAAATGCGTAGATTTCAATCCTGTGAGATGCATTTACATCTATCATATTTCTTTGAATCTTGATTTGACGTATGATACTTAAACTGTTCCGGAATTTTCTTCAGTAATGTGCCAATTCGTCATTTCACCCTTCATCCCAATCTACCCTATGCTTCCGCGGTCTTTGGATAAATATTTTTGCATTGACAATGACCGGATTCACTAACCCTAGTGGGTCAAAGAGTCGTGCTACTTCTGAAATCACTTCCCTTTTGGTAATGCGTTGATATACTTCTGGTCATTTCGTAGTTAATCGAAATATTTTCTGAGAGGCTTGCCACGACCACCTAATGTCTTGATTTATCTTTCGTCGTCTTCATCAAAAGTTTTTCCTTATTCCCGTATATCTAGAGGAACTCCTACTAACAACCGTTCATCACTAGCAGCCCATTTGTGAAGCATCAACTGTACTTCTTGAAGTAACAGTGCCACTTGCTTTCTGCTTTCCATGGGTTCACAGAAAAAATTTGCTCCTGTTATGATGTCGTCGACATAAGTCCTTAAGTGCCTTTTTTCCTGATGGGTATTTTAAATTTTCATCCTCTGCCAGTTATTTTAGACATCTCGTTCCTAAATATGGCGCAGCTTTGGAACCATATGTCACTGTTGAATCTGATACTCAGATGAACTTCACCACATTATTAACTGTGACCCTTGGTCTTCATCTGCCATGTGTATTTGTCGGTACATTTATTTGATATTGGCCATGAATTGATGCGTATACTTATGAAATCGCAACAGGATATGGCATAGATCATTATGTAGTTTCATGCCTTTCATCATTAAATCATTTAGAGGTAAATTCGATGCCATTTTACAAGATGCGTCAAACACTAACCTTAACTTTGTTGAACTTTTATCAGGATTTACTACTGCGTGATGTATTCTTTCCATATGTCCTAGTCTTGAATTTTCCGACAGAAATTAACTATATTGTCGCTGCAGTTCCGGATCCTTTGAGAATTTCTTTTCCAAGTTCCATATCTTCGCCATGCAATACCTCTTGATTCCCCCAGCAATTCTGGAGAGCTCAACATAGGCAGGCTAACTATAAATCTTCCCAATTCATCTCAAGATGTTGTTTTGAAGAAAAATTCTTCACATTCTCTATCTATCTTGGATAAAGGTTTACTTTCTTGAATTGCTTCGATCTTCCAAAACTTGGTAAGTTTTACTTCTAACACCCACAGTTTGTTCTTAAGGTTGAGATTGAGACATTTTGCCAAGTACTACCCATCCAAATACTGATTTCTGTAGAAATGGAAGATCGGAACGAAATTTTATTTGTTTCCTCTCCCTTTTTTGATACAATAGCGCCCTTGTGTAATAAAGTATGTTTCTGATTGCATGACCTACAGCTTATGGACTGATACGTTTTCCAACCATGACCTTTCCTCAAACAGTTGCAACACAGGTTGTTTTTTCGTATGACTGACTCTCGATCTTTAATTCTCATTGCCACAAATTTTTCTCAATTATGTAGCATATGAACACCATTGCAAACTATGCATTTAAATGGGTTCTGTACCACGCTTTAAATTCCAAAGCCTCAAATGATAGATGTTCTGATGTTACAATTGGCTGATTCATCAAATTGTCTAAAACGCAAGAAACCAAGAGCCGCTTATTTTGGTATCTTTCTTTTAAAATCTTCCATGCCACGTCATGATTTTCAGCCGAAATGATCAAATGCTTAATTAGCTTTTTTGCTTCCCCTGTTAAGTTGGACTTGAGATACCACATTTTTTCTACCTTTTCGATTCCTTGGTTGCCAATCATCTGACTGAACATATCATTGACATATCGTCAAACTTAGAAATGGTAATTATATGTAAATTTATAGCTGTTCTTGCTTGCTGATTTTCCGATGATCCTGCGGCGGTCGGTCCATGATCTTCGTCGAACTGCTCTTTCAGCATAATAACCATCGCTTGAACCTTTTTATCTTATTCATAATATCATGTGCATCAAAGCCATACTGCCCCACCACTTCATGAATCTCCTCGTTGAGGTTTTGAATTTTTGCCCAATCTGCTTGTAATCGGTCAATCATCGTTTCATAAAAGGCTTTCGTTCGATGATGTAAAACAATCCTTTCCATACTTATCTGTAGCGACATTTGATTCATATTGCATTTTTGAATAATTTTTTGCACTTCGAGGTTGATTAATGCTATCACTGTCATGGGTTGAAAATCATCTGACTTCTCCTCTTTTTCGCTCCTCTTTGTTAATACTTGTCGCCTGCATTCTAGTTTTGCCTTAAATTCGTTGTGTATATATTCCAGTTGGTCGTACAAATTTTCAGAAAAGTTCGGATGGTCTAACCGGGCCGAAAACGCATGCCGGTTGTCATCATCTCGCTGCTCAAATTCCTGCCAAGCAGATTGTAATTTAACCAGCCGCTCCTGAACTGCCTTCACCGTCTTACGCTCTTCTGCCAACTGCTTGTACGCTTCGTATGCTGCCTTGATTTGCTTAGTCAACGTTGATTATAACTTCATAAGTTGATTCAAGTCTGCCATCACTGCTGTATGATCGAGACTTAACGGTTATCTTCACAGCGTCGTCTTTTTATGTATGAATCCCTTTCAAAGTAGGATCACGTCGAGGTCACTAAAATGTTAACGCCAAGGTATCCTATCTTGAATTTAAGTCATCACTTGTGAAAGGAACTACCGTATAGACAGGGTCGTTTAGGCATATCTCTAGCCCAATGACAATATGTAGCCTTGTTCACAGTAGAAAAGACCGTGGGAACCACAGTACCTTCCGTAGTGACGCTTGAAAAGTTTGACAAGATGAGCCTTGATGCTTTGCCGAAGTTTCTGGAAGCCAAAGCCTTCGTGCTCTTATTGCTACTGTGAAAGGAGTATAGAAATCCTTGCAACTAAAGCCTTCTGAAATGGTCTAATGAAATGCGTTCCTTGAGGTTACTATGAACACTGATCTTTATTTTTCGTTACTTCTACTAATATACAGTATTCTTTTTTATCTAGAACTATTACCTTAATTATACTGGGTACAAAAATGTTTGTAAGTAAATATTATTCATCTACTAATGATTGTTTTTTGTCCATTTATAAGATAAATTCTTATCAGCTCATATTTTCGTACTGTGTATGAATCATACTCATTACTATTACTTATCTAGTACTATATTGACAACAATCGAATTTAGTTGAAAATGTTATATTTATCTTTTGCTAAAGTAATTATTCTTCTCAAGTTATGACTCAGTTAAATAAAATAAAATAACTCAGTTAAATAAAATAAAATAAAATAATAATAAATGATAAAAGTTCTTCATCATGGTATATTGATGAAACTGGTCCTGCCGCCATCTGGACTCTGAACAGTGATTTTTGGGTAAAGAGCTGTGAACGGGGAAATGATTTTGTGTGGGTTCATTGCTCGGGGACCGTCTTCCTTAGTGTGTACATAACGCTGAATGAACCAATATCATCTTTCCAAGTCAAGCTTAATGCTTTGGAGGTTGCTGCCCCAAACGCAGATAGCAACGTACTCGTCGGAGGAGACCACTCGAATGGCGGATGCCTTCAACAGATACGCGGCGAAAACGAATCCTGGAAATGTTGGCCACGACGGTGCTTGTTATGCTAAATACCGGAAATACCCCAACTTTCCGCCATATTGGCTACGAAGAAACCATATCGGACGTGACATTTGCCTCGAAGTCCTTAGGAGGGAGGATACACAATTGGAGAGTATCAGAGGACCACTCAGCCAATGATCATCAGTACACTTTGCTTGAGACCCGTGATATTGTCCCCCGACGTCCATGTTCTAGACCCTCTACAATTGGGTGGAACATCGGAAAAATTGACGTCGAGGTGCTCACGCCAAGTGCTCTGCTGTAGGGTGATTCACAGGGGACAGATGAACTGACAGCTCAAAACGTGCTGAACTCGACTGTGAACATCATCATGACTGCCTGTAACGGTTTTATGTCCCGCCGAAAACCCCGGCACGGCAAGCCCCCAGTGTACTGGTGGTCGGCTGACATTGCTGACAAGCAAACCTTGACGACGCACAGTGGGGCCGAATACCCCAAAACTTAGCAGAAATTCATCTGCTCCTTTCTGATGACTAAAAATGTTTCGGAATAGAATATTTGGGTTTCTTCAGTAAGTGAAATTATTTTGTATGACATAATTTGTGTAATTTATTGAAATTATTAAAATAAAACTATATTGCATGAATATAATATTTTCTTAAAATTATACATATTGCCATTTACATACTTTTACTTTTTTATAGTGACATATTTTTTCAATTCATTTTATTGCATTATATTGAACTAGAGTTAAATAAGTTATAAATACATTACCCTCTAATGTTATTCATCTTCAGATGATGTTGTTCACTCATTAATTCCCATGGACTCATGTAAACTATTTCTGATGATGTATTTGCGATCTTTGGTGATTCTGACATGTCCAAAACTACCGTGTCAATTTTTTTAGATTTGCTCTGAGGATAAGGTAGGTGTGTGAATGTTGATATGTAAGGATCAGACGATACCAGCAACGAGTGCAAAATGTCTTCATTGGTTTGGGCTCTAGAGATCTTACGCAAGAAAATTTCTTGGTATTTTTAAAAATCTTTGTTTCTTGCTTCCTGTGCTTCTTCACTTATCTTAATTGTCCTACAGGAGGTAAAGCATAAGCTATCACTCCAGGTCCATGCATTAAAAGTTTATGAACGGCTGTTGGCATCGGATACCCTGAATATTTTTCGACATAAGTTTCTGCTATTTCTTGCCCATATCTCTTACATTTTTATACATTGATTTTATATCCACTAGAAATAGTTTATAACACAATATAGCATCTTTTAATTAATTCCACATGAACACCGGTGATCTTTGCTGAAATCTCTTTTTTTTGAAAAAACCCTGGTTTTGGCTTGTCTACCAATAGTCCTAACTGGGTCCTAGATTTAGTTTGCACTAGTTTTTTTTGCAGCAACAATTGATTTTTCTCGGTCTCCTTGTTCTTGCCACTTTTGCAACAATAATTTGAAACAAGGTGCAAAAAACTCAAAAATAAGGAATCCATCCATGTAAGGTTGAAAGTCCAAACTCTAGGTTGGATGCATGATTTTTTTGAGATGATATTTTTTGCTGTTCATTGAAATCTTTACTGGTTAGACCACAGATATAACATCGATGAGTATATTTTGTTCCTGTGACCAAATTGCATATTTTAACATCTACTATTGTAAGCAATAGCTTATGGGTTACTAGAATATTGATTCCATTGAAATTGCATGCTGAAGATCTTAGCTCGTTTATTTGATTTTCAATATCCTGTTTTTCCTGTATCACTAATTCATTAGTCTCAAGTGCAAACTGAAATCTCATTGGTCTACAGAAGCGCGTTGAAGACCTTCGTAGATTTTGCCAGAAGATAACCTTTTGTTCCAAATCTGGTTCACCAAATAAAGGTTGAATTGAAACAAGAGAAGTTACAAATATACTGGCATCACTAAGAGCTGCATCGTCAAATTGCTGCTAATATTCACTTTGCCCTGATGATCCGTCAAATCCCCGTTTAGGAAAAAAATGATGTTTGCACAATTTTTCTGCTTCTTGCATTTCTAAAGCTTCACCTTGAGCTTGTAGTAAACGGAAAACCGTGTAGTCAAGCAATGCTTATGAATTCACTTCAGCAGATGTAGAAGTAATTGATACATCTTCACTGGAAGGGTAGCACTCCTTTTTGGATTTTTGTGTTATTTCATAGGGAGGAAATAATTTTAATTTGTCCTTGGATCTTATCATATTATATTGATACTGACTCAGTTTAGCTTCAACAATCATTGAAAGAGCTGCTTCATCAGTTAAACGCTTAACTTGACCAGTTTCACATTTTTTAAATGCTCTCCGATATCGTTCAGCTCTTGCTGGCGAAGCTGTTGTTAGTTCTTTAGCTCATTTGGAAGCTTCAATTTGCCCTGTTGAACGTAAACTCATTTTACTGGCGTAACACAATTTATCATGGGAATATCTAGCTTGCAAATTTCCTTTTTCTGCCTTTTAGTTCGTTCAGATAACGTGTCGAAACTTTTTGGAGGACGGTCCGGTTTTATTTTTTCTGTCTCTACACTTCCTGCAAAGCCTTTTGAACAGTCAAATCAGTTCTGACTTTTTGTAAGAAATCGCTCCTTCAGTCTTATAGCGTTTAACCATTCCCTTTTAAATTCAGATGAATGGTGTAATAGCTGTTTATATAGATTCACAAGAGGTGGTTCTGGACATTTCGCCCGATTTTCCATGAAATTTAAAAAAAATTGCATTTTCCTTTTTTTTAAATAAATTTCTATTTAATTAATTTAACACAATTTGATTCTTTTCAAATTTTGAAGAGAACATATCTGTAGCAACTGTATCCATAATAAATCAAGCTTAAAAAATTTCATTTGCTCTAAATACACCAACGCAAAGTACACAATTTTTTCATGCGCACACAACCGCTCTGGTAGAAAATAAACTTTGAAGTAATACTACAAGTATATACATACATTATCACGCTTCAGCAGTCTGATCGTCAACGAGGACGTGCACACATGTGTCAGGTACCGATTTAAGGAAAAATCATTGATCTAGGAGATGAATCAATTTTGGACTTTTTGCCAGTTTTTGAGGTAATTGGTCCCACTGTGCTACGCATGCAACCGAATATCAGCGTATAAGTCGGCCAAGAAATTTCTTTGCAAATTAATTAACAACAGCAAGGCTTGCTGCTAGTAACATTTAGTGGACAATGTGAACAAGGATCCATGGGTTCTTGGCTACAAGCTGGTTATGCGGAAGCTTGATGCCCTACAGACGCCTTGCATACATGAAGCGGAAAAGGTGGACAAGAAAGCTCGGGCCCTCTTCTCCGCCCATCGCGTCTATATTGCGGTGAATCAACCGCAATATTTCATAAGAACTGAGCAATGGGATACCCCGGAAAACGTGGCACTGGCTGATCCAGAAATCCCAAAAGGTGGACATGCTGCCAGGTGCTGAGCTATATTGTGAATTAATACCTAATGGGCAGATGAAGTTGAACGACGGCTTTCCCTCTCTGCAGAACACGACGCTTGGGTGGATTTTATTGGACTGCACTTGATTATAACACGCCATTTTGTGGGATCACGAATGTTGGCCTGCAAAATCAATTCCAGAAGTTTTGGGAGCCTGTAGAGTGGCCTCAGAAAATAGCGCTGTCGGCCATTGACCAAAAGTATGATCATTTTTTGAAAGTACGACTCAACTGGGCGTTTTACTGTCAGTTTACCCATGCTCAGCAATCCTCGGTTAAACGGACAATCAAAGGATATTGCGTACAAGCATTTTGTCAACATCCAGCTGCCGAAAGATCCGCATGTCTATGAGTAGTATCGCGCTTTTATACAAGAGTGTATAGAGTCGAGACATATGCAGGAGTTTGATGCTAAGGAAATAAAAACACCTCACTATTTTCTACCGCACCATTTCGTGATAAAGCCATCTTATAGCACAACTAAGCTGTGGGTGGTTTTTGACCCTTCGGCGAAGACATACCTGTAAAACAACATATCGCTTAACGGTTTGCTTTTGAAAGGTCCTAAGGCTCAGGATGATTTATATTCAATATTGTTACGGTTCAGGACTATATATTCACAGCTGCTATAGTCAAGATGTATCCCCAAATATTAGTAGCTGATGAGGATCGTAACATGCAATTAATAATGTGGCGTGATCGACCGGCTGAATTTATGAAGTACTGCAGGGGACGAGTAACAAACCAACCATACAGTAGAGCAAAAAAAGTCAATATTTATCATTTTTCGATGCAGTAGACTTTTGTATGTCTAATTAATAATTCGCAAATTAAATTATTTTAAGTTTGATCTAAGTCCTAGTGTTTTCTTTAGTCGAAGGGATAAGCTGGTCCTATAAATTTAGAGCTCGTCTGGCATATGGAAGGACAGTGAGTGTTAACAAAGACGAATAGTGCTGGAGACGAGGAAAAGGTAGTGCGTTGGAGAGAAACAAAGGCAGCAAGTTGGGACCATGGGTGACTTTTCACGTGCAAAACAGAAGACGACATAGTGTTCGATTTAAAAATGAGTGTTGCAACGTATGATGTGTATAACCTCACGATTGCGCAGCTAAAAGATATATTTAAGGATAAAGGGCTCAGTTTGTCGGGAAATAAAGCCAAGCTAATAACTGCCAGTCCAAGTAAAGAATAGATAACTGAACTAGGCAATTCTAACGACGGAAAAGAAAAAATAAACGGGAGTATGGCGAGTAAAAAGAGTCCATGACCTCGCGATTGTGAAATCGGGTTGTAAAGGTGCGGGAAAGAGTTGGCCGAGAGGGAACTCGCTGTGGCTCGTCACAAAATCGAATTGGTGCGTGGAGTACAGAATCAAAACAAAGAGATGATTGTAAGTCATTTTGCCGATAGTATAGGAAACTCAACTGAACGACGACCAGTTCATGCCGTATCTACGACAACGAACAGAAACATAACGATGCTGGTGGAGCTGCTCAGTGTTTTCTACGGTCAAGCCGAGACATACGAAACATGGGAGAGACAGGTTATGTTTTCGAAAGAGGCATATAAACTTGACGACTCGGCAATTAAAATTTTTATCGGGATGTGACTCAAGGCAAAGCCATGGAATGTTTCATTCCAGGCTCGAGTATATTGCGCTCGACTTTGGAAGTCTTCTGAGTGAATTGAGGAGAATGTTCCATCAGCTTCAGAATAAGATTGCATTGTGACGAAAATTCGAAGAGCGAACATGAAAAACATCCAAAATTTTTCATGATTATGTGCATGAGAAGACGATTTTTGCAAATCATCTCAGCGTGAACGATGACAAAGTGTTCAGCTACATTATCGACGGGATTTCGGATACTCGGCTGCGTGATGTTGCCCGTATACAAGGATTAAACTCGATGCAATCGTTGCTGCGAGGCTTCGAAAAAATCTTGCTGCCCGACAGGAATTCTACGTCAAGTTCGATTGCGAAACAAGACGACAGAGTGAGTTGCGGTAACTAAAGGAACGGCAATGCGATAAACAGTAAGAGTGAGACAAGTGAGAAAGATACCTCTGACGAACGAGGCGTACCAAGCGAGACTAAAGAACGGGGTGGAAAGAAAAATTGTTATAATTGCGGTCAACGCAATCATATCGGTATTAATTTTCCGACGAAAAATAAGGGAACGAAATATTTCGCGTGCGGCGAGTACCGATATATCACAGCAAAATGTGAGAACAGAAGGAAAGATGCGACGCAGAGTAGCTGCGTGGTAACCCAGGCGAAATTGAGTGAGTACGATAAACAAGTTTTAATTTATGGTGCCCTGATCCAAGCTATATTCGATAACGGAAGTGACCTAACGATTATGCGAGCAGACAAGTATGTGAAATTAGACCCTCCGCGTTTTGAGAATAAGTCAATTTCATTTTGGGGGGTTGAAAAAGGGAATAAGATGATGTTGGGAGAATTTTGAGCGACGCTGACGATTGATGGAAACTCGCACCCGATTTTAATTCGTGTAATTTCCGACGATTTGCTAAGACATAAATTGTTAATTGGTCACGATTTTTTGCATATGATAGATTTGACGATAAAGGGCGGTAACGCTACAATCAGCCCTTCGGCCGAAAGTTCTTCCGAGTCAATGAAGTAGAATGCTGCGGTGCAAATACGACAGATTTATCGAATATTTAGGACAAAAAGTACAGAGAAGCTATACAAGCCCTCATCGACGATTACAAGCTGGTAAAGACTCGCGAAGTGGGTGTTGAAAATGACACTTATATTGAAAGACGACGAACTTGTATACCAAGGAGTGAAACAATTGACGCCGCACGAGCGAGAGCTAGTCAATTCTCATATTAGCAACTGGATAGACGGCGTCCGTCTCGGATTATGCGAGTCCAGTTGTTCTGGTAGCAAAACAGATGGTTCAAAAAGACTTTGCGTTAAGTATCGACTCTTGAATACAAAAATTATCATAGATAGGTATCCGCTACCGCTGGTTGAAGACTACCTGGACAGGCCGCAAGGCGCGTGGGTGCTCAGCATACTTGATTTGAAAAACGGGTTTTTCCCCATGTGAAGCCTTCGTGTCAAAGTCAAGAAAGCGATTTGCAAGAGGGATATATAAATCCCATCGACAAGGGTGAAGCCCTTTTGGATACTTTTCACGTCGATCATCCGGAATCTTTGGCAAAAACAAGGAAAAAATACCGGTATATCTTTGTCGTTATTGATAGCTTTTCAAAATGTACATGGTTATACGCGACCAAATCGACAACGACGGCTAGGGTGTTGAATCGACTTACGAAGCAGCCCGTGACGTTTGGAAATCCAAGAAGAATTGCATTCGATCGTGGTGCTGCCATCACATGGAACGATTTCTGGACCTACTGCAGCAATGAGAAGGTTCAACATGTGCTGATTGTGAGAGGAATCCCGAGAGCGAACGGTCACGAAGAGCGGATTAAATCGTGCGCTCATCTCGCTGCTTTCGAAAATGTCTGTACCGGAACCGGAAGAATAGTACTTGAACACAATTCCCCACAGAAGCATTGATACGACGCCATGTCGTTTGCTTTTTGGAACCCACGCGCGTATTCGTGAAGATCTAAATAGCTACGAGCTTGTCAAAAACGAATGGATCAACGCTTTTGACGAAAACCGAGACAAAATTCGGTTTCAGGCTAAGGATAATATCAAGAAAAGTCTAGAGGAGAGCTGTCGTATTTTTAACAAGAAAACAAAAGATGCAAATGTTTATCGGCAAGGCGATTTGGTAGCTTTTCGTCGCGCTTAGCAAGGCCCGGGCATGAAATCAGCAGCTAAGTATTTGGGAGTATACGAAGGAGCAAGAGCCTTGCGAAACGACAGGTATACAGTTCACAAAATCGACAAACATGAAAGACCTTTGCAAACGTCAATGGCCGCTGGTCAAATAAAGTTGTGGCATTACAACGGAAATAGTAGCGACTCGGAACATGACCAGGGTGACGATGAAGGATGACTTTAAAGTTCACAATGACGAAGAAGAGATCCGAGGACGTATGTCATCACAGGATGGCCGAATGTAAGGAACGAGTAACAAAGCAACCATACAGTAGGGCCAAAAAAAAATCGTCGATGCAGTTGACGTTTGCATTTCTAATTGATAGCTCGCAAATTAAATCATTTTAAGATCAATTTAAACCCGAGTGTTTTCTTTAGTCGAAGGGATAAGCTGATCCTATGTACTGTAAGCTGCTTACCGTGGAATACGGCACTCATCACTCATATCTAGGTCCCAAATGTCTGTAAAAACTAGGAAAGGATGAGGTAGAACTATATTCTTTAGCGTCAAGCGTTGTAATGAATCGACCCTGCGCCACTGGCGATTAATACACATTGTTACTATATGGCTTCCTATCTCACGTCAGCTGTGACTACTTCCCATCCCGCGTCAGTTTTGTCGGGGAATGTCAAAGTCGAGTTTGACGCCCGCCAAATGGTGAGTGGCAGTTCGAATAACGGTGGAAGAAGAATCAAGTGCAGGCGTTGAAGCAATAATTTCAAATGAAACTTCAGCGAAAGCCAGGCACATCTGAAAAATTTGCAACAGTCACAGCCACCTTATTAAGAAGCCACGGCTGAAGTGATTGGATTCAAAACAACGTTCCAAAACAAAAAAGGAGGCAGTGGATGGAAGAAACCAGAGAGAGATCAGAGTTCGGTCGTGTTTTGGCAATAGAAAAGGACCCGGATCGAATCGTGTTATGGTGAAACCTCTTCTAGCAGACATGCAGGTAAGTGTCTTTATGATACGCATGCTCAGTTTAGGAGTGGATAGATAAGTTTAGATGGAAATATTGATGCAGCATATAATCTGCTGCCAGGATTGATGCATTTTTGGAACTCTTCGGTCGTGAAAGACTAACACACATATGGGTCGAAGGGAAAAATCATGCAAGCACTGAGTCCACCTGAAAGAACGACAAATTGGCTTTTGGCTTTCTTGGTAACAAAAACCTTCGTCAACATATTGGACGCTATTGGTACTGCACAAATATTCTGGCTATTCTCGGAAATAACGATAGTGGGCGTTTTCTTTGTATTCTTCGCTACACGCATAATAAAAATACATAATAACATGAATTGCTAAGTAATAACACGACTTTCCTTTCCAGCCTGCCCTTCTCTTTCAGCGGGAGTGGAAACGAACGGTAAGTATGCCGTGACGAGGGTAGGGTTGTAAAAACTGTTGATGGCCGATTTCGTGCGGTACGCGGTATCATCGGTTGTTTTGCATTTTTCGTAGAGTAGGGTTTTTCGTGTTTACCTTAACGTAGAATATTTTTCGGTACCACGTTGGTGAAATTCCGGAAAGTGAAATCGAACCTAGTTTTTTTTTATGTTGACTGGAAGAATGAAGGAAATACGCAATAACGTAGAGATAGGGTTCGTTTCCGTATGTTGGAATTTTTGACGCGTTTGAAATGGGCATGTGAACCGGTGGCTGAGTTATTGTATCTCGGACTTAGTCTGCTCGCGTAAGACCTGCGACCGAATTCCTCTCCAAACTAGCTAGCTAGCCAGCAGCCACCCCGGACTAGACTAAGTGTGTCTGGATTTGTTGACCTGTCAGGTACAGTCCGTTGTCACGTCCAAAGACTTCACGTCTAGAATCGATGAGAGGTCGGTTCCGAATTCGTTCGAGTGAGTTCAAACGGAAAATCATTACAGCGTCAGGAGAGGTTTTAATATTGATTATGTCAAAACTGGCCGAGTCGCTCTGACAGCAGTTATAGAAATGCAACATGAAATACTGCTGATTTGGTGATGCTGTGATAATCATCACAAGCTGCTAGAGAATATTCTGAACCAAGATTTGGAGATTCAGCAGAATTTTTCAGAAACTAAACACCACCATATCAAGACATTGAGTTTGGTGTGACACCCAGCAACCGACATATTTGAGGTAAGCACAAGTGACAGGGCTCATAAAGTCATCTCAAAAAGAAGTGTTCTCTCCAAAAACTCACAAATTTTTAATTCGCTTGGACTGATAAATTCTGTGGTTGTTAAGGAGAAGATATTTATGCAGCAATCATAGAAATAGGAACTAAGCTGGGATGATCAGTTGCCATTCAACTTACAATCTAGTTGGTTCAAATTACGCGAAGAGTTATGCAAACTTACGTGGCCCCGCATCCTAAGACGTGTACGCGTTGACGCATCCTGCAACCCGCTACAACTTCCCGCTTTTGCAGACGTGAGCGAGAATGCTTACAGCACGGTAGTCTACATTCGATCAAGAGATAGCGCAGGGACGGTGACTGTCAAGTTGTTGTGTTCGAGATCTCGAGTGGTGCCGATAAAGCAAGTAACACTTCCAAAGCTTGAGCTTTGTGTAGCAAAATTAGCTTGTCCAACTGTGAAGCATATATTAAGCAAAATCCACTTCAAATTTGAAGAAACATTGTAATGTACCGATGCAGAAATTGTGTTGGTCTGGATCAAGAAGGGATATTCATAATTAAAATCGTATGTACAAGCTCAATTTTAGAGACAATATCACCAAAACAATTACAATCATACGAAGAAAATGCATAGCTTTAAATAAGTTCGGATGTGCTGAGGAGTTGATCACTTTTTCCCAAGTTAGGCATGCGTAATGGTGCCCTAACGCAGCATCTCTAAGTTTGGCATGCCTTATGGAGCCCGCATTAGGCCCTAATGCATGCCTAATGAGGGCCTAATGACTGCTTTAATTGAATTTCTACTCGAGATAGTCCATAATATTACTTTCTCATCAACGAGGGCACATTCGATTACTACGGGACTTTACCCTGACTTCTTCCAATTTTGCACTCACATTTGTTTTTCTGAGATATTTTTTCTTGGTATATTTTGCTCTAAACTAACAAAATGTACCACTTTCTTATTAAGGATATCTTTTCTCTCAAAGAAATTCACATGGTCCGTAAGACGTATCCTCACAATTACAAATTAACTTAATTAAGGCAGGAAATAGTAAAATGCAAATATCAAAATAATTTCTTGCTCAACTCGAAATTAAAACCTATCTAAGGTGTTATAATGAACTGGAAATTAAACTTTTTGCTCGCAATCGAACTTTATTGCATGCACACTTACGAGTACATATCTAATAGTACGAGTATGTCCTCAATTTTTATATGTTTTCTATTTCATTGCAGGATGGTCAACGTGGTCATTTAGAGGGACTGGCATCAGTTTATTGTGAACTGTTAATGGCTCCCTTTGGAGATGTTCTAAGTGCTTTAGAAAATGCTAGACAAGCATCCTGGGCGGAACGAAGTCCACTTAATCCGGCCGGAATGGGAACGACACGAGGTCATCGGGGTTGTTCGAGTCATGGAGGTTTACCAAATAGTCACAGTCAGCCAATTTACGTGCCAGGAAAATACTCGGTAAATATACATACAATAAAGAACCCACTCCTTGCTTCCTCTCAATTCCGTGCACATAATATCATCCTTGCTGTGTACAATTTTCTCGCAAAACTATTCAAAGGGGGCATCTTTTAGTGGAGTGTATAGTTTTATCTCCAAGGAGTTAAGATTTTGGGGGAGGAAAGGGAAACGTGATGAAGGATAGAGGAAATCGAGTAACCAACAAACCACTATTTTATCCTCACATTGTTAGCTATCTGTTGGTCAGGAACTGTGCATCTTAAGATACATCCTTTTGCGCTTCCATTAGTGCTATTCAAAGTTGCAGAGTCCATTGTTCATTTCTTCAGGGAGACGGGTTCGCCACGTTTGGGTTTTTCAAGATGTGTCTTGGATTTTAAAACAGGGGTCCGTTAGTGGCTCTGAAGGACTTAAGCTTTTTAGTATGCTGTACTAACGATCCTCCACCATTCTTTCAATTATGTACATGCAAGACAGTGGACTTTGCAAAAGAAGAAAGAATGTTGCAATAACGAGAAGAGTATCTTTTATTCATGTAAATAGATTTATCTTTATATCCAATTGCATTGAATAAAAATTTAAGCGTTTAACTGTACTATTGAAGCAAAACATCATTAAAGCTTCTCATTTATCATTTCAAAAGCCCATACAATGACTCAACACTTTGTGATACCCTTCCTGATACCATTTTTATCCAATTACCATTTAATTGAATGATTCCTTTCTAATTCATTCCAATGCGAGAATCGATTTTCATTTTGTCCAAACGTGTTACAAAGTACCACCATCACAGCAAGTTTGAAATTCCTAAAAGTTTAACAATAGTTTCCATCACGTTCGACTAATTTTTCCAGTGCTATCCATTTCATCCAAATTAGTATTTCCATTCATTCCACTTGCAGCCGTCGAGTTGTCTCTCGGACAAGGAAGAGGATGAAATTTACGGTTTCGGATATGGTGTATTTGCTCCAAGGATGGCGCGTCAAACGTTGCAGGTGCAGCATCAAGCACAACAACAACAGCAGCAGCAGCAACAGCAACAACAACAACAAAAGTCACAGCTACCTACATCGCAACAAATTCAGCAATTACCTAATTCGACAAATTTAAATTTAGTACAACAAAGGTATGTGGAGACGTTAAGACAATGTACGAGGACTCCCGAAAAGGACACTATGTATTATCATTGGCAGCATTGGAAAATATCTGCTTTTCACTTTGCTTTGCTAACAATGAGAGTATAATACCCCTGGAGGGTTGTTAGTTTGCTACATTGTGACAACTTGATTTTCTGCAAATTTATTTATGTCTGATTTTTTTTTTTATTTATTTCTTCTCTCCTCTCTTTGCAGTTGTCTTAGCCCTAGGTCAGCATATTTTTACGAATTTCCACCGACGGGTAAGTTGACTTGATTTTATTTAACAGAAAGGAATCTCTCAATGGGATATCTTAAATTAACTTTATTTTTTTTTTCTCAATGAAATCCTTTTACTGTTTGTCAAAGTTTATTCGACAGAAATAAAAACGCAAGAATGTTCAATTATATGAGTGTATACTAATTTTATGATGGTGGGTTTATGAAAGAAATTGAAAAAGGTGGGAGAGTTGGAGGATATCTTTTCAACCTTAACATTAAATCTCATGTTAAGAGCAATACAAGCTTTTTGAAGTTTTTATTGGGATGCTTATGTAAATATTCGGTATTAGGCATTCGTAAATTTAAATTAAATCCATTGCCTCTAGACGACACGCTCGTTTCTTGCCAAATTCTCGGAAGGACAAATACTGTCCAAGGATTTTTGTTGACCGTTTCTTGTGCTCGTTTCTCATGGGAAATAATCTGTTCAAAAGTTTATAGGCGTTTCAAATATATAATGTCTTGAATAGAGTTGAGTACATCTTTCCAAAGAAAATTTTATTATAAATATGGGAAAGTCAAAAGTAAGGATACTAATGAAACCCTTTAAAGTTCAGGTCTATATAGTTTTTATTATTTTTGTTCTCCAAAGAATTAATGCAACATGAGACCCTTTTTATGAGAAAGTAGTCTGGGACAGGAAATTAAGGAGCAGTATTCATTTTTTTGTGTGCATGCTGTTGTGCTCAGGGAACATAGTATAAGCATTAATACTTCAATGAATCCGTCCAGATAATTACAATGCTATTGATTACATTTAAGAAAAATAAAGCCTCTAAACCAGAAAAAACAGCCTTCATCAGAGAAAAAGATATGTGCACATTTACAAGAAACTAGCTATTGCCCGCGACCTTGTCTACATAGAATAAGTACTTCGAGTAGTCTAAATATTTCTTCAAGCTTTCATCAATCTCCGTACTATTCAAATAATTACAAAAAAAAACTACTCAGTGGTGCTAACGTGAAAAAATAATATCTACGTATCAAAATATGAGTAGCTATTGGTTACCCCGTCTTTTGCTAAAACATGAATATTTTTTTGTTCGAGACTCGTGAGTCCGCCCATTTCTAAATGAACACTTGCGACTTTCAGTATTTGTTCATAACCTTTGTTCGTTGCCACTGCGAATGCTGCTTTCAGGGGAATTTGATTTTTTTTATCCGAAATGGCAAATCGATCAGAATTATTGGAGTCCAGAGGATTAATGCATATTCTCTCTTTGCTGTTCCTGCTATCTTTATTCTTCTTCGTAGCACTAAAGCCCCCCTCGGGACTTCACTTCCTGCGAAGAGCGCCTCCAACTGTCTTGATCTATTGGCTGCATCCTCCAGTTTCAATATTCAGAAGTGATGAACTATCTCTGTTGACCGAGTCAGACCAGCATTTCCTCGAACTCCGCCCTTCAATTCTCCCAACGAATATCTTCTTGGGTATCCATTACTCATCCATACGATTCATGTGGCCAATCCATTGAAACTCATGCAGTCTTACAATCGTGGAGACCTCCGGCACGTCAAAAAATTCATCAAGCTCATGGTTGTATCGAGGTCACCATAGGTCCGCGTCCAGATTCCCTCCGATTATTCACCTCATGACCTGAATCTCGAAGGCATTGAATATGTTTGCGGATGCTCGAGTTAGGGTTGTACAGATGATGGTTACACAGGAAGGAGAAACAAATCATTAATACTAAATAGATGAGCTTTATTGGCTAGAATTTCGAACAAGTTATTTATTTCGTCGTCGAAAAAATTATCTGTACCGAATGATCGCTATCGAATAGTGGACGTCGTCCTTAAGCCTGTTTCGAATCTCTTCTTTCGTTTTCTTTCTAGCGCTTTCAGTGCTGGAATTGCGTTTTAAGGCAATGTGCAATTGTGGCGCTACATCACTCCCTCCCGAGTGACATTGCCAGCCGATAAAATGTCACGAAAACAAAGTGTGATGAATTGTCATTTTTCGTTGTCATTTTTCTGAATTTGTAGAGTGTAATTAAACGGAATTTTGTTGATTTATATAATTTAGCTAAGCTGCAACGTTTGATAAAAGCAGCATTGCCTTTTTGCTGGGCGGGCACGTCCTCCATCCTTCTGGCGGGTTGCTTTTCGGTGGAGAAATTCTGCGTTGGGCTGCTACGAGACCTGGCTCTGGTTTATGTGAATCATTCGTCGCTATCTGAATTTGAGGTGTGCACGATGCGGTCCCCGGTGCTTCGGTTGCTGTTGGTCAAAGACATATAAACAAATGGACAAGCAACGAGAATCTGTGTACTCGTCCCTGTGAGAAGCAAATTTGCCACATAAATAAGTTATAAATAACTTACGCTCTCGAAACTATATGATTCCCTCTGCTTCTCCTTCCCCATTTTTCCAGACAGGTTTTTCTTTTCTCTCTTCAGAAGAATCGCTTCCCCCACTGACACCCGCGCACACCAAAAAAATTTCATTTCACGTGCACACGATCGCGCCTTCGTTATCATTCGGAATACAGTTTGAGTACAAACAACAAACGACTCTCACGGAAAACTCGAACGTCAAAGCAAAAGAAAATCGAAAAGATCGCGAAACACGCGGGAAAACTGTCCCATTTCATGCACGCAAAAATGTGTGGCAGGCATTGTATTCCCGTTCTGGGTGATACCGACAATCGGGGGACCGTGACTTACCAATCTTGTGCAGGTAAGACTGAAAGCACCCATGCCCGCTCAAAAATTGGGTCAGATAGAAGTCAGTATCACTATGCCTTCGATTTAGCTACGGTCTCACATCCGGGATGAGGCATGCAGTCCACCTTCCTTTCGTGCAATTGACCCAAAACTGCTACCAATCATTGAGCGAGCGCTGTATCTCTTCGCGGACAACCATCTTCCTCGCATTCTCATTTTGAGGCAGATAAATAACGCGGCGCTCTCTAGCAAGGAGGGCGACAGATATCACGCCTGAAATAACTGTCACTGCCAAATCGAAGACTGTTGGAGACGAAGATGCAATCCTCAGCGCTCCTGTTCTCTGTACCTGTGCCAGGCGCTTTCTGTAAATCTCTTTACTGAGAGCGTCGCCCCATATGTCTGCACCATGCAGTAGCACTGACCCTACAGCACTCATCAAGAGGCATCTTCTTGATGGGCTGGGTCCCCCTACGTTGGCTATAAGTCGACTCAGACCGATACTCTCGAAGCAGCCTTCTCAGCCGTCGCCCTGATTTGCTCAGAAAAATTCATCTTCGAATCGATCAGTAGCCCCAGGTTCTTCATTGCTGGCTTCGATTCGATTTGTATGTCTCCAATACTGATCATCCTTACTCTAGGTACTCTCTTTTTTGTCACGATGACCACTTCGGTTTTCTCCAGTGCTAAACTGAGCCCACGAGCAGGTATCCAGTCTCTCACTCGGCGCATTAGCATACCTAGCCTAAGTTGCGCTTGTTCAACGGTGCGTCCAGCGACCGGAGCCGCAATATCATCCGCATAGCCGATCAATCGTGACTCATCTGGCATCTCCAGTCTCAGTAGCCCATCGTAAGACACGTTTCACAGGTCTGGACCAAGGATAGATCCCTGGGCAATACCCGATGTAATTTCCATCCTTCGTTGGCCCTGTGTCGTGTCGCAGAGCAGGCTTCGGTCCTTTAGGTAGTTCCTCAAAAGCCGCATTAGATATTCTGGAATTTGAAAAGAGTTTTCTAGCGTATCTAGAGTATCCACTCATCTAGTGGAGTTGAAAGCGTTCCTAACGTGAGTGTCACCAACAGGACGATCCGTCACTTGGTGCGACTTCGTGCCTCTGCCTTTTGGACCGCGCTCACCACCTCTGCAATCGCATGAATAGTAGAATGTCCAGCTATGAAGCCATACTGCCGAGGAGATAGGCCCCAGCAGCATGAATCGCGTCAGTGAATCTTCCCTTGATGAGTTTCTCTAGCACTTTCCCAGCCATGTATAGCATGCATAACGGGCGGTATGCAGACGGCGATTCGGGATTTCTCTTCCCGTTGCTGATCAGCACGAGCCTCACCATCTTCAATCGTACCGGGAAAACCATGTCCCGTAGGGAAGCGTTGGATGTGCTGAGCAGCAAGTCAGGCCAATGGTGATAGAGATCAAATAGAAATATATGGCCAAGCCCCTCTTCAAAGAACGATGTGCAGGCTCCGAAGCCAAAGAAGGTAACTTCAGTGAATTGGCTGCCCAGTACGAACAAACTATCCTCAAATATTCCCGAACTTAGTTATGATTATCTTCCACCCATAGAGGATTGTCTAAGAGAAAATGTAAAAAGCCCAATCGAAGCCTTCAAGGTAGTTATTTCGGTAGAGAGCGCCGCGCTATTTACCTGCGCCAAAACGAGGATGCGAGGGAGATGGTTGTCCGCGAAGAGAGACAGCGCTCACTCAATGATTGGCAGCAGTCTTGGGTCAATTGCACGAAAGGAAGGTGGACTGCGCGCCTCATCCCGAATGTGAGACCGTGGCTAAATCGAAGGCATGGTGAGACTGACTTCTATCTGACCCAGCTTTTGAGCGGGCATGGGTGTTTTCAGTCTTACCTGCACAAGATCGGCAAGTCACGGTCTCCCGATTGTCGGTTTTGCCCAGGAGAGGAAGACAATGCCTATCACACATTTTTTGCGTGCACAAAATGGGTCAGGCTGCGAAGGGAACTCTACAGGGAGACGGGAGAGCTCACCCTTGATAATATAGTTGCGGTGATGCTCAAATCGGTTGACAAATGGAACCAGGTGGCACATTATGCTCGGGCAGTCCTAAAATATAAAAGGGACTCACAGTAGCTGGGGGCGCTGGGGCTGTAGGATCGCTCTTCTGGCATTTCCTCTTCCCCTTTCCCCTCCCACTAGGAAAGGGACTCCCCAGCTTGAGGGCGCCCCGCGGCGTAACAAAATGAGACCTGGCCCGAAGTAATGTGTCAAACGGTTCCAGGCTGGGTTCTTAGGTTGACAGGGGAGGTGTTTAGTGGGTTGTCCAGTCACTCATGGGAGTCCCACACTCTGTGCATAAATAGCATTCACCTTCCTACCACAAAAAAAAGTATTTATTTCAGAAGCTGTGTTGCAACACGATGTTTCTGAAACCAACCAATACGCAATGCAGAATTTCGAACACTTAAATGCAACACCTGAGAAAAAAAAATCATTTGTCGGAGTGATGCTGTTGTCGGTGTACCTCTCCCTTATAAACAATTATACTGGAAACAACATCTTGATGTACATACCCAGTTAATGTCAAATGCAATAAGCCGAAATCGTTTTGACGAACTGACGAGCTACATTCATTTAGTTGACAATGAAGCCAAGACAAATCCGATAAAATCTATAAAGTAAGTCCAGTTTTCGACTTCTTAAATGATGCATTCAAACAAATTAGTCCTGGAAAACTGTTAGCTTTGACGAAAGCATGATTCTTTATTATGGAAAGCATGACTGCAAGCAATTTATACGTGGAGAACCAATCAAATTCAGTTATAAGCTATGGGTTGCTCCAGATGCTTCAGTTTACATCCATCGCGTTGAGCCTTATTTTGGAATTTCAAATCGTCTTCCCGCAAATGATCTGGGTCGAGTAGGAGACGTTGTTCTAAGATTGGTTGAGCATATGCAGTTGCCAAAAGGATCTCGTTTCTACTTCGATAATTTTCTGAGGATTGGGTGGAACTGGTACACTACGTGAAAATCTGTGCAATCTTTCCAAGAAGCTACCAGAAAAAAAGATATGGAAAAGAAACCTTGAGGTGGGACGGAAACATCACCTACCGGTAAAATATTAGCTGTTTGTTGAAATTATAACGATGTCATGACAGTACTCACAAACTGTTATAACTTACATCCAGTGAAAAAATCTAGCCGTTATTCGCGAATTGAAAAAAAATTTATCCCGATGGAAATTCTTGGTCCAATCGCTCGTTACACCAAAAACATGGATGGAGTAGACATTCATTACTGACCAATTTTAAGCATCCTACCGTTGCAGAATTCGCTGGAAAAAATGATGGTGGCCCTTTTTTGCATGGACAGTAGATGTATGCTCTACGCAAGACTGGCTTTTATATTGTCGCTAAGGTCATGTCATATCATTGTTAGAACTTAGGTGATAGGTTATGATTACCATTCTCAAGTCTTATGAAACTCTTCCATTATCACCCAGTGTTCCATCATTCTTAAAATTTAAACCTGTCTTTGATGTCATTAGAGAGGACTGAACTGATCACTTAATAGAAAAAGGTCGATCAAAGTATCGGGGTTGCCAGATTTGCAGCAAACGCACTAGATATCTAGCAAAAAATGTGAAATCCTGCTCGATCCTGATGAAATATTTCATGAAAGAAATAAAAATACCAGAAGTTCTGCAATGTGGTATATTTTGATCTAATGAAAACATTTTTAATGTATACGTATTTGATTTGTTTATTATTTCCCAAAACAAAACATGAATCATCTCATTGGCAACTAAAGCTGCCACCCCCCAATTAGGCTCCATTATGTTTAATTGATTAGATCACGAGTGTATATTGTTTTATAGGCTATACATAACCAATGTACCAAATTTCACCGTCTGGACCTGGTGCCTTCCTCGCTTTCAATGAAAGGACTGCCTCCTCCGGTTCCAGCTGCGTGAAGAATGGACACTCGACTGCTGTTTCACCATGGACAGCGTCAACACGAACGGGATGGGCCATCTTTTACGCATCATGTATGCAAGGCGTCCGTATTGCGCCAAGCTTGCGCATAACTAGCTTGTAGCCGAGGCCCTACGGATCCTTGTTCACATGGTCCACTAGGTCTTGCCACCAGTGAGCCTTGCTTTTGTTAATCAATTCGAGAAGGCATTTCCTGGTCGACTTATATGCTGCCACCCGGTTGCATGCCTCGTCTCGGCACCACGCCCGTTGAGCCTCATGCCGAAGCTTGTGACACTCCCTTCACTTTTCAGCGATTTCAGTTTACCACCAGTACACTGGGGTATGCCGTGATGGGGTTTTCAAAGGGGCATAGAAACGCAGCAGGCAGTCGTTATGAATGCTCATAGTTGAGTTCACCACTTCTTGGGCTGCCAATTCTTCCGTCCCCTCCGAAGCTTCTTGCAGCGGCTCACTTCCGATGCCCCATCCAATTGTGGAAAGCCGAGAGTACGGAGGTCGGGAGACAACATCGCTTATCTCAAGCGGAATGTACTGATGATCACTGGCTGAGTAGTCCTCTAATGCTTTCCTATTGTTTATCCTCCGTACTAAGGAATTCGAGGCGAATGTCACGTCCGGTATGGTTCCCTCACAGCTAATGCGGCAGAAAGTCGGCGTATTCCCGGTGTTTAGTACGACGAGCGCCGTCCTGGCCACCATTCCCAGGATTCGTTTTTCCGCGAATCTGTTTGAGGTATGCCCATTTGATTGCTTTAGTATTGAAGTCCCCCCCAACAAGCACGTTGCCCTCTGCGTTCAAGACAGCGACCTCCAGAGCATTAAACCTGGCCTCGAAAGATGATATCGAATCGTTCTGCGTTAGGTAAATAATAAAAAAGGTGGTCCCTGAACACCGAACCCACACAAACTATCCCCCCATCCACAACTCTCCGCTTGGAAATCACAGTTCCGAACCCAGATGGCGGCAGTAATAGTTTCGTCAAGATACCCTAACGCAGAGCTTTTATCATGGTGTTGCTCACTCAGCAGCAAGAAGTCGGCTCTCATGTCCCTCGGAAACTGCTCAAGCAGATTTTGGGCGGTTGAACAATGGTGTAGGTTTAGCTGCAGGATGCGGGTCATTTAAGTTCTGATTTTTCCTTGGCCAGGGCTTCCTGGAAAACCCTGCTTTTTCTTGATCTCAAGACATGTCCGAAATCAGGTCTTGCATCAGCACCCTTGCAAAGAATACAGTGTGCCTCCTTCGTACATCCTTTTCTTTTATGTCCAATTTCACTGCAGTTTTAACAGACAACCCACCCTACTTTGCCCTTGTTCAGAAATTGATCGGCCTTCTTTTCGTTTAAGTTAACTATGGCCATGCGTTGTCCCCTATGATTTTTTGGTGTCAGCCACGCTTTGATTCTTCCCACGCTAGGGAACTCCCTTTTGGTGGTTTCTTCTACCTCGGCCTGATCCGTGACGCAGTCAATGTCTCTTATTTCGATCGTTGCCATCGGTTCAAGGGAGTCTTTAGTTGCGTTTTCGCCGAGGATTTTCTTTACGGCGTCGCAAAATGCTTCCTTATTGTCGGCCTCTGCTCCGAATCCAACCAGTATGTGGCCCGGCTGCGTTGGTTGTTCTGCTTTAATTGTAGTGTTGGTGTATTCGGGCCTTACGTTTCCCCTAATGTCCCGCTGCACCTCCACGTAGGATCGGCCATCTTGGGGTTTTACGATCAGTACCTGGTGGAGGGATTTCTTTCTCTCCTGTTTTGTTTCAGGTCTTTTTTCTTGTCGAGCGTCGTTGGAAGTTTACTTTCTTGTACTTTTGAAGGAGTTTCTTAACGGCTTTCTTCGCTGCTTTTGTGAGCACTGTCTGGAACCCGTGATCTGGTGCTCCTCGCGCATCAAGTGCCTCTTCCTTCCTTCTTTTATCCCGATCTCTTCGATTGGGCTAGACGGCATTCTTTTATTGATTTTTGATGGTGGAGCTATCTGTACGTGGGCTTTAGATTTCGCCCCCAGCCCATTTTTAGTCTTCTGCTTGTCCTCCGATTATGCCCTCTGCGATCTAGAAGCTCGTCTTGTTCAAGGAGCCCAATCTTTACTGCTTTGCTGGTTTTTGTGGAGTCGAATGCAGATTGTATTCTTTTCAGAACATCTGCCGCTTTTCAGAATAGCCTTTCGTCATCATGTCGCTGGGCGGCAATTGAACTTTGCGACCATCCTTGGAAGAGGTTATCGCTTTCCGTTTCCGAGTACAGCACTCCGCGACGTTTTCGATGTTGGCGATGCAATCACACAACGTCGCTATATATACCTGGTCACTTGTTTCTTTTCCTGCCGTAATCTCCTTATTGGCTTCAGGATGGTTCTTTATTATGTCGGGATTTGCGACTCTCGCATCAGTCGCTTCGGTAACGACCGTAGCTGTGACCATCGAATTCTCGATGTTCTTTATATTTTCCTCCACTGCTCGAACACCTGAAGCGTCCTGCAGAGTTTGCCGCTTTTCCTTTATAGGACGCTTTGGCGTTTGCATCATTTTTTTGCTGCGCCCGAACGCCTCAGGAATCTCAGTCTGGACCAGACTGTCTGCTAATCTCCGTTTTTCATCCGTCTTCGGTTTCATTGTATTAATCGTCGTTTTTGTCATCGTTAATACCGCTCTCGATGTATTGTTAGCATCGTGGCTGCAACAACTGGTTGCGTCGTCGTTTTTATTATTTTTTATTTCTTTTTGGGTTTTTCTAATCTTTTTTATATGTTTTTGGTTGCTCCAGTTTTATTGGGTCCCCCTCCCCCCCCCCCGGAGCCGCGATCTCCATTTGTGTGTGTAGTTGTCTTTTGGTCTAGTGGTTATCTTTACAGAGCAAGATTTTTCTCAAGCTCTTTTGGGGACAAGTGCTCGGAGCCAGACCAGCGCTAATCGGGAATCCGTCTCAATGGTTTGAACTTCGAACGTATTTCGAGGCCTGCCAAGGTTTTGCCGGGACGGATATGGTATGATAGTTGAATTGGAGCCGTTCGCACACGAGTTTCACCATGGCGTTACTGTGCAAAGCAACTAGGCCCAAACCATCAAATCCACCAGCCCAAAGCATCAATTCCAGTTCGTTGTCCAAAGCGTAGTCCAGATCCAATCAGAGTCGTTACCTGTCATCCCAGGAGGGAACCTCACAGCGCCCCCCATATTCTCGTGTCCTTGGGGGCTCCCCAAAGAATGCTGGCCTCCAAGAGTGCTCTTGTCGACCGGCATTCCCCCTGTGGGAATTTCCTCGGGTACGCGGGTGCGGAACTCCCCAAAGAATGCTAGTCTTCAAGAGTATTCCCCCTGCTTGGGTTTCCTAGGGTACGTGGGGGTGGAACTTCCCAAAGAATGCTAGCCTCAAAGGGTATTCCTGTCGGCCAGCACTCACCCTGCGGTGCTGAAAAAATGAAAAAATATATATAACGAAAAAATGTTTATTTCATATAAAGTATCAAATTAAGAACTCGATAAAATGGGTCTTTGACCACAAATTAAATTTTTTTTTCACACATCGGCAAACTGACAAACTTCCTGCAAATAGCGCTTCCAAACGTCTCGGTCTATTGATCGCGTCCTTTAATTTCAAAACCCAAGCAGCGATGAACTGTATTTGTCGATCGAGTCAGACTAGCGTTTCCTCGGCTTCCGCCCTGGTCTCCGGCCTTCAGTTCTCCCAAGGAATACCTTTTTGGTATCCAGCCCATTGCAGCTTCCGCAATGTCACAATCGTTGAGACCTCCAGATCGTCAAAAATTTCATACAGGTCATGGTTGTATCGAATTTGCCATTGGTTCCCGTTTAGCTTCGCTCCAATTATTTGCCTAAGGACCCGTCGCTCAAAGGCATTCAATATATTTGCAGATGCTTGGGTTAGGGTCCATGTTTCACACCCAGAGTATAACACGGGTCTTATCGAAGATTTGTATACTTGGAGCTTTGTTTTCCTGTGTATGCAGCTGGTCTTCAAGATCGTCAAAACTGAATAAAATACTTTATTTGCGAGATGTATTCTTCGGCGTATTTCGTCTCTTTCATTACTAATTCTCGTTATTTTGGCCTCAAAATACACATATTTGCTGAAATTTTCGGTACTGCATTCGCCAAGAGTGATATATTGTGTGTTCGAGGTATTTTTCTTTGACTGCGTCATGAGCTTTGTTTTATTTTCATTGATTTGTAGCCCGACTAGTTTTGCTTCGCTGCCAAGTTTCAGGAAGAGTTGTTACGGGGTAACATCATGTAGGTTGAATTGGCGTTGACTACGAAGGGATCTTAGCACGACTTTACGCAATCAGCCGTGAGTAAACGCAAGAAAGTACAAAGCGTCAAGTAACGTGCAGAAAGCGTGAAGTAACGTACACCAAAAATGTCTTAGATATTATTAATTTGTATCTTGTAAACTCAACATACACATAGGAAAGCGTAAAGTAGCGTACATGAAAATGTATTAGGTATTATGAATTCGTACTAGTTCAACTCAACAAATTCTTAGAGTGGCTGGCCAGAGCCATTGCTCTGCGGATCGTCGTGTTGGTGGAGTTCGGACGCACACACCAAGTACAAGTTAAATAGAGAGACATTTGCAACATTGTGACGGACCCTCACCTAGAAATGCAGAACTTCATAAAGAAACCCGTCCGAGTGTGATGGATTTGCAACGCTCATTGAACCCGAATCGTGATAGACTAAGCCCACAATATCATAATAATAATAATAAAAGCAGCAAAACCAACGACAACTAACGAACCTCAAAAGCCAACAACAGCTAGCAGGTAGGCAAGTGGTGGGGAATGTGGCCAGCTCAATGGGGTCACGGCCAAATGGCCAAACCAACATTCTTAACTACTTGACTCGCAGGAATCCCCAAACAGTAATCAGTTCCAGTGGGATGGTGGCAGCGCCTATCGTTGCCTCCCGTGGTCAGGTTAATGCAATCGGTACGGTGATAAATGGGAAAGCAGCTGTGGCAATGTCACCTGCTGCAGGGCAAGCAGCTGGGGCTGCAAGCGAGAATAGCTGGGACAAGAAAACTTTGCAACGAGGAGAGTCAGAAGGCCACTTCGGCTGGATGAGCTTTGGGAATATTTTCATCCCTTACATTGTTCGATAGAATGAGAAGTACTGCGCCGTCCGGTTTGGTGGAGATAAAGCTACTAAACAAATATTTGAGCTACTTGCATCACGATATCTCCAGTAGTTGTACCTGCGGGCGGAGCTACTACATCACGAAGACGAAAAGTCGGCTCTTGAATGAGATCAACCACAAACACTGTGATGCCAAGTTTGGGCGGGAAATGTTTACGTTAGAGGGCCTGGTGGTGCGATTGAGTGATGCAAGCAAGTTCTGCCAGTTCTTGGATATATGTTGCAGAAAGCTGGTAACAGGCAGTAAAAGCCCCTCGGACAAATGTGGATTCATAAGGATAAACAAGGAGTCGATTGTGCCATATACGGTACGAGGGAACGAGCAAGTTGTGCCGCTCTTCTACTTTGAGGGTGAGACTGAAAACCCGAGGCAAAAGGCGGAGCAGTTGTCAGGATGGGATCTAGCCTACCTGAAATTTTGTTGCAAGGTTCAAGGCATCCGTAATGAATTGTTCTCTAGTGAATCTGTAGCTATGATTAGTTTGACTGATATCAAAAGTTACTTTCCTACCAAAACGGAATTCGAGGACTTTTGGCCTAGGAAGGTAGTTGACTCAAACCTGTTGATAGCGTCGAAGAATATCAATAATTCGGTTCATTGGATGAGACAACCAACAGCGCCACCAGTGACTCCAAAATTTTGAATAACGTACCAAAAGGAGGCCAGCAGTAGCAACAACAGCAACAAATCAAAAAGAATGCTTATCAAGCAGAGTGCAAAATCAAAATAATATCTAAAGAATGCATCAGACAATAGCTGCCATTTCTATGACTGTTCCTCAGAGCTCTCTTACACCAGCAGCTGTTCAGGCTTGGTCTCTAGCATATGCACAAGGAACCATAAGAGCTGGTGAAACTATTGCACAAAATGATACTCAACAGCAAGTCAAAAGAACTTATAACAATGCAAACGTTCAAAACATACAAAACTTGCAAAATTTAATGACGGCACGTCCATAATACACAAATTACAACCCATGAGGGATGCAAATTTTAACAATATCCAATTGTTCAATCGCAACATCCTCCACTGCTAGTCCGTTCAGCAAATCGAAATCAACAGCACATGTCGAATGCCGCCGCTAATTTTGTTCTTCAGCGACCAAAGCAACAAACCCGAACTGTTAGTAACATTTCTCCCAACTCGTTTAGTAGTAATGAGATTCCATGAATACCCAAAAGCACCGATTCTCGTGGTGGGAAACTACAAGGCCGACCAGACATAGTGGGATTTTTAAGGTCCTCGATCTACCGGAATGATCCGTTGGCCAAAAACCCAATTAAAGGGGACGGAAGGATGTCCCGTTCTTCTTTCGAGCAGAAAAAATCATCTGGTGAAGAGTGTGAGTAGAGACAGAAATCTACCGGAGTGACGCGATCGAGGCAATTGGCAGTGGATATCTGTAATTAAATCAATCAGTGAAGGAAGCACACACCAATTATCTGGAGAGATCTAGAAATAAATCAACCAGTGACTTAGGCAAAAACCAATTTTTTGGGGAGCCCCACATCAGCGGCAGCGGAAACACCGTCGCAAGTGTTGGCCAACCGTTTTTCTTCTTTTTTCTCAATATTCTATTGTATATTTTCTTGTGAAACTCTAAACTTTAAACTTAAAGATTAACTGAAGTGAATTTTTTTTCAGTTGTTTCTTTTACTGTTTTTATTTCTGATTTGGCTACTCGTATTGTGAACTTTCTGCTCGTGAGTGAGAAGACTTCTTTTTTCCCCAAGGAGGGGAGTGGTCAGGTCGCGCTTAAAATTTCTTCCTGGCGTTTCATTTATTCTACTCTTTGCTCTCCGGGGAGCCTTAACCTTGCTTGGTGGCTCCAATCGGGCTCCAAAGGCGGACGAGTGGCGACTGTGCCGTATCCGACAGAGCTATTTGAGGCCAAAATAAGCCTGGCTGGAGCACCCCTTGGAAAAACGGTAATAGAGTTATTTGGCAGTTGTTATTGGCCGTGACAATATGTTGATGTCATCCACAAAGGCTACTACTTGGCTCGACTTGTATAGTAATGTACCTCGTGTATCGATAGGTACCTTCCTTATGATGTACTTCAGAGCCAAATTGAATCGCGATGGAGCCAGCCCATCTCCCTGCTGTAGTCCGACATCTGTGTCAAAGGCATCGTTGAGTTGATTATTGATGCGGACTTGTGAGGTCGCTGAGGTCATTGTTATTTTAGTAAGACGGGAAAATTCGGCTGGGATACCATAACAAAGCATTATTTGGTACAGTACGTTACAATCAATACTGTCGTATGCTTGCTTAAAGTCAACCAAAATTTGGTGTACGTCTATGTTGAACTACCAGCATTTTTCAAGTACCTGCTTGACTGTGAACAATTGGTCTTTTGTCGATCTACTTGCTCTAAAACCACCTTGATACTCCCCAATAATACTGTTGGCGTATGATCTGATTTTATTTTCTTAGATCTTTGAAAATATTTTGTACGCCGTACAGAGTAGTGATATGCCTCTATAATTTTCACACTGTAGCTTGTCACCGTTTTTTGTGAATAGGGAATATAATTGATATGCTCCACTCTTTCGTCATATGTTCCTATTTCCAAATGTGCTGGATGATTTTGTGTAGCTTTCTGAACACCACTGCCACGACATCTGATGAGCTCCACTGGAATCTCATCGATGCCCGGTGCTTTGTTATTCTTTTGGGCTTTGATGATGTAAAAAACTTCATCCAGAGTTGGTGGGGCCAATGGAAGCTTTCTGCAGATATCTATAGGCTCAGATGTTCTTGAGCTGTGCGGAGGGTTAAGGAGGTTCTTGAAATATGATGCCCATCTTTCCTTGATTTTGGTTTCAGCAGCGACGATATTACCGATGTCATCACGACAGAGTGTGGTTTTGGCCTGATCATAACGTTTCAGGCTTATTACTACTTTGTATCGTTCTTTTGTGTTGTTGCTCGCTAGACTTACGTCAATTCTTCTCAATTGGTCGTCATAGTGTTTTCTATTCTTAATCCTAATTATCTTATTCGCTACTCTTCTGAGATTCTCAAAGTGTTGCCTCTTTGTCCTGGTTTTCCTATCTACTCCTTCCTTGTACGCCTGATTTTTTTTTGTCTAACGCAATCTGACACTCATCATCGAACCGATCATTTCTCTTACGCCGGGCTTTATGTCCGATCGTCTGTTCTGCCACGGTCTCAATAGCCACTTTCAGTTCCATTCAGAGCTCGTTCCTTGCTTTTAACGATGCGGCTGATAAGATGGAACCCAGCTGTTGTCGAGGGTCTCCGTGAAATTTTTGGCCAAAGAGCCTTCCGATGTCAAATTTTTAAAGTGGGCTAGTCTTTGCCGGCATATTGGCGTACGGCATCGATAGGTTAATTTGTTAAAGTAATGATCTGAGTTACAATTGGCTCCTCGGTATGTACGGACATCAAGTATGCTCGAGGCCAAACGTTGTAGCATCAGAACATGATCGATCTAGTTTTGTGTGTTGCCATCCAGTGATACCCGTGTCATTTTATGAATGCGTTGATGTGGGAAGCAAGTCGAAAGTATGACTAGATTTCTGCTACATGCAAAGTCAATTTGTCATTTGTTGCATCGTGGAGGCTATATCCTCCAATCGTTCCCTGATGAGATAGCTTATTTCCAACTTTAGCGTTGAAATCGCCCAGACTTATTTTTGTGTCATTTGTAGGCAATGAGCCGCTTAGTCTTTCTAGGTGATTGTAAAACTTTTTCTTCGTTTCTTCGTCCTTTGCTTCGAACGGGGCATGCATATTTATCTGCCAGATTTTGGAGAATTTCGCTTTTAAACGAATCGTGCACAATTAATTGTTCATTAACTGCCTGAAAATCCATAATGTGATAACTCCCTATCCACAATAAAGGGCAGTCTAAATTCTCGTTTTCTAGTAGGCTTCAGACTTTTGAATATTGTATGCGATCTCATGTCTTGAATGTTATTTGCAGTCCAGTCCGTTTCCTGGATTGCCAGTATTTTTAATTTAAAAGTTAATAATGCATTATCACTCGTCACATGAAGTAGTGACCAATTTCATTCAAGATATGTTTTAACCGAAAAATCCAATAGGAACTTAGGAGGAGGATCTTCATGAGAAGAACAAGGAATAAATACTTCAGAGGCAAAAACTTGGTCAACTTTGATAGTTGTTAAGTCTTGGTAGTGAACCAAGATTTAGTGCTGCAAAATTTGAGTACTTTATCAAGTTGATCCTGGTGTTGGACCAGGGTTACATCATTTTGCAGAGAGGACTGGCATTGTACCGAACGATGAATTCTATGCCACATTCGTGGACTTCATCTCTCGATAGAGTTTGATCAGCTCGATGGCCCTTGAGCGTATCTCGAGCATCGAGATGTAGTACGAATTCTTTATGTAAGGATGTTCTGGGTCCAAATTCTCTGCCAGCCATTCGTTGTTATCGACAAACGTTTTCCATGAAGCTTCGAGGTCAGAAGAAGCTTTATCCAAATAGGCAGGTTGCAGCTTCCGCTCGTATGAATCTTTACAAAGGCATAGAAGTGTAGCTTGTATTGTCTGGCCCAGCTGTTCCTGCTGGGCCACCTTCTGCAGCCACTTCGGCCATCGTTGAATAAAAGAAATCTCGAATTATCAGATCCTGGATCCGATTATGTGGTCTTGATCTCCTTGTAGAATCCGATCACGTCGGGGTCACCAAATGTTCACTCGTGGGCCTTTCCACGGGCTTCGAGATGTTCTGGTACAATACAAGGCCTCTCTGCAGAATAATGTAATCCTGGTCCAATACCAGGATCAATTTGATAAAGCACTAAAATCTTGGTTCACTACCAAGACTTAACGCTTCACTCCGTGTTCCGATTATCTATTGTTGGTCAATTTGGTTCAATACCAGAATCTAGATTATAACACAAAATATTCAAAGATTTTCTTAAGTTCTGGTCCAGAACTTGGAATGCTCAGTTATTTAATAAAAAAAGCTCCGCTTCAAAACTAGTTAACAGAATTATTTATTTACATTAATTTCATGCTTATTTATAATTATTTTCTTGTCTATGATGCATGAGAACTAAATTCTTCTTCTAAATTAAATTTAATTCACATTAAATAGCGAATTCCATTCCCATACATTAGATCATATTCACCTGAAACCGTCTGACGAAAATTGCTGACATTGCGTCTAGACAATTTCAGGTTAGATGTACGTGGGATTTTTGTATGAAAATTCTTTTACCATACAGAGGTGTCAGTTTTGATGAACGAAACTGAACAATAGTAATGGCGTAATCTATTGATTTCAAATTTTACTCCATAAAATCATAACAGTATTTTGAGCTTCAATTTTGATTATTTAAGCAGTGCCACACATTCTTGCGTTTTTTTTCGAACTTATCAAATGTTTCAAGTTTTTTAAGCACCTTTTCTAAGACAAATAAAATTGCTTTCAGAAGGACGAGAAACTAAAAAACGAACTACCTTAGCAAGACTTTTAAAAGGATTAAAGACTGTTAATAGGAGAGATAGAAATAATCAAGTAGCTGCTACACAACTTAGGGTAAGTAAAGTCTATTTTATGTACTTATGTGTAAATTTACTTCCTGAGGTTTTATAATTTTATCCCTAATTATAATCAAAGAAAAGTGTTATGCTCTTTAAGCTCCCAATTATATGAGAAACCCAGAAAAAAAGACACATATATTCTACGACAAACTTCTTTAACCAGAAATTATTTAAAAATAACAGCACGTCCTTTTCAAAGTGTCTGCTAGCCAGATTTATTGAAATGAACCAATCCAAACTTTTACAAAATCCTTCAGCACTATATTTTACCCAAAGCCGTCGTCATCCTGAAATCGTAAATGAAAAACTCGACCGAATGGAATTTATTCAAGAAATGATTTGTATCATGCATGTCACGGAATGCGGCCAACTATACCTTTAATCCGTTCATTCCTCCATGCTACGCTACGAATTTCCATTTCAGTTTCGGAGTGACTCCTCGTACAAGGATGCTACTGACATACGTTGAAGGCTCTCCTTTTCACCATGTTCACTATCCTTCAGAGCTAGTTGTTGAATATGTAAATTTTGAAGGAATAACTACAACAGCGCGCACATACTTCTCACGGGTAACATGGAAGAAGCAAGCATGGTAGACTTTTATTGGAAAGCCAGTGAAAATGTTTCATGCTACACTTTTGGATATGCTTGGCTACCATTACCGGCCAGGATATGAGAAAGCGTAGCGTGTGAGTTTGTGTGTTTTTGTGAAGAACGGTAACGGAAAGGACATTTCAACACACTCCATAGTGTACCGCCTCGGCTAGAGAGTCTTTGATGAACCTTGTGTATATGTGGGTCTGGTCTTGCTAATTTGTAAGGCTGTTGACGGAGCGTACTTTAACATGAGAATGTTATATGTCGGGTAGGCATGTTAGTTTGTTGTATGGCTTTTTTCTGTCACATGAAAGTGTAATCATGTAGTTTTGAAAGTTCCGTTGCTAATGAGCAGCTGTTTGCGAAAGTTATATAGTTTGTTTCTCATTTGTATTGTCACGGTTGATAATTATGCTAGGAGCAAGGAGGGATGTATTATGTAATTTAGAACAAACATATTGTGCTGAAAATGGAGAAGATATTTTGAAAACGTAAATTTAGAGCACTTTGTATGCATTTTGTAAAATATAAGATCACTCAAAATTTTATTTTTGATAATTCACAAAAAAAAGCTACCAAACTAATCACATGATTAGAATTTCAATCAACTATCATTTTCGTCTCTTACAAATAAAAACACGAATGACATATTTTTTTCATAAACTCCCCACGAACGTATGCCTTGCATATATTACATTTTGATGTTGTGGAACTTCTTTTAGAATAATTAAAAAATCAACAATGCTTTCTTTTTATGGAAGATTCATTTGAAGTTTTCTGTACAGGGTTTTCTGGAGTTGACTATTTTAATTTCAAAGTTTATTATAATAAATCTTTCAAGCTTGATTGGAGTGTTGGGACACACAATCTATGCAACAGGCAAGGCCGGTTTAGACCCTTTACTAGTGCTAACATGAAACGTTCTTCTGAAATAGGTGGATTTATTGCTCCTAATGTGTTATGTGAATAAATGACATATGAACAAACGTCTATTTGAGGATGACCAAATGATAAGTCAAAATTTTGTTGAAAGAATTGCAGAAAAAACTTGTATTTTACATTACACTTCGGATTATCCCCTAAAAAATAGTGATGTATGATTTTAACGTTAAGCCTGGCTTGAAGATTTATTTTTGTCTTTTTTTCTGCATTCTGTCTTTCCTAAGTAGGAATACTTCCAATAAAATTATGGATTAGCTAGCAAACTGCCCCAGAAATAGGTCGAGCAGTACGTGAGCCATGACTTCTTTCTCTTAAATCATGATTCAATTTCCCTTGACTCGCCAATCGACAAAGTCGTTCGACTCTTTTTTGGTTACACCATAGAAGGATAGAAAAGCGGTGCGGCAAACTACTTATCTTTTATGATACTCAATGTGATAAGTAAAGGTGTTTTTCTTGAAGTTGTGTTTTTTATCTTACTCTTTTCCCGTATATCTTCTTCATTCATTCGTTTTTTGCTGTTCTTCAATTTTGTTGAGTCAATAAGTCCCTAGAGAAAAATATCCTGTTCATCTTTTGTCTCGAATTGGTTCATTTTCGAGATCATCTCGTCCATTTCTGACGGACCAATACGTGTTCGGTTCGGTGGTGTGTTAAGGGTTTAAGAATGCAATGTTTTAAACAAGTTAAAAGTAATTTGCATTCTAAAAAACAATAATAAAACTTACGTGTACATGTTTCCCGTTTTCGTACTATCCATTCGTTTGTTTACGTGATTTAAATGAGCATCTCTCCTTACTTTTGCTTTTTTATTGCATTGTTCTTATATTTATCTGGATTTTTCACTCCTTTTTTCTCTTTGGTACTGGAGAAGAATTTCCACTTTCGTTATCAGACATTTCACCACAATAATAAATAACAATTTAATATTGAAAGAAAACCACGACTTTTTGACTGCAAACAACAGTTGATAGGAAGTGAAAGTGGGCATGCGCATCAGCGGTTCATTTTCAAAAGGGGCCACCTCTGGGAGATGACCTCTTTTGGAATTGACTGATGAATCTCCTGGTATTTTGAGGGTACTAAGCTAGTGGGACATGGCCCGTTTTCATTTGGAATATATGAGTAATGGTGCCCAGAGACAAAATTTGGTAAAAAGTGATTTCATGAAAAAAGTGGAGATGCCCCCTTTTGGAAATGACTGGTTCAACTAAAGCAACCGCAAATATATTGAATGCGTGTGAGCGACGGGGCTTGAGACGAATAATTGGAGTGAAGCAAATTCGATACAACCATGAACTGTATGAAATTTTTGACGAGCCGGAGGACTCAACGACTGTAAGACTGCAAGCTGCAATGGGCTGGACACATGAATCGTATGGACGAACAATAGATACCCAAAAAGGTGTTCGTTGCAAGAATTGAAGGCAAGAAACCTGTGTTGAAACCGAGGAAACGCTGATCTGGCTCAGTTGACGAAGACAATTCATCGCTGGTCGGATTTTAAAATTGGAGGACGCGGTCAATGGGCCGAGGCAGTTTGGAAGCACCGTTTGCAGGAAGCGAAGGCCTCAGAGAGACTGTAGTGCTACAAAGAAAAGGAAAAAGGTGCCCCTCCAGGTGCAAACCCCTTACCAAGATATGAAATCGCGTCAATCAAGTACTTTGTAGAGTTACCACTTATTATTATTATCTTAATTCCACTTTTATCTGGTTTTGGAGGGATGTAAGGGAAAGTTCGGCATATTGGACCGGCATCTAAATTGGACCGCTCACATATCTCGAAATATACTTTATCAATATCAATATTAGCAACATCACACATTATGCCTCTTACTTCATTGCACATCTACCATATGTTTTTCGTCGTGACATCAAGCGTTTGTGTTTTGTTCGAAAAAATATTTTTTTGTTTATTTGTCGTGTAAATTCCTTCATTTTGTACTAAGGGTGTAGTTAAGTGCAAAGTAAGCAACCAAAGCTTACAATTTGTAGTTTAGAAACATAAATTAATCAAGAATCAACCTACGTGGAGCAATTGCCGGCATTTATAGTCTATATATTTTATAAGATTTACTTGATAACGTTTCCACATAGTTGGTTAAAATGGATCGCAAGCAGTTGGATAAAATGCTTCGGTCTAATTTACCGCACTCATTTTTTTTAAGGTTTTGTAAAATAATTTTACGAAAGCCTGCTAAAATCGCGTCTTGTCTGTCCGTCTGTCCGTCCGTCCGTATGTCACAGAACTTTTTGACGCAAACTACTTTAGCTAGAAACATCAAACTTTGTATGCAGGTGTAAAGTGTTGCTCTCTTATAAGTTCAACTACAAAAAAATTGTATAAGGTATTTAAGGGGAGTGGCCCCCGAAAAAAAATTTCATCTAAGGTAGCCGATATGGGTATCAAATGAAAGCTCTTGAGAAAAACTTTTCAAAACAGGTCTTAATTTGACACTTTTTGCTTCAAAGGGCGCCCAGGGAGAGGAAATACACGAAAAATCTGTGTCCCTCCCTCTCTCGCGATTGGACATCTGTGATCCGCGAAATCTCAAAAAAATTATGGAGTAAGGTGTTCATAGGTACAATAACAACAAATACCTTAAAAGTCAAAATTCGCTCGACTTTATTAATAATAGTATGATATTCGAATTTCAAATTTTCCCCAATAAAATCGTATGGGTACCCTTACATTGAACGAAGTTCGATTTTTAAGTAGTCCTACTAAAGGACCTTTCACTATGTAAGTTTGATGAAAATTGAATGATATACACGGAAGTTATAGCCATTTGAAATTTCTCCAATTACAGCAGCAATAGCACATGATTTTGATATTTTATGGACTTTCTATTGAATCAGTCACTGCAGTTTTGATTTGATCTCCTTGAAGTTTTCAAATAAGGTCAATAACAGTAATATTATTAGGAATTCATGATTTGAGTGAATTGTGGTAGTTTGCAACAAAATGGCGACCGTTGAAAATAGAAAAACAATGGATTTTCTTTTAAATGTGCACATCTCTTTGACATATTTCTTGACTTTATTCGTTGCTGTTGACTGCATTTCTGAGAAATTGAGTTCGAAACCCTGCTGGCATGAGCGTAAGTATGTCTGCCCAACTTGTTTGAAGATTCATTTGAAGTTTTCTGTACGGAGTTTTCTGGAGTTGATTTCTGTAATTTCAAAGTTTATTATAATAAATCTTTCAGGCTTCATTGGAGTGTTGGAGTACTCAATTTATGCAATTGCCCAGACCGGTTCAGGTACCTTTCTAGCACGAACATGATACGTTCTTTTGAAATAGGTGGATTATTTGCTCTTAATGTGTTATATGAATAACTGACATGTGAATTAATGTAGATTATATTCAAAATATTCTAAAAGTAGCATATCGGCCTCTTTGTTTCCTGCCCAGCATTCGGGCTATGGCACATGTAGTCAAAGGTCATTGAAAGGTAATTGCGGTCCTCAACTAATCATCCTGAATCCGCAGAGAAAATTAGTAGTTTAGTTTTATTACTTTTTGCTTTATATGAAAGCACTGAAAAATCCTCATGGTACAAAAAACGAAGATTTCGCATGCTTGTTTTGAAAATCGATGTCCTTGAATTCATCAGAAAAATCCTTGTATTTTTATGGTTCCTAGTAGGGTGAGTTGTTCTTCTTTCAAGGTAAGTCAGAAGGAAACACTCGTAAACCAATTACCCACGATTATGTTTCTATTTGATTTTGAAATAGTTTGATAAAGTTCTTTCACAAAATATGTTTCGGCAAGTGTTCTTCCAGGTGCGATCCCTTTACCAAGATACATTGCAAGTTCGCATCAATCAAGTACTTTGTAGAGTTATCACACATCATCATGATCTTAATTCCATATTTTTACATTCTAAAAAGCATTTTCCTTCTAAAGGGCATTTTCCGCGGATTCCTACTAATTACTCATTGATTGTGACGTATGCTTCTGGCTTGTAATTTTTGCGACAATTTTTCAAGAGCATTTGCGACGATTCGCTTAAATGTGCCAGCATTGCAAATTTTTTTTCCTTTCTTGAATTTTTTCAGCAAACCAGAGATAGTTTATTAGGAAATAAAACCTATCTTTTGATAGAGTTGATAGGTAACGATTGCCCGAGTACTCTGTGTCAAACAGCATTTCGGTCATTATATGGTTGCTCTTATGAGCTGCAAGCTTGAAGCTCTTCCATTTGGGTACTCGTATTTGTCACAATTGAATTTTGAGTTTTGTATTTAGTTCTTTGTATCTCTATCATATTGTTAGTGTATTGCAATATCATTGTCAGCATACGCGCAGTGATGAAAGGATTAAAGCATTCAAGAGGAGTAGTGCGATTTCTAACATTTTCAATAGGTCTGGGTTGAACATGAACAATATTTTGCCTTTGTATCCTGGCTCCATTTGCAACCAATGTAGATGTTTTCCATTCAAAACCATTTTTGCCTTTATGAATTCCCAGGGAAGGTTATTGTACTTGAAGGTGAATCAGACGAGGTGAGTGAATCAGTTGAAATTTCAAGAGGTAAGATTGGCATATGTGCAACTAGGCGAGGATCGTTGCTATTCTCTTGCTGTCTTCTTAATTGCTTACACTAACTTAAACCTACCTCAAATTTTCGAATATGTTGCTCTATATCCTCAGAAATCTCTTCCAATTCTTGATTTTTGTAATCTGTGTCTGCATTGCTTCCATCTGAGTCAAAATTCTTGTGCTTCAAATTATCCTCCACATCACTTATTTCCAAATTATCATCTCCAAGCAATAATACTATTTCTTCACGACTCAGCCCTCTAAACATCTTACTAAAACAAAAAATAAGTAGCAAACAGTCTTGGAACAAGTTTATTTTTCTCAAAAAAATATCTTCTATAGCGAATGATGAGTAGGATCAACTCACACTACACACTAATCTTTGAAGATTACATGAACCCAGGGTAAAGTAGAGACACAAGCTACATGAGATTCAAACAGGTATTAAACAGTGGAAGCATAGGTGAGCCGTAAGACAGCTACTGCTTTATGCGGGCTGCGCATGCTCACTTATGTTTTTCTCGTGAGTCGATTCAACTCACATTTGATTCAATTAAATAAAATAAGGAGGAACTTTAAATGAATTCAAAAAATTTCAATTATTCATTTACTCTAATTTCAATTATATTGCATTGTTACTAATAACTGCTTGTTTTTACTTACCGCCCCTGTAGGATTATTGGTAGTAAGGAGGTATACCAAAAACGCTTGGCACAGGTACAGAGAAGAGGAGCACTGAGAATTGCACCTTTGTATCCGACAGTCTCTGATTCGGCGGTGAGAGTTATTGCAGACGTGATACCTGTTGCACTCATCGCTAGAGAGCGCCGCGCTTTTTACCTGCGTCGAAACGAGGATGCGAGGAAGATGGTTGTCCGTGAAGAAAGACAGCGCTCACTCAACGATTTGTAGCAGTCTTGGGTAAATTGAACGAAGGGAAGATGGACTGCTTGCCTCGTCCCGGATCTAAGACCGTGGCTAAATCGAAGGCGTGTTGAGACTGACTTCTATCCGACCCACGTTTTGAGCGGGCATGGGTGTTTTCAGTCTTACCTGCACGAGATTGGTAAGTCCCCCGATTGTTGGTTTTGCCCAGAAGAGGAAGACAATGCCTGCCACAAATTTTTTGCATGCATAAAATGGAGCAGGCTTCAAAGGGATCTCGACAGGGGGACAGGGCAGCTCACCCCAGATAATATAGTTGCGACGATGCTCGATTCGGTTCACAAATGGAACCAGGGGGCACATTATGTTCGGGCAGTCCTAAAAGATAAAGGAGACTCACAGCAACCCGGGGTGTTGGGGCTGGGGGATCGCTTGTCTGGAACTTCCTCTTCCCTCCCGCTAGAAGAAGAATCCCCCAGCTTGAAGGCGCCTCACGGCGTAACAAAACGAGACTTGGCCCGAAGTAATGTATCAAACGGCTCCAGGCTAGGTTCTCAGGTTGACAGGGGAGGTGTTTAGTGGATGGTCCAGTCGCCTTCTTGCGAGCATGGGAGTCCCACACTCTGTGCATAAATGGGTATTCACCTCCTTACCACAAAAAAAAAATTAACACCCCTAACTTCAGTAGGAATAAATCGAACGCTGATTGTTCCATCTCCCACTTTCTTGTGAACCAAATGATACTTTATATCAATGGGCTTTGATCGCGACCGGAACACATCCAAAAATAACTAAAAAAGACCTTAAGTGCCACAAAATATCACTTCCTGATTTGCGGATACGAGTTCCATATACTCTAGTTCAGTGGTTGATAAAATGACAGTTGGTTGTCTATGACTATTCCACGTAATAGGTCCATTGCACATTTTGAACAAATATCAAGCGCAATAACGAGGTATGTCCACTTCAGTAGCCCAGTCCGCGCCCCAGTACCCAATCAAATTATTGTTAGGACTTTTGTTGTAAGTCAACTTATAGTTCAGAGCTCCTTTAATGTACCTGAAAATTCTTTTCACTGTTTCCCAATGACAAATACTATAATTGGCATTGAATCTATTTTTGTCGTTGACACCGAACGTAATGTTGGGTCCTTGCACTACATTAAATAAAAACCCACCTGCTTCTTGACACAAACATAGTCCGCATGGTGTAGTGATTAGAGCACTCACCCCGTAAGCCGTAGGTCCCTGGTTTGACTATCATTTGCGGCAATGCGATTTAATTCACATGATTCTTCGGACGGACTATAAGCCTGTTCAGTTATGATACTTGCTGATTTAAAATCAGAACGTATCGCAGCCGGCTGGACGGACACACGGCCAAAGTGTAATACTGACCACATCAGCTTGTGGAGTGCTGATGCATTCGATCATGATAATAAAATACTCTAACTTTTTCTAAGCAAAAGCCCGAAAGAGGCTGTAGTGCTACAAGAATTTTTGACACGAAATGTTCCCAATGTCACCATATCGGATTGGTCGCACCTGAGCAGACAGATTCTAATTGATATCAGTAGGAGACAAAATCCTGCATGTCAAAGCGTTCTAAAATGTTCTTTGTATAAGTTGATCGGTCCAATTCAATTCTGTTTTCATCTTGCGCTGTATGAATTCCAGAATATTCTTTGGCTTTACCCATTATATTATATCTTGAAAACTAGATTCAAGGATTGTTTTAATTTGTTTAGAACAGGCTCTTCCTTCCAAAATATAAGACTGTCATCGACATAAATTGCCTGTCTTAAATGGTTATCATTGGCAACCTATATACAAGGATCCATTTTAGAATTGTTAGTTCCTAACAATTTTAAAACAGGCTCTTACTTAGGATGCTAGTTTCTGCCTGCTTGTTTCAGTCCGTATATAGCTCTGCTTAACTCGCAAACTCGTTGGGTCCCATAACAAATGCAAAAGACAGTAACAGTGTCCCTTTGGTTGACTTTCAAATTATATTTCACGGCCAAAGTCATTAAGAATCGAACTGCTGCTGTGTACTTTACTATAGCTGGATAAATCTCTTCATAATCTATGTCGTATTCGTGGGAACAACGAGTGGCAACTAATCGTGCTTTATATATGGTTTTCCATTAAGGACAGAACAATAAATAAACCAATTTCAATAAATTGCTTACGAGGCGTGCTGTGTGACTAGTGGCACCGTCCTGTTGAAATTACATATTATTGATGTCAAGTTCATCCAACTCTGGCCACAAATAATCTTCCAACAAAACATGATAGCGCTCTCCATTGACGGTAACATGACGGTCGTTTCTATCAACGAAAAAATACGGCCCAATCACACCTCCGGCATGAAAACCGCACCAAACAGTAATTTTTTGGGGATGCAAAGGTGTCGAAGAACGCATATTTTGCGTATTAACAAAGCCATTGAGCCAGAAATGAGCTTCATTGCTGAAGATGACTTTTCGATGATAGTAGTAAATAAATTTTAATGATTTCCAAACGTTGTTGGTTCGTGAATTTTACCATGATGAAAATGATGACTTTAGCTAATGTTTTGACATTGACAGTTCATTAACAAAGTTTAAAGGTGCGTTGATATTGTACCTAATGCGAAACCCTATAATATAATATGCGATTTTAAATATTAGACTTTAGGCTATCTTCAGTCAAAAACTATGTCATTAGTAAACAACAAGTTGGTTAAAAATAAACTTGAAAATGGACAATCAAAGTGAGCATTATCGGCATAATTTAGTGTTTTACTTCCGAAAGGGCGAAAGTGCTGTGCAAGCTGTAAGGGAATTTTGTGGATTTTATGATGGATGAGGACTGCCTTACTGAACGTTATAATAGCTGTCTGCCATCATTCTTCAAATGAGAAGCTCCACCAGTACCACATCTAGTCGTGACAACTAACTTTATATATTTAGGGAGGAACAGTAGTACTTATAGTGGAACAGAGAGATTCTATTGTCACCTTTTAATTTCCAATTTAATATAAGGGAGGAGATACATCCCTCCCCCCTTGATTATTTGTCACTTTTAGTGACAAAATATTTTATCGATAATTCAAAAGACATCAACAATGGGCAAAGGAAGATACCTCAAGGTAAAATAGAAGACTAAATAACTATCTAAAATCCCACAATTTGATATATGGGTAAAGTAAATAGATGAATCCCTCCCGTTTACCTAGTAATAATTTAATTAATGATTCATCATGGTTTTATGTAATTATGTGTGTGTTATATGTATTGAAATTTGCAACTATAAGATTAAATATAAGATGATTTAATTTGATAATAATATATTTATGCATTATAAAAAAAAATAATTTTATATATATTACAATAAATTTATTTATTTTGCATTAAAAAAAATGTTCAATCAATATTTCATTAAAAACAATTATGCAATTAATTTTTGTTTTACCATATTATAAATTTCTAGTCAAACAAAAACAACAAAAAGTGACTTTCTTTCTTGAATTAGAGTTTTTCGTCTTCTCTTCTTCTGTATAACTTTTTTCACTATTGATTCTATTCAGATTAAAATATCAATCGCTTTTTTCCATACACATTATTCTTTAAAGGCACAAGTTTCTGTTGTGAATTGCACTTTGTCCAAATTAAACAACATATCTAATCATTTAGAATTCTGCGTAGTTTTACGCAGAGAATTCTGGTCTAGTGTTCCACACCCATCAAGTGCCACATCCTTCCTTCTGTTATTCTGATCTCCTTTAATTGCGCTACACACCATTCCATTAGTGCTGTTTGGTAGTGGAGCTATCTGGGGATGCCTTTTAGGCTGAGACCCACGTTCTTCTTCGGACTTCTGGTCCCCTTTGGTCTTTCCCAGCTTCTTCAGTAATGCCTTATGCGGCCTAGGAGCTCTTCTAGTTCAAGGAGCCCATTCTTTACACCTTTTCTAATTTTTGGCGAGTTCCATGCTGATTTTATTCTCTTTAAGACACCCCCCACTTTTCGGATTAGTCTTTCTTTGTGATGTCGCTAGTTGGCATAGTAATTCTTGGGAGAGATTATCGGCCTCCATTTCCGAGTACAGGACTTCAGCCAAATTTTCAGCATTTCTCGGGTTGTAGTTTAAGATTGTTCAATCTGAGATGGCTGAATATGTTATGAAGTTTCACTATGTGGTCAGGCAGGTTTTTCCGTAGACGACTATTTCGTCCAGGTAAACGAAAGAATCGAACCCCTGAGGGCCAGTTAGGAAATAGCTCATCATTCGTTGGAACGTTGCCGGTGCTCGTTTCAGTGCGAATGGCATACGCTTAAACTCGATAATGTCCGTAATTTGTGCTAAAGGCTGCTCTGGGTCAACTTAATGGTAACCGCTGGCTAGATCCAGGGTGCTGAAGTATCGGGAGTGACCAAGCAGGTCCCGGATTTCTTCGATACATGGAAGAAGAAAAGTGTCTCCCATAGTTTTTTCATTTAATTTGTGAAAGTTGTCGACAACTTTCCACCTTTTAGAGCTATCGGTTCCTGCTTTTTCGATACGACCAGTAAGGGGGAGTTCCATGGACTTTTGCTGGGCTAGACAATGTCGTTGTCCAGTGTTTCCTTGAGTTATGAGTTGATTATCTCCTTCTGCAGCTGGGTTAGTCTGTACCTCTTTTTATTAATGGGTGTCTGATCTGTGATTTCTGGGATTTCGTGGCTGAGTGCTTTTAAGTAGCTCAGCTTATCACTGGGTAAGAAGAAAATGTCATTAAATTCTCGACATAGTTGGGTGATCACGGCTTTTTCTTCGTATAGAACTAGTTCCTGTTGGAGTAATGTTGTCCGCATCATTTTGTTGGGGTGTAATTGTTCACTTTGAGTTGTACTGAAGTAACCCACTTATTTTATCGGATTATCGGGTTGTGCCTTTGGTTTTTCGAGTCGAAGTGTTGGTTTCCCTGGGGTGACTGGTGTTTTTCTAGCGTTAAGAATCCCTATAAAAGGGGAGGTAGGGCTTACTATGGACTTTGCGATGTAGACACCATCAGCTATGTCCATGCCGGAGCTCAGTGTGCCTTGCTTTAATACTATCGGCATTTTTCTTAAGTTTTGGCTTCGAAATTTGAGCGTAATAATCGCTTTCGCGATCTTCATTAGCATACTCAATATCAACCCTCATTCCTTGGGCATGTCCGGAGGACCATGCACTTGTGTTTGTCGGCGCCTCAGGCGAGCTATGATGTTGTAGAGTATTCATTACCTTTACTAGGGTCATACCCGTAGAAGTCTGAGCAGGACAGATGAATCCAACATCGGCTCATGCTGATTGGAATTCCACACTTAGGGCTGACCTTAGTGGTCGTGTGCTAGTGCCTTTCGAAGTCTCAGTCACGTTCCGTGGCTGCCGAACATCTACTGATGAGGTTTCCAGTGGAATTGCAAATTCTTCTGGCCTAGTTGAGGAAAAGTTAGCTTTCTCCTGGGACCCTCAACGTTACAGTTATGGGATAGGAAATCGTTACCCAAAAGCCCCCCTTCACCAAAGGTACTTAGCAGTGTCAGTTTCTTCTGTTCACTGATTTGGCAGTCGTTCTTTAATGCCTCTTTTTTGATGAGGCTTAGTTGCGCACCCGTGTCAATAATGAATTGAGTCTGTATATTTTTGCTTGTATCTAGGGGTAAAGAGGCTATTATTAAGTTGGATTTAGTGGTTTGTTCCTTAGTAAGTTTTGGTATATGTTGAGGTGTATCTTTAACTGGCATTCTCTTGCTAGTTTCCTCTTTAACACCTATTTTTATCGAGCCGGAGATTTTTGGCTCGACTGTCCCCCGTTTTCCTGAGCTCTTGATTCCCATCTTTTTTCCTGGAAGCAATCGTCTACCGTGTGCGTTCTTCTCCCGCAGAACTCGCACATAACTTGGATGGGGGCTATCAGATGTATTGTCTGGGGGTTTTTTCTTGCAGTCCCTCTGGTCGTGTCCATACTCTTTGCAGGAATCAGAGTAGGTGTGTCCCCTTTTGTTGCAGAAACTGCACGTTGCTCTTTTAGCTAGGTTAGCGGTTGAAACACTAACACTCGAATTCTTGATGTTCTTTATATTTTCCACCACCGTGCGAACATTTGGGGCCTCTTGCAGAATTTTCCGCTCCTTTTTTTTAGGACACTCTGTCGTTCGCATCATTTTTTACTGCACCTGAAAGCCGTAGGAATTTTCTGTTTCAACAAGGCTGTCTGTTGTTCTCCGTTCTTGGTCCGTCTTTATTGTCAGTGTATTCGTCGTCATTGGTACCGTTCTCAATGTGTTGTTAACACCGTTGCTGTAGCTGTTGGTTCCATCGTCGTTGTTGATATTTTTAACTTCCTTTTTTGGTTTTTTCAGCTGTGATTACTTCCGGTTGATTGGGTCTCCTCCGGGGGCTGCTATCTCCCTATATATGTGCAGTCGGCTTTTTGGTCACATGGTTACCTTTGTAGAGCAGGGAGGCCATGCGAGGGTTTGCACAAGCCCTTACGAGGCAAAATGCTCAGAGCCAGACCAGCGCTAACTGGGAGTCCGTTTCAATGGAACGTACAGCATTAAGCCAATGGTGCGAACTTTGAACGCACTCCGGGGTCAGCCAAGGTTCTACCGGGATAGATCGATTGGAGCTGTTCACGCACTTATTTCACCTCAGCGCTACCATGCAAAGCAATTAGGTCCAAACCATCTTGTCTGCCAACTCAAAGCATAGGCATTATTTTGTGGATGTGGTTATGTATTTAGATTTGGTTATTTTGAATTTTTTCAAATTTTTGGATTTTGTGCAGTGGGCTTTCTCTAAGTTCTTATGCATAACTTGCTATCTTCAAGCTGTATCGACAATGAGGAACACGGGGAAAATTTTTGTATTTTTTGAGGTAATTGCTTCACAAAATGAGATTATTTTAAATTGAATAATTTTTTCAAACATTGAATAGATTTTACATAAAAGAGAGCAATCTGCATGAACATACATAAAATATATTATGATTCTCCTTAAGCATCACAACTATATCCCAACCGTCTCACTTCAGGTAACATTGTATATAATCTTGGCTAAAATTGTTTTCAATGGTTAAATGAAAAATCGGGTGTAAGTGGAGAGCTGAGATGAAACACAGTTCAATGGAAGCTCTGCATTCATGCACAAACTTACCTTGAGCAAATTGGACTCAAATCGATTCAATTTCAATATACCAGTATTTGGAAAAGGTGTTCCACTCTGTAACGTTAACTATTTTCCCAACTCTTCTTCTTGAACTGCATGTTGAAAAACTGGAGACATAGAAACACATTTAGAGAAAATTGCACTTAAAACGACCAGGCCGCACAGAATAGATACTCGTATTCCTTCCTTGTAGCTACTACCCACTTGGAGCTGCTACTTCTGCTCGTAGATTGCACACCATTTGAATCCTCTTATTGAGGTTAAAATTGACGACATTTAACTTTTCAATTCACCTATGTGTACGGTGCAGGTACGAGTGCGGGGAACCACCGTCTATGGAAATTCGCACAGTGTCTTTGCATGGAAATTGGAGCTGTGAGTCTCTTGCTCCATTTATTTTCGTGTTGCCACATGCTTGTTGGCTTCATCCGAGTGCGATCTCAGCGGTAAAACACCGATGGCAAATGGAGATAAGGACATTGTCGTGCACATTGCTCAGAGTGGTGATAAAGTTGCAAAGGAGGTCATCATCTTATGCATGTGGCTGTGATCTGTGGGTGGCGTGAGGGTTCTTTGAAATTCACCAAATGACTTTCCAATTTAATGAAGTGACTGGGAATTGCAGTTGCAGTTGCAATTGCTGCGGACCCTGATGACTCGTAGATGCAAATTAAATTTGTATGAAAATTGCTCGGATGATAGTTTGTATGTGGGATCTTAATTAAAAGCGGAAATTAGAATGAATTGCATTTGTCTGGGTTTGCAACAGATTAAGGAGATATATCTAGTAAATTAATACAATTATATTCAAACCTTGAAGAGTTATATCTTGAATAATTTATTGCATGAGATAAAATTTTACAAAGTACTCAATGTTCAACACATATTCCGTTTATACATCATTGCTGCCGGCAGTTTCCCAACTATTATCTACGACAGCCCTAAATTCCATCCATTCACGAGGAACAACAATGAAATAGCGCAAGAATTAAAGTTATCTCAAGTGTATTTAACTCTCATAAACTCGGCAAAAGCCATTTATTTTGCCCGGCGTTTAAGCTTTTCTATTTCATTTCGTGCCATCCATTCCGGCCCTTTTTCGCTCTCCTATTATCCTGACAGGACTTCTCGTGACAGGACTTCTCGTCTATTTATATTTCGTGTAGGATCCTTGTCGTACTCATGCTATCACGAAATATTTACGCTTCTTTTTATGTTGAAACTTTAACAATTTGCCAAAGAATTTTAACTAAAAGGCGAAAACTTTTCCTCTGTGTGTGGTCTAAGGGCAACCTTTTTCCCTCTCGGTCCAATTGCTACAAATTCAACATAAACTTCCTGTCAAAGTCCGCCGCTCCCCGCTCACCCAGCCGCTCTATCTTCATCCGGATCCTGACTTTTTCCTATGCTAGCTTTTACAATTTCTATATTATATTGTGTCTATGTCCATTTTCATTTTTGCTCATATTTTCCATTTTCCAGACAACAAATGAACGACTGAGGCACTTTCAGATGAACGGTGGCCCACAACAAAGTTTTGAAGAGACAATCCAAAGGGTAAGCGTACAAATTTTTCGTTTTTTTGAGAGCTTGTACTTTAACAATGTACAGCATAATGTTATGTATGAATATGTGGATGAGTGGACGAGTGTGGATATGTGAATTTGACTAGCATAAGAGTAGACTGATTGTGAGACTGAGTAATATCCACTTTGATGGCAATGAAAACATGCAAATATTTGACAATTCTCTTTGGGAACTAGTTGAAGCAGTCGTCATACACTCAAGGGGACTAAAATTATAGGGACATACATTTTTTCACCCATTCATTTTCATTTTTGTGTCTTTTGTACTTTATATGTTTTGAGGGTCGAATTTTTAGTGTTAGGAGTCGATACAGATAAAATGTTGACAAAAAGGCTGGGGTTATAGTTATGATGGCATGAAGATGATAGCTCGGTTTTCACATTAATAGGGGAGTTACATGGTATTGCGATATTAGAAAATATTTTTTGAATCGAAAGCAAACAATTCGTGTCAAAAAGAACTCTAAAAGAAATTGTTCTTTGCTTTAGAAATAGACAGAATTTTTAATCCGGGTAAGTTTTTGGTATAGCCTTTAATATTTTCGCAACAAATCATATCTGATGTTAGATGTTTCATGGGTTCTTGTACAGGTACAAGGTATGAGAATGAAAAATTTGAGGACTATGCTAAACTAAGGCAATTTATAATATCTATCGTTTCAAATGCCCGTGAGTAATTGAATCATAGATAAAGTACTATTTTCTTCTTCGTAGCACTACAGCCCCTTTCGGGGCCACGCTATCTCTTGCAAATTCTATAGGGTTATCCATTTTACGCTTGGAAAAGTAAAGCTACAGAAAACACATAAAATGTTCAGATGGAAACAAATTTTTTTATTCAATATAAAGATTGAACCTTGCCATTATACGTGAAACACAACATCATTCAAATGTCCTCCACGGGACCTCTTACAAGCCTCTATCCTTTCAAGGTAATTTTCAATGACGAAATATTTCCGGCAATGTCTCGGCCATAACTTCACGAATATTGGTTTTCAATTGCTCAAGATTTTGAAAATTGTTTGCGTAAACACGATCTTTTGCATAGCCCCATAACAAGAAATCCAAAGGTGTTAGGTCTCAGGATCTTGCAGGCCAATTGACATCACTCAATTTCGAAATTTCGTCCTGGAAATTTCTCTTGCAAAAGTGCTCGTTAGCCTGTGTTGTGTGGCTTGTGGCTCCGTTCTGTTGGAACCACATATTGTCTAGATCACAATCTTCAATTTCTCTCCAAAAATAATCGGTTAACATCCGTCCATAGCGATCAGAATTGACTGTAATGACTCTTCCTTGATCGTTTTCAAAAATATACGGGCCAATAACACCACCAGACCGTAATGCACACCAAACGGTCATTTTTTCCGAATGCAAAGGCCCTTCTGCAATCACTTGAGCATTTTGAGAGCCTCATATGCGGCAATTCTGTTTATTTACGTAACCACTGAGCGAAAAATGAGCCTCATCACTAAAGAAAATTTTGTTCGAAAAATCGTTATCAATGGCTTCTTGTTCAATCACCAAATTCGCATACATTCTGCGTTGTGTTTGGTCTTCAGGCTTAAATGTTTGAGTGAGTTGGATTTTGTACGGATGGAGGTGCAAATCCAAATGCAAAATCCGCCACAATGAGCCGTAAGACAAACCCAAATGTTGGTAATGTTGAGGAATCGACAAATTCGGGTCTTCCTCCACACTTTAAGCAATGACAGCGATATTTTCAGCAGAACGAACGTTGCGGTGATGCACAGGCCTTGCAATATCAATAACCGATCCAGTCTCTTCAAATTTTCTCACTGTGTTTGAAATTGTTTGCTATGCAGGTCGATTATGTCGACCGTAATCGGCTCGTAAGACCCTAAATGTTGATTTAGACCCTAAATGTTGATACAGCCGGATCATGATTTTTATAATAAAATTTAATAATTTTAACGCGTTCTTCGACTGTTAAACGATCCATATTTCTATATGGCAAACCTTCAACGAAAAAAACACGCTTTGGATGACATATAATTCTGACAAATGTCAAATGGCAGGGTTATACTTTCCTACCACAAAATGGATAACCCTGTACTTCCCTTAAATGTTACTCACAAATTCTAGTCGGTTGGTTTACCCTACATATGTATTTTGATAGTCAGGAAAGAGGATCTTGTAACCTTTGTCATGTAAATGTGTATGTACTCGTATTATATTTGATGAGAATAAATCAGTTTCAGTCAGAACTCGCACTTGCTTAGTCGTGTCACGCTTAATTCAACATTGGCGACGAGGATGGGATAGAAAAAATAACTACGGATATTACCAGCGCAATGTATTTGAAGTGATATAAACGGTTTACGATGAACATAGAACAATTTAATACGTTCATGGGAGCCTTTCAATCATTAATACAAGGATTGACGATTGAAAACACCTTGAGACGACGAGACGATAGCACTCCAGAAATCAATCTAGCATACGAATTGCAGAGCATCATGAGGGGATTTAAATGCGAAAAATTCGATACCCACTTACAAGCCGCCACGTTTATAGGCAATTTTGAGGCATAATGTACGTTGCCGCGAAACGTGAGTTATTTTTGTCGTGTCTTAAGCCGGAAACTTTTCACGAATTAAAAGTTGCCTTTGCCGACGCTAGTGCAGAACTTGAGAAGCAGACATATGACGTTTATTTCAAATACGTACAACACGATTTAAGACATTGATGAATTTCTGGAATAGCATTCGACGCACCGATCAGACTTTTGAGTCGTACGCAAATCAGCTTAACGAATTAAGCCGAGACTGTGGCTACAACGGCGACATGCTCGATCGACAATTGCGTGATCGCTTTGCAACGGGATGGCATCCTAAACGACTCGAAATATAATTAAAACAAAGTCAGTCGGACCTTAAATAAAAAAAATAAAAAAACGATGAATGTTTAGATGTGAAAGTAACATTTGCAGAAGTGTTCGCTGTGGCTCAAGCGCGAGACGCAGCAGAAAAAGACTATGACACTAGTGGTTGTGAATTGGTGAAACGAGTTCAAAACTCGGGAAAATGTAAAATAGTTAGAAAACTTCAAAGTAACAATGTCGACGGTGCAGTAAGCCAAAAATGCATAAACAGTGCCGCGCAGAAAATAACATTTGCGAAGAGTGCGGTGTCCGAGGGCATTTTGGATCATGCTGCATCAAACATGGTCGAGCCCAATTAAGTTACAGAAGTGCACACCCACATGCCGATACAAACGAAAGCGAGAGCAATATAACTACTAAAAGCAAGAAAAAGTATACGAGTAACCGAAACAGCTTACAGAGGAGACACATTTTTAAAATGAGCGAGACATACAGCTCCGACGACGAAACGGTATCCAACCCAATATTCCAAGTTAATAAGGGAAAAAGAATAAACGTCATGATCACCAACATTAAATGGACGATGGATTGGGATCCAGGAGCAGCACTCTCGATTATAAGCACAGCTTTGTGGACGAGAATTGAATCACCACCACTATCAAAGGGCCCACACTAAAAGCATGCGGAAACTTCAAATTGAGTCCTATGGGTACTCTCCCGGTAGTTGCATTGGACAACGCAGAACCTTTGCTATTTGGTTTACCGTAGAGTAAAGCGTTCGGCATGCAATTTCTATCTGCGGTGTACTCGCTGAAGGAATCGAAGCATCAAAAGAAATACAATAACAATAACCTTGATCGAGAATTATCCAAAATAATTCAGGAAAATAAAATCCTTTTTGAGACCTCACTCGGTAAGATTAAAAATTATCAAAGTAAAATTCATTTGAAACCTAACGTGAAGCCTATAAATATACTGACGCGTCCAATAAAATTCGGCTTACAAAAAAATTTAGAAGCTGAACTTGACAGACTTATAGAGAAAGGGGTGATTTCACACGTGGATCTTAACAATACACCGCTAGAGTGGGCAACACCTACAGTGAATGTCATAAAGAAAGATGGTACAATCAGAATTTGTGGTGAGTTTCGAACAACACTTAATCCCGCGCTAGTAACAGAACGGCATCCAGTCCACTTTTGATCAGCTGATACACAGATTATCTCGTGGAGAAACCGATATAACGATTAACTTAAAGGATGCATATCTGCAATTTGAAATACACCCCGACTCAAGGAAATTCGTAGTTATTTCGACTCACAGAGGCTATTACCAGTACAACCGCCTTCCTTTTGGTATTGCAAATGCCCTGGCTAGTTTTCAAAGGTATTTGGAAAACTTATTGGAAGGGATACCCAACGTTGCGGTAAATTTTGACGATTTCGCCATCACGGGCAAGGACAATCACACGCATTTGGTAAACATATTGTATAAGAGGTTTTACGATGACTACGCGTAGCAGGCTTTCGAGTAAAACTGAGCATGTGTGCATTTATGCAACCCTCAATTGAATATTTGGGACATACAATCAGTAAAGAAGGTATACGACCATCACAATCCAATTTGGCAGTGATTGCAAATGCTTTAACACCGACCAACGTAAAGGAGTTCAGATCTTTTTTAGGTTTAATAAATTTTTATGAACGATTTATACCTAACCTGCACGGTACGTGTGCAAATCTTCACTCATTTACAGGAACACGATAACAATGGAGGTGGAGTCCTGCGGAATTACAGACATTCGAGCACATAAAGCAAAAAGTGGCTAAAGTTAAAATTATCATCCCTTATGACCTTAACCGCCAACTATACGTAGCTTGTGACGCATCTGAAAAAGGAGTAGGAGCTGTCTTATTTCATAAAACTAGTGTGCAAAGCAAGGAGCCAATTACCTTTGCTTCTCGCAAACTTACTAACGCTGAGCAAAAATATTCTGTGGTCGATCGCGAAGGCTTAGTAATATTTTTCGCAGTAAGAAAATTTGACCAGTTTTTAAGATGTAATACGTTCACGCCAATCACAGACCATAAGCCGTTACAACATTTATTTGGCGAAAATCGGAATCTGCTGAAATTGGTCAATAGCCGACTGACTCGGTGGGCACTCTACGTCGGATCGTATAACTTTAACATAGAATATAGGAGAGGAGCTAACAACGTTATTGCAGATTGCTTATCACGACTTCCGAATGAATACGAACGGGCAGGCAGAGAAGTGCAGCGGATTAAGACGATATCCGAGGAATTACTAAGTAGTAAGTACGACGATATACAACTATCACAAAAGATTTTACAGAAAGTAACAAAAAACGACCCTATGCTACGAAAAGTATTATGGCTAGTACGATCATATTGGAGTAGCAAACAAGTAACGAACGAGCTTAAACGGTACTACGACAAAAAAGACAAAATCGCTACAACTAACACCATTCTGACCTGGCAGGGTAGACTAATCATAGCTTACAAACTTCGCCAATCCGCGTTAAGACGCCTACACATCGGACATCCGGGAATAGTTGCTATACGTGCAATAGCCCGTTTTTATGTCTGGTGGCCACTTACGAGTCCCGAAACGACACATTTGTAAAAAAAATGCAGGCCATGCCAGGAACAAAGGCTGCAATACACTGAACTTCAAGTGTTTTCGTGGACTATACCGGAACGACCAAGGCAACGAATCCATGTTGACTTTGCTGGACCATACAAGAATCAACAATGGCTTGTTGCAGTTGATGGCCTTTCAAAATGGGTCGATATTCGACTTTTCAAACAAACAAGAGCCGAACATCTATGTGATACGCTAGATGGTATTTTTACCACGTTTGGATTACCGCAAATCATTATATCAGATAACGGGCCACAATTTATATCCAAAAAGTTTCAACATTGTTGCAAATCACGATGCATCAACCACATTAGATCATCACTATACCATCCCAGGACCAATGGGCTCGCTGAGCGTTCTGTTCAGACTTTTAAAACAAGAACGAAAGCCAGTAAAAATGAAAACAGGACAACGCAGCAGCGTTTCTGTCCACATATAGGAATACTCCACATGCTGCAACAGGTAAAACACCAGTTGAGATGATTTTTGGCAGACGATTGAAGGGTGTTTTCGACAACTTAAAACCTGACAAGAGACAAGAACTACAATTCAAGAGCCTAAGACAAGAGATTAAGTCAGGTAAGAAGATACGCGAATTCCAACTAGGGCAACAAGTATATTACAAGACAAAACTAGAAAACAAATGACAGCCAGTAAAAGTTACGGAGAGAACACATCGGTACTCCTATCGTATACTAACTCCCGACGGTGTGGAGAGAAGACGACACTGCGACTTCATGCGCGAACGTAATGAAGATGAAGACGTAGATAAAAACGACATTCTTCTAGACTTGCAGATCTCACCAAATATGCCAATAATCGCTGAAAAGACACAGCCTTTTAAGATCAGTACTTAATGTTTTTCTTAATATTAATAATTCAATTCATTCAGGTTGAATATTTAGTGCTTTCAAAATTTTTTGAATTACATTTGATTTCTTATTTCGCTATCTGCTTTAAATGAATATTGATAATTTAACATAATTGAATATGTTTCACCTTATGATACGGCGGGAGGAATGTCATGTAAATGTATATGTACTCGTATTATATTTGAAAAGAATAAATTAGTTGCATTCAGATCTCGGACTTGTTTGGTCGTGTCACGCTTAACTTAACAACCTTGCACTATTTTCTAGTGTATTGCAGATCTGCATATTTCTTCAGTTGGTAATTTGTCTTGATAGATGCACATTTATTGGTAGACTTTTCACCAGCCTCTTTTGTCCTAAGACCGCTGAGTATATTATTGGTATCCTTGTTTTTGGGTAAAGTCTAGACTAGACTACACTTTCCTACGACCGAATATTTTTCCAATCACACTTAAAATGAAAGAAAAGCTGCTTTTACACCGGTGTCCAAAATCATCAGCCGTATTCGTCAGCGTATTTTGTCCCCTCCATTACCGGTTCTCATTATTTTGGCAACTAAATGCACAAATTCGCCCACACTTTTGGTATTGTATGGGCCAAGTATGATGTTTTGAACATTTGAGGTATTTTTCGTGAAATTCGTGACGAGATTTGTTTTATTTTCTTTACTTTTTGACTCTACTAGTTTTGCTTCACCGTCGAATTTCAGGAAAAATTCTTTGGCAATTTTCAATGACCGTGACAAAATGTCGATGCCGTCCGCAAAGGCTACCACTTGGCTAGACTTTTATAATAACCCACCTATTGTATTGACAAGCAGCTTTCCTATGAGGTATCTCAGAGCCAAACTGAATATCAATGAGGTCAGCCAATCTGACATCATTGTCATTTTGGTAGGACGGACCTGTTTGGCTGGGATACGAGAGCAAAGCTTTATTTGTACAGTACATTATGATCAATGCTGTTGTACTCTTGCTTATAGTCTACGAAAATTTAGTGGACGCCGTTGTTGAACTTGCAGTATTTCTTAAGTGCCTGCATGACTGTAAAAATTTGGTCTGTCGTCGATCTATCTGCTCTGAAGCCACTCCGATACTTCCAAGTAAAACTGTGTTCATATGACCTAATTTCATTTTCGAATATCATCATCATCTATGGCGCGACAGCCCAAGCCGGGCCTTGGCCTCCAGGATTAATCTTCTCCAATCATCACGATTCCGTGACTTGTCCACCAGTTGTTCACTTCCAACAAGGATCAGCTGTCAACTTCTATTGTGTCTTCCCATGGAGTTTCCGGTCTATCCGCTGAAAGTCTTCCATGTCCTCTCTTGCCCATTGCAATTTACGTAATTTTACGCACAAGGGAATAGGTGAATCGTCAAATATAATAGTTCATACAACTCATCATTGTAACTTAGTCTCCGCTCTGTTTCTTGTTTCACTGGGCCGTCAATTTTCCGGAAGCACTTTGTTCATTAGGGTTCATATTTCATTTCCATATAGCAGCATACTTTTGACTAGTGTTTTGTAAATACCGCGCTTATTTTGCCTATGCACAACTCTACACCTTAGAATGGGAAATACAGAGTAGTAGGGTTTATTTGCGGTATTCACGGGGCGTGCAATCTCGTCCTTTTTTGTGTCTCTTCAAATTAGGTTGGCTCCAAGGTAGATAAAGTTATCTATACGAGAATCAATGACTTTTATGATGTCTCAATTTTGATAGAATGGCTGAATGCAATTTAATTTTATCTCTTTGTTTTATGAAGGGTATGGTGATCTGGTTTTATTGTAAATTAAATAATTGTTACAGCAAAAACAAATGCAAAATTTTAAAATTCATTGAAAATAATATTATTATCATTTTCAGCTAAAAGTACAAGAAGCGATGAGGAAGAAGGAACGATTTCAAAGAGAACATGAAGAAGTAAGTTTTCAAATTTTTAATCTAACATAAGCTTTTAAAGGATATAAAGCAAACTATACTCCAAACAATAAAAAATACTAAAACCTAATGGCCCAAATAGCTTTATAAATTTATGCACTACTAATCAAAAATTTTAATGAGAAAAAAATAATAATAATAAAACGACATCAAATTTAGTTTAATTAAAACCATTACATATTTTATGATTCATTGGGAAAAATCAGGGAAAAACAACCGACACTGTTCAAAAATTAACTATAATATTAACACAATAGAACAGTGAACTCTTATCCTATATCTTTTATGATGTAACCTAACGCTAATCAAATTAAATCAAAAACTTTATCTCATACTAACTTAATACTATCATAATATTCCTAACCTAAACTTTCAACCTTGTCTTTAAACCTATAATGAACATAATATATACTTATCGCATGTATTGAAATGTATCCCTAATTCTAAACATAAACAAACAAAAATAACACGACAAGTAGCAATAATGAGCTTGAACTCAAAACTAAGTAACGAAAAATACAAAATCCAAAAAAAAATTGATAACCACGAATAATTTAGATATTGTCGTACAGCCATCAAAACCTAGATTGCTCCGTTCCTGCTCGACCAGCCTCAATGAATGTAGCAATTAAGTAATTGTTGGTATCATAAACCCACATTTGAAGGATATTTTATCTTGATATTGGTGACCCGTCTATGTATGTGATATATGGTTGGGACACCGTCAGAATCAAAAACATATCGATTCATGTCCAAATTCACGAATGCTTCTGGAGGAACGAAGGCAGTAGTGAGGCAAGTTGCAATGTAACCGTCTGTAGGGTGGAACGGCTGTGAAATCCAAGGGTTTTCACTCACACTTACAGATCTTGCGATATGATTCCGAAGAAGTTTCAGTGTTAAGATATCGACTCTTGAGCAGATTGATAAATTCTTCAATTCGATATATAGTGCTTCTAATCCGTCTCAGGCTTTCTCTACAAACTAGTACATGCACATATCCATATACACGAATTTTTCATGAGTAACGAAGTCAGTACCGAGACAAATCTCAATATACTCATCTGTAAGGTAGAACAGCTGTGGAATCATCTGTAAGGTGGCACGGCTGTCTCCACTTAGAGTTACAGATCTTACGATGTGATTCCGAAGAAGTCTCAATAGCAGTTTGATAACTTCCTCTATTCACAAAAGCTCCAAAGCTCCAAAGCTCCAGCAATCGATGGCCTGCCGAATGTCGTTCTTAAGAATTTAACGTAAAAAGGAATTGTCTTCATATGCCTCCTATTCATGGCTTACCTTAGGCTCTTGTTCTCTCTATCTATCTGGAAACTGGCTTCATTTATACCTATTCTGAAGCCTGGGAAAGATCCGCACTCTCTCGTCAACTAAAGGTTAGTCGATTACCAGGTTTAGGTAAGCTCTTTGAAAGAGTAATCCTAAAAAGATTAAAAGCTAATGGCTAACAATAATATCTTACCTGATTTCCAATATTTGACAGAGCATCAGCTTTTCCGTATTACAAAGGACGTCAAAGCAGCAATGTGCAATAAATTGTCTGTAGGTTTGATGACGCTGGACATAGAAAAAACCTTCGATACTGTTTGGCATAATGCTCTTGTCTATAAGCTTGAGAAATATAACACAACCCAATACTTGTTGTACCGTATACAATCATTTTCAACAGAAAGGAAGTTCCAGGTCAAAGTAGGGGTAAGCACTGCACCAGTGAAAAGTATTACTGCCGGCAGACCAAAAGGATTCTGCCTAAGCCCATCACTATGTAACATATTTATGTCTGACTTCCCTTCCTTACCAAACTGCCAAGTTGCAGTTTTCGCAGACGACATTTGCATATACAGCATAGGCGCAGACCCAAACCCCATTATTCCTAGGCTCGAAACGGTGTTAGAACTTACATATCAATACTACCACAGATGGGAAATTAAAATTAATGTTACAAAAACAAACTCAATATTCATCACCAGGTAGCGTAAGCCTTTCCACCTACCCAAGAGACCGATAAATTTTCTATGGCAAACTATTCCTTGGAGTGAGGATTTCAATTATCATATTCGGCAAAAACCTAACCTTCAGAAGTCATACTGAGCATATTAGCTCCAACGCGTTTAAAGCCATTCTTTTGGTACACCCCCTTCTCAAACACAATTTGCGCCACAGAACCAAAAACAAAGTCCTCATCGTCGAATTTGCAATCCAACCGATCATTCTATACGGCTCACCTACCTGGATCTAATGTGCTAAACCTCTAGTAACAAAGCTTCAAATAACGCAAAATAGATACATGAAAATGATACTCGATAAACTTTTTTAGTTTTCTTCTGAAACACTACACAGCCTTTCTGGCGTTAGTCCAATTTATAAACGCCATTATAACTTAATCGCGAAAGCAAATAACTTGCCTGATCTGCTAATTCGTGCCCTGGTCAACTGAAAATCAGCAGTTACTACCATCTATTTCTTTGGCCGTAGCTTAGCCTCATAGATTATAACTAGTTATAAATAGATAGTTCTAAGTTATGTTAAGCTAAAAATAAAGTCAGTAGAGCTTTCGCCGAAATTTTTCTCTAGCTATTTACAATATTTACATTGAAAATAAGACAGTACACAGAGTTTTGAGTAATGTTCAAACGATGGTAACATTGCTTTGTCAGAACATCTAGCATACGAATATTATAAAACCTCTGTACCGCATACATTCCAATAAAGAACAAAAATATTTCAAAAAAATTATAGATGCATGCGGGAAGACATTTCCTTTCGGAAACACCATCTTTTCATAGTAGTTGTACCCTGGTTGTACCAGATCTTACATCCATATGTCAAAACTGGTCTAACTTGGTTCTTATAATTGTTAACTTTGAACTTTTGATCAACATATCTGGAATAAAAGAGTCGTCGAAGGGCTATGATTACTTTTTGTGCTTTACTGAGCATGACTTTGACATGTTCAGTATAGTACAGATATTGATCGAGATGAACACCGAGGTTTTGAACACAGGATTTATATGGAGCCCGTTCTGAACTATTCTCACAAGCCATAATGGGACAATCCTTCCAATTACGTTACAGGTCTTGAATGGCCCATCGCAACGTGGCCCAAAACAAAATTGTTTCGCACTTCTGTGCATTGATTTTCAGTCGACAATTGTCGGTGCACAGCTGCACATCATTAAACATTTTTTGAAGATTGCTCTGTAATATGGTAGCTTTTCGGTTTTGCCGTAAAGATGATTAGATCATCAGCAACCGCTACCAATGATTGCGTTCGCGAGACGTTAAAATCAAAGCAGTCCAATAGCTTGTGAATGAGTATTGATAAAAGTATAAGAGAATTAACTGTTCCCTGCTGTACAACATTCAAGACCTTGAAGTCGCGTATCATCGTCAGGCTTCCATCAGTTACCACCTGTCCTAACAGAATGGAAAAATGAGTCCGCCTAGCTCCACCACATTAATATTTCCTATTTTCTTGTTTCCAACAGATATCTGAGGTTACTTTTTCTATCGCGTGTATGATCAACTCATATTTTTTAAGGAGGGCACTTCAACTACCTTGCTGATGTTAGGCAGCAACCTGATTGGGCGATAGCTTTTAGAGCATAAAGATTCTTTTCCTTTCTTAAAGATTGGAAATACCGTGGCCTTTTTCCACTTATTTGGGAAATATGAATTGTTCAACATGTTATTGAACAATATGCAATAGTTCATAATTGCCTCTTCAGGTAAATTTTGGTGAACTTTATTTGGAATGCCGTCAATAACTCATGATTTCTTGTATTTATCCTGCTAAATATGAAAATACCTCAGATACACAAAATATCACACTTGGCTAACACAGTATCGAAAATGTTAGCGAATTTGTGTATTAACGCGCCAAAATAACGAAAATGGGCAATGGAATAGACGAAATACGCCGAAGAATACAGCTCGCAAATAAAATATTCTATTCAGTATTGACGATCTTGAAGACCAGCTGCAAACACAGAAAAACAAAGCTCCAAGCATACAAATCTGTGATAAGACCTGTGTTATGCTATGGGTGTGAAATATATTGAATGCCTTTGAGCGACGGGTCCTGAGGCAATTAATCGGAGCGAAGCTAGACGGGGACCAATGGCGAATTCGATACAACCATGAGCTGTATGCAATTTTTGACGAACCGGAGGTCTCAAGGTTTGTAAGACTGCGGAAGCTGCGATGGGCTTGACACATGAATCGTATGGACGAACAACGGATACCCAAGAAGGTATTTGTTGGGAGAACTGAAGGCCGGCGGTTAGCGGGAAAACCGAGGAAACGCTGGTCTGACTCGGTCGACGAAGGCAGTTCATCGCTGCTCGGATTTCGGAATTGGAGGACGCGGTCAACGGACCGAGACAGTTGGAGGCGCTGTTTGCAGGAAGCAAAGGCCTGAAAGGGGCTGTAGTGCTTAAAAGAAGGAAGAAATATGAAACATAAGGCTCCATAGCTGACAAAATATTTAATAAGATTCAAATTCGGTATGAGTTCAGATGTTAATGTTTCATTGAAATGAAGAAGTGATTCACTGTTCAGGCTTAACTTGAAGCCGGAAACTTTTGCTTCAATGAGCTTTCAAAGTATTTGATTCCCTCTGTCAGGACTTGGTAGATGAAAATGACAAGTTCAAATCATCACAAGTTTCTACAATCCATCCCATATACTTGTAACTCTTTTTACATTACTACCCGAAATCGTAGTATCAATTTCGATATCAGCTCCATCCCGAAGGTTTATCTCATCACTACCGACTTCAAGATTCGATATCTTCATTCAAGACTTCTTACAGACTAAGCTATTCACTTTTGTGAAAACGCCAAAATTCAAAGTTTTTGAATGCGATACTATCAATATTTTGGAAACAATTGGGTCTTCTAACCAATATCCCGGTTCCAGCTCCCTCACGTCCGTTAACTCTTTCTTTTCTTCCGAATTTATGTCTATGAAAATCGTGGAGTGCCATGATCTAAGCTGGGTTACAGTGAGAAGAATGATATCAAGCTTTTACGTAAAAATGAGTTCAAGGAGAAAGTCTTGTCGATGTAGATGTTTATGATGATGAGACAAAACCTATCCATGGAAATGTGACTGGATGGCAAGTTATTTTAAGGCATTCGATCAATCTGAACGCTGCAAAACAAAGTTAATTTTTGAATCTTACTATCGATTATCTTCTTCTACCTCATAGCACTACAGCCCCTCTCGGGTCTTCGTTTCCTGCAAATAGTGCTTTCAACTGTCTTGGTCCATTGACCACGTCCCCCAATTTTGAAATCCGAGCAGCGATGAAGTGTACTCTTCGACCGAGTCAGCCCAGCATTTCCTCGGTTTCCCCACTGGCTTCCACCCTGCACTTCTCCCAACGAATACATTTTTGGGTACCCGTTATTCGTCCATACAACTCACGTGGCCAGCCAGACCTCCGGCTCATCAAAAATTTCACATAGCTCATGGTCGTATCGAATTCGCCAATGGTCGCGTCTAGCTTCGCTCCGATTATTTGCCCCAGGTCGCGTCGCTCAAAGTCATTGAATATATTTGCGGATGCTCAGATTAGGGTCCATGTTTCAGACCCATAGTATAACACAGGTCTTATCACAGATTTGTATGCTTGGAGCTTTGTTTTTCTGTGTATGCAGCTGGTCCGCAAGATCGTCCAAACTGAGCAGAATATTTTATTTGCGAGTTGTATTCTTTGGCGGTTTTCGTCTCTTTCATTACGGTTCTGGTTGTTTTCACCCCTAAATAACAAATCCCTTCATATTTTCGATACTGTATTCGCCTGGTGTGATATTTTGTGTACTTGACGTATCTTTCCTTGACTACGTCATGAGATTTGTTTAATTATTATTGATTTGTAGCCTTCCTAGTGTTGCTTCGCTGTCGAGTTTCAGGAAGAGTTCTTTGGCAGTTGTTAATAAATAATGTCATCTGCATAGGCTACTCTTCGACTCAACTTTTATAGTAATATACCTCGTGTATCGACCTACTCCAGAGCCAAATTCAATAGCAATTAGGTCAGCCCATTTCTCTGCTTTAGTCCGATATTTGTGTCAAAGGCATCGATTGGTTATTGATGCGGACTTGGGAGGTCGTCGACGTCATTGTCATTTTGGTAAGACGGACTTATTTGACTGGGATGCCAAAGCAAAGCATGATTTGGTACAGGACGCTACGGTTAATACTGTCGTTTGCTCACTTAAAGTCAGAGAAAATTTGGTGTACGTCTGTGTTGAATTCCCAGCATTTTTCAAGTACCTGCTTGACTGTGAACAATTGGTCCATTGTCTATTTACTTGCTCATTTCTTATCTTAAGCGATGCGTCTGATAAGATGGGTGCCAGCTGGTTGTCGAGGTTCTCCGTGAAATTTTTAGCCACAGACGCCGTTTGGAGCCTTTCGATGTGAAATGTTCATAGCGGGCTCGTCTTCGCCGAATATGCCCCTGATATACGACGTCGATAGGTTAGTTTTGATCAAGTAATGATCTGAGTTACAATTGGCCCCTCGGTATGTACGGACGTCAAGTATGCTTGAAGATCAACGTTGTTGGATCAGAACATGATCGATCTGGTCTTGTATGTTGCCATCCATTGAAATCCAGTTCAATTAGTGAATTCGTTGATGTAGAAAGCAAGCCGAACGTATAACTAGGTTTCTGCTACATGAAAAGTCAATCAGGTGCTGGCCATTGTCATTTGTTTGCTCGTGGAGGCTATATCCTCCAACCGTTCCCCAATGAGATAGTTCATTGCCAACCTTAACGTTTAAATCACCCAGAAATATTTTTTATCGATTATCCCCTATGAAGAATTAAGTTGCTCGTAAGATTCAAGAAGCAGCGTATTATTGTTACCTACATTATTAACATTATTCACAGCATTGTCTGCTGGTTTTCTAGCGGCGAGTGTAAATAATACCCCGGGCTTGAATAAGTTGGAATAAATTTACTTTTGCATCTTGATAGTAGTGGCATGCTGGATAAGCAAATATACCGCAGGTGACGCAGTACACTTTTTCTTTAGTCTGAGCCAATTTGCACTCACCGGGGGCATGAACTTCTTTGCATTTTACGCACCTATAGTGCAGTTGGCAGCTGAATAATCAAACCATTAACACCAGTAATACTGGTTGACTTCTCTTTTAGGGGCGTTCCCACCTCACCACTCTAAAATTCAAGTAGCTTATCTGTTGAATAGTGGTTGGACTGCTTTTGTTAGAATTTGTACCAGATAAAGTGGTAAATTCTTCTTTCCGATGGTCGATCTCCTTGTTGCAAAGGTTTCAACAGAAGTGAATTCATTTCTGGTACAGCCTACTTGAAAACATTAAGGGGATCGCCGGTATCTCTTAGCAGTCAAGACTCTTCGACTCAAATATTTGATTATTTTAGCTTTTTGGGGTATACGTGGTGTAGAATGGCTGACTTGAAGTCAACCAGTAATTTTGTTTTAATAGTTAACTTCTATGCATTGTCACGGACACCCTTTGCACTCTTCCATGCGGTCATTAAAATACCGCCCAAGCCCAGGTTATAAGGTTAAAATAAAAATGTTAAAGTAAAAATTAACAAAAACAAAAAAGGAAAAAAAAATCAAATAATTACATTTAAAAAAAAGTATAGTTGAATAAAATAGGTTCTTCGAGAAGTTGGAGATTGGTTAAAGGATAAAATGAATACATCTCCATATGTCAATTCTAACGCCTCACAACAACCCAACAATAGTTCAAAATCACAGATACATGGAAAAATTCTTAAAGAATCTCAGACGAAAATGGAAATATCAAAGGAACTCCTGAATTCACTCCGCCAACGCCTACTAGGCTGAATTGGGACCTTACATCATGTCTTCATCAGATTGAGAAAGCTAACATTGATGCCACTAAATTGTTGGATGATGTTAATTTACGTATCTTTATATACAATAAGTACGGCAAAGGTTTTATGAAAATTTGTGGAGTATCACCTGATACCAATATTCAAATGGCTCTACAGTGAGCGTATTACCGAGACGCCAAGCATTTTTCATTAACACATGAAGCTTCGATGACTCGATTGTATCGTGAAGGTCGACGTCCGTGTACTACGGAATCCTGCAAATGGGTTAAGTCGATGGATGACCCTAATGTGTCGACAAATGAACGAGCAGCTTTATTTCACAGGGCTTGTCAACAATACCAACTTCTATACCAAGATGCCATGTGTGGAGAAGGAATCGATCGGCATCTATTCTGCTTGGACGTCGAAGTTGAATCACCATTCCTGAATGAAGTTCCTTAGCGAGCCTTGGCGTCTATCTACTAGTCAAACAGCCCATGGTAAAACACCGAAAATGGATTTGAAAGAAAACCCCAACTTTGTCAGTTCAGGCATTGGTTTCGGGCCTGTTGCTGATGACAGTTATAGCGTTTCATATGTTAGCGCTGGAGAGAATTTGATTTTCTTCCATATTTCTTCAAAACTGAGCTGTCCGACGATGAGCTTCACACAAAATGTCGAGTAAGCTTTAGGTGACATCCGATCTCTATTCGAAGATTGGCGCGTTTAGGAGCAAAGTACCAAACGGGACGTCTAAATGAATATCGAGTCGGATACTAAGTGATACTCCCTCTTAACTTAATGAACTTGTTCCACGCAATATGGATTAGTATATAATCAATTTTAAGGTGAAAAGTTCAAAGCAAAAGTGTTATGACACAGAACTGAAAATGATAAATACACAGACAGAACCAAGAAGGAAGCCAACAAAGAAACAAGTTTATCACCAAGCATTTTATCTAAACAGAAAATCGTTCCTATAAAGAAATTGCAGCCTGTTGATACTGTAAACTTAGGATCTTTAAGCGAAGATGATTTTGAAAAATCACCAAAGCGTCCACTTCTAGGAAAACGTATTGGCTACAGATCAAAAAGCCCAAACAAAACAATTTTAGAAAAAAAACTTCCGTAAGTACCCCTTTCAAAGAAAATGTGTCAACTAAAAGTACGAGCATGCATCCTCAATCCACTGCTGCAATAAGGCCACGAAAATTTGACAGGGGTAATTTAGAAATAGATATTCAGTAGGATGCCAAGTATAAATTGGCTATGAAAAAGATATATTTGAGTCTTTTTAAATTGTCCCAAACATCTCCGATACAAAGTACAATTAATAACCTAATAGATTCACCTTCTCCTGTGAAGCTACCCGAAAATAATATTTCCAAAAAGGTTGCTAACAGCATCAATGATGAAAAGGAAATAGACAGAAAACTAGAATGGATACAGAGCATAAATAATGGAAGGAAAGATGTTAAAGCCGTTAATGAGAAAACTGTAATGCCAATGAAGAACTCTCCTGCGAAAGATTTTCGAACTACATCGACGGATTTGTCCACATATCTAAACAGAAGAAAAGAAACTGCCAGTGTTTCGGTTCAAACCGAAGAAGCATTCATTTATGTCTAAAAGAATGTAAAAAAGTTTCCTGTGACTTCCGATGAAAGTATGGAAGGCTACCTTTGCGACATGATGAAAGCATCTGCAACAACGTGCAAAGACCTGAAGGACGAAATCGCTTTGAAGGCCAAACTAGCATTTTGTAAAGCAACTTACATTAAACTACTAGAAAAATGTTGTGCTGTTTTTGATCAAATTTCTGCCAATTACTTTAAACCCATCGAAGGGTTTAAAACTAATACATTTCTCGGACTAAATCGCCAGAAAAAAATCTAAAGCAAAAATGAAATTAGCAGAAAATACATTGAAAAAGTTAGAAGAAGAGAAAAAATACTTACCAAGAACCGCCCGAACCAAAACAAAACATAAGAATGATAGACAGTCCGTCACTTTGGCATTTACACTTGATGGGCGAATGTACTAGATGAAGGGAAATTCGGACTTTAATTGCCCAACGAACACCAGTTGGGGGATCGCTGATACAAGCCCGCATCACTTTTGAACGTTGAATCGCCCCGAAGTAAAATTAACGGCTTGCCGGTTGAAACCGAGCCGATGAAAAACCTGGAAACAAAAACGGGTTTTTTTGGTGGACAAAGATCGACGGTGGAGGATCGAACGTGACGAGCAACAAGAAGTTTTATCCTGGAATTCATCGATGGAAGAAATTACCACAGCGACAGAGGGATGTACTTTACCACAGCGACAGCAAAGTAATTAACATCAGGGACAGGGAAGATTGGCGGTAGAAGTTCAACAAGTAGCACGCTGGAAGGAGAACTTCGCGACGCAAGTTACTTGGGGAGCCCCCAAATTAGAACAGTAGACGTAGGTTAAAGATTTGTATTTGTACCGAGTTTTTGGTTGACTAAAATTCATATCTAACTTGTGAATGGTGTTTTGTTATCTATAAAATCGAGAATGTTATTAGGAGAAAAATATTGATTCTGAAATGAATTGTACACCTGGCTCGGGTATGTTTTGGATTTTACCTCGGGCGCCCTTTGAATTTTAGCTTGGGTGTGTTTTAGATTTTAGCTCGGGTCCCCAGTGCGAGTTACGTCGGGTTAACTGATACCGGCGAAATACGAGTAGTGCAAAGTGGTCGCCCCCGGCTTCGACTAATCCTCCCCTGTTAGCGAAAAATAGTGTCTTACTTCCAGCTGTGTGAGTGGCGGTCGGCGGCCGTGTTTCTTGCTTGGGGACTATTTGGGACCAAGAGATAAGCGAGTGGCGCCCCCTGTGACCGTCTCCGACGGGAAGCCGGGTCCAAAGTCCCTAGCCGGAGGAACTCTTACGCAGAGGGTAACAGCATTTACTCTTGTCAATTCGAAGTTGCTTAATTTATTTTCGGCTGCCAATAGCCGAACCTTATCTGTTCCACTTTGTGCGAATACATTGATTGGCGGAACTTTTTCTGCCATGTTGGTGGATTTTTCAGAGGAACCAGCGGAACTGCGAGTTGGTTTCTTCTTCTTATTTTTATTCTTTAAATATTGAATAAAATTTTTATTAGTATCTCTATCAGAATTACCGTCGACACTTTCTTCACCTTCATTTCTTCTGTCAATCTGTCCAGCACTACAAAATTGTTTTGACTATCGTAAGTTCTGCCAGCACTAAGAATTTCTTCCGGGATCGCTTATTTCACAATTTTCTTTGCCTTTGTTTCCTGTTACACTTAATTTTGTGGCTGCGACTTTTGAGTTTTCATCCGTTATATTGACTACATCTTTGAGGAACTATTGCTATAGCTTTATTTCATGATTTTCTTTTCGTAGTTTTGATTGTGGATTTCTCTTGATTATTTTCTCGTTTCCCCAGGCACCCCAACGATGGGAAACTGTCGAACTCCTCCATTCCTGCGGTTCCAAAGTTTTCTTTGGATTCTTCGCTTTTCTTTACGTATTGAAGTGAAATTATTATATTCTATATGAACTCCTTGAATCGATTGCTTTGACGATATAAGCTTTATCCAATAAAAATTAACTTTGGGCTGACGTTTGAAAGAATAAATTTAATTTTTGAAAAGTATTAACAGATGCAATTTAAAAACATGAACGCTAGACATAGACCCTATTCAAAAAGCCTCATTTCATCTAATATTATTAGTCTGAGCCGTAGGGACTTTTCAGTGGCAAATTTGTTTAAATGTGAATATCCTCTAAGATGTTATTTTATGTATGAATTCATTGACTGAGCAATCTTATTTGAAACAGTTAAAGCGGAACAGATCCAAAGCCATTAAAAAAGCCTTTAAGCTAACTGAAATTCGGAAAGAAAAACCCTTAAGCATTTCTGCAAACCTAGTTCTTCATTGCACTACAGCCCCTCTCGGGCCTTCGCTTCCTGAAAATAACGCTTTATTACCGTTTTACCAAGGGTGCATCGGCCCCGGATAGCTCCGTCGGAGATGGCGCAGGCGTAACTCGTCCGCCCTTGGAGCCCAATTGCAGCCACCGAACGAGTTTACGGCTCCTTGGAGAACAAAGAATAGAATCCTACCTATCTAAGATCCTATCCTAAAAAATCGTAATCCCCTACAACACCTGAAAAAAAAACGTTGGAAAAGCCAGGAAATAATTTTAATCGCGATCTGACCACGACGAGTGCTTGGCAACTCCGCGACTCCAAAACGACGCCAGTAAATTCCCTTTTTGGGAAACAAAAATATCTTACCGCTCACGAGCAGAAAATTCACAATTCAGGAAGCTAAATCAGAAAAGGTAAAAGAAACAACCGAAATAAATTCACTACAATTAATCTTTAACTTAAAAATTTCGCAAAAAAATATAATAAATTTCGCAAGAAAATACAAGTTTTAAATTTCTCCCGAAAATATATCTATTGTCTAAAGAAAAATGGTTGGCCAACACTTACGATGGTGATTCTGCTGCCGCTGATGTGGTGATCCACAAATAATTGGTTTTTGCTGTTTGTTTGATGATTGTGATATTTCCAAATCTCCTCTGCCAATCTCATTGATTTACTTGCTAGATCTCCACTGCCAATCTCCTTGTTTTATTTTCTCCGCTAGATTTCTGTCTCGACTCGCCACTCTTCACCAGATGATTTTTCCTGCCAAAAAAGAACGGGACACCCTTCCAGCCTCCTTTTATTAGATTTTCGGCCAACGGCTCATTCGGGGAGGTCAAAGACCTTAAAAATCCCACTACGTGTGGTCGGCTAGGTAGTTTCCCACCACTAGAATCGGCGCTTTTGGGTGTTCATGGAATCTCACTCAGTAAGACAACTTACTGGCAGTTCGGGGATGTTGATGTTGTCGCTGAGGAAAAACTTTAGCGGCGGCATTTGAGATGGGTTTCGTTTTGGAGTTGATGGGTGGACCAGAAGCGGAGGACGTTGCGCTGGAGCGCAGTTGCCCATAGATCTCTGGAGCTAAGCTAGATGCAAAACGTTCATAGAAATCTTCGTGAGAGTGTATTTCACATTCTTCAGGAGTTAGTTCTGCTTCTTTTGTGGACATCTCTTCGCGTTCATTGATGCAAATGATGCGGTGGGCATCCAAGAATGTCTTTGTCAATAATCCAGCGAGTCTTTGTCTGAGTCCAGTTCTCACCAAAGGCAAAAACACTCCTGATAACAAATTTGCCAATATGTTGAGCCTTGATATCACGAATTGCATAAGCCTTTTCGATTGATAGTAGCTTGAATACAACCTCAAATCTCTTCAACGATTCCGGGGGGAACGATTCCGTTCGTCCCGCTGTTCCATTTGGTTGCGAGTGCTTGATTCCATCATGAGACGATGTTCAATGTAAACATCCAAGGAATTTTCGGCAACGACCTCTCGTTCCTTATACACATACTCAAAAAAGTCTGCGTACACTTGCTGGTCGTAGCAAATATATCAATATAAAAACCTTTGCCATTTGTTTATAACTTAAAATCTTTTCTTTATTATATTCATTAAACTATATGGTACATAAATATGTAACTGATCACTCGTTCGCTGTTTAGAATAACCAAAATAAAAAAGTTTCTTCCAAAAAGTCATGAAAATCCATCCAAAAAAGTCTGCGTACACCTGAAAAAATTTATTCATCTTATTTGAAAACCACTATATTAGCTTTCAGATTTTGAACCTTAATATCTAGTAGCATAGCCTTCCCTATAAAAGACTTCCTTTAGCCTTTTTTGCATGGATTGAACAAGTTTTGATGTTTCTTCGGCCGTTATTTTGTTCCACTCGTTCAAAATAACATTTTTTAATTGCTCTTTGCTAGTTATGTCATGCTCTCGAATTTTTCTTTCAAGTAAATGCCACAAATGCTCAATTGGGTTTAAATCTGGTGATTGAGGAGGTGTACCTAAGAGTTTTCGGACGTTGTAGGCCAACCAAAGCCTATTTATTTCAGCTGTATGTTTGGGGTCATTATCGTGCTGAAAGAAAAATGCGTTCCCCAGCCGCAATTTCTCGGCACTTTGCTTAATATTATTTTTTTAAATATTTAGGTACCCGTATTTATCCATTGTAGATTCTATGAACACGAGTTGCCCCACTCCACTGGCTGCCATACACCCCCAAACCATCACACCGCCGCCACCATGCTTTACAGTGGGAATCAAATTTTCTTTATTGAATTCTGTCGAGCGTTTTCTCCATACTTATTTGCGTCCTTTTATCCCAAATATACAAAACTTACTTTCGTCCGAAAAAATAACGCTTTCCCAAAATTCTTTTCGCATATTTACATAATTTTTGGCGAATTCCACTCTCTTTCGGCGAGTCCGTTCCGATATGAACGGCTTTTTACGTGCAACTCGACCATGGTAACCGCCTTTTCTGAGAATGATGCGCACTGTTTCATCGCTTTTTGTTTTATTGTATTTCTTTCTTATATCCTGCGCAATTTGAAACGCGGTTAATCGGGGATTTTGTTTCACAGCATTAATAATACTCCTATGTTCACGTGCTGTAAATTTGGGAGGACGTCCTGACCGATGCCGTGAAATAATCAAACCGCTTTCTTTGTAATTAGCAACAACCCTTTGGACCGAGGAATGGGTTCTCCCAACTAATTTTGCGATTTCACGAAAACTTTTCCCGTTCTCACGCAATTTCACTATGACTTTACGCTCACTAACACCGATTTCCTTATTTTTTACTTCCATATTAAAGAATAGTCTTTTATTCCAATGAAGTACTGTCACGCAGAACAATGAAAAAATGAAGGCATCAACATTGCACATTTCGGGGAATCCCCAAATTTTGTGATGTGTACGCAGACTTTTTTGGGGCTGCTCACAGACTTCCAAGTATTGAAATTACTTTTGTTCGATAATTTTGGGAATTTTTAAACAAACCTGCTTCAATACATTTGTTGCAGTTTAGGCTCTTTTATCGAAATGATTAAATCAAGATCACATTATTGATTCATACGATTCCAACATAATTCAGTTTGTACTAATGAGATGTACGCAGACTTTTTTGAGTATGTGTATGTTGAAAGTAATTCAAATATAACAGCAGAGAAAATAGAAACATAACGCTTAGTGCTACCAACAATTGATTTGACCAAACCTTTATTGAACTCATTCACATCGTCCAACTCAATAACAATTTGCACCTGCTCCCTTTGAGCTAATTTCACCAGTTGATGAGCATATTTGAATGTTTTTGTACCATCTTCATTTGTTGTGCAGAAGTCGGCCATGAACGCGCGGATGGATTCATGGTCTGGGGCGTAATCGCGTCGAGCCATTTTTTTAAAAGATGAATGAAAGATTGTTAGGGTTTGTAAGACTGTCTACATGCAAATCAAGTTGAACGTTTCCGAGTCTGTGTATTATTCAATTGTCGAGTCTTTTTGCTGTTGTTAGGTTTTTTTTTCTTTCACTTATTATTGACTGCTTTCTTTCGTAGTTTATGCCGATATTACGTGGTCGAAGTTTATTATTTGACGTGTGATGACTGAGGTGAATGGTCACACGAAAATTAATCGGAAATTCGATTCGCTATTAAAAAAACCCGGTTTTGTCAAAATCTTTGAAATTGTTGTGGTTGAGTTTGATGATGTGGAGATGATTGGGTTTGGTGTCGTTCATGTTGTTGAACTTGATGAATTTGTTGAGTTAACCTAGTACCAAATCATAATACCAAAGACATTTTTGGTGTACGCTACTTTACGCTTTCTGCTCGTGGGGTTTGCGTTTATTCGCGGCTGATTGCGTAAAGTTGTGCCAAGATCCCTTCGTGGTCGACGCAAATGTAACCTATATGGCATTATCTCGTAACAGCCTCCAAATATCTCGGTCCATTGACCGCTGTCTTCGTCGGCTGAAGCAGACCAGCGTTTCCTCGGTTTGCCCCTGCTCTCCGGCCTTCAGTTCTCCCAACGAATAGCTTTTTGGCTATCCGTTGTTTATCCATACGATTCATGTGTCCAGCCCATTGCAGCTTCAGCAGTCTTACAATCGTCGAGACCTCGGGTTCTTCAAAAATTTCATACAGCTCATGGTTGTATTGAATTCGGCGTTGGTCCCCATCTAGCTTCGCTCCGATTATTTGCCTCAGGACCCGTCACTCAAATGCGTTCAATATATTTGCGGATGCTTGGGTTAGGGTCCATGTTTTGCACCCATAGCATAACACAGGTCTTATCACAGATTTGTTTACTTGGAGCTTTATTTTCCTGTATATGCAGCTGGTTTTCAAGATTCGTTTAAACTACCTTTCTTAAAATCCACAATAGATAGCCTATCCAGATTTATTTTTTAGGTTTTTGTTGGGTAAATCAAATTTTTCCCAATATAATCGCAAGAAGTAGGATAAATATAAAAGAAATTCATGAACGTAATTCAATTAATCGTAGGTAATCTAGGGCGATAATGAATAATCGATAGAACATAGTTCTTAGTAAATATTTTTTTCTTTTGATATACTACTATATATTTGGCTGCAACTTTCTGCATATTGCTTCTAGAAAAAATGCAACATGGGTCGATTTGAATATTCTTATGAACTTGAAAGGGTGAGTAAATCAGTTGGAGAACCCTTAGGCCAACCAAAAAGTTATTGCTAGTTTAACTACCCGCTTTAAATTGAAAAAAATAACCATGTACAGAAATTAGACAGCATGTAGTTTCCCAATTCCTCTTTTGAATGATAAAATTTCTCATCTAAATATCATTTATGTCTATAAATTGATTCATTCATCATCTAAACTTTTATTTTGACAGTACTCATTTATTTAAGTTACTCTGAACCATAGATCAGTTATAATCATTAATATTCTTAGGCTCATAACTTATTTATTTTTTGGTTTATAGCAATGATTCCTATAATAGCACATAAAGCGATTTCTCTGTTTTTGAGAATTGCCGTATGAATGCTTTGAAACCAGCTCAAGCGAAAGAACAATATAAATACAAATTGGAATTTTTAATGACTATTGGACAATTGCGTTCGGATATTAAATTTGCGGACCCTTTCCAAAGCTAAATTTTGGCAACGCGATTGCATACTGCTACCATTCATCACTTAAACTAAGCTTCCGATGAAACTTAAAGGTTTCATAATTTTAACTCCTTGTTCTTAGATTTTGCATATCCTTACATTTTGTGAAGTTCTTAATAGAAATCTTAATAAATACTAGTGAAGTTAATATTGACTCATCTGATTGTTTTTTGATTGCTAGCCAAAATACCAACGAATAGATTTCCTATAAGATCTGCAAAAATGCTGTTAAAGTTAAAACTACCCTTTTAAAGCCTTGACTACGCATAATATACACAAGTTTTCTTCACTTTTAATTGCAATTTAAACTACTGTTTTACTTTTTTCAGATTCTTAGGGACATTCGGCAAGGACTACTTCAAATGAGTCGAGAAGGTCGAATAGGTAAGTGTATTGCTTGAAAGTTTTCAAATTACTCTTCCAAAACAACATTTTCAATTCCTTGAAAAAACAAAACAATTCCAACTCATTTCCACACCTCTTCAAAACATGTTTTCCAACACAAATAGGTGAAACTTTCACAAACTTTTCCACAGATCTAACCAGACATTCTTTCTCATCATATCCAATCGTATCCGCACATTTCTCTCATTTCTATATACATGCCAGGAACATTTCACTTTTATCCTGTTCATTTGCACCTACAACCGGTAAAAAACTTATCACGGATATACCTACAGAGAAAAGTGTTGTTTCGATAATTTTCATGAAGTTTCCATTTGAAGAGAAAACTCACAGTACAAACTGTATGTGGAGAAAACATACGAGTACATGCAAAAGTAGAGAATTGAAAGCTACTCTACTGCATCCCATCCTCTTCTACTTTATAAAAGAACTCAAATGAACAATTCAACGACGAACTTATTAAAATTAAAATAAAAACGGAAATTTCTGCACTCATACGAGTATATTCACATACACATATGTTTAAAAATTTTAAACTAACAACAACGAAATGAACAAGAAAAGTTTTGATTTCAATATTTTTCAACTGGCACGTTCTTCTCCTTCTTCTTCCAGACGATACATATATGTATGACGATGCGATACGAGGTGCATATGCTGGGCTAGGCGGAATCCATCATCAAGGACATTGGTATGACGAGCCCCCGTATGAAAGTGATCCGGACGACTTCCTTATGTCTGGAACAGGCCCGGCGGCTACTATCCAGGTAATCGAATATGTCATAATGCTTAATGGAATTTTTTCACCCTCGTTCCTAAATAAGACTTTTGATAGTCTAAGGACTTGGGTATCGTGGGGAAATTCAGATGCGGGCAGTGTTGTAGGTTATAATTTTTATAAGAAAGATAGTACTGAATCACACAAGGACGTACTTTATTATTCATAAAATTATGGTGCCAAAATTTCTGAAAGGTTAAGTTCACAAGACCTATAAAAAAAGTCTATTTGCAAGCTTTCCTTGTCAACAGAGTGTTAATCAAATTTACACAATTTACCAATCTGGTAACTCATCGTAACATATTCAGCGTAAACCCCAACAGAACGTACATATGTGAAATGCATATTGCAATGCATTTCGACATCCTTTTTGTATGATTTCATATGCGAAAGTTTTGAATTGGCATTTGCAAAAATATTGCCTTTAGATTTGGTTGAAAAATTGGTTTCACAGGTTCCATCGAGTACTCTTCATGTGACTTTCTCCTGTTCCTATGGATGTTGGTAACAATTTAGTTATTCAGGGCAGTTTGAAGTTCTCGTTCTTTATTTTTACTTTTCGCGACGTCATATGCAAATGTAATAGGAAAATTTTGTATTGCCTCAAGCATTGAATAATTTTACTATTTTAAAAATTGTATTTTGATTCAATTTAAAGAATTCTTTTGAATTTTAGTATTATCTGAATTGAAAACAAGTGTATCAGACAGTAAATAAAACGTTGGCTTTCGTTCAATTCAATGGAAATTCGATGCAATGTTTGGTTAAGGAAATTAATTTGAAATATTCTTTTAGAGATTTATGTTTCGAAAATGATGTTCAGCGGAAAGATAGATTTCAAATTAAGCCAGTCAATCATGAAGATACACGGATGGTCCAATAAGTACTTAGCCTACGAATGAAAAACGAAAATTTTGGAAAAGAGGCCATTTCTTTCTCATTATAATCTTCCATAGCTCGATACACTTGCTCCAACGATGGTCCAACTTCTTTAATCCGTCTGGAAAATGCATTTTCTTGAGGTCCGAAAAGCAGACGTTCATGGCGGCGATAACCTCTTCATTTGACTCAAATTTCTGCCCGGCGAGTGACTTTTTAAAGTTTGGAAACAAAAAAAAGGCGTACGGGGTCAAATCTGGAGAATACGGTGGATGGGGTAGCAGTTCGTAGCCCAATTCGATCAATTTGGCCGTGACGACGGCGGGGGTGTTAACCGGGGCGTTTTATGGTGGAAGAGTACTTTTTTCTTCGCCAAATAGGGCTTTTGTTCTGCAATTTGACATCGAATTAGCCCAACGAAGCAGCTTAGTAGAACCTTGCAACCATTTAGCCCTACTCTAGGTAGTCGATGCAGATCACACCTTGTAAATCCCAGAAAACGGTGATCATCACCTTTCCAGACGATATGATAGTCTTTGGCTACTTCGGAGCACATTCGCCGGATGGAGTCCACTGTTTCGACTGCTCCTTGGACCCTGGTGGGTACCAGTGGAGTCATGTTTTGTCAACAGTCACGAAACTATGTGAAACTCCTTCGGATTGGGCTTAAACAGAGTCAAACACTACTCTAAAGCCGTGTCACTGTTGCGTTTGTTATCCGGAATAAGCAAACGCGGCACCTATAGCGGCAACAGCTTTCTCATGCCCAAAATTTCCTGCAGGATTTGACTCACGCGGTCTTTTGAGATGACAACTGTCTCGCGCACCTTCAATCAGTGGTCTATCAAGTCAAGCTCGTGAATTTTTATCACGTTATTCTCCGTGGTAAACGTTTTTGGGGAACCTGGGCGTGGCTCATCAAAAACCGACGCGCGACCATGTTGAAACTCGTTAAACAAATTTTTTTCGCAGAAACAGAGCCACTAGATACAGCAGCCAAACGTTTTTTGATTTTGCTGCGTGATTTTGCTTCCAAAAACAAGAATCGAATCACCGACCGATATTGCACTTTTTCCGTTTTTCTAAAATCCAAAGAAACGTCTACATCCACACGCGGTCAAAACAAAATTGTGAGTCCGATTTGGCTGAAATTTGGACAGTAGCCGTTTACGAGAATTTACATGTTATGGACCAAGTGATAATTGGTCATTACTCATAATGCCCATAATGCTCATGGTTCTATTGCATTTGCCGTTGACCCACATCTAACTTTACTCCGATTATTTGCCTCAGGACCCGACGCTCGAAGGCGTTCAATATGTTTGCGGATGCTTGGGTTAGGGTCCATGTTTTGCACATATATCATTACATAGGTCTTATCGAAGATTTGTCTGCTTGGACCTTTGCTTTTCTGTGTATGCAGATGATCTTCAAGATCATCAAAACTGAATAAATTATTTTGTTTGCGAGCTGTATTCTTCGCCGTGTTTAGTCTCTTTCATAGCTGGTTGTCATTATTTTGGTGCCTGAATACACAAATTCGCTTACGTTTTCGATACTGTACTCACCAAGTGTAATATTTTGTATATTTGAGGTTTTTCTGCCCTACTAGTTTTGCTTCGCTGCCGAGTTTCAGAGAGAGTTCCATGGCAGTTGTTAATGACCGTGACAAAATGTTGATGTTGTCCGCACAGGCTATTATGTGGCTCGACTTGTATAGTAATGTGCCTCATGTATCGACAGCTAGCTTTCTTATGACCTATTCATGAGCATAATTGAATAGCAATAGGCTAGCCCATCTACCTGCTTTAGTCGGATATTTGTGTCAAAGGCATCGGTGAGTTGGTTATTGATGCAAACTCGGTAGGTCGTTGATATCATTGTGATTTTGGAAAAATGGACAAATTTGGATAACAAAAGAAAACATTATTTGGTACAGCACGTTACAACTATAGCTGTCGTATGCTTGCTTCAGGTCAACGAAAATTTGGTATATGTCGATGTTGAACTCCCTGCGTTTCTCAAGTACCCACTTGACTGTAAACTTTTGGTTTATTGTCGATTTACCTGCTCTAAAACCATCTTGATGCTCCCAAATAATTTATCTCCCTATCGATTTTTGCAGTTATTTTTTTCATTCTGACACTCTTAACTGAACCAATTATTTTTTTTGCACTGGATTTAATACCCAATCATCTGTTCTGCCATAGCCTTAATTGCCGCTTTCACTTTCACCCATAGCTAGTTGTTTGTTTTCAGCGATGCGTCAGATAGGATGGGAAGCAGCCTATTGTAGAGGGCATGCATGAAATTTGTTGACATAGATGCCATTTGGAGCCTTTCGATATCAGATTCCTCTTGAGGGCTAACCTTTGCTGAATACGCCCTTGACGTACAACATCGATGTGTTAGTTTCATCAAATAATGATCCGAGTTATAATTAGCTTCTTGGTATGTTCGGACATCAATATTCTTAAGGCCCAACGTTGCTGGATCAGAGCATGGTCGATTTAGTTTTGTGAGCTGCCATTCGGTGATCCCTAGGTCATTTTATGTATGCGTTGAGATGGAAAGCAAGTCAACCGTATGACTAGATTACTGTTACATTCAAATTCAATCAGACGCTGGCCATTGTGATTCATTTCATCGTGGTGGCTATATCCTCCAGTCGTTCCCTAATGAGATAGCTAATTGCAAAGTTTAACGTTCTAACTACCCAGAACTATTTTTGTGTCGTTTGTAGGCAACGAGTCAGCTAGTCTTTGTAGGAGATTGTACGTTTCCTTCGTTTCTTTATCCTTTTCTTCCACCAAGGCGTGTACGTTCATGAGCTAAATTTTGAAGAATTTCGCTTTTATACGGATTGAGCACATTAGCTTATTGAATTGTATTGATTATCGAAATATCCGTGTACCACTTTGGTGTCAATTGTCTGGCACAAGTGTCAGCAAGCTATAAACAACACCAAGCTCAACTAACTAGCTTCACTTACGACCGCGTATGCGCGCTTTACGACTAGCATTCGCGGGATCATACGAGGCGGGTTCATGTCGAGCCACGCAGCTACACTACAAAATATTTATCACGCATACTCTACTCTACGAGATATACCGATCAATTTTGATTATCTTTAGAAATGTTCCATTATGTGTCAATAAAGCTACTCTACAGTATTTCAATATTTGTTTGTCTCGTTAAAGTCAGCGTACACGGAGGCTTAAGACAAACGCAAACATTGCACAAAAAGCAACCGTTCCTTCCTCTAAAGAAGGTCGTTGCATTACAAGGGGAATTTCAAACCTAAAGATGCCTAAATGATGGAAACAACAAACTAAGCAGTTTCGACGAGGTGAACACCTTAGTTCTTCAGGAACAGTCACTCCTGATCACCACGGGGCCGCTCGACTGCTTATGTTCATTGCAGACTACCTTAAAATCAATAACGTGCGATTTGAACTTCCTATCTACAATGAAGGCAACTTTGGATTCTCGCTTTCCAGCATGCTTCCTACTTTTGTATATTGTGTGCGAGGCTCAGTTTCAGGTTTCGAAACAATTTACAATTTACTAGAGACAGGAAGTTATTCCGTCGCCCAACCTTCATTCTGGCGGCATGTTTATGACTGTCAATTCCGTTATCCGGTGCGGGAGAGTCGTTTTCATCTTCTTACGTTCCCGCAAAAGAGGTCTAAGTAAGATTTGATAGTAGAGCTGTAGGCGCATTTACAGTTTTTAGCATATCTTGGCATTCAGTCTCTCATCATTGAGGAACCAGTAAACCCAATTTATGACTCTAACACCATTTGGTACTTTTTGGTCAGGGGATTGGAGATGGGGAATTATGGAAACTATGGATTGGGAAAACAAAGGGATTCCTCCTCTTTTCGCAAACGGGATTTTGACCGTCTACGGTGGAGTTCAGCTTATGATGTGCAGGTACTAATAATAAATAAACTCAAGAAAAAAATTCAATGATATCTATAAGAAATAATACTCGCTATAAAAGAAAAATTATTGCTACTCCATTTTAAACAGCCACCATTTTGTGCAATATTACTAACAACCACCAACTGTTGATACTTTGCTGGTTTTTGGCGAGTCACATGCAGATTGTATTCTTTTAAGATTATCTCCCGCTTTTCGGATCAGCCTTTCTTCTTCATGGCACAGGGCTGCAATTGTACTTTTCGACCACTTTTCTTCGAGGAGACACATTTATTCTTTGAAATTAAAAGTATCACAAGTTACATCCTTCACTCTTTTTAACAGCCGGTACAAATAGCATATTGAACACATAAATTGGAACATTGATTGCATTTGAAAGATTACATAAGTTGCATCTGGCCCGTTTACGATTTGGAACAGTAGTGACAGTGATAGAAGACGATAACTCATCTTTCAGGTGCCCATGTATTTGCTCCAATACATATCGATCCGTTTTTTTAGATCCGATACAAATTTGCATTTTGTTTCCTACGTTATAATATTAATAGTTTCACTAAGTCCAGGACAATTTTTTAAATATATTTGTTCCTTTTCAGTCATTTTTCTGGGTTCGAGGCTTTCCAAAGCGCAAATTCATTAGCTGAACAATGTTGAATATTGTGTTGAAAACCACACATGGTCAACTCTGTGTTCTTCTGGCAACAGAATAGTTACCATATTTTCGATCCCAAGAATCAACTCCGCCCTTAGTAATGTTATATAATTCAATAATTTCGAATAATTCACGAATCCATCATGGTACATTAATGAAATCAAAATTATGCTTTGGCTTTTTATGGGACAAAAGAGCAAAGAGTTTTATCATTTATGAAACCGAACAAGCTCAAGCCTACTGAACGTATTTTGTATGACAAGAACTCTGAGTGTATTTTATGTTTATTCTTACGCAATGTTCCAATGTATGTCAACCCCAATGCTTTCAATTTATCCACAGGTTCCATTGAGGCAAACCGATTTCCTGCGGTGATATTTCTGTTAGAAGTCTTCAAAGGTTCAACTAAGTTTAAAATTGTACTGTAGATAAGTTAGTCCTATTTGATGCTTCTGATTGTCCGGTACATATAAGTATAAATATCGGGTTCTAGAATCACAGAGGCATACGATTTTGATCCCATATTTAGCTGACTTCAATTTCATGTAAACTTGTTCTAAACACCGTCCTCGGAATGGGCATAAAATTTCATCTATAGTAGCATACCCTGAACAACTATAAGTTTTTTTTACCGTTTTTTATAAATTCATTAAATATTTCGGGTATAAGTGCAGCTTGATCATTGGGTTTCCTTCCAGATCTGCTTGATATATCATAAAACTGCAAAGCAGACAAAATAACAAAATATATTTTAAGAAACATTGTCACTCTAAAAATAGATCTGGCTGTGTGATCGGTATTCCACAACCCTTCCAGATCTTCATGCCCGCATCCAAAACTGCCAGCTGAAAGGGTAAGCCCAAAAATACGTTCATTTCAGTCCTGACTATGAGGTTCGCATTAGCTCTAAAATTTGAATTCTTCTTCTTCTTAGCACTACAGCTCGTCTTGGGCCTTTGCTTTCTGTAAATAGTGCTTACAACTGTCTCGGTCCATTGACCGTGTCCTCTTATTTCAAAATCCGAGCAGCGATGAACTATCTTCTTCGACCGAGTCAGACCAGCGTTTCCTCGCTTCTCCCACTGGCCTCCGGCCTTAGGTATCCGTTGTTCGTACATACAATTCATGTGGCCAGCCCGTTGTAGCTTCCGCAGTCTCACTATCGTTAAGATCTCTAGCTCATCAAAAATTTCATACACCTCATGGTTGTATCAAATACGCCATTGGTCCCCGTCTAGTTTTGCTCCGATTATTCGCCTCACGACCCGTTGCTCAGAGGTGTTCAATATATTTGCGGATGCTTGGGTTAGAATCCATGTTTTATACCTATCGCATAACACAGATCTTATCACAGATTTGTATATTTAGAGCTTTGCTTTTCTGTGTATGCAGCTGGTCTTCAAGATTGTCAAAACTGAATAACATTTTTAATTTGCGAGCTGTATTGTTCAACGTGTTTCGTCTTTTTCACTACTAGTTTTCATTATTTTGGCGCCAATATACATAAATTTGGCCATATTTTCGATACCGTATTCGCCAAGTGTGATATTTTGTGTATTTGAGATCCGCTCCGCTGTCGAGTTCCAGGAAGAGTTCTTTGACAGTTGTTAATGACAGTGACAAAATGTTGATGCCATTTGCGTAGACTACTATTTGGCTCGACTTATATAGTAATGTACCTCATGTAGCGAGAGGTAGCTTTCTTATGACGCACTCCAGGGCCAAATTGAATAGCAATGGGGCCAGCCCATCTCCCTGCTTCAGTTCGATATTTGTGTCGAAGGCATCGGTGAGTTGGTTATTGATGCGGTCTTGGGAGGTCATCGACGTCATAGTCATTTTGGTATGACGGACTCATTTGGCTGGGATGCCAAAGCAAAGCATTATTTGGTACGGTACGTCACGATTAGTACGGTCGTATGCTTGCTTAAAGTCAACGGAAATTTGGTGCATGTCTATGTTGAGCTCCCAGGATTTTTCAAATACCTGCTTGACTGTGTACAATTGGTCTATTATCGATCTTCTTCTTCTTCGTAGCCCTACAGCCCCTTTCGGGCCTTCGCTTAGAGATAGTTAGAGTATCTTCATTGTCATGACCTAATCTATCGGCACTCCGCAAGGTGAAATAATCATTATCACGCTTTTACCGTGTGTCCGTCCACCCAGCTGCGATATGTTCTGATTTTAAACCAGCACGTATCATTACTGAACAGGCTTATAGTCCGCCCGAAAAACCACTCCAACTAAATCCCGTTGACGCCAATGAAAGTTGAGCCAGAGACCGTCGGCTTACGTCGGCTGGTACCATATTTGATGAGCTCCAATAGAATCTTCTCGATGCTCGGCACTTTATTATTGTTTTTGGGCTTTAATGTTGGAACAGACTTCATTCAGAGTTGGTGGGGCCTATGAAAGTTCTCCGCAAACACTTCTAGACTCCGATGTTCAGGAGCTGTGTGGAGGATTATGGTGCTCATCTTTCCTAAATCTTGGTTTCATCAGCGATGATATGGCCGATGTCATCACGACAGAGCGTGGTTTTAAACTGATAACCACGTTTCAGGTTTTTCACTACTTTTTATGCTTTTCTTACATTGTTACTCGTTAAACTTAGATCTATACTTCTCAATTGGTAGTCATAGTATTATCTTTTCTTCATTCTGATTATCTTATACGCTACTCTTCTGAGATTTTCATAGTGTTATCTCTTTGTCCTGGTGTTCCTACCTACGTAATCTTTGTATACCTGATTTTTTTATTTAACGCTTCTGGCACTCATCATCAAACCAATCATTCCTCTTGCGCCCGGCTTGATGTCCAATCATCTGCTCTGCCGTGGTCTTAATAGCCGCTTTCACTTCCATCCAGAGCTCGTTGCTCGGTTTTAACGATGCGTCTGATAAGATGGGAGCCAGCTGGTTGTCGAGGGTCTCCGTAAAATTTTCAGCCACAGACGCTGTTGGGAGCCTTTTGATGTAAAATTTTTGTAGCGGGCTGGCCTTTGCCGAATATGCCTTTGACATACGACATCGATAAGTTAATTTGATCAAATAATGATCTGCGTTACAATTGGCTCCTCGGTATGTATGGATGTCAGGTATGCTCGAGGCCCAACGTATGATTAGATTTCTGCTACATACAAAGTCAATCACGCTCTAGCCATTATCATTTGTTACATCGTGGAGGCTTTCTCCACCAGTCAGTCCCCGATGAGATAGCTTATTGCTAGCCTTAGCATTGAAATCACTCAGAACTATTTTTGTGTCGTTTGTAGACAATGAGTCAGAGATTTGCGATGAGGAATCGTGGAAACTGTGGGTTGGAAAGCAAGGGGGTTCCCTCCTCCTTTCTCAAACGGGCTTGGGACTGTCTACGGCGGAGTTAAAACTTGAATAAACCTCCATGAATTCTTCAGTTTTTTTTATTTTTTAACTATAATATAGAGGATCCCATCCATCTTCAGCAACTTCCTTCACTCTTATTTGGACATATGCACTTTTTCTGGCGCCAAGCTGGGGAGGTGATTAATTATATTCTGCTCTCTCGTTCGCTTGCTTAGACCATTTGAATTGGTGTTAACCTTGATAATGACCCAGTAATCGCTCCGCTTGGAGCCAGCCATTGTTGCCAAATTATTTACTAGGTACAAAAAAAGAAAACCTATGCTCAGTAAAAAAAACCTGCATACCAAGTGTCGTGGGTCAAATTTGACCCAGATGGCTTTATACCTCTGTTCCTATGCAAGTCACAAAACTGCACTTCCACGAGTCTTGGGTGCCTGCAAAGTGCTTAAAAATACACGAGAGTGCGTTATTAAAGCTTCAACATTAATTCTGTAGATCCTAGTGCACCCTCCAGGGTTTTAATGCAAATCATAGCAAAGCTTTAGTGTCTTAAGTCGGTAAAAAGCGCATATGGTCCCATGTTTCCATAGTATTACAGGACATATTGTTTCATAGTAATACAGGAAAATTCAAATCGCTATAAGTTCGTTAAATACTATTCGATCTTTATGAAACTTCTAGAAAAGATCAATCTTATAAATAGTCATTTGTTTGCTAAATTTTATTGAATTTAAGGGTACCGTTTAGATTTTATTCTAGAAAACAAAAAATCGATAAATCATACTATTACTAACAAAGTTGAGTGAATTTTGATTTCTCATGTATTTGTTGTTGTTGTTCTCATTAAGCCCTACATTCATGATTTTATTCAGATTTTTCGGATGGAAGGTGTCCAATCGCGATGGGGGTTACGCGAAAAGTCCGTACATTTCTCCTTCCCCTGCCCCCCCCCTCGGTACTCATAACGCAGTTTTAAGACTTGGTTTGAAAAGATCTCATTGAGAGCTTTCCAATGATGCCCTACTCGACTACCAATGGTGAAAATTTTTTTTTGAGGGGTCACCTCCCTATATGGGGAGACCCCCCTTAAACCTATTTGAAAAAATTCACCACTTCTGACTGTTCCACAAAGTTTCATGGCTGTAGCCTCTATAGTTTCGGAGAAAAAGTGCTGTGACATACAGGCTGACGGACGGACGGACAGGCGGACACAGGTCGTGATTGGAATAAATACAAAACCCTAAAAAGGAAAGCGCAGAAGAAAAAAGGGATACAGAATGGAAAAGCAATGAAAATTACTTCAGTAGAAGATGAGGATTAGTTGATGATCCAGAAATTACCAAAAATTATCAAGGTCCCGCTTTATCTCATGTTGAGTGTTTCGAAAAAATGTACAACTTGGAAATATTTGATTTGCTTGTTGAAATATCCAACACATACGCCAGCTACAAAAATCACGTGCTCCACTTAAAGGTGGAGCTGATGACAGTTTTCGCTCCCATTCTTCTATTGACAGGTTATCTTTCTCCAAAGTACCTGCGCATGTTTTGGGAAGAACAGACCGATACTAAGAATCCCCATTGCCGCTACAAGAAAAGTATGGTTTGGGGGCTTCAGTGGTACTTGAACTGTTATCCAGGCTTCTTTCTGCATGTGGTCCCTACACGTTTTACTTTGACAACTTCTTTTCAGTACTGCTATTGGTACATCAGATGACCAACAAAGACTATGGTATCTGCGGCACAATAAGGGAGAACAGAACCGAAAAATGTCCACTTTCTTCCATAGCTGACGTGAGAAAAACTGGAATTTTCATCAGAGCCGCGGAAGATTTTTGTATTGTACGATGGAATGACGATAGCACAAAAACACCAGATTCATGTGCGAAAAATGTGAAGTGGGCCTACATGTTCACTGTTGGTATGACTTTCATGCAGCTCTTCAATGAACTTTTATGTTTTTTCACTGAATATTTTTAGATAAGAATTCTAATATATACTTGATCCTATGTTTCTGTAATCAACTTTTTATTCTGATACAATAAAAAAACCAACGACTGTTAAGCATAAAGTATATTGTATTGTTGTTCTCTAACCTAGTGCACCCTTATTTAGGTCTTTGTAAAAACTTTTTTTTACAAAGACCTGCTAGTTTCGCGACCTGTCTGTCCGTGCGTCACAGCTAATTACCTCAGAAACTTTAGAAGCTAGAATGCTCAAACTTTGTGAAAAGGTCAGAAGTGATGGTCTCTCAAAAGTTAAGGTCTTAACCCTTTACGGCGCTGAGTAGCAGATCTGCATCATACTCTTCAAACTAGCAAAGTCGTTCAAAGCAACGAATAAAGTTCCTTTCAACGCAGTAATGCATATCTGCAGCAAAGCATACTATTGAATTAGTTACCCACGTTTGTGCTATACGGTGTTATTTGTAATTTTTGGCCACTTGAAGTGACGGATCCCTTAGAACCGGTTTGTGTTGTTCGCGCATGATTTTCGTTGTTTTTTTTTTAGTGGTTATATTGGAAATATTGACGTGAAATTACTGCACAGTAAAGATTAGTTATTGGTTTTTTCTAAGAACATGCAATTCAAATGTTTAGATTGTTTTTAGAGAGATACTCTCAAGTTTTGTTTTGATGCAGTAATGCAACACTGCGCTAAACTGTTATATTTTATTTCTTTTTTCGTGAGAGGAATATTTTCTCTTTTCAGGCTCAATATGAGTTTGAGGTTTCCGCGTTCAGGCTCTAGGCCTTTGTCAACTGTCGAATTAGAAACTTTTCTAAGCCAATGGCAAGATAATGAGGATGGCTTAGACTTTTCAGACGACGACGATGTAGCCGATCCATTGTACATGTTGGAAAATCGAAATTTACGCCAAGATTCAGATGAGGAACCAGAAATACCCTTCCTAGAAGATCAGGAAGATGACATCTTGCCACCGAGCTCTGAGACCAGTACAAGCACTACAGTTCAACCATGTGAGATACCCCCTGCTGTTTCAGTACCCAGTACCAGCTCCAAAGTCAACACAACTTCACGAAGCGCATGTGATCCCAAAACGAATATCATATGGAAAAATATAAACTTAGAACTAAATGAAGACCAGATGAGGTTTTGGGGATCTTCCAAGTTATCAAATGAAATACTGGAATTACAGACACCTTACCAGGTATTTTCTTTCTTATTTACTGACGACATTGTCTATCTCATAAGAGACAAAACAAACCTGTACAGCGTGCAAAAAGATGCCAGTAAACCTATAAATGTTACAAGCCAGGAAATAAGACAGTTTATTGGAATTATTTACTAGATGTCCATAATTGCCCTGCCCTACGTTCGAATGTACTGGTCACAGAAATATGGCTATGCCAACATACGTAAGATAATGACACTAAAACGGTTCGAGTACTCTAAAATGCTACCGTATAGTCAGCCAAATTCTGATTGACTTTATAAAATCAGGCCAATAATTGAAAAGCTGAATCATAACTTTAGAAAAGTGCCTCTAGAATAACATTTGTCTGTTGATGAACAAATGTGTTCAACCAAAGCACGAAGTGCTCTAAAGCAATATTTGCGAGACAAACCCCATAAGTGGGGCTCCAAACTGTTCGTTATTTGTGGTATAAGTAGATATGGCTACAAATTTGAAGTTTACAGTGGCCAAGAGAATATATGCGCAGATGACGAGCCTTAATTAGGTGCCTCATCTAATGTAGTGGTCCGACTTGCCAGAGAGATTCCTGCCAACCAAAACTATAGACTGTTTTTTGATAACTATTATACATCGCTACCCTTGATTGAATTCTTGTCACACCGTGGTATATTAGCTTTGGGCACCGTTCCGAAAAACCGAATCCCGAATTGTAAACTCCCAGAAGAAAAACAGCAGAAAAAACAGCCTAGAGGCACATCGATTGAACAGGTTGCAAGCTATAATGGCATTGACATATCGGTGGTGGCCTGGAGAGATACTGAAATTGTGAACCTAGCATCCAACTTTGCTGGCAAAAATCCCACATCTTTCGTAAGTAGATTCGACTGGTCGCAAACGAAACAAATCAATGTTGAACGACCCTTTATTGTGGCAGAATATAATCGTCACATAGGAGGTGTAGACCTCATGGACTCCGTAGTGGGTCATTATAAAATTAGATTTCGGAGCAAACGTTGGTTTATACGGCTCTTTTACCATTTACCATTTCCTGGACATGACTAATTCTTGGCTATTGTATAGAAAAATTCATGCTGACACGGAAAATAATGTCAAGGTGCTAAATTCTGCTGATTTCCGACTAGAAGTAGCTGAAACTTTAGCCAAATATAAAAGTATGAACCGGCTGAAGCATACTAGCGATGTAGAAGCACTCATTCAGGACAAAAAGAAAAAAGGCGTTGTCAGCATATCCCGCAAAAAGATATCAGATTGGATCAGTTAGGCCACTGGCCTGTTTGGACCGACAAAAGGTTTCGGTGTAAATATCCATGATGTACTGGAACAGCCCAAACGGAATGTGAAAAGTGTGGCGTAGCCTTATGTTTTAATAAAAACAATAACTGTTTCCGTTCTTTCCACAGCTCGTGAATATTAATATGTTGTTACACCATGATGCACATCTGCATCTCATTGTTTTTTTTTCAAAAATAAATACCTTTTCTCACATATGATTTTTTTCACTATTTTTAACCGTTATTATAAAGCTCATCTTAACATATTTTCAATTAAAAAAAAACAAAAAACACGTTCTTGCGCAGAAAATGGTTAACAAAAATTTAAATTTTTTTTAAGGGGGTCCTCCCTAATAACGAATTGGCCTCTTAAATTTTTTTTTAAATAAAAGGTAGTCGAGTGGGGTATCAAATGAAAGGTCTTGATTAGAACTTTTAGAATCTGAAATAAAAAAAATCATTTTATGAACTAGGGGGTCCAGAGGAAGGCAAAATGTACCCAAAATTTGTGTACAAATGATCGGATGTTTATTTCATTATAAAGAAGAAGATATGCCGTTAATAGCAAAACCCAACATCAGGCAAATAACCACTACGACACGCTTACAGGACCATATCCTCTTCATGAAATTTTCCATAACCAAATCGCAACGTGGCTGCCCTATGTCGACGATAGCCTCATGAATTTCATCTTTGAGATCTTGAATCGACGCTGGGCTATTGGCGTAGGCCTCCTCTATCACGTGGCTCCAAAGGAAGAAGTCGCAAGGTGTTAAATCACAAGATCTATTCAAAATAACACTTCTTATTGGAAAACCCTATATACGAGGTGTGTTCAAAAAATATCACGAATTTTGTTTTTTTTTTTAAATTATTTATTTATGCATGAATATCTATTTTGTTCCCTTCAAAGTTATCCCCATGAGATATTATACACTTGTGCCAACGATTTTTCCAATCTTCGAAGCACTTCAAAAAATCATTTTTTTTAATCTTGTTCAGCTCCTCCTTCGATGCCGTCTTTATCTCGTCAAGCGTAGCGTAACGTCGTCCTTTCATGGGCCTCTTCAGTTTATGAAACAAGAAAAAGTCACAGGGGGCCAGATCTGGGGAACACGGTGGCTGCGGCATCATTAGTGTGTTGTTTTTGGCCAAAAAGTCGCGCACAAGCAACGATGTGTGAGCAGGGGCGTTATCGTGGTGCAAAAGCCAATTTTTGTTCTCCCACAAATCCGGGCGTTTCTCGTGGATTGCTTCGCGCAAATTGTGCATAACTTGCAGGTAATATTCCTTATTGACCGTTCTTCCCTGTGGCAAGAACTCATGATGCACCACGCCGCCCCTGCAATCGAAGAAAACTGTCAGCAAAACTTTCAGATTCGACCGAACTTGGCGCGCTTTTTTCGGTCTTGGTTCATGCGGCAGCTTCCATTGAGATGATTGAGCTTTGGTTTCCACGTCATAACCATAAACCCACGATTCGTCACCAGTTATGACCCTCTGGAGCAAATTTGGTTCGTCGCGGACAGAGTTTAACATATCATTAGCAATGTTCATGCGTTGCTGTTTTTGGTCGCAATTGAGCAATTTTGGTACGAATTTCGCGGCGACCCGTCTCATGCCCGAATCGTTGATAAAAATCGAATGGCACGAGCCAATCGATATGTTAAGGTCCTCAGCAACTTCTCTAACGGTGATTCGACGATTGGCCAATACCATTTTCTCCACTTCATTAATTTTTTCGTCTGTTGTTGAAGTGCTCGGGCGTCCGGCACGCTCTTCGTCGTTCACATCTTCTCGGCCTTCTAAAAACATTTTGTACCACCGATAAACGTTGCTTCGGTCCAAGGTAGCTTCTCCGTATGCCACAGTCAACATTCGGAATGCATCCGCGCACTTAATTTCGTTTTTCACACAAAATTTGATACACGTTCTTTGATCCATTTTTTTGAATAAGTAAAAATCGAAGACGATTGAAAACACGTGCAAGTAAAGCAGCTATCACCAATTAAGTGAACATTCAAAATGGCCGATCTTGTCGGCATAAGTAACAGACATGAGTACCAACATAACGCCACAAAAAAATCGAAATTCGAATATACATAACCCGCGAAAATTCAAAATTCGCGATACTTTTTGAACACACCTCGTATATTTAAAATTGACTTGGGCACTTTTATTTTCTTTCAATTTTCATGAAAATTTAAGGAATAGGGTTTAACTTGATCATGTTCAATCGGCCGAGCGTTCAGAAAAATCATTTAAGCTAGATCAAAATGGCGGGTGCACTGTGCTTATGAAAGAAACTGTCCATCTTTTGTATAAATTTGAACGATTTCATATCCAAGTACTGCATGAATAATTCAAGTTATCGATTCACGCCATTAGAAAACTTGTTTCTAACCCTAGGATGTTTACAAAGACCTTCTGGTAGGAGCACTCTCCTGCTTACTCAACTTGTTTTTAACATAAATTTGGATGTCTAGCATACGGAAAATCGAAGTAAGAGCAAAGTCTCAACAGAGGATATAATATAGGAACTGTAGAGTTAAAAGAGTCAGAGCCGAAATTGTAGGGATCTGGGTAAATTTAGACCCACGATACCAGCTAAGGGTTTGAACGGCTACTATTTTGTTTTCGATTACTGATACTATTGCTTGAACGGATTCTCAAAGATCTGCATAATAAACATCCTTCCTGAAATTTTCGTGCAAATCCTAACAAGCCCGTAGTGTTTGAGTCAATTGGTAACACATACTGCTCAATGGCCATGCATTGTTGTTTTTGTAAGACCGAAAATTGAAAATGTTAAATACCATTCGATCTTTCTGACTGGTTCATGGTTGATTAGCCTTATAAGTAGCCATACGTTTGTAAAATTTTATTATATTAAATGATACTCTCACGCTTTTATATAAGAATCTGTGAAATTGATAAATCGTGCTATTACTAACAAAGTTCTATTGAATTTTAACCTCTGAGGTATTTGTCATCATTGTGCTTATAAATATTTCACATTTTTTGGTCCGCAAGTCTCCAATCGCGAGGGGGGACACAATTTGCTCGGGTTCTTTCGTTTCCCCTGCCTATTTCATCATTGATATTGTAATTTAAATGACTGAAATTTAAAGATACTTTAAATTACTGATGCTTAAAGATCGTTAATAGCCTACATTACTGCTTCTGGTGAAAAAAGATTTTCGGGAGTCAAATCCTAATACGGGGAGATTCTCTTAAAAGCCTTTAAAATTTTTTTCAACTATGGAACTTTCATTAGCGAAAAACTTCTGAGCTGTTCACAAAATTTGATGACTGAAGCTTCCATAGTTCCTGAGAAAACTTGCTGTGACGCTTCGAAGGACGGACAGGTACCGATTTTAATAGGTGGCCGAACAACATTTTTTATAAAACCCCTTAGAAATATGCACGGAAATGAACCATTATGGTTGTAAAATTTTGCGACTTGAACCGTTAATTACTCAACCTTGCCCCACCACTGGAAGCGCTGACCGTTACTCTGACATATTAGGGGTAAGATCTTCAAAAACCCCTAAAACAAATCGTTGAGAAATGGGGCCAGTAAATCGGATGCAACGTCCCGGGCTATTATCCATATCATGCATTTCATCAATACAATCGCATTTCTCATAGTCCTTCGTTGTTAAAACGATTTATTGACCGATATCCTAAATCACCTTTCCCGTTTTACCATATATCATTGTACTTTGTAATAAAATTCGAATAAAACCTCAACCAAATACTCGAAAAATAAATTGCTCATCAATAAGCCCACTCCTTTTGCTACCCAAAAAAATTGAAATTTTTTCCGGTTAGCATAGACGAAAGTGAGAGGGTCAAACACTTTTCTACTTTGCTTTTGTTGTAGCGTTTGACCAAATAAAACCATCGCACTACACCAGTTTGAATATACACAGATCCTCTTTAACCGTCTTTCATCCTGTTTATATTTTTCCTCTGTCGTTTTTCTTGGCTCTTTGCATTGCCGGTAATCTTCTTATCCTGTTCAAGCTAGCAAACATCCTTTCCAAATGAGTATCCTTCCTACAAAATGATCGTTGACCCTTGACTAAACCCTTTTTCCGACGTCATAAACAGGAAAATTCTGTAGCTTTGAACTCGCACTATAACTACACTTTCATGGTATGCATACAAGGCCGAAAAGGAAAACGTGGCTGGGCGTTTGTCCGATTTTTATCCTTTTTCGTACATTCAGCAATCGGGTGGAGTTTTTCGTGGTACGAAGTGACCAGGGAGAAAAAGTTTTCTTTCGATAAAGATATGTAGAAAGAGCAGGAATCCACAATCCTACAAAAGATGACCAAATGGGTGAAGAAGCTGCGGTCATCCGTTTGATACTTAAATATGACTGACTATTAACTGTTGTCCTCGTATCTTTTTATCGTCCGAAACGTCTTTATATCTTTTGCACATTCGTTTCTGTCCTTGGTTTTGATTGCTTACACTGCGATTTCAGATGGATTCATATTTTTTATGCGTGTATTTATATTTATCTTTGTATTTTCTTGATTGCAGGGTGGACGTGTGCGCTTCATATCCAATTCCCGGGAAAGCACGGGCGTGATATCGTTGAGATCCGCCGGGGATATATCGCTGCCACAAAAGGGGCCAACACGAAGAGGTCTTATCGTGCCACAACAGCCGCCTAATCCACCGACCATAATACCTTTAACTCATGCCAGGTAAGCTTAAGACGTTTAAGGACTTTTGTTGTAAGTTTTCGGGGTTGGTGAGATACTGGAATTTCTGTTTCATGATTGCAAGTAGGAATGATAAGAACTTGTGAAGGTTTTGTAGTAATTAAGTTCGATGAAAGTTGTGATCTCTCGATTGTATTAGGAAATCAGATAATGAAGAAGTCACAAAGTTATTACAGATTACTCTAATCAAACGACATTTAAGACAACTGATAAAATGATTATTCTCGATGCCTAATCTGAAACATTCTTCAATGAAAATTTATTTCCAAATAAATTTATTCTGACTTATTCCTTCAATAATCCTTAAAGATGTCTTATTTTAGAGAGATTTCTCATTATTTCTCGATAATTCAGTTTCTTCTTTGTCTTTGGCATTTTCAATAAGAATAAGAGAGAAATCGCTAAAAATTCCACCATAAAGTTTTACAAACTCAAAAAAGTCTTTTGGAAATTTCGACAACACTTCTTTTACATTATTTAAAATATCACTCAACTCCCCACCCTGGTGCTCCCAGTTCACACAATGTTAAGCTGCTGAGCTTTCTAGTGTATTTTATTGTTACCGGTGGCATTTGAAGCCACTTGCCTACAATTCGGTACTTTTCTCCCTTCTGACAAAAGATGAAAGCGACCTTAAGGCTGCACAGGGAAATGATAATGTTGTTTTGTTTATCGGTCCAGAGAGTGGACATTTTCTTTGTCCTGAAAACTACGCTCTGACAGAATCGTGGATGGCGTTATTTCACTTTCCCGCCTCTATCTGAGCTTGCTGCAACATTTTTAATTTTTCTTCTCCCTTCTGTATTCCGGCTTTTTCGTGCTTTTCTTCTTCTCTGTGCCAAACTCCATCTTTTAATTTGTTCAAGGAAAGTTTTCTTTTGCATAAAGAGAGAGAACCAAAATACAGCGTTCGTCTCGGGATTCCACGGAAAATACTTTCTCGTCCTTTGCTTGCATGTATATGCCCTCTAGTACTTGTTTTAATGAAAAAACTTTTTCCTTCTTTGCATTCCATTTACATTTGATTAATCGTTAAATTCTTTTCTATTTTTTTTCCGCAATAATTAGGTCTCACGATCCGGAGAGCGGTGACTATGCTGGGTCTATTTCGGATCTGCAAAGTGTTACGTCTCGATTAAGTACTGTTTCGGTAAGTAGATTACAGGACACTTTTGCCATTTTTTTCAATCTTATTTGGTTTTGTTAATGAACACTTTACATTGAATGGATTGTCTTTTATGGACGGCTGTTGTGGGTTGGAACAAAATGGTTGATTGTTTATTTTTATGATGTTATAATGAGTGAATGTGTTGTTTATTTAATTTTTAATTTAAGTTTGCTCGAGGAGTTGAAGATAATTGTTTCGGAATTATAATAAATTGATAGAAGTTAGATAGATCTCATGTCAGAAGAGTTTTGTACTCAGCCTACGATATGCAGATACCAATAATGGATAAACTCAAGAAAAGCTTTAACAACATCTACATCAAATACCTACTCGTTTCAAAACAGGGTTCGACGATATATATCAGAGGATATATATCATGATATATATCACTATATATATCGTTTAATATTTATGCGGATATATATCAATTGATATTTTCTATCTAGCATCTTGGCAACACTAAAACAAAAACTAAAATTTAGATTATTTTCCCCCGAATAGCTATCTCATCAGAAGTTCGGGGACTCTCCGTTTTGCTTACGTGCACGCGGACTAGCATTTGACAATTGTTAACTCAAGTAAACTGTCAATTTAATATCTACCTAAGAAATGCTTTCCTAGTTTAAATGGTTAATGCTACAACCCAACTTTTGTATTTCATTTTGATATCGTTATTTAGTTGGTGTAGTGCAGTGATTTCGTTCATCTGCTACGTGATATTCATTGAAGTAGGTAACTGACCTATTGAACGGTTAGTTTGAAGGTAGTGTGAAAAGAATACAAGTTGTCAGATCGTTGAGCCTGTGTTTTTCTTTCTACATTTCATTTTTGCACAGTACTGCGAATGCTGCGTGGGGAAAGTTTAATATTATTTCAAAGATGGGGAACAGTGGCAAATGGGCCCGATGTAAAAAGTGCAAGAAAGAGCTGCAAGGTATACCTGTGCGGCTATTGAAACATGTGAATGTTTGTCCAGTGTCAATGGCTTCTAGCTCATATGTGCCACCTTCAGATTCTGTTCATGATACCCATCCCTCAACATCAAATGACACCATAGTCGAATCAGTGGCAAAAAAGCGCGCATTGTCGACTGGCGGACCATCATTCAACATAGTAGAAAAAGTAATTGTTACATCGGAATCTCAAGCGGAAAAAATTGATTTGGCGGTCGCAAACTTTTTCTATGCCACCAATACACCGTTTTTTGCACGCCGATCACTTGAAGTTTAAAGAAATAATCATGGCATTTTATCCAGGCCATAAGCCTCCCACATCTCGTCAAATAGGAGGCGGTCTCCTGGAAGAAATTTATGCTGATACCTTACAAAAATAAAAAGATGAAATCGAGGGCAAGGCCGTATCTTTGTCTTTGGACGGTTGGTCTAACGTTCACAATGAGCCTATCATTCATTGCAGCCTCACTACATCCGAAGGACGATCGATACTAGTTGATACTATCGATATATCAGGTAATCCTCATATTGCTGATTATTTAAAAGAAATAGCTACGGATATAATTACAAATACCAACGAAAACTTCAAAATGATTGTTAAGAGCGACAATGTGGCTAACGTCAAATAAAATTGAGGCACGAATTATGTATAGATAGTAATAACATAATTCAATGTGTTTGCTGTGTGCATATACTAAACCTGCTAGCGCAAGATGTGGAAATCAAAGGCGTTTATTGAAACATAATTAAGGTGATCAAATATTTTAGGAATAAACATCTGCCCGCAAGTTGGTACAAGGCTGCCGGTGGTAAAAAGTTGGTAATGCCCATAACCGTTCAATGAAATACAACAAGAGACTGTTTTAGCTCTTACCTTGCTAATCGAAGAATATTGGTACAAATATGCCAAAATATTAAAAATGAAGTTGACAAAAACATACTCAAAATCGTAAATGATGCACAAATCACGAACAATGCAATTCAACTATTGTCAGGCTTGGATCCAATAGCTGGAGCCTGAGACAAAGCCCAAAGAAATGGAAAAACTATATCAGTTGCAGTCAAAATATGGCACAGGCTAGAAAAGCATTTAGAAAATGAAACATTACAAGTCAAGATTTTATTACGGCATCGACGTGACATGGCATCAGGGTCTGTTCATGATTTGGCTAATATGTTGGATCATCGATTTCTGGGCAAAAATTTGAACAATGATCAAAGAGATAAAGTTTTTGCTGAAATGCCGCCAGATTTCATGTCTATTGAAACGTCATTGCTGACGCAATCATCAATGTTTCCTATGTATCATTTTGGGGAAAATTTTAAACAGACTCCACCTTTAGAATGGTGGAAGCTCCTAAATATGAACACAAATGCTTATCGATGGCTCAACTGGGATGACAAAGAAAAATTTCAAACACTATATGAACAATTACTGTCAGCAGTAGCATCAACAGGTGGTCTCGGAAGAATATTCTCTACCTTCGGTCTTGCGCAGTCGAAGGCACGGAAACGATTAGGAATCGAGAAAGCCAATAGTCCCATATCTTTAAGACTTTCAACCATTCCCATAAGATAATTTGTCGTACGGTTCCTTCATACAATATGGGCTGGGTTTGGGAATCCAATGCAAATATGGAAATGCAAGAAGAAATATTGAGCGTAGATTTTGAGTGGGAGTTAGACGATGTGACCACTAATAGATCTGTGCCTGACAGTTGACCCTGATTTTAATTGATCAATCAAATTTTTACTCACGCCTTTGTTACTTTAGGAATAAGAAGTGAAATATTCAGATTAAGTTTTATTATTTTTATATTTCGACAGTTTCAAATAAATTACAGACTGGAAAATGCTTACTTTGCGTAAACTGTGATCAAAAAATAAGGTGACACGTCGAAGGACTTGGAGAATAATTTTTTTTAAGGTTGGTAGTACTGTCAGTGACATCTGTGTCAAATTTACATGTCAAAATATTTATTAGTGTTTGATATACGCGTCGTTTTGTGAGCTGCTAAAAGTGAGTTTCTCGTTTTCGCGGTGTCGAAATTTGTTGAATTAGCATTTAATTTTGTTTGCGGAATCAATTTTCTGCTACGGATACGTTGAGGATGGTGAAAAATCCTTTGGTGATGAGGCTTTGTCTAAAAAAAATGTTTACAAGTAGTATAGTGAGTTCCAAGCCGGCGGTGAACGTGTCGAAGACGAAGAGCGTCCTGGGCGACCATCAACCTCTTCTCTTCTTCGATTATCGTGGTGTTGTGCACTATGAATTCCTTCCGGCGGGCCAAACAGTCAAAAACAAATATTATTTGAACGTTATGCGTCGTTTGCGTAACGCTACCTGCCTAAAAATGCGGGAATTGTGGAAAGACAATTCTTGATTTTTAAACCACGATAATGCACCATCCCATACTGCACTCGTAATTCGTGATCATTTCGCCAAAAACTCAACCCATATCGTTCCGCAACCACCGTATTCACCTGACCTGGCGCTGTGCGACTTCTGGCTGTTCAGCAAGCTCAAAAGACCGCTCCGGGGACACCGTTTTGATGCGATAGAGGAGATTCAAGCCGCAGCGAAGACGGAACTGAAGGACATCCCGGAAACGACGCGTATCTCAAACACTAATGAATATTTTGAAATGTAAATTTATACCAACCTAAAAAAAACAATTCTTCAAATCCTTCGACGCGCGCAGTTTAAATTCAAATGTCACCTTATTTTTTGGTCACAGTAGTTTATCTGATAGATGTGTATATCGGATATATATCAAATATTGGATTTTTTATATTTATTATAAATACAGGATTGTTGCGAACCCTGTTTGAAAAGGAGAAACATAGCTATAACATTTTAATTTGCTGCCTTTTTGTTGCAACATCACTAACAATTGTTGACTAAATGAAATCTCAAATACATTTTTAATTATTCATTTTATCTGGAAATTTGAAGATCAAATTCAAAGTGTAGTGCCTGGTTCGATGGAAGGCCCAAATGGTAGAAAAACCTTACCGTAGAAGCGGCTTACTTTGACTTTGGGAGGTAGCTTTGCCCCAAACCGGGAAATAGTTTAAACTTCCCGCCTAGTCACAACCGCATGAGCGAACGTCTGAATTCATACTCTAAGATATAGATGGCAGTACTACTGATAGCGAGGTGCTGTTTTATCGACCGTGAGTCATTCTTGTCGGTGCCGCGATAACATTTGACAGTTTTATCCGGTGAATTTTGCTCCTACTAATTTTTCCCAGAAACTGTGTATTTTGGTAAATTTCCCATCTTTATTGTCTATGTCATTATTATGCATATGTTCAGGAGTTTGGTGTTAGTAATGTGTACAATATTTACACATTTATTGTTTTATAAATTAAAAAACTAAAAGTCGGTATACTTTGACTCCCTTTTTCGGGGTTATTTTGGCCCATGCGCCAAAGTAAAGTAGTATGGAAAAATGCAATTATCTTCCGTTTTTTCTAAAAATTTTCCGTAGATACAATTGATCAGCAGCATTTCACATACCGTCTAAGTACCAAAGAAAGCCCTGTAGTCATCGGTACATCGCTTATAGTACGGCAGACTTAGAACAATGTCTAACTGCTATAAGGTCAAAAATTCTCACACAAGCTACCTTAAAAAGGTACAATATAACCAGAAGAACGATTAAAAATAAATTAGATTAATAAATTAGATATGGCAATAAACCTGACAAATCGACTGTTTTTACGAAAAAAGAGGAAGACACGTTTGTGGCACATATAACAGCGCTATCTGAATATAGATTTCCACTAACAGACTTTGATCTTAGAATAATTATTAAGGATAATCTTGAATCTCAGGGCCGAATTGTGACATCATGTGACAACATTTAATAACAATATTCCTGGAAAGGACTGGCTAAGATCCTTTCTTTTAGGAAACAGAATATTATCTCGAAGACTCTCTTATAACATCAAACGAGTTTGTAGTCAGGTTTCTGAAGCCGTCATTGCTGAATTCATTGAAAATAATATCAAAGTAACAGAAAATGTTCCACCTGAAAACATCTATAATTACGATGAAACTAATCTTTGCGACGATCCAGGAAAAGAAACGTCTTATGTAGAAGAGGAACAAAGTATCCAGAGACCATCGTAAATGTTCCAAAAATTACGTTTACTGTCATATTTTGTGAGAACACTGCTGACAAAACAGTTCCACTCTACGTTATATATAAAGCAGAAAATCTTTGGATAACTTGGAATGAAAATGGTCCAAAGGGGACCCGTCATAATAGGATGATAAGCGGATGGATGGATTGCGCCACATTTGAAGACTGGATTTTAATCATCTCTTGCCAATACTGAAGAAAAATAAAGGGCGAGAAGTTGTCCTTGGTGACAACCTCGCACGCATATCAACAAAACGGTCTGGTCCGAATGTGAAAAGAATGATATATGTTTTGTGTTTTTGCCTCCACATGCTACTCACATTCATCAGCCATTGCACGTTGCTTATTTTCGTCCTTTGAGGTGCAAATGGCGACAAATATTACTAAATTGGAAGAACAGCCAAATGGGAAGGAACTTGCCGACGACACCTAAAGATCAGTTTCTAAATCTGTTTAAAAAAGCGTTAGATTCATTAACGTCAACCTAACAAAATTTAATTTCCATTTTTAGGAAAACTGGCATATTCCCCATAAATAAAGAAGAACCCTTGGCGAGGCTACCAAGACAAGACCGTATTTTAAATCCAGAGCTTACTGGCAGCGATTTCTTGGAAAAATTAGAACAGTCCCGACTCGATACCTTTTTCCCAGAAAATAAAGCTAGGAATAAGAAACTCAATATCTGCTCCTGATGTTGTTGGCTCAGGTCCTTCTGGTGTTCACACAGCCAATAATAAGAAAAAAAAGATGATGTCCAAAAAACGAACACAGCGGAAAGTCCCATCTTCAAGCAACACTGAGTCTGCTATTACTCTAGCTTCCTCCACAGAAGACCACATTTTATCGTTTGATGACTCTGAGGATGATGTTCCCCTGAGCAATGTTATTCAGCTACAAGCTGAACCAGACGTGACGACAGTTGAAGAAGAGCAAAAGCAGTTGCTAGAAACTAAAAACGGAAAAATGGCTACGCAAGGATCTCCTAGTGCTGAGGAGAATAATACTATTCTTCAAAGTGTTTATGTATGCTATGCTGACAATATAGTTGCAGGGGATCATGTTATCGTGACCTGAAATCCACGAAACTACCCTGGTTAGGTTTTGTGAACGTTTGAAGAAGGCGCATTTGTAGGCTGCTTAAAGAAAGGCAAAATATTCAGGCACTGGCCAATAATTAAAGATGAACAATTTTACAGTTGGGGCCATATAGTTTGTAAGATCGGAGTTCCTAAATTAATAAAAAATTACTGTTTTCCTATTCCCAAAATATATCATCATTAATATAATTTGATTATATTTAGACTAAGTTTGACTCTTGCAATTCACGATGGCTGAAACTGTAAATTAAAAGACTAATTAGTTATAAATGTCAGAAGAAGTGTTTTTAAGTTAATGTTTCAACAAGTTTTAAGAGTTTCAATTAAAGTTGATTTTCAAAATACTGTTCTTCTGTTACTACATTACTTAATTAAACCTTCTTACAACATTCTACCATATATTTAGCATTGGTTACAATGACCCAAGCTATCAATTAGATGAACAATCTGATTGCTCATTATGCTCCACTGTAAGCTCCTCGCAAAACTAAAATGAAGCCTTGGCTTACCCGAAGAGTTCTTTGTGCCTTAAAAGCCAAAGACAAGAAACACAGGCACTATAAATTAACCGAAAACGATGATGCTAAACAGGCTTTTTGTAGACTGCGTTTTTTGGCTAAAAAAGAGCTTAAACGGCCGTAAAATATTACTTCAGTAGTTTAGAGAGTTCCCTCCTGACCAATAACGTTAAACTCTTTTGATCCTATATTCGATCTTTTAACTCTCCCTCCACCGTTGTTACACAACCAGTATACCCTATGTATACTGGTATGAACTGGGAGCACATTTGATGTGTATCCAATATACATCATCAAGGCTCCCGGGGAAAGAACTCCTATTAACACCACTTACCTGCTACTCTGTTCATTTCCACTAAATCAACAACAAGACGAGAGTTACATAATTAAAGAATTTAGTTTTATTTTATATTTTAAATTAATTACTTTTACACTTTTTAAATTATTTTAAAATCTTTCCATACTGTCTCTTCACGGACGGATGATGCCTGGAAGAAAGAAAAGTCAGTTGATGGTGGCTACGCAGCGTAAAAACGCATCCAAGCCGAATGAGGTTCGCGGCTCAAGCCTACACCTCACCATCTAACTGATGTGATGATTTCCTGCAATTGCACCGGAACTAGATGCACTTTCTGGCCTCGCTGATCACGTCGCGGCGAAATTCACTTCGCGTACAGTTCTGTAACCGCTGTTATTACTACTCGCCGTTTCTCGCTCGATCAATTGTCTTTTAAACGATTCATGCGTCCTCAATTCGCCCTAAATTCGCTGAGTAGTTGAAACATGCGTTCTCGTTCCACGTAAACTTCTTCCTCCGCGCACTTCTCACTTACTCGCATGGTGAAGCTTTGCGGCGAATTTGGGAAATGGTTTGAAGGCAGGGTTTAGCACAGTGTTACTCCGCTGGAAACACACCCCGAAGCTTCTCATGTACATGGTCGTTGTCGTTGCTAATATGGCTTATGTAGTATAACACTTGGCGTAGCTTGTCGATATTTCTATAAGCACACCCCGAAGCTTCTTATGTACATGGTCGTTGTCGTCGCTAATGTTGTGGTTTATGTAGATCGAATTATGAAGTCTTTACGCTTGCCGTTGGTCGACAAGTACATGCTTTGATGACAATCGGCGTAGCTTGTCGATAATTCTATAAGCACACCCCGAAGCTTCTTATGTACATGGTCGTCGTCGCTAATGGTATGGATTATGAAGACTCTACGCTTGCCGTTGGTCGACAAGTACATGTTTTAATGACAATGGGCGTATGCGCTTGGCCGTATACACTTGGCGGAGCTTAGACAATTGACGACGTTGTATATAACACCGCCTCGCATACTGTAAAATGGAATAACACTGAACACTCCTCCCCACAGGATATTTCATACCTATTAACCAAATTATTTTCCTCTACTTTTTCCTCTTCTGATACACTACACTCCTCCATGAACTCAATTCAAACTTGTCCAGCACCAATTATATCCTACTCCACTGACCCTTGTGAAGTTGAATCCCTCATTAACCTACTTGATTCGAATTTTAGTCCTGGTTCCTATGCATCACCAAATATATTTGTAAAATTGTTATGTTCCTCTTTGTGTCTTCCTCTATCTCTTATATTTGATCTCAGCCTTAGTACTGGCACCTTTTCTACGTACTGGAAAGATGCAAATGTTGTTCCTATCTTTAAAAACAGTGACCCATTCAAACTATTGTCCCATATCACTCCTCTTCTGTTTTTCTAAGCTGCTGAAATGACTTGTACACAACAGGCTTCTTGAGTCATTGAGTTCAATTGTCAAACCACAGCAACATGGATTCTTAAACGGTCGTTCAACTTCCTCAAACTTGTCTAAGCTCGAAGATTATATTGCAAGACCTCTAGATAAACAGCTTTAAGTTGATGCACTTTTCACCGACATCTTTCAAGCTTTTGACTCCGTGAACCATGTTCTTCCCTGTCAAAAGTTAGCTTTGCTTGGCATACCCGGTTCCCTACATTCTTGCATTTCATCTTATCCATCCTCTTGTGCATGTCATGTTAATCTCTATTGCACAACCTCCTTTCCATTCAACCCTACATCTGGCGTCCCTGAAGGGTCAATCCTTGGACCTCTTCTTTTTTCTTCTTCTTCTTCGTAGCACTACAACCCCTTTCGGGTCTTCGCTTCCTACAAATAGTGCCTCCAATTGTTTCAGTCCATTGACCGCGTCCTCCGATTTCGAGATCCAAGCAGTGATAAGCTGTCTTCGTCGACCGAGTCAGACCAGCATTGCCTCTGTTTCCCCACTGGTCTCCGGCCTTTAGTTCTCCCAACGAATACCTTTTTTGTTTCCGTTCCGTTCCACAGTCTAACAATCGTTGAGACCTTCGGCTCGTCAAAAATTTCATACAGCTCATTGTTATATCGAATTCGCTATTGGTCCCCATCTAGCTTCTCTCCGATTATTCGCCTCAGGACTCGTTTCTCAAAGGTGCTCAATATATTTGCAGATACTTGGTTTAGGGTCCATGTTTTACACCCATAGCATAACACAAATCTTATCACACATTTGTATGTTTGGAGCTTTGTTTTCCTGTGTATGCAGCTGGTTTTCAAGATCGTCAACACTGAATAAAGTATCTTATTTGCGAGCTGTATTATTTGGCGAATTTCGTCTCTTTCACTACCCGTTTTCATTATTTTGCGCCCAAATACACAAATTCGCTGCCGTTTTCAATACTGTATTCGCCAAGTCTGATATTTTGTATACTTGAGGTATCTTTCGTCAACTGCGTCATGAGCTTGGTTTTATTTTCATTGATTTGCAGGTATCTTTTGTCGACTACGTCATGAGCTTGGTTTTATTTTCATTGATTTGTAGCCTTACTAATTTTGCTTGTTAATAGCCGTGATAAAATGTTGATGCCGTCCGCATAGGCTACTACTTAGCTTGACTTGTATACGAGTAGTAATGTACTTCGCGTATAGACAGGTAGCTTCCTTATGACGTACTCTAGAGCCAAATTGAATAGAAATGGGGCTAGCCCAGCTCTCTGCTTTAGTCCGATATTTGTGTTAAAGGCATCGGTAAGTTGGTTATTGATGCGGACTTGGGAGATGGTCGACGTCATTGTCATTTTGGCTACATGGACTAATTTGGCTCGGATGCCAAAGGGAAGCGTTATTTTGTACAGTACGTTACGATCAATACTATCGTATGCTTGTTTAAAGTCAACGAAAATCTGGTGTACGTCTATGTTGAACGCCCAGTATTTTTCAACTACCTGCTTGACAGTGAACAATTGGTCTATTGTCGATTTACCTGCTCTAAAACCAACTTAATACTCCCCAATATTGTCTACAATAGATAATCCGAGAAACAAAGACGCATGGTACTTTGTCTCAGGGGCCACATCGCATATGAGTTTTAACGAAAACATACTGAATTGTTTATCAGAAGATATTGGTACAGTGATTACTGCAAACAAAAGCCATATGCCAATCTTTTATCTGTTGGGCAAATCGTAAAATAAGGTCACATCGTAGAGTTCAACAATAAATGTGTCAAAGTTATAAACTCAAAAAAACAAGTACTTTTTTAAATTGGACACAAAATCGTCAAAGAATGTTGCATTTGCGTGTAGTTTAAAATGCACTAAAGACCTTTGGCATCGTCAAATGGACCACATAAACAACGAAAATTTAAATAAACCATGCAGTGGACTGGCAACTGGAATAAATTTCACAAATAAAATTGACAAAGGCTGCAAGCTATGCGCTATTGGCAAACAATAAAGGTTGCCATTCAGTAAGTGTGGAAGCAGAGCTAATGAGCTGCTGGCATTAGTGCAGGCTGTCATATGTGCACCCTTGGAACACAGTTCGCTTGGTGGAAGTCGTTATTTTATAACATTTGTTGATGACAAATCTAAGAATATTTTTGTATACTTCCTAAGAATAAAATTGGACTGGGAAGTACTGTCATGTTTTGAAGACTTCATGGTGTTCGCTGTAAAGCAAAGTGGTCACAATCACACAACCCTACTTTCTGATAGCGGCAAGGAGTTTATGAACGGCAAATTTCAAGCCGCTCTTCGGAAATATGGGATCCATCTCCAAACCACCAATCGTGAAAAAGGCGAGATGTTTGCTTGCCGACTTGAAAATGTCAAAAACACTTTCGGCAGAAGCAGTTGCATACTCTGTACATCTTCTAAACCGTCCGCCATCGAAAGGAACCGACACAATACCGTTCAAGCGTGGAGTCAAAAATTACCTAACATTGCGTATATCAGAGTGTTTAGACCCACGGCCATGGCACATATCCCAAAAGTCAGCCGTAAAAAATGGGATCCAAAATTCAACGAATGTATTATGGTCCGATATGATGAAAACATCTGCATCTGAAAGATTTAAGAAGTCAACAACAAGTAACAAAGTTGAACTCATCTTCCAAGATGAAATTCAACCTTCCGAGATCAGCCACCAAAGTGCAGCTGAAAATAATCAAAACGATCTGGTCAAAGATGTCGTTATTAACAACGAACAAGAAGATGCAATACACTGAGACAGTTTTAAAGCTGCAATTGTTGAGGCAGAGCAAAAGGGAGCGTGAAACTCCAGGCAAGTATACTGATTTTTTACAAGAAAAAGGTAATTCTTCTTCTTTTTCCTTTCCTGAAAATGAAATGTAACCGTTTGAAGATTTGTCAGCACATGCATTGTACCAGAATTACTTCCAAGATGACCCGGCGGCGCCAAAAGAAGTATTATCCAGACCTGATGCGAACCAATGGAAGCTGGCTGTGGAAAAAGAAAGGCGATAAAATCTAAATGAGTCTTCCGTAGGAAATGTAATCTCAGCAGACAAATTGATCGCTACAAGGCCAGGTTGATCATAAAAGGATACTCACACCAAAGGTGGGTGGACTATGAGGACACATACGCACCTCTTGTCCGACGCAGTTCTCCGCGATAACTTTTCACAATTGCAGCTCAATTAAACCTCAAGGTGGAATAGATGGATACAATTTCCGCTTTTCTTCAAGGAAATATTTCGGAAGAAATTTATATGGAACAGCCTGCGTACTACCAGAGTCAAGAAAACCCATCGATGGTATGTTGTTTAATAAAGGTCTTGTATGGACTAAAGCAGTCCAGAAGGGTCTGGAATCAAGAGCTAGACAAAACACTAACATCATTTGGATTAGAAAGACCTAAGCATAATCCGTGCATTTATGTCAAAGCAAAAAACAAATAACTGTATCATAGTGGGATATGTTGATGATTTTTACTCTTATCAAATAAAATCGACTGGCTTGAACATATTAAAGGGCAACTTCATCTACAACTAAAAATGAAAGAGTTTGGAATAGCAAAACAAATCCTTGGAATGCGTTTAACAATGTCTGATTGTTCAATTGCAATTAATCAAGAGCAACATATTAAGAAAGTTTTACAAAAGTTTTGGGATGGAAAAGGCCATAACCACGATGACACCAATGAATTCTAGTGACAAGATATCAACTAAAGATGGTGCACCTGAAATAAAAGATATTAAATTCATGAAGAATGTTCCGCACCAAGGGGTTGTCTAATGTATTTGGCGCAATGTACACGACCTGATATATGCTATGCGACAAACTTACTAAGTCGATTCAGTTTCAGTCCTGGACCACGACATTGGAATGGTGTGAAGCATTTACTTTGCTATCTGCGTGGTATATCTTCAATGATGCGAAAATTCAGTTAAAAGCGATTCGACAACAAAATTGGTTACACCGATGCTGATTGGGGAGCTCACTGTGATGATTGTAGGTCAACCACTGGATTCGTCTTTATTGCGCAAGGAGGAGCGATATCTTGGAGTTCCAAAGACAGCATACAGTGGCCCTTTCGTTTTGTGAAGCTGAACACATGGCACTCTCAGCTACTTTGCAAGAGACACTGTGGTAGGATGGACTTGTCACTCAACTTGGTCAAAAGAAACGGCCACTTCGAATCCTGTCTGAAAACCAAAGCACAGTTGCGATCGCCTCAATTGTAGGGTTCTATCCCAGAATCAAACATATTGACATACGTGATCACTTCATATACGATGTACTTAATCAAAATCAAATAAAAGTCGATTACATAAGCACCACTGAGCAAGTTGCAGATGTTCTTACAAAATCGTTGGACAAGACCAAACATGCATAATGGGAGTGAGAACCATCGTCCTAAGGAGAATTATTAGAGTCACCTTATAATCCGAATATTCATTGTCACACTGTTATTTATTTTTTATGTACTTCATAACCTATTTTAAATAAAATGTCACTTCTGTCATAGTCACCAAGCCGACCCCACGTATTTACCTTCTTTTCTGCTAATAAAAACAAATGCAAGGAAGACCAGTAGAATCATGTTGGGTCTCATTGGTGCCGAATTTTCTCTTAAACTGGTCATAATTCATCAAAAATGATAAGTTTAGATTCACTTCTAGATTGGAATTCATATAAAGGGTTTTCCAATAAGAGGTGTTATTTTGAATAGCCCGCTATTTCGGTAGATGTCACCTTTGAAGCTGTCATTTTTTGGCATTTGACAAGTAGAAACTACGCCATTTATAAAAATGGATCAATACACGCTTCAACAACGTACTGAAATTATTAAAATGGTGAAAATTTGGCAGCGACGGTTCGTAAAACTCGAACATTTTTGGGTCGTCGTGAAGCACCTTGTCGGACCGCAATACAGAAATTGGTGGAAAAATTCGAGATGTTGGGACATTTAGTGATGTGAAGAATAAAACCCGTGCACGTCACTCAAGAACAGCTGAGAATAATGCTACTGTAGCCGAAAGTATTAAAGAAAACCCAGGTTTGCCCATTCCTTGTCGTTCTTTGGAATTACGCATCTCGCAAACGTCATTACACCGTATTTTGCATAAAGATTTGGGTCTTAAGGCTTATAAAGTTCAGTAAACACAAGAACTCAAGCCGGTCGATCATCAACAACGTCAAGTCTTTGCTGATTGGGTCCTTGAAATGCATGAAAATGATCCGGAATTCCATCGAAAAATCATCTTGAGTGATGAGGCCCATTTTCACCTCGGTGGCTTCGTCAGCAAGCAAAATTGTCGCATCTGGGGCTCAGAAAACCCAAGAGTTAATGTTGAAAAGCCTCTTTATCCTCAACGTGTGACTGTTTGGTGCGGTTTATGGTGCGGCGGAGTCATTGGACCTTACTTTTTCGAAAATGAAGCTGGAGCAACAGTTACAGTGAATGGATTGCGCTATCGAGAGACGATTGATGATTTTCTATGGCCGGAATTGGACGGTATTGATCTAAATAATGTTAACTTTAAAAAAAACAGCGCTACGTGCCACATAAGCAACGAAATCATTGATCTCTTACGGGAAAAGTTTCCGGACCGTGTTATCGGTGCTCACAATTGGCCGCCAAGATCTTTTGATTTAACACCTTGCGATTTCTTCCTTTGGGGCCACGTGAAAAAAGAGGTCTACGCCAACAGCCGAGTGGCGATTCAAGACCTCAAAGATGGAATTCGTGAGGCTATCGAGGACATAGGGCAGCCACTTTGCGGTTTGGTTGTGGAAAATTTCATGAAAAGGATATGGTCCTGTAAGTGTGGTCATGGTGGTCATTTGCCTGATTTTATTTTCCACTATTAACGGCATAACTTGTTCTTTATACTAAAGTAAACATCCGATCATTTATGATAAAAAATTGGATTTTTCTTTTAATATCAAAATAACACCTCTTCTTGTATAATTGTATAATTTTTTTCAAGTTTGGTTCTGACGCTCCTAAGTTTACGTGTAGTTTAGGTGCGTTTCAGGTTTGGAATTTCGGAATTTGAAGTTACGCCGGCAGTTTTAAAGGAATTCATCGATATTCTAACATAAAAGTTAAATAAGTTCTAGATACCCTATGTCGAAAGAAGTTTTCAATAAGAGATGAGCACATGTCATGTTTATCAAGCTTATGCTTTCATTTTTTAAATATTTACATACATCTTCAATGTAACCAAACCAAAACGAACTTTTTTCTGAAAATTCCTTGAAATCCAGACATCGCTTAGTCCTATCCCATGCTCACTGCAGCTTAAATGGGATTATAGATATTGTAAACTCATTTATAAAAATGAAATAAAAAAAAACTTTTAACTTATTCAGCATGTTTCCCTAACAAGCTACGCACCAACGATATCATTAAAAACATCACTTTCGAATCTTTTCAACAACCAATCACTCCGTCTAAAGTGTCTTTGTAACTTAATTAAATTGTCTACACAATCTCAATTTTCATGAAAAGTTTCACTTCACAAAAGCTCAGTTGGTTCTCATATCGATTGACCTTTATCCACAAACAAAAAGAAAAACATGAAAATCTATTCAATCTTAGTTGGAATTTTCCTTTCAACAACCTCAGACTTTAGAGACTTATTCTGTTCGTAAGCCTTCAAATATCACACCAAACTTATTTTCTCTCTCAAATATCACGTTTCATCTCCCAAATCAAATCAATTCCTACACTTTCTTCAAAAAGAGAAAAGCGACTTTGGATTTGGACGAGACAAGACTTGGGTAGTTCGGTCAGTTCTTGGAAAATCTTGGATTGCATACTGATGTCTGATTGAATTCTCTAACGATTTCTTACTCCCCGCCAGAGTCCATCAAACTCCTTTGTAAGAGTGACTTTTGAGAACAATATCTTCTGTGATTGTATGTACAAAGTTTGGGAGAGTACTGGATTGGGTGGATTTTTATGGAAGGGCAACACAATGTTAAATGGAATTTTGCAAATATGGTCACGTTGTTAAGAAAGTTTTGGAGAAGTTACGTTTGAAACTTTTCAACTGCTGTCTCATTTGCGTATTATGAATCATTTTCAAGAGTTTGACCAGGTCAGAGAAGCCATATTCGACCTCTTTGCTCCCATTCAGGATGTAGTTAAAATGAAAAATTGAGTAGGATTTTTAAACAATCCCTTTTATAAATAGACAGCAATAAGACCACTCAAAATAGATTGACATTTTCCCATTTGAGTTTCATTGGAATCAATGAAGTCAGCATATCCTTGTTTTTACTATTTGAGCTCAAGGAAGCGTGCACAACTATTAGAATAGTCTGACTGTTGTCGGAACGTTGTTGGGTAGGAATAGAAACCAATACAGCTCGGGAGAAAGGAATAAATCCGAAACTTTTCTTTTAAGCTCATACCGTCGTTATTCTGTGCAGAAGTATTCATCTCACGTTCTGTACCCCATTACACTGGATCGCCTTTCTATTCCGCTCGTTACACTGTCCATCCCTTTTTCCATATATGTCAGCTCAACAAATCGTCTACACAAACAATTACGTAGGAAGCGAGTTCACTTTGCAATTCTCACAGGTCCTGGCGTATGCCGGTCCAGACAATAGACATGAGTCAGCGAAGGACAAAGAACTTTCGCATGTTGGGAAAAAGTTCTTTTTTTGTTGTTTTTTTCGTGCTACTTCCACTCCTACAGCTGCTCGTTGATACCTTGTGCATTTCCTGTTCAACCATAGGAGTCTATGTTTGTGCCAGAGAATCCTGGAAAATTCTACTGAAATGAAAGAAACGATGAAACTAGTTCCGCTAAGCCTTACAAACTGATTAACTTGTCTATTTCCTCTTTTCATTTTACAGATTGGAACAAATAATTGCACCGCCCGGTATAGAACTTTGAGTGGAGGAATAGGTGAATCGCCATCACTATCACCTAGTCCGTCATCGGATTATGAAGATGACATAACAGCAACTCGTGGCTTAGCTAAACCGAAAAAGAACGGAGGGCACAAAGGAATAACTATTAGTCAGAAAGCAACCGTCCATCATGTAAGTATATAAGGATATTATAGCTTCAAATGAAGGATTAAATTGTAGCTTATGGTTTGAGAATCTAATTTTGCCCTAAAAGCTCTGGTAACTTAATTTACTCAAAATAATTTTAAAGGCAATATAAAAGCATTGAGAAGGACTAAATGAGATCATCGTTTGGGCAACCCTTCAAAGTTCACCACAATCAGAATCCTCAGTGCTCTTTTTCTCTGTACCTGTGCCAAGCGTTTTCGGTATACCTCCTTACAGAGAGCACCGGCATATATTTCTGCTCCGTACAGTAGGACTCACCCTACTGTGCTAATCAAGAGGCGTCTTCTTGAAGAACTGGTTCCCCCTACGTTGGCTATAAGTCGACTCAGAGCCGATACTTCCGAAGCTGCCTTCACATTTGCATTTGCTCAGAGAAACTCATTTTTGAGTCGATCAGTAGCCCCAGGTACTTCACAACTGGCTTTGATCCGATTAGTATGTCTCTGAAACTGATCATCTTTATTCTAGGGATTCTCTTTTTTGTCAAGATGAACACTTCGGTTTTCTCCAGTGCTAAACTGAACTTGCAAGCAAGCAGTCTCTCACTCGGCGCATCAGCTTATCTTGTCTAAGTTGCGCTTGTTCAACGGTGCGTCCAACGATCAGAGCTGGGACATCATCCGCATAGCCGATCAAGCACGACTCATCTGGTATCTCCAATCTCAGTAGCCTGTCATAAGACACGTTCCCAAAGTCTAAACCAAGAATAAATCTCTGGAAAACACATGATGTGATTTCCATCCTTCGTTGGACCTGTGTCGTGCCACGAAGCAGGCTGCGGGCCTTCAGGTCGTCCCTCATAAGCCGCATTAGATATTCTAGAACTTGAAAAGGATTTTCCAGTGTATCCAGAATATCCACCCATCTAGCGGAGTTGAAGGCGTTCCCAGCGTCGAGTGTCACCAATTGGACGATCCGTCGCTTGGTGCAGCTATACTCGTATGCCTCTACCTTTTGGACTGCAATCGCATCAATGGTGACACATCCTGCTCCAACGTCGTACTGCCGAGGAGATAGGGCCACAGCAGTATGAATCGCATCACCGAGTCTTTTCCTGATGAGTTTCTCTAGCACTTTCCTAGCCGGATCTAGCACGTATAACGGGTGACATGCAGATGGCCAGCTGGGATATCCTGATTAGCACGAGCCTCGCCACCTTCCATCGTACCGGGAAAACCCCGTCCCGTAGGCAAGTGTTTAATGTGCTGAGCAGTAAGCCTTCCTCATTTTCAGTGAAAGGGCTGCCTGTTTCCAGTTGTATGAAAAGCGATCACTCGACTGCTGTTTCACCCTAGACAGCGTCAACACGGACGGGATGCGCGGGGAAGAGTGCCCACACTATCTCGTCCATCTTTCCCGCATCATGTATGCAATGTTTCCGTAGGGCACCAAGCTTCCGCATAACTTGCTTGTAGCCAAGGCTCCACGAATCCTTGTTCACACTGTCCACTAACTCTTGCGAGCAGCGAGCCTTTGGTGTACTGCAAGAAGTAAAAAACCAAATTTGTAATTGCTTCTTGTTGTTGTTTCTGCAAAGTGTGCTAGTATTGAAGATGAATTTGCTGTTGCAGTGACATTTATTGTCGCTGCTGTTGCGATATTTGCTGTTGCAACAGCTGTGGACTTTGCACTTCGACCCAGTTGGTCTGCTTGAAGAAAACTTGATAATTGTGTTTTGTAAGCTTCTTCCTGTTTCTTTTGTTCACATTGATTGGAAGATTGGCGTTTTCGATGTTGCGATTGCTGAGATGTTTGTTATCTGGGTTGAGTTAAGTTTTATACAGATTGCGATTTTGAATTGCTTTCACTCATTGACGGGGGCGATTGTTTGGATACGATCGATTTCTGCGTTCCCCACTCATCTCGCTTAGGATGTGATGTTCTGCCAGTGTTCAGATGCGTTGAGCTGTGGCTACGCGGTGCGAACACTTGATCTTTGATTGGCTGTTTGTTGCCTGGAGGAACTGAAATCTGATGTTGCATATCTTTCCTGTTGTTCTCGTCTGAGGGTGGCGAATCGCTCTTGGTAATTGAACTTGTGCTATTCATTTCGTGACGGAGTGGTTCTGGTTGGTAATGCGAACTGTTAAACGTCCAAGTACTTTTCTCTTCGCATTTAGAATCTCTTTGCATTTAGAATCTGCAGTGTTTGATTGGTTGTTATCCTTACTAGTAGATGTTGATGGTGGTTCAGACAATTTACTACCGGCATTTTGATTTTATTGTCATTTTGAATGAAGCGAAACTAGCTGAGTATTGTGCTTATAATTACATTTACGTTGCTACTGTTTCGTCTGAACGGATAAGTTCCTAAATGGATCGAGGATGCTTTTCCTTTTGTGTAGTTTAAATTGTTTGCCTCGGAACTTCAAACCAATCACCTGAATTGAAGTCGAAAGTTCCACCAACAATTTAAGTGTGACACGTACCACGCCCATCAAGTGCATCTTCTTTCCTTCTGTCATGGCAACACCCTTCAATTGGTGCCGGCACCGGCCACGGAAGAAATCGAGAAGATTCAGCCGCATCCGAACCATCAACCGAGTCATTGTTTCCAAGGTCCACCCCTGACAAAATCAGAAATGGGATTCAAGGGTGGTTCAGTGCCGATTACAAGTAAAATTCAAATCGTGCATGTAGAACGAACAGACGCCTCCGAAAGCCATTTTTTTCTCCTCCTCGCGATCTCGTGTTTAATTCTCCTACGGTTCGTCTGCGAAAAGAGACGAAAGGAGAAACGTGTGACAAACATACGCGAGTGGCTAAACATAATTGTAATAGTGGTTCGATTCCACCTTTGGTCCATATACGAGGGAAAAAGGTCAATACGCTAAACAAGGAACGACTAAAACTTGAACTTAGGCTACGGAACGCTTCTACACAGGGGAACAAAGCCCAGCTAACACAAAGACTCTGTGAAATTCTGGCCAATGGCGAAGTTGAAACGGACGGGAAAATGTCAGAATGCTGGGGTGAAGATAATGTGTGCGAGTTGCGTGATGAAGTGAAGCAGTTGAGCGAGTTAATATTAGATGTCGTCGCCGCGTTACTGAACGGTGAAAGTTGGCGACGTCGTCAACAACTGAGCAGATTAACACTCAACCGATCGTAATACAGGAGCCGACACTACCACTTACGCCTCCCTATAGGGGCCTGAAAAAATTTGGAGTGATGGTTCTGCGCGGGTTCCTGGAAACTGGCTTGAGCTGGCCGAATCATTGAGGGGAGATTTCCTTAGCCATGAAAGTGAGGCCGGTGTTCACATAAAACTTATAAATCGCACCAGAGAGCCGAGCGAGACAACACAAAGTTACCTCTATACTATGCTAGCATTGGGAAGATGAGGTAACTTGAGTGATCACGCTATGATCCGGTTTATAAGGAACAGGCTACGGCATCCATCTTAGCAAAATACAATCTTTTAGCCGCGATTAAGAACTGCGAAACGAATTCCATTCGAATTTCGGAGCCACAAGCGCACTCGAGACGAAATTTTGGACCACCACCACCGATACAGCGAGGTATTATGTCATCAGATGCGCGAACGCAGCCGACTTCGAGTAATTCGGAATCCCGTCGAGTCTGATGTTATAATTGTCCTGAGGTGGGGTTTATTTTGCTGAACTGTCCAAAACAGCAACGGAAACATAGATGCGAGAAGTGTCAACGAACATCACATATGACTAACCGATATCCGGAAAATGAAGCTGCGACCGGTGTAAGTAATGTTCGTCGCATAAATTAATAGAAAGAATTGATCCGCTTGTTAAGGAGGTGCTTCTCAAGGGAAACATAATTAAGTCCTTCATCGACCCCGGCAGCGAAAGATCACTCATTCAACGAACGATCGCAATGTCGATGGGAGGTGTGAAGCAGTGTTCACCGATCATCCTATGAGGATTCGGAGGAGCTTCAGTAACGTGTGACCAGTTACTCGAGGCCGAAATTCAGTTGGATGGTAAGAATCTAAATGCGAAGATTTTTCCGGTGATTGACGACTTGATCTCGGAGCCACTTTATTGGAGTCAGATCTTCTCCGTTCATCGGGCAAATAACTGATAGTTAAACCGGGAGCTTCTCGATTGGAAAACGCTCTCCAAAGCGCTCCAATTTTTGAGCCAACGTTATACGTCAAAGAAAAGTACCAACTGTATCATCTCATCAGTGAGCATAGAGAATGCTTCTCTAAATCGCTTGCTCAGTTAGCTCAATGCAACTCGGTAACGGGAGTCCGTCTCAACAGAACCTACACCACCAACCGAATAGTGGGAGCTTCGAATAGACTCCGAGTGGTGGGAACTTCGAATTCACCGAGATGAAGACGTTGCGATAGTTGAATTGGAGCCGTTTGCACACAAGTATTAACTCGGCGCTACCGTGCAAAGCAACTAGGTCAAAACCATCATATACGCCAGCCCAAAGCATCAATTCCAGTTCGTTCTCCAAAGCGTAGTCCAGATTCAGTCAGGGTCGTTACCTATCATCCAAGGAAAAACCTCACGGCTACCTCCATATCCTCAGGTCCGTGGAGGAGACGCTCTCTAAATAATCTAGCCTCCAAGAGTATTCCTGTCGACCGGCATTCTCCGGTGAACAAATTTTTGACTACAAAACTTTTACAAAGATACTTTTTCTGACCTTTCCACAAAATTTGATAACTTGTATGGCTCTTAAGAAAATGGTGGAACGTTTTTTTATGCCACTTTTTTTACGCTCATTCCAGCCATCAAAATGTCTGATGCGAAGCATAGCTTCAAAAACCGTTTGGCATGCAGCAGGCAACGTTATTGGTGCATTTTAATATTTTCATTGTGAAAAGATACCAAGTCAGGGTGTCTTAACTTTGGAAATACTGCCGAAATCTCTTAGAAAGCAAAACAACTTCAATTAATGATATTGAGGCGACTACATATGCTATACAGCAACTACTTATGTAGTTGCTGTATAGCAACTACGACTGCAGTGATGGTCTGCTGCCTCAGCAAAAGAGGATGTTGCAATCCGTCGAGATTGGCTTTGTCTGGAGACGCGTAAATGCGCTGGTACGGTGTCATGGGGTGGGTTCTTTCCCCCTAGCACAAGGACCCACTGCAAAAAATCTCGCATTCACAAATTAAACATGGTCGAATGCCGATTGACTGGTGTCGAGGCCGAGGTAACCTACTAAGGGTTGAAACGCTTGTTCGAAGGAAAAACCGGGCTGGGCAAAAACGAACGGACTTACAGAGACTTCGTCGCTACCGACGATCCTTATGGCCGACAAATAAAAGTGGGGCATCCAGATGGTAGTGGTGCTCCCTCGCACCCTCTCAAGCGGATTTAGAACCAAATGTAAGCGTAGCCATATTTTTCATTTGAGTGAAAAATTCGTACAAACATAATTTGAATGAATTTTTCCTTTAAATGAAAAATAGAAACGTGGCTAAATTTATGTCATAGTATTATGTGAGGGAATTACATAACACTATGCCATAGATAGGCACGCGAGTGGAAGACCACTCTACCCAGCAAGAGCCCCTGTAAAGCAAAGAGAAAGAAAAGAGCGTGCTCGATGGCTTACCCATTTAGCGGAGGAGCCCGCCATCTATGCGGATCCTTTATCCGGTCAGGTTAAGTGAAAGGGAAAGACCGAAATTTTGACGATTTATTTATTTAAATATTCGGAGGCTAATGAAAACAGCACCATGGTTTGTAAGGTATGAATAATTATCATGTATGTGGATGTGGAATAGAATCGTGATTATGTACCATAAGAAAAACGTTTTTCTTACTTAAAATATCAAGTGGAACAGATTATCAACTAAAGCAAAAACTTGATGTGTTTTGAAGAAGATATTTCTTATGTTCAACTAATCATTGGCTTTGAAAGATCAGGAAGTGAAAAGTTTGCGATGTATTCCTCTCACTATTTCAAATGAAACTTCTATAATTATGCAGATGACTATAGTCTATAATAGTGAAACAATACAAATATTAAGGAAAGTACAATAAAATTTCCTACTCCACTCATTAAATTGAAAAAAAAATAACACCACTACACACCTCTACACGAAAGTGGCACGTGCGCAAATACTCAGACAAGTTCCAGTCTTAAGAAAAGATACAATTTACAACAATTACCGTTATTGAAATGCCTACCGTATTTCAAAGTCCTCCCTGCACATTTTTTCTCAATGTTGCTTTCCGTTCTGATCGACTGTCTCCATGCTTCGGGGCATAGTGGTTAGCGTTAATTCAAATCAATTAAATATACCTTGTCATACGCACTACGACGCATTTAAGACGCATAGAATGAGATAATTCATCACCAGGATTTCCACGATTTTTTAAAATTCCCCAACTACTATGAACCGCGAGGCATTCGAAAAAACTTCATGAATATTGAGTACCCAACTTTCCAAAACTCCGTCAAACCCGAGTGTTTATCGCGCGAGTTCTCGAACTTCTTAAGAGCTGGAACTCATCAGCCGTCGTCTTCTTTGACACTTGGTACTTTTCTTTTCAAACTTTTCGAACCACCTTTTATGCACCACGATTGTACGGGAATGTTTTCACTTTTCAGCAACAATCAGTTCACTTTACCAGAATTATTTTTGTGAAGGAAAATTCCAGACCGAGCCACACGGAAAGTCGAGAAGGTAGTCGAAACGTCGTACTCCGAAACAACTCTTTTCTGCTCGCATCAAAAAACAAAATATCGTGCCGGCACGCACAACTTGCGACGTCGGACCCGGCTCGCGATAACAAGAAGACTTCCAGTTTACCAAAAAATTAACTCCAATTTGTTGGTAATTCACTGCCCGTGTTCATAGAACAAATTCAATAATTCCAATAAATACTGAAGGAATGACAGTCAACCTTTCCACACACCCGTCTAGAAGGCGGTCGAGAAGCGTTGTTCATTCGTTGTGTCGTACAACCGTATGATTCACTCCACTTAATTTCGCTCGACTATATTTCGCGTGAAGAATTACACCCGTGCGTCGGCCGTCAAAGATACCTTTCTTTTATTCCAGAAAATCTATCATATCGTGTTACTTCCGAAGATTTATGCTAAATTTTAATTGAAGCGCAAATGATTGGAGTTCTTGCGAGTTTTAAGGAGACTGTCAGGGAATTTGCGAGCAGAATGGACCTTTAAAATCATGAAAACCACAGAGTTTGACGCGAGGACGGTTAGCCTTTACACCCACTCGTCCGTTATCGTGCTGTCGCGAACACGCGATATTTTGATTTTTGTCAATGAAGCACTTTCGATTGCCAACGAATGCATGAGCAAGCACGACAAATACTTTGATAAAATTTTACTAAGCTACGAATTATTTAATTTGTACTCTTTTGCTACCCAGGCAGTCGTTTAGCTGCAGCAATAACACTTACATTTGTGTGGACTATCTAGCATCTGTGAAAGTCGTCACCGCAGTTGTAATCCATGCAACCATCGTCACTTTTGCGTAACACACAAAAATTTTTCAACCAATAAAGAATGGGGCGACGGGCGATCCAAGGTATTTATTTAACAACGGCAATATAACACTTTACGCGTTTAATCAATTGCAAATTTTCATAGACGCACAAGATGAAGCGATTACAAAACGAAAAACAATTCTTCCCCGATTATAACTTTTGCCAACACCTCGACATTTATTTTTCGCCTTTTTTCTTTCTGTTTTTGTGGCGATTCATACCCTCTGAAAAACTTGAAATTATATCTCAAGCAGGACAATGTACGGTCTCCGTTCGCCGCTTCGTACCGCTCCTTCCTCCGTCCAAAAATCTTCTCATCTTTCTTCTTTTTTTCGTGTCGCCATGGTAAATCAAATTAGCTGCTCGCTCAGCCGAGTTCGATTTCATTCGGAAATGCAATAAACAGTGTTCGAAATTTGTATTTGCAGATTTAATTTTTTTCAAAAATTTACAGATGTAAAGAAAAATTAAAAAGATTTTAAATAATAATAAAAGTTAAATATCATGAAGAATATAATTAGAGAGAGTCGTTTAAATTTAATACAAAGGCAAATGATAGAAAATTACATTTAATAATAATAAGGAAAAAAAAAAAAAATTTTATAAATTACAACTATGAATGAATGGAATCTTTTTCTCTAAATCTGCAATTAAAATTTCGGATAGGGCTAGGAAGGTTTTCCAGCAGTTTGCTGGTTTGACTGCTCGATTACTACACTTGTTTTGAATGATGTAACTGCTTTTCATTCACTGATAATGGCAAAGCCCTTTGAACGAGAATTCAACTTTAATATCTGCATTACGTAGTCACTATTGCTGTCTGCATGCGCATTAGCTTCCAGGTTCAATGCTGATTGGGGGAAACGAAATTGTTCAAATGGTTATTTTATTCTCAGCAATGATGGGTACTGATTGCAAAATTTGATAATGATCAAACAGTCAAGCGTCATGCTGACGAGTACCATTATAGTCAAGAAATAATATTGTTACATGTACAACTAATTCTGCGAGCTACTGTCGCAATTGTTTTCACAACAATTAAGAACATCAACAAAACGAATTTACTCGAAACCACGAGAACCCAACAACGTGATCAACATCTGAAAGTGAGTCACTGCTCCATTCATTACGCTGCTGGAATGTTCCCGCTAATTCATCAATGTACGAGAACTGAGTTGAATGATTAGAGACCCTATATAAACGCGAGCTGAATGATTGGGGGGAATGATTGATTCGACCGCGATAAGAACTGCGATAGTGTGTGGGAAGCGATATTGTTCGAGTGATTTTCGTAATAGTGAAGTGATTAAGAAGACAATTGCGATAAGAAATTTATGGACAAGTGTTAGATTTTTAACAGTGAAATTTAAAATTAGTGAAAGTGTTAAATGGATTATTGTGCATTTTTGTAATTAAATAATTTCTTTTAATGTAAATCAAAAGACATTGCGTTTTCACTTTCCCGGAACATTAAAATTATTGGCCGCGAACCAAATACACGCGATAGTGGTGTCAAGAAGTAAGAAAGGAAATTTTGGAAGTGAAAACGAGTAAACATTTTTGAAGTACACAGTAGTGAGAATTAACGTGGAAACTGGTGGAAAAATAGCCAAAACAATAAAAATGCCAGGAAATTTACATCTAAAAAATTAACCAATTGAGCATATCGGAGCTCAAAGAGGAGTTGGAACAACGAAATCTGGCCACACAAGGTACAAAAGCCATATTGATTGCACGCTTGCGTGATGCGATTGAGTCGGAAGGCGTGAATCTGGGTTCGGGTGAGCTCTCAGATGAGGAAAAAGGTGCAGAAGGTGGAGAAGTAGAAACACCAAAATCAAAGAAGCCAGAAAATGCGCTGATGCAAATGTTAATGCTGATGTCATCCAGTTTAACTGCGAAGCTAGATGAACAATCAGCGAAGCTCAATGAACAGTCGTCCAATTTAACTACGAAGCTAGATGAACAATCAGCGAAGCTCAATGAACAGTCGTCCAATTTAACTACGAAGCTAGATGAACAATCAGCGAAATTAAATGAACAATCAGCGAAGTTAAATGAACAATCAGTGAAGCTGGACCAACAAGCGATCGAAATCAAGGAAGTGCTAAAACAGTCAACCGAAATAAAAGCGGAGCTCGGTAGCGTGAACAATCAAATTAAATGCGTCGAGGAAAAGGTTTACCAGGTTGAGGAGAAAGTCAGCAAGGTTGAGGAGAGAATCAACTATGAGATCAGCCAGGTCGAAGAGAGAATGAACCATGAGATGGAACAAGTGAAAAAAGAATTGGAAGCAGCGAAGGCAGTAGTAACCACCTCACCAGCCCCACTTGTAACCGCAGCGCATAGCATATCTAGAAATGTGAAAGCACCAATATTCGACGGGCAAACGGTCTGGAGTATTTACGAAACCCAGTTTGAAGCTGGCGCAAGGGCAAATCACTGGAATGAGCAGGAACGAGCAACTGCACTAATTCTTGCTCTAAGAGGCCCAGCTGCCGAGCTTTCGCAGACGATCCCCGTTGAATTGCACTCAAACCCGAATGCTACAATGAACGCACTCGACATGCGTTATGGAGACGATCATCTAAAGCAGCTTTATCGGGCACAGTTAAGGCATCGGATGCAGAAGTCTGGTGAAACCCTACAGCAGCTAGCCCAAGACATTGAGCGACTAGCACTTTTGGCTTACCCAGCCTACGACCCAAAACATCGAGATGATGCAGCGACAGAAGCATTTATCAGCGCACTAAAGGACCCGGGATTGCAACAAGCCGTGCGTTTAGCTCAAAAGCAAACGGTTCAGGACGCATTCGCTTACAGTCTGAACCTTGAGGCAGCGAAAAATGTGACTCGTACCACTGCCCGGGTTCGTGAGGTAGCGACAGACGGGTGCAGGTGTGAGCGCGTGGAAATTGAGCGAGACCCGCATGTAAATGGCGCGCCTAGATGCTGGAATTGCGGAGAGAAGGGGCACCTGCAAAGAGAATGCAAGAAGCGAAGAAAACCGAGCAATTGTCCAGGGTGTGCAGCTAGGAGGAGATCCAGACCGAGTTGGGAGCCCAGAATGGAAGCCCTTCAAACAGAGGGGTCGGGAAACATGTAAGAGCCAACTTCGTGGGGCAGAGGTTGGTTAGGAGGATCGACGTCCCCAGCACCACCATCACCGTATCAAGACTACATCGTGGAGAAGCGGACTTATGCCTTTCAGGTCAAGTTGACTGAGAACACTGCACCATAACGATCGACACTGGTGCACTCCGATCGATTATCCGACCAGACCTAGTTAGGCAGCAACAACTACACAAGGGCAGAATTTTCTCACTACGGACAGCTACGGGAGAAACTGCACCTGTTCATGGAGAGGTCAACCTCCAGATACAGTTGGGAGACCTTGTGTTCCGACATAGTTTTCCGGTCGCGAACATTATGGATGACTGCATTCTCGGAATGGATTTTCTGCGACCACATGGAATCACGTTGGATTTGGGCAAACGTGTATTGAAATGGCAGAATTTCGAAGTACTGATAGAGGATCCCAGCGTCCAAAGTCCCAAGATGAATGTAGTGGTATGTACTGACACTGATGTATCGAATTCTTCCGAAAGCATTGTATAGACCAAACTTGATGATGATTCTGGAGACCACCGATCTTATCTGATAGAGCCAACGGCGTCGTCCGCATTGCGCAGTTTGATTGTTGGACGAAGCCTTGTACGACCTATAAGGAACGGATATGTGCCGGTTAGAGTCCTTAACACCGCAGACTCAACCACGAGCATCAAAGCGGGAGAAGCCATCGGCAGCTGCCAGCCTGTTTCCACCATCACCTCTTTGGAAGCTACTCACGACCATCATTGGAAAAGGAGGCAAGCCACAGAGAAAGTCCAGAAATTCACGTCTGCAATATTAAAGCAGGTCAAGTTGCCAGTGCAGCTATTCAAACGAGCCTCTGATCTGGTCACCAAGTACAGTGACATCTTCTCAACAAGCCCGGGTGACCAAGGCCGAACGAGTCTGGTAACTCACGTCATAGGTACACAGGGAACCAAGCCGATTCGACAAGCACCGAGACGTCTCCCTATAGCCAAACAAGGAGGAGTGAGCGCGCTGATCTTGGACATGGAAAAACAAGGCGTTGTTGAACCTTCTGTCAGTCCATGGGCCGCGCCTGTAGTTTTAGTAAAGAAAAAGGATGGTAGCACTCGTTTTTGTCTCGACTATAGGCAGCTTAACGACGTCACTAAGAAAGATAGCTCCCACGCATCGATGACACCATGGACACTTTAGCCGACGCAAAATGGTTTTCTACACTCGATCTCAAGAGTGGCTACTGGCAGGTAGAAATCGACAAGAAGGACCGAGAGAAGACCGCATTTTCAGTTGGGACCGGATTGTGGCAATTTGTGGTGATGCCGTTTGGGCTTTGTATTGCTCCAGCCAGTTTCGAACGCTTGATGGAATACGTGTTACGTGGTCTAACCTGGAAAACCTGCTTGGTGTACCTGGATGACATCATCGTCATCGGGAGAACGTTCGAAGAGCATGTGCGGAACTTAGAAGAGGTTTTCTCCCGATTGCGACTGGTGAATCTGAAACTTAGTCCCGACAAGTGTACCCTTTTTGCAGCTGAAGTAAAATACCTGGGACGCGTCGTATCAGCAGAAGGGGTCAAAACAGACCCTGAGAAATTGAAGCCGTGAAAAGCTGGCCAACACCAAACAGCAAGCGCCAACTACGAAGTTTTCTGGGTCTGGCAACCTACTATCGAAGATTCGTCAAAGACTTTGCCAAAATAGGTAAGTATCTCCATCAGCTAACCGAGAAAAATCGTCCGTATGTCTGGAATGAACAATGCCAGACAGCCTTTGAGACCCTGAAGGAAAAGCTGTGTGAATCACCCGTGCTGGCGTATCCGAAACCCGGAAAAATGTTTGTAGTTGACACCGATGCAAGCAACGGCGGTATGCGAGCTGTACTCTCCCAGCAGATCAATGGTGAAGAAAGAGTCCTCTCTTATTACAGTCGAGTTCTCTCAAAAAGTGAGAGGAACTACTGCGTTACCAGGAAGGAGCTATTGGCTATAATAGAGGTCACCAAGCAGTTCCACAAGTACCTATATGTTCAGCAATTTGTTCTTCGAACGGACCATGCATCGCTGAGATGGCTACTTTACTTCAAAAACCCCGAGGGACAAGTTGCGAGATGGATCGAAAGATTGAAGTCATACGACTACGAAACTGTTCATCGAAAGGGTGGAGTTCATGGAAATGCTGACGCCCTATCTCGTCGTCCATGTCCAGCTAACTGCAAGCATTGCCAACGGATTCAGGAAAAGGAACCGCTCGTTGATCTGCGATTAATAACGGCTGAATTCGATGAAGGTTGGTCATCAGAGGAGATTCGGAATGCTCAGTTGGCCGATGACGACATCGGACCATTGCTCGTATGGAAGGAGGCGACTGGGCGACCTGGGTGGAAAGACGTTTCAACACATGGCGCAACCCTGAAAAGCTATTGGGCACAATGGAACTCCCTTCAGGTGGAGGGTGGCGTACTCAAGCGGAAATGGGAAACTGCGGATGGCAGCTCCTATAGGATGCAAACTATACTACCCAAAAGTCGAATCCACGATGTGGTTAAGGAAATGCATGAAGGATCCTCGGGAGGCCACCTTGGTGTTAACAAGACCTTAGCGAAATTGCGGGAAAGGTTCTACTGGCTCCACGCTCGAGAAGACGTAGAGGACTGGTGTCGGAGATGCACAGTTTGCGCTTCCGTCAAAGGTCCAAAGCGACGACTGAGAGGACAAATGCAAACCTATAACGTGGGGGTACCGTTTGAAAGGATTGCTGTTGACATCGCAGGACCCTTTCCTGAATCTGAATGGGGAAATCGATACACATCGGTTGTCGCCGATTATTTCAGCAAGTGGCCCGAGGTCTACCCCATTCCCAACCAGGAAGCAACTACTGTAGCCGAACAGCTAGTGTTAAATTGGGTCAGTAGGTACGGCGTACCTTGCGAACTACATTCAGATCAAGGTCGAAACTTCGAATCACTAGTTTTTAGCGAAATGTGCGACCTGCTGGGAATACAGAAAACAAGGACAACACCACTGCATCCCCAATCTGATGGAATGGTCGAACGTTTCAACGGCACTCTCAATAAACACCTGGCCAAAATGGTTGACGAGAACCAAAGGGACTGGGACCGACACATTCCATTTATATTTTATGGCGTATAGAGCTGCCGAACACGCATCGACGGGCCAAGCCCCAGCCAAAGTCATTTTTGGAAAGACTTTTCGTCTGCCAGCTGATATGAAGTTCGGAACACCCCCCGAGAAACCCCAAACCATCTCGGAGTACGCAAGTGAGCTACGACAACGGTTGAACCAGATACATCGGACAGTGCGAAAACACCTCAAATCGGCTACTGACCGCATGAAGACCAGGTATAATCTAAAGGCTAATTCTACTGGCTTCCAGCAAGATGACTTGGTGTGGCTATATAACCCGCAACGGCGAAAGGTTAGGTCTCCAAAGTTGCAACATAATTGGGAGGGACCATACGGAGCTACAAAGCGAATCAACGACGTCGTATGCCGAACATCTTAAGCCGAGAGCCAAAATGAAAGTCGTGCATCTGGACCGCCTTGCCCCATATTACAACCAGGGAGAATTGACTACAAAAAGCGACACATCTTTTCGGGGCGAAAAGAACTGAGGTGGGGGCAGTGTTATATGTACAAATAATTCTGCGAGCTACTGTCGCAATTGTTTTCACAACAATTAAGAACATCAACAAAACGAATTTACTCGAAACCACGAGAACCCAACAAGCATGATCAACATCTGAAAGTGAGTCACTGCTCCATTCATTCATGCTGGAATGTTCGCGTTAATTCATCAATGTTCGAGAACTGAGTTGAATGATTAGAGACCCTATATAAACGCGAGCTGAATGATTGGGGGAATGATTCATTCGACCGCGATAAGAACTGCGATAGTGTGTGGGAAGCGATATTGTTCGAGTGATTTTCGTAATAGTGAAGTGATTTAGAAGACAATTGCGATAAGAAATTTATGGACAAGTGTTAGATTTTTAATAGTGAAAATTCAAATTAGTGAAAGTGTTAAATGGATTATTGTGCATTTTTGTAATTAAATAAACTCTTTTAATTTAAATTAAAAGACATTGCGTTTTCACTTTCCCGGAACATTAAAATTATTGGCCGCGAACCAAATACGCGCGAAAATATGCTGTAACAAATCAAGTTACAATCAAGAATAGTTTATCATTATTAGAAAAATTAAAAAATTATAAAGAAATGCATTTTAATACCTTATTTTAAATTGAACTAAAATGAAACGTTTGCAGAATTTTCCGCTATCAAATTTAGTTTAAATATCATTTGAAACTTTATGTTCTACTTACAGCCCAACGAAATACGAAGCTCACCAAAGGAAATTGGAGCATTTAGTGAGAATAGTAGAAATTTCATTGCCACCAAGGATACGTCCAGAGAATTTAGCAATTCGCAAGATAATACTGACCGAGGAAGTATGAGTGACCAAGCGTTTGCCTGTTCTGCTAGCTCAGTGGAAAGTTTACCCAGTGCATCCGGTTCGAGTAAGTATAAAATGGAGGGAAAATTTATTGGAATGACCCGTGATCCTTTGACCTTTGAAACTTTAGCTATAAGTTTTCGATTTATCCTCTTTATTCATTCAATTCCTCTTTCACAGGTACTCAAGCGCTTGTTCGTCCGGGTAGTCCGCATAGTTCAATATCCACAGAGGATCGAACGTCTCTCACATCAATATGTAAAGCTAAAGCACTAGTTGATAGTCTGCCGAATCCTTATGATAAAGAAGCACTTCGTTTTAAGGTAAGTGCAGTGAAGGCTTTTAAGAGATATCTTACGACGTGGGTGTAAGGATTTACGTGCATAATATGTCGACAGTGAGACGAAGAATTATTGCTTTGATGTAAATTCCATCCAGAAAGTTGCTTTTAAGGTGTGCGATAAAAAGGAGTCATAATAGTTATAGATGTACATTCATTTTAACATAATGTGAATTGCTCCTTTACCGTAGATAACCAAGTTTCAGAAATTATTTTCTTTGTTCTTTTTGAAGAATTCACTTTTTCCAAATGCCTGACAATTACTTTTAAATCACCTCAAAGTGATTCCTTTCACTTGCAACATTCCATTATCGTTAAATAAAAATCCTTTCAATTTCTCCAACTTTTTTGCATGCCATCATCACGCGCCACGTAGAAGGGCGATATCATCGAAGTACTATCCATGAACGCATCAGGAATATGGAAAGGACGATGTCATGGACGAGTGGGTCATTTTAAGTTCATCAACGTAGAGGTAATGCCTGAGCAACGGACAAAAGGTACCGGCAAAAATCTCGGAAGGTTAACGAACAGCAATGGCCCGAATTCTGTGGAGGACCTCTTATTCCGGATAGGATTAAAAGAATATACATCGGTTTTCGTCCTGAATGGGTAAGTGCCTCGTTTTCGAATCATCACAAAGAAGAAGTGAAAAATGAATATTTGTATTTATTCTTTCATTAAATAGGTACGAGGACTTGGAATTATTCAAGGAATTGGAGCCAGCGGACTTGGATTATCTGGGCATAGTTAATGCTGAACACCGTGCCAAACTCTTAACTGCCGTTCAGCTGTTGCATGACATTGAATGTAAGTAACGATTCTCCTCTCCGGTTGAGATTTAAAAATGCATTTAATGCTTTTATTATCCTTGACTCGTTCACATAATGTTTAATGTTCTACCATTCTTCACAGGCTCCGACGGTGATATAGCAGGCTCCAGCTCGGAAAACGATGAAGCTCGTTTAAACAACATCAATCAAAAGCACGGTTCATCGCCATTTGGTCGGCATCACTTTCCGCGAGACTCTGGTTGCTATGAAGGATCACCTGTACCATCATCGCAAACACCAACACAAACCATCACTTCAACAGACGAATCAAACAGTTTGGACGATGTTGTGGCCAAATGCTCCAGTGAAATCCTCAAACGTGTTGAAAGTGCCAGACGCCAAAAGGAAGATAAGTGTCCTTTGAAGGGTGTTTCGCGAGGAGTGGCGAAAAAGGGGCTGCTAGGTGGTAGTTTAGGTGATGAAACGTTAACACGCGGCGGGGCGTTAAGCGAGAAATCAAGCGATTCCGGCGTCAGCAGTAGCTCACTTTCATCGGGTCCAATAAAAAATCATTCTTAACACATGCCAACAAAGTTAGCTATTGAATTCAATACCCCTAATACTCTGCCACATATATCTAATTCCCTAGCAAATGATTTAACTTTAACTAGAAATTCCGTTATTCTTAGAAATCACTTACGTAAGGCTGTTCATGATAATACTGACAAGGATGTTGGTGAGCAATAGCCGTAGACAATGCAAATTATTAAGTATATCATAACAATTGACTATGTACTATAAATTTTATTAATTTTATTATTTAAAATATTCCCATTAAGTGAAGATAGCATTTATGAAATCAAGTTAAGCCGAGGGAAGAGGGAGAAAATGAAGAAAATCAAATTTTCTTAGAGAGATTTGATAATGCTGTGATTTGTTGAATGATTAAGTTCAAATGTATAGTGTGAAAAGGAAAATGAAGCTGGGAACTAAAATCGAGTGTACATTTTCACGAGAGTTGTATATATCAGAAAGTGTGGGATGATGAACGGCAAAGGAGATTTTAAGTCGTTTAAATAGAAGGATGAAATATTGATTAAATTACCATCCACGAAAGTTGATAAGTAAAAGAATAAAATGGTGCCGAATTCACAATTTACACATTAAAAAAAATCTATTTAAAAACTTTTCAGAATTGGGTTTTTTTTTTATTTCAAGTTGTTTATGTTATTAATTGTGTTTTAAAAAATCAAAGCAAAAAAAGTCTCTGCCATTGTAAATAGAGAAGGTTTTAATTTAATTAGGAAAAATTTTCAACATTTTTCTTAGAAATAATTGTGCTTGCATAAGTTATAATTTTTATTATTTCGCGCTTTACATTTCATGTCAATGATTATTCCAGCTGCTTTGGTCACAATTTTTAAATATGCAGTTACATTAAGTAGGCTTTCGATTCACAATTTTGGTTATTATTTTATGTATATTTATTCAATTATCAATTAAATTGTTTACTAGCAGTTTTCAATAAAAGAAACATCTTCAAGTGAATGCATGAACTTTGGTTTTTTTCAAGCTTTTTTGAGGCTCAACATCATACTATATTATTAAATAAAGGATTCATCTGAGCTTTCAGATACGACATTTAGAAAAAATTTAGTACAAACAATGAAAACGCAATATTTGTGACGATAAATTAACGATACATATGTATATATTGGGTGTACAACTTAATAACCGGAATCTTTTTAGCGAAATTTAATGCTTTATTGTGGAAAAATCTTACAATATATTTTATTCAAAGTATTGTCCATCGAAAGCCACAACATTTCCCCATCTTTAAGGCAATCTATGAATTCCATCCCAGAAAAATTGCGCCGGCTTGGCGGCCAAAAACGAATCTATCCAATTTTGGATGCCTTGCTTTGAAGTGAAGGGTATTCCGGTGAGGGCGTTTTGCATCGAGCGAAATAAATGAAAGTCAGACGGAACAATGTCCGGACTATAAGGCGGGTGGGCCAAAACTTCCCATCCACTATTTTCCAAATAGTTTTCCACTGGTCTTGCAACATGCGGCCGAGCGTTGTCATGATGAACAATTATAGCCTCGTGTCTGGTCGTATATTTCGGGCGTTTTTCGATTAAGGCACACTTCAAACGTATTAATTGTGTTCGATACAGGTCACCTGTATTGTCTGGCCCGATTTCAACAACTCATAATATAACGGCCCCTTCTGATTCCACCAAATACACAGCATAACTTTGGCGCCATGGATATTTGGCTTCACCGTTGATTTGGCCGGTTGGCCGGGCTTCACGTATGACATTTTGCGCTTGGGATTGTCATAATGGATCCATTTTTCATCCCCAATTACGATCCGATGCAAAAATGATTTCTTTTTATGGCGCTCAAGCAGCATTTCAGACATACAGAAGCGCCGTTCAACGTCTCTTGGCTTCAATTCATAGGGGAACCAATGACCTTGCTTCTAAATATATCCGGCGGCTTTCAAACGTTTCGAAATGGCTTGCTGAGTCACTCCCAACGATTTGGCAAGTTCGTCTTGCGTTTGACATAAATCCTCATTGAGTAGCGTCTCCAATTCTTCGTCTTTAAACTTTTTTGGCGGTCCTGGGCGTTCTTTGCCTTTGATGTCAAAATCGCCACTTTTGAAGCGTTGAAACCATTCAAAACACTGTGTTCTCGCTTAAACATCGTTGCCATAAGCTTTTACAAACAAACGACGACATTCCGCAGCAGTTTTCTTTGCAAAAAAATGACCCAACAGAACCTCCCGCAAATGCTGTCTTTTCCTCCAATTTTCGAAGTTATTCATCGTGAAAAATAATGATGATGCACACAAGATAAAATTGTTTTGTTAACTGATTTTGATAGCTGTCAAATGTAGCTACATATATATAAAGTTCGAGCTTTCACGATATTTGTTAGTACGGACATCTAGCATCAAATTCCGGTTATTAAGTTGTACACTCAATATATTGAGTTTTTCTCATCTGAATATAGAAAATAGAAGCAAAATTTTCAGACCCCTGTTTTCGGCTGGAATGACTGAGCTCATGTGCTTCAACAGATCCCCAAAAACAACTAAAGTTTCATCAATGGTCTTATCATTATTTACATAACGCATTTCTTCCTTTCTTTAGGGTTTTGTACTAAAATACAAAACCCTATTGCAATCACGACCTGTGTCCGTCTGTCTGTCCGTCCGTTCGTCCGTCTGTATGTCACAGCACTTTTTCTCCGAAACTATAGAGGCTACAGCCCTGCAACTTTGTAGAAAGGTCAGAAGTGGTGACTTCTTGAAAGTTCAAGGGTCAAAAATTTTTTCAAAGGGGTTTAAAGGGGGTCTCCCCATATAGGGAGGTGACCCCTTAAAAAAAATTTTCACCATTGGTAGTCGAGTAGGGTGTCATTGGAAAGGTCTCAATGAGATCTTTTCAAAACAAGTCTCGAAATCGCCTTACAAATACCAAGGGGGGCAGGGGAAGGGGAAAAGTACGAACTTTTCGCGTACCCCCCCCCCCCTCGCGATTGGACACCTTCCATCCGAAAAATCTGAAAAAAATCATGCATGTAGGCCTTAGTGAGTACAACAACAACAAATACATGAGAAGTCGAAATTCACTCGACTTTGTTAGTAATAGTATGATTTATAGATTTTATGTTTTCTTGAATAAAATCTAAACGGTACCCTTAAATTCAATAAAATTTAGCAAACAGATGACTATTCATAAGATTGATCTTTTCTGAAATAGCATTTAATGAAGTTATACCGATTTGAATTTTCCTGTATTACTATGGAACAATATGCCCTGTATTACTATGGAAACATACGGCTATGGAGCCATATGCGCTTTTTACCGACTTAGACACTACAGCTTTGCTAGGATTTGCATGAAAATTTCAGGAATGATAGATATCATGAAGATGAGTACATACAATAGAAAAAAGTCGAAGAGGCAGGAGAGAGCTCCTAGCAAAAGGGCTTTGTAACCATTCTAAGATTCGAAAAAACAGGACATGAATCGATGATTACAGTACAGAGGAGTGGCCCCTGAAAAAAATTTCATGAAAGGTAACCGATATGAGTATCAACTGAAAGTTCTCCATGAGAGCTTTTCAAAACAGGTCTTAAACTGACAGTTTTGCTTCAGTGGGGGCATAGGGGGGAATACCCCCTACCTGAATACATGAAAAATGTGTTTTCTCCCTCGCGAATGTACACCCGTGATCTAAAAAATCTGAAAAAATTATCAAGGGAGATATTTATGGGTTTAACTATAACAAATACCTCAGAAGTCAAGATTCTTTCAACTTTGCTAATAATAGTATGATCCTCGAACATGATATGTTTCTTAATTTTATTCGTTACTGGTTACTGCATTTTGTAAGTAGAGTACAAAACCCTTCTGACATGAGCATAGGTCTGTCTACCCAACTTGTCTTGGTATTACTACGGCCCTTACTACAGCCTTCGCTTCCTGCTAAAAGTGAATTCATCTTCTCTTTCCATTGGCCGCTTCCTCTATTTTCGAAATATGAGCAGCGATCAACTGTCTTCGTCGACCGAGTCAGACGGCGTTTCCCCAACGGTCTCCGCCCGACATTCGTTATTCATCCATATGATTCGCGTGACCAGCTCATTACAGCTTTCACAATCTAACAATCGTTGTCCTCTGACTCATCAAAAATTTTATACAGCTCATGGCTGCATCGAGTTCGCTTTCGGTCCCCGCTCAGCTTTGCTCCAATTATTCGGCTCAGGACTCGTCTCTCGAAGGCGTTCTACATTTATGCGAATTATTGGGTTGTTTTTTTTTTTATTATGGTTGGGAGGTGCATGCCACTTACGCACTGAGTGTTGAGCTCCCACGCCCATAAGCAGTTTGACTATCCACTAAACACTTCCCCTGCGAACCGGAGAAGCCTGCTTGGAACTATTTGCCATATGACTTCGGGCCAGGTCTCGTTTTGTTACCCCGTGAGACGCCTTCAAGCGCGAGGATCCCTCCATTAGCGGGCTGGGAGAGAGGTAAAGGAATTGCCAAATGGCTCCATTCGTCAAACAATCCAGGCATCACCGCGACTATACTATCTGTGGCGAGCTTTCCCACCTCCCTATAGAGGTCCTGTCGAAATCTGTCACAGTCTTTGCATGCAAAAAATATGCGACAGGCATCGTCTTCCTCTCCTAGGCAAAACCGACAATCAGGGGACCGTGACTTACCAATCTTGTGCTGCTAAGACTTAAAACACCCATACCTACCCATAAACTGGCTCAAATAGAAGTCAGTCTCATCATGCTTTCGATTTAGTCTCGGTTTCATATTCCGGATGAGGCGCGCAGTCCACCTTCTCTTCATGCAATTTGCCAAAGACTGCTGCCAATCGTTGGGTGAACGCTGTCTCTCCTCGTGGGCAACCATCTCCCTCGCGTCCTCGTTTTGATGCAGGTAAATAGCACGGCGTTCTTAAGGAAGGAGGGCAACAGGTATCACGCCTGCAATAACTCTCACAGCCGAATCAAAGACTGTCGGATATGAAGATGCAATCCTCAGCGCTCCTCTTCTCTGTACCTATGGCAAGTGTTTTCAGTACATCTCTTTACTGAGAGCGTTGTCCCATATTTCTGCCATACAGTAGCATTGCTCCTAAAGAACTCGTCCAGAGGCGTCTTCTTGATGGGTTGGGTCCCCTTTGGTTGGCCATAAGTTGACTCAGAGCCAACACTTCCGAAGCAGCCTTCTCAGCCGTTGACCTGATTTACTCAGAGAACATCATCTTCGAGTCAACCAGTAGCCCCAGGATCATTACCGCTGGCTTCGATTCGATTAGTATGTCAACAATACTGATCGTCTTTACTCTAAGAATTCTCTTTTTTGTCAATATGACTATTTCGGTTTGTTCCAGTGCTAGACTAAACCCATGAGCACTCATCCAATCTCTCGCTTGGCGCACTTGCGCTTGTTCAACGGTTGCACCCAGCGGCTAGAGTCACAACATTAGCCGATCAAGTGTCACTCATCTGTATCTCTAATCTCAGTAGCCCATCGTAAAAGATGTTCCACAGGTCTGAACCAAAGAAAGATCCCTGGGGAACACCCTATGTAACTTTCATCCTTTATTGGTCTTGAGCCGTATCGTAAAGCAGGTCCTTCAATAGTCCCTCAGAAGCTACAGTAGATATTCTGGAACTTGAAGAGGGTTTCCAGCGTTTCCAGAACATCCACCCATCTAATGGAGTTGAAGACGCTCCGAATGTCGAATGTCACCAACAGAATGATCCGTCACGTGCTACGGTTATATGCTGCTGATTTCAAGACTGCGCTCAGCACCTCTGCAATCGAATCAATGGTAGAAAGTCCTGCTCTGGAGCCGTACTGCTGACGAGATGGGTCTCCAATAGAACAAATCGCGTCAGTGGGCCTTCCTTTGATGAGTCTTCTTAGCACTTTCCCAGTCGTGTGTAGCATCTAAGACGGACGATACGCAGACGGCAAAGGGGATTTCCCTTCCCCTTGCTGATCAGCATGAGCCTCGACACCTTTCATCTTATCATTCCGTAGGCAAGCAAGTCAAGAAAATGGTGATAGACAAGCTGCAACACCTCAGCTGGAACACCATCTGGACCTGGAGTCTTCCTTGCTTTTAATGATAGGACTGCATATTTCAGTTTCGGCTGTGTAAACAGTGGGTACTCGATTGCTGTTTTACCCTAGGCAGCGTCAACATCGACGGGACGGGCGTGGAAGAGTGCCCGCACAATCTCATCCACCTTTTTCGCTTTGTGTATGCAAGGCGTCCGTAGGGAACCAAGCTTCCGTATAACTAGCTTGTAGCCCAAGCCCCACAGACTCTTGTTCACATTGCCCACTAGATCTTACCAGCAGTAAGCCTTGCTGTTCCTGATCATCTTGCGAAGGCATATCCTGGCTGTCTTATATACAGCTACTCTGTTGCATGCCTCGTTATGGTTCTGTGCCCGCTGAACCTCACCCCGAAGCTTGTTATACTTCCTGTAGTTTCCAGCGATTTCAGTCGATCACCAGTATAATGGGGGCTTTTGACAGTTAATAGAGTGTTAAAATTAGTTGTGATGATGCTCATAGTCGAGTTCACCAAGCCTTGAGCTACCAGCTTTTCGGTCCCCTGTGAATTCCCCCGCAGCAAAGCACCTGCTGGGAGTTCCTTGGCAAACCTGTCAATGTCCATCCTTCTGACGTTCCACCGGTGGTGTCGGGAGCACGAACGTTGGGAGACAGCAACAAGGATCTCAAGTAGAATACATTGGTTGTCACTGGCTGAGTAGTCCTTTAATGCTCCTAAATTATCCATCCTCCATACTACGAACTCCGAGGCAAATGTCACGTCTAGTATGGTTCCTTTGCAGCGAATACGGTAGAAAGTTGGTGTATTTCCAGTGGTTAGTACAACGAGTGCCATTCTGGTCACCATTTCTAGGAGTCATTTGCCCTACAGATCGGTTAAAGGCATGCCCCATTCGATGGCTTTAGCGATGATGTCTCCTACAACGAGCATGCTTCCATCTGCGTTCGAAACAGCGCCTTCCAAAGCATTAAGCGTGGCTTGAAAAGATGATATTGACTCGTACTGCGTTAGATTCACACTAAAGAAAATGGTCCCTGACCACTGAACCCACACGAAACGACTCCTCTGTGCACAGCCCTTAACCTTGAAATCAATGCGCCGAACCTAGATAGTGGCAGTACCAGTTTTGTCAGGATACCATGTTACAAACTTTTATCGTGCTGTTGCTGACTCAGCCCCAAAAAGTCGGCTTTCGTGTCCCTTTTAAACTGCTCAAGTAGGGGTTGAACTGCGGTGTAGGCTTGCCTGCAAGATGCGGGTCATCAAACTTTTGATATTTCCTGGAAAACCCGATATTTACCTGATCCCAAGTCGTGCCTAAGATCCGGTCTTGGATTAGCAGCCTTGTGAAGGATATAGTGCGCCTCTTTGGTACACTCTTTTCTTTTGTGTCCCATTTAGCATAGCCACATATCAGCATAAAAAAATTCTATCGGGCCTTTAGCGTACTTTTGCGGTGTGACCATAGCCAAGGCATTTGAAGCATTGAAGAGGTGCTGCAATTTGCCGTATCCTACAGAAAAGCCACCATATTCTTACTTTGCACTTTTTCGAAAGTTTTTCAGCGTACTTTTTGGTCTAGTCAATGATGGCCATGCGTTGTCCCCTATGGTTCTCTAGTGACAGGCTTGCTTTGTTCCTGACCACGCTAGGGAGCTCATCTGCCTCCGCAAGGTCCATGAGACAGCCATTGTTTCTCATTTCTCTCATTGATATCGCTCAAGTCAGGCTACAGTTACGCTTTTGCAAAGGCCCTTCTTATCTGCGTTGCAGAATGCTTCTTTATTGTCGGCCTGTGCTTCGGATTTGACCAGTATGTAGCTCGACCGGATTCGTTGTACTGTTCTAAAAGTAGAGTTGGTGTCTTTGGGCCTTACATTTCCTCTAATATCACGCAACACATTTCTACGTAGTATCGGCCATATTGGAGTCTTACGAGCAGTTTTTTTTTTGTTTTCTTTCCTATCTCACTCTTTCTTCTTGTTTGATGTCCGTGCGAACTTTATTTTCTGGCCCGTTTTGGAGGAGACTCTCCGCGACTTTCTCGCTTCTTTTGTCAGTATTGCCTAAAAACCACTGATGTAGCGTTCCATGCCCATCATGTGCCTACTTCTTCCTTCTCCGATAGGGCTTGACGCCAGTCGTTTGCTGATGTTTGACGGAAGAGCTATCTGCGCATGCCCTTCAGGCTTACCCACCAGCGTTTCTTTAACCTACTGCTCTTCTTCGGCTATCTGGTTGTCTATGGGCTTTAACCAGCACCGTCGATAATTACCTTTTTGGCCTAGGAGCTTCTGTAGTCCAAGGAGTCCATTTTTGACGCCATTCCTGATGTTAAATGAGTCATGACTAATTTTATTCTTTACAGAGCTTTTCCTACTTTTGGGATTAGCCTTTTTCTTTGGTGTCACTGGACGGTGATTGCAACTTCCTCTTTTGGAGGGATTATTGGCTTCCTGTTCCGAGAAGAATACAGCCACAATTTCGATGTTGGCACTGAAATTGCATAGCAGCGCTTTATTTGTCTGGTCACTCCTTTCTTTTTCTGCCGTGATCACCTTGGGGACCTCAGGATGCTTCGTTATTTTTTCGGCACTTAAGATCCTTGTTTTGGTCGTTTCAGTAGTGGTTGCAGCAGTAATTATTGAGTTCCCGTTGTTCTTTGTATTTGATTCTACCGCGTGAAAATCTGGTGCATCCTGCAGAGTTTTTCGCTCTTCCTTTTTAGGACTCTCAGGCGTTTGTCGTCGTTGGTATCGTTCTCAATGCACTGTTATCATCGAGACGGTTTTTGATATTTTTACTTCAATTACTATCGTGAATCTCTTAATTACGTTATTATATATATAGTTTTCTTTGTTAGAATGTATGCAATACAGAGGTCTTATAATCTGCTATGTGTTTAAACAAAGTCACCGCACCATTGTTTGAACATTACTAAGAGGTATGTGTAGTATCGTATTTTGAATGTGAATATTCTAATTAGCTAGAGGAAAATTTCGGCAAAAACCTCTACTGAACTTATTATTAGCTTAACATAACTTATCTATCTACTTATAACTAGTTAAAATCGATAAGGCTAGGTTATGGCTGAGGAGATAGGTGGTAGTAACTGCTGATTTCCAGTTCACCAGGGTACGAATTAGCGGATTTACGATTCATTTATGACGGCGCGACGCAGTGAGTTTGTAAATTGGACTAACACCAGCCAGGCTGTGTAGTTTTCCGGAAGAAAGAAGAACGGTTTATTAAGTCCCATTTCCAGGTATCTATTTTGCGTGATCTGAAGCTTTGTTACTAGATATTTAGCACATTGGATCCAGGTAGGTGAGTCATATAGGATCATCGGTTGAATTGCATTTTGACAATGACGGCTTTGTTTCTGGTGTTGAGACGCAAATTATTTTTGAGAAGCGGGTATAGCGAGAGCATAGCCCTAAACGCTTTGGAGCTCATATGCTCCATATGACTTCTGAAGGTTAGTTTTTCGTCGAATATATGCCCAAGATAATTAAGATCCTCACCTCTGGGAATAGTTTGACCTTAAAAAAATAATTCGCCGCTTGGGTAGGTGAACAGGCTTATGCTTCCTGGTGAAGAATATGGACTTTGTTTTTGCAGCATTCATTTGAATTTTCCTTCTATGGTAGTATTCATATGTAAGTTCTAATGCCGTTTTAAGGCTAGCAATAATGGAATTTGGGTCTGCGTCTATGTGGCATATGCAAATGTCGTCTGCAAAGCTGTTCATTGCATTAGAAGACATTCAACTAGGTTTCAGTAAAATCATGAACAGTGAAATGGGATAATTTAGCGTCTAATAAGGGTTTATTGAGTTTGCCTCTCATAACACCATATTTATAGTAGAATATTTTGAGGAATTCGTAGTGTTGTGGAAAAAAAGGTGATGATGCAGTTTCCTGACTTTTGAAGTGAAGATATACATATATTAAGAGCCTACTTATGATGCATAAGTTTCAAGATCTTTTTTTTATTTGGTCTGAATTTAGCCCCCGGTGCTTCTAGAATGTGAGATACAGTTTGTCATGATCATCTAGTTCTATTGGAAGACATTATCTCTCAATTCAAACTTTCAAATAAGTCTTTGTTTTGCTTTCGATGTTGTATCCTCAACTCGAACAGCCTGATATATAGGTCATCCATTTTACGCTTGGGAAAGTAAAGCTAAAGAAAACACTTAAAATATTCAGATGGAAACAACATTTTTTATTCAGTATAAAGCTTGAACCTTGTCGTTATACGTGGAATGCAACATCATTCAAATGTGATCCACGGGACCTCTTACAGGTCTCAATCCTTTTGAGGTAATTTTCAATGACTTTTCGGCACATTTCCGGCAATATCTCGGCCATAACTTCACGAATATTGGTTTTTAATTGCTCAAGATTTTGAGGATTGTTCGCGTAAACACGATCTTTTGCAAAGCTCCATAAAAAGAAATCCAAAGGTGTTAGGTCGCTGGATCTTGCGGGCCAATTGACATCACTCAATCTTGAAATTACACGTCCTGGAAATTTCTCTTGCAAAAATGCTCGATTAGCCTATGTTGTGTGGCTTGTGGCTCCATCCTATTGGAACCACCTGTTCTCCAGATCATAATCTTCAATTTTTCTCCAAAAATAATCGGTTAACATCCGTCCATAGCGGTCAGAATTGACTGTAATGGCTCTTCCTTGATCGTTTTCAAAAAATACGGGCCAATGACACCACCAGACCATAATGCAAACTAAACGGTCACTTTTTCTGGATGCAAAGGGCTTTCTGTGACTACCTGAGGATTTTGAGAGCCCCATATGCGGCGATTCTGTTTATTTACGTAACCACTGAGCAAAAAATGAGCCTCATCACCAAAGGAAATTTTGTTCGAAAAATTGTTATCAATAGCTTGTTGTTCAATCACCCAATTCGCATACATTCTGCGTTGTGTATGGTCTTGAGGCTTAAGTTCTTGAGCGAGTTGGATTTTGTATGGATGGAGATGCAAATCCAAATGCACAATCCGCCACAATGAGCCGTAAGACAAGCCCAAATGTTGAGCACGCCGAGGAATCGACAAATTCGAGTCTTCCTCCACACTTTGAGCAACGACGGCAATATTTTCAGCAGAACGAATTTCGCAATGATGTACAGGCCTTGCAATATCAATAACCTCTTCAAATTTTCTCACTGTGTTCGAAATTGTTTGCTGTGTAGGTCGAATATGTCAACCGTAATCGGCTCGTAAAGCCCTAAATGTTGATACAGCAGAATCACCATTTTTATAATAAAGTTTAATAATTTTAACGCATTCTTCGACTGTTAAACGATCCATATTTTTAAATGGCAAACCTTCAACTAAAAAAAAAACGCACTTTGGATGACATTTAATTTTGACAGATGTCAAATGGCAGGGTTATACTTCCCTACCACGAAATGGATAACCCTGTATTTTATGCACTCGTAGTCTTGATAAGAGATATCTACTCTCACTATCATAAGTGTAGTTAATTGTAACTTTTACGACTGGGGCTATGACAGGATCTTAAAAGGATTTCTTTTCCGTCAAAGAATTTTAAGATGAGTACTGTCATTAAATTGTGCATTCCGGAGATGGAATCTGAACTCTATTACTGACCAAATTTAGATATTTGGAGGGACGTGATGAAGATCACAGGATGACGTGATCATGACCTCAGGTTCAAGAGTGGAGGTATGGTCTTTCTGGTAAAACTGTCAATGCTTGATGTCAAATTATTATCTGAAGAATTCACTTCTTCTTCTTTTTCATAGCACTACAGTCGTTTTCGGTGGAATGGTTTTCATCATTTTCACTTTACTCCAGAAGCCTCGCAAGTGGCGCGCTTAACTCTAGGAGATGAGCCTGAACGAACCTCTTCATTGAAAATGCGTTGACGAGATACAAGGTATTCTCTGAGTTGGACATATTAGGGTTTCAGGTGCCACGGTATGATTTAATCATCAGGAACTCCTGTCATCTCCGGTTTTGCAGCAATAGTTGTCAGATGGGGAAATCAATAGAAACATGCTCAGCTGGAGGGTTGATTAAGCGTCATGCCAAGCTGGGGGGCTACTTGAGTAAGAGGGTTGATTCCGTTTCACTCACGGAGCTGTCTTGGAGCGCCGACTAATGTTTTGAGCACTTCTTGACAAGCTTTTTGATTTCTGACAATGCGGGTAGTCTGTTTCATAAGTATACGATTTACTACACCATTAACAGAAGACCGTGGGATAGACAGAAAAACGACAATTCGGTTTTGGTAATTCTAGCATATCATCTTACTGACTACGTTAGTAGTTGCTAGTGCTTCCGACCCATCTTCCGTTCGTACATTACGTGGATCCAATAAGTATGAGGGATCATGTGGATTCTTTAAGTAGGACAAAGGTGTAGTAAGCTCAGTGGTGTGGTGGGGAGTTTGCGTGACAATTCCCAGGTAACGCAAGGTCAGGTGCTGTTCATTCGTCCTCTTTTGCCTCCTAGCATGTGATTGCAAGGGCTACATGATTGGAACGTACGCGAGACTATTATACAAAGATTGGAATGTAAGGGAGACTATTTTAAGCTTAAATCTCAAATTTTCCGCCACTGGTAGTCATTTTGCCACAAATTCTCATTATGCTGGTACAGAATCGGTCGAAAGGTGCACGTAGGCTTTGTTTGCGCATACTCAATTGTCCCTGCTTCTCCTCCTCGGTGAGTCTATCGTCAAATTGGCCAAGCAATGCCAAGCAGAATGAATGCCACTAGAAGCAACAAACTGAAAGTAAATAACGCCATAGCAGTCGAGGACATCCCTAGAGAACAACAGGTATACATCCAGTAGTAGCGAGTAGAAGTCACATCTGAGCATCCTTACGGCGAGGGTCTATACCTAATAGTGAAAGTATTCTGCTGAAGTGGTGCCAGCTATTGGTGATTCGAGGTGTGGGGTCCCATATGTGGTGGGCTTCTAGTTTTTACTGTAAGTCCTGGTACAAGAATCTAGTTTGACATGGCAAACTAGTGTGATCAGATGCCAATAGAGCTGGGAATCATCCTACACCCTGGTTGGAAACGCTCCCGGGAGGCTACTATACTGATGCCTGGTGGTTGATGGATTCAGTTGGTCTTGATGCTGCTAAATCCAGTGGTGGTAATACGCTACCCAAAACTGATCCGAGACTTTCTCTCTCTCTAGAATCAGCGTGGAACTGCCATGGTTGTTAAGTCTCGACGCTTCGTAAATCCACACTTCGTGAACGTACCTTGTGAAAATCCACTTTCAGCCTTTTTAGCGCGCAGTTGATAATTTGCATCAGGTTAACAGCTGCCGTATCTCTTTGCTGGTGTCTCTTTGAACTTCAGAAAGAGGCAGCGTGTGCTCCCTTCTCCTGAGGTTTTTAACTCTGCTCCAAGCAAAGGTGCTTGAGTTCCGGGGGGTATCGAAAATTGTTACTTCGACGGGGTCTGCAGGGAGGACAGATAGTAGAAGTCCGCAGGAGCTGCGGTGGAAGAAGTTTCCATACTCCAATCTCACGCTCGTAGAGCCCTCGATTATATCCTTCTAACAAATCCCACATTTGGCTTGTTGCAAGCTTATTCCATCACCGATATTTTAGAAGATTTATATTTTAAAAACTGGCTTAGAATTTCAATATTAATTTTTAAAGTTTTCAAAAGTTGCTGGTTCCTGAACTTAACTATGATGAAAATGTTGACTTTTGCTAACGTTTTGGCATTGACATTTTATTAAAAAAGTTAAGGGTGCGTTTATATAAAGATACGAAATGGTTATATCTCTAATAAAATACCCTATATATACGTATATAAAATTCTTTCCAACCAGTAGTGGTAAGTCCATTGAAAATAAAGAAGGTAAGATGGAATGTTTCAAGGTGGGTACTTCTAATTGATTTGCTTTATCCGATCCCAAATTGTATTACAAAAGGTCTCTAAGCCACGTTAAATCGCCCAACAAGATGATTGATAGCACTATTGTAATATATTGTATGCGGTCAAAGTCCCGACGCATGTAAACATTCTGGGCTTCACAATTCCAGCGTACGCTTTAACCTTACACTCATCTATCATGCATTAAAGATACTTAGAGTCATTTTGCAACATAAAGCCAAGGTAAGACTCTATTTACTTGCGAGTTCAGGTAGATATGAGAAACGTATCTGGCTCACAGTTTCAAGCTGGAGAATACGAGTTTTGTGCCGGATCAACACATCGGGTGGAACCCCTTCCTTGAGAAAAAAAAGCAAATAAAATATAGGAGAACAGAAGCTACAACTCTCGTGAAGTGAAGAATATTGTATTTCACAAAACTCCGCTGCTCCTACCCGTGGGACCTCAGTATCGATTTACTGATTCATTTTCCGCGACTAATTGATTCAGTGCTTCCGGTTTGGTTTGCGGGTCATCACTTGTATTTTCGTAGATTTCAATTAGTGTAAATTTTTTCGGTTTGGATTAAAGTCAAGTATGTTTAAGATCGCGTCAGTATGCAGTCGGGAACACGTGACTTAGAAGATCTTCCCCTTGTTGAATCGTCGGAAGTCTTGAAAAGGAAACCGTAGAGTATAGCTTAAACTTTTCATTCGGAAAATTTTTGAACGCTTTTTAAACGGGCAATTTGCATCGGTTGTGGCACGAAAATTGCATTCGAGCGTAGTCTACTTGCGTCGAGACCCATGACTGGAATTCTACTAAATGCTAGCTGGTCAACAAGGACTTGACTACGAGCACCTAAACGTGTAAGCCTTAAAATGCAGAGTTTGTTTATGCACCCCAAAACTTTACGTCTGAAATCAATGAAAGATCTGTTTAGATTTCGTTCCCGAAGTTTTCGACGGGACGAATGTAGAAAATTACTACATCTGGCCTTTGCTTTGTACAAAAAACATCTCCAAGTATCTCGGTCCATTAACCACGTCCTCCAATTACAAAATCTGAGCAGCGATGAACTGTTTTCGTCGATCGAGTCAGATCGGTGTTTCAACGGTTTCCCCACTGGTCTCCGGTCTTCAGTTCTCCCAACGAATACCTTTTCGGGTATCCGTTGTTTCACGTCGCCAGCCCATCGCAGCTTCCGCAATCTTGTCATCTTTGAGATCTCCGGTTCGTCAAAAGTTTCATACTGCTCATGGTTACATTGAATTCGCCATTGGCCCCCATCTAGCTCCATTCCAATTATTTGCCTCAGGACTAATCTTTTGAAGGCGTACAATATGTATGCCTAGATTTTTGAGTTGGGGTCTATATTTCACACCCATATTATAAAGGGTGGTCCAACCATAATGCAGGATATTAATTTTGTGTCACACCTTAACGTCAAGTTTTTCGCCCAACTTAATTTGACATTTCTTTGTTTCAGTGTTTGACAAATTTAACCATGGAGATGTACACAATTGAGCAGCGCGTTAAGGTTGTTGAAGCCTTTTACGAAAATGGGCGTTCAAATCAAAATGCATTTCGTGCACTCCGTGATTTTTTGGTCAGCATAATCGACCAAATTCGTTCACAATCGTGAGAATTGTGCATAATTTCAGCAAACCGGGTCCGTAGGAAATGTGATATCACCTGTGCATGCTCGCCTAGTTTGTCCTGCGGAAAACATTGCTGTTGTTTGCGATAGTGTGGCAGAACAGCCGTCAACCTCGACTCGTCCTCGTGCCGAACAATTGAACATCTCACGAACATCACTGATGCAAATTTCGAGTAAAGTTTTGTATTTAAACACTTAAAAGGCTCAATACTACGGACCATTTCAAGCGTCACAATACGCCGAATGGTTGGTTGAACAGACAGAAGGGAGTAGTAGCTTTACAAAGAAAATCATCTGCAGTGACGAGGGACATTTTTGCTTCAGTGGATTCGTTACCAAGCAAAATTACCGCATTTGTGCAAATGAAATTGCACAAGTGATTGTTGAAAAGCCGATGTATCCACAAAGTGACTGAATGGTGTGGTTTATGGGCTGGCGACGTCATCGGGTCGTACTTCTGCGAAGATGAGGACGGCCAAGCAGTTACCGTGAATGGTGTTCGCTATTGCGAGATGGTAACGGACTTCTTGTGGCGCACAATTGGGGTTATGGACCTGAGCGATATGTGGTTCCAACATGATGGTGCCAGTTGCATCACAGCCAACGAAACAATAGCTCTTTTGCGCGAGCAATTCAATGACCGTGTTATTTCACGTTGTGGCTATGTTAATTAGCCGCCAAGATCATGTGATTTGACACTGTTGGACTTCTTTCTCTGGAGATATTTAAAAGAAAAAGTGTACGTCAATAAGCCAAGAACAGTTCAAGAGCTAAAGGATGAAATAATTCAGTATATTAATGACATTGAACATCAAGTATGTCTCAGAGTCATTGAAAATATGGACCATCGGATAGAAGTATGCCACCGTAGCCGTGGGGAGCATTTGGGCGATGATTGTCATAGATTCTTCTATTATAATAAAAAATATTGACATAATTTTCTGAATTTTTTTGTTTCATTTACAACTAACATCGTGTGTTTTGGTTGGATCACCCTTAAGCACAGGCCTTATCACGGATTTGTATACTTGGATTTCATTTTTCTTGCGTACGCATCTGGTCTTCAAGATCATGCATTCTTCGGCGTATTTCATCCCTTTTATTGCCGGTTCTTATCATATTCGCGCTTAGATACAGAAATTTGACCACAGTTTCGATATTGTATTCACCAAGTGTAATATTTTGTGTACTTAAGATATTTTTCTTTAACTGCATTATGAGCCTTGTTTCATTCTCATTAATTTGTAGTCCTACTAGCTTTGCTTCACTGTCAAGGTCCTGAAAGAGTTTGCTAGACTTGTATAGTACCATATCTCTTGTATGGACAGGTTCCAGGAAACATAGAGACGCAAGTACTTTTAGTGATTTTTTAAGATTGAATATGCTGTATTTTTTGGCATTGGCCCTTTTTTTATAACATTCGCCACCTTCTTTCATCCTCTGACTAAAACGATCCTAATTTTAAAATAGGTTTTACCACTTCTGGGGCCTATTTTGCAAATGATGTTTTAAAGTTTGGGCAGCACAATTCTAGATTAATTGGGTTACTCGGACCACGAAAAACACATTGTGTATAACCACGGCTTAACTTTGCTCTGTTCAAATGAATCACTTCTTTTCGATATTGGCAACTTCGTTAACGCTTTTGGTTGCTACAAAATGTTATTTTGAACTAACAGCGTTTTGGTGATGTCCCTTAACACGTCACATATCTTCTTCTTCTTCTCTTTGGTAGCACTGCAGCCCCTTTTGGGCCTTCGCTTCCTACAAATAGTGCCTCTAACTGTCTTGGTCCGTTGACCGCGTCCTCCAATATCAAAATTTGAGCAGCGATGAACTCTCTTCTTAGACCGAGTCACACTAGTGTTTTCTTGGTGTTCTCACTAGTCTCTGGCTTTCAGTTCTCCCAACGAATATCTTTTTGAGTATCCTTTGTTTATCCATACGATTCATGTGTCCAGCCCATTGTAGCTTCCTTAGTCTTACAATTGTCGAGACTTCTGGCTCGTCAAAAATTTCATACAGCTCATGGTTGTATCGGATTCACCATTAGTCCCCGTCTAACTTCGCTTCGATCATTTGCCTCAGGACCCGTCACTCAAAGGCGTTCAATATATTTGCGGATGCTAGGGTTAGGGTCGATGTTTCACACCCACCCATAGCATAACACAGGTCTTCCCTCAGATTTGTATACTCGGAGCTTTATTTTCTTATGTATGCAGCTGGTCTTCAAAATCGTCGAAATTGAATGAAATATTTTATTTGTGAGCTGTATTATTCGATGTGTTTTGTCTCTTTCATTATTGGTTCTCATCATTTTGGCGCCTAAATGCAAAAACTCGCTCACATTTCGATATTGCATTCGCTAAGTGTGAGATTTTGGGTACTTGAGGTATTTTATCTTGACTGCCTTATGAGCTTTGCTTTATTTTCATTGATTTGTATGTAACCCTACTAGTTTTGCTTCGCTGTCGAGTTTTAGGGCAAAATATTATTTCATCCGCATAGGCTACTGCTTGGCTCGACTTGTATGGTAATGTACCTCGTGTATCGTCAGCTAGCTGCCTTATGACGTACTCCAGAACCAAATTGTATAGCAATGGGGCTAGCCCATTTCCCTGCATTAGTCCGATATTTGTGTCAAAGGCATCGTTGGGTTGGATATTGATGCGGACTTGGGAGGTAATCGACGTCATTGTCATGCTGGTAGGACGGAGCATTATTTGGTACAGTACGTTACGATCAATACTATCGTATGCTTGCTTAAAGTCAACGGGAAATTTAATGTACGTATAGGGTGGTCCAACCAAAACGCACGATGTTAATTGTAAATAAATCAAAAAGTTTTCAGAGAATTATGTTAATATTTTTTATTATTATAAAAGAAACTATGACAATTACGGGTCAAAGAAAATACTGCCCAAATGCTCGCCACGGCCACGGTGGCATACTTCTATCCGATGGTCCATATTTTCAATGAGTCTGAGATATAATTGAGGTTAAATGTCGTTAATGTGCTGTTTAGCTCTTGAATTGTTCTTGGCTTATTGACGTACACTTTTTCTTTTGAATATCCCCAGAAAAAGAAGTCCAACGGTGTTAAGGCACATAATTGTGGTGGCTAATTAACATCGCCACAACGTGAGATGACACAGCCATTGAATTTCTCGCGCAAAAGAGCAATTGTCTCGTTGGCTGTGTGGCAAGTGGCACCATCATGTTGGAACCACATATCTTTCAGGTCCATAACCTCAATTTCTGGCCACAAGAAGTTCATTATCATCTCGCAATAGCGAACAACATTCACGGTAACTACCTAGATACATCAGTTTTTCAACAATCACTTGTGGATTCTCATTAGCCCAAATGCGGCCATTTTGCTTGTTAACGATTCCACTGAGCTGAAAGTGTACCTCGTCGCTGAAGATGATTTTCTTTGTAAAGTCACTATTCCCTTCTACAGCTCCACTGTAGTCTCATCGATGCCCAGCGCTTTATTATGCTTTTGGGGGACTTGATGTTGGAACAAACTTCCTCTAGAGTTGGTGGGGCCAATGGAAGCTCTCCACAGACATGTATAGGCTCCAATGTTGTGGAACTGTGCGGAGGATTAAAAAGGTTCTTGAAATATGATTTCCATCTACCCTTAATATTTGTTTCATCAGCAATCATCATCACGGCAATGTGTGGTTTTGAGTTGATAACCACTTTTTAGGCTTTTCACTACTTTGTATGCTTGTCTTGTGATGGTGCTCACTAGACTAACATCGATGCATCTCAATTGTTCGTCATAGAATTTTCTTTTCTTAATCCTAATTATCTCATTCGCTACTTTTCTGAGATTTTCATAGTGTTATCTCTTCGTCCTGGTTTTCCTCCCTACATATTCTTTGTACGCCCGATTCTTTTCGTTTAATGCATCCTAGTCCTCATCATCAAACCAATCAATTCTCTTGAGCCCGGCTTGATGTCCGATCGTCTGTTCTGCCGCGGTCTTAATAGCCGCTTTCAGTTCCATCCAGAGCTCGTTGCTTGTCCTTAACTATACATTTGATAAGATGGGAGCCAGCTGGTTGTCGGGGGTTTCTGTGAAATTGTTCGCCACAGACGCCGTTTCGAGCCTCTCGATTTCAAATGTAGCAAGCTTGTCTTTGCTGAACATACCTTTGACATACGACATCGATAGGTTAATTTGATCAAGTAATAATCTGAGTTACATTTGGCTACTCGGTCTATACGGACGTCTAGAATGCTCGAGGGGAAACGTTGTTGCATCAGAATATGGTCGATTTCGTGTTTCGTGTTTTACCATCCGGTGATAGCCAAGTCATTTTATAAATGTGTCAATGTGGAAAGCAAGTCAGAAGTAGGACTAGATTTCTGCTACATGCAAAGTCATCAGGCACTGGTCGTTGTCATTTGTTTCATCGTGGAGGCTATATCCTCCAGTGAAATAGCTCATTGCCAACCTTAGCGTTGAAATCATCGAGAATTATTTTTGTGTCGTTTGTAGGCGATGAGTGAACTGGTCTTACCAGATGTTTGTCGAATGTTTCCTTCGTTTCCTCGGTCGGGGAGTAGACATTAATCAGCCAAAGTTTAAAGAATTTTGCTTTCATAGGGACCGCATACAATCATTCATTGTCTGCCTTAAAATCAATAAACTGTGATTTGAACTCCCTATTCACAATGAAGGCCACTTCGAATTTTCGTTTTCCAGTATGTTTCCCACTTCTGAGTATTGTGTGCGATCTCATGTCTCACTCAAAAATGCTTTGGAGGATTCAAATATCGTTTGATCTTATTAAATTTGTTCTGATTCATTTTTAAGTTTTTAATATCAATTTCTTTAACTTTTCCGCCCTTTTCTATTTAATAATCATCGGCAGCGCTCAATTTGGTTCTTTTACATTCGTTTTGGTATATACGATATACATTATACTTTGAATCATGAAAAATTAAGTTAATTACCAAATGTACATAGTTCATGAATAAAAAAAAACTCCCACAAGGTGAAAAAAAACGTGAAAAAAAAATCCGAAAACGTCAAGCAATAGAAAACAAATAAATTGAAAATCAATGATGGAATGATATAGAATACAATAATAAAATTTCTCCATTTAAGACTAGTATATGTATAAAGGGTAGTGCGCATAAATTAAATGTGCTTTAAATAATATCAAAATAAATTTCGAAATAAATAATGTAAATAAAAAAATTCGATAGTATTCTAATAATGAACATTTCAAACGTGTACACAAGCAAATTGAACTGAAAAAGATGAAGATCGATTAAATTTATCGCAAAAGTAGAATTATTAATTTCACACTCTCAACAATAATCAAACGGTTCTAATATTTCCAATTTAAGTATAGTAGATAGTCGAAAATTCAAATGTGAACCTTACCAGGCAAATATTCTTAACAGCACACCAAAGGATATTGTGAAAGTATACATTGAAGCGGAAATTTGTAGATAAACGGTGAAGATATAAAATATTCTTGATTGTATTTGAAACTATACTTCCAAAAAAGGACATCTATCATGTATCATCTGACCCAATGGTATTGTTAAATAAAAATCTTCACATCTTTGGACAGTGTCTCCTTAAAAATAATCAGGAGACATGCGAGAAAAACTAAAACCAATGAAAGTATGATTTTTTGCTTAAAATTTATTCTATATTGTGCTGTTTATGACATCTAAGGAAAAGAAATTTTTTTATGATCTAATTGCCAGCGAAATATTCTAAATGAACATAAAATACAAAAAATTTTAACAAATTTATGTTTTTAATCTAGTTTATTTGTACAAAACGATAATTTTGTAAATAATTATAAATATCTAAAAAATCTGTTGCGTTTTCAAAACTCAAATCATTTTTGTATGAAATTTAAACGTCTTTTTAAACAACTTGATAATTTGTAAGTAACACTACTGTAGATATTCTTGTAATTAATTTTTCTTTACCAAGTTATACAATTGTGCTAGCATAAAAATCAATTGTAGGGAAACAATGAAAGCCACAAGAGATATATGATTATTATTATTAATATTATGATTATGGTGAATAAAGTAATAAATCTTTTAAGCCTATCCGATAGGAATGAATTTATATGAATGAAATGATGAAAATCAAATGAAAATAATTAATAAATTCTGATATTGAAATCAAAAATAAAAATTCTATGGGAAAACATATCGAAAAACTAAAGTGTTTTATTTCAGCTTAATTTACATTTGCGTTACTTTTTAACAACAAACAGTGACAAAAAAAGAATTCGAGTATTTATGAAAATTATGAGTGAAACAAAATATCGCCCAAGTGCTCGCCACGGCTACGGTGGCATACTTTTATCCGATGGTCCATATTTTCAATGACTCTGAGACATAATTGAGGTTCAATGTCTTGAATGTGCTGAATGATCTCATCCTTTAGCCCTTGTATTGTTCTTGGCTTATTGACGTACACTTTTTCTTTTAAATATCCCCAGAGAAAGAAGTCCAACGGTGCCAAATCGCATGATCGTGGCGGCCAATTAACATCACCACAACGTGAGATAACACGGCTTTTGTTTTTTATTTTATTTATTTAATCTATAAAACAGATATAATCCAATTACATTATAGACAAACAAAAAATAAAGCAAAGTTTATACATACAATCAATATATCCAAAAAGGATAATAAAAAATTAAATGAAAATTAAACTACGTACAAAATACAATAAATTAATTAGAAATAGAAAAATTATTCTTCGAAGTTAAACAGAAGAACCAATTCCTTAAGTTTTTTTTTTTGAATTTAGCAAAAGACAGCCGTATTAAGCCAAGACCAAGCGCGTTATGATTACGTGGGAGTCGTACAGCAGGCGAAAAAAATAAAATATCAGTGCGAGCAAAGGGAACATTGAAGACTACCGAGGATCTAGTTGGACGTCCGGTATTGAAGGAGGAAATTTCAATGCCAAGGCCTATAGGAAGCAAATTGTGATAAAGCTTGAAAAGAAGGCATTCATCGAGAAAAACTCTGCGAAAGACTAATGAAGGAATGCGCAGAAAAGACAGGCGATCACTATAAGCGCAATACGGGATACGGAGTTTAACAAAAAGGAACCGAGTAAACCTTCGTTGCACAGCTTCAATAGCATCTCTTAGGTAGCGTTGATGCGGATTCCATATTTGCGAACAATACTCTAATATGCTTCGAACAAGAGAAAAGAATAAACAAACATACGATGAAATATCTTTAAAATCTTTTGTGGATCTGAGGATAAAACCTGACATACGAGATGCTTTAGATACTAGATGAGTTATATGCTGTCCAAAATGAAGCTTGATATCAAAAAATACTCCCAAGTCCTTGTGGGACACCACAGGCCCGCCGTAAGCGGGTGTGCAAGGTGTGCACCGCACGCGGGCGGCACGTCTTGGAGGCGGCAAATATATGTTTAATAAAAATATATTGAATTGATTTATGGAAAAATATTCAACGTAACAAAATCAAGCTGAAATACAAAAAATTTCATCATATGGACACTGAAACTCTAACAGCACCGGCGCCGTACAGTTAATATTTCGTATAACGTAAACATTGCTATCCACCAAAATCAAAAGGCGAAATGTGTGTTGGAGTTCGAACTGCCCGAGCTGAAATATAAAAAAATTCATCATATGGACGATGAACCTCTCACAGCACCGGCACCGCACAGTTAATATTTCGCATAACGTAAACATTTCGACCCTTCAGAATGAAAATGCGAAACAAAATGCACGAGGCGGTAGGGCGCTTGAAAATTAAGCACAGGGCAACAAACTATCTGGCCCAGTAGTTCTAAATGCCGATGGGCACGAGCGTTTTTTAATGTTGCGTCAATTCAGCGGTACCGCAAATGCCATTTAAATACTATGTGATGATATTGGACAGCATACACGGCGGAACGCTGCAGTGCCGCCCGCTGCGGCATCCTAAATAGTATTCCAACAACATTTGTGATGCTGTTGTCGACGAAACGTTGAAATTTGCTCATGTGCACCGACACTAAGGCTCTTGTGCACGGACACGCATGCAGAGAATCAACTTAGTCGCTCGAATTTGTTTTCTTCTCAGAACTATCGTACTACCTATATGAAGTTATTTAGGAAAAGGTTCTTTTATCTCGGTGTGGTTAATTCAAGTCGCTTAAACTAGGTTTTTCTCTCAGTCGAACTATTAGTTCTAATGGAAAAGGTTCTTTCATTTCAATCTGCTAATTTAAGAACAAATACTAACATTGTAATTTCATTAGTGAGTGGATTTACGTTTCAAAGTTTCATATCAGTGTTAAATACATATGTAAGTGAACAAATTGCAATTATGGTAAGTGTCTAAGTTTATTTATCGACTTGTCTAATTGATTCCCAGTAATTGTCTGTTAGTTAGCATTTGTAGAACGAAAGTAAAAGAAGTTACAACTTTGCGTTGGAATCTTGTTTAAATTGGAAGTTGGAATCTTGTTCAAATTTCCTTTACATTTAAATCAGGAAAACCTTGAGACATTTGATTCATCTGGAAAAATCATTAAAATCAGTTTATAATTAGCAAATATATCGGGTAACGCGTAAACAAGCAGAAATAAATACTTTTTTAGGGTTTTGTAAAATTATTTTACAAAACCTTTCTAAAATCGGTACTGTCTGTCTGTCCATCACAGCATGTTTCTCGGAAACTGTAAAAGCTAGAGACATGAAATTAAGCAAGAAGGTAAATAAAGTCGGTTTGAATAAATTTTTATAAGGGTTTTAAAGGGAGTCTCCCCATATATCGAGGGGGTCGTTATACATTTTCTTTTTGCCAAAAGTATCCAGTATACAGTGGGTGTAAAAAGTGTACGTACGACTGTAAACGTTCAAGAAAAATTATTATTTATCCGAACCGTTACAACATTTTCAGTATCTTTTTGCACCATATAATTCTTTTAAGACTAGGGAGTGACAAAGTGTTCAAAAAAATCAATTTGAAAAACTTAGTAGTAGCGAAACGTTTGACAAAATGTTAATACTCCCTTTTAGATGCACAAAAAGTCTTCGTACGGTTGCACTTTCTTATAAGTGCATGGAAGAAAAACCGTTAATTTTTCCAAATTTGGGGGGAAAATGAGCAATTGGTTAGTTAGAAGGACGATTCGACCCAATTTAGCTATTTTGAGTGCTACTGTCAAATGGCTTGATTTATGATTAGCCAAAGCAAGCCTTTAAAATGAAAGGAAGCTAGCGACATAGAGAAAAACTCACCATCGGACATATAATCGTACGTACACTTTTTACACTCACTGTATGAGAAGTTTGCAGTTTGCGTCCCCCTCTTCGCTAAAAGTCCGAAATCATGCAGGTAGACCTTGATGAGTAAAAAGGCAACAGAAGCCAAAATTCGATCAACTTTGTTAATAATAGTATGATTTTTAGGGTTTTGTAAAAAATTGTTTTAACAATAAAAATTTCAGATAGTATGAGTAACATGATTTTCTTTGAGATCTCATTAAATATTACTTCATAATATTATAAGTACTGCATTGCAGCTTCCACAGTTTTATAAGCTTTGAAACCCCAGCTCGTCAAATATTTCATACAGCTCATGGCTGTATCGAATTCGCCATTGGTCCCCTTCTCGCTTCGCTCCAAAGATTCGCCTCAAGACCCGCCTCTTGAAGGCGTTCAACATGTTTGCGGATGCTTGGGTGAGGGTCCAAGTTTCACACCCATAGCATAGCACAGGTCTTATCATTATTAGTGCTTGCATATCATAGTATGAGTACAAAACCCTTCTGACACGAGCGTAGGTCTGTCTACCCGACTTGTTTTAATTTGATTGGAAGGATAGTAGGTACTTAATGTCTGAATTTGTACGGCTTCAATTGACGTGTAATGACCTAGAAAATAAAGTTCTTTTGAGTTTGAGTGGAGTCAATATCCATTTTTTATTTTTGGCCGAACATGAAATATTTACTTAAAATTTCAGGAACCGCAAAGAAGGAGAAAGCTTTCTGGAGCACGATTTCGGCAGCAAAAGCGAGAAAAAGATGCACGGAACGAGAAATTGATGGGTTCTTTACGAAAATTTTTAAGAAAGCCAGAAAGTAAGAAATCAACACCTCAAGCGAATTTTGATGAAGCCTCAACAAACGCAGCTTTAAATCCAGGAACGATGGAAGTATCTCAAGAGAATTATGTAGATTGTAATCCTTTGTCAGAAAGAGACACTAGTCAAATAAGACAAACCTGTCCTGAAGATGTGGTAAGCATTTTATCGTCATCAGTGGTATGCGACAGTTTATATTTAAATGATGACCCCGGTTTGTGGCCCACTAGATTGACTAGTGATCTTGTTAATATTTTGGTTAGTCGTGGTCCCATACAAGTGGTTAGCTATGATTTTCCCCCTAATGACGATGGGAGAAAGTTCAATGACAATTATTATTTCCGAAATCTCCCTAATCGAGAAAAATTTAAGAGAGAATGGCTTGTTTATTCTATTTCAAAAGATTCATTATATTGTTTTTGTTGCAAAATATTTGGGAAATCTTTAAGTAGTTTCTCTAATTTGAATGGATTTTCTGATTGGCAACATTTATCATCAGCGCTGAAAAGACATGAAACAAGCGTGTCTCATAATGAAAATGTGAAATCATGGGTACAATTGAATAAAATGTTAAAAAATAAAATCACTGTAAACCAAATGCAACTGAAACTATTAGAGTAAGAAAAAAAACACTGGTGTGATGTGTTGGAAAGAATTATAGCCGTCATAAAGTTTTTATCTCAACAATGTCTAGCTTTTCGAGGCACGTCTAAAACTTTATATGAGCATGATAACGGTAATTTTCTAAAAGCAATAGAAATGATAGCATTATTTGATTCAGTCATGCGTGAACATATTCACAGAATCCAGGCCTCGAAATTTGATTCAAGCCGTATGGCCCACTATTTAGGCGATCAAATTCAGAACGAAATCATTGATTTACTTGGCACCACAATAAAAAATAACATACTAGATAAAATCAGAGATTCAAAATATTTCTCCATTATATTAGATTGTACACCAGATGCAAGTCACACAGAGCAAATAACTGTGGTGATCAGGCATGTTTTCTTAAATAATGAAACTAAAACTGTTTCAATTTGTGAAAATTTCATTGGCTTCTGTCCAATCACTAATTCCACAGGTGAAGGTCTGTTAAATTTTGTTTTAGATTTATTTTCAGATTTAAATCTTAACCTTCAAAACTTACGCGGCCAAGGTTATGATAATGGCTCCAACATGCGGGGAAAACACAACGGGTTGCAAAAGAAAATTTTAGAAATTAATAATCGTGCATTTTACGTTCCCTGCTCGGCTCATAGTCTTAATTTGGTAGTCAAGGACGCAGCCAATATCACACACGAAACTGTAAATTTCTTTAATATAATTCAAGAAATTTATGTTTTCTTTTCATCATCTACAAAAAGGTGGTCGATAATTTGCAAATATTTGCCGGGCTTCAAATTAAAAGCTTTAAGTTCCACAAGATGGTCTAGCAGAATCGATGCAGTGAAACCATTACGGTATCATCTCGAAAAAATATTTGATGCCTTGCTGGAAATATCTGATAATGCATCGGCGGGATGGGATTGTACGACATCTCACAAAGCTCATTCCCTTGCGTTGAGCATTCAAAATTATAAATTCATATGCTCAGTAATAATTTGGTTTGATATTTTAAATGAAGTTAATACTTTGAGCAAAATTATGCAAAACCCCACAATGAATACTCAAATCTGTGTGAATTTGTTAGATAAATTGATTATTAAGTTCACCGAATATCGCACGCACAAACAGTTTGAGAAAATATTAGAAGAAGCTACCAATGTGGCCCAAGCTCTAAACGCACAAACAGATTTTCCACCAATAAACACCATTCGCCCAAGACGAAGACCAACACAGTTTCAATATGAGCATAGCGATGAAGTTTTACTAGACACTAAGATCAAATATAAAGTAGAGTTTTTTTTCAGAATCCTAGATCAGTCGCTCCTCTCTCTAAAGGATAGATTTGAAGAGATAAAAACATTTACCGATGTATTTGGCTTTTTAAGCAATAAATTATTTAATTACAGCAATGATGACTTAATTAAACATTGCAAAGATTTACATTTAAAGCTTAAAGATAATTCCAATGGGGAAACAGACATTGACGGTATCGATTTATTTAATGAAATCAGAGCTTTAAATTTGCATTTTCCAGAAAACCAGTCGAATGATCCGCAGGCCTTGTTACAATATCTTTTTACTAATGACTTGATTTCAACATTTCCAAACATAACAATTGCGCTAAGAATATTACTTACATTGCCAGTTTCAGTTGCATCTGGTGAAAGGTCCTTTTCAAAGCTTAAAATTATAAAAAACTATTTAAGGTCAACAATGCACCAGCAAAGATTAAGTAATTTGGCTTTAGTTTCGATTGAACATGAAATTTTAGATAGCTTGGATACGAAAAAATTAATAGCAGATTTTGCAAACATAAAGGCAAGAAGAGCTCAGTTTTTGTAAATAATACATATTCATATAGCTTTGAGTTGAGTAAAACATTACTATGTATTTAAATAAAAAATAAATTTTGGCCGTTTAAATCGCGTTTAATTTATGTATTTACGTCGTGGGTTCAATATCATAAGGAACAAACGTTTTTGTATATGAACATATCATTAGCCTGGGTATTTTCCGAATACACTCTGTTTGATATCGCTTGAAATGCTTTTTATATAAGAGAGAGTACCTTGTTGTTCCTTCTACCATGGGGCGGCATAATGGGTATTGCACACGGACGCACAAACAGCTAGCGGCGGGCCTGGGACACCACAGCTCTCAAAGAAACATTAGCAATCGCATAGTTATAATCAAAAGAAGACTTTTTAAGGGAGTAAGTCATCTTGAAACATTTGTTTACATTTAACTTCAGCTGATTAGTTGCACTCCAGCCAGCTAGTATATCCAGGTCTTTCTGCAGAATAATACAATCATTGACAGATTCGATCACCCTGAATATTTTCAAATCATCTGCATACATGAGTGCGCGGGAGTTGAGTAGGGAAGGAATATCATTGATAAATACGACAAACAACAGAGGACCAAGAATGGAGCCTTGTGGAACTTCAGAACAGGGATAAATGGAGAGGATTTACGGGCATTAATGGTAACAACACAACTCCGATCAGCAACATAAGAACAGAACCAATGTACAATAGAACTGCCTAAGCCGAAATTACTCAATTTTTGGATAAGAATCAGGTGATCAACTGAAACAAAGGCCTTAGAGAAGTCTGTGTAGATAACGTCTACTTGGTTCACCTTATCAAACTCAGCAGCAATCTTATTTGTTAAAGATAAAAGGTTGGTAAGAGTTGATCTACCTTTGATGAACCCATGCTGTTCATTGGCAAAAAACGGAAGCAACAAAGGATAAACTTGTTTGTATACAATTCTTTCCAGAACTTTGCTAAAACAGGGAAGAAGTGAAATGGGGCGGTAATTGGACACGATTGCTTTATCTCCAGATTTGGAAATGGGAAAGACATTAGCTCTTTTCCAGCGTGCAGGAAAACAACCATCTGCGAGACTTTGGTTAAATAAGATGGACAAAGGAACACACAGCGAAGACGACAAAGATTTAGCAAATATATTGGGAATTCCATCTGAGCCACAACCAATACTGCCATCCAGACCATGTAATAGGCATTCAACTTCAACAGGGTTCACATATGCAAATGGCAAATTCATGGTTGGACCATCGATGAATGAAGATGCTGCACCACTTGTCTTACTATAAAAAGAAGAAAAGTGTTGCGCAAAGACTTCACAAATTTCCCCATTATCAGAAGACGTGATACCATCAGAATTCATTGAGTAGGGCATATCGCAGGACTTTTTAAACGAATTTATATAGGCCCAGAAAGGCTTTTTAGCACTCGACCTTATGGAGCCCTCCACGTGATCAATATAATGGCTTTTAGCACTTTTAATTAAACTATTGGCTTCAGTTCTTAGACCTTTATAACAACGTAGGTGCACCTCAGAGTCCGTCAAGTGATATTTCCTGCGGGCAGCGTCCTTGGCATTTAAGACTGAAGCGATGTTGTTATTAAACCAAGCTGCATCTTTTAACCTTCTACGTGCATAGAGCGGTGTATAACTGGTTATCACGGATTCAAGAAAAATATAAAACTTTTGAAGCGCTGCATCAACACTTAAGTTTCGAAAAAAAGAAAACCAATTAACAGAATTTAATTCTAACTCCATATCAGAATATTTGGCTTTTAGAAAATTAAAGCTAGAAAGGATAACTTTTTTTGGACAAGATCACGAGCCAGAACAATCAGCAAATAAAGCGGAGGATGATGAGGATCAGGTTTTACGTAGGGAGTAAGGGCAGCCTGCAGGGAGACACAAGATTTTGGTATATTAGACAGAACTAAATCCAGAGCTTTACTGTTAACGTTAGGGATATCATTTAATTGTTAAAGTGAACAAAAAGAAAGGAAGGAGGAAAGCGTAACAGAGTAATTGTCAAAAGAAAGAATTTCAGAAAATGTGCTATTCCAAACAACATGGGGTAAGTTGAAATCCCCACAAATTAAAAGCAATGAAGAGGGAAAGCTGCTTAAAAATGTATGAAGAAATTTCTGAAAAGAATGTTTCATAAACAAGAACGGAACTTCCACAGGGAATATGTACAGACAAAATCAGTAAGGTTGTAACTGAGGATAAGGTAACAGACACAGCAATACATTCTACTGGAGGTGATGCCTTGAAATTGTATACGGAAGCTATTAAAGTCTCTTTACGAATTCCTATCAACACACCGCCTCCGTCAGACTTGCCAGAGTTTAAACGGTTACGATGTTTACGAAACACTAAATGAGAAGGAAGATATTCAACATCCAATATATCTTCGGTCAGCCATGATTCCGATAAACACACGATGTCATCAAGAGAAACAATAGAAGAAAGTCGGAATTCATTGGTCTTGGTTCTTAGACCGCGAACATTTTGATAATATAAATTAAGAGAATTACTCATATTCTGTCTCTCCGACGAACACCCGACCGAAAATTTTTCCGCGGTTGACTTACAAACTCCTTAACAAAAACACCATGAGGCCAGAAATTAGATTTAAGCGGGGCTTTAATATCCGAACTGGTGGTGATGCGGAATGAAGCAATCGTTTGCGAGTCGAGATTTTCTGGAGTTAGCTTCTTGACTATCAGCAAAGCAGGTTCATATCCTAACTTTGCCACCATGTAACTCCTGACCAATTCTGGCTTTGTATGATAGTTCAAACGCGAGATAAAAATTTGAGTCGGTGGCGATAATATCGAGCGGCGGAAGATAACTCTGAGAGTCGGAAATCGATGATAGTGATGTGGGTAGAGGCATTGGCGGTTGATCAAGTATTGCAATCGATGGAACACAAATGGCACCTTGTAACTGTACCTCCTTCTTCATAAGATGAGTCGTCCGTTAAGAACATTTTATCAACATCTTGCAGAGCAGATTGCACAGAGTGCAGCATAGATGTAGCTTGTTTTAAAGTTGTTTCCAAAGCTAGTGTTGCCACCTTCAATTTGTCCACAAAATGCGACATTGATGATGAACGACAACGACTGCAAAACCAGTATGTTTCAGAAGTTGTAATAATTGCATCTCCAATCCGTGCTGATAAGCCCACACAGCTGCAGTGGAAAGTAAGTCCCAGTGGCGGATCCAGGGGGGGCTATGGGGGCTGTAGCCCCCCCCATAGCTACGGTCAGAAAAAAAGTCACTGCAAAAAATCCCGAAATCAATTTTTCCCGAAATTTTTTCTAGCCAGACAAGAATACTTTGAATAATTTTCGAAGTGAGTTTTTCAATCTTGAAAGCACATTTTTTACTTATTTCGAAAGACGAATGTGCCTATTTCATATAAAAACAACCTTTAAGTCGATTTTATTTCAGGATTCATGCGAATCGATTTGAACTTCCCGCGGAGAAGATAGGGCCACAAGTATTGTGTCGACATAAACTCAGCAGTATCTTTCGCGTCCGGGGCTCAACAGTTGATATGAGCAACAAATAGGTTGGGTGTTGGATCGTATTCAACGTTTTCGTCTGCCATTCTTCACTTTCTTAGTTTTCACGCGTGTTAATGTGTTTTTGTGCTGCATTTCTCGATAAAGATGGACATCAGAAACTATTTCGCAAAAAGGCCACGATTATCGAGCCCAGAAATAGAAAATGGACAATCAACAGCTGATATGAGCAACAAATAGGTTGGGTGTTGGATCGTATTCAACGTTTTCGTCTGCCATTCTTCACTTTCTCAGTTTTCACGCGTGTTAATGTGTTTTTGTGCTGCATTTCTCGATAAAGATGGACATCAGAAACTATTTCGCAAAAAGGCAACGATTATCGAGCCCAGAAATAGAAAATGGACAATCAGAGGTAATTTTGAACAGCTGCATATACTTATAGAGTAATTGTCTCGCATAGGCACTTTTCCCAAAAAAGCTTCTAGAATGAATTTTGTCCATAATGATATACCCTTTATGACGGAGATTTTTTGACGCACAAAATTTCAGTGTAAAAATTGAGATTATGTTTGAATATTGTGACAAGTGAAACGAGAGTGTTTTTGCAGCTGACAGCTCTTCGGAAACTTAATATTTTAAGATCATTTAGATATATTATGTGAAAAAAATAAAAATTTCATCCGCAGAGAAAAAAGCATAACAATAATTTCGAGAGTACGAATGCAGGAGAAACCGACGATTTAATGGTTTTCCCTTCATCAAATCAATCTGATGGATGCGACAAACAAACATCTTTTTCACAAAACTCAAAAACATCTGGGATATGTACAACGATTGAGGTAAATTTTTAACTATTCAAAGATTGCATACTTTATGTTAGCACCAGTGAATAAGTTTTCCGCAATATTTGCAAATTCGTCAAAAGACAGAAAGATAATTGAATCAAATCAGTATTTGGTGTCACACGTACAAATGAGTAAGTCTTTGTTACAGGCCACAACACTCGAAAATTCAGATCGAACTGTCAAGTACGATATCGGGTCAGCTGTAGATAAATGCCATAATTTGAAGCAGGACGAAATCTACAATTACTTAATCCACAATAAAACACCAGAACCATCGTTCAAATTTCCTGTGTGTATGGAAGGGCAACAGAGCAGAAGGTTTCAATACAATTTTCTGCAGCGTTTCAAATGGCTTGCCTACAGCGAGGAAAAAAATGGAGCTTTTTGCAAATATTGCGTTTTTTTCGCACCAACCAGTGGTGTTTCGCGCTCAAGTCAGGTAAGAAAGGAATCTCCGTCGGAATTAGATTTTTCTTATGAAATCTATATGAAAATTGTCGTTTTTTTTCAAGTTTGAAACACATTTACGTAAAAAACTTGCATTGACTCACGTTCTCAAATGAAATATTGTTGTCGACAAGTTCACAATTCCTTTTCAACCTATAAGATCGTCACGCTTTCCTTCAGGTCGTACCTCAATCCTTGGATTCGTTAAAACAACTTTTGTACATAAGTGGAGTAATATATTATAGAATATAGACTAAAAATACTTGATTTCTCACAGGATTTGAAAACCTTTGTCTGCAAGCCTTTGAATAAATATAAGAAGGTAGTCGAAAAAATGAACGGACACAGCAATTTGTCTTATCATCGTTTCTCTGAAGAAAAAGCTCTCGAGTTTATGAAGAACATTGACAGCCGGAATTCAAACGCAGTCGACATGCTTCTTGATAAGGAGAAAAGAAAGATCATCGAAAACAATTGCAAACGTTTGGGCCCAATCGTTGAAACCGTGCTCTTCTGTTCTCGCAATAATTTGCCACTACGTGGACACAGGGACTCCGGTGACATGAGGACAGCCGAAAAACTGGAAGACGCGTTGTCTGGCAGAGAGGGTATTTTCCGGTCATTGTTGGCGTTCCGAATAAATGCTGGAGATGAAGAATTGAAACTTCACTGGGAAACAGCACCGAGGAACTGTACTCTGATCAGCAAAACGGTGCAGAATGAAGTTATCGACATCATTGGACAGACTCTTCCCGGCAAGATTGTGGAAAGGATCAAAAAATCAAAATTTTTCGCCCTTATTTCTGATGAAACAACAGATGCGAGTAGAAAAGTACAACTGACCATGTGCGTGCGTTATGTTGATATAGAGGAATACGTCGTTCGCGAGGATTTTCTGGGGTTCATGCGATTAAAATCCATTGTCGGAAGAGATGTCAAAACGGTGATCTCAGATGAGCTGGAGGCTTTGGGATTAAACATCATTGATATGCGTGGACAAGGATACGATGGAGGATCCAACTTCTCTGGTAGAAAAAATGGAGTTCAAGCATTAATTTCCAAGAAACAACCACTGGCATTTTATACGCACTGCTTCAGCCATTCATTGAATCTGTGCGTTTCAAAATCTTGTGAAATCCCTGAAATTCGAAATATGCTGGGAACAGTTTCGACGTTGATCAATTTTTTTACGAGTTCATCGAAAAGAACGCAATTACTCGAAGACAAAATAAAAGAAGAGTTACCGACATCGCAAAAAACCCATTTGAAAACACTTTGCCTTACGCGCTGGGTTGAGAAACATGAAAGTGTGAACACCGTCTGTGAGTTCCTGCCATATATTGTTCAAGTGTTGGATGATTTGAAGTACGATAAGGACATCGAAACGTCTTCGAAAGCGACACAACTACTCGGTGCGATTGAAAAATCTGATTTTTTGATTGCTCTGCAAGTTCTCAATGATGTGAATTCCCCTATCGTGACCATGAGTAGGACTCTTCAACATTCTCAACTGCAAATTTCTTCGGCTTGTGCTCACATCGAGCAAATCATCGAGCTGTTTCTTGAGACGAGAAAGGGAGAAAAATCCTTCGAAGAAATCTTCCAGAAAGCCGAAAAAAGAGCTAACAAGATGGAATTAGAACTGAAAATCCCTCGCTTGTGTGGCCGGCAGAAGAATTGATCTAATATCCAAACAGAAGATCAAACAGCTTTTGGATATTTCCGGTTAGTTATTTGAACTTTTTTCTGCTTCTTGCTGTATCTTGCCGACTAACAAATGGACAATCTACTCGAATTTGCATATTATTATTCGTTCAATCTAAAATACTGAATTTCTAATATAATACATTATGCGTTCAATGCAATTATTTCAACAAATCTTCTTTTCCTGAAAATATTCGAAATTAGCTCGAGTTGACGTTTCTAACGAATTTATCTTTCTGCGTTTCAGAGCTACGATTTTTTACCCTTATTTGGATCACATGATCTCTTCTCTGACTTCGAGGTTCAAGGGTGAATTTCTGAAGATACTACCTCTGGAAGGGCTGATTCCAACGCTCTGTACCAAAGTTTCTGTTGACGAGATTTTGAAAGCTGCACAAGTATACGAAGGAGATCTGAGTGGCTGCAGCGAAACAGAGCTGAGAAAATAAATTCTTCTTTGGCACAAGCACTGCAAGACTACCGCTTTTCAACAAGCCCAAACTGCGATTGATGCTCTGCAAGTCATGAAATCGAAGAATTATGGCTCATTTTTTCCGAACGTTGCGACACTGCTACAATTATTCGCTACAATTCCAGTCACTTCAGCGACAGCGGAGCGTACTTTTTCGACCCTCAAACGATTGAAGAGTTTTTTGAGAGTCAACATGTCCGAAAATCGTCTCAACGGCTTAGCGTTAGCTAACATCCACAAAGAAAAAAAGACGGAAGAAGTTGTGGATACGTTCTGCAAATTGAAACCTCGACGAATCGAAACTTTGGACTGGTCGGTAGATGATTTTCAGAGGTGAATTCACCATATGAAACCTCGACGACTAAAATCTTCGGGCAGGTCAGGCGAAAATTTTTCTGATGTAGTAACAGCGATAAGCAATTCAGTATCAAAAGTGCAAGAAGTCAAATATTGTAGCCTCTGTAGTGCAACTTGAGAAAATTCTCATACTAATTTACTGTTGTTCATATTGTCGTAATTATAATAGTAGAAAATAAAGCGTTCGTGGAAAAATTGTTTTTCTTGAAATATTAATATGTATCCACACGAATTTAACGGGGAAAAATTTCTGCACCGAAAAGTTAGAACTGGAATTAATTATTTCAACTCAACTTTTGAGGTCCTAACTGTCAAGCCCCCCCAAACCTGAATCCTAGATCCGCCACTGGTAAGTCCGCAGAAACCCGAACACACTATGAAAGGTGAGTTTGCGGTGGAATTAGGGCACTTTGTTGCACGGCACTGCATAATTAATACCAAAAGATTTATAAAAATAAGAATTTACTTACCAAAGAGTCTTTGCTGCAGTAAAATATAGAAACTGTAATCTGCACAAGATGGCACTGGAATACGTTGGCCGAAAATAAAGAAGATATGGGGATTGTTAATAACCTATGCGTGATCCCCATGAGAAAAAAAATATTACTTTAATAGAACACCAATATAACTTTATTAGCAAAACTAAAGAACAGAATTATAAGTATAGAAATGAATGTAGTGAAGGACTACATGTTGGCGCGCGCGATGTTGACTCGTCGGAGGTTGCGAACGAAGTCGCCGTCTCGTTGACATGAGTTGAGAAATTCATGGCATCCACTAACTGCTTGATGTGCTCCTTGCGGTGAGCATGTGGACGCCACAAAGATATGTAAAAAAGGTTTCTGTCTGGGCTAACTTCGTAAGTAGTGAGTCTGAAAATCACTTATTTTAGCACAAGCACAAAATTTAAAACTCAACAGATGTCACTATGATGAGTAACGATCTTGAACCAACAATAGTAAACAAGTTAAACTTGAAAAAAATGCAACCTTTCCAGGAAAACTTTGAGTCTCAAATTAAATCACTTCTAGTTCATGAAAACTCTCAATCACATGATCACTGCACTCAAACGATCGAAAAAAACTGGCTGCATAGTAAAAAATTTAGCTAGAAGATATTTCGATACGAAAAGTAAACTAGAGTTAAAGGAGCACGAAACTACGATGTTGCTTGCATGATCGCAAGCTAAGAAAGCATTGGCTGTGTGGCAAGTGGTACCATCCTGTTGGAACCACATATCGCCCAGGTCCATAACCTCAATTTATGGCCACAAGAAGTCCGTTTTCATCTTGCAATAGCAAACACCATTCACGGTAACTGCTTGGCCGTCCTCATTTTCGAAAAAGTACGGTTCGATGATGCCGCCAGCCCATAAACCACTCTTCGTGGATGCATCGCCTTTTCAAAAATCACTCGTGGATTCTCGTTTGCCTAAATGCAGCAATTTTGCTTGTTTACGAATCCACTGAGGTGAAAGTGTGCCTCGTCGCTGAAGATGATTTTCTTTGTAAAGTCACCACCTGTTTGTTCAACCAACCATTCGACGTATTGCCGACGCTTGAAATGGGCTGCAGGCTTCAGCTCTTGAGTCAATTGAACCTTCTAAGCGTATGTATTCAAACCTTGATTCAAAATCCGCATCAATGATGTTCGTGAGATGTTCAATTGTTGGGCACAATGATGAGTCGAGTTTGACGGTTCTTCTGCCTCACTATCGCGAATAACAGCAATGTTTTCCGCAGAACGAACTGGACGAACACACACAGGTGATTTTACATTTTCTACAGACCCAGTTTGTTGAAATTCGCGAACAATTCTCCCGATTGTGGACACATTTGGTCGATTACCCTGACCAAAACAATCACGAAGTGCACGAAATGCATTTTGATTTGAACGCCCGTTTTCGTAAAAGGCTTCAACAACCTTAGCACACTGCTCAATTGTGTACCTCTCCATGGTTGAATTCGTCAAACACTGAAACAAAGAAATGTCAAATTAAGTTGGGCGAAAAACTTGACGTTAAGGTGTGACTCACAATTAAAATCGTGCATTATGATTGGACCAACCTTTACTATCAATTGTATTGATTTGTTAAGCTAGTGAGATTTTGCAAAGCAGTTTGTTTTACTTAATGATGCCCGCAACAAGTTGCTGCTGGCACTAGTAATGACAATCATCAACCATTTCGAGACAAACTTTAATAATTAATATTAGCATAATCATCTCATTAAATTCAAATTTCGTGTTAAAAGCGGCGGCGATATCTAAATGATGGCGGACGAACCTTCGAGGGAAGAAGGAATAGTGAAATATTACAAATATGTCTCTTAGGTGATCACAACGCCAGTAGTAACGTGACAGTGAAACATTGGAAGTTACTACAATATTTCCTCCTGAATAATGCAATCATCCAAGCCAAAGTCAAAAGCGCTTTATTCAATACTAATCGTTGTAAATTTCAAAAGAATATAAAGGAAATTCCAAACAATAACAATACAAAAACTTAATGACCCAAATGGCTCTCTTAATTTATACGTTATCTGTTAAATGCATTTGATCAAAAAAACTATAGCTGATGACGTTTAGCAACTATTTGTTAGCAGTTGATTCGAAAGTTTAGATGAATGCGGCAAATAAGTTGTTCGTACATGCGCAGGATGCGGGTTGTCTGGTGAGCTATTGGTGTAAAATGAGCAATGAATCAGTGGTATGGTGTGCCGTGCAGTTGGTGACAATGCTAAGAATGTCTGAGGTGACTGCACTATTCGATATGCTTAGTAGACTCATTTCTCTGTCTTCTTATGCATTGGAAGTGTGCTGTGCTAAGCTTTCGGTTGAATGGTGGGTAATAATAAAGTCGGTTGTGAAACTGGTATCATTGTCATTTTTAAATAAACCTGTATCTAAATGTTGGCAGAAATAAACGATTCTTAGTACTATCTTTTCTCTCTTTATTCCCCGAAAAGTACACATTTAATATCATCATTTTGATTACTTGTACGTCTCTACGTGGTGAGTATAACACTTTTTTCAATTCGGAGACAAAAGTTAGTTATAGCTTGTGGTGCAAGGTATATTACTAGATCGCAAAATTAGCCCTCGGTCAAAGGCGCTGTACTTTTTTTTGAAAAGAACCCAATTTGTTCCAATTTGTGGTTGACCTATGGTTGGACAGCAACACCCGTTCCAATAGTTGACGCGTCACATACCAGCGCGATAGAGATGTCGACTTGAGGGTGTGATAGTTGTATAGCGTTTTCTAGACCTTTCTTTGACGCTCCAAATGACCTCCAGTCTTCTTCGGTCCACGTTAAAAGTGTGTTGCCTTTAATTTTACCTTGAAGCAAGTCATTGAGTGGAGCCTATGTCTCAGCAGTCCTCAGCATAAAGCTTCGGTAGAAGTTTAGTATACCGAGAAATGGTCTCAACTGTTTGGCCGTATCAGGGCAATGATAGTTAACTATCACTTGCATTTCCACTGGAAGAAGGTGGATGCCCGTGCTCGATGCCATATGGCCAAGAAAGGGTACTTTAGGCTCTAGGAAAATGCGCTTGGCTAGTTTCACGACGATGCCATATTCCCGTACCTTATTGAAGAGCTTATGGGAATTTTTGAATTTTCAGTTTCGTTATGCGATGCTATAAGTTTGTTGTTGATATAAGTGTACAGAAAGTCAAACGACTACGCTGCATTCATTAATCCAGACTCATAAAGGGAAATTCGGATGGCCTCATTATTGCGGTCTTATAGATGTCCTCTTGGGCACTTGGAATCTGATCATACGCTCGGGCTAAGTCGACCTTGGAATGAATTTTCTTGCCTCAAAGCTATTGCGCAAAGTCTTTAATGTGGAGTACTGGGTACCAGTCGGAGATGGCGCATGCATTGGGAGCATCGTGGTTTCTGTATGGTTACAAGTCACCGTCACTCTTCGTAGTCAAGTGCAGAGGAGCGGACTAGCAACTAGATGATAGTCGTGATGTTCCGAGTTGGATTATTGTTGTCGTGTAGTGATTTGGTGCCAAATGACGAAACTTGCTGACTACTGGCTGTCTTTGTGTCGTATGTATCTGATGGCGCACATTGTGAAGGACTTTAGTTGCCCATCCATCGGTTCACGTAATGTCCGAGCACTCGGCGAGTAGCCAGTGATAAGGCCAGTTGTCCATGGCAACCTTGGTTATTGGTTGCCCTGACTTCGGAGTACAATATTCAATGAAATTGCAGCTCAATTTTTTATAATTATTTTGTTTATTTGACATCCGCAGGCCAATCCTCTTTTTTGCTTCTTCACCCTTTATGTGATCATGGGATAGTACTGGAGCATTCCAAATTTTTGCTTGTAAAATATAATGGAAAAGACTATTTCCGTTACAAAGCACAGTCCCACTCTGGAATAAAATGGAACTAACGCACTTCAAGTGCTAAATACAGCTTATACTCAGTATATGGTGGAATTTTTACAGAAACAAATTTTAATTGAACATGCCCCGGTTTTTTGCGGTGCAGTAAATAAGAAGGCTTCTAAAATTGAAAGTGTTTGTCGGGTGAATCTACAAGGTTAGTGTATTTTCTTTTTACCGGAGGGTTTGAACAAATTTCGGCATTGTTTGAAAATAATTGCTGTTAGTGGTGTGTTCCAGCTCTGGTACATTACTAAGTGCAACTAGTGCCATAGATTTAGCGCTACTAAGTTCTTATTACAGGATGGCTCCCAAAGTTCTACAAGAAGACAATATATTGAAGTTTTTAGGGTTTTGTAAAATAATTTTACAAAACCCTACTAGTTTCGCGACCAGTCTATCCGTCTGTACGTCCGTCCGTGTGTCACAGCAGTTTTGCTCGGAAACTACTTAAGCTAGAAACATCAAATTTTGTGTGTAGGTGTAAAGTGGTGATCTCTTCAAAGTTCAACTATAAAAAATTTTATAAGGTATTTAAGGGGCTCTCCCCATATAGGAAAGTGACCCCCCGAAAAAAAATTTCACTGAAGGTAGCCGATATGAGTATCAAATGAAAGGTCTTAATGAGAACTTTTCAAAACAGGTCTTAGTTTGGCAAAGTTTGCTTCGAGGGGCGCACAGGGAGGGGAAATACACGAAAAATTTGTGTCCCCCCCCTCGCGATTGGACAGCTTCTATCCGAAAAATCTGAAAAAAATCAGGAATGTAGGCCTTGGTGAGTACAACAACAACAAATACGTGAGAAGTCGCAACTCGCTCAACTTTGTTAGTAATAGTATGATTTATCGATTTTATGTTTTCTTGAATAAAATCTTAACCGCACCCTTAACTTCAATGAATATCAGTACATAGATGTATATTTATAAGGTTGATGTATTCTGAAAGTTTCATAAAGATTGCATCATATTTAGCGAAGTTATAGCGGTTTGAATTTTCCTGTATTACTATGGAACAATATGCGCTGCATTTATTACTATGGCAACATATGGCTATGGAACAACATGCGCATTTTACCGACTCAGACACTGCAGTTTTGCTAGGATTTGCATGAAAATTTCAGGAATGATAGGTGTCATGTATATCTTTGAGAATCGGTTCAACTAGTGGTATCAGCAATCGTAAAACAAAATAGTGGCTGTTTTAAATGCGAAGATCGAATAATTTTGAGTTGTTTTTCCCAACTTCAACGTTTAAGGTGCATGCTTTGAACATTTGATTCAATTTAATGAATGACTGAAGATGAGTACCTACAATTAATGCTCATAAGTGAAACAAGTCAAGGAGGTGGGAGAGAGCTCCTGGCAAAAGGGTTTTATAACCATTCTAGGATTCGAAAAAATTGGCCATTAACCGATGATAAGAGTACAGGAGAGTGGCCCCTGAGAAAAAAATTCATCAAACGTAGCCGATATGAGTATGAAGTAAAAGTTTTCATGGGAGCTTTTCAAAACAGTTGTTAAACTGTCAGTTTTTGCTTCAGTGGGGGCACTGGGGGGGAAATACATGAAAAATGTGTTTCCTCCGTCACGGATGGACATCTGAAAAAATTATCAAGGGAGATATTTATGAGTATAACAATACCAAAAACCTCAGAAGCCAAAATTCGTTCAACTTTGTTAATAATAGTATGATCTTCGTATTTCATATTTTCTCCAATAAAATCGTCTTTGACATGTTTCTTGATTTGATTCGATCTGGTGACTGCATTTTGTAAATTGAATACAAAACCCTTCTGACGTGAGCGTAGGTCTGGGTACCCAACTTGTTTATTGATTACGCAGACAGTGAAGATGGGTTCGACGGTGATGACGACAGCATCGTAGATCCTAGTTTCGTTCCTGATGCGAGGGAGCTAATGGAAGAAGATGATTTTGAAAAGGTTGATAGAGTGGAAATTGATTCTATCATTGAAAATAAAGTGAGTACAAACAGCACTTTCCAACTGCCAGCTCCTAATTATCATCAAGATCATCATCTGAACATGGCCCATAAGGACGCAGTCAAACTAAGCAAAAATTGAATCTAAGCTGGAAAACTAAGAGCCTCGAGCTAAATGAGCAGCAATTATGTTTTACTAGTAACAAAAACTTGCCAGCAATGTTTCTGGTAGTTGATGGCCCAGTACAGTTCCTCTTCAAAATAATTCCAAAGGAACTTTTTGGAAAATTGCAAGCCAAATTAATCTACATATCGTTTAAAAATATATAGATTTGACATTCCGGTTTACACAAACTGATATCCCGCAATTTATTGAGCTGGTTTTTATGATGTCTTGTATAACAGAGAACCAAATTCAATACTGGTGCAATGTATATGGGTCGGAGTTCCCAACATACACTAGGACATATTCATATTTGGGCCTCTACATTGCTGACGGAAGACTTGAATTCAGCTTTAAAAGTCCTCAATGGAAACTGCAGATGCTTCCTTATGATAGCAACAATGACGGAATCGTGATGGAAATCAATCATCAAAGGGATGATGTCTTCCACATTCCAGTTCATCATTAAAATTATCGGTTTAATTTGGAAATAAAAACAGACTGGTGAAAGTTTCCAAGGAAGTTTAATCGGGATTACCAGAAGCAATGTCCTCCTTCTATCTCTTTTTGCCGAAGTTAGAGAAGCTGACATTTGCAACGATTGAGAAAGTAGTTTCCGAGATCAAACATGAAACAATGTGGAAGGACATGAAACATCAACCATTGCAAGGTTAAAAAAAATTGAAAAGCCTTTTTCTCAATCGCGTCAACAATATTTATCGGGATTTTTGGACTACAATCATCCCTCACTGGCTTTGTTGAAATTACACCTGAAGAATGTCCGAAACATAATCCGATTATACTTCAGGAGTGAAGTCAGCAATCAGTCGGTGGAAAAACTGCTGTTTACTAGCTGATAGGACCCAGATGGCGTGTTTGCGAAAGTGAATAGCATATTCCGTAAGAAGTCTCGAGTGAAGGTATCGAATCTTGAAGTTGCTAGTAATGAGATATTGAAATTGATAGTCCCAATCCGCACAGAAATGGAAACAGGACTATATGTGATGAATTGCATAAACTTGCCCTGATTGGAATACATTGTGAATTGGTTCATCTATCAAACCCAGCGAGAGGGAATGAAATATTTTCAGAAGTCCAACTTCAAATCAAGCCTAAACGGCTAATCTATTCTTCATTTCGATGAAACATTAACATTTGACCTCATATCGAGCTTGAATCTTATTGATTATTTTTGTCAGCTATGAAGACTTATGTTTCATATTTGGCAAGGTGAACAACAAGAAATCGTGTGACATATGCGGTGTCCCAAATATAGTCCTCCAACATTAAGAATTATTGTATACTGTACAACAACATGTTGAGCAATTCATATTTCCCAAGTGAGTGGAAAAACGCTAAGGTTTTTCCGATCTTGGAGAAAGGCAAAGAGTCTTTGAGCCCCAAACGTAATCGCCCAGAAAACGGCGTTGTTGTTGATAACTGAAAATCACGTATGCATGAACTCGCAAATCAGGTGGCGAAATGCCATGTTTATTTATTTTGTGTCCCAGGTACTCAATTTCTTCGACACCAAAGACACATTTTGTAACGTTGATTATCACTCCGTAAGTTTTTAATCGTTCAAATACGATACGAAGATGGTCCATATGTTTTTCAATTGAGTTAGAAGATACAAGAATGTCATCTAGATAACTGACACAAAAGTGCAATCCACGCAACACTTCGTCAACAACCCATTAATAGGTTTGGACGGCATTCCGGAGGCCAAAGGTCATTACCGTCAATTCAAATAGACCAAACGGTGTTGTCACTGCCGTCTTTGGGACATCCTCATCCGCAACTGGGATCTGATAGTATGCTCAAAGCAAGTCTATTTTAGAAAATATTCATTTGCCTGTGACATCTGATTTAATGTCCTGAATGTGTCGCATGGGATAGCGATCGGGTATGGTAATCGCGTTTAGTTTACGATAATCGCCCATGGGCTGTTTGATAGGCGGCAGCAGTTCTTCTCCATCATTTACTGGAACTCTGTTTTAGCTATTTTCAGCTTCTCTGGTGGTAGTCGTCTCGGGCGTTCTGCTACCGGGGTGGGGGGTGGTCAGTAGTGATGATATGGTGTCGTACAGAGTGTTACGTAGTGTTCGCTCGAGCAGGATTCGTTATTTCTGGGAATGAATTCAGTAATGCGTGGAACTGCGATTCTTTGATCATTCTAGAGATAGATCCTGTGGGTGGAATTGATGCGGTTCCTGCTGTTGTAAGTTTCGTTTTCAAGTCTACAAGACGTCTGTTTGTAATATCTACAGAAGCCGTGTTCTTTTAGAAAATCAGCACCTTTAATTGGCTGTGCAACGTCTGCTATTATAAATGGCCACGTAAATTGTCGACGTAAATTTAGATTTAATTTAAGCAACTTTTCACCATAAGTGTCGATCGGAGATTTTTTGGCCGCGTAAAGCTTAAATTCTGTTTTTGTGTTGTTTTGATGTGATGGTAGTCGAGGTATAACTGTGTCGATTAGAAACTTAAGTTGTCTTAGTTTGTCAGTGACAAAAAGACGGTTTGTTGCGGAGTGACTGCGAGTCGTCGCAACACGTAGGACTCCTAGGCGTTTTCCGATATCGATGGGGCCTGAAAGTTACATGGTTTGGTACAAGGACGAGTGACTATTCCGAATTTTCGATGATAGAAGCAGATTTTTCTTTCGTTTTCTTGATTGCGAGAACGGCTTCGACTACTGATGGTGATGTGAAGCATCGAGCAGGTGGTACTCGTAATTGTTGGATTGATGTTTTTAATTCCGCGATCTATGTAACTAGAGCTGCAGTATTGGTCGAAACTCCTTTTGATATTTGGCAATCTGAGCCTTCACGAATTTCGTTAGCCCTTTTGACTTCTGGAATTTTGTCTGCGAGGCGGGTGAGATCCGTTGTTCCCGCGATGGTGAGAATCAATTGGACATCCACGGGCAGCCATTGTAGCCAAAGTGATTTCAAAAATGATTCACTTACGTTGCTTTTTGCAGCTAAACTCATGCATCGTAGCAATTGTGACGGCTTCTTCTTCTTTGTAGCACTACAACCCCTCTCGGGCCCTCGCTTAGAGATAGTTAGAGTATTTCTTTTTCATGACCGTATTAATTTTTTCGGAAGCTGGTTTGGTCAGTACTATGCTCCCGTGTGTCTGCTTAGCTATGATATGATCTGATTAAGTCAGTACATATCACCACTGAGTGAACCCTCATAGTCTATTCGAAAAATCCCTTGAACTAAATCACGTTGCTCCCAACGAGATTTGAACCAAGGACCTTCAGCTTATGCGTTCATGCTCTAACCACTAGACCACATAGACTATGACTTGTTGTCAACTAATTCCATGCCGATGAGAAAAGTTCGAACTTGAGCCTCTTCGAACGGCGCGTAAACATTGATTAATCTTGTTTTCAGCGCTTCATATTTGTCCGTTTCCAGCGGTTTCTCTTCGATGTCCACTATAGCGTCCAAGCAGGTACAATCAAGTTCGCTGACGATCTTGTCAAACATGGCGGCATCTGAGCTTATTCTGCACACTCTAAATTGCGCTTCAACGCGGGTGAAGCACAGCTTTGATTGAGTTGTCCGAAATGATGGTACGCAAACATTTTTGATGTCGTTGTTGCTAACTGGTGGGTCCTTTATGATTCAGGTGTCGGTTGCGGCTCCTGTGGTGGGCTCGGTTCCAGTAGAATTTGGCTTTAGTGACTTTTATATTTTCTGCCTCTGGCTTTTTAGTTGTCTCACGTGCAGGTTTTTCTTTGGCAGACATCACGTTGGGGTCACCAATGTTATGCAAAGGCAATAGTTTTTGAAATAACGTTTACTTGCACTACATAAAAATACACAATAATAATATGCACAAGAAAATCTTTGTTTCGCAATTGTGACGTTTCGATGCTTAGCGTGTGTCTCTATTCTCTCAACTGCTATCTTAATCTATTGAAAATCTCCATGTTTTAGCGCTGTAATTTAAACAAAAAGAAAAATGTGATTTGAAAAAAGCAACGCTTTTTATTTGTTTTTCCGACAAATTTATTTATTTCGGTAGTAAATGTTCTCCCTTCTTCAGTGTCTAATTTTTTCTGAAGAGAAATCCTCAAGATGTGCAATATAGTTGCTAAAGCTAATTAGTTATTAGGGTCAAAATCACCAAGGTGACGAATCCGGAAATATGAAATTTTGTAAAAAATATAACGTGATGGGAGTCCAGAAAATAACTGGCAATATACAAAAGACTCTCAACAATGGCGCTGTAAAAGAAGCGCGCAAAATACTCACATTTTCATTATTTATCCGGGTTTTCAAAGAGACTGGGTGTATCCTAACATCATTCAGGGAACGTATTTTAAAACCTGGATATTTTTGTTAAAAATATAAATTTCATAAAACTTATTTTGAAAGCACGATATTTCAATAAATGTTGAATAAAATATATTTTAAGTTGTACTCAACATGGTCTTCTGTTAGCTTTTTTTAATAAAAAGTAACATTTATGAAGCACATGTTAAATATTCTTCAACGAAAGTTCTGTTTATTTACAATGGTTTAGGTTTTCTTGTTTTTTTGTTTTTTTTCTAGAAAATTGTTTATTGTAGTACTTAATTTTAATTGCAAATGAGGAAGATACATTTTATCTTGAATTAAATAATTATATATTTACTACGTTCCTTTAAATGACGAAACGTTCACTGAATGATCGCGACGTTCACGAAATGAAAATAGAATTTCGGAAATGATTTAGGTAACTAATTTCAGTATTAAAGAAATGCAAATGTTAAAGAAGGAACTTTATTTTTAAGAATTCAAACTGTTAGACTTTATAAAGAAGTATAAACTATGCTAAAAGTAAACTTTTGCTGTGAATAGTTTGAATGAAAAGTATTGCAAGAACCTTACGTTTAAAACTTGTAGATGATGCAATCATTGATCTAAAGATTACATGAGAACTTTAAATAAAACAAAATGAAATTAATACTTGCATAACAAACTTAAACAGTCACTTCAAAAACTTTAAAGTAAGGAATAGAGCAAAATCTAAAATTAAACAAATAGTAGAGCACACATTAGTTCATGTATCTAAAATCAGCTAAAAATTCTCATAAATATCCATCTCATTTTCAAAATGATAGTATGGATTGTGACTTGCTCCCTTTATTGACTGAGGCTTAGGGATAATTTTTAAAACTTGCTCGTATGTAACGTAGGATACATCCTTGTAGTCAATTTTAAAGTCTCTGGCACTGTTACGAACTGACTTTTGGAATGTGACCTTGATTTCTCCCTCATCGTCTACAGTTCCAGCAATCGCAACATATTTGTAAAACAGATTCCTACTTTTCGTTGGAGCATTAATCAATAAAAATGTTCCGGGTATTATTTTGTTATGATGGATATGTTCATCTGCGTAAGACGTATTAGCACCCATGTCTCGTTCTTGTTCTTTTTTACGACGCACTGTCATGAGATCTTCATCCTCAGAAGCGGATGAACTGTACACCTCATCATATATGCTTTTTCTAGGTTTCAAATTATCTATTAGCTTGAAGTCTAGGGGTGTCATATATTTAGAAGCTTCCGTGTCTGTATCAAAATGTTGTTTTCTCAGTGTGGTGGATGTATTTCTAATGGGTTGTTTTTCCATTTGATGTATGTTTTCTAAATGAGTATTGGTTTTGACCGTGCTGGTCTAGTTTAATCACATTCCCTAATGCTTTTTCCCATGTAATTTTTGTGATATTCAAAATTCCAGGAACTGGATCAATTTTTTCGGGAACTGTATTTTTGATGCTAATGATTTTCTCATTCGTTATTTTGCGCAACATGACAGCTGAATCTTTGAAAATTTCAATGAAATCATCTGCATTTTTGACATCTTTCCCCATTAGTACATGCTTGTCTGCAGTCTTCTTCAAATATCCTCCTATTCTGTCCATCGGACCTTTTCCATGTCCTGGCTCGCTATAAAACCAAGCAGCTTTGGTTATTTGTTCACAGCACTCTACTAAGGTCCTCAGCCACAAATAAACGTTGGTGCGATTTCTATATTGCGACGTAGGCCCATCTGAGAAAAAGAAAAGCATATCAATGTGTTGTTTATCCACAAGAATTTTTCTTAATATTGGTTTCAAGTGACGCCATACTGCATGGGCTTGATGGTCTAGACAGTCGCTAACAGTGGCAAATGAGGATATCTGCAAATTGTTCTTATCATCTTTATGATAATAGACGCCAGTATGAATTGTTATCTGCATTTTAGATGCACCAAAATGTATTGATTGAATTTCTCTGTCATATTTTGTGACATAATTTTCTGAGAAATCTATTTGCAACATAAGTTCATTGTTCTTTAAATTCTTTCTCACTCCTTCTTTAACTTTGTTGTGATAATAAATACCATAAATATGTTTTTTCATAACTGGAATCTCCTCTGCTTGTTTGAATTTTAATTATTTAACGGTGCTGGTAGCAAGAACTTTCTTCACAATTTTCACGATCTTTTTTTCACCTCTTATTAATCTTTCCTCTTTCGTAGATTTCCATTGAAAATAATTAATTGAATCTTCATCACTCTCACTAGCGGTCATTGGTCTTTCTTTACATTTATCACATCGGGAAAACATGCAGTCATAAGATGTCTCATCACAACTGACGTCCTTGATTAGTTTTGAAACTTTTCCATAGTTTAATTCATTTACTCTGTATAATTTTTTGATCATGAATTCGAAATTTTCATGTCGCACGCACAAACAGGTATTCCGATCTTTTGCCGTTGGGTTAACAACCCAAAATGGTTTTTCCCTCAGAAATGTATTATAAGATAATTTAATCCCTGTGGCTTTCATAAACTTTGGATGTAAATCTTTCATTGTATTTAAGAGAATACGTTTCTGCTTTTTAGTTGCACCTCTCCTAATGAAATCTTTTTTTCCAGGACACATTCTGCTTATTTCATCTTTTTCAAAAAAGTTGACTATTTCAGATCGGATTTCTGCTGTTACAACACACACTCTTCGTTTTGCATCAGCCTTAAGAATATTTTTATTATCTCTATTCTTAGGTAAAAATTTTTTGGTCATATTCAACATACGGTATTTTTTAACGATTGTACCACTCACACTTTTTTGGAATGCTTCTCGTTCTTTAGAATTCTTAGATAAACTATCAGCAGTTACCTGTAATTATGAGGTCATAACCTCAGCAAATAAAAGCTTTTTTCGTACGTCAGCAGTCACATTACAGTCTCTGATTAAATGGTCAACTTTGGTGTTTGGTGATGTCTGATTTTGGGAAGCTGTTTTCAACATTGCTTCTCGTCTTTTCTGGCGTTGAATTTTTTTCTTCAACGAATCGATTTTATTTTGAATCTTCTTTATTTTAGAATTTTGCTTAGCTGTAGTGCGATAAGCTTTGGCTCTTTCTTTTCTGACCACTTTCCTGCCTTGGTGTTTACGTTTTGTTGAACATGGAGTTTCATTGTTTATGTTTTCTTCTTCTGAAAGTGGTGGAGTATTATCTACTATGTTGGCTAAGTCCCTTTTCTTCTGCCTATATTTTCTAGAGTTTCTTTTCCACAGAGCTCTTTGCTTACGCTTCTCTCTCTCTCTCTCTCTCTCTGTCATCGCATTTATAGATTTTGCTTTATTTGCAGCCTTCTTTTTTTGATAATATTCTCTATCATTCGCTTTTTTCAACTCTCTCTGTTCTGCAGTTAAATTATTTAAAAATTTACGTTTTCTTGCATTCACTTTTTGGCGTTGTTTTATGCAAGCGGCGCTATTTTTATTGATATTTTTTTTGGAAATCTTTTTCTTTCTGAGTTCTTCGGTCTCCATGTTCCTAGGCTAAATCTAAAACAAATGTAAAATTAACTGTAACAGCAAGTCAAACTCTTTAATTTAAATAAAACTTACAGCTGCTCTTCGAAGGTCGTACTATACTAAACAACTACTATTGACTTTTGTTCCAGACGAAAAACCAGCAAAAACGAAAATTTTGAAATTCGACTTAGATTACGTTTCTACAACCAAAGCAGTAAATTTAAAGTCACTTCAATCACTACTATAATTCATAAAATGAATATGATCATTTGATAACACAAATTCACAAAATAAGCAATTACAGGTTAAATCTTAATAAAAATATAATTATGGGAACATAGTTGTCATTACGGGAACACATGTCATGTTCGACAACGTTCTCGAAATGATCGTTGCCGAAATGATTTTTCAACGCTTCGTAATGTTTTAAATAGTCATCGGCCATCTTGTCTGTCACTTTATCACACCGGCGGAAAACGATCAGTATTATTCAATGGTATTACGACTAATTATCTTCATTTATTGGTATGTTAATGACTTAGTAGCGTTCCCGTTATGATGCACTATTGATGTACGATACCAAAATAAACAACTGAAATAATCCTACCTTGAAAATTATTTGAAAATCACCACAAAACAATCGAACGCTATCTCACTTGATATATTTCAGCTCGCGACCGCACAACCGCGCTAGGTATGCCATAATTGGACACTCATTTTTTGACAGAATAGAGTGCGTGCACGAAGTGACCTACAGACTACCGGACAAAGTTGCGTGTAAGATAAAATCTGAAGTTGGTCACATTATCTTTATAAATTATTGTGATTATGATATTCTACTAAATGTATCAAACGTGCTGGAAAATTTAATTTTTCAGTTAGTATTTCATTGTTTCATGAACATGTCATATACGGAAATGAGTATTGGGACGCGTTCCCAAAATGACTTTTTCCCCAGTTTCATGAGAGAAAAAAGAATCTTAACATCTTTTTGCAGATAAAAATGAAGGGCTTAGATAAATTTAACTAAATCTAGTAGTTAAAGATGATTATGACCCAACTATTTCAAAATTTTATGGGTGAAAATGGTGTCGGAACCAAATTTGCCACCTTGGTGATTTTGAGCCATTAATGACCGTACTTAACAAAAGGATGCATATCAATGAAGTAACAGGTCATAAAAGTATATTTTAAATGTGGAACAAATGAATTTTAGTGGAACTATTACATTTTGTAACCTGAACTTAATTATTTAGAAGTAATTTTAAAAGAGGTGAATCTCCATTGCCAAAATTATCATTTAATCGTTTTTCCATAGGTTGCCGCATAATCCAAAGTGTCTCGTACGCGTCTAGTTTCCTCAAATCTCGTATTTCTTTGATAACTTCCAATTGCTCCCAATTGACGTTAAGTCCTTCGCAAATGTGACGGGCTACCAATGATCGAGCATCTTTTTCTTTATTTTTCGTTAGTGCTGATTATGCTTCTCGAACATGCTCGTTGAACCGGACTTTCACGCTGCGTTTTATCTGCCCAATATATACTTTTACGCATTGCTGGCAGTTAATCTTGTAGATCCCTCGCTTTTCATGTTTGCTCCTCATGTCTTTGATTTGTGCTATGTTGGTTTTAAGCTGAAACTGTGAGCTCCTGGTCACCGCTTGGATACCGTTTATCCTCATCATTCTATTCAGGGCACCGCTAACCTCCGACGTGACCATTACTGCTCTTTGCGTTGGTTCGTCCTTGAGTGTGCTCAGTTTTGTGAGCTTATGTTTTTGTGCTCTTTTTCCCATGTTTTCCTGCATCCGTTTCACTAACATGGGGTCGCATCCATTTTTGACAGCTGTGTCCATGATGTAATCTTCCTCTTTTTTCCGGTTTTCTTGGCTTAAAGGGACGGTAATCATTCGATGTAGCCACGTCCGGAAAGATGCCATTTTTTGCGAAAAGCTGTGATTTGACGTAGCTGGTACCGTTCTTTGTGTGCTGGTGTTTTTTTCGGTGTATATTGAATTCAAAACTGCCTGTTGTCCTTGTTATTTTCAGATCTAGAAATGAGATAGTGCCATTTTTTTCGACTTCCATTGTGAAGGTCAAGTTTTTATGTACGGAGTTGAGTTTTTTAGTATGTTTTGGGCTTCATTCCGTTCTATAATGGCAATCACGTCATCCACATAACGATACCGAATCCTGGGCATCCAACCAGACTCTTCAATTTCGGTCTCCACCCATTCTAAAAATACTTCGCTAAGTAAAGGTGCCAACGGGTTGCCCATAGGTGCTTGAAAAACCGACCCCTAAAGGTAAAATAATTTTCTGCCATGCAGACTGTTGCTAATTTTGTAATGGCTCTAGCTTTCTTTTTCCCGTTGGTTGATGGGTCTTTTCTTACCAGCGAGTCTTCTTAAAGGGCCAACGCTTGCTTCACAGGAACACTAGGGAAAAGAGACTTCACGTCAAATGACACCAATTGTTCTCCTTCGTTTATCTTCTGACTGTCTGTTAGTCTTCTTACTAAATCTTCTCTATTCCTAATGGAGTACTTGCTCGAAACGACAACTAGTTTTCTACATTTCTCCAGTACCCATCTGGCAATTTTTGCGGAGCATCTATAGACGTTATTATTTCTCGTAGTTAGTTGCCTTCTTTATGGACTTTCGGAAGGCATTTGATTCTCGACAAAACAGGGTTGGGAACTCGTAGTTTACTGACATCCTCAATTATTCCTTTGCACTCCTTTAACGTTCTCTCGACCCTTTTTACTGAGTCTGGGAGTGGATCATTCCTTAATTCGAAGAATTCCCCACTCGTGAGTTTTTCGAACACTAAATCATCGTAGCGGTCCTTGTCCATGATGACTACTTTATTTCCTTTGTCCGCCTTTAAAAAATATACAGGTTTTTCCTTCAATTCTTTCAGGAGCTTGATTTCGTTTCTGTCGTAGTGGGTAATTTTACTTTCTCTTCGTAAAATATACTATGAGTAGCAAATTGGATAGAGTTTCGCCTTCTGAGGTATTTATTGCCCTTGAACGTGTAAAGATCTACTTTCAGATTTTTTCAGATTTTTATGTCCAAAGATGGCCAACCTCGAGGGAGGGGTGGACATAAATTTTTTCAATGGTTGCCCTCCTATATGTGGACACTCTCCTTAAACATCTTAAAAAATGTTTTTACACTGCAACTTTTGAGGGAGAACCACTTTTGACCTACGTACAAAATTTCATGCTTCTAGCTTATGTGATTTGCGAGACAACTTGCACGGGCGGACGAACAGACAGGTCACAACTTTAGTAGAGTATTGTAAATTTTTTTTACAATACCCTGAAAAACGATGCCCATCATTACCCGCCAAATACAATTACCCTACTCATCAATATATATATAGTCCCGCCGGTTGTAAAATTTTTTAGTGAAGCCACTATTTGATTTGTTTAATCTTTTAAGTCCAAAAGTCGAAGGATTCAAATTTTAAGGAAGATTCGAAAGGACACTTACTGTCATATATCATTTTGTACATTTTCTTTAACCTTATCTAGCATCCGGAGAAAAATCCCAATGAATGAAATTACACAGAAAGGAGGAAAGTTAAATAAAAGCATTTACCATTATGCAAAGAATTCCAATTATTTCTGGACCCGTTTGATCCTTGTTTCATATTTTCTTGCTAAAGCAAACATTCCAACACTTTGAGCATACTTGACAGGCTATAAAAATTTCATTGTTATATTTTGGGGGTTGGTAACTGTTCTATGAATCAACTTCTTTACATCCAGCAAGCAAAAACGGATTGCATGCAGCCTATCTCAAGAATATTTGGTGGAATATTTTATTGGAATTTAACATAAAGCAAATAAATTTGTATTCGGGCAAGGAGAAAGTATTTGCAGCTATTTTTTCGGTATAAAATGCCACTCACTGAAGCAAAGTTGCTATTTTTTCGAATTTTCTAGGATTTTTGCTTGCAAAAAAAAAGTTAATGCATTGGGAGAATGCTCATAAGAATTGCCATATTGGATTAATCTTACATCAATTGATTTATTCTGTTTGCCTGTTCAGCATCGTTCTCTCTTCTCGGAACTGATGTCAGACTTATTTTTTCTTTCGTCCTTGAACCCAACAAAATTCGAATTCGATTGAATGAAAGTCGATAATTCCCTCGTCATAGGCTTGGAGTGGTGTTAAGATATTCAAAGGAACAAATTACTGAAATCGCTCCAAACGTGTAGCATAAACCAGCTCTTGTTCGAAGCAATCACACTACCTTTGTGTTGTGATTGAAGAGAATTGGATTAAATTGTTACTTGAAGGGATATGTTTCTATTATTTGTGTTTGATCAATAAATTTAAGTGGAACTTGATTCACAGACAGATTCGTAGGAAAAGTTACACACGTGTTGAAAGCGCTCTGGGAAATACCTGCTTAAAATCATCAAGAAACTCCACTGTGGTGCCGATAGTGAAACATTTTGTGAACGTAATCGAAAATATAACCAAATTATTGCTGATAACTAAAATGTAGTCTTTTACAATTTAAGCTCCAAGTTTAATTCAAATACTGTCGGAAAATTTTTAATCGTAGCTATTAAGAGTATGGTCAATGCTATTCAATGAGCAAACTCCCTAAATGCGCTGGAAAAGCTTTCTTTCTAAATGGTCACTTAAAGATAATTAATGACTAAGAATTTCCTATCGCAAGCAATGCGAAACTCGAAATCCTTATTGTAATATTCCAACTCAATAGAAAGACAAATACACAGAACAAAACAGATAGAAATAGCTAATCATGGTAATACACTTCGAATGTTGTCACTATTCCGAGTCGACAGACGGAAGTAACTGCAAGGACATATCAATGGACCCTCATTGAATTCGGTTCTGCTATTCTCCTCATCTGCTTTCAAGTGCAAAAAATAAATCATTGTAAAATGTCTGTAGTATGTAGTAAATTGCTTTTCTCCGGCGGCTTGACAAATGAGTCTTCTTTGGCGTTTATTAATTACATGAAGCAATAGATGGGCAGTTTCCTGGGTAGCTTTCGGCAACGTTCATTTTCCCTTAAGGATGTCCTTTGCGTCATGTTGGAACGGATATGTTAGCTATAGTGATGGGTGATTATGGGGCAGAAAATGAGCTTTGGAGGGTTGTTAGTATGCGAACGATAGCGATCAGACTGTTGCAGAAAAAAGGATGTGTACTTCAGGCTTGTAAATGCTTGATGATTGGTCTGGCAATTTTTGTTGATGCCAATTTCTTTTTCTACTTAATTGGTGCTCATTGTTTCAATAATGGTTAGAAAAAATTTTCAAAGGATACACTGGAAAAGAAGCTTGAAATTAAATATCTGTCTTGTATAACTGAGTTTGCCAGTTTTTTTTGAACTGCTTATTCAACGAGCTTACCATATGAACTGTAGAAGGGGTTGCCCACGATATTCCAAAACAAAATCCATTTTTTTACAATTCAATAAAGTGAAATCGATAGTTACGAATTCCATAGTCACAAAATCTTTAATCACAAAATTCATTCATAGTCCCTGATTTGAACGTATGCGTGAGATATTTTGGAGCACTCCGAATGATTTCACGCATAAACCAAAATCATGAACAAATAATGGATTTTATGACTATGGATTTTTCCATGGATTAGTTAGCAAAAATATTTAATTCCTGAAATATTTTGAAAGCACCCTACCACAAAAATTTGAATTTAAAGCAATATTTATTTGATAGTTCAGTTTTGAAATGAATGTACGTTTTCTCATTAATAATTTTTTTTTGTGGTAGGGAGGTGAATGCCCATATACGCACAGAGTGTGGGACTCCCATGCCCACAAAAAAGCGACTGGACTACCCACTAAACACCTCCCCTCTCAACCTCAGAACCTAGCCTGGAACCGTTTGACATATTACATCAAGAAAATTTTGTTTGAGGATTGCTGGTTGTCCTAAGTGAAAGAACTACATTGTTCTTTCACCCGAGCATTTTAGCTATCAACATAATAGCATTATTCGCTCGATGGACTTCAGCTGGTTCCAGCATATAGGCTGGTTCGTACGAAACTGCGAGATATTACATCAAGCCAGGTCTCGTTTAATTACGCCGTGGGGCGCCTTCAAGCAGGGGGATCCTTCTTCTAGCGGGAGGAAAGAGGAAGTTCAAGACAAGCAATCCTCCACCCCTAACATCCCCGGCTGCTGTGAGTCTCTAGGACTGCCTGAACATAATGTGCCATCTGGTTCTATTTGCAAACCGATTCAATCATCACCGTGACTATATTATCTGGAGTGAGCTCTTCCGTCTCCCCGTAGAGGTCCTTTTGAGGCTTAACCCATTTCATGCACGCAAAAAGTGCGTAGCAGGCGTTATCACTCTGTTCTGGGCAGTACCGCCAATCCATAACTTACCAATCTTGCGCAGCTACGACTGAAAACACCCATGCCCCCTCAAAAGCTGGATAAAATAGAAGTCAGTCTTACCATGCCTTCGATTCAGCCACGGTCTCACATCCGGGATGAAGTGCGCAGTCCACCTTCCCTTCGTGCAATTCACCCAAGACTGCTTCCAATCATTGAGTGAGCGCTGTCTCTCCTCGCGGACAACCATCTCCCTCGCATTCTCGTTTCGATGCAGATAAATAGAGGGGCGCTCTCAAGCAAGGAGGCCAACAGGTATCACACCTGCAATAGCTTTCGCCTTCGCATCAGAGCCTGTTGTATACGAAGATGCAACTCTCAGCGCTTCTCTTCTCTGTACCTGTGCCAGGCTTTTCAATAAACCTCCTTACTGAGAGCATCACTGCCTAACTCTTACTCCGTACAGTAGCACTGAGCCTACAACACGCATCAAGAGGTGTTTTCTTGATGGGCTGGGCCCCCCTACGTTCGACATAAGTTGATTTAGAGCCAAGCCGATACTCCCGATGGAGTCTTCTCAGCTGTTGCCCTGATTTGCTCAGAGAAACTCATCTTCGAGTTGATCAGGTGCCCCAGGTACTTCACCACCGGCTTCAATTCGATTTGTAAGTTTCCAATACTGATCATCCTTACTCTAGGGATTCTCTTTTTTGTCAAGATGACCACTTCAATTTTCACCAGTGCTAAACTGAGCCCGCGAGCAGTCATCCAGTCTCCCTTTCAGCCCATTAGCCTACCTAGTTTAAGTTGCGCTTGTTCAAGGGTGAGTTTAGCGACCAGAACCACAACATCATCCACATAACAGATCAAGCGTGACTCATCTGGCATCTCAAGTCTCAGTAGGCTGCCGTCAGACACGTTCACCAGGTCCGGGCCAAGGATAGATCCCTGGCCAACACCCGATGTAAAAGTCATCCTTTGTCGTGTCGTAGAGCAGACTTCGGTCCTTTAGGTAGTCCGTCAAAAGCTGCATAAGATATTCTGGAACTTGGAAAGGAGTTCCCAGCGTATCCAGAATATCCACCCATCTAGCGGAGTTAAATCCTAACGTCCAGTGTTACCAACAAGATGATACGTCACTTGGTGCGACTATATACCTCTGACTTTTGAATCGCGCTCACCACCCCTGCAATCGCATCAATGGTAGAACGTCCTGCTCTAAGGCCGTACTGCCAAGTAGATAGGTCCCTAGTAGCACGAATTGCGTTATTGAGTCTTCCCTCGATGAGTTTCTCTAGCACTTTCCAAGCCGTGTCCAGCATGCATAACGGGCGGTATGCAGGTGGCTATTCGGAACTTTCCTTCCCCTTGCTGTTCAGCATGAGCCTCGCCACCTTCCATCGTACCGGAAAAACCCCGTCCCATCGGCAATTGTTGAATGTGCTGAGCAACAAGTCAGGACAATGGTGATAGACAAGCCGAAACACCTCAGCCAGAACACCATCTGGACCTGGAGCCTTCCTCGCGTTCAATGAAAGCACTGCCTCCTCCAGTTCCGGCTGTGTGAAGAGTGGGCACTCGACTGCTGTTTCACCATGGACAGCGTCAACATGGACGGGATGGGCGGCAAAGAGTGCCCACTCTATCTCATCCATATCTTTTGCATCATGTATGCAAGGTTTGCGTAGGGCACCAAGCTTCTGCATAGCTAGCTTAAAGCAAAGCCCCATGGATCCATTTTCACATTATCGAATAGATATTGCTAGCAGTGAGCCTTGCTTTCGTTTACCAAGTCGTGAAGGCATTTCCTGGCTGATTTATATGCTGCCACCCGGTTGTATGCCTCGTCACGGTTCCACGCCCGTTGAGGTCTTGTGGAAGCTTGTGATACTCACTTCGCTTTTCAGCGATTTCAGTTGACCACCAGTACACTGGAGATTTGCCGTGCCTGGATTTTTAATGGGGTATAGAAGCGCAGCAAGCAGTCGTATTGATCCTCATAGTTGTATTCGCCACGTCTTGAGCTGATAATTTTTCCGTTCCTTCCAAGGCTCCCTGCAGCGGCTCACCTGCTGTGCGTACCTCAACGAATGTCTCAACGTCCATCCTTCCGATGTTCCATTCAGTTGTAGAAAGCCGAGAGCACGGGCGTCGGGAGACAACATCACTGATTTCAAGCAGAATGCACTGGTGATCACTGGCTGAGTAGTCCTCTAATACTTTACAATTATGTATTCTCCGTAATAAGAGCTCCAAGGCGAATATCATGTCATGTATGGTTCCCTCATAGCCAATACGGCGGGAAGTCGTCGTATTTCCGGTGTTTAATATGATGAGCGCCGTACTGGCCGCCATTTCTAGGATTCGGTTTTCCCACGGATCTGTTTGAGGCATGCCCCATTCGATTTTTTTTAGCGTTGAAGTCTCCCAAAATGAGCACATTACCCTCTTTGTTTGAGACAGCGCCCTCCAGAGCATTAAGCTTGGCTTGGAAAGATGATATCGATTCGTTCGGCGTTAGGTACAAACTAAAGAAGGTGATCCCTGAACACCGAACTCAGGTGGTGGCAGTACCAGTTTCGTCAGGATACCACAATGCAGAATTTTTATCATGGTGTTGCTCACTCAGCAGAATAAAGTCAGCTTTCATGTCCCTCGCAACTTGCTCAAGCAGATTTTGGGCGGTTGAACTGCGGTGTAGGTTTAGCTGCAGGATGCAGCTCATCAAAGTTCTGATTTTGCCTTGGCTAGGGCTTCCTGAAACACCCGGCATTTTCCTGATCCCAAGACGTGTCCAAAATCAGGTTTTGGATCATTATCCTATCAAAGAATACAGAGTGCCTCTTTCGTACACTCTTTTCTTTTATGATCCATTTCACCACATTTGTAACATAGGGAACTCCTATCGGGTCCTTTGTATACTTATGTGATGGGACCATAGCCAAGGGATTTGAAACATTAAAGAGGAGTTACTTTTTGCCGTATCCTACAGACAACCCACCCTATTTGTACTTTGCCCTTGTTCAGAAATTGTTCGGCGTCCTTTTCAGTCAAGTCAACTATGGCCATGCGTTGTCCCCTGTTGTTTTCTGGTGTCAGCCTCGCTTTGATCCTTTCCACGCCGGGAAACTCCTTTTTGATGGCCTCTTCTACCTCAGCTAGATCCGTGACGCAGTCAATGTCTCTTTTTTTGATCGTTGCCATCGGCTTGAGCGAGGCTATAGCTGCATTTTTGCCGAGGAATTTCGTTACTACGTCGCAAAATGCTTCCTTATTGTCTGCCTGAGCTACGAATTCTACCAGTAAGTGGCCTGACCACATTGGTGGTACTACTTTAATGGCAATGTTGTCCCGCAGCACCTCCACGTAGCATCGGCCATCTTGGGGTATTACGAGCAGTTCCTGCTGCCAGGGTCTTTGTCGGGGCTTTTTTGTCCCCTATTTTGCATCGGGTCTTTTTTCTTCTTGGGCGTCCGTGGGAACTTTACTTTGTGGGACTGCTTGAAGGAGTTTCTTAGCGGCTTTCTTCTCTCCTTTTGTAAACACTAGCTGGAGCTCGCGATATGGTGCTCCGCACCCATTTAGTGCCTCTTCTTTCCTTCTTTTGTCCCGGTCATCTTCGATTGGGCTAGACGCCATTCTTTTATTGATTTTTGATGGCGCAGCTGTCTGCACGTAGCCCTTAGATTTTTCGCCCAGCGCTTTTTAGCCTTCTGCTCTTCTTCGGCCTTTGACCAGCTTCTCCGATAATGCCTTATGTGGTCTAGGAGCTCCTCTAGTTCAAAGAGCCCAATCTTTACTGCTTTGCTGATTTTTGGGGAGTTGCATGCAAATTGTATTCTTTTTAAAACATCTCCTGCTTTCTGGAATAGCCTTTCTTCTTCTTGTCGCTGGACACCAGCTGCTCTTTGCGACCATCCTAGGGAGAGGTTATCGCTTCCCATTTTCGAATACAGTACTTTCGCTACATCACGCAACGTCACTTCATTTGCCTGGTCACTCGTTCTTTTCCTGCCGTGATCTCCTCATTGACTTCAGGATATTTCTTTACTATGTTGGAATTGACGACCCTTGCATCGGTCACTTCAGTAACAATCGCAGCCGTGACCATCGAATTCTTGATGTTTTTTCCTCCACCGCTCGAACACTTGAAGCGTCCTGCAGAGTTTCCCGCTTTTCCTTTATATGATGGCCTGGCGTTTGCATCATCTTTTTGCTGCACCCAAATGCCGCAGCAATTTCAATCTGAACCAGACTGTCTGCTTGTCTCCATTTTTCGTCCGTCTTCACTGTCATTGTTCTAATCGTCGTTTTTATCATCGTTAGTACCCCTCTAGGTGAACTTTTAACATCGTGGCTGCAACCGCTGCTTACGTCGTCGTTGTTATTTTTATTATTTTTTGTGGTTTTTAATGGTTTTAAGTGTTTTTGGTTGCTCCAGTTTGATTGCCCCCCCTCGGAGCAGCTATCTCCATTGGTGTGTGTAATTGCCCTTTCGGTCCCATAGTTATCTTTGCAGAGCAGGGAGGCCATGCGAGGTTTGGCACAAGCCCTAATGGGGACAAGTGCTCAGAGCCAGACCAGCGCTAATCGGGAGCCCGTCTCGACCGAACCCACACCACCAACCCAATGGTGCGAACTTCGAATCTACTCCAAGGCCTGTCAAGGTTTTACCGAGTCGAAGACGGTATGATAGTTGAATTGGAGCCGTTCACACACGAGTGTGACCTCGGCGCTACTGTGCAAAGCAACTAGGTCCGAACCATTATACCTGCCAGCCCAAAGCATCAATTCCAGTTCGTTGTCTAAAGCGTAGTCCATATCCAATCAGGGTCGTTACTTCTCATCCCTGGAGGGAACCTTACGGCACCCCCATCTCCTCAGGTCCATGGGGGCGGCGCTCCCCAAAGAATGCTAGCCTCCAAGCGTGCTCTTGCGACCGGCACTCCCCCTGCGGGAATTTCCTTAGGAACGAGAAGGTGGAACTCCCCAAAGAATGCTAGCCTCCAGGGGAATTCCTGTCGGCCAGCGTTCCCCTTCGAACAATAATTGTTTTAAATACGCCTAGTGGGTGGCAAAATTTCGATTTTAATATGTTAACACAGGAGTCCAAAAATTAAGGCAAAACTAAGCGAAGCAAAACCATACACGTCTGATGCGTTTAAGTTCAGGATTACTAGTGTAAAAAAGTTTATAAGACAAAAAGAGAACCATTCATATATTTTAGTTTAGTTTTAGCATCTCCCATCAAGTTGAACTCCGATCGAGTTTCATATCAGCAACTCCAAGTTACAAAATGCACTTTTCAATCTTCGATGGCACCCCAGGTTTTGTAAGGATATCAGCTATCATCTCGTTGGTTGGGGTGTAACGGACTTCGATTGGATGTTCTTGTAGAGCTTGCCAGATGAACTGATGTCGGATATTATGTGTTTGGATCGAGCGTGGAATATTGGGTTGAAAGTAAGTTTCCCGGCACCTTGATTATCACTGTACATGATTACATCGGAAAGTTTGCTGAATCCAAATTCGGATGAGGTGAACTGCTTCATTTGCTGCATCTGTGAGTCCCTCTGTGAACGATAGCGCAACCGTTATTGCTTACCCGGTTCCCAAGAAATAGACAATCCAACAAAGATTAACCTCAAACCGTGTATGAGCTCCTGTCTTTTGTGCATCCTTCCCAGTCAGAGTCCATGTAACCAATGAGCTTTGGGTTAGTCCTTTTAAAACATAGCCCGTGATTCGTTATTCTAGCGAGATATCTTAGAATACGTTTAACGGCGGTCCAATCGACTTTCTTATAACAGATCGTATATTGGCTCAAATTGCTTAAGGCATGTGAAATATCTGGACGAGTTCCCATGGTCAGGTACATGTGCGCACCGATAAGTTCACTAAAAGGGACTGCTTCTCATGTGTTCACATTTTCGTCATCGGAAATATCTGCTAAGTTAGTTCCGATTGCGAGCGGGGCACGTGCGGCTATTCAAGTAGTCATTCCAAAACTATCGAGAATATTTCGAATATAGCCAGATGGCGATAATTACGTTGAGTCCTTTTTGGCGATTGATGTCGATAGAATATTTTGCCTCTCCGAGGTTCTTGATTTTAAAGTATCCTTGCAGTCTGTCTATGTTTTGAGAACATTTGTGTCATTTTTGGAGGCGACCAAGATGTTATCGATGTTAAAAAAAATGAGCATTTCTTTTTAATTGTCGAAATTTTTACATGGATCTGCATTTAAGTGTGCGAACCCAAGATCTTGGAAGATTTCGCTGAGTTTTGCGTGCCATTGTCTGCCGTAAAGAGTCTTCTTAAGTTTGCAAACCTTACCGCCATTATTTAGTTACCCTAGCATTAAACTAACTTCTCAACGAGGTCGCGGTCCTTTTCGCTGACGACTTCGGATTCAACCATCTTTTCCAAGAGTTCTGCTGTATCCACGCATATTTCGGTGTGGATGCTACCATTTAGGTAAGCCACAATTACATCAAGTTGCAATATCTTCATGTCGAATTCTGTTGTCAGTGCGGTAAATAATCGAAGGGAGCTGAGTCTTGCTGCTGCTGCAAATGTATCGTGAAAGTCGATACCTGGACGTTCTTCATTCTAGTGTACTATCAGCGTTCAACTTGTTCCTTAGAACGGTTCGACATCTAGCCCAGTCATATTAGGTAAAAAAAGGTGTCAACCTCGGAATGAAAGATAATAAGCTGCAAATTGGTATGAACCTTTGTTTTGTCATTCTAAATGTTGTCTCAAAAGCCTAAATCGTTATCGTGTTCGCGTCTCAAGATATTCAAGGTCAAAGGTCACAAAAATCGGTTTTTCGCGAATATCTGGCTTCCTATCGGTTAAATGAGATTTGCATTTATTATAAAAGTTGTAGGCTATAAAATTCCCTACAACTTTTGTTTAAACTTTTTTTTCATACGACCAACCGTTTTGAAGGTAGAGCGCGAAGAGTGCACATCGTACAGTCATATACGGCCTAATGCAAGGTCAAGCGTGAGTTATGGTTATCAGTACGTTATAAAGTCAATTATTTACTTGGAAATTATAATTATTAAACAATGCCTATTATTTATGTACTAACTATTAATTATTTATATTTAATTAAAGTAAGTAACTTGATTATTTATATATAATTATTCATATTTAACTATTTGACAAAACAAAGGTTCATACCAATTTGCAGCTTATTATCTTTCATTCCGAGGTTGACCCCTTTTTTAGGGTTTTGTAAAATAATTTTACAAAACCCTACTAGTTTCGCGACCAGTCTGTCCGTCTGTCCGTCTGTCCGTCCGTCCGTCCGTCCGTCCGTCCGTCCGTCCGTCCGTCCGTCCGTGTGTCACAGCAGTTTTTCTCGGAAACTACTTTAGCTAGAAACATCAAATTTTGTGTGAAGGTGTTAAGTGGTGATCTCTTCAAAGTTCAACTACAAAAAAATTTTATAAGGTATTTAAGGGGGGTCTCCCCATATAGGAGACTGACCCCCCGAAAAAAAAATTTCATTGAAGGTAGCCAATATGGGTATCAAATGAAAGGTCTTGATGAGAACTTTTCAAAACAGGTCTTAATTTGGCAAAGTTCGCTTCGAGGGGCGCACAGGGAGGGGAAATGTACGAAAAATTTGTGTCCCCCCCCCTCGCGATTGGACACCTGTGATCCGAAAAATCTGAAAAAAATCAGGGATGTAGGCCTTGGTGAGTACAACAACAACAAATACGTGAGAAGTCACAATTCACTCAACTTTGTTAGTAATAGTAAGATTTATTGATTTTATGTTTTCTTGAATAAAATCTTAACGGTACCCTTAAATTCAGTGAAATTCAGTAAGCAGATGTCTATTTATAAGATTGATCTATCCTGCAAGTTTCATAAAGATTGAATCATATTTAGTGAAGTTATAGCGGTTTGAATTTTCCTGTATTACTATGGAACAAAATGCGCTGCATTTATTACTATGGCAACATATGGCTATGGAACAACATGCGCCTTTTACCGACTCAGACACTACAATTTTGCTAGGATTTGCATGAAAATTTCAGGAATGATATGTGTCATGTATATCTTTGAGAATCGGTTCAGTTAGTGGTATCAGTAATCGTAAAACAAAATAGTGGCTGTTTTAAATGCGAAGATTGAATAATTTTGAGTTATTCTCTCCCAACTTCAACGTTTAAGGTGCATGCTTTGAACACTTGATTCAATTGAATGAATGACTGAAGATGAGTACCTACAATTAATGCTCATAAGTGAAACAAGTCAAGGAGGTGGGAGAGAGCTCCTAGCAAAAGGGTTTTGTAACCATTCTAGGATTCGAAAAAATTGGCCATTGATCGATGATAACAGTACAGGAGAGTGGCCCCTGCAAAAAAAAAATTCATCAAACGTAGCCGATATGAGTATGAAATAAAAGTTTTCATGGGAGCTTTTCAAAACAGTTGTTGAACTGTCAGTTTTTGCTTTAGTGGGGACACAGGGGGGGTTGTAAATACATGAAAAATGTGTTTTCTCCGTCGCGGATGGACATCTGAAATAATTATCAAGGGAGATATTTATGGGTATAACAATACCAAAAACCTCAGAAGTCGAAATTCGTTCAACTTTGTTAATAATAGTATGAGCTTCGGATTTCATACTTTCTCCAATAAAATCGTCTTTGACATGTTTCTTGATTTGATTCGATCTGCGTGACTGCATTTTGTAAATTGAATACAAAACCCTTCTGACATGAGCGTAGGTCTGTTTACCCAACTTGTTTACCTAATATGACTGGGCTATACAACTTTTCAAAAACTTTGGTGAAAGTTGGAGCCGAATTGCGACCTCTAACGTGGTCAACAATCTCGTTATATACATACACACATATACAGATATATCCATATATATGCATATATATATACATATGTGTATATAGATAGATATATATATATATATATATATATATATATATATATATATATATATATATATATATATATATATATATATATATATATACATATATATATATATATATATATATATATATATATATATATATATATATATATATCTATATATATACACATATGTATATATATATGCATATATATGGATATATCTGTATATGTGTGTATGTATATAACGAGATTGTTGACCACGTTAGAGGTCGCAATTCGGCTCCAACTTTCACCAAAGTTTTTGAAAAGTTGTATAGCCCAGTCATATTAGGTAAAAAAAGGGGTCAACCTCGGAATGAAAGATAATAAGCTGCAAATTGGTATGAACCTTTGTTTTGTCAAATAGTTAAATATGAATAATTATATATAAATAATCAAGTTACTTACTTTAATTAAATATAAATAATTAATAGTTAGTACATAAATAATAGGCATTGTTTAATAATTATAATTTCCAAGTAAATAATTGACTTTATAACGTACTGATAACCATAACTCACGCTTGACCTTGCATTAGGCCGTATATGACTGTACGATGTGCACTCTTCGCGCTCTACCTTCAAAACGGTTGGTCGTATGAAAAAAAAGTTTAAACAAAAGTTGTAGGGAATTTTATAGCCTACAACTTTTATAATAAATGCAAATCTCATTTAACCGATAGGAAGCCAGATATTCGCGAAAAACCGATTTTTGTGACCTTTGACCTTGAATATCTTGAGACGCGAACACGATAACGATTTAGACTTTTGAGACAACATTTAGAATGACAAAACAAAGGTTCATACCAATTTGCAGCTTATTATCTTTCATTCCGAGGTGAAAGCCCTAATATGACTGGGCTAATCCGATGATTTTTCTGGTTTTGGGACGATCGACGATTTCCCATGTATTGTTGATGATAAGTTGTTTTATCTATGCGACTATGGCATCCTTCCATATCTGCCTATCTGGACCTGAAATGGCATAGCGTACTGGTATTTCGGATGCAAACATTGCGATTTGCGCGTCGTGCCATTCTTCGTTGATCTGGTCTTCTTGATTGTCTTCGATGGCAGCGATTTTCGTAGAGTTGTTTAGAATTTCCCAAGCTACCGCATTCTGGTTGTCGTGCGGAACCGTGTTGTAAATTTTGGTGGGACGGCCATGACCCTTGGTTTTGATTATTCTTGGCCTTCCTGGACCACGTGTCATTGTTATGTTTGCTGTCGTCTCATTGTCATAGTGAGGTTCGGAACTAGAACTGGTTTCACTTTGTGGAATTCCCGACAATGATGTGCGCGGTGTAAAAATGTGCTCAATGAGATTCTTATTGGAAACTATTTCATTTTGAGTAGTGCCTACTGCCGGGATCTTTACCGTGGCTTTTTCCCTCTTGTTTTTTATCAGACCTTTTTTTGCTGAGCGTCTGTGCCTTCACTCCTTTTGCTAGCACTGTTTGAAACCCCCGGGTCTTGCATTTCACATCCATCAGGTGCCTTCTCCTTTTTCCTTTTAACTCGATTTTCTTCGATTGGGCTTAATGCCATTCTTTTAATAATTTATGACGGTGGAGCTATCTGCGCGTACCCTCTAATCTTAGGCTCAATGCCGTCAGTGCACTTTACCTCTTCTTCAGCCTTCTAAATCACTTCGGCCTTTAGCAATATACTTCGGTTATGATCTATGTTATCTAAGAGCTCCTCTAGTTCAAGCAGCCCATTCTTTTCACAATTACTGATGATTCGTGGATTGCTTACTGATTTTATTCCTCTTAGACGTCTCCCGCTTTTTGGACTGGTCTTATTTTTTGGTGTCAATGGATGGCAATCGTAATTTGTGACCCCATATTTTAGGAAAAGTTATTGGTTTCCATTTCTGAGCACAGTACTTTAGCCAAGTTTTTGATGGTGGTGGTGAAATCACACAATGTTGCTTCGTTTGTCAGGTTACTCCTTTTTTTTTCTGTCATGATAATTTGGTGGACCTCATGATGGTTTGTTATTATTTCGGGATTAAAGACCGTTGCTTCAGTCGCTTTGGTAGTGGTTGCAGCAGTAATTATTGAATCATCAATGTTCTTTATATTTTCTTTGACCCGCAAACATCTGGCCCGTCCTGCATAATTCTCCACTCTTTTTTTAGAACGCTCTATCATTCTCGTCGTTATTTTTTTGTTGCTGCAACCAAATGCTACTGGAGGCTGTCCATTACTCTTCGTTCTTCATTCGTCTTTACTGTCATTGTATCGTTGTCGTTTTTGTCGTCGTTGGTATCGTTCTCAATGTGCTGTTAATATCGTGGCTGTCATTATTAGTTTCATGGTCGTGGATAGTATTTTTACTGAGTTTTTTTTTTAATTTTTGTGGATCTTTTTCTAAGTTTGTTATCTACAAATTCCCCAGTTTGATTGAGCCCCACTTGGGAGCTTCTATCTCTGTTCATGTGTAGTCGCCTTTTTGGTCCCAGGGTTATCTTTACAGAGCAGGGAGTCCATGTGAAGATTAACACAACCCCTTATAGGGGCAAATAATAAGAGCTAGACCAGCGCTAAAAAGGAGTCCGTCTTAACCAAATCTACGCCTCCAACCTCAATGGTACAAACTTCGAACGTACGCTGAGGTCTACCAAGGTTTTACCGGTATGATTTAAAATTAAACAGTACTACCTACAATATGACGTCAGTTAATTGGTGTAGCTTTATAATCCGCATATACGAGTATAATACCATACTATAAAACTTAAATAATGTAGTCTATCGCATTTAGAAATACCAAAAACCATGGGCATGGACTCAAATTGTTCCCTTAGATAGACTTGCTCCAAATCACATTAGAATTACCGTTTTAGGGATATGAAATGGTACTTCATTAATACTAATTGATTTATTTGCGAACAGAAACTACAATGTACATTTCACAAGATACAAGTTAGGCTGGGATGAATGTAGAATGAAAGGTGTGTCTTGCTGCTCATGCAACAAACTACTACATACTACGACACATGTATCGCAACCCTCTTTTTATTTGATGTACACTGCAAAGAATCCAAGCGTCACCAAGGAACGAATGATGACCAAAAGTAAACACGTCTATGCTGCCTGAAACGACGTGTCCACACTCTGCATGTGTGTGTTTGCATCTCATCCAAGGCACGCAAAAATCTCCCTTGATATAATTCTTTATTTACGCCGAGACTACGGAAGCAGAGGCACTACAGCTACTCCCTCCCTAATTAGCTTCGCGGGGTGTGAAGGGAATGAAGATGCAACTCGCTTTTTGGCCTTCGTTATATTTGCCGATGATGGAAGCTGAGCAGGTAACGAAGGAGCGACGGATGTTGGCGAATAAGGCGGTGAGCTGCTAAGCTGTGGTGTAGGCTGTGAAATCTCAGGCTCTGGTATGAAGGCTGGCGAATCGACTGGAGTGAACGATTGTGAATCTGTGATTACTGGATGCCTTAAATGTGCTGCAGCGATGTAAGCGGGGTTCAGCTGATCGGTCCATAGTGTTTTTACTATGCCATTGACATCTATGATGAAAGTGCGCTCATCGAAAAGCTTAATCACTTTTTGATTGAGTCTTTTTGCCGGAAAACGTATTCGCAAGTGGCTAAGTCCCTGAAAACGAAAGGGCGATAGTTGATTTGGCTGGGTGAATGGCGTTGAACAGGTGATGGAGGTTGGGAACGGAATCTGCTGGAGTACAAACGGGAACAGGATGGGGATCAATGAATTCACCTGGGATGCGAAGTGATGTCCCAAAGACCAGCTATGCTGGCGAGGCCTGAAGGTCCTCCTTGAAAGTCGTTCGCAAACCAAGGAGTACAGTTGGAAGTACTTTCAGCCAGGAGATTTCTGGAGCACTGTCGAAGGCTGCAAACAATGTACATCTGAGAGAAGCCTTGAGCATGTGGTGCAGACGCTCTACCATGCCGTTCAATTTGAGGTGGTAAGAGGTCGTATTAATTTGATGAGTACCTAAGAGGCGAGATAATTCACGGTGAAGCTCAGCCTCAAATTGCGTACCCTGATCGGTCGTAATTTCAAGCTGCGTTCCAAAACAGGATATCCAATTGTCAATGAAAGCATGGTTGATGGTTGTGGCTTTCATCAGTACGTGGGTATTGCCTACGGCCAACAGGTGTAGTGGTCTATAATAGTTACAGATTGTTCGAAATTTTCAGCGAATGGCACTATGGATGTGGTCGAATCTTTGATTCGGTGCTGTGAAATTTCCTAGCTCCGCTCTGTTGTGGCGATAAACTTTTGACTTTTGGCAGGGGATACACTGCGTGGCCCTTTGAAATATGTCTCTACGAAGGCTTGGCTAAAAGTATTTGAGGGCGATGCGCTTAGCAGTAGCACGACCACTTGGTTGCGACAAATTATGAGTTGCGTCGAATACTTGTTTGCCAAGTGAATCTGGTAAGTAGGGCTTGATAGTGCTGTCGTGTTCGGTGCAAACCAATAAATATCCATTAAGCTCGAGGCGTCGAAGCTTGAAACGAGGGATAGCTAATAGGTGCGGGACCTGTTCATCTTTCTCTTGCTCAGCGCTAATGGTGCTGAGGTTGCAGGCAGTAGAAATGGAGACAGTTTCCACGCGCGAGAGTGCGTTGGCTACATCGTTTTCTTCCCCAGGTGTGTATTTCAGCTGAGTATTAAACTGCGATATAAAATCCAATGGCCGAATCTGCCGAGGCGATGCTTTTTCTGATCGTTGCTTGAGTGCATGAGTGAGCGGCCGATGACCTGTATGTGTGGCGAACTGCCCACCTTTGAGAATTTGCTGGAAATGCCTGATTGCAGCGAATATGGCTAGATGCACCCGATCATAGGTCGAATATTTCTGCTCCGCATCTGAGAGCTTTCTCAAGAAGAATCCTAGTGTGACATATGTACCATCAGATAGCTGCTGATCCAAAACTGCACCTATGGTGGTGTTGGATGTATCCGTGTGTAAAGTGAGCCGCTGAGTGGTTGAGAGAAAAATTGAGGCTGTTGCAGAAGCTATAGCCTGTTTGCAGTACATGAAAGAATTGTTGGCCTGCTCGGATCAGGCAAGCTTAGCTTTCTTTTTCGTGATTTCTTTAAGTAAGTCGATGAGAGAAGCTTGCAACATAGCAGCTTGTGGAATGCTGTGCCAGTAAAAGTTCAGCATTTTCAAGAAACGTCTGAGCTGCGTAGTGTCCTCTAGTCTTAGGAAGTCAACGATGGCCTGGATCTTTAGCAGAGGTGGGCGGAAACCCTCTTTTGACACTTGATAGCCGGAAAATGTTACCCGCGGCTAGGTGATCTGACATTTAGTCTAGTTAATTTGGGGGCGTGCTTCGTTCAAAATCGAGAGAAGTTTGGCGAGGTGTGCCTGATGCTCTTCGTGGCTATCTGAGCTGACGAGAAGATATTCACTTGCAAATTGTAGATTTTTGAGGACATGATTAATTGTACGCTGCATGGTTTGAGCTGCGTTCTTCAGACCGGGTGGCATGCCCAAATACTCGAACAAACCAAAAAGCGTCGTGACTGCTGTCTTTCCAATGTCTTCTGTAGCCATCGGGATCTGGTAAAAGGCTGACCGTAAACACTATACTCTGAGCATCCTGCAGCAAGTCCTCTATTACTGTAAGTTGGTAACGGTCAGGGCGAGTGATTGCGTTGAGTTGGTGATAGTCACCGGTAGCTTACCAACCTCCATTGTCCCTCGGCACCATGTGAAGAGAACTGGCCCACTGACTCGCAGAGGGGCGGATGAATTTTCGCTCTAGCAATTCGCGAAATTCCCTTTCAGCTACACTAAATCGTTCACCTGAGAGTCGGCGTTGTCGGGCAAATACTGGCGGGCCACTAGTAATGGAACGTGCGCCATCCCTCCAGAGCGAGCAGAATTTTTGGCAAAATTGTCGATAAGCTTTGCATAGACTTCCTTTAGAGATCCGTGAGGCATCATTTTGGGTGCAGCAATTATAATAGAGTGCACTTCCGGAACTGGACCAATCAAGCAAAGTGCTGATATGCTAGTGAGACCACATAGTAAGCGGTGATTTTGGAGATCTATGAGAATTACTTTTTTTATGGAATTGTTTGCAGCTACATATAAATGAGTTGCATATTTTGAATAATAATTTTTCTGAAAAATTATTAGAGAAGAAAAATGTTAGAAGAAGGTGGTTTCGACGTGTGCACTAATTCTCCTCAGGCCATCACACTTAGATACACACCGGTGATGGCGACCACCATGCTTAGAGGTGAGGGAGTAAATTTTTAATTTTTCTACTAATGCAAACTCAATATGTTTTTGTATCTGCAAGTTATATTCAAGGTGAATTTCTCTTGTAAGTACTTGTATTAGCTAAACTTTTTAATTGGATCATTTCACCCTTTTCACATCAATTTAATGTAAATCTATACGACAAATTTGCTCTACATTTGAAGCTTTATCTAAGGTCGCGCGGATATCGATCACTCTTTCGGATGGCTCCGATAGCTTTTTAAATTACTTTTTTTATGGAATAGTTTGCAGCTACATGATGGCCTGAGGAGAATTAGTGCACACGTCGAAACCACCTTCTTCTAACATTTTTCTTCTCTAATAATTTTTCAGAAAAATTATTATTCGAAATATGCAACTCATTTATATGTAGCTGCAAACAATTCCATAAAAAAAGTAATTTAAAAAGCTATCGGAGCCATCCAAAAGAGTGATCGATATCCGCGCGACCTTAGATAAAGCTTCAAATGTAGAGCAATTTTGTCGTATAGATTTACATTAAATTGATGTGAAAAGGGTGAAATGATCCAATTAAAAATTTTAGCTAATCTATGAGAAGTTCATGGTGTTTCAAAGCGTCTGCTCCAAGAATAGCCGTCTACATGTTTCGATGATAAAGCTCCACTGAAAAGGGCGGCGTAAGCCAAGGTTTAAGCTGAGCTGTCTCACTCCGAGTGTTGCAATAGGCGTTCCGTTGGCTGTAGTAAGATTCAAACTTTGTTTTTGAAGCGGTTTCTTGATAATGTTTTTGGGAATGATAGAGAGTTCATTTTCTGAGTCGACGAGAAATCGAATCGAGAAATTGCGATCCAAGACGCAAAGGCGGCTTTCTGAAGAGTTGCCGGTGATGGCAGCCAAAAGTATCGCCGGCTTCTTCAGTTTTCCTGGGGCGGCTGTGCCTGAGCGGAGAGAGAACAAGGCTGCCTGCAATGTTACACGCGTCAACCGTACCCTGTGTGTTACCAACAGTACCCCGCTCTTTCGTTGGTGCCTGGTGTAGAGGAGCGGGCCTGAGGTTTACGGCCGCTGCGTGATACTGAACAGCTTCTCTGATCTGGATCTCTCGTATTTGATTGAAGCTTGCGAGTGATGTTCGTGAGTTGGGCGATGGCCTGTTGCATTGCGGATAGCTCCTGCGTTAGCAGATCGGGCGGAGGCGGTGGAGATGCAAAGCCGGACGAAGGCGTTGAAATTCGAAATTGAGAAAATGCCATGACAGATGGTCCTATGTCATGAGCCTCATCAACTACAGCAGCGAGCTCTTCAAGTGTCTGGCATTTTATAAGAAGGAGCATGTAGCATGTCTGCTGTCGTAAAATATCTAACTACTTAACTCGTTAGACGTCATCTCCAACACGTGTGCCGGCAAGTGCCCGCATGTGGCACAGTAGTTGCGACGGCCTTTTATCCCCGAGCTCTACTCCAGTCAAGAGCTTATGGAGCTGCGCGTCTGGTGAATCGGTGAGGCGCAAAACTATGGCTTTCTTCAGCGTGTTATAACTGTCTGCCACCGGTGGCGTACGGAGAATATCAGAAATGTCCACAACTATTTCAAAGTTCAGTGCTCCGACAACAGGGTGATGCTTTGTTGAGTCCGAAGCTATTCTGTGTACGGGGAACTGTGACCCAATCAGAAAAACTCATAGTTCCGGGCTCGACCGCCAAGATGACGGGAATTCGCAGCTCCTCACGAGATTCACCTGTTGCTGCCCGGCGGGCTCCGGAGCCAAATCATCTCGCTCCCTGGCTACGATCTGCTTGGCGTGGTTCTCCACACTCGTTTTGGAACTTGCTGATGATTCAATTAACTGCAATTGCGAGTGTTTTTCGAATTACCGTCTGACATAAATACTGAGTACAATTCACACTGCCGAATAAGTTAACAGTATTTTGCTTTTCTGTTGTTCTTTTGTTTTTAATACGGGGTCACCACTTTAGGGATATGAAATGTTATTGATTAACACTAATAAATTTATTTGCGAACAGAAACTATACAAGTTAGGCTAGGACGAATGTAGAATGAAAGGCGCGTCTTGCTGCTCGTGTAATGAACTACTACATGCTGCGACACATGTATCGCAATCCTCTTTATACTTGATGCTCACTGCAAAGAATCTAAGCGCCGACAAAGAACGAATGACGATCAAAAGGAAAACGCATCTATGATGCCTGAAACGACGTGTCCACACTCTCCATGTGCATGTGTTTGCATCTCAACCAAAGCACGCAAAAATCTCCCTTGGTATAATTCTTTGTTTACGCGGAGACTGTAGTAGCGGAGACGCTACACAATTAACTACGTTCGAGACGAACAGATCTTAAGTGGGGGCAATATTACAACTATCAAAATTTGAATTCAGTTGTCATATCATACATGAATGTCTACAATGTGATCGCAGCGTCCCCTGTGAAAAAGTTTGGGAGCTACACAGCTAAGACTCAAACTGGTATTAATATTAGTGAAATGATCTAGAATAATCTGAATTATTTAATAGTCCAGACTAGCTTTAGAAAGAGGAGCATTACAACTGCGCAATCCAGTGAGAAGTAACTAGTTGTACGCGATGTGTGAAGTTAATTGTGAAATTCGTCGTAATAGTAAACTGAAGTACTGAGTTGTTATAGTAAAGTTTGTTTGTTAATGAAGAACGGTGTTAAATGTGGACAAAGTATTTTATCCTACCGAAAATCAAACAAATCCTGCAAAGTGCATGCAATGAGCAGTACATCATAAGAAAATTAAACGCGCAATAGCATTTGTGGGCAAATTATTTTCTTTATACAGGGTAATCCATTTCGTGATTGGGAGAGTATAACCCTGCCATTTGACATTTGTCAAAATTAAATATCATCCATAGCATCCTTTTTTTAGTTGAAGTCGAAGAATGCGTTAAAATCATTAAATTTTATTAGAAAAGTGGTGATTCTGCTGTATCAACATTTAGGGCTTTATGAGCCGATTATAGTCGACATAATCGACCTACACAGCAAACAATTTCGAACACAGTGAGAAAATTTGAAGAGACTGGATCGGCTATTGATATTGCAAGGCCTGTGCATCATCCCAACATCCGTCCCGCTGAAAATATCGCTGTCATTGCTCAAAGTGTGGAGGAAGACCCGAATTTGTCGATTTCTCGACGTGCTCAACATTTTGGCTTGTCTTACGGCTCATTGTGGCGGATTTTGCAATTGGATTTGCATCTCCATCCGTACAAAATTCAACTCACTCAAGAACTTAAGCCCGAAGACCATACACAACGCAGAATGTATGCGAATTGGGTGATTGAACAACAAGCCATCGATAACGATTTTTCGAACAAAATGTTCTTTAGTGATGAGGCTCATTTTCTGCTCAGTGATTACGTTAATAAACAGAATTGCCGCATATGGGTCTCTCAAAATCCTCAGGTGATCGCAGAAAGTCCTTTGCATCCGGAAAAAGTGACCGTTTGGTGTGCATTATGGTCTGGTGGTGTTATTGGCCCGTATTTTTTTGAAAACGATCAAGGAAGAGCCATTACAGTCAATTCTGACCGCTATGGACGGATGTTAACCGATTATTTTTGGAGAGAAATTGAAGATTATGATCTGGAGAACATGTGGTTTCAACAGGATGGAGCCACAAGCCACACAACACTGGCTAATCGTGCACTTTTGCAAGAGAAATTTCCAGGACGCGTAAGTTCGAGATTGAGTGATGTCAATTGACCCGCAAGATCCTGCGACCTAACACTTTGGATTTCTTTTTATGGGGCTATGCGAAAGATCGTGTTTACGCGAACAATCCTCAAAATCTTAAGCAGTTGAAAACCACTATTCATGAAGTTATGGCCGAGATATTGTCGGCAATGTGCCGAAAAGTCATTGAAAATTACCTCAAAAGGACTGTGGCCTGTAAGAAGTTCCGTGGAAGATATTTGAATGATGTTGTATTTAACGTATAATGGCAAGGTTCAATCTTTATATTCAATAAAAAAATTTGTTTTCATCTGAATGTTTTATGTGTTTTCTTAAGCTTTACTTTCCCAAGCGTAAAATGGATGACCCTATATCAGCAAAATTTCCAATGTATTGCAGAGCACTGTTACAGTTTTTCAGAATTTATTCACAGCTTGATACAAAGTTCACTTTATAAAAGTTTAACTTGTTTAGATCAAAACATAACGAAACTTAAAACTTATTTAATAATCAATTTATCATACATGCTAAGACTATGTTGCATACTCTTTTGTATTTAGCCTCTCAGTTTCTGGTGAGTGGTCTTCCACCGGTCGTGGTATCCTCCAAAATTTCTATAAAAAGTGAAATCGAATTTATTGATTTTAATCCTTGCTCATCTAAACTTTATCGTGCACTTGTAAAATAATTATCGTACCTGTCCTTTTCCGAAAACTTTCGCCTCTTGCAGTGTATCGGGAAGTTTATGGTGTAAAGTTTCCGGCAGCAGAAGAACTGTTGATGCTCCGAAAAGATATAATACCAGAAGAATATAGAAAGGATACCGGATATCGAAAGTAGTTCCTAAGTACACAACAAAGGGCGATACAACACCGATTGAATTTCCAGCTATTGCTCCCAACGCCAGACCCGATTGCCGCAAGCATGTCGGATAAGTTTCCATCGCTTGTAAGTTCATCGCCAGGAACGTTATACCATTGAGAAATTTGAATGAGATTGCCAAGCTAAGTACCATTATTTGCATTTTCGGATCTGGTGGAACGAGAGTGTAATATGATTAAGAATTTGCATTGAATATGCTTTGAGGGGCTTAGATTATACTCGTATGTACCTCGGCCAAACAGGATCACCGGAATGCAGAATATGGCTGCAATTAAATACGAGAAACAACTAGTGAAGCGCCGTCCAATTTTATTGCCTGTAAGATATTAATTTTCACCTTTTACCACTTTGAAATTACTGTTCATTATTCATCTCGTTATTTGTCATTTCAATTAATCAGATCCGTTTAAACTCTAGTACTTACTGAAATACTTCCCGACAAAGTTCGATGGCAACTCAACGATGGTTTGCAAGAAGAAGTTCAAGAAAGGATTTCCCGACATGCTGGAGCAATACAACAATAGAGTGAAATAGCTCACCGTCACCACACACCAATTTAGCGCCATTATAATCGCATTCCGAGCGATTCTCCAGCCACTGAACAAGGACATCATTCCATAAATTTGCTCTTGCTCCGTTGAAGAGTACATATCAGCAAGTTCTCGTTCAGTCGTTTTGAACTCGACACGATTTATTCGAGCTATTGTGCGAAATTGCTTAACCGCATCCTTGAAACGTTTTCGACTGATAAGCCAACGAGGTGACTCTATCATGAATCTGAAATGTATTTGAGAAATTTCGTAGAAATCCACATCTTAGATACAAACGAATTGCTCTCATTGATTTCACACTTGAAAAGCATTTACCTAATGTAGAGAAAGCACAGTAAGAGTAGGACCGATGTCGTCCACATGAAAGGTTTCCATTCGCGGAAATACCAGTAAATAAGTGGCATTGCACACGTTCCAACCGACCAACCCAGGTTTTGAATCATAGCGATATTCGCCCGGTCATTTCTGCACAATTTAAAATGGATATCTCAAATTTTAATATATTCTATAAATTGAGGATCGTACTTACTCCTGTGAGATTTCCATTGCGATGACCAAAGGTGACTGAAAGATGCCAGTAACTGCTAAAGACGTAATCACTGAAGATATTGAAAATAATACAAAGGATGAGTGCGTGAGTATTAGAAAAATTCGTCCGACTGCCGTCATGATTGCTGTGATGTAGAATACTGTTTTACGCCCTATTCTGAAAATTTTAATTGTGTTTACTACTAAATTACTGAATATTGAATGAGTGTTGGTTTGATTGAAATTATGCTGTGAAATCTATTTGTGTTCTCCACCTAATCACTGCACCTAACAAACAATTCAACCAACTCAACAACTACCTCAAATCACTGCATTGTGATATTTGGTTTCAATTGATACTATGCGGTCACGTAAGGTGAAACCTTCATACAAAAATAAAATCGATATACACACCTAAATAAAGAACGACATCGAAAACACCAAATTGCAACATTCAACACCACGAAACATTGCAGAACTAGCAGAAATACCTTCGAGGCATTACTAAATTATCCTTGAATCGATGACAAACCCATAGCACTGTAAAGATTTCAACTGGCAAGGACAGATCAAATCAGGGTACACACTGATGCAATTTAGCAATTTTGAAGACGACAGCGGGGACATAAGAAGATTGTTCAGACCATTTCGAACTACAATCTAAGTCAATATCAAAATCGACAGAGTAAATCCAAGAGAACTGAAAACGGAAAATTGTTGATTATAGCTGTCAAATGTAGAATGGATAGAAAAAGGACATTTTCCAAGGAGATTTTTTTCGTGCCAAACTTAGGGATTACGGAAAGTTGAAAGCCAAAAGTATATGGCTATTGCTTCAGGACATACTTCTGTATTCTGTGGCTCTCATTACAAAAAAGTGATTTATGTGAAAAGACTAAGGATGTGCATTTTGATTACTTTTGTGTAACTAGCGATTCCCGATTATTTAAATTAAACTATTTGATATTAAATATTTGATACTTGGTAGTCCGGAATGATTTTTTCTCGTTCGTTCATTTGAGATTTCCCGAAGGAAATCCAAACCAACCTCTCATCGATTAAAGACGTGAAGTCAATGCGCATCTATTCCTGACTTTGAAAAGCGCGGGAAAACTGGAGCGTTTTTATTTTTAATTATCATTAGTCAAATTTCAGTTTCTCATCATTAGTGGCGAAGTGTAGAGTGAAGTGTTTTTTAAAGAAAGTGGAAAATTTATTAACAATAAGTTATACATTCTCAAATGGAGGAGCAAGTATTCGCGGAATATGTAGCAGACGTTTTAAGTGGTGAAAAGGCGAGAAAGCCTGCTAGTCAATCTAAAAATACTGCACGAGAAAAGCCAAAGATTGAACTGTAAGGATCAATGTACAGTATTTCATACTGATACATGTTATTAATACTGCGATCTTAAAGGCATGATTGTAAGAAATTACCCAAGAAAACGTTTTGTGCTCACAAAGGGACATCATTTAAATGCAGCAAAGTAAATGGAAGGGATCTGGTGTCGTTTCAAAATTATGCTTTTATGCTTTCCCTGAGAAAATAAAAGAATATATGTTTACTCTAACATATTGTGCTAGTGAACCACCGATAAGAACAGATCGAAGCTTAAAAGAAGGTAGCCAGAAGGAAACTTCAATAACGTACAGATTTCGAAATTTAAATGGAAAAATTGTGAAAGTATGCCAAAAGAAATTTATCAATACATAAAATAATATATATCCAAGGATCGTGTACAGAGAGTATGCAAACGGCATTTACAAAGTAAAACAGTTCCTTTGGAAAGTGGAGGAGACAGGGTATCGGACGCGAACAAAGACAAAAAAAGCAGTTAAAAGCTTCATCAAGTCATTCAAAGTAATTGAGATTCATTACTGTCGTGGTAGATGCTCCAAAAGGCAATACTTACCAGCTGAGCTGAATATTAAAAAAAATGTGGCGTGTGTATCAAACGATTTTGCAGTCTAATTTTACCGTGAAGGAAGCTACTTCAGATCAATTTTTAACGGCTGTTTCAATATTGGTTTTAAAGCACTCTACGCGGATATGTGCTTTGACTGTTTATGTTTCTCCGAAAAGATCAAACGTGAGAAAAATCCAGTAAAAAAGTCTGAATTGATGGGATTGAGCAGAGTTCACAAAATGCGAGGAAAGACATTCTTTCAATTACTCAAAGAAGAACGTCCGGGCTTAAACACCTTATCGTTTGATTGCCAAAAAAATATGCCTTTACCAAGAGTTGCAGATCAAGCGGTAAATTGTAGTAGGCAATTATATTTGTACGCAGTTTGTGTTGTTACCGGATCTTCTAAAATGGCATTGAATAACGAATCTGTGGATTTATTCACTTTTTTTTGTTTTTGTGGTAGGGAGGTAAATGACATTTATACACAGAGTGTGGGACTCCCATGTTCGCAAGAAGACAACTGGACTACCCACTAAACTCCTCCTCTGCCAACCTGAGAACCTAGGCTGGAACCGTTTGACACATTACTTCGGGCTAGGTCTCGTTTTGCTACGCCGTGAGACACCTTCAAGCTGGGAGATCCCTCTTCAAGCGGGAGGGGAGATGAGAAAAGGAAGTGCCAGACAAGCGATCCCCCAGCCCCAACATCCCCGGCTGCTGTGAGTCCCTTTTATCTTTTAGGACTGCCCGAACATGATGTGCCACCTGGTTCCATTTGTCAACCGATTCGAGCATCACCGCGACTGTATTATCCGGGGTGAACTCTCCCGTCTCCCTGTAGAGGGCCCTTTGTTGCTTGTTCCATTTTGTGCACGCAAAACATGTGTGGCAGGCATTTTCTTCATCTCCTGGACAATACCGACCATCGGGGGACCGTAACTTACCAATCTTGTGCAGGTAAGACTGAAAATGCCCATGCCCGCTCAAAAGTGGGGTCAGATAGAGGTCAGTCTCACCATGCCTTCGATTCAGCCACAGTCTCACATCCGGGATGAGGCGCGCAGTCCACCTTTCCTCCGTGTAACTGACCCAAGACAGCTGCCAATCGTTGAGCGAACGCTGTCTCTCCTCGCGGACAACCATCTCCCTCGCATCTTCGTTTCGGCACAGGTAAATAGCGCGGCGCTCTCTAGCAAGGAGGGCGACAGGTATCACGCCTGCAATGACTCTTACCACCGAGTCAAAGACTGTCGGATACGAAGACGTAATTCTCAGCGCTCCTCTTCTCTGTATCTTTGACAAACGTTTTTGGTTGCCTCCTTGCTGAGAACGTTGTCCCATGCTTTTGCTCCATACAATAGCACCCTGCAGCACTCATCAAGAGGCGTCTTTTTGATGGGCTGGTTCTCCCTACGTTGGCCATAAGTAGACTCTGAGCCATTATTCCCGAAGAAGCCTTTTCAGCCGTTGCCCTGATTTGCTCAGAAAAACTCATCTTCGAGTCGATCAGTAGCCCCAGTTACTTCACCGCTGGTTTCAATTCGATTTGTATGTCTCCAATACTGATCATCCTTACTCTAGCGATTTTCTTTTTTGTGAAGATGACCACTTCGGTTGTCTCCAGTGTTAAACTGAGCTCGCGAGCATTCATCCAGTCCCTCACTTGGCGCATCAGCATACCTAGCCTAAGTTGCGCCTGTTCAACGGTGCGTCCAGCGACCAGAGCCACAACATCATCCGCATAGCAGACCAAGCGTGACTCATCTGGCATCTCAAGTCTCAGTAGCCCGTTGTAAGACACGTTCCACAGGTCCGGGTCAAGGATAGATCCCTGGGAAACACCCGATGTAATTTCCATCCTTCGTTGGTCCTGTGTCGTGTCGTAGAGCAGGCGTCGGTCCTTTAGGTAGTTCCTCAAAAGCCGCATTAGATATTCTGGAACTTGAAAAGAGTTTTCAGCGTATCCAGAACATCCACCCATCAAGCGGAGTCGGAGGCATTCCTGACGTCAAGTGTCACCAACAGGACGATCCGTTGCTTGGTGCGACTATATGCCTCTGCCTTTTGGACCGCGTTCGCCACCTCTACGATCGCATCAATGGTAGAACGTCCTGCTCCAAAGCCGTACTACCAAGGAGATAGGTCCCCAGTGGCACGAATCGCGTCAATGAGTCTTCCTGTGATGAGTTTCTCTAGCACTTTTCCAGCCATGCCTAGCATGCATAACAGGTGGTATGCAGACGGCGATTCGGGATTTCCCTTTCCCTTGGTGATCAGTGCGAGCCTCGCCACCTTCCATCGTACCGGCGAAACCCCATCCCGTAGGCAAGCGTTAAATGTGCTGAGCAGCAAGTCAGGACAATGGTGATAGACGAGCCACAACTCCTCAGCTGGAACACCATCTGGACTTGGAGCCTTCCTTGCTTTCAATGAGAGGACTGCCTCCTCCAGTTCCAGCTGTGTGAAGAGTGGGCACTCGACTGCTGTTTCACCATGGACAGCGTCAATATGGACGGGATGGGCGGGGAAGAGTCCCCGCACTATCACTTCCATCTTTTCCACGTCATGTATACAAGACTTCCGTAGGGCACCAAACTTCCGCATAACTAGCTTGTAGCCAAGGCCCCACGGATCCTTGTTCACATTGTCTACTAGGTCTTGCCAGCAGCGAGCCTTGCTACTGTTGATCAGTTTGCGAAGGCATTTCCTGGCCGACTTATATGCTGCCACCTGGTTGCATGCCTCGTCAGCATTCCGCACCCGTTGAGCCTCACGTTGAAGCTTGTGACACTCCCTACGCTTTTCAGGAATTTCAGTTGACCACCAGTACACTGGAGGCTTGCCGTGCCGAGGTCTTCGATGGGGCATCCTTACGATGTTCCATCCAGTTATAGAAAGCCACGAGCCACGTTGGGTGACAGCATCACTTATTTCAAGCAGAATGCATAGATGATCACTGGTTGAGTAGTCCCATAATACTTTCCAGTTGTGTATCCTCCGTACTAAGGACTCAGAGGTGAATGTCACGTCCGGTATTGTTCCCTTAAAGCCAATACGGCGGAAAGTCGGCGTATTTCCGGAGTTTAGTACGACGAGGGCCGTCTTGGCCACCATTCCCAGGATTCATTTTCCCCGCGGATCCGTCTGAGGCATGCCCTATTCGATTGCTTTAGCATTGAAGTCGCCCCCAACGAGCACTTTGCCCTCTGCGTTCGAGAGCGCGCCCTCCAAAGCCTGAAGCTTGGCTTGGAAAGATGATATCGGTTCATTGGGCGTTAGGTACATTCTAAAGCAGGTGGTCCCTGAGCACCGGACCCTCATGAATCCATCTCCCCGTCAACAACTCTCCGCTTGAAAGTCACTGCTCCGAACCCAGATGGCCGCAGTACCAGTTTCATCAGAATACCATAATGGAGGACTTTTATCATGGTGTTGCTCACTCCGCAGCAAGAAGTCGGCTTTCATGTCCCTCGAAAACTGCTCAAGCAGATTTTTGGCTTTTTTACTTGGGTGTAGGTTTAGCTGCAGGATGCGGGTCATTTAAGTTCGGATTTTCCCTTCGCTAGGGCTTCCTGGAGAGCCCAGCATTTCCCTGATCCTAAGACGTGTACCAAAATCACGTCTTTAATCAGCATCCTTGCAAAGAATATAGTGTGCCTCCTTCGTACGCTCTTTTATTTTATGTCCTATTTCACCGCATTTGTAACATAGGGAACGCCTATCGGGTTCTTTGCTTACTTGTGTGGTGTGACCACAACCAAGGCATTTGAAACATTGAAGAGGCGTTATTCTTCGCCGTTTCCTACAGACAACCCACCCTATTCGTACTATTCCCTTGTTCAGGAATTGTTCGGCGTCCTTTTCGGCCAAGTCAACTATGGCCATGCGTTGTCCCCTGTTGTTTTCTGGTGTCAGTCTTTCCACGCTTAGGAACTCTCTTTTGTGGCCTCTTCTACCTCGGCCAGATCCATGACGCAGTCAATGTCTCGTATTTCGATCATTGCCATCGGTTCGGTGGGGCTATAGTTGCGCTTTTGCCGCGGGCTTTCTTTACTGCATCGCAGAATAAAGCCGGCCTCTGCTACAAATTCGACCAGTATGTGGCCTGACCGCATTGGTCGTACTACTTTAGTGGTAGTATTGGTGTCTTCAGGCCTTACGTTTCCCTTGATTTCCCGCAGTACCTCCGCGTAGGATCGGCCATCTTGGAGCCTTACGAGCAGTGCCTGCTGCCGGGGTCTTTGTCGGGGCTTCTGCCTATCTGGTTTTGCATCAGGTCCTTTTTCTGATCCGGCGTCCGTGTGAACTTTACTTTCTGGCGTTTTTTGAAGGAGTTTGTTTGCGGCTTTCTTTGCTCTTTTTGTGAGCCCTGTCTGGAACGCGTAATCTGGTGCTCCACGCCCATCAAGTGCCTCTTTTTTCCTCCTTTTATCCGATCTCCTTCGATTGGGCTAGACGCCAGTCTTTTATTGACTTCTAATGCTGGAGCTATCTGCAACTCGCCTTTAGATTTCGCAACAAGCACCTCTTCAGCCTTCTGTTCGTCTTTGGCCCGTAACCACATCGTCCGATAGTCTCCTATGCGATCTAGGAGCCCCTCTAGTTCAAGAAGCCCAACCTTTACTGCTTTGCTCACCTTTGGGGAGCCGCATGGAGATCGGATTCTTTTCAGAACATCTCCCGCTTCTCAGAGTAGCCTTTCTTCTTCATATTGCTGGGCGGCAATTATACTTTGCAACTATCTTTGGGAGGCTTATCGCGTTCCGCTTCCGAATGCAGTACCTCCGCCACATTTTCGACTTTCATCACGCGGTGTTTGGTCACTCGTTGCTTTTCGTACCGTTATCTCCTCGTTGGCTTCAGGACGTTATTTTCTTTATCGGCCTCGGTAACGATCGCAGCAGTGACAATCGAATTCTCGATGCTCTTTATATTATCCTCCACCGCTCGAACACCTGAAGCGTCCTGCAGAGTTTCCCGCTTTTCTTTAATAGGACGCTCTGGCATTCGCATCATTTTTTTGCTGTGCCCGAATGCCATCAGAATCTCAGTCTGATCCAGACTGTCTGCTATTCTCCGGTTTTTGTCTGCCTTCACTGTCATTGTATGGTTAGTACCGCTCTCGATGTACTGTTAACATCGTGGCTGCAACCGCTAGTTGCTTGGTCGTTGTTATTATTTTTTGTTTCTTTTTTTGCATTTTTTTTGGCCTTTTGATTTTGGTTGCTCCAGTCTTGTTGGGTCCCCCCTCGGAGCCGCTATCTCTGTTCGTGTGTGCAGTCGCCTTTTTGGTCCCATGGTTATCTTTGCAGAGCAGAGAAGCCATGCGAGAATTGGCACAAGCCCTTATGGAGACAAGTGCTCGGAGCCAGACCAGTGCTAATCGGGAGTCCGTCTCAACCGAACCTACACCACCAAACTAATTGTGCGGACTTCGAACGTACTCCGAGGAATGCCAAGGTTTTACCGGGACGGAGACGGTATGATATGATATGATAGTTGAATTGCAGCCGTTCACACACGCCAGCCATCCGCCAGCCCAAAGCATCAATTTCAGTTCGTTGTCCAAAGCGTAGTCCAGATCCAATCAGATTCGTTACCTGTCATCCCAGGAGGGGACCTCACGGCGCCCCCCATATTCTCGGGTCCGTTGGGGCGGTGCTCCCCAAAGAATGCTAGCCTGCAAGAATGCTCTTGTCGACCGGCATTCCCTCTGCGGGAATTCCCTCGGGTCGGTGGGGGCGGAACTTCCGAAAGAATGCTAGCCTCCAAGAGTGCTCTTGTCGACCACCATCCCCCCCGGGGGCTCGCCACCTCAAATAGCGAGCTATGTACCGAGTCTTCTTCTTCCTTTTTTTATCACTACAGCCCCTTTTGGGCCTTCGCTTCCTGCAAACAGCGCCTCGAACTGTCTCGATCCGTTGACCGCGTGTTTCAATTCCAAAATCCGAGCAGCAACCGAGTCAGACCAGCGTTTCCTCGGTTTCCCCACTGGCCTCCGGCTTTCAGTTCTCCCAACGAATACCTTCTTGGGTATCCCTTGTTCGTCCATACGATTCATGTGTCCAGCCCATTGCAGCTTCCGCAGTCCTACAATCCTTCAGACCTCCGGTTACAACTCATGGTTGTATCGAATCCGCCTTTGGTCCCCTTAGAGCTTCGCTCCGATTATTCTCCTCAGGACCCGTTCGCTCAAAGGCGTTCAATATATTTGCGGATGCTTGAGTTAGGGTCCATGTTCCATGTGCCAAGTTTGCCTTTGTCGTATTCATCCTTGTATCTACAGTTGCAATCGAATTGGTATCGTTGTCCTTGCACTCCTTCTTCACCTTCGCGTAATACGATATAAATATCGTGGAATTTTGTTCAAATTCTTTCGTTCATTTACAACGTAAGGAACCAATTTTAGATTCATTGTTATCAATCATTAAATTTAAATTACTCAAGTCATCGATATGTTCCTTACAGAATTTTCTTTACGTTACTTTACGCTTTTCTTTTGTGTACGTTAAGTTCATATAATACAAATTCATTATACCTAATACATTTCCGTGTACGTTACTTTACGCTTTCTGCTCATGTTTGCGGCTGATTGCGTAAAGTCATGCCAAAATCTCTTCGTGGTCGTCGCAACTTGGCGTTACTCCATAACAGCAGTTATTGAACGATTGTGCGGGATCCGCATCAAAAGGAATTTCTTCAAAATCTGGCTGATCAATGACATGCTCCGACCGAGGAAAAGGATGAAGAAACGAAGGAAATGTTATACAATCACCTGGAAGGACTAGTCAGCCAATTGCCTACAAACGACACAAAAATAATTCTGGGTGATTACAACGCTAAAGTTGGCAATGAGCTATCCTATTGGCGAACGACTGGAGGATGAAGGCTCTACGATGAAACGAATGACAACGGCCAGTGTCTGATTGACTTTGCATGTAGCCAAAAACCTAGTCTTACATACGACTTGCTTCCCATATTGACGCATTCGTAAAATGACCTGGGTATTACCCGATGGCGTCACACAAAACCAGATCGACTAGTTTCTGATGCAACAAAGGAGCGAATTGAGCATACTTGACGTCCGTACATATCGAGGCGCCAATTGTAACTCAAATCATTGCTTGAACATAATAACCTTTCCATGCCGTATGTCACGGGTGCATTCATCAAAGACCAGGTCACTCCAAAAATTTGACATCAAAAGGCTCCAAACGGCTCCGGTGGTGAAAAATTTTATGGAGACCCTCAACAACGAGTTGACTACCATTTTATCAGACGCATTGCTGAAAACAAGCAACGAACTCTGGATGGAAGTGAAAAGGGCTATTTGGACTGTGGCAGAACACACAATCGGACATCAAAGCCGGCGCAAGAGCAATGATTGGTTCGATGCTGAGCCCCAGAATGTGCTAGTCAAAAGACTCAGGCGTACAAAGAATACTTAGTTAGGAAAAACAGGACGAAGAGAGAACACTATGAAAATCTCAGAGGAGGAGCGAATTAGAAAATTAGAATTAAGAAAAGAAAGTTCTATGACGACAAATTGAGAAGCATTAATATAAACCTAGCGAGGAACATCACAAGAGAAGCATATAATGTAGTGAAAAGCAGCCTGAAACGTGGTTATCAGCCCAAAATCACACACTGTCGTGATGACATCAGCAATATAATCGCTGATGTAAATTTGATTAAGGAAAAATGGGCATCATATTTCAAGAACCCCCTTAATCCGCCGCACAGCTCCAGAACATCAGATCCCATCGATTCCATTTGTCTATTTACTATGGATACCTTAATCCTTCAGACATTTCCAGGGAATTGAACCTAAAGACGTTTCTGGAAAGCTTCTATTGGTCCCACAAACTCTAGATGCAGTTTGCTCCACCATCAAAGCCCAAAAAAATAATAAAGCGCTGGGCATCGATGAGATTCCAGTGGAGCTCATCAAATATGGTGACAGAAGTGTTCATAAAGCTATTCACAAAGCCATCCAGAACGTTTCGCACCAAGAATGTATGCTAATCTAAAAGAGCTAATCAATTATATTCCCTATCTACAAAAACGGTGATAAGCTACAGTGGGAAAATTATAAACGCATATCACTACTTTGTATGGCCTACGAAATGTTTTCAAACATCTTAGAAAATAAAATTGGATCATATGCCAACACCGTTATTGGGGATGTCAATGTGGTTTAGAGCAGGTAGATCAACAAAAGACCAATTGTTCACTGTCAATTAGATACTTGAAAAATGCTGGGAGTACACCAAATGGTCGTCGAGTTTAAGCCAAATGAGTCTGTCTTACCAAAATTTCAATAACTTTGATGACCTCTCAAGTCCGCATCAATAACCAACTCACTGATGCCGTTGACATAAATATCGGACTAAAACAGGAAGATGGGCTGGCCTCATTGTTATTCAATTTGGCAATAGAGTACGTCGTAGGGAAGTTACCTGTCAATACACGAGGTCCATCATTATATGTACAAATTGAGCCAAGTCGTAGTCTGTGCGGTTGATATCCAAATTTTGTCACGGCCATTAACAATTGTCCTAGATTACTTCCTACTAGATAAAACAAAGTTTATGGCGCAGTCAAGGGAAAATGCCTCAAATATACTGTACAAAATATCATACAGTATTGAAAGTGTGAGCGAGTTCGTGTATTTAGGCGCCAAAATAACGAGGACCAGTATTGAAAGAGACGAGATACGCCGAAGAATATAGCTCGGAAATAAAATATTTTTTTCAGTTTTGATGACCTTAATAACCATAATAATTTTTCGAACTCAATTTATGGAATCTCTATATTAGTCAAGTTTTGATATGCAGAATATGTTGTTTGATTTCCTAATTGTTTTAGAATAACCTTCTGGCAGGAGCACTCTCCTGCTACTTCAACTTGTTATACTGTACTTATTCTGCATATCAAAACTTAACTAATATAGAGATTCCATAAATTGAGTTCGAAAAATTATTATGGTTATTATGATTTTAAAATCTCCACGATTTCGTTTGTCTTTTGACCCTGTCGCTTGATTATTCATGATAACACATCAATATTACAAAGCATTTCTAAAATTTTTATGAAAATTCCTACATATTTGTAGTGTCTAAGCCCGTTGCAAACGTGTATTTCCCTAGTATCACGTGTTAATGTTGATGTAATTGTTAAATATTCAACCGGCTATAACTTAGCTGTTTATTGTTCAATCATTGTGAAATTTTTGATACACATACAATTACTTTTAAAAAACTTAAATTATAGGTTATGGGAAATTTAAGGGTCCCACCTTGATTTTATAGGCAAAGATGTAAAATTTATAAAATGTACTGTTAGAATAAGTAAAAAATTCCAATTGTTAGAATAAGTAAAAAATTGCTAATCATTCATTTCCAAATGTATTAATCTTTCGATAAAGTTTAAATACCCATAAATCCTAAGTCCGCAAATTCATGCACGCGCTTGAAATAATGTGAAGAACAAATTTTATATGTAATCATTTTTCATTTATGCTAAATAATTACACGCGTTTGAAATAATGCTAAGAATAAATTCATATGTAATCATTTTTCAACACATTGAACTTTGTTACACGCGCAGGAAATAATTGCCGGAAACAAATGTATTCACGCGCTAGATAAAAATTGCACATTTGCAAAAATAACATATTTAAAGGAACGAATCAATGATATAAAGACATTGTTATGTGAACAATCGAACGAATCGTATTTCATTTCATTTCACGCAGGAACATTGGTCCGTCGAGCCGGATTCACCATTCGGGAATTGCACTCATTTCTACTTATTGGCATTGGATTGGGGAATTTGGATTTGGTCTTGTGCAATTCCGACTCAGGTGAATAAGCGTTGAATCTGACGGAACTATTTGGGATTGCGCAGATCTTCAGCAGCATTTGAGAATTGCAATTACCTGGTCATTTACAGTTCGGTACTTAGGCGTTGTACATAGGAAAGATTGCAAGCATCTCGATCTGCAGCACCATTTGGGAATTGCACTCATTTCTACTTATGCAATTCCGGACTTAGGCGTTGGAAACAATCATTGGATTGAAGAATTAAGATTTGGACTTGTGCAATTCCGACTCAGGTGAATAAGCATTGAATCTGAAGGAACATTTGGGAATTGCGCTCATTTGGATTTGTTCAATTTCGGAACAACTATTGGATTGAACATTTGGATCTGCAAGACATTAGAGTAGAGTCGGAAGCAGAAACATATTCCGACTTGTAAGAGAGACCAGGGAAAATCGCCATCGGAAGAAGTTGATAGGTGACATCATATCAAAATGAGTAGCCAAGAAGCATATTTTAACCAAATCCAAAGGCTTATTACTAACTTTAAAAAAGATGGTGAATCGAGACATAGCCTTGCCTATTTTCAGACGAGAATAGAAAAACTGAAGGCAACATGGGCTACATGCGAAGGAAAACATGAAGAACAGTGCATAGAATTAAAGGAAGACAAAGCAAAGTTGAAGCAGTATATCAAGGAATTCGAGGATTTGGAAGAAGTAGTGATGGATTATATCACCTTATCCCAAACAAAAATAAATACCTACTCTAAGGAAGGTACAACACAGATTCACATGAAAACCGTAAATCTTGAGCGAATAAAAATTCCTTCATTTGCTGGAAGCTATGCAGACTGGTATGCTTTTCGAGACCTATTTAAAAGCATGGTGCATAAAAACATACAGCTCTCAAATGTGCAAAAATTACAATATCTACGCAGTGCACTCAGAGGGGAGGCAGAGCAGTTAATAAACCATCTTAGCATTACTGAGGCAAATTATGAACCTGCCTGGACGTTGCTCTGCGAGCGATACGATAACCATCATATTATCGCTCAAGATATGATGCAGCTGTTTTTCAGCATTGAGCAGTGCACTCGTAATGATCCATCAAGGCTACGTCATGTGCTTGACACCATGAATCAGCTTTTAGCCAGTTTGAAAACATTAAATGCAGATTCCTTTTCGTTAGCAACAATATTCCTACTGAACCAAAAACTTGACGATGAATCAAAAAGGGAATGGCAAAAAAGCATTGCGGACTCCAGTGAAATACCGTCTCTAAATCAATTTTTAGAGTTCTTGAAGCAGCGCTTTTCAATGCTAGAAGCGTTATCATCTGGAAAACCAAAGGTCAAAGCATTAAAAGTACACACCGCACAGCTGAACTCGAAGCTGGTATGTCAAATGTGCAAAGCGACACCTTTAAGCAAGCAAGCAATCAAGTACGACGAGATTTGGTGCGAACAGCAAACATGTGCTTCAATTGCTTCAGTACACAGCACAGAGCAAACAAATGTTCATCCAAACGTGGGTGCAAACTCTGCGGAAAGAAGCACAACACACTCTTGCATCCACAAGGAATAGATACCCAAACACGAGCACCAGTCCCAGAAACATCCTCGGTACAAGGCCATGGTGCCTACACAAACAAAAATTATGTGCTTCTAGCAACGGCACTAATCAAGTCAGCCGTCCAGACGGAGAAATTTTAACGTTCCGAGCATTACTCGATTCTGGAGCTCAGCGCTCCTTTATCAGCGAGTCAGCTGTACAACTACTTTAGGCCAAACGTACAGGATCACGACTCAGAATTAGTGGAATCGGTGCCGTAGAAAACGTCACAACCAAAGGAGAGACAAAACTCTGCGCAATCGTCCACGCAGAGCATGGGGAATCAGAAAAACTCATTTTCACTCCATTGATCCTGAAAACAATCACAGCACCATTACCATGCACCAAGGTTCCCGCCAACATTCCACAGGGACTAAGTGTCCAAGAATTAGCAGACCCAATGTATTACAAACCAGCAAATATCGACATTCTAATTGGAGCAGATTTATATGATAGACTCTTACTACCAGGTCTTTTGCCCGGCCAACCGTGCGCTCAAAGGACAAAGCTTGGATGGGTACTATTTGGGTCGGTACCGTGCAAGACAACAACTTCATTGTGTGCATTCGTATCATATCATGGACTAGAAGAAACCCTTCGACAGTTCTGGGAAACTGAAGAGCTTCCAACAACAAGGCACCTGACAAAAGAGGAGAAAGAAAATTAGGAACATTATGTACAGACAATGGTGCGGCACCCAACCGGTACATACTCCGTAAGTTTACCATTCAAAGATGATATGGATCCCTTCACTGACGTCGGAGAAACGAAGAAAATTGCATTTATAAGGTTCAGGCAATTAGAACAACGACTCCTGCAAAACCCAACTCTTTACAAAGAATATTGCAACTTCATGCAGGAATACATCAACTTTGGTCATATGTCAAAGGTACCAGCCGAGCGGACAAAAATGACATCAGCGTACTATCTTCCTCATCATGCCGTGATAAGAGAGAATAGTAGCACTACTAAACTAAGAGTGGGATTTAATGCTTCCCAGAAAGGTTCAAAGGGAAAATCGCTGAACGACCTCCTACACACTGGACATACAATTCAGGGCAATTGGTTACATCTGTTGGTACGGTGGAGACAACACAAGTATGTGTTCGCAGCTGATATCGAGAAAATGTATCGGCAGATCTCAATTCATGAAAAGGATCGACATTTCCAAAGAATCTTATGGCGACTCAAGAAAACTGATCCAATCCGGCATTTTCAACTGAATACGGTTACTTACGGGACTGCATGCCCACCATATCTGGCAATCAGAACTCTACAGCAGCTAGCTGCAGATGAGTATTCTTCATTTCCAGAGGCAGCACAAACTTTGATGAGAGACTTTTACGTGGATGACGTCTTAACAGGCTCAGACAAGGTTGAAACTCTTCTTCAACTGCAAGCAGATCTTAAAAGACTTTTAAATAACGGAGGGTTCCATTTGAGGAAATGGTCTTCAAATCATCCAGAACTATTAGAGCGAGTCCCAGTATCGGAACGAGAAACACACCTTCCCTTACACACAGCAGTAACGGAAAATATAAGGACATTGCGAATTGAATGGCATCCAGCAGCTGATGAGTTTTCCTTCTCAATCACCAAGCCAAGTAACGAAGAAGCCTTCACCAAACGAAGTATATTGGCAGAAGTTGCAAAACTATTTGACCCTATTGGTTGGTTGCAACCATGCATTATCATAGGGTAAACAACGCTCCAAAAACATTGGCTGGAAGAAAAGCGTTGGGATGATCCCATCGAGCCATCTATTATCAAGGAATGGATGAAACTACGAAGCCAATTACCAGAACTCGAAAAACTTCGCATAAAACGTTGGATACAATTCACTCCCTCTCACCAATTTGAGCTGCATGGTTTTTGTGACTCTTCCTCAACTGCCTATGCTGCTACTGTCTACATTCGAGTCACAAACGCGACATCAACAAGCGTGACACTCCTAGCTGCAAAGTCGAAGGTCGCTCCACTGAAGGTTCAATCTATACCTAGACTTGAACTTAACGGAGCCGTGCTGTTGGTAAAGCTAACGGATGAAGTCATCAAGGCACACAACTGGATTACCGCCACTCGATATTACTGGACAGACTCCACTGTCGTGCTCTCTTGGATTCAAAGTCCTCCCACTAGATGGAAAGTTTACGTTGCCAATCGAGTAAGTATTATTCAAGAGCATAGTTCTACTGAATTCTGGAACCATGTTAGAACACAAGATAACCCGGCTGATATTGCATCTAGAGGAATGTACCCTGAGGAACTACTGACTTCTAAACTGTGGTGGAATGGGCCTGAATGGCTGAACGCACGACTCATTCGTATACCTTCAACAATCAAGCCTACAACTTCAGAAGAAGAACGAAAGATCACATCCTTGGTAGCTACCACAGCAGAGTCTCCCGAAATCCTTGAAAAGTATTCATCATTCAATAAACTGCAGAGAATAGTTGCACTCTGTCAACGATTTGCATTCAATACAAAGTTTCCTAAAATAAAACGGATTGGCAACTTGGCAGAATCTGAACTCCGAGAAGCAACTAACACCTGCATAAGACTATCGCAAAACTACGCATTCAGTGAAGAAATTCAACAGTTGTCAAAAACAAATAGCATTCAAAAAACCAGTAATATAAAATCGTTACTGCCTTGGATAGATCATGAAGGTATCCTCAGCGTGGGCGGTCGCATTCAACATGCCAATATCGAAGAAAGAGCAAAACATCCTGCAATCACCCCAAAGGGTCCCTTGGCAAGGCTGCTAATATTACAAGCTCACAAACTAACTCTACACGGGGGTACTCAGCTCACTCTGGCTACACTCCGTCTGTCATATTGGATACCTTCTGGACAAACACTAGTGAAAAAAGTGTTACAGGAACGTATGACTTGTTTTAAAATGACTGCGAGACCCAATACACAGCTAATGGGCAATCTACCAGCAGCAAGAGTACAGCTGGAAAAACCATTCTTGCATACTGGGATCGATTATGCTGGACCAATCACCATTAAGTGGAGTGGAAGACGAGGTGCTAAGACCATAAAGGCATACATCGCTGTGTTTGTCTGTATGGCAACCAAAGCTTTCCATTTGGAACTGGTCTCAGATTTGACTACCAACGCATGTATTGCAGCCCTCAGGAGGTTCATTGCTAGACGCGGAAGATGTAGTTTTTTATACAGCGACTATGGTTCTAACTTCCTTGGTGCAAACAAACAACTTCAGACAATCTATCGCACATCAATGCAAGCATGTAGCACTGAAATGGCAAATCAAGGTATCCAGTGGAAGTTCATTCCTCCCAGTAGTCCTCACTTTGGGGGACTCTGGGAAGCCGGCGTGAAATCGATGAAGGCACATCTCTATAAAACGGTTGGATAACAAATTTTGAGCGTCGAAGAGATGAACAGCTCAGATTGAAGCTTGCATGAACTCTCGGCCATTAACTCAAGTCAGCGATGACCCAAATGATTTAGCTGCATTAACCCCCGGACACTTCTTAACTGGTGAACATCTTTTTGAGCTCAAAAGTGACTCTAACGAAATGAACTGCACACTGCTTAAAAGATGGCATTTAGTACAGCAAATGAAACATTCCTTTTGGCGAAGATGGACGGAAGGTTATTTACAACGTTTGCAACAGATGTCAAAATGGCTTCAGAAACAAGACAATCCTAAAATAGGTGAGCTCGTTTTAGTAAAAACAGACAACATGCCGTCAGTGCAACGGCCTCTAGCAAGGATAATGGCAATACATCCAGGCCCAGATGGTCTCGTTCGTACGGTGACCGTTAAATTAAAGGGTACCATTAAAAAGCGCCCGATCGTTAAAATATGCAGGCTGCCATTTAGTGAATTACAGAAGCAATCATTAGAACAGAGAACTGAACAGTCAACCACGGCGATTGAATCAACTACACCAATTGCCGCCAAACGACATACAGACCAACACACCGCAGTTCAGAAGAAAAGCCGGCTTATACCAAAATTAGGAAGCATTCCAACCATTTTGTTAACAACACTCATGGTCCTTGGAGTTTGTCTATCATCCACCTTATCAGCCACAAATGTGACGAAAGTAAATGGTGGGCTGTACATGGAACAAGTTGGAACAGCAAATCTAATTCGAGGAACATTACGGATTAATATCGAGGTTCCTGGTTCAGATCTAGATAAGGATGAGAAAAACATTGGAATGATAAATTCAAGTATAGCGTCTATATGTTCTATGGGTCGACGAATATCTGAGGATTTACATTGTTGGGATCTAGCTAACCAGATATCAGAATTCAGCGAGGAGACGTTACACAAAATCAAACTGCTACGTTTCATACATATTCGGAAAAAACGTGGAATATTTGGCCAAATGCTGACAGCCATCTTTGGGGTCAACGACGAAATTGTAACCGATGTACAAAATCTATTTTCAAACCAAGATAATCTGAAAACCCTCATAAGTCACCAAGGCAAAATAGTACTCCAAGCTACAAGGAAGTTGAACACAACCACCAGTAGAATTAATAAGCAACTGGAACGGTTCTCAATACAACTCGCAAAAGGAATGCAACAAATCAATGAAGCAAAGAGCTGGTATGTCAAGACCGATGCTAACCAAATAAATATTCAATTTTTAGCGACCTACCAACGAGTAATCAATTACATTCAGGAAGTTCACTTCAAATACAGCAACATCTTAAATGCCATCAACACCAAACAAGGGATCTTGGAGTGCATCAAACTAGCCGACCTCCAAACGACGATAAACATAACCCAGGAGCTTCTACCCGCACTCCTCTCGATTTTACACTCGACCACGTCAAAATTGATAATCGATGCCCATATGGAAAGCCTCAAAATTCATGGTTTTCTGCCAATTATCGACCATAGGCAATTCGATCTCATCAAGGCCAGAGCTATTCCTCATCAAGAAAAATCCGATATCATCACATCATATAGAGTCACCAATTCAATCTTAGGAATCAATTACCACGACCAGATTCGACCAGATCTTTTAAATGCACCAGAGCTAACATCCGGAACATATTTTTTGTCAACTGCTACTTTAACGGATATGAGGACGAAAACTAATTGTATTATTAAGGAACTCTACAATCTCCATGATCAACCGGCGTGTCCTGAAACAACCTTTTGAATTTTATCGCCAGTCTGGCAGCAAATGATGTCTTGTAATACATGGTTATTCAGCACTCCCCAACCCATTCACGCACAATCAGTCTGCCAAGGAGTACGCAAGGACTTCTTGATTAACGGAACGGGAACTGTGAGGCTAACATAAGACTGTCAATTTCTAGCTGAAGAGTTCATCCTTGTGGGCGATCAAAGCTTCATCGGACAACCATTTCCAGTTTATGTATCTCCTACTGTTCCTCAATTAAACCTGACCTATCATCATGACGAAATCAAGTTATTGAACGTTTCTAAGGTTATCGCACCATCCGAATCATTCATGGATTTGCTTAACGAGCAGGAAAAACTGACAACAACAATCGATGAAATGCACTGGAAGACTGTACGGCCTCACGCAACACTATCAACCATTTCCGTTTCCTTGTCCTGCTTTCTCTGCGCAGCGTTTATCATCATCACAACTTATTACTGTAGGCGGCGAATCAAGAAGATCAACTGCACGCCACCAATATCTTCATTCACGACATGGTACAATGAACATAGGCTTTAAGACCCTTACGGTTCTTGGTGAGCGGTTATGTTAGAATAAGTAAAAAATTCCAATTGTTAGAATAAGTAAAAAATTGCTAATCATTCATTTCCAAATGTATTAATCTTTCGATAAAGTTTAAAAACCCATAAATCCTAAGTCCGCAAATTCATGCACGCGCTTGAAATAATGTGAGGAACAAATTTTGTATGTAATCATTTTTCATTTACGCTAAATAATTACACGCGCTTGAAATAATGCTAAGAATAAATTCATATGTAATCATTTTTCAAAACATTGAACTTTGTTACACGCGCAGAAAATAATTGCCGGAAACAAATGTATTCACGCGCTAGATACAAATTGCACATTTGCAAAAATAACATATTTAAAGGAACGAATCAATGAAATAAAGACATTGTTATGTGAACAATCGAACGAATCGTATTTCATTTCATTTCACGCAGGAACATGTACTATTATTAACAAATTTGAGCGAATTTTAACTTCTGAGGTATTTGTTGCCCTTGTACTCCTAAAGTCACACCTCTGTGATTTTTTTTTTCAGATTTTTCGGGGCAAAGGTGTCCAATCGCAAGGGAGCGACACAAAATTTTCGTACATTTCCCTTTCCCCTGCACCTCTCAAAGCAAAACTTGTTCGTTAAAGACCTGTTTTGAAAAATCCTTATCAAGATTTTTCATTTGATATCCATATTTTTTTCGGGGGGCAGCTCCTCTATGTAGGGAGATCCCCCCTTAAAGACCTTATAAATATTTTTTCGTTGTGAAATTTTGAGGGGGGCGTCATTTCGCACCTACTTACAAAATCTTATGTTTCTAGCTTATGTAGTTTCCGAGAAAAAGTGACATGACACACGGACGGACAGACAGGACGCGATTTTAGTAGGGTATTGTAAAATGCTTTGACAATACTCTTAAAAATCTATAATAAAACCTATTTGATGCAATGGGTGTGAAACACGGGACCCTAACCCAAGCATTCGCAAATATATTGAACATCTTAAAGCGACGGGTCCTGAGGCGAATAATTGGATCGAAGCTAGATGGGGACCAATGGCGAAGTCGATAAAACGATGAGCTGTATGAAATTTTTGACGAGCTGGAGGTCTCAACGATTGCAGGACCACTGAAGTTACAATGGGCTGGTCACATGAACCGTATGGACGGACAACAGATACCCAAAAAGGTATTCGTTCGAAGAACGAAGGCCGGAAATCAGTGGAGAAACCGAGCAAACGCTGGTCTAATTGGCCGACGAAGACAGCTCATCGCTTCTCGGAGTTCGAAATTGGAGGACGCAGTCAATGGACTGAGACAATCAGAGGCGCTTTTTGCTTGAAACGAAGCCCGAAAAGAGCTGTAGTGCTACGAAGAAGAAGAATAAGATTTCAGTCCTGAATTTTTTCGGTGTCATTAATAATTTAGCGCAGCATATTGTTAATCTACAATACTCAACTACTGATACACTTTTGAAACAACCCGGGCCATCAGTATGCCATCAAGCAATACCAAATCTGGTTGTGCTGTAGAGAAAGAAGAATTTGGAGTAAAATGAACTCTGGTTTAACTTTGTGAGTGATGAAACTTTACGTTCCGAATATTTCTTAAAATTATTTCCTTTTTAATTATTGCAACATATAAACAAAATATGTAATCTTAACATCACTCACATCTGTAATGAATCATGCGACGCCGCTGGCGATCAATACTAACACACTTTGCTACTAGGTGGCTTGTCATTTCACGTTGGTTGCGACGAGCGCACACCCCACGTCAATTTTGTCGTGGGATGTCAAGAGGATTTGACAGCCACATGGGAGTAAAGTGTGCACGTAGTGGCCGCCACCCATCAAGAAGTCCCGGAGTGTGCTGACAGTTCCAAAAGGGTAAATAGTAACGCTTCGATTCGATCACCAGCTGTTGCGACAACAAACCCAATAACTAGTCGGGTTTCAGGAATTGGGAAAAAGACAAGAAGAATACGAGTACGAGCAACCGAAAAGGTAGGTAAGTTGACCTGAATGTCCTGTTTGTGAGGTAACCATAAAAAGTAGCATTTTAAATACGATTCCATTAGTGAGTTTTCGTTTCACCGCTCTAATAGTCTGTTTTTTCCGGATTCCTCCTGCTATTTAGGAACAGACTATATTTGCAACGAGTGGTGCCGTTTATTATGCCGCTACTCCACCGGCTCCGATAAGCAACATACCTATGGATCAGTTTGCAGCAGTTTACCCACCAGCAGGTGTGCCAACAATATACCCATCTTCAATGCCGTACCAGCCGTTTTAGCAGTACTACAGTGTGCCAATGAATGTTCCCACCATTTGGCCTCAGAACTACCAAGGTAATTAGATTTGTTTGTATAGATGATACGACAGTTAAATTTGAAACGTGGGATACGGCCGGACAAGACAGGTATCACAGTTTAGCGCTAATGTATTATAGAGGAGCGCAGGCCGCAACATGGATTTGTAAGGATTACCAGATTAACATTTGAACGACCTCCTGAACGATTACCCGATGGCGATGTCGAAGCATTATTTTCTTTAATGGATTATGAATTTACTGGATCAATGTGGAAATATCCACTTCGAATAACGTACCGATTAATACTACGTGAAAAAAACTGCACTTTCGTATCGGTGTTTACAACCCTAGTAAGGACTTAACCTTTTCATTCAATTTACTCCTACATACCTATCTGAAGGTTCCCGATGTGCGCCGATGCCAAATAACAGGTTTACACGGTTGTACATTTATTGATAAGACTAGAGATGGTGCTACCTACCAAGAAGGTCGTGAAGTTGTTACAATAGGCGAATGGACCGATAGAATATATCAACATACACCACCAGAACAACTTATTGCGAATGTTGTCTCCGGACGAAAGAGGAGGCTGCAAAAATACAATTTCCTCGACACAGTGATTTGGAATCCTTGGATAGAACAAGCCCGACGGTCTGTTGGAACTGCCGACAAACGGGGCATCGGTTCTATGCATGTCCAGCGGAACCGACGCTCTTCTGTTACCGATGCGGGAAGGCAGACATGTACGCACCTGATTGCACAAATTGCAAATTGCGAAAAAACTTACCAGCGAGTGCCGCGACCACCCGTCGGCACTCCTAAAACCCGGACCACCCACTTGCTGACCCAGCACCAGTACCGAGGAGCGATTTGTAATGATTTTAAGTCTACGTCCATATGAGGAACCGACCTCTCATCGGTTCTATACGTTAAGTCTGAGTAGTGCCAACGGATGGTACCAACCGGTCAACCAATCCGTGCACCGTACTCAGACTTAACGTCTAGAACCGATGAGAGGTCGGTTCCTCGTACGGACGTAGACTTAAAATCATTACAAATGGCGCCCAACGTGGGGCCAAAAACATCCTAAGGGGATAAAAGATTCGCGTCTTCTGACGAGTTGGTCCTTTACGAAGGATGTAAGGTACTTTGGTACTAGAGCCTCAAAAACAGGAGCAGTGGAGTTGTGTGATACACACTAGCAGTCGCTTCACGTGAGTTGTAGCTTCCGCTCTCCTTTGTTTGATTTTTTTTTTCTCGCGACATAATCCTTCCGATGTGTTGTCCCAGGCTAACCCCTGTAAGGACCTTCTATTTTCTTGATGGAACTGTCAGCCAGATGGGGTTTCTCCTGTTGGCCTGGACTCTCAAGAAAATAGAAGGCTATCTTGCCTTCATGTCGCGGAAGGATTCTGCTTATTTCGTATGCGTGATAGACGAGTGGTATCGGTTCAACGTTCGGTGGCGTATGCTGGAGTTGCGGAGCCCGGAATGCTCCGACGCGTCGGGAATTTCGACCGCGTACAAAACTGTTACGGTAGCTCTACCACTTGTCTCGTCGAGTCAAGTAACGTAGTTTAGAGACGGTTTTTGTAATGTATGTGGGTATGGGGTTGAATTTTGTAAATCGGCCGAAAGCACCCTTTCTTCGGCAAACTACCACGCACTCTCATTTCCCTTTGGAGGAGTCGACTGCTGGAAAGGAAAGAGTGTATTAAATAAATCTTTTTTTTTTTTCATTTTACACAAATAGCTCGCCACTATCGGCCACTGAATTATTCTTAAGCGTGAATAGATATACATATAGTTTACATATATTAGAGCAGGCTTAGTTTACATTTTTTTCTCTTCTTTCTCTATTTTAGTTACACATAGCACCAACCACATACAGCAAAAACAAACATGGCAACGAAGTGGATCCCAGATAAGCGTTGGACCAGATCCAAAACCGTCCAACCAGCTAACTGCGGGATCTGCTTTGAAGACGTAGTGGAGGGCGTACACAGCGTGCGATTGAAGTGCGGAAACCTTTTCCATCGTGCCTGTGTCTAACAGCTTCTCCTAACGTCCAAGCTTTGCCCACTATGCCGGCAACCCATAGAGCGGACCGCCGTAGACTTCCCCCTCGGAACGCCCGTCCCAACGCGTGGAGCAGTGGTGAAAGGTGTCCCAGATGCCGAACCGCGCCAATTACTGATGGGCTTGCAAGGAGCCGTGAGCGATGAAGTTCCTGCTGCAGTTGTCGCGGCCGAGGTTACACCCGCGCCTTCCACCCATTCCATTGACACCCTCGTGGCGTTAATGCAAGATATGTCGGAGAGGATTGGCAACTTGGAGGGAAGGCTCCAGAACCCCCCGATAAGCCAACCACCCAGCCGCGTGAGAACTCCGCTTGGCTGGGAGCCCAATCCCAGTGTGGCTATGCCCCACTCTCGACCATCTGATCAATGGACCCTACCTCCAAGGAACTCGGGAATGGACCTCAGAGCTCCCAAGTATCGACCACGACACAGCACCGCACCCCCGTTGGTACCTCCAGTCCCCAAGGCAGTCCCTTACAGCAGGTCAATCGAAGACGCGATTCCCCCCGAGAACGCATTTACACCTTTCCGAGACCCAACGCCTCGTATTATGGAGAGTTGGCGCCTGAACTTCACGGGTTTCAACACGATGATATCAGCGGACCGGTTCCTTTTCAGAATTCAGGCGTTAGTATCCAGCACCCTGGGAGGTGATTTCTCGGCTTTCCTCCGGCATGCACATCTTTTGTTCAGCGGAGATGCTGCCGACTGGTACTGGAGTTTTAAGGAGCCGACGCCACGTCCCACTTGGGATTCTTTCAGTGCAGCCTTCCGCAATCCATTTGATGACGGCTTCACTGAAAGAGAACTAAGGGAACAAATAAAGAAACGGAAACAAGGCGCTCACAAACCATTCGACCAGTACTACACAAGTATAGTGAGATTGAGCACTCGCTTACGAACAACCATGCCCGAGGACGAACTGGTAGAAATTATCAGAGAGAATATGCGTTGGGAACTTCAGAATAGCCTTCTGCATTTTCCCATCAACACCATTCAGGGATTATGCCTCCATGCCCGTAGGCAAGAACAACTGGATGAGCGGCGAGGTACCTTCCGTCCACAACCTCGCATAACGGGACCTAATCCCCGAAATCATCACACCGCGGAGTTGATGGCAGCGGACCACCTACTTGCTAACCCAGCACCAGTACCGAGGAGCGGAGCACCAAAGGAGCTTAAGGACCCAGCAATGATTGATCGACCATCCCTTGAAGCAATTACAAGCCCGGCTAGCTCAGTCGGTAAAGCATGAGACTCTTAATCTCAGGGTCGTGGGTTCGGGCCCCATGTTGGGCGCCATTTGTAATGATTTTAAGTCTACGTCCGTACGAGGAGCCGACCTCTCATTGGTTCTAGACGTTAAGTCTGAGTACGGTGCACGGATTGGTTGACCGGTTGGTACCATCCGTTGGCACTACTCAGACTTAGCGTCTAGAACCGATGAGAGGTCGGTTCCTCGTATGGACGTAGACTTAAAATCATTACACATCCTTAAATGAGGAGACATCTCTCAAAACTTTTGAAAATTTTTTCGACTCTGAAATTTTTTAAAACAAAAACTTCTTAGCCGTTTTCAAGATTTGATGACTGCAGTTTATCTAGTTCATGAGAAAATTTACGGTCGGATAAGTACCGATTTTGATGGGAAATTGTGATTTTTTTAATAAACACTAAAAAGACTACAGTGATATAAATAGCAGGAAGACGGAGTGTTAAAACTATTCTGTCAAGCATTTAATTTTCAGTTTCAAGGTGTAATTGACTCGAAGAGAAAAAAAATTTTAGTAAATTTGATTTTGATGGAATGGAGAAGGACTAAATTAAGTATATTTTTGTGATAAAAGAATTTTATTTTCTTACGTATCGCCAAGTTGTCCAAACACAAATGTACCCACAACTTCTGCTACTCGTCCAATGGTGAATGTGTGAGTAACATAGAGATCTTTATCGCAGACCCAATTTTCTTCAGTCACAATTGTACTCAGAAACCAGGTTCGATCATATTCTAGCCCGTGCTTACAACCTGTGAATAAAAGAAATGTCAAAAAACGAAGTACTTCATTATCATCCAAATATTGGTGATCAGTTAAATAAAGTTTTAATAAGTTGTTAGTACGTTGAAATTCAATCGTTAACTACTTACTAATTTTTGGAACGCTGCTATTATTCAATGTATCAATACTCAATTCATGAGTAAAATTTGCATCATACATTAAACAGGAAGCAAAGGTAATTTCACCTTTATTGTTTTCTTCCCTGTAAGAAAAATTAAGGTTTATTTCATTTATCATTCCTAAATGGTTACTTACTTGGGAAGAGTTATATTTTTCCACTCGTCAAGAGTGAAATTTGTTTGTTCTCTGCCTGGTACATGGCACCAGTGATTTGGAATACTTAGTGCTAAAATAACGTTCATGTAAATCATTGCGGAAAAAACTGTTGTTACTCCAATATATAAAAATATGAACATATTCTTAAAGGATCCTTTCTTCCCAATCTCCTCAAGAATTTTCTCGCAATGGTCAATCTGCTCCTTTTCTGATGAATCCATTTTTGGAGTATTCTTTCACAACTGAAAAATTAATGAAAAACTTTTAATAAAATTTGATTAACATTGAAAGATTTTATATCTTAAGTTCTAAAATAATATTTGCAGCTAAAAATACAGGTAAAAAAAAAACTAAAAAAATATTTATACAATTTCCGTTCATCATTTCATATCACCTTTTACATTTTCCACATGTGCTTACTTCTACCTATTTTAGAACAACAATGGACTCGCTATTTGATTAATCCAAGGACGCTAAACAATATTTATATTAAAATTAAATTTTATTCGCTTGGAATTCAGATAGTAACTTTCTAAAGTGCAAATCCTATTTGGCATTTTAACGTTTTCATTCAATATTTGCCGTCCTTATAAATCTTCAGAAGCTTTAAAGAATACACTTCAAGATTTACAAGATAAGATATAAAGCATCGTTATCTAGGTATTTGATTTAAAGTGCTTACTATCTATTGTATTATACAACGGTGTGTCAGGGGCGCCATTACAATTACTTTAATTGCTCATACGAATAATCAAAGCATTGAGGATTCGTGGTAGAAGTGAAATGCATTAAGTTTGATATTAACTCATCATTCATAATAATAATTAGTAAAATATTTGTTTGCTATATCATTTGAGCCAATAAATCATTAATTGGCCTGGTTATGGCAAACTAAATCACGGTTTGATTCTGATATTTAATTTGCCTCTTTTATCACACCTCCTAATCATATAGGGGCTATTTGAAAGGATGTATTTCATTTGAATCAATTATGCAGGATATTTTTAATTTATTGATTTATTGTTGAAATTCTATACGTACCACACATTAGGCTATTAAATATTGTTATTTCATTTAAATACTGTAAATTAGCTTATATTTAGTAAACATTGTTGAAAGTGAGCTCTAAATTCCCTGATTTAGAAAATAGATGTTGTGATATATGTAGCAATACATTATTAAATTATCTCGGCGCTTTGTTTTCAAATATTTTGTTCTTTCGCTTGATTTGATTATGATTCGATAGCAGATTAGAGATTTGTGGAATGCTATTGATCAATGCTCGTATATAGAAAGTAATTTTCAAACAGTTTTAGAAATCATTCAATCCTTCACTTATTATACTCTGAATTGTATTTGTTTACATATTTGATTATGATATTTATTTATTTTTCAATTTATTTATTTATTACCAAACAAGGCATCACTGTAAAAAAATTAAAAATCAAATTATATGAAAATTATAAATTTTGTAAATTTAAGATCTACAGTATCCGGGAAGAGAAAGATTGTGTTAGAACTAGTATAAGCCAAACAATGTAAATTGCCATAGCTCACTAGTTGGAGCTACTGTCAATGCCTTGATTATGTTATTCTATTCGGTCGAATAGTACTCACTCTTGTGTCAAATGTTTTTCTGTGATAACTAGATTATAAATCTCAGTATGCCAATTTAATCGTTTGTTATTTTCGCCCCATCCCAACAGGTTATGGGCCCAGGATACGCGATAAATAAGTGTTTGTAAAAATTTATTTTCTAAAAATCGCAACATTCAAGGAAGACGCGATGTCACGGCGCCATCTTAGACAGCAACAAGTTCCTGAATTACAGTCAAGTTCGAAAAGCTTAGTGGAATATCTAACCATGGAGACTGGAAGTTTATGATGCGGATGTATTTAGTCCATGAAGATTTATAGGATTGCATCGAAGAATCTGCACCGGGTGTTCCCAAGGTCAATGACAACCGCAAACAACTACGGGCACTCGCAAAGATATGTTTGATGGTTCAACCCTCGTGTTTTTCTCACGTTAGAAATTATGCCACTGGTAACGAGGCATGGAACAATCTAAAGACAGCCTATGAAGACAGGGGGCTGTGTCGTCGTCTTGGACTCTTACGCACGTTATTTGGATTAAAATTGGAACAATTTAGTGACATGGAAGCGTATATCTTGAGTATCACGAACTTGGATCAACAATTACGCGACATAAACGCCCCATTAAAAGATGATTTTCTGTCAGTGTTAATGCGGTTTACCCCCAGACTATGGCCCGCTTATCATGGCTTTAGCAAATTCGAACATTAAATTGTGCAGTGAAACAGTGAAAAGTAAATTATTACAAGAAAATTTACGTAGAGACTTCGACAATAGTGAAGGTGCGATGTTTCCAAACAAGTCTTCCACAAAAAGTGTCTACAAATATCCAAAGTGCTTCATTCGCAAAAAACCAATTCACTTTGCTAAAAACTGTCCAACAAAAACGAACAATAAAAATATTAATAAACGGGGTGAAAGTGAAAAGTGTGAGAAAGCGTGGAACGGAACATTATTGACAGACTAGCTGTGAACATTGACTCGAATGCCCGGTATGTCGACTCCGGCGCTACTTGTCACATGAAAAACAACAAAAATCTATTGAAAAATTATGTTGTTGACTCTCCGCGGTTAGTTACAGTTGCTTATAATCAGAAAATGAATAGTGAAGGTCATGGTGAAGTGGAATTATCGTTGAAAGGACAATCTCAAGTTACAAAATTAAATGAGGTTATTTTTGTGCCAGGACTCTCAACAAACCTTATTTCCGTAGGCAAAATGGCTTCTAAGGGACTTGAAGTTCATTTTGACATTGAAAAATGTAATGTTTGTTGCGGAAAAATGCCAGTTGTAAGTGCTACAAAGATGAATGGTGTCTATGAACTGGACACAGTGAGTCTATTATCAACAAATGGTCATGAGCTGGCTGCGACATATCAAATAGCGGCTTTTGTGGAGCCGAAGATCCAGTCCATGGACGGGAAACGCGCAGAAACTGTGAATTTGTGTGAAGTGAATCAATCACCGGAGATTTGGCATCGGAGACTCAGACACCTGAACAAGCGAAGTATGGATTTACTGAAACAAGGCATGACAAGTGGAATCAATTACACTTATAGTAAAAATAATCCCTGTGCGGCATGTATTGAAGTGGGAATGGTATCCCAAAACAATCCTATAGTCGAGCGACTGAGAAATTAGGTCTCATACATTCTGATTTATGTGGGCCTTTGTCAGTTTCCTCATTCAGTGGTGCCAAGTATCTATTAACATTTATAGATGACTATACTAGGATGACATTTGGTTATTTTATTAAAAGTAAAGATGAAGTTCTGTCTGCATTCAAGATCTTTAAAAGTTTTGCAGAAAAACAAACTAATTTGAAAATAAAGATGATAAGAACAGACAATGTTCGTGAATATGTGAACAAACATTTTCAGACATTCCTTCAAGAGCATGGCATCGTGCACTAGACGACTGAACCCTACTCTCCACAACAGAACGGAGTTGCGGAAAGGGCAAACCGCACGATTATGGAGGCCAGACGATGTATGCTACAAGATGCAGGTATGGACCAAAGATTCTGGTCTGGGGGTTTGAATACAGCAATCTTTATCAAGAATAAATCACCAAGTAAAGCGGTAAGAGGAACCACACCAGAAGAAAAATGGTCTGGTTGTAAAGTTGATTTATCAACTTTGAGAATATTTGGCTGTGTTGCTTATGCAATGATCCCTGATGAGAGACGTAAGAAACTAGATGCAAAGAGTCAACAATAAAACAAAAGGCTACAGACTAATTGATTCTCAAAATATCTCCAAATCCATTAAATCTAGAGATGCGTGCTTCTTGGAAGGAATGATGTATAAAGACTTAAAAATAAATCAGAATAACACCACTACTGATTGTCAAATAAATTTTAATGATGGAATAGAAAATGTTGTGAGAACGAATGATGATAACACTGTCGATCCCTCGCCTACTAGAAAGTTGTCCGACTTTATCACAACTAATTCAACTGTTTCTGACTCCAGCTCTTTGGATGACCCCAATGATGTCACATGGAATCCAGACATGATTCAAGATCAGTATTCTAGTTATTATGAAGACATTGATGAAGGTATGAATGCTGTCATAGCAATGACAGCAACAACTTTCGATGGAGAACCACAGATAATTGAGGAAGCATTATCAGGACCAGAAAAAGAACACTGGAGAGAAGCTATTGAAGATGAATATAAATCATTTAAGAAAAATGAGGCTTGGAGTTTGACATTACAGCCTAAAGGAAAGAAGGCTGTGCGCTGTGAGTGGGTTTTCCAGAAGAAGCTAGGACCAGAAGGTCAGTTGCTTTGGTATAAAATACACCTTGTAGCAAAAGGTTATACCCAAGAATACGGGATTGACTACAAGGAAACCTACTCACCTTTGGTATGATATCCTACTATACGTACATTGATTGCCCTGGCAGTAAATATAAACTTACACATTGATCACATGGATGCAAAGACATCATTCTTAAACGGTGATTTGCCAGAGACTGTTTACATGGAGCAACCAAATGGATACAAGATAAATGATAAAGAAAACCATGTATTTAAACTCCATAAAGCTATATACTCGTATGAGCTTAAGCAAGCCTCAAAGGCATGGTATGACAAGACAGATAATGCTTTGACAGATCTTCAGTTTAAAAAAACACTCAGTGAGCCTTGTGTTTACATTAAATCAGACAACTCAGGAAATATAATTATATTAGCTTTGTATGTCGATGACATTTTAATTATAAGTAAAGATACACCAGAATAGAAAGCGCTAAAGGAGAAACTGATGAAAAGGCTTGAAGCCCAAGATCTTGGCCGAGCTACACATGTATTAGGAATGAGATTAAACCAAAGACAAAAACAAATTACATTGGATCAGAAAAACTATATACAGACGGTATTATATCAATGTAATATGACTGATTGTAAGCCTGTAAGCACACCTCTGGAATGTGGCATAAAGCTTGAGAAAGGAGACCAAACTGATATGGATTCCAAGTATAGAAGTCTAGTGGGCTGTATTATGTACATAGCCGTTTGTACTAGACCAGATATTATGCATGCAGCAAGCCTACTCAGCCAATTTAATAATTGTCATTCTGATACACAGTGGAAAGCAGCCAAACGTGTAATGCGATATTTAAAAGGGACTATTAATTATACATAGTATATGAAAAATCCTCATTGAGTGTTACAGGATATGTAGATGCGGATCGGAACTCAGCAGTGTCATGGGAAAGCTGAAAACAAAGAACTGTGGCCTTTTAAGCACCGAAGCTAAATATATGGCATTGTGTGAAGGAGCAAAGGAGGCTAAGAAGCTTTCTTTACGAATGTTTAGGTAAACATTTATGAGTAACTTTGTTCAGTGATAGTCAGTCAGCACAAAGCATTTGTAAAAGTCATGTTAATCATAGCCGTAGTAAACACATTGATATTAAACATCATTCGTATGACAAATTGTAGAAAATAAAATTATAATGTTAAAATACTTATCTACTGAAAATATGCCAGCAGTTGTCCTGACTAAATGTTTAAGTAAAGATAAACATTTTTAATTGTGTAATAAATCTTGGATTACAGATTGTTTAGTTTAAGGGCAGGTGTTAAAACTAGTATAAACCAAACAATGTAAATTGTCACATTTATCTCAATAGCTCACTAGTTGGAGCTACTGTCAATTCTTTGATTATGTCATTCTATTCGGTCGAATAATACTCACTCTTGTGTCAACTGTTTTTCTGTGCTAACTAGATTATAAATAAATCTCAGTATACCAATTTAATCTATTGTTATTTTTGCCCATTCTCAACAGATTGTATAATTTGAGATTTGAAAAGGGACTTGGAGGTAGTAGAGAAATAATAATTGCAGAATTTGTTAAATGCCTTGCTACATCTATTAATTGGCTCATTATCTGCATATGGATAGCGTAGAATGAAAACCGTGTACCTAAAAAAAGCCTGAAATAACTTTTATACATTACTAGATGGAAAAGCTCGTTTCGCACATTACTCGACAGTTGAACAAAATTAACTTGCACATGCTGTGCTCTGCTGAGAAAAAATCAAACCTTGTAAATTTCTCAGTTGTCATTTTGAGTGTGATAACCGCGTTTGTTGTGTGAAGCTTAGTTCTCAATAAACCTCTCGGTAGTGTAACCTCCTATTGCTAGTAGGCTACAAGATTTCGCATTGTGATCAGGTAAGTGCAATTTCTGTTCTATAATATTGAATAATAAATATTTCTTCTAAATCAAGAGAGTTTTTGTCACCCTAAGTTAAGTGTAGCAAGGAAAAGCACGTATATATAGTAAGTGAACAGTGGCCAAGGCATAATGTGAAATACTCGCAAGTCAAAGATACAAGGATTTCACTTTAAAACATCTACAGCCCGCTATCTGAATATTCATTGCTACAGCATTTTACTATTGAGTTACAAGGTTTGATCATGTAATAGATGTATAGAGGCTTCTTTACAATGTTCATTTATCAACCCCATCATCATTTATGGCGCGACAGCCCAAGTCGAGCTTTGACCTCCAGGGTTAAACTCCTCACATCATCGCAGTTGTAGTGATTGAGCAGTCACGCAAGCAAACTGCTCGTAAACCTGCTTATCTCCTATTGAAAATTTTAATGGCAGATTTAGAAAAATATTTAATCACTTCCATTCATAATCGTAATTTGTAAAATATTTTTCTTTCTTATTATTAGTATTAAATGTAATTTTATATGAATATTCCTTTATATTAAATTTAAGCGTATCCCTTTAATTATATTTTTCATGAGTAAATTAAATTTTTCTTGAAAAATTTTAAATCTGCCAATTAAAATTTTGAACATGAGAGCACTGGTTTAGTGCACGCAACGGTGCATTATTGTATATTACCCAAAGCAAGCTCACTAGGCTGAGCACAGCTGATGCAATTTACCATGTACACAGGAATCGAAAGCAAGTGATTTTTGGGATGGGCCGTGAAGTTTTTCTTGGACCGTGCCACGGGGAAGACGCGAAAAACGATTGCCATATTTTCTTGGCCGCGTTTGAAAGTCGGGAATATTTAGAAAATTAGATTATTAGATTCAAAAATCGTTTCAAAGTCATTTTAAAGTTTATAAAACGTACATGTGTTCTGTGACAATTGATTTGTTTACCGCGTGAAGTGTTCAGGAGCACCCTTTGAAAGTGCAAATTCGCGGCTCTATTTGTCTTCCATCCCACATAGAGGATTTCGACACCCCAGTCGTGAAATCTATTCGAAGTTGGATTCGTGGTTGCCTCCGAATTCTTTGTGATAAGTCATTATTACGAGTGAAAGTGACATCGTTAGAAAACAAATGCGGTGCAATTCTAACCGGTAAACATATCACACAACGATGCTTAATTTCTCGTAGTTGTGGATTATTGTGATAGAATATCTATCAGTTCTGTGATGGTGTTCTCTTGAAACATTCAATTTTTCCAAATTATTTACCCATTAACAAAACTTCAACAAAATGTGCTCCTTTTCTTCCCATTGAAATTTCAAGGAAAGCAATCGAACCGATGATGCATTGATACGAGGGTGGTCCCAAAAATACCCGAGCCGCCAAAGGGAACCAGTCCCAAAAATACCCGACCTGACAAAAAAACCGGTTCCAAAAATACCCGACCCACCAAAGGAAACCGGTCCCAAAAATACCCGACCCACCAAAGGAAACCGGTCCCAAAAATACCCGACCTGATAAAGAAAACCGATCCCAAAAATACCCGACCGGTCAAAGACAAAACGAAATAATGAACATCGAAAGACAATTGAATTTATAGTTAATTTGCAAGATAATAGAGAATTTGAAGACGCATATGACAATTTGGAAACTGTTGATGAATCGGACACCCAGGGAGAAGTAAAGGATGTATTTGTGGAACACTGTCGAAGTGAGCACGCAATATGTAAGTTTTGCTTTGCAACATTTGAATCAGTGAGACGAGAAAATCAAGATTGAGAATGAAATTCGCCATTATGAAACTTTCTGTGATCATCGCAATTTTAAGTTTGGAAGTAGGGTTTGGATGTCCACATGCCCGAGTGATGTGCCTCATGGTCAAGAAGATGTGATGATAACGGATATATGCTATCAATCGGTCATAGCCCACCTGGTTACTTGCCGGGAATTCATAACTGCAAGTAGATTACTATAAAGTAGAGTATTAATCTCGAGAATTTTGAGAATTTTGTTCATACAAAAAGTAGATTAGCTTAATAAGTGGTAGTAAGCAAAAATCAAAATATGAAGTAATAAGCTTAAAATATTTCAAAGAAAGACTACTTAGGGCATTAACTTCAAATTATTGCATGCATTGAAAAGATAAAACAAGCAAAAAATGCTTATGTTCTCAAGCGTTCCTTGTTTCGTTTGATTAGGTTATAAAATATTTTGGCCATTCTTTACAGATTGAACTTATAGTATTCTTCATTGACCTATGGAAGTAATTTAATTTATCATAATGTTGAAAGCAATTTATCAAATCATAAGTTTTTAAGCCTGGATGCAATTGCTTCTTTCCTTTCAGTTTCCCTTGTATATTACTAAGCATGTAAGCTTTTACCATAAGTTACTTTAATGCATAAAACAATTGTTGAGATTAAAATTTAAGCAATCTTAGCGATACGTATAATTTGACCAATTTATTATTTCATCCAAATTCTTTTAATTTTTTATTTTTTTTTGCTGAACTACTTCTTTTTCTGTGTTTTATTCGAATTATCTTCTCTGTAAGATATTAAGTCCTGTTCAAAGTCTTGTAACGAATGAAAACCTTATTGAAAACTCAACTGTGTCCATCAAGTCCGGTGTCCGGTTATTTATCATAGCGGTTTTCGCTTTTCAGTGTTATAAAATTAATTGTAAGATAGGGTGAAGTCTCGAAAGACTCTTTTCATCAATTCATCAATAGTAGTCAATTATTGTCTCAAATGAAGGGCTTCATGAGAATTATACAATATTTTTTTTCTTTTTTTCGGATCATTTACGATTGACGTGTACATCTGAAAAGAGAATCCCTTTGTGAGTATAAAAGCAACAATAACCACCGAAATCTGAATTTGGTGATAAGATGTAATGCTGCGGTTTTCGATGAAGTGTGTAGTAGTAGCTTTGAATACATTTCGCTTTCGGGCTTGTCATGAAATAATAAAATTTGCTTGAATCTTTGTATTGATTTAATTATTATAAAATACTTTGATAGACCTCGAGGTTCTAAATAGAAATAAAAGAACTGATATTGAAGTAGAATAAATAAAATGAATTGTTAAATATTATCTGACGGTATTTTCATTTCTCTCGACCATCAGTGGCAGGCTCCTCTACTAGCATAGGCTAGCCATCAGGCGTGCTCCTCCGTTTTTTTGTTGATAACAGGGCTCTTGCCGGGTAGATTGGCCTTCCGCTCGCGTACCCTTTTATGATATAGGGTTATGTGGTTTCATTATATAACGCTATAGCATAAATCGGTTACGTTTGTATTTCTCATTTGAGAGAAAGAGTCATACAAAGTACTTTTGTATGAGTTTTTCACTCAAATGGGAAGTACATGGCCACGTCTACGTTTTCCATCGAACTAGACACTATACTTTTGATTGAATCTTCTCCAAATGCTCAGATAAGATGAATAACCAAATTGAATTTAAGATTCTGTTCAATCCATGATTTTAGTAATATTGAAACAAAATGTTGGCTAGTTAAGATGGAGTTCTTTTAAAGCAAGAATATATTTGCTGTGCATGGCATAAAAGTTTTTCTTGAATTAAATCATTTTATTTATCACCATATTGTAGGTCAAGTACAAAACCCTTTTGACATGAGTGTAGTTCTGTCTACCCAACTTGTAGGTTTTTTTATTTGGAACTTCTCCAGTTCGATTGAGTCTCCTCTCGGAGTTGCTATCCTCATTTGTGTGTATAGTCACTTTTTGGGTCCCATGGTTAACTGTACAAAGCAGGGAGGCCATGCAAGGTTTGACACAAGCCCTTATGGAGTTGGGTGCTCAGAGCCAAACCGGCGCTAATGGGAGTCGACGCAAACTGTGAGCGTACTCCGATGTGATTTGAGCCATTCGCACGCCAACACTTGATTTGAATGATCTTCATCATGATAGAATACAACAGCAAAATACGCCAAATGATAGCCTGTGTATTAAGCTGCCAAAGAACAATGTTCCGGTTTCTTCGCATCGACACAAGAAGGGGGTATGCATGCGATTTATGTAGAAAATCACCAACAGAATAAAATTTACATATTTTTTACCATACTAGGTCTGGTGTGCAACTTTTTTTTGATTTCTATTTGAAACCCTGAGAAAGCACCGTAGCTCACAATTTTAAGTGATTGCAGCATACTGCATCTCGATTGCAATATTTGCAGGTTAAAATTACTCCAATTAATTGCGTGGTCAAGCATGTGCAATGGGTGCATACAAACTCCCAGCTGTGTCAGTAAAGCTCCCTTACTCCTCCCTAACTCATTTTGCTTCGCCAACAAAGAGACAAAATGAGTTATATTGCCGGTCCGAGAACTGAGTTACTGAAAATTGCGAGATAGGTACCGCTCAATTTGGGATCAAATGAAGCGCGTAGAGTCTGCTTTCAGAAAATGATAAGGTGCCACTCCTGCCCATGGGCATAAGGGAATAGTCCGGTGGCGGGGGACAAAATGCGTCCCCATCGAACTACCAGCTGGAATTGATTTTAAGTAATATTTCAGAATAGCAAAAAGCTACAACCTTTAGAGCTGCATACCGAAAGTGGTGCATAACGGTGCTAGAGCCCTACTTCTGGTTCAAGTTAGAAGAACCCTGCACCACAAAATCCTGAGTTAGAAAGTCCTGTTTGAAGCTATGTAAAAACATCACTAACGAATTGATTCAAAATTTTCTTGTGTACAACCACTTTTAAAAGAATTTCAATCCGCAATCGCATGACCGCGCAATCTCTTTTCGAAAATCATATTGCGCTGCTGGCAAGCACGAAAAACACTAGACTTTGAATAATCTTTATCATGATAGCATACGATAGCGAAATATAAACGCCTCCAATTTCATATACAATAAAAGTCTTCTTAGTAAAGATCCAAAAATTAACATCTTGCCTTCTCCACAAAGGTGGGAGAAGGGAGGCTGCACGTGATTTCAGTTGCGAACCATCAACAGGGCTGCAAACCCAAATTTTTATCTTTTTCGCTATATGAGGTCAGGAGTGCAATTTTTCTATCCAAAAATTGCTAGAGAAAACAGCTTGTAAAACTGCATTAAAGGTTTTAGCACTATTCTCCAATTCGTGTCAACTACCATCCCCCAACCTCTTCAGAAGCTCATTTTGCTTTGGCCATAAAGAGACGCAATGATTTAAATTGCAAGACCGGATACTTAATTACTGGAGATTGCGAAATAGTTACCACTCAAACTAGGCGTCAAATGGAAGCAACTAAGGTCCACCTTCAAACAATAATATGCTGCCACTCCTGGGCATAGAGCGAGGCTGCACCCAATTTCTGCTTCAAGCCCCGTGAAAGTACTGAACCTCGAAATTCATACTTTCCTCGCCTTACTGGATCTGGAATGCAATATTTTCGGCTTCAAAACTATTTCACTTAATTGTATAATCTAGCGTGTGAAATCGCTGCGTGTTAAAACTCCCAGCTGTATCAGCAAAGCTCCCTTAACTTCTTCCGTAGCTCACTCTGGCTTACCCGTAAAGAGACTAAATGAGTTACGTTGCAGGTCCAAAGACTTAATTACTGGGATTCCGAAATACTTTCCACTCAAATTCGTCATCAAATTAATGCTCAAATCAGTCATCAAATTAATGCTCAAATTAGTCATCAAATTAATGCAGCATATTCTTTCAAAAAATAAAATGCTGCCACCTCTTTCTGGGGGCATAAGGGGAGGTTGCACCCAAATTCTGCTTAAAACCCCGTGAAAGCACTGGAGGTAAAAATTCGTACTTTCCTTGCCTTACCACATCTTGAGACTACATCCATTAATCGCATGATCTAGCGTATGAGGTTGCTGCATGCATTGAGTTTTAAATTCATTATTACTTGTCAGAAATGGCAAAAAACGTATTTTATAGTTCTGAAATAAATGGTTTAAATTAAAATACACTTTTTCGTAGAAGTTTAAGGAATTCTTAAGTTGAGAGCAACTTTTAGGTGTTTTTTTTCTTGATTCGTTATTTAGACATCGCGTGTCAAAAATTTTCTATTGAAATAAAGAAGTAATTGTGGTAGTAGAGCACAAGGCAGACATCTAGCAGGAGAATTGAGGATTCGATGAGAAGACATGATAGAAGCAGACAGCAGATTCTTGTTGTGATTAAACAACTGGTGGGCAAAGTCGTGGAGCCATGGTGATTGAGAAGACTTATCCTGGAGGCCAATTCCCAGCTGGGGTTGTAGCGCCATATAATAAATTACCGAACTGAGCCTGCCCCGCGCGGTCAAAGCGTCTGCTAACCAGTATCTGGTGCTGTAGTGGTGGTGGGGGTCTAAGTAAAGGGAACCGGGCTGCAGCAGTTGCCTCCAAGCGCTTGGGGAGATAGCATCGAGCGAGAGTGGAGTGCGTGTTCAGTTACGTCGTCGGAGTGAAAATGGAGCGTGCGATCGAGCAACCGAACCAGAGTTTATTAACCACGATATTACAGGAGACGAGACGTGGGTTTTCGAACACGATCCTGAGACGAAGCGGCAGAGTTCGGAGTGGCACACACCGGCGTCATCACGACCGAAAAAAGCGCGTATGAGCAAATCGAATGTGAAGTCGATGCTCATTGCTTTCTTTGAAGTGAAAGGCATTGTTCACAAAGAGTTTGTGCCACCGGGCCAAACTGTAAACGGCCAGTACTACCAAGAGGTGCTCCGTCGACTAATCGCCCGGGTTCGCCGAGTCTGTCCGGAGATTGCCGATTCGTGGATCCTCCATCACGACAATGCTTCGTCGCACACCTGCCTGCTTGTCACCGAGCAGTTGGCCAAACAGTCGAGGGCAACGTTGCCACAGCCTCCTTACAGTCCGGATATGGCACCAGCGGACTTCTTTCTGTTCCCCAGATCAAGAGACACCTTAAGGGGACGTGGTTCGGGACTCTGGAAAAAGTTCAACGTGCTACGACGAGGGCTCTAGACAGCATCGAGATTGCCGACTTCCAGGGAGCGTTCAGGGATTAAAAAATCCGGTATCAGCATGTTGCCGACTCCAATGGGGACTACTTTGAAGATTTCTAAAGAAAACTTGTACATATTTTGCCAATAAAAAAATTTCCTGAGGTCAGTCCCGTTACTTATTATTCAGACCTTGTAGATGATGTTGGTAGTAAGTGATCTTAGAATTTCACATCCTTTTTCCTCTTCAATAGATCTTTGAGCCAGCTGTGCTAATTTGATTTGAGAGGAAAGATATCAACATGGCAGATTTAATTTGACCTTTTTCCAAAATAATGGTGGAAATCTTAGCTTATTGATTAGTTTTTCATAGGCCCATTTATCATCACTCATATTTGGACTGAAGCACCTCCAAAGAAGAATAGGATTCACGATCGTGTGTACCTGTTACTGCATTATTTCTGAAAATGTCATTATCTTAACCTGACACATTTTGCTTCAAAGGTTGCAGGGGAGAAGAAATATGGAAACAATTTGGGTCCCACCCTACTCACCAATTTGAAAAAAAACTATCATGGAAGTAGATCTTATGAGCGCAGGGCAAGAAAATAACTCAGATGCCAAAAATTGATTTGATATTTTGATAAAACTACGTTTTATGAATTTAAAGCTTTTCCTCTCTCAAATAAAAAGTGTCCCCCGAATTTGCCAGAATTTTTTAATGTTAGATGAACTGGTTTTGATCAGAAATCATATGCAGTCTCCCTTCATGCCCCGGGCAGGAGTGAAAGCATAATAATGTTTTTTTTTTTTTTTTTTTTATGTGGTAGGGAGGTGAAGGCATTTATGCCCGCCGAGTCTGGCAGTGTGGGACTCCCATGGAGGATACCTTTGGACTACCCACTAAACACCTCCCCTGTCAATCTGAGAACCTAGCCTGGAACCGTTTGACACATTACTTCGGGCCAGGTCTCGTTTTGTTACGCCGTGGGGCGCCTTCAAGCTGGGGAGTCCCTTTCCTAGCGGGAGGGGAGGGGGGAAGAGGAATTGCCAGAAGAGCGATCCCCCAGCCCCAGCGCCTCCGGCTGCTGTGAGTCCCTTTTATATTTTAGGACTGCCCGAGCATAATGTGCCACCTGGTTCCATTTGTCAACCGATTCGAGCATCACCGCAACTATATTATCCGGGGTGAGCTCTCCCGTCTCCCTGTAGAGTTCCCGTCGCAGCCTGGCCCATTTCGTACACGCAAAAAATGTGTGACAGGCATTGTCCTCCTCTCCTGGGCAAAACCGACAATCGGGAGACCGTGACTTGCCGATCTTGTGCAGGTAAGACTGAAAACACCCGTGCCCGCTCAAAAGCTGGGTCAGATAGAAGTCAGTCTCACCATGCTTTCGATTTAGCCACGGTCTCACATCCGGGATGAGGCGCGCAGTCCACCTTCCCTTCGTGCAATTCCTCCAAGACTGCTGCCAATCGTTGAGCGAGCGTTGTCTCTCCTCGCGGACAACCATCTCCCTCGCATTCTCGTTTCGGCGCAGGTAAATAGCGCGGCGCTCTCTAGCAAGGAGGGCGACAGGTATCACGCCTGCAATCACTCTCACCGCCGAGTCGGAGACTGTTGGATACGAAGATGCAATTCTCAGTGCTCCTCTTCTCTGTACCTGTGCCAATCGTTTTCGGTATACCTCCTTGCTGAGAGCGTCGCCCCATACCTCTGCTCCGTACAGTAGCACTGACCCTACAGCACTCATCAAGAGGCGTCTTCTTGATGGGCTGGGTCCCCCTACGTTGGCCATAAGTCGACTCAGGGCCGATATTCCCGAAGCAGCCTTCTCAGCCGTTGCCCTGATTTGCTCAGAGAAACTCATCTTCGAGTCGATCAGTAGCCCCAGGTACTTCACCGCTGGCTTCGATTCGATCTGTATATCTCCTATACTGATCATCCTTACTCTAGGGATTCTCTTTTTTGTCAAGATGACCACTTCGGTTTTCTCCAGTGCTAGACTGAGCCCGCAAGTAGTCATCCAGTCCCTCACTCGGCGCATTAGCATACCTAGCCTAAGTTGCGCTTGTTCAACGGTGCGTCCGGCGACCAGAGCCGCAACATCATCCGCATAGCCGACCAAGCGCGACTCATCTGGCATCTCCAGTCTCAGTAGCCCGTCGTAAGACACGTTCCACAGGTCCGGACCAAGGATAGATCCCTGGGCAACACCCGATGTAATTTCCATCCTTCGTTGGCCCTGTGTCGTGTCGTAGAGCAGGCTTCGGTCCTTTAGGTAGTTCCTCAAAAGCCGCATTAGATATTCTGGAACTTGAAAAGAGTTTTCCAGCGTATCCAGAATATCCACCCATCTAGCGGAGTTGAAGGCATTCCTGACGTCGAGTGTCACCAACAGGACGATCCGTCGCTTGGTGCGACTATATGCCTCTGCCTTTTGGACCGCGTTCACCACCTCTGCAATCGCATCAATGGTAGAACGTCCTGCTCTAAAGCCGTACTGCCGAGGAGATAGGTCCCCAGCAGCACGAATCGCGTCAGTGAGTCTTCCCTTGATGAGTTTCTCTAGCACTTTCCCAGCCGTGTCTAGCATGCATAACGGGCGGTATGCAGACGGCGATTCGGGATTTCCCTTCCCCTTGCTGACCAGCACGAGCCTCGCCACCTTCCATCGTACCGGGAAAACCCCGTCCCGTAGGCAAGCGTTGAATGTGCTGAGCAGCAAGTCAGGACAATGGTGATAGACGAGCTGCAAAGCCTCAGCTGGAACACCATCTGGACCTGGAGCCTTCCTTGCCTTCAGGGAGAGGACTGCCTCCTCCAGTTCCAGCTGTGTGAAGAGTGGGCACTCGACTGCTGTTTCACCATGGACAGTGTCAACACGGACGGGATGGGCGGGGAAGAGTCCCCGCACTATCGCGTCCATCTTTTCCGCGTCATGTATACAAGGCTTCCGTAGGGCACCAAGTTTCCCCATGACCAGCTTGTAGCCAAGGCCCCACGGATCCCTATTTACATCGTCCACGAGGTCTTGCCAGCATCGGGCCTTGCTCTTGTTAATAAGCCTGCGAAGATATTTCCTGCCGGACCTGTATGCTGCTAGCCTAGTGTCTGCCTCCTCCCGTGTTCGCGCCCGCTGGGCCTCTCGCCGAAGTTTGTGACACTCGCTTCTTTGTTCGGCGATCTCGTTTGACCACCAGTATACTGGAGGCTTACCATGTCGGGGTCTCCGGCGGGGCATGGAAGACTCGCAAGCAGCTATGATGGTACTCATAGTTGAGTTCACCAAGTCCTTGGCTGTAGGCCCTCCACTCCCTGGCGGAGCTCCCAGCAACGGTGCGCCTGCCGTAAGCGCGTCAGTGAACTTCTCGACGTCCATCCTCCCAGTCCTCCATCCGAGGATTGAAGTTTGGGCATATGCACGCAGAGTGGCACCGTCGTGAATCTCAACAGCTATATACTGGTGATCACTAGCCGAGTAGTCCTCTAGTACTCGCCAGTTGTGTACTCTAGGTACCAGGGACTCCGAAGCGAGTGTCACATCGGGTATGGTTCCTACGCAACCCCAGCGGCGGAAAGTAGGGGTGTTACCAGTATTTAGGACAAAAAGCGCTGTTCTGGCCGCCATGTCCAAGATTTGCTTTCCCCTTGGGTCGGATTGTGGCATACCCCATTCGATGGCTCTAGCGTTGAAGTCTCCCCCGACCAGCATGTGGCCCTCTGTGTTCGAGACAGCGTCCTCCAGGGCATCGAGTTTGGTTCGAAAGGATCGCATTGCCTCGTTCGGCGTCAGATAAACACTGAAATATGTTATCCCTGAACACCGCACCCACACAAAACCATCCCCGCGTCCATGGCCCTGCACCTGAAGGCGGGCGCTGTCTCGAACCCAGATGGCCGAGGTACCAGTTTTGTCAGGGTACCACGCTTGCGAGTCCTTGTTATGATGTTGCTCGCTCAGCAACAGGAGGTCAGCTTTGTTATCCCTCGCAAACTGCTCAAGTGGGTCCTGGGCGTTTGTGCTTCGGTGCAAATTGACCTGCAGGATACGGATCATTTGAGTATCGATTTGGCTTTAGTTAGGGCCTCCTTGAAAACCCGGCATCTCCCTGTCCCCGGCTCATGTTTGAGGTCGCCGGGTGCTAGCTTAGCGTCCTTGCAAAGAATGCATTTTGCCTCGTTCGTGCACTCCTTCCTTTTGTGCCCCGTTTCACCACATTTGTAGCACAGAGATCTCCTGTCGGGTCCCCTACAGCCATACGCGGTGTGTCCGTATTCGAGGCATCTGAAGCAGCGGATAGGGATCGCTCTTCTCCGTATCCTGCAGATCACCCAACCTATCTTAATTTTGCCCTTCGCCAGGATTTGCTGGGCGTCTTTATCAGCTAGTTCGACAATAGCCATGCGTTGCCCCCTTGTGTTTTCACGCGTCAATCTTGCCTTGACTTCACTTAAGCTGGGGAACTCCCTCCTAATGGCATCCTCTACTTCAGCTTTGTCCGTGACGCAGTCGAGGTCCCTGATTTCCAGGGTGGCCATTGGTTCGAGCGAGGCAACCGTTGCCGCATCTCCAAGAACCTTTTGAACCGCGTCACGGAATGCATCTTTGTTTGTGGCCTCTGGCCCGAATTCCACCAGCAAGCCGCCGGTCCGGGTTGGTCGAACTGCTTTGATGGCAGTTTTGGTGTCGTCTGGCTTGACCGCTCCTTTAATAATAATGTTTAAAAGTGGACTTTATTCGCTGCCATTTGATGCCTAATTTGAGGGGTACCTATTTCACAATCCCCAGTAATTCCATTTTTGGACCTGCAATGTAATTCGTTTAGTCTCATGGTTGGCAAGGTACGATGAATTACAGGTAGGGGGTAAGGGAGCTTCGCTGACACAGGTGGGAGTTTCGCACCCACTAGTCGCATGCAATAAACTGATGTGGCTTCAAAGCCGAAATTCTTGCATTCCAAATGCGGTAAGGTGAAAAAAGTTTGAATTTTGTGCTTCAGTGCTTTTTCGGAGTTTTGAGCAGACATTGCGTGCAGCCGTTCCCTATGCCCCGAGCAGGGGTGGCAGCATATTATTTTTTTGAAAGCGGTCTTCACTTGCTTTTATTTGATGACTAATTAGAACGATACCTATTTTGTAATACCCAGTAATCAAGTTTTTGAACCTGAAATTTAACTCGTTTTTTCTCTTTGACGGCAAGGCAGAATGAGTTGCAAAAGGGGGTAAGAGAACCTTGCGGACCCAGTTCGGAACTTTGCATGCAGCGGTCTCATTTGATAGGACATGCAATTATTTGATGTAGTTTCAAAGCCAAAATTTTTACGTTCCAGATGCAGTAAGGTAAGAAAAGTACGAATTTCGAGCTCCAGTACCTTTTTGGGGTTTTGAGCAACCACCCTTATGCTCCAAGCCAGGAGTACCAGCATATTAAGCGTTAAGATTGGACTTTAGTTGCTTGCATTTGATGCCTAGATTTAGCGATACCTTTTTCGCAATCTGCAGTAATTAGGTCTTTGGACCTGCAATGTAACTCGTTTCGTGTCTTTGCGGGCAAGGCAGAATGAGCTGCGAAAGAGCGTATGGGAGCTTTGCTGACACTGTTGGAAATTGCGCATGCAGCAGTCTCATTTGCTGGATAATGCAATAAATTGATGTAGTTTCAAAGCCGAAATTCTTAAATTCAAGACGCAGTAAGACAAGAAAAGCACAAATTTCGAGCCCCAGTGCTTTCTAAGGGTTTTGAGTAGAAATCGCGTGCGGCCTCCCCTATGCGCCAGTCCAGGGGTGGTAGCATATTAATCGTTAAGATTAGACCTTACTTGTTTTCATTTGATGCCTAATTTGAGCGATACCTATTTCGCAATCTCCAGTAATTTGGTTTTCGGGCTTGAAATGTAACTGAAATGGGCTGCGGAAGGGGCTAAGAAAGCTATGCTGACTCAACTGGAGTTTTGCATGCAGAAATTTCATGCGCTGAATCATAGAATTGACTGAAGTAGTTTCAAATCTGAAAATTTTGAATTGGAGATTCGGTAAGGTACGATTTTTGAGCTCCAGTGCTTGCTCAGAGTTTTGAGCAGAAACCGCAGGCAGCCTTCGCATATGCCCCCGAACAGGGGTGGCTGCATAATAGTTTTTTTTAACCCAGGTATTCAAGTAAGTGGACCTGCAATGTAACTCGTTTCGTCTTGTTGTTGCCAAGGTACAATGAACTACGGAAGGTGGTAAGGGAGGTATGCTGACACAGCTGGGTGTTTTGTATGCAGCAGTTTCATACGCTAGACTATGAAACTAAACGAAGCAGTTTCGCACCCGAAAATATTGCATTCCAGATACAGTATGGCCAGGCAAGTACAAATTTCGAGCTTCAGTGCTTTTCGGGGGTTTGTGCAGAAATCGCGTGCATCCTTCCCTTATGCCCCTTGGCAGGGGTAGCACTGTATTATTTTTTGAAAGTAGACCTTACTTGCCTTCATTTGGTGACTAATTTGAAAGGTAACTATCTCACAATCTCCAGTAATTAAGTTTTCAGGCCTGTAATGTAACTTGTTACGTCTCTTTGTTCGCAAGGTAGAATGAATTATCGAAGAAGGTAAGGGGGCTTTGCTGACACAACGGGGAATTGTGCAAGCAGCAGTTTCGTACGCTAGATCATGGTATTAGGTGAAGTAGTTTGGAACCCGAAAATATTGCATTCCAGATTAAGTAAGGCGAAAAAATACAATTTCTCGCTTCATTATTGGGGCAGAAGTCACGTGCAGCCTTTCTTCTGTCCGCGGGCAGGAGTGGCTGCATATTTTTGTTTGAAAGTGGACTCTTGTTGCTTTCATTTGACGCCTAGTTTGGGTGGTACCTATTTCGCAATCTCCAGAAATTAAATATCCAGTCCTGCAATTTAACTCGTTTTGTCTCTATATGGGCAAAGCAAAATGAGTTTCCGAAGGGTTTCGGGATGCTTGTTGACACGAAGGGGAAATCAGTGCCCACATTTTTCATGCAGTTTTACAAGTTATTTTCTCTAATGATTTTTGGCTAAAAAGATGGCACTTCAGACCCAATATAACGAAAAACATGTAAGTTTCGGATCGCAGCCCTGTTCGCAACTAAAATCGCGTGCAGCCTCCCTTCTCGCACCTATGTGGCGAAGGAAAAATGATGGTTTTTGGAAGTTGACTGGACATACTTTTATTTAGTGTAAAATTAGAGGCGTTTGTGTTTTGCTGTCGTATGCTAGTTAACATATGCAATTTTGTTTTCAGAAAGAAATTACGGGGCCATATTGTTGCGGATTGAGAATCTTTTACATTGGTTTACACAAGAAAATGATGTATCAATCTGCCAGCGATAAGATTGTTCATAGATTCAACCAGGATGTTATAACTGAGTATTTTGTGTTGCAGGGTTCTTTCAACTGGAAGTAGGCCTTTAGCGCCTTTACGCGCCCTGCGGTTCTAGCTTCTATCTAGTTTTAAATGTTATTTTAAACTGATTCTAGCCAGTAGTTTGATAGGGGCAACATTTTGAACACCTCCCCCAGACAAGAAGGCTGCCAACGACTGAGAAAGCACTGTTGCTCAAAATTTGCAGTTTTCTCGCCTTCCTACATCTGGAGTGCAATATTTTCGGGTCCAAAATGATTTCGATTTATTACATCAACTGCTGTATGCAAAACTAACAGGTACTTTAGCAAAGCTGCCTTGGTCCCTTCCGTAACTCATTCTGCTTGCCCACAAAGAATCGAAACAAGTTACGAAGGTCATTTGAAAAGTTTCCTACCTTACCAACCAAAAGTCATGGTAAAGGGCTTTCCAATAAGAGGTGCTATTTCGAATAGCCCGCTATTTCGGAAGATGTCCCTTTTGAAGCTGTTGTTTTTGACATTTGACAAGTAAAAACTACGCCATTAATAAAAATGGAATAATACCTGCTTCAACTATGCATTGAAATTATTAAAATTCACTTCAAAAATGGTGAAAATTTAGCAGAGACGGTTCGTAAAACTCGAACATTTTTGGGTCGTCGTGAAGCACCTTGTCGGACCGCAATACAGAGATTGGTTGAAAAATTTGAGCTGTTGGGACAAATTGGTGATGTGAAGAATAAAACCCGTGCACGTCACTCAAGAACAGCCCAGAATATTGCTGCTATAGCCGAAAGTGTTGAAGAAAACCAAGGTTTGTTCATTCCTCGTCGTTCTTTGGAACTAGGTATTTCACAAACGTCATTACACCGATTTAGGTCTTAGGCTTATAAAGTTCAGATAACACAAGAACTCAAGCCTGTCGATCATCAACAATGTCGTATCTTTGCTGATTGGGTCCTTGAAATGGATGAAAATTATCCGCAATTCCATCAAAAAATAATCTTGAGTGATGAGGCCCATTTCCACCTCGGTGGCTTCGTCAACAAGCAAAATTGTCGCATCTGGGGCTAGAAAAACCCAAGAGTTATTGTTGAAAAGTCTCTCTATCCTCAACGTGTGACTGTTTGGTGCGGTTTATGGATCGGCGGAGTCATTGGACCTTACTTTTTCGAAAATGAGGCTGGAGTAACAGTTACGGTGAATGGATTGCGCTATCGAGAGATGATTAATGATTTTCTAATGGGCGGAATCGGATGGTATTGATCTGGACAACGTTGATTTTCAACAAGACGGCGCTACGTGCCACACAAGCAACGAAACCATTGATGTTTTACGGAAAAACTTTCCGGACCGTGCTATCTCTCGAAGAGGTGATCACAATTGGCCACCGAGATCTTGTGACTTAACACCTTGCGACTTCTACCTTTGGGACCACGTGAAAGAGGAGGTCTACGCAAACAGCCCAGCTTCGATTCAAGACCTCGAAGATGGAATTCGTGAGGCTATCGAGGACATAGGGCAGCCACTTTGCGATTGTTATGAAAAATTTCATGAAAAGGATATGGTCCTGTAAGCGTGGTCATGGTGGTCATCTGCCTGATGTTATTTCCCAATATTAACGGTATGCCTTCCTCTTTACAATGAAATAAACATCCGATCATTTATATTAAAAAATTGCATTTTTCTTTTAATATCAATTTCAGCGATTTCCACGTTCTGTATCTTTCCTATCAATTCCAGCGAGTTTTTAATTGATCTTTCTCCGTACGTACGAGCATGCCCAATTTTCTTGCATTCAATGAAGATCCACTTAGCTATGTTGTACGTTGAGGAGTTTCTGTCTGCAATAATTTCTCTTAGCTCTTCACCTTCTTTGTTGGTTTTACATTGGCACCCCATCCTGGGTAGCGACGGGTTTGGCATCAGTAATTTGTTTATGTTGTCGCACGTATTACTTGCTTCTTGCAGTGCTTTGTTCACACGCTTCACAGGGTCTGCATGATATTTTTTGAGAGCGGAACAGAAGCTTTACTGACACATTTTATCTTGCAGGGTTCTTTCAACCGGAAGGCACCAGAAGTAAGCCTCTAGTGCTCATATCCACCTCTTACGGCGTGCATCCCCAGCGGTTCTAGCTTTTAACTAGTCTGAAATGTTATTTGAAAATAATTCCAGCCGGCAGTTTGATAGGGACAGCATTTTACATTCCGCTTCTGGACTAGAAGGCTGCAAATGATTTCTGCTCAAAAGACTGAGAAAGCACTGCTGCTCAATATTCGCAGTTTTCTTGCCTTCCTACATATGGATTCCAATATTTTCGGGTCTTCAACTTATTACATGCATAGACAGTTTACTGCTGAATGTAAAACTAACCGGTGTTTTAGGAAAGCTCCCATAACACCTTCCGTAACTCATTCTGCCTTGCCCACAAAGAGTCAAATCAAGTTACGTTGCAATCCCGAAAACTTAACTACTTTATGTTGCGAAATACAAGTTGCTTTCCAAAATAAACGATAGTTTTGGTCATGCCATCTGTAAATGAGATAGTGTGTTTGAAAGTTACATTCCTCCCTGGCTTCCAGTGAAAGTTTGGTGATATTCGGTTCAGTGGAAGTGAAGTTATTGCGTCTAAAGTGACAGTATGTTTGTGTCATCGGTACAAAAAGGAGTTTTGTACAAAAAGCTAATATCATTTTTTTTTTTAAATCCGTTTACCGAAACATTTGTTTGAGGAAAAAGTTGATGGCGATGATTGTCTATCTCATGCCACAGTTCATGAGTAGTTTACACGTTTCAGAGATGGTTGTAAGGACATAAATGACGATAAACATACGGGCCGCCCAAAACCAGTGATCGCCGAAAACTCCATCGAAATTGTGCATGAATTCATCAAAAATAAGCCGAAATCATCGTTGAAATTCATATAATCGGCGTTGAACATCTCCAAAATATCGATTTATCGCATTTCAACCGATCATTTGGGCCTACGAAAGGTCTGTGGACGTTTTGTTCCGCACAAGTTAACTGATGACCAAAATGCACCATCTCATTGATCCACTCTTGTGACTGATTTTTTTTATTAGCAACCGCATTTTAACCATCAATCACTCACCGTTTTTGCCTGATATAGCTCCCTGTGACTTCTACCTATTCGAAAAGTTGCATTTCGCCATGAAAGGAAAACGCTTTGCGTCCGTAGAGGGCATTCAAAAGGTCTGTACCGATATGCTGAAGGACATTTCGCTCAATGACCTAAAACACTCTTTTGAAAAGCTTTTGGATCGCGCAAAACAGTGTATCGAGGCCGGGGGAGACTATTTTGAATAAATAATCTCAAATTTATCAGAACAAAGCTCCTGTCGTTTCTATTTTAGCTCAGCCTCGTTTATTTTGGAATGCACGTTGTATGTCAGCTACGGCATGAATTTGGCATCAGCAAAAAGCGAGTAGTGCCTGCTTTTGAAAAATATTATGCAACTAGTCCTATCCGGGGGCGTAAGGAGAGATAGCAGAAAATTTCTGTTGAAAGACCCGAAAAAGAACTGTAGCTCGAAGTTTTTGGACTTGCGATGTAACTCGTTTCGTTCCTTGATGGGCAAGGCAGAATGAGTACGGAAGGGAAGGGGAGCTTTACTGACTTTTTATGAAGCAGTTTTATATAATAAAATTTGCAAGTAATTGGAGTAATCTTTAACCTGAAAATACTGTAATTTAGATGAAGTATGGCGCAAGAACTTCAAACTTCGAGCTACAGTGCTTTCTTGGGGTTTTTAACAGAAATTAAGTGCAGACGCCCTTCTCCCTTGGGGCAGGTATAGTAGCGTACAAGTTTTTGAAAGTAAACTTTTTACGTTTTGATTTAATGTCAGGTTCGAGTAGTACCTGCTTTGGAATCTGCAGTAAATATGTACTCATTACTGCAATGTAACTCTTTTTGTCTCTTTTAGGGCAAAGTAAAATGAGTTTCAGAAGGGGTTAGAGCAAGTTTGCTGACACGGATGGGAGTTCAATGCAGTTTAACCTGTGATTTTTTATAGTATTTTTTGGCCGAAAAATTGCACTCCAGAAAAATATGTAAATTTGGGGTTGCAGCTCTGTTGTTGATTTGCAACATAAATTCCGTGCAGCACCCCTTCATGCACCTATGTAGAGAAGGATGAACATTGATTTTAGAAGCTTACTTTACAGGCTTTCATTTGGTGCAAAATTGAAGCGGTCAGTCGTATGCTATCGTGATCAAGATTATTCAAAGTCAAGCGTTGCGGCTGCTTGCTAGATATGCAATCTGGTGTTTGGAAAAGGCTTACGAGATCATGTTTTTATATATTGAAATGCTTTCGTATAGTTTCATACAAAATATGTTGAGTCAATCTCTCAGTAATGAGATTGTGCATAACTTTAACTAGAGCGTTACAGCTGAGGATTTTGTGTTGCACGGTTCTTACATCCAGAAGCAGAACCAGGAGTAGGCCCCTAGCGCCCTTATGCACTGCTTGTGGTGTGCTGCCTCTTTGTTTCTTCTTCTTCTTTGTAGCACTATAGCCCCTCTCGGGACTTCGCTTAGAGATAGTTAGAGTATCTCATTTTCATGACCGTATTGATTTTTTCGGAAGTTGGTTTGGTCAGTACCATGCTCCCGTGTACCTGTTCATCTATGATATGATCTGATTAAATCAGTACATATCACCAATGAGTGAACACTCATAGTCTGTCCGAAAAATCCCCTGAACTAAATCACGTTGCTCCCAACGAGACTTGAACCTGGGACCTTCGGCTTATGCGTTCATGTTCTAACCGCTAGGCCACACCGACTAGCCCTTAGGTGCTAGCTCCTGGCTAATCTTAACCGTTATTTATTGCAAAACCGATTCCAGGTTTGATGGAGGCAACATTTTACGCTCAGCTCCCGGACTACTACAACTTTGGTTTGATCTTCCCCAAATTCAGATTTCATGCAGTCAGTGATATTAGTAATATTGCAAAAAAATGGTGGCCTGTCAAAATGGAGAAGCGATGGTTTTACTCTTAAAACAATCATGTGTTTGTTATGCGTATCGTTGGCATTTTTCACGTGTTCATTCATTATTAGTATTTGCATATCATACCTTCTAACATGAGCGTCGCTCTACGTACCCAACTTGTTTTTTTTTATTGTTATTGACTCAGGTGTTGATCTTCATATTTTATCATATAAATAATGTTCTTATAATGTGTCAATATTTTTTTGTAGATTTATCCTGCGCGGATAACGATGTTATGTACATCACATTAAAAATACAAGCACTGGAATTCATGTTTAGGTCATTAAATTTTATCTAGGAGTAATGTTCAGATGTCAGTAATAATGCAAATTTGATTAGGTAAGCTAAAAGATATAAGGGAAGACTTAACAAAGGGAAACCTTGAAACTCAATTTTCTTCAAATATAATTCATGCGGTATAACCTTCTTCCGCTTGTATTTTCTACTTTAAAATTGATGACTATATTTAGGCTACGAAAGGACTTCTCAGATAATTTAACTTAAGTTCTAATAAATTTATTTTTGGCCAAAAGATCTGTAGTGCATTCTGAATTTCTCTTTGATATTATAAAAACCTTCATTTCAATTTCCGAAAACAATTACCAATAGTTATATTCTTTGCAGGGTCGTAGTAGTCTTTGCGTATAGACGTCTTTTAAATCGCTCCTGTCAAAAGTTTTCAAAAATTAAATTAATTTTTTAAACACGTTAGTCCGAAGTTAATTTTCATCAGAAAAAATCTTATATTGTCGAAGTAATCGACTCAGGAAATTTCCATCGAATATTTCTACTTCGATTGGAAACGAAAAACAAATTACCAAAGAAAATTTCGCCGCTGGTATGGAGGAGCCCGACGGCTTCCCACCGTTGGGACAACCTGGGGAAACGACGAATACGAAACTGGTGATAATCACCAAAAGAAAACATAACGAAGAAAACTCCGCAGGTGGAGGGTGCATGCTGCAAATAATAGCGGACAATCAACAAATGGCCAAATTGCAGAAAGAAAATGATGAACTGAGGCAAGATATACAGTCTCTCAAGGATCTCTTCAAGAAAGGGATGCAGCCTCAAAAGACGCAGCCACAAAATCAATGGCAACAGATAACAAAGCCGAAGAAAAGTACAAAGCAAGCAATTCCAGAAGAAGTTCTAAGTGCTGGTGGCACCAAGGAGAGCCAAAACTATTTTGCAGCGCTGGAGGGCTCACCCGAAGATATGGAAATCGAAGAAAACATCGGATGTAATTTTAAATCCAGATAATGACGTTAATTTTATTGAATATTTGAAGAACAAAATTAAGGGGAAACAAGTTGGGTAAACAGCCTACGCTCATGTCAGAAGGGTTTGGATTCAATTTACAAAATGCAGTCACCAGATCGAATCAAGTCAAGAAACATGTCAAAGACGATTTTACTGGAGAAAATATGAAATACGAAGATCATACCATTATTAACAAAGTTGAACGAATTTCGACTTCTGAGGTTTTTGGTATTGTTATACTCATAAATATCTCCCTTGATAATTATTTCAGATGTCCATCCGTGACCGAGGAAACACATTTTTCATGTATTTCCCCCCTGTGCCCCCACTGAAACAAAAACTGGCAGTTTAACAACTGTTTTGAAAAGCTCCCATGAAAACGTTCATTTCATAATCATATCGGCTACGTTTGATGAATTTTTTTTTTCAGGGGCCACTCTCCTGTACTGTTATCATCGATTCATGGCCAATTTTTTCGAATCCTAGAATGGTTACAAAACCCTTTTGCTAGGAGCTCTCTCCCACCTACTTGACTTGTTTCACTTATGAGCATTAATTGTAGGTACTCATCTTTAGTCATTCATTAAATTGAATCAAGTTTTCAAAGCATGCACCTAAACGTTGAAGTTGGGAAAAGTAACTCAAAATTATTCAATCTTCGCATTTAAAACATCCACTATTTTGTTTTACGATTACTGATACCACTAGCTGAACCGATTCTCAAAGGTATTCATGACACCTATCATTCCTGAAATTTTCATGCAAATCCTAGCAAAACTGCAGTGTCTGAGTCGGTAAAATGCGCATGTTGTTCCATAGCCATATGTTGCCATAGTAATAAATGCAGCGCATATTGTTCCATAGTAATACAGGAAAATTTAAACCGCTATAACTTCGCTAAATATAATTCAATCTTTATGAAACTTTCAGGATAGATCAAACTTATAAATAGACATCTGCGTACTGAATTTCATTGAATTTAAGGGTACCGTTAAGATTTTATTCAAGAAAACATAAAATCAATAAATCATACTATTACTAACTAAGCTGAGTGAATTGCGACTTCTCACGTATTTGTTGTTGTTGTACTCACCAAGGCCTACATTCCTGATTTTTTTCAGATTTTTCGGATCACAGGTGTCCAATCGCGAGGGGGGGGGGGGACACACATTTTTCGTGTATTCCCTCTCCCTGTGCGCCCTCGAAGCAAATTTCGCCAAACTAAGACCTGTTTTGAAAAGTTCCCATCAAGACTTTTCATTTGATACCCATATCGGCTACCTTCAATGAAATTTTTTTTTCGGGGGGTCACTCTCCTATATGGGGAGACCCCCCTTAAATACCTTATAAAATTTTTTTTGTAGTTGAACTTTGAAGAAATCACCACTTTACACCTACACACAAAATTTGATGTTTCTAGCTTAAGTAGTTTCCGAAAAAAACTGCTGTGACACACGAACGGACGGACGGACGGATGGACAGACGGACAGACTGGTCGCGAAACTAGTAGGATTTTGTAAAATTATTTTACAAAACCCTAAAAACCAGCCCGCAGTTCTGCTGGTTCCTCTGAAAAAGCTTCCAACAAGACAGAAAAAGTTCCGCCAATCAACGTGTTCGGACAAACCGGGAAAGATATGGTTCGGCTATTGGCAGCCGAAAATAAACTGGCCAATTTCGAAATCAAAAGAGTTAATGCCGAAAAATTAACTATAAGGACAAAATCACTGGTTGATTTCCAGTCAGCCAAAGATGCGCTGATTTCTGGGTTGGTTCCACACTTCACCTATACCCCAAAAAGTGAAAAGAATCAGACTTTCTTGTTGAAGGGTTTGGACAGCGGAGAGGATACGGTCGATCTTCTTCAGGTGCTCAAGGAGGCTGCACCAGATATTGATTTTGTTTCGGTCGAAGCTTTTGCGACAAGTAGGTCGACCATAGAAAGGAAGAATTTACCACTTTACCTGGTACAAATTGCAAATAAGAGCAGTCCAAGTGCCCTTCAACAAATAAGATACTTGAATTTCAGAGTGGTGAGGTGGGAACGCCTCTAGAAAAGAGAAGTCAACCAGTGTTACCGGTGTCAAAGATTTGGACATTCGGCTGCCAATTGTGCCATGCACTATCGTTGCGTTAAATGCAAAGACGTTCATGCTCCCGGTGAGTGCAAATTGGCTCAGATGGAGCCTAAAGAAAAATTATACTGGGTTAACTGCGGTGTTTTTGATCACCCAGCATCATATCGAGGATGCTCCCGATATCAAGATGCAAAAGTTAAATTTGCTCCAAAGCAAACACAAGTACACCGTAATATCATACCTTCCAACTTCGTCAAGCCCGGAGTATCATTTGCACTCGCCGCTAGAGGACCAGCAGAAAATGCTGGAAATAATGTAAGTGGCAATAATGAGCTGCTTCTCAAAATCTACCAGCAACTTAATTCTTTATCAGAGAGAATCGACAAACAAGATTCAAAAATTAACTTTTCTTTTCAGCGTTTAGGTCTTTCAAATGCCTAATAATAACTTGTCATCCAGTCATATTCCCATGGATAGGCTTCGCCTCATATCGATCAACGTCAACTCTATCGTTGCTATACATCGATGTGATTATCTCCTTGAATTTATTTTTAAGCAAAACCCTGACATCATACTTCTCACTGAAACTCACCTCAATTCATGGCACTCCATAGAATTCAAAGATTCTGCATTCGTAAGAAACGATAGGGTAATAGGTGATGGGGGAGGTGGCACCGGGATATTGGTTCGAAGACCCTTTTGTTTCCAAAATATTGAAAAGGTCGAATTCAAAAACTTTGAATTTCTTGAAGTGTCCGTCATCAAAATTTCACTGCCACGTGGGGATAACCTCTTCATTATCTCTGCCTATGCTACTGGTTAAAATGTTCTCAAGTTCAAGGAGGAGCTCAATTCCTTGTTCGAAAGACTCGAATTGAACAGGCTGCATAATTATTATATTCTTGCTGGTGACCTGAATGCCAAGCATACATCATGGCTTAACGCCACCAATAATCCAAGAGGTGTACTCGTATTCCTGAAATCATGGATAACAGAGAACGAAATTGAATACAGGTGCAACCTATATGGGTCGGAGTTCCCAACATACCCTAGGACAAATTCATATTTGGACCTCTGAACTGCTGACGCAAGACTTGAATTCAGCTTTAATAGTCCTCAACGGAAACTGCAGGTGCTTCCTTACGATAGCGACCATTACGCAATCGTAATGGAAATCAATCATAAAAGGGATAATTACTTCCTCATTCCAGTTCAACATGAAAACCATCGGTTGAATTTCAAAAAAACAGACTGGGGAAAGTTTCAAAAGAAGTTTAATCGGGAGTACCAGAAGCAATGTCCTCCTTCTGATGATGGCAACGCTTGCTCAATGGTTCCTCATAACAGAAATCTAACTGACGATGAAATAGATCTCTATTTGTCGAAGTTAGAGAAACTGACGTTGGAAGCGATTGAGAAAGTTGTTCCCAAGATTAAACATCGAAAAAAAATGGAAGGATATGAAACACCAACCATCGCAAGGTTGAAAAGATTGAAAAGCCTTCTTTTCACCCGCGTCAACAATATTTATCGACGATTTTTGGACTACAACCATCCCTCGTTGGTTTTGTTGAAGTTACATCTGATGAATGTCCGGAAGTTAATCCGGTCATACTTCAGGAGTGAGGCCAGCAATCAATGGGCGGAAAAACTGAGGGGTATTAGCCCACAGGACCCAGATGGCGTTTTTGCGAAAGTGAATAGCTTATTCCGCAGGAAGTCTCGAGTGAAGGTATTGAATCTTGAAGTCCCTAGTGATGAGATAAATCTTCTCGATAGGGCTGGTATCGGAATTGATAGTACGACTCCGGATAGAAACGTAAACAGGATTATGTGTGATGGATTGCAGAAGCTTGCCCTGATTGGAACACATTTTGAATTGGTTCATCTGCCAAACCCAGAGAGAAGGAATGGAATATTTTCAGAGGTCGTTGAAGCAAAAGTTTCCGACTTCAAATCAAGCCTGAATGGCCAATCAATTCTTCATTTCGATGAAACATTAACATCTGACCTCATACCGAAATTGAATCTTATTGTTTATTTTGTCAGCTAAGAAGACTTGTGTTTCATATTTCGCAAAATAAACAACAAAAAATCATGTGGTACTGACGGTATTCCAAATATAGTTCTCCGACATTTGCCTGAGGTTGCTATTAGGAATTATTGCATATTGTTCAACAACATGTTGAGCACTTCATATTTCCCAAATGTGTGGAAAAAGGCTAAGGTATTTCCAATTTTGAAGAAAGGAAAAGAATCTTCATGCCCTAAAAGCTATCGCCCAATCGGCTTGCTGCCTAACATCAGCAAGGTGTTTGAAGTGATACTCAACAGAGCATTAAACGCCCACATTGAGGAATATGAGTTGATGCCGAATTGCCAATTTGGTTTTCGTGACAGGCATTCGACCATATATGCAGTAACGAAAGTAACCTCAGACATTTGTTGGAAACTAAACAACAAAGAATGTGTTGGAGCATGTCTCATTGATATGGAGAAAGCCTTCGATACGGTGTGGCTAGATGGACTAGTTTTCAAACTTCTTCATGACAGGTTCCCCAGACACCTTGTCGCCATGATGTGTAATATGTTATACGGGAAATCGTTTGTTGTAACTGATGGAAATCTGACAACAATGCGCGAGTTCAAGGTCTTGAATGGTCTACAGCAGGGAACAGTTACTGCGCCCCTGCTTTTCTCAATATTGATTTGCAAGCTATTGAACGGCTTTGATTTTAATGTCTCGCCAACGCGATCATTGGTAGCGTTTGCTGATGATCTGATCATCTATACGGCAGACCGAAAAGCTACAATAGTTCAGAGCAATCTTCAAAAAATGTTTAATGATGTGCAGCTCCACACTGACAATTGGCGAATGAAAATCAATGCGCAGAAGTGCAAAACAATTTTGTTTCGGACAACGCTGCAGGGGGCCAGTCAAGACCTGAAACGTAATTGGAAGGATTTCCACATCATGGCTGGTGAGGGTAGTTCAGAACGGGTTCCACATAAATCTTGTGTTCGATACCTCGGTGTTTATCTCGATCAGTATCTGTACTATACTGAACATGTCAAAATCATGCTCAGCAAAGCACTTAAAGTAGTCATGGCTGTTCGGCGACTGTTTCATTCCAGACACATTGATCAAAAAGTCAAAGTTATTTGTTACAAGACCCTGGTTAGGCCAGTTTTGACATACGGATGCCAGATCTGGTACAACCAGAGTGCTAGTACAATGGAAAGATTAAGAGTTTTCGAAAGGAAATGTCTTCATGCATGTACTGGTTTGTACAGAAAGCCTGAGACGGATTGGAAGCACTATATATCGAATAGAAAATTTTGTCAAACCGCTCAAGTGACAAGAGTCGATATCTTCATATTGAAACTTCTTCGGAATCATATCGCAAGATCTGTGACTGTGAGTGAAAACCCTTGGATTTCACAGCCGTCCCACCCTACAGACGGGTATATAGCGACTTGCTTCGCTACTGGCTTCATTCCTCCAGAAGCATTCGTGTATTTGGACATGAATCGATACGTTTTTGATTCTGACGGCGTCCCAATCATATATCACATTTATCGACGGGCCACCGATAAGAAGATAAAATATCCTCCGAATTTGAGTTCACGAGACCAACAGTTTCAATGGAGATACTCATTTGCTAGGTTCGTTGAGGCTGGTCGGGCTGAGATGGAGCAATCTAGGTATTGGTGGCTGAATGACAATGTCTAAATTATTCGAGTTTATTTTCTGTTTTTGTGCTTTTTCTCGTTACTTAGTTTTTTCAGATTCATCTCATTATTGCTACATCTAGTATTGTTGTTTATTTGTATTATAAATTAGGTATAGGTTTCAATATAAGGTAACGTTTTGTTTTTTTTTTGTGTTTGAACTTATTTAGAATTAGGGTGTAATATATTAAGTATAGGATATAAGTTCATTGTTGTGTTAGTAATATAAGTAATTTTTGAATAATGCTGGTTGGTTTTTTCTCCTTTTTCCAATTGAATCAAAAAATATGTAATAATCTTAATTAATTTAAATTTGCTAGTGTATTTTTTTCATTAAATGTGTTTAACTGATAGCGTATAAATTTAGAGAGCCATTCGAGCCATTAAGTTTTTTATAGTTTTATTGTTTGGAATTTGCTTTATGTTCTTTTAAAAATTTATAACGATTGGTATTAAATAAAGCGCTTTTGACTTTGACTTTGTTATATTCTTTGCACTATTTTTCAAAAGAAATCAATACTTGGGCATTCATAACAGATTAAATCCTTACCCGTGTAGAAGTTCTTGATTTGTAGGTGGATAAATATCCTTTTTCGTTGACTACGGCAGTTCAATTCCTGATGGGTATAACATCAGCTTTCAGAAGTTTATCTTGATTCACTCACAAATTAACTTATTCACTTGCTAGCGTAACCTCTAATACATATTGATCAAATCCGTTCTCAACAAGGAACGGCACACTGAAAATGACCTGAGGAACCTACTCGCATTATTTCAGATATTCGTGTCGCTACTGATATCATAACTTTCTTACACCGCCACCAAGAAGACAATTCACCTTCGCGATTCGAATAACACTTAGAAAACGTGAATAAAATCCGACGGTTAAATGAAAATATGGACCATACGCAAATCATTCGCCAAGTTATAGATGAAGGATTACATGAAGACACTCTCCAAACTGTCCACAGATAATGCGGGAATTATTTATGAATTTGAGATAATCACAAAGAAAAGCTAATACTGTCATCCGTTTATTGTTGAAGTTATCACAGCTAAACACGTTTCTTTAAAAAACTTTCGTACGTTCGCGCGGTATTGCATTTTCTTTAGATACAAAAGTAAGCCTTGAGCGCTAAAAAGATCTTAATTTCACTTAAAGAACATCCGTCGGTTGTGGGACAGAACGTACATATGGCATATGGAGGACCGCGAGTACTATTGTTATTTATATTGTACTATCTCAAATGCGAACGTCTTAAGACAATGACAATGCAAATGATGATGTATTGAACGCAATATCTGGATGAACTTGCCTGTTGTATTATCAAATATAATTTAATAAAGTTCAAGCTGTTCGACGTTTGAGTGTTGAATGGGAAGGGGGTAGCAAGTAAATGTTTAAGTTATTCGAATGATAACAAACGTGTTGCTTTCTAAGAAGTGATTTTACTATTCAAATAACAATTTTGAAATCATCGTTTGCATACCTACTTCCTTAGATTGAAACAGCCATAACAAATTTAATTCAATTATGTGTTATTTCATTGATTATACAATTTTTTACACATAAAATTAACTTAGAAATTTAATTATTATTAATTTAAGCTTTCATCAATTACTGATGCAACAATGAGAAAATAAACGCATTTTCCTGAAAATATTTAATGAATATCAAACATTATTTTAAAATTTAACGAAAATCGACAACCTAGTAGTTATATTCCGAAGGACACAGACGAGATTTTTACATATATTGCCTATTAATGATGAGTACATACAATGAAAGCCTGTAAATTGAAGACACCCTTGCTACACTTCACGGATAGTGATAATGTCAGTAACTATTGTTTATAGTCCAAAGTACAATACTCAAATACTTCATATAAGATAAGATTTATGTTATTATCGTTAGAAAGAGAAAAACTAACTGCATAAATTGCTGATGATAAAATTAATTACATCTCGTCAAGGCTGGTGCCTTCAGATTTGCCCTGCACAGATAACACAAATGATCGTTTTGTTAGGTAATCACCACGTCAGCAAGCAAAACAGATTTTCAGATCTTCAAATTATTGATACTGGGGTAGTATTGAAACTTTTCTTAGGTAGGATTGGTCCGGAGTCGTTGGATCATGTTTTTAACCGACTTCCAAAGGAAAGAAGATTATCAATTCATCACGTATATTTTTTTGCCTTTTTAGGGTATTGTAAAATCATTTTACAATACCCTACTAAAATAGCGTCCTGTCTGCCCGTCCGTCCGTGGGTCACACCACTTTTTCTCGCAAACTACATAAGCTAGAAACATAAGATTTTGTAAGTAGGTGCAAAGTGACGCCCTCTTCAAAGTTTAACCACGAAAAGAAATTTATAAGGTCTTTAAGGGAGGTCGCCCCGTATAGGGGAGCTGCCCCCGAAAAAAAAGTTTTCATTAGATGTTGGCAATATGGGTATCAAATGAACCGTCTTGATTAGAACTTTTCAAAACAGTTCTTAAAATGACGAGTTTTGCTTTGAGGGGCGCAGATGAAGGGAAAATGTATGAAAATTTTGTGTCCCCCACCCGAAAAATTTGAAAAAATCATGAATGTAGGCCTTTATGAGTACAACAACAACAAATACGTGAGAAGTCGAAATTCATCCAACTTTGTTAGTAATAGTATGATTTACCGATTTTATATTTTCTTGAATAAAATCCTAACGGAGCCCTTAAATTTAATGAAATTCAGTACACAGATAATATGTCCTGAAAGTTTCATAAAGATCGAATGGTATTTGATGAAGTTATAGCGATTTGAATTTTCCTGTATTACTATGGAACAATATGCGCTGTAATCTATGGAAACATATGGCTATGGAACAATATGCGCTTTTTACCGACTCAGATACTACAGCTTTGTTAGGATTTGCATGAAAATTTCAGGAATGATAGGTATCATGAATTTCTTTGAGAATTGGCTCAGCTAGCGGTATTAGTAATCGTAAAGCAAAATAGTGGCTGTTTTAAATGCGAAGTTTGAATAATTTTGATGGATTTTGCCCCAACTTGAACGTTTAAAGCGCATGCTTTTAATACTTGATTCAATTTAATGAATGCCTGAAGATGAGTACCTACAATTAATACTCATAGGTGAAACAAGTCGAGGAGCCAGGAGAGAGCTCCTAGTAAATGGGCTTGTAATGAATCTTGCGACGCCGCTGGCGACCACTACTAACACACCTTGCCACCATGTGGCTTGGCATCTCATGTCGGTTGTGAAGGTTGCACATTTCAAAAGGAAAATGGACAGCCACATGTTGGCAGAGTGTGTGTTGTGAGTCGCGCGGCGGCTATCTACTCAACAGTTGAGAAAGTTGGCGAAATTTATTTAAGCAGCCGATTTAGTTAAGCTCAGCATACCAGAAGCAGGAAGTGTGTGCGCGGATACCAAGGTATGATGTTCAGTTCGATCCAAATTATAATCAAATCTAAATAAATGCATCCAACACAGACGCCATCGTCGCAAGCTGCATATCTTCAATTCCAATCACCTCCTAAGGCAGCCGATCATCACTAAATGGACGAATATGGACCACTTTTCGCTGGATTGTTGGCCGCGTCGTCAGAGCTGCAGAGACACAATCCATCAATAACGGATTACAGTTATGTATTGAGCCGTTAAGATCTCTTGACCAAGAAAATGATGAACATTTGGACTTAGCGTTGGAAACACTTGCAAAACCTGAAGGCTTAAAGACGGTTGATACTCACGTCTTGAGATTATTTACCGGTGTTTTAGTGAATCGGCTATCTCGGGTACGTAGAAGATATTAGATTGTACTTTGAATGAACAATTTGCCACCAAACTGTTGAGCATCACATCAAAATTAGATAGATTGTATGATGTATTAGCTATGGTCATCCAAGCAGTTCATACTCCTAGCATACATATCATTTTACTGACAGACCTCAAAGTGCTAGAGCAGTGTTATACATTTTTTCAAAAAAAACATTAATAATGTCCCTGCCCGCTTTTGTGAGGGCTCAACTGTATATTTGGGAATTGCCAGAAAATTCAACGAAAAAGTCGATTTGACAGCCACATGGTGAGCGCGCGGAGGTTCGGCTGCCAGTGGAAAGGTGACGGAATTTTGTGAATAGAAATTAAGTGTATTTAAACTAGTGTAATTTGAGGCAAAGCGGTCGGTGATGATAACATAATTTACAACTGAAATCATATGATAACCATATATGGCGGGATTTTCGCAAAAGGACCGCGAAAACATCCGAATTCCTAAAAAAAGTGCATCAGCAAAGAAAAGATCGGAATCAGCATTAGATGAGAGTTTCGATGCGAATGCAAGGGTGTTAGCTTTACAAATTCCAACACAAAATTCACAGGCACGACAAAGTCTTGAGATGGAATTTAATAATTTATTAACAACGGCAGCCGAACGACGTCCTGCAAATGAACAATTGAATAAATCTTGATCGTACGCTAGCCTCTCAACATTGAGCAATGAACAATAAATAGGATTATTAGAATAATAATGAAAACTAGAGGAATCCTTACGGCAAAACTTGGATCCAGTTCTAATGGACTATAGTTTGCTCGAAATTTTCAATGATAATGCTGAAATTTCAAATAAATATAGGAATATGACTCGGACTACCGAACGAGTAACTAGTACATACGTAGGAAAAAGTGATAGCAGAAGTAAACAAAAGAAATCGGATATCCTTTAAGCTATCAAATATCAACGAACCAGGTTTGAGTTTTACATCACAACTTTTCAAAGATTTTGAGCTGCTTTTGATTCAACCCATAATAAACATTATTCAAACTAAATGAAACGTGGTCAAATAATGCATGCAAACGATTTTTATTCATACTCCTTCTGAGCCTAAACGAATAAAATCGAAACTACTTAAACAACCAATAAGACTTTAAAATCTACCCCAAGAAAAAAATTAAAACTAGGACCATTAAATTGAAAGGCATGTGGTACACTGAAGAGAACTAGTAACATTGTAATAACATATTTATAATTTTCAACGGGACTAAAAAAAAAAGCTCAACTAAAGTTTTATAGTAAAATTTTTATATGCAAGGAACTGACATATTGCGACAGCGAATCGTACTCGTAAACGAACATTTTTATGAAATTAGAAATACATTACAGTTGAAGTAAGTAGGTCTGGCTATAGAAAATTGATCATAACAACGATCTTTAAAGTTATTAATGAAAATATAACAAAACGCACAACATTCTCAACGGAACGCAGTACGAATTTTACGGATCCTTGAATTGTGTAAATACACAGAAATCAGATTAGTGCGTGATAATCAATACTTTATACTGTCCTAGATGGTTAAACTTTTATTGAATCTACCTAAGCAATAACCAAATATTTACAAAAGGGGGAGAAATAACTAAGATATGATTAGGTTTTAATGTATATGAAGTTTAAATATCATGTATAAAATATTTAAGAATTAGATTAAGATAACAATTAAGGTGTGGATGTAATGGCATCATGTTGAAATAATTTATACTCCTAAGACTCTTAAATTGAAGAGTAAATCTCAAAAACAATAAAATATCCTATATTGGAATGAACAAAACAAAAAAAAATCCCCGTTGGCAGCACCAGCCGGAAAGGTAAATTTCTCGTATGTAGCATAAAGTTTCGAAAAAGAATTTGGCTTGCCTACTACTAAACTTCTTTCTGCAATTTTCGTAGTACCACATGGGTATTTATTAACATAAAAAAAATCTGGCCACGTTCGTTTTTAGAAACCTTTTATCGGGGCGCAAATATTTTGCTAATTAAATTGAGTTGCATGCTTATGGATTACATATTGTTGTAAACATATAAATACCGGTTTCGCCCTTCTCGCATCTGCTGTTTACACAGTTCACAGTGGTAACCACACAAAGGCTTAAATAGCTCGAATAGTTAATTTCAAAAGATTTCCATAAAAGTTTAATCAGCACTTGCATTGCCATTAATATATACATTTAAATTTTTTTCTGAACTGTGAGGGCCGTCATTTCGATTTTTATTGAAATCGGCTGCTAAAAATATTAAGCTGTAAATTTTCGACTGTTTTATTTGTCATTCGATTTCCATAATCAAATTAAATTAACTTGCCTTAATAACTTATAATTTAAAGTTTCAACGGAATCTGTTGGGAATCTTGGCTGCTAGAGGGCTACAGAAATAAAAAAAATTGTATGCCATCCGCCTGTATGGGGAGACCCGCCTGTATGGGGAGACCCCCCTTAAATACCTTAAAATATTTTCTTGCACTGCAAATTTCAAGAGGCACCACTTTTGACCTACGTAGAAAATTTCCTCATTCTAGCTCATGTGGTTTGCGAGAAAACTTGTTATGACGCACGAACAAACGGGCGGAGGGACGGACAAACAGACAAGTCGCGATTTTATAATTTTTTAGGGTATTGTTAAAAATATTTTACAATATCTTAAAAATGATCTGGTTTATAAGTTCTTTCAAGTAAAGTCATTTAAAACGTTTCAATGAAAAATATTCATTATTTCAGTTGGCACTAAAATAGCGAATTGCGCTTGCCTTCAGACCTTTGGGGGCCGCCATTTTGAATGCATGCATTTGATTTTGGATTATTTTGAATCTTTGTATGCTAGGACCTCATCAATCAATGTACTATCTCGTTCAAATAGGAGTTTCACTCTAGACAGGGCAAAATAATTCAATTTTTAAAGAAAATCGCAGCTTAAAAATATTAGGCTTTAAATTTTCGACTTTTTTATTTTTCATTCAATTTTAATAATATCCTCCAAAAAACAAGAACATAGTACAGGGATTATTAAAATAAAGTTTCATCAAAATCCGTTGGAAAATGTGACCGCTAGAGGGCCACAAAAACATGAAAAAAACGCATATTTAAACGGCCGCCATTTTGAAATTTGCACATGCATGATCACCAAAATATCAAAGACTGTAGGTGTAAGTAATATTTATTTTGAAACCAAGTTTCATATATGTCGGATCAAAATTGCGACTTTTAAAAGCCTTTGAAATTTCGACCTTCAACTGGCCGCCATTTTGTTTTTTGCAACCTGACCTCCAGTTTTTTTACGAAATTCTGTAGATACTTATAATTTCTATAAAACTATCGAATTTCATGAAAATCTGTTGAAAGCTTTGACCACTGTTACAACAACAAAATTTTGCACGTTTTTCGACCTTTGAACGGCCGCCATTTTGTTTTTGCCGTACCGACTTTGGATTTTTTATTGTGAGATTCATCACATACTTCAATGAACCTTTGTACCAAATTTCATCCAAATCGGAGCTACACTATGGTCAGAACAGAAATCGCGATTTTTCGTCTAAAATGGCCGCCATTTTTTTATTGCCCAGCCGATATAGCTGGTTCACGAACTTAACTGAGATAATTACTCAATACACCTTTCCTGAAAATTTGGTGAAAATCGAGGCAAAATTGCAACCTCTAGCGTGGTCACAAATTTTGTTATATCCCATATATATATATATATATATATATATATATATATATATATATATATATATATATATAAAAATATATATATATATACATATATATATATATATATATATATATATATATATATATATATATATATATATATATATATATATATATATATATATATGATGCTCTCCGCAATAGGTAAATTTCTCTCGAAAAATTTACCTAAAAACAGGAAATATTCAACGCACACAGTGTATGTCTTAATACCAGTCTTAATTTATAAAATAAAATTATTTAAACATTAATCATCTAACGATACCATACCATACGCGTGAGATGATAGGCTCCATTTGTTTCCTTCAATTGAAAATAATTTTTATGTTATGTCGCGCTCACCAATAGATAGACATGTTCTCGCTCATTTCGACGATCCTATGTGTTGCAAATCAATAAAGACTCGTCAATGTAATTCATCAACAAGATGTCAAACTCTGTATGAATCCGCTCGAAATTTGAAAGAAGTATTTTATGAACATCAAGGTTGACAATAAGAATTGATTTGATGTGTTATACATATTTTCATTCGAACCATTAAAAATAAAACATGCATTAACGTTAGACGACAAAAACTTAATAAACATAAGACTAGAGAGTAGATTTGGTAATTCATTTAGTGTAATTAACTTTACAATATATAAAGATGAGATAGTTTTCGTTAGGCAACGCCCATACTTTATTGATTATATAGATCTGTTTATAAGAATATTTCAAACTCTTTTCAAAGGGAATTTAACAATAAAATGAATTGCTAAAACATTAAAACACTACTTTCCTTTCCAGTGGTTCTTATTTTCAGCGGCAAATGAGGTGCAGGGTAGGTATGCCGTCGCGAGGGTAGGGTTTGAGAAAATCCGCTGAGGTCGGTTTCGCGTCGCGCGCGGTACGCGGTACCTTTGTTGTTTTGCCTTTTTATTAACGTAGCTTTCGTCGGGTTGGTTAACGTAGTATATTTTTCGGTACCGCGTCGGAAATTCGAGAACGCGAAGTAAAAATCAGATTTTTGTCCTTGACTGATAAATGAAGAAATACGGAGTAACGTAAAGTAGGTTTCCTTTCCGTATGGTTTTGTTTTTGTAACGCGTTTGAAAACGGGCATGTATTGGTGACTGAAGATTATAGATGAGCGTAATCCATTCGGAGACCCACGACCGAAATCCTCTCCGATCTAGCTGGCCGACAAGCAGCCACCGCGAAAATGGATTACGGTGCACGGATTGGTTGACCGGTGGGTATCATCTGTTGGCACTACTCAGACTTAACGTCTAGAACCGATGAGAGGTCGGTTCCTCGTTCGCACGTGGACGTATACTTAAAAATCATTACAGGCTTTGTAACCATTCTAGGATTCGAAAAAATAGGCCATAAATCGATGTTTACAGTACAGGGGAGTGGCCGCTGAACAAAAATTTCATCAAAGGCAGCCGATATGAATATCAAATGAAAGTTCTTTATAAGAGCTTTTCAAAATAGTTATTATACTGACAATTTTTCCTTCACAAGGGCAACAAATACCTTAGAAGTCAAAATTTGATCAACTTTGTTAATAATAGTGCATTTTATACATTTTGCTTTCTTGTCTATAAAATCAAGACGGGACCCTTGAATTTTCCAAAATCTACAAGTTAAGTTTTCTGAACAATAAACAGCTAAGTTACAGCCGATTGAATATCTAACAATTACAGCAACATTAACACGTGATACTAGGGAGATACACGCTTGCAACGGACCTAGGCACTACAAATATGTAGGAATTTTGGTAAACATTTTAGAAATGGTTTGTAATATTCATGTGTTATTACGACTAACCAAGCACCGGGGTCAAAACACTTGAAACAAAATAGTGGCGAGTTTAAAATCATAATAACCATAATAATTTTTCGAACTCAATTTATGGAATCTGTATATTAGTCATGTTTTGATATGCAGGATATATTGTTTGATTTACTGATTGTTTTACAATACCCTTCTGGTAGGAGTATCCTCCTACTACTTCAACTTGTTTAAATCTATTTTTTCCGGAAATTTACAACGTCTAGCATAATGTTTATGTTTTTATATTATGTACATTAACCTTGATTAATTGCAAGCACCTTTGAAGGTGTTACGCTTATCACACCGGATGATATGATTTTTTTCTTTTTTTTCACTCGATGGTCCATCTATCCCGAGCGTTCTTGGATCAGATGGGGCACCTCATAGGGATTGATGGACCTCTATTTTACGTTACTGAAACAGGATTTAACACAAGAAATATAAGTTATTGGGTGTCGTTGAATAGGTCTCAATGTGAACTTTTCAAAAAGAGTCTTAAAATGGCCTTATCGGTATCGTGGGGGGCAGGGCAAATGGACGAACTTTTCGCACCGAGGAGGCATGGGGAATGCTCCTAACAGAAGGGCTTTAAAACCATTCTAGGTTCGAGCAAAATTCTCTGATGCCATGAATCGATGGTTGCAGTACAGTGTGTGGCCCCTTGTAATGTTTTTGTCACACACGTCAAATCGCGGTCCAGTGGCAGCGAGTAGTTTAAAAGTCGCTAACGAGTCGTAGGGTATATGGATCGTCTGGTCGGTGGCGTAAGGCGCCAAGGGCTAAGTTATTACAGGGTGGTGTCTACGATTTTTTTTTGTGGTAGGGAGGTGAAGGCATTTACGCCCGCCGAGTCTGGCAGTGTGGGACTCGCATGGAGGATACCCTTGGACTACCCACTAAACACCTCCCCTATCAATCTGAGAACCTAGCCTGGAACCGTTTGACACATTACTTCGGGCTAAGCCTCATTTCTCTACGCGTTTAGACGCCACCGGGCTACAGGGATCCCTTTTCCAGCGGAAGGAGGGGAAGGGAGAGGGATTTCTAGAAAAGAGACCCCTCCGCCCTGGACGCCTCCAGGCGCTCAAATATGTTCCTTTTTATCTTAAGGACTGCCCGAGCGTAATGTGCCACACAGTTCCATTTGTCAACGGATGTGAGCATCTCTCCAGTGAGTTCATCCGGAGAGAGATCTCCCATTTCTTCAATGAGGTCACCGCGCTGCCTTTCCCACCTCTTGCATACAAAAAATGCGTGGTAGGCATCATCGATCTCTCCAGCACAGAATATGCAGTCAGGAGACTGTGACTTACCAATCTTGTGCAGGTAAGACCGAACGTATCCATGTCCACTCAGTAGCTGAGTTAGATAGAAGTCAGTCTCACCATGCCTTCGATTGAGCCACGGCCTCAGGTCACCAATAAGGCGTGCGGTCCACCTATCTTTTGTATCGCTCACCCAGGACTGTTGCCAATCACTGAGTGAGCGTTCTCGTTCTTCGTGGGCGACAGCATCTCTGTCGCATTCGTTCCTCCGCAGGTAGATTCTGCGGCGCTCCTTGGCAAGGAGGGCAATGGGTATCACTCCTGCGATGACCAGCACTGCTGACTCCAAGACAGTCCGATATGCAGATCCAATCCGCAGCGCTCCCCATCGCTGCACCTGTGCCAAGCGCCTTCGATACAGCCCCTTGTTGAGAGCCTCACACCATATCTCCGATCCATACAACAGGACAGATTGTACTGCACTCATCAGAAGTCTCCTTCTTGATGAGGTGGGCCCCCTATGTTGTCCATTAGCCGGCTGAGAGCCAAAACACTCGCTGCAGCCTTGTCAGCTATTGCCCTGATTTGCTCGGAGAAACGCATCTTCGAGTCGATCAAAATGCCCAGGTACTTCACTGCTAGTTTAGTCTCAACGAGTGCTTCCCCAATGTTGATCATCCTTACTCTAGGGATTCTCTTCTTTGTCAAGATGACTACTTCGGTTTTCTCAAAAGCTAGGCTGAACCCGTGAGCAGTCATCCAGTCCCTCACTTGGCGCATTAGCATACCCAGTCTGTGTTGCGCTTGTTCAACAGTGCGTCCCGCAACTAGCGCCACGACATCGTCTGCATAGCCGATCAAGCGCGACTCATTTGGCAGCTCGATTCTCAGTAGCCCGTCGTACGTGATGTTCCAAAGGTCTGGGCCAAGGATGGAGCCTTGTGAACACCCGATATAACTTCCATCCTCCGCCGACCCTCCTTCGTCTCATAGAGCAGGCTCCGGTCTGTCAGGTACTTCTTCAAAATCCGCATCAGATATTCTGGAACTTGAAAAGAGTTTTCCAGTGCTTCCAGAATATCCGCCCATCTAGCGGAATTGAAGGCGTTTCTGAGGTCAAGCGTCACGAGCAACACAACCCTTTTGTTTGACTGGCAGTGAGCCTCGCCTCTTTGGACCGCGCTCACTACTTCCGGTATCGCGAACAGCTCTAAAACCATACTGCCGTGGAGATAGGTCCCCGGCAGAACGGACCGCGTCAGTGAGTCTTCCCTTGATGAGTTTCTCGAGCACTTTTCCAGCCGTGTCTAGCATACATAATGGGCGGTATGCAGACGCCGACTTGGAATTTCCCTTCCCCTTGCTGATCAGTACGAGCCTCGCCACTTTCCAGCGTTCCGGAAATACACCTTCGTCAAGGCAAGCGTTGAACATACTGAGCAACAAGTCAGGACAAAGCTTGTAGACAAGCTGCAAAAGCTCAGCAGGAACGCCATCTGGTCCCGGTGCCTTCCTTGCTTTCATGGAGAGGACTGCCTGCTCCAGTTCCATCATTGTGAAAGGTGAGTATTCTAATGGTGTTTGTGCATGAGCTGAATCGACACGGACAGGGTGTGTGGGGAATAGTGCCCGCACGATCTCGTCCATCTTCTCTGCTTCATGTAAGCAGGACTTCCGTTGGGCACCAAGTTTTCGCATGACCAGCTTGTAACCTAGGCCCCACGGATCCCTATTTACATCGTCCACGAGGTCTTGCCAGCATCGGGCCTTGCTCTTGTTAATAAGCCTGCGAAGATATTTCCTGCCGGACCTGTATGCTGCTAGCCTAGTGTCTGCCTCCTCCCATGTTCGCGCCTGCTGGGCCTTTCGCCGAAGTTTGTGACACTCACTTCTTTGTTCGGCGATCTCGTTTGACGACCAGTATACTGGAGGCTTACCGTGTCGGGTCTCCAACGGGGCATGGAAGACTCGCAAGCAGTTATGATGGTACTCATAGTTGAGTTCACCAAGTCCGTGGCTGCTGGCCCTCCACTCCCTGGCGGAGCTCCCAGCAACGGTGCGCCTGCCGTAAGCGCGTCAGCGAACCTCTCAACGTCCATCCTCCCAGTCCTCCATCCGAGGATTGAAGTTTGGGCATATGCACGCAGAGTGGCACCGTCGTGAATCTCAACCGCTATATAATGGTGACCACTAGCCATGTAGTCCTCTAGTACTCTAGGTACCAGGGACTCCGAAGCGAGTGTCACATCGGGTATGGTTCCTACGCAACCCCAGCGGCGGAAAGTAGGGGTGTTACCAGTATTTAGGACAAAAGCGCTGTTCTGGCCGCCATGTTCAAGATTTGCTTTCCCCTTGGGTCAGATTGTGGCATACCCCATTCAATGGCTCTAGCGTTGAAGTCTCCCCCGACCAGCATGTGACCCTCTGTGTTCGAAACAGCGTCCTCCAGGGCATCGAGTTTGGTTCGAAAAGATGGCATTGCCTCGTTAGTTGTCAGATAAACACTGAAATATGTTATCCCTGAACACCGCACCCACACAAAACCATCCCCGCGTCCATGGCGCTGCACCTGAAGGCGGGCGCTGTCTCGAACCCAGATGGCCGAGGTACTAGATTCGTCAGGGTACCACGCTTGCGAGTCCTTGTTATGATGTTGCTCGCTCAGCAACAGCAGATCAGCTTTCTTATCCCTCGCAAACTGCTCAAGTAGGTCCTGGGCGTTTGTGCTTCAGTGAAAATTGACCTGCAGGATACGGATCATTTGAGTATCGATTTGGCTTTAGTTAGAGCCTCCTTGAAAACCCAGCATCTCCCTGTCCCCGGCTCATGTTTGAGGTCGCCGGGTACTAGCTTGGCATCCTTGCAAAGAATGCATTTTGCCTCGTTCGTGCACTCCTTCCTTTTGTGCCCCGTTTCACCACATTTGTAGCACAGAGATCTCCTGTCGGGTCCCCTGCAGCCATACGCGGTGTGTCCATATTCGAGGCATCTGAAGCAGTGGATAGGAATCGCTCTTTTCCGTATCCTGCAGATCACCCAACCTATCTTAATTTCAGCTAGTTCGACAATAGCCATGCGTTGCCCCCTTGTGTTTTCACGTGTCAATCTTGCGTTGACTTCACTTAAGCTGGGGAACTCCCTCCTAATGGCATCCTCTACTTCAGCTTTGTCCGTGACGCAGTCGAGGTCCCTGATTTCCAGGGTGGCCATTGGTTCGAGCGAGGCAACGGTTGCTGCATCTCCAAGAACCTTTTGAACCGCGTCACGGAATGTATCTTTGTTTGTGGCCTCTTGCCCGAATTCCACCAGCAGGCCACCGGTCTGGGTTGGTCGAACTGCTTTGATGGCAGTTTTGGTGTCGTCTGGCTTGACCGCTCCTTTAATTTCACGGAGGACATCTGCCCTTAGTGGGTTTAATAAGCAGTGCCTCTCACAAGGGTTTGCGCCGCGGTTTGCTTTTTGTTTTCTGCGGTATATCGGGGGGTTCTTTGTTCTTCTTTTCGTGGTTGAGCTCTTTGTCTGTTTTTTCTAGGAGTAGCTTTTTGGCCGCTTTTTTCGCTGCCTTGTTTCGCACCACACGAAACTCCTCGCCTGGAGTGACAAATTCGTTTATGGTCTCGTCCTTCCTCCTTTTCTCAAGGTCGCCTTCAATTGGGCTACCGGCCATTCTTTTGCTGCTGCTAGGACCCACTGATGCCTCGAGGGAGAACGTGTCTTTTTGGTGCTTTTCGGTTGCAAGCCACCTCCGCCTGTAGCGCGTTATGCGGCCTAAAAGCTCCTCCAGTTCATGAATGCCATTTCTGACACTCTTGCCTATGTTTTTCTGCACTTTGCAGGCAGCCCTCAGTTGTTTGACGATAGACCCCGCTTTCCGAGTAAGCCACTCCTCTTCAGCGCGGTCAAGGGTGGTGTCTACGATGGCAACCAGGCGTGGGAAGACTGAACGACAGGATGTCAATCTAAGCTGAGTCCACCCGTCTTTGGGCGTGTGCCTAGCATTCCAAGGTAAATTCTAGAAGGAAACGTTGCTGTACGTGATTTACAAGCTCAGGTGAAGGTAAACAATGCCAATCGTAAAATAACCAAAAAAAAAGGAAATTTCTTGGGGATGGCGTGTTTCAACGTCGTAACTCTTAGGCATGGTAGAATCCCAGTTCTTTTCCAAACGTGGTTTATGAGGGTTGTATGAGGGTTGGGGGGGTAGTCATATCGTCTTCCCTTTCTCTTCTTGTTTTTAGCACTTATATACCTTGCAAGTCTCCTTTTTTGGTCTACAATACTTTCTACACCGAAATATCTAGTATTTTCTTATCGCGCTTTTCAAATTGTCACCTTATTTTATGTGGAGATTTTAACCTTCCTTAATTCTCATGGAATGACAATCAGGTTGATTCTGACTTATCTCAAATTTGGTCTTTAAATTCTCCTTTTATGTCCATTTGTTCCCTGGCTCAATTTAATAATTTTCTTAACGTTAATCATCATATTCTTGACTTATTCTTTTGTAGTATGGAGCAATCGTTGTTATGCTAACCTCGAATTCTTTTTCCTTGTCTCTCTCCTGATCCCCATCATCACCCCTTACGCTTCGAAATTTCCTATACTGCTTCTGTCCGTTATCGTCAGAAAGAGCGTCAGCGCTATAACTTTTATAAAACTAATTATGAGCAACTTTCCGAAACAATTCGCTCTGTTGAATGGTCCAACTTCTTTCGCAGTCTCGACTCGGATACTACTTGTAACAATTTCTATGATTTCTTAAGCACTGCTATTTCTAACACGACTCCACTTGTCAGCATAAGAAACTCTTCTGACTGTCCCTGGTTAACTCTCGATGTGAGGCGAGCTTTGCAAGCTAAAGATCGAGCTCGTCAACGTTTTTCACGTGACACATCTCCTGAGTCACATACAGATTTTTGTCATCTGACGTCGGTAGCTAAGCAAAAAATGCAGATCGCTTAAACTTTTTATGTTCATAGTATTGAAAGCTCTTTAAACTCAAATCATTCAAAACCTTTTTGGAAATATATACGCTCTCTTAAGTCCTCTTCCAGTTTCCCAACCTCGCTTCATTTGAACAGTTGCGTAGCAACTTCACCTTTTGAGATTAGTGAACTTTTTATAAATCAGTTTTCTTCTGCTTTTAACGCTACTCCCAGCAATAGCTCTTCATTCCCTATCGTACACACGCCACCTTCATTGCTTTTTACTTGCTATCTGGAAGATATTATGAAGCTCATTTTAGAACTTGACGACTCTGTTAGTTCAGGTCCGGATGGTATTCCTAATCATTTTGTGAAATCATTAGCTACTTCTGTTTGTATCCCCCTTTCATTTCTTTTCAATTTTAGCCTATCTTCAGGGTCTTTTCCTTCGTGTTGGACAAGATCCTATGTTGTTCCTATTTTTAAAAAAAGGTAGGACCTCAGACGATGCCAATTATCGGCGTATCTCCTTATTACCCTGTTTCTCCAAACTACTGGAGAAAATCGTGCACTTGCATCTTTCTTTAGTTACTCATGAATTGTTCGTTCCTGAACAACATGGTTTCATCAAAGGGCTTTATCAAAGGGTTTTATCAAAGGGCGATCGACCTTAACGAATTTGTTAGAATTCATGACCTTTATTCAAAAGCCATGGAGGACCGTTTACAAGTGGAAACATTATATTTGGATTTCTCTGAAGCCTTCGACTCAATAAATCACAATATTTTGTTTAGCAAACTTAAATTTCTTAACGTTCCTGATTATTTGCTTCACTGGTTATCTTCTTACTTATCTAATCGTGTCAGTCAGGTATCTTTTCAAGGCTGTCTTTCTACTCCCTTTCATCCATCTTTTGATCTCCCTCAAGGATCCGTTCTGAGCCTACTATTGTTCATTCTGTTTATAAATGAACTACCATCCGTTGTCATCAACTCTTCCTGCCTTCTTTATGCAGATGACGTCAAAGTTTTCAAAGTAGTGTCATCAATCGATGACTGTACTTTGCTTCAAGATGATTTGAATGCCATTTTGTCTTGGTGTTCTTATAACCAACTTACACTAAATGTTTCTAAGTGCATCCATCTTTCATTATCTAATAAACCTTACCCTATTAGCTTTCAATTTACGTTAAATAATTCGTACCTATGTACGGTGACACACTTCAGGGACTTGGGTGTCACTTTTGACTCCAAATTAAAGTTCGATGTTCATATTTTTGAAATTACTTCTAAAGCCTCTCGCATTTCTGGCTTGATTTTAAGAAATTCCTTTATTTTTTCCGATCTGTTGTCGTGTGTTAAATTATATTCTTGTTCGTCCCATCCTTGAGTACTGTTCGTAAGTTTGGTCGCCTCATTTGAATTGTTTGAAATTCACGCTAGAAGCTGTACAAAAAAGATTTACCAGAATCGTCTTCTTGAAATTCCAGGTTCCCTACATTTTTTATGAATCACGCTTAGCTATCCTCAATACTCTACCTTGATGAATGTTTCCTTTATAGGCTTTGCCGTGGTTTGCTGGATACTTGCCTTGTCAACCAGGTTCCTGTGAGGTGCGTTATTTGTTTTACAAGATCGTCGAATAACTTTGATGTTCCATTTGCGCGTAGCTTGGTGTATTTTCATTCACCCATGCTCAGATTACTTCGTAAATATGATGACCTTCAGCTAGGGCCCTTCCTCTTTTTGTATTTAGTTTATAAAAGATTTGTCAATTGTCTTCTTCTCAGCTCTCATTAATTTTTCTTATTTATTTTCTCCTAGTTTTTGCATTTTTTATTACTTTTATCTTTCTTTTTGCATGCTGTGCTATTATTTAATTCATTTTGCTGTACTATTATTTCATCTATTTTGTTATTGGATTTTTTTGCTGTTAAATAGAAATAAATAAATAAATGCCAGAAATGAGATACCGCGTGGAAACCCGGCACTTCACAAATTGTTTGTTCAATTTAGCATTGTAGTGCCGAGCCGCTTCACTTTGCCTAAACTTTCGTCGATAAATCTCATCGCCTGCCTTGAAACCAGAAAATTCAGACAGCGGATTGTAGCACTCCTCCCCCGCACGTCTGCTAACTTCAATCTTCTCCCGGAGTTGGCCTCGCAGTACTCAGAGTTTCTCATGCGGCTCCAGAACCACTATTGAGTCTTGCAAACATTTTAACTGCCGCAAGAACCAGTACAAGTTAACGTGATAAATCATGTACTGGCTGAACACTGTAAAGTAAGGTGAGATCTCTGTAGCGGTATGGTATGAAGAGCGCAGAGAACAAGTAATGGTGAAAATCCTGTGGTCCCAATCCTTCTGATCTGGATGGACGATTTAGTCGCTCGAACGCATTTGCTTGAGGAGAATAGACTGCGGTCCGCTGGTGCGTAATACCATACTTGCCCATCAGGTCCCAAAATCTACCCGAGGTAAACTGGACTCCGTTGTCCAAGAAAACATATTCCGGTACTACAAATACATGGAAGACGCTTTTCTCCAATAAGCTGACTATTGGGCAGGTATGCATGTTACGAATCGGCTCAATGATTGGAAATTTTAACTGTTGGTCGAGGACCATGACAGGTCCAGTGGGACCAGAAGTCAAATGAATGTAAGAACCTATAAGACCGACATATAAGCGCTGGAACACACGCACAGGTAGTTCAAACTTACCCATCAGCGGTCGAAGAACAGCATTTGGCGCTTTGGTGCACTTACACAACTCACAGGTGGTTACATACGCTTTTATTTGCTGTGCCATTTTAAGCCAAAAGAAATAGGTTTTCAGCCGCCATGGCGTACAACCGTATCCACCATGCGTACTCAGGTCATGAGCACGTCCAATAAGAATGATGGTCAATTCTTCGGGCACCCATAACTTCCACTGTTCCTCTTCTTGTATGGTGTCTCCGGATGCGTATCCCATCGGCTTGTCTACAAATCTCTCCGTCACCCGCCGTGCTGGTAGCTGCGGCAACTGGCTCTGAATAGTATATATCAGCTGAATGAAGTCCGCCGACTTGAAGGTGGGATGGTCCAAGTCGATCAATAGGAGGCTGTCGTCCTCCTGGGCTAACTTGGCTCTTTCCGGAGTGAACATCCTCAATTAGGTGTCCGGTACCACATGTTGGCTTCCTTTCCAGTGTCGAATCGTAAGGTGAACGCCTGCAATTTCAAGGCTTATCTAGCCAAATTACATGGCCATTTGGCTAGATAAGTTCAGCTCATCAGCCATTTGAGGGACGTATGGTCCGTAATGTTTTCGAAGGGATGTCCCTCAACATATGCTCGAAAACGTATCCTTGCCAATACCACCGCGAAGCATTCCTGCTCAGAGACAGTATAATTCTGCTGGGCTATGCTCAACTAAGACTGCCCCCAACCCATGTTGCCTAGTGTCACATTGGATTGAGAGCGGTTTACTAGAGTCCAGGCTATGCAATAAGGGAGCTATTATCAGACTCTTCTTTAGCTCTTCAAAGGCTCGCAAGCTGGGCTCTTCCCAGATGAACTTTCATCCTTTACGCAGCATGTCGGTCTAGGGTGTGGTGATGGTTGCATAGCCACGTACGGATGGTTTGTACCATCCACATAAATCTAGAAATCAGCGTAACTGCTTGGTAGTCTTAGGCAGTGGAAAAGCATCAATGGCTTGTGTCTTGTCCGGGTCGGTTTTGATGTTGCCATCGCCAATGATGTGACCCAAATACTTAATCTCCGTCATTACAAACTGACTCTTCTGTATGTTGATGGTTAACTCTGCCTTCTGGATTGCAAAGCCTCTTCCTGACGCTGGCCGATGTGTTTATTAAAGTTCTCGGTGATAAGCAATAGATCATCCAAGTATACAAAACTTTGTGCCATAAATGTGGTGATATCACTTTGTCCACAAGACGCGTCATTGTTTGAGGGGCATTTCACAGTCCAAATGGCAGGGTCACAAATTGGTACAGTGGGCAACCTGGGACCGTGAAGGCTGTCTTCTCTTTTGATCTGAGATCTAAAGGGATTTGAGACAAAGCGTCTTTGAGGTCCAAGCTCGTAATGAAATTAGGATACCCTCAATCAACGGTAAGGTAGATGCGTCGTTAACAATGACGGCATTCAAACGTAGGGCATCTAAGCTTAGCCGGACCTTGTTCGGCTTAATAACTAAGGTGACCGGTGAAGCCCATGCGGTCTACAATTCTTCGCTCATGCCTAGTGCCAAAATCCAATCAACTTCGGCAGATAACGATTTTCCCTTCGGCGGAGATATGGTAAAATGTCTCTGCTTGAGGGATTTTGCAGCCCCCATATCTATTGTGTTGGACACCAAGGTTGCCCTGCCAAGACCTTCCTTCTCATGCAATGGAAAAACCGATATAGCCGAGTCAAGTCGCAGTTGTCGATTCGCATCCAGTACATGTCGAAGTGGGTGGGAAGTTGGGGTTGCGTCATTGACAGTGGCGACAGAGTCAAGTACCGTGCTAGAAAATAATGCCGGGCCAAATTAAATTTTCGGACGAAGTCCACCACCAGGTAAAGGTTCTGTGTTGGTTGGAGTATAATGGTGAATTCCAGAGACTTGGACACACCTTTAAAGATGACATCCGTCGTAAGTTCCCCACTACGGAATGCCGAGTTCCACCCGCAACATCTTCCTCGACTGCCTCACCCTTCTCCAGAAGCTCCGCATCCAACCCGTGGCTCGCTTCCTTCTCGGGGGAGAGGTTAGAACCATCTCCTTATTGAAGATGCGCTGAAAAGTAGCTAGATAGTCCCGCAGTCTAACATGAAATGGCTTAACATGCCAGGGAACCTTCACCTCAACACCATTCCACTGAACGTCCAGTTCGGTATTACATGAAGTCGGCTGCGGAACTTTGGAAGAGCTATGTTTGGTGGTGCAAATCAGCAAGGTCGGGGTCATATCCGGGGCTTGGTTGTACGTAGCAATGAGTTGAGTATCTGTTCGTTCGGGCTTTAAGAGGGGTGTTCACGACACCCGCTGGCAAGTTTTTTCGCAACTTGCAATCTGCGCAATCTGGAACGTATGTGTACACTAATCCGCAACGGTATCAGAAGACCGTCGGTTCCGCTGGAATGCAGAGAACTGGTGTCCTGGTTATCGGCAGTTCCAACAGACATTAGGGCTTGCAACTACCTCTACGAAAGGTTGGTCAGTTGCTGGTTTGGGCTCGTGATCCAGGGGGTTTCCGCTCCTTGTGATATGTGTCGGCTCCATGTCTTCGTGACCAGTTGCAGTATGATTGCTTCGTTGGCTAGGTCCCATCATGCGGGGGTGTGGACGAAAGGTTCCTTGTTGTTTATCTAGTCGTTCTTCTCTATGGGCATGGAGGCATAAGGCTTTTAAGGTGTATATTGGCACGTGAAGAAAGCTATTTTGAAGTTGCCAACGCATGTTCTCCCTGATGGTTTCCACCAGCTCGTCCTCGGGCATACGTGTTTGTAGCCGAGTGCTTTAGCGTAGTATACTAGTATACAACTAGCCAAATGATTTATGGGAGTCTTGTTTGCACTTCCTTAATTGTTCGCGCAGTTCGCGGTCAGTGAGAACGTCATCAAAGTGATTACGAAAAGCTACACAGAAGGAATTCCAATCAGGGCGTGTTACAGATTCTTTGAAACTCCAGTACCATTCGGCAGCATGTCCGCTGAATAAGAGGTGCGCGTGTCGAAGAAAGGCCGAGAAATCTCCTATCAGCGTGCTGGCTACTAGAGCCTGAATTTGGGACAGGAACCTATCCACTAGTGTTGCCTAATCAAAGCCGGTAAAGCTGAGTCGCCAACTTTCCATTGCGCGTGGAGCTGGGTCTTGCGCTTGCGTTGCAAAATTTGCGGGTTGATTCACTTCATTGGTCAGCCCACCGTATAGAGCTGAGTCTTGTGTTGTCGGTATCGATAGGGGTGTGATACTGTACCGAGATTGATACTCTGGGGCTCTAGGATCCATTCCCGACCTCCTTCGTGGGAGGTTCCAGTCCTCAATTAGTCTAGAGGTGGGCAAAACCACACTTGGACTCGGTTCCCAGCCCGGTGGAGTTCTTGCGCGACTGGGGCACTGCCTGCTCCTGAGGCCTTAGAAGTCCCTCTCCAATTGCCCTATTCTGTCGGACAGGTCTTGCAATAAGGACAGAATCGTGTTATTAGCAGTGGTGTTTGAGGGTGCTGTTGGGGCATCTGTCGGGGCTCTTGCAACCGGAACTTCCCCGCCTACGGCTCTCTGGTTGTTCGACAGCGGTTGTGTCTGGTCATTGGTCGGGGGGTCGTTCATTGCTGCTCCACGCATAGGAACTTGCCTTCCGAGGGAGTCGTCTAGGGCACTTTTCTCGATTGGGCGTTTGCATAAAAGCCAGAGATTGGAAGTTTGCAAGAGCTACTGGACACAAATAAGATGGAACAGGTGTCTGTACTCTCGCACTGGTTAAGCCCTCGTCAACGTCATCGTAGCAAATCCCACATTTGGCTGGTTGTAAAGGTTTAGAGCGCACCCCAGCATTTTTCCAGAGCCCGCTTCGTTGTCATCTTTGCCTGCAATTGAAAAAAGTATAATATAAGTGCCTACTAAAAGGTACAAAAAAACTGAGTTGTTATTTTTACGTGGCCGATAGTGGCGAGCTAAACTATTCTATCAACAAAAATGTTTGGTGAACTCTTTAGTTTCCAGCAGCGCCGACTCTTCCATAGGAAAATGAGAGCGAATCGTAGCCTGGCGGGTTTTAAAATCTATCCCCACCCCAAGTACGTTACAAAAACCGTCTCTAGTCAACGTTAATTGACTCGATGGGGTGATTGATAGCGTCCCTGTAACAAGCTTTGTACGCAGTCGAAAAACCCAACGCGTAGAAGCATTCCGGGCTTCCTAAATCCAGCATATTCCACCGAAAGCCGAACCGAAACCACTCATCTATCACGCATAAAAAGATGGGTAGAATCCTTCCGCAACATGAAGGCAAGGTAACTTTCAATTTTCTTGAGAGTCCAGTTAGATAGGAGGAGCCCATCTGGCTGACAGTTCCCCTCAAGAAAATAGAAGGTCCCTACAGGTTTTCCTCTGGGACGATCCATCGGAAGGAATGTGTCGCGAATAAAAAAATAAATAAAACAAAGATGAGCAGAAGCTACAACTCACGTGAAGTTACTGAATGGTGTCTAACACAGCTCCACTACTCCTGTCCGTGGGCCTCTAGTACTGAGGTACCATACATCCTCCGTAAAGGACCAAATCGTTAGAAGACGCTTATCTTTTTCTCTTTCAGGATGTTTCGGGCCCCACGTTGGGCGCCATTTGTAATGTTTTTGTCACATACGTCAAATCGCGATACAGTGGCAGCAAGTAGTTTTAAAGTCGCTCACAAACCGTTGACGTCCGGGGTGTAGGGTACATGGATCGACTGGTTGGCATCAGTGGCGTAGGATGCCAAGGGCTGAGTTATCACACCCTCAAAAAAAATTGATTGGCTATGCAGATTAGTTTTTGGCGTTAGTTGCTGGACGCACCATCAAAAAGGTGCAACATAAACGATGTGTTTTAATGCGTCGGGTGAGAGACTGGATGACTGCCCGCGAGTTCAGCCTAGTACTGAAGAAAACCAAAGTTGTCATCCTGACATAAAAGCGAGTACCCAAAGTAAGGGCGATCAGTATTGGAGAAATACTGGTTGAATTGAAACCAGCCGTAAAGTATCTGGAGTTGCTGGTCAACTCAAAGATGAGTTTCTCTAGCAATGCTGCATTAGGCTAACGTAGGAGACCTACGAATAACCCACCAAAAAGGAAAAGTTTGATGCTTGCTACTATATGGAACAAAACTATTGTATGGGGTGAAGCTCTCAACAAGGAGCTGTTCCAAAAACACTTGGTACAGGTATAGAAAAGTGAAGCATTGAGGATTGCATCTTCATATCCATCATACTCTGATTTTGCAGTGCAAGTAAGCACAAGTACCATACGTATCGTCCTTCTTGCTGGAGAGCGCCGCACTATCTATTTGCGTTGAAACGAGGACACAAGGGAGACAGTTGCTCGTGAGGAGAGACAACGCACATTCAATGATTGGCAGCAGTCCTACCTGAACAAGACGAAGAGAAGACGGACCTGCGTGCTTCATCCCTGATCTGAGACTGTGACTCGATTGAGTGCACGCTGAAATTGACTTCGCGAATGGTTGTCTTCCGTCTTTCTTCCACGAGATTGGTAAGTCGTGGTTCCCCAGCTGCCAGTTTTGCATAGGAGAAAAGACGATGCCTGTCACATATTCTTTGCATGCAAAATATGGGATTGACTCCAATGGGGTTTCTACAAGGAAACGGGAGCTAGTCTAATCAGAAAAATGCTTAGATCGGTTTAAAAAGGTGTTATGCTATATAGAAATGTCGACAATCGTTTAAACATTCGCACTCCACCCAGTGTTATACGGTCAAGCACATACGCTCATTGTCATCAAAACATGTACTTGTCGATCAACGGCAAGCGAAAAGACTTCATAATTCGCTTTACATAAGCCATAACATTAGCGACGACGACTATGTACATGAGAAGCTTCGGGGTGTGCTTATAGAAATGTGGACAATCGTTTAAGCATTCGCACTCCGCCAAGTGTTATACGGTCAAGCACATACGCCCATTGTCATCAAAACATGTACTTGTCGAACAACGGCAAGCGAAAAGACTTCATAATTCGCTTTACATAAGCCATAACATTAGCGACAACGACGACCATGTATATGAGAAGCTTCGGGGTGTGCTTCCAGCGGAGTGACACTGTGAAGAGAACAGAAAAGCTAAACAAAAGCTTCTCCTCGCCTGATTTCTCCAATTCCGCCAATTCGCCGCAAAGTTTCACCATGCGAGCAAGTGAGACGGAGCGCGGAGGAAGAAGCTTTCGTGGAACGAGAGCGCACGTTTCGACTACTCAGCGAATTTAGGGCGAATTGAGGCCGCAGAATCGTTTAAAAGCAATTGATCGAGCTGCGTAGCTGCGTAGCCACCATCAGCTAATCCTTTTTTTTTATTTCCCAGACATCTTCGCAAGAAAAAGGCTTCACCCAGTATGGATAGATGTTAAAAATAATTAAAGAAGTGTAAATGTAATTAATTTAAAATATCAACATAAAATAAAACTAAATTCTTTAAACATGTAACTCTCGTCTTTGGTGTTCTGGTATTAAATGGACAGAGTAGCAGGTAAGTGGTGTTACAGTGAGTTCTTTCCTCGGGAGCCTTGATGTTGTATACAGGATACGCATCAAGTTGAGCTCCCAGTTCTTACCAGTATACATAGGGTATACTGGTTTGTAACAAAATTGGCGCAGCCGGTAGGATATCGGTTTTGCAGAGACCACAGTGTAGTGCACTATGTAGCAAATTTAAATGGGCTGAAAAATATATTCACCAAGCCGATATCTCAAACCATTCAACTCTTGTAAGACTCCATTGCTACTCATACTCTCCATCAAACTAGATCAGCCTTCCTAAAAAAAATCAAATAATAATTTTAATCATTTAAAAAACAGAAATATAATATCAATATCCCCACATCATAATAATGCTACTCATACAGTGCATAAAACTAAATCAACCTTCTTAAAACAAAATAAATCAAATAATTATTTTTTTTTTCATATTTCTAGTAATGGTCATCGCCATAGTCATCCTAGGCCTGCTCAGCGTTGGCGTTTTGGCAACTCCGAACGAGGATCTGAAACCATATTCACTGGAGAGCATAGCGAACACAGGAATACTATTTGAAGATGTGGGTGGTCTGTTGAGCTATCACAGTAGCTGGAATGTAGTGATGGAGCTTAATCTAGGGGAAATCCAGGGTCAAATAGGAGTGGCCAAACGAGCCGAACACCTCGATAAGATGCTATGTGCAGGAAAGGGCTTGGGATGTGCGGAGCAATTAAGGCATGTCCATAGTCTAGTGGAAAATCTGAAGATTCGCTCTCGAGCTCTGTTTGAATCACTGATGCCTAAAAGGTCCAAAAGGTCGTTCATTGATGGGGTCGGAAGAGCGCTACATTTGTTATTCGGCACCATGGCTGATGAGAATGAAAAGGAGTTGTACAGTCGGCTAGATAACCTGGAGGACAAGGAAAGGGAATTAGTTAAATTGGAAAAACAAAGGATTAGCATTGTGAATATCTCTTTGGAGGAAATCCATAAACCGCTATCAGATGTGATTAACAGGCAAACAGAACTCGGGTTACAGATGAAAGAAATCTCGCTCATGACTGATAAACGACTTGATTGACATAGCTGTGGCAGTTCAAAGTAACAAAATTCATCCCTTGTTAATCTCTAGCAAAAAATTGCACGAAATCTATGTTAAACCGGGCAATAGGTGCCCCGAATACTGTGAGGAAATCCTTGCACAGACGGCGGAACTACGGTTTTTCGGACGGAAGGCCAAGCTGGTAGTGATAATTACGCTTCCGCTTTTTCAACTACCCTTGATGAGACTATATCAAATACACTTGTTTCCCATCAAAACTAACAGGACCCTATTTCTGTTACCCGCTGTGGAATGCTCGTTTATAGCGGGTGATATCACAACTCAACAGTTTCTGCTTCTAACCGATAATTCAAATCATAAGAAAATTAAACATCCACAATCTGGTGACCTATATGTGGCCCCATTAACTACGCCAATTATTCAATCCCCACCTTCAGAGAATGTAATAATTTCACTTCTACACAGCCCACTCAATCTGAAGTTAGAACTACCTCTTCGAGTTAGCACTTCAATAACAGATTCCCTCATTAAGCTAAGTAAACCGAACAGTTGGATGTACTTTCTACCGAACGAAACACCCACTCATATCCGCTGCGATGCTAGCATCACAACACACAAACTGATTGGTCAAGGAATCCAAACTCTCCATCTCCCCTGCACAATTCAGATTAACGAAATGACCATACATTATGAAGCAGAAAGTACTCACCCGTTCGATATAATTCAACCGCAGTATTTCCCTGAAGTAGACCCGAGAATTTTAGAGCTGGACGTCGCTGTTCTGGGGGGTAACCACAGCATACCGCAAACAAAGTTAGTAACGAGCAAAAACGGAGGCATTCATTTTGCAGCCAGCACCAACGGCCTCAATGAAATGTTTTCGCACCTCGAGCGGATCAAATTTAATGAGACGGCCAGAAGGCATGTGCATCTATCCACGGCCTCGGCAAGCCTGGCGGTGGTCTCGGTATTATTTATGGCAATATATTTTTTGATTAAACACATTAAGGGGCGGTGTCGGACGAGATTAAGCAATAGAGATTCTACAGAGGTGTCGAACCCTGGCTTTGCCTTGCAAATCCATACTGGGGAGGCAAGTCAGCGGATTTCACCAGTATCGCTAACAACTGATAACTCACATAATTCCGTGGTCCGCAAAGAGCGGCTTGTAACCACGCGTAGCCCAAAAGCACAAGCACCCAATCCCTCACATAGTACCCAACCCCAAAACTCCATGCATCATCCCACCCGTTCCTTTCAACTAGTCTAGTTATAGCAAGAGAAAAAATTAATGGAAAAACAGAACATAAGGAAAAAATAAGGAACAAGAAAAAATTAACAAAAAAAAAACCAAAAAGAAACCAGCGGAAAAGAGGGCTGCGTTCAAAATAAAAAAAAAATCAAAAACAAAAATATAAAAAAAAATATTACAGAAATAATAATAAATAATATAAACAAACAAGACGCTGGTACCTATGGCCTCTTGCGACAACTTGCCAGATCCAATTCGCACATATGTGGTGATAAGCGCAGTACGTTATTCCCTGTTAACGAACTTCAATGATCGTACGAACTGTTCAGCTCAAAGCTTAATCATTATCACACCATATGAAGCAAGTAAGCGAGCGCACTCGACAAAATTCCCAATCCCGATGGAAACCCATGCGGAAGCTTTGATAAGGTAGCATTCCCCGCCACCACAATGAAAGTTTTTCGCATGGCTGAAATAAGTCCGAAGCTAATTAAGCGAATGGAGTGAATAATCTTATCAACCATGCGAGTATGAGCGAATAGAATGCCGTCAAGCTTGACGTTCTATCCCTACTAAATATCCACACATTCCATCCCATTAAAAATTAATTCATAACGTTCCGCTTACATACTAACAAAAAATTCCCACTAAACTATTGGCACAATAATTAATATGTAGAACTTTACGAAAGCTTAGTTATCGTATTAAATCAAATTAATTAAAAACTATAGTAATGTTAATAGCAATAAGAAACAATGATGTAAACAATTATTATTAAAGTTAATAAATAGAATCTGAAATATTCAAAGTAAAAAAAAGAAACAGTAAGAATAATGATAAAAGTAGAAATATAAGAACGTTAATCGAATAGAAATTGAAAGTAGCAATGAATATAAAGACAAAACCAAAACAAAGAAAAGAAAAAGAAGAAAATAATAAGTGCCATTGCACCTGCACCGTTCACACTACATCCTCACTAACGCTAACAGGTTAATTTGCTAACACCTGTACTACAGCCTAGTAATGTACAAATAGGTAAACCAATAATTTACAATTCTGATTTAAAGACAAATCGGCAGTAAAAGTGGAAGTTAAAGGAAAATGTACGGTCTCATAAAGTAAAGCCAATTAAAAGAAATATTCAATTCCGGCATCCCTCAAATGAAAAATAGTTTTATATAAATAATAGTTTTATCCTCAAGAAAAAACGATTTAGGACCGGAAGAAAAATTCAGTATATTCTTCAACATTAGAATCAAACGTAACATTATTCCATTATTTTATGCAATCAAATTAAATATTGAGTTATTAATTTATGTTTGTATAGAATCAAACCAAACACGAACCTGCTTGGCTCAAAGTTGTATCAAACAAAGACCTTTGTGAATAATTATACTGATAAACAATCAAAAGAAAAAAAAAAATATATATATATATATATATATATATATATATATATATATATATATATATATATATATATATATATATATATATATATATATATATACATTATCAATCCACGATTATGTAGAACCAAAAGCGATCTTAGCTCACTGTATCAAAAGAAATACTAAGTATCAAACAAAACGTCAATTCATAATTAACTTATTATGTTAGTATCAAGTTAAAAATTGATGGGCGACTCAGGCAAACAAACCATGAATCCGTAATGATATAAAATCAAAAATGTAGTAATTTACAATTGTAACGTTGAATCTTGCCATAACATATTAAGTAGCATAAATTAGGAGTTAAAAATACACGAAATTAATCGGTAGAATTAAGTTAGCATCCAGTATGTTAATCACGAACCAACAGCAGAACAACAATCAACAATAGGCAGTGAGAAGTACAGCGGACAATAGTAATGGCCTTAACAGCGCAAAATATAGGTACAACTGACGCATTCAGTAATTCGCATCATTGGAATGGAACAACGATTTACTTCACTCTCCAAGTACTTAAATCATTCAAATCTGCCGGAGGAAATGTTATGCTATATAGAAATGTCGACAATCTTTTAAGCATTCGCACTCCGCCCAGTGTTATACGGTCAAGCACATACGCCCATTGTCATCAAAACATGTACTTGTCGACCAACGGCAAGCGAAAAGACTTCATAATTTGCTTTGCATAAGCCATAACATTAGCGACGACGACTATGTACATGAGAAGCTTCGGGGTGTGCTTATAGAAATGTCGACAATCGTTTAAGCATTTGCACTCCGCCCAGTGTTATACGGTCAAGCACATACGCCCATTGTCATCAAAACATGTACTTGTCGACCAACGGCAAGCAAAAAGACTTCATAATTCGCTTTACATAAGCCATAACATTAGCGACGACGACGACTATGTATATGAAAAGCTTCGGGGTGTGCTTCCAGAGGAGTGACACTGTGAAGAGAACAGAAAAGCTAAACAAAAGCTTTTCCTCGCCTGATTTCTCCAATTCCGCCAATTCGCCGCAAAGTTTCACCATGCGAGCAAGTGAGACGGAGCGCGGAGGAAGAAGCTTTCGTGGAACGAGAGCGCACGTTTCGACTACTCAGCGAATTTAGGGCGAATTGAGGCCGCAGAATCGTTTAAAAGCAATTGATCGAGCGAGAAGCGGCGAGTAGTGATAACAACAGAAAAGCAATGTTCGAGGCAGTCGGTGTGTAATCCGTTCATAATTCCGAAAGTTTAGTTCCGGTGCAACTGCGGAATATCTTCGCTGATTAGTTAGATGGTGAGGTGTTGGCTCAAGCCGCGAACCTCCTTCGGCTTGATTGCGTATTACGCTGCGTAGCCACCATCAGCTAATCCTTTTTTTTTATTTCCCAGACATCTTCGCAAGAAAAGTGCTTCACCCAGTATGGATAGATGTTAAAAATAGTTAAAGAAGTGTAAATGTAATTAATTTAAAATATCAACATAAAATAAAACTAAATTCTTTAAACATGTAACTCTCGTCTTTGGTGTTCTGGTATTAAATGGACAGAGTAGCAGGTAAGTGGTGTTACAGTGAGTTCTTTCCCTGGGAGCCTTGGTGTTGTATATAGGATACGCATCAAGTTGAGCTCCCAGTTCTTACCAGTATGCATAGGGTATACTGGTTTGTAACAAAATTGGCGCAGCCGGTAGGATATCGGTTTTGCAGAGACCACAGTGTAGTGCACTATGTAGCAAATTTAAATGGGCTGAAAAATATATTCACCCAGCCGATATCTCAAACCATTCAACTCCTGTTAGACTCCATTGCTACTCATACTCTCCATCAAACTAGATCAGCCTTCCTAAAAAAAATCAAATAATAATTTTAATCATTTAAAAAACAGAAATATAATATCAATATCCCCACATCATAATAATGCTACTCATACAGTGCATAAAACTAAATCAACCTTCTTAAAAAAAAAGAAATCAAATAATTATTTTTTTTCCGTATTTCTAGTAATGGTCATCGACATAGTCATCCTAGGCCTGCTCAGCGTTGGCGTTTTGGCAACTCCGAACGAGGATCTGAAACCATATTCACTGGAGAGCATAGCGAACACAGGAATACTATTTGAAGATGTGGGTGGTCTGCTGAGCTATCACAGTAGCTGGAATGTAGTGATGGAGCTTAATCTAGGGGAAATCCAGGGTCAAATAGGCGTGGCCGAACGAGCCGAACACCTCGATAAGATGCTATGTGCAGGAAAGGGCTTGGGATGTGCGGAGCAATTAAGGCACGTCCATAGTCTAGTGGAAAATCTGAAGATTCGCTCTCGAGCTCTGTTTGAGTCACTGATGCCTTAAAGGTCCAAAAGGTCGTTCATTGATGGGGTCGGAAGAGCGCTTCATTTGTTATTCGGCACCATGGCTGATGAGAATGAAAAGGAGTTGTACAGTCGGCTAGATAACCTGGAGGACAAGGAAAGGGAATTAGTTAAATTGGAAAAACAAAGGATTAGCATTGTGAATATCTCTTTGGAGGAAATCCATAAACCGCTATCAGATGTGATTAACAGGCAAACAGAACTCGGGTTACAGATGAAAGAAATCTCGCTCATGACTGATAAACTGTCAGCAGCAGAACGGAGGAATGTAGTTCTAGCATCCTTGTTAGCGCAGCTTATGGAGATCGAGATGCGGCAGCGCACCTTGATTGACATAGCTGTGGCAGTTCAAAGCAACAGAATTCATCCCTTGTTAATCTCTAGCAAAAAATTGCACGAAATCTATGTTAAACCGGGCAATAGGTGCCCCAAATTCTGTGAGGAAATCCTTGCACAGACGGCGGAACTACGGTATTTTGGACGGAAGACCAAGCTGGTAGTGATAATTACGCTTCCGCTTTTCCAACTACCATTGATGAGACTATATCAAATACACTTGTTTCCCATCAAAACTAACAGGACCCTTTTTCTGTTACCCGCTGTGGAATACTCGTTTATAGCGGGTGATATCACAACTCAACAGTTTCTGCTTCTAACCGATAATTCAAATCATAAGAAAACTAAACATCCACAATCTGGTGACCTATATGTGGCCCCATTAACTACGCCAATTATTCAATCCCCACCTTCAGAGAATGTAATAATTTCACTTCTACACAGCCCACTCAATCTGAAGTTAGAACTACCTCTTCGAGTTAGCACTTCAATAACAGATTTCCTCATTAAGCTAAGTAAACCGAACAGTTGGATATACTTTCTACCGAACGAAACACCCACTCATATCCGACACACAAACTGATTGGTCAAGGAATCCTAACTCTCCATCTCCCCTGCACAATTCTGATTAACGAAATGACCATACATTATGAAGCAGAAAGTACTCACCCGTTCGATATAATTCAACCGCAGTATTTCCCTGAAGTAGACCCGAGAATTTTTGAGCTGGACGTCGCTGTTCTGGGGGGTAACCACAGCATACCGCAAACAAAGTTAGTAACGAGCAAAAACGGAGGCATTCATTTTGCAGCCAGCACCAACGGCCTCAATGAAATGTTTTCGCACCTCGAGCGGATCAAATTTAATGAGACGGCCAGAAGGCATGTGCATCTATTCACGGCCTCGGCAAGCCTGGCGGTGGTCTCGGTATTATTTATGGCAATATATTTTTTGATTAAACACATTAAGGGGCGGTGTCGGACGAGATTAAGCAATAGAGATTCTACAGAGGTGTCGAACCCTGGTTTTGCCTTGCAAATCCATACTGGGGAGGCAAGTCAGCGGGTTTCACCAGTATCGCTAACAACTGATAACTCACATAATTCCGTGGTCCGCAAAGAGCAGCTTGTAACCACGCGTAGCCCAAAAGCACAAGCACCCAATCACTCACATAGTACCCAACCCCAAAACTCCATGCATCATCCCACCCGTTCCTTTCAACTAGTCTAGTTATAGCAAGAGAAAAAATTAATGGAAAAACAGAACATAAGGAAAAAATAAGGAACAAGAAAAAATTAACAAAAAAAAAACCAAAAAGAAACCAGCGGAAAAGAGGGCTGCGTTCAAAATAAAAAAAAATCATAATCAAAAACAAAACTATAAAAAAAAAATATTACTGAAATAATAATAAATAATATAAACAAACAAGACGCTGGTACCTATGGTCTCTTGCGACAACTTGCCAGATCCAATTCGCACATACATATGTGGTGATAAGCGCAGTACGTTATTCCCTGTTAACGAACTTCAATGATCGTACGAACTGTTCAGCCCAAAGCTTAATCATTATCACACCATATGAAGCAAGTAAGCGAGCGCACTCGACAAAATTCCCAATCCCGATGGAAACCCATGCGGAAGCTTTGATAAGGTAGCATTCGCCGCCACCACAATGAAAGTTTTTCGCATGGCTGAAATAAGTCCGAAGCTAATTAAGCGAATGGAGTGAATAATCTTATCAACCATGCGAGTATGAGCGAATAGAATGCCGTCAAGCTTGACGTTCTATCCCTACTAAATATCCACACATTCCATCCCATTAAAAATTAATTCATAACGTTCCGCTTACATACTAACAAAAAATTCCCACTAAACTATTGGCACAATAATTAATATGTAGAACTTTACGAAAGCTTAGTTATCGAATTAAATCAAATTAATTAAAAACTATAGTAATGTTAATAGCAATAAGAAACAATGATGTAAACAATTATTATTAAAGTTAATAAATAGAATCTGAAATATTCAAAGTAAAAAAAAGAAACAGTAAGAATAATGATAAAAGTAGAAATATAAGAACGTTAATCGAATAGAAATTGAAAGTAGCAATGAATATAAAGACAAAACCAAAACAAAGAAAAGAAAAAGAAGAAAATAATAAGTGCCATTGCACCTGCACCGTTCACACTACATCCTCACTAACGCTAACAGGTTAATTTGCTAACACCTGTACTACAGCCTAGTAATGTACAAATAGGTAAACCAATAATTTACAATTCTGATTTAAAGACAAATCGGCAGTAAAAGTGGAAGTTAAAGGAAAATGTACGGTCTCATAAAGTAAAGCCAATTAAAAGAAATATTCAATTCCGGCATCCCTCAAATGAAAAATAGTTTTATATAAATAATAGTTTTATCCTCAAGAAAAAACGATTTAGGACCGGAAGAAAAATTCAGTATATTCTTCAACATTAGAATCAAACGTAACATTATTCCATTATTGTATGCAATCAAATTAAATATTGAGTTATTAATTTATGTTTGTATAGAATCAAACCAAACACGAACCTGCTTGGCTCAAAGTTGTATCAAACAAAGACCTTTGTGAATAATTATACTGATAAACAATCAAAAGAAAAAAAAAAAAATATATATATATATATATATATATATATATATATATATATATATATATATATATATATATATATATATATATATATATATACATTATCAATCCACGATTATGTAGAACCAAAAGCGATCTTAGCTCACTGTATCAAAAGAAATACTAAGTATCAAACAAAACGTCAATTCATAATTAACTTATTATGTTAGTATCAAGTTAAAAATTGATGCGCGACTCAGGCAAACAAACCATGAATCCGTAATGATATAAAATCAAAAATGTAGTAATTTACAATTGTAACGTTGAATCTTGCCATAACATATTAAGTAGCATAAATTAGGAGTTAAAAATACACGAAATTAATCGGTCGAATTAAGTTAGCATCCAGTATGTTAATCACGAACCAACAGCAGAACAACAATCAACAATAGGCAGTGAGAAGTACAGCGGACAATAGTAATGGCCTTAACAGCGCAAAATATAGGTACAACTGACGCATTAAGTAATTCGCATCATTGGAATGGAACAACGATTTACTTCACTCTCCAAGTACTTAAATCATTCAAATCCGCCGGAGGAAATGTTATGCTATATAGAAATGTCGACAATCTTTTAAGCATTCGCACTCCGCCCAGTGTTATACGGTCAAGCACATACGCCCATTGTCATCAAAACATGTACTTGTCGACCAACGGCAAGCGAAAAGACTTCATAATTCACTTTACATAAGCCATGACATTAGCGACGACGACGACCATGTATATGAGAAGCTTCGGGGTGTGCTTCCAGAGGAGTGACACTGTGAAGAGAACAGAAAAGCTAAACAAAAGCTTTTCCTCGCCTGATTTCTCCAATTCCGCCAATTCGCCGCAAAGTTTCACCATGCGAGCAAGTGAGACGGAGCGCGGAGGAAGAAGCTTTCGTGGAACGAGAGCGCACGTTTCGACTACTCAGCGAATTTAGGGCGAATTGAGGCCGCAGAATCGTTTAAAAGCAATTGATCGAGCGAGAAGCGGCGAGTAGTGATAACAACAGAAAAGCGGTGTTCGAGGCAATCGGTGTGTAATCCGTTCATAATTCCGAAAGTTTAGTTCCGGTGCAACTGCGGAATATCTTCGCTGATTAGTTAGATGGTGAGGTGTTGGCTCAAGCCGCGAACCTCCTTCGGCTTGATTGCGTATTACGCTGCGTAGCCACCATCAGCTAATCCTTTATTTTTATTTCCCAGACATCTTCGCAAGAAAAGGGCTTCATCCAGTATGGATAGATGCTAAAAATAGTTAAAGAAGTGTAAATGTAATTAATTTAAAATATCAACATAAAATGAAACTAAATTCTTTAGACATGTAACTCTCGTCTTTGGTGTTCTGGTATTAAATGGACAGAGTAGCAGGTAAGTGGTGTTACAGTGAGTTCTTTCCCCGGGAGCCTTGATGTTGTATATAGGATACGCATCAAGTTGAGCTCCCAGTTCTTACCAGTATACATAGGGTATAATGGTTTGTAACAAAGGGGTACAATTTGGCACATTTTGTTTGGTCAGTTCTAAAAGATATAAGTATATTACAGCAGCCTGAAGCTTCAGAGTTAGAGGATCACTTGTTTAGCTATACCACTTTCTCCTTTCCTTTTCGCTGGAGAAGGGATCCCCCAAATTGAAGGAATAAATGAAACTCAACCCGAAATAATTTGTCAAATAGTTCCAGGATACGTTCTCAGCTTGACATTGGAGGTGCTGAGTGGATACTTCAAATAGCTTGCGCACCCAGTAGCACCAAATTTAGGGTATAAGTAGCCTTTACCTCTCAGACATAAAAAAAAATATATGATTACAGATCATTCATTAATTTTAAGAAAGGATTTGATGTGAAACAGCTGGTGAAGGTAAAAATGAACTCCTATGATTTTATTTGTAACGAAAATTTTTTCTAATAAATAATCATTTCATGTTATAAAATTTCTTCATATTCTTAAAACATTAACGTTGGATTTAGTAAAGCTTACTTTTCATTGAGTTATAAGGTAAATATAAAATTACATATATAAACTTGCCATAAGTATAACGAAATAGTCTTAACCAAACTTTAAATTTTCATAACAACGATGTTTAGGATCTTATGTAGAGAAACAGTTGTGATCAAATTTTTGAATAAAATCATTTTTTCTAATCAAATGAAATGATACACGTAATAACAGTCTTATGTAAAGAAAAACTTGACAAATATAAGAAATAGCTTGATCAAAACGTTCATCCCTTATTAATAGTATTGCAGTTGTATTACCAGAAAATTTATCGCTACATGAAGACAATCATAAATTTTCAATGTTTTTCATCCAAGACAGCGTTTTTACGCCCCCTAATATCACACAAATAGAATAAAACACTTTTTTCCCTCTTCACAAACATCTCCATAGGAAGTAAGATTTGCAATTCTTCCTTATATTTGAACATTTCTCAGCCGATATATTGTTTGAAAATAGTTTTCATTTGCCAAAAATGTTCCTATACTATAGTTTCACTGCTAGCAAGGATCATTGCTTGGCGACTGGAATATGAGGGTGGCTGAATGATTCTTACAATTTTCCCTCTATTCGATGCTAACACACGGTGAATAAACAGGAGACTTGTTGGCGGCATTGCATAAGTACAACTGCAATCGGAAGTACGAAGAGGGCAGCGCTAAAAACTTGCAAACATGAGGACACACAAAATACAAATTTTCTTATGGCTTTTGGCTCTGTAAAGACAAAAATCATCCCCATAAAGACAAACTATGGGAATCTTCTTTCTTTTTTGGTGTCAATGTTTTTCAACACAATCTAGGAATGACAATCGGAAGTGTTTGTTTAGTTGGATGACAGGGAACGAAAGGGTATTATGAGATCACAAATGTCAGGATGATACGATAGTAAATTTTTTATTATTTTCAAAGAAGAGAGTTATATTGGATTATGTATGATCTTTCAGCACGCATAAAAGATTTTACATAATCTATACATATAGAAAAGAATGTATGTGTGTATGTATGTCCGTTATGGACTGCTAAGCTGCCCAACGGACTCCTACGAAATTTTCAGGGTATATAGCTTAGTCCAGGGACGGTTCCTGTGAAAGTTTGGTGCCTATAGGATGAAAAAAATTCAGCTTTTTGGAAATTTTTGTTCAATTGTTTTATAAATTTTTTTCCTTCGATTTTTAAACGATTTCGGTTGGGAAATAAATTAATAAATATTTTTTTGCAATATTTAATAACGGATTTTTTGAAAATAAATATATCCATTGGTGAATACATCTTGCGCACGAATTTAATTCGTCATGAATCCAGCCAGTACAAATAAAGCGAAGCCGCTGAAACTGAAGAGCATCGTGAATCTCGCCTTCAGCAAATGCGCGACAGATGTAGTAATTGAGCAGTCCACCTAAGCAAACTGCTCGAAGAGCTGTCACGAAAAAATTTAATATTCTTCCTGCTACCCCCATTTTGGATGTGATAGCTTCAGGAAGGCAATTTAAAATATTCCAATCGATCAAACTCCACACTTAATTATCTTCCCATACAAGTTGGATTTTCCAATTCAACCTCCAACCACCTACTAAAGTGCACTGTACCATAATCAACCGTTACTGCTACGGCAAAAAAGCTAGCAAGCATGAGATCATGAGGCAGAATTGTGGCGGAACGCTATTTTTGTGGAGGGAGAAAATGAGAACGGCTGTCTCGTCGTTATGTCACTTTGGTTTAGTTTTTAATTAATTTTCGATAAAAATTGTGAAAGTATTTGGTATTGCACATCTATGCCAATGAAATACCGTAAATCTGATTATGAACGTTCGAGTTCCATTGATCAATAGCTAAATTCAGAGACTAAGTCAATTTTTCAAGTGATTGTGGGCGCGATCTGCTAACGCGATCGTAACGGCATGTAGTGATATCGCTGTCACATGAATAATACAAGTATACTAGTCATTCTACTCCATGCATCCATGTGTCCGATTTTTGACCCCTCGCTATGTTCTATTGTATAATCATAATTCTCTAGCTCTAAGGTCCATCTGGCTATTCTTGGGTTACTATCTTTTTTATTCAATGTCAGCGTCAACGAGTTACAACCAGTTATTATTTCAAATTTCCTCCCTTGCTGATGTATTCTGAATTTCTTTAATGCATATATTACAGCCGACGTTTCCAATCAAAACTGTGATACTTCCACTCTTGATCCATCGTACGCTTCGGAAAACAGAACACAGGATGAAACTTCCGAACAGTTTTCTTCTGTAACAATGTTGCCCCAAAACCGACCGAATTAGCGTCACAATGGAGTTCTACTTCGTCTCTGGGATCAAAAATCACTAAAATGGGTGAATCTGTTAATTTTGATTTTAAATTCTCAAAACAATGTATCTGTTCCTTTCCCAATTTAAACTCAGCATCTTTACGGAGTAATCTATATAGTGGTTTGACATTAATTGAGAAATCCTCAATGAATCTCCTGAAATAAGAGCAGAATCCCAGAAACCTATGCACTCATTTTACATTTGTGGCATTGAAAAATTCCTTACTGCTTCTATGCCTTTCTCATTTGGTCTTATTCTGTCTCTAATAATAATATATCTCAAGTATTTTACCTCAGATTCTAAAAACCTACACTAATTATACCGCAATTCCAATGTTTTCTGAACTAACCCATCAAAAACTTCTACCAATGTTGCGAGTGAACACATAAACATACTCGGATATATTCCCGCTTCATAACTGCAATAGTAGCGAGCAAACAACACCTAAATACTCGCACTTCGCCAATGAAAATTAGCCACGGAAACACATGCGCAAGTAAATAAGCGAGCAGTTAAGTGAACGAGAAAGTTCAACCCGCAACGAACGGGGTGCTTCGAAGAGAGGTAAGCGGAAAGGAAAACCGAAAGTTCCGGCATAAACATAAACGCTCAATGTCGCCAGTTTCGCTATTTTACCTGAAGAGATCTTGGGGAAGCCGAAACCTTAAACTGAAAGCACTCTTTTGAAGTCGAAACTTAAGCGAAAAACACTCTTGCGCTCAATTTCCCCAGTTTCGCATATTCACCAGCCGAGCAAGCGAGACGAAGCGGGGAGGAAAAACTTTCGTGGAACGAGAGCGCACGTGTTCGGCTACTCAGCACCTTTAAAGAGAATTTAAGTTGAAAGCTCACAAAAGAATGGTATTTAATGTTCTTGGGCAGTCTTATACCGGTGAGTCTTATTCAAATCCAAAAGGAAGTGTGCTGATACCCAGTATTAAGACGTACAATTAAGTATTCGCGGTTTAAGTTCCAGACGGAAGTGCTGTTCAGTGATTAACCAAACGGTGAGGGGTGAGGTGTTGGCTTGCGCCGCGATCCTCAACCGGCCTTTAGGCGTTTCACGCCGTATGGCTACCCCGAACCACTAATACGACAAATTGTTTCCCTCTTCAGGCTGGCTGACAGGTAGAAGTTTAAAATAATTAATTAAGTGGAAATATAATTAACAAATTCAGTTGTTACTAAATGTTTAAAAAAATGGATAGTGTAATAAAATTCATTCTCTAAAGTTAACTCTCGTATTTTGTTGTTCTAGTTTAAATGGACAGAGTAGCAGGTAAGTGGTGTTACAGTGAGTTCTTTCGCCGGGAGCCTTGATGTTGTATATAGGATACGCATCAAGTTGAGCTCCCAGTTCTTACCAGTATACATAGGGTATACTGGTTTGTAACACCAATATACTTAAATGTTCTTTAATGCCATCTGTTGCGATCATTATATCTGTATCACCAAGGTATATAGATATTTTCTTAGCTCGTCTAAGAGTATCAAAAAATTCATTGATATAGCTCTGCAATGTCGGCGGCACATTTCTAAGTCCAAAAGACATTTTTGTAAAATCATATTGCCCTAACGGAGTCACAAATGATCTAAACTTAACTGATCCTTCACTCATTACTACATGATAAAATGCATTCTTTAAGTCTATCTGTGAAAATATATTTTTAACTGATTAATCTATAAGAGGAATAGGATAGTTATCTTTTAATGTTACCTTTTTCAAAACTCTATAATCCACACATAAGGGACGTCCCCGTTTTCTTCCTTACCAACACAACCGGCAACGCATACTCCGACTTGCTAACTTTTATTGCTCCTGAATTAATTAAATCGTCTAAGTTCACTTGCAATTTCTCTTTTTCACTATATGATATGATCAATCGTTGGGGTACTGGCCGTGTCTGTCGTACATTCACGAATGCCTCCAAAATATCCTCCTCATTTGTCAAACGCAGCATCCTCACTTGATGTCGAAGTGCCGTATCAGTAATTCCCTCGACAGTATATTCCAGCAGCCCATTATCACTCATCATAACTTTGTTTGCTGGAATAATCTTGTCGTGGAAGTATTCCTGGAACCTCTATTCTAGATTCCACATTCTATCCTCAAACTGCCGTTTCACCACTATTGTGTTCGCACTGTAATGATTCTTTTTATGCCCGTGTAGGACACGGGTGCCGATGGTCTGGCATAACTGTCAGCGAGCTATAAACAACACCGAGCTCAGCTAACTAGCTTCGCTTAACGACCGCGTACGCGTGCGTGACGACTAGCATTTGCGGGATCATATGAGGCGGGTTCTTGTCGAGCCACGAAGCTACACTACAAAATACTTATCACGCGTACTTTACTCTACAAGACGCACCGATCAATTTTTATTGTCTTTAGAAAAGTTCTATTAGGTGTCAATTAGGCTACTCTACAGTAATTCAATATTTTTTTTGCCTCGTTAAAGTTAGCAGACACGGAGGCTTGAGACAAACGCAAACATTACACAAAAAGCAACCGTTACTTTCACAGAAGAAGGTCGTTGCATTACAAGGGGAATGTCAAACCTAAAGATGTTAAAGTGGCTGAAGTGAACCACTCATCTCTGCCTAAAGGATGGAAACTTGACGGATGCAGTTTACTTTACACCAGTAAAACAACAAACTAGGCAGTTTCGACGGGGTGACCACCTTATCTCTTCAGGAGCAGCCACTCCTGATCACCACGGGGCTGCTCGACTGCTTATGTTTATTACAGGACAGTCTCTTTGATGCCGACCCAGACATGGAGAGACTGAAGGGTTTCGCTCTTCACTAGTAAAGAAACAATTGTTTCCGCAGTGGAGAGATGGTTGTTATAATTTTAGGCCCCTCTCCTTGAATACAAGTCCCTGTCTTCAACGAAAGTATGCTAATAAAAACCGCTAACCAATCATAAAAACAAATCGGGTGTCGGTCAGGACTAATTGATGATGCGGATTTTATCACTGCCGGTCATCAGATTAGCTCCCAGCAAAAAGTGACGCAACTCCAAGCAGTGTATTTGAAAAACCCTGGCACCATCAGTTTGTTCAAAATTAGAACTGTCCGACTACAAACTTTTTTAAAAATGTGCAAACCTTTCTTTTGGTAACATTAAGGGACGAACTACTCTATAACATCATCGGCATGTTCAGGCGGCAGAGCCACCACGAACGAAGAACTCCAGAAGATGCTAAAGACCTTATTATATCGAAGACAAGACAAACAACACCAAAAGAAAGTTTATCGGTGACTCTATCTTTACTTTACGGAACCCTCCAAAGTATGCTACGTTAATATCAAATGGTGAGGGCGCCAATAAAAATTGAATCGGTTCATCTGCCGACAGCAAAATTAAAAATGTGAGAACTCGAAGGAGAGTGATGTTGTTTCCCCCTCGGGCCCCACGTTGGGCGCCATTGTAATGATTCTTTTTATGCCCGTGTAGGACATGGGTGCCGATGGTCTGGCATAACTGTCAGCGAGCTATAAACAACACCGAGCTCAGCTAACTAGCTTCGCTTAACGACTGCGTACGCGTGCTTGACGACTAGCATTTGCGGGATCTTATGAGGCGGGTTCTTGTCGAGCCACGAAGCTACACTACAAAATACTTATCACGCGTACTCTACTCTACAAGACGCACCGATCAATTTTTATTGTCTTTAGAAAAGCTCTATTAGGTGTCAATTAAGCTACTCTACAGTAATTCAATATTTTTTTTGCCTCGTTAAAGTTAGCAGACACGGAGGCTTGAGACAAACGCAAACATTACACAAAAAGCAACCGTTACTTTCACAGAAGAAGGTCGTTGCATTACAAGGGGAATGTCAAACCTAAAGATGTTAAAGTGGCTGAAGTGAACCACTCATCTCTGCCTAAAGGATGGAAACTTGACGGATGCAGTTTACTTTACACCAGTAAAACAACAAACTAGGCAGTTTCGACGGGGTGACCACCTTATCTCTTCAGGAGCAGCCACTCCTGATCACCACGGGGCTGCTCGACTGCTTATGTTTATTACAGCATGATCTTTGAATAGCGTGTGCATCTCACTCATCAGTTCATCGACTTGTGTGTTTATCATATCCACCTTGTTATGTAACCACTTCAAAGCGCGACCACTCAATCGGCCAGCAATCAACGTCCTTACATTATTACCATCCAATTTGTACGTTGTGATGATGTTTTTCAGTTGTTGTAGCCAGCGCCCGAAATCATCATCCTTTGCTGAAAATTTGAGTAGCAAATCTTTTTTCGCTCGCGAAAAAAGTACTCGGCATACTAACACCTGACGTCGATTTTTGCTCACTTGACCGTTGCATCATCATATTCTCCTTCCTTAAACACTCGTTACCTCTCCTTTGCAACTCCCACTCTCGGTTTATCTGCTCTATTTCGCGTTTCTTCAGGGTTCACTCTTTCACCTCAAGGTCACTCCCTCTTTTGGTATCTTTTGTACGGTGTGTCCGCTCCTTCTTGCTTGTCACTGTCGTTTCCTTAAACGCCTGCTCGTCGCTTATACCGCACTCACTTTTCAATGATTCCATCACTCCGCCGACTGCACCACCCCCACCATCCACCTAGCTCGTCATTTAATCATGAATCACCTTTTCTCTTTCTTCCTCAAGAAAAGACATTAACAACAACTGTAGCTCACTCTTATTTTTCGTCGTCTTCTGTCCTGCTTTCTCCAAGCACGACTTTAATTGCGCCGCGGTCAACTTCTTCAATTTATCTGAACCAGATATTGTTTCGTTTCTTTTTTCTCTTTCACTCACTTTTTGCTGCTAGTTTGTTGTTTTTCTGTTGATTACTCACTTTTTATTGTTTATTACACTTTTCATTCGTTCATTCTTTTGCTTTTTCTGTCCTCATTTTATCTTCTCTTTTGGTCACTCGTTTTTTAATATGTTATCTCACAGTGAATACGCGCTCGTACTGATCACGTTCACAATCGATTGCTGCAGAACACGATACTTCTTCTGATATTGTAAACAGCAGTTTTAGATTAAAAACAGAAAAACAATATTCACTTTCATATGTTTTCTTTGTTACGCACACAATTTTTCGTCTACACACGATATGACCGACATCAGAAGACTATGACCTGTGCACATTCTTTCTTATCTCTATCCGGCAGTCTCATTATTTTTTTTTCTTAATGCTAGGTTTACATGATCAAATTTATATTTTCTAGTGCTATATTAACGCATTCATTTGTGTTATCAGTATTACCACAATTCAACAGCAATTGCGTTTGAACGTTATTTTCTTTCAATTGATTGCAAGTGTTCTTTTCTCGCGTAGATTACAATCGTCGCGTCAAATGTATGAATTCTTTGGAAACTATTTGAAGAAACCTTTAATCCAAAAGGTAGCCTTGTGAATTGATAATGGCCATGGTTATCAGAAAATGTTGTGAGCAGCCTAGATTCTTTATCCAATTCAATCTGATGAAATGAACTAGTCATATCAAGAGTTGAAAAATACTTCGCTCTACCCAATTTGTCTATGACATCTTCTAATCTCGTTAGAGGGAACTTGTCATTGACAATTTTGTTGTTTAGTTTTCGGAAATCGACCACTAAACGCCATTTTTTATCCTTACCATCGCTTTTCTTGGGTACGATAAGCTACGGTGAATTATATGGGCTATAGGAAGGCTCTATGATTTTATCATTCAACAATTTCTGAACCTGATTCTGGATTTCTTCATTCTGAGAATGTGGTGGTCTATAGTTTTTAATATAGACAGGTGTGCTATCAGTGACTTCCAAATGTCGCTTATAAAAGTTGTTAGCTGTTAATTTTTCGTCCTCTAAATGGAAAATATCCTGATATTCTTGTAGAATATCTAAAAGACTGTCCTTAGCTAATGGATCGCTTGATGAGATGTTGATTTCTTCAAGGATCTTTTTTAATCTTAAATTCTTATCCTGATGACTCTGCTTGAAACGCTTGATTTCATAACTATCCAACGGCTGAATTTCAAGAAGGTTTTGCACGTTGTGAATCATAACGTTTGAGTCAGAAGCATTCAGAATTCGAATGTGCTTTATACCTTTTGCAGGTATAATTGAATACTGACAAATACGTTCTTCTGTATTTGCTTGCTTAGGACAACATGGTCTTTTTCAACTTGTATATCAACCGGTATTACTGCTTCCGATCTAGCAGGTATTTTGATTTGTCTGAAATCGCTATTTCTAAATTCCATAGGGATAATAGTTTCATTTTGGTCTATATAAAATGCTACCGTGTAGGTCTCATAATCGATTTTACACATAAATCGTTCTAAAATATCTCTTCCAATAATACCATCCGTATAAATTGGAAATTTGTCATCCACCTTGAAAAATTTGTGGGTGATATCACATGCTCCTATATTCAATCTGAGCTTGATTGAACCATGCGATGAGACAACTTCACTAGTTATACCAGTTAAGTTACATTTATCCCTAATGGAAAAAGATTCATCTTCTTCGATTTTACCTTTTTTACACAAAGAGACATCGGCTCCCGTGTCTATTAAAAACTTGAGGTTTTGTCCTGCGTAATCGCAGAAAAGAATGACATAATTTACGCAATTATCCGAGATTTTAAAAATTTTGGTTCCGGGAGGATCATTTATTCCGACCCGTACGCCTCTGCGTTTCCCTGTTCCTGAACAAGGTTGACATTTCCGTTGGGGTTGTTTCGCCGTCGTCGATTATTTTGGTCGTTGTTGCCTCTATAGTTACTATTACCATTCGAGGTGTTTTGCCTCCGATTCCCGTTATCGTCATTACTATTACTAGTATTATTGCTATTCCTATTATTGTAACCGCTATTATTACTACCGTTGTTCCTATTGTTTCTAAATCTCCTATTGCCATTCTGGTTTCTATTATCCCTAGGGTTCTTGTTAAACCTACTATTCTTTTTATCTTTGTAGTAAAATACATTTGCTGGTTGTGACGCTTCAATTTTTTCGGGCTCAAGACCCAAATCAATTGCGTCGGCAAGGGTATGTGGCGGCACGAGATGTCCCGCCATCAGCACCTCCTTCACGGCGCAAACAAACTCTCGTCCCTCGCCAAATCTATACTTGCCAGCCCAAATCGTCCCACCGGCTCAAGCAATCCACCATAAGAAATATGGGATTCTCATGACGCCGTTCTTCTAGATTCTCACATGTTGATATAGGAGAACGGATTCATACACCCTGTCTCTCAGTGTGTTTTAGCGCTGCAGTCAAACGACGACAACAACCTCATCAGAATCATTGTCATCGCCGTCCTCGTCCAACCATTCAAAAGACGAAGAGTAAAAGTTGACTTGTAAATAAATAAATAAGATCAAAGTTTGACTTGTAAATAAATAATTAAGAGTAAAAGTAGACCTTTTAAAGTGGTGACCCCGAGTCGGCCAACAGCATGGTGCTTGGACGAGACGACGAGGATGCCGCGCGCATCACCACGCAGCACGACGCAGAGCTCTTGGTCTCACTGGAACAGCCGCCCAGCCAGCCAGCAACAGCAGGTCAAAGCCGACAGCCTCTGCCTACAAGAGCGACACCATTCGACCTACTACAACAGCCATCAGCGCAACAGGTATACGGTGTAGGCTACTGTAAGCTGCCATCCTTCTGGCGTACTAGCCCGGAGCTGTGGTTTTTCCAGGTTGAGTCCCAATTTCAGGTGCACCAGATCACAAGGGACTCAACCAAGTACCACCTCACGGTATCTTCATTGGACCACGAGACAATCACGGATGTAGCAGACATCATCCGTGCGCCACCCGAGCACGACAGGTACGGAGCGCTCAAAACAGCCATCGTCGCCCGCCTCACCGACTCACCTGATGCGCAGCTACATAAGTTGCTCACAGGTGTCGAGCTTGGAGATAGGAGACCATCGCAGGTACTGCGGCACATGCGTTCCCTCGCTGGAACGCGGGTCAGCGACGATGTTCTCCGAGTGAGATGGCTTGACCTCCTGCCCCAGCAAACGCGCCGCATGCTTTTATTAATCAAGAATCAGACGCTAGAAGAGCTTGCCGCTGTTGCAGATGAGGCACAAGACATGGGCCCGGGAGTTATGGCCACGTCATTCCAACCACCCACGCGCGCAACAACACCCACATCTGGTCGTTCCTCACCGCACACTTCTTCGGACCAAGTCGTAGTCGAATTAGCTGCCTTGCGTCTGGCAGTTACACAGCTAACAGCCTTGACTCGAGAAGCGCTTCAACAACCACACGCCTGCGCCAATACGCTGCGGGAGCGCACCTCTTCAAGAGATGTAAGCCAACGACGGGGACGCTCCGCCACTCCCGGACCAGATAGTCGCACGGGACACTGCTGGTATCACACCAAGCACGGGGCCTTAGCAATGCGATGCAAACAGCCCTGCTCTTTCCCAGCTCCAGAGCACACCATTAGGCGCTCGGAAAACTAGGGTTGCCGGCGTTGTACTCAGCGGACACCGCCGGCAACACCTCGGAGAAGCGCCTGTATGTCTCCGACCGCACTACAAAAACCAGGTTTCTGGTAGATTCCGGCTCCGCCCTCTCTATCATCCCAAGGCATTTCATCACCAAGCCTCTTCGCAAACAGAGCCTCGTACTACAGGCAGCCAATGGCACTCCCATAACCACGTTTGGATCTCAGCAGCTCACCCTGGATTTCGGGCTACGTCGGCCCCTCCACTGGTCGTTCGTCATAGCAGACGTCCAGACTGCCATTCTAGGAGCCGACGCACTAAAACACCATGGTCTACTCATCGACCTTCGCAACCGACGCCTCATGGACGATCTCACCAGACTCTCCACAGCCTGCGCCATCGGTCCAGTTCCAACGATACACAGCATTAGCGCCGTCAACAATGGCTCGTCCTTGAAGGGCACCATTGGAGACCGGTACAAAGCGATCATCAGCAAATACGCTGATGCACCCGCACAACCCGGGAAACTAGCCTCGGTAGCTGACCTACCTGTCCACCACCAGATAGTCACCAATGGACCACCGGTTTTTGCGAGACCACGTCGCCTCACGGGAGAACGCCTCACTGCAGCAAAAGCCGAGTTCGCTTTCTTGCTGGAAAGAGGCATAATTCGACCTTCATCGAGCCAGTGGGCTAGTCCTCTGCACATGGTGCCCAAGGACGGCGGCCGTTGGCGAGCTACTGGGGATTACCGTCAACTCAACACTCAAACTCGCCCGGATCGTTACCCACTACCCATCATCGAGGATTTGATCCAAGAGGCCAGCGGCACAGTCTTCTCGGTAATTGACCTCCAGCGTGCCTTCTACCAAATCCCGGTGGCTCCTGAGGATATCGGTAAAACGGCAGTCACCACGCCTTTCGGACTGTATGAGTTCCTGGGAATGCCTTTGGGTCTACGCAACGCAGCCCAAACGATGCAGCGGACTCTAAACCATCTGCTGAGGAAGCTGGATTTCGTCCGGGTTTATCAGGATGATATCCTAGTATTCTCGGCCAGCCTCAACCATCACCAGCGCCACCTCGAGCAACTTTTGTCCATGCTTCAAGCGGCAAATCTCCACGCTAACTGGGATAAATGTCAAGTCGGTCAGGCTGAGGTCATCTTTGCCGGATACCACGTCTGCGAAACAGGATTCCGACCACCAGCCCCCAAGACACAAGCCATTGGATCCTTTCCCAAACCGACCGATTCATCCCAGCTAAGACGTTTTCTAGGGATGCTGAACTTTTATCGCCGCTGCATGCCACACGCTGCCGAATCCCAAGTACCACTCTCGGAACTGCTAAAAGGATGTACGACAAAGAGAGCACCACTCACCTGGACACCAGAGGCGGAAGTGGCTTTCGAACGCTGCAAGCAAGGCATTGCCGAGGCAGCCACGTCAGCCTTTCTTTCGCCTCTGCACCCATTGGCACTTCGTACCGACGCATCCAGCACTGCCATTGGCGCGGCCTTGGATCAACAACAGAGCGACGGCACTTGGGTACCGTTAGGTTTCTTCTCAAGGAAGCTCTCCGAAACCGAACAGCGCTACTCAACTTACGACCGCGAGCTCCTTGCTATCTTTGCTGCCATCAAGTTCTTCCAGCGCATCTTGGAGGGAAGGCACTTCGTCATTTATACCGACCACCGGCCACTTATATTTGCTCTGACGCAACGCTCAGACAAAGCCTCACCCCGTCAAAGCAGGCAACTGGATTTTATCTCCCAATTCGATTCGCGGTTGGAGTACACACCAGGGAACGACAACATCGTCGCCGATGCACTATCACGTGTGGAGACGGTCGCGATACCCCCCGCAATCACAGCTCAAGCCATCAGCGAAGCACAGGACACAGACGAACAGTTGCCCCACCTCCTGGCGAGTCCCCGCCTCAAACTGCATCAGTTGATGTTGGATGGCTACTCAGCATACTACGTAGAGTTCAACGGCACCATTAAGCCTTACCTGCCGGTTGCACTCCGCCGTCAAGCTTTCGACATCGTCCATCAGCTATCACATCCAAGCGGACGTACCACTTCGAAGCGCGTAGCGCTGAAATTCTTTTGGCCTAGTCTGCGGAAAGATGTATCCCGGTGGGCCAAGCAATGCGTACCGTGTCAGCTATCGAAGGTCCACCGCCACAACCGTGCCGAACTGGGAAATTTCAAGACGCCGGACGGGCGCTTCGATCACATTCATGTGGACCTGATCAAGCTGCCACAATGCGAAGGACACGAGAACTGCCTCACCATTATCGACCGCTACACACGGTGGCCTCAAGCAGTGCCAGTGCGTGACAGCAAAGCTAGCACAATCGCCAGGGCACTATTCGATCACTGGATCTCCATATTTGGCCCGCCACTAGAGATCACATCGGACCAAGGACGCCAGTTTGAAGCCGACCTATTGCATCAGCTTGGACGCCTCTTGGGCATCAACCGTGTCCACACTGCTCCATATCACCCTCAAGCCAATGGCATGGTCGAACGGATGCACCGCACCCTCAAAGCAGCGTTAAAGTGCGTCCCCGAGACACCATGGCTACAGGCACTCCCACCGATCTTACTGGGCCTACGAACCACATTCAAGGAGGACCTGCAAGCCTCTCCGGCAGAAATGGTTTTTGGCACATCGCTCCGGATCCCGGGCGAGTTCATTACACCTCAAAACGTACCAGCCAGTTGCCCACAAGACTTCGTCACCGACTTACGCCACCTTTTCCAGTCGATCCGACCAGTTCCGTCAGCCAGACACTCCGTTCATCAACCATTCGTTTTCAAGGACCTGAACAGCTGCGAATATGTCTTCCGCCGCATCGACGCAGTCAAAAAGCCGCTCGACCAACCGTACTCCGGACCACACCGAGTCATCAAGAGGATCAGCGACCGCACCTACGTCATAGACGTAAATGGCGTCACCAAGACCCTCTCCACCGACCACTTGAAGCCAGCGTACTTGGAGCATTCCGATGCCCATCCATCAACACTATCGTTACCACCCACCCAGCCAGCCTCACCACAAGCGCCCACTACAATCCCACCGCTGGCATCACAGGCAACTCAACCGGCCGATGGCAAACTGATACAGCAACCACCCTCATCGGCACCACAGTCACCTATACTACCGCCTCCGCTACCAAACCAGGCGTTTCACCCGGCCGCCACCTTGCTGCCAAATCAGGCGATTCAACCCCCCGCCAAGAAGAAGGTCACCTTTTCACTCCCCTCGTCGAGCACGAAGGTCATTGGGGAGGGAGTGACTGTGGCGGCACGAGATGTCCCGCCATCAGCACCTCCTTCACGGCGCAAACAAACTCTCGTCCCTCGCCAAATCTATACTTGCCAGCCCAAATCGTCCCACCGGCTCAAGCAATCCACCATAAGAAATATGGGATTCTCATGACGCCGTTCTTCTAGATTCTCACATGTTGATATAGGAGAACGGATTCATACACCCTGTCTCTCAGTGTGTTTTAGCGCTGCAGTCAAACGACGACAACAACCTCATCAGAATCATTGTCATCGCCGTCCTCGTCCAACCATTCAAAAGACGAAGAGTAAAAGTTGACTTGTAAATAAATAAATAAGATCAAAGTTTGACTTGTAAATAAATAATTAAGAGTAAAAGTAGACCTTTTAAAGGTATTTGGTCTGGCTGCAAATACAGTATTTCGAAATTGGTCACTTAAACCATTCTTAAAAACTGTCAATGCGTACGTATCGTTTAGTTTTGTAATAACCTCCCGTTGACTCTGCGTCGCATTCGAACCTAGATCTGCAATTTGCAACTCATTTAATTCATTAACTAATGTTAAAATGTTATCCTTATAGGCACTAATGTTTAACTTTTTCTGGGATATATTGCTTAAAGTTGTGTCAAAGAATATAAAGCATAAAGAAGTCGGATTGCCCATTGAAATTTCGTACGAGAAAATTTCATCGATGATGGGCATGTGGGGGCGACGTTGAGGAGTGAAGTAGAACTTTTGCCTTGTTGGTTTCTGCTTTGCTTGAGACGAGTTTTCATCTCAGCGAGTAAATTAGCTCTTCGCGAAAATGATTTTTCAAGATAGTTTTATCACCTATTTTAGGGTATATTTGATATATGTTTATATTTATATTTGAAATGCATGCATTTTAAGTAAAGAAAACATTTTTAATTTTTATATTCTAAAAAACCTGGATTCCCAAATTTTTTTCGTGATTTTTCGCCATCGAATAATAAGCGAAACCTTAAAACCTGCTCGCAAGGTTTATTATCTGAGGAAATGGTCATTCAGATATTAAACCTTGCGAGCAGGTTTTAAGGTACAATTCTCCGAATAAAAATGGTACTTCAAACACTAGCAATAATAAAGTATTGTAGATCATGGTATGTGGTATATTGCTTCGACCATTTTCAAAATCAACAGCAGGATTTCTGTTGCATTTTAGTACAATTCCAATAATATGGTTCATGTTACTGGCTTATTAAAAATTCTTCATTGCTCATCTTCTCAGAAAGATTAGTTTCAAAGTTGAACGAAAAATTAGAATTCTGTTAACATGATGATGCATGAAGAAGAATTTTGAAGAATGCCAGTGTGAAAAATATATGATGCAGTAAATCCATCATGCATTTCAATTTAGGCCTACCGTAAATTTTCCTCCACCACAGCCAGATAAAATTTAATCATCGCGAAAAGAAAGTAGTGTTTTGTATTCAGAAATACGGAAAATAGGTTATCATTTTAGCCTACAAAAATAACCCAAAGCAAGGATGCTTAAGTTTGCCACTCAAAATCATATGGCAAGAATGCAATATGTTGAAATCAGTAAAAGCAGAAAAGAACCTGAGGATTTAAAACTGTAATTTCACAGATGTGAGCTTAGAATTGAAAGGTGAGGGCCGTTTCCAACTTGCTTCCATCAATAGAAAATGAAGATTGCAACTTATATTTTAAACAAATAGCATCTCTACGACGAAAAAGACAATCTTCTACAAATTCCGTTACCGACTTTTGTGAATGTGCCAAAAATTATAAAAACGAATTATTTTATATGAAAATATAAAAAAAAACTGAAAGTTAAGTAACGCAAAAAGCGATTATCACGAACATAAAGACAACAAAACTGTCGAAGCAAGTAGCATAACAAAACGGAATATATGCTTCCAAAAAAACCTGACATGTCGCGATTAAAAACATCATTTATTTCCAAAACATCAGTGATGAGTCCAATGTAACGGGCAAAATAATTCTAAATGCAAAAATGGGAAATACAATAAAGAAGAACGAATACTTGTCCCAAATTTTTTAATATTGCTCAGTCAGCCCACAAGTTTTTTTAAAAAATTACAATAAATCTGCCACATCCATCAACAATTTACAACTTGGCAATTGCAATTCGGATTAGTGAATAATACATTTAGAGAAAATGTCAATAACTTTGTGAAATGAAAAAATATATATTAATTTTCGTCGAAATTTTCGAGCAAAGGAATTAGAGATATAGTCCTTTGCATGATCATTTTGACGGACTAAAAGATACCGGCTGCACCAGTAATAACACAATCCGAAACAAGAATGCATATTCATATCAAAAAGGTTCATCAGTCATTGGAAATTCGTTGTATGTTATTTAGTGTCTGAAAATGGAATGAACTAGGATTTTTTTAGAAAAAATTCGGAAGCGAATATAAATACACTTTCAACTTGGTGTCATATAATCAAGTCTAATGAGCAAGGTTCTAATAACAGGAAATAATTTATTGTTTCTTTACGTTGACTTCTAATCTCTAATTATTTGAAGTTTTTTGTTAGATTTTTTTCACTCTTCGTTACAGTACAATTCTTCCTCAATAAAACTAAAATCATAAACTCCAATAATTTGATTTTATGTTTTTTACAAGAATCCATTTTATTGAACCAGTCTGGTGTGGTCAGCAAACAATTTGCTATAATTGTTTCTTTAATATTTCTTGTTTCTGGTTTATTTTTAAAAATTTCAATAAAACAGATAACGTGGCGCTTGCATACATAAAAAAATTCATCAGATGGAGCAAATAAACTCCCGAAATCTGAAGAAGAAGCGCTGTAGTTTTTGGCAAATATGAAGAGCTCGGAAGGACACGTCAGAACTTCGTCAGCCTTGCGTGTGATACTTTCACAAAATTCACAATTCAGTTTTGTCAGAACTTTGAAGGCCACATAGCCAATAAAGTATCTCATTGATGGAAGTTCCATTTAGATTCCAGGATTTTCAAATGTATCCTCGGCTATCAAATCCATGTACATATTCTCTATGACTTCATTGTGCCCTATCGAAATATCATTTAATTGGAGCTCTGTGCACTCAAGGATGCTTTCTTCTCCTTCATCTAAATTTATGGAAAGCATTGTGTCACTATCGTCTCCACAGTTGCTTCTTTCACTAAACTTTATTAAATTAAATGACATTATTTTTAATAATATTATATTTAGCTCGAAAACTGATGGATTCCTTTTATTTCCGCCTTTTTGCCGTATTACAGCAAAAAGATTTTCTAACGGATCTTGTGACAAGCGTTTCGTTAGTATGAAAAAAACATCAGGATTTTCATCCATAATCCCATCGGCCAACATCAAAACACCAATTAACGTCTGTTTAATGCCATTTAGGAAGTAAACGGTTTTTCCCCTATTTTCGAACTTCACATTTGAGGTATATTCTTTGAAATATCCTATGTATTTGTAGACTTCACTGGTCAATGTCATGCCTTGCTTAAAAATGTTGGGATTTTTCAATGATCCACTATTCAAGCAATCAATAATTTTGTCAACCTTTTCAATAAATGTAGCTGTTGATAATGCTATTTCAACAGAATTTCTTTTAAAATTTTTTGTTTCAACAGCAGTACGTATGGCAGCAGCGACTGTTTTACTGAACACCTGATACGCCAAATTAACACGCATTTTTTCGAAAGAATTCGGTTGGATGTGCTGAAAAGTTAGCTTTGTGCACATTTTCGTAGCTTTTTTTTGCTCAAGCTCCCATAATTCTTTTACCACGCCCCAGGATGCTCGACCATCAGGTGTACAAATGATGTTATTTAAAAGAAGGTTCCTAAGAGATTTAATCAAATGGGGAAAATCAAAAAGACACATGATTTTTTCTCCATTAACAAGCCAAGTCAGTGGAAACTCCCAAATCTGAATAACACTTTCTGTTGTTATAACCCTGGTCACAAGTTATAGCCTTGACTTTAAGACTCCAGCTTGAAAGACTTTTTATGTTTTCTTGCAGAATTTCTTTCAAGCAGTCACCCTTAATACCATTTTCGGAAACAAAATAATTCACTACGCATTTCCAGTTACTAATAAGCCCTCTGACCATAAATACACATACTTGTTTCCCAATAGCGTTTTTCCTACAGAAGCCGATGTCTTCTAAACCGTCTATCAAATCATGTGAAACATTATACCTCAATTCTTTCCTTATGGCGATTTCATCAAAAATTAGAACAACATATTTTTCCACTTCACTTAATAATAGACATTTGTCTTTTATGACTGGAAACGCATTATTACTTAAACCTGGTTGCAATTGTTTGACAGGCGCCCAGGAGTACACTGTTGATGGATGAGGTAAATTAATATTTAGGCTGTTTCTTAAAAATTTGTATGTTGATTGGGAAATATAAAAAATATTTTGTACCAAAGTCTTTTCTTCCTTGTCATATTTTGTAACATTGAGAATCATTTTACACAATGTTTTGTTTTCTTCACCAATGTTTTGTGCATTGATGAAGTCTTTAATTGCTACTTTTTTAGGTGATTTCTTCTTGTAATTAGAAACTCTCCGGAAATTACTTTTTGCTTTCCTACACTTCATCAAATCACTTTTTAACTTTGCACATTCCACTTGCAGTTTTTGGCACTTTTTCATATAAAACTGTTCGTTCGAAACATGTTTTTGGCAATTACAACAAAAATCAATTATTGAATCTGTTGGCGACCTCCGTCTTTTTCGTGGTGGAGTCGTCAACATATTTAAAATCATCTGCTCACTTGCATCCTCTTTCAACAAAAACAAAGTTGGAATAGCACCTACCTTCAATCTGCGTGGTCCTATGAACTCTTCTGCGAAATGATGATGACAAATCCGTAGATTCTTGTCTGCCGCTACTTCTTCCAAATTGCAAGTTTTCCGCCATAAAATACCCATTGGGGAGTCGTATCGCGGGAACTTAAACAATCGAACATTGGTTTGTCTTCTGGACTTTCCACAATGCTCCAAACTGCATCGTAGCCCAGACTTTAATTTATTTACATTCATTTTTCGTAAAAACACTGTCACTTTAACAAAATTCAATACGAAATGAAGTGATGCATTTAATTTCATCATAAGTATACCACAAGCTTTTAAGTGAATGCTCTTTCGCACAAAGAGATACAAAGAGATTTACCTTGCATAAGAGCTCAGGATATTAAATTTTCCAAGCTGAAATACAATGAGTACCTTTGACGACCACATGATTATTTTGTTTGACTAGCTTAAAAAAATACTTCACAAAACATAACTTCTTTCAGATCGAAATTCATCGTCTATGCAAATCAGAAATAACCTTTTTTCGACATAATTGGACGACATTCCGAGATTTATTGTCCGATTTTGCTGGTTAGCAAACTAAACCCAGACATTTGATCAATAATGATCAATTGGTCGTACAGTAAAAACAGTACATTGAGGAAAATTTACGGTAACTTACTTAAGGTTACCCTTAAGGTAGAAGTTGAAATAGGTTTTAATTTAACATCAACGGCATAAAAGCAGATAAATTGAAATGCATGATGGATTTACTGCATCATATATTTTTCACACTGGCATTCTTCAAAATTCTTCTTCATGAAGAATTCTGTTAACATGATGAATGTTAACAGAATTCTAATTTTTCGTTCAACTTTGAAACTAATATTTCTGAGAAGATGAGCAATGAAGAATTTTTAATAAGCCAGTAACATGAACCATATTATTGGAATTGTACTAAAATGCAACAGAAATCCTGCTGTTGATTTTGAAAATGGTCGAAGCAATATACCACATACCATGATCTACAATACTTTATTATTGCTAGTGTTTGAAGTACCATTTTTATTCGGAAAATTGTACCTTAAAACCTGCTCGCAAGGTTTAATATCTGAATGACCATTTCCTCAGATAATAAACCTTGCGAGCAGGTTTTAAGGTTTCGCTTATTATTCGATGGCGAAAAATCACGAAAAAAATTTGGGAATCCAGGTTTTTTAGAATATAAAAATTAAAAATGTTTTCTTTACTTAAAATGCATGCATTTCAAATATAAATATAAACATATATCAAATATACCCTAAAATAGGTGATAAAACTATCTTGAAAAATCATTTTCGCGAAGAGCTAATTTACTCGCTGAGATGAAAACTCGTCTCAAGCAAAGCAGAAACCAACAAGGCAAAAGTTCTACTTCTATCCTCAACGTCGCCCCCACATGCCCATCATCGATGAAATTTTCTCGTACGAAATGTCAATGGCTTGAGCTCTTGGCAAAAGCTCTTGCTAGCAAAGAGATAAATGAAAGCTCTGGGTTCTAGCGCCAGAACCCACGGTATGAAATTTTGGGGACGAAAATTTTGTATAGAATTAGACTTCTTTATGCTTTATATTCTTTGGTTGTGTGCAACTGAGGGATCGTGTTTACGTTCTTATACCTCTGCTTTAGCTTATTCTCTAATTCCGTAATGCTCGTTGGAATACCAGTACTTCCTAATACAGTTTGTACATTAGCTGACAATTTACAATAATATACAAAATCAATGAGTTCTGTTTTGGTATCGGGCTTAAGGCTTTTCTCAATTATTTGGACTATTTTTAAAAACGAATTCAAATTCTTATAGTCACCATCAAAAAGTGGAATATTCTTCATAGCAATTTCAAGATTGAAGTCAGTCATGTTTGCTGCTAATAATTTTAACTGAATTTCTATTTGGGCTTCAATTGTTTCTGCTAAATATTTAAATTTACTTTTCAATTCAAAAATTTCCACATCATCCACCAGACTGAAAATATGACGTAATTCTTTCCTGATCTCCTCTAATCTTTCTAATTTTGCATTTAGTGATTCTTTGGTGTATAATTTTTTGCACTTTTTTTCAAATTTATTAAAATTTTCTCAACCTCTTCTACTAATTCCCGTGCCTTACTCATTTATTAAAGAGAAATCTTCATTAAAAAAATTTTTTATTTAGACATTAATATTCCTACCAACATGTTTCTTTACATATTGTGTATGATGCTTATTGTATACTTAAATTATAACTAAAATAATTACAAAAACTACTCCAGTGGAAATTCCTTGAGAGTTTTTCTCTATGAAGGTCTCGTTCACGTTTGCGCTACAACTATTGCCCATCTTTAAGCGCTCTTAACTTCTCGAACAGTTGTTTTTGTTGTTTGCCTTCCGTTATTGAAATCAAACGATGGATGTCTTTGATTTCTCGTCGCAGCTTTGCCTTACGGCCTCCACGTCGCTTTCTTTTGATCGCTGGTTGGATCTCTAACACTCGCTGTGGTTTCTATGTTCTTTAGCGATACTCTTCGATGGTGATTGCCTTGGGTCCAATATGTCTTAATTGGTCGATCGGGGTTGGTGTATATTTTACGGCTGCTACCGGGCCACTCGGGACGTATTCTTCTTCTTGGGAGACGTGTGCTCCGTTGAATTCTGCTTCTGCCAAACGTACTGCCCGATCAAACAACTCGTTAAACTCCTCCATCGTAAAGTTCGAGACTAGGCAGGGTCGCCATAATGTGAGATCAGAAAGAAAGAACCTTTTATAAAATAAATATCAACTCCTAACCCAGCGTTTTCACGCCGATAATAATGGCTTCGCCAAAGCTAAGCCGTAATTGATACAATAAAGAATTTGATTTTAATACTTACGGTGCTCTGCTATGGAAGTGTACTCGTAAGAATCTATTTCTCGATTGATATTGATTGATTGATATTAGTATGTACTACAATTGGTATGTACTACAAGATAAGTAAGAAGATTATGACGAAAGCATGTCAGATTTCCCTCGTTCCTCGCTTTATTATGTTTGGAAAATTCATGAGCGACTAACTTTCAATGCAAGTATGCAAGTTAACGAGCAATCCCACGCTAAACTGCTGACACTGCAGGTCTGCACTACCGTTCCGTGGGAGCGAACATTTTCTCACATTCCGGGAAACTGCAACCGCAGCAGAAAAGTTAGATATAAGCTTTTGCATAGTTATTGTAAATTCCTATTGTGTTTGTACTCTTGATCGCGACGGGGAACCTCTGCCCGACTCGCAGTGAAATATATTTTTTTGTTATTAGTCTAAATTGATTTGTATTTGGCGCCCAACGTGGGGCTGCATCCGTGCGTGTGTTAAAGTAATTAATTTAAGTGGATGGATCACTTTGTAAATATACACATATTTGCAAAGAAGCCTTAAGATCCTAACGCATGTTGAGACTGGCATGCGGTCCACAAATTAACTCAAAATGTAAAGTGAAAATAAAAGTTTCGCGAAGTTCGGACAATTTACCCGCGACGAAAAACAAGTCCGGAAGACCACACGCATTTTTCCTATTGGCACCTCAGTAGCTTCTTGGAACACCAGCAAGTGCAAATAGGATAACCCCAGAGGAAACAGGATTGGCAGCCTTGTGAAGAACCCACTGGAAAGAAAAACGTGATCAGGAGCAAAGCAATAGCGTGCAATGGAAAAAGTAATCATATTAATGTAAGTCAGTTATAAAACATTTAGCATAAGTTATAAACTGGCAATCTCTAAAACATTACATTGATTGAAGGAAATCTGAAAGAAATTTAAAACAATAATATCGAAAATATTTCTATATTGGAAATCAGTGAAGGATGTTTTAATTATTTTATTTCTATATATATTTCAAAGAAAGCTCTTTTACAGGATAAATTTAAATTTGTGAATGAAAAGTGAAGTGTTTGTGAAAATTATTATTGTAAATCATAATTGTGGTGTCCGCGACTTTCATTTTATTTAATTATTGTCTCATAAGAGCTCGTGTTGGAGTTGGAGTTACTCTAGCATGCTATGTTAATTAAAGCATAGGTCTTGTTTGTCTGATCAAATCCGTGTCGCAGAATTCATTTGATTTCCTCAGATTTCTGTGTTCTTGTGTATCGATCTTGTCTTGACGCATTCGGATTTGTGTCGAGTAAATAATTAACATCTCCTGCCTAAAAGTTGGTCTTGATTGTCGTGCCGTTGTGCTTCGCTTGATCGTTGTTCTTGTTTTGTCTTGCTGACACTTCGCAAGCACTGATTGTGAATACTAAATAAGTCTTTTCGACCCTTTTCGCAAGTTTAAGGTTTTGCGATGTCGAACCCCAATAACCTCATTCGACCTGCACGCCTACCTGGAACACCAGCAGGCTATAATGGGGACGAACCCCAAGCAGTTCCTCCTGAGAACGCAGGAGGTAGCACCATGACTTTCAACGAACTTACCAGAGTCATAAACCAAATAGTTTTGGACTCCCTTCGGGTTCATGGGAGCCAAATCTTTCAGAACCTGATGAATCCTGCATCAGAAATAAATAACGAAGCGGATGTAGGCATAAACTCTAGCCAAGATGCAAATCTATCCGATATGGATAGAATACCCGACGTAGTAAAAAGCCTGAGAGACTTCTCCGGCAATCCAGGCGAATTTAATTCATGGAGGAAAAGTGTCGAAAGAATACTTACAATCTATGAACCTCAAAAAGGAAGCCCAGCTTATTACGGGATCTTATCCGTAATCCGAAATAAAATTGTTGGCCAAGCTGATATCTGTCTAGAGTCATACAACACACCCCTTAATTGGCAAAAAATTTCAAAGTGCTTCACACTGCATTATGCGGACTAGAGGGACCTCGGTACGCTTGAGTACCAAATGACCACTCTTATCCAAGGTAATAGCAGTATTCATGAATTTTACCAGGCCGTATACTATCATTTATCCCTTATCCTAAACAAACTTTGTTCAGCTAATATGAGTCAAGAATCACTTGATAATATGACCCAGTGTTTCCGAGAAAAGGCTCTGGATACATTTATCAGGGGCTTATCAGGGGATCTACCCAGGCTTTTAAGCATGCGAGAACCCATTGACCTACCGCAGGCATTTCGTCTATGTCTAAAATTGGAGAACATGAGTTACCGTGCACAGCACGCTAATAATTCTCAAAACATCTCACGTAGAAATTCTATTCTAGTGCCGCCACCACTACCCCTACGGAAAGTTAATCGAAATTTCAACATAAAACATAACTTTTATCCCGAACTTGTTAATAATCCAACCGTGTCCCAACCAGTAAGGTTATACCAACCAAGGCCGCAACAAAGATATCTGAACCCATTACCACTACCGCCTAAACCGCGAGGAATAGAACCCATGGATATTGATCCCTCAATAAGAACTCACGCCATCAATTACCAAAATAGACCCGGCCCAAGACCTCCATATGCTCCAAAAAGACCTCAGCCTCCAGACCAATTTTACAGGAACAAAAAACAACGTGCCTTCTTTACAGAAAGCAACAACATACAACCAGAAATATCGCCTGGAACACTCGAGTACCTCCAGGATGAGATAGAGAGACAGAAGCTCGCAGATTTCTTAGCTGAAGAAGAAACTGAGCCCTTTCCAACAGATCTTCAGGATGAGAACATACAGACACCCGACGATGACGAAAACCAAGACGACATTCATTTTTTAGATTGAACAGCTCTTCACTTCCGTATATTGAAAGGACTGCGAAGAGCGGCGAAACTTTAAAATTCTTAATAGACACAGGATCTAATAAAAATTATATTCAACCCCGTTACATCAAAACCCCTTGGAAAACGATAAACCGTTCAGCGTTAACTCTGTAGGTGGAGCTGTCACTATCACGCATCATGCGTTCATTGATCTTTTCCAAACAAATAACGAGAAGATGAAATTTTTCCTTTTACCTAGTCTTAAGACATTTACTGGGATAATTGGGAACGACTCCTTAAAAGCCATGAATGCAATTATCTATGCCAGAGGGAACTATATGATTATTAATCCTGGCATAAGACTTCCCCTGAAGCAACACGCTTCACAATCTGTTAACAAGATAGACATAAATACAGACCATCTATCCACAACCCAAGGAAATTGACTCAGAACAGTTCTGGCCAAATGCACCGATTTGTTTTCCGAACCGGACGAAAAATTGACGTACACAACAACAGTACGAGGAGAAATTCGCACAACTACGAATGATCCCATCTATAGCAAATCTTACCCTTACCCGGTAGCTCTTAAAACGCAGGTTGAGAAAGAGGTTAAGAAATTGCTAGAGAATGGCATCATCAGGCCATCAAGGTCACCATACAATTCTCCTGTATGGATTGTTCCCAAAAAAATGGACTCTTCCGGAGAAAGGAAATTCCGCATGGTCATTGATTATCGGAAGCTAAATAGTGTCACAGTTCCCGACAAGTACCCAATCCCCGAGATAAATGAAGTGTTGTCTAACCTAGGGAAAAACAAATTCTTCTCCGTTATAGATTTGAGGAGCGGATTCCATCAGATCCCTCTAAGAGAAAAGGACATTGAAAAGACGGCATTCTCGATCAACAATGGCAAATTCGAGTTTCTTCGATTACCATTTGGATTGAAAAATGCGCCCGCTATATTTCAGCGCACATTAGATGATATCCTGCGTGAACACATCGGCTTGCGATGCTACGTCTACATAGACGATATAATCATCTTTGGCAAGGACGAAGCAGAGCACCTCAAAAATTTGGAAATAGTTCTTAAAACACTCGAGAGAGCAAACATGAAAGTGCAGCCAGAGTAGTGCGAGTTCTTGAGGAACGATGTCGAATTTCTTGGCTTTGTAGTCAGCGCCGATGGCATTAAGACCAATCCGAAGAAGGTCGAAGCCATTGCCTCCTTTCCTCCTCCGAAAACCTTAAGGGATCTCCGAGCGTTCCTTGGAATGTCGGGGTACTATCGACGCTTCATCCGCGATTATGCGAAGCTCGCAAAACCCCTGACATCCCTTCTAAGAGGGAAGGATGGACGAGTGTCCAAATCTATCTCAAAAAATACACCAATTGTCTTAGAAAAGCCAGCCATGGATGCTTTCTTAAAGTTAAGGAGAACTCTTATGTCTAAGGGCGTTATTTTACTGCATCCTAACTTTGAAAAGGAATTTGAATTGACTACAGATGCCTCTAACTACGCCATTGGTGCTGTTCTCTCCCAGGAAGACAAACCAATATCCTTCTTGTCACGAACCTTGAGTAAAACCGAGGAAAATTACGCGGCAAACGAGAAGAAAATGTTAGCCATCATATGGGCACTAAAAAAATTTAGGAACTTTCTTTACGGGTCTCGAAAAGTAAAAATTTATACCAACACCAAGATGAAACGTTGGAAATCAATACTGGAGGAGTACAATTATGAACTCCTATATAAACCGGGTAGAGCAAATGTCGTTGCTGACTCCCTTTCCAGAACACCGAGTCCACCTGAAGCTAATTCACTTACACCCACTGAACATAGTGATAATAGTTCATCTCAAAATCGGATCCCAATAGTCGAAACTCCCATCAATGTATTTCGGAACCAACTCATTTTGAATAAAGGCAACGAAACAAGCTACCAAATAATGAATCCTTTTGACAATTACATTAGACACACCTTGACCCAACAAGACTATACCGAGCAGGACATTATAAATATCTTTAAACGCTACCTTAACCCGCACACCGTAAACAGACTCATGACCGACGAAAGGACATTAGGGCTCATCCAAGAAATTTATCCCCAACACTTCCTAAACTATAAAATCCGCTTTACACGCAAAATAGTAGAAGATCTACAGAATGAAATAGAACAGGAAGAGAGGATTCTCACAACCCATCGCAGAGCTCATAGGAATGCGGAAGAAAACAGGCTCCAAATGTTGGAGAACTTCTATTTTCCCAAGATGTCTGCAAAAATTAAAAGACTTGTTGGCCGGTGCATAACTTGCAAAGAAAATAAGTATGAGAGACATCTGACTAAACCCCTTTTGCAAGCTACACCCATTCCAAATTATCCAGGGCACACGGTGCATATCGATATATTCCTGACCGAGAAAAGGCTAGTTTTGACCGCAATAGATAAATTCACGAAATTTCTCCAAGCAAGGATTCTTCCATCAAAATCAGCCGAGGATGTTAAACAACCCTTAAGGGACATCTTGTTTTTCTTTTGCATACCAGAAAATGTCGTAATGGATAACGAGGGTGCACTACGATCTGCATCCTTGTCCTCTATGATGGAAGATGACCTACAAATAAATGTCTTCAAAACTCCTCCTTACAAAAGTGAGGTTAATGGCCAAATAGAACGTCCTCATTCTACCTTGACTGAAATCATGCGATGTCTAAAACGGGATGATCCAAACCGACCCTTTGAAGAACTACTCCAGAGGGCAGTCAACGAGTACAACTATACTATACATTCCACTACAGGCAAGAAGCCAGTAGAGCTATATCTCGGTCGCTTACCAAGAGTAACCCCTGAAGAATTTGAACACATAAGGCAGCAAAATATTGAAAAACTCAAAGTCAAGCAGGAAAAAGACCTTGCATACCACAATAAGATCAGGAAGCCCCTAAAAGATTACAACCCAGGAGAAACTATTTTTGTAAAAAGAAATAAAAGATTAGGTTCAAAATTAACTCCCCGATATAGACAAGAAGTAGTTAGGGAAAACAAAAATACAACAGTACTTACTGAATCCGGAAAGATAATACATAAAAGTAATATTCGCAACTGACTTTTCTCTTCTAGACTCACCACTCACATGGCCATGTGCAAAATAAATATTCTCGACTATACAAACTCTCAAATCATAACCATCAAATCTGGGCAAGCGAAAATAAGAACGGGATGCTTTAACATCATACATGACGTCGACATTGAACAACACAGAAATATAACATTAGGAATATCGGACGCAATTACGCGTGAAATGAATAGCAGTAATCCTTTATACCCTTATCTTAGTCGAGAATTGTCACAAACCCAACAACTCTTAAGCCATCTGCAACCAAAAACTTCGAAAAGATCCTTAGATTTGATCGGCACCGCATGGAAATGGGTCGCGGGTAGCCCCGATCATGACGATTTAAATATAATTCAAGAAAAAATAAATAACGTCCTGAAAAACAACAACGATCAAGTAGTAATTAACAAAGCATTGACAGATCGAATGAATGATTTAACACGAGTCTCCAACCAAATTCAAAAATTCGTAAAAACAAACACACACCACGAAGATGATCTAGCCGCTAGCTTGCAACACAAATTAAGGTTGATGAAAGAAGAACTTGTAACTTTGAACTACGCTCTTGACTTTGCAAAAACTGGTGTAGTAAACTCTATGATGTTGTCGAAAAAAGAAATTGAAAAGGCTGTAGAAATATTTGACAATGAAAATTTTCCATATTCATCAGTTGAAGATGCATTAAAATCAGCTGAAGTAAAAATTGTCACAAATAAAAAAACCCTTTTATGTATTGTAAAAATACCAATAACCAGTGAAGAAACATTTGAAAACTCCTTGTAAAACTTGTAAAAAAGAGCAACAGAGTAGTCGAAATAATACATAAAAATATTTTAAAAGGCCAGACCAAAATGTACAGTATGTTAAATGATTGTAAAACATACTATGAAATAACGATCTGTAAACAAACTGACTTACTAGAAATAAGCCATTCAACATGTCTCCCAAGCATCCTGAACAGCATCAACTCAACTTGCAACATAATCAGCGGCCTACAAATACCAACTGTAGAAGAAATTACCAGCGACATGATCCTCGCTAACGACTTCAATGGATCAGTATCAATCAACAACGATCCGCATCAACTTTTCGGCACATTTGTTATTAAATTCCACAACGCTACAATAACAATAAACCGAAGAAACTTCACCTCAAAGGAAGTATCATTGTGGCAACTCCTTCCTGCTATCTTCCAACCTACGCCATACGAAAGCCAATACAAAGAAATCTTCTCACTTGAAGCAATCCATAGCCTGCACATCAACAACACCAAGCGGATTGAGCTCCTTCAAGGCGCTAACCTTTACGAGCGCTGGACCAGCTACGGGATAAGCATTCTCACTATTTCAATACTACTAACGCTTCTATTTCTCAGATTCAAGAAAAAAAACCTGAAACTTACCATCAGTCACTCCGCTGCAGACCAAGAAGTTAGCAATCAATTACCGGTGAACTTAACATCATACGTACCGCAAACAATCGCCATCCAACCGATTTTATCGCAGCATCCATCAAGCCGAAGCCCTTACAATCAGCCACACTTCTAATTGGATGAGGACATCCAAACTTAAGCGGGGAGGAGTTAACGAGCGATCCCACGCTAAACTGCTGACACTGCAGGTCTGCACTACCGTTCCGTGGGAGCGAACATTTTCTCACATTCCGGGAAACTGCAACCGCAGCAGAAAAATTAGATATAAGCTTTTGCATAATTATTGTAAATTCCTATTGTGTTTGTACTCTTGATCGCGACGGGGAACCTCTGCCCGACTCGCAGTGAAATATATTTTTTTGTTATTAGTCTAAATTGATTTGTAACTTGCACAAGTTGGTTTTGATCATCTATTGAAGGCCTTGTAGGGTATATTTTCTGAGTTTTGGGGTACATAAACATTTTTCCAACTCTAGTTGCACTCGAGATAAAAATTCAAATGTGCTAGATCATTTGAAAATATTTTACAGTGAAAATCGACTTAGGCAGAGGATCTATTCCCAGTTCTCGTTATTTTCTTTATTCATTTTGCTTCAGCGGAAATTTCACATTCCTGTGATACACAAACACTAGATATATAAAATGCACGAGTACGTATATAGAGAATAGATAGTAAGTATAGCTCTTTGTTGAATAAAAGCGACATTGTCGGAATAAATTGATGGGAAAAACTGACATAGACGATTACTTACTATCATCCATAAATCACTTCACAAACGTTTTCATCTAGTGAACTTCCTGGTAAAATTGTGTGATTTCTCTCGAAAAGCCTTTGGATGGAAAGTGAATAAGAAAACGACAGCGACAATAACGTTGATGATGCTGATGAAAAAGGAGGACATATTCAAATGAATTCTCACTCAAATTGATTTACTTGAATAAATGGCGTATTGTATGTCTTGACAGGGTTAAGATTTTATCAAGAGTTTTTGCAGACTGGTCCTTAACTACTTTTCATCATAAAATATAAAGAAAAGTAATTTCATCAATTTTTTAACTCCTTAAAATCTCAAGCGCTTCTTCAGGAACAAAAGACAAATGACTATAGTTCTTTATTGTGATTTATTCTCATCCTTACATGAACTCAAATTTAACCCATCCTGTAATTTAACTTAATATTCTAAGATCGACCCTAAAGTTTAATTTTCCTCGCAGACGGTGAACTTTAATTGAGTTTTGAGTGCCTTTAAATTGGAATTACGGCGCGTTTGAAGTGAAGTTCTCCTAAAAGAAGCCCAATCAGCTGTAATAGGACCTTGATTGATTTCTTCCAAGTGACAAAATAACAGCCTTAGGAGAAAGTCAACGAGTTCAAAAACTTTTTGTCCTTATTTTCATTGTCTCATTTTTCGCACGCATTAAAGCCCAATTTGGGCAGCTAATTGTCTTGACAAAATATACTTTTTCCATCTTGTTAATTGAAGGAACATTGCCTTTTCTTTGGGCTTTATATTTTTAAAAGCTCTCCCGCTTGTGTTCAATGTTTATCCTTTATTCTACTACAACCACTAAGGACAACTCGCCGACCACCCTTCGTTATGATGAATCTTCTTCCTCTCGAGTGCTTTATCTGCAACAAAAGTATCTCTTTCTGATTGTGAAACATTCAAATTCATAAAAAAGATAAGATTTCCGCTAGGAAGGAGCAAGATAAGGTCGGGTAGGGTAGTAAATAATTTTCGAGATATTTGGATATATTGTAGAATTGAGCTTTTAAATTGGAATTCAAACGAAAGTTTCTCTTTTATCTGCTGCTATGTTGGACTCTCCTTTAGACGTAGCCTTTTTGGTCCGTTTTCGGAGATTGTATATCTATCGCACAAATGGTCAATACATCTTCAATGGAAAGCAGGATGAGAGCGGTTTAAAGTGAGTCAAGCAGAAGATATTAAAATATCCCTTTGAGCTTAATCTATGAGAATTTGATTCATTCTATGGAGGTACTATGGAACGAGAAGTTTAAATATATGCTGGTATAAATAACAATGCTTTGTATAGAGTATTAAATGACAAGGGCGAAAAAATATCGAATTGGTTGGATTGTGATATATTTTGTATTTGGTTGAAAGTAATACTTTTCCGAAATGGAGGGCATTCCTATTAATGACATAAAGTGCAAATATCTTAGAAAGTCTATAAATTTACCTTACCTTATATCCCAACGAATATTGAAAACAAAGTACGATGTGTGTTCAAAAAGTATCACGAATTTTGAATTTTCGCGGGTTACGTATATTCGAATTTCGATTTTTTTGTGGCGTTAAGTTGGTACTCATGTCTGTGACTTATGCCGACAAGCTCGGCCATTTTGAATGTTCACTTAATTGGTGATAGCTGCTTTACTTGCACGTGTTTTTAATCGTCTTCGATTTTTACTTATTCAAAAAAATGGATCAAAGAACGTGTATCAAATTTTGTGTGAAAAACGAAATTAAGTGCGCGGATGCATTCCGAATGTTGACTGTGGCATACGGAGAAGCTACCTTGGACCGGAGCAACGTTTATCGGTGGTACAAAATGTTTTTAGAAGGCCGAGAAGATGTGAACGACGAAGAGCGTGCCGGACGCCCGAGCACTTCAACAACAGACGAAAAAATTAATGAAGTGGAGAAAATGGTATTGGCCAATCGTCGAATCACCGTTAGAGAAGTTGCTGAGGACCTAAACATATCGATTGGCTCGTGCCATTCGATTTTTAACAACGATTTGGGCATGAGACGGGTCACCGCGAAATTCGTACCAAAATTGCTCAATTGCGACCAAAAACAGCAACGCATGAACATTGCTAATGAGATGTTAAACTCTGTCCGCGACGAACCAAATTTGCTCCAGAGGGTCATAACTGGTGACGAATCGTGGGTTTATGGTTATAACGTGGAAACCAAAGCTCAATCATCTCAATGGAAGCTGCCGCATGAACCAAGACCGAAAAAAGCGCGCCAAGTTCGGTCGAATGTTAAAGTTTTGCTGACAGTTTTCTTCGATTGCAGGGGCGTGGTGCATCATGAGTTCTTGCCACAGGGAAGAACGGTCAATAAGGAATATTACCTGCAAGTTATGCGCAATTTGCGCGAAGCAATCCGCCAGAAACGCCCGGATTTGTGGGAAAACAAAAATTGGCTTTTGCACCACGATAACGCCCCTGCTCACACATCGTTGCTTGTGCGCGACTTTTTGTCCAAAAACAACACACTAATGATGCCGCAGCCACCGTATTCCCCAGATCTGGCCCCCTGTGACTTTTTCTTGTTTCCTAAACTGAAGAAGCCCATGAAAGGACGACGTTACGCTACGCTTGACGAGATAAAGACGGCATCGAAGGAGGAGCTGAACAAGATTTAAAAAAATGATTTTTTGAAGTGCTTCGAAGATTGGAAAAACCGTTGGCACAAGTGTATAATATCTCATGGGGATTACTTTGAAGGGGACAAAATAGATATTCATGAATAAAAAAATAATTTTTGGAAAAAAACAAAATTCGCGATATTTTTAGAACACACCTCGTATGTTTTACTAGTCATACGACTCTAATCAAACTATTCCCTCAACTTAGAGGGATAGCTAAAACTACGAAGCAAAGTTTCATCGAAGGGAGTTAGTGCTGAAAGCTCTGATGTAGCGATTAACACATCTACTACTGAATAAAGTTACGGTTTACGGCTGGCATCGTTAGACCACGACTAAATTAATTCAACTGCTTTATGTATTTTGTGTGGGTAATAAATCATTTTTAAGTTTAAAATTGTATTTTTTGTTCACAGTATAGACTAAGCACCCACATTTGGTGAGCAAAACGTGATTGGGTGGAAAATAAGCGCTAAATTTAGTTATTTATGGAGACGCCAAAAACTCCTAAAATGCAAACTTGCCACCACTAATTGTACGTAGTCCTTCAACAAGCGATTCCCAACGTTTTAAAAGCCGGATCCAGCATTTTGGTTCGACCAAGTCGAAGCTGGATTTCATACGCATCACATAACACTGTAATGATTCCCAATATTTCATGAATAAGTTGCATAACACAAACTCCATGTAATGATTCATTCATGCAAAACTCAAATTGTATTCATACAAATTACATAATGAATGTAAACACATTTCGTCTCATATTCCAATCCCATGGCAAAGTCATAGATTACTTTCATGAGCCATTGCATTGGAATATGAAACCAATATATATCGCAAAGACAAATGTGACGAAGAACATATGTAACATAATACCTACCTCATTACTCAACGTTCAATTTCTTTCACTCTTACTTTTCTTCCGCATTCGAATTGCCATGTGCATACTTGCGACCTAGTTATATGCATTTTGATACGATGGAATTTATGACCCAGAAAATAGGTCATAAATTGCATTCGTACATATGGATAGATATGATGAGTATAATGAATGGGAATGCGAGGTGTTAATGACCACACAAATTGAACATTGAATAATGAGGGCGTGAGAAGTAGATTTATGAATAGATTGGGTATAAAAGGAAAATGAATGTATCGATTCGGGATCAGTAAATTCTGATCCGTCCTATAATAAAGGTTTCGGCCAAGGTAAATCTTAGGCTGGTTTTTATTAAAAGACGAAAAGGGGATTTATTGTTCAAAATACTTTGGCTGGTTTATTCGGCCAAACTCAGTTTAGCTTGCAGCATAGAAGTTCGTTACTTCGGTGCTATGTCGAATTTGGCCAGATACAAATCAGGCTAGTCGACACTATAGGGAAATATTAATCAAATAAATTAAATCCTAAAAGGACCAACACGATATGGCGATCCTGCAAATTATAGGCAAAATGGAAGCGTTGTTCGACGCAACTGAATTGGAAGCATTGAACAAGAGGTTCAATTAATTGCTGGCACAAGCGGAGGATGATTTACGAAGGAAGAGTATAGAATATCAACCTGAGTCAACAAGTACGGTTGAAGCACCTGCATACACTCCAGCTCCAATCAACGAACTAGGACCAAAGAGGTTAACGGTAGAAGAATATTTACAGCGACAAAAGCGACCAACACCGATAGTCAGCGCAGTACAACAGCGTAAGAAAAAACATCGTATAGGAAGCAAGGCAAAATTAAGGGGAGAACGGAAAGAGCTTCATCGTTTAATAGCAATCTCGGAAGGAGAAGTACAGAAGAGTTTATCCAGGAAATTAAATTCATTGAGTGGAAAAAAGAAATTGTAACATGGGAAATAACTGTTCGACAACTAATATCACAGATTCGTTTGTAGTAGAATATAAGCAAAGTATAGTAACGTCAATTATTTTTTTATAACAATGCTGTATGCGTATCATGTAAAAAATAGAAATTATGTTAGTAGTAGAATAAATAGAAACATAAATGTTTAATGTGAATGAAATTCGCAACGTTGGAACGCAACGATTTTCATTTTTTTTTCAACACCTCTAAATTTGATCTAAAGTCAAGAAATTAATTTTTCTTACGTCTATTGTATCAAGATAAGCTTAAATATTAACATGAACGCCAAAAAAATTTTTTGGTGATTTCAGCGTTTCCAAACATTTTCTTAGATCCGCGGGCGAAAAGGCAAATTGAACCTCTGAAATGAGAATTTAGTGGCAGAAGCACAGCTGGAATATATAAGAAATTATCAAAGCTTATAAGTTTCGGCTACAAAATCTATAACTGCAGCTCTACATGCTTTACAAACCGAAAAAACTCATTAGATATGCTAATATGACATACTCATCATAGACACCGAATCTGATATATGCATTTTTCTCTTTTATGAAATATTAGCTCTGTGTATATAAACCGGAAACATCATGCAGCACCTTTGCATAAAATCTTATGTTTCCCACTCATCGTTCTGTGCTCCCCATAGAGATAATCGTAGTGAAACCAAGTCCTTACAGGCGAACCCGACGCTATGGGAACATTTGGCGATATCTCTGCTCTGAGAAATTTACTCTCCTGCAAATTTATATGTTTCTTGAAGAATCCATTGGAGCTACCACACAACGATTTTAAAGAAAATCGAATGTTCGGAACACATCGCAACGGTGCCTCCAACGAACGTGTTTTGTGAGATTTTGCATGTGGTCTGGACCACTATTCACGAATTAAGCTTTGTTTTCGAATGTCATAAATGAATTATTCACTTTTATGATATATCTGCATATGGCATAAATCCCAGGAAGATTATGCAGCACCTTTGAATAAAATCTTTTGTTTCCCACTCATCGTTCCTTGCTCCCAATAGAGATAATTGTGGTGGACCAAGTCTTTACAGGCGAAACCGGCGCTGTGGGAACATTTGGCGATATCTCCGCTCTGAGAAATTTACTCTCCTGCAAATTTATATATTTCTTGGAGAACCCATTGGAGCTACCATACAACGATTTTAAAGAAAATCGTATGTTCGGAACACATCGCAACGGTGCCTCCAACGAACGTGTTTTGTGAGATTTTGCATTTGATCTGGACCACTATTCACGAATTAAGCTTTGTTTTCGAATTTCATTAATGAACTATTCACTTGTATGATATATGCGCATTTGGCATACATTCCGGGAAGATTATGCAGCACCTTTGAATAAAATCTTATGTTTCCCACTCATCGTTCCTTGCTCCCCATAGAGATAATCGTGGTGGACCAAGTCCTTACAGGCGAAACCGGCGCTGTGGGAACATTTGGTGATATCTCTGCTCTGAGAAATTTACTCTCCTGCAAATTTATATATTTCTTGAAGAACCCATTGGAGCTACCACACAACGATTTTAAAGAAAATCGAATGTTCGGAACACATCGTAACGGGGCCTCTAACGAACGTATTTTGTGCGATTTCGCTTGTGGTGTGGACCACTATTCACGAATTAAGCTTTATTTTCGAATTTCATAAAAGAATTATTCTCTTTTATGATATATGCACATTTAGCATTAATCCCGGGAAGATTATGCAGCACCTTTGAATGAAATCTTATGTTTCATACTTATCGTTCCGTGCTCCCCATAGAGATAATCGTGGTGGACCAAGTCCTTACAGGCGAAACCGGCGCTGTGGGAACATTTGGCGATATCTCTGCTCTGAGAAATTTACTCTCCTGGAAATTTATATATTTCTTGTAAAACTTATTGGAGCTACCACACAACGATTTTAAAGAAAATCGAATGTTCGGAACACATCGTAACGGTGCCTCCAACGAACGTGTTTTGTGAGATTTTGCATGTGGTCTGGACCACTATTCACGAATTAAGCTTTGTTTTCGAATTTCATAAATGAGTTATTCACTTCTATGATATATGCGCATTTGGCATACATCCCGGGAAGATTATGCAGCACCTTTGAATAAAATCTTATGTTTCCCACTCATCGTTCCTTGCTCCCCATAGAGATAATCGTGGTGGACCAAGTCCTTACAGGCGAAACCGGCGCTGTGGGAACATTTGGCGCTATCTCTGCTCTGAGAAATTTACTCTCCTGGAAATTTATATATTTCTTGTAGAACTCATCGAAGCTAGCACGCGACGATTTTAAAGAAAATCGAATGTTCGGAACACATCGCAACGGTGCCTCCAACGAACGTGTTTTGTAAGATTTTGCATGTGGTCTGGACCACTATTCACGATTTAAGCTTTATTTTCGAATTTCATAAATGAATTATTCACTTTTATGATATATGCGAATTTGGCATACATCCCGAGAAGATTATGCAGCACCTTTGAATAAAATCTTATGTTTCCCACTCATCGTTCCTTGCTCCCCATAGAGATAATCGTGGTGGACCAAGTCCTTACAGGCGAAACCGGCGCTGTGGGAACATTTGGCGATATCTCTGCTCTGAGAAATTTACTCTCCTGGAAATTTATATATTTCTTGCAGAACCCATCGAAGCTACCACACAACGATTTTAAAGAAAATCGAATGTTCGGAACACATCGCAACGGTGCCTCCAACGAACGTGTTTTGTAAGATTTTGCATGTGGTCTGGACCACTATTCACGATTTAAGCTTTATTTTCGAATTTCATAAATGAATTATTCACTTTTATGATATATGCGCATTTGGCATACATCCCGGAAAGATTATGCAGCACCTTTGAATAAAATCTTATGTTTCCCACTCATCGTTCCTTGCTCCCCATAGAGATAATCGTGGTGGACCAAGTCCTTACAGGCGAAACCGGCGCTGTGGGAACATTTGGCGATATCTCTGCTCTGAGAAATTTACTCTCCTGGAAATTTATATATTTCTTGTAGAACCCATCGAAGCTACCACGCGACGATTTTAAAGAAAATCGAATGTTCGGAACACATCGTAACGGGGCCTCCAACGAACGTGTTTTGTGAGATTTTGCATTTGGTCTGGACCACTATTCACGAATTAAGCTTTGTTTTCGAATTTCATAAATGAATTATTCACTTTTATGATATATGCGCATTTGGCATACATCCCGGGAAGATTATGCAGCACCTTTGAATAAAATCTTTTGTTTCCCACTCATCGTTCCTTGCTCCCCATAGAGATAATCGTGGTGGACCAAGTCCTTACAGGCGAAACCGGCACTGTGGGAACATTTGGCGATATATCTGCTCTGAGAAATTTACTCTCCTGGAAATTTATATAGTTCTTGTAGAACTTATTGGAGCTACCACACAACGATTTTAAAGTAAATCGAATGTTCGGAACACATCGTAACGGGGCCTCCAACGAACGTGTTTTGTGAGATTTTGCATGTGGTCTGGACCACTATTCACGAATTAAGCTTTGTTTTCGAATTTCATAAATGAATTATTCACTTTTATGATATATGCGAATTTGGCATACATCCCGAGAAGATTATGCAGCACCTTTGAATAAAATCTTATGTTTCCCACTCATCGTTCCTTGCTCCCCATAGAGATAATCGTGGTGGACCAAGTCCTTACAGGCGAAACCGGCACTGTGGGAACATTTGGCGATATCTCTGCTCTGAGAAATTTACTCTCCTGATAATTTATATATTTCTTGCAGAACCCATTGGAGCTACCACACAACGATTTTAAAGAAAATCGAATGTTCGGAACACATCGTAACGGTGCCTCCAACAAATGTGTTTTGTGAGATTTCGCATGTGGTCTGGACCACTATTCACGAATTAAGCTTTATTTTCGAATTTCTTAAATGAATTATTCACTTTTATGATATATGCGCATTTTGCATACATCCCGGGAAGATTATGCAGCACCTTTGAATAAAATCTTATGTTTCCCACTCATCGTTCCTTGCTCCCCATAGAGATAATCGTGGTGGACCAAGTCCTTACAGGCGAAACCGGCGCTGTGGGAACATTTGGCTTTCTCTGCTCTGAGAAATTTACTCTCCTGCAAATTTATATATTTCTTGTAGAACCCATTGAAGCTACCACACAACGATTTTAAAGAAAATCGAATGTTCGGAACACATCGTAACGGGGCCTCCAACGAACGTTTTTTGTGAGAATTCGCATGTGGTCTGGACCACTATTCACGAATTAAGCTTTGTTTTCGAATTTCATAAATGAATTATTCACTTTTATGATAGACGCGAATTTGGCATACATCCCGAGAAGATTATGCAGCACCTTTGAATAAAATCTTATGTTTCCCACTCATCGTTCCTTGCTCCCCATAGAGATAATCGTGGTGGACCAAGTCCTTACAGGCGAAACCGGCACTGTGGGAACATTTGGCGATATCTCTGCTCTGAGAAATTTACTCTCCTGCAAATTTATATATTTCTTGTAGAACCCATTGGAGCTACAGCACAACGATTTTAAAGAAAATCGAATTTTCAGAACACATCGCAACGGTGCCTCCAACGAACGTGTTTTGTGAGATTTTGCATGTGGTCTGGACCACTATTCACGAATTAAGCTTTGTTTTCGAATTTCATAAATGAATTATTCACTTTTATGACATATGCGCATTTAACATACATCCCGCGAAGATTATGCAGCACCTTTGAATAAAATCTAATATTTCCTACATATCGTTCCGTGCTCCTCATAGAGATAATCGTGGTGGACCAAGTCCTTACAGGCGAAACCGGCGCTGTGGGAACATTTGGCGATATCTCTGCTCTGAGAAATTTACTCTCCTGGAAATTTATATATTTCTTGTAAAATTTGTTGGAGCTACCACTCAACGATTTTAAAGAAAATCGAATGTTCGGAACACATCGTAACGGGGCCTCCAACGAACGTTTTTTGTGAGATTTTGCATGTGGTCTGGACCACTATTCACGAATTAAGCTTTGTTTTCGAATTTCATAAATGACATATGCGCATTTGGCATACATCCCGGGAAGATTATGCAGCACCTTTGAATAAAATCTTATGTTTCCCACTCATCGTTCCTTGCTCCCCATAGAGATAATCGTGGTGGACCAAGTCCTTACAGGCGAAACCGGCGCTGTGGGAACATTTGGCGATATCTCTGCTCTGAGAAATTTACTCTCCTGCAAATTTATATATTTCTTGAAAAATCCACTGGAGCTACCACACAATGATTTTAAAGAAAATCGAATGTTCGGAACACATCGTAACGGGGCCTCCAACGAACGTGTTTTGTGAGAATTCGCATGTGGTCTGGACCACTATTCACGAATTAAGCTTTATTTTCGAATTTCATAAATGAATTATTCACTTTTATGATATATGCGCATTTAGCATACATCCCGGGAAGATTATGCAGCACCTTTGAATAAAATCTTATGTTTCCCACTCATCGTTCCTTGCTCCCCATAGAGATAATCGTGGTGGACCAAGTCCTTACAGGCAAAACCGGCACTGTGGGAACATTTGGTGATATCTCTGCTCTGAGAAATTTACTCTCCTGGAAATTTATATATTTCTTGTAGAACCCATTGGAGCTACCACACAACGATTTTAAAGAAAATCGAATGTTCGGAACACATCGCAACGGTGCCTCCAACGAACATGTTTTGTGAGATTTTGCATGTGGTCTGGACCACTATTCACGAATTAAGCTTTATTTTCGAATTTCATAAATGAATTATTCACTTTTATGGTATATGCGAATTTGGCATACATCACGGGAAGATTATGCAGCACCTTTGAATAAAATCTTATGTTTCCCACTCATCGTTCCTTGCTCCCCATAGAGATAATCGTAGTGGACCAAGTCCTTACAGGCAAAACCGGCGCTGTGGGAACATTTGGCGATATCTCTGCTCTGAGAAATTTACTCTCCTGGAGATTTATATATTTCTTGTAGAACCCATTGAGGCTACCACACAACGATTTTAAAGAAAATCGAATGTTCGGAACACATCGCAACGGTGCCTCCAACGAACGTGTTTTGTGAGATTTTGCATTTGGTCTGGACCACTATTCACGAATTAAGCTTTGTTTTCGAATTTCATAAATGAATTATTCACTTTTATGATAGACGCGAATTTGGCATACATCCCGAGAAGATTATGCAGCACCTTTGAATAAAATCTTATGTTTCCCACTCATCGTTCCTTGCTCCCCATAGAGATAATCGTGGTGGACCAAGTCCTTACAGGCGAAACCGGCACTGTGGGAACATTTGGCGATATCTCTGCTCTGAGAAATTTACTCTCCTGCAAATTTATATATTTCTTGTAGAACCCATTGGAGCTACAGCACAACGATTTTAAAGAAAATCGAATTTTCAGAACACATCGCAACGGTGCCTCCAACGAACGTGTTTTGTGAGATTTTGCATGTGGTCTGGACCACTATTCACGAATTAAGCTTTGTTTTCGAATTTCATAAATGAATTATTCACTTTTATGACCTATGCGCATTTAACATACATCCTGCGAAGATTATGCAGCACCTTTGAATAAAATCTAATATTTCCGACATATCGTTCCGTGCTCCTCATAGAGATAATCGTGGTGGACCAAGTCCTTACAGGCGAAACCGGCGCTGTGGGAACATTTGGCGATATCTCTGCTCTGAGAAATTTACTCTCCTGGAAATTTATATATTTCTTGTAAAATTTGTTGGAGCTACCACACAACGATTTTAAAGAAAATCGAATGTTCGGAACACATCGTAACGGGGCCTCCAACGAACGTTTTTTGTGAGATTTTGCATGTGGTCTGGACCACTATTCACGAATTAAGCTTTGTTTTCGAATTTCATAAATAAATTATTCACTTTTATGACATATGCGCATTCGGCATACATCCCGGGAAGATTATGCAGCACCTTTGAATAAAATCTTATGTTTCCCACTCATCGTTCCTTGCTCCCCATAGAGATAATCGTGGTGGACCAAGTCCTTACAGGCGAAACCGGCGCTGTGGGAACATTTGGCGATATCTCTGCTCTGAGAAATTTACTCTCCTGGAAATTTATATATTTCTTGTAAAATTTGTTGGAGCTACCACACAACGATTTTAAAGAAAATCGAATGTTCGGAACACATCGTAACGGGGCCTCCAACGAACGTTTTTTGTGAGATTTTGCATGTGGTCTGGACCACTATTCACGAATTAAGCTTTGTTTTCGAATTTCATAAATGAATTATTCACTTTTATGACATATGCGCATTTGGCATACATCCCGGGAAGATTATGCAGCACCTTTGAATAAAATCTTATGTTTCCCACTCATCGTTCCTTTCTCCCCATAGAGATAATCGTGGTGGACCAAGTCCTTACAGGCGAAACCGGCGCTGTGGGAACATTTGGCGATATCTCTGCTCTGAGGAATTTTACTCTCCTGGAAATTTATATATTTCTTGTAAAACTTCTTGCAGATACTACACAACGATTTGAAAGAAAATCGAATGTTCGGAACACATCGTAACGGGGCCTCCAACGAACGTGTTTTGTGAGATTTCGCATTTGGTCTGGACCACTATTCACGAATTAAGCTTTGTTTTCGAATTTCATAAATGAATTATTCACTTTTATGATATATGCGCATTTGGCATACATGCCGGGAAGATTATGCAGCACCTTTGAATAAAATCTTTTGTTTCCCACTCATCGTTCCTTGCTCCCCATAGAGATAATCGTGGTGGACCAAGTCCTTACAGGCGAAACCGGCACTGTGGGAACATTTGGCGATATCTCTGCTCTGAGAAATTTGTTCTCCTGATAATTTATATATTTCTTGTAGAACCCATTGGAGCTACCACACAACGATTTTAAAGAAAATTGAATGTTCGGAACACATCGTAACGGGGCCTCCAACGAACGTGTTTTGTGAGATTTTGCATTTGGTCTGGACCACTATTCACGAATTAAGCTTTGTTTTCGAATTTCATAAATGAATTATTCACTTTTATGATATATGCGCATTTGGCATACATCCCGGGAAGATTATGCAGCACCTTTGAATAAAATCTTTTGTTTCCCACTCATCGTTCCTTGCTCCCCATAGAGATAATCGTGGTGGACCAAGTCCTTACAGGCGAAACCGGCACTGTGGGAACATTTGGCGATATCTCTGCTCTGAGAAATTTACTCTCCTGGAAATTTATATAGTTCTTGTAGAACTTATTGGAGCACCACACAACGATTTTAAAGAAAATCGAATGTTCGGAACACATCGTAACGGGGCCTCCAACGAACGTGTTTTGTGAGATTTTGCATGTGGTCTGGACCACTATTCACGAATTAAGCTTTGTTTTCGAATTTCATAAATGAATTATTCACTTTTATGATATATGCGAATTTGGCATACATCCCGAGAAGATTATGCAGCACCTTTGAATAAAATCTTATGTTTCCCACTCATCGTTCCTTGCTCCCCATAGAGATAATCGTGGTGGACCAAGTCCTTACAGGCGAAACCGGCACTGTGGGAACATTTGGCGATATCTCTGCTCTGAGAAATTTGTTCTCCTGATAATTTATATATTTCTTGTAGAACCCATTGGAGCTACCACACAACGATTTTAAAGAAAATTGAATGTTCGGAACACATCGTAACGGGGCCTCCAACGAACGTGTTTTGTGAGATTTTGCATTTGGTCTGGACCACTATTCACGAATTAAGCTTTGTTTTCGAATTTCATAAATGAATTATTCACTTTTATGATATATGCGCATTTGGCATACATCCCGGGAAGATTATGCAGCACCTTTGAATAAAATCTTTTGTTTCCCACTCATCGTTCCTTGCTCCCCATAGAGATAATCGTGGTGGACCAAGTCCTTACAGGCGAAACCGGCACTGTGGGAACATTTGGCGATATCTCTGCTCTGAGAAATTTACTCTCCTGCAAATTTATATAGTTCTTGTAGAACTTATTGGAGCACCACACAACGATTTTAAAGAAAATCGAATGTTCGGAACACATCGTAACGGGGCCTCCAACGAACGTGTTTTGTGAGATTTTGCATGTGGTCTGGACCACTATTCACGAATTAAGCTTTGTTTTCGAATTTCATAAATGAATTATTCACTTTTATGATATATGCGAATTTGGCATACATCCCGAGAAGATTATGCAGCACCTTTGAATAAAATCTTATGTTTCCCACTCATCGTTCCTTGCTCCCCATAGAGATAATCGTGGTGGACCAAGTCCTTACAGTCGAAACCGGCTATTTCAATATATGAAGTACCATTTTTTGAAGCATCACATAAAAAGCGGGCAAAAAACAGATATGTCACCGTTTCCATAAACTTTTTGGATTTATTGCGTCCATTTGATAATTGGTGTTCTTTCATTCTAAAAGATTTTAGTTTTCATAAAATAAATTAAATTCATGTCACTTAATGGTATGCTGTTGGAATCTATCAATTACATTTTTGTATTTTTGATGACCATTGATGTCACTTTATTATATGTTTTTGGTTGCTCTCTTCTTTAACATGTAAGTTAGTTTTAAATTGCTCAAGCCAACGAACATATGCGGGTATTTTAATATTTCGGTAGGCTTTGCAACTGTTATAAATACATTTTTGTATGACAATGTGTAAACTTTGGATGAAATAATAAAATATACATGTGAATTCCCTAGCTGATAGCGAAATCGCATAATGAAACAAAGCAGAAATCAAAATGAAAACTTGACTACGCGTAGAACTTGATGACGAATGAATGGTATTAAAACATTAATCTGTCTTATTCAAGTAAAATGTAAGTAACTTGTGTTTCAGTTTGTAAATTAAAACATTACCGTACATTCCAATAACTGCATATTGAGTTTACTCATGAATGGCAGATATATATGTTTACATACAAAGCATTACACACGAATCCCTTATGGTAGGACCATACCCCTGCCTTCTCTCATAAATTCTTGAACATGCATATATGTATGTATATGGTATTCATTCATCATTTCCCTTAACACGTTACGCAATCAAAAAAGTTTAACTTGGTGGACATGAATCAAGTTAGCATAGCAAATGATTTTATTTTTAAATTCAATACTTGAAATTTAGAATGAATTGCTTCCATGAAATGACCTTGAAGTAAAATCAATTCTATAAATAGAAATCACATCACGTTTTAATTTAAGCATACATTTTTCTATTCATAGAATAAGTTTCACCTTAAGGACATTTAAAAAAAACAATTTAAATTCTTATTTACATAACTAGTAAAATGAGTTGAGAGGAGTATAGAGCCACCAAAAGGGTTATAATCTGATATACATACATATATTATGAACTTTTTTTTGTAATTCATGAATAAACTCGATATGCAGTTTATTGCGATGTACAAGGAGAGTAAATGTTTAAATTAAGATCACATATTACTCAAATTCTATTGAAGTTGAACGTTTAGTTTTCCTATATTAACGTTTAATAGATATCTTCTGAAATTAAACCACAGCAGAACTATAGTTCATGGGTTAATGGTAAGCCCAAATAGCTTTGGATTCGTCCAATTACATTGAGTCTTTAAAGCTTTTGCAGTTTGTTCGAAAACCCTAATGAAATCGTGTCCTGCCTCTCAATCAGTCAATCATAACAAGCTAAAAGTAATCGGCGAAGGTGTGCCATTCCACTTTTCATTTATAAAAAAATAAAATAATTAAAGCTTTTCCTACGATTCAGGTTTACGCAAGTTCTCCTTTTATTTAAATTTTTAGGGAAGATAAATAAATTGAAAGTAGTAGTAACCGTATTTGATCGTTGTAATGGGAAAAAATGCAAACGGCAATAATTCTATACATTCTGCTAAAACTCACAGAGTATAAGAACCTTTTAAAGGACCCCTAACTCTCTACGTTCATCCAATTAAATCATACTAATTCGAGTACAGTTTTACTGGCGAAAATGTTTAATTTACAGATTCTACTAGTATTAGCAAAGTTGAACAAACTTCCACCATTAATTTATTAGATCTACCTTCATAATTTTTTCACCGATTATTTTTGACTGCTTATTATCAGCTATTCATAAAAAGATTCAATCAAGTGTGAATCGCATGTACCTTAAATGTTGAACTTCGCAAAAAATAACACAATTTTATGCAATATTCTCATTTGAAACGGCCGCTATTTTCTTTTACGATTATGGATGTCACCCGTTGAACGAATTCTTAAAGATATTCACCACGAATATAATTCCTGAAACTTTCATGCAAATCCAACAAACGTGTAGTGTCTTAGTTGATTGGAAGTGCATATCGCCCCATAGCCATGTATAGTTGCTGTTGTAATACAGGAAAATTTAAACCCCTATAACTCTGTTAAATACGATCCGATCTTTCTAAAATTTCCAGTTGTGAATAAACTTGTAAACTTATATTTATTTATTGATTTTGACAATGCCCTTACGATTAGATTCGAGAAAGTGTGAAATTGATAAACCATACTATAACTAACAAAGTTGAGTGAATTTCGACTTCTGACGTATTTGTTGTTGTAGTGCTCATAAAGGCCTACTCTTGATTTTTTCAGATAAAAGGTTTCCAATCGTGAGGGGGGGGGGGGTACGCCTAAATCGCGTGTGGCTCAAGGATCCATATTTAGCCCAAACCCGTGGAAAATATCGTGCGTTTTGCTACAGAGGCTAGAGCTATGAGGATAATGTTCCAGCGCTAGTTGCTGGACGCAGCATCAAGCCGACGCAACTTAGACTGCTCGCGAGGTCAGTCTAGCACTAGAGAAAACCAATGTGTCCATCCTGATAAAGAAGATAATCCCCACGGTAGGGACGATCGGTTTCGCGGAAGTACAGGTTGAATTAAATGATTCGTGAAGTACCTGGGGTTGCTAATCGCCTCGATGATGGAGTTCCCTCTGAATATATCATGGCAACGGCTGATAACGCTGCTTCCGTTAGTCAGTCCTACAGTACGGAGCAGAAATATGGGGCAAAGCTCTTAGCAAGGAGCTGTACTGAAAATGATTGGCACATGTACAGAGAACAGTAGCACTAAAGATTGCATCTTCATACCTGACAGTCTCTGATTCAGCGGTGCTAGTCATCGTAGTCATGATGCCTAGCGGCCGTACCGTACTATCTACGCAAAATAGGTATCGAGAACTTAAAAATTGTAAAAAAGGCTAGAAAAATTAACGAGTTAGACATTAGGGAAACAATGGAAATGAGTAGGGTACCTGTCGAAAAAAGGTTAAACTTGGATTTAGGAAATGGGTCAGAAAAACTTCTGAAGTTCATTAAGTAGAGGAGCAGAAATATGGGGCAAAGCTCTTAGCAAGGAGCTGTACTGAAAATGATTGGCACATGTACAGAGAACAGAAGCACTAAAGATTGCATCTTCATACCTGACAGTCTCTGATTCAGCGGTGCTAGTCATCGTAGTCATGATACCTAGCACCCGTACCGTACTATCTACGCAAAATAGGTATCGAGAACTTAAAGATTGTAAAAAAGGCTAGAAAAATTAACGAGTTAGACATTAGGGAAACAATGGAAATGAGTAGGGTACCTGTCGAAAAAAGGTTAAACTTGGATTTAGGAAATGGGTCAGAAAATCTTCTGAAGTTCATTAAGTAGAGGTTATTAGATAAGTTTTTCGAATGTTATTAATAAATAGTTAAGTTAGAAGGAATGTAATTAGATGTAACATATAAATAGTTAAGGAGTAGGATCAGTTGGGTAGTACACCGACGATGTCCAAGTGTTACGGATGAAACACGCGTCTGTAGAATAGAGTAAATAAATCACGGTTACAGGGAAAAAAATTTAAAAAAATTTTCTTTGTCTAAATATTGAAATCAAACCGTCAGAATAAATAGGGGTTGAAACACAAAGTTCCTTAGGATCTACGTACGTTGCAACGAAGACAAAAGGGAGACAGTTGCCGCCGAAGAGAAGCAGCACTCACTCGATGATGGGTGAACAGCACAAAGGAAGGATGAATTGTGCACCCCATCGTTGATTTGAGATCGCGGTTCAATCAAATGCAAGGAGCGACTAGCTTCTACCTGACCCAGCTCTGAAGCAGGCATGGTTATTTTCAGTCTTACTTGCACAATATTGTTAAGTTGTGGTTTCCCGACTGTAGGTTTTGCGCAGGAGAGGAAGACGATGCCTACCACACATTTTTTGTATGCAAAACATAAGACACTCTGCGCCGAGCTTTCTTCAGGGAAACAGGAGAGCTCACCTCAAATTGTCTTTTCAGGGAGATGCTTGCATCGGTAGGCAAATGGAACTATGTGGCATGTTATGCTCGGGCACCCAAAAATATTAAAAGGGATCACAGGAGGAATGTTTCAACTTGGAAGCACCCCCGTAAGCGAAAGGAGGCTTAGCCCGAAATACAGTGTCAAACTTTTCCAGGCCAAGGTCTCAGACCAGCAAGGAAGGTGCTTGGTAGGTAGTTTAGACGTCTTACGCGTCCAGAAGCAACACAGTTAGAGCGTAAATAGCCTTCACCTCCCAACCATAAAAACAAAATTTAGTTTCGTCACCATTTCGTTTTTAGAGAATGTATATCTGCTAATCAAATATCTATATGCCATATTTAAGTATAAATTCCATAAAATGTACTGTCATTAACATAGGATTGAATTTTGACTTCTGAGGATTTTTTGGGCCTAGTACTCATAAAGACCTACCACCATGATTTCCCTTGTTTTTCACACTAAAAGTGTCTAATCACAAGAGGGGGCAAACATTTTTCGTGCATTTCGCCCCACTTGGACCCTTTGATGCAAAATGGTACAGTTTAAGAACTATCTACAAAGGTTTCGTCAAGACTTTGCAATTGGTATCCATATCGGCTATATCTGGCAAAAAATTATTTAACGGTCAAACTTTATATGACCAGACCTCCCTTAATACCCTAATAACATTTTTCTTGTGGTAAAATTGTCAACTTTGCTCCTATTGAACGAATTTCATGCTCCTCCATCTTGTTGGAAAGAAAACTAAGTGTAGCGAATGGAGGGACGGATGGACGGACGGATGGAGGGGAATACAGGTACTGATTGTAGGAGGGTTTTGTAAAATTACCTTACAAAATTATAACTTTCAAATGAAATGGTGAGAAATAATGAAATGAAGCTAACAGGTAAACATCCAAAAACGGTATATTTTCATATAAAAGATTTAATTTCACGTGGGGGTCATCTCCAGTTAGCAAGCAATTTAAATTTTAATAAGTTGAGTAAGCAGGAGAGTGCTCCTACCAGAAGGTCTTTGTAAACATCCTAGGGTTATAAACAAGTTTTCTCATGGCGTGAATCGATAACTTGAATTATTCATTCAATACTTGGATATGAAATCGTTCAAATTTATACAAAAGATGCACAATTTCTTTCATAAGCACAGTGCAGCTGCCATTTTAATCTAGCTTAAATGATTTTTCAGAATGCTCGGCCGATTGAACATGTTCAAGTCAAACACTATTCCTTAAATTTTCATGAAAATCGAAAGAAAATAAAAGTGTTATTTTGAATAGATCTTGTGATATAACACCTTGCGACTTCTTCCTTTTGAGCCACATGATAGAGAAGTCCTACGCCAATAGCCCAGCGTGGGTTCAATATCTCAAAGATGAAATTCGTGAATCTATCGAGGACATAGCGCAGCTACTTTGCGATTTGGTTATGGAAGATTTCATGAAGAGGAGATGGTCTTGTAAGCGTGTCGTAGTGGTTATTTGCCTGATGTTAATTTTTGCTATTAACGGCATATCGTCTTTTTTATAATGAAATAAACATCAGATAATTTATATTAAAAACTGGCATTTTTGTTTTAATATCAAAATAACACCTCTTATTGGAAAGCCCTATATCGACTATAAACACGTGTTATTGTTGTTGTAATTCCATATAATTGAAATGGCTATAACTCACTTGATTATAATTCGATCTCAATTAAATTTTGTAAACGTATATATCTTATGTCAGTCTATATAATTGCAAAATTTCAAGAAGTTTAAAGGTACTGTTTTCATTTTATGGGCAAAAATGTAAAATCTACAAATCATACTATTATTAACAAAGTTGAGCGAATTTCGGTTTCTAAGGTATTTGTTGCCATTGTACTGTCGCGTGTTATTGGTTCGCGGCCAATAATTTTAACGTTCCGGGAAAGTGAAAACGCAATGTCTTTTAATTTAAGTTAAAAGAGTTTATTTAATTAAACAAAATGCACAATAATCAGTTAACACTTTCACTAATTTTAATTGTCACTATAAAAAAAAACTCTAACACTTGTCCATAAATTTACTATCGCAATTGTCTTCTAAATTACTTCACTATTACGAAACACACTTTTCTACTATTCGAATAATATCGCGTCCCACATACAATCGCAGTTCTTATCGCGGTCGAATGAAAATCATTCTCCCCATTCATTCAGCTCGCCTTTATATAGGGTCTCTACCTATTCACCCATTTCTCGTACATTGGCGAATGTTCTACCGAGAGGTACCTGGTAGGTTCGAGCAAATTCATGAATGGAGTGACGTCACTTGCAGATGTTGATCATGCTTGTTGGGTTCTCGTGGGTTCGAGTAAGTTCATTCGTTGACGTTCTTAATGATGATGAAAACAATTGCGACAGTAGCTCGCAGAATTATTTGTACATGTAATTATTTGTACATGTAACAGTACTCATAACGGCCCACGTTCGTGATAATTTTCAGCTGAAAGGTGTCCAATTGCGAGGGGGGGGGGGGGGGGGACACAAACTTTGTGTACATTTTGACTTCACCTGGACCCCCTTATTCATCAAATGATTTTTTTATTCCGGATTCTAAAAGCTCTAATTAAGACCTTTAATTTGACTACCTTTGAAAAAAAAAAATTTTTAAGGGCCAATTCGTTATTAGGGGGGACCCCCCTTAATTTTTTTTTAAATTTTTGGTAAGGCCTTAACTCTTGAGAGACCATCACTTCTGACCTTTTCACAAAGTTTGAGCATTCTAGCTTCTATAGTTTCTGAGGAAATTAGCTGTGACGCACGCACAGACGGACAGACGGATAGACGGACGGACGGACGGACGGACAGACGGACAGACAGGTCGCGAAACTAGTAGGTCTTTGTAAAAAAAATTTTAACAAAGACCTAAAAAGTCAAATTCAACATAAAACAAATTGGACGGATAGACCTACGACCATATGAGAAGGGTTTTGTAATCGACAAGACACATAAAATGATTTCAGATGAGAAACCTTTAATAACATGCACAATAAATATATTTTTGCTTAAAAAGACAAACCAGTGCTTATCTAATTTAACCAGCTATAATTTTGTTGCAATATTACCGAAATTATTGACAAACAAAAATCTGAAATTTATTTTTGTTATTCATCTTTTCTGAAAATCTGTAGAGGATCCCATAAAAAGTGTAGTGTCTGCTGAAAAAGTAGAAAAACCGTATATGATAGTTGTTATCGGAGAAAATTCAAGCGGCTGCGGCTTAAGTTAATTTTTATTAAATCTTATAGAGCATAAGGATCTTCCAAAGCACTACTGAAATATCTAATATCATTCAATTTAATAGTGCTTCTATAGTTTTACTGGTGAAAATGTTAAATCTACCAATCCCATTATTATTTACTGATTACAACGAATTCCACCTCCAACTTATTTGTTATTGTTGAAATTGGGGAAAATGTTGAAATTGGAGAAAAACAACGCAATTTTCATTTAATATTCTCATTTGAAACTTATCTCACTAATTGAACGCTTCCTCTAAGATATTCGGGATACATATCATTCCTGAAACGTTCGTGGAAATCCTAGCAAACACTTAGTCTCTGAGTCGGTAAAAGCGCATATTGCTCCGTAGCCGTGTATTGTTATTGTTGGAATACAGGAATATTCAAAAAGGTATAACTTCTTTAAATACTACTCAATCTTTTTTGAAATTTTTAAAAATAAATCAAACTTATAAAAAGCCATTTGCGCATCAAACTTTATTGAATTTAAGGATCCCCTGAAGAATTTATTCAGGAAAATGAAAAATTAATAAACCATAACAAAGTTGATTGAATTTGAACTTCTGACGTATTTTCTGTTATTGAGATTTTTCTGCTGATATGTGTCCAATCGGGAGCGAGATACTCGAAAACATTGTACATTTACAAGTTTATTCACAACTGGAAAATCTAGAAAGATCGTATCGTATTTAACAGAGTTATAGGGGTTTAAATTTTCCTGTATTACAACAGCAACTATACATGGCTATGGGGCGATATGCACTTCCAATCAACTAAGACACTACACGTTTGTTGGATTTGCATGAAAGTTTCAGGAATTATATTCGTGGTGAATATCTTTAAGAATTCGTTCAACGGGTGACATCCATAATCGTAAAAGAAAATAGCGGCCGTTTCAAATGAGAATATTGCATAAAATTGTGTTATTTTTTGCGAAGTTCAACATTTAAGGTACATGCGATTCACACTTGATTGAATCTTTTTATGAATAGCTGATAATAAGCAGTCAAAAATAATCGGTGAAAAAATTATGAAGGTAGATCTAATAAATTAATGGTGGAAGTTTGTTCAACTTTGCTAATACTAGTAGAATCTGTAAATTAAACATTTTCGCCAGTAAAACTGTACTCGAATTAGTATGATTTAATTGGATGAACGTAGAGAGTTAGGGGTCCTTTAAAAGGTTCTTATACTCTGTGAGTTTTAGCAGAATGTATAGAATTATTGCCGTTTGCATTTTTTCCCATTACAACGATCAAATACGGTTACTACTACTTTCAATTTATTTATCTTCCCTAAAAATTTAAATAAAAGGAGAACTTGCGTAAACCTGAATCGTAGGAAAAGCTTTAATTATTTTATTTTTTTATAAATGAAAAGTGGAATGGCACACCTTCGCCGATTACTTTTAGCTTGTTATGATTGACTGATTGAGAGGCAGGACACGATTTCATTAGGGTTTTCGAACAAACTGCAAAAGCTTTAAAGACTCAATGTAATTGGACGAATCCAAAGCTATTTGGGCTTACCATTAACCCATGAACTATAGTTCTGCTGTGGTTTAATTTCAGAAGATATCTATTAAACGTTAATATAGGAAAACTAAACGTTCAACTTCAATAGAATTTGAGTAATATGTGATCTTAATTTAAACATTTACTCTCCTTGTACATCGCAATAAACTGCATATCGAGTTTATTCATGAATTACAAAAAAAAGTTCATAATATATGTATGTATATCAGATTATAACCCTTTTGGTGGCTCTATACTCCTCTCAACTCATTTTACTAGTTATGTAAATAAGAATTTAAATTGTTTTTTTTAAATGTCCTTAAGGTGAAACTTATTCTATGAATAGAAAAATGTATGCTTAAATTAAAACGTGATGTGATTTCTATTTATAGAATTGATTTTACTTCAAGGTCATTTCATGGAAGCAATTCATTCTAAATTTCAAGTATTGAATTTAAAAATAAAATCATTTGCTATGCTAACTTGATTCATGTCCACCAAGTTAAACTTTTTTGATTGCGTAACGTGTTAAGGGAAATGATGAATGAATACCATATACATACATATATGCATGTTCAAGAATTTATGAGAGAAGGCAGGGGTATGGTCCTACCATAAGGGATTCGTGTGTAATGCTTTGTATGTAAACATATATATCTGCCATTCATGAGTAAACTCAATATGCAGTTATTGGAATGTACGGTAATGTTTTAATTTACAAACTGAAACACAAGTTACTTACATTTTACTTGAATAAGACAGATTAATGTTTTAATACCATTCATTCGTCATCAAGTTCTACGCGTAGTCAAGTTTTCATTTTGATTTCTGCTTTGTTTCATTATGCGATTTCGCTATCAGCTAGGGAATTCACATGTATATTTTATTATTTCATCCAAAGTTTACACATTGTCATACAAAAATGTATTTATAACAGTTGCAAAGCCTACCGAAATATTAAAATACCCGCATATGTTCGTTGGCTTGAGCAATTTAAAACTAACTTACATGTTAAAGAAGAGAGCAACCAAAAACATATAATAAAGTGACATCAATGGTCATCAAAAATACAAAAATGTAATTGATAGATTCCAACAGCATACCATTAAGTGACATGAATTTAATTTATTTTATGAAAACTAAAATCTTTTAGAATGAAAGAACACCAATTATCAAATGGACGCAATAAATCCAAAAAGTTTATGGAAACGGTGACATATCTGTTTTTTGCCCGCTTTTTATGTGATGCTTCAAAAAATGGTTCTTCATATATTGAAATAGCCGGTTTCGACTGTAAGGACTTGGTCCACCACGATTATCTCTATGGGGAGCAAGGAACGATGAGTGGGAAACATAAGATTTTATTCAAAGGTGCTGCATAATCTTCTCGGGATGTATGCCAAATTCGCATATATCATAAAAGTGAATAATTCATTTATGAAATTCGAAAACAAAGCTTAATTCGTGAATAGTGGTCCAGACCACATGCAAAATCTCACAAAACACGTTCGTTGGAGGCCCCGTTACGATGTGTTCCGAACATTCGATTTTCTTTAAAATCGTTGTGTGGTGCTCCAATAAGTTCTACAAGAACTATATAAATTTCCAGGAGAGTAAATTTCTCAGAGCAGAGATATCGCCAAATGTTCCCACAGTGCCGGTTTCGCCTGTAAGGACTTGGTCCACCACGATTATCTCTATGGGGAGCAAGGAACGATGAGTGGGAAACAAAAGATTTTATTCAAAGGTGCTGCATAATCTTCCCGGGATGTATGCCAAATGCGCATATATCATAAAAGTGAATAATTCATTTATGAAATTCGAAAACAAAGCTTAATTCGTGAATAGTGGTCCAGACCAAATGCAAAATCTCACAAAACACGTTCGTTGGAGGCCCCGTTACGATGTGTTCCGAACATTCAATTTTCTTTAAAATCGTTGTGTGGTAGCTCCAATGGGTTCTACAAGAAATATATAAATTATCAGGAGAACAAATTTCTCAGAGCAGAGATATCGCCAAATGTTCCCACAGTGCCGGTTTCGCCTGTAAGGACTTGGTCCACCACGATTATCTCTATGGGGAGCAAGGAACGATGAGTGGGAAACATAAGATTTTATTCAAAGGTGCTGCATAATCTTCTCGGGATGTATGCCAAATTCGCATATATCATAAAAGTGAATAATTCATTTATGAAATTCGAAAACAAAGCTTAATTCGTGAATAGTGGTCCAGACCACATGCAAAATCTCACAAAACACGTTCGTTGGAGGCCCCGTTACGATGTGTTCCGAACATTCGATTTTCTTTAAAATCGTTGTGTGGTGCTCCAATAAGTTCTAAAAGAACTATATAAATTTCCAGGAGAGTAAATTTCTCAGAGCAGAGATATCGCCAAATGTTCCCACAGTGCCGGTTTCGCCTGTAAGGACTTGGTCCACCACGATTATCTCTATGGGGAGCAAGGAACGATGAGTGGGAAACAAAAGATTTTATTCAAAGGTGCTGCATAATCTTCCCGGGATGTATGCCAAATGCGCATATATCATAAAAGTGAATAATTCATTTATGAAATTCGAAAACAAAGCTTAATTCGTGAATAGTGGTCCAGACCAAATGCAAAATCTCACAAAACACGTTCGTTGGAGGCCCCGTTACGATGTGTTCCGAACATTCAATTTTCTTTAAAATCGTTGTGTGGTAGCTCCAATGGGTTCTACAAGAAATATATAAATTATCAGGAGAACAAATTTCTCAGAGCAGAGATATCGCCAAATGTTCCCACAGTGCCGGTTTCGCCTGTAAGGACTTGGTCCACCACGATTATCTCTATGGGGAGCAAGGAACGATGAGTGGGACACAAAAGATTTTATTCAAAGGTGCTGCATAATCTTCCCGGCATGTATGCCAAATGCGCATATATCATAAAAGTGAATAATTCATTTATGAAATTCGAAAACAAAGCTTAATTCGTGAATAGTGGTCCAGACCAAATGCGAAATCTCACAAAACACGTTCGTTGGAGGCCCCGTTACGATGTGTTCCGAACATTCGATTTTCTTTCAAATCGTTGTGTAGTATCTGCAAGAAGTTTTACAAGAAATATATAAATTTCCAGGAGAGTAAAATTCCTCAGAGCAGAGATATCGCCAAATGTTCCCACAGCGCCGGTTTCGCCTGTAAGGACTTGGTCCACCACGATTATCTCTATGGGGAGAAAGGAACGATGAGTGGGAAACATAAGATTTTATTCAAAGGTGCTGCATAATCTTCCCGGGATGTATGCCAAATGCGCATATGTCATAAAAGTGAATAATTCATTTATGAAATTCGAAAACAAAGCTTAATTCGTGAATAGTGGTCCAGACCACATGCAAAATCTCACAAAACACGTTCGTTGGAGGCCCCGTTACGATGTGTTCCGAACATTCGATTTTCTTTAAAATCGTTGTGTGGTAGCTCCAACAAATTTTACAAGAAATATATAAATTTCCAGGAGAGTAAATTTCTCAGAGCAGAGATATCGCCAAATGTTCCCACAGCGCCGGTTTCGCCTGTAAGGACTTGGTCCACCACGATTATCTCTATGGAGAGCAAGGAACGATAAGTGGGAAACATAAGATTTTATTCAAAGGTGCTGCATAATCTTCCCGGGATGTATCCTAATTCGCATATGTCATAAAAGTGAATAATTCATTTATGAAATTCGTAAATAAAGCTTAATTGGTGAATAGTGGTCCAGACCACATGCAAAATCTCACAAAACACGTTCGTTGGAGGCACCGTTGCGATGTGTTCCGAACATTCGATTTTCTTTAAAATCGTCACATGGTAGCTTCGATGGGTTCTACAAGAAATATATAAATTTCCAGGAGAGTAAATTTCTCTGAGCAGAGATATCGCGAAATGTTCCCACAGCGCCGGTTTCACCTGTAAGGACTTGGTCCACCACGATTATCTCTATGGGGAGCAAGGAACGATGACTGGGAAACATAAGATTTTATTCAAAGGTGCTGCATAATCTTCCCGGGATGTATGCCAAATGCGCATATGTCATAAAAGTGAATAATTCATTTATGAAATTCGAAAACAAAGCTTAATTCGTGAATAGTGGTCCAGACCACATGCAAAATCTCACAAAACACGTTCGTTGGAGGCACCGTTGCGATGTGTTCCGAACATTCGATTTTCTTTAAAATCGTTATGTGGTAGCTCCAATGGGTTTTACATGAAATATATAAATTTGCAGGGGAGTAAATTTCTCAGAGCAGAGATATCGCCAAATGTTCCCACAGCGCCGGTTTCGCCTGTAAGGACTTGGTCCACCACGATTATCTCTATGAGGAGCACGGACCGATATGTCGGAAATATTAGATTTTATTCAAAGGTGCTGCATAATCTTCCCGGGATGTATGCCAAATGCACATATATCATAAAAGTGAATAATTCATTTATGAAATTCGAAAATAAAGCCTAATTCGTGAATAGTGGTCCAGACCACATGCAAAATCTCACAAAACACGTTCGTTGGAGGCACCGTTGCGATGTGTTCCGAACATTCGATTTTCTTTAAAATCGTCACATGGTAGCTTCGATGGGTTCTACAAGAAATATATAAATTTCCAGGAGAGTAAATTTCTCAGAGCAGAGATATCGCCAAATGTTCCCACAGCGCCGGTTTCGCCTGTAAGGACTTGGTCCACCACGATTATCTCTATGGGGAGCAAGGAACGATGAGTGGGAAACATAAGATTTTATTCAATGGTGCTGCATAATCTTCCCGGGATGTATGCCAAATGCGCATATATCATAAAAGTGAATAATTCATTTATGAAATTCGAAAACAAAGCTTAATTCGTTAATAGTGGTCCAGACCACATGCAAAATCTCACAAAACACGTTCGTTGGAGGCACCGTTGCGATGTGTTCCGAACATTCGATTTTCTTTAAAATCGTTGTGTGGTAGCCTCGATGGGTCATACAAGAAATATATAAATTTCCAGGAGAGTAAATTTCTCAGAGCAGAGATATCGCCAAATGTTCCCACAGCGCCGGTTTCGCCTGTAAGGACTTGGTCCACTACGATTATCTCTATGGTGAGCAAGGAACGATGAGTGGGAAACATAAGATTTTATTCAAAATTGCTGCATAATCTTCCCGGGATGTATGCCAAATGCGCATTTATCATAAAAGTGAATAATTCATTTATGAAATTCGAAAACAAAGCTTAATTCGTGAATAGTGGTCCAGACCAAATGCGAAATCTCACAAAACACGTTCGTTGGAGGCCCCGTTACAATGTGTTCCGAACATTCGATTTTCTTTAAAATCGTTGTGTGGTAGCTTCAATAAGTTTTACAAGAAATATATAGATTTCCAGGAAAGTAAATTTCTCAGAGCAGAGATATCGCGAAATGTTCCCACAGCGCTGGTTTCGCCTGTAAGGACTTGGTCCACCACGATTATCTCTATGGGGAGCAAGGAACGATGAGTGGGAAACATAAGATTTTATTCAAAGGTGCTGCATAATCTTCCCGGGATGTATGCCAAATGCGCATATGTCATAAAAGTGAATAATTCATTTATGAAATTCGAAAACAAAGCTTAATTCGTGAATAGTGGTCCAGACCAAATGCAAAATCTCACAAGACACGTACGTTGGAGGCACCGTTGCGATGTGTTCCGAACATTCGATTTTCTTTAAAATCGTTGTGTTGTAGCCTCGATGGGTTCCATAAGGAATATATAAATTTCCAGGAGAGTAAATTTCTCAGAGCAGAGATATCGCCAAATGTTCCCACAGCGCCGGTTTTGCCTTTAAGGACTTGGTCCACTACGATTATCTCTATGGGGAGCAAGGAACGATGAGTGGGAAACATCAGATTTTATTCAAAGGTGCTGCATAATCTTCCCGGGATGTATGCCAAATGCGCATATATCATAAAAGTGAATAATTCATTTATGAAATTCGAAAACAAAGCTTAATTCGTGAATAGTGGTCCAGACCAAATGCAAAATCTCACAAAACACGTTCGTTGGAGGCCCCGTTACGATGTGTTCCGAACATTCGATTTTCTTTAAAATCGTCACATGGTAGCTTCCATGGGTTCTACAAGAAATATATAAATTTCCAGGAGAGTAAATTTCTCAGAGCAGAGATATCGCCAAATGTTCCCACAGCGCCGGTTTTGCCTGTAAGGACTTGGTCCACCACGATTATCTCTATGGGGAGCAAGGAACGATGAGTGGGAAACATCAGATTTTATTCAAAGGTGCAGCATAATCTTCCCGGGATGTATGCCAAATGCGCATATATCATAAAAGTGAATAATTCATTTATGAAATTCGAAAACAAAGCTTAATTCGTGAATAGTGGTCCAGACCAAATGCGAAATCTCACAAAACACGTTCGTTGGAGGCCCCGTTACGATGTGTTCCGAACATTCGATTTTCTTTAAAATCGTTGTGTGGTAGCTTCAATGGGTTCTACAAGAAATATATAAATTTCCAGGAGAGTAAATTTCTCAGAGCAGAGATATCGCCAAATGTTCCCACAGCGCCGGTTTCGCCTGTAAGGACTTGGTCCACCACGATTATCTCTATGGGGAGCAAGGAACGATGAGTGGGAAACATCAGATTTTATTCAAAGGTGCTGCATTATCTTCCTGGGATGTATCCCAAATGCGCATATGTCATAAAAGTCAATGATTCATTTATGAAATTCGAAAACAAAGCTTAATTCGTGAATAGTGGTCCAGACCACATGCAAAATCTCACAAAACACGTTCGTTGGAGGCACCGTTGCGATGTGTTCCGAACATTCGATTTTCTTTAAAATCGTCACATGGTAGCTTCGATGGGTTCTACAAGAAATATATAAATTTCCAGGAGAGTAAATTTCTCAGAGCAGAGATATCGCCAAATGTTCCCACAGCGCCGGTTTCGCCTGTAAGGACTTGGTCCACCACGATTATCTCTATGGGGAGCAAGGAACGATGAGTGGGAAACATAAAATTTTATTCAAAGGTGCTGCATAATCTTCCCGGGATGTATGCCAAATGCGCATATGTCATAAAAGTGAATAATTCATTTATGAAATTCGAAAACAAAGCTTAATTCGTGAATAGTGGTCCAGACCAAATGCAAAATCTCACAAAACACGTTCGTTGGAGGCCCCGTTACGATGTTTTCCGAACATTCGATTTTCTTTAAAATCGTTGTGTGGTAGCTTCAATGGGTTCTACAAGAAATATATAAATTTCCAGGAGAGTAAATTTCTCAGAGCAGAGATATCGCCAAATGTTCCCACAGCGCCGGTTTCGCCTGTAAGGACTTGGTCCACCACGATTATCTCTATGGGGAGCAAGGAACGATGAGTGGGAAACATCAGATTTTATTCAAAGGTGCTGCATTATCTTCCCGGGATGTATCCCAAATGCGCATATGTCATAAAAGTCAATGATTCATTTATGAAATTCGAAAACAAAGCTTAATTCGTGAATAGTGGTCCAGAACACATGCAAAATCTCACAAAACACGTTCGTTGGAGGCACCGTTGCGATGTGTTCCGAACATTCGATTTTCTTTAAAATCGTCACATGGTAGCTTCGATGGGTTCTACAAGAAATATATAAATTTCCAGGAGAGTAAATTTCTCAGAGCAGAGATATCGCCAAATGTTCCCACAGCGCCGGTTTCGCCTGTAAGGACTTGGTCCACCACGATTATCTCTATGGGGAGCAAGGAACGATGAGTGGGAAACATAAAATTTTATTCAAAGGTGCTGCATAATCTTCCCGGGATGTATGCCAAATGCGCATATGTCATAAAAGTGAATAATTCATTTATGAAATTCGAAAACAAAGCTTAATTCGTGAATAGTGGTCCAGACCAAATGCAAAATCTCACAAGACACGTACGTTGGAGGCACCGTTGCGATGTGTTCCGAACATTCGATTTTCTTTAAAATCGTTGTGTTGTAGCCTCGATGGGTTCCATAAGGAATATATAAATTTCCAGGAGAGTAAATTTCTCAGAGCAGAGATATCGCCAAATGTTCCCACAGCGCCGGTTTTGCCTTTAAGGACTTGGTCCACTACGATTATCTCTATGGGGAGCAAGGAACGATGAGTGGGAAACATCAGATTTTATTCAAAGGTGCTGCATAATCTTCCCGGGATGTATGCCAAATGCGCATATATCATAAAAGTGAATAATTCATTTATGAAATTCGAAAACAAAGCTTAATTCGTGAATAGTGGTCCAGACCAAATGCAAAATCTCACAAAACACGTTCGTTGGAGGCCCCGTTACGATGTGTTCCGAACATTCGATTTTCTTTAAAATCGTCACATGGTAGCTTCCATGGGTTCTACAAGAAATATATAAATTTCCAGGAGAGTAAATTTCTCAGAGCAGAGATATCGCCAAATGTTCCCACAGCGCCGGTTTTGCCTGTAAGGACTTGGTCCACCACGATTATCTCTATGGGGAGCAAGGAACGATGAGTGGGAAACATAAGATTTTATTCAATGGTGCTGCATAATCTTCCCGGGATGTATGCCAAATGCGCATATATCATAAAAGTGAATAATTCATTTATGAAATTCGAAACCAAAGCTTAATTCGTTAATAGTGGTCCAGACCACATGCAAAATCTCACAAAACACGTTCGTTGGAGGCCCCGTTACGATGTGTTCCGAACATTCGATTTTCTTTAAAATCGTTGTGTAGTAGCCTCGATGGGTTCTACAAGAAATATATAAATTTCCAGGAGAGTAAATTTCTCAGAGCAGAGATAACGCCAAATGTTCCCACAGCGCCGGTTTCGCCTATAAGGACTTGGTCCACTACGATTATCTCTATGGTGAGCAAGGAACGATGAGTGGGAAACATAAGATTTTATTCAAAATTGCTGCATAATCTTCCCGGGATGTATGCCAAATGCGCATTTATCATAAAAGTGAATAATTCATTTATGAAATTCGAAAACAAAGCTTAATTCGTGAATAGTGGTCCAGACCAAATGCGAAATCTCACAAAACACGTTCGTTGGAGGCCCCGTTACGATGTGTTCCGAACATTCGATTTTCTTTAAAATCGTTGTGTGGTAGCTTCAATAAGTTTCACAAGAAATATATAAATTTTCAGGAGAGTAAATTTCTCAGAGCAGAGATATCGCCAAATGTTCCCACAGCGCCGGTTTCGCCTGTAAGGACTTGGTCCACCACGATTATCTCTATGGGGAGCAAGGAACGATGAGTGGGAAACATCAGATTTTATTCAAAGGTGCAGCATAATCTTCCCGGGATGTATGCCAAATGCGCATATATCATAAAAGTGAATAATTCATTTATGAAATTCGAAAACAAAGCTTAATTCGTGAATAGTGGTCCAGACCAAATGCAAAATCTCACAAAACACGTTCGTTGGAGGCCCCGTTACGATGTGTTCCGAACATTCGATTTTCTTTAAAATCGTTGTGTTGTAGCCTCAATGGGTTCCATAAGGAATATATAAATTTCCAGGAGAGTAAATTTCTCAGAGCAGAGATATCGCCAAATGTTCCCACAGCGCCGGTTTTGCCTTTAAGGACTTGGTCCACTACGATTATCTCTATGGGGAGCAAGGAACGATGAGTGGGAAACATAAGATTATATTCAAAGGTGCTGCATAATCTCACCGGGATGTATGCCAAATGCGCATATGTCATAAAAGTGAATAATTCATTTATGAAATTCGAAAACAAAGCTTAATTCGTGAATAGTGGTCCAGACCAAATGCAAAATCTCACAAAACACGTTCGTTGGAGGCCCCGTTACGATGTGTTCCGAACATTCGATTTTCTTTAAAATCGTTGTGTGGTAGCTTCAATGGGTTCTACAAGAAATATATAAATTTCCAGGAGAGTAAATTTCTCAGAGCAGAGATATCGCCAAATGTTCCCACAGCGCCGGTTTCGCCTGTAAGGACTTGGTCCACCACGATTATCTCTATGGGGAGCAAGGAACGATGAGTGGGAAACATCAGATTTTATTCAAAGGTGCAGCATAATCTTCCCGGGATGTATGCCAAATGCGCATATATCATAAAAGTGAATAATTCATTTATGAAATTCGAAAACAAAGCTTAATTCGTGAATAGTCGTCCAGACCACATGCAAAATCTTACAAAACACGTTTGTTGGAGGCCCCGTTGCGATGTGTTCCGAACATTCGATTTTCTTTAAAATCGTTGTGTGGTAGCTTCGTTGGGTTCTACAAGAAATATATAAATTTCCAGGAGAGTAAATTTCTCAGAGCAGAGATATCGCCAAATGTTCCCACAGCGCCGGTTTCGCCTGTAAGGACTTGGTCCACCACGATTATCTCTATGGGGAGCAAGGAACGATGAGTGGGAAACATAAGATTTTATTCAAAGGTGCTGCATAATCTTCCCGGGATGTATGCCAAATGCGCATATGTCATAAAAGTGAATAATTCATTTATGAAATTCGAAAACAAAGCTTAATTCGTGAATAGTGGTCCAGACCAAATGCAAAATCTCACAAAACACGTTCGTTGGAGGCCCCGTTACGATGTGTTCCGAACATTCGATTTTCTTTAAAATCGTTGTGTTGTAGCCTCAATGGGTTCCATAAGGAATATATAAATTTCCAGGAGAGTAATTTTCTCAGAGCAGAGATATCGCCAAATGTTCCCACAGCGCCGGTTTTGCCTTTAAGGACTTGGTCCACTACGATTATCTCTATGGGGAGCAAGGAACGATGAGTGGGAAACATAAGATTATATTCAAAGGTGCTGCATAATCTCACCGGGATGTATGCCAAATGCGCATATGTCATAAAAGTGAATAATTCATTTATGAAATTCGAAAACAAAGCTTAATTCGTGAATAGTGGTCCAGACCAAATGCAAAATCTCACAAAACACGTTCGTTGGAGGCCCCGTTACGATGTGTTCCGAACATTCGATTTTCTTTAAAATCGTTGTGTGGTAGCTTCAATGGGTTCTACAAGAAATATATAAATTTCCAGGAGAGTAAATTTCTCAGAGCAGAGATATCGCCAAATGTTCCCACAGCGCCGGTTTCGCCTGTAAGGACTTGGTCCACCACGATTATCTCTATGGGGAGCAAGGAACGATGAGTGGGAAACATAAGATTTTATGCAAAGGTGCTGCATGATCTTTCCGGTTGATGTACACAGAGTTAAAATTTCATAAAAGAGAAAAATGCACATATCAGATTCGGTGTCTATGATGAGTATGTCCTATTAGCATATCTAATGAGTTTTTTCGGTTTGTAAAGCATGTGTAGCTACAGTTATGCATTTTGTAGCCGAAACTTATAGGCTTTAATAATTTCTTATATTTTCCAGCTGTGCTTCTGGCACTAAATTCTTATTTCAGACGTTCAATTTGCCTTTTCGCCCGCGGATCTAAGAAAATGTTTGGAAACGCTGAAATCGCCAAAAAATTTTTTTGGCGTTCATGTTAATATTTAAACTTATCTTGATACAATAGACGTAAGAAAAATTAATTTCTTAACTTCAGATCAAATTTAGAGGTGGTGAAAAAAAAATGAAAATCGTTGCGTTCCAACGTTGCGAATTTCATTCACATAATGTTTAATATCTGAAAGCAATCATCTTCCTAATGCAGCGATTAGAACAAATAGTGCAAGAATTAGAACAACTTTTGGCAAATATAAAAAAATGTAGAAATCGTCCCTATACAGAGGAGACGATAAATTTGAAATCAACAATAATTGAAAATTTGAGGAAAGAAGCAAAACAATTATTTAGCAGTGAAATAGAAGAAAAAACATTGGAATTAAAAGAGAAGTTCGTAAAGTTAATATTTTTGTTATCAGAAAATCTAGATTGTATGAGAAAACAGAATCAAGCAAAAATGGCAGAGTTCAATTTAGAGATTTGTTTAAAAACAATTCCTGTTTTTGAAGGATGTTTTAAATCACTACAGCAATTTTTGAAGCTAGTAGAAATATTTCACAAGACACAATCTACAGAAGGAAAAGAAACCCTAATTGATTTTGTATACAATATAAAACTATCAACTAGTGTACAGACCTCTATAGTAAGTTCAGGAATTCCCAAGACATTTGAGGAATTAGCGGCAAAATTACAAATGAATGTATCGATTCGGGATCAGTAAATTCTGACCCGTCCTATAATAAAGGTTTCGGGCAAGGTAAATTTTAGGCTGGTTTTTATTAAAAGACGAAAAAGGGATTTATTGTTCAAAATACTTTGGCTGGTTTATTCGGCCAAACTTAGTTTAGCTTGCAGCATAGAAGTTCGTTACTTCGGTGCTATGTCAAATTTGGCCAGATAAAAATCAGGCTAGACGACATTATAGGGAAATATCAATCAAATAAACTAAATCCTAAAAGGACTAACACGATGACACAGGATGAAACAAAGTTCAAATTCCCAAAGGAAGAAGTCGCAAGATGTTAAATCACAAGATCACTGTGGCCAATTGTGATCACCTCTTCGAGAGATAACACGGTTCGGAAACTTTTCCGATAAAAGATCAATGTTTTCGTAGCTTGTATGGCACGTAGCGCCGTCTCGTTGAAAGTTAACGTTATTCAGATCAATACCATCCACTTCTGGCCATGAAAAATCATTAATCATCTCTCGATAGCGCAATCCATTCACTGTAACTGTTGCTCCAGCTCTTTTTTTTTTGAAAAAGTAAGGTCCAATGACTCCGCTGGACCATAAATCGCACCAAACAGTCACACGTTGAGGATAGAGAGGCTTTTCATCAATAATTCTTGGGTTTTCTGAGCCCCTGATGCGACTATTTTGCTTGTTGGCGATGTCACCGAGATAGAAAGGAGCCTCATCACTCGAGATGATTTTTCGATGGAATTCCGGATCATTTTCATGCATTTCAAGGACCCAATCAGCAAAGACACGACGTTGTTGATGATCGACCGGCTTGAGTTCTTGTGTGAACTGAACTTTATAAGCCTTAAGACCCAAATATTTATGCAAAATACGGTGTAATGACGTTTGTGGAATGCCTGAATCCAAAGAACGATGAGTAATGGACAAACCTGGGTTTTCTTCAACACTTTCGGCTACAGCAGCAATATTCTCGGCTGTTCTTGAGTGACGTGCACGGGTTTTATTCTTCACATCACTAAATGTCCCAGCAGCTCGAATTTTTTCACCAATTCCTGTATTGCGGTTCGACAAGGCGCTTCACGACGGCCCAAAAATGTTCGAGTTCAACAAACCGTCTCTGCCAAATATTCACCATTTTTATAGTAAATTTTAGTAATTTTAATGCATTTTTGAAGCGTGTATCGTTCCATTTTTATTAACGACGTAGTTTTTACTTACCAAATATCAAAAATGACAGCTTTAAAAGTGACATCTACCGGAATAGCGGGATTTTCAAAATAACACCTCTTATTGGAAAACTCTTTACCTTAACACGTTTCTTACATAATCAATTTGCGATTTGACTAATTAAAAAAAAATTAAATTAGCTAAAATAGAACATTTACGCTTCAATAGACATGAAAGTGGAAATGTTGTGAGTATAAAATGCAGTAAATTAGGTATAAATGTTTATAGAGCTGGCATGGGAATAATGAGAGACAAAGTAAAAGATTAAAATGGATTTCTTTGGAGCCTTCATGGAAAATTCATTTGCCCCAGTGATCGGGAATAGTTGCACTGATAAAAGCTTCCAAATCATCAACACACCTTTCAAGCGCAATCTGTGTTACGGATAAAACCAAAAGGCACCAATATTATCTCACCCCGAACACTATCGTAGTATCCGCGTGACTCGGTATAGTCAGAAAGATAAGCCGCACTCGACTAGACTTTGTTTGCCACTCCAAATTGTATTCATAATAGTAGTTTAAATACGATTATTTGTAGTTTTAAGCAAACATAACTGTCATCGAGCGAAGGGCAGAGTCAACGCATGTTTGAAATTGGAATGTTTCCCAGAAATATTTCGGAAAATCTCTTAAAATAATTTCACATGATGATGTTTACTTCCCTGATTTCTGCGATGTATATTTTGCTTAATATACGCATAGTGAAGCCGCCGCTTCAAATTTTTGTTTCTCGTCTAGCGTATGATACCTCGGAGGAGGAACTCAAAGCGTTTGTAGACTTTAAACTTAAAAAGTATGGTGTTATTAGCTGTGTTAAGCTGACTAAGGACAACATACCGAAACGGATTGTTGCCTCCTTCAAAATTACTGTGCCTGAAAACTGTGCGGTTGTTGCGCAGAGCGATTTTTGGCCACCTGGGACTCTGGTGAAGCATTACACACCTCCACCTAGAAAGAATTTTCGTGCAGCTGCTCAACGACTCACCAAAAACTAATAATGATAGGAACTCTGCATGCAATTCTGTTACTATGTATTATCAAAATGTCAGAGGCTTAAGAACCAAGCTCAATGACTTATCTCTCTCCTGCCAATTAGCGAATGACTCCGTCATTTGTTTAACTGAAACTTGGCTGAATGAAAGCATCGCAAGTACCGAATTTCTACCTGATCATACAGTCTACCGATGTGATCGTGATCCTGTTGCAACAAAAAAACTCGATGGTGGTGGAGTTTTAGTTGCTGTTTGCAAATCCCTTTTTAGCTCGCTATGTACTGACTTCTGTTTTGCTTGTGCCGTTGAATGTGTAATTTGAAAATTTCCCTTCCAAAAAATACCTCTTTATTAATTTGCACTGTTTACATTCCCTCCAATTCTCCCTTTGTTGTGTATGAATCTTTTTTCGATGAACTATCCTCCTACCTTCTTGGTCGTCACCCTCATTCTAAAATCGTTGTGTGTGGGGATTTCAACCTACCATCCGTGGAATGGGACACTCATACAATTCCTTCTATTTCGTCTGCAAATCATTAATCTATGCTGCTGTCTTCTTTTCTTTCCATTTGCTCTTGTGTTCAATTTAACCATATCCGTAACCCCAATGGACGTCTACTTGACCTTGTCCTTTCAAATATCCCAGCTCATCGTATATCTGTCTCTCAGGTTTTGTATCCTTATATCAAGCCTGACCTTCATCATCCTCCATTGTCTCTAGAACTAGCTATCAAACCCTTCCATCCTCCGAGAAAAGCTACTGCAGATCAGGTTTCTGTAGGCTGCGATGTATTGCTAAAAGCGAAATAAGGATAGCCATGACAAATTACTTCAGCAGTCTCGAGAGCTCCCTCATAACAAACGATGTCAAACCGTTTTGGTCCTACATCCGTTCCTTGAAATCGTCCTCTACTATTCCCTGTAATGTTACATGGAACAAAACTGTAGCGTCTACTCCACAGGATGTTTCAGACCTATTTGCCCAGTTCTTCTCCTCTACGTTTTCACCTCATAACATAAGGTATTCATCCACCGATACATTCGAAGCAAGTCCAGTCTTAATTACATCCTATTCCACCAACCCTTCTGAGGTTGAAGCTCTAATCAATTCGCTAGATCCTAACGTCAGTCCCGGTCCAGATGGATTACGGAATATATTTGTCAAGTCACTCAGTTCCTCACTGTGTTTTCCTTTATCTCTCATTTTCAACTTTAGCCTTTGTTCTGGTATCTTTCCCACTTATTGGAAAGATGCCAATGTTGTCCCCATCTTTAAAAATGGTGATCCCTCAATTGTTTTTAATTATCGTCCAATATCTTTGCTCTCCTGTTTCCCTAAGCTGCTTGAATGCATTGTTCACAACAGACTTTCTGAATCAATGAGTTCAGTTATGAAACCGCAACAGCATGGTTTCCTGAAGGGCCGTTCCACTTCATCAAACTTAGCTGAATTTACAGACTACATTGCAAACGCTCTGGATAAACAATGTCAAGTAGATGCCATCTTTACTGATTTCTCCAAAGCCTTTGATTCTGTGAATCATTATATTCTTGGACAAAAGCTATCCATGCTTGGTATATCTGGTTCTCTGCTTTCCTGGATCACGTCCTATCTTTTCAATCACTCGTGTTGTGTTAGTCTTTATGGAACACTGTCATCTCCTTTTTGCCCGTCTTCTGGTGTCCCTCAAGGGTCTATCCTTGGGCCTCTTCTTTTCCTACTGTTCATTAATGATCTTCCCTCTGTAATATCCTCTCCCTGCCTCCTTTATGCTGACGATTTCAAAGTGTTTCGAGTAATTAGGACTCTTGACGACTGTCAGCTTCTTCAAAATGACCTACTTAATCTCAGTAGTTGGTGCACGACAAATGCTCTTTCTTTAAACGTATCCAAATGCTTTAAGATGAATTTTACTCTTAAAGCGGTTACTTTAATGTACAACTATACTTTGTGTAATGTTGTTCTCTCTTCGGCGGACTCATGCAAGGACCTTGGTGTAATTTTTGACCCCAAGCTCAAATTCGATGTCCATATCCTATGTCTAATTACTAGAGCATCGAAGGCTGCTGGGTTCGTTCTGCGACATCTCCGGAAATTTGAAAACATTACTACTGCTGTCCACTTATTTACCTGCCTTGTTCGCCCGCTTCTTGAATACTGTTCAGTTGTGTGGTCTCCTCGACATCAGTATTTAGTAACTTCACTAGAAAATGTCCAGCGAAAATTCACACAGTTTCTGTTCTACAAATTTAATTTGCCCTACGAATCCTATGAGCGTCGATTATCTGTTCTTTCCATTCCTTCCTTGTCTTCTCGTAGAACATTGTTAGATCAATTTTTAGGGTTTTGTAAAATAATTTTACAAAACCCTTCTAAAATCGCGTCCTGTCTGTCCGTCTGTCCGTCTGTCCGTCTGTCTGTCTGTCCGTCCGTCCGTCCGTCCGTCCGTCCGTCCGTCCGTCCGTCCGTGTGTCACAGCAGTTTTTCTCGGAAACTACTTAAGCTAGAAGCATCAAATTTTGTTTGTAGGTGTAAAGTGGTGCTCTCTTCAAAGTTCAACTACTAAAAAAATTTATAAGGTGTTTAAGGGGGGTCTCCCCATGTAGGGGAGTGACCCCCCGAAAAAAAAATTTCATTGAAGGTAGCCAATATGGGTATCAAATGAAAGGTCTTGATGAGAACTTTTCAAAACAGGTCTTCGTTTGGCAAAGTTTGCTTCGAGGGGCGCACAGGGAGGGGAAATACACGAAAAATTTGTGTCCCCCCCCCTCGCGATTGGACACCTGTGATCCGAAAAATCAGAAAAAAATCAAGAATGTAGGCCTTGATGAGTACAACAACAACAAATACGTGAGAAGTCGCAATTCACTCAACTTTGTTAGTAATAGTATGATTTATCGATTTTATGTTTTCATGAATAAAATCTTAACGGTGCCCTTAAATTCAATGAAATTCAGTACACAGATATCTATTTATAAGATTGATTAACCCTGCAAGTTTCATAAAGATTGCATCATATTTAGCGAAGTTATAGCGGCTTGAATTTTCCTGTATTACTATGGAACAATATGCGCTGCATGTATTACTATGGCAACATATGGCTATGGAACAACATGCGCTTTTTACCGTCTAAGACACTACAGTTTTGCTAGGATTTGCATGAAAATTTCAGGAATGATAGGTGCCATGAATAACTTTGAGAATCAGTTCAGCTAGTGGTATCAGTAATCGTAAAACAAAATAGTGGCTGTTTTAAATGCGAAGATTGAATAATGTTGAGTTATTTTTTCCCAACTTCAACGTTCAAGGTGCATGCTTTGAACACTTGATTCGATTTAATGAATGACGGAAGCTGAGTACCTACAATTAATACTCATAAGTGAAACAAGTCAAGGAGGCGGGAGGGAGCTTCTAACAAAAGGGCTTTGTAACAACAACAACAGTACAGGAGAGTGGCCCCTGAAAAAAAATTCATCAAACGTAGCCGAAAGTTTTCATGGGAGCTTTTCAAAACTGTTGTTACACTGTCAGTTTTAGCTTCAGTGGGGGCACAGGGGGGAAATACATGAAAAATGTGTTTCCTCCGTCGCGGGTGGACATCTGAAATAATTATCAAGGGAGATATTTATGAGTCTAACAATAACAAAAACCTCAGAAGTCGAAATTCGTTCAACTTTGTTAATAATAGTCTGATCTTCGAATTTCATAGTTTCTCCAATAAAATCGTCATTGACATGCTTCTTGACTTTATTCAATCTGGTGACTGCATTTTGAAAATTGAATACAAAACCCTTCTGACATGAGCGTAGGTCTGTTTACCCAACTTGTTTTCTATATAAACTATACCACCATCATATTTTATCCACTCTTAGAGAAGACCTGTACTTCAGACAGATTGCACGTCCTACGCGATCTAGTAGTCTTCTTGAGGTTCCATATGCCCGGACTGAGTTATACTTTCATTCAATAATGCCGCGTATCATTAGAAAACATAATGATCTTGAGCTTGGTTCTTTCTCCTTATCTTACTTTGTTTTTAAGAATAGACTTAAGGCTTTAATTATTATGAATTCCGTTTAATTTTTTTAATTATACTTATTTTTAACTTAGTACATACGCTTTAGATTTAAGTCTGCTTATCTTTTAATCTATTTTGTAATTGGACTTCTTAGTCTGTTAAATGGATCTAAATAAATAAATAAATAAAATAAATAAATAAATAAATGAATCAGAGAGATTATGATTTAGCGAATTTCCTTTCCATGCCAGCCGAAAGATCTAGTCAAGATTTGAACACAGTAAGAGAAAATCGAAAATATGTTATAGACAGTGCCCAAGATCTCAAAATTGGTGGATACCCTGTGAGTTCAAAATTGCAAGACTGGCTAATTTCACGTCAAAGATATTGGGGTACACCAATTCCAATCATACATTGCGAATCATGTGGTTCTGTTCCAGTGAATGAACGAGACTTGCCTGTTTTATTACCGAGAAGGACACAATTGAATGAGACGATGAAATGGATAATCATGTAACATGTCCTTAATGTGGGAATACTGAAGCGGAAAGAGAAACAGATACAATGGATACTATTGTGAATAGTTCCTGGTACTTCCTTCGATATCTTGATCCTAAGAACGACGTAGAAATATTTGATAAGCGAAAGATGCACAGATTTATGCCAGTGGACTTGTATATTGGCGGCGAAGAACATGCGGTTTTACATTTGTACTATGCAAGATTTATAAATCACTTTTTGTATAGCAAAGGTTTAGTACCTCACCCGGAACCATTCAAAAGATTGCTGGTTCAAGGAATGGTTAAAGGAAGTTCCTATCACGTAAAAGGCTCGGGAAAGTACTTGAGAGAAGTCGAGGTAGAAGTCATTGTTGCTTTCCTTTCGTGTGCGACAAAGCAGCTGAGAAATAGCAACAAGTGCGGAGGTAATTTGAAGTGCAGCGGAAATCATAAGTGTACGACAGCAGAATTAGCAGTTGCGGAAGAAAAGGGAGATTGAGATCGAAGCGAAGGGAGATTAAGATCGAAACGACGAGCAAAGCCTAGACGTTGTAGGAAAGATTACAAAGTGCACCAACGGAGACAATCGTCGAAGGGGCCCCTTGTAGATACAAAGTAGTAGTAAGTTTTCTTGTTGTTTTCAGTGTATCAAAGTGTATCATTAAATTATATTGAATTTACGAATTGGGTTACATGTTTTGTAAATTTTAAATAGTCGTATTTTTGGAAGAAATTTACGTCTTTAGGACGAGAACGGTGAAGCTCTTTTTTACAGATTACGGATTGCAACGAGTGCGGCTTGAAAGGCAAGTCGAAGTAAAAGTGTATTATAATTGAGTGAGACTAGTGATATCGAAAATCAGAGTGTTCGGGGGTGGTGTAGTGGTCCCGGCAAAGGTTAGCGCTAGGAAGAAGTAGAGGAGTACGGTTGTGCAGGTGTAGAGTTGGAGTGAAAGTCAGTGTGTGCTTGATAGATAGGGTTTCGGCTGAATAGCGTCGTGATTAATCCGGCTAACCGCATTTTCGCTTGGCGGCTAATTGGGGCCTTGAGGGACAAGCGAATGGCGCCCACGTCCGTCTCCGGACGAGCTAACCGGGTCTATAAGCCCCGCCGGAGCACCCCAATTTCCCTGAGGGCCATAATGGCTCTCGTGGAGTAAAAAATGGGTGTAACATCTGATCGAAACTGTCACAATTTCTACGCTACCTTCACACACTCGAAAACAGCGTGCCTGAAAATATTATTTGCGCAGTCTGGCTGTCGCGTCTACCTGCAGCAACACAAGCAATTCAAGCGCATCAGAAAACTGATCCTCTCGATGTAATAGCAACAACCGCTGACAGCATCCGTGAAGTGATACCACAACTTCAGCTGGCCGCGATCGGCACACAACCGTCGATGCAAAAACAAATTGACGAGCTAAGAAATCAAATACAGTCATGAAAGACGAGATACTCTAACTATTTCTATGCGAAAGCCCGAGAGGGGCTGTAATACTACAAAGAAGAAGAAGAAATCAAATGAGCAGCTCATAGATATCGTCAGACAGCAACGATCACGCTCATCGTCACGTTATCGATCACGATCGCCATCACATAACAGACCATCGGGAACCGACGTTGATTCCAATCACAGTTGGTAGCACCATGTGTTCCAGAATCGCGCGAAGAAGTGCAAACAACCCTGCACACATAAGGGAAACGACAATAAGGGTCACTAATGGTGGTAAATGATCCTGCACCCATGTCAAACTTCCTCTTCGTCACTGATCGAGTCACAAATGTCTGATATTTAGTGGACACTGGCTCAGACCTCTGTGTATATTCACGTCGTTTGCTCCAGGGTCGCAGAGAGAAGCTTGATTACACATTGTACACTGCAAACACTCATTAGCACTGATTTCCTCAGTTTTTACGACCTTCTTGTCATCTCAAAAACGCCAAATTCATCGACTCAACCACGGACTTAAAAACTCAGGGCAACGTGTCATCCATTATATCAACACGAAATCAAGTTCCTGATTCATTGATCATAAAACAATTCTCAGGCGTAACACGACCTGATGGCATCTGCAGGGCAGCTAAACATTCAACCGGGCATCGCTCGAAATAAAGGCAGGTCAACCAATTGCCAGCAGAGCACGTCATCTTGCTTCCGATATTCTGAAAATTGCAAAAGACAAATTCAACAAAATGACCAAACTTGGACTTGCACGACCGTCAAACAGTCCATGGTCTTCACCTCTCCATCTAGCCCCAAAAAAATCTGGTGAGTGGCAACCTTGTGGAGATTACCGTCAACTCAACGATTGCACGCTACCTGACAGATGCCCTATACGTCTGTTAGAAGACTTTACGGCTAATCTTCACGGCACAAAAATTTACTCGACAATCGACCTCGTTTGTACCTTCACCTAAATTCTTGTTGCTTCAGAGGATATTTGCAATTGTCACACCATTTGATCTTAATGGATTCCCATTCATGACGTTTGGGCTTAGTAATGCATCTCAAATCTTTCAACGTTTCATCGAAGAAGTCAAGTAAGGAATTGACTTTGTATTTCCATACGTTGACGATATTCTTGTCGGTTCATTTACCGAGAAAGAGCATCATGAACATCTTCAACAACTCTTTACTCGCCTGAAAAAAACACGGCATCGTCATCAACAGCGCTTAATGTAATTTTCGCCTGCCATATGTAGATTTCCTCGGCTACCGAGTGTCTTCAGCAGGCATCATACCGCTTCCAGAGCGAGTGGCATTAATAGCAGAATTTCCCAAGCCATCAACAATCAAACAGTTACGTAAATTTCTGGGCATGTTTAACTTTTATCATAGACATTTTAAAAACGCTGCTAAGTTTCAGGCTACACTCAACGACTGTTTCCAAAGATCGGACGTTAAAGGCTCTTATCCAGTGCCCTGGACACCTGAACGCGGAACTACTTTTGATAATTGCAGAAAACAGCTCGAGTCACTCGTCATGCTCGTTCATCCAAACACTGAAGCACCTTGGGCCATCTTCACCGATGCTTCAGACCAATCGGCACCGTCGTCCAACAGCGAGTCAACGACGCATGGCAGCTGCTTACATTCTTCAGCCAAAAGCTCTCACCGTCGCTAAGTAAACACAGTATTTACAATCGTGAACTTCACGCAATTTATATGGCCGTCTTCGAGGGCAGAGAAATCACAATCTACATCCGATCATCGACCGCTCCTCCTCGTCTTCAAGCAAAATCCTGATAAAGCACCGCCTTGGCAACTCCGCCGGCTTGATTTCGTCAGCCAATTTACGACTGAAATTCAACACGTCTCTGGCAATGATAATGTCGTCACTGAAGTGCTATCGAGAATCAAAACAATCTCTGCAGCAATCAAAATCATCGACCTAGCCCGCGCACAAACCAGCGACGAAGAACTTCGCACGTGTCTTCAAAAAAACAATCACTCACTTCATCCTCGACCGATCAACGTTCCCAACATCGATCTACCAGTCTACTACGATATATCAATCGACACTGCACGTCAATTTGTCCCATGCTTCGATGCTCTTCATAGCGTAAGTCACATCGACCAAAAAGCAACAGTCAAATTGGTATCACAGATATACGTTTGGCTAAGCATCAAATGAGACTGCAGAGCAGTGAATTTTTGGCACCATCAGGACAATTCGACACGCCTCCAGCTGACTTAGGACAACGACTTCGTAATCATTCCATTGACTTAAGATCTCGAACATTGTCTCGATACGGAAACAAACCGATCCATGTCTTCAAAGAGCTACTGACATGTTCTTACGTACTCATCCGAGTCGACGCACCTCGGCTAGCATTCAAGCAACCATATAAAGGTCCATGCAAAGTTGTCAGGTGAACCGGCCAATACTACATCGTCAAAATTCGCAACGTCGAAACGCTGGTGAGCATCGACATACTTAAACCGGCTTTCATGCTTCATGACAACGAACTAGAGAACGCAACTCCGCCGCCTCCACACAACGAACCAAGTTCGTCGACGTCGGGTCATACAGCTCCAGCTTCGAGTACGTCATCGGAACGCAAAAACACATCGTCACGCAGACAATCGACGCCTTTTCGACCATCATCTTTCGACTCATCGAGCAGCGATTCATCACCCCAACGACAACGTAGAAAACGTGTGAGATTCAACGACAACAAGTAATTCATTTTCCTTTTCTCTTGAAAGGGGGGATTAGATGTAGCGGTCTGCTACAGTATTCCAAGCCCTGCACAACCATTTCTCACACACATACAAGCATCCACACTATATTCACACAAACACTCAGAAGTTGTATTGCATTTGGCAGTCATGTCGTACACTTGCCATCAATCAAGCAACACGTGTAACTTCCAACTCCCAAACATTTAATTGTTATTCTTGAATAAATGTATAGTTAGTTAAGAAAGGATTCGCGTTGTCATTTACTGACCAACTCAACCCCTACAAAAAAAAATTTTTCCCTGAATTGCCTTTATTAGAGTACGCCAATTATGTATCATGTATGTAGGAGGGCCACCAATAGTAAGATAGAATATTATTTGGTCTTGAACTCGTGGAATTAACAGTTTCAATAGAGATACTCATTTGCGAGGCATGGTAAGGCTGGTCTAGCTGAGATGGAGCAGTCTAAGTTTTGGTGAGTACTAAATACTTACCAATGCTCAGTTCTGGTTGTTCGTAGTTTTTTGTTTTAGTTTTTATTGCAGCTCATTATCACTAAATTAATTGTAAATGTAATTTATTTGCATTCGTTATTTTAATTTACTAGAGGTAAGTTTACCATGTAGGCTAGAGATAATTAAAAATGATTTATTAGGATAAGTTCAAGTTTTTCTGATAACATTTATTAGAATTAGGTTGATACAATTTAACCAATTATTTTGTTTTTTCTCACATTCGCAGGTCCATTCTCTTATTTGTTTGAAAAGCTGTCAAGTCTTGATTTTTTGAGTGAGCAGATGCATATCAGCTACTTTGAGTTATCTTCAGTGTCTAGACTTCAGTCGGTGGAGACTGAAGATGGCTTAAAGAGTTAATACGGGTCTGCTCATTCAAACAAGTTGGGTAGACAGACCTATGCTCATGTCAGAAGGGTTTTGTACTCTACTTACAAAATGCAGTAACCAGTAACGAATAAAATCAAGAAGAATGTCATGTTCGAGGATCATACTATTATTAGCAAAGTTGAAAGAATTTTGACTTCTGAGGTATTTGTTATAGTTATACGCATAAATATCTCCCTTGATAATTTTTTCAGGTTTTTTAGATCACGGGTATCCATTCGCGAGGGAGGACACACATTTTTCATGTATTCCCCCCCCCCCCCCCACCTGTGCCCCCACTGAAGCAAAAACTGTCAGTTTAAGACCTGTTTTGAAAAGCTCTCATGGAGAACTTTCAGTTGATACTCATATCGGTTACCTTTCATGCAATCTTTTTTCAGGGGCCACTCCTCTGTACTGTAATCATCGATTCATGGCCTGTTTTTTTGAATCTTAGAATGGTTACAAAGCCCTTTTGCTAGGAGCTATCTCCTGCCTCTTCGACTTGTTTCTATTGTATGTACTCATCTTCATGATACCTATCATTCCTGAAATTTTCATACAAATACTAGCAAAGCTGTAGTGTCTAAGTCGGTAAAAAGCGCATATGGCTCCATAGCCATAAAGTCAAAGTCAAAGTCAAAAGCGCTTTGTTTAAAACTAATCGTTATAAATTTTAAAAGAATATAAAGCAAATTCCAAATAATAACAATAAATAACTTAATGGCCCAAATGGCTCTCAAAATTTGTACGTTATCATTAAACACATTTAAAAAAAAAAAAAAAAAAAAAAAAAAAACTATAGCAAATTCAAATCAATGAAGATTATTACATATTTTTACAATTCAATTGGAAAAAGGAGAAAAAACCAACCAACACTACTCTAAAATTATTTATCATCTTAACACTACAGTGAACTTTGATCCTACACCTAATATGTTTTAACTTAATTCTAATAAATGCAATCAAAAACTTTATCTTATACGAAAAAAATCTATAACAATGTTCCTAGCCTAAGCGTTAAACGTTATCTCTAACCTAATATAATAAACATAATATAAACCCAACCTATACCTAATTTTTAACAAAAATAAACAACACTAAATGTTGCAATAATGAGCTGAAACTCAAAAACCAAATAACGAAAAACACCAAAACTGAAAATAAACACGAATAATTTAGACATTGTCATTCAGCCACCAATGCCTAGATTGCCCCGTCTCAACTCGATCAGCTTCAATGAATCTAGCAAATGAGTATCTCCATTGGAATTGTTGGTCTCGTGAACTCAAGTTCGGAGGATATTTTATCTTCTTATCGGTGGCCCGTCGATATATGTGGTATATGACTGGGACGCCGTCAGAATCAAAAACATATCGATTCATGTCCAAATACACGAATGCTTCTGGAGGAATGAAGCCAGTAGCGAGGCAAGTCGCTATATACCCGTCTGTGGGGTGGAACGGCTGTGAAATCCAAGAGTTTTCACTCACAGTCACAGATCTTGCGATATGATTCCGAAGAAGCTTCAATATGAAGATATCGACTCTAGCCACTTCAGCAGCTTGATAAATTCTTCTATTCGATATATAGTGCTTCCAATTCGTCTCAGGCTTTCTGTACAAACCAGTACATGCACGAAGACATTTCCTTTCGAAAACTCTTAATTTTTCCATAGTACTAGCGCTCTGGTTGTACCAAATCTGACATCCATATGTCAAAACTGGTCTAACCAGTGTCTTGTAACAGATAATTTTGACCTTTTGATCAATGTATCTGGAATAAAAGAGTTTTCGAAGGGCCATGACTACTTTAAGTGCCTTACTGAGCATGATTTTCACATGTTCAGTATAGTACAGATACTGATCGAGATAAACACCGAGGTATCGAACACAAGATTTATGTGGAACCCGTTCAAGACTACCCTCACCAGCCATGATGTGGAAACCTTTCCAATTACGTTTCAGGTCTTGACTGACCCCCTGCAGCGTTGTCCGAAACAAGATTGTCTCACACTTTTGCGCATTGATTTTCATTCGCCAATTGTCAGTGTACAGCTGTACATCATTGAACATTTTTTGGAGATTGCTCTGAACTATTGTAGCTTTTCGGTCTGCCGTATAGATGATCAGATCATCAGCAAACGCTACCAATGATCACGTTGGCGAGACGTTAAAATCAAAGCCGTTCAATAGCTTGCGAATGAAGATTGAGAAGAGCAGAGGCGCAGTAACTGTTCCCTGCTGTAGAACATTCAAGCCCTTGAACTCGCGCATTGTTGTCAGATTTCCATCAGTTACAACAAACGATTTCCCGTATAACATATTACACATCATGGCGACAAGGTGTCTGGGGAATTGTCCTGAAGGAGTTTAAAAACTAGTCCATCTAACCACATCGTATCGAAGGCTTTCTCCATATCAATGAGACATGCTCCAACACATTGTCTATCATTTAATTTCCAACAGATGCCTGAGGTTACTTTCGTTATTGCATGTGTGGTCGAATGCCTGGCACGAAAACCAAATTGGCAATTCGGCATCAACTCATTTTCCTCAATGTGGACGCTTAATGCTCTGTTGAGTATCACTTCAAACACCTTGCTGATGTTAGGCAGCAAGCGGATTGGGCGATAGCTTTTCGGGCATGAAGATTCTTTTCCTTTCTTCAAGATCGGAAATACCTTAGCCTTTCTCCACTTATTTGGGAAATATGAATTGCTCAACATGTTGTTGCACAATATGCAATAATTCCTAATAGCAACCTCTGGCAAATGTCGGAGAACTACATTTGGAATACCATCAGTACCACCTGACTTCTTGTTGTTTATCCTGCAAAATATGAAACACAAGTCTTCAAAGCTGACAAAATAATCAATAAGATTCAAGCTCGGTATGAGGTCAGATGTTAATGTTTCATTGAAATGAAGAATTGATTGGCCGTTCAGGCTTGATTTGAAGTCGGAAACTTTTGCTTCAATGACCTCTGAAAATATTACGTTCCCTCTCTCAGGGTTAGGTAGATGAACCAATTCAAAATGTGTTCCAATCAGGGCAAGTTTATCTAATCCTTCACAAATAATCCTGTTTCCATTTCTATCCGGAGTCGTACTATCAATTTCGATACCAGCTCTATCGAGAAGATTTATCTCATCACCAGTGACTTCAAGATTCGATACCTTCACTCGAGACTTCTTGGGGAATATGCTATTCACTTTCGCAAACACGCCGTCTGGGTCCTGTGGGCTAATACCCCTCAGTTTTTCCGCCCATTGACTGCTAACCTCACTCCTGAAGTATGACCGGATTAAGTTCCGGACATTCTTCAGATGTAATTTCAACAAAGCCAACGAGGGATGGTTGTAATCCAAAAATCGTCGATAAATATTGTTGATGCGTGTGAGAAGGAGGCTTTTCAATCTTGCGATGGTTGGTGTTTCATATCCTTCCATATTGTTTCGATGTTTTATCTTGGGAACTACTTTCTCCATCGTTTCCAATGTCAGCTTCTCTAACTTCGACAAATAGACATCTATATCATCGTTAGTTAGATTCCTGTTATTAGGAACCATTGAGCAAGAGTTGCCACCATCAGAAGGGTGACATTGCTTCTGGTACTCCCGATTAAACTTCTTTTGAAACTATCCCCTGTCTGTTTTTTTGAAATTCAACCGATGATTTTCATGTTGAACTGGAATGAGGAAGAAATCATCCCTGTGATGATTGATTTCCATTACGCTTGCGTTATGGTCGCTATCATAAGGAAGCACCTGCAGTTTCCGTTGAGGACTATTAAAGCTGAATTCAAGTCTTGCGTCAGCAATGCAAAGGTCCAAATATGAATTTGTCCTAGGGTATGTTGGGAACTCCGACCCATATAGATTGCACCTGTATTCAATTTGGTTCTCTGTTATCCACGATTTCAGGAATACACCTCTGGTGGCGTTCAGCAATGATGTATGCTTGGCGTTCAGGTCACCAGGAAGAATATAATAGTTATGCAGCCTGTTCAATTCGAGTGTTTCGAGCAACGAATTGAGCTCCTCCTTTAGCTTGAGAACAGTTCCACCAGTTGCATAGGCAGAGATAACGAAGAGGTTATCCTCACCTGGCAGTGAGATTTTGATGACGGATACTTCAAGAGATTCAAAGCTTTTGAATTCGACTTTTTCAATATTTTGGAAACAATAGGGTCTTCGAACCAATATCCCGGTGCCACCTCCCCCATCACCTGTTACCTTATCGTTTCTTACGAACTCAAAATCCTTGAATCTTATGGAGTGCCATGAACTGAGGTGGGTGCTCCATAGCTATATGTTTCCATAGTAATACAGGGCACTATAACTTCGTTAAACTATAACTTCGTTAAATACTATTGGATCTTTATGAAACTTCCAGAAAAGGTCAATCTTATAAATAGTCATCTGTTTGCTAAATTTTATTGAGTTTAAGGGTACCGTTTTGATTTTTTTCAAGAAAACATCAAATTGATAAATCATACTATTACTAACAAAGTTGAGTGAACTTCGACTTCTCATGCATTTGTTGTTGTTGTACTCATAAAGGCCTACATGCATGATTTTTTTCAGATTTTTCGGATGGAAGGTGTCCAATCGCGAGGGGGGGGGGGGGGATACGCGAAAAGTTCGTACATTTCCCCTTCCCCTGCCCCCCTCGGTACTCGTAAGGCAATTTTGAGACTTGTTTTGAAAAGATCTCATTGAGACCTTTCCAATGACACCCTACTCGACTACCAATGGTGAAAATTTTTTTTTGAGGGGTCACCTCCCTATATGGGGAGACCCCCCTTAAACCCCTTTGAAAAAATTTTCCGGCCTTGAATTTTCAAGAAGTCACCACTTCTGACCTTTCCACAAAGTTTCATGGATATAGCTTCTATAGTTTCGGAGAAAAAGTGCTGTGATATACAGACGGACACAGGTCGTGATTGCAATAGGGTTTTGTATTTTAGTACAAAACCCTAAAAAGGAATGGCTGACGCCTGTCTTAAAAAATATGCATATTGCTTGTAACCCAAAGTACACTCTTTCGTTGTGTTTTTTAGTTATGTGCATAAAGTTATTACAATTGAGTCAATAAAGCAGATTTGAATTCGATTCAGATTGTAAATTTTTATTTTTTCCTACACTAACCAGCTAAGGACATTTGTAAAGATCAATTATTTACCAATTTCCTTCCAGATTAATGAATAAAGCAACAAATGATGAAGTATCTTATAAAACAAGCACAACGTAAATAAACATGGAACCAATTTAATTTAATGTGCTGGAAAAAGTTTTAACCGAACAAATAAAAGTGGGGCAAAAGCTCTGCAACGACTGTAAAACCATACAGAATCTCATGTTTTACACAAATGAAATGAGATAAATTTTGGATTCTGTTTCCCTATTTCCACCACAATTTCTGTTTCGACCCAGAAACGTTTATTTTATTCGTGTTTTTTTTTTTTGGGACGATGAGGTAGCTGGCAAGGAAATGTACACATACTTGCACCATATACGAGTATACGGGTCTTATGCATTTTCCATTTGAACTAACTTTTCACACGTACTGGATATTCTATTGCAAGATAAATGTTCGGAAAAATGCAACAAACTGCAAGAATGTGATTTGGTTTATAGACTCATATATTTCGGATTATACACTACGCCACAAAAGTTTGGGAAAAATCCAATGTTCAGTTGACAGTGCAATTTTCAGAATGATAAATAGCTTTATATCATGGAGTTTTAAATTTTATATAAATATTTTGAATACTTTAAAGGATAGAGTGTGCTTTTGGAATTACTAGTCTGTTCGATTCACATAACAATTACATTTAGTAGAAGTTTTTAATGAATTTTGGCTGTACCGCTTCGGAAGCCTGGAAGATTACACCTGGATCAGAAATCTTTAGTTATACAGGGTGGGCCATATCAGTGTTGGCGATTTAATTCTTCAACTTCTCAGTAACGTGCGGCGCGGGGTGGCGGGGGGATATGTTGTTCGCTGCGCCGCTTCCTGGAAATTTAGTCGCCATGGAGCCGTACACGGGAGTGCAGCGTGCATTTTGTGTCCGAGCGTATTAAGAAAACAATAAATCAGTGATTACTGCACGACGTTTGTATCGGCATGAACACGGTTTACGCGATTTAAGTGAAGTTCCAAGCGCCAATGTGTTACGAAAATGGATCAGAATGTGTGAAACAACCGGCTCAACAGTACCAATTACGGCTCGTGGTCGCCCAGTTTCTGCAAGATCAGCCGACATTGAGGAGCGTGTTCGTGTTTCAGTTCAGCGAAATCGGCAACAGTCAACACGTAAGAGAAGTCAGTCTTTGGACGTCAAAAGAACAACTTTGCGAAAAATTTTGAAACAAGATCTGCATTTGAAGGCTTATAAGATTCAGATTGTCCAAGAATTAAAACCCAATGATGCCAACAACCGACTTAACTTTGTCAATTTGGTGCTCGAGCAGTTCAACAATTTCAACAACATGATTTTTAGTGATGAGGCTAATTTTCACCTTAATGGCCATGTGAATTGTCGGTTCTGGTCCAAGACTAATCCCCGACGCTTGCATGAACGTCCACTTCACAGCCCTAAGCTTGTCGTGTGGGCTGGCATAACGTCAACCGGTATTATTGGGCCATACTTTTTTGAGGACGAAAGAGGGCAAGCGATGACGGTTAGAGCTAACAATTATTGCAACATGATAACAGACTTTTTGGTGCCAGCTTTGCAAGAACTTCAAGGCAATACCTCGAGGATGTGGTTTCAACAGGATGGGGCCACATGTCATACGGCTAGGGTATCCATAGAGCTGCTGAAAAATGTTTTTCCCGGAAAACTCATCTCGAAAAGGGGGGATATTGAATGGCCCCCACGTAGCCCCAAACTCTCTCCACGCGATTATTTTCTATGGGGCTACCTCAAATCGGTAGTTTACGAGAATAATCCGACCAATTTAGAGCAGCTGAAGAGGAATATTATTCAGGAAAGTAACAAAATACCGAGAACAACTTTTCAACGAGTTTTCCAAAATTTGCGACTTCGGTTCCAAGAGTGCCAAGCAGCCGAGGGAAGCCATTTGGACAACATTATTTTTAAGTCTTAAAAATTCCTATGCTTCTACTTTGTAACAATACAAATATATTTGTGTTATGTTTCGTAGTTTTTTTTAAATCGAATATTTAAACCGCCAACACCCTTATGGCCCACCCTGTATATTACTTTCTTTAAAAGCACTTTCCTGTTTTAATTTTGATTCCCCAGAGAAGAACGGAAATCAAAAAAATCAATCTAAACTCAATTTAATTATTTCCGTCCTCAAAATACAGAAATGAGAGTAAATATTTATTCGTTTTCAAAACACTACCGATTGGTGTCCTTCTTTATCTTCAAATCCCTTAAGATCCGATTTATCTGGCACCGCTTAAATATCTATCGTCAGCATCCAGACAAAGGACTCTGATTCCATTTTGCTTTCCCATCACGCACTACCCAAATAATTCTTCTAAATCAACTGACTTTAACGTCCTGTATTAGTAGCCACATATATCAACCAACAAACAAACATACCCAACCGCTGTGGAAAGGTGAGACATCCCAAGGTGGATCCTTCAAGCTTGCGAGAAGTAGATGCGACGCATGAAAATTTCCAGAATACGCACGATTTCTCACACTTCCAATAAAAATGAATGTAGCTTGAATTGTTGAGGATTTTATTGCGAAAATTGTTTCGAGGTGTTGGCAGTGGGATTAAATCGGAAAATCTGAATTCAAAAAAGAAGGAATTTAAACATTGAAGAAGGTGATATTGGACTGTGTGATAGTTGTTTCCGATTGTCCTTACAGGGACGACATTTTATGGTTGAATCGCACGTAGAATGGTATGTTACCAAAATATTCTGGTTCGTGCTGGTAAGCCTCATAATCTCAGCCGTCAACGAATTATTCAACATAAGCAATTCAGGTGACTTGTCTCTGACGTCAATTATTTTTTTCTTTCAAGTATTCTAAGGTATATGCTCGCAATATTTCGTAGACGTTTGTACTTCGAAAAGACGGCTACAATGAAATTATGCAAAGATTTTGGCAAAGAATTTCGGTAAGATGGAATTTGCATAGCAGGCTGAAACGTATACATTCCGAAAAAAATGCGATTTTATTGTATAATTGAATAATATGTGGACAAGTGTGTGAAAATTGAGTGTTTTCTAGATAGTGGAAAATAAATTGTCACATTAGCAAGCGAAAATGCACTCTGAAGTTTACCGAGATTTTTTTTGAAACGAAGCATTTAAAAACACAAATTTTATATTTCTAAACAGGCTGTTGGGGCTTCATTTTCCTTTGTATTCAAGATCGTGTAGTAATCGAGCAGGTAAGGTTCAAAAAGCCAGCGTGCAAGAGTTCTATGGAAATCAAACCGAATTTGGCAACATCATTCCTTCGATATGCTTCCATCCGATACATGATTTTGTTGCTTATTCTATTAGAAAAGACGTGAAAATATGGGACTGGCGAAATAATCGGCTGTTATACAATTTAGAGGAGAATTCAAGAACCAGGTTCATGAAATTCAATCCTCTAAACAATATGCTCATCACTATACAATCCTATGAACAGTATAGTACAATGAATTGCAAGAGTTTTGAATAAAAATAGAATAATCTGTACCTCTCCCTAACATAATGAAATCGTCTTTCATTCTGTGTAGTTCACTGTTTCGTGTTCCAGTGTTCTAATTGTTTAGAATTAGAAAAAATGACTATTGTGGCCGATTGTAGCCTTACGTCAGAGAACTCTGCAAATAATTTATCAGCCGATCAAATTCCGTTTGATGCAATTATTCGCAGTATTATCACTTCGCGAGCTAAGGATGGAGCGACAATAGAGGATATCCGTAATGATTATTACGAACATACCGGTGAGAAATTTCCTTACATCGAAGACGTATGCGACACGTTGCTGAAAATTCCCGGCGTTGCAGGCTACAAAAACCAAAATGGCACATTTATATTTAACATGTTTTACACCAATCCTAAATCCCAGCATATCCTCAATATGGTACGAAACCAAAAACCTAGACAAAAGGGAGAACACCAAAAAAAACATGATTTCATATTCCAAAAATGATATGTGTTTCTTCAAAGATAATTATCATTATTTGAATAAAAACAATAAAAAAAGAAAGAAACAAATTATTACTACAATTAATTGAGAAAAAGAGGAAAGAGAAATAATAAATGCATTAAAAACAGCATTTTGTCTCATAGTAGACATGTGTAGGTAATGCGTATGCAGGGGCGTAGCGATGGGGGGGTGTGGGTGGGTGTTACACCCCCCCCCCCCCCCAAATATTTTGGAAGTCGGCATTTTCACAATTTCTAATAATATATTACCGAAAATTCAGCCATGAAATATTTCTTTTCAGGAAATTTTTCAACTTTGAACTTCACCTAACTTAATTTTCATTTGTATAGCCTACCAAAACTCAAAATAAGCAATTTTTGTAAGTAATTTCAATTATATACATGAACATAGCTCCTCTACAGTCTTATACCTCTATGGTAACAACTCATCTGATGGGCCATGTCATATGCATTGAACGAATAATATATCATTTACTCTTCGCTATCTAGAGACTACCGCTAGTCCGTAGGGATGTTTGTGGCGCGGCGTCCATAGAAAGACATATAATTTTTGAGTGCTTCGAAGGTTTGCAACTGAAAACAACTGAAAGTGAAATGCCTTGAGTATAATCATTTTGCAAATCACACATTTTTAGTATTTTTCTTTTGTAAACTCGATAAACATGTGCAAATTAGTTCTAGGTATAAAAAATAGTGCCTTATTAGACAATAGATTCGATTAAGTGGCTTGGTAGAAGAATAGAGAGGGAAAAGAATAGATCAACAAGGTTAATCATTTTTTGAGACTATTTTCAAGGTAAGTTGTAACTTTAATTTAAAATGAAATCACAACTACACAACTCACTATTATATCGAATCATTTTAGTAGAAGTAAAACACCAAATCAGTAAATTATTGTTTCAATATAAATGCTGCTTTTTTATTTTGCTGAGATTAAAATTTGATTTTAGTGAAAAAATACTAAATTTTTCTTCGTTTTGAATAAACTTGATAGATATTTACTTTTACGATATTCAAACGCAGCTACTTTGAAAGTAACTTTAATGTTACAATTCTGTAAATTTCATTTTCGTGATAAATGTAATACCTACGCATCTAGTAGAAATCTTTTCACTTAATGCAATGGAAACATTTCTTCATAGGTTTTATAATAATGTCAAAACCACTAAGGAAAAGGATGAAAGTAGAATGTGAAGATTGTGGGAGTCAGTTTGACGATGACTACAAGTCTCGACATGAAATTTCTAAACATAATGGAAAATATGTTAGAGTCAAACATGTCGGAGCTCCATCAAATCCATTCGAAGCCTCTAAAAGAAAAATTGTACCTTCAACAATTCCATCATCAAATAGTCATACTGTAGTTGCTGTTATAGAAGAGAATGTTGCTAAACTACCTGCAGATGATTTAGAGCAGCAATTGGCTGGAGCCAGCAAACCCGTTATTTCAACGACAATTTTTCCTGTGCAACAAAAGATAGGACAACGACCATTTTCACTATCAGCATCCACACGATTACCACCCTCACCTCCAGTGACACTACCGCCATCGTCGCCAGCTTCACCCAAATCTCCTTCACAACTTTCACCGCAACAATCAAATGAAGTACCATGACCTAAAGAAGCTGAGGCTGATCCGACTTGGATCAATTTTTCCGGTAAGGTAGCAGAATTTCTAAGTAACTTTGAAAGAGTAGGTGAACTTTTGAAGAATGTGACAAGTGATGCAGCTCCGAATGTAAAAGCGTTTTTTATCGATATGATCGATAGTTTGACCCACATCCACGAAGAAAGTGAGGAATTGCTGCAATTTGCAAAAAAAGAAGTAGAAAAACTGTCATCAAAGACTTTTGATCTGCATATTGTGAGTGAAAGTTTCATAAACCATGATCCTGGAAAAAGGGGAAAAATATCAACCACCAATCAGCGAAGATTTTTAAGTTCGCTAGGACCATACCAGCCGAAACTTGCCATTTATCCAGCGAATCCAGATATTCCTACCAATAAACAATGCCGTTTTAATCCAGCATGGTATAATGAGTTCCCATTTTCGGAATATAGTCCTTACAAAGATGCAGCGTATTGCTTCGCTTGTTTTTTGTTTGCCGAGGGAGCTAGAAGGGCTCACGGTAGTAAAGAGTGGACGTCAGTAGGTGTTCGCCAGTGGCATAAAATGAAAAGTAGAGGTCAGAATAAAGAAGGAAAACTAGTTCAGCACTTCACTTCAGAATCTCATCGTGCATCTTTAAGTGACTACTGTAATTTCATCAACGAAGGAACCCATATCAATGTATTCTTAGATAAATCTTTGCGGCAGAATAAAATTAAAGAAGAGCACGAGAAAGAATATCACTTTAAGGTTCTACAAGTTTTGCTTGATGTAACAAGAACTTTGGGGAGACAAAGGTTGGCTTTTCGTGGTCACGAAGAATCGCCAGAAAATAACAATGGAAATTTTTTACAAATTGTTTCTTTGATTTCGCGACATTGCCCATTGATGAACAAATGGTTAAATGAAATCTCTAAAAGACCACATCATGTAACGTACTTGAGCCCCACTACCCAAAACGAATTCATCGATTTACTGGGAGCTAAAACTCAAGAAGCCATCGTTGCCGAAATTAATGAAGCTGGTATCTTTTCTGTCATGGCTGATACAACTCCTGATTTGTCACACCAAGATCGATTAGCCATCAACATTCGGTATGTGCTCCCAACAAACGATGGACCTGTACCTGTTGAACGCCTTCTCAAGATGGATGTTATTCTAACGAAAAAAACTGGTGAAGAACTGGCAGAAAAAATTGTAGTGGCTCTTCAGTCATTGGGGATTTCAGTGAAAAATATCGTTTTTCAGTCCTACGATTTTGCGGCCAACATGAGTGGAAAATATAATGGCACGCAGAAGAAATTATCTGAAAAATGTTGTAAAAATATTCCCTACGTTCCGTGTGAAGCTCATCGAATCAACGTTTTTGTAGAAACATCTTGCAAACAAAGTGCTCTAATTAATGATTTCTTTAACGTTTTAGAAGCTTTGTACGTTTTTTTCTCAGGAAGTACGAAACGTTTTCAAAATCTTCAGGAAGAGTTGAAAAGTATTGAAAATTCATTGCAACTGAAATGTTTATCGAAAACACGCTGGACTGCAAGAGCTGAAACGGTAAAAGCTGTATGGATTTCATTCGAAGGCATTGTACATGCTTTGGAAAAAATAACACAAGGTTCGGAAAATTTTGATACTAAATCACGTTCTATGGCTGCCGGTTTACTCAAAAAAATTCTAGATTTTGATTTCATTTGCTCATTATATTTTTGCAAGAATGTAATGTTTAAAGTTAAAAATTTGACAGAAAATTTGGAAGCTAATGAATTAAATGTCATTGATGCTTTATTGTTAATTCAAAGTACTTCAGCGTCACTACAGCAAATGAGTGCTGACGACGACCAAATCAATGCATTGATAGAGAGCTCAGTTTTATTTGCTAGAAAATTGCAGATTTGTCCAGAAAATGATTTTTCAAGGCATCATAGAACTCGCTATGTCTCAAAAAAAATTGATGAGAGTTCAGAAAATGCTTGTCATTTCGAGCTCAAAACATTTTACAGGAAGGAATTTAAAATTGTGCTTCATGTTTTCACATCTGCCATTCATGATCATTTGCATGAATCTTTATCAACGTTAAAACCGATTCAGGAAATTTTTAAAATTCCCGTTCATAGAAATAATGTCACTCTTGAATTGATAAAATCAATTCGACTATTAGAACCAGAATTTTTTAAAACTGAGCCAGAATGTTTGCTTGCTGAGTCACACATTCTATTTGATTCGTGTGAGAAATGCACAAATTTTGCCGATGTTTTTAAAATTGCATTCAAATTGAGGAGTGCAATACCACTTGCTTATAAAATGATTTGTTTTGTTTTAACTGCTCCTGTAACATCAGCTTCTTGTGAACGTTCATTTAGCAAACTGAAGATAGTTGTCAATCATCTACGGACGACAATGGGAGATGATCGTTTGAATTCTTTGATGTTGCTTTTTTCTTCGAAAGATAAAGTAGATAAACTGAACCTTCGCGAAATTATTGAAAAATGGTCTCTATTGAAACACCGCAGAGTTAAAATATGAATCTTTTATTTAGTATTCGATATAAAGCTACAATACTTTTAATTGTTCAGTGTATTGTTTTTCGTTTTTGTATATTTTCAAATAAATTGATTTTACTATCAACTATTTAGATGTCTTCATCATTATTTTTTGTTTTCAAAGCGTTCTTCTAGGCAATGAAAGTTAATTTCCTTTCTCGTTATTTCATTTTACATGCAAAACCTATGCAATGTTTTTCAGCAAGTCGGCAAATAAATGAGTGTCACCCCCCCAATTTCATGACCTTCGCGACGCCCCTGTGCGTATGATATTACAAACGTAATATCACTCGGAGAAGTAATGAAACATTACGCATTACGCGAGATGTCTATGCATCACACATTACGCGAGTTATACATCACATATTACGTGAGAGCTTTAGGCATCACACACTGTGCGATAGCTCTAGGTATCACACATTACGTGGAGCTCTAAACATAATCACATCATATCACATCATTGAAAAACGAATGCCATGGAAAGATCGTAATGCACAACCATGGCGCGTGTAGATGAGATAGGTAATGTGGAGAGCGGGTGGCTCAGCACCGCGTCACCGTGCGAAGAAGCAGATAGATGATGAATGCTATTTTGTTTATACGATTCATATTCCCACCTTTGCATGTGATGACACTCCTGCATATAGTGTAATATCAGTATTCACAACTATCGCATCGACCTAGAGGGTAGTAGGACGAATTTTCTTCGCAGTTTTATGATTAGTAATCATTCGGCCGAACGCGCCTCGAACGTTTTGTTTGAAGTGGTTCATTTTCTTATTTTCAAATTAAAAACTTTGTGAATAGATTGTGAATATTTAAGTGCATAGTGCAGTAATTTAGGTTTTTAGTTTGCTTTACAACATAAATATGGCAACAAAAAGAAAATCGAGTCCAGTTTGGGACCACTTTGAGGAAACGAAGGGTCTAAAAAAAGCAAAATGCAACTATTGCCGCAAAGTTTTGGCCATATCCTCTAGTTCTATAGGGAGTCTGAGCAGGCACATGAAGTCTGTTCACCCTACAATAAGCATTTCCATTAGCAGGCTAGAGCCGGTAGTGACTATAGCGAATGAAAGTTCAATTCCTGCGGAAGATCAAGAAGTTCCCAACTCAACCAGCAGAACAACTGGCGTTTCAGTAGCATCATCTGCCAGGAGAAGTAACAGGGCAGGGTTACCAATGTTTAAAATATCTCATTATTTTTAGAAGTTGTTCAAAACAAAATTAAAAATGCCGAAACCAATATATTAAGCAGGTGCTGGCTTTGAACGTTTATTTTTTAATAAGAATGTTGTTACATATATTTAGTAAACAATAAATGATCCTTGAAGTATTACACGTCAAAAACCATGCAGACAGATTGTTTTAAACAATGTTTCTCATTTAAATACAACACGTGTTTTATTTTTAAGATAATTTTTTTAAATCTTGATACAGGTAATGTCGATAAAATATTACGTAGTGGTTAGAAAACCTCTTCCACAATTCAAAACCCAAGAGCTAGACGAGCAATTGCTGAAAATTATAGCAAAAGGCTATCATACATTAAGAATGGTGGAAGAGAAGGAGTTCCGGAAGTTGGTGGAGATGCTAAGCCCTAGGTGTACATTGCAGACATGTAAAACGCTTTCGGAGAGTTTGCTTCCCAAATTTTATACTAAGGTGCAACAAGCAGTCAAAAATGAATTGGAGAATGCAACTGATACCTGCGTAACAACAGATGGGTGGAAGTCTATTACAAATGACAATTATATCGCCATCACGGCGCATTACATCCACCCAGAAACGCACAAATTTTGTGCTGTGATGATAGGCTGCATTAATTTCAACGAAAAACATACGAGTGCTTATATCTCAAGCTTTCTGCTGGAGCAGTTTTGCGAGTGGAACGTTGAAAATAAAATCACCGCCATTGTTTCCGACAATGCGGCGAATGTTCTGGCTGCAGTGCGAATCGGCGGTTGGCAATCCATCAGCTGTTTTGCACCTTCAATAAACTTAACTGTTCAGCACAGCATTGTGCATATATCAGAGACGGTGTCAAAAGTTAAGCATGTGGTGGAATATTTTCACAGAAGTCAGCCTGGTGCCAGAAAATTGAAAGAAATTCAAGAGCAGATGAACATCTCGCCTCTCAAACTTAAACAAGATGTAACCACCAGGTGGAATTCAACATTTGACATGCTGAATCGACTTCTCAGGATAAAAGATGCTGTCGTTGCATCAATTGCAATAATGAGACCAGATTTAGTGCTGGCACAAGAAGATTGGGAGGTCGTGGAGAAGGCCATTGCCATTCTATCCATCTTTTATGAGGTGACAAATGAAGTTAGTGGGGAAGAATATGTATCCGCTTCAAAATATATAGTGCTTTGCAAGCTAATGTTCAGGCAAATCAGAACATATTCTGCAGATACCATAGAAACAGCATCAATTCAAGGGCTTATCACTTCCTTATTAGTGGAGCTTAAGCGTGGCTTCGGCGACATTGAGAAAAACGTCTTGCTGAGGGAGGCAACAATCCTCGACCCACGCTTTAAGAAAAGTGGGTTCAGTGTTCCCAGCCATTTTGATGTGGCGGTAGCTGATCTTAAATTAAAAATAGGCAACATTGTCATGTCAAATGACGAAGCTTCTGCAGTGGCTGAATCATTAACTTCTGTAGTCTCGAAGACTGGCTCCATTTGGGATCAATTCAATGAAGAGGTTTCGCATTTAGTTTCAGTGAACCCCATTGCTGCTGGGATTGTTGAGTTAGACAAATACCTGCAAGAGCCACTAATAAGCCGGCAGCTAGACCCTTTAAAGTGGTGGAAAGAGCGAAAATCTGTATATCCTCGTCTACATACCTATATGTTAAAGAGGTTAAATATTTCAGCTACATCTGTTCCTTGCGAACGGGGCAGGCCTGACTTTAAATGAACGAAGAACGCGCCTGACAACTAAAAAACTATCGCAACTAATGTTCATCATATATACGAAATAGACGCGATGGAAGCAATTAAGATAATTCAAATACCTGAGCAACAAAGAATGAATACGGATGAAGTAATTGCCATTCAGTGTTATTTAGCCTAATTACATCAAAGATATAATTGCCTTTTTAGGGGTTTGTACTAAAATACAAAACCCTATTGCAATCACGACCTGTGTCCGTCTGTCCGTCCATCCGTCCGTCCGTCCGTCTGTATGTCACAGCACTTTTTCTCCGAAACTATAGAAGCTACAGCCATGAAACTTTGTGGAAAGGTCAGAAGTGGTGACCTCTTGAAAGTTCAAGGGTTGAAAAATTTTTCAAAGGGGTTTAAGGGGGGTCTCCCCGTATAGCGAGGTGACCCCTCAAAAAAAAATTTCACCATTGGTAGTCGAATAGGGTGTCATTGGAAAGGTCTTAATGAGATCTTTTCAAAACAAGTCTTAAAATTGCCTTACAAGTACCGAGGGGGGCAGGGGAAGGGAAAATGTGCGAACTTTTCGCGTACCTCCCCTCGCGATTGGAAACCTTCCATCCGAAAAATCTGGAAAAAATCATGAGTGTAGGCCTTTATGAGTACAACAACAGCAAATACATGAGAAGTCGAAGTTCACTCAACTTTGTTAGTAATAGTATGATTTATCGATTTTATGTTTTCTTGAATAAAATCCAAACGGTACGCTTAAATTCAATAAAATTTGGCAAACAGATGACTTTTTATAAGATTGATCTTTTCTGAAAGTTTCATAAAGATCGAATAGTATTCAACGAAGTTATAGCGATTTGAATTTTCCTGTATTACTATGGAACAATATGCCCTATATTACTATGGAAATATATGGCTATGGAGCCGTATACGCTTTTTACCGACTTAGACACTACAGCTTTGCTAGGATTTGCATGAAAATTGCAGGACTGATAGGTTTCATGAAGATGAGTACATGTAATTGAAACAAGCGAAGAGGCAGGAGAGAGCTCCTAGCAAAAGGGCTTTGTAACCATTCTAGGACTCGAAAAAATAGGCCATGAATCGATGATTACAGTACAGAGGAGTGGGCCCTGAAAAAATTTCATGAAAGGTAGCCGATATGACTATCAACTGAAAGTTCCATATGAGAGCTTTTCAAAACAGTTCTTAAACTGACAGTTTTTGCTTCAGTGGTGGCACAGGGGGAAAAAATGTGAAAAATGTGTTTCTAAAAAATCTGGAAAAATTATCAAGGGAGATATCTATGGATATAACTAAAACAAATACCTCAGAGGTCACAATTCTTTCAACTTTGTTAATAATTGTATGATCCTCGAATTTCACATTTTCTCCAAAAAAATGTTTCTTGATTTTATTCGTTGCTGGTTACTGTATTTTTTAAGTTGAGTACAAAACCCTTCTGACATGACCATAGGTCTGTCTACCCAACTTGTTTTAAAAGTTATATGTTCTTGAGTAAAAATCTTGTAACCCAATAATTGTACTGAAGAAGACTGCAAATAGTAGTCGAAAATAACTGTTATACAAAATAAATAAAAGATCGAATGTATAATGAAAAATTAGTTTAATTATAATTTTAATAATAATAATAATGTTCATCAGTTGTAATTAAATTAAAACAAATAAAGATATGTACATAGAGAAAACCAAACCGAAAATAAAAAAAATTGTGTAAAATAATATATATTATAGTTTGAATATGCAACAGGAAAATTGAAGAAAACAAAAAGTTTGAAGTTTGAAGAAAAAATTATAAGTTTATTGATCGCTATTCTGAACTACATCGTTGAAAATCTCTCCATTTGTTTATCCACTTCTAATACGGAGGCGATTGCAATATTTTTTGTAACACGATGTTCAAATACGTTTTCGTAAAATCTAACATGTATTATGTATGCATGTGCATATATTTACAGTACTCTCCGTAGTAGGAAAGATAAAATGTATATTAGATATAAAAATATGTAAATTTATAAATATCTATTTAATGATCAATCAAAATCATTGTGCATAGTTGATTTTCAAATATCTCTGTCTTCTTCACTGAAAATTGCCCTTCTTAAGTCCAGATGGGCCTTAGTTTGAATTTATTGGTTACAGTTAAATAAAAGTTAAGTAGTTACAGTTATACCTAAGTATGAAGGAAAGTAAATTTATTTCAAAACTCATAAACTACTTATTTAAATATACTTAAATAAATAAGACAATTTTATTCAAAATCTAGCGGCACACCAGCAATACTTCCAATCATATCATGTGTGGTTTTGGACTGATGCTTAGTTGGGCAATTAGATTTCACGTGACTTTTAAGGGGTTAGGTAGGTTTGAAAATTTCAAAACAAATCGATTTTTTTTGTCTTATTAAATAGTCCAATATGTTTAGAATATTCTCCTTAAATTTCAAATCGATTCGAGTAAAATTGTAGGAGATATACCCTTCGGAAGTTCCGCCCATCAGGCCACGTCAGCGCAGCGCTTCGCAGGTATACAGAAGCAGCTACTTAGCTATTGTTAGGCTGCCCTTTCCTACTTTCTTTTATAATTCAAAGGCAACTCAAACAAGTTTTGAATATTTTGTTAGTTTATTGTTGCTTCTTGAGCCAATAGGTTGATTTGAGGTTATAAGTGTTTTTAAATTTTTAATATTAATAAAATATGAGTAAGGTTACAAGATCTGTTAGACAAACTACTGGGCTAAGAAAAGATAGACCAAAGAAAAGAAATCAATATTTTAATCCGAAAACTACGGAGATAGATGACGAATCTTTTACCAGCACGTCGGCGAAAAAACTTAAGTCAACATGATAAAGACGTGCCAGAGGACGGTACTCTGCAGTATGCAATCATCGACTTTTTTTTAGTGTTTTCAACACTATCTACTTTCGTGAAGCGTTCTAATATAATGAATGAAAACGGAGTGGAAAAAATATGTAATGGCAAAGTGGATTTTAAACAGTCTGTGAAATTTGGCCTTGGTTTCAAAATTATCGTAGATTGTGAAAAATGTCTGCCTAGATCCATTTTATCGTGTCAAAAAATCGGTAAATCTTATGAAATAAATCGTAGGTTTATATTTGTGATGCGAATATTCGGCTTAGGACTTGCCGGATGTAAAAAATTCTGTGGTTTGATGGATATGACTAGTCGTTTTTTGAATAAGTCAACATATGATTTTTATATTCAGAAAGTTCATCAATCTGTTCTGGTGGTTGCTGAAACGCTTCTTTCATCGGCTGCAGAGGAAGAAAAAAAATTAACGCGTAATGAAACTGGTATTGATAACACGATAGATGTAACTGTATCAGGTGATTGGTTATTATAGCGGAAAAGTATTGGATATTTTTGTAAAATCTTCATATTGTAAATTATGCGAAGTGTGGAAAAAAAAACTGAACACAGTAGAATTTGATGAGTGGAAGGAAGATCATTTTGCCAAAAATGTATGTAGTGCCAATCACCAAGGACCAGCTGGTAACATGGAAGTTTCATCAATCGTTGCGATGTTTCAACGCTCTTCTGAAAAATTTGGCCTACGGTACTCAAATTATATTGGTGACGGGGACTCCAAAACATATTCCGGAGTTCTTAATGCCAAACCTTATGGCGATGATTTTATTATAAATAAAAAAGAATGCGTAGGACATGTGCAGAAGAGACTGGGCAAGCGATTGCGTGATTTGGTCAATAAAACTGTAGAAGAATCTAAAACTAACACAGGTAAAGTAAGGAGAAAAAAAATTCTGTCTGGCTAAGGCAAACTTACAGGCAAATTAATTGATAAGTTGACAGTTTATTATGGCCTAGCTATAAGAAGAAACTGTTTTTCGGTGCAAAATATGAGAGATGCTATATGGGCAACTTATTATCACTATATCTCCACAGACAAAAACCCACAGCACGAAAATTGTCCAAAAGATCCTAGCTCATGGTGCACTTGGCAGTGTGCTTCAGCAATGAACACTCTGTCATCATATCAACATGACTACGAACCATTACCAAGTGACGTTTCATTAGCTATCAAGCCTATTTATGAAGAACTCAGCAAAGAAGAGCTCTTAGAGAGATGTGTTGGTGGTTTTACACAAAACAATAATGAAAGTTTTAACCAGTTAATTTGGAAAATTACTCCAAAAATACTTCCTGCTGGTTCAAAAATAGTAGAAATTGCTGCATGTGTCGCTGCTGGAACTTTCAACGAAGGAATTTCCGCTTTATTGCTTTTTATGCATGGCATGGACTTGAAGCTTGGCCGAAACAGCCATGACTATGCCCGAAATGAAGATGCGAACCGCATACTCATTGCCGAAATGCAAGCTGACGCTACGACTCGTGAAGCAAGAATTCGTCACAGGCAAGAACAAAAGGATGCCCTGGATATTGCCACGCAGCAGGTACTTTGCTTTATGGTGCCGGAATCGATGATTCCATATAAGTTGAAAAAAAAAAAAATTTTTTTCGTATGTTATTTGAACTCAAAACTTTAAACGTGTTTATCTCAGAACTCTATTTTTTAAGTCGGTGAACGCGATTTCTAGAAAAGTTATGAACCGATTTGGCTCAAATTTTGCGCACATCTTTGGAATAACATTATCTACTTAATGAACGATCATTTTTTTTTTATAATAAATAATTTTTTCAAGCCAAAATATGGCGAAAATTTAACCGAAAAATGTGTTATTTTTTTCTAAGTCTGTCAAAAATTCAAATTTCAATATTATTATTTTTCCTTCGTTCAATAACGAGATTTATACATATACTAACCAAATTTTTTTGGTTTTTTGATTTTAGATAATCCAATTATGAGTTATGATGTCCACGGCAAGATCACTTTTTTTGAGACGTCACGGGACATGAGTTGTCAACGGCTGAGTTTTCGGAATTTTTACATGAAAATTTCACAAAATAGTCTTTAACTATGTACCTTTGATATGCTGAATTGTTTGAATGAAATATATGATTGTATATATAAAAAAAAAAATGATGAAAATACGCTTATTTTTACCCTCTGAAACCCACCTAACCCCTTAAGCAATGTTTTCTTACAATACAAATTTAGGGGTAATATTACGTGAAAAGTGATTTAAAGTCTTGGGTAATGTTCGGGTGATGTGTGATGATTCCAAGTGATATTACGTTTTCAGACGTAATGCATTACGTTACATTACACTTTGGCGTACTGTCTTGCACATGTCTATCTCATAGCAAAACAAACTGCATTCAGCATTCATTCAATACGTACGAACATTTACCCTCACGTAAATCCAGCAATCAAGCAACACAAAATCCCATTCAAATGGTAAAGCTTCGAAACCCATCCAACACACTTAACCCATACTACACATGCTGCGCAGCCTACGCATCCGACTCATACAGCACCTTCGACTCATGCAACACTTATACGGGACTGTGTAATAGTCCATCCAAACATTCTCGCAAAAACTGCATCAGATACTACAGGGCAACCGATGCATACAACTTTCACTTCCCGCACCCACACATAGTAATCAATTTTAGCATTCTTGAACATCCTCTTCATTTCGTTGTAACGAGTCGCAAGCGAGATGAAAACAAGCGAGAAAGGATGGTGAAGAAGAGACTGCCATCGTGAACGGTACGAGCAATAGCAGTGGCGGTAGCGGGAGTGAGAACGGTTTGTGTTGCTGGTGCTGTCGCCAAGAGATTTTGGAGAGTCCGGCAGCAAGCTTTGAGTGAGGTAGTCGTATCCGCGGAGAATTATCCCGTCTTAAAAAAATCTTGTGAAATGTTATAAGCACGGATTTCCCATGTATTATTTTGTGCGAACGTTTCAAACCTTTGTGGACAAGAATATCTCTTTGAATAAAACCTGTTGGGTGGTCGGAAAGCCGTCGAAATATATGGGATCAAAAAGTCTGGTTGACGTCCCGTGTGTGCGTGTGTGTCGTCGCCATTAAAAAAAGCATCAACCCGTAACCCACCATTGAATATATTTTAGGATTTGTAATTATTTCCTATGCCAAGTGATTTGCCGAATAATTCGAGATAGTCGAAATTCGTGTGAAAACTAAGAAGTCGCGACCTAAGCAATGCACGCCATTTACATATTCTCTCGGTGAATCTTCAGAGGTTTTAGCGGTAAGTATCTGTAAGATCTGCAGCAGCAAAACATAATCCCAAAGTTCAGTGCCGCAGAATTCACAATTGTAACGGGAATAACAGTGAATTTGGTGCATAAATCTAGTTGCTCCGGTCATTTCTCGATAAATTTTCTCTCGTTCCCATTCAATTTCCCATCAATGAAAATCACTTTTCCGTGTGGGCAGCAAAGTGCGAGATATCGAGTTTGGAAGCGCGAATCTATTCGCCTATGTTTCTTTCGTATCATCCTCTGTTCCTCGACAATCGGAAAAAGCATTGAGGCAAATTCATACAAATATCGGAAGCAACTCAAGTATCGGAAACCAAATCGGTGCAAAGCGGAGTTCGAAACAGCAACCAGTTACTTTTCAATCAACCTAAATTTTAGTTCACGTAGAACATTCTAACTAATTTATTGTCTTAATCATAAGTAAAACGTGTCGGAGAAGATTTGTTGACCGCAGCAAGAGATCAGTAGAGATCTAAATTTTTAAAAAAATTTAATAATTGCCAAAATAGTCTCAGGTCCTTACCCGCCCCGAACACGAGCGCTCGTAGGAGGAGGTCTGGGTAAGTACCCTTTCTTATCAAATTTTTCTTAGCATGTTTTTCCATTTTTATCAAATCTTTTTTGCATGTTTTTCCATTTAAAAAAAAAGGAATTTATAAAAATATTTCTACTTGAATCATTTAAATAAATAAAAAAATATTTATGAACATTTTACTCTTTCGTTTAAAAATGCTCTGAGACACTTTGAAAGAAAATAAGAAATATCTAAATTATAAAAAAAACATATTACACGAGAGTAAAAATTACGGCTTTAGGTAGTTCTTGTAATCAATTAAATAAAAAAAAAGTGTTCATAATGATAAATATTTCTAGTCAAAAGTCAAGAACATTATAAAAAAAAAAGAAAAAAAACATTGAGGTCCTCTGACATTAAATAGCGAACAAATTTTTATGCATCCAATATTTAATGTACGACAATAACATCCGAAACGCTAGAGCAAGATCGCATACGCATTGAGCAAGCTGATATTTGTATATAACATTTGCACTTGATGTTAATAGGAATCAATATCTAGCATACGAGTATAATCGTTTTACATCCAAGAGAGAAGAGACTTGGTTTTTAATACATACGAGTACATTCAGAACACGAAATGCGAAAGAAGTTGATCTATAATCTCTAATCGTTGTATTTAAGCAATTACTTAAACAAGAAAAAGAACTAGAGAAAGGCAAATTGAATGAGAACAAACCGTAAAAATGATTATATATATATATATATATATATATATATATATATATATATATATATATATATATATATATATATATATATATATATATATATATATATATATATATGACAAAAATAAAAAAATGAATTAATACCATACCCTTCGGTCTTTCCTTTCTTCCAATTCTAACCGGGTATAGGACCCGGTACGGTGGCAAGCTTCCACCTCAAAACATGAGCCAGCCGCCGGGTACTATTTAACCCTTCTTTTGTTTCAGGTGACGTCGCGGGTTGAGTGGCCCAAGCAGAGTGCCTCTTTATGACATAGAGTTATGCAATCGAATTGCATAATTGTATGGCATAAATTGGTCACCGGGGTGCTCCTCTTCTAATGGGAAAGCTTATACAAGTCAAGTTGTATGAGTTTTCCACTCAGAAGTGGAATACCTGGCCACTGCAAAAAATATGGATTTAAATCCGGTTGGGTGGGTGCGAAGGGGCTCCATCACCACTCGGTTGCCCTTCTCTCATTTGTGGGCCATGAGCTTCGTCGGGTAGCGACGAAGTTACCCTAAGTCCGCCCCTTTTTACATGTTCCACTTGTTCTCGTAACAAGTCCTTTTTCTCTCGGTGTAGTTACCTACACTGTTTGCGACTTCAGTCGCCTCGTTTTAGCTTGACCATAAGAAATTCGTGAGTGCGAAATTTTTGTAGTGGGTCCTTGTGCTGGGGGAATAAACCCGCCCCACGACACCGCAATGCTAGCCTGCCAGCGCATTCACGCGTCCCCAGACGAGGGCATTCTCGGCAGATATCTCCATCTTCTTCTGCCGAGGCAGCAGAACATCGCTGCAGTCCTTTACGGACTTTTGAACCATATTAATTCACTACAATCGTCAGAACCGAATAAAATACTAAATAAGACCTGTGCTATGTTATGGGTGTGAAACATGGACCCTAACCCAAGTATCCGCAAATATATTGAACGCCTTTGAGCGACGAGTCCTAAGGCGAATACTCGGAGCGAAGCTAGACGGGGACCAATGGCGAATTCGATACAACCATGAGTTGTATGAAATTTTTGACGGCCCAGTGGTCTAAACGATTGTTGGACTGCGGAAGCTGCAATGCGCTGGCCGCATGAATCGTATGGATCGACAACGGATACCCAAAAAGGTATTCGTTGGTAGAAATGAAGGCCGGAGACCAGTGGGGAAACCGAGGAATCACTGGTCTGACTCAGTCGACGAAGGCAGTTCATCGATGCTTGGATTTCGAAATTGGAGGACGCGGTCAACAGCCCGAGATAGTTGGAGGCGCTGTTTGCAGGAAGCGAAGGCCCGAGTGCTAAGAAGAAGAAGAAACAGGCTGTTATTAACCTATTTAATCCCTAGTCGTATGTGATATCGTTTAACAATTTTCATTTTACTTTAATTGGCTTTATCTTATAAAATTGACCTAAGGTAAGTGATACAAATATCAAGAATAAAAGGATTGTAGATGTTATGGAATTGCTTTGATTAAAAGATAGCACCGCTTTGTTTCAGTAATGAATATTAACTATCCTTCACAAAGTTAGGTTAAAAAATATCTTTTACCCTCATATCACAAGATACGTTGTTCCTACGACCCGCTTGCTTGGTTTGACTCGACTCGACTAACCGAGTACCTCGCTACGGTAATGCAAAGTTGGAGTTAACAGCTTGGCCCTTCTGACCTGAAATCGGCCTGATTTCTTCGTAGTATTCGTCATCGTCATTAAAGTCATAGGTATCCAAATCTGAGCTAACTCGGCACCATGGTTTCTTTTATCACTCGTGAACACAGGACTGAATTTTCGTTTCTGATCATCCTTGAGGCTTTTGATAATATACCGATCGTTTTTCAAAACTTTTGGCACTTCATATGGCCCTCGATACTTTGGCTCAATTTATGGAACTATGGGGTTCCTATTGGTATGTTCTGTATAACCACTAAATCGCCTTCTTCGTATAAAATAGGAGTCTTATGTTTCTCGTCGAATATTATTTCCCATCGTTCCTATTCGCCAATAATACGCTGTGTAGCCTCCTGCAAAATTTCGCTCATCGACAGTTGATTATTGTCACCCGTATCATCCTGTAGTACTTGGATGATACAGCTCGTTGTTACATCCCTCAAACGGAAATCAAAAACTATCCGATTGGATGTGAATCCGATCTTCGAGTTGATTTGAGAATTTAGTATCCATTGCAAACTCAGTAGAAGCTCATCCAATTTTTTACAATCCGTCATCGAACATCGTAGATATGACAATATTGATTGGTTAACGTGCTCAACTTTGCCGTTAGCACGTGGAGTTCGCACAGGCATCTTCACGTGATGAATATCATATGTTGCACCGTAATCCTCGATTCTTTCGATGTAAATGTCGACCCTCGATCGCTAATAATACGGATTGGTAGTTCAAAGTATGACGTGATACCCCTCAACATGGTAACCACTGGTCGACTAATGGGTGCTCTCCTGTCTGGAACCATTGTGAACTTACTGAAAGGATCCGTTACTGCGATTATGCATAGATTGCCTTTATTACTCTTAGGAAATGGTCCTATGTGATCAATATGCAATACCCTAAAAGGTTCAAGCTGTTCATAAAGCAAGTGAACTTTGGTTTTTCCTGCTGATATTTTATTGAGACAACATTCCGGAAATGAAGCAATGTACGACTTCACGTAGTTACACATTCGAGTAAACCAGAACAGTTTTTGTATCCTATGGACCGTTTTATCAACGCCAAAATGACCGGCATCGTCAAGATAACTTTTTGCTAGTACCCAACGGATGACTGATGGCACTACAAATTTAAGATTGCAATTTACTTTTCGCATCAATCTTCCTTTTTAAGGGTTTTGTACTAAAATACAAAACCCTATTGCAATCACGACCTGTGTCCGTCTGTCCATCTATCCGTCCGTCCGTCCGTCTGTATGTCACAGCACTTTTTCTCCGAAACTATAGAGGCTACAGCCATGAAACTTTGTGGAAAGGTCAAAAGTGGTGACTTCTTGAAAGTTCAAGGGTGGAAAAAATTTTCAAAGGGGTTTCAGGGGGGTGTCCCCATATAGGGAGGTGACCCCTCAAAAAATTTTCACCATTGGTAGTCGAATAGGGTGTCATTGGAAAGGTCTCAATGAAATCTTTTCAAAACAAGTCTTAGAATTGCCTTGTGAGTACCGAGGGGGGTAGGGGAAGGGGAAATGTACGAACTTTTCGCGTACCCCCCCTCGCGATTGGACACCTTCCATCCGAAAAATCTGAAAAAAATCATGAATGTAGGCCTTTATGAGTACAACAACAACAGATACATGAGAAGTCGAAATTCACTCAACTTTGTTAGTAATAGTATGATTTATCGATTCTATGTTTTCTTGAATAAAATCTAAACGGTACGCTTAAATTCAATAAAATTTTGCAAACAGGTGACTATTTATAAGATTGATTTTTTCTGAAAGTTTCATAAAGATAGAACAGTATTTAACGAAGTTAAAGCGATGTGAATTTTCCTGTATTACTATGGAACAATAGCCCTGTATTACTATGGAAACATATGGCTATGGAGCCATATGCGCTTTTTACCGACTTAGTCACTACAGCTTTGCTAGGGTTTGCATGAAAATTTCAGGAATGATAGGTATCATGAAGATGAGTACATACAATTGAAACAAGTCGAAGAGGTAGGAGAGAGCTCCTAGCAAAAGGGGTTTTGTAACCATTCTAGGATTCGAAAAAATAGGCCATGAATCGATGATTACAGTACAGAGGATTGGCCCCTGAAAAAAATTTCATGAAAGGTAGCCGATGTGAGTATCAACTGAAAGTTCTCTATGAGGAAATACATGAAAAATGTGTTTCCTCCCTCGCGAATGGGCACTCGTGATCTAAAAAATCTGAAAAAACTATCAAGGGAGATGCTTATGGGTATAACTATAACAAATACCTCAGAAGTCAAAATTTTTTAACTTTGTTAATAATAGTATGATCCTCGAACATGACGTGTTTCTTGATTTTATTCGTTGCTAGTTACTGCATTTTGTAAGTTGAGTACAAAACCCTTCTGACATGAGTATAGGTCTGTCTACCCAACTTGTTTCAGATTGTAATCGCACTTTAATTGGGTGAATTGAGCTGATTCACATACTTCATCAATTATATCCATTATCTCTGTTAGTTTTGGGTCCTGTCGCTGTAATGATATCAACCAGTGGCTCTGATCAGGTTTTTGTATCAGTAACACTTTATCTGCTATTGTTGTCGGTTCTTGCGGTTGTACCACCATTGAGGTACTCGATTGTTAAGTGAAGTGGTCATTTTCATCGTCGATATTGTCTTACAATCGGAAACCACTCGGAAGTGTTTTCCAATCAAATAAAATTGAAATCGATCCAACGTTTCAACGTTTCTAATTCGTGTCTACTTTACTTCGTTTCAGCATCGGTCCAATGCCTACTGAAATATATTACTTGCCGGAATGGTTTCTCCTCCATAGATTGCATAAAAAATCCGGCGGCACCCATAGAACTGGCGTCGGTGTGTACCTCGTGTTCAGCCCGTGGATCATACAGAGCTAGAACGAGTTCACTACAGAGACGAGTTTTTAACTCATTGAAGCTCATGTTTGCGGTCTTGTCCCATAAGAAGGATTTCTGTTCCTTCGTTTTTAACAAATTCGTTAGCAGCTTCAAAATTTTTGAGAATCCTTCAATAAATTTGCGGGAGAACCCAGCTAATCCAAGAAATCTCCTGACATCGGTCACATTTTCAGGCATTAGAGATTTGTAGACGAATTGCGTTTATGGCCAACAATTCATTCACTGCTCAATCTTATCTCTTTTAACCAACTGTATACGATATGGTCGAGCATGGATAGGCATGTTGGACGTTAACTTGATACTCTTTGATTTTGTCCTGCATCGACCCACTTCTCCTGTAGTCTCTGCAAAACAATCACGGAAATCATCAAGTACTACCCGCAGTTTGGTTGCTTCAGCTACAGTTAAATTTCTTTCCATGTCGGGTATTTCAGGACATTTACTTTCAACTTGGCACTCGCCATTTTCAATAATTATTCGATCTGAAACTCCGTTCAACGCATCCAATCCCAAAAGCAAACTATTTGATATGAGGTGATCGGCTACAACATATAGGTAAACGCGTACGATTGTATCGTCTATTTTTAATGTCGCTATCACTATTACATTCTAAGCATCCACCTGCAAATCCATTCAATTCAATCGGTGGACACTTTATTAAGTTGAACGCGCATGATTCTCGTACGAGAGATCGATTACTACCCGAATGTATAAACGCGTCCAAATTTTTCCATCCACAAATGTACCTGACAAATATTCGCGTTATTCACAAATCCCGGTTTATCTCGACATATGCATGTATCCGCACATCGCGGTCGATGTTGGGACAACGAATAGTTCACGAAAATGTGCCCCAGTTTATAACACTTATAACAAACATGCTTTGACACGTCTTTTTTAGTGGCAACAGTCATCGCTCCCGACACAGACTTATTAAATATTTTCTTTGACACAGAGTTCACGTTCATCGGGCTTACACTTTTTATTTTAACATGTGATTTTCACTTGACCGGTAAGTTTATCTTACTTCGATTTGTTACGCAATACAAGAACTCCTTAGTTGCTTTGAATGTAAAGCTCGCAATAGCGGTTTGCATTTGAACGTCGTTTAAACGTTCACGCATATATCTTAGAATGGCTGGACCACTAATCCCCGCACGTCTACCTTCCGCAGACATTCGATAATAATAATCTGTATATGGCTTATTTGAACGTCTAACGTTTACCATCTTACGAAGATGTAACTCGGCTTCATTTTTGGTAGACTCGAATCCCTCTTCTAAAGAGCTTGCAAATTCATCGATGCTTTTGTAAATACCGCTTCTTGCGTCTAGCTGCAATTTTGCTGGCTCTCGAACTTTCGTTGGCACAGAAAACAGAACAATGTTTTCATACCATGAATATATGGATGCTGGTGATTTCACACGATGAAAAAATTGTTGCGCCGTCAGTGATGTGCTTAACGTTGGATCGAATCCTGGAATTATTTCAATGACGTCGCGCAACTTATGGAACATGCTTTGGCGTACTGGGACTGCTTGTCGTGTCGGATACGGCGACTGCTCTTCATCTGCCTGCAATAGATGTAGATTCAGTGTTGATCCCATCAAAACAGCCGCATTCGATACTTTTGCCTATCGCCCGTCGGACTAGAGGTTAATGCCATATTCAAGTTTGGTGACACGCCATATGTTATGCCTAAAACAGAGTTTGCAAATCCACTAGCAATACTCTGTACCTGAATATTTAATGCTTGCCTGGTTTGTTTGTCAGTTCTGAGAGACTCACTTTGTTGGCACTGGAGTGAAATTCCAAAAAAATCAGTGAGGGCTGATTGAATCTCCGATTATATGCTTAAAAGGCTTCCCTATGTTTTCATTGTTCTCCTCGCGATCACTGCATTAACATCTGCTACTTCCCTCAGCAATGGAAATGTGCAAAAATATTCGCAATACCCAAGAAGTCGAGCAGCACTGACGTAGTCGACACTCGTCCGATTTCGTTGCTTTTAAACATTGGTAAGCTTCTTGAAAGGGTAATACTTGAAGGCATCCTACAATTCTCTGCCAGGGCAAGAATTGTGCCGGAAAGACAATTTGGCTTCAAAAAAGCTCACTCCCCGCTAGGTGCTTTGTCCGTGTTCTAAGCCAATATAACGAGAAGCTGGCGCAATAATAAGCTTGTTGTAGCTTGCTTGATCGATGTGAAGAAAGTCTTTGACTCTGTATGGATCAACGGGCTTCTCTACAAAATGAAAGATCTTGGCTTTCCGGCCCATATTGTGAAAATTAAAGGCAGCTTCATGAGGGGACGAGCTGCCTTTGCGATGGCTGGTGGAACTAGGTCAGACCCATTTGGTATTGACTTTGGGGTCCCACAGGGGTCTATATTAGGCCCATTTCTTTTCAACATATCCACGTCTATCGTGCCGGGCGTAAGAGATGAATATAAGCCCAGAATCCAGGTGAACCTCTACGCTGACGACTTATTAGTGTGGTCACCTGAGCACAATTTGCGCTTTGTTAGGTGTAGTCTAGTGGTTAGAGCATGAACGCATAAGCCGAAGGTCCCAGGTTCAAATCTCGTTGGGAGCAACGTCATTTAGTTCAGGGGGTTTTTCGGACAGACTATGGGTGTTCACTCAGTGGTAATATGTACTGATTTTATCAGATCATATCATAGCTAAGCAGGCACACGGTAGCATGGCACTGACCAAACCAACTTACGAAAAAATCAATACGGTCATGAAAATGGGATACTCTAACTATCTCTTAGCGAAGGCCCGAGAGGGGCTGTAGTGCTACAAAGAAGAAGAAGTTCCCGATCAGCTACAGACTCCATAGCCTAAAAAAATATTTCTTAAAGCTTGTAACACATAAAGATGCATCTAATAGCATTTATTTGATTTGAAAATATACAGTAAAATAATGTTCCATATCACCATTTGTGCCTTCAGCAAAAGCATCTTCAAATAACCCCACGAATTCAGTATGTACTTAATATTTGCATATTAAATATAAGTATAAACATGTAATCGATAAGTGATAAGCTAATTACTCCATCCACAGCTCATTAGCACGTAAAGGATGAAGAAAATTTCATTTGAAAACACCAAGTCAAATCTTCCCCTAAAGCGATTTAAAATCAGAGATTTTACCATAATAAAATCCAACAATCTTATCCATGGGAAGCAAAGTGCCTTCCATAGTAATGTACTTAAAGTATACGAAGATTAAATGAAAGTTTTAGGTGAACACTTCGCTTTCCATACACACACACAAACACCTTTAAATGCCAACACCCTGCATTATGAGTACGAGTCAGAAGAAAAACAAAAGACTACCACTTCTTTAATAGTTTACTTGTAATATTCTTAACATAAATACAGAGCTCATAAAATCCGTTTCCATTAATTTTCATTAGGGCACTGTACCGTTATCTTGTAGTTTCGTACAAGAAGATGCTAACTAGTTGGCGTGATTCTCTTACATCCCCTGGGAGTGTCTCGTTTGCTTCCGAGGAATGCATTTTCTTGGGAGGAAATTATGCATCATATGTAGGGAAGTTTGGTCGCACAGGAATATAGAAATGCATTTTCACATATACTCAAGGACGAGGCATGACGATTTTTTAAATAATGAACTCAGAATCAAAAGTTCGAAGACAATTTATTTATGCAACTACAAAATTTCTTCACTTGATTTCTTTGCTTCCCAAAGGAAAAAAAATGAGAGCCTGATATTTTCCCTGAAGGACTTTTTTGTACTTCAGTTTCCCTCTGCGGCCACACTCCGTTAAAAGCAATTTATAAAATTTCGTAATGCATCTTGCTGTTGTCCTTGATAAGCATAGAATTCAACTTGCCACGAGAATTACACAGTGCACTAATGTCAGGACGCCTTTCCTAAATGTTTAAAAGATCGTAGTTGTGTTCTTAGTTTAGTAGCGAGACGATGAAAATGTTTGCACTTCTCCATATTTACTATCTAGTACGGAGAGTACATTTGCAGTGCAAAACTAAAACATTGAACATGCACTTTATGCGTTCACGTTCCATATCCTTAGCTTTCCACTGATGACGGTGTGACTGCTAGTGCTGCATCGTATACGCTACAAACTTTCTTAATTACTTCAATTTTCTTAATGAAAAAGATATCGGATGTCTTGCACTGACTTTGTCTTTCTCTGAGAAGTTTTCACCGGCAAGGAAATTGTTTTGTTTTAAAATATTAAACCAATTTTCGAGTGTGTTGACTTTTTATCTGTGATTTCCGGTAAATGAATTAGGAATAAGGTAATGAATACAGTATTGTGAATTTTGCAAAAAGCAAACATTTTCAGTAGCTTTATAACTGGGGCATATTCATGAAATTAGTATTAAAATACTATATGTATATTGAAAGAGAATTTTTGATAGTGTTTTTGAGAAATTTTTTATTCTTTTGCTTTGGCACTATAGCCTTAAAGGCAGTTAGAGCATCTCATTATCTGGATCGAATATATCGGTACTCGAGAAGGTGATATAGTCAGGACCACGCTATGAAAGATATCTAAAATCATCAAACTAGCTCGTAAATATACACTTGTGGATCAAAAACTTTTAAGATGTTGACTAGTCTGCATATACATATAAGAGCACATGGTCAATGCGAAGCTCAACGACGAATGTTGCTTAGATTTGGGTGTGTCATCTCACATGTCTTTGAATCGAAAATAACAACAGCAATTCAAAAAGAAAGTCCACAATTCTGCATCCGGCCAGCGCGGACTAACCGAATATTGAAGGCCACTGTATAGCTGAAAATGAAATATGGTACAACTTTGAAACTTCAAGAAACTTTGTTTGTCCTGAACCTCCAATTGAATTCGTTATGTGTGAAAAAATTGAACGTATGAGGATAGGAAGTCACCTGCAAGAAAAATGAGACTATCGGTTAAAACCCCGAGAAACTGTTTTGACAGCTCTATGCTAATGATACAAGACTAGTCAAAATATATATATTATCTTTTGCTATTGCACCATATGCAATCTGATGCGTTCGATACCGTTTTCTCTGCAGAAACTCTCAAACTCCTCTGAAACCAGCTGCGGACCATTGTCAGAAACCAGTGTATCGCAAAGTGATTGCCGCGAAAAAGCTTCCTCCAATCATTCAATTGTCTTCCATGTCGTTGAAGATTGCATTTTGTATACCTCTGACCAGTTGCTGAACGCATGAGTAATAATTAAATACCAAAATCCATTTGTGGGTCCCGTAAAATCGATATGGATACCAGACCATGGTCCGCCCGGTATGGGGGATGATTGAAGTGAACACTGGGTCGGCGATTTGGAATTTATTGCGCAGTTTCCTCACCTTTTGACCAGCCTATCGATATTGTCATCAATAGATGGCCAGTAAACTTTGCTTCATGCCAGCAGTTTCATCCCAGTGATGCCTGGATGGCCTTGATGCAGTCCCTTCTATATTGTCCCCAAATAACAAGCTGGCACAATGATGCAATGTCCATAAAAGGTGCACCCTTGAATGCTACTGAGTGATTTTCACTGGGCAACAAATTTCGCAAAGTCTGCGTTATTGATCTGCCTTTAAGTTTGTGGCCACCTATTTTCGATGTAATCTGCAACTTCCCTCATTGTTTAGCAGCTACTGGCTTCTTGTTTGAGAGCTTCAAAAATTATGGGCAGCATTCGTCCTATGTCGATCGCAAAGCAAGCTATGGACGAATTCTCCATCCTACCGATAGCAACATCTTCGGTAGACTTCTCTTGTTTTGCTATGAGCAGCAAGATAAGTGTACATTTTCGTCGATTAGGTGACCCCAGGAGCTCAAATTTCTTTTGACCAAAAGAGCACTTCTCGATCTTGAGGTGAAACTTGTAGCTTTGGATACGTTTCAATACTTCATATAGATTTTCACGATGGTCGGTCTCATTAGCCATATCCACGAAAAAGTCGCAATGAAGGGGAATGCACCTCTTGCTATGCTTATCATTGTGTCGACTAGTTGCTGGCAAATGCCTGGAGTGGTTTTAATGCCAGATTGAAGGTGATTTACTCAGAAGAGGCCACAGTGTGTGTTGATCGTCATCATTTTCTTCGCTTCATTGTCAAGTTCTACCTGCCCATCTTCCCCGCTGGGGGAATGCCGGTCGACAAGAGCACTCTTGGAGGCTGGCATTCTTTGGGGAGTTCCGCCCCCGCGCACCCGAGGAAATTCCCGCAGGGGGAATGCCAGTCAACAAGAGCACTCTTGGAGGCTAGCATTCTTCGGGGAGTGCCACCCCCACGGACCCGAGGAGATGGGGGGTGCCGTGAGGTTCCCTCCTTGGATAACAGGTAACGGCTCTGATTGGATCTGGACTACGCTTTGGACAACGAAATGGAATTGATGCTTTGGGCTGGCGGATGTGATCGTTTGGACCTAGTTGCTTTGCACAGTAGCGCCGAGGTGAAACTCGTGGGTGGACGGCCAACTATCATACCGTCTCCGTCCCGGTAAAACCTTGGCAGACCTCGGAGTACGTTTGCAGTTCGCACCATAGGGTTGGTGGTGTAGGTTCGGTTGAGATGGACTCCCGATAGCGCTGGTCTGGCTCTGAGCACTTGTCCCCATAAGGGCTTGTGCCAACCCTTGCATGGCCTCCCTGCTCTGCAAAGATAACCATGGGTCCAAAAAGGCAACTACACACACGAACGGAGATAGCAGCTCCGAGGGGGGACCCAATAAAACTGGAGCAAACAAAATCAAAAGACCACAAACATCCAAAAAAGAAACAAAAAATAATAACAATGACAACACAACCAGCGATTGCAGCCACAATGTTAACAGTACTTCGAGAGCGGTACTGAACACGACAAAAACGAAGAATAACACAATGACAGTGAAGGAAAACGAAAAATGGAAACTAGCGGACAGTCTGGTTCAGACTGAGATTCCTGCGGCGCTCGGGTGCAGCAAAAAAATGATGCAAACGCCAGAGCGTCCTATTAAGAAAAAGCGGGAAACTCTGCAGGACGCTTCAGGTGTTCGAGTGGTGGAAGATAATATAAAGAGCACCGAAAATTCGATTGTCACTGCATCGATCGTTACCGAAGCGACCGATGCAAGGGTCGCAAGTCTCCGACATTGCAACGAAAAAACCAAAAACCAATGAGGAGATTGCGGTACGAAAAGCAACGAGTGACCAGACACCGCATGATTGCACCGCCAAAGTCGAAAATGTGGCGGAAGTACTGCACTCGGAAACGGAACGCGACAACCTCTCCCAAGGATGGTTGCAAGGTCCAATTGCGGCCCAGCGATACGAAGAAGAAAGGCTACTCCAAAAAGTGGGAGATGTTCTGAAAAGAATACAATCTACATGCGACTCCCCAAAAACCAGCAAAGCAGCAAAGGCAGGGCTCCTTGAACTGGAGGAGCTCCTAGATTGCATAGGGCACTATCGGACGAGCTGGTTAAGGGCCGAAGACAAACAAAAGGCTAAAGAGGCACTTGGGGCGAAATCTAAAGGTGACGTGCAGATAGCTCCACCATTCAAAGTCAATAAAAGAATGGCGACTAGCCCAATCGAAGGAGATCGGGATAAAAGAAGGAAGGAAGAGGCACTTGATGGGCGTGGAGCACCAGATCACGGATTCCAGACAGTGCTTACAAAAGGAGTGAAGAAAGCCGCATAAAGACTCCTTAAAAAAAGCCAGAAAGTAAAGTTCGCACGGACGCCCAATTAGAAAAGGGACCTGATGCAAAACAGGAGAGGCAGAAGCCCCGATAAAGACCCCGGCAGCAGGCACTGCTTGCAAAGCCCCAAGATGGCCGATCCTACGCGAAAGTACTGCGGGACATCAGGGGAAACGTAAGGCAAGAAGACACCAATGCTACTATTAAAGTAGTTCGACCAACGCGGTCGGCCCACATACTGGTCGAATTCAGAATTCAGAGCAGAGGCCGGAAATAAAGAAGCCTTCTGTGACGCAGTAAAGAAAGTCCTCGGCAAAAATGCAACTATAGCCTCGCTCGAGCCGATGGCATCGACGGATCTGGCCAAGGTAGAAGAGGCCATCAAAAGGGAGTTCCCTAGCGTGGGAAGGATCAAAGCGAGGCTGACACCAGAAAACAACAGGGGACAATGCATGGCCAAAGTTGACTTGACCAAAAAGGACTCCAAACAATTCTTGAACAAGGGCAAAATACAAATAGGGTGGGTTGTCTGTAGGATACGGCGAAGAGCAACGCCTCTTCAATGTTTCAAATGCCTTGGTTATGGTCACACCACACAAGTATGCAAAGGAGCCGATAGGAGTTCCCTTTGTTACGAATGCGGTGAAATGGGACACGAAAGAAAAGAGTGTACGACGGAGGCACACTGTATTCTTTGCAAGGATGCAGATCAAAAACCTGATTTTGGACACGTCTTGGGATCAGGAAATTGCCGGGTGTTCCAGGAAGCCCTAGCCAAGGCAAAATCAGAGCACCGATGACCCGCACCCTGCAGCTAAACCTACACCGCAGTTCAACCGCCCAAAATCTGCTTGAGCTGTTTGCGAGGGACATGAAAGCCGACTTCTTGCTGCTGAGTAAGCAGCACCACAGTAAAAGACCTGCAATATGGTATCCTGATGAAACTGGTACTGCCGCCATCTGGACTCGGAACAGTGACTTTCAAGCAGAGAGTTGTGGGCGTGAGGATGGTTTCGTGTGGGTTCGGTGCTCAGGGACCACCTTCTTTAGTGTGTACCCAATGCCTAACGAATCGATATCATCTTTCCAAGCCAAGCTTTTGGCTTTGGAGGGTGCTGTCTTGGACGTAGAGGGCAAAGTGCTCATTGGGGGCGACTTCAAAGCTAAAGCAATCGAATGGGGCATGCCTCAGACGGATCCGCGGGGAAAACGATTCCTGGAAATGGCAGCCAGGATAGCCCTCGTCGTACTAAACTCCGGAAACATGCTGACTTTCCGCCGTATTGGATGTGAGGTAACTATACAACTTAGCACTGGAGAAAACTGAAGTGGTCATCTTGACAAAAAAGAGAATCGTTGGAGTAAGGATGATCAGTACTGGCGACTTACGAATCGTATCGAAGCCAGCGGTGAAGTACCTGGGGCTGCTGATCGACTCGAAGATGAGTTTCTCTGAGCAAATCAGGGCAACGGCTGAGAAGGCTTCTACGGGAATATCGGCCCTGAGTCGACTTATGGGCAACGTAGGGGGACCCAGCCCATCAAGAAGACGCCTCTTGATTAGTGCAGTAGGGTCAGTGCTACTGTATGGAGCAGAGATATGGGACGACGCTCTCAGTAAGGAAGTATACCGAAAACGTTTGGCACAGGTAGAAAAAGAGGAGCACTGAGAATTGTATCTTCGTATCCAACAGTCTCTGATTCGGCGATGAGAGTTATTGCAGACGTGATATCTGTCACCCTCCTTGCTAGAGATCGCCGCGCTATTTAGCTGCACCGAAATGAGGATGTGAGAGAGATGGTTGTCCGCACGGGGAGACAGCACTCGCTCAACGATTGGCAGCAGTCTTGGGCCAATTGCACAAAGGGAAGGTGGACTGCGGGCTTCATCCCGGATGTGAGACCATAGGCAAATCGAAGGCATGGTGAGACTGACTTCTATCTGACCCAGCTTTTGAGCGGGAATGGGTGTTTTCAGTCTCACCTGCACAAGATCGGTAAGTCACGGTGTCCCAATTGTCGGTTTTGCCCAGGAGAGGAGGACAATGCCTCTCACACAATTTTTGCGTGTACAAAATGGATCAAGCTGCAAAGGGAAATCTACAGGAAGACGGGAGAGCTCACCTCAGATAATATAGTTGCGGTGATGCTCGAATCGGTTGATAAATGGAACCAGGTGGCACATTATGCTCGGGCAGTCCTGAAATATAAAAGGGACTCATAGCGGCTGGAGGCGCTGGAGCTGGGGATCACCCTACTGGCATTTCCTCTTCCCTTCTCCCCTCCCGCTAGGAAAGGGACTCCCCAGCTTGAAGGCGCCTCACGGCGTAAGAAAATGAAACCTGGTTCGAAGTAATGTGTCAAACGGTTCCAGGCTGGGTTCTCAGGTTGATAGGGGAGGTGTTTAGTGGATAGTCCAGTCGCGCATGAGAGTCCCACGCTCTGTGCATAAATAGCATTTACCTCCCTACCACAGAAAAAAAGAAAAAAAAAAGAAAAAAGGTCAATCTTACTGTACACCCAATATTAGGACAGTTTTGAGAAGATATATTTGGCTGTTGGCAGTAGGTGCTGGTTTGGTTTAAGCAAGTCATTCAAACCCGTCGAATAAGCTACTTATTCTGCAATCCCTCTTTTAAAAGGCAACGATTGGTACTGTATTTCCTGAGTAATCAACAGGCCTAATCACCCCTAACAGGTGCAACCACTTAAGCTCGTCAGCTATCGGCACTGCTGCAGCAAATGGGCAAATGGGTTTTTGTCGAAAAGCTGGTGTAGCAACTTTCTTTAGCGTAAGTGATGCATTGTTGAAAGGAGCGAAAATTCCTCTTTCACCTCTTCGTTTAGTGACGGTGCCTTCAATTGCCCAATTGTGCTGCAAAATTTATCAATAGGTAAGTTCCATAAGTCAAGCGCTTCCATCCAGTCGCTCCCAAGCACATTCAAATTAATTGCCGAAATGTAGCAGATGCCGCTGCTCTTTCTACCGTGCAATTTTAATCGTGTGTTGAGCTTGCCAAGCATCTTCACTGTATCTCCTAATGCACTCACAGCTTGCTGATCACGTACGGCAAATGTCAGTGATCCTTGTTTTTGTAGAAATACAGCCATTTTCGGGACTTAACTTAGAGATACAGGGTCTGCATAATAAGTAACCGGACTGACCTCAGGAAATTTTTTATTGGCAAAACATGTACAATTTTTCTTTAGAAATCTTCAAAATAGTCCCCATTGGAGTCCATTACATGCTGATACCGGGTTTTCTAGCCCCCAAACGCTCCCTGGAAGTCGGCAACCTCGATGCTGTCTAGAGCCCTCGTCGTAGCACGTTGAACGTTTTCCAGAGTCCCGAACTGTGTCCCCTTAAGGTGCCTCTTGATCTTGGGGAACAGAAAGAAGTCCGCTGGTGCAATATCCGGGCTGTAAGAACTCTGGTTCGGTTTGCAGTCGATCAAGGATTTCCGAAGCGACAGCAATACGACGCTCCTTTTGCTCACCAATCAGGTGTTGGGGTACCAGCTTCGCGCAAATCTTCCTCATTCCCAGATCGTTCTCAATAATGTTGTGAATGGTCATCTTATCAATTCCAACCTCATCTGCGATAGCCCGAATGCTCAGACGACGATCACTGTTCAACACATCACGCACTTTTTGCACATTTGTGTCCGTGTGACTCTTTGATGGAGGACCGACGCGCTGTTTGTCATGGACGTCATCCCGGCCCTCCGGGAAATTTCTGTGCCACTGAAACACTTGGGCTCTGGACAGAGCATCCTCATCATAAGCCTCTTGAATCATTTGAAGAGTTTTCGTGGCCGTTTTCTCGAGTTTGACACAAAATTTGATGCTAACACGTTGCTCGATCGTACGCTTCATTTTCACTCCGACAACGTAACTGAACACGCACTCCGCTCTCGCTCGATGCTATCTCTCCAAGTGCTTGGAGGCAACTGCTGCAGCCCGGTTCCCTTTACTTAAACCCCCTCCTCGACTAGAGCACCAGATACCGGTTTTGACGGCGCGGGGCAGGCTCAGTCTGGTTACTTATTATACAGTCCCTGTAGTTAGAGTATCTCATTGTCATGATCGAATGTATATGATCATTATCACGCTTTGGCCATGTGGTCGTCCACCCAGCTGCGATACGTTCAGATTTTAAACCAGCGCGTATCATAACTGTCAGGCTTATAGTCCGTCCGAAGAATCATTTGAACTAAATTTCGTTGACGCCAACAAAACTCGGTGATCCTAGTAGCTTCCAATTGACCGCAGAGGTAATCGTCCAATCAAAACCCGAATCAAGTTGTAATTTCAGCTACATGTTGTCAATCGTGGGCTTAACAAACTTGCGCGTCGAAGTTTCCATAAGTTTCTAGGACGTCGTGTTGATGCAGACATAAAGTATCCTTTTTCATGATAGACTCTTCTGCAGTCGAAGCAATCTTTCTCTTCCATGAACTGTCAATATCTCACTCTTAGATATGCTTTCCGGGCACAAGACCATGAACTTTTTAAGGTTGACACAATCGTGAAGTTTAAGCTTGGCACTACCATTTGACTCTAAGCCAGTACATTCTTCCGCCAATTCCCGCTGCTCTAATTTCGTCAATAATTTCTGCAAGGCTTATGAGTCTTGTATTTTATTCAATCCCTGCACAAACATAAGAACCTTGAATTTTCCACATCTTAAGTTGACTTGCGCAGCGTAATCCGACAACCTTTCATTTAAATCTTTTTCAGTCTGCAAACATTTGTATCTAAGCGAAAATTATGACTCCTGATGACCAAAAATCCGCTTAAGTTCCTTGATAGCGTCATCGAAGGGGATCGTTGCTTTCATCTGTGGGAGAGTAGTGTTTGCTAAGCTCTGGTAATCTGATGTTGATAATTTTTCTGCAAGTAGGTCAACTCTTGCTGAGTTTGTCATTTTGGTAGCTGCCATCATAAAAATGGACTCATAACGCGCGTACCACAGCCCAAACGCCAGGTCATCTTCCGCACTGTACGTAAATCTCTTCATATGATCCACCAGATTGTTGTGCATTGACATTCACCCTGGAGCTGCCAACGGATGATGCTGAGTCACTGCTGCGGCCACCAATGGCTGATGCTGAGTCAATTGTTCAACAACGCAATTGTAGTATCCGTATTGCTTTGCTACTCAGCCATTTGTTCGGTTAATTTGTTTTGCTTAGCATACGGCCTGCTTTACTACTCAGCCATTGCTGTAATTAACGTCTTAGCTTTATCCGCGTCCATTTCGATTCTTTTCAGCAAGCCGCGCACGTAAAAGTTGCAGTTCACTTTCTATTTTATGGTGTTTGCCTTTGATTCATATGTGAATTCGGATCTCGTCACCGCTGTTGTAGCCCTGTTTCCTCAGCAGATAATGAGTTAAAATATGAATAAATTAGTTTATTATCCTTTGCCATTACCGCATAAGCTCCATGAGCTTAGACAATTACCAAGTCTTCTTCTGTCAGCATCTTCAAAAACAAGATTTATATTTGATCATCAAATCAACCGAGAAATGCGAAATAGCCCAGGTATACCCGCTACAAGAATGGCATAATCGTTTTGGATGCTTCAATAAAAAAGATTTGAAAGAATTGGAATGGAAACCAAAGAACAACTACCTGTATGTAGAACTTCCATCAAGAGCCGTATTCAACATTAAAAACCCAGACCGAAGAAATCATCGAACTTGTCCACATATATATTTGTTGAGCCATGCGCACCGAATCTTTCACTAGCACTTGACTTGTCAAACCACTCACTATGATTTCAAGTGGTGTAAAAATGTAACAAGAAAAAAATTGAAATCCCTGATGAATTCAAAGAATACAAGACTATGGTTGAGATGAAAACGGGATAAAGGATCAATCAAGTTCACACAAATTATAGTTTAGAGTTCGTTAGCAAATGCATGGATGATTTCTTAAAAGAATAAGGTGTCAAACATTTTTGAGCGATAGCTTATAGGGCTCGAATATTCTTTTGCTTTCTTGAAAATAGACTGAATTTAATATAAACTTTGACCTGCCCACTGATTTTTAAATGGCCACAGTATTTTAACTGTGCAAAGGTAGCATAATCATTAGTCTTTTAATTGAAGGCTTGTCTCAATTTAATAATTAAAATTTTATCAAAAATTTTTGACGAGAAGGTAATTCCTCTATCGGCTACTATTCGAGCCGACAAGCTGAAATAACTTGTTAAATTGTTTAAAATCTTCAGTTCAGGTGCCGGTTGCACCGAATGCATCTGAAACAGTACTACATACAAATTGCCTGTCTTGCCTCTTGAAAAGAGTCCCTGATGACTGGATTACTCTGGATTAATCTCTGTGCAATGCATTCGTTTTTCGGCTCTTTCTATTTTATTGAAACAGTATTCTGGGCAAGCTACAATACATTTCTTCACGTATTTTCGTATTCGCGGAAACCAAAAGTTTTCCATTATTTGTTTAACTGTTTTCCATTATTTGTTTAACTGTTTTCTTTCCTCCGAAGCAACCGCCGTTATCATGACAAGAAAGAATAACTATACAAAAGATGGGCTCAGCCACCACAAACCTCAGTTGGCCACTCTGTATCCAATAAAAATGATTTCATTTCAGCGTGTATTCTTGTTTTAATTGCAAATCTTGTTCCCATTTCTTGTTCCCATTTAATACTGAAATAATGTCAGCTGAACTCATATCTTGTAGTTAAAGAGTATATAACTCATCGCCTGTATCTCCATCGTCAGTTTCCTTCAACAGTAGCCTTGGAGCACCACTGAGTACATCAACACCCGCCATATGACTTGCTTGAGGATGGACCAGCTTGTAATCGTATTTTGAAAGTTTAAGCCACCTGCGTGTAATTGTCAGTCTAAGTTTGGTCGTGTTCTTGATATTGGTTATTGCATGGCAGTCCATTACCAGTTGGAAGTATTGGCCAAATAGATACACTCTGAATCAATCCAACAATTCCATCATGACTAGCACCTCGAGCTCTTACCCATGAAATTTTGATTCCGTCTCTGAACAATGTCGACCACAATAGAAACAGGGGTTATTTATTTATTTATTTATTTATTCCATCTTACAGACTAAACAATCCAATCACAAAATGGAACGCAAAGAACAATTACAGCAAAATTTAAATGAAAAAGAATACTAAAACGTCGATAATTAAAAGTTAAACTAGTAGTAAGTCTCTTAGTTTTTTCTTAAATGCTATGTAAGAAGAGGGGAAAGGACCAAGCTCGAGATCATTATGATTTCGTACGATTCTTAAGATTGGTGAATAGAAATATAAATCAGTTCTAGCATATGGTATAACGAAATAAGAATTCATCCGAGATGAACGGGATGTTTGTCGGAAACGCAGCTCAGAAAAAATATTTAACGGGACTTGATGGTAGCAGAGTTTGTACAAAAAACATTGGTCTAAATAAGTTCGTCGGGATATTAGGGATGGAAGAGATAGGAAAGATAAACGACTTTCATAAGGCTGATACGGCAAATTAAACTTAAGGAAAAGAATACGCGTGAACTTTCTTTGGACAGTTTCTAAAGAAGTCACGAGATAGGAACATCGGGGTGACCAGATAACAGAACAGTATTCAAGCAATGGGCGAACAAGACAAACAAATGGGCGGACAGAAGAAGAGATGCTATTGAATTTATGTAAATGTCTAAGGATAAACCCGGAAACTCTAGACGCTTTAGTAATCACATTTAAAATATGTGCATCAAATTTGAGTTTTGGATCAAAAGTTACTCCAAGGTCTTTATGACTGAACACTTCAGAGAGCAAAGCATCATTTAATATATAATTAAAATTAATAGGAGAGTCCTTAAGAGAAAAAGTCATTTTATGACATTTAGTAGTGTTAAGACATAAATAATTTGAAGCACACCATTCATTTAGAGCATTCAAATCATTTTGGAGGAGCTGACAGTCTAAATGGGATTTGACTGCTCGAAATACTTTGAAGTCATCTGCATACAAAAGGCACGAGGAATTAATTACAAAGGGAAGATCATTTATGAACAACAGAAAGAGAAGAGGCCCAAGAATTGAACCTTGTGGAACGCCAGATGAAGGACAAAAAGGACTAGACGTAATACCAGAGAGACTTACTCGACAGGGACGACACGATAGATAAGATGACATCCAAGATAGAAGAGCACCCGAGATGCCAAGAGCTTCAAGCTTACGACAAAGAAGTAAATGATTCACAGTGTCAAAGGCCTTGGAGAAATCTGTGTAGATCACGTCAACTTGCAGTTGGTTATCCAAAGCTCTTGCAATACTGTTTGTGAACTCCATTAAATTAGAGGTAGTGGAGTATCCTTTGATAAAGCCATGCTGCTCTGGAGCAATAATAGGAGCTAGTGAGTTTGAGAGTCGATTATGAACCAACCGTTCAAGTAACTTTGGAAAGCATGACAGTAAAGAAATAGGGCGATAATTGGAAACTGACGTAGGATCACCACTTTTAAAAATAGGCACAATATTAGCTGCATTCCGGTTTCTAGCTCATACCATCCATCTACTGCTATAAAATTCCAGCCAACCCTTCCTGTATGTACCTTTTGCTGTGCATCGAAATAATATAGAATCAAAACTAGCCTATCCATGACAATATTCTTTGATACCATGAAAGCATTTTGCTGGAATCCCGTCCAAACAAGCTATGTAAACTTTTTCAGAAAGCCCGTTAGTGACTCATAATTAGGGAATCATTTTTGACAAAATTTCGAAAAAAAACCAATTAGTCCCCGCAATCTTCGGAGATCAATTGTGGCTAAAGGTTGCTAGAAGTGTCAAATAGCATTCATCTTCACATCCCCGGGCATTATGCCTTCTTTTGTTACATGATGACCCAGAAAGTCTGTTTGTGTAGATTGGAAAGCACATTTGTCAATTCGCAAAGCCAACTGGTGTCTCTTCAGTAACCATACTTACTTTTTCAGTAGTTCCATTCCTTCTTCTACAATCTTGTTTGGAATGATTACATCATCCAAAAATGCAACAATTTTTCCGTTGTCAAATGTTCTAGTTGTTCGGTTCATCATTGTCTGGAAAATGATCGGGGTATTAACCAAGCTGGAGGGCATTCCGTTAAACATATATGTTAAAGCCCTTCCTTTTAATTTTGCGTAGTGAGGTTTTCTTTGTCGTAATCGATTTTTTACCATTATCGTTCAATTTTCCTTAACTGTTGTTTTACTTAACCTTGAAATTGTACTTATATAGGTACTAAATCCCTAACTACATTGAAAAATATTTACTAAAGAGGGTAACCAATATTTCTTTATAAAAATTCCACAAATTACATTTGAAGGGATTACTTAAGTGATTAACTTGAAGGGCCAGGATGTACATGAGTCGCGTGATTAACGTGATCGCCTGCAGTTTGGGGCCTAACCTCATGGTCACCATTAGACTGCGATTGGTTTAAGCACCAAGGATTCGCTCCCCAAGTTCGGTACCAGCTTACATTGAGGGAACTCTCAACTTTCATACTGGTAGATCCGAGACCCAGCTGTATCTGACGCTATAAGGTCAACGCCAACCTTTGTGTTTAACCAACAGCCACCACGATACTCCCCGAAGGGCCGCAACAAATCAACAGAGTTGACGTTCGCAGCAATTAGTTGATCTTGTTATCGAACAGTCACAAAGCCACTATGTTTCGGATCAAGTTCCTGTCCTAGAATTTTTAACTAAGCAATTCGGGTTGGCTTGACTGGAATCGGAGACGACAACCCAACAATAGCAGTTGCACCCCTTTGAATTACCAGATCAGTTCAGTGGCTAGGATGTACAATAGTCTTCATCGGTATTCATTAGTATGGCTCTTTCTCTTAATATGGTGAGATTTTCCATTGCATCCAATTCACTCGTATCGCCAGCTTCTCGTATTGGAGTTACGTCTTCCATTGTGATTTCGTGTCCTTTGGTTATAATTTTTTCCACAACTGCCGACATAAACTTATTTTTCATCCTTTTCCTCCTGAGTGCACAGGTTTCATCTATATGTTCTAGCACTCTGGTCTTAATTATTCTTCTTGTTTGCCCAGTTTATAATTTGGGACAATCAGGGTATCTGATCTGGTAGATGCCCGATTTTTCATGTAGTAGCCGTTTCTCCTTCGACGATCCAAAAATGTTTTTAGCGAATTTTTGCTACTTGATTTGATTATTTGAATGGACTCATATTGACCCCTTTTCAATTGGTTGGTAACACCTTTGCAGTGAGGAACTGCCTTCCAGTACGCCTTTCCAGAATCCAGTTTGAGCAATGTTGAGCATTCTTTCCTTTGCTGAGTTCTTCTGATTTTATCCACAATTCTCTTGATTGTTGAGGGCTTAAGTTCATTCAACTCTGTAGTGTTGAGAATGTACCGCATTTCCCTCTCCGTGGCTGTTGTATTTAGTAGTAGATCGTTTTTGCTATGAATCATGGCTTGGTAAGCTGAAACTTTCACTTGTTGCGTGTGGTTCAACATATTCGGAATCATGCTATGCGTGTGTGTTGGTTTTCTGTTGATTTCAAAATTGATATTGTCACTCGTTTCCAGGATATCCAATCTTCCATCCTTTTCTCGGTAATTGATGCATTGCTTTCTGTCCATTCTCCAGACACGTCATAAATATTTCATTAAAATCTAACGAAACTAGATTTTCCATTGCTGTTCCTCTTTTAGTTTTGTTGTAGAACTTTCACTTAAACGTGAAATTGTTCTTAGTTATAAATATGTATCGATACCTGGAGATATTGTCTCGTTTTTGCCTTCCACGCCATAGAATTGTCCTGTTTGAGTAACCACTCTTCGATGTTCTTAAGTGCTTACATCACTGGTATACTTGGAAAAAGAGTTTTCGCATCAAACGATACCATTACTTCATCTTCCGCTGGCGAGCAGTGCGCTAATAGCTTTTCCGTGAATTCCTTGTCGTTGTTGACAGAGTTACTCCCTACCGGTTACATCTGTTAGAATTTCAGAGGAACAAGATATTAGAGGGGCTGTAACCGTACAAATGCCTGTCCGTGAGCGTCCCAACAATTTGATTTGACCAGTTTTTCCCCTCATTAGCTGTTACCACCTTCGGCTCTTTTCGTGGGTATTGTAGATTGGTATATACTAAACTAGCCTGGTCATTTATGGCTTTTTAGGGTTTTGTACTAAAATGCAAAACCCTATTGCAATCACGACCTGTGTCCGTCTGTCCGTCCGTCCGTCCGTATATCTGTATGTCACAGCACTTTTTCTCCGAAATTATAGAGGCTACAGCCATGAAACTTTGTAGAAAGGTCAGAAGTGGTGACCTCTTGAAAGTTCAAGGGTGGAAAATTTTTTCAAAGGCATTTAAGGGGGGTCTACCCGTATAGGGAGGTGACCCCACAAAAAAAAATTTTCACCATTGGTAGTCGAGTAGGGTGTCATTGGAAAAGTCTCAATGAGATCTTTTCAAAACAAGTCTTAAAATTGCCTTATAAGTACCGAGGGGAGCAGAGGAAGGGGAAATGTACGAACTTTTCGCGTACCCCCCCTCGCGATTGGACATCTTCCATCCGAAAAATCTGAAAAAAATCATGAATGTAAGCCTTTATGAGTACAACAACAACACATACATGAGAAGTCGAAATTCGCTCAACTTTGTTAGTAGTATGGTATGATTTATCGATTTTGACTGTTCTTGAATAAAATCTAAACGAAACCTTTAAACTCAATAAAATTTGGCAAAGAGATGACTATTTATAAGATTGATCTTTTCTGAAAGTTTCATAAAGATCGAATGGTATTTAACGAAGTTATAGTGATTTGAATTTTCCTGTATTACTATGGAGCAATATGCCCTGTATTACTATGGAAACATTGGCTATGGAGCCATATGCACTTTCTACCGACTTAGACACTACAGCTTTGCTACCACTTGCATGAAAATTTCAGGAATGATAGGTATCATGAAGATGAGTACATACAATTGAAACAAGTCGAAGAGGCAGGAGAGAGCTCCTAGCAAAAGGGCTTTGTAACCATTCTAGGATTCGAAAAAATAGGCCATGAATCGATGATTACAGTACAGAGGAGTGGCCCCTGAAAAAAAATTTCATGAAAGGTAGCCGATATGAGTATCAAATGAAAGTTCTCTATGGGTGCTTTTCAAAACAATTCTTAAACTGACAACCTTTGCTTCAGTGGGGGCACAGGGGGGGGAAATACATGAAAAATGTGTTTCCTCCCTCGCGAATGGACACCCGTGATCTAAAAAATCTGAAAAAAATATCACAGGAGATATTTATGGGTATAACTATAACAAATACCTCAGAAGTCAAAATTCTTTCAACTTTGTTAATAATAGTATGATCCTCGAATTTCACATTTTCTCCAATAAAATCGTCTTTGACATGTTTCTTGATTTTATTCGTTGCTGGTTACTGCATTTTGTAAGTTGAGTACAAAACCCTTCTGACATGAGCATAGGTCTGTCTACCCAACTTGTTGTAGATTCATGAGTGCGGACAGCACTTATGGCGTTCAAAATTCCAATGACTCATTACCTAGAAATCTAATGGAAATCTTTAGCGCAAGAAATTTTCTAATTTTCGTCAGGTAACTTAAAAATTCGTACAAAATATATTGTATTTCACTTTCAAATTGGCATTGATATAGTTTTTATTAACTAAATCGTAAGGGATAAATATTCGTTATATCAGCCTCATACACATATTTTACAAGTTACAAATTCATATTCTCGGATGAAAATCAATTGTTTAATTCATAAATATCAAATTCAAATTAATATTTACATTTGTGCACATTTTCGGGCACACTCGGTCTAGAAGCTGTCACTCAGCTTATAAGATATTTGGTGTTAAGGTATGGTCACGCTTTTGCTCAGTTTTATTAACTTTCATTATAGTTTTAAGACAAAACTGATAAAAGTACATTAACTGCAAACGCCGCATATTATTGATAGCGTTAACTATGATTCATTCAATACATATTTAAACCAGTTAGGACGCAACTCATTAACCAATCTTTGATGGTATGAGATCCCTCACTTAGCGTGAACAAGTCATTACTTAAAAATTCATTTTCCCCATCCATAGCAACTGAGCTGATTCGTGTCTCTTTAATTGAACCCGAAGTTGCACTTCTGTCAAATCGACTGATAGACGTGAGTAAACATTTTACACGTCAAGATTTCTGTCGAATTTGATCAAATAATTTCAAATCGAAAGTGTTGATTTGATTTTAATATCGTGTAATACGTGAGGTGAGGTTTAAAGAACATAGTGAAGTGATTAAGTGATAGTGACACTAGTTACAAACATAGAAAACTAATAATGAAGTGCTTACGTGCGGAAAAGATACGAAATGCCGGTTGCCAGGAACATCTTTTCACACGTAAGTTGGCAACTACTGCTTTATTTTTTGAGTGCGCGTCTATGTTTTGAACATTTTGATTTAGTTAGTGTTAATTACGTGCGTTTTCTTGATAATCAGTCAGTACTTCATCCGTTTGTTTACGTGGGCGTGGCTTAATTCTTCGTGCTATTTTCTTCGTGCTCAGCTTACATTCACGTTTAATTTGTTCCCCAAGAGTCAGTGAAATGGTCAAATGGAAATATTAATGGGGGTAATTGAAATTTTAAAATTTTGTTATTTGGTATTGTATGAAATATTTTGCTTGCTACTTGTTCAACTCCCGGACGCCGCAAGTAATTTTTAATTTTAATTTTCCTGTACGTTATTAAGTTTTGGATGCTCCAAATAATTTTTTGCTTGGATTTGTTTTTTTACTAGTAATTTTGTGTGAAATGATTGTGCCGCTTCGGAAAATTATAATCTTTGATTTCGGGATCAAGTGTATGATTTAACTTTACTTTTTAAACGATTACAGATTTCCTAAAAACGAATTCAGAAGGTCTTTATGGCTCAATAGATTAGGAAATGGTATCCAGCCCTTAACAAAAGCAAGTCTCATCTGCAGCGACCATTTTGCCGATGTGTATGTAATGTAAATTAATTATAGAAAAATATCTGAACACACGATAGTACTTAATTGCAAAAAAATATTCAGAAAAAGTATCAATGTGACAGAAACTTAATAAAATAGTACACTTTAAAGGCATGTAGAACCGCAAGATTGCAGAAAATTTTTAATTCATTGGCTTCAGTTCAATTCATTTTTTTCATTTCATAATTATGTTTGGCACCAAGCGCCTTAATTCCGCCCAAGACAGTCCCAAGCCCGGTAAAAGGAAGAGGGAGGCATTCGACAGTATAAGAGGTGTCCATTACCAAATTGCATTAAACATTCGAGCAGATAGACTACAATTCTAGTCCGAAGGGTTTGTACCGAAACCTTGGTATGCAGTCACAAAAAATACTTGAATTTAGAAAACTCTGCAATGTTATGCACATTAAATTTTTGGTTTTAGTAAAAAACTAGCGTTTCTCCATTACAAGAGGCCGTTGTTTTGTTGCGCTACCACTAACATCATTGATTAAATGTAATAACAAATATATTTACATATGTTATTCATATTATCTGAAAATTTTAAGAACATCCAATCAAAACTGCAGTGTCCATTTCGATGGTAAGCCTATATAGTAGGAAAATCATGTGTAGTAATTGTTATAATTGAAGAAATTTCAAACGGCATAGCTTCCGTAGGTATCTATAGATTTTCATGAAACTTACAGGATAAAAGGACCTGGCATAGGACTACTTAAATTTTATTGAGGAAAATGTAAGCTGGGCAAATTTTGACTTCGAAGGTATTTTTATTGTTGTGCTTATAAAGGGCTTTCTCCAGGATTTTTTTCAGAGTTCTAAGATCAACGATGTCCAGGCATAAAGAAGATACATATTTACTGTACATTTCCCTCCCCTACGCACCATGAGACTAGCAGCACTGTTTAAAGTCTTGTTTTGGAAAGCTCTCATCAAGAATTTTTTTCTGATGCCCCATATACCTACCTTTGGTGAACACAATTTTTACGGCTCCCTTTCTCGTTTAGGAAGACCCTCTTAAATACATTTGAAAAATATTTTGACACCCAAAATTTGCAGAGGCCATTACTTCTGAAACGCCTACAAATGTTGGTGCTCATAGTTGCTATAGTTCCGCATAAAAACTGCTGTGACACTCAGATGGGCGGATGAACGGACAGACAGACCCAATTTCAAAAGGGTATTTTAAGTTAGTACAAAACTCTAAAAATCAATGTGTAGAAGTTATTTATGCTTTTAACTTCTTTTCAGCTCGATGATTTCAACTATCATCTATATCAGTTATGCAAAAAAACTAATGTATAGAAATTGGATGCTTTTATTTGAGTCTGAAATTTTATAACATTAAAAACTTGTTAAATTATTTAGACTCAGCAAAATAAATTGTAAAATATTGATTTTGATGAAACTATCCACATTAAACTCATTATGTGTTACTGCAATGAAAATGAATGAATTATTGCCCTTATTTTTCGTCTTCTCTGAGCAAATTTGTTTGGTAGTTGTAAATTAATGTAAGTATTAGAAAATTAAGGGGAAATTTGGACAAAAAAGTTGTTGATTGTCCTCTCTACATTCTTGTATCTCTATGGTTGGAAACAATCCACCAGCCATTTTGCTAGTTTCTAGGTTTAAGTGCTTGCAGTGGTTATGATTTCTCGCATTTCGTTTCCTCCCTTTTGAATCCTTAAGAGGCATTTGATCTTCAGTAGCGCCGGGTTGATAAGTTTCATTTTCGTTAGTTCACCGATAAAGAGCTCTTAGGTTAAATCATTTGAAAGAATACTCAAAATAAATGGAAGATTTTTGCCTCAGCTATTTTCAAAAACATTTTGCGAATATGAAATCTATTACCAACATTAAAGTGTCGACCAGGCATCAACTTTTTTTGAGTATATATGAAAGTGTTAGCGAGGATTAGAGCAGATACCAACTTCTTAAAGACTTGTCTTGAACACAAAGTCTTTTTGTCAAGTTGCATTGCGGTCTTAAACTTTGGGCGGGTCAAACAAAAATTACGGAAGGAATCTGGTTAAAATGTGCAACAAGTAACTGTATAGCAAATTAAATGAAGTTATATTTAGAGCTTATAAAAGTAACCTGGAGTTAATGAGACAATCAGAGCATTGCGGCTAAGGTCACATAGAAGGATTATTAGAGAAGGTGTTGCGGATTCCGGCGTACCGACTTTCTCCCATTCGCAACTTCAAATTGCCGCCGTAACACTTCCACCTTCCTTTGGGCAATTCTACCTTTTCCTCTATAAATTTATTTATTTTTTTTTACATTTTTCCATTTTCCCTTTCATTTTTACTCCCCCATCATCACAATACTACCCTTTTTCCTTATTAACAACTACAAAAAAATAAAACATACTAATAATTTCAATTTTCCCACTAACAACATTTCATTCATTAATTCCCACTAACAAAATTATATTCACTAACTTTTTCCTAACAAAACATAATTCCTTTCCTTCATACTAACTAATTCTATTCCCACTAACAAATTTTATTTTTTATACTAACAAAAATTAATTCACGTTCCCCTACTAACAAAATTCAATCCCATGCCCAAATGCAACGTTGAATTTGCTTATGAGATGAATGGGAGATCGACCATCCACGGCACCATTAGCTGCGTCGTGAGTTCTCGATCGAGGGTCTGCTGCAACCCTGAGTTCAAGTTCCCCCGGGCGCACAGAAGCACTCTTTTTGGGGTATCGGCAAAACCAATAGCTTCCGAAATGTGTATATGTGACACTTTGAATTCAACCAAGCGCTTCTTGGAGTGTTCAAATTGCCATCTGTAAAACAATGGATACTATTGAGTTTGTCGATATGGAACAAAAGATGTGTGGGTAGCGGAATCGAAGTGTAATGAACTTCGATTACGTTACCCAGATGCGGCAGCGGTAATTGGGAAAAGGGATTGCGGGATCGAATTGGATGAAGGTGGAATGTGAAAATCAAGTGGTTGGAATTGGGGAGTGAGATTTTGATTTGGGAAAGATAAGGGTGTTTTATGTGCTCAGTAAAATTTATTTTTGGAGGGTTTTAAGATTGGGAAAAAAGGGAGTTAGTATTTGGAAAAAAGTTAAAGGAGTTTTGCTGTGCGGGATAAAAGTGATTTTTAGGTGTTTTAAGATTGGAAAAAAAAAAAGATTGTTGGATTGAGAATGTGATGGTGAATTAAATAGATTTTTCTTAGAAGTTTTAATGACGAAGTAGGAGAGTGAAAGTATTGAGAAAGTGAGGTGAATATTGGATTTTGGAAGAGAAGGGAGTTGAATTTGTGCGGCGTGAAAAAGAAAAAGAAAAGACTTTATTGATTTGAAGTGCGGGGAGATGAAAATTGAAAGTTTTTGATTTGAAATTAAAAAAAAAAACTAAATTTTGTTGGTTTGTGGAGAGGACCAGGTGCCTTAGAGTGAAGTTTTCTGCGGGTGCGGATCAGAAAGTTGAAGTGGCCGTTGTGTTTTTAGTTTTTTTGTTATTTTAATCATAAAATCTGATTTTCAGTGGCCCCACGCTTCTTTTTTTTGTACATCACCGGGCGCTTGGGATTTTGCAAGGAAAGAAGTAAGTATCAATCATATTTTGTTTCAATATTTCGCAATAATTTTTATATTAAATTGAATTGATTTGTTGTGTTGTATTTTGGTATATATTCTTTTGTTTAAATCTCGAAAGGGCCTTTTACTCGTAAGGTTTTTTTTTTTTGGTTGTGAATATAATTGTTGGACTAAATAAAACGGCCATGTCAGTTAAAGCTCATCATATTCATATTCTCAAAATGACCTCCCCCTTTCCCATCCTTTCCCTTTGTGCTAGTTATTTTATGTAAGGTGGCTCAGCACGAGCAGAGGGTGTCCCGGAAGACCCACGACACGACTGAGCGCTAGCCGGCCTCAGTATGCCACCCCGGGCTACGCACCCCTCTGCTAATATTTAATGTCTGCAACTGCGGTGATTTCCGTGGTTGCTACAAAGGCTGATAGAGGGTACTGATTTGAGAAGGAGAAGAAAAGATCAACACATCTGCAAAAACAGAAAAATTTAGAAGAAGCCGCTCTGACAATCACCAAATCAACGGTGGCGTCCAATGAAGATGAAATGCGACTACTGAACATACGAGTAGGCCTTAACTATGCGATAAAGTCATCGAGGGTCCCAAAGGAAAATATAATTGTGGAAATGGAAGCAGCAAATTTTCAGAAGCACATAAAACATTAGCAAAGAAGGAAATAGCAAAAGAAATATCGGGAGTGCAAAGGTCAACAATGAAGCCAAAAGCTGCCATTGCCTTTGAACTGAAGAAAAAACCGGTCTATTTCATCAAAGCGTACAAAGGAAACATAAATAGTTGTCATTGTATAAAATGATAAATAACATATTGTTCAATAAGTCCCGAGGCTAACCCAGAGATGGTGCTGGCCACGTTTCTATAGAGTTTCCTTTATATGGAACGTGTAAAAATTTCACGTCGATCGGATCACAGACAGCGGAGTTATCGAGGTTAGAGTAATGTCACTTTGTAATTTGTTTGAAAGATGTCAAAAAGCGAGTTTCGCATGTTGATAAAACATTACCCGGACTCCTCTCCATTGAAACCAACGATTTGTCGTTGGTATGCTGAGTTTAAACGTGGTCGTACGGACACAAACGATGCGGAACGTTCGGGTAGGCCATTGGAAGCCGTTACACAGGAAAATGTGAGTGAAGTGTTAAAAATTGTAATAGAAAATCGCAAAATGAAGGTCCGTGATATTGCAGAAATGACACAGATATCATCTGTAAGCGTATTTACAATCCTTCATGAAAAATTGAGCATGAAAAACGTTTTTTCCAAGTGGGGGCCGCGATTGCTTTCAGTGGAACAAAAACAGCAACGAGTGGACAATGGCAAAATTTACGAATTGGGCTTTGATTTGCTTCCCCTCCCCCCGGATTCACCAGATTTAGCCCTCAGCGATTACTGGCTCTTTGTTGATCTCAAAAAAATGCTCCAGAGAAAAACATTTGGCTCGAATGAGGAGGTCATTGCCGAAACTGAAGCCGTTTTTGAAGCAGAGGATAAATCCTTCCATAAACATGGTATAGAAATGTTGGAAAGGCGTTGGAAAGATTATATCACTCTAAGAAGAAATTATATTGATGAATAAAAATGATTTTTGAAAAAAAAATGTTGTTGTTGTTGTTAGTCTCGGGACTTGTTGAACGATGTGTTACGAAAGGTGATCATCAAAAAACTCAACGATGGCACCTTTTTCGAACTTCATCGAAGCCCTCTGGAGAACTCTATCAGACGATTTGAGCCACTTATCGGTGAACTGATGAAAGTGAGAGTAATATGCCCAACAGTAACAAGGATCAAATGCCTGCCAAAGATTCACAAAGAGGGAAATGCAGTATGAGAAATAATTTCCACTGTGAATGCTCCAGAGCAGAAACTGGCAAGATTGCTGGCAGAAGAATTCAAACAGATGCAATCGGTAGAACACCAAGGAACTCACGGAAAAGCTGTTAACGCACGGCTCAATTGCACCGTTTGATGCGAAAACTCTCTTTCCAACTATAACAATGATGGAAACACTTAGGTACATCGAAGAGTGGTTACTCAAAGAGGACAATTCTATGGCGTGGAAGGTTAAAACGAGACAATATATTCAATTATCGAAGCTGTGTATTACAGAGAACTATCTACGCTCAAGGGGAAGTTCTACGAAACCAAAGGTGGAATAGCTATGGGACATTTTAGTGAAATGTTTATGACGTTTCTGGACAATTGATCGAAAGCAAAGGACCAATTACCGAGTTGTTGGATTAGGTTTGTGGATGATGCTTCCGCTTACGTCAAGAAAGGAGAAATGCAAGAAATTTTCGCAGAACGGAACAATGCACACAAGAATATCAATTCCACGGAGGGATAAGAAAACGATTGAATATTGGCTTTCCAGGACACGTCTGTATCAAAAACGTGTAGTGCGATTGTATTAATTTTGAAATCAACAGGAAAGCAACATACACGCAACAGACGATTCCGAAACATACGGAACAAGTGAAAGTTGGGTGTATGGGTGTATGAAAATTGGAGAGAGAGTCTATATAAAGACGAGCTAAATGAATGGGGGGATAGTACAACCACGATAGTGAGACCGCGATATTAAAACTGCGATAGAGTGGAGCGTGAAGTAAAGGCGACATTGATTGATTGTGAAGTGATTGTAGTAACAGACATTTGGAATAAAAATTGATAGACAGTGAAAGTTAGATTGTGAAATAGTTAAATTAGTGATTGAGCATTTTTGGTAAATAAACTATTTTAAGTTAATTTATAAGACAGTGCGTTTTCATTTTCCCGAAACATTTAAATTATTGGCCGCGAACCATAACACGCGACAATACGTGCGATATATCATTAAATACGGTAGTCATGGAGAGGAAAATGTGGTACATTCTCGACACTGCAAAGTTGAAAGAATTTAAGCCCTCAACGATCAAGAAAATTGTGGATTAAATTAGAAGAACACAGCAATGGAAAGAATGCTTAACATTGTTCAACTCGGATTCTGGAAAGGCGTACTAGAAGGCAGCTCCTTGCTGAGAAGGTGTCGCCAATCAATCAGTAAGTGGGCTAAAACCATTAAAGCCCGTTTCGGAAATGGCTCCAACGACATTGATGAACGAAGTTTCAATTTCTGAGGAAGAAATTGCTCATGCGATTGTCAAGTTGGATGCCAATAAGGGACCTGGCCCCGATCTTATTCCTCCTAGTTTTCTTATCCAATGCAAAAACCAATTAACCAGACCATTCTCCATCATTTTCAACAAATCACTCCCTAGTGGAATCTTTCCTTCTTACTGGAAATCTTCTTACTTAATACCAATACATAAGAAGAATGATAAACGGTGTATTCAAAATTATAGAGGTATTGCTATATTATCATCCATTCCAAAGCTTTTTTAACAAATACCTTGCAACAAGATCTCTCCTATTATAGAGCCGCGGCTTAATGAAGAGCAGCATGGGTTCAGAAAAAATAGATCTACTACCACCAATCTCTTCATCATGACATCAAGTATTCTGTGTGAGATGGAAAAGGGTCTCCAGATTGATGCAATATATACAAATTTTAGCAAAGCATTTGATCGTGTAACACATGAAGTTTTGATTGGCAAGCTCCGTAATTTTGGAATTACTGGTCGTTTACTCAGCTGGATCCATTCTTACCTTAAAGACCGCACTCAAGTTGTCAAATTTCAAGGACGATTATCGAAACAAATTCATGTCCTCTCTGGGGTTCCTCAAGGAAGTCACTTTGGGCCTCTTCTATTTAATGTTTTCATATCTGATCTCTCAGCAGTTTTACATGATGTACCTCATTTTTTTATGCAGATGACCTTAAAGTTTACCAAGTCATATCATCTCTATCCGATATGATGTTTCTCCAGTCCAAGCTTAACATTCTCTCTGAATGGTGTTACAACAATCACCTCTCTTTAAACTTGGAAAAATGCCAGATGATAAGTTTTGCAAGAAAACGGAGCCTTCTTATGTTTGATTATCACATCAACAACACAACACTTAATAGAGTCGATAACATTGCGGACCTTGGTGTTGTTCTGGACCAAAAGCTTCGTTTTAAACTACAGTATGATGGAGTAGTATCCAGGGCTAATAAAATACTAGGATTTATCAAACGAAGAGCTAAAGAATTCAAGAATATTTGGGTTACAAAATCACTATACGTCTCATAAGTACGCCCTATTCTTGAATATGCCAGCCTGATTTGGAGCCCTGTTTTTGACATTCACGCTGACAGGTTAGAATCGGTCCAGAAACAATTTCTTCTTTTTGCCCTCAGATCCCTTTACGACCCTAGGAACTTCAACAGCCTACCATCATATAACTATCGGCTCGATGTGCTAAATATGGCATCACTAGATTCTAGGAGAATGATGATGTCTGCATGTCTAGCTTTCGATGTCCTCAGAGACAATATTAAGGTCCAGTATGTAACAAAAAACATTACTCTGAATGAACCCCTAAGAATCACAAGACTTTCACCAATGCTTACCGTAGGTCGCCATCACACTACTTATGCGGAAAATGAGCCAATAAACAGATGTTGTAAGGCATTCAACAAGTTTAGTAAATATTACTCCCGTCCATTTCAAAAACCTCATATAAAAATAATATTATAAAATCCTTTCATTCCTCAATATAATTTGTATAATTGTGCGTAAAAATTAATGTATCATGAAAATGTATTATTTACAAGGGTTTTTTTTGTGTAGTAATTTTATATTATAAGGATATGTCTTGTTTGGCAAAATAAATAAATAAAACAATATGAATCCATGCGATAATCAAATCAAGTAATTGAACAATAAACGAAAACTGCATGAAAAAGTTGAGTAAGCAGGAGAGTGCTCCTACCAGAAGGTCTTTGTAAACATCCTAGGGTTAGAAACAAGTTGTCTAATAGCGTGAATCGATGGCTTGAATTATTCATCCAATACTTGGATATGAAATCTTTCAAATTTATGCTAAAAATGCACAGTTTCTTCCATAAGCACAGTGTAGCCGCCATTTTGATTTAGCTTAAATGATTGTTCTGAATGTTCGGCCAATCGAACATATTCAAGTTAAACCCCATTCCTTAAATTTCCATGAAAATTTAAAGAAAATAAAAGTGCCCAGGTCAATTTAAAATATGTATCAACCATATATACGTGTTATTGTTGTTGTAATTCCATACCATTGAAATCGCTATAACACACTTGATTATGGTTCGATCTCTATTAAATTTTGTGAACATGCATATCTTATATCAGTTTATATAATTGCAAAATCTAAAAAAGTTTAAAGGTACCGTTTTGATTTTATGGGCGAAAACGTGAAATCTACAAATCATACTATTATTAACAAAGTTGAGTGAATATCGATTTCTGAGGTTTTTGTTGCCCTTGTACTCATTAAGGTCCACATCCGTGGTAACTTTCAGATTTTACGGCTCAAAGGTGTCCAATCGCGGGGGGTGGGGGTGTGTCCACAAATTATGCGTATATTTTGCCTTCCCCTGAACCCCCTAATTCATAAAATTGTTTTTTTATTTCAGATTCTAAAAATTCTAATTACGACCTTTCATTTGATACCCCACTCGACTACCTTTGGTTAAAAAAATTTTTCAAGGGTTTATTCGTTATTTTTTAAATTTTTGTTAAGACCTTAACTTTTGAGAGACCATCACTTCTGACCTTTTCACAAAGTTTTAGCATTCTAGCTTCTATAGTTTCTGAGGAAACTAGCTGTGACGCACGGACAGACGGACGGACGGACAGACAGGTCGTGAAACTAGTAGGTCTTTGTAAAAAAAATTTTACAAAGGCCTAAAAATTGGACATCTACCGGGTCGGATGCCCTGATTGTCACAAATTATAAATTCGGTAAACAAGAAGAATAATTTAGATTAATAATTAATAATTTAGGCTTATAATTTGATTTAGCAGTTTTGTGTGATATTAATGAAAGAAAAAACACAAACTTTTATGAAAGTTCATTTGAGAATTAGTGCATGAACACTTTTTCTCATTGAAAATACAACATCTAGATAAAAGAAACCATTGATATATTTATCCACCTTAGAGAATCCTTTGCACATGTTTTCTTCGCACTAACAAGTAAAAATTGTTTTGATTGTGTACTTCGTGAAAATTTCTCTCAATTTCCTTACAACGAATCCGTAAACGTTTCAGCAGTTTCCCATTTATTCCCACTACTACCATTAGGATCAGGATCATCATCATCATCATCGTCATCATTGCATCGTATCGTATTGCATTCGAAAATTCGTTTCCAACCGGTTTAACCGCAAAAGCTACACTTTGGGGTTTCACCACTATTACAGTGTTGTTGCTGCTACTGCAACGTTGCATCTGCAAATGGAAACGAATTACAAACCTTTTCGTGCAAGGGGATTTACAGATTTACCGGTGCTGTGCACTTTCTATAAATTACTTTCGTCTATATTTTGTTTTACTTTTTTTTGAGCGCTCTCTCTCCGATGGCGGTAATAGTCTTCAGGTATACACCTAGGACTTGTTACTTGAATGCATGTACCCTGATACAATATTATACTCACTTTTTCATTCTGGATGCATCCTCGGCTCGGGCCACGATTTTAAGGTGCTCTACCGCACACACAATAGCCAAGCACTGGGAGAAAATAGAATTGGTGGTGGTCGTAATTTCCAGCCGAAACGAATTCTCCACATTTTTCTTCGTTTAGAGAAATATGGGAAATCTGTAGTGTAATGGCTTTCTTCTATGGGAGAATAGATACGGTAAAAAGTATTTGTACACGATATTTATTTAAATGCATACTATGCTTTCTTCTGACTCCAAATCCGCGGCAGTTTCGTTTATAACAATTTCTTCTTAATTTTCAGGGTTTCGTAATATACTAAAATCGCATCCTTGTGTCACAGCAATTATTCTCGCAACGTACTTAAGCTATAAACATAAGATTTTGTAGGTAGGTGTAAAGTGGTACCCTCTTTAAAGTTTCACCACAAAATAAATCTATATGGTGTTTAAGGGGGGTTCCCCCATATAGGATAGTGGTCCCTGAAAACGCAAGTTGAAGTAGCAGGAGAGTGCTCCTGCCAGAAATGTTTCATAAAACAATTATTAAATCAAACAATCTATTCTGCTTATCAAAACTCATCCGATGGTACCAATATCGCAAGAAATATTCACTATCGTATAGTACGTTCTTGTAGATGTCCACTGTCAAAATTGCAGTCGAATCAGACTCTTAGTTTTATTTTGACCACGTCTGGATGCGGGAGTGTCCGCGAATTTTAGAAAAATGGAGATAGAGCTTTATCGGTCAGTGATTCAATTCTTGTTTTTGGAAGGCAAATCGCATAGCGAAATCAAAGAGCGCTTGAATTCTGCATACAGTGACTCTGCTTCTGCGATGGCGACCTTAAAAAATTGGATTGAAAAGTTGCAACGTAGTCGCCCTGGTGTTCCGAAAACCGCTACCACGGAGGATAACGTGACAAAAATCCAAGAGGTCGTAGTGACAGACCGCCGATGAAAGGTGTGTAAGATAGCTGAGATAGTTGTCATCTCAAAAGATCGCATGGGTTATACCCTGCATGAAATTTTGGACATGAGTAAGCTGTCGGCGCGGCGAGTGCCACATTTGCTCACTCCGGATGGCAAACGCAACAAAGAGAACACTTCAGGGTAGTGTTTGATGCGGTTTAAGCACAATCCGAAAGAATTTCTGCATCGCTTCGTAGCCGTTGACAAAGCATGACTCCACTGGTACACACCAAAGACCAAGGAGTAGTCGAAACAAGGGTCTTCATGCGGCAAATGTGCTCCGAAGAAGGCGACGACCGTCTTACCAGCCAAAAAGGTGATGAAAAGTGTTTTCTGGGATTCACAAGATGTGATCTGCATCGACTACCTGGAGAAGGGCAAAACGGTCACGAGGATCTACTATGCCGAATTATTGGGCCGATTTGACTTTGAATAGCAGAAAAAGGCCCCATTTGGCGAACGAAAAATGTTCTCTTCCACGATGACAACGCACCGGCTCACACTGCCACGGCCATACTGGTTGAATTGGGTTACGAACCCATCCACCGTATTCTCCAGATTTGGCCCCGTGCGACTTCTTTTTGTTTCTAAACTTGATAAATTCACTTGCTGGGCAGAAATTTGACTCGAATGAGGAGGTTATCGCCGCCTACTTTGCAAACGTAGAGAAAACGTATTTTTCAGATCGTTTAAAGAAATTGGAGCATCACTAGGTTAAGTTCATCGATAGAGGGGATTATGTTGAGAAACCAATCAACGCATTGTCACGGAAACCCTTTGCACTCTTTTCATGCGGTCGCTAAAATATCACCTGAGCCAAGGTTAAAAAGGTTCAAATAAAAATATTAAAATAAAAAAGTTAAAATAAAAATGAAAGTAAAAACTTTAAAGTAAAAATAAACAAAAGCGAAAAAAAATCACTAATAGGGTTCAGCAATTTAAGTTTGAGGAAGAAGAAGGATTTGGACAAATTGATCCCAATGCTTACGATTATGATTATGATAACCATGACGATGCTGACACATCCGTAACTGACGTTTGAGTTGAAACCAACCACGCCCACAGGCATCATCACGGGTTATCAAAGCCAAACTATCTAGATAGTAATAGTAAGAAATTAACAGTTTCAACACAAAACATGCCAATCGATACGAATGCTCTTGACTCAAAGAATGAATTTAAACCAGTACCAAATTCAAAGCACAGAGACTTAAACAGTGCGAATCGAATCGGTTAGAAGAAGCTTGAAGTTTGTTCGTTGGAGAGGGATTTTTGTAAGAAAGGAATTAAACAACAAAACCGGGGAAAGAGAGCAAAGCAAAACAACAGAGAGGAAGTGCGGAGGAGTTTTCCTATTTTCGACCTTCTTTCGAAACTATGCCACCAAGCCGTCTCGATGCTATTTATCGCAGCTTGCTTATCCCAAAGTTCTTTGAAAAAGGCTGGAGTAGACCTGAAAACCTTCGAAGACTCTTTGAACTCCGTAAAATCGTCTCCAATCGTGAATCGTGCTACAACTTGGTCCCACGTGATTATCCTGTTGAAATGACTAAAAAGGAAAAGACATCAGAATGTACAATTGTAGAAGGAAAATTCATGACACCTTTGAAACTGCACTTGCCCGGTTTGGTTCCAAAAGCGGTGCAACAAGCTCAATTTCAAATGCTCCTGCCAAATAAATAACGAGAACCGAATCATAAACCTGTTTGTTTGCATTTAGCTGGTACTGGGGATCATTACTATTGGAGAGGACGGAACTTTATTGCCAAGCTATTGTTATGAGAAGCCGACGTGGGAGCAATAATGTTGGAAAATCCATTCTATGGTATAAGGAAGCCTGAAGATCAAGTGCGATCAAACCTACACAATGTGTCTGATATATTTGTAATGGGAGAATGCTCGGTATTGAAGTGTTTTGTACTAATATACTAGTCCTAACGAAATAGTTTAGGGCCCTTAGGAATCATAGGCTTATCAATGGGGGTACATATGGCCTCATTAGCAGCAACAAATCAGCTAAAACCATTTGTGTTAGTACCATGTTTATCGTGGTCAACAGCAGCGGCTGTGTTCACACCGGGTGTTATGAGTCAACCAATAAATTGGGATATGCTTGAAACACAATATTTTGCCGATGGACAATATTGTAAAAGATGAGTGAAAATGGTAACAGTGATATATGAAGCATTTATGGCTGGTCAGCTTTTCGTCAAAAATTATCCAAAGTCAATAAATAATCTGCAACAAGATCTCAGAGAAGCACAACAGTTGAATACTGCTACACCCGCCGCAAATTTAGCCGCTACAAATCCAAATATTATTTTTTTTAAATAACTCCATTCCCTACCACTCTCTCCATCACTCTCTCTTCGTCGCACAACGCTCGTGCGATCTGCATTCACATTACGTCGCTTAGTCCTTTGTGCCACCCAGACAATGTTTAACACATCGGTATAAGGGGACACACAATATCATGTGAACTAGTCCTTTTCATGAACATCTAGTCCAAAAACCATGATCAGCTCTCAGAGATAAAAAAAATTCAATATAATACGATGCATTCAAAAAAAAACTGAGTAACCGTCACTTCAGTATCTCGCCGATAGGGTCAAAAGAACGCCCTAAGATACTGGGTTCATAAAAGCAGAATTACAGGCCCACGCTTCAATTAGTGCTCATTAAATGCTCGCTTAGTCTTATCTTAAATACCAAACGTGAGTTTGCTTCCTTAACAACTTCTTATTAAGTTAGATAAGAACAATTCCCAAGAACTATCAGAATCCTTACACAATACGTTAATGTTTGCGAAACGATATGATTTCACAAATTCCGAAGTGAATGAACTGGATGCAAAGACCAAATGGATTCAGGAGGAAATACGAATTGAAATGCAGCACAATGATTTTTTTGCAAAATCCCACACAAATAAGCACTGAAACTTTAGTCAAAGCCATTGCTTCATCAAATTCCACTGTGCGACAAATCCTTGCTCATGGTGACGCGAAGCAGGGCTGCCTGATCGAAATTGGCTGAAAAACGTGCAGTGAGGGAAAAGGGTGGGGGGAGGTAGTCAGAAAAAACGTATAAAAACGTATAGTCCTTTCTCTCTCTCGCACTCATGTAACACCCGGTAGTAGTAGTATATATATGTAGGATGTACTCTATAGAATGGCTTATCATCTCTCTCAGCCGATTATCTCTGCGAAATAAATTACATTTGAAACCACGGTTTTATTGTACTCACGCATTATATACATTATTTATCTTAAATAGACGACAAAATGTATTAATAACGATAATCAATTACTAAAACTTGACGTGAAAAAAATTTATCACAAAATACTCAACAAATAAATAAGACTATTGATTACAATTACACCTAGTAAAAAAAAGCTTTGAATTACCGGGTAATGTTATTAAATCACGTTTACTATAAAAACATATGGTTGTAAAATATGAAAATAAAAAAAATATATACATTTACATGTTGGTCAAAAAAGCTCTTCCAGCCTCATTCTAGGCACTATTCGAAAAACCTGAAACGAGTGAATCATTCCATGTTACACTCATCATTATTCAATTAAAATTGAAATAAATTTATTCAAATTTTCAACAAAAAAAGTGTTTTTGTAGTCAAAAAGTTTTATTTTCAACAAAAATATCGACAGTAATACAATCATTTGTGATACATCGTTTTGCCAACTTTCTTGGAGAGTTCTTTGAAATTGAATCAATGCGTCTTTTTGTTTTTCAACAAGGCAGACGTATGCAGTATACCTGTCAAAGTTTCCATTGCGAGGGCGTTGCGTGTTTTGGTCTTGTTGAGGTTGATATGGCTGAAGAGTCTCTCGCAATTCGCTGAGGAATGAGGCAAAACACGAACTCTTCGGACAATGTCTGTTATCTTGGGGAATTCAAGTGTTCCATCGTGCAATTTGGAATTTGCAACTTTTTTCCAGAATTCTTCAAGGCTGATGACGTGGTTGAGCTCTGCGTTGAATGTCACCAAAAGTAGGAGAAACTCCTCGAGAACTGCTTCGACGTCCATTTGAAAAAAACTTGCCACATCTGAGAGATTATTGAGATTCTTCAAAACGGATGGCTCCATGAAACCCAGATGTTTCAGCATCAGGACACTTGGTTCTTTGAATGGAAATCTTTTGTAGATTTCTCTTCCCAGGCCAATCAAAAATGCTCTGCATGTCATTCTCAATTCGTCAATTTTTTGAACTGGATAGTTCGGATCCTCTTTTAACCATTTTTTGATTTCGCAAGGCAGCACTGGACCAAGATCCAATTCTCTGAGTGGGACCCAATGTTTTCGATTTTTTCAGTTTGCGTGAAAAAGTGCGATTCTGGGTCTTGGATTTCCTCCAAATACATTCCTCTGACGTACTCTTTGTCCAAGTAGCAACTAATGATTGCTTTGAAAAGAATCTCCATTTTTTTGTACAGTTCGTGAATTTTGGGCTTCTCTGCCTGGAATTCTTTGTTTTTCGCACATACGAGTGTCAGTGCAAATTTCAAAAATTGCAAAAACCACTTTGTGAAGGTTTTGCTCAAAACATTGAAAATGCGCTGAGCTTCCGTGTTTTTGGGGTTCCGTGCTTCAATCTGGAAGTACTCAAAAAATCCATCGTATTTTAAGATGGTAACTTCAACAGCAGGCAGTAGGGATAACCATCTAATTGCGAAAATTCGGAGTAACTTCCGTTCGGGAATATCCAACAGTTTTTCAATTTCCCTCAGTTCATGTTGGCGTTTGCTGCTGTGTTTAAAATAGTTGTATAATTGAGACAAAAGCTCTTGAACTTCCCGAGGAAATAACTCAGAAGCCACGGAGATAGCTCGGGCCAGGGAATGACAGATGCATTTCATTGTGAAGAGACAGGGGATCTCTTTGCGTAACAAGGCGGCGACTGACCTGTTGATGCCAAACATGACACTTGCCCCGTCGCTGGCAAAGCCCACCATATTTTGATGATAGTTGACACCTTTGTCATCGAAAAATTTGACAATCAGATTATAAAGCCCTTGATGATCAGCTTGTGTGACCTGCCAAAAATAAAATAACTTGATAGAATAGATCGTTAACAAATTGACTTTTTTTCCATTTATTAAAAACCAATTTCTCTAATAATGTAATCAGAAGCTCTTTTGTTTTTCAAAAAATTGTTCGTATATTTACGTCTATCATGTGAGAATTTTATGTAATTGCATATTTTTTTTATTTTTTAGATATTTATTTTGTTTTCATAAATTAATAAAAACAGAGTAAAATTCAAATAAATAAGAAACAATAAAATATTGAAAATGTTATTTCATTGTCCATTATTATCTTTTATTTTTCTAGGATTTTTTATCCTCAATACCTATTTTGTTTTCATACATTCATAAACATAGACTTGTTTTAAACACAAAAAAAACAATAAAATATTTAAGATATTTTTTCATTTTACATTATTATCTTTCATTTTTCTAGCATTTTTTTTCCTCAATTTTTTTCAATGCGCTAAATTAATTTTTTCATTAATGCACAGCAATCTCTTATTATGAGAAATCACACGATTGTCTTTCTAATAATTAGCATTTTTATTACACCACAAAAAAGTCAAGCATTGAATGAAACTCACCTCTAAAAGGGCCAGAAATTCATCAGTTACTCCTTCTTCACTGCTGTCCAAACGCACGCAGAGGACAAGGTGTTTGGAAGTGGAGATGTCTGTAGACTCGTCAATAATGAGAGAAAAGTAACTCTCTTTCATTTTGACGAGTAAAAGCTCCAGGTTCTGCTGGCCCATGACATTACGGATGAGATGAGTGCATTTAGTGCGATCGCAAGTAACCTGCCTCAAAGTTTCAGGTTTGCACTTGATGCTTTTGATGAGCTCTGTAAATTCATCCGAGATTGCTATTGGCAGGTTTTTTTTAAAATGAAGGCAGCGTTTTTGAGCGACACTTCGTTAGCCTCAAGGTTAGAGTCGGCCGCGTCTTGGAAAAATTTTGACACATTACCCGCAGTTGCTTTGGTTTTTGCAGCAGCAATGTGGCTCTCAGTTTTAGCGTGATTAGCTAGAGCTGTGCGTCCTGCATGTGCGCAAATTCAAAGTTTCTCGGCTGGCTTGCACCATTTGCAGCAAAAATAAGAGAGACTGAAACACAAATTTATATTTCAAAATTAGACGTAAAAAATCAAATATTTATTTATCAAAAATGTTTTGAAGAACGAACCTGCTGTAGATTTCGTACACCAAGGAAAATCTGCCTCCCACTTTGACGTATAATGCTGAAGATTTCTGAAACATTTATGAGTATGAGAATGTCATATTTCAGAAAAAATTGATAATTTGGGAAAAAAAATTTTTTCTCAATACCTTTTCCCTAATGCTTTTCGTTTGGACCTGTCAACACAAAAATTATCAACTTTTTAAACTGACATGAAAACGAAAACAGATAATACGAAATACAAAATTTTGACTTACGTTCCCGTAGAAATTTCTTCTCTATCTGATTCTTCAGAATTTTCTTCGTCGTGATCATTTTCCATCTTGCACTAATTTCGAGTGAAAATATTTATTCTCGACACTTGACAATGTAAAGTAAACAAAAACATATGAAACGATGTGAAGCAATGTGTGAACTATTGTGAATTAAACACTGCAAACACTCGATATAAAGCTGTATTATCACTAAAACCACAAAACCATAACTTGTGAAACCGCCGGTGTCTGGTATGCCAGGCTCAAATCAGGCATATATATTATATGTATGCGAAATGCGAGAGGGAGAGAGAGAGGGAGTACCTTGGTTACATATCGCACCTTGGCAATAGTCGTCGGTGGTGAGAAAAGTCCGAAAATCCCTAGGAAGATGTAAAAAAGAACAGTTTTGTACCAAAAACGCATAAAAAACGTATTTATCTGAAAAACGTATAAAAAACGTAGCGCTCTCGGAAACCCCCGGAAAAACGTATAATACGTTGAAAAACATATACCTGGCAGCCCTGACGCGAAGACAGACGAAGCATCGGCACTAGCGAAATTGATGCATTCACTTCTACCGAAATCGCCGTCATATCACTTCTACCGAAATCGTCGAGAACGTGAAGCGCTACAGTTTTTGCGTAGAATGATGGATGAATGTACATATTTGAATAATTTCTCGGTGCCATTCGATACGTCACTGATCATCGCCGCTTGTGCAAAGGATGATGCATATGATGCATATGTATCATGCATTATCGAAGCTTTCGAACATGCTAAACGGAAGCGTGAACTAGACATCAACGCCCGTGAACCATCTCAAGCAGCTAAGTCTCATACGACGAATTGCCACGCACATATCAAGATCAAATTGAGTACTAAATTTAAAATTGATTACCTCTAAGCTGAATCGGTCACTCTGACACCTACACCTGATGGGCGAATGTACAAGATGAAAGGAAATTTCGGACTACAATTGTCCGATGAACACCAGTTGGGGGATCGCAATTGAAATTTGAAGTAAAATGAACGGCTCGCCGGTTGTAACCGGTCCGATGAAAAACCTGGAAACAAAGAACGGGGCTCTTCTCTTTTCTGGAGCCAAGAATCGACAATGAAGAATCAAGTGTGACGAGTAACAAGAAATTTTTCCTGGAAAACAGTGAGGGCAAAAATATTCAATAGCAACAGCGGAATAATTAGTGAACGAGATAAGGGAGATTGGCGATAGAAGATCATCAAGAAGTGCGCTGGCAGAAGAGCTCGGCGACGCAAATTACTTTGGTTGCCCCCCAAATAGGTGGACGTAAGTTAAGTTTTGCTATTTTTTTTTTTAACTGAAGGTCATTTTTAAAATTTTTGCACATCATCATTAAATAAATAATTAAATAGTTAATCATATTTTTCTTCACTAAAAAATATTGTTATGGAGGTAAATTGTACACCTGGCGCGGGTGTGTTCGGGAATATAGTTCGAGTGTGATTTGTGATTTTCAGCGTGGGTATGTTCAGGTTTTCGCTCGGTGCGAGTTACGTCGGGTAATCTGAACCCGGTGAAGTTGTGCAGAGTGGTCGCCCTGGTTGAGACTAATCCTCCCCTGTTAGAGGAAAATAGTGTGTGTTATTTCTAGCTATGTGAGGGGTGTTCGGTGGCCGCATTTCTTGCTTGGCGGCTATTTAAGATCAGGCAATAAGTGAGTGGTGCCTCCTATGACCATCTTCGACAACAAGCCGGGCCCGAGATCCTTGGCCGGAGGAACTCTTATGCACAGGGTAACAACATTTCCATTTTTCTTCTGTAGGCTAAGTACTTATCGGGCCGCCCTTGTAGATTCGGTAGAAATTTGTGATAATAGTTTATAAGCCCTAAGAAGGATCTTAGTTGCTAGAGGTTTGTCAGGCTCTTGCATTTCGAAATGTGGCAATTGATATGTATCCGGAAAAGTGAAAATTAACTATGTGCAGCTCGAGCTTACAGTGATATTTTATTAGCTTGGGAAATGTGGTTAACTTGGTGGAAGTTCTGAATAGAGGGAGTGTTGTACAATTAGTATGACATCTTTGGGTACAAATACAGGCGTAAGAGTTTATACAGTGAAACATTGAAATCTATACAATACCTACTGTGGATGTGTACCAAAGACTTCAACGATGATTTAAGAGCAAATGAAGTACGACGTGTGAACATGAATGACATTGCAGTTCAACTTACATCTCTTGGTTTAACTGAGGCTGCACATAAGATTCAAAATCAAAGAAAGGATCGAAAGGCTCTGACTTTCACGAACTTTAGTAGTAATCGAGCAACCACCTTGGCAAACTGCTCCAGGGACCTTCACTAAAAGATGCAATTTCATAATAGTAATATCGCAATAAGCGCGGAACAAATTGATATGCAACTTATTAGTATTTTAATTATCAACCCACTACGAAACTTACAATTCACTAACCAACAGAATTACAAACTTACGTACAGCAGTAAGTCTGAAAAGTGGTCATAATAAATCTAGAATTCAATCTTTGAATCAACTCAAAAAAATCGCTAACAAATAAAATAAATAAAAATATGACCAAAAAAATTAATAATGGCAACACCATTACTATGTGATTTAGCGAAGAAAATTGCAAAATCCTAGTTAGACCCGAATCATCCGTTACCGCTATAATGAGTACTTGAGCAAGTAGATGAAGGAAGAGACTCGTTGTAAGACTTGATTCCATACCGCTGGAGGAGAGATTCGGATCGAAAGCTGGATGGTATGGAAGGTTGTCATGAGGTCTCGTGGACCACGCAGTGCCGAGAATTACATAGTTTTACTTAATAAGTGAAAAATACATTTAAGAAAAAGCTTCACAAACTCACCTTAGTTACATATTTAGCGTTATCAACTAGCGCCGCGAAATTGTTTGCGATTTTGCCGATAGTTCTCTAAATTCTTAACCGAGCCGCTGTGAACGTAATACGTTTCCGGCAAAATTACTGTCAATTTTCCGTGGATAACCAAGCAATTTAGATTTATAGAAGTGTGGAAAATGTTCAGTGATTGTTTGAAAATCGAAACCGTAAAATTTTGTTCGAACTCAATGGATAGTTGATAGATAAGAAATTTAAACAGAAATTTCCCTTAGGTATATGTAATAAGAAAAAGTTGACATTTTCGAAAATTGAAGAGATAGCGTGTGACACTGTGCTAACTGCTGAAAGTGAAATTATACCAAGATTTAAGGTCAAGCAGAGTGTGAAAGCGCTTGCAATTAATCTCTATCGTGTCACGAGTTGTGAAATTTAATATTTTTCCTAGTGGCTTATTTAGAACATTATTGGCATATTAATTGTTACGAGCGGAAGAAATCAATAGAATAGTAACTGCAATTCTGCTGCTGTGCTGAACAGTGGTACATATGTGAATATTGTCTCTATATCATCGTTGTCATTGTCTGCTGCTTACTGTTAATCTGAACAGTTATTTGTTTTGTCTTCTTCTGTGTCAAAAAGATAGCGAATTCAAGATTCAAACATCTTTTTTTTTTTTTAAATACCTCCATTCCCTACAACTCTCTCCATCACTCTTTCATCGTCGCACAACGCTGTGCGATCTGCACTTCACTTGTCGCCGATTCCTACGTGTGCCTCCAGGCAATGCTACAACATCGGTATAAGGGGCACACAAAATGCTATGAAGTACTCCTTTCCTGCTAGTCTAGTCCGATTCGTGAACAGCTCTCAGAGATAACAAAAAAATTATACGACGACGCAATAAAAAAAACTCTGAGTTTGTAAAAAATACCTGTCTTTAAGTATCTTGACGTTAAAGTCTAAAATGCCCTAAGATACTGCATTTTCTTCAATCCTCCGGACTTACCATTAATTTGAATTTATTCGATGTTCCTTAAGTTGTTTCTTAAAAACCAATAATGAGTTTGCGTTTTTCACTGTTTCTGGAGGATTGTTACATATATATTCATTGCATCGTTCTTTAGTCGATCAGTTCTAGCGTAAGGTATTACAAAATTGTTGGCATTTCTTGAATTACAGTGGAAATCGTTTCTAACGATCATGAAGGAGGTGGGAAAATTTGGTCGGTATAGGCGGTAGTTGCTATATCCCGTGCAGGGGAAAATCAAATGAAAACAGTTTGTATATACACAGGTTTATGTTTTTTCTTTCAAAATGTTAATAAATTTTACATTAAAGGATATGAATATACGTAAAATTATGTTGTACAAACCAACTACTGTGCACTCTGCGATATGAAGTCAAGCATTGACGTTTGTTTTTTACACTTCTTTGTGTAAAACTCTTTTGAAACCTGTTTCTCAAAGTTTTCGATTTCGATTTTCACTCTTTCATTATAGTGTGTGCTATTAATCAGGATATGTGTTTTTATGATCTGTAGACAAAACATTGTTGACATATTGAGAAGAGAAAAATGCGGGTAAGAAAGTTGTAAAAATTTACTTGAACTGATTTTAAAACATCCGTTAACGTTGGAATATGTTCCTCTGCCTCTAGTATCGCTTCGTTTTCATCTTCCGCAGCGTTGTCTTCACGGCAAAGTGTGATTAGTTCATCGTTAGTTAAGTCTCTTTCCGTCACCAATGAAGAATCGATGTCCTCGTAGCTTTTCAAAACGTCGTAATCGAAATCATCCGGGAACCTTAGATTTCCAGTCCATTGTGAAAGACTTGGTTCGATTATTTCATCAGCCTGTGTTGTCGTAAGACCTGCATGTCGAAAACAATTTGCAATCGCACCTGTCCCTCCAAGCCTGATCGATCATCGATATTGCGTCAAAAATAGAGATTTTCGTCGTTAGTTTTTCCTCGACGTCCTGTAGATATTTCAACACCAGTTGCTTACGAAAATTGGTTTTTAAAATTTTTATTTCGCCTTGGTCCATCTGTTGGAGCACTGAGGTTGTATTTGGTGGTAAAAAGACGACCTTAATCCATTCAAATGTTTCCAAATTAACATGCGATGGACAGTTATCGATCAAAAGTAGAATTTTCTTTTTCAATTTTCGTTGTTCTTCATTCCATTGTTTAAGAGTTTTATTGAACAATTCGGTAGTCATCCATGCTTTTATGTTATTTTCGTAATCGACGGGCAAAGTCCGGACGCCTTTAAAGCAACGAGGGTTTCTGGATTTCCCGATAACTAAGAGTCTCCGTTTTATCGTCCCCGTCATATTTGCAGCAACCAAAACGGTTATTCGGTCTTTCGATAGTTTTCCATTGCTACACTTTTCACCGATAAAGTGAAGGGTTCAGTCAGGTGTTGATTTGTAAAATAATCCCGTCTCGTCGGAATTGAAGTTTTGCTTTGAAGATTGTATCCAAATGACCATCGCATAATGTAGCTTTGTCAGTACAAATGCATTTAATATAAGTTTCTTTATATGCATTGGAAAACCTCCATATCTTCTTAACATTCCTATCATTGGTGCTAGTTGTCTCCTCAAGTTATTTATGTGTGGCAATCATGTGCAACGATAATCTATAGTGAGACCGAGATATTTAATTTCAAACACTCTTTGCAAGTTTTCACCTTTAATTTTTAGTTAAATTTCTATGTCTTCCTTTTTCTTCTGTTTAAAAATAATGTATTTTGCCTTTTTAGTATTCAATGCCAGTTTATTTTCTTTAAGCCATGAACAATATTTATCTAGATCCTCGTTGACGATATGCTTCATGGCAACTTTATCATGTCCTGAATAAATAAGTACAGCATCATCAGCATATTGCATCTTCGTATCCAACAGTCTCCGACTCGGCGGTGAGAGTAATTGCAGGCGTGGTACCTGTCGCCCTCCTTGCTAGAGAGCGCCGCGCTATTTACCTGCGCCGAAACGAGGATGCGAGGGAGATCGTTATCCGCGAGGAGAGACAACGCTCGCTCAACGATTGGCAGCAGTCTTGGAGGAATTGCACGAAGGGAAGGTGGACTGCGCGCCTCATCCCGGATGTGAGACCGTGGCTAAATCGAAGGCATGGTGAGATTGACTTCTATCTGACCCAGCTTTTGAGCGGGCACGGGTGTTTTCAGTCTTACCTGCACAAGATCGGCAAGTCACGGTCTCCCGATTGTCGGTTTTGCCCAGGAGAGGAGGACAATGCCTGTCACACATTTTTTGCGTGTACCAAATGGGCCAGGCTGCGAAGGGAACTCTACAGGGAGACGGGAGAGCCCACCCCGGATAATATAGTTGCGGTGATGCTCGAATCGGTTGACAAATGGAACCAGGTGGCACATTATGCTCGGGCAGTCCTAAAATATAAAAGGGACTCACAGCAGCCGGAGGCACTGGGGCTGGGGGATCGCTCTTCTGGCAATTCCTCTTCCCCCCTCCCCTCCCGCTAGGAAAGGGACTCCCCAGCTTGAAGGCGCCCCACGGCGTAACAAAACGAGACCTGGCCCGAAGTAATGTGTCAAGCGGTTCCAGGCTAGGCTCTCAGATTGACAGGGGAGGTGTTTAGTGGGTAGTCCAAAGGTATCCTCCATGGGAGTCCCACACTGCCAGACTCGGCGGGCATAAATGCCTCCACCTCCCTACCACAAAAAAAAAAAAAAAAAAAAAAAAATCATCAGCATATAATGTGTGGTGAGCTTTCAGTTTACATATATTCAAATTATAAGTGTATAGCAAAAACAAGGTTGATCCAAGTACGGATCCTTGAGGAACCCCCGATTTCATTGGTGCTAGAAAGCTCAAGACATTATTAACTGATATTCTTTGGAATCTTCCTTCCAAATAACTTTTAAAAAGTTGTTTAATTTTGCCTTGTATACCATACAATTCATGTTTTTGAAGTAACAGGACATGATTAATCGTATCAAAAGCTTTCTTCAGGTTCACAAAAATTGCAATAACATAATTTCCTTTATCAAGACTTTCATTGATGTAATGTGAGACAGAAAGTAACGCATCGAAAGTACTCTTGTTCCTTTGAAAGCCAAACTGCTTCGGATTTACTATACGATGGAATTGTCTATTAAGAGAGATTTTAAACGATTATTTACAAGCTTTTCAAATATTTTACCCTAGGCTGTCAAAAATGCAACAGGGCGGTAATTATACAGGTCCAAATAATCTCCTCCTTTGAATATTGGAATTATTTTTGCCAGTTTCTCTTTGTCTGGAAATGTTCCATTTCTAATATGCTCATTTCCTCGACGTCCTGTAGATATTTCAACACCAGTTGCTTACGAAAATTGGTTTTTAAAATTTTTATTTCGCCTTGGTCCATTTGTTGGAGCACTGAGGTTGTATTTGGTGGTAAAAAGACGACCTTAATCCATTCAAATGTTTCCAAATTAACATGCGATGGACAGTTATCGATCAAAAGTAGAATTTTCTTTTTCAATTTTCGTTGTTCTTCATTCCATTGTTTAAGAGTTTTATTGAACAATTCGGTAGTCATCCATGCTTTTATGTTATTTTCGTAATCGACGGGCAAAGTCCGGACGCCTTTAAAGCAACGAGGGTTTCTGGATTTCCCGATAACTAAGAGTCTCCGTTTTATCGTCCCCGTCATATTTGCAGCAACCAAAACGGTTATTCGGTCTTTCGATAGTTTTCCATTGCTACACTTTTCACCGATAAAGTGAAGGGTTCAGTCAGGTGTTGATTTGTAAAATAATCCCGTCTCGTCGGAATTGAAGTTTTGCTTTGAAGATTGTATCCAAATGACCATCGCATAATGTAGCTTTGTCAGTACAAATGCATTTAATATAAGTTTCTTTATATGCATTGGAAAACCTCCATATCTTCTTAACATTCCTATCATTGGTGCTAGTTGTCTCCTCAAGTTATTTATGTGTGGCAATCATGTGCAACGATAATCTATAGTGAGACCGAGATATTTAATTTCAAACACTCTTTGCAAGTTTTCACCTTTAATTTTAGTTAAATTTCTATGTCTTCCTTTTTCTTCTGTTTAAAAATAATGTATTTTGCCTTTTTAGTATTCAATGCCAGTTTATTTTCTTTAAGCCATGAACAATATTTATCTAGATCCTCGTTGACGATATGCTTCATGGCAACTTTATCATGTCCTGAATAAATAAGTACAGCATCATCAGCATATTGCATCTTCGTATCCAACAGTCTCCGACTCGGCGGTGAGAGTAATTGCAGGCGTGGTACCTGTCGCCCTCCTTGCTAGAGAGCGCCGCGCTATTTACCTGCGCCGAAACGAGGATGCGAGGGAGATCGTTATCCGCGAGGAGAGACAACGCTCGCTCAACGATTGGCAGCAGTCTTGGAGGAATTGCACGAAGGGAAGGTGGACTGCGCGCCTCATCCCGGATGTGAGACCGTGGCTAAATCGAAGGCATGGTGAGATTGACTTCTATCTGACCCAGCTTTTGAGCGGGCACGGGTGTTTTCAGTCTTACCTGCACAAGATCGGCAAGTCACGGTCTCCCGATTGTCGGTTTTGCCCAGGAGAGGAGGACAATGCCTGTCACACATTTTTTGCGTGTACCAAATGGGCCAGGCTGCGAAGGGAACTCTACAGGGAGACGGGAGAGCCCACCCCGGATAATATAGTTGCGGTGATGCTCGAATCGGTTGACAAATGGAACCAGGTGGCACATTATGCTCGGGCAGTCCTAAAATATAAAAGGGACTCACAGCAGCCGGAGGCACTGGGGCTGGGGGATCGCTCTTCTGGCAATTCCTCTTCCCCCCTCCCCTCCCGCTAGGAAAGGGACTCCCCAGCTTGAAGGCGCCCCACGGCGTAACAAAACGAGACCTGGCCCGAAGTAATGTGTCAAGCGGTTCCAGGCTAGGCTCTCAGATTGACAGGGGAGGTGTTTAGTGGGTAGTCCAAAGGTATCCTCCATGGGAGTCCCACACTGCCAGACTCGGCGGGCATAAATGCCTCCACCTCCCTACCACAAAAAAAAAAAAAAAAAAAAAAAAATCATCAGCATATAATGTGTGGTGAGCTTTCAGTTTACATATATTCAAATTATAAGTGTATAGCAAAAACAAGGTTGATCCAAGTACGGATCCTTGAGGAACCCCCGATTTCATTGGTGCTAGAAAGCTCAAGACATTATTAACTGATATTCTTTGGAATCTTCCTTCCAAATAACTTTTAAAAAGTTGTTTAATTTTGCCTTGTATACCATACAATTCATGTTTTTGAAGTAACAGGACATGATTAATCGTATCAAAAGCTTTCTTCAGGTTCACAAAAATTGCAATAACATAATTTCCTTTATCAAGACTTTCATTGATGTAATGTGAGACAGAAAGTAACGCATCGAAAGTACTCTTGTTCCTTTGAAAGCCAAACTGCTTCGGATTTACTATACGATGGAATTGTCTATTAAGAGAGATTTTAAACGATTATTTACAAGCTTTTCAAATATTTTACCCTAGGCTGTCAAAAATGCAACAGGGCGGTAATTATACAGGTCCAAATAATCTCCTCCTTTGAATATTGGAATTATTTTTGCCAGTTTCTCTTTGTCTGGAAATGTTCCATTTCTAATATGCTCATTTATAAAATTTCCCAGTGGTTAAGCTACCTCCTCTTTGACTAGAATAATTTCATGTGTGGTGATGTTGTCAATACCTGGTGCTGTATTTTTTTTTAAATCTTCGATTGTATTTAATGATTTTCTTTTAGTCGCTTAGGTGGGCTTTTTATGACATTGAAATAGCTAGTTGACTTTTCACCAAGCTCCCTGGTAATTTTTTCACCAATTCTTGAAAAAAGTGGTTAAGCGAGTTTGCTATTCCACATGGGCGTGCTGCATTGTTAGAGTCCTTGCCAAAAAATTTTACTTCATTTATTATTTTCCATATTTCGTGTGAGTTTTCCGCCGCTATTTCCAATCTTCTGGAGTAATATGAAAATTTAGTTTCTTTTATCAGACGTTTTGATTCTTTTAGGGCTTGGTTATACAGATGTTGATTATGTCTTCAGTTTTCTTTTTATATTTTTTATAAGCCTTCCTTTTGTTAATACTATCCTCACTTTCTTTGTTATCCATGTATGTTGTCGACGTCTGATCTTTTTCTCAATGGTAGAATCATGCTTGCACAATGTTATCATATTTTTGAGCTCCATAAGGTTTTCAGCTTTCTGGTTTGTTGGCAACTGTTGAAATTTTGATTTGAAAAAATCCTTGTCTAAATATCTAAATATTTTGTGAGCAGGTTTTTGCTTACTGAGACTTTGACAATGGACGACAATTTTTAGAACACGATGATCTCATTCCGGCCAGTCTGCAAGCGTGAAGTTAATATTTTCAGTAATTTTTAATCATTTGTTGCTTTGTAATCTAGGCAGGTACTTGGAGCCGGGCGAGTAATTTTGTTCTTATTCACAATAACTGCTCCGTTTGTTTCCAGGGTACCCTTGTACATCCTCGCTTCTGGAGATTCTGCAGTCACGTCTATGTTTGTATCAGCAACTGTGATTAGATTTTTTTCAGTAGGATATATTGCATTTATTACTTTGCAGAAGTCCTGGGTATTGAGAAAAATGGGATTATAGTAGGTACCGATTTTTAGTTTTTTACCTGCGCAGGTTATTTCAATTATTATTATATTATGTATGTGAGATCTTACTCTCTTTGTCTCGAAATTAATTGTATTTTTTATATAAGTTGCTGTACCTCCTCCTCTTCCGGGCCTGCAGTAGAAAACGGAGCTATATCCCGAAATATTGTAGTACATTGCTTCTTCAGGATTGATCCATGTTTCGTTTAGTATTTTCTCTTTCGTATTGAACCTCTTTAAATAATTGTTTACGAATCCATGAATTAGAGTAATGTGGGGTAACCGCCCGCGGCGGGAAAGTGTACGCAGTAAAGTTTCTGCGAGCGCCACTGTAGATTGCAAGTCGAATGACATTGAGTTTAGTTCTCCTCTGGAACGCAAGTGAGATAGCCGCGTGGCATACTTAGTGTCTGTAAAGATTCGGAAATTATCTGACATTATTGTTTTTCCCCTATTTTGGTAAAATTTTTCCTCAAATATATAAGCGTGTTACAAGTATTCAAAAAAAATTGTAGGCGGTAAACGGGTTTTAAAGGCCCTTGACGTTCATCAAATTTTCATCGGAAACAGCAAATTTCAACTAAGGTAATTCATATGTTTTTTATTTCTGTTTTAATTTTGTTTGACGTTATGGGGTAAGTATCCGCGGGTAAGTGTACGCAGTACTGAAGTGCGTACACTTTCCCCATTAAAATACTGAAAGAGCTTTAATTTATTTTTTATTGCTCTTCAGTTCAATCATGCCTCGAAAGTACATAAGGAAATGTCCTGAAGGAAAAGTATGTACCAAAGAACAGATTGAAAGGGCAACAAAATTAATAAAAGAAGGTAAATCCCAAAGAACTGCTGCTGGTATTGTTGGAATAGATGAAAGCACTCTGAGAAAACGTATGAAACTTGGCTTCATTGTAACATCGATGGGACGATATAAGCCAACATTTACTCGTGAACAAGAAGTAAGAGATTCAAACTATACATGCTATTTAAACTGTACATATAAATCAGTTTTGTTTTATTGTTTTTGTTTTGCTTTCAGTTAGAAATCTATAACTACTGCGAATCGAGTGATGATATGTTCTATGGTGTAACTTTAGATTCATTAAGAAGAATAGTTTATGAATTTGCAGAAGTGAATAAAATCGAAAACAGATTCGATAAAACAATTAAAACTGCTGGAAAGGACTTGGTATATGAATTCATGAAACGTCACCCCGATTTAGCGTTAAGAGTAACCACACCCACTAGCATTGCAAGGGCGATTGGCTTCAATCGAATCCAAGCGGACCGGTTTTACACTAATTTGAAAGAGTGTCAAGAGCGGTATAACTTTCCACCAGGTCGCATTTTTAACATGGATGAAACTGGCATCAGCACTGTTCCCAAAAAACACCTAAGGTAATTTCTTTCAAAGGCAAAAGAAACGTCAATAAAATTATTTCCGGAGAACGTGGTCAAACAATTAAAGTAGTTTGCTGTGTCAGTGCAACTGGAAACTATGTACCGCCGGCATTCATTTTTTCACGTAAAATAATGAAAAGTGAACTAATGGATGGAGCTCCAGCTGGTAGTGTTGGTATGACGTCAGATTCAGGGTTCATAAATACAGATTTATACTTGAACTGGCCGCAACATTTCAATGACTATGTATCACCGACAGCCGACAGCCCAGTGTTATTGATAATTGATAACCATTCCAGCCATATTAGTCTACAAGCTACATTGTTTTGCAGAAGTCATAATATCATCGTGATAACATTGCCGCCACATAGCAGCCACAAGATGCAACCTTTGGATAAGGCTATCTACAGTCCTTTAAAGAACCAATACGCAACCGAATCTGACCGATGGATGGCACAACATCCAGGAAGATCAATTAATCAATACCAAGTAGTTCTAATTTTCGACAGAGCTTTCAAAAAAATTGCAACTGTAGGCCATGTAGCCTCAGCATTCAAGGCCACTGGAATATTTCCGTTCAACGACGACCTTTTTATGGAAGCTGATTTTACTCCATCCTCAGTTACAGACATCTTTAGTACAACTGAACGAACTGCCAACTCTAATCCATCTTGTTCCGGTTTAACTAGTTTTGTCAACATAAGACAAGATGATGAAGGTCTTGACACTCCAAATATTGCTGAAGTGCATATCGCATTTTCCTCTAGTTCGGGAGGAAGACAAGATATTGGAAACGATATCAAAGTAATTGTTGCTGAAATACACCCTCAGATAACTTCATGTCCACAAACTCAAAACAATTCCAAACCTTCATCCGAAATAACGATACTAGTCCCTGAACTTGAGGCACTGAACTTGGGTTTCGAGCTTGAGAGAGAAGAAATTCAAAAAGTACAGTGTTCTTGCTCTTCTATTTTAAATAAAACTTCAAACACTGCTGTACATCATGTTCCTTTATTAACAATAAGCCCATTACCAAAAGCAAAACATATTCAAACAAGACGTAAAAATCCGAGCAAATCGGACATAATAACTTCCAGTCCATTTAAAAATAAACAAAAGGAAATAGACATAAAGCAAGCAGGATTCGAAAGCCAAAAATTAAACGCATGACAATGACCAAAGATACATCAAATGAGATGAAGAGCATGAAAGAAACGATTATAGAACAGAAGAAAAGAATATCAAAATCACTTGAAAATCACAATAAAAAGAAATATTATTGTCCACTATGCCACGAAAAGTACAAAGATCCTCCTACAGAAGAGTGGATTGAGTGCAATAGCTGCAAGTTTTGGTGGCACGAAGATTGCACAAGTTATGAAAATGGAATATTTACTTGTGATCTTTGTTGCCAAAATGACTAAGAGTCCACAATAATGTTGCGTACAGTTATCCCAAAGCATGCGGACACTTTCCCGTTAAGACGGGTATCTGTCCGCATTTCCCAAGTTCATCAAACAAAGTATTATAAGTTAAGTTTATAAAAAGAAGTCAAATTTTAAGTTTTGTTATTACTTATCACTGTTTATTAGAAGAGAATAAAGACTTATTTTTTTAGGGTTTTGTAAAATAATTTTACAAAACCCTTTTAAAATCGCGTCCTGTCTGTCCGTCTGTCCGTCTGTCTGTCCGTCTGTCCATCTGTCTGTCCGTCTGTCCGTCTGTCCGTCCGTCCGTCCGTCCGAGTGTCACAGCAGTTTTTCTCGGAAACTACTTAAGCTAGAAACATCAAATTTTGTGTGCAGGTGTAAAGTGGTGATCTCTTCAAAGTTCAACTACAAAAAAATTTTATAAGGTATTTAAAGGGGTCTCCCCATATAGGAGCGTGACTGCCCGAAAAAAAATTTCATTACAGGTAGCCGATATGGGTATCAAATGTAAGGTCTTGATAAGAACTTTTCAAAAAAGCTCTTAGTTTGGCAAAATTTGCTTCGAGGAGCGCACAGGGAGGGAAAATATACGAAAAATTTGTGTCCACCCCCCTCGCGATTGGACACCTGTGATCCGAAAAATCTGAAAAAAAACCAGGAATGTAGGCCTTGGTGAGTACAACAACAACAAATACGTTAGAAGCCGTAATTCACTCAACTTTGTTAGTAATAGTATGATTTATCGATTTTATGTTTTCTTGAATAAAATCTCAACGGTACGCTTAAATTCAATGAAATTTAGTACGTGGATGTTTATTTATAAGATTGATCTATCCTGAAAGTTTCATAAAGATTGAATCATATTTAGCGATGTTATAGCGGTTTGAATTTTCCTGTATTACTGTGGAACAATGTGCGCTGCATTTATTACTATGGCAACATATGGCTATGGAACAACATGCGCTTTTTACCGACTCAGACACTACAGTTTTGCTAGGATTTGCATGAAAATTTCAGGAATGATAGGTGTCACGAATATCTTTGAGAATCGGTTCAGCTAGTGGTATCAGTAATCGTAAAACAAAATAATGGCTGTTTTAAATGATAAGATTGAATAATTTTGAGTTATTTTTTCCCAACTTCAACGTTTAAGGTGCGTGCTTTGAACACCTGATTCGAATTAATGAATGACTGAAGATGAGTACCTACAATTAATACTCATAGGTGAAACAAGTCAAGGAGGTGGGAGAGAGCTCCTAGCAAACATGCTTTGTAACCATTCTAGGATTCGAAAAAATTGGCCATTAATCGATGATAACAGTACAGGAGAGTGGCCTCTGAAAAAAAAAATCCATCAAACGTAGCCGATATGAGTATGAAATGAAAGTTTTCACGGGAGCTTTTCAAAACAGTTCTTAAACTCTCAGTTTTTGCTTCAGTGGGGGCACAGGGGGGAAATACATGAAAAATGTGTTTCCTCCCTCGTGCAATAATGAAATAATTATCAAGGGAGAGATTTATGAGTATAACAATAATAAAAACCTCAGAAGTCGAAATTTTTTCAACTTTGTTAATAATAGTATGATCCTCGAATTTCATATTTTTTCCAATCAAATCATCTTTGACATGTTTCTTGATTTTATTCGATTTGGCGACTGCATTTTGTAAATTGAATACAAAACCCTTCTGACATGAGCGTAGGTCTGTTTACCCAACTTGTTTTCTTTTTCTACTAATGTGAATTCAATATGTTTTTGCAACTACGGCTTATGTTCAGGTTGAATTTCTCCTGTAAGTACTTGTTTTTTATAAAATTTAAATTGAATTATTTAACCCTTTTTATATCAATTTAATGTAAGTCTATACGATAATTGTTTGCACTATAGTGAGCTCCTGTAGCTACAAAGAATGTCATAAGTCATTTCAAGCTATCGGTGCCATTTGAAAACGAGATCGGTATCTGCACGACGCAATAAAAGCTCACTGTAGAGCAAAAAATTATCGTATAGATTTACATTAAATTGATGTAAAAAGGGTAAAATGATCAATTTAAAGTTAAGTAAAGACAGAAATTTGTTGTTGGAAAGTTTCTTTGTCTATAGTTTTATTAAAGATATTTTCTATCTCCTGTTGCACTTTGGATGCCAATTGGAGGTTATGTTTATGTCTTCAGGGTTACGCGCCGGAAAATTCCAAGCACTTTACAACTGCCTTCATCAAAGGGCACTGTTTTAATATTCATGGAATAGTTTAATGGACTCAACACTAACTCGAGGATAAAGAAAGTTATTATTCACACCAAACAAGTGTATATATCCACAGTTTTACGATCACATAAATGGTGGAAACGTCCCTTCCTTGAAAGTTGCGGAAAGTCACAATAACCACTTTCATCTTTTGTATAGTTTTCATTACGTATCAGGATTTGAACTTTGAATTTCTCTCTTGCTTGCTTTTGTTGAAAGATTTGCATTAGGGTCCATTGCAGTCAAACGGTCAATTATCTCGCAGTATTTTTTATGGATTTGTGAGTACAATCAAGTCTTGTAAGCTATTGTAGTGACGGCAGCTATTGTGGAACATTTCAACTGGCACTGTCGTGTCAAGATAGAGCGGCTTCACCTCGAAACTATGCCCCGCGATTGTAAAAACGTTACAAGTGCGCAAGACATGCTACAATTGCAAATTAAGCTGAAGGTGCTATTTAATGTTTTGCTGGGAAATCTTATGCAGAAATTTTTGTTTTGAAATTTAATCACCAGCTCCAGAAGGCTAGCCTCAACTATCTGCTGCAATGGGTTTCATGCTTCACTTGGGAATATTTGAAATAAGCCAGTCCATTTGGCCGAGTGAGTGAAGGCTTCGCTGATTCACAGAAACTAGTAGCAATAATATCGTCGTAGTGACGGCAGCTATTGTGGTACATTTCAACTAGCACTGTCGTGTCGAAATAGAGTGGCTTCGCCTCGAAACTATGCCCTGCGATTGTAAATATGTTACAAGTGCGCAAGACATACTACAATTGCAAATTAAGTTGAAGGTGCTATTTAATGATTTGCTGGGAAATCTTATGCAGAAATTTTTGTTTTGAAATTTAATCACCAGCTCCAGAAGGCTAGCCTCAACTATCTGCTGCAATGGGTTTCATGCTTCACTTGGGAATATTTGAAATGAGCCAGTCCATTTGGCCGAGTGAGTGAAGGCTTCGCTGATTCATAGAAACTAGTAGTTGCTACCTACCAAGCTGGTTGCTACGCTAAATCACTCGATGTGGCTTGTGTGAGCTCTTAACTGACTAATCCAAGAACGTTCATCTTAATTTCAAATGGTTCGCACGTTAGTTGCTTGGCACACACTTCTATATTTTAAAAATCTTCACCTTTGACTTGATGGTAGTCTGTTCCCGGTTAGATTGATCGGAACCTGTTTTTCGAGATTTTACTAAGAACTGTTCGTCTCTAACTACGACGACCGTTCCGCTCGGACCACCGCCATATTGGGCTCAAATCAAATAAGATTCACACTCGACGTTCATTTTCACACGCGATCACTCGGACTTTGTTAAGTTCTCTCCCCACCTGTCGACGTCATTGACGTTCGCTCACAGAGACCTGTCAAACATCCTTATCAGCAGGTTGGGACATTTATATTGAGGGGTAACAGATCTTTGCGGAATATCGATCCGCGGTATTGAGGTTATCACAGGCTTCCGTCTTAGGAAACATTAGGTAATGTTAGTTGAATTTGATCCATATCAGTAGAAACAAATTGAACATTGAATCAAATTTTTTAAGTCAATGTTTTTTTTTTTGTTTCTCGATTATTTTTGGTTTGTATCATAGCATATCCTTTTGTGCAAGGTGTTGTAAAGGTTGGCTCGGAGGATATAGTGCGATATTTTGGAAAGTAACAAGCGAATAACTTGTTGAATTATTTCTTGAAAAGTAAAAATTTGGGCTCGCATTGGTAGTGTTTGATTGGCGGGCAAAGGTAGTGTTACCTCGATTATTCAGAATAGTGGATGGAATAACTGTCTACGTTACTAGAGTGGATTAGAGAAGCACTGATGCCAAGATAGTGTTAGAAAGTATCTTATTTGACGAGAGTGGGAAATTATCGTAGAACAAACTGCGGCAGACCGTCAGGGTTCAGGTCACAGCAATTGGTGCATAAATCTGTTTGCGAAGACTCAAGTTGGCGCCAAAGGACCCCTGCCATAGTGCCTCAACTCTTGGAGGGCAACAAGCTTACTGAACACTAATGTCCCAAGTTGATATATGTCATGTACAATTTATTTCTATTGAAATATATCTTATATAATACTGTATAACATTCGAATATTGTAGCGCTAACTGTAAAAGTAAAACCCATTTTTTCGTTGAATGTGTTGTGATCACAATAAGATTTTATTTTCTCTAACCACCACAAACTATCGCTTCTTGGTAAATTGTAACAAAGCGCACATGCATGCTGCAAGAAAATGCAGAACACTCAGGAGAGATAGCATGAGAGCTCGTAGTGCAAGGATACATAAGTGTATGAAGCAGTAATTCGAGAAAATAAGCAACTTTTTAGCAAGGAACGAAACAAAAATTCACGGAGCAAAAAGAAAGCCGTAAACGAGACCCACATTCCAACTAAACGAGCCAGGATCACTGCTGGCGAATATTTGGGATTCAATGGTGGTTGAAATAAATTACTTTTATGAGAAATGCGATGACGTCGGTAATCGCATTGTAAATAGATTTTTTTTTCTTATCTCCTTTATCGCCCCCACTATACGACGCGAAGCTGAAAGAATTTTTTGTCTGCTGGAGTGGTGTAGATGTTGTATCTATTTGGTCGAATAAACTGACTTTTGCCATTTCTATTGGTTTGCGTTTGAAATTGAGTACAGCTACAATCGGTGAATATAATTAAATGAATTTACAAGTATCTAGATTAAAGATGTACAAAGTTATTTCGGCTTCAACTTAGACTGAATTTAATTACATATAAAATGTCTGATGTGTGAATTCAAAATTCTGAATCCTACAAAATAATTCAAGCCGGCACTCTCGACAATAAGGAACAATAGCTCTAAGGTTGAATCAACAATTTCAAATCAGGCTCAATCCAACTAACACTTCAAACGCAAACTAGCTACCGGCATACTCAATGAAATATTACTTAACAAAACCTCTGATCCTTCCTCATGTCTAGACTGTTCTAAGGAGACTAGCTGATTGTTCCTGAGAACATATTCATTCATTTCCATTAATATTTCTTTACTTTGGCTACTTTAACTTACCATCGTTTCACCGAGCGGAGTATCCTTGAGAGACTTCCTCCAAAACGTCTTTCCATCTTGTGACTGTCTGTTTGTCTGTCGGTTGCGTACGCTCGCTCGTCCGTACACTTTCCGTTTTCCTAACCCAATTTTGTATGCTGGATAGAAAGGAACATTTCAAGTCCCAAGGGCTACCACCCCAAGAAGAATACAAGGAAAACGTCTAGACATCGTTAATCAACGGGGGTGAGATGCTTATGTGAAATTAACGAGTTTATGAGTTCGTATAACAAGAAGCTTGTTCCTGCCGAGTCCTTTGATCAATGGCAACTTAATTGAGATGTGCTTAAGGCACTTCCGTTTCCATATTGCGACATTTTCTTCTATCTTTTTCTTCGTGTTGAGGCATTTTTCTTTTTAACTACTTTTTACGTTTGTATCGTTGACGAACAATGAAATTCTTTTAATCTTGAATGACTTTGTCTGAGACAGATATAACTATTTGAACATTTTTTTCATGTTACGCGTTTTTCGTTGTTGATTATACATTTTGTACTCAGACAAATCTTTTGTATAATTTCCTGTAATTTTCTTATGAACACGGGTAAAAATCTTCTGAAGTTCAAAAGGCGACTATAGTGTGTTAGCTTATTAAGGCTTCGTGAAAAAATTTTTACAATCCCGATTTAAAATCGGTACTTGTCTCTCCGACCCTCAGTCCGTCCATCTGTACGTCACTAAGTCAGAGCAAATTTTCCCAGGAAGTAAACAAGCAGGAGACATTAACCTTGTGAACAGCTCAGAAGTTTTTGGTTAATGAAAGTTTCAGAGTCGAAAAAATTTCGAAGGATTTTAAGGAGGGTCTCCCCACATAAAGATGTGATGCCTTAAAAATTTTTTCTTCACAAAGTCGGGTAGGGCATTAAATGAAATATGATGCTAAGATCTTTCAATACCCGTTGTAAAAACTGCAATATCGATAACGAGGGGAAGGGGAATAACACGAAAAAATGTTGTCCCCTCTTCGCGATTGAACGCCTGCGGAAAGCAAAATCTGAAAATTTTTAGAGATAGCTCTTTCTGAGTAAAGCAACGACAAATACCTCAGAACTCAAATATCGCTAAACTTCGTTAGTAATAGTATGTCAGATTGGACGAGTATTACGAAATAAAACATTCGTATTATTTTAATGAATATAATTTACTCGATCTCTTCTTGGTTGAATATCTGTCACTTGACTCTCAGTGACTATCCATTGTTTCCTGTTTTACTCACCGGAATTGCCAGATAGCACCGTACGGCCTTCACAGCTCGACCTTTCCTGAGATAGAATCGTCCCAATTTTCTCATCCTCCCCATCTTTGTCATCTTCATCGAAGACGTTCAAGTTCGGGTTCAAACGACATCACGGTTTCATTTTATCACTAGAGTAAACAGAGCTGAACCGTCGGCTCCTTCTTGGTGCATCTTCCAGATCCTCGATAACGTACATTGTTCCTCAATATATTAAAGACGCTATATATAAGTGCCTCGACATTTTGGTTTCAGTTTTCGCGAATCACGTGTTCCACTAGGGACGTTCCCTTCTACATACAGGGTCTGTATGATAAGTAACCGGACTGACATCAGGAAATTTTTTATTGGCAATAATTTTTCTTTAGAAATCTTCAAAGTAGTCCCCATTGGAGTTGATAACAAGCTGATACCGGATTTTCCAATCGCCGAACGCTCCCTGGAAGTCGGCAACCTCGATGCTGTCTAGAGCCCTCGTCGTAGCACGTTGAAGGTTTTCCAGAGTCCCGAACCGCGTCCCCTTAAAGTGAACAGAAAGAAGTCCGCTGGTGCCATATCCGGGCTGTAAGGAGGCTGTGGCAACGCTGCCCTCGACTGTTTGGCCAACTGCTGGGTGACGAGCAGGCAGGAGTGCGACGGAGAATTGTTATGATGGAGGATTCACGAATCGGCACTCTCCGGACGGACTCGACGAACCCGGGCGGTTAGTCGACGGAGCACCTCTCTGTAGTACTGGCTGTTTACTGTTTGGCTGGGTTTGTGCCACCCAGCCAAACTGTAACGATGCCTTTTCCGTCAAAGAAAGCAATGAGCATCGACTTCACCTTCGATTTGCTCATGCGCGCTTTTTTCGGTCGTGGCGATGCCAGTGTGTGCCACTCCAAACAGTCAAGGGCAACGTTGCCACAGCATCCTTACAGCCCGGATATGGTACCAGCGGACTTCTTTCTGTTCCCCAAGGTCAAGAGACACTTAAGGGGACGCGGTTCGGGACTCTGGAAAACGTTCACGTGCCACGACGAGGGCTCTAGACAGCATCGAGGTTGCCGACTTCCAGGGAGCGTTCGGCGATTGAAAAATCCAGTATCAGCGTGTTATCGACTCCAATGGGGACTACTTTGAAGATTTCTAAAGAAAAATTGTATATATTTTGCCAATAAAAAAATTTCCTGAGGTCGGTCCGGTTACTTATTATACAGACCCTGTATGCATGTGGCTCCTTATATTTTTTATGAAAGCGTTTTTACCATCGCCTTTTTTCAGTCATTACATTGTTTGCAGTTTGTTGCGAATCCCGGTGATTGTCGGTAAGGTTTGGGTCACAGGTTTATCTTTTTGTGCTTGCATAAGACAATTTTCAGTAAAATACTGCAAGCAAAAATCGAATACAATTTAGTTTGGAGCGAATCCTGTTCTTCTAAAAGTTGAGAGACCACTATAGATCTGGCAATAGATCATCCCATTCTTATATTCAGCTGTTGAACAAAGTAAATAGGCAAAAATGGACTGATTTATTTTTTCAATTAGCTCGTTCGTTTTCAGTGAGCAACTTACAACTTTAATACGTTTATTATCGTATTTTTCGCAAAATCTCTAGAACTCTTGTGACGTATGCATGGTCCCGTGATCATTTATTACTCATACTGGTAGATTGAAGTAGGGTGTGATGTCTCGAAGCATCATAACTACTGGTCGATACTAGTTGATTTGACTGCTTGTAGTATGACATACTTGCTAAACAGGTCTGATATCCCAACAATATGAAAATTTCCCCAACGGCTCCCAGGAAAGGTTCTAGCTGATCAATATTCACTACCTCAATAGTATGGGGAAGATCTGCTCATAAACTAGGCGTCCTTTACTTTTTACAATAGGAGATTCATTATAACAGCACTCTATGCAAGAAACGATGTAAGATTGTATGTCACAGCACATACAAAGAAACCAAAAGTGCTCCTGAAGCCAGTTGAGAGTCTTCTTGAATCTAAAATGCCTAGTATCGTAATCATTTAAGATCGGGTAAGCCAGACATTAGTGGTGTTTTGATAGGTCTCTATAGATCCTTCCCCTCTGCTTCTCTTTAAGATTTTCTGCTTACAGCCGCTGTTGAATGTGGTGCTGTGTCCATCTCTCTGTCTTCTGGTCCATGTCTAGTAATCTTTTCAGTTTATATTCCGTATAACAGTACGCTGATTCTGATTTGTGGTGATTTCAATCTTCCAAATATTCGCTAAAACTCGTCATTCACCAAATCTCATCGATTGATAGCTTTTCCGTTGCTCTATCTTCTCTTGTCTCATTATGCTCACTGACACAATTAACTACTATTCCCAACTTGAACAATAACGTTTTTGATCTTACCTTATCCAATATTTCTGTGCCATATTTTTCACTATTTGCAGCTCTGATTCTTTATGTTAAACATGATGCCCACCATTCTCCATTTTATTTTGTCATTTTCTTGTCTCGTGATCCTGTGCAAAAAAATTATTCCCACCCGCTTTAATTTCCTGAAGGGAAACTACATGGATATGAAATTAGAGATTGGCCCAGCAAACTAGTTTTCCTTATTCCACGCCCTAAATGTAGACGATGCTCTTCGAAAACTTTATATATTCCTTGAGCCTCTGATTTCAAGATTTACACCTCTCAGTAGTACAAGAAAATCAAAAGAGGCTTGTTGGTTCAACCATGTTGTAGCAATAGCACTGAAAGATATGAAATATCATTATTTAACTCCAATCCAGCTTCTGGGGTGGCTGCCTCTTTCAATGACTTTTCTTTGGGATATGTTAATCCACCAAAAGTTAAATCTTTGCTGAATAGTTTTAATACTGCTTGTGGTCCTGATAGAATCCCTAATGTTTTTGCGAAATTCCTTTCTTCGTCAATTTGTGCTCCTCTGTCTATCCTTTTCAACTGTAGCTTACCTACTGAAATTTTTCCTTTTCTATGCTAACATTTTTCCCAAAATGGATCTGTGTTCAGTGGTAATTGTTTCATATTTAGCTGATGGAAGCTGTACTGTAGCACCAATCAACTCCTTTTTACTCCTCATTGGGCATTCCTCAAGGCTCCATTCTGGGACCTTTGTTGCTTCTTGTTTTTATAAATGACCTTCCATCTTCGTTAAATTCATCTGCAGATGATGTGAATATTTATAAAGTTATAAAGTCGTTTGAATCCTGCGTTCGCTTACATAAGGACCTAGACATTTTATTTCACTAGAGTGTTGCTAATCATCTAAAGTTAAATATCAGTAAGTGCAATCCGATAACTTTTTCACTGAAAAGGATTTTCATTAGTTTCAATAGCTCTATCTCTGAAACACATCTAGAGACAAAAGGATCTCTCTGGCAAAAGGACCTTGGTGTTTTATTCGATACTGAGCTTCACTTTGGTCACCACATAGCTTGCTTAGTGTCCAAAGCCTCGCAGATGTTTAGCTTAATCCTCAGATCAACTAAGTCAACCAAGGATATTTCATCATGCAATTTTTTATTTTTTTCGTTGGTAAGAAATTTAGTGAAATACTGCTCTCAAATATGGAGCTTTCATCAGCCATACCTAAGCGATCCTTTATTCCTTATTATTCAGATTTCATTTACCGTATTGTTCATACAGTAATTGTCTTTTCTTTCCTTATGTGCCGTCTTTGTCGTCCCGGAGAATATTTCTTGACGAATGTCTTCCTTTTAAACTGCGTCATAATCAACTGCCTTCTAGGCTCAGAAATTATTTTTGACATCTATGATTGAACGTGCAATAATATTGATGTCATCAATATATGCTACCGATTATATGGACTTGAACATCACTATACCAGAGATTTCAGTTTTTGGGGGGATGGGATCGTAGTAGTCTTTGCGTATAGACGTCTTTTAAATCGCTCCTGTCAAAAGTTTTCAAAAATTAAATTAATTTTTTAAAAACGTTAGTCCGAAGTTAATTTTTATCGGAAAAAATCTTATATTGTCGAAGTAATCGACTCAGGAAATTTCTATCGAATATTTTTACTTCGATTGGTAACGAAAAACAAATTCACGAAGAAAATTTCGTCGCTGGTATGGAGGAGCCCGACGGCTTCCCACCGTTGGGGCAACCTGGGGAAACGACGAATAGGAAACTGGCGACAATCACCAAAAGAAAACAACGAAGAAAACTCCGTAGATGGAGGGTGCAAGCTGCAAATAATAGCGGATAATCAACAAATGGCCAAATTGCAGAAAGAAAATGATGAACTAAGGCAAGAGATACAGTCTCTCAAGGATCTTTTCAAGAAAGGGATGAAGCTTCAAAAGACGCAGCCACAAAATCAATGGCAACAGGTAACAAAGCCGAAGAAAAGTGCAAAGCAAGTAAATCCAGAGGAAGTTCTAAGTGCTGGTGGCACCAACGAGAGCCAAAATTATTTTGCAGCGCTGGAGTGATTAACCGAAGATATGGAAATCGAAGAAAACATCAGAGGTAATTTTAATCAAGATAATTACGTTAATTTCATTCAATATTTAAAGAACAAAAATAAGGAGAAAAAACCAGCCCACAGTTCTGCTGGTTCCTCTGAAAAAGCTTCCAACAAGACAGAAAAAGTTCCGCCAATCAACGTGTTCGGACAAACCGGGAAAGATATGGTTCGGCTATTGGCAGCCGAAAATAAACTGGCCAATTTCGAAATCAAAAGAGTTAATGCCGAAAAATTAACTATAAGGACGAAATCGCTGGTTGATTTCAAGTCAGCCAAAGATGCGCTGATTTCTGGGGAGGTTCCACACTTCATCTATACCCCAAAAAGTGAAAAGAATCAGACCTTCTTGTTGAAGGGTTTGGACAGCGGAGAGGATACGGTCGATCTTCTTCAGGTGCTCAAGGAGGCTGCACCAGATATATTGATTTTGTTTCAGTCAAAGCCTTTGCGACAAGAATGCCGACCATAGAAAGGAAGAGTTTACCACTTTACCTGGTACAAATTGCAAATAAGAGCAGTCCAAGTGCCCTTCAACAAATAAGGTACTTGAATTTCAGAGTGGTGAGGTGGGAACGCCTCCAGAAAAGAGAATTCAACCAGTGTTACCGGTATCAAAGATTTGGACATTCGGCTGCCAATTGTGCCATGCATTATCGTTGCGTTAAATGCAAAGACGTGCATGCTCCCGGTGAGTGCAAATTGGCTCAGACGCATGCTAAAGAAAAATTATACTGCGTTAACTGCGGTGTTTTCGGTCACCCAGCATCTTATCGAGGATGCTCCCGATATCAAGATGCAAAAGTTAAATTTGCTCCAAAGCAAACACAAGTACACCGTAATATCATACCTTCCAACTTCGTCAAGCCCGGAGTATCATTTGCACTCGCCGCTAGAGGACCAGCAGAAAATGCTGGAAATAATGTAAATAATGTCAGTGGCAACAATGAGCTGCTTCTCAAAATTTACCAGCAACTTAATTCTTTATCGGAGAGAGTCGACAAACAAGATTCAAAAATTAACTTTGCTTTCCAGCGTTTAGGTCTTTCAAATGCCTAATAGTAACTTGTCATCCAGTCATATTCCCATGGATAGGCTTCGCCTCATATCGATCAACGTCAACTCTATCGTTGCTATACATCGACGTGATTATCTCCTTGAATTTGTTGTTAAGCAAAAGCCTGACATCATACTTCTCACTGAAACCCACCTCAATTCATGGCATTCCATGGAATTCAAAGATTTTGCATTCGTAAGAAACGATAGGGTAATAGGTGATGGGGGAGATGGCATCGGGATATTGGTTAGAAGACCCTATTGTTTCCAAAATATTGAAAAAGTCGAATTCAAAAGCTTTGAATTTCTTGAAGTGTCCGTCATCAAAATTTCACTGCCAGGTGGGGATAACCTCTTCGTTATCTCTGCCTATGCAACTGGTCAAAATGTTCTCAAGTTCAAGGAGGAACTCAGTTCCTTGTTTGAAATACTCGAATTGAACAGGCTGCATAATTATTATATTTTTTGCCGGTGACCTGAATGCCAAGCATACATCATGGCTAAACGCCACCAATAATCCAAGAGGTGTATTCCTGAAATCATGGGTAACAGAGAACCAAATTGAATACAGGTGCAACCTATATGGGTCGGAGTTCCCAACATACCCTAGGACAAATTCATATTTGGACCTCTGCATTGCTGACGCAAGACTTGAATTCAGCTTTAATAGTCCTCAACGGAAACAACAGTTGCTTCCTAACGATAGCGACCATAACGCAATCGTAATGGAAATCAATCATCAAAGGGATGATTTCTTCCTCATTCCAGTTCAACATGAAAACCATCGGTTGAATTTCAAAAAAACAGACTGGGGAAAGTTTCAAAAGAAGTTTAATCAGGAGTACCAGAAGCAATGTCAGTTTTCTGATGGTGGCAACGCTTGCTCAATGGTTCCTAATGACAGAAATCTAACTGACGATGAAATAGATCTCTATTTGTCGAAGTTAGAGAAGCTGACGTTGGAAACGATTGAGAAAGTAGTTCCCAAGATAAAACATCGAAACAATATGGAAAGATATGAAACACCAAACATCGCAAGGTTGAAAAGATTGAAAAGCCGTCTTCTCACACGCGTCAACAATATTTATCGACGATTTTTGGACTACAACCATCCCTCGTTGGCTTTGTTGAAATCACACCTGAAGAATGTCCGGAACTTAATCCGTTCATACTTCAGGAGTGAGGTCAGCAATCAATGGGCGGAAAAACTGAGGGGTATTAGCCCACAAGACCCAGAGGGCGTTTTCGTGAAAGTGAATAGCTTATTCCGCAGGGAGGTATCGAATCTTGAAGTCCCTAGTGATGAGATAAATCTTCTCGATAGAGCTGGTATCGAAATTGATAGTACGACTCTGGATAGAAATGGAAACAGGATTATATGTGATGGATTGCAGAAACTTGCCCTGATTGGAACACATTTTGAATTGGTTCATCTGCCAAACCCAGAGAGAAGGAATGAAATATTTTCGGAGGTCGTTGAAGCAAAAGTTCCCGACTTCAAATCAAGCCGGAACGGCCAATCAATTCTTCATTTCGATGAAACATTAACATCTGACCTCATACCGAGCTTGAACCTTATTGATTATTTTGTCAGCTATGAAGACTTGTGTTTCATATTTCACAGAATGAACAACAAAAAATCATGTGGTACTGACGGTATTCCAAATATAGTTCTCCGACATTTGCCTGAGGTTGCTATTAGGAATTATTGCATATTGTTCAACAACATGTTGAACAAGACATATTTCCCAAATGAGTGGAAAAAGGCTAAGGTATTTCCGATCTTGAAGAAAGGAAAAGAATCTTCATGCCCTAAAAGCTATCGCCCAATCAGCTTGCTGCCTAACATCAGCAAGGTGTTTGAAGTGATACTCAACAGAGCATTAAACGCCCACATTGAGAAATATGAGTTGATGCCGAATTGCCAATTTGGTTTTCGTGCCAGGCATTCGACCATACATGCAATAACGAAAGTAACCTCAGACATCTGTTGGAAACTAAACAACAAAGAATGTGTTGGAGCATATCTCATTGATATGGAGAAAGCCTTCGATACGATGTGGTTAGATGGACTAGTTTTCAAACTTCTTCAGGACAGGTTCCCCAGACACCTTGTCGCCATGATGTGTAATATGTTATACGGGAAATTGTTTGTTGTAACTGATGGAAATCTGACAAGAATGTGCGAAGTTAAGGTCTTGAATGGTCTACAGCAGGGAACAGTTACTGCGCCTCTGCTCTCCTCAATCTTCATTCGCAAGCTATTTACCGGCTTTGATTTTAACGTCTCGCCAACGCGATCATTGGCAGCGTTTGCTGATGATCTGATCATCTATACGGCAGACCGAAAAGCTACAATAGTTCAGAGCAATCTTCAAAAAATGTTTAATGATGTGCAGCTCTACACCGACAATTGGCGAATGAAAATCAATGCTCAGAAGTGCGAAACAATCTTGTTTCGGACAACACTGCAGGGGGTCAGTCAAGACCTGAAACGTAATTGGAAGGATTTCCACATTATGGCTTGTGAGGGTAGTTCAGAACGGGTTCCACATAAATCCTGTGTTCGATACCTCGGTGTTCATCTCGATCAGTATCTGTACTACACTGAACATGTGAAAATCATGCTCAGTAAGGCACTTAAAGTAGTCATGGCCCTTCGGCGACTCTTTCATTCCAGATACATTGATCAAAAAGTCAAAGTTATTTGTTACAAGACCCTGGTTAGGCCAGTTTTGACATACGGATGCCAGATCTGGTACAACGAGAGTGCAAGTACAATGGAAAGATTAAGAGTTTTCGAAAGGAAATGTCTTCGTGCATGTACTGGTTTGTACAGAAAGCCTGAGACGGATTGGAAGCACTATATATCGAATAGAAAAGTTTATCAAACCGCTCAAGTGACAAGAGTCGATATCTTCATATTGAAACTTCTTCGGAATCATATCGCAAGATCTGTAACTGTGAGTGAAAACCCTTGGATTTCACAGCCGTTCCACCCTACAGACGGGTATATTCTGACTTGCCTCACTACTGGCTTCGTTCCTCCAGAAGCATTTGTGTATTTGGATATGAATCGATATGTTTTTGATTCTGACGGCGTCCCAATCGTATATCACATGTACCAACGGGCCACCGATAAGAAGATAAAATATCCTCCGAATCTGAGTTAACGAGACCAACAATTCCAATGGAGATACTCATTTGCTAGATTCGTTGAGGCTGGTCGAGCTGAGATGGAGCAATCTATTGGTGGCTGAATGACAATGTCTAAATTATTCGTGTTTATTTTCTGTTTTTGTGCTTTTTCTCGTTACTTAGTTTTTTAGATTCATCTCATTATTGCTACATCTAGTATTGTTGTTTATTTGTATTATAATTTAGGTATTTAGGGTGTAACATATTAGGTATAGGATATAAGTTCATTGTTGTGTTAGTCATATAAGTAATTTTTGAATAATGCTGGTTGGTTTTTTCTCCTTGTTCCAATTGAATCAAAAAATATGAAATAATCTTAATTAGTTTAAATTTACAAGTGTATTTTTTTCATTAAATGTGTTTAACTGATAACGTATAAATTAAGAGAGCCATTCGGGCCATTAAGTTTTTTATAGTTTTTATTGTTTGGAATTTGCTTTATGTTCTTTTAAAAATTTATAACGATTAGTATTAAATAAAGCGCTTTTGACTTTGACTTTGACTTTAATTTCAGCTTTTGTATTTCTGATGACGTTGGCAAGCGCGATTTTAAAGAGCTTTCGAGTAAGTCCATGTCATTATTTTATGAACGATTTCATTTTGAAGCTGTCCGTCAGTTTGCCATTTCCTTTAACCTAGAATTCTCTTTTGAGCATCGTGACTTTGACCAGATAGACTAGATTTGTTGGGATGCCAAAGTCAAGCATTATTTTGCGCACCACATTTCTGTCGACACTGTAATTTGTTTGCTAAAATTCTATAAAGAATTGGTGCACGTTGATATTATATTCTTAGCACTTTTCAAGCACCTGCCGTCCATTGCGTAAGCCTCGCTGATACTTTCCTATAACATGAGTACAGCTTTAATTTTCTTTCTATAATTTTGGAGAGTACTTTTTAAGACGCATACAGAAAAGCGATGCCTCCATAGTTTTCACACCTTAACCTGTGCCGCTGTTTGTGTGTAAGACGTATTATACTTCTTTGCCAGTCCTCTGGTAGATGCTTTACATTAGCCGCTGGGGAAGCCTTTATGGTGGGAACTCCCTTTTAGAGCTATTCTGCTGGTATATCATCTATTCCAAGAGCCTTAACTTTTCTGTGGACTCTTACTGCTGTGTGTACTTCTCTTGTGGTTAGTTGCTCTGCTTCTGGAATGTTAACAGCTTCAGTAATTGTTGGAGGCCCTGTGAATAGTTGTTGAAAATACTGCAGCCATCTGTTTGTGATTTCGACTTGTTTTACCTATGATTGCTTCTTGTACACTGTTGCCAAGAATTGTTTGTATATTGGAGCCATCTCTTTGTTGTTTAGTAGAGTCATACGCCTATCTAGCTTCATGAAGGATCATATTGTTTTATCTGTTGGATCTTGATGTTAATGATCAGTCGTTTTCTTCTTCTTCCCTTAAATTCAATGAAATTCAGTACACAGATGACTATTTATAAGATTAATCTCTCCTGAAAGTTTCATAAAGACCGAATGGTATGTAATGAAGTTATAGCGATTTGAATTTTCCTGTATTACTATGGAACAATACGAGTATGCGCTGTATTACTATGGAAACATATGACTATGGAACAATATGCGCTTTTTACCGGCTCAGATACTACAGCTTTGCTAGGATTTGCATGAAAGTCTCGGATGATAGGTATCATGAATTTCTTTGAGAATTGGCTCAGCCAGTGGTATCAGTAATCGTAAAACAAAATAGTGGCTGTTTTAAATGCGAAGATTGAATAATTTTGAGTTATTTTGCCCCAACTTCAACGTTTAAGGCGCATGCTTTTAACACATGATTCAATTTAATGAATGACTGAAGATGAGTACCTACAATCAATACTCATAGGTGAAACAAGTCGAGGAGGCAGGAAAGTGCTCCTAGCAAATAGGCTTTGTAACTATTCTAGGATTCGAAAAAATAGGCCATGAATCGATGATTACAGTACAGGGGAGTGGCCGCTGAAAAAAGAATTCATCAAAGGTAGCCAACATGAATATCAAATGAAAGTTCTTTATAAGAGCTTTTCGAAACAGTACTTAAACTGACAATTTTTCCTTCACAAGGGCAACAAATACCTTAGAAGTCGAAATTCGATCAACTTTGTTAATAATACTACATTTTACAAATTTTGCTTTTTTGTCTATAAAATCAAGATGTGACCCTTAAATTTCCCAAAATCTATAATTTAATTTTTCTGAACAATAAACAGCTAATTTACAGTCGATTGAATATCTAACAATTACAACAATATTAACACGTGATACTAGGGAGATACACGCTTGCAACGGACCTAGACATTACAAATATGTAGGAATATTGATAAAAATTTTAGAAAAAGTTTATAATATTGATGTCTTATCATGACAAATCAAGCAACGGGGTCAAACCACTTGAAACAAAATAGTGGCAGGTTTAAAATCATAATAAACATAATTCTTCGAACTCAATTTATGGAATCTGTATATTAGTCAAGTTTTGATATGCTGGATATATTGTTTGATTTACTAATTGTTTTACAATACCCTTCTGGCAGGAGTATTCTCCTGCTACTTCAACTTGTTTAATATTAATGGTCAGATCTTTGTTTCATTAGAAAGAAAAAGGTATGCCGTTAATAGTGAAAAATAAGATCAGGCAAATGACTACCACGACACGCTTACAGCACCATATCATTTTCATGCAATTTCTCATAACCAAGTCGCAAAGTGGCTGCCCTATATCCTCGATAGCCTCACGAATTCCATCTTTGAGGTCTTGAATCGACGCTGGGCTGTTGGTGTAGACCTTCTCTTTCACGTGGCTCCAAAGGAAGAAGTCGCAAGGTCAGAAGATATATTCAAAATAACACCTCTTATCGGATAACCCTATATATCTCGATTGCAATTAACATTGCAATAATATCGCAAAAGTTCTAGGAACGGCGGCATTGGCATCAATTTAACGCTTCAGTTGAATGAGGCAGCAGAATATTCAACATGCATTCGGTTATGAAACCATGAGAAAACACTTTTTTACGAATAGAGAAGGTGTCATAAAGAGGGTAATGTATCCGGAGAGGATCTGCGCCCATGTAAATGTAAATGATCACACCTGGTTTTGATCTTAAAGTGGCAGAAAATTTCCTTTCCAATAAAACCAATTACATGGCAATCGAAACAATTTAGCCGTATTTTATTTCATTTCGGAATCTTATGCCTCTAAAAACATTCTTTATATTCTGTCGCGGGTCATCGTTCGTGGCTGACAATTTTAAAGTTCCGGGAAAGTGAAAACAGATTGTCTTTTAAATTAAGTTAAAAGAGTTTATTTACTAAGAATCGTTAATTTCATTCGCTTTTGATTCGCACTTCACACTATCGCAGTTTTACTATCGTGGTTTTACTATATCCCCCATTCATTCAGCTCGTCGATATAAAGGGACTCTAGTCATTCAATCCATTTCTCGTATATTGGCGAATGTTCTGGCGAGAACTACCTGGAATATTCGAGCAATTCTGAATGGCAGCAGTGACGTCCTTTTCAGATATTGATCATGGTTGGTGGGTCCCTGTGCTTTCGAGTAAATTCGTTCATTGATCATGATGTTCTTAATAGTTGCGAAAACAATTACGACAGTAGCTCGCAGAATTATTTGCACATGTAACAATTCATATTATATTCGTATTGTACTACCCATCCGTGAGCTATTCCAACTATTTACACTCTATTTATTTAGATGTTAGTCAAACCCGGTATCATTTTGTGTTATTTGTTCTTTTTCTAAGTTCATACACCTTAACTCCAACAAAGTTGTGCGATCGTATTGATGCGACCAAAATGTGAGCTTTGATGGCGATAGGTACTTTATCTCGGCTATCTTGAAATCTTTCATTTTTTTTTTAATACCTCCATTCCCTTCCACTCTCTCCATCACACTGTCTTCGTCGCACAACGCTCGTGTGACCTGCACTTCACATTTCGTCGTTCCTTCAGGTGTGCCACCCAGACAATGATTAGACCATCGGAATAAGGGGGCACACAAATTATGTGAATTTATCCTATTAATCTCATCTAGTCCATTTCGTGATCAGCTCTCAGAGATAAAAAAAAAATGTAATACGCCGTGGAAAAAAAAACTCTGAGTTGTAAAGTTAGCTGTCATTTCAAGCATCTTGACGATAGCGTTTAAAGTGCCCTTAGATGCTATGTTGAAATTTATTAGACTGAGATTCTGCATGATAATATCTTTTTGCTATACAATCTCGACGATAGGGTCAAGAAAGGCCCTAAGATGCGATGTAGAAATTTATTGCACTGAGATTCAATCGTTGTTAAATAAATATTCTTTAAGCCTTTCTTAAAAAACTATAAGTGAGTTTGCATCCTTAACTGAATCTGGGAGATTGTTGTATATACGCAAGGCATCATTCGTAGCATCATTCTTTAGACGATCCGTTCTTGCAAAAGGTATTATGAATTGATTTGCGTTCCCAGCGTTGTAGTGATTTTTCTGCAATACTTTTATAAATTGAATATGTGACGACGAATTTGAATTCAAGCATTTAAAAATAAACTTGGCTTTCTGTGCTTCAACGATTTGAGTAAATGTTAATGCTTTCGCTGATTGGTACACAAATCTGGTTGGTGTACATATTGGTAGATTTAGCATATTTTTATAAGCCTTGGTGAGCAACCTGGAGATTATATTAAGGTGTTGCTTTGATGACTGGCTCCAGATTACTGCTCCGTAATGTAGTTTCGACAGAACGAATGCATTTAGCACCATCTGCTTGATATTGCTTGGAAATCCTTCATATCTTCTCAGTAATCCAATAACAGGAGCTAATTGTCTTCTTAAGTTGTTTATATGCGACAGTCATGTTAATCGTTGGTCGATGATGAGTCTAAGATATTTGAATTCCGCTGTTCTCTCCAGTTTTTCGCTATTAATTCTTATATCAATGTTAATATCTTCCTTGTTCTTCTGTTTGAAAATAATGTATTTGGTCTTAGAAGTATTTAGCGCTAGCTTATTATTACTTAACCACGAATGACATGTACTTAGATCCTCATTAATGGTTTTCTCTAAGTAATCTTTTTTGCATCCCGAGTGGAGTAGAACTGTGTCATCAGCATATAGTGCATAGTGTCCCTTTAGTCTACATGTATTTAAATTGTTAGTGTATAACAAGAATAAGGTAGGGCCAAGTATGGAGCCTTGAGGAACGCCTGACTTCATAGGTGCTAAGCCGCTCAATGCATTATTGACTACTGTTTTCTGCGATCTTCCTTTTAAGTAATTCCTAAAAAGTTGATATGGTTTCCCGTGAATGCCATATAATTCGAGTTTACGAAGTAAATGCTCATGACCCACCGTATCAAACGCCATTTTCAGCTCCACAAAAATGGCAGCAACGTAGTCACCCTTGTCAAGTCCTGTATTTATGAAACGCGCGAATGAGCAAAGAGCATCAAAAGTTCCTTTTTTTTCCGGAAACCAAACTGTTTTAAATTTAAAATTGAATTTTCCTTAATGAATGATGATAGACGGATGTTTATTAATTTTTCGAATATTTTATAAATCCTGTTAAAAGCCCGATCGGGTGGTAATTATTTGGATCCATACGGTCTCCTCCCTTGAAGATTGGGACTATTTTTGCTAGTTTTCCTTCCTCAGGAAACGTGCGCTTCCTAATATGTTTGTTTAGACAATTTGCAACACATTCTGCTATCTCTTCCTTTATAAGTTTTATTTCATCCATGGTGATATTGTCTATACCTGGTGCTGTATTTTGCTTCAATTCATCAATAATTTTTATTACTTCAACTTTGTTAGTTAGATGCATGTGAAAGGAAGATTTGGGCGACGTAATTGTAGAAGTAAAATTGCTTGTTGGCGCTGGCTGGATTCCGTTGGCAATTTTTTCACCTATAGTTAAAAACAAGTTGGGTAGACAGACCTATGCTCATGTCAGAAGGGTTTTGTACTCAACTTACAAAATGCAGTAACCAGCAACGAATAAAATCAAGAAACATGTCAAAGACGATTTTATTGGAGAAAATGTGAAATTCGAGGATCATACTATTATTAACAAAGTTGAAAGAATTGTGAATTCTGAGGTATTTGTTTTAGTTATACCCATAGATATCTCCCTTGATAATTTTTCCAGATTTTTTAGAAACACATTTTTCATGTATTCCCCCCCCCCTGTGCCACCACTGAAAAAAAACTGTCAGTTTAAGAACTATTTTGAAAAGCTCTCATAGAGAACTTTCAGTTGATATTCATATCGGCTACCTTTCATAAAATTTTTTTCAGGGCCCACTCCTCTGTACTGTAATCATCGATTCATGGCCTATTTTTTCGAATCCTAGAATAGTTACAAAGCCCTTTTGCTAGGAGCTCTCTCCTGCCTCTTCGACTTGTTTCAATTGTATGTACTCATTTTCATGATACCTATCATTCCTGAAATTTTCATGCAGATCCTAGCAAAGCTGTAGTGTCTAAATCGATAAAAAGCGCATATGGCTCCATAGCCATATGTTTCCATAGTAATACAGGGCATATTGTTCCATAGTAATGCAGGAAAATTCAAACCGCTATAACTTCGTTAAATACTATTCGATCTTTATGAAACTTTCAGAAAAGATCAATCTTATAAAAAACCATCTGTTTGCTAAATTTTATTGAATTTAAGGGTACCGTTTAGATTTTATTCAAGAAAACATAAAATCAATAAATCATACTATTACTAACAAAGTTGAGTGAATTTAGACGTCTCATGTATTTGTTGCTGTTGTACTCATCAAGGCCTACATTCATGATTTTTTTCAGATTTTTCGGATGGAAGGTTTCCAATCGCGAGGGGGGGGTACGCGAAAAGTTCATACATTTCCCCTTCCCCTGCCCCTCTCGGTACCGATAAGGCAATTTTAAGACCTGTTTTGAAAAGATCTCAATGAGACCTTTCTAATGACACCCTACTCAACTACCAATGGTGAAAATTTTTTTTTGAGGGGTCACCTCCTTATACGGGGAGACCCCCCTTAAACCCCTTTGATAAATTTTTCCACCCTTGAACTTTCAAGAGGTTACCACTTCTGACCTTTCTACAAAGTTTCATGGCTGTAGCCTCTATAGTTTCGGAGAAAAAGTGCTGTGACATACAGACGGACGGACGGACGGACGGACGGACGGACGGACAGACGGACACAGGTCGTGATTGCAATAGAGTTTTGTATTTTAGTACAAAACCCTAAAAAGATATTGAGGTTACTTGCAGCTTCAAATGAGAAAGAGAACTCATCTTCATTCTGAAGATGAGTTCTCTATGGTGAAATTCTGAGTCGTAGAGTTACGCGGTGAGTTTCTTTTAACCTCATTTATTATGTCCCATATTTCATGCGCATTGTCGGCCGCTGCATCTAGTCTTTTGGAGTAATACAAAAGTTTTGCTTCTTTCACAACACGTTTAGCTATTTTATTGGCTTCGATGCGTATAAACCTGAGCGATTGATCATTTATGTTCCGTTTGTAGTTCATATAAGCCTTCCGCTTGTTCTTACTTGCCTCAATAACTTTTTTGGTTATCCATGAATGTTGACGATGCCTTATTTTTTTTTTCCGTAGTCGAGGTGTCCTTAGCTTCCACTATGATGTTTGTGAGCTCCACTAAGTTTGAAGGTTTTTGGTTAATTAATAAACCCTTAAGATTTGATCTGAAGAGGTCCTTATTTAAGTATTTGAAAACTTGGTAAGCAGGCTTTTGCTTTTTGTTTATTTTAATGCCTTGAATAACAACTTTTAAAACACGATGATCCAGTTCAGGTCATCCCTCTAGAGTATAAGCAATTTTCCCAGCAATTTGATTATAATTTGTGACTATGTGATCCAGGCAGGTATTAGATGCTAGTCGGGTAGGTTGAAGTGGGTTCACAATAGTGGCACCATTCGTTTCTAGTACGTCGTTGAACATCCTTGACTCATTAGATTCAACCATTAGATCTATATTCGTATCGGCAACTGTGATCAAATTATTTTCCATAGAATATAGTTCATCTAATGTCAAGCAAAGGTCTTGCGCGTTAAGTCGGGTAGGGTTGTAAATTGTGCCAATTTTTATTTTCTTTCCAGGGCATACTAGTTCGAATACTATCATATTGAATTTATCCGGTATTACTCGCCTCGCTACGAAATTAAGAGTTTTTTTTAATATAAATTGCTGTTCCTCCACCTCTTCCGGGCCTTTCATCCTCCTAACCCTATGCTTCCTTGGTATTAACAATCACGTCACTCTCACTAATCAATTTATTCAATCAATTTACTTAATTGGCTAATTCAGTTTACAAGTCCTTTAACGGGCGGAGTGGTTCCTTAAAGTCATTCGACTTAAAATGTTGAAGTATGAGGAATTTCCTCATTCCAAAAGTTGTTCCGGGTTATTCATTTATATATATTTTTCCCCCTTCTAAATTTCATGACAATGTCATTACTTTATTCTACCTGCAGGGATATGTTGATGGAATTTTCTAGCACTGACATGCATGTGGGCATTGCTGAGCTGTCATTTAGCTTGTGCATCTGGTGCCTTGAGGTGGCCAATCTTCCATGCTTACAACTCTTGGAGATGCAGTGTCAGAACTTGACTTTTATAAGATAGTGTCAAGAATGCTGGTGGCCACTCATCGTGTATGAGGACATGGCCGGTTTCGTTGAATATACGGCCATCTGGGGATGACCATGTTCTCTTGTGGATGTCTCGATGCGAAAAGTGTGTGGAGCTTACTGTGAAGCCTCGGCTAGTTGGGAGGACTATCAGGTATTGCCTGTTATTGCTGCTATCTTCATCAGGGCTGTGCTCTGGAGTTGTTCCCTTAAGGCCGATTACTCGACAAATATTTTGCATTGAAGTCACCCAGAATAGTGTTAATATTGTTTGACGGCAATGCTTTGACAGTGCGTTTCAGGGAGCTGTCGAACTCGTTCTTGATTGCTTCTTCTTTGTCTTCTGTGTGCGTGACAGTTGATCAGCCGGAAATCGAAAAATATGGTCTTGATACAAATTGCACAGAGCCTTTGATCAACAGGCTTGAAGTCGGTGATAATTTCCTTAAATATGCTGTCAATAATGAAAGCTACTCTGAACTTACGACTCTCTTGTAGATTTTAGGGTATTGTAAAATCATTTTACTATACCCTACTAAAATGGCGTCCTGTTTTCCCCATATAGGGGTGTGGCCCCGAAAAAAAGTTTCATCGCATGTAGGCAGTATGGGTATCATATGAAAGGTCTTGATAAGAACTTTTCAAAACAGGTCTTAAAATGACAAATTTTGCTTTGAAGGGTGCAGTGGTAAGGGAAGTGTTCGAAAATTTTGTGTCCCCCCCCCCTCGCGATTGGACATCTTCGACCCGAAAAATCTGAAAAACTCATAGAGGGCAACAAATACCTTAGAAGTCGAAATTCGATCAACTTTGTTAATAATAGTACATTTTATAAATTTATGTTTTTTGAAAGCAATTGTATGAGTTCTGAAAATTGCCAAAACACTTGAAACAAAATGGCGGCGAATATAAAAATATAATAACCATAATAATTCTTCGACCTCAATTTATAGAACCTGTATATTAAACAAGTTTTGATATGCAGAATATATTGTTTGATATACTAATTTTTTTTTACAATACCCTTGTGGCAGGAGCACTCTCCTGCTACTTCAACTTGTTTAAGTTCGGACGCCTCACCTGCGACAAGTTCCTATTGATGCGAGTAGAACGTAAGCCTCGTTGGCGGTAGGTAGTTTGTATCGGCTATCTTGAAATCCTGCATTTCATCCTCCTAGCCTTATGCTCCCTTGATATGAACCAATTACATAACTTACACGAATGAATTTAATCAATCAATTTACTCAATTGATAATTCACGTTACAAGTCTTTTCACGCCCGGGGTGATTCCTTGAAGTCATTCAACTTAAAACGCTGGAGTATGAGAAGTCCTCTCATTTCAAAAGCGGTTCTGGGTTATTCATTTTTTCCCCCTTCGAAATTTCGTGACAATGTCATTAATACTTTCTTCTACCTGCGAAATAGGTTCATGTGATTTTCTAGCACTGACATGCATGCAGACGTTACTGAGGTAACATTTGGCTTCTGTATCTCGTGCTTTGAGATAGCTGGAGACCATGTTTGCATGTCTTGGAGACGCAGCATCGTAACTTGACTTTTATAAGATAGTCTGGAGATGCCCACGTTCTCTTGTTGATGTCTCGATACAGAAAACGTATGCGGCTTACTGTGAAGCTTCTGCTAGCTGAGAGGTCTATCAGGCATTATCCGTTATTGATGGTCTCTACATGAAGACTGTGCTCTTTGGTTGTTCCTCTAAACGTGGTTTCTCGGCAAATTTTTTGTATTGAAGTCATCTAGAATAATGTTAATGTTGTTTGACGGCAATGCATTGACAGTGCATTCCAGGATACTGTCGAATTCATCCTTGACTGCCTCTTCCTTGTCTTCTATGTGCACGTGACAGTTGATCAGCCAGATGTTGAAAAGTTTTGTCTTAATACGAGTTGCACCGAGTCTTACGTTAATGGGCTTGAGGTTGGTGATAATTTGTTTAAATATGCTGTCAATAAGGAAAGCCACTCTGAACTCACGGCTCTCTTGTAATTTTCTACTTTTAAACACGATGCGCGTTTGCATATCAAATTCGCTTACAACGTGCCATCTAGTTTCTTGCACCGCGAAGATGTTGATTCTATTTTTCTTCATTTCTTCCAGAATTTTTCACGGCCACGTGGTCTGTTTGATTATCTAACGTTTCAAGTTCCAAAAAACCAGTCCCTTGTATGTTGTGATGGTCGTTGTTGTTTGTTTAATCTGATCCAAAGTTGTAATCGAGGTTCCATGATTGACCAGTAAGTAAAGGGTTTTCTATTAAGGACAGAACAATTTTATCTATTAACAAAGCACAGAAATATTTGATATATTGAGTTGAAATTTATTGTGGAAGTAGTGCAACCATTACTTTTTATTAATGAATTTCGATTTTGGTCATATGATCACCACGAGCCTGTTTACAGCAGTCGATTCTTTGGACCCAATACTACACCACTCTGGTACACATTTCGACCGGAACATTGGCAATTTCACGTTGGATGTTGTCTTTGAGCTCGTCTCAAGTTGCTGGCTTATTGGCATATACCAGTGACTTGTTATAGCGCTATGAAAAGAAATCCAATGACGTTAGATCGCATGTACAAGGCAGTCGTTCAACAGGACCATTTCACCAGATAATACGTTCACCAAATTTGCCTTTCGATAAATCGATTGTGAGGCATGCTGTATGGCTAGTGGCACCATTTTGTTGAAACCAGATATTGTTGATGTCAAATTCATCCAATCTTGGCTACAAATAATCTTCGAACATAGCACGATGATGCTCTCCGTTGACGGTAACATGACGGTCATTTTCGTCCATAAAAAAATACGGCCCAATCACATCTCCGGCATAAACACCGCACTAAACAGTAATTTTTGCAGATGCGACGGTATTTCAAGAAGCAAATGTGAGCAAATTGCTGACCAATAACGCATATTTTGCTTATTAACTAAGCCATTGAGCCAGAAACGAGCTTCACCGCTGAAGACGATTTTTTGATGAAATTCTCCAATTTCTTCACGCCAGAGACCAATGGTAGAAGTGTCGGCATTTCTTGAGACAATTTGATTTTGTAATCATATATAGGCCAAGAAATTTGAACTCAAACTCATCTACTATAGCTTGTCGAGTGGGACGATTATTACGACTGAAAATTGGAGTAAGCGCTCTTAAAGCTGCGACCACCGGTACCGAATTTCGGTAGTCATTTTTAATAATTTTTAAACGTTGCTGGTTTGTGAACTTTACCATGATAATAATGTTGACATTAACTAACGTTTTGTCCCTTCATCGTCATCTTCATCTGTAGCTTGTGATATTTCGATTACGACGTTGGGTTAAACACCATCCATCGCTACAAAGCGCTCGTTGCAGAACAAATCTTCGTCTTCGAATCTCGAGCAATTTACAGCTAGTGCTGAGTTCAATGCCGTGCAGAATACGTCACCAGTCATCTCAACAATTCAAACCAGAAGCAGGAAATATTCTAAAAATATGTATCCATCTCCTGCAGGATCTAATAACCCAAGCAATAGCCATGCTGACTACATTCTTCCTATTGGTAAACCTGCTTTTGATGGTCCTGGAAGCGATCCAATCGTAATTCCAAGTATCGATAACAGTGACCCTGGTCGTTCAACGTCTCCTGCAGGTTTTAATAATAATCAACTATACCGTGTTGTTGCTCCACCGAATCAAATTTTCATCTCGAGACTAGCATATGAGACTTCGGTAGACGACATTCTCAACTTTATTAAAGCGAAACTTTGAAATCTAAATGGAATCATAAGCTGTACTAAGATTACAAAGGAAAATCTGCCGGATCGAGTAGTATCCTCCTTTAAACTTACAGCTCTACCAAGCATTGATTCTGTATGTCGTCCCGAGTTCTGGCTTCCTGGTACACTAGTGAAACCATTCGTACCTGTTAAAAAGACAAATTTTTTCCGCAATCCTTCGGTTCACGCAAGAAAATAGTACATAATAGCTTTAATAACATTAAAATTTATTATCAAAATGTTAGGGGACTAAGGACCAAATTAAATATTTTTAATACGTCTTGCTTTACCGCGTCGGATGATATCATCTGTATTACAGAGACCTGGTTGAATGGAAGTATCCTTAATAATGAACTTTCGACTGAACACAATATCGAGACATCACAGCTTCATCTAAAATCGATGGCGGGGGTGTCTTGATAGCTACTAAGAAGACTTTGTCAGCTTCAGCCTGTTCGAATTTCTCTCCATCTTCTCCTATAGAATGTATTCTTCTAAAAGTCCAAACCTCACACAATAAGTTTCTTCTTGTTGCCTCTACTTACGTTCCTTGTGACTCTTCAATTCCTACATATGAAACGTTCTTTGATGAGCTTTCATCTTACATTGACTCCTTCTTCCCAGACTCCCCTTTATTAATTTGTGGAGATTTCAACTCGCCCTCGGTTTCTTGGTCATCTTTTCCTGCATCAGTTCCATCTTCTACAAATAATCTATCCATCGTTCTTTCCTCTTTTTTAAATCACTGCTCTCTCTCTCTCTCAATTTAATTCTGTGCATAATGTTAACGACAAACTGCTGGATCTAGTGCTTTCCAACGTTGCTGATCAACATCTTTCTGTATCTCGGTCGGCGGTTCCGTATGTAGACACTGACTCATTTCACCCTCCCCTTTCTATGGTCCTTTCTTTGAAATATCTAGCACGATGCAAAACTCGTACGCGGCCTAGGTTCAATTTTTACAAATCCGATTTCCATTCAATTTCCACGCATATTTCTTCCATTGACTGGCAAAGTTTCTTTGCTGACTTGGATTGTGAAAAAGCAATATCAAAATTCTATTCCTTTCTATTTATTAGTATCCATAACTTCACTCCACTTTATGCCTCCTCAGCAGGCGCTAATCCTCTCTGGTTTACGAGGTATGTTAAGGAAGCCATTAAAAATAAGGATAAAGCTCATAAATTGTGGAAATCTCATGGAACAATTGATTATTGTCAAGAGTTTGTTAGGTATCGGTCAATTGCCAATATGGAGGTTCTGAGAGCTAAAAGAGCATATTATGACAATATCGAAAAGCCTCTTCATTCCAACCAAACTAAGCCCTTTTGGTCTTTTGTTAAAGCTCAAAGATCTTCAAGTGCATTCCCAAATTTTTTTCAGTGGAATAGCAAGACTGCTTCTTCCCCTTCTGAAATTTCTAACTTATTCTCCACCTTTTTCTCCTCTACATTTTCTTCATATAACAAGACTTCTATACCTTCCTCTTTTTCCGTATTGCCTTCGCCTATTATCACCTCGATAGTCACGAATCCTCTTCAAGTTGAACTTATTATCAACTCTATTGATCCTAACGTTGGACCTGGGCCGGATGGCATTCCCAATTTCTTTATTAAAGCATTAGCATCTACCATTAGCTTTCCACTTTCATTGCTTTTCAATCTAAGTTTGACAACATGTCACATGCCAGATTGCTGGAAGATTGCTAATGTTACTCCAATACACAAAAGTGGTGACCCGACCATGGTGAAGAATTACCGCCCTATCTCAAAACTTTCATCCTTTTCTAAAATTTTAGAACGAATTGTCCACCTAGAGCTCTATTCTTCTCTTTGTTCCCAAATAGCTCCTGAGCAGCATGGTTTTGTGCCAAATCGTTCTACCATAACCAATCTCTTGGAACTTACGGACACTGTGGCGGAAGCCTTAAATGACAGTCTTCAAGTGGATACTATCTACACTGATTTCTCTAAGGCATTTGACACTGTCAACCATGACATTCTTATTTGCAAATTGCAGCATTATGGTGTGAGTGGCTCCATTTTGTCATGGTTAACTTCATACCTAGCTTCTAGAACATGCCAAGTTGTCATTGATGACTCGGTTTCTAAGTCATTTCATCCCTGCTCTGGAGTTCCACAAGGTTCCATCTTAGGTCCGTTCCTTTTCACCATGTTTATCAATGATCTCCCATCAGTGTTTAACTCTTCCTGTCTCTTATTTGCGGATGATTTGAAGATCTACAGAGTAATCAACTCGCCTGCTGACTGTCATATTCTGCAAAATGATCTGTTATCTCTGTCTTCTTGGTGTAAGGCTAACCTTTTGAATTTAAATGTACCAAAATGCCACAAAATGTCGTTTTCGTTGAAAAGTTCATCAATATCCCATTCCTATTTACTGAATCAGACTCCTTTAACAGTAGTGGATCAGGTGAAAGACTTAAGGGTTATCTTCGACCCAAAGCTCAAATTTAACCTTCACATTATAAACTTAGTCACTAGAGCTTCCCGTGTTTCGGGTTTTGTTCTTAGGCATACTTCTATTTTTTCTAACCCTAAGTCTGCTATCAAACTATTTATCTGTATCGTACGTTCCCTTCTTGAATCCTGTTCTCAAATTTGGTCACCTCACAATGATTATCTGATTGTTCTCCTTGAATCTGTCCAGAGGAAGTTCACCCGTTTTCTATTTTTCAAATTCAAAATCCCTTATGCGACCTACGAAAATCGCCTGTCCTTCCTTCAGATTCCTTCTCTTGAAATTCGCAGATTGATACTTGATGAATGTCTTCTCTTTAAAATATATAACCGCCTTACGGATACAAATCTTGATTCTCGAATTTATTATAGGCTAAATCTGCGCTCGGATAGAAATGCTAGTATCTTTCTTGTACCCTTTGCTCGGATTAACCCGTACTTCCATTCTCCACTGCTAAGGCTACCTCGCAATCATGATCGTCTACAAATTGGTCCTTTTCCTCGTTCTCTTTGTTTGCTTAAACAAAAACTTATTAGTTTACTAATTTGTTAATTTTGTGTGTTTCTTAGTATATACTTCACCCTTTGTATTAGAGGTAACTCTGTTAATGGCAACATAAATAAATAAATATATAAATAAATAATTTAGCAGTTTACTGAAAAAGTTTAAGGGTGCGTTCATATAAAGTTCCAAAATGTAATGCCCCTAATGGAAAATTCTGTAGTTAGTGGAGCGTTTTTAGCACTTTGGCTTAATTGGTTTCGGTCCGCGACTGGCATTTTATTTCCCACTTACGCACTGGCTAGCTTGTTAGGGTACCCTCTATCTACCACCTGAGGAAGCGTTCGATGGGGACCGAAAGCCTCACATTATTTTTATTATTATTTTCTGTGATATGTTAAACATTGCGCTTGGTAATATTTTAACATTATCGTGACATTTCTAGTCCCATGATAGTATCATACTGTCGTAAAAATCTTCGTCATAATGTGTTATATTAATTACTACTGAATCTGATAATCAATGTGGTAAAAAGACTCTGAAATCTAAGTATTAATATTAATAATCTATAAAAATATCTGGATTATGAAGCAAAAACTTGCAGTAGTAACTAATGAATTGCAAAAAATCAATGCATTAAAAACTTCCGCTGCTTTCACAAACCTATTACCAATCAATTAAGAGATTTCAATAATAACTACCATTCATGCATATGCATGACAATTCACTTCTATCATACCTATCCTTTAGTCCAGTGAGAATGAAAATAATAAAAAAATCGATTCAAATCCCTAAGTCAACATCAAGACATTATTCATTACTTACGAGACACTGACGAACTGATAGCATATTGAGAATTGAACAACCCTCGACAAGAAGCTGATGTTCTACAGCAATATTCTCATGATTCTCATTGGTATCGGCCAAATAACGTGCCTGCTCTTGTGCTTCCTCATGCTGTATGCTGAGGCATTCCTTTCCAGGGCTGATGGAATTGATCCTTCCCAACAGTAGCGCTGCAGCCTTGTCCATATCGTGGCTGGACCGAAGGATTAAATAAATTTTTTATGTTCACATCGAACCAATTTTACGCTCTTCAAATCCCATTAGTCAGTCTATATGTATGGATGAATTTATTATGGGGTTTTCTCTCCATTGCAAAACCAGGCATACAGACAACCCCGGGATTTCAGAATAATATGAAAGGCGAGTTTGATACACATACCCAGGTTGTTAGTATGGCTGAATGAATTTTGTAGTCTGTGGTATGACACACATGAATTTTTTTAATATTTTATAGTTATTCCGGGAACTGATAGCTTTTAATGCATGCATTTATGCTTTAGAAGCAACAATTTGATATTATTTTTTGTTCTTTCGAGTGAAAGAGTCTGACTCACATAATTAAAAAAAATATATATAAATAAATTCATTGTTTCGATATTATTCTGCCTAAATAAATAAAATCATAAAATCTTTGCTGAATTAAGCTTACCATTTTTTTATGTAGACAAACTTCTATGCAGGCAGTTTTCAATATAAATAATTTTTCCGTGCATACTATTCTGTAAAACGAATATCCATCGTACTGGTCAAGCCGCCAGTAAAGAAATATTACACCAAAGAGAGAAGCGAAAAGGAATCCAGATGATTTCGAATGTGCAGATTACCATTTTCCATAGCCTTTATCGTGCTTTTCCTTAATATGCTGCAAGTCCATCTTGCTGATCATTGCAACGAGCAACTTTTTGCACACTTCCCACCTTTTCGCCACACATATGATACAGAGAAAGTGCAGAATCACTAACGATATCAGACAAAACCCGTTTTCACATATCAGGTTGTCATTGAATTTTTAAACATGAAATGTAATGAAGTCGGAAGTAAAGCATCATACCGTCATAGGGTGTTTCCGGTTAAAATTGGGTTTGCTTTTATGAAGGAGTTAGCATGGGTGTGATAAAAGGATTCTAGAACTGAAGCAAAAATTTATTTCAGCAACAACCATACTGTCGCTGTTTAAGATTTAGTTTTGTAAGTCCTTTTCTGGGCTTTAGGTAAATTATTTGGGAAAAATTTATCGATAGCAAAGAGGAATTTATATTCTCGCGCAATATATTGCCTATATTTCTGCAGACTGGGAGAAAATATAAACAGATTAATCATTCAGAATAACGATTACAATATGCAATCTTCAATCATGATTTGAGATCAATGAAAGTAAGTATACTCGATAATGAATTATAATTAATCTGTAATCATAATCTTGATTACTTGTTCTAATTGATAAAGACAATGTTGCGAGTCGGTCCGGCATTCTTCCATTCAAATATTCAAATTGCCTACTTGTCATCTCCACCTTCTCTTGGGCACACATATCTTTTTGTAATTTTTTTTTAATGAAAATATTTAATCATTTACTTTTATTCTTTATTCCCCGCCATATTCATTTTACCTTCCCTTTTTGATATTTAAGTATAAAACAAATTTTATCTTTCGCACTAACATAATTTCATTCGTTGGTTCCCATTAACAAAATTTCATTCTATACATTTTACCAACAAAATCTCATTCTTTCCTTCCTACTAACAAAATTTTATTCTTTCCCAAAATCAACAAATCATTACATAACGTAATCGCTCCACGACGCTTCTACCCGGTGCAGGGGGAATGCCGGCCGACAGGAATACTCTTGGAGGCTAGAATTCTTTGGGGAGTGCCTCCCCAACCCACTGACCCGAGGATATGGCGGAGCGTCGTGAGGCTCCCCCCCAGATGACAGGTAACGACCCTGACTGAATCTGGACTACGGTTTGGACAACGAAGCGGAAGTGATGCTTGGGGCTGGCGGATATGATGGCCTGAACCAAGTTACTTTGCACGGTAGTGCTGACACTCGTGCGTGAACGGCTCCAAATCAACGATCATACTGTCTCAATCCCAGTAAAACCTTGGCAGGCCTCTGAGTACGTCCAAAGTTCGCAACATTGGGTTGGTGGTGTAGGTCCGATTGAGACGGACTTCCGATTAGCGCTGGTCTGGCTTTGCAGACTTGTCCCCATAAGGGCTTGTGCCAACCTTCGCATGACCTCCCTGCTCTGCAAAGATAAACATGGGACCAAACAGGTGGCTACATACACGAACGGAGATAGTGACTCCGAGGGGGGACCCAATAACACTGGAGTGACCAAATCCCTAAAAAAAGATTAACCCAAAAAGCAAGCAAAAATAACAATAAAGACGACGCAACCAGTGGCTGCAGCATTGGTTTTAACAACACATCGGGAGCGGTACTAGCGATGACAAAGACTACGATGAATATAATGACAGTGAAGATGGACGAAAACGGAGATTAACTGACAGTCTTGTCTAGACAGAGATTCCTGCGGCGTTCGGACGCAGCAAAAAAATGATGCAAGCGTCAGAGTGTCCTTAAAAGGAAAAGCGGGAAATTCCGCAGAATACTGTTGTGAATTCCGACGAACCGGAATTCTCCCATTCAGAACTTCGAATTGCCACCGTAACATCTCCATCTTCCTTTGGGCACTTGTACCTATTTATATCTATTTATTATCTATTTATTTTTATTAAAATTTATTAATTTTTATTAAAATTTTACCAATTTCTCTATAGTTTTAAGTTCGCCATAATCCGAATCCTACCCTCTTATCCTTTTTTTGATTACCAAAAAATACTAATATAATAATAATTTTAATTTTCCCACGAACAACACTCCATTCATTCCTTTTCATTTACAAAATTTCATTCGATACATTTTCCCTAACAAAACCTAATTCCTTCCTTCATCTAATTTTTTCATTAGCTCCCACTAAAAAATTTTATTTTTCATACCAACAAAAATTCATCCACGTTTCCTTACTAACAAATTTCATCTCAATGCCCATTCAGAAAGGTGCATAGTTGAAGTTGCTAATTCATTGAATTGGAAATCAACAGACGGTGGCTCCGTTGGTAGTGTCGTGGATTCTCGACCGGGGGTCCGCTGGGACCTTGGGCTCAAGTTCTCTGATCGCAGGAAAAGATTCTTTTTGGAATATTGGCATAAACAATTGTTTCCGTGTATATACGACGATTTGCATCTAGCTAAACGCTGTCATGGTTATGCGAATCGCCATATATGCAAAATGGAAATTGTTGCGGAAAAGATGTGTGGGTAGCGGAATCGAAGTGTAATGAACTTCGATTACGTTACCCAGATGCGGCAGCGATAATTGGGAATGAAACGATTGCGGAATTGAATTTTTTGGATTTGAAGGATTCAGTGTTTGACTTGCAGAGAGAGAATAGTTCATTTGCGGTTTCGGTGAAAGTTTAGAGTGGAATTCTTGAGGTAAAGGCTTGGTTTAAGATTCGGGAAGTGAATTTTCAATTCGGGGAAAATAAGTTTTTCATTTCGGAGATTGGGATAGGAGTTCTATATGTAAGGCGGCTCAGCACGAGCAGAGGGTGTCCCGGAAGTCCCACAAAACGACTGAGTGCTAGCCGGCCTCAGTATGCCACCCCAGGATGCTCACCCCTCTGCTGAAACATGAGCCATAGTGGTGTTTGCCTAGGTTCTCTCATTTATGTTAATTCATGAGAAGCGAGAAGAGCGGCTCAAGCAAATTATAGTCAGTTTGCGCCGCGAAGCATGCGCTGACGTTGGGATGCTCTGAGTCGCCACAGTTACTCCCTCTCCAATGACCTTCGCATACGTCAAAGGGAGTGAAAGCGTGACTCTCTTCTTGGATAGCTGGAGTGGTGGTTCCGGCAAAATCTGCCTTGGTTGAGCCGTTTCCGGGGCAGCTGAGGTGGTGTTGTAGGTACCTGTGGAGGTATTGAGTATGGCTGCTGTGTCGCTAGATGGTCATCAGCTTCCTCCAAGTAGGCTTTTTTGAGTTGTTCGGTGGAGAGGGTTTTGGTGACATCGTTTACGTCTATGGCGTAGGTGTTGGCATTGATCCTTCTGATGACTTGATGAGGTCCGGAGTATAGCTGATCGAGCGGCTTTTTTACAGCATCGATGCGGTAAAACACATACCCACAGCTGGCTAGGACTTTGGAAGCGAATGGTTGGTGAACCGAGTGTCTGACTGAAGGGTTAGGTCCTATCGATTTAGAGAGGTGTTGTATGTCGGGGACAAAATCTTGTGGGCTGCCAGCTGGTGTATTTTGAGGCATGATAAACTCACCCAGGATCCGAAGTGGTATGCTGAAAACCATTTCTGCAGGAGAGGCTTGCAGGTCCTCCTTGAATGTGGTTCGTAGACCCAGGAAGATCGGTGGAAGTGCCTGTAACCATAGTGTCTCCAGAATGCATTTTAACGCTGCTTTGAGGATGTGGTGCATCCGTTTGACCATACTATTGGGTTGAGGGTAGTATGGAGTGGTAAGGACATGGTTGGTGCCCAAGAGGCGGCCGAGTTCGACTTCAAACTGGCAAGGAGCTCGTGGTTGTAGGTTGAGAAGCGTTGTTTCGTTTCAGGGAGCTTCCTCGAGAATAAATCCAACTGTACCCAAGTGCTATCAGCCCGTTGTTGTTCCAAGTCCGTGCCAATAGCAGTGCTGGATGCGTCAGTGTGGAGTGCCAATGGGTGCGAAGGCAAAAGAAAAACTGGCGTGGCTGCCTCGGCAATATCTTGCTTGCAGTGTTCAAAAGCCGCTTCAGCAATGGGTGTTCGGGTGAGTAGTGCTTTCTTTTTTGTACAACCTTTTAGCAGCTCCGAGAGTAGCGCTTGGGAGTCAGCAGCGTGTGGCATGCAGTGGCGATGAAAATTCAGCATTCCGAGAAAACGCCCCAGCTGGGATGTGTTTGCCTGTTTGGGGAAAGATACGATGCCGGCCGTTTCGGGAGCTGGTGATCGAAATCCAGTTTCGCAGATGTGGTATCCAGCAAAGATGACCTCAGACTGACCAACTGGACATTTATCCCAGTTAGCGTGGAGATTCGCCGCCTGCAGCATGGAGAGAAATTAATCAAGGTGGCGCTGGTGATGGCTGGCTGAGAAAACTAGGATATCATCCTGATAGACCCGGACGAAGTACAACTTCCTCAGCAGATGGCTTTGAGTCCACAGCATCATTTGGGCTGCATTGCGTAGACCTAAAGGCATCCCCAGGAATTCATACAGCCCAAAAAGCGTGGTGACTGCCGTCTTACATACGTCTTCAAGAGCAATCGGAATTTGGTAGAAGGCACGTGGGAGGTCGATAACTGAAAAAAAAACACTGCCGGTGGCCTCCTAAATCAAATCCTCAATAATGGGCAATGGTTAACGGTTCAGTCGAGTTTTAGTGTTGAGTTGACAGCAATCTCCAGTAGCTCGCCATTGGCTACCGTCCTTGGGCATTATGTGCAGAGGGCTGGCTCAATGAGGGTCAAATTATGCCTCGTTCCAGCAAGAAAGCGAACTCGGCTTTGGCTGGGGTGAGGCGTTCTCCCGCAAGGCGACGTGGTCTAGTGAGAACTGGTGGACCATTAGCGACTATCTGGTGGTGGACGAGTAGGTAAGTGACTGAGGCTGATTGCCCAGGTTGCGCGGGGGCATCTGAATTATTGGCGATTACCCCTTTATACCAGTCTCCAGTGGTGTTCCTCACTTTAGTGACGGCGCCAATACTGCGAATAGCTTGAGCTGGACCGAGGACGCAGGCTGTGGAAAGGTTAGTGAGATCTTCAAAGAGGCGATGGTTGCGCAGATCGATGAGTAGCCTATGATGCTTTAGTGCATCAGCTCCATTGGTAACTATCTGGTGGTGGATAAGTAGTTCGGGCTAATAGCCCGGATGCATCTGCATATTTGGCGTTTATCCCTTTATGCCGGTCTCAAATGGTGTTCCTCATTTTCGTGATGGGACTAATACTGTGAATAGATTAAGCTGGATCGAGGATGCAGGCTGTGGAGAAGTTACTGAGATCATCTAAGAGGCGATGGTTGCGCAGATCGATGAGTAGGGTATGATGCTTTAGTGCATCGAAAATGGCTGTCTGGACATCTGCTATCATGAATGACCAATGGAGTGGCCAGCGTAGCCCAAAATCTAGGGTGAGCTATTGAGGTCGAAAGGCTGTGATGGGCATGCCATTGTGGTGCCAGAGTCTACCAAGAACCTGGTTTTTGTGATGCGCTCGGAGACATAACATAAAGGTGTCTCTCCAAGGTGTTGCCGGCGATGTACGCTGAGTACAACGCCGCTGTACCTAGTTTCCCAACGGCCTAGTAGTATGTTGCATTGCAACGCTAGGGCCCCGTGCTTGGTGTGATACCAGCAGTGATCTGTGCGACTATCTGCTCCGAAGTGGTGGAGCGGCGTCGTTGTTGGGTTGCCTTTCTTTACGAGGACCGCTCTCGCAGTGTGTTGGTGCAGGCATGGCGTTGCTGAAGCGCTTCTCGAGTCAAGTTTGTTAGCTGCGTAATCGCCAGTTGCAAGGCAACTAACTCGAGAGCAACTTAGTCCGAAAAAGAACGCTGTGAGGAGTGGCCTCATGAGGGTGTTATTAGGCGCATAGATGGTTGCACTCTTGTGACCTCAATCCCGGACCTATGTCTTGTGCCTCATCTGTGACTGCGGCAAACTTCTCTAGCGTTTGATTTTTTATGATCAAGAGCATGCGGCGCATTTGCTGAGGCTGGAGATCAAGCCATCTGACACGAAGGACATTGTCACTAACACGTCTGCAAGCGAGAGAACGCATATGCCGCAGGAACTGTTGTCACGAGAGCCTTCCCCACACGAGTTTAAATGTGGCCGCGGTCTTATTTAAAAGTATAATAAAAAAAAAAATATATATATATATATATATATATATATATATATATATATATATATATATATATATATATATATATAAGTTCTCCGCGAGGATAACTTCCTGAGCCAAGCGGAAGTAGATATTTAAAATGTATTTAATCCTATAATTTATATGGTATTATATGGAAAGCGGAGATATTACCATCTTGAAGTAAACCCGTCGGACGCTGGAATATACGATCGGGTGGTTGTTATTGACCTCATCAAACAAGTAGCACAAACTCACCAAATTGACCCAGCTGGCCAGAATAATTTCAAGTAATTGTGTTGTCTGAAGTGAAAGGCTTGACAAAAGATGCTCAACATGCGCTTCGTCGAACGATGGAGAAGTATATCGCCACCTGCCGAATTATACTGTCCGTCAACTCCACATCGAAAGTAATCGCTGCGATAAGAAGTCATTGTTTGGGTGTTCGTGTTGCCGCACCGCAAACGGACGACATCATATCCATCTTGAACAATATGTGTCAAAAAGAGGAACCTTCTACGCCCAAAGAGGAACCTACTACGCCCAAAGGAAAGGTCACGGGAAGTAGCAAGAAAGCAGTTAGCAAAGGAAAATCAGCGAGTCCACAAGAAAACGAGACTGAAACACCAACAAAGAAGGTGGAGAAACGCACGCTGAAAAGAGCACTTACAAAATCACAGGGTGATGATGAGGAAGAGTCCAAACCTAAACAGACCAAACAGGGAAAACCACAGTCGTCGACTAGCAAAACACAGGATACACCTTCAAAAAGTGTGGCTGAAACATCATCGCTCTACTGTTGCTTAGCCAAATGGGTTGATAAAAAAAATATTATGCGGGACGAGTGACAGAAGAGAAGGCCGGTAACAAATTTGTAGTTTTATTTGAAGACGGAGCATCCAAAATACTTCCACGAGAATCAATTGTGTTTGGCGAAGGAGATACTCTACCATTGAAGGATCATTCTGTCTATGCTCTGCTCGACGATGACTATGAACTAGGTACAGTGAAAGCAATCGACAAAAGCGGCGAAAAAGTAATGTACACTGTAGACATAGACGGAAAAGACATTAAAGTCAGTGCTTCCGACATTTATTTGACGGACCAACAAGCGAAAACAATTCAAAACCAAAAGGATAGTTCAAGTACAACATCATCGTCCAATAAGAATGCAGTTGACTCATAAACAGAAAAATCATCACCTGCTGCATCGCGATCGACCAGAAAACGACCGGCAACGTCACCAATAATGCCAGAAGCAGGATTTTCCGGCGGTCTCACAAAGGGAGGTGGCAGGAAGCCGAAAAGTTCTTAAACAAAAACAAACAAGCGTACACACTGATTCGACGATTAACCTATTATACTTGCCGCTCGCCGTTACTTCGGATGAAAATGAAGGAAAGATCAATTTTATCAGATATTGTAAATTCTTGATCATCGTCTGTATTCACATTTCAAGACTCAACTATAAATACATGCTTCGAACAAGAGAACAAAAGTTGGTCTCAGCAAATAAATAAACATTGGGAATGACAGTTCCCACCGAGAGCTTTTGAGCTGCTATATGATCAGTGCGTTTAACTGAACGATTACAACAACGCCTACGGATAATGCAGCAAAGTCTGTAATGCCGCGCGCCTCCACTGGACGAGAAAGTGGAGCCACGTTCGGAAGCTCGCTTGGAGGAAAGCGTGGCAACCAGAAACAATAAAAGGCCCCGGATGGAGCTTGAAAAGCTCTCTTCTTTGGATTCTGGGAATTCGACTAGGCGAGCGTTTTTGGCGGAATTTTCTTTTGGAAGTTAGGCGGAATATTCAAGAAAATACAATTTTGGAGTTGGCGGGACGGCAGATTTCGGTGAACTGCACGGAAAAAGGCGATTGAAGGCGGAATATTCAAGAAAGTGCAATTTTGGAGTTGGCGGGACGGCAGATTTCGGCGAATTGCACGGAAAAAGGCGATTGATGGAGAAAGCCAGGAGAACGCTACAGTTGGAAGCCGCAGACAAGGGGGCCCCCGGATAGTTAGCTACTATTGACATACGAGCGTAAGAGTATTTTCGTTGTAGTATTTCTTCTTTTGTATAATTTATTTTTAAATCTGAATTTCACGATAATAATAATTATTTCCAATAATATTTGCTTTTGTAGAATTTATTTCCACAAGTGGAACGTGCCGAAGTGTAAGGTTTGGCTCGGGAAGTGGCGTAGTGGGCGAGCACGAATAGTACCCCAGGTGTGGAAGGCTCGAGGGTGCTCCGCCAACACGTGGTGTGGCTCAAGGGTCCGGCAGGACATAAATTCCCCTTAGATTCCACGCGATGTTTAGGTGTGCGAGTTGGTGTAGGGAGGAATAGGCGACACAGTCGGTACGTGAGCGCGGAAATAACATGGGTGCCGGTACGAGTCTTCGACGAGTCGCGATTCTCGCTTGGCGACTCCCGTGGGGCCCATTGGAAAAGCGAGTGGCGCACGGCCCCTCTTCATTGGGCTAACCGGGTCCGAGGGCCCCAGTCGAAGGTCTCTACCAGAGGCCCAGAGTGCTCCGGGATAGAAAAATTGTAATACTGTGAAGGTCTCTTGTCTCCGAGCTCAACGCCTGTAAGCAGCTTATGTGGCTGCGCGTCAGGTGAGTCTGTGATTCGGGTGACAATAGCTGCTTTGAGCGCTCCATATCGGTCGTGCTCCGATGGCGCAAGGTATAATATCTGAATATATTTGTAAAGTTGGTGGTTGTTGATGTCTACGTCTTAAGATAATGATTGCCTGTGTCTTGTCGATATTTAGTTTGATCTTGCATTTGCGGAAGTATTCCAGGAAAGTAGTGATAGATTGTTGCAGTTTTAAGGTGATGATTTCTGCTTGTCGAGCTGAATAATATATACGAGAACATGTATCATGAGCATATAGGGAAACTTGAGCATTGTTGGGAAGGCTAGGTAAGTCAGCAGTGTATAAGCTGTAAAGGGTTGGTGAAATAGGTGATCCTTGGGGAACCCCAGCTAGAATTGGTCGCAGGTTTGAGAAGAAGTTGTCAATTTTGACACGGAAAGATCTGCCTTGTAGGTATGGATGAATTATTTGTATTAACGCGAGTGTTATTTTGAAATCATGCATTTTGAAGATAAGTCCTGCATGCCAGACTTTGTCAAAGGCTTTCACTATGTCAATCATAACTAAACCCGTTGACTTCCTGCGGTTCATCCCGTTTCTTATATGTTGGACAACTCTTGTTCGCTGGAGTTCTGTGGAATGAGCTGTTAGGAATCCAAATTGTTCGTTAGGAAGAGTTTGATTTGTGTTAGTATTATTTTGAAGTCTTTTAAGAAAAGCTCTTTCAACTTTTTTGGATAGAGATGAGAGGAGACTGATTGGCCTCCAATTCTGTGGCAAAGTAAAATCCTTCCCTGGTTTGGGGATAACTATTACTACTGCCGACTTCCATATTTTGGGGTATTCCCGCAAACGGAAGATTGCATTAATGACGTCGGTAATTGGCAGTAGCAAGTTGTCATGTAGCCATTTAAGCATCGTGTTTGGATTGGTGGCACAACTACCTTGTTTTTCGTTTGAAAATATTTAGTAGTCTACCAAAAGGCATTCTCGCCAAGCTCCAGGCTCTGTAAGAAGCTCTCCCATTGCTCGTTACGAAATACATGGATTTTATTTCGGATCTTGTTTGTTAACTGATTGGCTTTCGTTCTAAGTCTAGCATAACCCGTGCTCCTAGCTCTTCTCCGAGCTTGGTTCTTCCTCCTTATCAAGTTTTAGGTAAATTTCTCGAGAGAAATTTACCTATTGCGGAGAGCATCATATATATATATATATATATATATATATATATATATATATATATATATATATATATATATATATATATATATATATATATATATATATATATATATATATATATATATATATATATATATATATATATATATATATATATATATATATATATATATATATATATATATATATATATGGGATATAACGAAATTTGTGACCACGCTAGAGGTTGCAATTTTGCTTCGATTTTCACCAAATTTTCAGGAAAGGTGTATTGGGCAATTATCTCGGTTAAGTTCGTGAACCAGCTATATCGGCCATGCAAAAACAAAATGGTGGCCATTTTAGACGAAAAATCGTGATTTCTGTTCTGACCAAAGTATAGCTCCGATTCGGATGAAATTTGGTACAAGGGTTCATTGATGTATGTGATGAATCTCACAGTAAAAAATCCAAAGTCGGTACGGCAGAAACAAAATGGCGGCCGCTCAAAGGTCAAAAAACGTGCAAAATTTTGTTGTTGTAATAGTGGTCAAAGCTTTCAACAGATTTTCATGAAATTCGGTAGTTTGATAGAAATTATAAGTATCTAAAGAATTGCGTAAAAAAATTGGAGGTCAGGTTGCAAAAAACAAAATGGCGGCCAGTTGAAGGTCAAAATTTCAAAGGCTTTTGAAAGCCGCAATTTTGATCCGACATGTATGAAACTTGATTTCAAGATAGACATTACTTAGACCTACAGTCTTTGATATTTTGGTGATCATGCATTTGCAAATTTCAAAATGGCGGCCGTTTAAATATGCGTTTTTTCATGTTTTTGTGGCCCTCTAGCGGTCACATTTTCCAACGGATTTTGATGAAACTTGAGACTATGGATCTCTGTACTATGTTTTTGTATTTTGCAGGAAATTATTAAAATTGAATGAAAAATAAAAAAAGTCGAAAGTTTAAAGCCTAATATTTTTAGCTGCCGTTTTCTTTAAAAATTGAATTATTTTGCCCTGTCTAGAGTGAAACTCCTATTTGAACGAGATAGTACATTGATTGATGAGTTCTCAGCATACAAAGATTTAAAATAATCCAAAATCAAATGCATGCATTCAAAATAGCGGCCCCCAAAGGTCTGAAGACAAGCGCAATTCGCTATTTCAATGCCAACTGAAATAATGAATATTTTTCATGGAAACGTTTTAAATGACTTTACTTGAAAGAATTTATAAACCAGATCATTTTTAAGATATCGTAAAATATTTTTAACAATACCCTAAAAAATTATACAATCGCGATTTGTCTGTCTGTCCGTCCGTCCGCCCGTTTGTTCGTGCGTCATAACAAGTTTTCTCGCAAACCACATGAGCTGGAATGAGGAAATTTTCTACGTAGGTCAAAAGTGGTGCCTCTTGAAATTTGCAGTGCAAGAAAATATTTTAAGGTATTTAAGGGGGTCTCCCCATACAGGCGGGTCTCCCCATACAAGGGGGTGGCATACAATTTTTTTTATTTCTGTAGCCCTCTAGTAGCCAAGATTCTCAACAGATTCCGTTGAAACTTGAAATTATAAGTTATTAAGGCAAGTTATTTTATTTAATTATGCAAATCGAATGACAAATAAAAAAGTCGAAAATTTACAGCTTAATATTTTTAGCAGCCGATTTCAATAAAAATCGAAATGACGGCCCTCATAGTTCAGAAAAAAATTGAAAATGTATATATTAATGGCAACGCAAGTGCTGATTAAACTTTTATGGAAATCTTTTGAAATTAACTATTCGAGCTATTTAAGCCTTTGTGTGGTTACCACTGTGAACTGTATAAACAGCAAATGCGAGAAGGGCAAAACCGGTATTTATATGTTTACAACAATTTATTATCCGCCGATTTTCAATATGTAATCCATACGTGTGCAACTCAATTTAATTAGCAAAAAATTTGCGCCTCGATAAAAGGTCTCTAAAAACGAACGTGGCCAGATTTTTTTTATGTTAATAAATACCCATGTGGTACTACGAAAATCGCAGAAAGAAGTCTAATAGTAGGCAAGCCAAATTCTTTTTCGGAACTTTAAGCTACATACGAGAAATTTACCTTTCGCGCTGGTGCTGCCAACGGGGATTTTTTTGCCTTCCAGCAGATAGTACGTATGGTATTGAAGTTTTTGTTTGGTCAATAGTTTCGTCATCTGTAGATGGCCAGTTGTAGTCTGTGGTATTATCTATATACCAAGGTATACACGTTTTGCCGAAACAAACTTTATGTTTTTGTCTCGTAGCATCTTCGAAAAGTTCGTCCATGTTTCAGGTTCACGTAATACAATCGGTACAGTTCGCTTCTGTTCGTTGTCCTGCTCTGGTTTTGTGGGAGAGGGATTGGCAGGAACTGGAGATCTCGGAGGTTTGGCTTTGGGGATTATCCTCATTTCTGGGAAACTGACAGTGGGTTTTGGGGGAGGAAGGGTCGGAAATGTCCCTTCTTCCGGTTCCTCCTCCTCCATTTCTTCGTCGGAAACCGATTCAACCAATTCTTTTTTTCCTCTTCTGAGGAGGAGGCCGATTTGGTCGAGGAAGTCAAGGAGTTCAACAACCTTCATTTTTTCGTACCCTTTTTGGGCCACGTCTGCGTCATTTTTCCTGCGTTGTTCCACAAGTTCGGCCTGAGCGTTCAGTGGTTGTTGTTGAGAGCTCTGAAGTTGCACTCTTGTGAACTGAAGCTCCTTGAGAATCTGATCAAGTTGGTTTTCCAATTTTCTAAATTGCTCAAAAAATACCATATTTTGCTGGTCCTTTGGGTCATGTCCAGGTCCCATCATCCCCTCCATTCTGCCTAACACAATCTTAAAATGTTTTGCTCCGAGCAGAGTTGATTACCCGAGTCCGATAATCAAGTATTTGTCCGTTCGTCAAACTAACTAAATGTAAGTAAAGCGAGTACACACACTCACCCAAGAATCTTGAATTGGATAGACTGCCATGCGATCTCTGCAAGGAAATAGGAGAGGGTTGCCCCGGATCACGGTGATGTTTAGATCGGTCGACAAATAGAACAATGTGGCACATAATGCTCGGTCAGTCCTGAAAAATATAAAGGACTTACACCAGCCGAGGATGTTAGGGCTGATTACTGATCTAGTAATTCCCCTTCCTCTCTCCCCTACCTCTGGAGGAAGAATCCCCAGCTTGAAGGTGCCCCACCGTGTAGCAAAAAGATACCTGGCCCGAAGTGCTGTGTCAAACGATTCCATGTTGTGTTCTCATGCTGACAGGGAGGTGTTTAGTAGGTATCACAGTCGTTTATGAGCATGGAAGCTGCACACTCGGTGCGTAAATGGCGTTCAGCCTCAGCTGTTAATACAATGTAAAAAGTAATTATATATCATTGCATTGCCAAATATATTTTCTTACATAAAAGCGAGTTTTAATTACATTTATAAGATGTCAGATTGATCCTTGAGTAGGCAACATGTAAAATTTATTATGAAAAATAACCCAGGATTAATAATAATTCTAGAACACCCTGTCCTTCACTTTATGAGTCCACACGTATCCCACTAAGAAAATATGTACGTAATGTTATTAGCTCAACTGCGGGTGTGAGAATCATGTCTTGTCTAAAGATTCTCGACATCGTCGTCAGTTGCAGTTGGCAAAAAGTAGCAAACAGAATTCTCATGGGTGAAAGTTTTTATTAGGATTGGTGCAAATACGAGTTGTAGGTAGACAAGTGAGGAAAGATGCAAATTAGTTTTACTTTTCCACACTTGATTAAATCAACAATATTTGCGAAAATTTTGCAATTTCCCTGTTTGCCAATGTTCAAATATTCAAATAAAATTTCATGGTAAGAAATTCAATTTTCCCCATCCCACGGAGGTGCACTATACAAATAAATTTATAAAAGCGAAGGATTACAAGATGATAATGATTATTTGCTTTCGGAAGGTGGCAGTGCAAGTTAGCAAGGAAATTGAGCCCTACGAGATGACTTTGACGAGAAAAGCAGATGTTTGCGACAGAAAATGTTGATTTTATTTGTTTTTAGAATTGAAATTTTCAGATTGTATATTGCGGTGATTTTTCAGTACTTGCATAATACCACCTCAGAGAAATTGAATCACCAATTGGAAGAAGGGAATAACCGACAAAAGTACAAACAAGCTAGGTAAACAGACCTACGCTCATGTCAGAAGGGTTTTGTATTCAATTTACAAAATGCAGTCACCAGATTGAATCAAATCAAGAAACATGTCAAAGACGATTTTATTGGAGAAAATATGAAATACGAAGATCATACTATTATTAACAAAGTTGAACGAATTTCGACTTCTGAGGTTTTCGTTATTGATATACTCATAAATATTTCCCTTTATCATTATTTCAGATGTCCATCCGCGACGGAGGAAACACATTTTTCATGTATTTCCTCCCTGTGCCCCTACTGAAGCAAAAACTGACAGTTTAACAACTGTTTTGAAAAGCTCCCATGAAAACTTTCAATTTCATACTCATATCGGCAACGTTTGATGAATTCTTTTTTCACGGGCCACTTTCCTGTACTGTTATCATCATTTAATGGCCAATTTTTTCGAATTCTAGAATGGTTACAAAACCCTTTTGCTAGGAGCTCTCTCCCGCCTCCTTGACTTGTTTCACTTATGAGTCATTCATTAAATTGAATCAAGTGTTCAAAGCATGCACCTTAAACGTTGAAGTTGGGAAAAAATAACTCAAAATTATTCAATCTTCGCATTTAAAACAGCCACTATTTTGTTTTACGATTACTCATACCGCTAACTGAACCGATTCTCTAAGATATGCATGACACCTATCATTCCTGAAATTATCATGCAAATCCTGGTAAAACTGTAGTGTCTGAGTCGGTAAAAAGCACATGTTGTTCCATAGCCATATGTTGCCATAGTAATAAATGCAGCGCATATTGTTCCATAGTAATACAGGAAAATTCTCACCGCTATAACTTCGCTAAATATGATTCAGTCTTTACGAAACTTTCAGGATAGATCAATCTTATAAAAAGACATCTACGTACTTTCATTGAATTTAAGGGTTCCGTTAAGATTTTATTCAAGAAAACATAAAATCGATAAATTATACTATTACTAACAAAATTGAGTGAATTTCGACTTCTAACGTATTTGTTGATGTTGTACTCACCAAGGCCTACATTCCTGATTTTTTTCAGATTTTTCGGATCACAGGTGTCCAATCGCGAGGGGGGGCCAAATTGTTCGTGTATTTCCCCTCCCTGTGCGCCTCTCGAAGCAAATTTTGCCAAACTAAGACCTTTTTTGTAAAGTTCTCATCAAGACCTTTCATTTGATACCCATATCGGCTACCTTCAATGAAATTTTTTTTCAGGGGGTCACTCTCCTATATGGGTAGACCCCCCTTAAATACCTTATAAAATTTTTATCGTAGTTGAACTTTGAAGAGATCACCACTTTACACCTACACACAAAATTTGATGTTTCTAGCTTAAGTAGTTTCCGAGAAAAACTGCTGTGACACACGGACGGACGGACAGACGGACAGACTGGTCGCGAAACTAGTAGGGTTTTGTAAAATTATTTTATAAAACCCTAAAAATGAGATATTGTGACTTATTTTTTCTTTATATGAAAGCCCACCAAAACAACAGAAAAAGGGAACAAGTATCGAGGTCTCTCTGTCTTTTGTGGGCTGTGCATTTTCTTACCAACTGGAAGAAGGGAATATGTACTGCAGATATTCCTTTGTTCCGATGGCTACACTGACTGAAAGTGACAGTCAGTTGTTTATTGGATGTTGTCACGTGTTAGTCAGTTTGTGTTATTCTTTTTAGTTTTTAATCAGTTGTTTATTTATTTTTGTGACTGTTTTTCTATTAAAAAAGTATTTATTCTGAAAAAATGCAAGAGTGAAATAATGAGGATGTAGTAAGACCAAAAAACGAAAAGGCGTAACAAATAGTCATTTGTATAAGAAAGAAGCAATGAAAATAGCAAGGCTCTCTGGAAAGGAGTTCATTAACACTTCAGGCTGTTTAATTCCATCAAAATTTACAGTTGGACCTGACTGTTTGTAAGTAGATATCACTTATTTTTTTATATAACGTACCTACCTTATTAATAAAATGTTGAAATGTTTTATTTTTCATGATTCATTATATTTTGTAGGTGTGAAAATCTTTGTACTGCAAAATTTACTTGCGAAGAAAAACTGATAGTTCTGAATGATTTGTACAATGGAAGACCAAAATATGAGCAAGACGTTTTTATAATGGGATTGATTGAACCGATTGAAGTGGCAAGAAGAACGAAAAAAATAATAATATTGTAGACGGAATTCCTGAAGTGCCTCAACCCACAGTAAACAAAGGAAATAACACATTTCGTTATTATGCCAGAAAAGGTAATCAAAGAATACCAGTTTGTAAAAAAGCTTTTATGAGCTTGTACTCTATTAAAAATAAAGCTCTTTTTCGATTGTCATCATTACTTTCATGTGGAGTAACTTCACCAAAAGATATGAGGGGGAAGCATTCCAATCGGGCTAATGTACTCCCTGTTGATGCAGTTGCATGTATTAGTGCTCACATCGAATCATTTCCTTTAAAAATTTCGCATTATGAAAGTAAAGAACTAAAATACCTGCCTGCCGACTTGTGCAGAGCAAAAATGCATGAACTTTTTCTTGCATTACATCCCGATTTAGCAAATGTTGTCTCCTATGAATATTACAGAAAACACTTTAATGAAAACTACGCATATCGGTTTGGCAGACCGCAGGTTGATGTTTATTCGTTATGTGAAGAGCTTTCTGTTAAAATCAAGTCTACCACTCTCAACAAAACTGCAAAGCGGGTTGCAGTTGCTGAAAAGTTAGTTCACAAACGCCATGCAAAAAACTTTTACTTAAAGCAATAAGAAGTCAAAAAGTTGTGTGAAAACAGAAATGACGTGGCTGCAACCGCTTTTGATTATATGCAAAATCTACCACTCCCTTTACTGCCAGTTCAGGCAATTTTTTATCTCAGGAAAATATGGATGTACGTTTTTTGTATCCACAATTTGGGAGAAAATCAATTTTATACCTACCACGAAGGACAAGCTAAAAGGGGCCCGAATGAAGTATGCACATTTTTGAACATGTACATTCAACAGCTTAATCCAGAAATTCGTGAACTTTATGTATTCAGCGACGCCTGTGGTGGGCAAAATAGAAATCACACGGTCACCAGATTTTTAGGTAAATTTCTCGAGAGAAATTTACCTATTGCGGAGAGCATCATATATATATATATATATATATATATATATATATATATATATATATATATATATATATATATATATATATATATATATGTATATATATATATATATATAGATATATATATATACATATATATATATATATATATATATATATATATATATATATATATATATATATATATATATATATATATATATATATATATATATATAAATATATATATGTATATGTATATATATGGGATATAACGAAATTTGTGACCACGCTAGAGGTTGCAATTTTGCTTCGATTTTCACCAAATTTTCAGGAAAGGTGTATTGGGTAATTGTCTCGGTTAAATTCGTGAACCAGCTATATCGGCTGGGCAAAAACGAAATGGCGGCCATTTTAGACGAAAAATCGCGATTTCTGTTCTGACCAAAGTGTACCTCCGATTTGGATGAAATTTGGTACAAAAGGTTCATTGAAGTATGTGATGAATCTCACAATAAAAAATCCAAAGTCGGTACGGCAGAAACAAAATGGCGGCCGCTCAAAAGTCGAAAAACGTGCAAAATTTTGTTGTTGTAATAGTGGTCAAAGCTTTCAACAGATTTTCATGAGATTCGGTAGTTTGATAGAAATTATAAGTATATAAAGAATTACGTAAAAAAACTGGGGGTCAGGTTGCAAAAAACAAAATGGCGGCCAGTTGAAGGTCAAAATTTCAAAGGCTTTTAAAAGTCGCAATTTTGATCCGATATATATGAAACTTGGTTTCAAGATAGACATTACTTACACCTACAGTCTTTGATATTTTGGTGATCATGCATGGGCAAATTTCAAAATGGCGGCCGTTCAAATATGCGTTTTTTTCATGTTTTTGTGGCCCTCTAGCGGTCACATTTTCCAACGGATTTTGATGAAACTTGAGATTATGAATCCCTGTACTATGTTTTTGTATTTTGCAGGAAATTATTAAAATTGAATGAAAAATAAAAAAGTCAAAAATTTAAAGCCTAATATTTTTAGCTGCGATTTTCTTTAAAAATTGAATTATTTTGCCCTGTCTAGAGTGAAACTCCTATTTGAACGAGATAGTACATTGATTGATGAGGTCCTAGCATACAAAGATTTAAAATAATCCAAAATCAAATGCATGCATTCAAAATGGCAGCCCCCAAAGGTCTGAAGGCAAGCGCAATTTGCTATTTTAGTGCCAACTGAAATAATGAATATTTTTCATTGAAACGTTTTAAATGACTTTACTTGAAAGAACTTATAAACCAGATCATTTTTAAGATATTGTATAATATTTTTAACAATACTCTAAAAAATTATAAAATCGCGACTTGTCTGTCTGTCCGTCCCTCCGCCCGTTTGTTCGTGCGTCATAACAAGTTTTCTCGCAAACCACATGAGCAAGAATGAGGAAATTTTCTACGTAGGTCAAAAGTGGTGCCTCTTGAAATTTGCAGTGCAAGAAAATATTTTAAGGTATTTAAGGGGGGTCTCCCCATACAGGCGGGTCTCCCCATACAGGCGGATGGCATAAAATTTTTTTTTTATTTCTGTAGCCCTCTAGCAGCCAAGATTCTCAACAGATTCCGTTGAAACTTGAAATTATAAGTTATTAAGGCAAGTTAATTTAATTTGATTATGCAAATCGAATGACAAATAAAACAGTCGAAAATTTACAGTTTAATATTTTTAGCAGCCGATTTCAATAAAAATCGAAATGACGGCCCTCACAGTTCAGAAAAAAATTGAAATGTACGAGGTGTGTTCAAAAAGTATTGCGAATTTTGAATTTTCGCGGGTTACGTATATTCGAATTTCGATTTTTTTGCGGCGTTATATTGGTACTCATGTCTGTCACTTATGCCGACAAGCTCGGCCATTTTGAATGTTCACTTAATTGGTGATAGCTGCTTTACTTGCACGTGTTTTCAATCGTCTTCGATTTTTACTTATTCAAAAAAATGGATCAAAGAACGTGTATCAAATTTTGTGTGAAAAACGAAATTAAGTGCGCGGATGCATTCCGAATGTTGACTGTGGCATACGGAGAAGCTACCTTGGACCAAAGCAACGTTTATCGGTGGTACAAAATGTTTTTAGAAGGCCGAGAAGATGTGAACGACGAAGAGCGTGCCGGACGCCCGAGCACTTCAACAACAGACGAAAAAATTAATGAAGTGGAGAAAATGGTATTGGCCAATCGTCGAATCACCGTTAGAGAAGTTGCTGAGGACCTAAACATATCGATTGGCTCGTGCCATTCGATTTTTATCAACGATTTGGGCATGAGACGGGTCGCCGCGAAATTCGCACCAAAATTGCTCAATTGCGACCAAAAACAGCAACGCATGAACATTGCTAATGAGATGTTAAACTCTGTCCGCGACGAACCAAATTTGCTCCAGAGGGTCATAACTGGTGACAAATCGTGGGTTTATGGTTATGACGTGGAAACCAAAGCTCAATCATCTCAATGGAAGCTGCCGCATGAACCAAGACCGAAAAAAGCGCGCCAAGTTCGGTCGAATGTGAAAGTTTTGCTGACAGTTTTCTTCGATTGCAGGGGCGTGGTGCATCATGAGTTCTTGCCACAGGGAAGAACGGTCAATAAGGATTATTAACTGCAAGTTATGCGCAATTTGCGCGAAGCAATCCGCCAGAAACGCCCGGATTTGTGGGAGAACAAAAATTGACTTTTGCACCACAATAGCGCCCCTGCTCACACATCGTTGCTTGTGCGCGACTTTTTGGCCAAAAACAACACACTAATGATGCCGCAGCTACCGTATTCCCCAGATCTGGCCCCCTGTGACTTTTTCTTGTTTCCTAAACTGAAGAGGCCCATGAAAGGACGACGTTACGCTACGCTTGACGAGATAACGACGGCATCGAAGGAGGAGCTGAACAAGATTAAAAAAAATGATTTGTTGAAGTGCTTCGAAGATTGGAAAAACCGTTGGCACAAGTGTATAATATCTCATGGGGACTACTTTGAAGGGGAAAAAATAGATATTCATGAATAAATAAATAATTTTTGAAAAAAAAAACAAAATTCGCGATATTTTTTGAACACACCTCGTATATATTAATGGCAATGCAAGTGCTGATTAAACTTTTATGGAAATCCTTTGAAATTAACTATTCGAGCTATTTAAACCTTTGTGTGGTTACCACTGTGAACTGTGTAAACAGCAGATGCGAGAAGGGTGAAACCGGTATTTATATGTTTACAACAATATGTAATCCATACGCAAGCAACTCAATTTAATTAGCAAAATATTTGCGCCCCGATAAAAGGTTTCTAAAAACGAACGTGGCCAGATTTTTTTTACGTTAATAAATACCCATGTGGCACTACCAAAATTGCAGAAAGAAGTTTAGTAGTAGGTAAGCCAAATTCTTTTTCGAAACTTTACGCTACATACGAGAAATTTACCTTTCCGGCTGGTGCTGCCAACGGGGATTTTTTCTTAATCAAACCATTACAGGACGCTTCCAGAAATTTTCATCAGTTTTTCCCCGTTAGGGGTCACTCATTTTTAAACTGTGATCGTAATTTTGGATCAGTTAAAAGGCAATGGACAAGAATGGATAGGATTTATGAACCTAGAGAATACAATGAGATGATCGAAAAGGCTAGAAGAAACGGCACTTTTAGTGTACGTGAAGTTACAGGAGCGGACATTGTAAACTTCAAGGAGTGGTGGCCAACTTATTTCAAAAAGACCACGCAGGCTTGTGGTGGACGAAATGGGCCAGCATTTTCCTTATCTAAATATAGGCACTTGACCTATTATTCTAGCCGGCCAGAAGATGTGATTTGCTCGGAGTTTATAGATGGGGTGGTGAAAAACAAGTTTCGTCTATCAAAACCAAATCGAAATCTGAGTGCCCCATCCTTCCCAACAGCAAAAGCATACAACAACAATCGTGTACCTATTAATGAAAAAAAAGTTGACGATGTGAGAAAGATACGCCAACATACCCCACACGAAAAAATCGAATTTTATGATTCCATCATTGCATGGGATGTATGTGCCGCAGCCAATAGCGATGAGGGAGAAGTCTAATGAAAAAAGTAATTAAAATGCCTTATATTTTTACTTAAGATTCTGTTTTTTTAAATATTTTACCTGAAAAATATCATTAAAACTTTTTATTAACAGTTGATTGCTTTTTTTAAACAAAATTTCCCAATTTTTTTTATCAATTTGAAGAAGGGAACACTGAGAAAAATAAAGTATGAAATCAAAGTTTTTTAACTTGAAATTAAGCATTTTTTCTCTTAAATTTTGCGCAAAATACCCCCATATTGAAGTCAAATGCCTAAAGTGTTTATTTTTAAAGCGTTAAAAAGTCTTGGAAATATATACATGATATTTTGAATTGAAAGTATGAAACTATAAAGTCAAAAAGAATAGTTACTTGGTTTAAAAGTATGAAACTTTAAAGTCAAAAAGAGTAGACACTTGATTCAAAAGTACTATCATTTCAAAATAAAACCTCCTTAGCTATTTAAACTAAAATGGAAGCAAACTTGAACCAAAACGAATATCCTTTGAAAACCAAACCTCCTGGCCATTGTCAAATTTTAAATTATTTATTATCTATAAAGGAGCGGTTCGGATTGAATACTCGTCCTAGAGCTATTGAAATGTTAAATATAGAAAGTGGATAGCGTAGAAAAGTGGTAATTAATAAATAACAGTAAAAATTTTGATTCATGGTTAAAAATGTTTATTAATTCGCTGGTATATTAATGAGATAACATTTTCAAATAGAATTAAAATCACACAAACAAAATAATTCGATTTGATTCGATGCAAAATAGTTTTTTAATCTTATTAATTCCATAGTGGAATTTATATGATGTTTTTCCAATGGTGGACTATTGAAATCCTCTAACTTCATAATTTTTTTAACAATGGTTTTGATATTGAATATGATGCAAAATGGGATACATAATTGATTTCGTACTCTTGCACAATAACAAAACAGAAATTTTCTTTTTTTATGATAAAATCTAATATTTCATATACATTATTTTTGCATTCAATTTTGCTTACAAAGTCTTTTACAGCGTAGGAGGTACCTAAAAAGTTAACATTTTTAGCATAAATACTGCCTTCCTTAATAAATCCTAGAGCTATATAACTCTGATCTTTTTCTGCTGAACTAAAATTCTCACTCACTACCAGTTTTTCAAAATAAAACCCGTTTTGAAGCAAATTTTTTGCAAATTGTAGAGCTGCTTTTACTGACAAGGATAGAGGAACATTTAGACGAGAAGTTATACTTGTTGCATATTTTTTATATATTTGATGAATGGATTCAAGACGGTAGCTCCAAATGTGTTTTAAAGGACCACATTTACGCAAAACACCAGGGTAGTGAACTAAGTTATGATGCTTTAACTTTAGAGTGTCCTTAAACAATTGTTGGTACAAACGATTATGCTCTTCGATAAGATTACCTAATTTTTCCAGGATTTCCTCATCAAAGAATGGCAGTAAAGTTATGTCGATTATTTCAATGAATAATAAAATAAAATTATATACTTCATCATTTTCAGGAATAATTTCTCCGATTATTAAAGGGAAATAATGAAAAAGTGTTTGCATTTCACGACTCGTCAACCTAAAATTTCCACTTTTAATGTGCGTTGCTTCTAGGGGACGACTTACATTTTTCATTTCCGATTTACTATAGTTAAACATTTGTTTACGGTAATTAAATGTGTCTAAGGTAAATATTTTTTTTGCATAAATAAAATACTGCAAGGCTTTAGATAAGTTATATCTACAAACTCCTAAAAATAAATCATGCATTATGTCACATGCAACGTTTTCGCTTACATGAAAATGATCTAGTTCATTGAAAACACACTCTTCTTTAATGCCTGAAATAGGTGGATCATTCAAACTTTTATCATGCTCGTAATTAATTTGATTTCGCAATGTTTCTGGATATTCCCTTCAATCGTGCCGGACTTCATCTGCATTTCTTCTACAAATGCGGCAGGTAGGATTTGTGCCAAAGTTGCTATTGTAACCGAGTATCCCCTAAAACCTGTCCTATTGTGAAGTAAATACGACTTACGGTATCTCTGCAAACTACCTCCAACCCATCCTTTTCGAGAGTTTTCAAAACATTGATTAAGGGTTTTAAGGATACATGGTTCCCATACTCTTTATAGTCTTTTGATTTAAGAAAACTTGCAACGAAAATATTACTCTGCTTAGAAATTCGAGAAGGCGATGAAGTAGGAAAAAAGTAATATACAGCTAATATGCTACAAACACCTGCATGAGAGCCCAGTGGATTGTTAATTTCAAACTCATCTGAATACAAATGAATGGGAATCACTTTCTTCCCTGAAAATTCTGCTTGTTTAGTTTTCCATATGGAGCCATTAGTGAAATTTCTAATAACTCCATCACAGAAAATATCGTTTGAATATTATAATAGTTCGGCTAAAATATGATCACTTTGCAAGTATTTCTTTATTTGAAAAGAAATGTCTAGCAAGCACCCCTGAACTTTCACATGATCTAACGTTGGAACACCGTTTATTCTTACTTCAGTTAAATCATTGTTTATAGTAAACATTTTTGGCGGAGAATATAACTCCAGGATTTCAAGTTGTTGGAAAAACTTGTATTCGGTTTTTATGCGAACGAAAGGATCACGTAAGAAAAATAAATATTGTTTAAACTCTTCGCGTTTCTCATCGCAAGCAATGTGTTTAGTAAATGATTCAAGATATTCGGACAGAGGATTTGTAAAAAGGTTGGATAATAAATCCTGTATTTCAAAGACTAACTTTCTAGGGACAGAATTTTTGCCTTGTAACTCTAAGGATAATCCAAGTAAATTTTGGTTCAAAAGGTTCAAATTTTCGTGTGGACTATTATTGTTACTAGGTAAGCTTTCTATTTGTTGAGATTGATCGAATTTATATAAGATATTTGGAAAATTAGCATCATCAGAAAGGGAAATGTTCCTCACTTGGCCAAAGTTAGAACCAATGTCTTGACTTAAAGTTTCATTCCCGGCATTGTTTTTACCCTCATGTTTTCTCAAATGTGTTTTAAATTTATATATGTTTTGAAATATTTGCAAGCAAGAAATACAAGTAAATTTGTATATTGAAGGCACTTTATGATCTTTTTTTAAGTGATCTATTAAACTTAATGCTTTTTCAAAAGACTTTTTACATATAAAACAGGTTAACATAATGAAAATTTTTCTTAAATTCTGAATCAAATGGCAATGTTACAATTTATATTCAAACTCAATACAGAATTTACTTCACTATGAATTATTATTAATTTTCTCGAATTCTTTGATTATATTCGACACTTTTGCATCGAAACTTTTGATGCTATAAAAGTATTCCTGATAAAAGTACCAAACCTGCCTACTAATTTCGGAGTATTCCAAATTGAACACGAATATTAATTTTATAATTATATCGATGCACTTACGGAAAGATTCTAATTTAAATTTTACTCCATCGCAATAAACGTATAATTCTTCCAACAATGTGTCACTTTTTCCTATAGCTATAATTCTTGGCTGGATTGTTTGCTTATTTTTGTTGAATTTATTTTTTATCTCATCTAGTCGCTCCTGTATTGTACTGATGCTGAATAAGTGCAATACAAAATCATCCTGACCATCGGCGATTGTTGGCTTGATTGTCCTGCTGAGCCGTTTCGGTTGGAAAATTGCAAATAGCAACTTTGTAACGTACAAATCTCTGGTGTCTATGGGACAATAACTTATATAAAGAAATGAGTGCTCGAGAACAACTAATTTTACCTTGCTGTAAATCTTTGCCTTGAAGTAGTTTATCAAATAAGACTTTATTTGCTTTGTCCTTAATATTGGTTTCAAAGAAAACCACACTTTTTTCGACAAATGCGTCAAACTTCTCGAGGAGCAAATTCGTCTTTTCCGGATAAAGGAAATCAAAGTCAATTTCGATCTATGGAATATTCTAGGTGAATAAAAATTTCGTTAAAAATAAACCAATAGGTACCAATTTGTGTCCGTAGTGATCGTTGTATCGAGGCCAATTCCTGAAGAAATTGTTTATTCCCTTATCGTTGGATTTTTTGAACTCCTCTGTTCGAAGTATTGATGTCTCTCCCAAAGTTTGAAAATGCTATTTTCAGGAAGAAAGTCGCTTTGCAGAATGAGAAGTTTTTCCTTTAGTAATGCTGAAATTAATTTGATTATCCAATCATTTCATGGATCATATATCGCATGTCATCTTACAAGTATTTGTTTCTCGGTTTTCGGTGTCATATATTTGTGTTAGTTTTTGTTCAGATGAACGATCTAATTTCAGGTATTTCGTTGTAAAGCATACGTTGCTGTATCGATCATAAAGCTTACCACTTGGGTTTTTTCTTTTCAGGCGAGGTTTGTAGTATAGCTCCTTTTAAATTGAAATTTATGTTATCATATATCCACCAATTAACTTTCGTATTGAACTTTCTTACCGGATCCTCTGAAGGAAAAACTTGTTTGATGGTTTGCGCGATGTTTTCAAAGCTTGATGGTTTCAACCGCTTTTTCCCGCCAGTAAAAAAATCGATTACAAGGTGTACTAGATCTTTTTGGTAACGTGGTTCCAGCTTTTCATTGTTAGTGTAGCTTTCCAAAATGAGCCGACCTTTGATGCTTTGATTAAGTAAACTATTTAAGTCTTCTGGTCCGAAGGGATCGATGTTGCTAGAAATCAAGTTTTCTTTGATGGAAAGCTTTAAATAATCTTATAACCAACATGCTTACTATGACTCTTGGCTATTAATTGTAGTTTGCGATAATGAAGAAGACTTTGCCGTCTCTTCGCATGTTGAATTTAACCACTGTTTTACTGTTGAGACCGTAGAAACATCATAAATCTCAAACGGAAGGCCCTGTAAATAAATGCACGCACAATTTTGTCAATCACGACGAAGGATATTAAGAAAAAATAGAAGGTGGCATAAGTAAGACACTTCAGGAAACTGATTTCAAAATTGAAAATTTTGTGATACTGCAAAAAATTCAATAGTTTTATTTACCACTTCTTTGCGCCACGCTTTGAAACAAGATGTGAAGATAATTTGCTGTCCAAACGTTAAATTTCCTTTCGCAAAAAGTGGCTGGATATCCGACAGACTCATTAAACGTAGAACCTCTGTTGTTATTTTTTCTTTTTTAAGGAATTCGCAAACATCGGAAGAAAGATTCCACGATTTGAATAAATTTCCAGTGTCCAGTTGTTCGTCTACTCCAACTGTACTTTGAATTATTTCTACGTACACAGGTTTCAGAAATTCTTTAGTGGACCTATGATCTACACTTTGAACTTGAAAATCACTAATTGCGTCGTTTTCCAGGAGATACTCCGAAATATATTCTGACATAGCTTTGTAATCAGCACTACACTACTAAAAACTATTGACTAAACTTCACTGTTCAAAATATTCACTGCGATCGACTGATATACTTCTCACGAATGACTCTTACGGTATTGATGGGCGTCAAATGATCTCGATTATGAGAAGTGTGATGTTAGAATAAAATGAAATACACTTAACTCTAAAATTTCTACGCTTTTCCTGAGAAAAATAAAGTGGAAAAGTTCTTGGTTTTGAATTTAAAGCCTTTTAAAGCAAGATCTAAAGGCTTTAAATTCAAAACCAAGAACTTTTCCCTTTTGTTTTTCTTAAAAAAAGCGTAAATATTTTGAAGTTAAGTGTATTTCCTTTTATTCTAACATCACACTTCCCATACTCGCAATACAAATTTCCAATTTTCACGTTTAATGTGGAGTATTCGAAACTAACGTCAATACAAGCCTTATAGCTGCACCACTTACTATCACATACATGACCATAAGTAGGCTGACTTTTCTTGCATTTTTGTACTGGGCTCTATACAAAGTTTTGGAGTTCTCGGCGAAAACTCGAGGATTTGTATGGTTTCGAGGTGGAATTCAGCGTTGAGGTATTCAGATGATCCGCGGAGAACACAATAGCGCTTCTTGTGAAGTAAAAACGGTTTAATTCGCTACACGCATTCAATTGTAATCGCTGTTCAAAGTGAAAATAAACCGAGTTTTGATAGGATTCGCTCGTCTGCTGTCCGTGGTAGTGAACATGCTACACTGTACATGTGGGAAAAAGTAGGCTGACTACTACACATGTAAAATGCATGTCAAAGGCTTTCTACTGTAGTTTGGCTTTGGGAGTATTTCATTTAGAAGTTAACCACTTGAATCGTCATCAGGAGCTCGTAAAATTTACAGATGTTGAAGCTCTCGCAAGTGAGACATATATACACGCATTACGACTTTTTATCTGGTTGCAACCAAATGCGTAGTGCTTCATTTAAAATATCAAATCACTTAAATCAAATATTTTACGCTCTTGTTTTCACTAACAATAGTTTTACCTTTCTTGAAATTAAAAGCTATTATTCTTAAAACAAAAATTAAGGAAACTCTTGTTTTAAAATGTTTTTATCATTTAAATTAAAAGACATTCTAAGGTAGAACATTTCAATTGCAGATTTTAAACATTTTAAAATTAGAGTTTTCATTTCAAATCAAAAGTTTTGTAAGACATGCAATAATAAAATAGCGACTTTTTAAAATCAATATGAAATATTTTTCTCAGTGAACATAATTTCAAAATTTTATGGGGGGGTAACCATAAACATTGGAAAAAAAATAAGGGTTGGCAATTTTCAGGGAGAATTGCCTTGCGTTTTGGTATGACTAACGATGAGCAAAAAGGTAAGGAAAACTAAATAGCAAGTTGTTTTTTAATTTCCCAAAATTTTACTTTCCTGGACTTATTCCCTTCTTCCAATTGGTGATTCAATTATTTTAAGAGTTAGAATATTTGACATAAAGCAAAACTACTTTGAAGATTTGAATATTTCACAAACTGTTTTTATTTAAATACAACTTTTAGGTATATAATACAACTAACATTTCTCTAGCAATAAATTACGGAATAAAATACCTTGACTATATTGGTATAGTAAATAGTAAAAAATTTCATAATATAATATTCATGTTTAGTACATACATATATGTCAATTTCAGTTTATTAATCTTTATGGCTTATCTACTCATAAAATTGCGTATACATATTCCAAAGTTGAATCATGAACAATCAATATTTAATTTGATTTATTTTGGGTTCACTTGTAATCTATTAAATTTAACAATAAACACTGTTCCGTTGGATCCCTGACCTGAATCGATTATCATATTATTTAGATTAATTTCGCAAATGACGTAAATGGTCTTGGTAAATTTGTACAATAATGAAATTTGTCATCCATTGAATGTTTGAAAGCAACCCTTCATTTAAAACTTTTCAAAAATCTTTAATCTTTAGCCAATAACTCTTTCACATTTCAGCTACCATAGTTTACACAATTTTGATCATCACCTAGGGTATGATAAAATTTTAATTTCATTTAAACATTAAGTTGCATCGTCTTTATGATACAATTTCAATAGTAATGAATTTTTAAAGGATGTGACATGATTTTGAATTCTAAAATTAAGTAAAGCAAGCAGCAACGAAAAGTACATGCCAAGCAAAATACATACAGATATAAACGAAATGTTTGCTTGGAAAGCTTTATTGCTTTGCGTTGCAATCATAACTAAGTATCAAGGATAATCCCTAAGGGAAACATCGTATTTAAAAGGGATTACATTTCAACTGTTCCAATTAGAATAAACAAAACTCATAAAATTCTGTAGAAAACACAAAATATCCTGATGGCAATGTAATTTAACATTCTGTATGTGTTTCTGGGTTTTACATGGCAAATAAGTGGTAATCGCTTAATCCTTTGCCAAAATGAATGCAATTATATGCACTCGGAGAGAAATTTTAGGTGTAGGATTTTTATTTGAAGTCAGTTTAGAATGATTTACTTATCACTTGCTTTTAAAAAAAAGTCTTTACAATATTTATGAGAAAGAAAATTTTATGGTTTCTACATTAGTAAGGAAACACATGCGATAACACTGGTCTGCAACGAAATCCTCCTTTAAATGAAAATACGATTATGAAGAATTTTGCATGCTGAATCTAAATTTACTTTTCTATATTTTTCTATCACGTACAATTTTTTTAAAAATATTTTTTTATATTTCTTAAGATCCCGTTTATTTTTTATTCCGTTTTTGTATTAACGCTGCTTTTATTCAGCTTAGATCATATTTTCCACACCAAACCGGTCTACACTGATAGAAAGAGATAGAAAGTTATTATCTGACGTCGATTTCAAACCATTGCAAGCAGGGCTGCCAGATATACGTCTTTTAACATTTTATACGTTTTTTCAGGGGTTTCCGAGAGCGCTACGTTTTTTTATACGTTTTTCAGACAAATACGTTTTTTTATGCGTTTTTGGTACAAAACTGTTCTTTTTTACATCTTCCTAGGGATTTTCGGACTTTTCTCACCACCGACGACTATTGCCAAGGTGCGATATGTAACCAAGGTACTCCCTCTCTCTCTCCCTCTCGCATTTCGCATACATATAATATATATGCCTGATTTGAGCCTGACATACCAGACACCGGCGGTTTCACAAGTTATGGTTTTGTGGTTTTAGTGATAATACAGCTTTATATCGAGTGTTTGCAGTGTTTAATTCACAATAGTTCACACATTGCTTCACATCGTTTCATATGTTTTTGTTTACTTTACATTGTCAAGTGTCGAGAATAAATATTTTCACTCGAAATTCTAGAAACTCAAGTGCAAGATGGAAAATGATCACGACGATGAAAATTCTGAAGAATCAGATAGAGAAGAAATTTCTACGGGAACGTAAGTCAAAATTCTGTATTTCGTATTATCTGTTTTCGTTTTCTTGACAGTTTAAAAAGTTGATAATTTTTGTGTTGACAGGTCCAAACGAAAAGCATTAGGGAAAAGGTATTGAGAAATATTTTTTTTTCCAAATTATCAATTTTTTCTGAAATATGACATTCTCATACTCATAAATGTTTCAGAAATCTTCAGCATTATACGTCAAAGTGGGAGGCAGATTTTCCTTGGTGTACGAAATCTACAGCAGGTTCGTTCTTCAAAACATTTTTGATAAATAAATATTTGATTTTTTACGTCTAATTTTGAAATATAAATTTGTGTTGCAGGCTCTCTTTTTAGGGTTTTGTAAAATAATTTTACAAAACCCTACTAGTTTCGCGACCAGTCTGTCCGTCTGTCCGTCTGTCCGTCCGTCCGTCCGTCCGTCCGTCCGTCCGTCCGTCCGTGTGTCACAGCAGTTTTTCTCGGAAACTACTTTAGCTAGAAACATCAAATTTTGTGTGAAGGTGTTAAGTGGTGATCTCTTCAAAGTTCAACTACAAAAAAATTTTATAAGGTATTTAAGGGGGGTCTCCCCATATAGGAGACTGACCCCCCGAAAAAAAAATTTCATTGAAGGTAGCCGATATGGGTATCAAATGAAAGGTCTTGATGAGAACTTTTCAAAACAGGTCTTAATTTGGCAAAGTTCGCTTCGAGGGGCGCACAGGGAGGGGAAATGTACGAAAAATTTGTGTCCCCCCCCCTCGCGATTGGACACCTGTGATCCGAAAAATCTGAAAAAAATCAGGGATGTAGGCCTTGGTGAGTACAACAACAACAAATACGTGAGAAGTCACAATTCACTCAACTTTGTTAGTAATAGTAAGATTTATTGATTTTATGTTTTCTTGAATAAAATCTTAACGGTACCCTTAAATTCAGTGAAATTCAGTAAGTAGATGTCTATTTATAAGATTGATCTATCCTGCAAGTTTCATAAAGATTGAATCATATTTAGTGAAGTTATAGCGGTTTGAATTTTCCTGTATTACTATGGAACAAAATGCGCTGCATTTATTACTATGGCAACATATGGCTATGGAACAACATGCGCCTTTTACCGACTCAGACACTACAATTTTGCTAGGATTTGCATGAAAATTTCAGGAATGATATGTGTCATGTATATCTTTGAGAATCGGTTCAGTTGGTGGTATCAGTAATCGTAAAACAAAATAGTGGCTGTTTTAAATGCGAAGATTGAATAATTTTGAGTTATTCTCTCCCAACTTCAACGTTTAAGGTGCATGCTTTGAACACTTGATTCAATTGAATGAATGACTGAAGATGAGTACCTACAATTAATGCTCATAAGTGAAACAAGTCAAGGAGGTGGGAGAGAGCTCCTAGCAAAAGGGTTTTGTAACCATTCTAGGATTCGAAAAAATTGGCCATTGATCGATGATAACAGTACAGGAGAGTGGCCCCTGCAAAAAAAAAAATTCATCAAACGTAGCCGATATGAGTATGAAATAAAAGTTTTCATGGGAGCTTTTCAAAACAGTTGTTGAACTGTCAGTTTTTGCTTTAGTGGGGACACAGGGGGGGTTGTAAATACATGAAAAATGTGTTTTCTCCGTCGCGGATGGACATCTGAAATAATTATCAAGGGAGATATTTATGGGTATAACAATACCAAAAACCTCAGAAGTCGAAATTCGTTCAACTTTGTTAATAATAGTATGAGCTTCGTATTTCATACTTTCTCCAATAAAATCGTCTTTGACATGTTTCTTGATTTGATTCGATCTGCGTGACTGCATTTTGTAAATTGAATACAAAACCCTTCTGACATGAGCGTAGGTCTGTTTACCCAACTTGTTTATGCTGCAAATGGTGCAAGCCAGCCGAGAAACCTCGAACTTGCGCACATGCAGGACGCACAGCTCTAGCTAATCACACTAAAACTGAGAGCCACATTGCTGCTGCAAAAACCAAAGCAACTGCGGGTAATGTGGCAAAATTTTTTCAAGACGCGGCCGACTCTAACCTTGAGGCTAACGAAGTGTCGCTCAAAATCGCTGCCTTCATTGTAAAAAAAAAACCTGCCAATAGCGATCTCGGATGAGTTGACAGAGCTCATCAAAAGCATCAAGTGCAAACCTGAAACTTTGAGGTAGGTTACTTGCGATCGCACTAAATGCACTCATCTCATCCGTAATGTCATGGGCCAGCAGAACCTGGAGCTTTTACTCGTCAAAATGAAAGAGAGTTACTTTTCTCTCATTATTGACGAGTCTACAGACATCTCCACTTCTAAACACCTTGTCCTCTGCGTGCGTTTGGACAGCAGTGAAGAAGGAGTAACTGATGAATTTCTGGCCCTTTTAGAGGTGAGTTTCATTCAATGTTTGACTTTTTAGTGGTGTAATAAAAATGCTAATCATTAGAAAGACAATCGTGTGAATTCTCATAATAAGAGATTGCTGTGCATTAATGAAAAAATTAATTTAGTGCATTGAAAAAAATTGAGGAAAAAAAATTGCTAGAAAAATGAAAGATAATAATGTAAAATGAAAAAATATCTTAAATATTTTATTTTTTTTTTATTTGTGTTTAAATCAAGTCTATGTTTATGAATGTATGAAAACAAAATAGGTATTGAGGATAAAAAATCCTAGAAAAATAAAAGATAATAATGGACAATGATATAACATTTTCAATATATTTTATTGTTTCTTATTTATTTGAATTTTACTCTGTTTTTATTAATTTATGAAAACAAAATAAATATCTAAAAAATAAAAAAATATACAATTACATAAAATTCTCACATGATAGACGTAAATATACGAACAATTTTTTGAAAAACAATAAAGCTTCTGATTACATTATTAGAGAAATTGGTTTTTAATAAATGAAAAACAAAAGACAATTTGTTAACGATCTATTCTATCAAGTTATTTTATTTTTGACAGGTCACACAAGCTGATCATCAAGGGCTTTATGATCTGATTGTCAAATTTTTCGCAGACAACGGTGTCAACTATCAACAAAATATGGTGGGCTTCGCCAGCGACGGGGCAAGTGTCATGTTTGGCATCAACAGGTCAGTCGCCGCCTTGTTACGCAAAGAGATCCCCTGTCTCTTCACAATGAAATGCATCTGTCATTCCCTGGCCCGAGCTGTCTCCGTGGCTTCTGAGTTATTTCCTCGGGAAGTTCAAGAGCTTTTGTCTAAATTATACAACTATTTTAAACACAGCAGCAAACGCCAACATGAACTGAGGGAAATTGAAAAACTGCTGGATATTCCTGAACGGAAGTTACTCCGAATTTTCGCAATTAGATGGTTATCCCTACTGCCTGCTGTTGAAGTTACCATCTTAAAATACGATGGCCTTTTTGAGTACTTCCAGATTGAAGCACGAAACCCCAAAAACACGGAAGCTCAGCGAATTTTCAGTGTTTTGAGCAAAACCTTCACAAAGTGGTTTTTGCAATTTTTGAAATTTGCACTGACACTCGTATGTGCGAAAAACAAAGAATTCCAGGCAGAGAAGCCCAAAATTCACGAACTATACAAAAAATGGAGATTCTTTTCAAAGCAATCATTAGTTGCTACTTGGACAAAGAGTACGTCAGAGGAATGTATTTGGAGGAAATCCAAGACCCAGAATCGCACTTTTTCACGCAAACTGAAAAGAATCGAAAACATTGGGTCCCACTCAGAGAATTGGATCTTGGTCCAGTGCTGCCTTGCGAAATCAAAAAATGGTTAAAAGAGAATCCGAATTATCCAGTTCAAAAAATTGACGAATTCAGAATGACATGCAAAGCATTTTTGATTGGCCTGGGAAGAGAAATCTACAAAAGATTTCCATTCAAAGAACCAAGTGTCCTGATGGTGAAACACCTGGGTTTTATGGAGCCATCCGTTTTGAAGAATCTCAATAATCTCTCAGATGTGGCAAGTTTTTTTCAAATGGACGTCGAAGCACTTCACGAGGAGTTTCTCCTACTTTTGGTGACATTCGACGCAGAGCTCAACCACGGCATCAGCCTTGAAGAATTCTGGAAAAAAGTTTCAAATTCCAAATTGCACGATGGAACACTTGAATTCCCCAAGATAACAGACATTGTCCGAAGAGTTCGTGTTTTGCCTCATTCCTCAGCGAATTGCGAGAGAATCTTCAGCCATATCAACCTCAACAAGACCAAAACACGCAAGGTTGGATCGTAGTAGTCTTTGCTTATAGACGTCTTTTAAATCGCTCCTGTCAAAAGTTTTCAAAAATTAAATTAATTTTTTAAAAACGTTAGTCCGAAGTTAATTTTTATCGGAAAAAATCTTCTATTGTCGAAGTCATCGACTCAGGAAATTTCTATCGAATATTTTTACTTCGATTGGTAACGAAAAACAAATTCACAAAGAAAATTTCGCCGCTGGTATGGAGGAGCCCGACGGCTTCCCACCGTTGGGGCAACCTGGGGAAACGACGAATACGAAACAGGCGACAATCACTAAAAGAAAACATAACGAAGAAAACTCCATAGATGGAGGGTGCAAGCTGCAAATAATAGCGGATAATCAACAAATGGCCAAATTGCAGAAAGAAAATGATGAACTAAGGTAAGAGATACAGTCTCTCAAGCATCTTTTCAAGCAAGGGATGAAGCCTCAAAAGACGCAGCCACAAAATCAATGGCAACAGGTAACAAAGCCGAAGAAAAGTGCAAAGCAAGTAAGTCCAGACGAAGTTCTAAGTGCTGGTGGCACCAACGAGAGCCAAAATTATTTTGCAGCGCTGGAGGGATTAACCGAAGATATGGAAATCGAAGAAAACATCAGAGGTAATTTTAATCAAGAAAATGACGTTAATTTCATTCAATATTTAAAGAACAAAAATAAGGAGAAAAAACCAGCCCGCAGTTCTGCTGGTTCCTCTGAAAAAGCTTCCAACAAGACAGAAAAAGTTCCGCCAATCAACGTGTTCGGACAAACCGCGAAAGATATGGTTCGGCTATTGGCAGCCGAAAATAAACTGGCCAATTTCGAAATCAAAAGAGTTAATGCCGAAAAATTAACTATAAGGACGAAATCACTGGTTGATTTCAAGTCAGCCAAAGATGCGCTGATTTCTGGGGAGGTTCCACACTTCACCTATACCCCAAAAAGTGAAAAGAATCAGACCTTCTTGTTGAAGGGTTTGGGCAGCGGTGAGGATACGGTCGATCTTCTTCAGGTGCTCAAGGAGGCTGCACCAGATATTGATTTTGTTTCAGTCAAAGCCTTTGCGACCAGAAGGTCGATCATAGAAAGGAAGAATTTACCACTTTACCTGGTACAAATTGCAAATAAGAGCAGTCCAAGTGCCCTTCAACAAATAAGGTACTTAAATTTCAGAGTGGTGAGGTGGGAACGCCTCCAGAAAAGAGAAGTCAACCAGTGTTACCGGTGTCAAAGATTTGGACATTCGGCTGCCAATTGTGCCATGCACTATCGTTGCGTTAAATGCAAAGACGTTCATGCTCCCGGTGAGTGCAAATTGGCTCAGACGGAGCCTAAAGAAAAATTATACTGCGTTAACTGCGGTGTTTTTGGTCACCCAGCATCATATCGAGGATGCTCTCGATATCAAGATGCAAAAGTTAAATTTGCTCCAAAGCAAACACAAGTACACCGTAATATCATACCTTCCAACTTCGTCAATCCCGGAGTATCATTTGCACTCGCCACTAGAGGACCAGCAGAAAATGCTGAAAATAATGTAAATAATGTAAGTGGCAATAATGAGCTGCTTCTCAAAATTTACCAGCAACTTAATTCTTTATCGGAGAGAATCTGCAAACAAGATTCAAAAATTAACTTTGCTTTTCAGCGTTTAGGTCTTTCAAATGCCTAATAATAACTTGTCATCCAGTCATATTCCCATGGATAGGCTTCGCCTCATATCGATCAACGTCAACTCTATCGTTGCTATACATCGACGTGATTATCTCGTTGAATTTGTTGTTAAGCAAAAGCCTGACATCATACTTCTCACTGAAACCCACCTCAATTCATGGCATTCCATGGAATTCAAAGATTTTGCATTCGTAAGAAACGATAGGGTAATAGGTGATGGGGGAGGTGGCACCGGAATATTGGTTAGAAGACCCTATTGTTTCCAAAATATTGAAAAAGTCGAATTCAAAAACTTTGAATTTCTTGAAGTGTCCGTCATCAAAATTTCACTGCCAGGTGGGGATAACCTCTTCGTTATCTCTGCCTATGCAACTGGTCAAAATGTTCTCAAGTTCAAGGAGGAACTCAATTCCTTGTTTGAAATACTCGAATTGAACAGGCTGCATAATTATTATATTTTTTGCCGGTGACCTGAATGCCAAGCATACATCATGGCTAAACGCCACCAATAATCCAAGAGGTGTATTCCTGAAATCATGGATAACAGAGAACCAAATTGAATACAGGTGCAACCTATATGGGTCGGAGTTCCCAACATACCCTAGGACAAATTCATATTTGGACCTCTGCATTGCTGACGCAAGACTTAAATTCAGCTTTAATAGTCCTCAACGGAAACTGCAGGTGCTTCCTTACGATAGCGACCATAACGCAATCGTAATGGAAATCAATCATCAAAGGGATGATTTCTTCCTCATTCCAGTTCAACATGAAAACCATCGGTTGAATTTTAAAAAAACAGACTGGGAAAAGTTTCAAAAGAAGTTTAATCGGGAGTACCAGAAGCAATGTCCTCCTTCTGATGATGGCAACGCTTGCTCAATGGTTCCTAATAACAGAAATCTAACTGACGATGAAATAGATCTCTATTTGTCGAAGTTAGAGAAGCTGACGTTGGAAACGATTGAGAAAGTAGTTCCCAAGATTAAACATCGAAACAATATGGAAGGATATGAAACATCAACCATCGCAAGGTTGACAAGATTGAAAAGCCTTCTTCTCACACGCGTCAACAATATTTATCGACGATTTTTGGACTACAACCATCCCTCGTTGGCTTTGTTGAAATTACATCTGAAGAATGTCCGGAACTTAATCCGTTCATACTTCAGGAGTGAGGTCAGCAATCAATGGGTGGAAAAACTGAGGGGTATTAGCCCACAGGACCCAGATGGCGTTTTTGCGAAAGTGAATAGCTTATTCCGCAGGAAGTCTCGAGTGAATGTATCGAATCTTGAAGTCACTAGTGATGAGATAAATCTTCTCGATAGAGCTGGTATCGAAATTGATAGTACGACTCCGGATAGAAATGGAAACAGGATTAGATGTGATGGATTGCAGAAACTTGCCCTGATTGGAACACATTTTGAATTGGTTCATCTGCCAAACCCAGAGAAAAGGAATGAAATATTTTCGGAGGTCGTTGAAGCAAAAGTTTCCGACTTCAAATCAAGCCTGAACGGCCAATCAATTCTTCATTTCGCTGAAACATTCACATCTGACCTCATACCGAGCTTGAATCTTATTGATTATTTTGTCAGCTATGAAGACTTGTGTTTCATATTTCGCAGAATAAACAACAAGAAATCATGTGCTACTGACGGTATTCCAAATATAGTTCTCCGACATTTGCCTGAGGTTGCTATTAGGAATTATTGCATATTGTTCAACAACATGTTGAACAATTCATATTTCCCAAATGAGTGGAAAAAGGCTAAGGTATTTCCGATCTTGAAGAAAGGAAAAGAATCTTCATGCTCTAAAAGCTATCGCCCAATCAGCTTGCTGCCTAATATCAGCAAGGTGTTTGAAGTGACACTCAACAGAGCATTAAACGCGCACATTGAGAAATATGAGTTGATGCCGTATTGCCAATTTGGTTTTCGTGCCAGGCATTCGACCATACATGCAATAACGAAAGTAACCTCAGACATCTGTTGGAAACTAAACAACAAAGAATGTGTTGGAGCATGTCTCATTGATGTGGAGAAAGCCTTCGATACGGTGTGGTTAGATGGACTAGTTTTCAAACTTCTTCAGGACAGGTTCCCCAGACACCTTGTCGCCATGATGTGTAATATGTTAGACGGGAAATCGTTTGTTGTAACTGATGGAAATCTGACAACAATGTGCGAATTCAAGGTCTTGAATGGTCTACAGCAGGGAACAGTTAGTGCGCCCCTGCTTTTCTCAATATTCATTCGCAAGCTATTGAACAGTTTTGATTTTAATGTCTCGCCAACGCGATCATTGGTAGCGTTTGCTGATGATCTGATCATCTATACGGCAGACCGAAAAGCTACAATAGTTCGGAGCAATCTTCAAAAAATGTTTAATGATGTGCAGCTTTACACCGACAATTGGCGAATGAAAATCAATGCGCAGAAGTGCGAAACAATTTTGTTTCGGACAACGCTGCAGGGGGTCAGTCAAGACCTGAAACGTAATTGGAAGGATTTCCACATTATGGCTGGTGAGGGTAGTTCAGAACGAGTTCCACATAAATCCTGTGTTCGATACCTCGGTGTTCATCTCGATCAGTATCTGTACTACACTGAACATGTCAAAATCATGCTCAGTAAGGCACTAAAAGTAGTCATGGCCCTTCGGCGACTCTTTCATTCCAGATACATTGATCAAAAAGTCAAAGTTATTTGTTACAAGACCCTGGTTAGGCCAGTTTTGACATACGGATGCCAGATCTGGTACAACCAGAGTGCTAGTACAATGGAAAGATTAAGAGTTTTCGAAAGGAAATGTCTTCGTGCATGTACTGATTTGTACAGAAAGCCTGAGACGGATTGGAAGCACTATATATCGAATAGAAAAATTTATCAAACCGCTCAAGTGACAAGAGTCGATATCTTCATATTGAAACTTCTTCGGAATCATATCGCAAGATCTGTAACTGTGAGTGAAACCCCTTGGATTTCACAGCCGTTCCACCCTACAGACGGGTTTATTGTGACTTGCCTCACTACTGGCTTCGTTCCTCCAGAAGCATTCGTGTATTTGGACATGAATCGATATATTTTTGATTCTGACGGCGTCCCAATCATATATCACATATACCGACGGGCCACCGATAAGAAGATAAAATATCCTCCGAATCTGAGTTCACGAGACCAACAATTCCAATGGAGATACTCATTCGCTAGATTCGTTGAGGCTGGTCGAGCTGAGATGGAGCAATCTAGGTATTGGTGGCTGAATGACAATATCTAAATTATTCGTGTTTATTTTCTGTTTTTGTGCTTTTTCTCGTTACTTAGTTTTTTTGATTCATCTCATTATTGCTACATCTAGTGTTGTTGTTTATTTGTATTATAATTTAGGTATAGGTTTCAATATAAGGTAACGTTTTTTTTGTTTTTTTTAATTGAACTTATTTAGAATTAGGGTGTAACATATTAGGTATAGGATATAAGTTCATTGTTGTGTTAGTAATATAAGTAATTTTTGAATAATGCTGGTTGGTTTTTTCTCCTTTTTCCAATTGAATCAAAAAATATGAAATAATCTTAATTAATTTAAATTTGCAAGTGTATTTTTTTCATTAAATGTTTTTAACTGATAACGTATAAATTTAAAGAGCCATTCGGGCCATTAAGTTTTTTATAGTTTTATTGTTTGGAATTTGCTTTATGTTCTTTTAAAAATTTATAACGATTGGTATTAAATAAAGCGCTTTTGACTTTGACTTTGACCAAAACACGCAACGCCCTTGCAATGGAAACTTTGACAGGTATACTGCATACGCCTGCCTTGTTGAAAAACAGAAAAGCGCATGAATTCAATTTCAAAGAACTCTCCAAGAAAGTTTGGCAATCAGATGTATCACAAATGATTGTATTACTGTCGATATTTTTGTTGAAAATAAAACTTTTTGACTACAAAAACAATTTTTTTGTTGAAAATTTGAATAAATTTATTTCAATTTTAATTGAATAATAATGAATGACTCACTCGTTTCAGGTTTTTCGAATTGTACCTAGAATGAGGCTCTCAGTCAATCATCATATAATACCCTCAATAGACATACATCCATTCTTGATTATATATCCACATAATCCTTGAATTTTTGTGAAAAAGCACTTTTGACAAATCTGATTGCAACAATTGCTTATGGTTTGCACCACAACCCTCCGATTTATTAAAATTACTCGATTATATTTTTAAATATGATATTTCTGAGAAAATTAAAATAAAATGCAATCCTCAAGTTTTGCTGGAAGAGCTTTTTTGACCAACATGTAAATGTATATATTTTTTTTTATTTACATATTTTACAACCATATATTTTTATAGTAAACGTGATTTAATAACATTACTCGGTAATTCAAAGCTTTTTTTAACTAGGTGTAATTGTAATCAATAGTCTTATTTATTTGTTGAGTATTTTGTGATAAATTTTTTTCACGTCAAGTTTTAGTAATTGATTGTCGTTATTAATACATTTTGTCGTCTATTTAAGATAAATAATGTATGTAATGCGTGAGTACAATAAAACTGTGGTTTCAAATGTAATTTATTTCGCAGAGATAATCGGCTGAGAGAGATGATAAACCATTCTATAGAGTACATCCTACATATATATACTACTACTACCGGGTGTTACATGAGTGCGCGAGAGAGAAAGGACTATACGTTTTAATACGTTTTTTTCTGACTACCTCCCCCCACCCTTTTCCCTCACTGTACGTTTTTCAGCCAATTTTGATCTGGCAGCCCTGATTGCAAGTGCCTAGGCAGTTCTCAAAGTGACTCCGTGGCGCTAAGTTGGTTTAAAATGTGAATAGTGATTGTTTTTAATAAGACCGCATGTTCCCTACAAAGCTGCAGAATTGATGATGGTAGAGGCCACACTAGCTGTACCTCCAGATGATACTTCAAATTAAGCCAAATCACCTTGTCCACCACCAAGAACGCAGAGCCAATGTGGCAAAATTTCGAGGTCAAGGGAGGAAAGGGCAAGCAGTACAGGATGCGGGAATGGCATTGAATTGGTAGAAGCACCAATTCGTTTTTGTTGCACCCTGCACTGAGTACCCTATAGATTGGGCCATCAGCCAGCGACGCCCGACCAAAGACTTCCGTACAATAAGCAGAAACGCCAACTGCAGAGAAGCACATTAGTCGAACCTCATCGGCAAATCGCCTGTGGGACCAGCCAGTGAACCCAACCAAGACTCCCACGTAATTGGTAGAGTCTCAGCATCTTACCCCGGCTTCACCGGCAGATCACCACCCAAACCAAAAACACTACCGACAGTCCCGCCGGCAGTTACAACAAAGGAGATTTGCTCGTTCGTTGCCGGATTAACAATGACTTTATTTTCATTATCCTAAGCCTTTTAAACAATTTTCTAAATTTCAAATATTGCTTACCAAGCATTTATCTTCGAATACATGCAATCCACTTGACGCGTCGTATCACCTTTCCCAGAATGTATAATTATTGATCATACTGAGCAACGCGCACATATGCAAGAATGCCACGTAAGGGTTTTCTTTTCTCACATGTGCTATGCTGCAGGAAAATTTTTATTTCCGTGTGATACCACCCTGGGATGGAATTTTAGTTAGGAATTGACCATCTCAAGTGGTTGAATTTTATGCTGACAAATTTAAATTTTCATACAATGCATCCAATATGCATTGTCAAGGGGTGTTGCTTTGAATAGCCCGCTATTTCGGTAGATGTTACTTTTGAAGCTGTCATTTTTTAACATTTGACAAGTAAAAACTACGCCATTAATAAAAATGGAACAATACATGCTTTAACAATGCATTCAAATTATTATAATTCACTATACAAATGAGGGAAATTTGGCAACGACGGTTCGTAAAACTCGAACATTTTTGGATCGTCGTGAAGCACCTTGTCGGACCGCAGTACAGAAATTGGTGGAAAAATTCGAGCTGTTGGGGCAACTTAGTGATGTGAAGAATAAAACTCGTGCACTTCACTCAAGAACAGCCGAGAATATTGCTGCTGTAGCAGAAAGTGTTGAAGAAAACCCTGGTTCGTCCATTCCTCGTCATTTTTTGGAATTAGGCATTCCACAAACGTCATTACACCGTATTTTGCATAAAGATTTGGGTTTTAAGGCTTATAAAGTTCAGCTAACACAAAAAATCAAGCCAGTTGATTATCAACAACGTCGTGTCTGTGCTGATTGGGTCCTTGAAATGCATGAAAATGATCCGGAATTTCATCAAAAAATCATCTTGAGTGATGGTGGCTTCGTCAACAAGCAAGCCTCTGTATCCTCAACTTGTGACTGTTTGGTGCAGTTTATAGTCCGGCGGAATCATTGGACCTTACTTTTTCGAAAATGAGGCTAGAGCAACAGTTACGGTGAATGGATTGCGCTATCGAGAGATGATTAATGATTTTTTTGGAAAAAATTAGATTGTATTGATCTGGATAACGTTTACTTTCAACAAGATGGCGCTAGGTGCCACATAAACAACGAAACTATTGATATTTTACGGGAAAAGCTTCCGGATCGTGTTATCTCTTGAAGAGGTGATCACAATTAGCCACCGAGATCTTGTGATTTATTACCTTGCGACTTCTTCCTTTGGGGCCACGTGAAAGAGAAAGTCTACGCAAACAGCCCAGCGTGGATTCAAGACCTCAAAGATGGAATTCGTGAGGCTATCGAGGACATAGGGCAGCCACTTTACGATTTGGTTATGGAAAATTTCATGGTCCTGTAAGCGTGGTCGTGGTAGTCATTTGCCTGATGTTATTTTCCACTATTAACGGCATACCTTCCTCTTTATAATATACTAAACATCACGGCGGTCAACCAATTGTTTGGCGGATATGTTGAACAGGACATGTACACACAAAAACAGCACAATGGATCCATCTCAGAAAATAATGAAGGAAGTTCAACACATGAGTACCTTCAGAGAAACAGGCAAAGTGTCAATAAATTCATTTATCTGTAGTATCGAGTTCTACTTGCACAGTATCGAGGATCCAAATATGAAAATGATTGCAACGAGGCACAATTTCTTTCAAAAGATCTAAAGAGTAGCAAAGGATGTAGTAATCGAAATTTGAGAACCGGATGATTGGAAAGCAATTAAACGATTTTTTCAACTGATGTACAAACCGCATACCGAGCTGTACAAAATATACAGAATGATAAGCAGCCTAAGGTCTAATACCTTTAGTGATTTCGCTTTAAATTTAGAAAAACTCAAATGGAAAAAGTTGGGTGAATAGACCTACGCTCATGTCAGAAGGGTTTTGTATTCAATTTTCAAAATGCAGTCACCAGATCGAATCAAATCAAGAAACATGTCAAAGGCGATTTTATTGGAGAAAATGTGTAATTCGAAGATCATACTTTTATTAACAAAGTTGAACGAATTTCGACTTCTAATGTTTTTGGTATTGTTATACTCATAAATATCTCCCTTGATAATTATTTCAGATGCCCATCTGCGATGGAGGAAACACATTTTTCATGTATTTCCCCCCTGTGCCCCCACTGAAGCAAAAACTGACAGTTTAACAACTGTTTTGAAAAGCTCCCACGAAAACTTTCATTTTATACTCATATCGGCTACGTTTGATGAATTTTTTTTTCAGGGGCCTCTCTCCTATACTGTTATCATCGATTAATGGCCATTTTTTTCGAATCCTAGAATGGTTACAAAACCCTTTTGCTAGGAGCTCTCTCCCGCCTCCTTGATTTGTTTCACTTATGAGCATTAATTGTAGATACTCATCTTCAGTCATTCATTAAATTGAATCAAGTATTCAAAGCATGCACCTTAAACGTTGAAGTTGGGAAAAAATAACTCAAAATTATCCAATCTTCGCATTTAAAGCAGTCACTATTTTGTTTTACGATTACTGATACCACTACCTGAACCGATTCTCAAAGATATACATGATACCTACCATTCCTGAAATTTTCATGCAAATCCTAGCAAAACTGTAGTGTCTGAGTCGGTAAAAAGCGCATGTTGTTCCATAGCCATATATGTTGCCATAGTAATAAATGCAGCGCATATTGTTCCATAGTAATACAGGAAAATTCAAACCGCTATAACTTCGCTAAGGGTACTGTTAAGATTTTATTCAAGAAAACATAAAATCGATAAATCATACTATTACTAACAAAGTTGAGTGAATTGCGACTTCTAACGTATTTGTTGTTGTTGTACTCACCAAGGTCTACATTCCTGATTTTTTTCAGATTTTTCGGATCACAGGTGTCCAATCGCGAGGGGGGGGCACAAATTTTGCGTGTAGTTCCCCTCCCTGTGCGCCCCTCGAAGCAAATTTTGCCAAACTTAGACCTGTTTTGAAAAGTTCTCATCAAAACCTTCCATTTGATACCCATATCGGCTACCTTCAATGAAATTTTTTTTTTTGAGGGATCACTTTCCTATTTGGGGAGACCCCCCTTAAAAACCTTATAAAATTTTTTTGTAACTGAACTTTGAAGAGATCACCACTTTACACCTGCACACAAAATTTGATGTTTCTAGCTTAAGCAGTTTCCGAGAAAAACTGCTGTGACACACGGACGGACGGACAGACAGACAGACTGGTCGCGAAACTAGTAGGGTTTTGTGAAATTATTTTCCTTCAAAGGAGAAAATACCCGATATACCGCAGAAAACAAAAAGCGAACCGCGGCGCAAACCCTTGCGAGAGGCACTGCTTATTAAACCCACTAAGGGACGAACCTACGCAGATGTCCTCCGTGAAATTAAAGGGGCGGTCAAGCCAGACGACACCAAAACTGCCATCAAAGCAGTTCGACCAACCCGGACCGGTGGCCTGCTGGTGGAATTTGGGCCAGAGGCCACAAACAAAAATGCATTCCGTGACATGGTTCAAAAGGTTCTTGGAGATGCGGCAACCGTTGCCTCGCTCGAACCAATGGCCACCCTGGAAATCAGGGACCTCGACTGCGTCACGGACAAAGCTGAAGTAGAGGATGCCATTAGGAGGGAGTTCCCCAGCTTAAGTGAAGTCAAGGCCAGATTGACACGTGAAAACACAAGGGGGCAACGCATGGCTATTGTCGAACTAGCTGATAAAGACGCCCAGCAAATCCTGGCGAAGGGCAAAATTAAGATAGGTTGGGTGATCTGCAGGATACGGAGAAGAGCGATCCCTATCCACTGCTTCAGATGCCTCGAATACGGACACACCACGTATGGCTGTAGGGGATCCGACAGGAGATCTCTGTGCTACAAATGTGGTGAAACGGGGCACAAAAGGAAGGAGTGCACGAACGAGGCAAAATGCATTCTTTGCAAGGATGCTAAGCTAGCACCCGGCGACCTCAAACATGAGCCGGGGACAGGGAGATGCTGGGTTTTCAAGGGGGCCCTAACTAAAACCAAATCGATACTCAAATGATCCGTATCCTGCAGGTCAATTTGCACCGAAGCGCAAACGCCCAGGACCTACATGAGCAGTTTGCGAGGGATAAGAAAGCTGACTTGCTGTTGCTGAGCAAGCAACATCATAACAAAGACTCGCAAGCGTGGTACCCTGATGAATCTGGTACCTCGGCCATCTGGGTTCGAGACAGCGCCCGCCTTCAGGTGCAGGGCCATGGACGCGGGGATGGTTTTGTGTGGGTGCGGTGTTCAGGGATAACATATTTCAGTGTTTATCTGACACCTAACGAGGCAATGCCATCTTTTCGAACGAAACTCGATGCCCTGAAGGCCGCTGTCTCGAACACAGAGGGCCACATGCTGGTCGGGGAAGACTTCAACGCTAGAGCCATTGAATGGGGTATGCCACAATCCGACTCAAGGGGAAAGCAAATCTTGGACATGGCGGCCAGAACAGCGCTTTTGGTCCTTAATACTGGTAACACCCCTACTTTCCGCCGCTGGGGTTGCGTAGGAACCATACCCGATGTGACACTCGCTTCGGAGTCCCTGGTACCTAGAGCACACAACTGGCGAGTACTAGAGGACTACTTGGCTAGTGATCACCAGTATATAGCTGTTGAGATTCACGACGGTGCCACTCTGCGTGCATATGCGCAAACTTCAATCCTCGGATGGAGGACTGGGAGGATGGACGTTGAAAGGTTCGCTAACGCGCTTACGGCAGGCGCACCGTTGCTGGGAGCTCCGCCAAGGAGTAGAGGGCCTACAGCCAAGGACTTGGTGAACTCAACTATGAGTACCATCATAACTGCTTGCGAGTCTTCCATGCCCCGTCGGAGACCCCGACACGGTAAGCCTCCAGTATACTGGTCGTCAAACGAGATCGCCGAACAAAGAAGCGAGTGTCACAAACTTCGGCGAGAGGCCCAGCGGGCGCGAACACGGGAGGAGGCAGACACTAGGCTAGCAGCATACAGGTCCAGCAGGAAATATCTTCGCAGGCTTATTAACAAGAGCAAGGCCCGATGCTGGCAAGATCTCGTGGACGATGTAAATAGGGATCCGTGGGGCCTAGGTTACAAGCTGGTCATGCGAAAACTTGGTGCCAAACGGAAGCCCTGCTTACATGAAGCAGAGAAGATGGACGAGATCGTACGGGCACTATTCCCTACGCACCCTGTCCGTGTCGATTCAGCTCATGCACAAACACCAATAGAATGCTCACCTTTTACAATAATGGAACTGGAGCCGGCAATTCTATCCATGAAATCAAGGAAGGCACCGGGACCAGATGGCGTTCCTGCTGAGGTTTTGCAGCTTGTCTACAAAGTTTGTCCTGACTTGTTGCTCAGTTTGTTCAACGCTTGCCTTTACGAAGGTGTATTTCCGGAACGCTGGAAAGTGGCGAGGCTCGTACTGATCAGCAAGGGGAAGGGAAATTCCGAGCTGGCGTCTGCATACCGACCGTTATGTATGCTAGACACGGCTGGGAAAGTGCTCGAGAAACTCATCAAGGGAAAACTCACTGACGCGGTCCGTTCTGCCGGGGACCTATCTCCACGGCAGTATGGTTTTAGAGCAGGTCGCTCCACTATTGACGCGATAGCGGAAGTAGTGAGCGCGGTCCAAAGAGCGGAGGCTCACTGCCAGTCAAACAAAAGGGTTGTGTTGCTCGTGACGCTTGACGTCAGAAACGCCTTCAATTCCGCTAGATGGGCGGATATTCTGGAAGCACTGGAAAACTCTTTTCAAGTTCCAGAATATCAGATGCGGATTTTGAAGAACAACCTGACAGACCGGAGCCTGCTCTATGAGACGAAGGAGGGTCGGCGGAGGATGGAAGTTACATCGGGTGTTGCAAAAGGCTCCATCCTTGGCCCAGACCTGTGGAACATCACATACGACGGGCTACTGAGAATCGAGCTGCCGGATGAGTCGCGCTTGATCGGCTATGCAGACGATGTCGCGGCGCTAGTTGCGGGACGCACTGTTGAACAAGCGCAACTCAGACTGGGTATGCTAATGCGCCGAGTGAGGGACTGGATGACTGCTCGCGGGTTCAGCCTAGCTTTTGAGAAAACCGAAGTAGTCATCTTGACAAAGAAGAGAATCCCTAGAGTAAGGATGATCAACATTGGGGAAGCACTCGTTGAGACTAAACTAGCAGTGAAGTACCTGGGCATTATGATTGACTCGAAGATGCGTTTCTCCGAGCAAATCAGGGCAATAGCTGACAAGGCTGCAGCGAGTGTTTCGGCTCTCAGCCGGCTAATGGCCAACAAAGGGGGTCCCACCTCATCAAGAAGGAGACTTCTGATGAGTGCAATACAATCTGTGCTGTTGTACGGATCGGAGATATGGTGTGAGGCTCTCAACAAGGGGCTGTATCGAAAGCGCTTGGCACAGGTGCAGCGACGGGGAGCGCTGCGGATTGCATCTGCATATCGGACTGTCTCGCAGTCGGCAGTGCTGGTCACCGCAGGAGTGATACCCATTGCCCTCCTTGCCAAGGAGCGCCGCAGAATCTACCTGCGGAGGATGATACCTGCGGAGAAGCTGTCGCCCACGCAGAACGAGAACGCTCACTCAGTGATTGGCAACAGTCCTGGGTGAGCGATACAAAAGGTAGGTGGACCGCACGCCTTATTGGTGACCTGAGCCCGTGGCTCAATTGAAGGCATGGTGAGACTGACTTCTATCTAACTCAGCTACTGAGTGGACATGGATACTTTCGGTCTTACCTGCACAAGATTGGTAAGTCACGGTCTCCTGACTGCATATTCTGTGCTGGAGAGGTCGATGATGCCTACCACACATTTTTGTATGCAAGAGGTGGAAAAGGCAGCGCGGTGACCTCATTGAAGAAATGGGAGATCTCTCTCCGGATGAACTCACTAGAGAGATGCTCACAACCGTTGACAAATGGAACTGTGTGGCACATTACGCTCGGGCAGTTCTTAAGATAAAAAGGAAAATATATGAGCGCCTAAAGGCGTCCAGGGCGGAGGGGTGTCTTTTCTAGAAATCCCTCTCCCTTCCCCTCCTTCTGTTGGAAAAGGGATCTCTGTAGCCCGGTGGCGCCTAAACGCGTAGAGAAATGAGGCTTAGCCCGAAGTAATGTGTCAAACGGTTCCAGGCTAGGTTCTCAGATTTACAGGGGAGGTGTTTAGTGGGTAGTCCAAGGGTATCCTCCATGGGAGTCCCACACTGCCAGACTCGGCGGGCGTAAATGCCTTCACCTCCCTACCACAAGAAAAAAGGAGAAAATACCAATTTATAATTGGAATGAATCTCCTCAATACCTTCGATACAGAAGAGAAAACAGTCTCTTTAAATGAGCAAGTGATAAAATTCACTAACACTCCATAAACTTCTAACGAAATTTGCTCATTAGAAAGTGTTGAGCACAAATTGACTTAATTAGAGACTTAAATTAGATCACTTAAACGAGCATGAATACTCGCAAATTATTAAGATGATCAATAAGTTTAATAAAATATTTTATAAACAAGGAGACAAATTGACGAGTTCCCCGTCTTTTCAACTTGAAATTAAAACAATAACGGGCGCCCAAATAAACTCTAAATTGTACAGGTATCCCCCAAAACATGAGGAGGAGGTTCGTCGACAAATTGCTGATTTAGAATCTCAGGGAATAATTTGGAAAAGCTGTTCTAAGTATTCGAGCCCTTTAATTATTGTTCCGAAAAAAGTGATAATTCCGGCTAGTGGTCGACTATCGTAAACTCAACGAAGTTACGATAGACGATAGATATCCGTTACCAAAAATCGAATCATTATTGGATAAGCTTCGTAGAGCTCAATATTTTTTGACGATCGACCTTGCGGAAGGCTACACCATATTTGACTTAAAGAAGAAGATAGACAAAAGATCACATTTGTGACACCCAACGGTCTTTATGAGTTTGTGAGGATGCCGTTTGGTTTAAAAAATGCGCCGGCGACATTCCAGGGACTCATGAATGATGAACTTAGGAAATTTTCACAGATCACCAACCGATCAAATATTTAGAGGCTAAATATAGTGGCAAAGATCTTTCTCCAAGACATCAAATATGGCTACTAAACGTGGGCGTAAACCGATTTGAAATCGAGTACATAAAAGGGTAAGGAAAAGAAGGTGGCAGATCAGAAATCAGAAACCTCAAAATCAGATAAAACTAATACATTCTCAAAACTAGGAGTACTTTAAATATCGAAAACGAGAATGATGATGCCACCATGGCAACCATATATTCAGCTGACGAAGAATACTTTGATCGCATACCGATCAAGAGAGAAATCGTAAATAAATACAATACCCAAACTATCTTTACAAATAATAAAGTATGTAAAATTGATTTTGTTCATAAGAAACCGTTCGTTTATATTGCCGAATATGACTGATAATCTCAGTGGCATATATAGGAGATATATAACGGAAGGAACAATTGGAATATATTCATAAATATAATATTGTTCAGGAAAAACTTCGCGAAATATTCTCTAATGATAGACAAATTAAATTCATAAAGTGTTCATCATAAGTAGAAGCTGTTAAACAAAGTGCATTTTACCATGTCCAAGAAAGTTTACACTCCGGAATCCAAGAAACATTTAATAAAATAAACATCAAAGATATTACTCAAAACTATTCAACCATATTCACGCCATAATAAACCAATGCAACGTATGCCAAGCAGTGGAATGTGATCGAAAACCCATTAAAACCAAATTTAAAATTTCTGAAACAGCAAATGGTATTAACCAAATAATTCAAATAGATCCATTTACTATTATGAAGCAGAGATATCTTACAATTATCGAAAAGTTCTCAAAATTCGTATCGGCATACTTTTTAACGGATAGAAATCATGTAACCCTAATTGATATCCTTGAAGAGCATTTTGCCAGAGTTGGTAGGTCTGAAAAAATCGTTGTAGGAAATGAATTCAACCTTTTTTGATGAAAGAATTCTTGTACAACGAAAATGTGGAACTACACTTAACTAAACCACACAATAGTGCCGGGATCGCAGATGTAGAGAGATTCCAAGGGACAATATTAGGAAAATTTAGAGCTCTCACATATCAAAAACATAAATTCTCAACCAGGAAAATCATGCAACAAGCTGTGTGAAAATATAACGATAGGTATCAATCCACTATCAAATGTACACCCAATGATGTTCAATTCCACAAGGTAAACTTTGATCAAATCATAAAGAACTTAAATAAAGCCAAAGAAAAATGGATTGAAAAAGCAAATGAAAAACGTGAAGATTTAGAGGAAATTAGGACAACAGGTTTTTTCGAAAATCACAAAGCGGCACGGCAGGTTCATAAAAAGTAAACTATAAAATTTCCATTCAACCAATATTAAAAAGCCTTTGAAACATAATTTGTTCCCCGACGAAGAAGTACCGATTGATAATTCATTAGAATTTAGAAATAAAAATTTGAGCGAAACAATTAAAAGACTAGGAGACATAGTGACCAAATAAGCAGTATGACCAATTAAACAGTATTCTCAATAACACTTTTTCCAGTAGCTTCTATTCTGATCAAATGTTTAAAATTCAACTTCTTAAAAATAGAATCGATCCTATACAAGATAACATTGCATCCGCGAGATACGATGTGTTACACCCGAACATTCTCACCGACGAGGAAATTGAAAAAAAAAACAAATTTGGTGTAAATAAATTATAATTTGTAAAAGTTGGATTTAGTTTAAGGAGCACAACAAGAGCCACATCCAGCGTTATCATCAGCAATATAGTCAACTACCGCAATCGCAAGCAGACGGACAATATCAATTTAAGGATTAGCCACTTCATCAACAATAACATCAAAAGCCCTAGCACTAACTAAAACAACAAAAGAATGATTCTTTCGCTACAAGTATTTCAGCATCATGACCTTTTCTCAGAAGTACCATTCGGCATGCTGAACCGGCTACTAGCTGAACGACATTGAACACTATGCAGACGAATACGGCTGATGGAGACGACGAATTGCAAAGGTCGAAATAATCGCTGGAAGAAGATTTTCTACAACCCTTGGTACTAAACCGTGAAGATCGTCACAAAATGCTTCAACAAAATTGAAATCTATAGGCAATATGGGAATCAATTGATAAGAGAAAATCAGAAGAAAAGTTGTTTTTCATGTTGATGGGGATAAGTCTTTGCCGGGTGAATTTCCGTGTGAAAAGTATCTAAATTACCATCAAAATGCTTTCAGATGGGCTTCTAACATCGTAAAGTCAAAAATCACTGCCAACTAGGTCATTTGCACTGAATAACAACCTTTCAGCCACACCTCAACTATCCACTCGACAAGAGAACGAAATAACCAAATATTCGTTGTTCAAACACTTGTTGCAAAATTTTATTCTAGCATCTATTTTTCTGACCTCACTAGTTATTGGACCAAAGATAAATTAGGATCAACTGGCCTCACACATTTCATCTTCACTGACCGACATATGCAAAAAACATTAGCATTTATTTAATTAGAACTGAACAGTACCCCAAATAGAATACTAATGAAACACAATTATCATCTATAGCAAATACCTGGATAACAAAAGCACCAAAGATCTTAATGTATCAGAACGACAGCAACGATTGACAATATTTGTATTTAAATGGGATACAAAAGACAAAGGATGGAAGAAGAGATAATGAAATCAATCGTATTCAATCATCGATCAATACATTAAACTTGAACTTGGGAGAATTCTTGTTAACGACTGTTTTGCCAAACGCTTCATAGGATGACCTACTTACATTACTGATACTTTGACGGAAGATCAATTAAATGTCTTCTTCCGGCCGCTCCACCACTCTCACTTTCCTCGCGCACACTGACCTTACTGCTCGCTACAATCCACGGATTATTATTTAGCGCTAACTGGCGGTGAAAAACAATTCCGGACGGAATAAATAAATGCGCTTTAAACTACTCCGTGACGACGGCTGTTGGAGGTAAATGTAAACATTAACTGATGTTATCCACCGCAGTTGACATTCATCGTGCCGTAAAACTAACCGAAAGTGCAACACCTGCACAAAAATTCATCAAACAGCATAAACACTCACTGGTTTGGGCCAAAGCAACCACTGATGGTTATACGCGCTCAAGACCTGAAGGAACTTAATTTCAATTCGGTAGATATGAGGCTTAGAAGAGCTTGGAGTGATGGTAAGGTCTGAAGTGAGTTTGAAGCTGGTTTTTTTTCCTTTTTCAATAGCAGCGAATGAAAAGATTGTCAACAAAGCGAAGAAAATAGGAGCGGTTGTATACAAAGCGATGGAAATTGGAGCGATTGAATTGTTTCCAGGCGACAAAGTACTCGTTAGCGATATGGGAAGTATCTGGCAGCAACAAAACCTCAGGGGCCCCTCATTGCAACTTTGTACATATTAACAGCTTGATAAAATTGAATAAGGGAAGTGCAAATCTTGGTGCTAGATTTTTCTCAAGTAGTGAACAATTCACGGAGTAAAACTGTGAAGCTAAGTTCGGGTTATGTTTCCATGCGGGTGTGATTCTACCCGGGTAGTTCAACGACCCGACTTGTTTTTGCGAAATAAGAATTCTTGTGATTGTTCCTCTAGGTAATTAGTTCACACTTACGAGTCCCAGTAAAGTAGGATTCGAGGATAGGAAGGAAACGAAGTGTTGTGATCAATTTCGGTTGAGTTCTTGTAAGTCGACTTCTCATTTGGTGGCTCAAACGGCGTCCATAGGTCAAGCGACTGGTGCCTGCACCCATCTCCGGACGAGCTTCTTGGCTCCGTAGACCCTAGCCCAACCTTACTCGCTCGTTTAGGAGGTAAAAAAAGATCCAAGCAAAAACAACATTAATGACACCATTCGGATTTTTTCAGTTCAATATCATGCTATTTTGGCTATGCAACGCAACTTAAACATTTTCTCGATTCATGAACCAAGTTCTCTTCGAATAAGACTTTATTGTATGCTAGATCGACGGCATTTGCATCACATCATCAAATTAAGAGGAACATTACGAACATGTACGCATGGTATTACAACTACTACGTGAGTATGGGTAAAAAATTAACATTTCAAACAGGTCATTCACACAAGGGGAGGCAATTTTCCTCGGATACAAAGTCAGTTAAAAGGGAATTCGACCACCAGACAATAAAACCGAAACCATAATCAATTTTCCATAACCAACAATGGCACATGCGCTCCGATCATTCATCGGAATGTTAAATTTACACCAACGTTTAATTTCAAATGCTGTGGTCACCCAAGGCTGCCTACGGATTTTCACTGCCGGTAACAAAAAGAACAACAAAAGACCTGTAATTTGAACCGAAGATGCTGTAAAGGTTCGAAGAATGCAAACAAGCACTCACCGACGCAGTCACACTAGCTCATCCGATGCCAGATGCAAAAATCGGTATTCAAGTCGATGCAAGCAACTTTATAGTAGGAGTAGCAATTCATCACATTAAAAACGAACAACACGGCCCACCGGGTTTCTGTTTGAAACAAATGACAGAAACATGAAAGCGCTACAGCACATACGATCGAGAATTATTGGTAAACTATCTATCACCATCTAAAACGATCACAAACCAATAGCAATTGCGTTCAAATGAAATCCAGAGAGTGCATCGCCAAGAAAAATCTGACTCCTAGATCTAATCTGTCAATACACAACCGTTATACAACAATATCGTAGCAGATTTGCTTTTGCGGATTGAAACCATCAACTACAGTATACTGATCAATTTCGAAGAGCTAGCAGATAGTCAGAAAATCAACAAAGCAACAGAATTTTTAACAAACAACACATCAACTCTACAATTTAAACTCATCAGTCTAGCAAATTCGATTAAAACAATTTGGGGTGACGTTTCATTTTGTTGAAATGTCACACCATTAGACCGTCCATTACAAAAGAATTTTGTCAATAAATTTTGGATTCCGTCCAAAATGTAGGACACTCAAGTAAAAGAACAACGATCAAACAGATCGGCGAACATTTTATGTGGCCTAATATGAACAAAGACATTACCAAAATAGTCGGAGTTTGTCTTTCATGCCAAAAGTCAAAGGTCACACTACAAAACAAAACGGCGTTTCAAAATTTTGACGTGCCAGACCAACAATTCAGTTGGATTCACATCGACGTAGTTGGACCATTATCAATTTTAAATAGGTTCTGTGTACTGTCTAACATGCATCGATTGATTCAGCCAATGGCCAGTTGCCATTTCAATCGAACACATCACAGCAGTCATAGTAGAAAATGCGTTGATCAAAGACTGGACATCACATTTGGACGTCCCAACACAAATCACGACAAATCAAGGTAAACAATTCGAATCTTCATTCTTCAACGAACTATCACGTACCATAGGAAGAAAGCACTTGCAATCAAATCCACGACATCCATAGGCAAACGGACTAAGTGAACAGTTTCATCGAACAATGAAAGCAGCACTCAAAGCAAAAACAATGAAAGGTAGACAGAAAAATAACCTTTCATCATGCTCGCATTACATAACATGCACAAAGAAGACATTAAGGCAACGCCTGCAGAAATGGTATACGGTACAGCACTGTAATGCCCTGCGATTTCTTTGAAAAAGTTAACTTGAACGAGAGTAACGAGGAATTCGCTAAACAACTTCGTGAATTTATTGAGAAATTTCAATCGGTACTGACTTCAAATCACAGCAATAATACACGTTTTTATTCGCAACGAAGCAGTCAAGCCACCATATATGAAATTTTGAGCCGAACCAATAAAACATTTCTACACAAAAAATCAAACAGCCCATATTAGCATCGATCATTTGAAACCAGCTTACTTACCAAGTGACGAATCAATTAAAATGGACGAGATCGCCAAACAACAGCAGCTTAAACAGCCAGTTGTCCGAAGCAAAGACAAAGATCAACAGAAACTAGAAGAAAGGATGACGCAACGAGTACGCGGGAAACAATAGACGAACCAACAACGCGAAATAGGAGAAAGGCCCACTTTCCAAGGAGACACATATCATCAACGCATATCATTGAACGATACATCAATCAGTCTATCACATAGCGCATTTAACGTAACATTATTATCACTCAGCCACTAGCGGGGGGTACTGTGGTGGCTACATTTACATTCATACCAACAGAAAATAAATAACATTAAGCAGTATATACACACAGATGATGACCGCACTCATTCTTGCCTAAGGCAACGATGGTTAGACACATAGTATACTCAAATAGTAGCCACACCTTTCATTTACCCTGTGTTGCACACTTTTTGAATTTTCCCAGGGGCATTACAGCTGATCCATTTTTGGCGCGCTCAAGAAACAAAGCAAAATGCAGATAAAATTTCTGACGCACGTGTTCTTTTACGCATTTCAGAACATAGGAGTGCTGCCAGATCCTAATAAAAAACTAAAAGATTGCATAGAACGAATTTGTTTTTCTGCAATGTTATTGATTTTTAGCTCTGGTAGCCCTGAAATCTCTCATCGAAGCATATGTTTATATTCGCGCCATTCCTCGCAATAGCGTTTACCATCTACCTGCTACCGAAGATTTATGGCTTGCTGTTCGGGTTGTGTTCGGATTTCTCCGGAGGGTTGATGGAGTGTGGTTACTATTTGAGTATACTATGGTTAGACATATAGTATACTCAACTAGTAACCACACTCCATCAACCCTCCGGAAAAATCCGAACACAAGCCGAACAGCGAGCCATAAATCTTCGGTAGCAGGTCGGTAGGTAGATGCTGACGCGAGGATTGTCGCGAATATAAACATATGCTTCGATGAGAGATTTCAGGATTACCATATTTCAAAAAATCAATAACTTTGCAGGAAAACCAATTCATTCCATGTAATCTTTTAGTTTTTTATTAGGATCTGGCAGCACTCCTATGATCTAAAATGCGTAAAAGAACACGTGCGTTGGAAATTTTATTTGCATTTTGCTTTGTTTCTTGAGCGCGCTAAACATGGGATCAGCTGTAATGCCCCGGATCAGCTGACGTGCCCCTGGGAAAATTTAAAAAGTGTGCAACACAAGGTAAATGGAAGGTGTGGGTACTAGTTGAGTATACTATAGTTAGACAGAACCACCACCACAGAGAGAAACAGATGCAATTATCGCCTTCTGCAAAACGGATACATTTTGGATCAATAAGTGAAATAGAACAAAATTATAAAATAAATTAGAACGTTAAAATTAAAGTGCAAATTAAGAAATTGAAAATGCTCAATCCATTTATTCCAAGCGATAAATAATTTCAGATGTAAGTCGCCACAGATTTAATTTTTCAGCTAGTTTTCACTAGCAGCGTTAGTAGTAGTAAAGCGTTAGCAATTGGAAAGAAATGAGCGCTAAAAGTCCTTGACATACGAGGTGTGTTCAAAAAATATCGCGAATTTTGTTTTTTTCCAAAAATTATTTATTTCTTCATGAATATCTATTTGGTCCCCTTCAAAGTAATCCCATGAGATATTATACACTTGTGCCAACGGTTTTTCCAATCTTCGAAGCACTTCAAAAAATCATTTTTTTTAATCTTGTTCAGCTCCTCCTTCGATGCCGTCTTTATCTCGTCAAGCGTAGCGTAACGTCGTCCTTTCATGGGCCTCTTCAGTTTAGGAAACAAGAAAAAGTCACAGGGGGCCAGATCTGGGGAATACGGTGGCTGCGGCATCATTAGTGTGTTGTTTTTGGCCAAAAAGTCGCGCACAAGCAACGATGTGTGAGCAGGGGCGTTATCGTGGTGCAAAAGCCAATTTTTGTTCTCCCACAAATCCGGGCGTTTCTGGCGGATTGCTTCGCGCAAATTGCGCATAACTTGCAGGTAATATTCCTTATTGACCGTTCTTCCCTGTGGCAAGAACTCATGATGCACCACGCCCCTGCAATCGAAGAAAACTGTCAGCAAAACTTTCACATTCGACCGAACTTGGCGCGCTTTTTTCGGTCTTGGTTCATGCGGCAGCTTCCATTGAGATGATTGAGCTTTGGTTTCCACGTCATAACCATAAACCTACGATTCGTCACCAGTTATGACCCTCTGGAGCAAATTTGGTTCGTCGCGGACAGAGTTTAACATCTCATTAGCAATGTTCATGCGTTGCTGTTTTTGGTCGCAATTGAGCAATTCTGGTACGAATTTTGCGGCGACCCGTCTCATGCCCAAATCGTTGATAAAAATCGATTGGCACGAGCCAATCGATATGTTTAGGTCCTCAGCAACTTCTCTAACGGTGATTCGACGATTGGCCAATACCATTTTCTCCACTTCATTAATTTTTTCGTCTGTTGTTGAAGTGCTCGGGCGTCCGGCACGCTCTTCGTCGTTCACATCTTCTCGGCCTTCCAAAAACATTTTGTACCACCGATAAACGTTGCTTCGATCCAAGGTAGCTTCTCCGTATGCCACAGTCAACATTCGGAATGCATCCGCGCACTTAATTTCGTTTTTCACACAAAATTTGATACACGTTCTTTGATCCATTTTTTTGAATAAGTAAAAATCGAAGACGATTGAAAACACGTGCAAGTAAAGCAGCTATCACCAATTAAGTGAACATTCAAAATGGCCGAGCTTGTCGGCATAAGTGACAGACATGAGTACCAACATAACGCCACAAAAAATCGAAATTCGAATATACGTAACCCGCGAAAATTCAAAATTCGCGATACTTTTTGAACACACCTATGTAGGTGATTTTGGTGTTTATCTTTTGTTTCCTTAAGCAAATTGTTAGTAAGCGAATCATAGGTTAACAACATTGAATAAGACTGATAAATAATATTAAATCGGGGTGCAATTTACTTGCTGCGGTTTGAAACGCAGTCGCTCCGGGAGTCACAATCTTGCTTGGTGACTTACCGAGGCAGCAAATGGTATCCGCAACCGTCTTCATGTGCTAACTGGGACCAAAAATTGGCCCCACTGGAGCCACTACTTAGGAAAGAGGGTAACAACCATCAGGTTATTTCACACAGGCATAAAATATTTTATTGTTGTGATTAATTGATTTGTTTTCATTATATAAACAACACATTGCACAAGAGATATTGAAAAAATTCATGCTCTCTGTCTTCCACAAAACTATTTTTGTTTGTAAACTTAATTCTTGTAACGTGAAGATGGAAACGCATGCTCATAACTTACATAAGAGAAAGCTTGCAAAGCTGACTTACAGTTCACATTATGGTTAAATATAAATTAAATATCATTCCTTTTCTTTGAAGTTGAAATGTAAAATTTTCTAAAACTTTTGATTGCACCATTTCCGAACAATTTTCATCACATCAAAAACATTCCAAATAAATAAATAAATATTCCTTAATATCTAATAAAAGCGCACCATGAAATTAACTTTGATGTAGTTGCTTTAATAATATGAAGATTTCTTGCAGTATGCTGAATTTATGTTGGCAATTATGAGAGAATGTAAGTAGGATCCATGCTAATGTGTTCGTATATCAACTAGGGCAAAAACAGGATACTTCGTATAAGCTCACTATTATCATTTTAATCACATTATCATACTGTGTACAGTACCTGAAAAACAGAGAACGGTGCCAAAAAGCCAAAAGGATAAATTAAATACTTATATGAGAAAAGGAACCGTAAAGAAAAGGATGTCATAATGAAATGAGATGTGATTAATATAATTTACGATTTTTACCTCTTTCCGATCGTGAGCACCTTTATCCTTTTTACGCGCTGCTTTCTGGGTTTTCAACTGAAATGAATTTTTTAAAGGAATGAAGAGAAACAAAAAGTTACAAAAAATTTTTAAGTTTTCATTAAATATATTTATAAACTATTACACGGTGTATTGTTTCTTCGAAGTTCTGATGTGGCTCTTTTTTGGTGGTTGCACATTTCGACGTTAGACGTTCGTTGGTCTGCGGAAGGAAGGATAAAATTAAATCTAGCATAGTGAGCAGACAATAAATAAAATAAATACATAGTTTAAAATGATTGAATTCATCGAAATGTTTTACACTAAATGAGTTGTTCTCACTTTTGATGACGGTGTGGAGTGTATGATTCTTATTGGTTGCTCATTCGATTTCGAACGCTCTGATTAAAACATACTAATGAACAAATCTTTGGAAGATGCATATTTTATAAAATAACCTTTTTTACAATACAAACAATGTCTATAGTGCGTGTTATGGTTCGCGGCCAATAATTTAATGTTCCGGGAAAGTGAAAACGCAATGTCTTTTAAATTAAATTAAAAGAGTTTATTTAATTTGTCAAAAATGCACAATCACTTCACTAACAATTTAATAACTTTAATTTTCACTATTAAAATTCTACCTTCCACTTGCCCATAAATTTCTATCGCAATTGTATACTAAAATCACTTCACACTCAAACAATCAATATCGCCTGTACTTCGCGTATCGCGTTTGTAATGAATGATCCCCCCATACATTCAGCTCGCCTTTATATAGGGTCTCTAATCATTCAACTCAGTTCTCGTACATTGGTGAATAAGCGGGAACATTCGAGCAGCGTGATGAATGGGCAGTGACTCTCTTTCAGATGTTGATAATGCTTGTTGGGTTCTCGTGGTTTCGAGTAAATTCATTTGTTGATGTTCTTAATGATTGTGAAAACAATTGCGACAGTAGCTCGTAGAATTATTTGTACATGTAACAATACTTTTAGGGACTATATTTCTCACTCTTTGTGAGTGTGCCTGTTTGGCTGGATCAGAGATCACTAAAACGGTTAGCCAATCGTGCCAATAAGATTGCGAAACTAACGCATACACCTCAGCGAACGTCAAACTTTAAGCTTCAGCAAATATCAAATATCGAGAATAAGCAAATCGTTAACATCCTCAAATTATTGTGAGAACTTATCACTACGTTAAAATATAGATCCTCATTTCCTCTTTGCTCACTTAATGTAATAATTTTATGCGTTATTCAGGTTATTTCTTTCTATTTAATCAAAATAAACAAATATTCTTCATTAAATTTAGAAAAACATTGATTTTATCCTTTTATCATTTTTAATCTAATATTTTTCACATTTTTAAGGCTATTTATCTATTTCATTCAAATTAATAACAATTTCTTACTAAACTTCCCTTACATCGTTTTTCTTTTAATTACTCAGCTCTAATAGCAAAGGCTTAGCAATAAATCTCTTAACCTCGCAGTGAGGAGTTCTAACTGTGGCAGTTCTTACTAGCCCGTCAGACCGAGGGCGCCAAATAATTTTCGGTGTCCACGCACCACGGAATTATGTGGTGAAATACGAAAACAGAACAAATTCTGCGAGAAAACCGCGGAATACGTATCTAAAGTTCCTTTACCTGCAATTCTTTCTTTGAATCTTTTCGATCAGAGGAAGCTTCAATACTACAAGGATCGGTATTTCTCAATAGCCTAGAGGAATTTTATCTTCTTGATAGTCGGGTTGTAGAATCAGATAAGATGGATGTTGTATTCAACAAGTTGCGTAGACAGACCTACGCTCATCTCAGAAGGGTTTTGTACCCAACCTCTCCGAAATACGGTCACCAGCAACAAATAAAGCCAAGAAAACGTGCACATGTCAAAGAGATGTGCACGTTTAAAGGAAAATCCATTGTTTCTTCATTTTCAACGGTTGCCATTTTGTTCCAAGCTACCAAAAATCACTCAAATCATGAATTCCAAAAAATATGTTTTATTATAAATCTTATCCGGAAATTTTAAGAAGATCAAATCAAAATTGCAGTGTCTGAACCGATGCGAAATTCATAGAATACCAAAACCGCGTGTTATTATTGTTGTAATTGCAGAAATTTCAAATGAATATAACTTTTTCTGATCACAGGTGTCCAATCGCGAGGGGGGACACAAATTTTTCGTGTATTTCCTCTTCGTGTGCGCCTCCTGAAGCAAAAAATGTCAGTTTAAGACCTGTTTTGTAATGTTCTCATTAAGACCTTTCATATGATACCCATACTGACTGCCTTTGATGAAATTTATTTTTTCGGCGACCACTCCCTTATACGGTAAGACCTCCCTTAAATACGTCATACATTTTTTTTGTAATTGAACTTTCAAAAGAGCACCACTTTACACCTGTGTAAAATTTCGTGTTTCTAGCTTAAGTACTATGCGAGAAAAACTTCTGTGACGGATGGACGGACAGACAGGTCGCGATTTTAGTAGGATTTTGTAAAATTAGTTTATAAAAGCTTAAAAATGCGATGATGTCAAAAAATTCAAATCAGTTGCATTGTCCGAAAGTAGTACCAACGGCTAACGGTTAAGTATAGCTTCAATCCTACACAATAAGGTTGATAGTTCGATAAATATTAAAGCCTGATCACCGATCATTTGGTAAATGCGATACTTCATTGATTTGACAGCATTTTTCCACAACCCACCAGAATATGGGGCACTTGCAGGAGTAAAGTGCCACTATATACCCAAATCCACCAGCTTAACCTTAAACATTTCAGTCTAATCCAAGGCGCCCTGGAACATCTTTCTCAAAATGGAATCTGCTCCAATGAAAGTTTAATCTTGGTCACTGAGGAGATGTGCATACTGCCTTCATCAAGCAGTGAAATAATGGAATGCAGTTATTGTAATTCGGACTCGAAATTTAGAGGGGGCTCAACTCCTGGGGACATGGATCGGCTCAGTGTCTACGGGACCAGCTGCTACTAATTCTGCAGTATAACTGCTTCGCTGACTAGGTCTCATCATGTGAGTTTGTGGACGGAAGGTTCCTCGCCGTTCATCTAGTCGTTCTTGCCACAGACATGCAGGCGTAAGGCTTGCACGGTGTATATTGACATATGAAGAAGGCTGTTTTCAAACTCTCTGATGGTTTCCATCAGTTTATCCTCAGCAATAGGTGTTCGTATCCGAGTCATTAGACGTAGTATACTGGAATAAAATTGGTCAAATGTTTCATGAGTGCTTTGTTTGTGCTGTCTTATTTGTTCACACAACTCCCGTTCAATGAGATCAAAGTGGCTGCGAAGAGACGCAAAGAGAGAATTCCGATTGTGACGTACTACAAATTTCTTAAAACTTCAGTACCATTCGTCAGCATCCCCGCTGAATCAGAGGTTCGCGTGTCAAAGAAAGGCTGAGAAGTCTCTTACCAACGTAATGGCTACTAGTGATTGTACTCTGAACAAGAAACTGTCCACTGGTGCGCTAGAATTAGAGCCGGTGAAGCGAGGTGTCAACTCTCCATTATGCGAGGTGTCGGGTTTCGGGCTTACGTCGCGAAAATCGCTGAGCGGTTAGCTTCATTGCTCAGTCCATGGTACGGAACTGTATTGTCCATTGTTGGTATCCATAGGGGTGCAGTACTGCACCGCGGTCTATACTCTGGAGCTGTGAGGTCCATACCCGAGCTCATTCGAGGGAGGTTGCAGTCTTCAATCGGTCTAAATGTGGGAATAACTGCATTAAAATGGAGTTCTTGTGCGACGGGTGAGCTGGTTAATCTTTAAGCCTTGGATCTGTCTCTCTATTTGTCCTTTCATTTATGCGTTTCTAGAGCCCGACCAAACGAGAAACTGATCCATCTTTCGTAAAGTAGTTGCATGCACCACGTTCTGTTAGAACTGTTGGCAACCGAGACACCGATTTTCCACATGTCCAGCCGAGCCGTTGGTCTTCTGTTACCGCTGTGGGAAGGCGGACACTTACGCCCCAGAATGTGCAGAGTGCAAACTGTAAAAAAAACTTGCCAAGGAGTACCGCATACACCCGTTGGCACTCCCAGAGATGGATAACCAAACGAGGAATACGGCTCCAATTTTACTGATTCGCATCGATAAACAAAATATCCATAGCATATGTCAAATGCTACTGAGCCGGACCTTCAAGGGAATGGTTATGAATCAAGTGAAACTTGGATTGATAAGCCATTTCGTGTAAGACTGCGGGAGTATCTAGCAGCTCGTCGACGCATCTTCAATGAGGAGATTGCTCCTACCACTCCTCCAAGAAGGAAGCACCCTACCCGTCGAATGCGGAGCTTTTGAAGGAAAGTGAGGCAGTCAAGGAAGATTTAGCATGTGATCAAGCTGGATGAATTATTGAAGGACCACGATCACCCATACTCGTCAGTACATATCTTGCAAAATCGAATTGTAAACTTGATTGACACCAATTTTGCAAAGAAGTTGGATCAAATCCAGCATTTCACTACCTAGCTAAGCACGGCGGATGGAATTTGTCACTCCATGGTAGGGAAACTCACGACGGATGTCACCTTTAGAGGTGCGACCAAGTCCCTGGATTTTTATAGAATCTATGACACAGAATCTATAGGGGTTGACTTCGTTCGACGATTTAACCTGGCTCCGGCACTATTTTCTAGCACTATACTTGACTCTGTCGCCTTCGGCGTGCACTAGATGCCAATCAACAGCTACGATTAAACGCGGCTATAGCGATTTTTCCTTCGCATGAGAAGGAAAGTCTCGGCTGGACAGTATTGATGTCTGACACTATAGATGTGGAGAATGCTAAACAAATCAAGCAGAGACATTTTGCCATATCTCCAGCAAAGGAAAAGTCGATATACGCTGAAGTCGATTGAATGTTGGCACTAAATATGATTGAAAAATCACAAAGTATATGGGCTTCACGAGTCACCTTAGTAGTTAAGCCGAATAACGTCTGATTATGCTTAGATGCCAGACGCTTAAGTGCCACTATTAAAAATCCGTGCCCCCTACCATTAATCGAGGGTATCTCAAGTCGATTATCTAAAGGCCATTTTATTACTCAAAGACGCTTTCTGGCAGATCCCCTTAGATCCTAGTTGGAAGGAGAAGACAGCCTTCACGATCCCAGGTCGCCCATTGTACCAATTTATGACCATACCTTTTGGACTGTGTAATGCTCCATGACCATGACGCCCCATACAGATAAAGTAATACCACCGTAAATACGATACCAAGTTCTCAAGTTCAAGAATACCTGAATGACTTATTGCTAATATCCAAGATCTTTGACATACGTATCGTTCTGCTTCAGGAAGTTGCTTTGCATAACTGGAAGGGAGGGTTAACCATTAATATTCAGAAAGGCCAGCTCGTAATGATGAAGGTTAAGTATTTGGATCATTATATTCTGTGCGGTCTAGTGGTTAGAACATGAACGCATAACCCGAAGGTCCCAGATTCAAATCTCGTTGGGAGCAACGTGATTTAGTTCAGAGGAATTTTGGGATAGACTTTGAGCCTTCAGTCTGTGGTGATATGAACTGATTTAATCAGTTCATATCATAGCTGAGCAGGCATACGGGACCATGGTACTGACCAAGCAAAATTCCGAAAAAATTAACACGTTCCTGATAATGAGATACTCTAACTATCTCTAAGTAAAGGCCCGAGAGGGGCTGTAGTGCAACAAAGAAGAAGAAGAAGTATTTGGATCACATCATTGGCCACGGTAATATCAAAACTGACCCAGATAAGACAAGGGCGATCGACGTCTTTCCTCTGCCTAAGACCACCAAGCAGTAATTTTGTACATGACTTTGCAACTATCACTATACCCTTGACGGATATGCTGCGCAAGGGACGAAGGTTCATCTGGGAAGAAGTCGACTTGCGGGCCTTTGTAGAGCTCAAGAAGAGCCTGACAACAGCTCTGGTACTACATAACCCGGACTTCAATAAACCGTTCTCAATCCATTGTGATACGAGTCAAAAAGGAGTGGAAGCAATCTTAGTCCGGGTTACGGAAGACGTTGAGGAAATGCCTAAGGCCTTATGTCCCACAAGCTGATACCAAAAAGGAAGCCATCAAGTGTTTAGTTCAAGAATATCTAGTGCGGCTTTTGAAGAACTACCTGAAGGATCGAAGGTTGCTTTACGACACAACACAGAGCCAACGAAGGATGGATATTATATCGGGTGTTGCCCAAGGATCTATTTTTGGTTCAGACCTGTGGAACGTGACTTACAACGTGCTACTAAGACTGGAAATGCCAGATGAGTCACGCATGATCTGCAATACGGATGATGTTGCGGCTCTGGTCGCTGAACCCACCGTTGAACAATCGCAACTTAGGCTAGGTATGCTAATGCGCCGAGTGAGGGACTGGATGACTGCTCGCGGGCACGCTTGATCTGCAATGCGGATAACATTGCGGCTCTGGTCGCTGGACGCACCGTTGAACAATCGTAACCAAGCGTAACTTAGACCGGGTTTACTAATGTGCCGAGTGAGAGACTGCTCACGGGTTCAGTTTAGCACTGGAGAAAACCGAAGTGGTCATCTTGACAAAAACGAAAAGAGTAAGGATGATCAGTATTGGAGACATTCTAATTGAAGCCAAGCCAGCAATTAAGTACCGGAAGCTACTGATCGACTCGAAGATGAGTTTCTCTGAGCTAATCAGGGCAACGGCTGGGAAGGCTGCTTCAGGAATTTCAGCTCTGAATCGACTAATGGCTAACGTAGGAGGACTCAGCCTATCAAGAAGACACCTCTTGATGAGTGCTGTAGGGTACGGAACAGAAATATGGGGTGACGCTCTCAGTAAGGAGGTATACCGAAAACGGTTGGCACAGGTACAGAGAAGAGGAGCCTTGAAGATTGCATCTTCGTATCCGACCGTCTCTGATTCGACTGTGGTGGTTATTGCAGGCGTGATACCTGTCGTCTTCCTTACTAGAGAGCGCCCCCTATTTAACTGCATCAAAGCGAGGATGCGAGGGAGATGGTTATCTGCGAGGAGAGACAGTGCTCACTCAAAGATCTTGGGTGAATTGCACCAAGGGAACGGGGGACTGCGCGCCTCATTCCAGATGTAAAACCATGGCTAAATTAAAGGTATGATGAGACTGACTTCTATCTAACCCAGCTTTTGAGCGGACATGGGTGTTTTCAGTCTTACCTGCACAAGATTGGTAAGTCATGGTCCCCCAATTGCCGATTCTGCCCATGAGAGGAAGACAATGACTGCCACATATTTTTTTCGTGCATAAAATGGGACAAGCTGCAAAGGGACCTTTACAGGGAGACGATAAAGCTCAACCTGGATAGCATAGTCGTGCTTATGCCCGAATTGGTTGACAAATGGAACCAGGTGGCACATTATGTTCGGGCGATCCTAAAAGATAAAAGGGATTCACAGCAGCTTGGGGCATTATGGCTGGAGGATCGCTTGTCTGGCAATTCATCTTCCCCTCTCTCACTAGAGGAGTGGTCCCCCAGCTTGAAGAAGTGGTCCCCCAGCTTGAAGGTAATAAAAAGAGGCCAGGCCCAAGTAATGCTTCGAACGGTTCCAGGCTGGACTCCCGGGTCCCGGTTTTTAATGTAGTAGTCTAGTCGCCTTCTTACGAGCATGGGAGTTCCACACTCTGTGTATAAAAGACATTGCTCTCCCAACCATAAAAATTTGAATCATTTTCAGAAAGCAAAAAGAGTTCTACACTATCCGATCAAAACTAAAAAATACTCTTCTTCTTCATCTTTGTAGCACTACAGCCCCTCTCGTGCCTTCACTTCCAGTGAATAGCGCCTCCATTTGCCTCAGTCCGTTGACCACGTCCTTCAATCTCAAAATCCGAGCAGCAAAGAACTGTCTTCGCCGACCGAGTCAGACCAGCGTTTCCTCGGTTTCCCCATTGGTTTCTGCCTTCAGTTTTTCCAACGAATACCTATTTGGATATCCGTTTTACGTCAATACGATTCAAGTGGCCAGTCCATTGCAGCTACCGTAGTCTGAGGCTTCAGGCTCATCAAAAATTTCATACAGCTCATGGTTGTATCAAATTCACCATTGGCCCCCATCTGGCTTCGTCACGATTATTCTCCTCAAGACCCGTCACTCAAAGGCCTTCAATATATTTGCGGATGCTTGGGTAGGGGTCCATGTTTCACACCCATAGCATAACAAAGGTCTTATCACAGATTTGTGTACTTGGAGCATTGTTTCCCTGTGTATGCAGCTGGTTTTCAAGATCGTCAAAACTTAATAAAATAGAGCTGTATTTTTTGGCATATTTCGTCCATTTCATTACTGGTTCTCGTTATTTTGGGGACTAAATATACTGTATTCGCCAATTGTGATATTTTACGTACTAGAGGTATTGTTCCTCGACTGTATCATGATCTTTGTTATATTTTCATTGATTTGTAGTCCTACTAGTTTCGCTTCGCTCTCAAGTTTCAAGAAGAGTTATTTGGCAGTTGTTAAGAAACGTGCCAAAATGATTATGTCGTCCGCATAGGCTACTACTTGGCTGGACTTGTTTAGTGATGTAACTCGCATATCGACAGATAGTTTCATTATGACGTACTCTAGAGCCAAATTGAATAGCAATGCGGCCAGCCCATCTCCCTGCTTTAGGCCAATATTTGTGTCAAAGGCATCGGTGAGTTGGTTTTTGGTAAGACAGACTAATCTGGCTAGGATGCCAAAGCAAAGCATTATTTGGTACAGTACGTAACGATCAATACTGTTGTCCGCTTGCTTAAAGTCAACGAAAATTTAGTGTACGTCAATGTTGAACTCCCGGCATTTTCAAGTGCCTGCTTGACAGTGAAAAATTGGTCTATGGTTGATATGCCTCCTCTTCTTGATACTCACCAATATTACTGTTATTTTCAAACGTCATACAAAGTAGTGATATGCTTCTGTAGTTTTCGCACTTTAGCTTGTCACATTTTTGTCGATAGGGAATATAATTGATTGGCTCCACTCTTTTGGCATGTGCCCTTCTTTCTAAATGTGCTCGCTGACTTTGTGTATCGCTTTATGAACACTGCTGCCACCATATTTGACGAGCTCCAGTGGATCTTATCGATGCCCGGCGCTTTATTATTCTTTTGGCCTTTGATGATGAAACACACTTCATCCAGTGTTGGTAGGGCCGATGGAAGTTCTCCGCCGACATCTATAGGCTATGGAGCAGTGCAGAGAGTTAAGGAAGCTCTTGAAATATGATGCCCACCTCTCCTTAATTTTGTTTTCAGCGATGATATTGCCGATGTCATTATGACAGAGCGTGGTTTTTGGCTGATAACCACGTTTCACGCTACATATAGTATCATATATGGTGTGTATAGTATCAAATATGGTATGGTACCGAATGCCACATTAGAATGCTAGACCGATGCTGATTAGAGAGGGTCAGCTATAGACGATCCGACACTGGTTACGTATTTGCACTTGGTGGTTCAGCTATCACGGGAACCGGAGAAGCAATCAACAGTAGCACTCAGTACAACCGAGCCCGAATATATAGCCCTCAGTCAAGCGACGAAAGAAGCTGTGTATCTTCAGGATCTAGTGAAGGAGCTTGGCTATGAACAACTTGTGGAAGCGCCAACCATCATTTGAGGTGACAATTCTGGTGATTGTATCTAGCCAAAAATCCAGTGCTCCATTGCAGAACCAAACATATTGATGTCCGTCATCATTTCGTTAGGGAGAAATTTGAAGCAGGAGTTATCATCCTTCAGCACATTCCAACAAATGAGATAGTAGCGGACATAATGACGAAACCATTGTTACAAGTAAAACACTATTTCTGCGGCCATTCAATGAATTTGTATTGAACTAAATTTTCAAATTTAACGTAAACTTCAAACAAAAAATAACAGATTGAATTAATGTTTTTTCATTAATTCAATCTGTTATTTTTTGTTTGAAGTTTACAATGCCTACCAAGGGGAAGTGTTAGAATAATAGCCATGGTAGTTAACGTAGCACCGCCAGGCGGGAAATTCCTTACTTAAAATGCACTGTCATGTCACATTCACTTCACTCGTTTTCCAAAGTCAAAGCCAAAGTCAAAAGCGCTTTATTTAATACCAATCGTTATAAATTTTTAAAAGAACATAAAGCAAATTCCAAACAATAAAACTATAAAAAACTTAATGGCCCGAATGGCTCTCTAAATTTATACGTTATCAGTTAAACACATTTAATGAAAAAAATACACTTGCAAATTTAAATTAATTAAGATTATTAGATATTTTTTGATTCAATTGGAAAAAGGAGAAAAAACCAACCAGCATTATTCAAAAATTACTTATACTACTAACACAACAATGAACTTATATCCTATACCTAATATGTTACACCCTAATTCTAAATAAGTTCAATAAAAAAAAAACAAAAAAAAAAACGTTACCTTATATTGAAACCTATACCTGATTTATAATACAAATAAACAACAATACTAGATGTAGCAATAATGAGATGAATCAAAAAAACTAAGTAACGAGAAAAAGCACAAAAACAGAAAATAAAAAAAAACAGAAAATAAAAACGAATAATTTAGACATTGTCATTCAGCCACCAATACCTAGATAGTTCCATCTCAGCTCGACCAGCCTCAACGAATCTAGCAACTGAGTATCTCCATTGGAATTGTTGGTCTCGTGAACTCAGATTCGGAGGATATTTTATCTTCTTATCGGTGGCCCGTAGGTATATGTGATATATGATTGGGACGCCATCAGAATCAAAAACATATCGATTCATGTCCAAATACACGAATGCTTCTGGAGGAACGAAGCCAGAAGTGAGGCAAGTCACAATATACCCGTCTGTGGGATGGAAGAGGTGTGAAATCCAAGGGGTTTCACTCACAGTTACAGATCTTGCGATATGATTCCGAAGAAGTTTCAATATGAAGATATCGACTCTTGTCACTTGAGCGGCTTGATAAATTTTTCTATTCGATATATAGTGCTTCCAATCCGTCTCAGGCTTTCTGTACAAACCAGTACATGCACGAAGACATTTCCTTTCGAAAACTCTTAATCTTTCCATTGTACTAGCACTCTCCTTGTACCAGATCTGGCATCCGTATGTCAAAACTGGCCTAACCAGGGTCTTGTAACAAATAACTTTGACTTTTTGATCAATGTATCTGGAATGAAAGAGTCGCCAAAGGGCCATGACTACTTTTACTGCTTTACTGAGCATGATTTTGACATGTTCAGTATAGTAAAGATACTGATCGAGATGAACACCGAGGTATCGAACACAGGATTTATGTGGAACCCGTTCTGAACTACCCTCACCAGCCATAATGTGGAAATCCTTCCAATTACGTTTCAGGTCTTGACTGGCCCCCTGCAGCGTTGTCTGAAACAAAATTGTTTCGCACTTCTGCGCATTGATTTTCATTCGCCAATTGTCGGTGTTGAGCTGCACATCATTAAACATTTTTTGAAGATTGCTCTGAACTAATGTAGCTTTTCGTTTGCGAGACATTAAAATCAAAGCTGTTCACACCTTGCTGATGTTAGGCAGCAAGCTGATTGGGCGATAGCTTTTAGGGCATGAAAATTCTTTTCCTTTCTTCAAGATCGGAAACACCTTAGCCTTTTTCCACTCATTTGGGAAATATGAATTGTTCAACATGTTGTTGAGCAATATGCAATAATTCCTAATAGCAACCTCAGGCAAATGTCGAAGAACCATATTTGGAAAACCGTCAGTACCACATGATTTTTTGTTGTTTATTCTGCGAAATATGAAACACAAGTCTTCGTAGCTGACAAAATAATCAATAAGATTCAAGCTCGGTATGAGGTCAGATGTTAATGTTTCATCGAAATGAAGAATTGATTGGCCGTTCAGGCTTGATTTGAAGTCGGAAACTTTTGCTTCAACGACCTCCGCAAATATTTCATTCCTTCTCTCTGGGTTTGGCAAATGAACCAATTCAAAATGTGTTCCAATCAGGGCAAGTTTATGCAATCCCTCACATATAATTCTGTTTCAATTTCTATCCGGAGTGGTACTATCAATTTCGATACCAGCTCTATCGAGAAGATTTATCTCACCACTAGCGACTTCAAGATTCGATACCTTCACTCGAGACTTCCTGCGGAATAAGCTATTCACTTTCACAAAAACGCCATTTGGGTACTGTGGGCTGATACCCCTCAGTTTTTCCGCCCATTGATTGCTGACCACACTCCTGAAGTATGAACGGACTAAGTTCTTCAGGTGTAATTTCAACAAAGCCAACGAGGGATGGTTGTAGTCCAAAAATCGTCGATAAATATTGTTGACGCGGGTGAGAAGAAGGCTTTTCAACCTTTTCAACCTTGCGATGGTTGTTGTTTCATATCCTTCCATATTGTTTCGATGTTCAATCTTGGGAGCAACTTTCTCAATCGTTTCTAACGTCAGCTTCTCTAACTTCAACAAATAGAGATCTATTTCATCGTCAGTTAGATTTCTGTTATTAGGAACCATTGAGCAAGCGTTGCCATCATCAGAAGGAGGACATTGCTTCTGGTACTCCCGATTAAACTTCTTTTGAAACTTTCCCCAGTCTGTTTTTTTGAAATTCAACCGATGGTTTTCATGTTGAACTGGAATGAGGAAGAAATCATCCCATTGATGATTGATTTCCATTACGATTGCGTTATGGTCGCTATCGTAAGGAAGCACCTGCAGTTTCCGTTGAGGACTATTAAAGCTGAATTCAAGTCTTGCGTCAGCAATGCAGAGGTCCAAATATGAATTTGTGCTTGGGTATGTTGGGAACTCCGACCCATATAGGTTGCACCTGTATTCAATTTGGTTCTCTGTTATCCATGATTTCAGGAATACACCTCTTGGATTATTGGTGGCGTTTAGCCATGAAGTATGCTTGGCATTCAGGTCACCGGCAAAAATATAATAATTGTGCAGCCTGTTCAATTCGAGTATTTCAAACAAGGAATTGAGTTCCTCCTTGAACTTGAGAACATTTTGACCAGTTGCATAGGCAGAGATAACGAAGAGGTTATCCCCACCTGGCAGTGAAATTTTGATGACGGACACTTCAAGAAATTCAAAGTTTTTGAATTCGACTTTTTCAATATTTTGGAAACAATAAGGTCTTCTAACCAATATCACGGTGCCACCTCCCCCATCACCTATTACCCTATCGTGTCTTACGAATGCAAAATCTTTGAATTCCATGGAATGCCATGAATTGAGGTGGGTTTCAGTGAGAAGTATGATGTCAGGCTTTTGCTTAACAACAAATTCAAGGAAATAATCACGTCGATGTAAAGCAACGATAGAGTTGACGTTGATCGATATGAGGCGAAGCCTATCCATGGGAATATGACTGGATGACAAGTTATTATTAGGCATTTGAAAGACCTAAACGCTGAAAGGAAAATTAATTTTGGAATCTTGTTTGTCGATTCTCTCCGATAAAGAATTAAGTTGCTGATAAATTTTGAGGAGCAGCTCATTGTTGCCACTGACATTGTTTACATTATTTCCAGCATTTTCTGCTGGTCCTCTAGCGGCGAGTGCAAATGATACTCTGGGCTTGACGAAGTTGGAAGGTATGATATTACGGTGTATTTGTGTTTGCTTTGGAGCAAATTTAACTTTTGCATGTTGATATCGGGAGCATCCTCGATATGATGCTGGGTGACCAAAAAACACCGCAGTTAACGCAGTATAATTTTTCTTTAGGCTCCGTCTGAGCATTTAACGCAACGATAGTGCATGGCACAATTGGCAGCCGAATGTCCAAATCTTTGACACCGGTAACACTGGTTGACTTCTCTTTTCTGGAGGCGTTCCCACCTCACCTCTCTGAAATTCAAGTACCTTATTTGTTGAAGGGCACTTGGACTGCTCTTATTTGCAATTAGTACCAGGTAAAGTGGTAAATTCTTCCTTTCTATGGTCGACCTTCTTGTCGCAAAGGCTTTGACTGAAACAAAATCAATATCTGGTGCTGCCTCCTTGAGCACCTGAAGAAGATCGACCGTAACCTCTCCGCTGTCCAAACCCTTCAACAAGAACGTCTGATTTTTTTCACTTTTTGGGGTATACGTGAAGTGTGGAACCTCCTCAGAAATCAGCGCATCTTTGGCTGACTTGAAATCAACCAGTGATTTCGTCCTTATAGTTAATTTTTCGGAATTAACTCTTTTGATTTCGGAATCGGCCAGTTTATTTTCGGCTGCCAATAGCCGATCCATATCTTTCCCGGTTTGTCCGAACACGTTGATTGGCGGAACTTTTTCTGTCTTGTTGGAAGCTTTTTCAGAGGAACCAGCAGAACTGCGGGCTGGTTTTTTCTCCTTATTTTTGTTCTTAAAATATTGAATAAAATTAACGTCATCTTCATGATTAAAATTACCTCCGATGTTTTCTCCGATTTCCATATCTTCGGTTAATCCCTCCAGCGCTGCAAAATAATTTTGGCTCTCGTTGGTGCCACCAGCACTTAGAACTTCCTCTGGATTTACTTGCTTTGTACTTTTCTTCGGCTTTGTTACCTGTTGCCATTGATTTTGTGGCTGCGTCTTTTGAGGCTTCATCCCTTTCTTGAAAAGATCCTTGAGAGACTGTATCTCTTGCCTTAGTTCATTATTTTCTTTCTGCAATTTGGCCATTTGTTGATTGTCCGCTATTATTTGCAGCTTGCACCCTCCATCTACGGAGTTTTCTTCGTTATATTTTCTTTTGGTGATTGTCGCCAGTTTCGTATTCGTTGTTTCCCCAGGTTGCCCCAACGGTGGGAAGCCGTCGGCGAAATTTTCTTTGTGATTTTTTTTCGTTACCAATCGAAGTAAAAATATTCGATAGAAATTTCCTGAGTCGATTGCTTCGACAATATAAGATTTTTTTCCGATAAAAATTAACTTCGGACTAACGTTTTTAAAAAATTAATTTAATTTTTGAAAACTTTTGACAGGAGCGATTTAAAGGACGTCTATACGTAAAGACTACTACGATCCATCTTCCTTCACTTGTTTTCCTTCCACGAATAAAAGTCAACATACGAGTATTTACGAGTACGTACAACACAAGTTTTTATTTTGGAATAAATGCAAAACTAAGATACCCTTACAATAAATCTCAATGCCAAGGTTCAGATTTGGACTGTTGTGCGATGGATTATTATTATTATTAGATACAAAAATACAATTATTATATTATATGATACGAATTATTCTAAATAAGTAGCAAATTAATGAGTGTCCGTTTCTTTTCTGAATGTATTTGATGATGAGGATTAGCTTCTTTATTTTTTACTCAGTCAAGTAAAGCGACTAAGATTGGCATTACTAATGAGTTTGTAGGGAACCCGATATTCTCTTCAATTCGAGAGTATTAGATAATGATAAATTTGGCTACTTTATTTATTTTTAAATTTCTGTGATTCCACCCTCAAATATTGACTAAAAATTGTTCTATATTTCTAAGCTGAAATGAATAAACAAAAGTAAGCACCAATGAGATTTCATGAGAAGGAACGCATACACGTATACATACATACATGCTTCTTCAACCCGACGATTTTCACGACAGTATTTAAAGAATTTCCAGTGTAATCTTTGAGTATCAAATTTAAGCACTTCCTGCGAGACAGTTGAGTTTAGAAAGGCTTTTCATACATTCCACTGGCTGCCAACAACAATTCCACCCCATATTTACATGCGAGCAAGGATAAAGCCCCCAATGCACTTTGATTTTGAACACATGGTCTAAAGTTTACCCACCTTAGATGTCTGGGAATACTAATCCTAGCCACCTTAGCATTTTGCTATTACCCTTATTGTGTTACAAATACATGTCTTTGAATAGACGCGGCAGACATTTTTCACTTGAAAGATGTACTAGACCCAATCTCGAGGAGGTGAAGCTTTCATACTTTCAGCACAAGGATATGGTTGCGACATGACAGAATGGCAACATCGTCGAGACACACATCGTTCTCAAGTGCTTGGATGTACGAGAAGTCTGTACGTCAGCTATGAATGGTGCTATTGTCGTTAGTCGTCTGCAAAAGTGTCCTTCAGGTAACTTTCACTTGTTTTTTCCTCGAGCTTTGATTTTTTTGTCGCGGGGAAATAACGTTGGGTGCGTAGTCGGAGAACAAGCAATTTGAATTTTATTTCAGGGTTATTGGCAAGGGTGCGTATGAATTGAAAAGGTAAAGTAAGGGTTGTACTGTGTAGGCGATGAATTGTAATCGTTTAGAAGGTGTCATTGAAAATCATCTTCTTGAGACTGATTACTTTCTATTCAAGTTCAATTAGTTTTACGGAATGCGTACGCGAGAGCTAGTTGAATCAAGAAGAGGTGCCCTCAATAGTCATCTGATCCTCTCTAACATTCCCCACATGTATCTTATCAGATGTATTCAAATTCAAGGAATTAAAATGAAAAGTGTATCACTTATAAGCATGGTGCTTCAGTGAAAAACATACTCACTTTTAATTGCATTCCTTCCGCTTGGTTCAGGTCGTCACCACTATGTCTTAGCCCATTTAGGAAGCGTGTAAACATTGTTCGTCTTTTTGATTTTCGTCCTTCTGAAATTGAGAATGAAATAATTGAAAAAAAATTGGGTTTTTGGGGTTTTGAATATAACTTTAAGTCAAATAATAAATATGTTGGTTATATTTTTTACTTTAATAAAAATGTCTTGTAAAGCAAAAAAAACTGATTCTCTACTTCAAACTCCTAGTAATTATTGAGAAAATTTGTTACTTGATTTAACACTCTATATCCTTACCTGTTGAAGCAAAGTCATAGAAAAAGTTCGATCTCGTTTGGGGGTAACTATTTTGCATTCCACTTAAATTTACAGCAGATTTTGTGTCAATTGCACTACGAGCCATTCGTGCGGCCAAATCATTTTGAGTAAAGCTATAAATCTCGTTTTCTTCACGGTTTGATAAACAACTAGATGGCTGGAAGGAAATTAATTTTATTTAAAATTATTTTTTATAGTGGAGTTCTGACGGTGGTACTTATACATACCAAATATTTGCCTGGCACATAAATTGGTTGACTTTGGCTATTTGGAAGACACGATTGATTACCTCCTCGATGATGAGGTCGTCCTGTTGTCATGCCACTTGCTATTCTAACATGACGTTCCGTCCATTTCGATACTCGAACTTTTTCTATTGCATTCAAAACGTCTTCATAGGGGGTTGATATTACTTTGCTATAATGTGCTGCTAAACCCTCTAGGTATCCTCGTTTCCCTTCCTACGAAAATATATTCAATTTACTAGAATATTTAAAGAGTCTAAACGAACTTATTTATCAATGTAATCTACACAAAACTAAATTTTTTGTAAAGCTGCCGATAGATGCACGATAATTTTTGATTTTTCTAAAAAAATGCTGTTTGCAAGGCTTGAAATTATAGTCAAACGAGGAAATACGAGTATTTTAAATCAGATGTACTCTAGTCTTTAATGTTCTTTTGGGTAGTCGGTTTTATTCCATTGTTCCTACATGACCCGCCAATCGCAATTTGCGCAACATTACGGAAACAGGTACAGGTAGTTCGCCAAATAATTCGTAGTTCCCGTCATGTTCTTTGTTTCATTTGACCGTCGATTTTCCGGAGCATTTTGTATTCAAATATGTCCACTGCCTTTTCGAATTCCCTCATGAGGGTCCATGCTTTACTTCCATATAACAGCACAGATTTGACTAGTAATTTGTAAATACAAAGCTTATTTTGCCTGTGCATAACTCTGGACCGTAGATTGGGAAGTGAGGAGTGATTTGCTTTATTTACGGTGTTTATGCGGCGTCAAATCACGACCTTTTTGGTGACTCTTCTGTTAAGGTTGGCTCCAAGGCAGATAAATGAATCCGCACTTTCAAGGTTAAGTCTTCTACGGTCAGATTTTATCGAACTGGAGTTTTCTTCCTCGTTTGAGTCATGGATAGAGTTTTCGTTTCGTAAACTCGTAGGCCAATTCGAATCACTTCAGATTTTGGGCTCAGAAATACTCCGATGACATCTGAAATTGACCGCGTTACATTGTAATATTAACGTCTTCAGCATATGCTACCAAATGTGTGGACTTGAATATTAATGTACTAGAGGTTTCAGCAGATGTCTTCCTGATGGCGTGTTCCAGCACAATATTAAACAGCATTGCGGCAAGCTCATTCCGTTGTTCTAACCCTGATTCTATTATGAAGCTTACCGTAAGTTTACAGTTAAACTTGACCTCCGAAGGTGGAATGCTGGCTGACAGGAATACTCTTGGGGGCTAGCATTCTTTGGGGAGTTTTGCCTCAACGTACCCGAGGAAATTCCCGCAGAGGGACTGACAAGTGCACTCTTGGAGCCTAGCATTCCTTGGGGAGCACCACCCCCATAGACCCGAGGATATGGGGGGGGGGGGGGCGCCGTGAGGTTCCCTCCTGGGAGGACAGGTACCAACCGTGACTGGATCTGGACTATGCTTTGGACAACAAACTAGAGTTTATACTTTGGACTGGCGGATATGATGGTTTGGACCTTGTTGCTTTGCACAGTAGCGCCAAGGTGACACTCGTGGGTGAACGGCTCCAATTCAAATATCATACCGTTTCCGTCCCGGTAAAGCCTTGGTAGGCCTCGGAGTACGTTCGAAGTTCACACCATTGGCTCTGAACACTTGCCTCTATAAGGGCTTTTGGCAATCCTCGCTTGGCGTCCCTGCTCTGCAAAGATAACCATGGGACCAAAAAGGCTACTACACACACGAACGGAGGTAGCGGCTACGAGGGGGGACCCAAAAATCCTGAAGCAACAAATAACCCTTAGTAAAGATAAAAAACAAAAAAACAACAATAATAACAACGACGACGCAACCAACCACGATGTTCACAGTACATCGAGGACGGTATGAACGATGCCAAAAATGGCGATTAATACAATGACAGTGAAGATGGACTAAAAACGGAGATTAGCAGACAGTCTGGTCCAGATTGAGATTCTTACGGTGTTTGGGTGCAGCAAAAAAATGACGCAAACGCCGGAACTCCATAATAAGGAAAAGCGGGAAACTCTGCAGGACGCTTCAGGTGTTCGAGTGGTGGAGGAAAATATAAAGAACATCGAAAATTCGATAGTCACTGCTGCGATTGTTACCAAAGCGACCGATGCAAGAGTCGTAAATCCCGTCATAATAGAGAACCATCCTGAAGTCAACGAAAAGATTACGGCAGGAAAAGAAACGAATGATCAGGTAAATAAAGCGAGGTTGTGTGATTGCATCGCCAACGTTGAAAATGTGGCGAAAGTACTGTATTCGGAAAGGGAAAGCGATCACCTCTCACAAGGATGGCCGCAAATTCCATTGCCGTCCAGCGACATGACGAAAAAAGGCTATTCCGAAAAGCGGGAGATGTTCTGAAAAGAATGCAATCTGCATGCGATTCCCCAAAAATCAACAAAGTAGTAAAGATTGGGCTCCTTGAACTAGAGGAGCTCCTAAATCGCATAGGGTATTATCGGAGGAGCTGGTTAAAGGCCAAAGATGACCAGAAGGCCGAGGAAGAGCAGAAGGCTAAAGAAGCGCTTGGAGCAAAATCTAAAGGCCACGTGCACGAATGGTGTCTAACCCAATAAAGGGGATCGGGACAAAAGAAGAAAGGAAGAAGCACTTGATGGATGTGGAGCACCAGGTCAGGGGTTCCAGACAGTACTCACAAAAAGAGAGAAGAAAGCCACAACGAAACTCCTTCAAAAATTGCTCGAAAATAAAGTTTGTACAGACGCCAAACAAGACAAAAGACGATGCAAAACAGGAGAAAAAGAAGCCCCAATGAAGACTGCGACAGCAAGCACTGCTTGTAAAACCCCAAACGATGGATTCTACACGGAGGTGCTGCGGGACATCAGGGGAAACGTAAAGCCCGAAGACATCAACACTACCATTAAAGCAGTACGACCAACGCGGTCGGCCCACATACTGGTCAAATTTGGAGCAGAGGCCGGCAATAAGGAAGCATTTTGCGACGCAGTAATGAAAGTCCTCGGCAAAAGTTCAACTGTAGCCTCGCTCGAGCCGATGGCAACGATAGAAATGAAAGATCTGGCCGAGGTAGAAGAGACTATCAAAAGAGGGTTCCCTAGCGTGGAAAGGACTAAAGCGAGGCTGACACCAGAAAAGCATAGGGGACAACGCGTAGCCACAATTAACTTGACCGAAAAGGACGCCGACCGATTTCTGAACAAGGGCAAAGTACGAATAGGATAGGCTGTTTGTAGGATACGGCGGAGAGCAACGCCTCTCCAATGTTTCAAATGCCTTGGCTATGGTCACAGCACACAAGTATGCAAGGGACCCGACAGGAGTTCTCTATGTTACAAATGCGGTAAAATAAAAAAAGAAAAGAACGTACTAAAGAGGCACACTGTATTCTTTGCAAGAATGCTGATCCAAGACCTGATTTTGGACCCGTCTTGGGATCAGGCAAACGCCGGGTTTTTCAGGAAGCCCTAGCCAAGGCAAATTCAGAACTTCGATGACCCGCATCCTGCAGCTAAACCCACACCGCAGTTCAACTGCCCAAAATCTGCTTGAGCAGTTTGCGAGGGACACGAAAGCTGACTTCTTGCTGCTGAATGAGTAACACCACGATAAAAATTCTGCATTATGGTATCCTGACGAAACTGGTACTGCCACCATCTGGGTTCGAAATAGTGATTTCCAAGCGGAGAGTAGTGGACGTGGGGATAGTTTCCTCAGGGTTCAGTATTCAAGGACCACCTTCTTAAGTGTGTATCTACCGCCGAACGAATCGATATCATCTTTCCAAGCCAAGCTTAATGCTCTGGAGGGCGCTGTCTGGAACGGAGATGGAAACGTGCTCGTTGGAGAAGACTTCAACGCTAAAGCAATGGAATGGGATATGCCTAAAACAGATCCACGGGGAAAATGAATCCTGAAAATCGTCATACTAAATACCAGAAATACGCCGATTTTCTGCCGTATTGGCTGTAAAGGAACCATACCGGACGTGACATTCGCCTAAGAGCAGTTTGTACGGAGGATACACAATTGGAGAGTATTAGAGGACTATTCAGCCAGTGATCATCAGGGCGTTCTGCTTGAGATCAGTGATGTTGTCCCCCGACGTCCATGCTCTCGGCTTTCTACAACTGGCTGGAACATCAGAATGATGGACGTCGGACGGTTCGTCTCCCGACTTCAATCCTCCCGGCTTTCTACAATTGGATGCAACATCGGAAGAATGGACGTCAAGAGGTCCGCCGAGGTTCTCACAGCAGCTCAAGACTTGGTGAACTCAACTGTGAGCATCATTACGACTGCTTGCTGCGCTTCAATGCCCCGTCGAAGATCCCAGCACGGCAGGCCCCAAGTATACTGGTGGTCAACTAAAATCGCTGAAAAGCGAAGGAAGTGTCACAAGCTTCGACGTGAGGCTCAACGGGCGTGGAACCGTGTCGAGGCATGCAACTGCGTGGCAGTATATCAGTTGGCAGGAAATGCCTTCGCAAATCGATTAACAATAGCAAGGCTTGCTGCTGGCAATGTGGCAATGTGAACAAGGGTCATTAGAAGCCTTGCATATACGTTACAGAAAAGATGGATGAGATAGTGCGGGCACTCTTGCCCACCCATCCCGACGCTGTCCATGGTGAAACAACAGTCGGGTGTCCACTCTTCACACAGCTGGAGCTGGAGGAGGCAGTCCCTTTTGTTTAAAGTGAGGAAAGCTCCAGGTTCAGATGGTGCTCCGGGTGAGGTGTTGCGGCTGGTCTATCACTATTATCCTGGCATGCTGCTCAGTCCATTCAACGCTTGCCAACGGGATGGAATTTCCCCGGTTCGATGGAAGGTGGCGAGGCTCGTGTTAATCAGCAAGGGGAAAGGAAATCCCGAATTGCCGTCTGCATACTGCCCGTTATGCATGCTAGATACGGCTGGGAAGGTGCTAGAAAAACTCATCAAGGGAAGACTCACATTCGTGCTGCTGGGGACCTATCGCCTCGGCAGTATGCCTTTAAAGCAGCACGTTCTAGTATTTATGCGATTTCAGAGGTGTTGAGCGCGGTCCAAAAGGCCGAGGCACCTAGTGGCACCAAGCGACGGATCGTCCTGTTGGTGACACTCGACGTCAACTCCGCTAAATGGGTGGATATTCGGGATACGCTGGAAAACCCTTTTCAAGTTCCAGAATATCTAATGCGGCTTTCGAGGGACTACCTTAAAGACCAAAGCCTGCTCTACGACACGAAACAGGGCAAATGAAGGATAGCGGTTACATCGGGATGTGACCTTGATCCAGACCTATGGAACGTATCTTATGACAGGTTGCTGAGACTTGAGATGCCAGATAAGTTGCGTTTGATCAACTATATGGATGATGTTGTGGCTCTGGTCACTGGACGCACCGTGAAACAAGCGCAACTTAGGCTAGGTATGCTTATGTGCCAAGTAAGAGACTGGATGACTGCTCGCGGGCTCAGTTTAGCACTGGAGAAATCTGAAGTTGTCATCTTTACAAGAAAGAGAATCCCTAGAGTAAGGATGATTAGTATTGGCGACTTACGAATCGAATTGAGGCCATCGGCGAAGTACCTGGGGCTACTGATCGACTCGAATATGAGTTTCTCTGAGACAATCAGGGCAACGGCTGAGAAGGCTGCTTCAGGAGTATCTGCTCTGAGTCGGCTTATGGCCAACGCAGGGGGACCCACCCCATCAAGAAGATGCCTCTTGATGAGTACTGTAGGGTCCGTGCTACTGTACGGAGCAGAGGTATGAGGTGACGCTCTCAGTAAGGAACTTTACCAAAAACGCCTGGCAGAGGTCCAGAGAAGAGGAGCACTGACGATTGCATCTTCGTATCTGACAGTCTCTGACTCGGTGGTGAGAGTGATTGCAGGCGTGATACCTGTTGCCCTCCTTGCTAGAGAGCGCCACTCTATCTATCTGTGCCAAAACGAGGATGCGAGGGAGATGGTTGTCCGCGAAGAGAGACAGCGCTCACTCAACCATTGGCAGTAGTCTTAGGTGAATTCCACAAAGGGAAGGAGGACTGCGCGCCTCATCCCGGATGTGAGACCGTGGCTGATTCGAAGGCATGGTGAGACTGACTTCTATCTGACCTAGCTTTTAAGCGAGCATGGGTGTTTTCAGTCTTACCTGCACAAGATTGGTAAGTCACGGTCCCCCGCTTGTCAGTATTGCCCAGGAGAGGAAGACAATGCCTGCCACACATTTTTGAGTGCATCAAATGGGACAGGCTTTGAAGCACCTTCTACAAGGAGACGGGAGAGCTCACTCTGGATAATATAGTCGCAGTGATGCTTGAATCGGTTGACAAATAGAACCATTATGTTTGGGCAGTCCTTAAATATGAAAGGGACTCACAGCAGCCGGGGGTGTTAGGGCTGGGGGATCGCTTTTCTGGCACTTCATCTTCTCCTCTCCCCTCCAGCTAGAAGAGGGATAATCCAGCTTGAAGGTGCCTCAGGGCGTAAAAAAACGAGACCTGTCCCGAAGTAATGTGTCAAACGGTTCCAGGCTAGGTTCTCAGGTTGACAGGGGAGGTGTTTAGTGGATAGTCTAGTCATCTCCTTACGAAACTGGGAGTCCCGCACTCTGTGCGTAAATGGGCATTTACCTCCCTATTACAAGAAAGTAGAACCATCTGAAACAAAATGGCAGCGACTCAAACGTCGAAGAAAGTGCAAATTTTGTTACTGCACTTGTGGAGAAACCTTTAAGACGATGTTGATGTAACTTAACAATGTAGTAGGGATCGTAAATGCCTAGTGAGAAATTAAAAAAAACAACTTCAAGTTCAGGCGAGATCAAAATAGTTGCTAGTTATAATTTAAAATTTCGAAAGTTTTTAAACGTTCAATTTTTATTGGACTTTTATGAAACCTAAAATCAAGGCACGAGATCTTGGACTAAAATTTATCGGAACAGAATTCCAATCCTATGTACCGAGCAGATTTTGGTAGCTGTGAATTTCGCATTGCAGTCAATAAATTAAAGTTTAATATACATGCTTCAATGAACACAAGAAACTGAATTTTAATAGAGTTTAATAAATAGAATTTGCCGCTCTAAATGGTGAACTAAAAAATTTATAGAAAGGAAGAGAAGACTTCAATGTTCCCAGAAAAGAATGAAGTAAATATCATGGAAGCGGCGCCAAATTCATTACCCCATTTCAACATAAAGACTTTCAACATGTGTACTATCACAAAAGCAGCAGAGAAAAACTGATATGGTACCGCTTCCGTAGAATTTACTTCATCCTTTTAAAGGAACTTTAAAAACGCTTTGCTTTTTTACATCCTCAGTGCTGATTGATCTTACTCTGGGGATTCTCTTCTTTGTAAGGATGATCACTTCGATTTTCTCACCCAGCCTCTCATCTGGCGCATTAGTATACGTAGCCTAAATTGCACTTGTTCAACTGTCCGGCCAGCCACCAGCGCAACATCCAGTTGGTTGATCAGACATGACTCATGCGGTAACCCTAGTCCAAGTAGCTTGTCATGCAATTTTTTAACATCCTTCACTAGCCCTACGTTATTTCATAAACTAGAAATTGGACCCTCAAATAATCCTTCAAAAGCTGCATGAGACATTCTGGAACTTAATAAAGGGTTTTTTAAGTATCCGAAATCTTCCTACATCTAGCGGAGTTGAAGGCGTTCCAAACATCAAGTGTCCTCAACAGAACTACACGTTACGTTGTACGTCTGTGTCCCTCCACCTTTCAAACCGTTCTTATCACTTCTTTAAATGCATTAATAATGAAACGTCTCGCTCTAAAGCCATACTGCCGAGAAGATAGGTTCCCAACAGCACCAATTATCATTTAGTCTTCCCTTGTTGAATTTCTCAAGCATTTTCCTGGCCTCGTCTAGCATGCAAAATAGGTGGTAGGCAGACTGGAGATAGAATTTTCCGTCCCCTTGTTGATCAGTATGAACTTCACAACCTTCCAACATTCTGAAAAGATCAGTTCCCGCAAGCAAGCGTTGAATATTACATGCTGCAAGCAGGACCCTGGAGGGAGATAAGATGCAATTTTTCAACTAGGGTACCATCTGGCCCTGGAAATTACTTGCTTTCAGTGATAAGGCTGTTTCTTTTGGTTACAGCTGTATGAAAATTTGGGCAGTGAACTGCTGTTTCACCATATACAGCAACAACACGGATAGAATGAATGGAGGATAGTGCCTACATTATCTCGTCTATGCTTTTGCCTTCATTTATGCCAGCCATGCGTAGGGCATGAAGATTCCACACAATTAGCTTGTACTCAAGGCCGCACGCATCCCTGTTCACATTGTCCACTAGATCAGCAGAGAGTCTAACTACTGTTAATCAATTTGCGAAAGCCTTTTATGGCCAACTTGTATGCAGCTAACCCGATTGCATGTATCATCACGATTCCATGCCCGTTGAGTTTCACGTCAAAGCTTGTGCCACGCTCTTCGTTTTTATCAATTTCAGTAAAAAACCAGTACACTTGAGGCTTTCTTTGCCAAAGTCTCTGATGGAGCATAGAAGCACCACAAGCAGACGTCAAAGTGGTCATAGTTGAGTTCACTATGTCTTGAATTGTTAGCTCTGTGTCCCCTGCTAATCTTCTACAAGCAACGCACTCACTGTGAGCACCTAGATGAACTTCTTGATGTCCATTCTCTCTATGTTTCACCCAATCGTGGAAGATCGAGTACATGAGCGTTGCGAGACTGCATCATGGATCTCAAGGCAAAGTATTGGTAAGTATTAGCTTAATAGCCTTATCATACTCTCCAATTGTATACCATCAATACTAGAGATTCTGAAGCGAGTGCCATGTCAGGTTTGGTTCCTTTGCAGCGCATATAGCAGAAGGTCAACAAAAGGCTGATATTCAGCACAATAAGCCCTCTTTAGGACTTTCTGGCACCTACAGATTGGTTTGAGGCATGCCCCATTCAATTGCTCTAGCGTTGAAGTCTCCTCCAACGATTAGGTGGCCATCTGCGTCCGAGGGAGCGTCCTTCAAGGCATTAAGCTTGGCATAGAAATATGATATCGGTTTGTTTAGCGTTAGGCACACACTAAAGATTTTAATCATCGAACGCCAAATCTACAAAAATTCACTCTTTTGTCCATAGTCGCCCAATAGGAAATCATCACTATTTGGAATCCATTTAGAGCAGAGCTGGTTTTGTCAGTGAACCGTAATGACGAAATTTTTGTCTTTGTGTTGCTCACTCAGTGGCGAAAAATCGGTTTTCATGTCCTTTGCAAACTATTTACGCAAGCTTCGGGGCAGTTGTACTACGGTGTAGAGTTACCTGTAGGATATGGGTCATCAAAGTTCCACTTCTACCTTGACTAGAGCTTTCTGCAAAACCGGGCATTTTTCTAATCTTAAGATGGATTTCAGATCCTGTCTTGAATCAGCATCCTTGCGAGGATATAGTAAGCCTCCCTTGTAAACTCTTTTCTCTTATGTCCAATTCCGCCACATTTTTAAAAAAAGGTACTCCTGTCGGGTCCCCTGTATGTCTGTATGGCATGACCATAAACAAGGCACTTAAATCAGTGACCCAGCATATTCTTACGTTATTCTTACACAAGAGTTGTTTGACATCCTTCACGGTCAAGCAGATGATGGCCAAACGTTGTCCCCTATTGATTTGTATTGTCAACTTTGCTTTATCCCAGCTTCCGCTAGAAAATCTCTCTTTTGGTAGCCACCTCTACCTCGGCCACATTTAAGATGCAATTAATGGTCCTAATTTCGATGTTTCCATCAGATGAAGTGAGATTGCAGTTTCTCTTTTGCTGAGGACCTTCTTAACTGCATCGCAGAATGCTTCCTTATTATTCTTGTCTGCTCAAAACTTGACTAGTCTATGGCCAGACCGGCTTGGTCGTACTACTTTTATGGCAATTATTGTGTCTTTGATTTTTAAGCCTCCCGTGATCCCCACAACAAATCCTTTCAGGGAACGTATTTGGCAGCTTTTTTGGCAACCTTTATCAGCAATATCTGGAACCTCATTGGCAATCGTAGTTGTACTATCTAGCCTTCTATCTAGAGAGAAGTTCTCGACTTTGGCTTCTGTATACAATGCTGCAGTCACTGTAGAAATTTCAAGCGTTTTTGAAATTTGTTTCGAGAATTTATTTAAAGTTAAATCGATAATGCAAGCGAAACAAAGGCCGAGAAAAAGGCTACAAACGAAAAGGGTAAATTGCCAATGTCCGCACTATGATAACAACAAATTTGAACAGAGGGAAGACTAATCGCAGTATTAGCATCACTCCCGATAGAAAAAAGATTTACTGTTGTCGTAAGTATGTACTGGGGTGATGCCAGTACTGAGAGTAGCTTGCACATGATGCAAAATTATATGTATGAGTGTATGTGTATGAGGCTGGAACTTAAATAGTATTGCTCGCCGTTGCTTTGTCATGAGAAGACTGAACATCTTCCCCACCATGAAAGTGAGAGCTTCCAAATCAGTTGGATCTGATGACATCTCCGTAATGGGTCGAGAATTAACGATCGCCTCCGCTTGATAGATAACCGTAAGCATTTGTTCGTGGGTTAGCGATGCATTGAGGACTGCTCTGGTAAGGTGAAATTTTGCCTTCTTCACCACCGCCTCCCACAAGCCACCAAAATGTGGGGAGTGCGGTGGGATGAAACACCATCCAATGCCTTCCAGAAGGCAAGCTCGCTGGACTTGGTCAATATGTGATTGAGTTGAGAAAAGTTTTCTTAACTCTCGCAACTGGTTATTGGCACCGATAAAATTAGCAGCGTTGTCCGAGTATAGCTTGTTGCATTTTCCCCTGCGAGCGAAGAATCGTTTAAGGCATAAAATGAATGCTGCTGTCAATAAATCTGAAACGAGTTCAAAATGTACAGCCTTGGTAGCGAAAAATATAAAAACCGATTGGATATCTTCCTCGTAGTTGAGCTCGCATGAAAAATGGTCCACAAATATCTACACCGGTAACCGCAAAGGGATGTGATACTTTCAGCATATCCGATGGGAGGTTTCCCATTATTTGCTGAAAGAAGCGAGGCTTCGCTCGAAAGCATATCGTGCACTGATGAATAACTCGTTCAGCCTCCGACTTTACGTTGATCAACCAAAACCTTTGCCGAAAAATGTTTACCAAGGTATGGCAGCCAGCATGTGAGTTGTTAACATGCAAGAAGGTTAACAATGCGTTTGTAAAGGGATGCGCTTGCGCAAGAAGCATTTGATGGCGCGCATCAAAGGGTAGATCAGATTTCGTAATACGTCCACCGACTCGAATAACTCCATTTCCATCAAGAAAAGGACGTAGAAGTAAGATTCGACTTTTCGCATTTACGGATGCACCCTTAAGGAGGTCAGTATAGTCACGATTAAAATATACTCGTTGTATGCAACGAACGATAGCCCTGACTGCTTCTTCTAACTCCGACACCGTAAAGCTTCGTAACGCAAAGCTAAGTTTCGTTGAACTACGTGCTCGCAACCGCAATGATTTGAGATATCGATTAACGTATCAAAATACTCGAAGGGTTTTCCAGTATGAGTTAATATATTTTGTGTCCTTAACTAGGTCTTCCACTGCATAAGACGACAAGACTGTGAAGTTCAGCTTCGATATTCTGGAACATCGATTTGATCTGGAAGCTTTCCATGATATGGCCATTGTGATGACAACGCGAATGAAAAGCTTGGACCATGCAGCCATAAGTTGGACCCTTGTAGACTTTCTGATTTAGCGCCTCGCGAGATCAAATCTGCCGGGTTATGCTGCGTTGGAACATAGCGCCATGTAACAGATGTAACAGCTTGAATTTTGGACACACGATTGGCTACAAATGTGGACCATTGGTACGAAGGTGCACTTAGCCAGGCTAACACGATTTGTGAGTCACTCCAACACACGACATTCGTGAGGTCACGGGGGATAATCTTCGTAGCACGTTCTATGAGCTCGCAAAGTATTAGGGCTGCACAGAGCTCTAGACGCGGTATCGTAGTGGTTTTCAATGGAGCTATACGGGATTTCGAACAAAGCAGGTTCGTCGATACTTTCTTATCAAGAATTTCACTTCGAATATATACACAAGCTCCATAAGCGCGTAGACTGGCATCAGCGAATCCATGGATTTGAAGGCTGGAATTCGGCAAATAAACATGTCGTGGGATACTAAAGTTGGTGACCTTGGCCATATCCGAGCGAAAAGACTGCCATCTTGTTTGCATCTCGATGGGTAAGCTTTCGTCCCAATCAATATTAAGCTTCCACAACTCCTGTAGAAAGAGTTTGGCGGTAACAATCACCGGGCTGAGTAATCCTAATGGATCGAAGAATCGAGCAGTTTCCGACAACACTATTCTTTTGGTCACAGAACTTCGTATTTCTGGCGAGTGATATGTAATCAGAAATTCATCCGCAGTTGGGATCCAGGCTAGGCCAAGAGTTTTGATGAAATCCTTGTCATCTAGTCGAGTCATTACTTCCTTGTCATTTTCATCGATTTTTTCTAGCAACGAGGGTTCATTTGATGCCCATTTTTTAAGGGGGAAGCCGCCTGATAGTAGAATATCGGTAACTTCGTTTCTGATCTTTGCAGCTTCATCCAAGTCATCACTTCCAGTCAATAAGTTATCGACATATGCATCTCGCTTGATAATCAATGCTCCTACTGGAAACTTACTCCTAGCATCTTCTGCCGCTTGACGAATAGATTCTACTGCATGATATTGAGCAGACCTAGCGCCATAAGCAACTGTTTTTAATCGATAGAACTTCACACGATCATGACTTGAATTACGAAAAACTTTTAGTTGTAGGTTTCTATCACTGGGATGCACTATGACTTGCTGATACATTTTTTCTATGTCAGCTGATATTACATAAAGATAGAAACGAAATCGAAGTAAGATCGAAAATAGGTCATCTTGAACTGTGGGTCCTACCATTAGAATATCGTTTAAGGATACACCACTGGAGGATTTCGCAGAACCATCAAAGACTACGCGTAATTTAGTGCTGCTGCCATAATTCTTTACAACACAATGATGGGGAAGAACATAATGAGGTTTGTGTAACACACACTGTGAATCAATGACTTCCTCCATATGTCCCAACGATAAATATTGATTCATAAAATCGTAGTAACTGATGCGTAATTCACGGCATTTCTCAAGTTTTCTTTCAAGGCTTTAAAATCGTTTTAATGCGATTTCGTATGTGTCACCAAGCTCTGACGCATCTTGCCTTAAGGGTAATCTCACAACGAACCGACCGTTTGCATCACGAATTGTATTGACACGAAAGTGTTCTTCACAAGCAATCTCCTCGGCTGAGTTTTTGTCTATTTCACAATTACAGTGGTCTAGCTCCCAAAACTTAGCGAGGATATTATTTAAATTTTGATCGCACGGTTCACTGTTACGGTTGGCACATATGTTTACACTGAGTGAGTTGTGCACGATAGGCCGATTAACACTTAAATCAATCTGTCCAACAGCAAGTAATTTGAAAAACAAGGCAGCACCAATCAAAATATCAACTTTCCGAGGTATGTCGAATTGAGGGTCCGCTAGTGGAGTGTTCTTAGGAATATTCCAGTCTGATGTATTGATCCTTTACAATGGCTGCAATCCGACGAAATTTGGTACGATGAAAAACTCCAGCGATGAACTGAAATCGTTTTGTAGTGATTGCACGGTGGCAAGGGTTTTCGAAATACATCGGGATGTCGTCATACAAATTGCACTAATAGCCACATCAGTTTTTTCTCGTCGTAAACGAGGTTGCTAGGCGAGTCTCTCTATCATGATGTGCAACTGGTAACCACTGTCAAATATCGCTCGGCATTCGATTGAAGCTCCATCAGGTGATTTGACTCTGATAATAGCAGTACCCAAAATAACGTTGTTGGGTTGAGCATCTTCTTCCAGGCGGGACAATTGATGTCTAGATCTCGTTTCACCGATCAGTGACGAATGTTCGATGGTTGTTGGAGTTTCAATTTCAGTTGACTAATGAGATCTTTGAGAGATGCCTGAATTCTTTACGTTACCGTGGAGTAGAATATGATGGCTGCGGTTACATGTACGACACTTGCTCGATAAACAACTTTTCAATGAATGCCCCTTTCGAAGGCAATTGTAACACAAATTCAATTGCTCAGCTCTGGTAAATTTGGTCGGGTGGCATGCTCTTTAACCCATTGCAGTCGAATAATGTGTGTCCGCTGCGTGAATCACAAAAATTGCACTTCGCTCTCGTATCACAGTTACTAGCAATAAAACTAGTCCGCTTGGATTTATTGACGATTGAGAGAGGTTTGTTGTTGGATTTTGTTTCGTCTAAGAATTCTAGCGCTGAGCATCGTAGATTCAAGAAATCAGTAAACTTTTCCGAAGTTGGAAATTGAGCGCTAGATTCTATGGATGATCGAGAACAGCTGGTAATTAATTCTTGCCAGTTGAGCTGGGACCGAGGCTCAGCAAACAGCGCATATGCTTGTTTATAGCATCAGTCATCTGACGCAATTCTTTAGTAGACGGATGACGAATGGATTGCACTTGAAGCAAGTCGTTGATATACGAAGCGAAAATGTATGGCTTGTTGTCGAATCTCCTTTTTAAAAGCTCCTTTGCCTTAGAATAATTTTCTTCGGTAAGCTCAATCCCCTCTATCACTGAAGCAGCTGTACCAGTTAGTGCAGAACGAAGATATTGGAATTTTTCCAAAGACGATAAGAGGGTATTGGAGTCGATCAATTTCTCGAACATCCCAAGAAAACCTAACCACTCACTGTACAAACCCGAAAACTTGGTCGATTTCAGTTTTTGCAAGTGAAGTCTGGTTGATGAGGTTTCGGAGGCAGCGGTCGAATTCCAAATGACGGATGTATCGACTGATATCGTCGGGCAAAGCTTCTCGATAATTGATAGCAAATTAGCCTTCAGTTGGCAATAACTGTCTTCATATAAGTCCCGTTTCCCAGATGATAACTCTTCTGCGTCTAAAACCTCGAATTGGCACTGAACAGTTTCAAAGTTTTTGAACTGTGTCTCAAGTAGACCGAGTTTGCGGATATATTATCCACGTTGCCATCGAGAAAGGTTTTCATCCGAGTTTGCCGGGCCAAGATGGCGCCACGTTGTATACGCAAGTCCGATATTGCCTTTGCACTTGAGGTGACCTTGGGGTCGAGTTTTTAATTATCGTCACCGGCCATTTTGCACAATTGAATTCACTGATAGCGCGATGAATTTTCACGAAAAGTTTCAAAGATCATCACGCAAATCACAAGGGGAAATGAAAACTATGCGATTACTGATAATTATCAAGCGAAAGACGATGAGCGATAAATGGTTTAGATAATTAATTCCGAGAACGAAAACTGCATTGCGACAATTACCCGGCTCGACGGACCATGTAGAAATTTCGAGCGTTTTTGAAATTTGTTTCGAGAATTTATTTAAAGTTAAATCGATAATGCAAGCGAAACAAAGGCCGAGAAAAAGGCTACAAACGAAAAGGGTATATTGCCAGTGTGGACATTGGCAATTTACCAACCAGCTTCACCGGTAACGCTCGATATGGTTTAGGAGCTCCTTTAGCTCTAGATGCTCGCTCCTTGCACTTTTGCAATTTCTCTTAAGAATGCTTCCTGTTTTACGGATTATCTTTTCTTCGCTATGGCGCTCATTGGCAATCGTAGTTGTACTATCTAGCTTTCTATCTAGGGAGAAGTTCTCGACTTTGGTTTTTGTATACAATGCTGCAGTCACTGTAGGAGTTTCAAGCGTTTTTGAAATTTGTTTCGAGAATTTATTTAAAGTTAAATCGATAATGCAAGCGAAACAAAGGCCGAGAAAAAGGCTACAAACGAAAAGGGTAAATTGCCAATGTCCGCACTATGATAACAACAAATTTGAACAGAGGGAAGGCTAATCGCAGTATTAGCATCACTCCCGATAGAAAAAAGATTTACTGTTGTCGTAAGTATGTACTGGGGTGATGCCAGTACTGAGAGTAGCTTGTACATGATGCAAAATTATATGTATATGTGTATGTGTATGAGACTGGAACTATAATAGTATTACTCGCCGCTGCTTTGTCATGAGAAGACTGAACAGTCACATTTTCGGCGATATCAGCAACATCGCAAGAACTACGTTGGTCTTCTTACGCTTTCCTTTTTCAGCCAAGTTTTTTTTTACCTTGGGATTGTTCATTATAGTATGCTATATCCATGTAGAGCCCTTTGGAATGCATGCTATTTTTTAACTGTGCCCTAATGCTGCAATTATATCCGGCAGATTTGTGCCCTCAGAGCCTTTTTATTCAGTCGTTCTATTTATCTTCGTTCTTTTAACGTTTAATATCTGGTACAATTTTTAAATCTTGGATATTGTTTTTGGTGAATTCAAGGAAACTATGTCTGCTAGATCCCCCCCAGAGTCGCTATCTCCACTCGTATGTTTTGTTACTTTTTTTGATACCATGGTTATCTTCACCGAGCAGGGAGGCCATCCAAGAATTGACACCAGCTTTTATGGTAACACGTTCTCAGAGCCAGACCAGCGCTAGTTAAGACTCCGTATGAACCGAACCTACAACACTAATTCAACGGTTGAAACTTCGAGCATACTCCAAGGCCTCTGAAAATTTTAGCAGGATAGAGACAGTGTGATGCTAAAATTGGCGGTACCGTGCAATGGAACCAGATCCCAAATATCATATTCGCCAACTCAAAACATCAATTCCAATTTTATGTCTAATTCGCAATCCAGAGACTGTTGCCAGGCTGTAGTCTGCGGAGGAACCTTACAGAAATCTCCATCTCCTCTCGCACGTTGACACAGCACTCCTCAAAGACTGCTAGCTTCCAAGAACATTCTTGTCAACCAGAACTCCTCCTGCGGCGGCAATGCAGTCTTTAATACTCATAACTATCACAAAATTATAGCTAGTATCGTTTCAATAACAATAAATTTATTATTTTTATTATTTTCACCCGAAACTTTACACGGTATCAATTTAACGATTATTGGCTCTTCCATCTATGGCTTGAATGTCGCTTTATTTTGACTGATTTACATTATCGTCGAGCGTTCAATGAGCACTTACCATGCTTTGCATTATAAACATTGCACTTCGCATTACATTCAACCCAATTAATACTGTAATCCCTTATTGCCATCTGCAACTCTTAACATGGACCCATTTATTCGCAAGAGTATGAGCACATACCATATACTCGTATTTGTAAATTTCCCTCCGATTTTCATGCTTTTTATCGTAATGGCTTACACACATGAGCCGAATAAAGGGCGGACGTTGCCTCGTTAATGCGATAATGACGAAGATTGTTCGAAAAGTAAATCATATGGTTGCTGGGACGCTAGTTGGGGCTCTAGTTTGCATATGAAATTTGTAACTAGTCGAAACTATTACGGCTCAATGACCATCGTGAATGGACTCAAAAAGCTTCGCGCAATTATGCTAATGCGGCCAACATTGAAATAATGTTTGAACTGAAATTAATGTGTAATATTCATCCTTGTTCAGGGAACATGTATTTGATTGGATGGACGGTATCATGGATATAGTGCTAGGGTCGAAAGTGGATGGATTCGGCCTATGCTGGTTTCATTCTAATTCGCATAAACAGCAAAGCCATTGCAGGAAGGAATAATAGATGACTCGTTTTCGTTTAACAAAGACCAAATCCAATCAAAGGAACCTAAATATCGTTGTCCCAATCTTTTTGTATGAGTCCCTTTGTTGCTTTCCTTTAGAATGTTTTGCATCCTTCTGCTGTTACATGCACTTATACAGTTAATGGAAGGTACACAAACTTCCACTTCCGACCAAGCATTATCTCACACACCCTTTGGGCACAAAGGTCCAGTATTAGCGCAAATGCAGCTGGAGGAATCTCATCTACGATGACGGACAAGCATGGCCACAAATAGATTAAAAACAAGAAGTCCACTAGGTCCTAGCACGAATCAGACTCGGTCATCTAACGAACAACGACATCAATTGTCGGCATTGGACAAAAAACTGAGCCCATGCCTCAGATCCCTTTCAACTAGCTAACATACAAAGTCCAGATTGCGAGAGTGCAGAGTAAATATGATTCCTGGAATGGAATATTCTAAAAGACGTTTAGTCAAAGTGCAGTTTGCAGTGAAGAACTACAGCTGCAAAGGATATTTGTGGGAAATATGGTTTGTCCGACGCTCAGAGTCATTCGCAAGCCTACGAATGTGGTTCGTTTCTAATGCACCGGATTTCCCTATGCTTGCGTGTGGGATGAATGGCGAAAGGATATTTGGTTCCATAGCGTTTCGCCTGGATTGGAGATACGGAAAGCAGAATGAGAATGGTCAATTTAGGAGACAAATAACGAGGCTTAATTGAAACGAATGCCCTTCTGAGAATGAATCGTCATGTCGTAGTTTTTGACTTTAGTGTGATGTTAAACAAAATTTAATTCGGTGCGAATATGTGAATAAATTGGCTGAACACTTAAAAAAGAATCTTAGAATGTGATAGTTTAGTCCGAAGTTACTATTGTTCAAGTTCATATAATAATCATTTGTCATACTTTTCCAGAGTTTGACATTAATGAGAACTCTTTCGGCTAATTATAATAGAGTAACCAATTTTGAATTCTTTGAAGAAACTCGCGCTGAAAGTTTTTTACTATTTATAGGCAATATCTGGTTTTTGGACAGCTTGTGTGTTGCGTTTACTAAATCCACAATCCATTTTCGTAGCAATAACCGGGTATGAGGGTTATTTGTACCAATTATAATTGTACTACTAATTCCTCCAATTGTCAAGCTCAGAACCGTATTGCAAAACAACTTAGTCAATTCTTTCCCAACTTGAGAAATACCCTTTTAAGAAGGTTGCTAATATTGAAGAGAAGCAAAATCCTACGATTGTCGATTAAGTCACTATTGTCTTACTTGAGTGCTCCTGCCAGAAAGGTTTTGTAAAACAATTAGTTAATCAAACAATATGATCTGCATATCAAAACTTGACTAATACTCGTATACAGATTCCATAAATTGAATTCGAAAAAGGAATCCTGGTTATTATGTTTTTAAATTCGTATCATTTCGTTTCAACTGTTTTGACCCCGTCGTTTAATTAGTCATGATAACACATCAATATTACTAACCGTTTTTAAAATGTTCATCAAAATTCCTACATATTTGTAGTGTCTATGTTCGTTGCAAACGTGTAATGTTGTTGTACTTGCTAAATGTTCTATCGGCTGTAACTTGGCTGTTTATTGTTCGATTATTGTAAAACTTTCAGCACACATAAACTTGCTATCATAAAACTTAAATTGTACCTTTTAAAAAATTTTAGGGTCCCATTTGAATTTTATTGGCAAAAATGTAAAATTTATAAAATGTACTATTATTCAAAAGTTGATCGAATTTCGACTTCTGAGTTATTTATTGCTCTTGTGCTCTTAAGGACTTACCTTTCTGATTACTTTCAGATTTTTCAGGTCAAAAATATCCAATTGCCAGGGGGGGACACAAAATTGTCGTTCATTCCCCCTTCTCCTACACCTCTTAAAGCAAAATTGGTCATTTTAAGACCTGTTTTGAAAAGCTCTCATTGTGGCCTTTCATATGATACCCATATTGCCTACATGCGATGATTTTTTTTTTTCAATGGCCGCTTCCCTATATGTGGGGAATTTTTTTTTGTGATGAAATTTCAGGAAGGCATCACTTTACATCTACTGACAAAATCTTTTGTTTATAGCTTATGTAGTTTGAGCGAAAAATTTGTAATAAACATAAGCAGTCGAGCAGCCCCGTGGTGATCAGGAGTGGCTGCTCCTGAAGAGATAAGGTGGTCACCCCGTCGAAACTGCCTAGTTTGTTGTTTTACTAGTGTAAAGTAAACTGCATCCGTCAAGTTTCCATCCTTTAGGCAGAGATGAGTGGTTCACTTCAGCCACTTTAACATCTTTAGGTTTGACATTCCCCTTGTAATGCAACGACCTTCTTCTGTGAAAGTAACGGTTGCTTTTTGTGTAATGTTTGCGTTTGTCTCAAGCCTCCGTGTCCGCTAACTTAAACGAGGCAAAAAAATATTGAATCACTGTAGAGCAGCTTAATTGACACCTAATAGAACTTTTCTAAAGACAATAAAAATTGATCGGTGCGTCTTGTAGAGTAGAGTACGCGTGATAAGTATTTTGTAGTGTAGCTTCGTGGCTCGACAAGAACCCGTCTCATATGATCCCGCAAATGCTAGTCGTCAAGCACGCGTACGCGGTCGTTAAGCGAAGCTAGTTAGCTGAGCTCGGTGTTGTTTATAGCTCGCTGACACTTATGCCAGACCATCGGCACCCGTGTCCTACACGGGCATTAAAAAAAATCATTACAAATTGCTGTGGCATAGATGGACAGACTGGATGAAATTTTAGTAGGGTTTTGTAAAGTAATTTTACAGAACCCTATGAAAATTGCATCCAGTCTGTCCGTCTATGTGAACTTTTTTGAAACATGAAATGAGGTACTCTATTAGATCCGATTGATTTTTCGAATTTTGTTCATATGTCGAGAAATTGAGCTTCTCTGGACTGATGGATAAACCATGCCCAGTAAGTTTACCATAGCTGTTTCCAAGAATCTCGTCAAGTTCAATTTCTTATGGTCTATGTGGGAGTTAATGGTCTGTTACCTTAAAATACCTATGGAAAGAACCCCGCACTTAAATAAATACGGAGATATTTAAAAAAATTTTGAGGTGAGACCGAAACAAGGCGTTAGATTCATTTTTCATAAAATTCAAATGTTAAAGATCAATTAATGATTAACTTATAAGATAGTAAATGTAGCTATGTAGCTTGTAAGTGCAGGTTATTTGAAGAACTACAACAATAGCCACAACTGCCGTTAGCATTAGAAACATATCTGAACCACGAAGAGTACCTCCAACGGTCAATGTTCATTGACCACGTCATCCAATTTCGAAGTCCAAAAGTAATGATCTGTCTTCGTCGACCGAGTGAGACCAGCGTTTCCTCAGTTTCCCCACTGGTCTCCGCCCTTCAATTTTCCCAACGAATATATTTTTGGGTATTCGTTGTTCGTCCATACGATTCATTTGGCTAGCCCATTGCAGCTTCCGCAGTTTAACAATCGTTGCGACCTCCACCTAGTTAAAATTTTCATACAGCTCATGGATGTATTGAATTCAGCATTGGTTCCCGACTAGTTTTGCTCCAATTATCCGCCTCAGGATCATTTTTCGAAGGCGTTCAGCATATTTGCGGATGCTTGGTCTAAGGACCATATTTCACACCCATCAGATAACACAGGTCTTATCACAGATTGGTATACTTGGAGCTTTGTTTTCAAAATTGTCAAAAGTGAATAAAATATTTTATATGCGAGCTGTATTCTGCGGCACATTTCGTCTCTTTCATTACTGGTTTTCATTACATTGACGCCATAATATTCAAATTCATCCACATTTTTGATATTGTATTCGCTCAGTGTGATATTTTGGGTATTTGAGATATTTTTTCTCGGCTTCATCATGAGCTTTTTTTTATTCCCATTGATTCGTAGCCCTACTAGTTCTGCTTCGCTGTTAAGTTTCAGGAAAAATTCTTTGGCGGTTGTTAACAACCATGACAAAATTTTGATGACGTCCGCATAGGTTGCTACTCGGCTTGACTAGCATAATAACGTACCTCTTGTATCGACAGGTACATAGGTTTCTAATGATGCGTTCCAGAGCCAAATAAAATAGCAATGGGGCCAGCCCATCTCCCTGTTTTAGTCCGAAATCTGATTATTGATGCGAACTTGGGAGGTTCCTGACATCATTGTAATTTCATTAAGACGGACTAATTTGGTTGGGATTCCAAGGCAAAGCATTATTTGGTAAAGTACGTTGCGATCAATACTGTCGTATGCTTGCTTAAATTCAACGAATATTTGGTACTCCCAGCATTTCACGAGTACCTGCTTGACAGTCTACAATTGGTCTGTGTCAATCTACCTACTTTAAAACCACATTGATACTCTACAAGAAAACTATTGGCGAAGGATCTGATTTAATTTTTTAAGATTTTTGAAAATATTTTGGACGCCATACAAAGTAGTGATATGCCTCTATAATATTCGCACTGTAGCTTGGCCCCCTTTTCGTGTGGATTGGGAATATAATTGGTTGGTTCCACTCGTTAGGCATATGTTCTTGTAGTCAATTTTGCTGAATGGTTTTGTGGATACCTTTTCGAACACCACTGCCACCATTTTTTTATAACCTCCACTTGAATCTCATCAATGCCCGGCACTTTATTATTCGTTTGGACTTTGATGGTGGAACAAACTTCGTCCAGAGTAGGTGGAGCCAATGGAAGCTCTCCGGGAATATCTACGAGTATATGCTCCGATGTTCTAGGGCTGTGGTTCTTGAAACATGATGCCCATCTTTCCTTAATCTTGGTTTAACCAGAAATGATATTGCCGAAGTCATCACGGCAGAGGGTGGTCTTGGGCTGATAACTTTGTTGCAAGCTTTACAGTACTTTTCACACTTATCTTGTGTTCTTGCTCGCTAGATTTACATCGCTACTTTTCAATTGGTTGTCATTGAATTGTGTTTTCTTAATTCTAGCTATCTTATTCGCTGCTCTTTTGAGATTGTCATATTGTTACATGTCCAAATAATTCTGCGAGCTACTGTCACAATTGTTGTCGCAACTATTAATAACATCATGATCAATAAACGAATGTACTCGAAAGCACAAGAATCGGCCAAGTAGATCAATGATCAATACCTGAAAGTGACGTCACTGCGGGTATTCAGAATTGCTCGAATATTCCGGGAAGTTCTCTTCAGAACATTCACCAATACACGAGAAATGGATTGAATGACTAGTAACCTCATATAAAGCCGAGCTGAATGAATGGGTAAGGGTATTAGTAAAAACTGCGATAAAATTGGAGCATGAATTCAAGGCCATATTGATTGATAGTGAGGGATTCGCGTAATACAGACAGTTGGAATATTGAATTATTGTATAAGTTGATAGACAGTGAAAATTAAATCAAAATGTTATTTGTAAAATAGTGAAATTAACGATTATGCATTCTAAGTAAATAAACTCTTTTAACTCAATATAAAAGACAGTGCTTTTTGACTTTGCTGGAACATTTCAATTATCAGCCATGAACCGTAACACGCGAAAGTGGTATCAGAAGTGAGAAAAAAAACTTCAAAAGTGAAAATTTTTAAAATTTTAAAAGTGCACAACAGTGGAATTTAACGTCGAAACTGGTGGAAAAATAGCCAACACAATAAAAATGCCACAAAGCTTACATCTACAAATTTATGAATTGACCATATCGGAGTTTGAGGAGGAAATAGAACAGCGAAATCTAGCTACACAAGGTACAAAGGCCATACTAATTGCACGCTTGCGTGACGCAATCGGGTGAGCCCTCAGATGCGGAAAAAGACGCAGAGTGTGGAGAAGCAGAAACACCGACATCAAAGGAACCAGGAAATGCACTAATACAAATGTTGATGCTGATGCAGCAAGAGCAGCGACAACAGTCATCCAATTTAACTGTGAAGCTTAATGAACAGTCATCCAGTTTAACTGCAAAGCTGAATGAACAATCAGAGAAATTGAATGAACAATCAGCGAAGCTGGACCATTCGCATTCCAAATCAAGGCAGACATTGCACAGAAGCTGGAGGAGCAATCAACGAAGCGAGACCAACAAGCATTCAAAATCAAGGTAGACTTGCAAAAACAGTCAACTGAAATAAAAGCCGAGCTCGGTATTCTGAACAACCAAATTAAATGTGTCGAGGAAAAGATTTATTATGTCGAGGAGAAGATCAGCCAGGTCCAGGAGAGAATCAACCATAAGATGGGAAAAATGAAAAGGGAAATGAAAACAGCAAAGGCAGTAGTAATCACCTCACCAGCCCGCCTATAACCGCAGTGCAAAGCACATCCAGAAATGTGAAAGCACCAATATTCGACGGGCAAATGGTCTTGAGTATTTAAAAAACCCAATTTGAAGCCACCGCTAGGACAAATCACTGGAATGAGCAGGAACTAGCAACGGCACTCATTCTTGCTCTAAGAAACCCGTTGAGTTGCACTTAAACTCGGCTGCTAAAATGACTGCGCTCGGCATGCGTTACGGAGACGGTCATCTGAAGCAGATTTATCGGTCACAGCTACGGCATCGGATACAGTAGTCTGGCAAAACCTTATAGCAGCTAACACAAGACATTGAGCGACTTGCATTTTTGGCTTACCCAGTTTACAACCCAGAACACCGAGTCGGCGCAGCAAAAGGAGCATTCATCAATGCATTAAGGGCCGGGAATTACAAAAAGCTGTGCGTTTAGCTCAAAAACATGTAGTTAAGGATGCATTGGCTTATAGTTTGAACTTTGAGGCAGCGAAAAAGTGACTTGTACTAAAGCCCGGGTTCGCGAGGTAGTAGCGAACCAGTCCAGATTTGAGCGCGAGGAAGTTGAGCGAGACCCACAGGTGAATGGTGCGCCTAGACGCTGGAATTGCGGTGAGAAGGGGCATCTGCAAAGAGACTGCAAGTAGCGCAGAAAATCGAGCAGCTAGGAGGAGATCCAAATCGAGTCAGGAGCTCAAAATGGAAGCCCGTCAAACTGAGGGGTCGGGAAACATGTAAGAGCCGACTGCGTGGGCAGAGGTTGGCTAGAAGGATCGACATCCCCAGCACCACTATCAACGTGTCAAGACTACATCGTGGATAAGCAGACTTATGCCTACCGGGTCAAGTTACCGGATTCCATTGCACCATAACAATCGAGACTGGTGCAACCCGATCGATTATCCGACCAGACCTGGTGAGGCAACAACTACTTCACAAGGGCAGGATTTTCTCACTACGAACAGCTACGGGAGAAACTGCACCTCTCCATGGAGAGGTCCACCTCCAGATACAGTTGGGAGACCTTGCGTTCCTACATAATTTTCTGGTCGCGAACATAATGGATGACTGCATTCTCGGAATGGATTTTCTGCGACCACATGGAATCACGTTGGATTTGGGCAAACGTGTATTGAAATGGCTAAATATCGAAGTATTGGTGGAGGATCCCAGTGCCCAAATTCCTAAGATGAATGTGGTAGCATGTACCGACACTGATGTACCGAAATCTCCCGAGAGCATTGTATGGGCCAAGCTTGATGGTGATTCTGGACACCACCGGTCTTACCTGATAGAGCCAATGAAGACGTCGGCATTGCGCAGTTTGATTTCAGGACGAAGCCTTATAAGATCAATAAAGAATGGCTACATGCCGATTAGAGTCCTTAACACTGCTGACTCAAACACAAGCATAAAAGCGGTAGAAGTCATCGGCAGCTGCCAGCTTGTTTCCACCATCATCTCCTTGGAAGCTACCCACGACTATCATTGAAAAAGGTGGCAAGACACAGAAAAATCTCAAAAGTTCACGTCTGTAATATTAAAGCAGACAATATTGACAGTGCAGCTGTTCCAGCAACCCTCTGATCTGGTCACCAAGTACAGTGACATTTTCTCAACAAGCCCGGATGACCAAGGCCGAGCAAGTAAGGTAACTCACGTCATAGATACACAGGGAGCCAAGCCGATTCAACAAGCACTGAGACGTCTTCCAATATCCAAACAAAGAGAAGTGAGCGTGCTGATCTCGGACATGGAAAAACAAGTTATTATTAAGCTCTCTGTCAGTGCCTGGGCCACGCCAGTAGTTCTAGTAAAGAAAAAGGATGGTAGCACTAGTTTTTGTGTCGACTATAGGTAGCTTAATGATGTCACTAAGAAAGATAGTTGCCCGCTTCCATGCATCGAGGACATCATGGACACTTAAGCCGACACAAAATGGTTTTCTACACTCGATCTCAAGAGTGGCTACTGGCAGGTAGAAATCGACAAGAAGGACCGAGAGAAAACCACATTTTCAATTGGGACTGGATTGTGGCGATTTGTGGTGATGCCGTTTGATGGAATACGCCTGATGGAATACGTGCTCGGAAACCTAATCTGGAAGACCTGCTTGGTGTACCTGGATGACATCATTGTTATCGGGAGAACGTTTGAGGAGCATGCGCGGAATTCAGAAGAGGTTTTCTCAAGATTGCGACTGACAAATTTGGAACTTAGTCCCAACAAGTGTACGCTTTTTGCAGCTTAAGTAAAATACTTGGGGCACGTCGTATCAGCAGAAGGGGTCAAAATAAACCCTGAAAAGATTGAAGCCGTGAAAAACTGGCCAACACCAAACAACAAGCGCCAACTACGAAGTTTTCTGGGTCTGGTGACCTGCTACCAAAGATTCTTCAAAGAATTTGCCAAAAAAGCTGAGTGTCTCCATCAGCTAACCGAGGAAAATTGTCTGTATGTCTGGAATGAACAATGCCAGGCAGCTTCAAAGACCTTGAAGGGGAAGCTGTGTGAATCATCCTTGCCAGCATATCCAAAACCCAGAAAAATGTTTGTAGTTGACACCAATGCGAGCAACGGTCGTATTGGAGCTGTACGCTTCCGGCAGATCGATGGCGAAGAAAGAGTCCTTTCGCATTACAGTTGAGTTCTCTCAAAAAGTGAGAGGAACTACTGCGTGACCAGGAAGGAGCTATTGGCTATAATAGAGGCCACCAAGCAGTTCCACAAGTACCTATATGGCCAGAAATTTGTTCTTCGAATAGACCATACACCGCTGAGATGGCTGCTTAACTTCAAAAACCCCGAGAGAGAAGTTGCGAGATGTACCGAAAGATTGCAGTCATACGATTACAAAATTATTCATCAGAAGGGTGGAGTTCATGGAAATGTTCACGCCCTATCTCGTCGTCTATGTCCAGCTAACTGCAAGCATTGTCAACAGATTGAGGAAAAGAAGCCGTTGATTGCCGAATTCGATGAAGGTTGGTCATTGGAAGAGATTCGAAATACCCGGTTAGCTGATGAAGACATCGGGCCATTACTCGTATGGAAGGAGACAACTGGGCGGCCTGAGTGGAAGGACGTTTCGATGCATGGCGCCACCCTGAAAAGCTATCAGGCACAATGGAACTCCCTTCAGGTGGAGGGAGCCATACTCAAGCGGAAATGGGAAACGGTGGGTGGCAGCTCCTATAGGATGCAAACAATATTTCCCAAAAGCCGAATCCACGATGAGGTTAAGAAAATGCACGAAAGATCCTCGAGAGGCCACCTTGGTGTTAACAAGACCTTAGTGAAATTGCGGGGAAAGTTCTACTGGCTTCACGCTCGAGAAGACGTAGAGGGCTGATGTCGCAGATGCACAATTTGCGCCTCCGTCAAAGGGCCACAGCGACAACGGAGAAGACAAATGCAAACCTATAACGTGGGGGTACAGTTTGAAAGAATTGCTGTTGACATCACAGGACACTTTTCTGAATTCGAATGGGGAAATCAATGCACGCTGGTTGTGGCCGATTATTTCAGCAAGTGGCCCGAGGTTCACTCCATTGGGTCAGTAGATGCGTCGTACCATGTGAACTACATTCGGATCAAGGCTGAAACTTCGAGTTACTAGTTATTGTCAAAATGTGCAAGTTGCTGAGGATACGAAAAACGAAGAAAACACCGCTGCATCCCCAATCCGATGGAATGGTCGAACGTTTCAACGCCACACTCAATAAACACCCGGCCAAGATGGTTGACGAGAACCAAAGGGACTGGTACCGGCACATCTGATTATTCTTGATGGCGTATAGAGCTGCCGAACACGCATCAAGGGGCCAAGCCACAGGCAAAGTCATTTTTCGGAAAGCTATTTGTTTGACAGCTGATATCAAGTTCGGAACACCCTCTGAGAAACACTAAACCATCTCGTAGTACGCAAGTGAGCTAAGGCAACGGTTGACCCAGATACATCGGATAGTGCGGAAACACCTCAATTCGGCCACTGACCGCATGAAGACCAAGTATGAACTAAAGGCAAATTCTACTGGCTTCCAGCAAGATGACTTAGTGTAGTTATATAACCCACAATGACGGAAGGGTAAGTCTCGAAAGTTGCAGCATAATTGGGAGGGACCATATTGAGTTAAAAGCGAATAAATGACATCATATATTGCATACAGAAACACCGTAAGCCGAGAACCAAAATGAAAAGCAGGCACCTGGATCGTCTTGCTCCATATTACATCCAGGGGGACTTAACTACCACTGGCGAAACTCCTTTTCGGGGCAAAAAAAAACTGAAGTAGGGGCAGTGCTATATATCCAAACAATTCTGCAAGCTACTGTTGCAATTGTTGTTGCAACTATGAATGACAACATGATTAATAAACAAATGTTCCCGAAAGCACAAGAATAGACCAAGTAGATCCATGTTCAATATCTGAAAATGACGTCACTACGGGCATTCAGAATTGCTCGAATATTGCAGGTAGTTCTCGTCAAAACATTCGCCAATATACGAGGTATAGATTGAATGAATAGAGACCCTATACAAAGCCGAGCTGAATGAATGGGTAAGGGTAATAGTAATAACTGCAAAAGTGAAATGATTTGCGTGATACAGACAGTTGGAATATAAATTGATAGACAGTGAAAATTAAATTAAAATGTTATTTGTAAAATAGTGAAATTAATGATTGTGCATTCTTAGTGAATAAGCTCTTTTAACTGAATTTAAAAGACAGTGCGTTTTGACTTTCCCGGAGCATTAGAATTATCAGCCGCGAACGGTGACAAGTGACAATATTGTTCTCTCTTCGTCTGGGTTTTCCCACATAAGCATTGCTTGTACGCCTGATTCCTCATATCTATTGCATTTTGGCATTCATCATTGAAATAATCTTTTCTTTTGCTTGATGACCGATTGTCTGTTCTGCCACGTTCTTAATCGTCGCTTTCGCTTCCACCCACAGCTCGTTGCTTGTTTTCAGCGATGTATCTTATAGGATGGGACGTCAAGTATTCTCGAGGCACATCTTTGTTCGGACAGAACATGGTCGATTTTGTTTTGTGTTTTGCCACTCGGTGATACCTACGTCATTTTATGTATTCGTCGATATAGCAAGCAAGTTGACCGTATGGCTAGATTTTCACTGCACGCAAAGTCAATTAGACGCTGGCCGTTGTCATTCGTTTCATCATGGAGGCTATATCCTCCAGTCGTTCCCCGATGAGAAAGCTCATTGCCAACATTAGCGTTGAGATCACCCAGAATTATTTTTGTGTTCTTTGTAGGCAATAAGTCGATTACTCTTCCCCGGTGATTGTAGGACGTCTCAGATTTTGAAAAATTACGCTTTTATACGGATCGCACACAACCGTTCATTGACTACCTTAAAATCAATAACGTGCGATATGAACTCCCTATCCACAATAAAAGCCACTCCAAATTCTCGCTTTCAAAAAGGCTCCCCACTTTTGAGCATTATGTACATATGATTGCATGTCTTGAATACCATTTCCAGTCCAGTTTGTTTTCTGTATTGCCAGTATTTTTATTTTATATTGACCGGCCTGTTGTAAAAGCTCCTTAGGGAAGTTGAGTGATCCGACATTCCAGGAGCCAATTCCATTTTTGTTTGCGAGGTCATTGTCGTAGGTCCAATCTATTCCAAGGCATTGTTGCAGATTTCGAAACAATGCAGGCTTTTACAGGGACGGGGAGTTACTCCGTCGCTAAACCACCATTGCGGCGGCATGGTTATTACTTTCGATTCCGTCATCAGGTGCAGAAGACTCATCTTCACCCTCTTACGTCACCACAGAGGAGGTGAAAGTAGAATTTAGTATCAGATCTGCAAGTGTCTTTACAGTTATTAACATTCCTCGGTATTTAGTTTCCCATCATTGGGGAACCAGTAAAACCCAATTTGCAACCCCGAGACCATTTACTATCATTTGTTCGTGAGGTTTAGGATGAGAAATCATGAAAGCTGTGTGTTAGAGAGTCAATAGCAAACGCTCCTCCTTTCTCAACCGAGATTGGGACTGTCTACGGCGGAGTTGATCCTTATTCTTACTTTATGAGTATCTGATCATAATCAAGTGAGTTACAGCCTCTTCAATTGTTTGAAATTAAAACAACATGTATGAAATTAAAACACATGTTGGTGGTTGAAACATATTTCACACTGTCTTAGGTGTTCTTATTTTCGTCGGATTTTCAGACGTTTAATTTGAATATGTTCAATTGGCCGGTCATTCAGGGAATTTATTTAGTCTGTGATAAAATGGTGACTGTTATGTGCTCATGAAAGAAGCTCTGCATCTTTTAGAGAAATTTTAAAGATTTTTTTTACAAGTACGAGTACTGTATTATATGATTAATTCAAGTCATCAATACATGTTATCAGAAATTTTGTTCCGAACCATGAGATGGCTACAAATCCCTTCTGGCAGGGGCACTCTCCTACTGTTTCAAAATGTTTTTCGCTTTTTAATGTATGTCCGAACATAAAATAGGGACAGATGTGGATGGAGGAGTTCTGTTTTCACTCAAAGATTGAACTTCCTTTCAATTAGGTCATATTTAAATAACATGGGGATCGAATGAAGGTAAAGGACCCTGACGGGTTAAAACCAAAAAATTTCCGTTTTTTGGTGCTTTACATCATAATTGCATTGGTCAGTCTAAAAAGCATTGAGCCTTTTTTAATCATTTTTCAATTGAATATTTCTTTTTTTTAAAACAGATTTCATTTGAGTACATATTATCTATTATTATCTAAAAACTTTTGCCATTTTTTGGGTAGAGCCATTATTCCATCTGTGTAGAACTTCTGTGGTTTATCGGCGAAAAACTTGATTGATTGATTTTCATAGTCACTTTTTGAAGTGAATTTTTTTTCATTAAGGAAGTTTTGCAGAGACCGAAACAAATGGTAGTCTGATGGTTCAAAGTCTGGACTTTACGGTGGATGCATCAAAACTTTGCAGCCAAGCTCAATCAATTTTTGCCGGTCTGGCATTGTCATGATGGAAGACAACGCCCTTTCTATTGATCAATACTGGCCTGTTTTTTTTGCATTGCTTGTTACAATCTGGTTAAATGCTGACAGTACAGAACCGAATTGAGTGTTTGGCCAGGTTCTAGCACCTCATGATAACAAATTCCCTTCCAATCCCACCATCCACACAGCATGACCTTATTTGGTGTCAATTCTGGCTTTGAAGTCATTTGTGATGATTCACCTTTTTTGACCAAACCTTTTTCAAACAACATTCTCGTATCTTACTCATTTTACATCGCCCGTAATGATTTGCTTCAAAAATGGTTCGGTTTGGTTGCGTTTGATTAGCGTCTCGCAAATGGAAATTCGGTTGATCAAATGTTTTTGTGTTAATTCATGCGGCACCTAAACGTCGAGCTTCTTTGTGTATCCAGCTTTATGCAAATGGTTCAAAACTGTTTGGTGATAGATATTCAGTTCTTTAGCACTATCATGGCTGCTTATGTGTCAGTCTTCTTGAATTTTTTGTAAGATTTCGTCGACTTTTTTAATGATTGGTTGACCTGAGCGAGGTGCATCTTTGACATCAAAATTTCCAGAACGAAATCAAGCGAACCATATCTTGGCTGTGGCTTTTGATTAAGCATCTTGACCGTAGACACCACCAATTTTTTCTTGAGCCTGCGATGCATTCTCATCTTGATCGTAGTGATATTGTAAAATATAACGAATTTTTTCAGAAATTTCAGTCATTTTTAGGGTATTGTCAAACATTTTACAATACCCTACTAAAATCGCATCCTATCTGTCCGGCCGTCCGTGTGTCACACCACTTTTTCTCGCAAACTACATAAGCTAGAAATATAAGATTTTGTAAGTAGGTGTAAAGTGATGCCCTCTTCAAAGTTTCATCACAAAAACAAAATGAATACGGTGTTTAAGGGGGGTCTCCCTATAAAGGGGAGTGGCCCCCGAAAGAAAAGTTTCATCGCATGTAGGCAATATGGGTATCAAATGTAAGGTCTTGATGAAAACTTTTCAAAACAGGTCTTGAAATGACGAATTTTGCTTTCAGGGGTGCAGGGGAAGGGGTAATATACAAAAATTTTGTTGGTTGGAATGTCACCTTTCAAACGCATGTGAGTTTGACTCAATCTAAGTAGTCTTGCCTGATATATGACAACGAACACTATCTAATGACAAAAAAGACTATCCAATAGATTTTCGTAGTTGCAGTTCCATGCGGAAAACAATAATTTAGCATAAAAAGTTTCGGAATGGATATTAACAGTTGGGCATGTTCTATTGCAGTCGAGTAATTAAATTTTGATATACGTTCATTTGAAATACATGCACTCGTTTTTTTAGGTCTTTGTAAAAAATTTTTTTACGAAGACCTACTAGTTTCGCGACCTGTCTGTCCGTCTGTCCGTCCGTCTGTTCGTCCGTCCGTCTGTCCGTGCGTCACAGCTAATTTCCTCAGAAACTATAGAAGCTAGAATGCCCAAACTTTGTGAAAAGGTCAGAAGTGATAGTCTCTCAAAAGTTAAGGCCTTAACAAAAATTTAAAAAATGTTTAAGGGGAGTCCCCCCTAATAACGAATTGGCCCCTAAACATTTTTTTTCATCAAAGGTAGTCGAGTGGGGTATTAAATTAAAGGTCCTGGTTAGAACTTCTAGAATCTGAAATAAAAAATTCATTTTATGAATTAGGGGGTCCAGGAGAAGGCAAAATGTACCAAAAATTTGTGTCCCCCCCCCTCGCGATTGGACACCTTTGAGCCCAAAAATCTGAAAATTATCACGAATATGAACCTTTATGAGTACAAGGGCAACAAATACCTAAGAAATCGAAATTCACTCAACTTTGTTAATAATTGTATGATTTGTAGATTTTACATTTTTGGCCATAAAATCAAAACGGTACCTTTAAACTTCTTGAAATTCCGCAATTATACAGATTGATATAAGGTTTATATGTTCACAAAATTTAATTGAGATCGAATCATAATCAAGTGAGTTATAGCCATTTCAATTGTATAGAATTACAACAACAATAACACGTGTTTATGGTTGATGTAGGGTTTTCCAATAAGAGGTGTTATTTTGATATTAAAAGAAAAATGCCATTTTTTAACACAAATGATCGGATGTTTATGTCATTATAAAGAAGAAGATATGCCGTTGATAGCAAAATATAACATCAGGCAAATAACTACCACGAAACGCTTACAGGACCATATCCTTTCATGAAATTTTCCATAACCAAATCCTAAAGTGGCTGCCCTATGTCCTCGACAACTTTGACGTCTTAAGTCGACGCTAGACTATTGGCGCAGGCCTTCTTTTTCACGTGGCCCCAAAGGAAGAAGTCGCAACGTGTTAAATCACAAGATCTGTTCAAAATAACAGCTCTTATTGGAAAACCCTATATATATTTAAAATTGACTTAGGCACTTTTATTCTTTAAATTTTCATGAAAATTTAAAGAATAGTGTTTAACTTGAACATCTTCAATCGGCCAAGCATTCAGAAAAATCATTTAAGCTAGATCAAAATGGCGGCTGCACTGTGCTTATGAAAGAAACTGCATCTTTTGCATAAATTTGAACGATTTTATATCTAAGTATTGGACGAATAATACAAATTATCGATTCACGCCATTAGAAAACTTGTTTCTAACCCTAGGATGTTTACAAAAACCTTCCAGTAGGAGCACTCTCCTGCTTACTCAACTTGTTTATACTGTATTGATTTTATAGCATAACTTCAATAAATGATGCAAGGGATCATGGTACAATCAAGTTAAGAACATGAATTCTAATAAAATTTACAGTAAAGGACTTGCAGCCGAAAAGAGGGAAGTAAAAAAAAACGTTTAGAAAAAATAAAGAAAACTGACTTCCATATGCCTTAAAAAAGGGTGAGATAAATTCCATGGACGGGGTGCCAAATCCTTTCTGACACAATGAAGTTAAAACAAGTTGAGTAAGCAGGAGAGTGCTCCTACCAGCAGGTCTTTGTAACCATCCTAGGGTTAGAAACAAGTTTTCTAATGGCGTGAAACGATAACTTGAATTATTCATCCAATACTTGGATATGAAATCGTTCAAATTTATACAAAAGATGCACAGTTTCTTTCATAAGCACGGTGCAGCCGCCATTTTTATCTAGCTTAAATGATTTTTCTGAATGCTCTGCCGATTGAACATGTTCAAGTTAAACACTATACCTTAAATTTTCATGAAAATTGAAAGAAAATAAAAGTGCCTAAGTCAATTTTAAATATATATAGGATTTTCCAATAAGAGGTGTTATTTTGAATAGATCTTGTGATTTAACACCTTGCGACTTCTTCCTTTGGAGCCACGTGATAGAGAAAGCCTACGCCAATAGCCCAGCGTCGATTCAAGATCTCAAAGATGAGGCTATTGACTACATAGGGCAGCCACTTTGCGATTTGGTTATGGAAAATTTCATGAAGAGGATATGGTCCTGTAAGCGTATCGTAGTGGTTATTTGCCTGATGTTAATTTTTTCTATTAACGACATATCTTCTTCTTTACAATAAAATAAATATCCGATCATTTATATTAAAAAATGGCATTTTTCTTTTAATATCAAAATAATACCTCTTATTGGATGACACTTGTTGCGAATTCCGGCGTACCAATCTCCCATTCGCAACTTCAAATTGCCGCCGTAACCTTGTCACTTTCCTTTGGGCACTCCTACCTTTTCCTGTGTGTATTTATTTATTTTTATTAACACTTTTCCTATTTCCCTTTAATTTTTATGTCCACATCATCACAATCCTATCCTTTCCCTGATTTCCAATTAGAACACCCTTGTAATATAATAAGAAGTTTAATCTTCCCACTAACAACACTCCCTACATTAATTCCCACTAACAAAATTTCATTCTATTCATTCCTAATTCCTTCCTTCATACTAACAAATTCTATTCTCTAGTTCCCATTAACAAATTTTATTTTTCTTACTAACGAAAATTAATTCACGTTTCCCTACTAACAAAATTCAATCTCATGCCCAGATACATCGTTGAAGTTGCTAATCTGATGAATGGGAGATCGATAAGGCATAGCTCCATTGGTTACGTGGCGAGTTCTCGACCGTGTCTTTTAAATCGCTCCTGTCAAAAGTTTTCAGAAATTAAATTAATTTTTTAAAAACGTTAGTCCGAAGTTAATTTTTATCGAAAAAAATCTTATATTGTCGAAGTAATCGACTCAGGAAATTTCTATCGAATATTTTTACTTCGATTGGTAACGAAAAACAAATTCACAAAGAAAATTTCGCCGCTGGTATGGAGGAGCCCGACGGCTTCCCACCGTCGGGGCAACCTGGGGAAACGTCGAATACGAAACTGGCGACAATCACCAAAAGAAAACATAACGAAGAAAATTCCGTAGATGGAGGGTGCAAGCTGCAAATAATAGCGGACAATCAACAAATGGCCAAATTGCAGAAAGAAAATGATGAACTAAGGCAAGAGATACAGTCTCTCAAGGATCTTTTCAAGAAAGGGATGAAGCCTCAAAAGACGCAGCCACAAAATCAATGGCAACAGGTAACAAAGCCGAAGAAAAGTGCAAAGCAAGTAAATCCAGAGGAAGTTCTAAGTGCTGGTGGCACCAACGAGAGCCAAAATTATTTTGCAGCGCTGGAGGGATTAACCGAAGATATGGAAATCGAAGAAAACATCAGAGGTAATTTTCATCAAGATAATGACGTTAATTTCATTCAATATTTAAAGAACAAAAATAAGGAGAAAAAACCAGCCCGCAGCTCTGCTGGTTCCTCTGAAAAAGCTTCCAACAAGACAGAAAAAGTTCCGCCAATCAACGTGTTCGGACAAACCGGTAAAGATATGGTTCGGCTATTGGCAGCCGAAAATAAACTGGCCAATTTCGAAATCAAAAGAGTTAATGCCGAAAAATTAACTGTAAGGACGAAATCACTGATTGATTTCAAGTCAGCCAAAGATGCGCTGATTTCTGGGGAGGTTCCACACTTCACCTATACCCCAAAAAGTGAAAAGAATCAGACCTTCTTGTTGAAGGGTTTGGACAGCGGAGAGGATACGGTCGATCTTCTTCAGGTGCTCAAGGAGGCTGCACCAGATATTGATTTTGTTTCAGTCAAAGCCTTTGCGACAAGAAGGTCGACCATAGAAAGGAAGAACTTACCACTTTACCTGGTACAAATTGCAAATAAGAGCAGTCCCAGTGCCCTTCAACAAATAAGGTACTTAAATTTCAGAGTGGTGAGGTGGGAACGCCTCCAGAAAAGAGAAGTCAACCAGTGTTACCGGTGTCAAAGATTTGGACATTCGGCTGCCAATTGTGCCATGCACTATCGTTGCGTTAAATGCAAAGACGTTCATGCTCCCGGTGAGTGCAAATTGGCTCAGACGGAGCCTAAAGAAAAATTATACTGCGTTAACTGCGGTGTTTTTGGTCACCCAGCATCATATCGAGGATGCTCCCGATATCAAGATGCAAAAGTTAAATTTGCTCCAAAGCAAACACAAGTACACCGTAATATCGTACCTTCCAACTTCGTCAAGCCCGGAGTATCATTCGCACTCGCCGCTAGAGGACCACCAGAAAATGCTGGAAATAATGTAAATAATGTAAGTGGCAATAATGAGCTGCTTCTCAAAATTTACCAGCAACTTAATTCTTTATCGGAGAGAATCGACAAACAAGATTCAAAAATTAACTTTGCTTTCCAGTGTTTAGGTCTTTCAAATGCCTAATAATAACTTGTCATCCAGTCATATTCCCATGGATAGGCTTCGCCCCATATCGATCAACGTCAACTCTATCGTTGCTATACATCGACGTGATTATCTCCTTGAAATTGTTGTTAAGCAAAAGCCTGACATCATACTTCTCACTGAAACCCACCTCAATTCATGGCATTCCATGGAATTCAAAGATTTTGCATTCGTAAGAAACGATAGGGTAATAGGTGATGGGGGAGGTGGCACCGGGATATTGGTTAGAAGACCCTATTGTTTCCAAAACATTGAAAAAGTCGAATTCAAAAACTTTGAATTTCTTGAAGTGTCCGTCATCAAAATTTCACTGCCAGGTGGGGATAACCTCTTCGTTATCTCTGCCTATGCAACTGGTCAAAATGATCTCAAGTTCAAGGAGGAACTCAATTCCTTGTTTGAAATACTCGAATTGAACAGGCTGCATAATTATTATATTTTTGCCGGTGACCTGAATGCCAAGCATACATCATGGCTAAACGCCACCAATAATCCAAGAGGTGTATTCCTGAAGTCATGGATAACAGAGAACCAAATTGAATACAGGTGCAACCTATATGGGTCGGAGTTCCCAACATACCCTAAGACTAATTCATATTTGGACCTCTGCATTGCTGACGCAAGACTTGAATTCAGCTTTAATAGTCCTCAACGGAAACTGCAGGTGCTTCCTTACGATAGCGACCATAACGCAATCGTAATGGAAATCAATCATCAAAGGGATGATTTCTTCCTCATTCCAGTTCAACATGAAAACCATCGGTTGAATTTCAAACAAACAGACTGGGGAAAGTTTCAAAAGAAGTTTAATCGCGAGTACTAGAAGCAATGTCCTCCTTCTGATGATGACAACGCTTGCTCAATGGTTCCTAATAACAGAAATCTAACTGACGATGAAATAGATCTCTATTTGTTGAAGTTAGAGAAATTGACGTTGGAAACGATTGAGAAAGTAGTTCCCAAGATTAAACTTCGAAACAATATGGAAGGATATGAAACACCAACCATCGCAAGGTTAAAAAGATTGAAAAGCCTTCTTCTCACACGCGTCAACAATATTTATCGACGATTTTTGGACTACAACCATCCCTCGTTGGCTTTGTTGAAATTACACCTGAAGAATGTCCGTTCATACTTTAGGAGTGAGGTCAGCAATCAATGGGCGGAAAAACTTAGGGGTATTAGCCCACAGGACCCAGATGGCGTTTTCGCGAAAGTGAATAGCTTATTCCGCAGGAAGTCTCGAGTGAAGGTATCGAATCTTGAAGTCACTAGTGATGAGATAAATCTTCTCGATAGAGCTGGTATCGAAATTGATAGTACGACTCCGGATAGAAATGGAAACAGGATTATATGTGATGGATTGCAGAAACTTGCCCTGATTGGAACACATTTTGAATTGGTTCATCTGCCAAACCCAGAGAGAAGGAATGAAATATTTTCGGAGGTCGTTGAAGCAAAAGTTTCCGACTTCAAATCAAGCCTGAACGGCCAATCAATTCTTCATTTCGATGAAACATTCACATCTGACCTCATACCGAGCTTGAATCTTATTGATTATTTTGTCAGCTATGAAGACTTGTGTTTCATATTTCGCAGAATAAACAACAAAAAATCATGTGGTACTGACGGTATTCCAAATATAGTTCTCCGACATTTGCCTGAGGTTGCTATTAGGAATTATTGCATATTGTTCAACAACATGTTGAACAATTCATATTTCCCAAATGAGTGGAAAAAGGCTAAGGTATTTCCGATCTTTAAGAAAGGAAAAGAATCTTCATGCCCTAAAAGCTATCGCCCAATCAGCTTGCTGCCTAACATCAGCAAGGTGTTTGAAGTGATACTCAACAGAGCATTAAACGCCCATATTCAGAAATATGAGTTGATGCCGAATTGCCAATTTGGTTTTCGTGCCAGGCATTCGACCACACATGCAGTAACGAAAGTAACCTCAGACATCTGTTGGAAACTTAACAACAAAGAATTTGTTGGAGCATGTCTCATTGATATGGAGAAAGCCTTCGATACGGTGTGGTTAGATGGACTAGTTTTCAAACTTCTTCAGGACAGGTTCCCCAGACACCTTGTCGCCATGATGTGTAATATGTCATACGGGAAATCGTTTGTTGTAACTGATGGAAATCTGACAACAATGCGCGAATTCAAGGTCTTGAATGGTCTACAGCAGGGAACAGTTACTGCGCCCCTGCTTTTCTCAATATTCATTCGCAAGCTATTGAACAGCTTTGATTTTATTGTCTCGCCAACGCGATCATTGGTAGCGTTTGCTGATGATCTGATCATCTATACGGCAGACCGAAAAGCTACAATAGTTCAGAGCAATCTTCAAAAAATGATTAATGATGTGCAGCTCTACACCGACAATTGGCGAATAAAAATCAATGCGCAGAAGTGCGAAACAATCTTGTTTCGGACAACGCTGCAGGGGGCCAGTCAAGACCTGAAACGTAATTGGAAGGATTTCCACATTATGGCTGGTGAGGGTAGTTCAGAACGGGTTCCACATAAATCCTGTGTTCGATACCTCGGTGTTCATCTCGATCAGTATCTGTACTACACTGAACATGTCAAAATCATGCTCAGTAAGGCACTAAAAGTAGTCATGGCCCTTCGGCGACTCTTTCATTCCAGATACATTGATAAAAAAGTCAAAGTTATTTGTTACAAGACCCTGGTTAGGCCAGTTTTGACATACGGATGCCAGATCTGGTACAACCAGAGTGCTAGTATAATGGAAAGATTAAGAGTTTTCGAAAGGAAATGTCTTCGTGCATGTACTGGTTTGTACAGAAAGCCTGAGACGGATTGGAAGCACTATATATCGAATAGAAAAATTTATCAAACCGCTCAAGTGACAAGAGTCGATATCTTCATATTGAAACTTCTTCGGAATCATATCGCAAGATCTGTGACTGTGAGTGAAAACCCTTGGATTTCACAGCCGTTCCACCCTACAGACGGGTATATTGTGACTTGCCTCACTACTGGCTTCGTTCCTCCAGAAGCATTCGTGTATTTGGACATGAATCGATATATTTTTGATTCTGACGGCGTCCCAATCATATATCACATATACCGACGGGCCACCAATAAGAAGATAAAATATCCTCCGAATCTGAGTTCACGAGACCAACAATTCCAATGGAGATACTCATTCGCTAGATTCGTTGAGGCTGGTCGAGCTGAGATGGAGCAATCTAGGTATTGGTGGCTGAATGACAATGTCTAAATTATTCGTGTTTATTTTCTGTTTTTGTGCTTTTTCTCGTTACTTAGTTTTTTAGATTCATCTCATTATTGCTACATCTAGTGTTGTTGTTTATTTGTATTATAATTTAGGTATAGGTTTCAATATAAGGTAACGTTTTTTTTGTTTTTTTTTTTGTGATTGAACTTATTAGAATTAGGGTGTAACATATTAGGTAAAGGATATAAGTTCATTGTTGTGTTAGTAATATAAGTAATTTTTGAATAATGCTGTTTGGTTTTTTCTCCTTTTTCCAATTGAATCAAAAAATATGAAATAATCTTAATTAATTTAAATTTGCAAGTGTATTTTTTTCATTAAATGTGTTTAACTGATAACGTATAAATTTAGAGAGCCATTCGGGCCATTAAGTTTTTTATAGTTTTATTGTTTGGAATTTGCTTTATGTTCTTTTAAAAATTTATAATGATTAGTATTAAATAAAGCGCTTTTGACTTTGAGTTCTCGACCGTGGGACTGCTGGAACCCTGAGTTCAAGTTCCCCCGGGCGCACGGAAGTATTCTTTTTGGGGTATCGGCAAAATCAATAGTTTTCGTAATGTATATGTGACACTTTACATTCAATCAAGCGATTCTTGGGGATGTAAATTGCCATATATGCAAGTCAATGGATACTATTGTGATTGTCGATACGGGAACAAAAAATGTGTGGGTAGCGGAATCGAAGTGTAATGAACTTCGATTACGTTACCCAGATGCGGCAGCGGTAATTGAGAAAAGGGATTGCGGAATCGGATTTGGAGAGGTGAAATGCGGGATTAAGTTGTGAGGAATTAGGCAGTGGAGATTGGACTTAGATAGAAAAGGGATGGAAGTTAATATTTGGCTTGTGAAGGAGAGTGGAATTCTTTGGCAGCTTCGGAGAAAATTTTTTTGTGAAAATTCGGCGAATAAAAGTTGTTTGGAGTTTAGTGAAGTAATTAAACAAATTAAACTAAAATTGAATTTTGAGAGTGGAAAAAAATAGTTGCGTTGGATACAAGATGAAGAGTGAATGAAAGATTTATGTAGCAGAACGGTTTTGGCCAAGTGTATGTTGTACAGAAGAAAAATTAATTAGTGGGTACGAAAAGTGGAGGAAAAAAACTAAAAACAATCATTAAATCGTGTGAATTGTACCAAGTGATTGAGTTGATCACCTTCTGATCTTACAGTGAAGATAGGAATTGTGAATTTTCACGTGTGGAATCGAAAGTTTGTATCAAGAAAAGATTGTTCTTGCAATAAGTGAGAATCCCTTAGTGGATTTAAATTTAACAACCAACGGAAATATTGAATAACTTACGGGGAAGAAAAAGTAAATGAAATTATCGATATAAACTAAGGCGGTAATTAACGGAAATACATGGGCGGATTAAATATTAGGATGAAGCTTATCTGTAACTAATGAGTTTTAAGTTAAAATCAATTAAATTTGCAGTGACCCCACCTCTCGTTTTCGGTGTCCTTTGTCGAGCGCTCGAGGATCCACAGAAAAAGAAGAGAGTAAGTAAATACAATGATTAATATTTTTCCTTGTTTTGTTTTTGACATTCTTTTATCTATTAGCTATTTTTCCAGTTTATTGTAATTTGCTATTCTTTTATTAATATCTTATTTAATTTATTTGCATAATAAAAATATTTAGGGGTCTGTTTGTTTTTGATTGGTATCTCTTAATTGTTGAATTTGCTGTGTAAATTACTTTTTTAATTAAATAAAACGGCCATGTCTCATTAAGACAACAAACTTTCATTTCTCAATATGACCTAGTCTTTCCCGTCCTTTTCCCTATGTGCTAGCATTTATATGTAAGGTGACTCAGCACGAGCAGAGGGTGTCCCGAAAGACCCACGACACGACTGAGCGCTAGCCGGCCGCAGTATGCCACCCCGGGCTACACACCCCTCTGCTAATTACTTAATGTCTGCAACTGCGGTGACTTCCGTGGTTGCTACACCCTATATCAACCATAAACACGCGTTATTGCTGTTGTAATTCCATATAATTGAAATGGCTATAACTCACTTGATTATGATTTGATCTCAATTAAATTTTGTAAACAGATAAATCTTATGTCATTCTGTATAATTGCAAAGTTTCAAGAAGTTTAAAGTTACCGTTTTGGTTTTATGGGCAAAAATGTAAAATCTACAAATCATACAATTATTAACAAAGTTGAACGAATTTCGATTTCTAAGGTATTTGTTGCCCTTGTACTCATAAAGACCTACGTTCGTGATAATTTTCAGATTTTTCGGCTGAAAGGTGTCCAATCGCGAGGGGGGGACACAAATTTTGCCCACATTTTGCCATCCCCTGGACCTCCTAATTCATAAAATGATTTTTTTATTTTAGATTGTAAGAGTTCTAATCAAGACCTTTCATTTGATACCCCACTCGACTACCTTTGATTAAAAAAAATTTTTAAGGGCCAATTCGTTATTAGAGGGGACCCCCTTAAAAATTTTTTAAATTTTTGTTAAGGCCTTAACTTTTGAATGATCATCACTTCTGACCTTTTCACAAAATTTGAGCATTCTAGCTTCTATAGTTTCTGAGGAAATCAGCTGTGACGCACGGACAGACGGACGGACAGACAGGTCGCGAAACTAGTAGGTCTTTGTAAAAAAAATTTTTACAAAGACCTAAAAACTAGAACTACCATAAATGAAATGCGAAAAAACTGGTTCGGTATCACTTCTTTGAAATTTATTCCACGTAAGGCATATTGAAGTCGGTTTTTTTAAAGCTTTTTATCATTAATTTTCAACGTCGGCGCTAAACGCAAATTAATGATACTGCTAATTGCGGCGTTACACAACATGACTTCCTTACCCACAATTTTATGTGATATTCTGTGGTATTATCTTTTTGAAACCTAGAAAAGTAGCTTGTGGAATGGAAAGCACATAACGATTAACGTAAACTCTAACGTGCAAAAGCAAATAAAACCGCGTTGAGTGAAACTTCGAATGTATGATGATAGAGTTGAAATCTCCATGTAAAGGTTGGTACATTTTTTTTCCACGAGTCCTATCTCTGGATACGCGCACAAATTCTTCATTTCACTCACCGCATCGTAGCGAATGTGAAAACCATTCCAATTCATTCTCGCGGGCATCCGTTCATTTACCGTAACTGTGCAAATAAGAGTTCATGAAACTCATCCTACGAATGCTGAAAAATTCATGAAAAGACAGCAAATATTTACATTACTTGACATAGTTCTAAATGATGATGGTTTTCCAAACAGCTACCAACACTCTTATTTTAATGCGAAATGAGGTATATGTGCCAGTATCTCAATTTATACGATTGAGAGCGGGAAAGGTGGATAAATATCAAGTTGAATGCTGTTGAACGTTCTGAGTAAACCTTTTTTCATAGGAAAGCTTTAAAGCTACTGGTAAATACTATCGCGAAGTTGTTTGAAATTTGTATTTTTCTCATTTCAACCATGAATTTCGCTCCGGTTTTTAGCCTAGTAAATTACTTTGACCAAAGAGTTTCCTTTGAATCCTCAGAGAATCTCCATGATAAAGTAGTAGAAACTAATATTCACAGAAACATCTACAGGCATTTTCGTATGAAATTTATGTAGCTAAACCGTTTTTAACGAGATACTCTCGATGAAATATTGTCAGTATTAAAATATAATTCAACATCATAAATACCTACTCACCGGTGTCGAATAAGGATGTGCTGTCAATCGTATCCCATCAGCCTCTAAATGTTTTTTCATCACAGTCTCAAGTTTCTCGGGCGAAGTATCGCATCCTGTTAGTATTTCATTGCTGCTGCTCAACGCTTTTGGATCATTAATCATCACATACACCGAGGCGGCACCTTTTTCCCGCAAATTACGAACACTTTTCAACAACTTATGACGATGTTGTGCATCCTCAACCCCGATCGCGTCCAAGTCTATTTCACCGATTTGTTTGCAAATTTCCAATTCATCGTATCCATTTTCCATGAAACTGTCAGCGTACTGAGACATACCAATGACTCGTAGCCATTCGCAAACGATATTGCGGGATGCCATCACTGCAAGTGTTTTTACATGCAATCCTTTTGCAACTGCTACTGCAACCACTTCCACCACCACCGACACAACCGTCACTATCATGCATAAGAGTACGTTATCCTTTCGCTTTACGCGAATCACTTGGGCAAATGTTTAAAAGCAACCACGAGTAGTCTGGAAATGTTGATGAACGTCTCGAACTAGGAATGTAAATTGTTTTGTTTTTATGCAGACTGCATTAATCGATGGTTTTTCAATGCACTTGAATGAAGTTCCGATGCAAGAGAAAGTATTTTTGCTTTGCAGTTGCATGTGAACGTCCTTATTTATCTTTTGTTTGGATAGACAGTCTAATTAGCTACTAAGAGACGCCTTTAAGTCTTTTGAAATACTATGTTCTGATGTTTCCAGTTGCATACAAATCAATTTTTTAACGCTTTGTCATAATTTTGAGTTTCCACTTACTAAAAGCTATAGAAAAAATTAATCTTAAGAAAAAGTAAAATGTTTGTCATGCTCTTGCTTAGAAAGCAATTCAATATCAAATTCAAAGGCAATCCAACTGGCATCTCATATCCACCTAAAATATACCAACTGTAATCAGACTTTTTCAAGAGAAGAAAAATCAGAACTTCTCGCGAACCTCTTTAATAGGAACCATAACAAAACTACTAGAGAAAGATGCTGGTCGTATAGCTTTCAACAATCCTGAAAGTCAAATGAAGGAAAACAGAGAACGAAACACAAACACAGCGTGCATCCCTCTATGCCATCAGCTCCAGTTCCAGTGATGACCACAGCCAAGATCTTCAAGCTAGGAGCTATCTGGTCGGAAGAAGAGTGGAACAACAGATTATCTAAACTGGAGGCAGGATACTCATCAGCGAACACAACATCATGCGACCTATTCTATTTAAGGAAAGTTCCTCATCATCTTAATGCAGGCGGAGTTCAGCGAAAACTTGAAACGGATTTCCTGATTAATGGATGCAAAGTAGAGGATATACCACATCGCAACAAACGAAGACGTGCCTTCAAAGTTTTTGTGCCGCACAGGTATGCATGGCTTTTCACCAATTTAAAAACGCATAACGGAGTCTACATCTGGGATGATATGGTTTTTAAAAAGTGAAGAGAACCCAGAACCTCTAGTAAAATCAATTTAAATAATAATTGTAATAAATATTACTCTGCCATTATCCCACAAATCATAAAAAAGCCCAATCCTAGTGATATCCCACAAAATTTAACTCCAAATATAGTTGCGGAAATTGCACCTCCATCTCCCAGTGTTAAGAACACAACTAACAAACCTATTTCCTTAGAATCTGTAAATACTAACGAAAATTGTCTGCAGCCGAATATTCTTCGAGGAGAAAAATCTACACAAGTATGTGCCCCCACAGTCCAAACAACTGGTGGTACGAAGGAAATGTGTAAATATAAGAATTTTGTACACCGTGGTGTTCAAATTCCTTCCTCTTCACCTTCCATTCTGCTACCAACCTCAACAATTCACTCTCCAAACACCAAAGGCACATTTTTAAATCCCCTTATACCACCGGTTATGAAAGCTACCATCAACGCTAGTGTGGATCTAGAAAGCAGATACATCTTATCAAGGCTTAGAGACCATGAAGTCTATGAATACGTCAGACTTTTTCTAGCATACTTGCATAAAGCTCCAGAGACAACGTGCATCGATGGAAAGGCGAAGACTAATTTGAAAGTAATGATCCAGCGCGAAGCTCTTCCAATAGAAGTTGATGCCCTTCGTGGACTTTACTTAAGATTCCACGAAGAATTAGGCGTGTCCTCGGACCAAGTCAAAAAAGATTTAGATACTTACGCCTCCCATATAAGCTCTAACTATATATCCTCACTTCAGAGATCAAGAGAGCAACACCAAAAATTTTTTCGTCCCCAATAATAAACTTTCATCCAGTAGCCTAAAACTCTTCTACCACAACTGCGGTGGCATAAGAGGTAAAGTGAACAAACTCTTTCTTGACGCCAAATCGTGCCATTTCAATGTTCTGTGCTTTACAGAAACATGGTTCAATGACTCATTTCGTAACGAAGAGATTCTTGATTCTAATTGGATTATTTACTGAGATGATCGAGATTTTTTAACCACTGGGCAGACACGGGGAGGGGGTGTTTTACTCGCTGTGCACGCGAATTTCCCAAATGAGCTCATCCCTACTCCTACGAACAAATCTTTCCAGCATAAAATTGTTCGCATTAAAATGTCCAAATTCAATATATATATTGGTGTTTTTTACATTCCACCCAAATCTAGTGAAGCAACATACAATGAGGTTTGCAGTGTTATTTCCTCTCTTGCGGAATCCATCGACGAGGAAGACAAGATTTTGATTGCGGGAGACTTTAATCGACCCAGTTTAACATTCATCATAGAACCTGATGATAAGTGTCTTATTCCAGTTAATCTCCTAGATCACAGCGACTTCAACCTTGTTAGTACATTCTATGGGAACGATTTGCAGCAGGTCGCTCCGACTCCCAATCAGAATGGTAATTGGCTTGATCTTATTTTTAGTAATGCTTATGACGAAGTAGTGGCCAATCCAACTAGGGATGTGGACAACTTATTATCTGATAGTCTACACCATAACGCATTCTCTGTTGAATTGCCCAATGCTGATGAAACCTATAATTTTTCATACAATAACTTAATTGTATAAGACTTTCATAATGCTGACTACCAGGGCATTAATAATCATTTAAGTAATATTGACTGGACCGGTACACTTACAACTTTAGGTATAAACGATGCGATAGATCGTTTCTATAAGATAATCAGTGACGCCGTTGAAAGTTATGTACCTAGGATTAAGAAAAAAGACAAATTGTCTGAACCTTGGCTTGATAGGGACCTACGATATTTACGAAACCAAAGAAACAAACTCCATAAAATCATACAGAAAAAGATCCAATGTAAGCAATGAATTGAAAAGCAAATATGATCATCTGGCAAAAGAATTTCAATCAAAATCTAGAGAAGCTTATGAATCATATGTAAACAGTATTGGAAAGAATATAATCCAGAATCCAAGGAAATTTTTTGACTTCGTAAATACTAAACGTAAACCAAAGGGGTACCCCAAGTCAATGGTATATGGTGACTTAAGTTCATCATCGCCTGCAGAAATCTGTGATTTTTTCGCGAGTCATTTTCAACCTATTTATTCAACTAATAGTACCTCGTCCTATACTCCTTCTCCATCCACATGTTCAGCAGCTCTAATTAACGAGATGTTTATTTCTGAAGAAGAAATATTGAAAGCTATTGAGGAGCTTGATTTGAGCAAAGGACCAGGCCCTGATTTGCTTCCTCCCTGGTTTGTGTTCCACTGCAAGGAGAAACTGCTTTTACCACTTTACATTATTTTCAATAAGTCCCTCTCCTCAGGAATATTCCCAACATACTGGAAATCATCCCATCTGATTCCAATTCACAAATGCAGTCACAAAGGGTCCGTTAAAAATTATAGAGGAATTGCTATATTGTCGACCACTCCAAAACTATTTGAAAAAATCATCTGCTCCAAACTATCTCCCATTGTAGAGCCTCACCTTAATAACCAACAGCATGGCTTCCGAAAAAATCACTCGACAACCACTAACCTCACCGTGATGGTGTCTACTACGCTATGTGAAATGGAAAAAGGACACCAAATTGATGCTCTATACACAGATTTTAGTAAAGCTTTCGATCGTGTCAACCACAAAATACTGTGTAAGAAGTTGCAGAAATTTGGAATCGCTGGCACATTACTTGATTGGCTCTATTCTTACCTAGAAAACTGAACCCAAATAATCAAATTTCAGGGACATTTGTCTAAAGAAATAAATGCCTATTCTGGAGTACCTCAAGGGAGTTATCTTGGTCCTCTTCTTTTTGATATATTCATCTCAGATCTGTCAAAAACCTTATCGGATAGATTCCACTTATTTTATGCGGATGATCCAAAACTCTATCATGTGATTACCTCTCACAACGACTCACTATTCCTTCACAACAAGATAAACTCTCTGCTTGAATGGTCTTCCATAAACCAGCTTCATTTGAATTTGGAAAAATGTCAGGTGATTACCTTTTCCCGCAAAAATTCAGTCTTCAAAGCTGATTATCACCTGAATAATACAAAACTGGCTAGAGTCGATAGTGTCAAAGACCTTGGTGTCATCCTGGATACAAAATTGCGGTTTAAGTTGCATTACGATGAAATAATTTCCAGAGCTAATAAGATCCTAGGTTTCATCAAGCGAACAGCGAAGGAATTTAAGAACATATGGGTGACCAAAACGTTATACCTTTCTTTAGTCCGCCCCATACCGGAATATGGATGTTTTATTTGGAACCCTGTTTTTGATGTGCATATAGACAGAATTGAATCTGTTCAGAAACAGTTTCTGTTATTTGCTCTGAGATGTTTATATGATCTTAAAAACTACGAGGCTTTACCATCATATGCCAGAAGACTCCAAATTCTAAATATGACATCACTTTCCTCCCGAAGATCAATGATAATTTGCTGCTTCGCTTTCGACGTCCTCAGAGGCACCATTAACATACCATACATAACTAATAAAATAAAATTGAATGAAACATCACGAACCACTAGGCATTCGCGTATGCTGATAGAAGAGCGGCATTATACTAGGTATGCAGACAGCGAGCCAATGAATAGATGTTGCAAAACATTTAACTCATTAAGTGCTCACTACTCTCCAACAATCTCCAGAGTCCAATTCAAATCCATTATCCTAAACGCCTTGTCCTCCCTAGTCCAATAAACGTAATCTAATTAAATATTTTGTAATTTTTAACTATAAAATGATTTAATACTTTTAAAATTGAGAATTGTTAATGCTATTAATTGTTATTTATTTATGTATATCCATGTATTATATGTATGCCTTGTTTGGTAATAATAAATAAATAATATTTCTGTAGGTATGTTCAGCAGAAAAATGGAGATAATGCCAACAAATCCCCCGAACCACTTACTATTCCAAGAACTGCACAAAACACTGATAAAACCAAGCCTAGAGATATGGTGTAAGTTATCCGATAAACTAAGTTAATAACAGCTCCTGACGCTGGTTGCATTCCGAACAATCTTTTAATAAAAAATTGGCCCCAAAAAGCAATTGTTCAAAGCTAGTTTAGAGCGGCTTTACTTCTCCGGTCTTTCCTAAATGACAGACTGGTTCATGTGGTAACTCGAGAGTCCTGCTATCTAAGTCAATTGGTCTTTGCCAATCTTCTTCTTTGTAGCCCAACAGCCCCTTTCGGGCCTTCCCTTAGAGATAGTTAGAGTATATCATTGTCATGATCGAATGTATTGGCACTCCACAAGGTGATATGATCATTTTCATGTTTTGGCCGTATGTCCGTCCACCAAGCTGCAATACGTTCTGATTTTAAACCAGCACGTATCATAACTGAACAGGCTTATAGTCCGTCCGAAGAACCACTCGAACTAAATCTCATTGACGCCAACGAGACTTAAACCAGAGACCTTCAGCTTACAGGCTTAGTGCTCTAACCACTAAGCCACGCGGACTATATGGTCTTTGCTAATGACCATACCTTATTCCGACGCTTTTTAAACTAGTTCTGTCAGACATACATGTGCTGAAATATTTTTGAATTTGCAGATGGCACTACTTAGGTCTTTTTAAAAAATTGTTACAAAGGCCTACTAGTTTCGCGACCTGTATATCCCGATGTCGTAACAAGTTTCCCCGGAATTTGTAGACGCTAGAATGTTGAAAATTTGTGAAAAGGTCAGAAGTGATGATCTCTCAAGAGTGTAGGTCTTACCGAAAATAAGCACTCCCCTGCTTACTTAACTTGTTTTTATGTAGCATCGGTTGCCCTCCTCAAAGAAAATTCTAAGGTCGATAGTATACTTGAAAATATCTTCAAATATTTTTAACCAGATAGAAAATCAAGATCAATTGTGGTTAAATTAAAGCAAAAGACTTCACCAAGAGAAGGGTCCCTAGAAAATTTACTGGAAAATGCAGCTAGTCTTTAGAAACAGGCATTTCATGGTCTGAAAAAGTTTCCTAAAAAGAGCTTATCTTTGGCAAAAATTGGCATTCAGAGGTTATATTGAATCCACATACACCAAAGTCCGAGAACACTTCATACCTCAATCTCTTACAGTCACGAATCCTAAGAATAAAATTACCTTGATCTACGATATACCAAAGTCTATCATGTCTATCATGCTTTGCAGAGCTCCGACATCTGCAGATGATCTTAAAGCAAACCTACAAGTCATTCGAAATAGATTTCTGGAAAAAAATTTCGTTCATTTGCTACAGCTCTTTGAATACGTCGCAACCAGAAGGAGAGAAGAGCTAATTTCCATGTCCCTGGGGTCCACTAACTATAGGGTTTTCGTATAAGAGGTGTTATTTTGATATTAAAAGAAAAATGCCATTTTTTAATATAAATGATCGGATCTTTATTTCATTATAAAGAAAAAGGTATGCCGTTAATAGTGAAAAATATCATCAGGCAAATAGCCACTACAACCACGCTTACAGGACCATATCCTTTTCATGAAATTTTCCATAACCAAATCCAACAAGAGGTGTTATTTTGATATTTGAAAAAAATGCCATTTTTAATATGAATGATCCGATATTTAATTTATTATAAAGAAAAAGATATGCCATTGATAGTAAAACATAACACCAGGCAAATGACCGCCACGACACGCTTACAGGACCATATCCTTTTTATGAAATTTTCCATAACCAAATTGCGAAGTGGCTGCCCTATGCCCTCGATAGCCTCACGAATTCCATCTTTGAGGTCTTGAATCGACACTGGGCTGTTGGCGTAGACTTTCTCTTTCCTATGGCCCCAAAGGAAGAAGTTTCAAGGTGTTAAATCACAAGATCTATTCAAAATAACACCTCTTATCGGAAAACCCTATATTTATTGCGTTACTCAGTGATACCAACCACTTTCGTATCGTCTTAAGCATAGTTTAAATAGGCCAAGTTAAGCTTTAAGTCTTAATAGCATTGCTTTTTTGTGGGAGAGAGGGTAAAGCTGTTTACAAAGTTAAGTGTGAAGCTTCCAAACATGAAAAGCTTCCAAACTACCAACTAAACATTTCCCCAGTGAGTTTGAGAACCTTTTCATACATCTGGTATATTTTTTGGACGATGCATCATTTTCTTATAGGAAGAGGCGTCTTTAGGTCACACGAATCCCTTTTCTGGCAAGGATGACGGGAGAAGAGAAGGGGGAAATTGCAAAAAAATACATCTCTGACATTGATGACCCTTGGCATATCAGTTTGCTTTGTAACCACCAGGACAGCCTCAGAATTCATGCGACACGATTCAGCTTGCCAACTATTCTGGAAGGATCCCTCTGATTATAGTTTTCAGCAAATGTTCTTCAATCTTACTGTAGAGGTCACTTTCATTTTTCTCGTCAAAAAATCGGTGGCAGGCATTATCCACCTCTCATTCGCAAAACGCCAAGCCTTCAGACTTTGAATTATCTATTTTGTGCAGCTAAATCCAAAACATCCATGCCCGTTCGAGAGCTGTAAGGTAAAAATGATTCTTATTATGCCTTTGATCGAGCAAAGCCGTCAGGTCAGTGATTCGTTTACAATCATTTTTCCCTTTGTGTTGCTCTCCCAGTACTGTTGCCAATCGGTCTGAGAGCGTTACCTCTTCCCCCCAGTGATCACCTTTTTGTTTCGCCTTTACTTTTTCGCAAGTACGCTTTTCTGTAGTCTCTAATGAAGAGGACAATGGGTATCACCCCTGGAATGCTTTAATACAGATACTTGTCAATATGCACATGCGATTGTAGTCCTAATTTTTCTTGCAACTATACCAACCAAACTGCTGCTGCTGCAAACATCGCTCTATAATAAGGAGTAGTACAGACTGCACGGTCCTCATCAGAAGTCGTTTTCATGAGCCGTCCACAAAAGTCATGCAGCACATTTGGCAACAAGAACATAGGACGAATGAGTAGAGCCATTCAATTATAGTCCTTATCTAGATAAGGAGGGCAAACCTACAGAGTGAAAGCTATAGAGGCATATTACTACTTTGTACGGCGCACAAAATATTTTCAAAGATCTTAGAGAATAAAATGAGATCGTACGCCAACAGTATCACTGAGTAGTATCAAGGTGGCTTTAGTGCAGTGTTACAGGTGTAACTGCCTGGTTTTCACCATCGGACTGCGAGTCGATATACTAAGCTGGCACTAAATAATAATAAACTGAGGGGAAAAAATCCTTTCCGAGCCAAGGTCATTGCTTTGCGTAATGTCTACAATGTAACATAATTAGCACGTAGATACAATTACTATTGTAAACTTTACTTTTTAAGAGACTTTGTGGAAAGTACCGGACCCTGACAGCAACAGCGCCAAGCATACCAGACCCCAATCATTCTCGCTTCCAACAATATGGGTGAGGCCCAAAATGACTCTTCGCGTACCCGAAAAGGATGGAGGTAGCACTATCACTCACGAATTACCATGGTGAATGGTTAAACTCATAAACGAAACTACCTTCGCGAAAGAACACTTCCCCATATCAAGGACGGAAGCGTTCTGTTTTACATTTAAAACTCTACAGGGAGCCGACAATGCGTCAATGATTTTGGGTGATGCAAACAATCTAAATATTGAGTTAGCATTACCTGTCACAGATGAATTCGACATCACGCTTGGAAGCCCCTTTGACAATGTGGGCGCTGGCAGCATATTTCACCCCTCACTCACTTGTACACGTGGACAAAACGCTTTCAGACGTATTATACGCGAAAAAGATTTTCAAACTTCTGACTTTTAACTATTTCACGCGACCAAACTTCTTATTCGGATCAGATTCCGCAAGCACAACACGTTTGTAAGCATAAACAATCAGTCCAAATGTCAGTTTTGTCTTGTTGCAGCAAACCAGTTCAAGAATCCTTCGAGATTCGAACTAATTGCGATGTTCCATTTATTGATTTGAGTTCGGTTGGAGGTTACGCTAAGCATACGTTGTCGCTGTTTAGGAAACTGCAACCAGAAAAACTTTGTTGCTAATTCGGAATGGGAAAGGAAAGGTGGATGGCCGGTCATCGTTCTTTTCGATTAGCAGACAACCCCCGTTGTGACAGGTCTATATGAGGGAGTAAAACGAGTGAGCGGGTCTCTTTTTGGTTGGATGATTCTCGGTTCAGTGAGTGTTTGGGAATTCAGTACTTGTGACGAGGTAACTTTTGGTGGTAAACTTGCGCGCGAAGAGATTATAGCCGTGGACGTGAAGTAATTTATGGAATGGTGTGAGCTAGATGTTTAGTGAGTGTGAAACCGGACAAAAATTAGTGAAAGAAAATTCAGTGGACTAATATTGAATCTTTCTTACTACGACAGTGAAAGACGGATAGGCTGCAAGGTAAGCGTAGAGTAAGGAGGAATAACGAAGTTACCCACGCAGAGGCTTGCGATTTATTGAAGCCGTTGGGAGCGTGCTTTTGTTTGAAGGACAAGTTTTGGGGAATTCGAAGGGGAGGGGAATTAATAACTAAACTCACAACTTTAATCGGACCGAAAATTTTATTCATCATTTTGGGTAATTCGAGTGTAAGGAAGACTCAAAGAAAAATCCGCGACTCTAAAGAACTGACAAACCCGCGCAACAATCGGGGTTCTGTGAAACGAGAGGTCCAATATGGAAAAGAGCAAACGGTAGCAGATAGGAGCCCAACAATGTATAGCGGAGAAGGAATTTGCTTTGTAACTATTTTGTTGTTGTTTGGAATGCAAGAATTAATTTTAAGCTAGTCATTTCATGATTTACTAGTTTTTAAATATTGCCGTTTCCTTTTTTCCTCTCTTTTCTTCTCAATTCTTTATTTTCAGCGGTACCTTGACTTGGGAGGAAGTAAATGGGAGAAGCCGGAGAAAACAAACCTGGTGGTCCAACGGCAGTAGGGGGCAGTTTCTTTTTTTTAATTCCTTTTTGGGTCTCCCTCGCAACCGCACTACGTTCCCGGTAAGAATTAGGTGCGTTGGTAATAAGAGGAGCATATTAGGTGATTTGAAATTTGGATTTACCGTCATGATCTGAAACAACAACGTTTACAGTGGACTGAAACTGGTTCTCCAGCTTCAAAACATATCAAGTCAGAACAATCGGAAAAAAGGTTATGGCATCCGTTTTCGGGGATTAATAAGGGATTTTGTTGATTAATTATTTTGAAAAAGGCAAAGCAATAAACCCTGAGTATTTTTTAGACCAGTGGGATAAAAAAATTCGTGGAAAAAGGCTTGCAGAAGAAAAGAGAAGTGCTCTGATGATGGCTAAGTTGAAAGAATTAAAGTACGAATTTCATAAACATCCATTGTATTTGCCATATTTGGCTCCCTCCAACTATTCACTTATCAGCAATGCTCTGTTCTCCGTCGCACTACGCTCAGAATCATCACAACTGAACCAATGGTGGAGAGCCTTGCTACCGCTATGCCGGGGAAGTACAGGGGTTTCCAATAAGAGGTGTTATTGCCATTGTTTGACAAAAACTATCAAATGTTTATTTCATTATAAAGAAAAAGGTATGCCGTTAATAGTAAAGAATAAAATCAGGCAAATGACTACCACGACCACGCTTACAGGACCATATCCCTTTCATGAAATTTTCCAGAATCAAATCGCAAACTGGCTGCCCTATGTCCACGATAGCCTCACGGATTCCATCCTTGAGGTCTAGAATCGACGCTGGGCTGTTAGCGTAGACCTTTTCTTTCACGTGACCCCAAAGGAAGAAGTCGTAAGATGTTAAATCACAAGATCACCTCTGCGAGACATAACACGGTCCGGAAACTTTTCCCGAAAAATATCAATGGTTTCGTTGCTTGTGTGGCACGAAGCGCCATCTTGTTGAAAGTAAACATTGCCCAGATCAATACCATCCAATTTTGGCCGTAAACAATCATTAATCATCTCTCGACAGCGCAATCCATTCACCGTGACTGTTGCTCCAGCCTCATTTTCGAAAAAGTAAAGTCCAGTGACTCCGCCGGACCATAAACCACCACCACCACCACCAATCAGTCACACGTTGAGGACAAAGAGGCTTTTCAACAATAACTTGGGTTTTTCGAGCCCCAGCTGCGACAATTTTGCTTGTTGACGAAGCCACCGAGGTGAAAATGCATTTCAAGGACCCAATCAGCAAAGACACGACGTTGTTGATAATCGACTCGCTTGAGTTCTTGTGTTTACTGAACTTTATAAGCCTTAAGACCCAAATCTTTATGCAAAATACGGTATAATGACGTTTGTGGAATGCTTAATTCCGAAGAACAACGAGGAATGGACAAGCCTGGGTTTTCTTCAACACTTTCGGCTACAGCAGCAATATTCTCGGCTGTTCTTGAGTGAGGTGCACGGGTTTTATTCTTCACATAACTAAGTTATTCCAACAGCCCAAATTTGTATTGCGGTCCGATAAGGTGCTTCACGACGACCCAAAAATGTTCCAGTTTTACGAACCGTCTCTGCCAAATTTTCACCATCTTCATAGTGAATTTTAATAATTTCAATGCGTTGTTGAGGCGTATATCGTTCCATTTTTATTAATGACATAGTTTTTACTTGTCAAATGTCAAAAAGTTACAGCTTCAAATGTGACATCTACAGAAATAGTGGGATATCTAAAATAATAACTCTTATTGGAAAATCCTTTATGTCTACAGCATTACAGACGTGTCAGAAACTTTCTCAGTGATGAGTTACGTAAGAATTCGTCCATCCGTTCGCAGGACTCCTAATGAGCGGTATGCAGGTGGCGATCCGGGATTCTCCTTCTCCTTGCCAAGACAAGAGTTAAATGTAGTGAGCAGCTAGTCAGGGTAAAGGCGAAAGACCAGGTGCAACGCCTCGCGTGAGATAACATCTAATTCTGAAGTCTTCTCTATTTTCATTGACAGAACTACCTCTTCTGGTTCCAGTAGCGTAAGAAGTGGGCATTCAACTGCTTTTTTGCCATGAAAAAGTTAACATGGACAAGATAAGAAGGGAAAGTTATTAACACTATTTTGCCTACCTTATTGCATCATTTAAGTAGGGCGTCCATAAAGCGAAAGGCTTCCATACAATCTTGAAGCCAAGGCCCTATACAAGATAGAATGGGAGAAACTTGTCTTTGCTATGAAGCCAAGAAAGGTTTCAGAGCCCAGTCGAGTACTAGCTTAGGCACTTTAGAAAGTCTATCACTATTACCTTGATTTGCTGATCAGTACGTTTAATGCTTGCTTGCGTGAAGGGATTTTTCCAAAGTGCTAGAAGGTAGTGAGACTTATGCTTATTAGCAAGGTGAAGTGGAATCTAGAGTTACCGGCTGCAGGAAAAGGGAAACTTCCTGACGTGATTCATGCTGCTGGGTACTAGCATCCACGACAATTTGGCTTGCGAGCAGGTCGCATAATCGCGAATGCAATCAGGGAGCTTGTGAGCGCAATATAGTACATAGAGGCACATAGCAGTTCAACCCGACGGATTATCTTGCTAGTAAGTCTTGACACCAGAAATGCTATATACTGAAAGCACTGCAAAATCGTTATTAAGTATAAGAATTTCTGATGTGGATTTCGAGGGATTATCTGAAAGAGCATAGCCTACTTTACGATACTGAAGGAAGCTAACCAAAGAATCGCAGCTACACTGAGAATCTTTTAGGCCTCCATATGAAGATCTTATTTGTGGTACATATATTTGTTGGGCTTCAGATGCCAGATGAGTCATATTTGATGGGCTATGTCGTCAAACATGTGTGACTTAAACCAAGTATGCTTATGTTTTAAATGAGGGACTGAATGGTTGTTCAAGAGTTCAATCTGGCACTGAAGAAAGCCAAAGTGGTCATCCTAATAAAAAAAATAATCTTCAGTGTAAGAACTATCAGTATTGGAAAAATTCTTGTCAAATTAGATCCAGCAGTGAAATACCTGACCGTATTAATAGACTCAAGTATGGGTTATTAGGAGCCAATCAGCACAACAATTGATAAGGCTGTAGCACGTGTAAAGGAATTTGCTCGACATGGAGCCAAACTCATCTTAGAAATGGTCGCTAAAGAATGCGGAACTATTGGGTGAGGTTCTCAGGAAAGAGTTGTATTGAAAGTGAATGCCAAAGTCACAGAAACAAAGAGCGCTACAACTTGCATGCGCATACCTAACAGGCTTCAGGCCGATGGTGTTATTGATCGTAAGAATGATACTTAGCTAAATAACACCTACTTTACATTTTCCCTTCGAAAAAGATGTGACAGACAAAGCGGTGACCAGTTTGGTAAAATAATGAAGCTTTCTCTGAAAAATATAATCAAAAATATGCTTGCATCAATTAACAAATCAAATTGGGAAGCAAATTATGCCCGAGAAGGCCTGACAGTTATAAAGACATGCTGAAAATTAAAAATTCCTTCTCTTCACTTCTTTTCCACCAGAAAATCTAAAAGCACCTTTAGACATAAATAAGCGAGGTCTAGTCTGAGATAATGCGTCAAATGATTACAGACTAGTTTTTCAGATTGACAAGGAAGGTGTTTGTCTAGTGGTTTACAGGCAGTGCATGCTAAGATATCTCACACTCAGGCCGTAAATAGCCAGGAACTCCCTACTACAAAAAAACTCGATGGGTCCCTGCGTATATCGTTCACTGCCTGTTACCAGCAGTGAGCTTTACTACTGTCAATTAGCATTTTTTGGCCAATTTATACTCTACCAACTGGTTGCATGATTCGCCTCCATTTTGCGCCCGTCAGAGTTCACGTTGAAGTTTGTAGCACTCCATTCGTTCATCAGTGATTTTGATCCACCACCTACACACTGGAGGCTAGCCATCTGAAGTTTCCAATGGGGCATAGAAAAGTTGAAAGTGGATGTGATGGTGCTTATAGTTTAGTTCACCATGTCTTGAGCTATTAGCGTTTCACTCCTCTGCACACATTTCAGCATCATTACGTTTGCCTTAAACACCATAGTGGCTTCATGACTTCCATTCTCTCAATATTCCACAAGTCATGGAAAGCCGAGAGAGAGATAAGTAAAATTTGGGAGATTGAATCTCACCCAAATTTTACTTATGATCACTGGTTGAATAGTTTTCCAGTTATCTTCAATCCGCTTATAAAAGACACCGAGGTGGAATGTCTTGGTGGCTTTTTCTTTTTGAAGAGCCGTCGGGTCTTGTTTTGTTGTGTGAGCAGGAAATGACTCTACATAGGCTGGGCTAGGCCGGCAGGTGTTAAGTTAGGTCAGGTAGAGGTATATTAGGTTTTCGGCTTTTGGGTTGGCGGACGTCCATTTGTTCAGGTTCGTGTGACTTCCGTTTTCGTCGAAGGCTGTGATCTAGTACTGAGAAAATTGCGTCGGAATTGGTAGTGAGTTACTCGTTGACAATGCTACCATCTGTCTTTCGATTTTAATATATTTTCAGTTTTTCTAGGATGTCAAGTCTCGGTCCTTTGCTTTGTTTGCGTAACAATGTCATAGAGTTTGTCATTGTATCAGGCTTGTGTGCGTAGTTTTGTACGTGCGTCACACAATTGGAGTCTGCCTTGTTATCTTTGAAAGATCGTAAGTGCTCTTTGTATCTTGTGATTAGCTTTCATGTGGTCCTTTCTATGTATACCATGTCGCAGTCCTTGCTTGTGAATTTGTATATGCCGCTGTTCTCGTATATGGTTATGTCATTCGGGTTTCGTTTCAGTTTGTTTCCAATTTCCAGTATGTATTTCTTAAGGAAGTTTGTTAGTTTGAATGTGTCTTTGCCTACGTAAGTTAACGAAATCCACTGCCGGTCATCCTTTTGCCTTCAGTCGTTTCTGTTTTTGTTTGTACTGTGTAATGAGTTTTCCGATGTCACGTTGTTCGTATCCGTTATTACTTCCTTTTCTGTAAATATTATTTAGTTTGTAGAAGTATTTAGTTGGGGTCATGGAGGCGGAGTGAAGCCTCTGCACCATTGATCTGTATGTTGCCCGGGATGGTTAGATGATACGTGTATGGTATGATCAGTTGTAGTTGGTTTTCTGTATATTCTGTAGTCTAATCGCATTTGTTCTTGTGTCACGATTAACATAGCTCCACATAGTTGAGCAAGTAAGCAAGCAGTTCATCTTATTAATTCTTTTGTGAGTCAATAATGATGTAACATTCATCCAAATATCGTTTACAAAATGTTATATTGAATCTTTTGACAATTTTGGGTATAGAGACTTCTTCCAGAGATTACAGGAATATTTCTCATATTATTGATGATATTGGGTGTCGCATACCCAAACCGTTCATGGCAATGTATGTGTTCTTTTTGAACTTAAAATAGTTCTGCTTGGTTGTGGTCTTTATGAATTTGAGTAATTGATCTGTGAATTGTTTGCAGTTATTGAATCAAAGTTTATCTTTTAGCATAGTCAGTGTTTCATTGACGGGCATAGACACATAGAGGTTGCTGGTGTCTTGTGATAGAACTCAACTAGTACCGGTTAATGTTAGCGAGGTGGTTGAGTTCGCTAGGTCCCGGCTGTTCTTTAATGTGTATTTGTTATTGAGGTGCATGACACCAGGCAGTATCGTTGCCAAGTACCATGCTAATTGGTATGCATGTAGCTGCATGGTAATTGGTAGCAGATCAGATAGGGATATTTGGTTTGTGAAGCTTAGGTTTTGCTTTAAGGGGTACTGCAGATAATTCAACATAATCTTTACCTTATTGGCGAGATTAAATTACTTTTTACAAATTCTTTCACATTAGTGTTGGACGTAAAGCCTAAGTATTAATTCCAAGAAAACTGAGCTATTCCTATCTACGAAGAAGCAAAAAAGTTTCAAGATCCAAGTTGCCGAGACTAAATGGAACTCTTATAAGCCTCAAAAACCAAATATGTATCACGGACTTATCCTGGACTCTAAGCTTCTATGATAATATATCGGAAAGTGCCAGCTATGTATTTTGTGCTCTGCATGTCTGCAAAACCTCGTGTCATTACCTGCCATAGAAGAACCTAATCTGCTGTACGAGGCAGTATTCTGGTGACTTGCTATTCTTAAGGCAGCAGATCAGAAAGCGATAGAAAGAATGCGAAGGCTTGCAGCCTGGCACATCACAGATACACTCCATTCTACACCTAGAATAGTACTCCTAATACTACTTCATTAGCTTACAAAGACCATGCGCGTCTTGAAACGTGCAAACTTCATCGTGATAATCCATGGAATAGAATAGATATGAGCCATTCCAAAATCTTGGTTCAAGATATGTCTATTCTTACTGACATCGATAATGTTATCGCTCAAACGTTCTTGGTTAATGAGTTTGAAATTTGAATCCCTAACAAAGGTGAGTGAATGATTGGAATATCCGCAGATATAGATAAAGTATAATTATACACTTATGGCTCCAAGCTGGTCAACAGAGTGAAGAGTGGCGTATTTTCTGCTGATCTTATTTTAAAGCTTTCACTGTGCTTGCCAGCGGAACCGACCACTTGAACAAGAAATATTCCTGGCAAATGTCTTTGCGACCCTCACAGTGCACATCTACAGGAACCTCTTAAGATGAAGTGATAGGGTCAGCCAATTCCCCAGAGGTGATAGCTGGATCTAGCAGCACTTCCACACCAGGTTCAAAAGCATTAACCAGAGCTCAAATCAGTAACGCTCACCGCAGAGTGATGCGTAAGTTAAGGCTGGCTGATGGAAGGCCGAACGGAATGGGCTCTGGTGCACTGCAAGAGAGGAGCAGGTCTGGTGAGGACACAACCTTGGCATGTACTAACTACACTATACTGCTACAAAGTCACAGCTTATATGCATTGGATTGAGTAATGGAAGCCCAGCTAGGTCATTGAACTGAAATCCCAAAGAATATCACTGTTGTATACTCATAGAATAGTCTGTTTGTTCGCAAAGGCATCTTGCATGCCAAGAAATAGTTTACAAAGTGGTAGTCAACAAGGCTCCAGCCTATAATAATCCATCGCACAACAGTCCAACTCCGAACCTTGGCGTTGAAATTTATTGTTAGGGTATCTCATTCCACGACCGTAACGGGGTTCGAGGTGGTATGGTCAATACCACGCTCAACCATGTGTGGAAGACTATTGCGAAGCAAAGGAATGTTGACAGGTTATTTACTTGAAAACTGCCATGATGGTTGAAACAGGTCAGGCCAGTACAGGTTTTTTCAAGTTTGCCCTGGGTCACAACTTGATCTGCACTCCCATTGAGGCTTCAGGCCACATTTCTCAAATGACGCTGTATAAAGAGAGAGCATTGGGTAGGATTCTGAGTTCATCCTTTACCCAGATAACCTGCAGCACACAATTTTTGCTTCTTCAACATGTAGGCGGCCACAAAATCATCAAAACACATACAATTCTTCAAGACCCATGTATGAGGAACAAATGTATTTATTGACCAGCATGCATAGCAAAAGTCTTCTGCGATGAAAGTTCAGATTTCCCGCGGGTATGCTTAGTAGTCCCAATAAATGGTGAAGCATCTCTTCTGAGAAAATTCACCAACCAAGACACAGTTGCGGTAAAGGTATCGTTGGCACGATATTATCGTTGCATCAACCTACCTTCCATACGATATGGCTCTATATTCGCCCAGCAGACTGCTCAGGGGGGGTCTTTATAGCTTCCAGCGGACTGACAATCTTGAATATAGGCTTCAAGTCTACTTCTGTCATATCCAAAAGACACAAGATGCCAGACATTACTCTAGCCATACCAAAAATAGCACAAGCAATTGAGGCTGGAATATCTTGAATGATACTAAAATTTCTATTCATAGGTATCTTGAGTTTCATATCAGCCTAAAGATATGATACAGGGATCACTTAGGAACTTTAAAAAAGCAAACTAGAAGGAATATGAATTGAAAGTTGAAACAGAACAATTCGTACCAGCAAAGCACAAAACTAAGCAAATGGTCAAAATGAGTGTTGAAAAATTCAAAGCGACCCTAAACAGCTATATACTGTGAAATCTGAATCCTTGTTTTATTCATTGAATCTGCTGAATTGAAGCTTAAACAGAGAAAGAGTTCTGTAGTGGAATCATGTACTGTATGAGCCTCGAAAGTTCATTAAAAAGTTACTGAGGAGAACTCAAAGGCTGACTGATAGAACTACAGGACCTCGCCATAACAAGAAAGTGAGAGACTCCACATATGCCTCTTATATGAAGTTTTGTTTGTTAAGTGTGGGAATTCAAGGGATCCCAAAACATTAGGAAGTCCTCAATAAGGATCTTATTGTCAAGCAAAACTGAATTAAAAACCTGATGATACCTTCAAGGAGTTAAGTCTAGAAGGAGTTGTGGGGTTAAAGGGTTAAGTCTAGAAGGTGGAGTGGGTGTAATCAGGTCATTTATCAGATACCCACAACCAGATTGCTCATGCTAATGCAAAGAAAATAGGTAGAAGGCCTTGATCGTATTGTTCCTGCTATGATCAAGATAAAATCCATTAGATTGATATTGTACCTGAGGAATATCTTAGTGTCAAGTCTAATCCTATATGTAGGCAGAAAGTGAGAGTTGCCTTTATTCCGAAACCCGGAAGAAATGACTACTCCAGCTATAGCTTCCATCTTTAATCATACTTCATATTTGGTGAAGGCACTTGAAAAGACTGTAGACCTGTACATAAGACGTTTGACACCGAGAAGGAATCCGTAGAAAAACTCGTGATACAGATCTTCATTCTCTAGTGGAGTATTTAATGATTTTCTTCTTCGTCCATCTCGTTCAAGAGATTTCCCAAACGAAATCTATACCGACCTCTTTTCGGTTATAGACGTGAAGTCTGGGAATATGCTATTGGACTGTACGTATCAGGTCAACAAGTCCGGACACTCTTAGGCTACTCCGAGGTGGCTGCTGGCAGGCTAGCTAGTTTGGAAAGGAATTTCGGTCGGAGGTCTTCCATGAGCAGCATCCGATTCAAATTCCCGATTTAAAACGCGTCTTTCAACTTCCACTGACTTGACTTTAGTTCACTTCCATCTCCTTTTGATTCTAGAAAAAGGACAATATTAAACCGTTAACCAAAAACACGCGCTCCGAATATTGACTGCCGCCGTGCCCGAAAGAAACTAGTAAAACTCAAAACCAAATCAATCTACTCTAATCATCAGGTACATTTCTATTCACGTCGAACCAAGTAGTAGCCTATGCGGACGACATCAAGATTCTGTCAAGGTCATTAACAACTGCCAAAGAACTCTTCCTGAAACTCGACAGCGAAGCGAAACTAGTAGGGCTACAAATCAATGAAAATAAAACAAAGCTCAAGACGCAGTCGAGGGAAAATACCTCAAGTACACAAAATATTACACTTGGCGAATACAGTATCAAAAATGTTAGCGAATTTGTGTATTTAGGCGCCAAATAACGAAAACGGGCAATGAAAGAGACGAAATACGCTGAAGAATACAGCTCATAAATAAAATATTTTATTCAGTGTTGACGATCTCAAAGACCAGCTGCATACACTGGAAAATAAAGCTCCAAGTATACAAATCTGTAATAAGACCTGTGTTATGTTATGGGTGTGAAACATGGACCCTAACCAAAGCATCTGCAAATAAATTGAACGTCTAGACGGGGACCAAAGGCGAATTCGATACAACCATGAGCTGTATGAAATTTTTGACGAACCGGAGGTCTCAACTATTCTAAGACTGCGGAAGCTGCAATGAGCTGGCCACATAAATCGTATGGGCAAACAATGGATACCCAAAAAGGTATTCGTTGGGAGAACTGAAGGCCGGATACCAGTGGGGTAGCCGAGGAAACGCTGGACGGACTCGGTCAACGATCGCTGCTCGAATTTCGGAATTGGATGACGCGGTCAATGGACCGAGACAGTTGGTGCCGCTATTTGCAGGAAGTGAAGGCCGGAGAGGGGCTGTAGTGATAAGAAGAAGAAAAAGAATCAAAAACCCCAAGATCTAAAATATGGCACCACGTACCGACCCCGCACCAAAATCGCCCATTTGCAGATTATCTAAATCTTGTAATAAACATAAGCAGTCGAACAGCCTCGTGGTGATCAGGAGTGGCTGCTCCTGAAGATAGAAGGTGGTCACCACGTCGAAACTGCTTAGTTTTTTGTTTTACTAGATTAAAGTTAACTACATCCGTCAAGTTACCGTCTTTTTAGCAGAAATGAGTGGTTCATTTTAGTCACTTTAATATCTTTAGGTTTGACATTCCCCTTGTAATGCAATGATCTTCTTCGGAAAAAATAACGGTTGCTTTTTGTACCATGTTTGCGTTTGTCTCAAGCCTTCATATCCGCTAACTTTAATGAGACAAAAAAAAATTTTGAATTCCTGCAAAGTAGCTTAACTGATGCATAATAAGACATTTCTAAAGATAGTAAAAATTGATCAGTACGTCTCGTAGAGTCAACTACGCGTGATAAATATTAAGTAGTGAAGCTTTGTGGCTCGAGAAGAACGTGCCTCATATGATGCCGCAAAGAGCTAGTCGGCAAGTACGCGTACGCGGTCGTTAAGCAAGCTAGTCAGCTGAGCTTGGTCTTGTTTATAGCTTGCTGGGACTTTTGCAGGCAATAGGCACCCGTGTTCTACACGAATTTTAGAAAAACAATCATAACAAGAATATTGAGGAGATGATGGACGGGAAAAGACATGCACTAAGGAATCTGATAAATATTGTACGAGCCTTCGTTCATGCACCGTACAACTCCTTATGGAAAGCAACATGAGCTCATGGGGTTAAACTAGAGATTGGGAGCTAAATCAGCAAGATTCTCGCACAATAGATGACTCTTTATGACGACAGAGGGTTGACAACTGTGTTGTAGGTAAGGTGGAAAAGGGATACCCTCAAAGTGTTGTCCTTTTACTACTGTCTTGGAGCATATTATTCAACACTCTCTAACCTGGACTGGAGGACCAGGAGGTCTTTTTGCAAGTATATGCAGATGACATAGTCCTGCTTGCAATAGACAGGCATCTTACAGCTCTTCACAGGAATTACATTACAGTAATGGTGTTGCGACAATAAGCTTTCAATTAATCTGCAGAAAACTATTGTGGTTTTCTTCCCAAGGAAAAGAAAAATTGATGGTCTATTTCTACCCTTAATGGATGGTGTCACTATTCAGTTGCAATCAGAAGTCAAATATCTTGGGGTCACCTTAGATAGAAAACATCTTTACAAGGAGCATAATCCTGCAAAGACCCAGCAAGCTAGCAGACTATTTTGAAAATGCATAGATGTTTTTGGTAAGTTGTAGAGCTTGATGCTTTAGCAGACTTTATGGCTGTATACAGTGATTATCTGGCCACTGATCTGCTACCCCTATGTAGTCTGGCGACATAAAATAGACCGCTCTTGGGCATCATCTTTCTGGGCCAGGATGCAAAGAATTATGTGAATTATATCCCAGACAGCACCAAGTAGTCACATTCGGAGTCGCTGTTTGGTGAGACAGACATGACCTTCTACACGGATGGCTCTAGGACCAAAGGGGGAACTGGAGCGGAATAGTTCTTCTGCCAAGGCATTCAGAAATCAATACTTCTAGGAATGCTAACTTCTGTGTTTTAAACAGAAATATTTGCTATACGAGACGTGGTGCAATTGGTCAAGGATAATAGATAAAAAGGGAGGAAAATTAACATTTCCAGTGACAAATGAGGAAGACAAACTCGCAAAACCAGTAGCAATGGCAAGATAGTTCTGGATAGCTTTTGATTACGATCGCTCCGGAGAGCTGCCTAAATTTAGAAAGGATTCCCTCGAGGCAATGGTGTATGTCTTAACTAGGTACTGTCCATTTGGTAGGCATGCGGTATGGATGGCTATTCCTTGCAATGATTTCTTCCGGAGCCGAGGAGAAGGAAATATTACTTCATCTCTTTTGCAAACGCCCAGCCAGAATGCAGTCCTTTAGCTCCTACTTTTTCATGAATCTAGCCAATGTACGAGTATAATGGACGAATCTAAGGAAAATCACTCAGTTTGTTAAGAGTTTAGAGTAGTTCTCCTAATTGAAAGGTGGTGTCCATTTGATTGCAGTATCACGATGCCCAAGTGCGCTACCGTTAAACCAACCCACCAACCTAATTTATAAATTAACTTCAACAACAATGCTCATTTTCAGGGACTTTAATATTACTACTCAACACAAAAACCTATTCCTCTACATATCCTCCACTTTTGCTTCTTTCCTTTTAACTATTGACCCATACGCTTACCTTTCCACAATATTTATGTGATTTTCACGCATGTTATAGACATGGAGGAAGGAAACTAACCACATTGTACCTGTTTCACTCCACTGATTTACGTACGCAATGCCAATCGGCTTTGCGGGAAATTTCGAAAAAGGAAGAATCTTTGTTATGAATTGGGCTATAAATATGTAAGTTCAAATATGCCAATAAATCTGTCAGCTTTCTACAGGAACCTCTTAAGATGAAGCGATAGGGTCAGCCAATTCCCAAGAAGTGATAGCTGGATCTAGCAGCTCTTCCACACCAGGTTCAAAAGCATTAACCAGAGCTCAAATCAGTAACGCTCACCGCAGAGTGATGCGTAAGTTAAGGCTGGCTGATGGAAGGCCGAAGGGAATGGGCTCTGGTGCACTGCAAGAGAGGAGCAGGTCTGGTGAGGACACAACCTTGGCATGTACTAACTACACTATACTGCTACAAAGTCACAGCTTATATGCATTGGATTGAGAAATGGAAGCCCAGCTAGATCATTGAACTGAAATCCCAAAAAATATCACTGTTGTATACTCATAGAATATTCTGTTTGTTCGCAAAGGCATCTTGCATGCCAAGAAATAGTTTACAAAGTGGTAGTCAACAAGGCTCCAGCCTATAATAATCTATCGCACAACAGTCCAACTCCGAACCTTGGCGTTGAAATTTATTGTTAGGGTATCTCATTCCACGACCGTAACGGGGTTCGAGGTGGTATGGTCAATACCACGCTCAACCATGTGTGGAAGACTATTGCGAAGCAAAGGAATGTTGACAGGTAACTTACTTGAAAACTGCCATGGTGGTTGAAACAGGTCAGGCCAGTACAGGCTTTTTCAAGTTTGCCCTGGGTCACAACTTGATCTGCACTCCCATTGAGGCTTCAGGCCACATTTCTCAAATGACGCTGGATGAAGAGAGAGCATTGGGTAGGAATCTGAATTCATCCTTTACCCAGATAACCTGCAGCACAAAATTTTTGCTTCTTCAATATGTAGGCGGCCACAAAATCATCAAAACACATACAATTCTTCAAGACCCATGTGTGAGGAACAAATGTATTTATTGACCAGCATGCATAACAAAAGAGTCTTCTGTGATGAAAGATCAGATTTCCCGCGGGTATGCTTAGTAGTCCCAATAAATGTAGAACCAACCAAGACACAGTTGCGGTAAAGATATCGTTGGCACGATATTATCATTGCATCAACATACCTTCCTACGATATGGCTCTATATTCGCCCAGCAGAATGCTCAGGGGGGGGTCTTTATAGCTTCCAGCGGACCGACAATCTTGAATATAGGCTTCAAGTCTACTTCTGTCATATCCAAAAGACACAAGATGACAGACATTACTCTAGCCATACCAAGAATAGCACAAGCAATTGAGGCTGGAATATCTTGAATGATACTAAAATTTCAAATCATAGGAATCTTGAGTTTCATATGAGCCTAAAGATATGATACAGGGATTACTTAGGAACTTTAAAATAGCAAACTAGAAGGAATATGAATTATAAGTTGAAACAGAACCATTCGTACCAGCAAAGCACAAAACTAAGCAAATGGTCAAAATGAGTGTTGAAAAATTCAAAGCAACCCTAAACAGCTGCATACTATGAAATCTGAATCCTTGTTTTATTCATTGAATCTGCTGAATTGAAGCTTAAACAGAGAAAGAGCTCCGTAGTGGAATCATGAACTGTATGAGCCTCGAAAGTTCATTAAAAAGTTACTGAGGTGAACTCAAAGGCAGACTGATAGACTACAGGACCTCGCCATAACAAGAAAGTGAGAGACTCCACATATGCCTCCTATATGAAGTTTTGTTTGTAAAGTGTGGGAATTTAAGGGATCCCAAAACATTAGGAAGTCCTCAATAAGGATCTTATTGTCAAGCAAAACTGAATTAAAAACCTGATGATACCTTTAAGGAGTTAAGTCTAGAAGGAGTTGTGGGGTTAAAGGGTTAAGTCTAGAAGGTGGAGTGGGTGTAATCAGGTCATTTATCAGATACCCACAACCAGATTGCTCATGCTAATGCAAAGAAAATAGGTAGAAGGCCTTGATCGTATTGTTCCTGCTATGATCAAGATAAAATCCATTAGATTGATATTGTATCTCAGGAATATCTTAGTGTCAAGTCTAATCCTATATGTAGGCAGAAAGTGAGAGTTGCCTTTATTCCGAAACCCGGAAGAAATGACTACTCCAGCTATAGCTTCCATCCTTTAATCATACTTCATATTTGGTGAAGGCACTTGAAAAGACTGTAGACCTGTACATAAGACGTTTGACACCGAGAAGGAATCCGTAGAAAAATTCGTGATACAGATCTTCATTCTCTAGTGGAGTATTTAATGATTTTCTTCTTCGTCCATCTCGTTCAAGAGATTTCCCAAACGAAATCTATACCGACCTCTTTTTGGTTATAGACGTGAAGTCTTGGAATATACTATTGGACTGTACGTATCAGGTCAACAAGTCCGGACACTCTTAGGCCACTCCGAGGTGGCTGCTGGCAGGCTAGCTAGTTTGGAAAGGAATTTCGGTCGGAGGTCTTCCATGAGCAGCATCCGATTCGAATTCCCGATTTAAAACGCGTCTTTCAACTTCCACTGACTTGACTTTAGTTCACTTCCATCTCCTTTTGATTCTAGAAAAAGGACAATATTAAACCGTTAACCAAAAACACGCGCTCCGAATATTGACTGCCGCCGTGCCCGAAAGAAACTAGTAAGACTCAAAACCAAATCAATCTACTCTAATCATCAGGTACATTCCTATTCACGTCGAGCCAAGTAGTAGCCTATGCGGACGACATCAAGATTCTGTCACGGTCATTAACAACTGCCAAAGAACTCTTCCTGAAACTCGACAGCGAAGCGAAACTAGTAGGGCTACAAATCAATGAAAATAAAACAAAGCTCAAGACGCAGTCGAGGGAAAATACCTCAAGTACACAAAATATTACACTTGGCGAATACAGTATCAAAAATGTTAGCGAATTTGTGTATTTAGGCGCCAAATAACGAAAACGGGCAATGAAAGAGACGAAATATAAATAAAATATTTTATTCAGTGTTGACGATCTCAAAGACCAGCTGCATACACAGGAAAATAAAGCTCCAAGTATACAAATCTGTAATAAGACCTGTGTTATGTTATGGGTGTGAAACATGGACCCTAACCCAAGCATCTGCAAATACATTGAACGTCTAGAGGGGGCCAAAGGCGAATTCGATACATCCATGAGCTGTATGAAATTTTTGACGAACCGGAGGTCTCAACTATTGTAAGACTGCGGAAGCTGCAATGAGCTGGCCACATAAATCGTATGGGCAAACAACGGATACCCAAAAAGGTATTCGTTGGGAGAATTGAAGGCCGGATACCAGTGGGTAGCCGAGGAAACGCTGGACGGACTCGGTCAACGATCGCTGCTTGAATTTCGGAATTGGATGACAGTTGGTGGCACTATTTGCAGGAAGTGAAGGCTGGAGAGGGGCTGTAGTGCTAAGAAGAAGAAGAAGAAGAATCAAAAACCGCAAAATCTAAAATCTGGCACCACGTACCGACCCCACACCAAAATCACCCATTTGCAGATTATCTAAATCTTGTAATAAACATAAGCAGTCGAACAGCCTCATGGTGATCAGGAGTGGCTGCTTCTGAAGATAGAAGGTGGTCACCACGTCGAAACTGCTTAGTTTTTTGTTTTACTAGATCAAAGTTAACTACACCCGTCAAGTTACCGTCCTTTTAGTAGAAATGAGTAGTTCATTTTAGTCACTTTAATATCTTTAGGTTTGACATTCCCCTTGTAATGCAATGATCTTCTTCGGAAAAAATAACGGTTGCTTTTTGTACCATGTTTGCGTTTGTCTCAAGCCTTCATATCCGCTAACTTTAATGAGACGAAAAAAATTTTTAAATTGCTGCAAAGTAGCTTAACTGATGCATAATAAGACTTTTCTAAAGATAGTAAAAATTGATCAGTACGTCTCGTAGAGTCAACTACGCGTGATAAATATTTTGTAGTGAAGCTTTGTGGCTCGAGAGAAACGTGCCTCATATGATGCCGCAAAGAGCTAGTCGGCAAGTACGCGTACGGGGTCGTTAAGCGAAGCTAGTCAGCTGAGCTTGGTCTTGTTTATAGCTTGCTGGGACTTTTGCAGGCAATGGGCACCCGTGTTCTACACGAATTTTAGAAAAATAATCATAACAAGAATATTGAGGAGATGATGGACGGGAAAAGACATGCACTAAGGAAGCTGATAAATATTGTACGAGCCTTCGATCATGCACCGTACAACTCCTTATGGAAAGCAACATGAGCTCATGGGGTTAAACTAGAGATTGGGAGCTAAATCAGCAAGATTCTCGCACAATAGATGACTCTTTATGACGACAGAGGGTTGACAATGTGTTGTAGGTAAGGTGGAAAAGGGATACCCTCAAAGTGTTGTCCTTTTACTACTGTCTCGGAGCATATTATTCAACACTCTCTAACCTGGACTGGAGGACCAGGAGGTCTTTTTGCAAGTATATGCAGATGACATAGTCCTGCTTGCAATACACAGGCATCTTACAGCTCTTCACAGGAATAGACAAAGTACTCTGGACACATTACAGTAATGGTGTTGCGACAATAAGCTTTCAATTAATCTGCAGAAAACTATTGTGGTTTTCTTCCCAAGGAAAAGAAAAATTGATGGTCTATTTCTACCCTTAATGGATGGTGTCACTATTCAGTTGCAATCAGAAGTCAAATATATTGGGGTCACCTTAGATAGAAAACATCTTTACAAGGAGCATACTCCTGCAAAGACCCAGCAAGCTAGCAGACTATTTTGAAAATGCATAGATGTTTTTGGTAAGTTGTAGAGCTTGATGCTTTAGCAGACTTTATGGCTGTATACAGTGATTATCTGGCCACTGATCTGCTACCCCTATGTAGTCTGGCGACATAAAATAGACCGCTCTTGGGCATCATCTTTCTGGGCCAGGATGCAAAGAATTATGTGAATTATATCCCAGACAGCACCAAGTAGTCACATTCGGAGTCGCTGTTTGGTGAGACAGACATGACCTTCTACACGGATGGCTCCAGGACCAAAGGGGGAACTGGAGCGGAATAGTTCTTCTGCCAAGGCATTCAGAAATCAATACTTCTAGGAATGCTAACTTCTGTGTTTTAAACAGAAATATTTGCTATACGAGACGTGGTGCAATTGGTCAAGGATAATAGATAAAAAGGGAGGAAAATTAACATTTCCAGTGACAAATGAGGAAGACAAACTCGCAAAACCAGTAGCAATGGCAAGATAGTTCTGGATAGCTTTTGATTACGATCGCTCCGGAGAGCTGCCTAAATTTAGAAAGGATTCCCTCGAGGCAATGGTGTATGTCTTAACTAGGTACTGTCCATTTGGTAGGCATGCGGTATGGATGGCTATTCCTTGCAATGATTTCTTCCGGAGCCGAGGAGAAGGAAATATTACTTCATCTCTTTTGCAAACGCCCAGCCAGAATGCAGTCCTTTAGCTCCTACTTTTTCATGAATCTAGCCAATGTACGAGTATAATGGACGAATCTAAGGAAAATCACTCAGTTTGTTAAGAGTTTAGAGTAGTTCTCCTAATTGAAAGGTGGTGTCCATTTGATTGCAGTATCACGATGCCCAAGTGCGCTACCGTTAAACCAACCCACCAACCTAATTTATAAATTAACTTCAACAACAATGCTCATTTTCAGGGACTTTAATATTACTACTCAACACAAAAACCTATTCCTCTACATATCCTCCACTTTTGCTTCTTTCCTTTTAACTATTGACCCATACGCTTACCTTTCCACAATATTTATGTGATTTTCACGCATGTTATAGGCACGGAGGAAGGAAACTAACCACATTGTACCTGTTTCACTCCACTGATTTACGTACGCAATGCCAATCGGCTTTGCGGGAAATTTCGAAAAAGGAAGAATCTTTGTTATGAATTGGGCTATAAATATGTAAGTTCAAATATGCCAATAAATCTGTCAGCTTTGTATATCACAGCGACCCATTTCACACGAGCGACTCGCCTTACATCCTGGCAGTCGTAGCTTTCAACGACAAGTAAGAATGTCGACGGTGAAAGGTGGGGAAGGCTAGAGGTCATGAGATATGCTCAAAAGAATTCCAAATGGTACTGTGGCGCACTAGATCTATGTTTTATAGCTTAAAGAGCTCCCCGCATAGCGTTCTACCTTTTCACACCTTTCGACAATCGTTCCATTGTGACTTTCCACACTTTTTGCGTTGCTCCTTTGTGCGCGCGATAGACGGATTCGAGAAAAATATGTGGCAATTGTTACGATATGGAAGCATTTTGCTAAAGCCTTCTTTTCTTATGTGTTATTCATTGAAGCTATCAATTTGATTTAATATAACAGTAAGCTTCTTAGGGAAAAATGATAGCTACTCATCATTGGGCTTACTTCAAATGTGCGAGTGTGAAAGGCAAGGAAGTTGCCAAAAAGAAGGATTCTAGCTATCGCACATTGTATTATTATCTCATAACACACAGGTTGTGTTTTGATGTATGAGAAATCTGTGGTTGCGAGACGCAGTAAAATTTTTCGTCCTTGAGGATTCGAGTAGAGCATGTGATTGACCTGGGAAGAGGGGAAATGCTCTCATGATGAGATAATTGAATCCATTTGGACACAACCAGTATTCATTATTAACGTTAATCAATTCAATCCATCCACAAACAATCGGTTGTAATTATCCTTAAAATTGATTTACCGTCAAACTCAATTGAATTCAAAGAGAAACCACTTGAACGCCCATCTATTGATCGGACAACTAACAATAGAAGTTGAGCCTAATAATTACAGTAGAATTGAATAAGCCACAAATAGATATCGAATTCTCTCAAATTTCATGATTCCAAAATTCAATGGTATCCATCCGCAAGCCGCAGGACAAGCACTTTAGGCTCTCGAACACATCTAATGGAAATGTGTATGTACATTAAGTGCGTGGTGGGTTGGTGTGCAGGTTCAGTCCTCGCTATGCAAGGATACATGCAGGAGCAAGCAATACTATGTTCAATAATCTGACACTTCGTCTAATAGGTTCACAATTATTTTGAACGTGTCCACAATGCATACAACTTGCATGTGTAATCAACACGTTTGGGCATTTGCACTGCCATTATTGGACTAACTAGAAATTTTATGAAATCTGCCTCTACTCGTTTTTGAATAGGTTTTGGGTTTTAGGTTTAAGGCTTTATCATTACTCTTCATATGTCACCGTATCGATGACCAAAATATTTAGGTGAATAGTTCAATTAAACGAAAAGCAGACTCGAATCAATCTAAGTTGTGTGGCAGTGATATGAGTTTAATGTGTGTGTGATATGCATTTTGGACTAAGATGCTGTCACTGTGTATATGAAATGATACTTCTTTTTCTTTGTAGCACTACCGCCCCTCTTGGGCCTTCGCTATCTCCAATAAACGCTTCGAACGGTGTCGGTATGCCCTATGATACTAGCAACAATGCACTAAAATTTAATTTTTTTTAAAGATGTCGGACCTTACTTTATTGACGGACGCGATTTGACTTCTTTGTGTCATCTTCTCAATTTTAAAAATTTACTCCTGTTCCTAAAATTCTAAAGCGTTTAATGTAATTTAATTCGACCGAAACTGACAGGTTTGAACTCTCGAGCTGTCAACACGCAGGCGAAGCGATTATAGCAAAAAATTTTGGGAAAATTCTCGATTTTACCTCCATGTTGAATTCAAGTCGAGCCAACGATAGCCGGGATATCAACCGAGACATTAGACACCAAAACGTGCAAGAGGCACGAGAAGTGAACGTACATTTCGGGCGAGCGTCCAACACAGCAACTGTGGACCTCATCGCAACATCCAAAAAATGGACAACGCTTAACACGCAGGACGATACAATGGCGGATCAACCGACGACTAAAGCGGTCCACAAGGAATTACCATCGAAATTTATGGAACCCGAAGACGTGCAAACAAAAACTTCAAACTTCATCGAAGATGCCAACCTAATTAACTCTAAGGTGAATGATTTTATGTTAGCAAAAGGAAAATTAGTGGTAAAGCGTAAAGCCCCGGTACCCACACCCAATGCTCCTACACCCAATATAAACCCTTTTAGCGTTCTAAATAATCAGAACACAGAAAATTCCGCGAAAGTAGACAACTCTAGAACCAAAAAGACTTGGTACCCACCAATTTTTGTGGGGCAAGTAAAAGCGACGGTGCTAAAAAAGGTTTTAGACCGGTATACCCCAGCAGACGGGACCCGCCTTGGTTACCGAATTACCAGGCTTTCAAACTCAAGACTCAAGGTAATAGTAGATAGGCTAGAAGCTCATGACTACATCCTCAACCTCGTTAAAAATCCCTCGGCGGTGGGATATTCTTTTACCCCAAAGGAAAGGAAAAAGTGTGTTGTCATACTTAGAGGCATAGGGCCGAATTTTGGAGCAGATGCAATCCGAGAGGATATCAAAAGCCAGCTTCCTGATTTAAGAGTTGAATCTGTCACTCCGCTTACCACAGCGTGATCGAGAGAGAATAAGATTGAACTTGATCTATTTAGGATCACTATGACCTCTGAAGACGTTAAAAACTCCTTAATAAAACTACGCTACATTCTGCACCAATGTGCCGTCTGGGAGCGCCCTAAAAGGAGCGACATAGTCCAGTGCTACCGATGCCAGAGATTTGGTCACGTTTCCGCCAATTGTGGATTTAATTTTCGCTGCGTAGCATGTGGAGATGAGCATATCCCACAAGAATGTCCGCGAACAGCCATGGAAAACCCGTAACAGTCCCGTTTTGCACAATGTGCAAAACACACGGTCACCCTGCCAACTTCTACGGATCCCCGGAAAGAAAACGCTTGATTGAAAGAGCTATGGAAGCAAAAACTAAACGGACACCTCCCCTAACCGTGCACTCCACACATCCCAGCTACCAGCGTAGCTCCCCCATTTCCATCGCTTCACAACATTTCCCTCCGCTATTGCCAACCTCGTCTTACTCCGAAATCTTCAGAAATGGAACCACTATCTCTCCGCCGTTTCCACCGACACTTAACCCCGTCGAACGCCTGCAGCGAATTACCCATGAATGGCTTGGAATGTCTCCAACTGAACTCCTATCCAAAATTCGATCTTTCCTCCCAACATTTGACTCCATTTCCGACCAAGACAAGCCAATGGCTTTACTGAACTTCTACTTCATTCTTTATGGTGGTAAATAGGCTCAGAATCCTCTCACTTAATATAAATTCCCTTATATCTCATGACAAGCGACTCTTCATCGTGGATTTACTAAAATCATCCCAACCTGACATCCTCCCTCTGAGCGAGACAGTCCTTAAACCCTACCACAAAGTGCATGTGGATAACTACAATGTGCTGCGTAACGACACCGGAAGAGGAACGGCCATAATCTATCGAAATGACTTAGACGTCCAACAAATCCACTTCGAGGAAAATAATTCCTCATGCACGCTAGCAACCCTCTGCACTAAGCGCCCCAACGGGTCCCTCGCTAAAATCCTAATAGGATCCTTATACTTCCCGTGCAACCAAGGTGTCCTAACCACATTCAATCTCAATCGAATCCTTGCAACAGCCACACCATACGAGTCATTCCTACTTGGAGGAGATCTTAACGCCAGAAACGGGCACTGGGGCGACTCGACTTATAACATGAACGGAAAATGTCTCTTTGAATGGCTTAACATGGAAGACTCCCTCATAGCGTCCGTCGTAAACGCAGGCGTCCCAATATTCCCAAGAGGAAGTTCATACTTGGACAATTTCTTAATTTCATCCGACCTCTCCGACCCCACAAACCCGTTCACATGCTCCACGTTTGCTTCACTATCCGACCGCCACGGCTTTTGCCTAAACATAACCATCAAAGCCCATATACTAGTCCCTATATGTCCCCCACACTACAGACCATACACCTCAATAGATTGGCCAAACTTCCGAAAAGACTTCAATGATCTTCTCCCGAAACTACCACCAGATCACGAGACTCTCTCGAACAACCAAATAGTCGCGGAAATATCAGCCATAACAACGGCACTAATTGAGTGTCTAGACCTACATGCTCCTTTCCAGAAACCCCGCAACCCGCTATATAGGTTTCTGACTCAGGAGACCCTCCACCTAATCAAAACTAGGAAACATATGCTCCAACGCCTAAAGCGCATTTTCCATAGAAGCTATAACTGAACAAACGAGGAGTACTTGGAACTCAAAATACAAACTACAGCAATTTCCAGCAAAATCCACAAACGCATCAGACACGACGTAAATAATTCCTACAAGCACAGGTTAAAATCACTAAGACCATCGTCACACGTGCTCAAAGAAATTGACCACAAACTGAACGAGTACAAATGTATTCATGTATGCAGACGACATCCTCCTCACTGCTACCAATAGCCTTCCAGCTCAAGCTCAGACCCAGCTACAGAATGCAGTCAGCGACCTAGATTCATACCTAAAGAACTGGGGGATTGAAATAAACGCCAATAAATCGGAGCTGATCTGCTTTCGAAATGCCAGCGGTAAGGGACACCGTCTCGCAGTGTTTCAGAGCAGGCATGTTCGAATACAAATGGGAGATGAGTTCATTCCCCTCAAAGAAAACATAAAGTACCTGGGAATTCACTTCAACAACAGATTCAAGTCAAACATACACGCAAGAAAAATGCTCAATAAAGCGAAAGCGGCGGCTGCACTTACGTCCTCTCTACTGTCCTCGAAAGCTGTATGCCACAAAGTGAAAGCACTAATTTACAAAACACTCATAAAACCAATCATCACCTACTCATTCCCAGCTTGGCTAACAATCTCGCCAACGGTAGCCGAAGAAATCCAAATCTTTGAGAGGAAAATACTCCGAAAATGCCTCTCTAAATACGGACGCCCCCAATAAAAAACATTTTAAGGAACTCAATACTCTTCAACAAAACAGGAATTATACCAATTTTACATTACATGTCAATAACAAGCAAAAACCACCTAGAAAAATGGCGAAACCACCCTCTTGAAGCTATTCGCGCATTTTTTGACTCTCCCACTACAAGTGACCCCTATTACCTATGTCCTCTTAAAATCCTCAATAAATACCGCCCAGACTCCTATAACCCCGATGCACCCAGTAAACCCCAGTTTTATCTGACCTCACAACCTAACACATACCGGGGCTGACACCTAAAAACAAAAAAAAGGAGACGTAAATTGCGTGTATGTAAAAATTAAAATGTAAACATAAATAACCGGGCCAACCCTGGCAAACACTAAAACAGCAAACCACCATAAGACGGAATCTAACAGAGAACCCATAAGGTCGGAATGGGCGGAGCGTCTATCCTCCCAAGAACCTACTGGAAAGGATCCGACGGAGAATAGGCGGCCTGCGTATGCACAATCGAATTTAACAGCCGAAATACAACTTGGATATTTACCCACTCGTAAACTTTACATAGCTTGTATTAAGATTAGCTATAAGATAGGTATAGGCGTAGATTTAATTTATATTAGGAATAGGATTAAGTTACTTTAAGTTTTAATGTATTTATATGAATAATTTTCCAAAAATAAGCCATAAGAGCGAATGGCACCCTGTACATCAATCAAAACAAAAATTCAATATATATGCAATGCATATCCGAACTGTCTAAGTTTATTTGACATCTATCTACTGTCAAATGTCATATAGCCACTAAGCACTTACTGTCAATGATATAAGTCTCAATAAAGTATTACTTACTTCCACAAAAAAAAAAATAATTCGACCATTTTCTTGGTACGGCAACATTAAACTTCAATCACCCGTCAGTACAATAAATGACAGGTTATAAATTACACTTAAGATTATGATTATCTGCTCTCTTGCTTATTCTTCTATATATAGATTTCATAAGGATACGCTTATGAAAAAATTTAACTTCCACAACAAAGTATAATTGTCATTGTTGGCCTTAGGATCTTTGACGAATGTGGGAGAAGATACGTGGGATTATGTGCGCGATGTAGAGCCTTTTGATAAAGGGCAATTGAGGAGCCGTTCGATACTTAGCAATGAGCAGGAGGAGCAACTGGCTGGCCTGGTGGAGAGGAAATTCGAGAAGATGGAGGATGGGTTAGACTGTACAGCTCTGGTGGAGCACATTACCCAGATGCTTGCAGCTTCCATTAAGAAGAGATACTACCCGGTCCCCCTAACTATGCAGAAGTATATCAATGTGAAATTGGACGAGCTATTAACTTTAGGTATTGTAAAACCATTAGCAAGCGCTTGATCATCTCCGATTCTGATCGTCAAGAAAAAAGATGGGGGATACCGTTTTTGTGTTGATTTTTGCAACGTTAACCAAGTGACCAGCAAAGATGCCTATCCTCTTCCGCATATTACGGGGATGCTGAACAAGCTTCGAGATGCAGAATACTTGTCTACTTTGGATATAAAACCTGCATACTGGCAGGCGTAAGGACTCCCCTGCTTACAAGAAGGCGACTAGACTACCTACTAAACACCTCCCCTGTCAACCTGAGAATCCAGCCTGGAACCGTTCGACACATTGATTCGGGCCAGGTCTCGGGATTCAAACTGCAGAATCCCTCTTCTAGCGGCAGGGGAGTGGGCAAGTGGAATTGCCTGACAAACAATCCCCCACCCAAACGCCCCAAGTGATTGTGAGTCTCTCTTGTCTTTTAGGACTGCCCGAACATAATTTGCCACCTGTTTCCATTTGTCAACTGATTTGAGCATCACCGCAACAACATTATCCGGGATGAGCTCTCCCGTCTCCCAGTAGAAGCCTAATCACAGCCTGCTCTATTCTTTGCCCGCAAAAAATGTGTGGCAGGCATCGTTTTCTTCTCCTGAGCAAAACCGACAATCGGAGAACCGTGATTTACCAATCTTATGCAGGTAAGACTGAAAATTCCCACACCCACTCAAAAGCTGGGTCAGATAGATGTCAGTCTCACAATGCCTTCGATTTAACCACGGTCTCACACCCAGGATGAGGCACGCAGTCCACCTTCCCTTCGTGCAATTCACCCAAGACTGTTACCAGTCGTTGAGTGAGTGCTGTCTCTCCTTGCGGACAACCATCTCCCTCGCGTCCTCGTTTTGACGCAGGTAAGTAACGTGGGGCTCTCTAGCAAAGAGGTCAACGGATATCACGCCTACAATAACTCTCACCAGAACCGCAACATTATCCATATAGCCGATCATGCGCGACTCATGTGGCATCTCCAGCCTCAGCAGCCCGTCGTGAGACACGTTCCAAAGGTCTGGACCAAAGATAGATCCTGGGCAACAGCCGATGTAGGTTCCATCCCTCGTTGGCCCTGTATAGTGTGAATTTGCGGTTTCGCTTCTCCAGGTAGTCCCTCAAAAGCCGGATCAGATATTCTGGAACTTTAGAAGCTTTTCCAGCGCATCCAGAATATCCACCCATCTAGTCGAGTTTAAGGCGTTCCTAACCTAAGTGGCACCGAAAAGATAATCTGTCGGTTGGTGCGGGTATGTGTTCCCGCCTCCACCTCTTCCATCGCATCAATGGTGGAAAGTCCTGCTCTAAAGCCATACTGCCAAAGAGATAGGTCCACAGCAGCACGAAGTACGTCAGTGAGTTTTCCCTTGATGAGTTTCTCTAGCACTTTTCCAGCAGTGTGTAGCATGAGTAACGGGCAGTATGCAGACGGCGATTCGGGATTTCCTTTCCCCTTGCTGATCAGCACGAGCCTCGCCACCTTCCATCGCAGCGGGAAAACCCCGCCCCGTAGGCAAGCGTTGAATATGCTGACAAACAATTCAGGACAATGGTGATAGACAAGTTGTAACACCTCAGCTGGAACACCATCTGGACCTGGAGCTTTTCTCGCTTTCAGTGAAAAGACTGCCTCTTTCAGTTCCAGCTGTGTGAAGAGTCGACACTAGACTACTGTTTCACCGTAGACAGCGTTAACACGGACAAGATGGGCGTCAAGTGTGCCCGCACTATCTCGCCCGTTTTTCCGCATCATGTATGCAAGGGTTCCGTTGGACACCAAGCTTCCGCATAACTAGCTTGCAGCCAAGGCCCCGCGGATCCTTGCTCGCATTTTCTACAAAATCTCGCCAGCAGCGAGCCTTGCTGTTATTAATCAGTTTTCGAAGGCATTTCCTGGCCGACTGATATGCTTCTACCTGGTTTCATGCCCCATCATGGCTCCGTGCCCGTTGAGCCTCACATCGACGCTTGCGACACTCTCTTCAATTTTCAGCGATTTCAATTGACCACCAGTGCATTGAGGGCTTGCGGTGCCAGGGTTTTCGACGGGGCATAGAAGCATTGCAAGCAGTCGTGATTATGCTCATAGTTGAGCTCACCACATCTTGAGCTGCCAGTTTTTTCATCCCCTGTGGATCTCAATGTAGTGGGGCACCTTCTGTGAGCCCTTCGACGAATTTCTTGACGTCCATCCTTCCGATGTTCCAGCCAATCATAGAAAGCCAAGAGCCTCGATGTCAGGAGACAACAACACTGGTCTCAATCAGATCACTGGCTGAGTAGTATGACGAACGCCGTCCTGGCCACTACCTCTAGGATTCGTTTTCGCCGCGGATCTGTTTGAGGCATGACCCATTCGATTGCTATAGCGTTGAAGCCTCCCCCAATGAGCACGTTGCCATCTGCGTTCCTAAAAGCGCTCTCCAAAGCATTCAGTTTGGCTTGGAAAAGTAATATCGATTCGTTCGGCGTTAGATAAACACTAAAGAAGGTGGTCCCTGAGCACCGAACCCACACGAAACCATTCCTGTCTGCAGGCCTCCGCCTAAAAGCCACTATTGCGAACCTAGACGGTGGTAGTACTTGTTTTACCTGGATACCATGATGCAGAACTTTTATCATGGTGTTGCTCTCAGGAGCATAAATTCAGCTTTCGTTTCCCTCACAAACTACTCAAGCAGATTTTGGGTGGTTGAATTGTTTTGTAGGTTTAACTGCAGGATGCGGGCCATTGAAATTCTGATTTTGCCCTCGCAGAGACTTCTTGGAAAATCTGACGTTTCCCTGATCACATGATGTACCCAAAATCCGGTCTTGGATCAGCATATTTGTAAAGAATACAGTGTGCTTCCTATGTATACGCTTTTCTTTTATGTTCTATTTTACCGCATTTGTAACATAGGTGACTCCAATCGGTTCCTTTACATACTTGTGCAGTGTGACCAAAGCCAAGGCATTTGAAACATTGAAAAGGCACTGCTCTTCGCCATATCCTGTAGACAATCTACTCTGTTCTTACTTTGCCCATACTCAGCATCCTTTTTGGTCAAATCAATGATGGCCATGCGTTGTCCCCTATGGTTTGTGGTGTCAGCCTCACTTGGACCCTGCCCACGCTAGGCAACTCCCTTTTGATGCCCTCTTCTACCTTTGCGAGACCCGTGGCGCTGTCAATGTCTCTTATTTCAATCGTTGCCATCAGCCCAAGCCAGATTTTAGTTGCGCTTTTTCCGAGGCCTTTCTTTACTGCATCGCAGAATTCTTCCCTATTCTCGGCCTCTGCTCCAAATTCGACCAGTATGTGACCCGACCGCGTTTGTTGTATTATTTTAATGGCAATGTTGGTGCCCTCGGGCCGTAGATGTACCCTGATATCTCGCAGCACCTTCGTTAAGGATCGCTATTCTTGCCTGCTGCCAGGATCTTCTTCGAAGCTTCTTTTTCTTCAGTTTCACATCAAGTTTTTTTTCTTGTTGGGCGTCCGTGTGAACTTTATTTTATGGCACTTTTTGGAGGAGTCTCATTGCGGCTTTCTTCGTTCCTTTTGTCAGCACAACCTGGAACTCCTGATTTGGCCTTCTGTGCTCATCAAATGCCTCCTTCTTCCTTCCTTCATTTATTCGCCATTCTTTCATCGACGTTTGATGGTGGAGCTTTCTGCGCGTGCCCTTTAGACGTAACTCTCAGCACTTCTTTAGCCTTCTGCTCTTTCTTGACCTTTTGATCCTTCTTGGCCTTTAACCCGCTCCTCCAAATTAGCCCTGTGCTGTATAGGAGCTTCTCTAATACAAGGAGCCCAATTTTTACTGCGTTGTTGGTTTTTGACGAGTCGCGAGCAGATCGTTTTCTTTTTGAAACATCTCCCTCTCTATGGATTAGCTTTTATTCTTCATATCACTGGGCGGCAATTGTACTTTGTGACCACCTTTCTTGGGAGAGGTTATCCACTTCCATTTCCGAGCACAGTACTTCCGCCACATTTTTGACGGTGACGATAAAATCACACAACGCCGCTTTTTTGTCTGGTCACTCCTGTCTTTTCCTGCCTTAATCTCTTTGTGGACTGCAGTTTTATTGAGTCTACCTTCAGAACCACTATCTCCATGGTTTTCTTTGCAGAGCAGGGAGGCCATGAGAGGGCTTGCACAAGCCCACATGGGGACAAGTGCTCATAGCCAGACCAGCGCTAATCGAGAGTCCATCTCAACTGAACCTACTCCACCAACCCAATGTGTATTCCTATCGGCCACCATTCTCCCTGCAGTTTGGACTATTAAATGCCCCAGAAACGTGGCAACGCTTAGTCTTTTGGGTGCTAGGGCTGGCTCTGAAACCTTACATATTCACCTACTTAGACGATGTCATTATCGTCACTCCATCCTTTCTCAAACATGTGCAGATATTTCGGGAAGTATTTTAACTGCTGAGGGACGCAGGGCTGAAGCAGTCAGAGACAAGTATTATTTTTGCTGGTCCCATTTGCGGTATCTGGATTATATTGTAGACAGATGGGGCTCAGCGTTGATCCAAAGAAGGTGCAAAATATGGTCAGCATACCAAGGCCTTGATCGGTGCAGTAGATCCGGGAGTCCCAATGAACGATATCCTGGTACTGTCGTTTTACCTCTGATTATGCATGCCTAGTTGCTCCATTGCGGAAAAACAATCATTTCGATTGGACTCCCGAATGTGAGGCAGCTTTTAATTGGTGCAAACTAAAACTATCAGCTGTACCTGTTTCGATTTGTCCGGACTTCAACTTGCTTTTTAACATCTAGATAGATGCTTCAAACGTAGGACTTGGGGCTGTATTGAGTCAGACTTTTCCAGGGAGGGAGAAAGTTATTTGCTACTCGAGTCGACCCTCAACAAAAATGAAGGAAGTGCTCCACTACCAAAAATGAGCGTTTAGTAATACTTTGGATAAATGAGAAACTAACACCTTGCATTGGAGGATTGTACCTCATAGTAATAATGGGTCACCACTCCCTGGTCTGGTTTAATAAATTGAAATGTACAACCGGCTGGCTAGCACGTTGTGAAGTTCACTTGCAGCTATATAATGTCATTCATCGAAAGAAGAACAAGCACCTGATGCCATATGCACTGTTGAGTTACAATAGTGGACATCGTGGAGAAAAACTCAGATCCATGGTTTGAGCATAAGAAGGTATGTTACAAGCGATAAAAAAAGGGGGATCAATACCCTGACTCTGTTCAAAGAGGAGATATTATGGAAGCGTCCACTACTAAATCACTCAGATTTGCATGGAGGCGCTCATGGGGGCAAATGGTTCGAAAAAGAGAGATTAGAGAAGTATTGCGACGGTATTATGATGATCCTATGCGGGACATATGTGAAATGTGAATCGGCTTGCTTAGGATTTCTATTGGCCGAATATGGCGGTGGATATCAAGCCATATGTTATAAATTCAAGGTGTGTCAGATGGTTAAGGTGAAGAGATGGACAGGTCCAGGACTTCTGCTGCCCCCTATGTGGAGAATCCAGGGGGCACTGGAAAATGCTTTACATTGATTTGATTGGTCCCCTCCCTTGACCAAAGCATGGTAGAGCATAGCAAATTTTGATTTGTGTTCCTTTTGAGAAAGGCTTTCGCGGTAACCATGTACTCATTGCTTCAAGAGCAGATTTTCGGAATACCTAAATGGTTGATATATCATAATGAGATGCAATACAGAGAAACGGAGCTATAAAGCTTGTATTAAGCTGAGTGTTTTACCATCTATCGGCCAGTCCTACTTATAGGATGAATCACGACATCAAAAGAATGTTGCCCTCGTATGCTGGTGAAAACCACCGAGAATGGGAGCGAAGCCTGGCTGAGAAAGGATGCGCTCTCCAAATATACAAGCATGACGTGATGAAAACTACTCATTATTTCTGTGGATCTGGTAGGGAGAAAACAGAGTCAGCAAAGCAGGTAGGCCAAAATCTGAAAATTGAGCAGCAGGCGGTGAATCTTAAAACGTTGTAGAAGGAGGTACAGGGAAGAATGTTGCAAGCTGTAAGAGATAGTGCCTTGCTTGAGGCAATGGCAATGATCGAAATGAAAGATATTGAATTCTTCACAAACCTGGTCGAGGTAAAAGAGTCGATCAAAAGAGAGTTGCCTAGCGTGGTCAAAATTAAAGCAAGCCTGACACAAGAAACTTATAGGAGGTACCGCATGGCCGTCATTGCCTTGACCAAAAAAAGCACCGAACGATGTCTTAATAAGGGCAAAGTAAGAATAGAGAGGGTTGCCTGCAGGATATGGCAAAGAGCAGCGTCTCTTCAGTGTTTTAAATGCATTGGCTATGGTCACACCGCAAAAGTATGCAATGGACCCGATAGGAGTTCCCTATGTTATAAATGCGGTGAAATGATACATAAAAGAAAAGAGTGTACAGAGGGGAAACACTGTATCCTTTGCAAGGATGCAGATCAAAGGCCGGATTTTGGCAACGTCGTGGCAAAAGGCAAAATCAGAATTTCGATGACCCGTACCCTGCAGGTAAACCTACACCGCAGCTCAACCACTCAAAACATGCTTGCTCAGTTTGCAAAGGACGTAAAAGCTGACTTAATACTGCTGGGTGCATCATGGTATCCTGATGAAACTGGTACTGCCACCATCTGGGTTCGGAACAGTGATTTTCAGATGGAGAGCTGTGGATGGGAGGAAAGTTTTGTGTGGGCTCGGTGCTCAGGAACCAGCTTGTTTATTGTGTACATAACACTCCAAGCCAGGCTTAATGCTTTGGAGGGAGTTTTTTCAAACACAAACGGCAACGTCCACCTTGGGGGGACTTCAATGCTTAAACAATACCTTGAACAGACCCGCGGAAAAACAAACCCTAGAAATAGCGGCTAGGATGGCGTTCATCGTACTAGATACCGAAAAAACGCCAACTTTCTGTCATACAGGCTGCAAAGGAACCATATTGGATGCGATATTTGCCTCGGAGTCCTTAGTACGGGAGATATAAAGGGTGCTCCAACTAGAATGGACGATGTTAATTGTGAGTCACACCTTAATGTCAAGTTTTTTTCCTAACTTAATCCAACATTGCTTTGTTTCAGCGTTTAACAAATTCGACCATGGAGAGGTCCACAATTCAGCAACGCGTTGAGGTTGTTGAAGCCTTTTACGAAAATGGGCGTTCAAATCAAAATGCATTTCGTGTACTTAGTGATTTTTTTGGTGAGCATAATCTACCAAATGTGTCCAGAATCGGGAGAATTCTGCGCAAATTTTAGCAACCCGGGTCTGTAGGAAATGCGAAATCACCTGTGAATGCTCACCTAGTTCGTTCTGCGGAAAAAATTGCTGTTGTTCACGAGAGTGTGGCAGAAGAGCCGTCAACCTCAACTCGTTGTCGTGCCCAACAATTAAACATATCACGAACATCACGGATGAATTTTGAATAGAGATTTCAATTTACACGCTTACAAGGTTCAATTGACTCCAGAGCTGAAGCCTACTGACCATTTCAAGCGTCGGCAATACGCCGAATGGCTGCTTGAACAGAAAGAAGGGAATGGCGACTTTAGACAGAAAATCATCTTCAGCGACGTGGTACACTTTCACCTCAGTGGATTCCTTAACAAGCAGAGTTACCGCATTTGGGCAAATGGAAGTCCACGAGTGATTGTTTAAAAGCCGATGTACCTAAAAAGAGTGGCTGTTTGGTTCGGTTTATGGGCTGGCAGCGTCATCGGGCAGTACTTCTTCGAAAATGAGGACGGTCAAGCAGTTACCGTGAATGGTGTTTGCTATTGCGGGATGACAATGAACTTCTTGCGGACAGAAATTGAGGTTATGGACCTAGACGATATGTGGTTCCAACAGCATGGCGCCACATGCCACACTGCCAACAAAACAATGGCTCTTTTGCGCCAGAAATTCAATGGCCGTGGTATCTCACGTTGTGGCGATGTTCATTGGCCACCACGATCGTGTGATTTGACACCGTTGGACTTCTTTCTCTGAGGATATTTAAAAGAAAAAGTGTACGTCAATAAGCCAAAAACAATTCAAAATCTAAAAGATGACATAATTCAGCACATTAGCGACATTGAACCTCAATTATGTCTCAGAGACATTGAAAATATGGACCATCGGATAAAAGTATGCACCGTAGCCGTGGCGAGCATTTGAGCGATATTTTGTTTTACACATAATTGTCATAGATCTTTCTAATATAATAAAAAAATATTAACATAATAGTCCAGTCAAATAAGACTTTGAAGGTTACAAAAATTTCCATAGAGCTGAAAATTGGCATGAATGTTCAGAATACTATTATAAATGAATTGTGAAAAGTCCCCATCAATCCCCTTGTGCAAAAATTTTATTGATGGTGAAAGTTTGCAAAAATAGGTTTTTCGCGTTTTTCAGCTAAGCGGTGAGTTTTACAGAAAAAATAGTTCAGACAAAAATTGTAAATCATTTGATTTTCTACAAAAAATGTTTCCATACTTTTTTTCATAAGTATTGCCATTTCCGTGATAAAGCGGTTGAAAGAATTGAAAAAAATATTTTATTCCTAATATGCACGTTAATGTACTTTTATATACATTTTTGAACCGTTATACGAGTAAACATATGAGTCCCTATGTCTTATACATACAAATTATAAAATTCTTAGAATATAAATGAACGTCATAAGCTCCGCCCCTATTTTCATTTAGTCGCGTTGGCCTTGAGTAACATCTGTCTTCCATTCAATTGTCAGCGTGGCGATAGTCGTATACCTGCTCCGTTTCAAAGGTCTCATACTCAACAAAATACTGTTAGTCGATTCCTTTGTAGTGACAACTCCTGGCTATCGCTTATATTTTGTAACAAAGTTTATGCATTTCACTGTTTAAAAAAAAATGCCACAATTTTGCTTTATTTGTAGTTAACCTTTGACTGAAAGTGGAGTTGTTACTGTTGATCGCGGCATGAAAGCATTAATTGATGCAAGTATTGAAAGAGGTGATGAGTTTTTTAATTGTGCTGAAGTTTTTAAAGAAAGTGACTCTACTCCAGAAGGTATAATCACTAATGGAATTCGCTTTCTATGTACGGAGCTCCAAAAAAAGTTACCTGCTTAAACTCCGATACTTATCTTTTGCAAAAAAAAACTTATAATAAAAAACAAGTGCAATTAGCTTGTCTTTCCCGAACCTCTGCTGCTGCTCAACAACATATACTTCGGGTACATTATAAAGTTCAAGTGTGTCTTGAAAATAAAATGGATCCAGAAGACTGGTGTTGGAAGTAAGTTGACAATGTATTGGAACCAATCCATACGTTACTCGCACCTGCACCAGAAAAACTCAACACCATCTTTTGCAATTGCAAAAAAGGTTGTAATGCTAAATGCGGCTGTGAAAAGGTTGGACTGTTTTGTTCTTTAGCATGTACCAATTGTCAAGGATAATCGTGCTCCAATGTTGAATCGATACTAGATGAGGATAATTACGATTCCAGTGATGAGACATATGATGCATCACTTTTAGAACATATTTGTATCCAGCAAGAAGATGAAGAAAAAGAAGATGAAGAAAAAGAAGATGAAGAAAAAGAAGGGGAAGAAAACGAAGACAGTACACTAGAAGTTCCATTGGATTATTATGAATCCGACGAATAATTTTTCCAAATTATTTTTTCATTTATAACATAATTTAAACAGCTTTCATCATTTTCAATACTCAATTTGAATTCAATAGGATTACAATAGACCGTGGAATAGGCCTACCGGGGAAACGACGTTAAAAAAAAAGCGCCAAGCACACTACCTCATAGGTGGTGTGGAAATGTGTGCATAGGTGGTGTGGAAATGTGTGCATAGGTGGTGTGGAAATGTGTGCATACTACGAACATCGGAGGAATGGACGCTGAGAGGTTCGTCAGGGTGCTCACAGCAGGTGCTCCGCTGCAGGAAGATTCGCAGAGGAAAGAAAAACTGGCAGCTCAAGACGTGGTAGATTCAACTATGAGCATCATCACGACTACTTGCAACGCTTCTATGCCCTGTCAAAAACCCAACCACGAAAAGCGAAAGGAGTCTCATAAGCTTCAAGGTGACGCTCAATGGGCGCGGAACAGTGACGAGGCATACAACCGAATAGCAGCATATAAGTCAGAAAAAGTGCCTTCGCAAATTGATTAACAGCGGTAAGGTTCGCTGCTGGCAAGATCTAGTGGACAATGTAGAAATGCGGAAGCTTGTTGCCCTACGGAAACCTTGCATACATGATGCGGAAAAGATGGACATTAAAGTGCAGGAGAGAGAAATGATTGGTTTGATGATGAGTGCCAGAGTGCGTCAAATACAAAAAAACCAGGCGTTCTAAGAGTGGAGCCAATAAATCATATCCAGTATCCATAAAAAAGCTGACAAGCTACAGTACGAAAATTATAGAGGTATATCACTACTTTGTACAGCGTACAAAATGTTTTCAAAATCTTAAAAATCAAATCGGATCGGCACTATTGTGGAGTATCAAGAAGGTTTTAGAGCATGTAGATCGGTAATAGACCAATTCTTCACAGTCAACTAGGTACTTGAAAAGTGCTGGGAGTTCAACATAGACGCACACCAAATTTTCGTTGACTTCAAGCAAGCATACAACAGTATTGATTGTAGTGTACTGTATCAAACAATATTTTGCTTGGCGTCCCAGCCAATTCAGTCTGTCGTACCATAATGGCGATGACGTTGACGACCTCCCAAGTCCACATCAATACCCAACTCACCAATAACTTTGACACAAATATCGGACTTAAACAAGGCGATGGGCTGGCCCCATTGCTATTCAATTTGGCTCTGAATCACGTCATAAGGAAGCTACTTGTTGAAACGCGAGGTACATTACTCTACAAGTCGAGCCAAGTAGTAGCCTATGCGGACGACATCAACATTTTGTCACGGTCATTAACAACTGCCAAAGAACTCTTCCTGAAACTCAACAGCAAAGCAAATCTATTAGGGCTACAAGTCAATGAAAATAATGCAAAGCTCATGACGCAGTCAAGAAGAAATACCCCAAATACACAAAATATCACACTTGGCGAATACAATATCGAAAATGTAGGCGCATTTGTGTATTTGGGCGCCAAGATAACGAAAACGGGTAATGAAAGGGACAAAATACGCCAAAGAACACAGCTCGCAAATAAAATATTTTAGTCAATTTTGACGCTCTCAAGACCAGCTACATATACCGAAAAACAAACCTTCAAGAATAAAAATATGTGATAAGACCTGTGTAATACTATGGGTGTGAAACATAGTACCTAACCCAAGCATCCGCAAATTCTTCTTCTTTGAGTGACGGGTCCTAAGGCGAATAATTGGAGCAAAGCAAGACGGTTACCAATAACGATTTCGATGCAACCATCAGCTGTATGAAATTTTTGACGAACTGAGGATCTCAACGATTGTAAGATTGCGGAAGTTGCAATGGGCTGGACACATAAATCGCATGGCTAAACAACGGATACCCAAAAAGGTATTTGTTGGGAGAAATGAAGTCTGGAGACCAGTAGGGAAACCGAGGAAACGCTAGTCTGACTTGGTCGACGAGGACAGTTCATCGCTGCTCGAATTTCAAAATTGGAGGACGCGATCAATGGACCGAGGCAGTTTGAGGCGCAATTTGCAGGAAGCGAAGACGCAAGAGGGGCTATAGTGCTAAGAAGAAGATATTGCGGGCACTCTTACCCACCTATCCCATCTCTGTTGGAGCTATCAACGGTGAAGCAGCAACTGAGTGTCCACTCCTCACATAGCTGGAACTGGAATAGCCAATCCTTTCGTTGAAAGCGAGGGACGCTCCAGGTCCAGATGGTGTTTCGGCGGAGGTGTTGCAACTTCTCAATCAATATTATCTTGACTTGCTGCACAGCACATTCAATGCTTGCCTAAGGGATAGGGTTTTCCTGGTAGGATGAAAGGTGCGAGGCTAGGAGAAGGACAATCCTGGATCGCCCTCTGCTTACCGCCCGTTATGCACGCTAGACACTGCTGGGGATGTGCTAGAGAAACTCAGCAATGGAAGACACACTGACGCGATTCGTGCTGCTGGGGACCTATCTCCTCGGCAGTAAGGCCTGAGAGTTGGACGCTCCATCTATTGATGCGATTGCAGAGGTGGTGAGCGCGGTCCAAAAGGCAGAGGCATATAGTCGCACCAAGCGACGAATCGTCCTGTTGGTGACTTTGCTAGATGGGCAGACATTCTGGATACGTTGGAAAACCTTTTTCAAATTCCAGCATATCTAATGCGGCTGCTGAGGGACTACCTTAAAGACGTAGCCTGTTCTACGACACGACACAGGGCCAACTAAGGATGGAAATTACATCGGCTGTTGCCCAAGACTCTACCCTTGGTCTAAATACATGAAATGTATCTTACGACGGGCTACTGAGACTGGAGATGCCACATGAGTCGCGCTTGATCGGCTACGTGGATGATGTTGCGACTCTGGTCACCGGACACACCGTTGAACAATCGCAACTTAGGCTAGGTATGCTAATGTGCCGAGTAAGAGACTGGATGACTGCTCAAGGGTTCATTTTGGCACTGGAGAAAACCGAAGTGGTTATCTTGACAAAGAAGAGAATCCCATGAGTGAGGATGGTCAGTATTGAAGACATGTTAATCGAATCGAAGTCAGCATTGAAGTACCCGGGGCTACTGATCGACTCGAAGATGGGTTTCTCTGAGCAAATCAGGGCAACGGCTGAGGAGGCTGTTTCAGGAGGATCGGCTCTGACTTGACTTATGGCCAATATAAGAGAGCCCAGGCACCTCTTGATGAGTGCTGTACACTCAGTGCTACTGTACTGAGCAGAAATATGGGGTGACACTCTCAGTCAGGAGGTATACCAAAAACGCTTGGCACAGGTACAGAGAAGAGGAGCACTGAGGATTACATCTTCGTATTCGACAGTCTCTGATTCGGCGGTTAAAGTTATTGCAGGCGTGATACCTGTTGCCCTCCTTGCTACAGAACGCCGCGCTATTTGCCTGCGTCGAAATGAGGATGAAAGGGAGATGATTGTCCGCGAGGAGAGGCAGCGCTCACTCAACGTTTGGCAGCTGTCTTGGGTAAATTGCACAAAGGGAAGGTGGACTGCGCACCTCATTCCGGATGTGAGACCTTGACTAAATAGAAGGCATCGTGGAACTGACTTCTTTCTGGCCCAGATTTTGAGCGGGCATGGGTGTTTTCAGTCTTACCTCACAAGATGGGTAAATCACGGTCCCCCAATCGTCGATTTTGCCTAGGAGAAGAAGACAATGCCTCCCACACATTTTTTACGTGCAAAAATTGGGAAAGACTGCAAAGAGACCTCTACAAGGAGATAAGAAAGCTCACCCTGGATAATATACTCGTGGTGATGCTCGAGTCGATTGACAAATGGAACCAGGTGGCAGGCTATATTCAGGTAGTCCTAAAAGATAAAAGGGACTCACAGCAGCCAGAGGCGTTAGTGTTGGGGGATCGATTGTCTGGCACTTCTTTTTCTCCTTTCCCCTCCTGCTAGAAGGGGGATTCTTCAGCTTGAAGGCGCCTAACGGCGTGACAAAACGGTCCAAGGCTAGAATGTCAGGTTCACAGGGGTGATGTTTAGTGGGTAGTCCAGTCGCCTTCTTGCGAGTATGGTAGTCCCACACTTTGTGCATAAATGGGCATTCACCTCCCTACCACAAAAAAAAAAAATGCGAAATTACCAACGTTCCAGTTGAAATGTATGCCGGAGTGGTGGAAATTCGGGTCCAAAGAATCGACCGCTGTAAATGGGCTCGTGGTGATCGTATGACCGAAATGTAATGCTAGCACTTTGAACTCAATATCTAAAATATTTTTGTGTTTTATTAATAGATAAAATTGTTATATTCTTAATGGAAAACCCTCTAGTTTTTTGTGAATTGTAGGATTGTAGAATCGTACATTAAAAACAGCAAATAATTTTTTTGTGGAATTGTACACATCTACTTTCTTAATGTTAATTCTTTTTTTTTTAATTTTAGGCGCAAGGATGTCTAATCGTTAATTAAGATAAATGTATTAGACACTGATATTGAAGATTAAACTGCTAACATTTGTCAAACGGTTCCAGGCTGCGTTCTCGGGTTGACAGGGAAGGTGTTTAGTGGGGAGTTCTGTCGCCTTCTTGTGAGCATGGGAGTCCCACACTCTGTGCGTAAGACATTCAGCTCCCAACCAAAATATGAAAAAAAACTTCTAATATGAGTACTTTTCGCTAAAACTTTCATTTGATACTCCACATATTAACCTCTTGTAAAATATTATGCTTCCAGGATCACCTCAACATAGTTTAGGGGCCCTCAGAATCTTGTCAAACTCTAAAAGCTTCAAAAATTTCAGTGTTACTTGTAGTAACACTGAAAATGGTGAATTCTAAGGATTATCGCTCTACTATTCCGGACGAAAAATTAATGTGAAATAAGGGTGGATAGCCTGACGGACAGATGCCCTTTTCCAAAAACAATTTTGTCTTTAAACCTATAGGAAAGTCCATTACTTGCTAATACACTAATAACTTAGCATATATATGATTTGCCTGTAAGCAGATCCCTCCCTCCACTCCAATAATGCCAAATTGGTTTCTCGAGTGCGTGATAATGAGTGTGTTGTGCATTCACATGTATTTGAGCTTAACTAAGCTGATTCCAAAAATTTTCGGGATCAATATATAAAATTCTATTCTAAAACATCAAATTTTTTATGGACAAAGAGATTATAAAAATTTTTGTCTGCAACTTTAAAAAATTTTTGAATTCAATGTTCAAATTAACCTGAAAAATTCTGTAATTTGATATTTTAGCTAATTAATTACTATCCCATTCATTTTAGTTGTATATGAAGGTCTCTTTACATGTGCCCTTAGATATTTATTTTCTGAAACAAAGTCATTCCAAGCAATTCACTAATAATAGTTTTGGCACTGCACCATCGTCATTCAATTCATTTTTCACCCCCTCTTCTTCCTGAAGAGACCGGAAGCACTTATACTCTGAATTGGACCACTTTCTAACCACACATCACTCATCGCACATCTTCACCTCTATCACCACTTTATCGTTTTGTGTGTATTTCACCCCGGAAATGCAACTCAAACCAAATACCAATTTGACCGTTACACTTAACACGGGTGCGAAAAATTATTTTTCACCCTGTATCTGCACCGGAGATTAGATTAACAGTAACTGCGTGTAAACCGTTAGAAACTACATATTAACTCTATCACGGACACATTCCTCAAACCTAGCTTTCACTTGTATCCTTAGACCGGGACTAACATAAATCAAACTTGGAGACAACTTGGTTGCACGTCGTGCAAGCGAAATAAAAAAGTTGACAAAATAAAAAGAATATACGTATCACCAACAACCAGGAGCTACATACATGCGACGCTAGGCTGGCTGGTTACGGGGTAGTTAGAAAAAATAAAACAGTGAAAAGAAGCTAGAAAAGAAAAAAGGAAGACTGTGCCCATCCATCAACCATGCAACCATCATTGCAGCCAACAAGCCATCCTGCAAACAACCCCCCACATCCATCATATCATCATTATATGCATTTTACAAACACATCAAAAAATGCCGGAAGATAAGCAGGCCTAAATAACCGCACACAAAAATCGACATGGAAGATACACACAGGGGGTGAGAGGCGTAGAAGTCAAATGGGGAGTATGAGCGGAAGAAAAGGATAACAACTAGCAATGCACCGAGTACGACATATTACACCTCCAGACTAGCATTCCATCCCCAATCAGGCAGTCACCGAGCGAAGCCTATGTACCTGGGCCTCAGCAGATTATCGCATTTTACTAGGCCTTTGCTTTTTGTATTCCTTATGAGACCTGGTATCACATTTTCATACTCTGTCCCTAGGCTCGATTAGTTTGGGCAGAGTTACCTTGATTCTGGGAAAAACGTCACCTATTCTGTTTGTTGGAGGCAACTCGAATCTCTGTTTTAACCACAACTTTATTCATATGTGTCGGTTTATTTTAATTTTTTTCGGTACATTTTATTTCGAATCCTGTCACCTATGTCTCCCAGAAAATATTCGTAAATAATGTCGTCGACAATGAATTAAACATTGGCAGCACACATTATAATATTCACGTCACCACTTGATATCTTTTCAACCCTTTCCAAGCTTTTTGCAACTGTAGTTGTGAATACATTTTGCGCGCCTTCTCTAAGAAAATGCAATGCTATGCATTGCACTCTTATTATTTTATTGCACACTTCACAGACTATATGCATCGTGTGTAACGTGCTCCTACATGTGTTGTCTGCGCCCCATCCCCCTGCAAGTCCTTAATGGATGTCATGCTTTCGCTGATTTGTTTGTTATTGATGAAGGAGTCGTGTCTGAAATTGATACTTGGTTTCGCTTTGACAGTCTCTTTTGAGGAAATTGATACGGATGAGCGGAAGGATTGTTTTGTTGAATCATAGGAACGCGCTGAAGAATGGTAGACTTTGTTTTTAGCATTCAAAACATTGTGTTTTTAGGGCTTTGTGAAACGACTTTTGCTAAGACACTAGTTTCGCGTTCTCTCTGCTTGTCTGTCTGTACGTCACAGCAAGTTATCCCAGAAACGATTGTAACAAAGTTTTGTGGAAAGTTTAGAAGAAGTGGTCTCTTAAATATTCACGACTAATCGAAAATTTTGTAAGGGGGATTCCCCCTGTGCCAAAGTAACTCATTTTTAAAAAAAAATTTACCAAAGGTAGTCAATTGTCGTATCAAATGAAAGGTTATGTTTAAGTTTAGAATCTGAAATAAAACGCATTTTGGGAATCAGCCGGTCCAGAGAGGCAAAATGTACGAAAAATTTGTGGCGAAAAATTTGAAAAATAAGAACCACGGAAGTTACTCTTTATGTAGAAATCTATTCTTGAAAAGACAACATTAGGGCTATTCTTGTCTTACGAATTAGATAAAAGAATGTTGTCTTGAATTTTGACACAGAGTCTTGTCTTGAAAGTCTCAGGGTTACCAGACGTCCCGGATTTCCGGGACATGTCCCGGATTCGGGCTTCCGTCCCGGAGCCCCGGATTTTTTTCAAAAATCATCAAATTGTCCCGGATTCCGAAAAACCTGATTTTTTTCTAAAGAAAAAATAATTTTTTGTAAACTAGAAACGTGCTGCAATACTACGACATCTGTCGTGATTTCAATCAATTCAAATGCATGTGACAGTGAAAGCCTCGATTTGTTTCAAATGTTACGCGCGCGCAAAACTCATTAAGGTAGGTACAATATTATTATTTATTAATTAACACAAAAAAGATACACATTTATTTCCTTTATACATTGGATTATATTAAAAGAACTTCCGTAGAATAGCTATTTTCGACGCCTATTTGACGTCTTCTTCAGTACAATTGATCTTATTCTAGGTTCCTGAAATTTATACTTTTTACTTTTACCATAATCTTATCTCAACAGTTTTATTGCTTTATTACTTACATATTACTTAATTACTATTCGTCTCCTATAATTAGTCTTAGTAGGCTGGAATTGCAATTTCCTTCGTCTTCATTCAGCCGTAGGTGCGCAGGTACTCGGATTATCTCCATTGATTCAATAGCGTCTAATTTCCTTGGGTTAATTACGTTTTTTATTACACATACATTGCTAATATCCATGGGATGGTTTTCTTCCACGATATGCTTTGCTATCACTGACCTAATCTGCGTATTCGGGCATTTTGTTGCAACTATCGCTTCTCTGATATGCTCGTTATATCTTACCGGTATGGTTCGCTTGGTTTGTCCAACGTATATTTTGGAGCAGCTTCCACATGTAGCTTTGTATATCCCGCTCATTTCGTCCATCGTTTTCGGATCCTTACCAGATCCCAGCTGTGCTGTTGTTGTGAGATTACGACTCGAAGATACCATTTAAATGTTGTGCCTCTTGAGTATCTTGCTAATATTTCGCGAGTGTGCTGAGTATGTAACTGCTATCCTCTTGGGTGTTTCGAATAACGGTTGTAAGGTCGTAAGATTATTCCTTGACTGCTTTTGCGTTTTTCTTCTTATTATAGCTTCAATACATTCTTTGTCGTATCCGTTTATTTTCGCCGTACTTAGGATGTATTCTTTTTCGCTGTTGTACCTTTCACTGTTCAAAGGCGCTGTTACCAGACGATGGATCATGGCATGGTATGCTGCCATTTTATGTTAAAAACTATGCCCTGAGTCGCTCGTAATTGTGCGTTGTGTACTAGTAGGTTTTCTATAGACATCAAATTCAATTTTACTATCGTTTCTGATGAGTTTCAGATCTAAAAACGGTATTTCGCCGTTTTCTTCGGTTTCCATTGTGAATTTGATCTTCGGATGAATATTGTTTATGTTTTGGAATGTATTCTCTAGTTCTTCTTTTGGTATTATTGCGAGTATATCGTCCACATACCATACCCAAAATCTAGGCATCAAACCTGCTTGTTCAATTAGACTTTCTATATGAGCCATGAAAACCTCACTCATAAGCGGTGATAACGGACTGCCCATAGCTGTACCGGATGTCGTCTTGAAGTATCTGTTGCTGAACGTGAAGTAGTTTTCATGCATGCTTAACCGCGCCAATTTTACGTAACATTTAATCTTCTCTGTCCACTCCCTGCTATTATCAATGCTCAAGAGCCACTTTTCTAGTAAGTACAGCGCTTCTTTTATTGGGACGCTAGGAAATAATAAAAAGAAAAACGCAAAAGCAGTCAAGGAATAATCTTACGACCTTACAACCGTTAGTCGAAACACCCAAGAGGATAGCAGTTACATACTCAGCACACTCGCGAAATATTAGCAAGATACTCAAGAGGCACAAAATTGAAATGGTATCTTCGAGTCGTAATCTCACAACAACAGCACAGCTGGGATCTGGTAAGGACCCGAAAACGATGGACGAAATGAGCGGGATATACAAAGCTACATGTGGAAGCTGCTCCAAAATATACGTTGGACAAACCAAGCGAACCATACCGGTAAGATATAACGAGCATATCAGAGAAGCGATAGTTGCAACAAAATGCCCGAATACGCAGATTAGGTCAGCGATAGCAAAGCATATCGTGGAAGAAAACCATCCCATGGATATTAGCAATGTATGTGTAACAAGTTGGGTAGACAGACCTATGCTCATGTCAGAAGGGTTTTGTACTCAACTTACAAAATGCCGTAACCAGCAACGAATTAAAATAAAGAAACAAGTCATGTTCGAGGATCATACTATTATTAACTAAGTTGAAAGAATTTTTTTAATTCTGAGGTATTTGTTAAAATTATACCCATAAATATCTCGCTTGATAATTTTTTCAGATTTTTTTAGATCACGGGTGTCCATTCGCAAGGGAGAAAACACATTTTTCATGTATCCCCCCCACCCCTCTGTGCCCCACTGAAGCAAAAACTGTCAGTTTAAGAACTGTTTTGAAAAGCTCTCATAGAGAACTTTCATTTGATACTCATATTGGCTACCTTTCATGAAATTTTTTTCAGGGGCCACTCCTCTGTACTGTAAGCATCGATTCATGGCCTATTTTTTCGAATCCTAGAATGGCTACAAAGCCCTTTTGCTAGGAGCTCTCTCCTGCCTCTTCGACTTGTTTCAATTGTATGTAGTCATCCTCATGATATCTATCATTCCTGAAACTTTCATGCAAATCCTAGCAAAGCTGTAGTGTCTAAGTCGGTAAAAAGCGCATATGGCTCCATAGCCATATGTTTCCATAGTAATACAGGGCACATTGTTCCATAGTAATACAGGAAAATTCAAATCGCTATAACTTCGTTAAATACCGATCGATCTTTATGAAACTTACAGAAAAGATCAATCTTATTAATAGTCATCTGTTTGTTGAATTTAAGGGTACCGTTTAGATTTTATTCAAGAAAACATAAAATCGATAAATCATACTATTACTAACAAAGTTGAGTGAATTTCGACTTCTCATGTATTTGTTGTTGTTGTACTCATTAAGGCCTACATTCATGATTTTTTTCAGGTTTTTCGGATGGAAGGTGTCCAATCGCGAGGGGGGGGGGGGTACGCGAAAAGTTCGTACATTTCCCCTTCCCCTGCCCCCCTCGGTACTCATAAGGCAATTTTAAGACCTGTTTTCAAAAGATCTCATTGAGACCTTTCCAATGACACCCTACTCGACTACCAATGGTGAAATTTTTTTTTGAGGGGTCAACTCCCTTTATGGGGAGACCCCCCTTAAAACCCTTCGAAAATTTTTTTCACCCTTGAACTTTCAAGAGGTCACCACTTCTGACCTTTCCACAAAGTTTCATGGCTGTAGCCTCTATAGTTTCGGAGAAAAAGTGCTGTGACATACAGACGGACGGACGGACGGACGGACGGACAGACGGACACAGGTCGTGATTGCAATTGGGTTTTGTATTTTAGTACAAAACCCTAATAAAAAACGTAATTAACCCAAGGAAATTAGACGCTATTGAATCAATGGAGATAATCCGAGTACCTGCGCACCTACGGCTGAATGAAGACGAAGGAAATTGCAATTCCAGCCTACTAAGACTAATTATAGGAGACGAATAGTAATTAAGTAATATGTAAGTAATAAAGCAATAAAACTGTTGAGATAAGATTATGGTAAAAGTAAAAAGTATAAATTTCAGGAACCTAGAATAAGATCAATTGTACTGAAGAAGACGTCAAATAGGCGTCGAAAATAGCTATTCTACGGAGGTTCTTTTAATATAATCCAATGTATAAAGGAAATAAATGTGTATCTTTTTTGTGTTAATTATTAAACATTGGAAAATAATCGACGTATAAATTTTATAAAATATTATTATGTTTTCATCATCGACATATAGAAATGGACTACTATTGTGCTACTGCGCATCCATCCCGCAATGAAGAGAGGGCGATATCACATAGGCGAATTCTCATTGGTTTGACAGGAACGTATATATGTATCTCTCCTTCTCTTTCCACAAGCGTGATTGTCGCGCAGCCCACGCTAGCAGTCCATTTATACATGTCGATGGTTTTCATTGTCGGCTATTGTCTTGTCAGCTGTCGAGCTGTCATTTTAACGTCCTTTCACAGAAGTATTTAACTATAAGCATTGTTCTCTTGAAACGTCAAGGCACGTGAAATACAAATATACATTTGTATTTTTTTAACATGCCGAAACGAAAAAGTACGTTCAGCGACGAGCTTGCAAAGAAATTTACTTGCTTCAGTAAAGTGTCGTCAGACAATACAAGAGCCCATTGCAATTTGTGTGTCACTAGTATTTCGATTGCTAGTGATGGTTTGTGCCAGTTTTTTTTACAATTCTACATCTTTAATTTTTACTTTTAAATTCTTTTTTTTTATTATCTGCTTTTGGAGATGAAAAAAAAGGATTGTCTTTCCGTAACTTTTTTGGTTGATTAGGCTACTTTTGCAATATGAAAAAAATTTATGGTTGACTTATACGACATTAATATTTTGATTTATGAGGGCAATATATTAATTTTATTTCGGTGTTTAGGCGCCAAGTTACGGGTCTAGGACGTACATTACATGTTTTAAGATATCAAGCTTTCGTTTAAGACAAAAAATAAAAAAATAATTTTTTTTGATCTGGTGCACGGGATTTCCCCCTTAACTCGAAAAATCATGATGTTCGGAAAATAAAACTGTGATGAATATTGTTTTTTTTTTGTTTTGAATAGGGGCCAACAATTTAGAGAATCATATCAAAAGTGATAAACACCGCCAGTCTATCCAAGCAGCATCCACGTCAAAATCGATGTCTAATTTGGTTATACCAAAATTCACTCCATTGGATAAGAAAATATGCGCTGCTGAAGGAGCTCTAGCATACCATACTTTATCACCATCACAGTTTTCTTTCTCAAGATTGCACAGCTGCTTTGTTACGTGAAATTTTTCATGATTCACCAACCGCAACAAAAATATCGTGTGTCAGAACAAAGACTGAAGCCATCGTATGCAAAGTCATTTCACCTTACGTACAAGACATTATTAACCAGGATCTCCAGAAAGTTCCCTTCATCGGTATAAGCTCGGATGGCAGTAATCATGGACATCATAAACTATTTCCTATAGTCATCCAATACTTTGATTACACGAAGAATGGAATTCAAGTCAAAATGCTAGATCTGCAAGAGACAACAAATGAAAAAGCAGCCACTATTGCGAGCCTTCTTGAAGATACACTTCGCCAGGTCAAGATTAAAAAGAAATTGACGGTTTTTTCTGCTGACAATACCAACTCGAATTTCGGGGGTCTGCATCGGAGAGGAGAAAATAATATCCATGCTCTTTTGAAGGAGAAAATCAATTCCAATGTCCTCGGAGTTGGATGTTCGGTGCACATTCTTCACAACAGCGTTCAACATGGTCTTGGAAGATTTGTGTTATTTGATATAGACACTTTGACCTTCAAAATTTATCAGTATTTTTCTATTTATACTGTTCGCACAGAAGAGTTGAAAGAGTTTTGCGAATTTGTTGGTGTCTTTCATAGAGATTTTGTATCACAGCAAGACTCGGTGGCTGAGTTTACTGCCAGTTGTACATCGTATTCTACAAATGTTCCCTGCTTTGAAGGGTTATTTTTTATCTCAAGAAAAACCGCCAGCAGTTCTTGAAGCGTTTTTCAGACATGATTTCGCAGAATGCTATCTTTTATTTGTTCATTCATTAATGTCAGTTTTCGACGATAATGTGAAGAAGTCACAGAAAAAGGATATCAGCGTCATTGAAATTTTGAGCATCGTGGATGATTCAGCTCAAGCATTGAGGGATCGGATTGAAGCGAAATTTCTTCCACTTGGCGTCAAGTCAATTCCTTCAAAATTGCGCTCAGAAAAAAAGGATAGAGAATGTGACGATTTCACAGCAAGAGTTTTGATGGTTTATGTGGAGACGGAGGAGTATCTGCTGAAATGGACGGCCTCTCTAGCTGAATTTCGAGTATTTAATTTTTTTTGCATTCATTAAATTTTTGTTGAACAGTTAGAAAACATTTTCCAAATCATTCCAGATATTCAAGTGGATGAATTTTCAACGCGATGTTCCATTCACCTTCGATTGCATTGAGAAGTCCGTGCTGTATTTGCAAGAGAAAAGAGTGGTTTTTGATGAATCAAAATTTTTGACCAGGCTATGAATCTTGTGAGATACATTCAAAAGAAGCAGGAACATAACGACCTTTTTTTCAGAGAATCTTGTAACGACAAGATGTGCAAATTCTTTCACGCAAACGATTCAAAGAGCGATGCTTTTTCTGAAATTTTGAAAATAGCTGAATTTTTTTTCCCCTTCCCCGGGCACAATGCCAATTGCGAAAGAATTTTTTCGTTGATAAAATCCCAATGGACTGATGAACGCAACCGACTCTTGATGAAAACAATTTGCGACATCTTGATGATTATATTCAATTTTACCGAGATGGACTGCAAACAATTTTACAAATATCTTCTTCAGCCCGAAAATTCACAAATCATTCATAACATTCGTGACTCTAATAAATATTGTTAATCAACCTGACTCATGAATGGCTATTTAAATTAGTCAATAAATTAGATTAATCAAAATGTGCAAAAATAAATGAACAAACTTGTTGCAATAATAAAGTCTTTTTTCTTTCGACCCCTGCCTCATTTCAAATAATATAATAATCTGAGATCATAAGCTTCTAGATCTCTTACACATACGAGTTCCCCAACACACTAATATATGTACATCAGGGTCTACAGTATCTACGTATAATTCAGATATATGTTTTTCCTCTTATGTAAGCAATTTTAATCAATAACGATGACACGATGAAACAAGATGTAGACCTTTTTTTAGCTCTTTTGAAAGTGTCCCGGGTTTTGAACCGACCAATCTGATAACCCTGGACAGTCTTGATTTTAATGGCAATCTTCTGTACGCTGCTAGAAAAAGGTAAAATAGGAATATTTTGTACTGGTATAATGACTTTATTAGATTGATCGTAAAACAAGACTCTCTCGAGTACGTGAAGTGCACTTACATTTATATGGGTTGATGGTGTTGGTGCGTGTGCTGCCTGCACGTGTGACAGGTCAGCCGTCCTGTGAGAATGCGCCTCGAGTTCTTCGTCGCTGCCATCGTCGTCGGTGTCGCTGGAGAACGGATCAATCTCTGGTCGTAATTCGCAGCATGGCTTCATATTTACCGTTGAAAGCACTCCAGCGTAGTGTCTTCCAGCACGTTGAGATTTCAAGTCCTCGACCAAGTATCTATCGTTGCGAAGCGCTCGTGCGATCACATACACTCTGACAAAAAAAGTATCCGGAAATTTGAAACAAAACGCGAAAATATTAAACTTCTTCAATATATATTGAATCTCCTTCAAAATATGCTCCATTTGAAGCGATACACATGTGCCAACGTTTTTACCAATTATGGGAACATTTTTTATAGGCGCTTTCAGGGATGGCCTTCAGCTCCTTCTGCGAATTTTTTTGTATGGCGTCTATGGAGTCAAACCTGGTTCTCCAGAGCGGTAATTTCAGTCTGGAGAAAAGAAAGAAGTCACAAGGAGCTAGATCAGGCGAATAAGGTGGCTGGTCGATGGTATTTATCGAGTGTTTAGTCTTAAAATCGTTAATAATGTGGCTCGATGAGATGGTGCGTTATCGTCATGCAAAATCCACGAATTGTTTTTCCACAAATCCGGCTGTTTATGGCGAATATTTTCACGCAAACGTCTCAAAACAGTTTAATAGAAGTCCATATTGACCGTTTGACATTGCGGAATGAATTCATGATGAACCACACCACGAATATCGAAGAAAACAATAAGCATCATTGTTGTAATTTTAAGTGAAAACTGTCTTTTCTATTTATGCTAGGTAGGTTTATTAGACAACCAAAGATTTTCTGTTTTGGTTTTCACACGTTTTTGGTCACGGCTACGTTCAGGACGGAAAAAGATGGAATGCCGATGTGTGTGAAGTTGTTCACTTTTTTCGAAACAAAACAATTCAGGGTTGAATAAAATAATATACATTAATGTACACACAATAATAATATATTTCCCCCAGTAAATTGAATTCGATATAACAAATAATTTTACGTAGTTAATGTTTTTTTTTTAATTTACAATTCAAATTTAATCTTACTATTACTTATTATAATTCAAAAAAAATAATTCATGCAATATTTCTTTTTATCGCGAAACAGTTTAGGGGGTCGAGTAATTCTTTTCGGTCGATCAGTAGAGACAGGGATCGGCTGATGTTTCATCTGGGACGTATCATCTGGGACTCTCGGTTCAATAATATTCACTTTGGGAGCAATTGTTGTGGCAGCATCATTTGTTGTTGTTTGTTGAACGTCATATTTTGGCAGTGCTTCATACTGGATCGGTCTATGGCTGTTGGCATCGCTTCCTGGTCAACTGAATTAGGATTTAACGAATTGTTATCCTTAATGTGTTTACCTACTTTCCTCAATTGATCTACGTTTCTTCGCCAAGTCCTACTGTCATCAAGTTTTATTAAATAATGCAATTTTCCTAACTTCTCTAATACCTTACCAAAGGCCCATTTTTCAGAACTTAAGTACTTTCTGGCAGTGACTCTATCACCCCCCTGGAAACTTCTCGCCACTAGTACTTCCCTATCTTCATACTCACTTGTCGGGATCATTAAATCCAATCTTGATCTCATTTGTCTGCCAAACATGAGTTGGGCTGGGTGTATTGTTCTCCTATATGCCATTTGAATGGTTACTAATTCATATTCAATTTCACTTGCTTTACAATTTAATGTTTTTATTTTGCTTTTAATGGTCTGAACATATCGCTCCGCTTGTCCATTAGTTGCTGGGTGATAAGGTGCCCCTTGTTTATGGACAATGCCATTCAATTTCCCACACCTGACACCAACTGGAGATGCATCCACAGCCAACATAAGTGGTAATTTGCTGTCGTAATGAACCAACACAATATCAGATTGTAAAAGTTTTTTTATTTTATTAAATGCTTCTTCACATTGATCAGTCCAACTAAAGCTCATGTTTTGCTTTAACAGGTTATTGAGTGGATAGATAATGGTGCTCATGTTTTAATAAAACGAGCATAATAATTTACTAGCCCTAAGAATGAACAAACCTCGTCTTTGTTGCCTGGTTTTGGCATCTTTTTGATGACATCCATCTTTTCAGGCATTTTGTGAATGCCACTCTTGTCAATTACATAGCCGCAATATGTTATCTCATTTACCATAAACTCTGATTTTTCTTTATTAATCTTAAGGTCCATTTTATCTAATCTATCCAGAACTAATCTTAACCTTTCAAAATGTAAAATGTCATTCGGGGTAGTAGTCCTAATATCATCCTGAAACACTTTAACCCCTGGTATGTCGTGTAGGGCATTTTGCATGTCGCGTTGAAATTTTGCGGCAGCGCTTGAAATACCGAACATTAATCTTTTGGGCCTATATAATCCTTTATGTGTGTTAAGAGTTAAACATTCCCGGCTGTCAGGATGTACTACCATATGTAAATACGCTTTATGTACGAGTATATCTATTTTAGTAAATTTTTCTCCACCTGCAAATCCGCTAAATAATTCGTCAAAATTAGGTAGCGGATATTCATCTATCTCAATATATTTATTGACCGTGATTTTGTAATCACCACATATTCTGACTTCCCCTTTGGATTTTGGAACGACAACAATCGGAGTCGCCCATTCACTAGTGTTAACTTATTCCAAAACATCGTTTTTACCAAATTTTCGAGCTCCCTTTCAACGGCATATGTTAAGAAAAATGGTAACCTCCTCGCTCTGTAGAACTTTGGATGTACTCCATGCTTTAGGTGAATTTTAGCTTGCATACCCTTGATTTTACCTATGGACAACAATCAATCATAGTCTTCTAATAGTTTTTTCAATTCTGTTCTTTGATTAATATTCGATATCACTGCAAGATTTTCACTAACTATCTTTTGCCAATTCAATTTCAATTGCCGTAGCCATTTCCGACCCAGTAAAGGTCCTCTGTCTGAATCCACAATATACAGTTTTAAATTCTTCTTACCAAAGTTTTCCTCAGAATCAACGTTTACGTGTATGTAACCATAACATTTAATGCTGTTGCCACAATAACTCTCCAGTTGCGTGTCGTTCCGTAAAACTTCGAACTTTGCAAAATATCGTTTCGCGATCACCGACACTGGCGCACCTGTATCGATTTCAAAAGAAATAAAATTATTATTAATATTTAATTTACAAAATATTTTTTTTTTTCAATGCATTTTGCTTCACTCTCCTTTGTTCCGATAGTTGCAATAGCTGTTCCACTCGCAACTTTTCCGCACCAACATCATCCCTTCCGTCTTCTTCCAGGATATTTGTTCGATTATTTTTGTTTCTGGCTTTGAAACACTCTCGCTTCAAATGTCCGACACGCTTGCAATAGGCACACTAAGAATTTTTGTGGCGGCATTCATTCGCCCTGTGTGACGGATCCCCACATCGATAGCAGCAATTGTTTAGGACTTCTTCTTTTGGATTTAATTTTGTATTTAGGTTTTTGTTGTTGTCATGGAACTTTTTATTCGCAGAATTATCGTTTTTATTATGATTTTTTAATTTGATTTGGTTAATATTTTGTTTTGATTTTTCACAAAACACGGCACCACCTTGCTCTGATAACTCCATTGGTACTGCTTTCTCTAATGCTGTATTAGCTGTTAGATTTTTCTGTTCAACTAACCTGTTCTGCATTCTACTATTGAATAGTCCGAACACAAATTGATTTCTTATCGCTGTGTCGCGATATGAACCGAAATTGCAAGTAATTGCTAGCTTTTGTAATGCTATAAGAGAATCACTATACGATTCGTTACTTTTTTGCTTGCGCAAGTGAAACCGAAAATGTTCAACTATTTCTAGTTTTTCTGGTTTGAAATATTCTTTTAACGTGGTTAGAACTTCACTATAAGTTTTATTTTTTGGATTTTCTGGCGTGATTTTGTCACATAAGATGTCATACGTTTCGGCACCCATGCAATGTAAAAGAAGATTTTTCTTTTGGGCAGCTTTCACTCCGTAAATATCGAATGCGGCTTCTAGCCGATCTATCCAACGTGACCAAATCGTATTTTGATCAAATGTTTCCATATTGAACATTGAATTCGTCGGAGCTGCAGAATTTTGGTTTGCCGAACTTGAACTTTGACTTTCCGTCATGATTTCATTTTAAAATTATATTAGGCACGATTGATTGAATTTTAGAATTATTGTCTTGAGCAATTTATTGAATTTTAAAATTGTGTTGAGCACGATCTATTGAATTTTATTAATATCACACGTGTCACAGTGTCACAATTCTATGTATCGTATCTTTCTGTGAGTTTGTTATAGACATTTTAATATCCTCGTCACCAATTTGTTGTAACTTTAAGTGAAAAACTGTCTTTTCTTTTTATGCTACGTAGGTTTATTAGACAACCAAAGATTTTCAGTTTTGGTTTTTACACGTTTTTGGTCACGGCTACGTTCAGGACGGAAAAATATGGAATCCCGATGCATGTGAAGTTGTTCACTTTTTTCGAAACAAAACAATTCAGGGTTGGATAAAATAATATACATTAATGTGCACACAAATATATGACAATCATCTTGATTTTCGAACAACTTTTGCGAGGTTTTTCAGTTCCAGCTCATTTTTTCCCACCCATTCCGATGCTTATTGGCTCGTTAGTGTGTCGTATTCATAGACCCATGCTTTGTCACCAGTTGTGATCCGTCCCTTGAATGTGGGATCAGAATTTGCACGAACCAGCATGTCTGCAGCTACCTGCATCCGGTACTGTTTTGGAAGAAAAGTCAGCTTTAATGGAACAAGCCGAGCGGCGACGCGCTGCATACCCAATTGGTTCACCAAAATCAAACGAGTGGTTTCACGAGAGATGTTGAGATCAAGAACTATCTCTCTAACACTAGCATGACGAAGTCCGAGCACAATTTCCTTGATTTTTTCGACCTTATCGTTGGTTGAAGAGGTCAACGGTCGTCCTGAACGAGGCAAATCTTCGACGATCTCGTGACCGTTTTTAAAGGCTTTATACCATTCGTACACTTAGGTTTTCGATAAAACAGAGTCTCGATAAGCCTTTTCTAGCATTCGCGACGAGTCAGCACACGAAATTTCGTTCAAAACACTAAATTTGAGACAAACTCTATGTTCAATATTTTTTTCCATTGCAACATTCGCAGACTACCACTGAGGTCGACTGGTTTCAACAGCTATCGTAAACAAACTACTTGACAGACCGCGCTCATGTTTGGCATAGTAATTACGGACAGTCCTACCAATATACAGAAACTTGAAATACTTAAAAATACTCAACGCGGGCAATTTCAATGAGAATTTTCAGATACTTTTTTGTCAGAGTGTAAGGCCCCTTGTATTTTGGCTCCAGCTTCCGGGGTTTGTCTGTAGCTGATGGGGCATTTTGTATGACAACTACATCGCCTTCCTCATACTTCACGGGATGCTTGTGTTGCTTGTCGAATCGCTCTTTCCCATTTTGCTCGATCCGTCGCGATGTTCTTAATGGCAATCTTCCGCTTTTTGGACGGGTTACTTTCAGTCATCTCAATGTCATCTGCTGCTACTTAGATGAGTCAACTATTGACTAAATCTCTCATCTTAAAACCATATATAAGTTCGCTAGGCGTGAACTTCGTGATTGCGTTTCGTTGGTTACTTATTGTGAACAGCATTTTGTGGATTTTTGCATCCCAATCTCGTGGCGCACTTTCGTTGGTTCGTATGAATTGCTCGATAGTTTGGTTAGCCCATTCAACCTGACCGTTTACCCATGGTTTCCTCACAGCTACTTGAACGTGTTGTATCTCGTTGTTCTCGCAGTGCTGTTGGAATAGCTTCGATGTATATGACGTTCCTCTGTCGGTGATTATTTGTTCCAGGATTTCAAAGAATCCAGACAGGTCTTTCAACAGTTTTACGACTGGTTTTGCTTTCGTGTTGCTTACTGCTTGCAGGATAGTGCATTTTGTGAAGAGATCACACATCAGTATTACGTGCATATTTCCGTTTTGACTAAATGGTCGTAGGTGATCTATGAGCAATGTACAAAATAGTATCGGGTTAACGTCCATTGAATGGAGCTCTCCCTCTGGCTTTTCTCCAAGTTATTTGTTCTAGGAGCACTCGACACATGCCTTAATTACTGCTTAAACAGGTTATGTTGTTTGGGGTACCAAAATAGTTCCCGAAGCTTCTCCAGCGTCTTCACTCCGCCAAAATGTCCCATTTCGTCATGATACGTTCGTATTACTTACCATCTGATTGCTTTTAGGACAACGAATCTCAAGTTGTCTCCTACGCGTCGATAAAGTTGATCTTCTTTTAGCGAGTAATTTGTCTTGAGCTGCGTTATTTGATCGGGCCCTCGCTCTCTTCGCAGTATCTCCACAATATCCTGTAGAGATAGATCTAGTCGCTGCACTACAATTAGCCAATCGTCATGATTGATTTGGATTCGGAAAACATTTTCGGCAACGGTCTGGATGCCGTCGCTCTCGTTAGCTGATGCTCGGCTGAGAGCACATACGAGTTGCATTTTGTCGCTGGATCGATTTATTATGGGGTATTCGTCCATCTAGCGATTCGGAGAATGAGTGGCTTTCGGGTCTTCGTAACAGTAACGGCTGCGCAGTCGGTGATCATGTGAACTGGCTTCCTCAGGAGAAACAGCTTGAACCTTTCAACTGCTTCCAAAGTAGCTAACACCTCCAGCTCATGGGTCGTATAATTCTGCGCCAACGTGTTGCGTTGCCAGCCATAATACGCTACCGGATTCCAGCCATCATTTGATTGTTGCATCAGCGCTCCACTTATGCCCATGCTGCTGACATTGGTATGGACTTCGTGCACTGCATCTGGATCGTATATTTCGAGGACTGGTTGGCTCGTTAAGGCTTCCTTTAGTTCATTGAAGGCGTCGTCCTGTGCGTTAGTCCATTTGAACCTAGCGTTTTCCTTTGACCGTTATAAATTCGTTAGCGGTGATGCTTTCGTTGCAAAGTCCCGGATGAATCGGCGAAAGTAGTTTGCCAATCCCATGAAACGTTGAACTCTTGGTACGTTCGTTGGCACTGGAAAGTTGCTTATCGCATCCGTTTTGATGTCGCCGGGTGAAAGTCCTGCTACCGAGACTGTATGTCCCAGGAACGTTATTTCCGATGTGAGAAACGTGCGCTTGTCTAGTAGGAGTATCACCCCGGCTTTCTCCAGCAGATCAGAAATTCGGTTAGCGTCGTTATTGATTTCTCGACCGTGTTGATTGCAATGATGATTTCTTCTACATATGCGCCTATGCTGCTCTCCATTCACTTTAATATCGACGTAATGACTCTCTGGAATACGGCGGGTGCATTCACTAGTCCAAAGGGCATGCAGTTAAATTCATAGTACCCATTGTTTGTCACAAATACGGCGTATTTCCTTTAGCTCTCGTTAATGAGGATTTAGTAATACGCCGCCATTAACCCTTTGCGGCGCTGAGCAGCAGATCTGCATCATACTATTCGAACTAGCAGAATCGTTCAAAGCAACGAAAAAAATACCTTCCAACGCAGCACTGCATATCCACAACAAAGCATTCTATTGAATTAGTTACCCCACGTTTGCGCTAGACGACTTTTTTTGTAATTTTTGGCCACTAGAAGTGACGGATCCCTTAGAACCGGTTTGTGTTGTTCGCGCGTAATTTTCGTTGTTTTTTTTTTTTTTTTTTGAGTGGTTGTATTAATAAATTTTGATGTGAGATTGCTGCGGAGTAACAATTAGTTATTGGTTTTTGCTAAGAACTACCAATTCAAATGTTTTAGATTGTTTTTAGAGAGATAGTCTCGAATTTCGTTTTGATGCAGTAATGCAACACTGCGCTAAACTGTTATATTGTATTTCTTTTTTCGTGTCCAATATGAGTTTGAAGTTTCCACGTTTAGGCTGTAGGCCTTTGTCAACTGTTGAATTGGAAAACATTGTAAACCCATGGCAAGATATTGAGGATGTTTTAGACTTTACAGACAACGACGAAAAAAATGGAAAATCAAAATTTACGCCAAGACTCGGATGAGGAACACGAAATACCTTTCGTAGAAGATCAGGAAGATGACATCTTGCTACGGAGCTCTGAGACCAGTACAAGCATTACAGTTCAACCATGTGAAATATCGCCTACTGTTTCAGTACCCAGTACCAGCTTCAAAGTCAACACAACTTCACGAAGCACATGTGATCCCAAAACAAATCTCATACGGAAAACTAAAAACTTAGAACTGAATGAATCTTCCAAGTTATCAAATGAAATACTGGAACTGCAGACGCCTTATCAGGTACCTGTATTTTTTTACTTATTTACGAGTACTAACGACATTGTGGATCTCATAAGAGACGAAACAAATCTGTACAGCGTGCATAAAGATGCCAGCAAATCTATAAATGTCACAAGCCAGGAAATAAAACGGTATTGAAATTATTTACTACATTTCCATTATCGCCCTGCCCAATGTTCGAATGTACTGGTCACAGAAATATGGCTATGCCAACATACGCGAGATAATGACGCTAAAATGGTTCAAGTTTTTGAGGTAAGTACTACACTTGAATGGTAACTCTAAAATGTTACCGTATAATCAACCAAATTCTGATCGACTTTATAAAATCAGACCAATAACTGAAAAGTTGAATTGTAACTTTGGAAAAGTGCCTCTAGAACAAAATTTGTCTGTTGATGAACAAATGTGTTCAACCAAAGCACGAATCGCTCTAAAGTAATATTTGCCAGACAAACGCCACAAGTGGGGCTTCAAACTGTTCGTGATTTGTGGTGCAAGTGTTTATGGCTACAAATTTGAAGTTTACAGTGGCTAAGAGAATATATGCGCAGATGACGAGCCTCAATTAGGTGCTTCATCTAATGTAATGGTCCGACTTGCCAGAGAGATTCCTTCCAACCATAACTGTAGACTGTTTATTGACAATTACTATACATCGCTACCCTTGATTGAATTCTTGTCACACCGTGATATATTAGCTTTGGGCACCGTTCGCAGAAACCTAGAAGAAAAACAGCCGAAAAAACAGCCTAGAGACACATCAGTTAAACAGGTTGCAAGTTATAATGGTATTGACATATTGGTGGTGGCCTGACGAAATAATAAAATTGTGAATCTAGCATCCAACTTTGCTGGCGTAAGTAGATTCGACAGGTCGCAAAAGAAATAAATCAATGTTGAACGGTCCTATATTGTGGCAGAATATAATCAGCACATGGGTTGTGTAAACCTCATGGACTCCGTAATGGATCATTATAAAATTAGACTTCAGGGCGAACGTTGGTTTATAAGGCTCTTATACCGTTTCCTGGACATGGCCATGACTAATTCTTGGATATTGTATAGAAGAATTCATGCTGACATGGAAAATAATGTCAAGGTGCTATATCCTGCTGTTTTCCGACTAGAAGCTGCTGAAACTTTAGCCAAATATAAAAGTACGAGCCGGCTGAAGCACACTAGCGATGTAAAAGAACTTATCCAGGACAAAAAGAAAAAAGGGCCTTGTAAGCATATTCCGCCAAAAGATATCAGATTGGATCAGTTACGGCACTGGCCTGCTTGTCCCGACAAAAGGCTTTGGTGCAAATATCCAGGATGTACTGAAGCTGCTCAAACGGAATCTGAAAAGTGTGGCGTAGCCTTATGTTTTAGTAAAAATAATAACTGTTTCCGTCCTTTCCACAGTTCGTGAATATTAAGATGTTTTTACACCATGATGCAAATCTGCATTTCAATGTTTTTTTTCAAAAGCAAATACCTTTCTATTTTTACCGTTATAATATAGCTCATCTTAACATATTTTTAATTACAAAAAAAAAACACGTTCTTGCGCCGTAAAGGGTTAAATCTAGCGTTGTAAAGAGGCTTCGTCCGGACAACCGCGATAGCTGCTCTTCCATGGCCGGCATCGGATATTGTTGTTTCACGGTGACTGTGTTGAAAGCACGATAGTCAACGCACAATCGGTCACTTCAATCTGCTTTCTTCACCATCACTATGGGTGCTGTGTATTTTGATCCGCATTCTAGAATGATGTTGTGGCTTAATTTTGCACGAACCATTCTCAATAATAATTTTTAAGTTCCTTCTACCAAGGATGCCCATGCCCAATAATATAGGCGTATCGAGTTCCTGATAACTGATTATGCATAGTTCGCACGATATCTGTACATCACACACAATTGTGTCAAGGGTTGCTTTAAATTCGCATCGTAAAACACCGCCTGCAAATCTCTTGAAAGTTTTCGTCACTGTCATAATGTCTGCGTTTATACTACCTGCCACTGATTTTCGAATCAGAGACTTTTCGCTAGCAGAGTCTATTATCGCATCGTATTTAAAGCCGCGTACTACAACAGGACACGTCGCCACATTTACACCACTGTCTTTTAATTGCTGGACTCGGTGCGAATGGCACTCTGCCGTGCGATCATTGGTCTTGAGGCATCTTTGATACCGAGCCCTCCTCACTGGCTTTGGTCAGTTGAGCGATACGTGCACCATTCCGGAGCAATTGTAACATGTGATTGAGTCCCGTTGTCGTCTTGAAGGTATTGATACGCTTTTCGATCATCATCGTTTGTTACCGTCATTGATCTCGTGCTGCTATCACTAGTTGCGATAGCCAATTGCGTTGGCCGAAAGTGGCTGAGAAATTGTCGTACTGTGAATAGTAGGTTCGTCATTGTGATTCCATTCTGCAGGGCTGGATGCCTTACGCCGTTCCTGTAGCATGTAATGATGTCAGCGCCTGACATATTACCGCGTCACCCCGTTGCATTTATTCTGTGGAAGTAGTCTTCCACAGACTCACCGTTTTGTCGAGAATATTTACTCATCAGCAGATTTACAGATGCACTGCTGTCATCAGTCGGGAAATCCTGGATAAGTCCTTTCACAAAATCTGTCAAACGTGTGAACGACACATCGATGCCGTCGGACCAGACTTTTGCGTTTCCTTTCATATTCGCCCAGATGGAAAACATCAGTAGTTGCTCGCTTCAAGAACATGTCTCCCAGAGTTGCTTCACCCTGGAGATGAATTGCTTCGCTATAAGGCCGCATTGCGAAGATGGATCGAAGGCTGGTAGTATAGCGATGGTATCGTGGATCGGCATAAAATTCATCGTCGTCTTGCACTCGTTTCGTTTGGGGCGTTGTCGTGTGCTCGCAATGTCGAGTCGTTGTTCCATGGTAGCACATTGCCATATCCAGTTCGCCACCTCCTGTTGTTGTGTGCCTGTCTGCTCGCTATACCGCACCGTTGTCGCCTGCAAACCGGTTGCCGTGTGTGCCTCACCACTACTACCATGCATGTGCTCGCAATATTGAGGCGTTGTAAGATGCGAGCATATATATAGAGAGTACTGGATCCACAACCGGTCGTGAGAGCCGAAGCAATTAGCAACCTTCGCTAAAGTTGTGTGAAGTTAAGATTTGAAGTGATATGCTCTTGTTTTTGCACTTTACTCACTCCGAAACATGTTCACGTTTAAAAAGTTTTTAATTTTAAAGATCGCGTGTACGAAATCGGCACATTAATTCACTGTTTTTATTCAAAATTTACGAATTTTCCATCCGTTTGACACATGAGTTTTCTCGCCGTTTTCACGCCTCTTTCCTTTTCTTTTGCTTTGACGTTCGAGTTTTCTGTGAGAGTCGTTTGTTGTGTTGTACTCAAACTGTTTTACGAATGATAACGAAGGCGCAATCGTGTGCACGTGAAATGAAAATTTGTCGGTGTGCGCGGGTGTCAGTGGGGGAAGTGATTCTTCTGAGGAGAGGAAAGAAAAACCTGACTGGAAACAAAGGGGAAGTAGAAGCAGAAGGAATCATATAGGTTCGAGAGCGTAAGTTATTTATAACTTATTTATGTGGTAAGTTGGCTCACAAGCACGAGTACACAGATTCTCGATGCTCGTCCATTTATTTATATGTTTTTGGTTGCGAGTGAGTTGCCGTGTGTGGGTCACCACCACTACTATTAATGTGCTCGCAATACCTAGCCATTGTCAGTCGCGACTCACTGCAATGAACGGTTGTGCATGGACATGACTCTAGGCTGCTATTTGTGTGGTCGTTTGAGACGCCTGGTTGTCTCTCTCTCTCTCAATGCTTCCTTCTCGTTGTTCCTACGTGACATCAATTCCTTCCGAGCCTTCCGACCATTTGCCGCAAGTTGCCAAGCTCCGTCGCGCCTTGGTCAGTCTCGGCATCTTCGGTGGTCTAACCGTCGTCGTTTTCGATGTCGATGATATACGTCTGGACCTCCAGCCTCGTTTGCAACGCCAGTTTGTTGCCTCAACAGTGAAGCTTCCTTTTTTTCAGCTGACGGTGCAACTTTTGTACTGAAAGCTCGGTAATGGTTGACATTTTACTCTTTGGGATTGGGAGTCCATATACCACTTCTGAATTTGTCAGATAAAAGCAGGAATATATTGTACTGGTATAAGGACTTTATTAGATTGATCGCAAAACAAGACTCTCTCGAATGCGTGAAGTGCACTCGTATTTAAATGGGTTATGGTACACTATTACTAGTATGAGTTGATGGTGTTGGTGCGTGTGCTGACAGTACGTGCGACAACTAATAATCCGGACTAAAATGAAAAGAAGACAAAAGATTTTAAAGGATTGAGTAGTGGAGTTGATAAAAGTATTCAATCATTTTTAGTTGCGTAAATTTAAAAGTGGATTATTAATCTAGCTATGGGAGCAATACACACGAAAGGGCTTCTTGGTCAAGACTGAATGCAAGTTCATAAGCCGATAGTCGTGTTCAGAGATGATAATGATGATACCGACGCTTATCGAATTTTCCAAAGGCACGCGTAGCTACAAATTATGATAATTCCCAACTTCCCACTCACATCATTCTATTCAGGGCGAATAAATGCATTTAACATCATTTTCCAAAAAATAACTTCATATAAACTACGACTATCTTTTTATCTCCTCTTTTACGTTGCACTACGGGCCCTCTTGGGCCCTCGCTTCCTGCAAATAGCTATCTCGGTCCATTCACCGTGTTAAAATTCAATAAATAAAGGATTTTGATAAGTAAAGAAAGATTGTTAGAATTGAATAATTAAAGTAAAAGATTCCTTAATCTAAAAGCAATATGTTAGAATTTACTAAGTAAACAACAATTTCTGTATGTAAAAGCAAATCTTCAAACTATTAAATTGCTTTTAAATCGACCAGGTTAACTTTTTTAATATTAACTTGAAGGTTACATTCAAATGCCTTTGCTCAATAAGCATATTAGCAAGTTCAAGGTGTAGTTCATCAACACCTATATTTTTTTTTGCACTGCATCTCATATCCGGGTGGATGTATCGTTTTTCGATTTAAATTAAAATTCACATGTAGCAATAATACCAAATTGTTGTGCGTGTAAAAAAGCTTGGGCGAGCATATTCCGGTGACGGTGAACTTGCGCTGAACTTGGGGAAGTAAAAGCAGGTAAATACTGACTAGGAAAAATCAACTTTGTTATTTAGTATTTAAGTTCAATTGATGTAAATAAATTGTCCCACTTGCTCACCATATCGTGTGTCATTCAGACCATTTAGCTGAAGTTAATTTTTAGGTCTTTGTAAAAAATTTTTTTAACAAAGACCTACTAGTTTCGCGACCTGTCTGTCCGTCTGTCCGTCTGTTCGTCTGTCCGTCTGTCCGTCTGTCCGTGCGTCACAGCTGATTTCCTCAGAAACTAAAGAAGCTAGAATGCTCAAACTTTGTGAAAAGGTCAGAAGTGATGATCTCTCAAAATTTAAGGCCTTGACCAAAAATTTAAAAAATGTTTAAGGGGGGTCCCCCCTATAAACGAATTGGCCCTTAAAAATTTTTTTTAATCAAAGGTAGTCGAGTGGGGTATCAAATGAAAGGTCTTGATTAGAACTTTTAGAATCTGAAATAAAAAAATCATTTTATAATTAGGGGGTCCACGGGGAGGCAAAATGTACCCAAAATCGCAAACTGGCTGCCCTATGTCCTCGATAGCCTTAATAATTTCATTTTTGAGATCTTGAATTGACGCTGGGCTATTGGCATAGGCCTTCTCTATCACGTGACTCCAAAGGAAGAAGTCGCAAAGTGTTAAATCAGAAGATCTATTCAAAATAACACCTCTTATTGGAAAACCCTACATATATTTAAAATTGACTTAGGTACTTTTATTTTCTTTCAATTTTCATGAAAATTTAAGGAATAGTGTTTAACTTGAACATGTTCAATCGGCCGAGCATTGAGAAAAATCATTTAAGCTATATTAAAATGGCGGCTGCACTGTGCTTATGAAAGAAACTGTGCATCTTTTGTATAAATTTGAACGATTTCATATCTAAGTATTGGATGAATAATTCAAGTTATCGATTCACGCCATTAGAAAACTTGCTTCTAACCCTAGGATGTTTACAAAGACCTTCTGGTAGGAGCACTCTCCTGCTTACTCAACTTGTTTTATCTGATTACGGTCAGATATACTTACAATATGTTTGGTCCATCGAGTTGGATAGATCCGAAAATATACGTCAATTTAATAATAAGAGAGATATCTGGGCTACCAATTAGCACCCATACATCATGGCCAACTTATCAGCAGAGACACATCAGAAATCAACTTCGACACCATCATTTGAATAAAAACCAACTTCTCCAAGGACCTCAAGGACCGAGAAAGTCTACAGTATTTTGAAGAGCGCCTAGAACGATTTTAGGAACGTCGAAAAAAGTGCAAGGAATTACATCCAATTGTATATCAGTTAAAATTACACGGTCCAGCCTTACTCAAGAACTATATCGCATTCCATGAAGCAGCAGATGAGACAGCAGTGAACTTGATGGCAAGATTCAAGGAAGCCATAAGAGAGTTCGAGAATAACGATCCACCCGCAAAAACAAAACAACAGGCTCAGTCACCGGACACTTTAGTCAACGATGCTATACGTTTGAAGCGGATTAAAATCCCAAAATTTGAATGAGGTTATCTGAAATGGGCAATCTTTTATAAATTATTTCAAGCCCTAGCTCATGAAAACTCGCAGCTAAGGAATATTCCGAAGTTACAGTACCTCCTCACAACAGTTGAGGGAGAAGCAAGGAGCTTAATAGAAAATCTGAGTTCGACTGAAGCCAACTACACTAAAGCATGACGAGCACTAGTAGCAGAACATCTACAACCATTTTGAAATTTACAAATAACACAGTCGGAATTAGCAATCAGCTATTGTTCAAGAAGATTCCAGATACTACCATCGAGATGATGGCCGGAATTAGCGGTATCGACATAGAGACTTCAACATGGTTTCCAATCATAATTCACATCGCATCGCACAAACTGGATATCGATGCAAGGAAAGATTGGAAGTTATCTTGCGATGTCCAAACGAAAATCCCAACATGGAAGGAATTCGCAGACTTTTTGGAGCGAAAATCTAGGTCGCCAGAAGTCATCGGAAAGGGCATCAAAACCTGCCTGGTTTGGAAGAATAACCATGCAATATGCAAGTGTGGAAAATTCCAAGGGATGAGCGTCGGAAAACGCAAAGAGTTAGTGAAATCACATAACTTGTGCTTCAACGGCCTTAAGAACCATCGAGTACATGAGTGTAAATTAACCTCTTCGTGAAAAACGTGCAATAAATGACATAGCTCGATACAACACCTAGACGCTGGCAGTCAAATGAAGGATCCTGAAGTTAAGGAACCAAGTTCACCCAACGGCGTCAAGGTACAAAGCAACCATGTAAATCGACGAAGCTTCTGGAATGTTTTGTTCGGAACGGCAATCATCAACGTAAGAAATGTATTGGACCAAGGCTCGTGACTGAAGAAGCTGCAAAAGTATTAGAAACGGAGCGAGACAGCGTCAATATCATCGTAACTGGTATAGAAAGTTCAACAAAAAAGTGTCACGGGCAAATCTCATTGGCAATCAAGGAAATGTGTACAAATAAAACCATGAGTACCAATATCTTAATTTTAGGTCTTATAAAATCTGACTTACCATCGACAACAATCAACTGCATTAAGTTAAATTGCAGTACTGATGAACTAGTTGATAACTACCATATCAGTGCTAAGATTGACGTACTACTAGGAGCTTACATCTATAGAGGAAAAGTGCAGGAGGGCATACGGCAAGAACATCCTACAGCGTAAAAAACTAAACTGAGTTGGGTATCAACCGGTCCTACCGTTAAGAACACACCCTCACACCCAGCCATTACAATAGCAAGCACAGCGGAACTCGATCAAACGCTCCGGAATTTTGGCAGCAAAAAGAACCCGAACGAAAGAAATTTTCAACTGTAGAAGAGCAAAAGATCGAAGTTCACTATCGTAAAACTACCCAACGACTTGAAAACAGCAGATTTCAAGTTGAGCTGCCATTTGAGGGGGACCCACGTACCCAACTGGCAGCATCGCGAAAAACCGCAATACAAAGGTACTGTGCGATGGAAAAGCGTTTACTATTAGATTCAAAGCTAATGAATGAATACAACAACTGCTTCCTGGACTATTTGGATTCAAGCCACATGGGAGAAGTGCCACAGATTGAGGTCACAAATCCATCCTATTATATACCCCATCATGCTGTTATCAAGCAAAGTAGTACTACAACAAAGGTACGCATCGTTTTCAATTCGTCCGCTTTAACTTCATCAGGCAGATCCCTGAATGATATATTATGAGTGGGGCCAATAATTCACGACACTTAGGTGATACTGCTCTTAAGGTAGAAGTTATATCCAATAGCCCCTACAGCTGACATACCGAAAATGCACCGGCAAATTCAAGTCAAGGCAAGGCACACCGACTTTCAACAAATTGTCTGGCGTCCACAGATAGTGGATATTATTAGATACTACCGGCTGAAAACGGTTACCTTTGGAGCAGCAAGTGTCCCCTTGCAAGCAATCCACACCTTATAACAGCTAGCAAACAATGAGCGAGAATGATTTCTACGAGTGGTGAAATACTTGCTTGATAACTTCTACGTAGACGATTTAATGACTAGAGTTGACACCCTTGATTATGAATTAGCCCAGCTTTTAAATATGGATGGATTTAATTTTCGGAAGTGGGACTCGAACTGTAACGAAGTTATGCGGGAAATACCAATAGATGCCAGGGGAACAGATTATCCTCTGAGCCTCAAGGCAGAGAACACAATCAAGGCTCCAGGGTTTGCAGTGGCATCCACAAAAAGACGTTCATATTCAGCACAAGGGAACTTCAACTTGGAGGATGACTAAACGAACAGTGGCATCATTCATGGCGACAATGTTTGATCCTATAGGATGGCTTCAGTGGCGATCACGCCTATTACATCATTACAATGAGCTCCAGCTGGGTCCCCTGCCACATTCCTTAAACGCTTATTACACAATATTCTCCTCAGCTCCCAAAAGTTTATAAGTATTTTATATTCTGTTTTTTTTTTCTATTTGAAGTTGGTCACTTGTGTTTATTATATTTCATTACCTATTTTGTAACTGGGTCCATGGATCGGTAAAAAAGAATAAATAAATAAATAAATGCAATTAAAAGCATCAATCCCTGTTTTTTGAGGACGCTGTCTGATTCAAAATAATCTGTTTTGATGTTTACTGGTCTACCAGTCTTTTTCACTGTTTATTCCTTCTTTGGAACCTTGTTTTTCATCAAAATTCTGCATTCTCTTTGCCTGACGAAATCCAAAAGTGGTATGGAGATAAAATAACGGTCCATGTAAATTAATTTCCCAATAGAGAGGGTATCCTGCGATTTTAGCACCATTCTTCCACCTACGTTCAAGTTTTCAGGTGTTGGGTATAAAGCTGATTTCACTGAAGACTCTTCCCCTGCATACAAATGCGATAAAAATTTTTATACCTTCTGGATTTGACTTTCATTTTACCAACTGTTTTTTAATGCACCTTCCTGTTTAAGGTAAAATCTGTTCACCTATGAATACATTTTTGTCTCGAGCATTTTCCCGGCACGCTCTTTTAATTTCTGCAACGATTGGGCGTATTTTCCAGAAACAACCACGAGATTGTATGGACTCGGAAACATCATCATCGATGACAACGTTTTAAATATGAAAGAATTTTAGTATAACGATTTCTCACCAATGCAGATGCCACTAAATCACATCTAGTTTCTAAGGCCCAGTACTGTTTTATTCTTGCCATCCCCGAAAGTGTGATGACCATGCTGCACCCAAAAAATCGGTAAATTTTTGCAGCAGTAGTGTTAAATGATTTTTTCACTCGCGAGAAGGACGTAACGTTTGTACAAAATGCTACGTAATTAAAAAAACTCAGCATTCAAATACCACTCAAAATATTGCGTGGGTTTTTGACATCGGGCCACTGGTGATCCTCTGGGAAGCTGACTTCATCGGGAGTGGATCTAATGGAGACGGGTCTAAAATCACTTGAAAGCTTCCAAATTACTGGCCTACCGGCACAACTATTCCTCGTTGACCTGGAGATTTGCTGAAGCTGAAGTCAAATAATGCCTGGCGGATTTCCTCATCAGACATACCTGTAATCATTGTAAATTGCTAACATCATCTTTAATAGTACCCAAAGTATTACATATGATACGCTTAATTTTCCGTATGATATTCGCGTTGACAAAGACTTTAACACAATTCATAATAGTTAAACGCAAAAAAGAAAAGAATTGGCATAAAAAACAACCGTTAACCACTCGGGGGCTTATAAGTATTAATTGCTTACCCTTACGTGAAGTCGACATATCGAAAATTGCAAATTTGTCAAAAAATAACGGCACCGCCAGTAGACACTTTAAAGCACTTCACTTGGAAAAAGTAAACCTAAACGTCACTGGACGTCTATGATAAAGCTTTATCCAAGAGCTTACGCAACAATTTAACAGATATTGCTGTTACGAAGCGTTTGTGGAGGTTCTGACACCGCTCAATAATAAAAAGAATCCCAAAGTCAATAAATATATAAACTTTTTTTTATAATTATGATAAGCAACGTGCACTATAAGGGGGCCGGTAGAAGGAAGGACGTTGAGCGTTTGTGTACCAGTAAAAAATACGTAGTTATTCCTTTTTCTTTAAAAAGATGACTACGCTTCGTTACGGTAGCGGTGAAATTCTGTACGACACATCAGCTGTTATCGTCTTGTCGCTACAGTACTCCATCCTGAATGGCTATGACGTTTGTAAATATCAATATGAAATTGTCATAAAATATTATTTGTCGAATGTCACTTTGCTTGTTCGATTTTTAGCTTTCGGTCCAGTATACGTTCTCCAAGGTTTACTTTGTTTAATAGGTGGCTGTATTGCTGAATTGGCAGTGCATTCAAAATATGCGGGTTTAAAACGCTCAACGCTGACATTAATTTCTTTCCCGTTGATTACCAATTTAAATGCTTTCTGTGTTCTTTCCAGAACTTTATTCGGTCCGTCATATGGAGGCTCCAAAGGTTTTTTTCACGCGGCTTACACCAAAAACACATGTGAGCACGTTGCGAGATCTTTGTGTACAAATATTTTTCGCTTGTCGTGACGCGATGCAGGTGTTGCGTGGACTTCCTTCATATGCTCGCGGAACTTTTGAACATACAGTTTCGGGTCCGGTTGCATATCTTCATCGAAAAAGAATTCACCGGGTATTCGTAGCGTTGTTCCACAGACCATTTCTGCAGATGTTGCTCCGATGTCTTCTGTAATGCTAGTGCAAAGTCCTAGTAAAACTGTTGATGTACCGTCCATCCATTCGTGTTTATAATGGCACATAATGGCAGCTTTAATTGATCGGTGACACATAATGGCAGATTTAAGTGATTGGTGCCTTAGTTCACGTGGAGATGCTTTGTCAGACTTCTGGTAAGTGATCGGCTTGTGGTATGTTTTTATGATAATCGGGCGTCCCTCGATCATATGGCGAAAATATTTTACCGCGCTATAAATCGCTTGCAATTCACGGTCGTATGTGCTATATTTACATTGCGTTTTCCTGAAAATTTTTGAGAAAAATCCGAGTGGTTCCCAAGAATTGTCGTTTAATTGCTCGAGGACTGCTCCCATTGCCGTATTGAATACATCGGATTTGATCACAAGAGTAGCCTTTTTGATGGGATGCCACAATAATGTTGCATGAGAAATTTACCGTTTACATTCCTCAAAAGCTGACTCCACTTCTGGATTCCATATTATTGGTCATTTGCCTTTGTTCTTTGCTCTAATTAGATATTCGTGTAGAGGTGCTTGAACAAATGCTGCGTTTTTCAGCGATTTCCTGCAAAAATTGATTGCTCCTAAAATCCTTCTGAGCTCCGATACAGTTGATGGCTTTTTAAGGTTTAATATCATTTTTACACGGCCAGGAAATGGTTGACACCATTTTTATCGATAAAGTAACCCGGGAATTGTACGGTTGAAACGCCAAATGTACATTTACCTATGATGATCGACAATCCATATACTTTAAATCTGTTCAACACCAGTTTCATATGTTCACTTTGTTCATCGTTTGACTTGGATGCGATGAGGATGTCGTCGATATATGCATAACAACAGTTTAGACCACGTAGAGCGTTATCAATGTATCGTTGGAATGTCTGCGCGGCGTTGCGAAGTCCAAACGTCATTACATCAAACTAATATAGTCTGAACGGTGTGATCACTGCTGTTTTGGGAGTATCTTCCAGTGCTACTGGAATTTGGTTGTATGCCCTCATTAAGTCCAAGGTTGAAAACACGGTGCATCCGTGATTGTTGTGAGCAAAATCACTAATGTGTAGTCCCGGATAGTAGTAGCATTGAGGCGGCGGTAATTCCCGAAAGGTCTCCATTGTCCAGATTTTTTAGGCACCATATGTAATGGACTTGCCCACGGGCTGCCCAAAGGCTGGCAAATTCCTTTTTGAAGCATATTGTGACATGTACAAATAATTCTGCGAGCTACTTTCGCAATTGTTTTCACAACCATTAAGAACATCAACAAAATGAATTTACTCAAAACCACGAGAACCCATCAAGCATGATCAACATCTGAAAGTGAGTCACTGCTCCATTCATTACGCTTCTGGAATGTTCCCGCTAATTCACCAATGTACGAGAACTGAGTTGAATGATTAGAGACCCTATATAAAGGTGAGCTGAATGAATGGGGAGATCAGTTTGTGGAGTGTGAATTGAAAAGTGATCAAGTAATAGTGAAGTGATTTTAGAAGAAAATTGCGATAGGATTTTATGGACAAGTGGAAGTTTTAATTTTAATAGTGGAAATTAAAAATTGTAAAATAGACCGAGTAATTGATTGTGCATTTTTAAGTAGTTGAATAAACTCTTTTAATTTAATTCAAAAGACATTGCATTTTCACTTTCCCGGAACATTAAAATTATTGGCCGCGGACCATACACGCGACAATATATTCAAATTCGGTCTTTGCTTCACGCATCTTTTCTAGAGGTAAGCGTCTTGCTTTTTCAGCGACCAGTGGTCCTTGCGTCACAATATGATGGTAAATCCCATGTGTAGCAATATTTTGGGTATCGGAGGCAATTGTGAACTTTTGAAAGATGTCTTGATAAATTACGTTTTCGTTTATAGTCGAGATACATTTACTTGGCTAATCCATACATAGTACTGTCGTGACCAGATTGGTTTCACGGTCCATTCATTTTCTCCTGCGTGGGTCGACTACTAAACCGAAATGTAGGAGGGAATCAATTCCGATTATTGGTTGCCATACATCTGCAACCAAAAATTTTCAAAACCTACGGCCACAGGACTATTTCCTTAAATTTCGGATCACGACAACCATGAAATCCGAAAAGAAATAGTCCTGTGGCCGTAGGTTTTGATTGGTGTATTGTTTGCAGCATACAGTTGGAACTTCGTGGGAATATTTAGATTTTTTTCTCGTGAAAGGACTGATACATCAGCTCCAGTGTCAACTAGGAATCAGTTTCCACTTTATTGGTCATGAATTATAAGTCGGCGATTATTATGTGGTTGGTCATCCTCGCTCGCCTCAATGCGGGACAATGAAATTAGTTTCCCGCTTTGGCTTTTTCTTCGATTGTCCACTCACATGGTTGTTGACAATTTCTGGCGCGTTGTCCGAAGCGTGTATGGCAATAGCAGTATCGATGGTCTGATCTAGACTTTGATCGTTCCCTTGTTCTCCGAAACGTTGATTTAGATCGAGACTGCGTCCGGAGCTCCAGGCGGTCAATACGACTCAATATTTGTTGTAGAATTTCGCTATTTACGTTACCTGGCCTTTGTATAGATGCTATAGGGGATGACTGATTCCATCATCAAATAGGTCATCTTTTTGAGTTTGTCAATATTGGGCTCGCTTGAGATACACCACACAACCCGAATATTTTCTGGTAGCTGACCTAGAAGAAGCGATCGTAACACGGCGTTTGTCACCTGCTGTCCTCCAGTGTTTTGAAGATGCTGCAGGTAATGTGATGGCCTCCTTCCGTCCAGACTTTAGCCTTGAAATAAGGGTCTCCGCTTCGATTCTTTGAACTCTGTGAACACTGTTAATATACACTCCTTAACAGCATTATATTTGTTTTCTAATGGTGCGTTTCTTGCGATGGGGATGATATGCGGTAGTATTTATGGCTCGGCGTATTGCACCACGTACTTGAATATTGTTTCGTCCTGCGTGACGCCATGCGTATGGAATGTGGCTTCCACTTGTGTCAGAATGAGAGTAGGTCTTAATCATTAAATATGCACGAAGATATGAAATATTAGAAAAGAAAAGAAAGTAATTCGGTCTTCTCGAGAATATAAATGTTTATTTAGGCTAATGATTACACAAGAATAACCTTTGAAATACTCAAACGATAAAGCAACACGGTACGCCCTGGGCGGTCGGCGGTTAGTTGGTCACTACCGTCGTATCATCGTGTAGTTGAGAGTGTGTGTGAGACCGGGCTTAGCGTGACAGCTCGGCCAATCCTGCATCGTGATCGTCCTTGATTACGTAGTCATCTTCGTCATGAGTATTTTCAACTTCGGGAGGAGTGGCACACCAGGGTCGAATCTTTTCGGACGTCAAGACAGAACAGAAAGGTCGGGTGAATATTTGTAAGCCTTTGATGGCTTCGATTACGTAGCAATCCTTGTCCAGGACTCGAGAAATAGTATAGGGTCCTTTAAGCTTCGGCTCCAGTTTACGGCGGTAGATGGAAAATCATTTTCGATGAGCACCAAGTTGTTAACTACGTATTTCTTCGGTACTGCATGTTTGCGATCGAACCGACTCTTCCATTGTAGATGTTCTTTAGCAATATTCACCAAGGCTTGATTGCGTTTGGTTCGAGTATCGATCTCATAGTTTTTTGGTTGTTGGTTTAACGGCGTCTTGCCGAAATAAGATAAGTTGGTTGCTTTTTACATCTCTAAATTTAAAATCAAAGATGACTTTTTTTGGGCCAAAACCAGTTGTAGAGTTTTTTTTGTGAGTTTACAGCCCACTGAAGTGATGGTAATAGTTCGTTCCAATTATTCTCATTTTCAACGGTGGTAGCCAAATACGATAGAGTAGTCTGATTTGCCCGCTCAACCTGATCGTTGGCTCGCGGAGTTCGGATCGCAACCGTACTATGTTTAATATTATGCAAATTGCAAAACGAAGCAAATTTTCGGGAGGTAAACGCGGTACCTCGATCGGTTACTATAATCTGTGATAAACCAAAAGAACTTGTCAATTCCGCTAACGCATTTAAGACTGGCTGTGTCGAGGTATTATGCACGGCTTTCACCACTATATATTTATTAAAGGCGTCGGATATTGCCAGAATGTAAATGTTCTCCTTTTTACTACGTTTAAAAGGGCCTAAATGGTCAATATGCAACTGTCGGAACGGTACAGGTGGCATTTCATCACAAATAAACGTCCTTCTTGTTTTCCCGAACGCGACTTACAATAAGAACAGTTTACGCACACAGCGATATAGGCTTTCACAAAACAAACAATAATATTGTTTGAGGCGTTTTTAGTCTTGTCGACACTGAATTGACCACAATTGTCGTGATAGTTCTGCACTACGCGAAATTTAATCGATTTAGGCACTACTAATTTGAGTCCGCGATCAGTTCTCCGGAACAGTCGGTGTTAGTTAAATCGAAATCGTTTTTTATTTGTTACATTCGCACGTCTTCTTCTTTATTCTTAAGAAAGGCTATAATATGTTGAAGTTGGTCATCCTTCAGCTGCATTGTATATATCTAGTCGTCACTACCAGCTGAAACGGCGAAAACTTACCCAGCGACTGTAGGTTCAAGGGGTGCTAAATCAGCAGCACGATGTTTTCCCGATTGGATGCGCTTTCGAGATCGTATTCCATTAATCGCAGCATCAACCTGGCAATTCTTGGATTAAATTCGGTTTTCGTTTTCACCTGAGCAACGGCGAAACAATCCGTTACAACTTGGACGCGCTTTCCAAAAATCAACGCTCAGAATCGATCCAATGTCTCAACGACGGCGAGCACTTCAAGCTCATAACTATGATAAACGCTTTCCGCTGCTAAACAATGGCGGCTATAGTAAAAGACAGGCTTTCAGCTTTTACCATCGCTTGATTGCAAGAGTACACCAGCGAGTCCAATTGTGCTGACATCCGTATGAATTTCGTGTTGGACATTAATATCAAGCAATGTTAACACCGGCTCGTTACACAAGATATTCTTAAGTTGTTCGAACGAATTTCGCTGCTCGTCACCCCATACAAAATATTTGCTGGCATCTTCCGATTGTTACAACAACTGCGTCAGTGGTTTCACTACTAACGAATAATCCTCCACAAACTTTCGAAAAAACCCGGTGAGACCTAAGAATCTCCTCACTTTGGTGATGTTGGCTGGTGGTTTGAAACTCGTAATAGCAGCAACTTTTTCCTTCCCAGGTTGAATTCCATCTTCATTCACAACGTGTCCCAGATAATCTATTTTCTCGGTCAGAAATTTGCATTTATCTAGCCGCAGCGTCAGTCTCCAGAGTTAATTCGATAAACAATTTTATTCACAAGATTTTGTAAGAATCCAGGCGCATTAACAAGCCGGAAAGGCATTCTTTTATATTCATAATGTCCATTGTGCGTCAAGAATATGGTGTATTGTTTTGATTCCCAGCCATTTCTATTTGATGGTATTCCATCCTCAAATCCAGAACCGTAAAATACATATTTATGTCCGGACAGCTGCATGAATTGGTCCTCAAGATTTGGCATCGGGTTGTTTTATCGCTTATGTCTTCTACCGTTTTAACGCTATTCAAATGTTGGTAATCAACTTATAAACGGCGCTCTCCATTTTTATTGTCGATCAAAACGATAGGGGAGAAGTATGCAGAATCGGACGGCCGTATAATATTCACATCCAAAAGCTCGGCGATCAATTTGTCGACAATCTGTCTCTTTGCATATGGAAGCCGGTAGAGTTTTAATGCAACGAGTTGATCGGTTTTAAGCGAGGTGATCATTTGATAATTAGAACATTTCCCCGATTCATAAATATTCGTAGCAAATCTTGACCGAAATTTTGCCAAGACATGCTCGAATTTGTGACGTTCGTCGTTCGTTAATGATGTGCCCACGTTTTGATTGTTGTCGTTCTCAATCCAACATTTTTCTCCACCAATCACCAAACAATTCCCTCGACGGCACAGAACATCACGTCCCAATAAAATATTGTGCTCCAGTTGGCGATGGCCATCGATTTCGATGTCGGTATTAATTTCATTTTTGAATCGGTAGTTACCTCCGGCCAATCCATTTATTGATACGTCACGAAACTCAACAATTCCAATTTTCAGTGCAAACGACTCCCTTATCAATGGTCGGTTGCTACCAAGTTCACAAATGAAGAAACTTCGTATCCATTAATTTTGACGACTTTAATTATTTCAGATGGTTCTCACTCGGAGGCCTTAGTTTGGGTTTCAAACGTTTTCGTTTTTGGCAGCGGTTGCTTATTTGATCGTTCTGGACATTCACTCGTTTTATGATTAGTGCGGAGGCAAATGGTGCATCGCTCCTGACGTTGTGGAAGCGGATAGCGGATGGAAATGTGTCTAGGGTTGAAACAATTAAAACAAAGCGGTTTTCCATTTTTTTCTTATTTCTTCAGCAGCGGAGACGACATTTCAATTTTCGTGTTTGTGAAACGAGAATCATTATTTTGTGCCTTTCTCGATATGACGTTTTCCGATTCACTATAATTAGTGTACTGTCGGATTGCCGCCAACAGCTCATGACAATACACATACGTTTGAGTTGATGCAATGCGTAAGAAATCCGTTGCAACGCAACCACGAATAAAATATTTTATAATTGCCTGATCAGGTAACTGACTCTTTTTACCCAAGTAGAGTAGATGAGTAGATGCAATGCGTGAGAAATCCGTATCAACACAACCACGAATAAAATATTTCATAATCGCCTCATCAGGTAACTGACTTTTTCTACCCAACGATAGTACTTTATAGTAGTACTGTTCAAGAGTTTTGAAAGAACTCCATTTAGTTTCCGCGATTTTGATGTGTATATCAGCGACATTAGATGCAACCGGAAAATCCATCAAAAATTTCGACATGAATTCGAGCCACGAATTAAAAATAGGTGAACTGTCTATCCACGTTTTCGCGTGCCCTTTTAATTTAGAGTACATCGCCAACAACACAACCTTTTTGCTCCAACCGTACGCATTTTTAAGCTGCGATACACGATGAACGAATTGTTAAAGTCCAGCAACACTTCAATCACGTCTCAAACACCAGCGATATATTTCCCTGTATTCGGTGGACTCGAATATTCAAATTATGGCAGTGGTATTTGAGAATAATAAAAACTGACGGGAGCGGCGGCATATTTTACTTGTGTAGAGGCCGGAATCGTGGTATTTGAGATTGGTGATGTTACAGTCAGAGCCGTTATATATGTAGACGATTGAGTTGTGAGCGGCGGCGGTAAAATATACGTATACGGTGTACATGCAATGGCAGAGCCACCACTCGCGTATGGCTGGCTGTGAGATGGACGGTTGATCGGAGAAGAAGCACTATGTGGCAAATGTACAGCTTCGTGTGCGTTTTCCACTGTAAAGTTTTGTGCCAACAGCTGTCGTACTGTTTGCTCCATCTCCCGAACTCTCTTGATAAGAGTATCGTTCGTCTCACTTATACACGAGTTGGATTTCGCGTTATGGGCATGGTGTCGAACAAGATCAAACTTGTTTCCGACGACGCCAATCGATATACGCGGCACTTTTCACGTAATTCCTTCACGGTTAAATCGCGAAAATTTTCCATATTGGACATTATACGCGTCACGTATTATGATACACGGTATTTTGCAATTTTAGAGCACAATCCCAATGAGAGTAGGCTTTGATCATTAAATATGCACGAAGATATGAAATGGTATAAAAGAAAAGAAAGTAATTCGGTCTTCCGAGAATATAAATGTTTATTAAGGTTACAAGAATAATCTTTGAAATACTCTGTTATATATGTATACAAATGAAATATATTTGCTCTTTTTACTAATACAGTCATATATCATTATACACTTTCGCATCCCAATATTTCGGGCACTTCTTTCCTAACTTTTCGAGCCACAACATGTGATATCGCGCGCCAATATCAAGTAATAAATATCTTGTTTTAAATTGTATTAAATGAATTGAATACCTGTTAGTGAATAAACTATTTGAATTATTATAACTCGGTGTGTTTTATAAAATTTAAAGCCTATGAACAAAACAGTGCTAAACACGTGAAACGAGCAACTTTAAAACATGGCGTCAGATGTGTGAAAATTTTGAAAAGTGCCCATGAAAACGAGAAAAATGGTCGAAGATGAAAATAAACGAGCACTCGGCGTGCTAACCAACAGACTACTGGTATTGGAACAAAATCTAAACACGCAACAAGCATCAGCCAGCAGAATTCAGGCTTTGGAGCAAACTCTGAATTCGCAACAAGCAACAGCATACGTGAATATCCCTCTACCAGAGCCATTGAACATCAAGGTAGGCGATATTTCTCAGAATTTCAAGCATTTCGAAGAAAGATGGAACAACTATGTCATCGCCAGTGGACTCGATAACAAGCCCGAGGAAAGAAAGAAAGCGATTCTTCTAACTGCGATGGGAAATGACGTTTTTCAAATGTACGGCAATCTACCTCTACCCGAGCAAGAAAAATCAACAGCTGAAAACATACTGAAAGCTATCAAGAAGCATCTAACACCACGAGTTAATAAAAGGTATGAGCGAGCGATTTTCAACCTAGCGACTCAAAACCAAAATGAAACCTTTGACGAATACTTTGCGCGTCTACGAGAGTTGAATAAAAATACGCAATATGGAGATTTGTCGGATGATATACTACTCGACAAGGTAATATGCTCCATCAAAGATATAGGACTCAAGGAAAAACTTTGGCTAGATACAGACATTAATTTGTCAAAAGCAATTGATATTTGCAAATCAAAAGAGAATGCCACAAAACAATTAGGGGAATTACAATCTTATAGTACGAATAACGTTCACGCAGGCAATACTACCGACATTGTCAGCAAAGTGCGCAAAATCGCAACCAATAAAGCATATAAGCCAAAAATGAACCAAAATAAACAGTCATGCAAATACTGCGGATACCAGTACCATAAAAATCTCAGGGAATGCCCAGCGAGATCTACGGTGTGTAGAAAGTGTAGCAAACATGGACATTACGCATCTGTATATATGTCAACTAATACGAGTACAAGCAACAATCGAACACCCAACATTAAACACGTTAAAAGTCTACAAAATGAGCAACAACTAATGCTAACACTAAGCGACAACACTAATCTGGTAACAATTGATTTAGACATCAGACAACAGAGCAATATATTCAGAAGCGTCAAATGTATTCTAGATACGGGAGCTACCTGCAATATAATTGGACTAAGCAAGTTGAAGCGTGTCACACAACAACGAAAAATAGTAGCAACGCCAACAACAACGAAATTGCAAGCATTCGGGAATAACATAGTAGTGCCATTGGGTAAAGTACTGTTGCAGTTAAAACATAAAGATAATATTTACAATGAAACTTTTGAAATAGTGATCGGAGATCATGCACCACTACTTTCGGAAGGACCTGCCTGAAGATGAATTTAATCAAACTTTGCTTCAACGTTAACAAAATTTCTTCAGAAGCAGAACTAATTTGCCAGGAGTACGCATCTGTTTTCGAAGGACTCGGAGAATTCAAAGGTGAGGTGAAACTTGAACTACAAGAAAATGTTGTGCCTAGAAAGCAAACGCTGCGACGAGTTCCAATCGCGTTATATAATAACCTCCGTTCAATTTTAAATGAAATGGAAAGCGATGGAGTCATTGAAAAACAAATTGAACTAACGCCTTGGCTGAACAACATTGTTTTGGCCAAGAGAAACGAAAAATTTCGATTGTGCCTAGATCCACGCGAACTCAACAACCATCTGAAAGACGTTCGGTTCACATCGAAGACGCTACAAGAATGTTTACCGAGTCTAGCAAACGCTAAAATATGTTCAACAGTTGATGCAAAAAAAAGGATTTTGGCAACTAAAACTGGACAAAAGCAAGTGATCTAACCTCATTCAGCACACTCTTTGGCAACTGCAAGTTTTAAGGATGCCTTTTGGTATAGAATCAGCAATGGAATTTTTTCAAATTGCACTTTTGTGTGGATTAAATGGTGTTATTAACATTGCAGATGACATTTTAATATTTGGCTGTGGCCAAACCGATGAAGAAGGTTAACCGATCACAACAGGAATCTACGCAAGCTTCTTTAACGGCTTGAGGCGGAACGCGTTAAACTCAACAAGGAGAAGATAAACCTGTGCATGAAAGAGGTAAAATTCTATGGCCATATACTAACTAAGAATGGAATAAAGGCAGATGAAACAAAAACGTCAGCAATACGCAACCAACCACGTCCGAGCAACAAAGAGGAACTAGCAAGATTTTTCGGTATGATAACGTACCTTGGAACGTACATCCCGAATTCAGCTTTGAATTCGCATAACTTAAGGGAATTAACTCACAAATCATCAAATTTTAACTGGACTGAGGTATATGAGCACGAATTCACAGAATTAAAAAATATTCTAACAACAATTCTAACGCTTAAATATTTCGACGCTGCAAAGCCGGTAACCATACAAACTGATGCATCTTCATTTGGTATCGGAAGCGTTCTTTTGCAAGACAATCTAGCACTCAGAAAAACTACGCACAAAAAGAGAAAGAGATGCTTGCAGTACTCTATGCTTGTAAACGTTTCGACCAATATATCTGTGGCAAATCTGATGTTACTATTGAAACGGATCATAGCCCATTAGCAAAAATCTTCGCGAAACCACTGCTAAAAGCCCCAAAGTGACTACAAAATATGATACTCATGTTACAGTGATATAAACTTAATATCAAATATAAGAAAGGTAATGAAATGTATACCTTTTCAAGAGCTCCCGCAAACATATCGAACGAAGAAAAGCTATATGATATCTACAGAATCAAAAATATACTCGAAACAATAGAAAATATAAATTGCATTGATGAATTACCAATAAAGGATAACACGACGAAAAGAATAATAGAAGAAACAAAAAATGATCCGGCAATGATAGAATTATACGAGAAAATACAAAACGGTTGGCCAAATTCTAAGAATAAATTAAATGAAACACTCAAACAATACTTTCCTTATAAAGAACTCCTAACAATACAAGACGGTTTGATCTCAAAAGGAAATCGTATTCTCATACCAGATTCCTTACGAAAGACGATCTTAGCCAGATTGCATACAAGCCATTCCGGAATCGAAAATACTCTCAAATTAGCTCGAGAAACTGTATTTTGGCCAGGAATAAATGGTCATGTAAAATCAATAATCGAAAACTGCAATACTTGCATAAAATATTCGAAACAGTAACAACGAGAGCCAATGATAACACACGAGATCCCAGCACATCCGTTTGAAATTGTATCAATGGATATTTTTGAAGTTACAATTACAAATCGCGTTCATCGTTTCTTTATCACCGTAGACCATCACTCTGACTATTTTGAAATTGATGAGCTTGCAGACATGACTGCAAAATCTGTAGTTCTAATCTGCAAACGAAATTTTGCAAGGCATGGCGTACCAAAGATGGTGATATCGGACAATGGTCAACAATTCATTGGACACGAATTTAAACAGTTTTCTAAAGAATGGAACTTCCAACTCACGACATCTAGTCCTCATCACCAGCAAGGTAATGGTAAAGCGGAAGCATCACTGAAAACGGCGAAAACGATGGTCACAAAATGTTTAGATTCCAACGAGGACTTCTACAAAGCTCTGTTAGTATGGCGAAACACTGACAACAAAATCGGATCTAGTCCTGCAAAGCGAATCTTTTGTCGATGGTTGCGATGTAATATTCCTTCAGCTGATTACGAACAACGAGTAACGGATAATGTTCAGGAGTCCATAATCAAAAACCGGGAGTATTCGAAGAATATTACGATCGTGGAACCAAAAATCTTCCTCGTTTAAATGGAGGAGAAAATGTTTTCACCAAAGTTAACGTCAAAACCAGACAGTGGGAACCAGGCGTCATCGTGAAGTCTATCAACGCGAGGTCATACATCGTTCGTGTGGGACGAAACGAATATGTGCGTAATTCGACCATATTCGAAAGTTACCAAATCAACGTGTTAAGCACTCGGAAAATTCCAGCGTTCCAGTAGAAGAGAAATTTGCAACAGAACGAGAACCTTTAGCGAGAGATGGCTTCAACGTTTTTAATCAACAGCGACCGATCAGAAAATCATCTAGAATTATAAAGCCCGTAAATAGACATGAAGCACCTTATCAAAAGAAAAAAAGAGGATGTTCTAATATGTATACAAATGAAATATATTTGCTCTTTATACTAATACAGTCATATATCGTTACACACTTTTGCATTCCAATATTTCGGGCACTTCTTTCCTAACCTTTCGAGCCGCAACATGTGATATTGCGCGCCAATATCAAGTGTTAAATATCTTGTATTAAATGAATTGAATACCTGTTAGTGAATAAACTATTTGAATTATTATAACTCGGTGTGTTTTATAAAACTTAAAGCCTATGAACAAAACAGTGCTAAATACACGAAACGAGCAACTTTAGAACATACTGAAACGATAAAGCGACACGGTACGTCTTCGGCGGTCAGCGGTTAATTGGTCACTGCCGTGCCTCTCACAAGTCATCGTATAGTTGAGTGTGTGTTTGAGACCGAGCTTAGCCCGACACTTGTTCGAACTAAAACTCGGAATCCAGTTTAAACAAGTTGGGTAAACAGACCTACGCTCATGTCAGAAGGGTTTTGTATTCAATTTACCAAATGCAGTCACCAGATCGAATCAAATCAAGAAACATGTCAAAGACGATTTTATTGAAGAAAATACGAATATCATACTATTATTAATAAAGTTGAACGAATTTCGACTTCTGAGGTTTTTGATATTGTTATGCTCATAAATATCTCCCTTGATAATTATTTCAGATGTCCACCCGCGACGGAGGAAACACATTTTTCATGTATTTCCCCCCTGTGCCCCCACTGAAGCAAAAACTGACAGTTTAACAACTGTTTTGAAAAGCTCCCATGAAAACTTTTATTTCATACTCATATCGGCTACGTTTGATGAATTTTTTTTCAGGGGCCACTCTCCTGTACTGTTACCATCGATTAATGGCCAATTTTTTCGAATCCTAGAATGGTTACAAAACCCTTTTGCTAGGAGCTCTCTCCCACCTCCTTGACTTGTTTCACTTATGAGCATTAATTGTAGGTACTCAACTTAAGTCATTCATTATATTGAATCAAGTGTTCAAGGCATGAACCTTAAACGTTGTAGTTGGGGAAAAATAACTCAAAATTATTCAATCTTCGCATTTAAAACAGCCACTATTTTGTTTTACGATTACTGATATCACTACCTGAACCGGTCCTTAAAGATATGCATGACACCTATCATTCCTGAAATTTTCATGCAAATCTAGCAAAACTGTAGTGGCTGAGTCGGTAAAAAGCGCATGTTGTTCCATAGCCATATGTTGCCATAGTAATAAATGCAGCGCATATTGTTCCATAGTAATACAGGAAAATTCAAACCACTATAACTTCGCTAAATATGATTAAATCTTTATGAAACTTTCAGGATAGATCAACCTCATAAATAGTCATCTGTGTACTGAATTTCATTGAATTTAAGGGTACCGTTAAGATTTTATTCAAGAAAGCATAAAATCAATAAATCATACTATTACTAACAAAGTTGAGTGAATTGCGACTTCTAACGTATTTGTTGTTGTTGTACTCAAAAAGGGCTACATTCCTGATTTTTTTCAGATTTTTCGGATGGAAGGTGTCCAATCGCGAGGGGGGGACACAAATTTTTCGTGTATTTCCCCTCCCTGTGCGCCCCTCGAAGCAAATTTTGCCAAACTAAGACCTGTTTTGAAAAGTTCAAGACCCTTCATTTGATACCCATATCGGCTACCTTCAATTAAATTTTTTTTTCGGGGGGTCACTCTCCTATATGGGGAGACCCCCCTTAAATACCTTATAAAATTTTTTTGTAGTTATACTTTGAAGAGATCACCACTTTACACCTACACACAAAATTTGATGCTTCTAGCTTAAGTAGTTTCCGAGAAAAACTGCTGTGACGTACGGACGGACGGACGGATGGACGGACGGACAGACGGACAGACTGGTCGCGAAACTAGTAGGGTTTTGTAAAATTATTTTACAAAACCCTAAAAATGTTAGGAATTTTGTTATTTGCGATGGTTCTACAAAAAGATTCGCTCTTCCGCAAGGTCTGGGAACGATGGGCGTTAAATTAACACCAGGACCCTCTGCAGTTTACTGTATCACTTAGTCCGGTAGCCATTTTTGACAATAAATGGCGTCACTGAGAATTTTGTTTGAGTCAATACTCGAAAAGATTCAATATCACGTCAGGGTCACCATTGTGGGTGTTCTGACACCACTCAATAATAAAAAGAATCCCAAAATCAATAAATATGTAAACTTTATTTTATAATTATAATAAGCGACGCGCACAACATGGGGGTCGGTATAAGGAAGGACGTTGAGCGTTCGTGTACCAGTGAAAAAAGGAAGTGATCTCTTTTTCCTTAAAACGACTACAGCGCTTCGTTATGGTAGCGGTGAAATTCTGTACGATACCTTCAAAGTCAAAGTCAAAGTCAAAAGCGCTTTATTTAATACCAATCGTTATAAATTTTTAAAAGAACATAAAGCAAATTCCAAACAATAAAACTATAAAAAACTTAATGGCCCGAATGGCTCTCTAAATTTATACGTTATCAGTTAAACACATTTAATGAAAAAAAATACACTAGCAAATTTAAATGAATTAAGATTATTACATATTTTTTGATTCAATTGGAAAAAGGAGAAAAAACCAACCAGCATTATTCAAAAATTACTTATATTACTAACAAAACAATGAACTTATATCCTATACCTAATATGTAACACACTAATTCTAAAAAAGTTCAATAAACAAAAAAAAAAAAAAAAACGTTACCTTATATTGAAACCTATACCTAATTTATAATACAAATAAACAACTCTAGATGTAGCAATAATGAGGTGAATCTAAAAAACTAAGTAACGAGAAAAAGCACAAAAACAGAAAATAAACACGAATAATTTAGACATTGTCATTCAGCCACCAATACCTAGATTGCTCCATCTCAGCTCGACCAGCCTCAACGAACCTAGCAAATGAGTATATCCATTGAAATTGTTGGTCTCGTGAACTCAAATTCAGAGGATATTTTATCTTCTTATCGGTGGCCCGTAGGTATATGTAATATATGACTGGGATGCCGTCAGAATCAAAAACGTATCGATTCATGTCCAAATACACGAATGCTTCTGGAGGAATGAAGCCAGTAGCGAGGCAAGTCGCTATATACCCGTCTGTAGGGTGGAACGGCTGTGAAATCCAAGGGTTTTCACTCACAGTTACAGATCTTGCGATATGATTCCGAAGAAGTTTCAATATGAAGATATCGACTCTTGTCGGTTTGATAAATTTTTCTATTCGATATATAGTGCTTCCAATCCGTCTCAGGCTTCCTGTACAAACCAGTACATGCACGAAGACATTTCCTTTCGAAAACTCTTAATCTTTCCATTGTACTAGCACTCTGGTTGTACCAGATCTGGCTTCCGTATGTCAAAACTGGCCTAACCAGGGTCTTGTAACAAATAACTTTGACTTTTTGATAAATGTATCTGGAATGAAAGAGTCGCCGAAGAGCCATGACTACTTTGAGTGCTTTACTGAGCATGATTTTCACATGTTCAGTACAGTACAGATACTGATCGAGATGAACACCGAGGTATCGAATACAGGATTTATGTGGAACCCGTTCTGAACTACCCTCACCAGCCATAATGTGGAAATCCTTCCAATTACGTTTCATGTCTTGACTGGCCACCTGCAGCGTTGTCCGAAACAAAATTGTTTCGCACTTCTGCGCATTGATTTTCATTCGCCAATTGTCGGTGTGGAGCTGCACATCATTAAACACTTTTTGAAGATTGCTCTGAACAATTGTAGCTTTTCGGTCTGCCGTATAGATGATCAGATCATCAGCAAACGCTACCAATGATCGCGTGGGCGAGACATTAAAATCAAAGCTGTTCAATAGCTTGCGAATGAATATTGAGAAAAGCAGGGGCGCAGTAACTGTTCCTTGCTGTAGACCATTCAAGACCTTGAATTCGCGCATTGTTGTCAGATTTCCGTCAGTTACAACAAATGATTTCCCGTATAACATATTACACATCATGGCGACAAGGTGTCTGGGGAACATGTCCTGAAGAAGTTTGAAAACTAGTCCATCTAGCCACACCGTATCGAAGGCTTTCTCCATATCAATGAGACATGCTCCAACACATTCTTTGTTGTTTAGTTTCCAACAAATGTCTGAGGTTACTTTCGTTACTGCATGTATGGTCGAATGCCTGGCACGAAAACCAAATTGGCAATTCGGCATCAACTCATATTTCTCAATGTGGGCGTTTAATGCTCTGTTGAGTATCACTTCAAACACCTTGCTGATGTTAGGCAGCAAGCCGATTGGGCGATAGCTTTTAGGGCATGAAGATTCTTTTCCTTTCTTCAAGATCGGAAATACCTTAGCCTTTTTCCACTCATTTGAGAAATATGAATTACTCAACATGTTGTTGAACAATATGCAATAATTCCTAATAGCAACCTCAGGCAAATGTTGGAGAACTATATTTGGAATACCGTCAGTACCACATGATTTTTTGTTGTTTATTCTGCGAAATATGAAACACAAGTTTTCATAGCTGACAAAATAATCAATAAGATTTAAGCTCGGTATGAGGTCAGATGTTAACGTTTCATCGAAATGAAGAATTGATTGGCCGTTCAGGCTTGATTTGAAGTCGGAAACTTTTGCTTCAACGACCTCCGAAAATATTTCATTCCTTCTCTCTGGGTTTGGCAGATGAACCAATTCAAAATGTGTTCAAATCAGGGCAAGTTTCTGCAATCCATCACATATAATCCTGTTTCCATTTCTATCCGGAGTCGTACTATCAATTCCGATACCAGCCCCATCGAGAAGATTTATCTCATCACTAGCGACTTCAAGATTCGATACCTTCACTCGAGACTTCCTGCGGAATAAGCTATTCACTCGCACGAAAACGCCATCTGGGTCCTGTGGGCTAATACCCCTCAGTTTTTCCGCCCATTGATTGCTGACCGCACTCCTGAAATATGACCGGATTAAGTTCCGGACATTCTTCAGGTGTAACTTCAACAAAGCCAACGAGGGATGGTTGCAGTCCAAAAATCGTCGATAAATATTGTTGACGCGGGTGAGAAGAAGGCTTTTCAATCTTTTCAACCTTGCGATGGTTGGTGTTTCATATCCTTCCATATTGTTTCGATGTTTAATCTTGGGAACAACTTTCTCAATTGTTTCCAACGTCAGCTTCTCTAACTTCGACAAATAGAGATCTGTTTCATCGTCAGTTAGATTTCTGTTATTAGGAACCATTGAGCAAGCGTTGCCATCATCAGAAGGAGGACATTGCTTCTGGTACTCCTGATTAAACTTCTTTTGAAACTTTCCCCAGTCTGTTTTTTTTTTTTAAATTCAACCGATGGTTTTCATGTTGAACTGAAATGAAGAGGAAATCATCCCTTTGATGATTGATTTCCATTACGATTGCGTTATGGTTGCTATCGTAAGGAAGCACCTGCAGTTTCCGTTGAGGACTATTAAAGCTGAATTCAAGTCTTGCGTCACCAATGCAGAGGTCCAAATATGAGTTTGTCCTAGGGTATGTTGGGAACTCCGACCCATAAAGGTTGCACCTGTACTCAATTTGGTTCTCTGTTATCCATGATTTCAGGAATACACCTCTTGGATTATTGGTGGCGTTTAGCCATGATGTATGCTTGGCATTCAGGTCACCAGCAAGAATATAATAATCATGCAGCCTGTTCAATTCGAGTATTTCAAACAAGGAATTGAGTTCCTCCTTGAACTTGAGAACATTTTGACCAGTTGCATAGGCAGAGATAACGAACAGGTTATCCCCACGTGGCAGTGAAATTTTGATGACGGACACTTCAAGAAATTCAAAGTTTTTGAATTCGACCTTTTCAATATTTTGGAAACGATAGGGTCTTCTAACCAATATCCCGGTGCCACCTCCCCCATCACCTATTAGCCTATTGTTTCTTACGAATGCAAAATCTTTGAATTCCATGGAATGCCATGAATTGAGGTGGGTTTCAGTGAGAAGTATGATGTCAGGCTTTTGCTTAACAATAAATTCAAGGAGATAATCACGTCGATGTATAGCAACGATCGAGTTAACGTTGATCGATATGAGGCGAAGCCTATCCATGGGAATATGACTGGATGCCAAGTTATTATTAGGCATTTGAAAGACCTAAACGCTGAAATGCAAAGTTAATTTTTGAATCTTGTTTGTCGATTCTCTCCGATAAAGAATTAAGTTGCTGGTAAATTTTGAGAAGCAGCTCATTATTGCCACTTACATTATTTACATTATTTCTAGCATTTTCTGCTGGTCCTCTAGCGGCGAGTGCAAATGATACTCCGGGCTTGACGAAGTTGGAAGGTATGATATGACGGTGTACTTGTGTTTGCTTTGGAGCAAATTTAACTTTTGCATCTTGATATCGGGAGCATCCTCGATATGATGCTGGGTGACCAAAAACACCACAGTTAACGCAGTATAATTTTTCTTTAGGCTCCGTCTGAGCCAATTTGCACTCACCGGGAGCATGAACGTCTTTGCATTTAACGCAACGATAGTGTATGGCACAATTGGCAGCCGAATGTCCAAATCTTTGACATCGGTAATACTGGTTGACTTCTCTTTTCTGGAGGCGTTCCCACCTCACCACTCTGAAATTCAAGTACCTTATTTGTTGAAGGGCACTTGGACTGCTCTTATTTGCAATTTGTACCAAGTAAAGTGGTAAATTCTTCCTTTCTATGGTCGACCTTCTTGTCGCAAAGGCTTTGACCGAAACAAAATCAATATCTGGTGCAGCCTCCTTGAGAACCTGAAGAAGATCGACCGTATCCTCTCCGCTGTCCAAACCCTTCAACAAGAAGGTCTGATTCTTTTCACTTTTTGGGGTATAGGTGAAGTGTGGAACCTCCCCAGAAATCAGCGCATCTTTTGCTGACTTAAAATCAACCAGTGATTTTGTCCTTATAGTTAATTTTTCGGCATTAACTCTTTTTGTTTCGAAATTGGCCAGTTTATTTTCGGCTGCCAATAGCCGAACCATATCTTTCCCGGTTTGTCCGAACACGTTGATTGGCGGAACTTTTTCTACCTTGTTCGAAGCTTTTTCAGAGGAACCAGCAGAACTGCGGGCTGGTTTTTTCTCCTTATTTTTGTTCTTTAAATATTAAATTTATTAAATTATTAAAATTACCTCCGATGTTTTCTTCGATTTCCATATCTTCGGGTGATCCCTCCAGAGCTGCAAAATAGTTTTGGCTCTCCTTGTTGCCACCAACACTTGGAACCTCTTCTGGAATTGCTTGCTTTGTGCTTTTCTTCGGCTTTGTTACCTGTTGCCATTGATTTTGTTGCTGCGTCTTTTGAGGCTTCATCCCTTTCTTGAAGAGATCCTTGAGAGACTGTATCTCTTGTCTTAGTTCATCATTTTCTTTCTGCAATTTGGCCATTTGTTGATTGTCCGCTATTATTTGCAGCTTGCACCCTCCATCTGCGGAGTTTTCTTTGTTATGTTTTCTTTTGGTGATTGTCGCCAGTTTCGTATTCGTCGTTTCCCCAGGTTGTCCCAACGGTGAGAAGCCGTCGGGTTCCTCCATACCAGCGGCGAAATTTTCTTTGGTAATTTGTTTTTCGTTACCAATCGAAGTAAAAATATTCGATAGAAATTTCCTGAGTCGATTACTTCGACAATATAAAATTTTTTCCGATAAAAATTAACTTCGGACTAACGTTTTTTTAAAAAATTAATTTTATTTATGAAAACTTTTGACAGGAGCGATTTAAAAGACGTCTATACGCAAAGACTACTACGATCTAAAATTCTGTACGACACCTTAACTGTTGTTGTCTTGTCGCTACACATTGTTTGCAAGTATTATATATGATAAATCAGATTTCAGGAGGATAAACAAAATAATTGACTAAAAATACGCCCATCAATGTATTCCTTAACCAACCAACAGAACGCATATTTCGGTGATAAAGTATTGTATATTTCACCCAGACGCATCAACACCTACTCAGCTTATCTAGCCGAAATTGTGCAAACACGATAAAGCAATTTAGTCTGCAAAAATTTAATTTGATGAAAATGATTAAAATCCCCCAAAACTAATTAAGCATTAATTATTTTTGACACCGTGGATGCTGACTTCACCATTTACCACTCCACCTTGTATTCTGCATTAGATTCAACCGTAAATAGATAAGTAGAAGCAAATTCGAAACGATGCGATATCCTCCTCTCAAACGCTCCTAGTTCTGCTCGTCCTTTCGCCATTAACCACTCTCAAATTTAGTCGAGAATTGAGTTTAGGCAATAACCTGCCTGCTCGCCCATTTACCCTCCTATGCTTGAAACAGACAACAACATTGAATTACTGCGCGGAGGTTTTCAGGGGTTGATTTATTCGCTATGTACTCAATATTTAGTTAGTTTTGTGGTTCTTGCGGCAACAATTCAACCCGAAAACAGTTGTTACGTTTTAGCTGAAGTCATACATCAGCCGAAAATACAATACAATAGCGCGTCTGGCGGCCATTGTTGTTACCACTCTTTCGCCATCACTTTCTCTTTGTGCCGCGCAGCCCCGATTTGCTCGGCGAGGCAGCCAGTTCGACCACATGGAATTGTGGAAAGCATATTTCAACAATGGTATGTTTTAATGAAAATTTAATTGAAAATTTGGCCGTTTAAAGGCTAGAAAATTGCAAAATCAAAACGTTAATAGCGTTGAGCTGATGGTGTTGTAAATAAGTCTCAGTCAGTCGGTCTCGCCTGAATTGCATGTAATAGCTTCATTTAATGCTGGAATTTCAATTGATTGAAATGAACTGCAAGTCGAATAAATGAGACTAAAGAGTATTAGTAGCATGTAAATCCGTGCGAACAGCATATGTTTAATTAGATTGAAATGCGATGAGCTTAACTGTGATTAGTTGCACGCTTCAGGTAAATCCTACATTAAAAATTGAAATTCCAAATAAACAAATTAGCTTCGTCGAGTTAATCTGATTCACAAATCGATTTTTTGTTAGGTCTACTCTTCGCAGGTCTATTTTATAATCTTTAAGCCTTTGCTTTGCTTTAGATGTTGCGAGTTCACTATTTTTTCCAAACGGGAAGACTAACCAATGCACAGAGAGCAAACATTTTTCCAGCCCTAGTTCCGTCAAAAAGCCATTCGACCCTTGACCTTTTCCAACTCTTCTACAAATAACCTCCAAAAATGTCATCCAAAATATACGACACCCCATTTGATCGTCTGTGCATGCATCAATATTTCCTATTTTACCTCCGCAATTTTAAACACAGCCCAAACTTTTCCACAGTATTCTTTCGGCCGTTTCAAGGCAGTGGAAAGCTTCAATCTATGATGTAAAAGTGAGAAAATGTGTGCCATGGGATTGTATCTTTGTCGCTGTCATTGGCCCCTCTTCCTAGTTGATGTGGTTCAACTTTTTCCAGTTGAATGAGTTTTAGTTTTTCTCCATCCCCATTTCTCCACATCCTCCGTATTCCTTGCAATCTTTCCATGCAGATAGATCCTCTCCTCTGTCTTATCCATTCAAAATTCATCTCGTGGGAATCATAAAGCAGAAAGTAGAAACCAGAAGACAACATATAAAAGATACATTTTCAACAAAACTTTTCAACTTACAAGAGATTCACTTTAACTTAAGTATTTTCTTTTTTATGTGCTTTTACACTCTTCCGCTATTTCAACTACTTTCTCCTTGGTGTAGTATTTTTCTTCGGCGAAAAGTTAAGTAAATTGCCTCCGGTGTGTGGTGAGTGTAGAATGGAAAGACGTTACTGCGATTGATAGTGTTTTATGATTTCCAAAAGTCCATTGGATACCAAGAGGATAAGGTAGCACAAGAAGGACAATTCAATTGATCTAATTAGTTATGTTTTATTTTTTCAGAAGAAGCATCTAATTGACTAGCATATTCTCGTCGTGTCCAAAATTATTAAGTAACGGCTGTAGGAATTTTGATAGCTCCATCCCGAATTCGCGGTCTGGAATTATTTTATTCACACTCATATGCAGTTTTGTAAGCTCTGTTGCATTTAAATAATGTAGGTAGGTTTCATAGTTTGCTATTCTGCATTTGAAAATTATCATTATGAAGTATGGCGTGACTGTGGTTTGGTAATTATGAGAGAACTCACGTACTAATTACCTATATATGAAAGTATGTAGGCTTTTGCTGGATGAGTATATTTTACGGTTATTTTCGGGAAACGAGTTATCTAGCTTCTCCATTAGATGAACGTGTATCAAAGTGCATTACATTTTATTCATCAAAAGGGTTTGAAAATTGTTTAACAAGGATTTGCGAATTAGAGCGCAAATTTCTGGAATTCTAATCATCATCGGGCTTTTAATTGATATCACTAGATGAACTCCATGAACTAATTGTCTGCATTTATGATATAATCAATTGACACTCAGTCAACAACTGAAACCTATCCCCTTTTTAGGTTTTTGTACTACTTACAAAACCATATTGAAATCGGCGCTGTCTACGCATCTGCTTGTCTAACCGTCCAACTATCCGTGTATCACAGCAGTTTTTCGTCAAGACAGACATCAAACTAGGTTAGTAGATCACACATGATGACTCCCTGAAAATGTTCTTTTTCGTAGCGCTGCAGCCCCTCTCAGACCTTCGCTTCCTGCAACAAGTGCCTCCAACTATCTCCGTCCTAGGGTTTGCAATCCCGCAATGTGATATCCCGCACTATTCTGCGACCTGCTGGATCCCACAACAAAGTGCGGATCCGCAGCATCGAATCCCGCAAATTCTTTGAAATATGTTAACTGAAGAAGGAGACAGAAGATACGAAGGAGACAGAAGATAAGAAGAAGACAGAAGATAAGAAGGAGACAGAAGATTGGTAGAGACGGAAGTCGAAGGCAGAGGAAGATAGCGAATAGGAGAGAAGTAGAGCGAGAGGGAAGATAGGAGGGTAGAAGGTAGAGCGAGAGAGCAGATAGACAGAGCGAAATAGAAATAAACAGAGTGAAAGAGAAGAAGATAGAGCAAGTAAGAAGACAGCAGATAGATAGAGCGAAATAGAAGAAAATAGAGTGAAAGAGAAGAAGATAGAGCAAGTAAGAAGAAGATAGAGCGAGTAAGAAGATAGGAAGAAATTGAAGATAGAGCGAATAAGAAGAAAGAAGATAGAATACCGGGACTCTGGGTGAGTACTTGGTATTCCTTTACTGACCTGGGTCAGCCTCAGTCAATTTTTCTTATTATATTTTCTAAATTCTGAATTTTATTGAAAATTAGTTATTTGGCGGATCTTATAATAATTATAGCATATAGATAGTTCCTTTTTGGTGGACAGGATGTCGACGGACGGTAGCGTGGTTGCCGGACGTGACATACCTGCTGACAAAGATGAGCAAATTGCTTCGTTGGTCGCCCAGCTTGACAATATAACGCTGAAGTTGGATCAAGTGTTTGTAACGCTGCTACAAACACAAGAGACACTCACTAAAACTAATGCTGAGCTGGCCGACCAGCGAAACAATATGAGCTGCTAGCTGCAAAAAATGCAGAACTAGTGTTATTGCTCAAAGACAAGGCTAAGGTCATCGGAAAATCCAAAAAAGAGGGCCTTCGGATGAAAAAGCGAAAGGTGAGGGCGTCTTCACCTCCCAAGTCAAGTTCCTCATATGAAACTACAGAGAGTGAGATGGAAGTTGACTGCGATAATAACAAAGATAAAGAGGATGAGATTTTCCCTGCCCTTTCACCACCAAAACCAGCTACGGTATTCAAAGAAATGGCCATAACACCCGAATCAAAGCCAACAGTTCCAAACACTACAAACACACAGCCAGCAACACAAACACAAGAATCAAAAACAGTCCCTATCATTTTACGAGAGCCCTCAAAATGGTCCCAAACACTGAACATAATGAAAACACAAAACATTTCATACACATCCGCGAAAAGGGTCTACCTGGGAATACAAATTATACCAACTACACCCACAGATCACAGACGACTGACCAAAGCACTAACAGAAAATGAACTGCAATACCACACCTATATACTGCCAGAAGAAAGACAGCTGAGTGTTGTCATCAGGGGTCTGTATGGCCTTTCAGCAGAGGAGATCAAAGAAGACTTAGAGTCTCAGGGCTTCAACCCAATTGAAGTCTTTTACATTAAAATGAGGGAAGGTCTCTCTAAAGTCGTCAAGGTTCTCCTCCCAAAAACCGAAACAAATATTTACAACATAAAATCTGTATGCCATCTTATGTGCATCGTGGAAGCACAGCGTCCTCGTACGGGCCAGGGTATGTGCTACAATTGTCAACAATTTGGACATTCTGCTAGCAACTGTCATGCACAGTCTCGATGTGTCAAATGCGATTCGCTTCACCATTTCTCGAAATGTCCGAAGAAAATAGAAGAGAAAGCAAAATGTGTTATTTGTAGCGGAGAGCATCCAGCAAGCTACGGGGGTTGTCCCAGAAACCCAAAGAACGTGAGAAGATCGTTCGCACAGGTTGCTGCGGCCCAACCCACACAACCAGCACAAAAACAAACAACCACGACACAGGCTCCCCCACGCATACAAAATCAAACTAACAACATGGACCAAATGTTTGCCAAAATACAGACACAGTTCCAAAACATGATGCAAGAGATGATGGCAAACATGATTCAAACCATGTTCGCTGCATCTCAAAATGTCATCAACACTAAACATTAATGAGTTTAATGAATCACGTTTCAATTCTGACGTGGAATGCGAATTCCTTGCCTCAAAATACAGGTGAATTTCAACAATTTATTTTTGATCATAAATACGATATCATTATGATCCAAGAAACCTTTCTGAAGCCTGGAAGACGATTCCGCATCCCCAACTACATCATGTACAGAAATGATAGAATGACGGGTAGGGGAGGCGGAACGGCCATTCTCGTGAGACGAAACGTGAGTCATTATCTCATCAATACACCCACGCTAGAGAAACTAGAGGCCACAATAATAAAGGTGCGAACTGATTTTCTGGAGTTCATTGTGATTTCTGTTTACAATCCTTCGTCAAATAGGAATCTTTCAGATGATCTCAGAGTCCTTACTGCATTTGATGGCCCTATCTTCATTGCAGGAGATCTAAATGCCACACACCGCCTTTGGGGAGCTGTGAGAAGCAATAAAGCTGGGACCGAGCTCAATACATTCATCACAGCCAACCACTACAGCCTGCATATCCCCAATGAGCCAACACACTACGGATCCAGAAAAAGCTCTATACTGGACATAGGAATATCACGAGATATCACACCAAATGTTCGATTAAGTGTCCTTGACGAACTGTCTTCCGACCACAAACCAGTCCTTTTCCTCATAGAAAACATCTTTATAGATATTCCTTTGCAGGAAAAGAAAACTACCAACTGGAAAGCGTTTAAAGTCACATTGGCCAATGAAACTAATTTTCAATCACCAGAAACGGCCGACGACATTGACAATATCATTGAGAACATAACTCAGGAAATTGTACAGGCAAAAGAGGACCACACGGTCATAACTCCGAGAAGGGAAACGAATCCCTATGAACTCCCTCAGAATATCAAACAACTCATCAGGAGAAGGAATCAAGTTCGGAGGAGAGCTAGGTTTACAGGTGACCCTACGCTACGCATAAACGCTACTCGGATGACGAATGAAATCCGTGATAAAATAAGGATATTCCGAGACGAGCAATGGGAGAGCTTTTTGCAGACTCTCGAGCCTGGGTGTGCCAGTTTCTGGAGAATGACCAAATACTTTCGGAAAAACTGTAAGATTGTGGTACCGCCTATTCATGGTCCGAATGGGATGCGATTCTACGATGCGGGTAAGGCAGAGGCATTTGCAGATTCTCTAGAATCACAATTCCGCGAAAATTCTTCGGATGAGGAGGACTTGGAAACTGAGGAGAGAGTTGAATCTTCTGTCAACAGACTCCTGATAGAAAACATACAACACCAAGACAGCATTAACCCAACGGACTTAGATGAAATCAAAAACATTATACAGACACTCGACAAACATAAATCACCTGGAAACGACACTATTACAAACACTATGATTTCTTGGCTACCAGACAATATTCTACAAACACTCGTTAACATTATTAATGCGATCTTCCATTTGCGAAGGTATCCCAAAATATGGAAATCAGCGGTTATTATCGTCTTCCCAAAACCTCAAAAGGACCCACAATTTCCACAAAACTGGAGACCCATCAGTCTCCTCTCTTCGCTGTCGAAAATTGCATCGACTTTATGAGGTTATATCTGATAAAGATATTCTACCGGAAGAACAATATGGCTTCAAAGCCAAACACTCTACTGAGCTCCAGCTGGTTAGAGTGGTTCAACATATCAGAACAGGCTTTAATCGCAGGAATTCAACAGGCTTAGTTATGTTTGACATAGCTAAGGCCTTTGATAAAGTCTGGCATGCAGGACTTATCTTCAAAATGCATCAATTCAATATGCCACTGCAGCTCACTCAAATAATTGGCTCCTTCTTGGAAGGCAGATCATTCCGTGTCAGAATTGACAAACAACTCTCAAGCCTGAGACCAATTGATGCTGGAGTTCCTCAGGGTTCGCCCATATCACCGGTCCTATACAATATATTTACTGCAGATCTTCCCACTCTGCCTCCAAAAGTAAAATTATCACTCTACGCTGATGATACCTGTATATTTGTTACAGCACGACAAGCAAGAGTCATCACCTCAAACTTGCAACGATCGATAAACATTTTATTGGAATACTTTCGCAAATGGAAAATTAAGCTAAATTCTGATAAAACATAGGCCATATTCATCGCAAGAAAACCACTACAAACTCCACAGAGACTAACCGTTGACAATGAAACAATAGACTGGGCACCAACGGCAAAATACCTTGGACTTACATTCGAGACAGGACTGACATGCAGACAACATATACAAAATAAACTCTCCAAACTATACCCACTCATTGAACCCAAAAAACTTAGCCTTAAAAATAGTCTGCTCATCTACAAACAAATTATACGACCGACGCTACTCTACGGTAGTTCTGCTTTCTACCAGACGACAAAGACTAACAAAAAAGCACTCCAGTCCTTCCAAAATAGAATTATTCGAAAGATCTTAAGAATTCCATGGTACATTAGGAACACGGACATATACAAGGACCTAAGACTTGAGACAGTTGAAAAATACGTACGTGACAGAGCACTGAAACTGTTTGATACAATAGACAACCACACTAATAGTACCCTGGCGTTCCTTTGAACTGTTCGGAACGGGGATGACTTACGTTACCCGATAATCCGCCAAATAACTTTATAAAATTTACTTCTAAAATTATATATTGACTGAAGCTAGCTCAGGAAGGTTAGTGGGTACTGTAGTGCTCACAGACACGAGGGAGTTAAGGTGCTAAATCGCACTAACTCCATACCCCCACATTCCAAAGAAAAGACCGCCAATCAGTTAGCATTTGAGTCGGTATTTGTTCGTGTGGATGCAGATGATTTTGTTCTAGTCCCGCCGGTTATTTTTCAAAGTTTTCATTGGCAGTGGAAGCTAAATCATAATAAGATTAATCTGCGCAATCATTACCCCTGTGTCAGTGATTTACTTTCAAATTAATTTATTACTCTTCATTATTTGATTCACTTTTACATTAAGTATTGTGTTTGTTGTCTCATGACTTTGAGTTTTATTCTATTGTTATTCTTCTAATATTGAATACTTCTTAAGCTGAGTAATTTATAGAAAATTATTTTGCTAAAGTTCAACTTCTGACTTATATTGCGTGTCTTCAGGTATTAATAGGGTATCAAATTATTGTTTTACAGATTCTTTTGCATGATGCCTATATCGAAATCAACACAAGATATCGTAAATAATGAAATAGTTGGAAAAAATATTTGGAAATATTTTCAAAGGTCAGATGATGCAGCAAGTGCAAAATGTGTTTTATGTTCTGATTCCTTGAAAATCAGCCAACGATCAGTCACTGGTTTGAAAATCCATCTTAGAGCAAAACAACATATAATATAAGATCAGAAGAGTACAGGTCTCATTGCACAACTATCCTCTTCATCAGGATATGTTAATGAGGAAGAACTTCCAATAAAAAAATCCAAAAAAACTATTGATGGATATTTTAAAAGGGAGGATTCTTTAGAAAAAATGGTTTCCAGAATGGTTTGTTAGGATGGGTTCAGTATAAACTCATTTTGCACACCTTCCGATTTGAGGTATTTATTTTCGAAGAGTGGGTTTCAAATTCCGAGCTCGTCCAATACAATACGCTCTATAGTAATTAATTATTCAAACATAGTTAAAGCAGATATGATGACTGAAATCTCACGTCAAAAAAAAAGATTTGGCAAAATTTTCACTCAGTTTTGACGAGTGCACATCTCAGAAAAACCGTCGTTTTTTAAATATAAATATACATTCCAAAGATACACTTCTAAATCTTGGTTTAGTTCGGATCTATGGCTCATGTACTGCTGAACATTGTGTTGGGTTAGTTAAAGAACGCGTGGCAAGTTTTGACCTTGATCTTGAAACTAATATTATCGGCATTACAACAGACGGTGCAAGTGTCATGAAAAAAGTTGGCAAACTATTATCTGGCCATCAACAGCTTTGTTTTGCACACGGAATACAATTAGCCGTGGCAAATATCCTTTATAAAAAACGGTTGACGGATGAACAGCTTACGTCAAAAGCCTTACCTGATGTTGAAAATTTCAACAATCAAATTGATTGCGATGAAGATTGAGAAGAAATTCATGATGAACAAAGTTTGAACCTTACTATAGAGCGACAACCTGCTGAATTGATCTCTAGCTATAGTAATGTTATAGATAAAGTTAGAAAAGTGGTCAAAATTTTCCGAGGGTCTCCTACAAAAGATGATATGTATTTACAAAAATACGTCAGAGAAGAGACTAGGAAAGAATTCGCTCTGATTTTAGATTGCCGTACCCGGTGGAATAGTATGTTCGACATGTTAGAGCGGTTCTACAACTTAAAAATGTGCATTGAGAAAGCTCTTATCGACATTGGATCTGAAATAAAATTTACCGACGAAGAATGGTTCAAAATCAAAAGCGTAGTTGACAGCTTGCAACCGTTAAAATTGGGCGTCGAAGTGTTGTGCAGACGAGAATCAATTTTACTGCAGGTGCCACATTTCGTTTTATTATAGAGAAGCTGGAGAAGCAGAATAATTTTTTAAGCGATGAACTCGCCGAGGCTCTAAGAGTGATAGTTAAGGAAAGGCGCAATGAAATCGCAGCAACATTAACTTATTTGCAGCATCCAAAAAAATATGAGCAAGAGCTAAAAACACCCAATCCGATATTTGTAATGCCGAAAAAGAACAAACTACGACAAGACATGAAAAAAATTCTATCCAGAGTCATTACTGTTGAATTTGAAAATTTTGAATTGTTAGATGATCTGCGTGCCAATGATTGCCAATCACCACATAATTTGACTTTGCTGGAGGAATTTGAAATGCAACTAGAACAAGATAATATAGATTACATTGAACACATTGCAAATAGAAAAGAGAAATATTTCGATCAAATCCTCAGAAAAGAAATGACGACTTTTGAAACCGATGGAATTAAAGGGAAATATCTGACTTTGTTACACGATTATTTACTAACGATCAAGCCAACAAGTGTAGAAGTAGAAAGAGCATTTTAGGCTACTGTCTATATATGTAGCTCCATAAGAAGCAGGTTGGGAGATCAAACGATTGATGCTATATGCTTTTTAAGATCATATTTTCAAAGGGAGGAATGAATAGTTGCTTGATACTTTTAAGAAAAATGTAATACATTATTTGCTTTCTTTTAATGAGTGAATATAAAAATGCTAAATATGCATATATAATTAATATGATTGATTGACTATATAACTAGCTCATATAATAATTTGAATTAATTTTTGTTAAATTAAAATGCAAGGACAGGTTTGCGTTGATGAATATTGTGGCTAAATATTGTGTTTAGCAGTTCATATATAAAGTCATTCTCAGATAAGCTACTGATATGTACAATAATTAGTTATTTAGGTACAAGGAGATGCTTTAAATTGCTATTTTTAAATAAATTTATAATTTTCACTACAAAAATGTTCAAATTTTTGAGTTTCATAGAAAATCAAATTTCTGCGGGATCCCGCTAGATTCAATACAATACAGCGATAATCACGTGGGATTGAAAACAGCGCGGGATTGCAATTCCTACTCTGTCCATTGACCGCGTGCCCTAATTTAAGGATCCGAGCAACAATGAGCTGAATTCGTCGACCGAGTAAGACCAGCGTTTCCTCGGTTTCCACACAGATCTCCACCCTTCAGTTCTCGAACGAATAACTTTTTGGGTATCCGTTGTTCGTCCATACGATTCATATGGCCAGCCCATTGCAGCTTCCGCAGTCTTACAATCATTGAAACCTTCAGTTCGTCAAAAATTTGATACAGCGCATGAATGTGTCGGATTTTCCATTGGTCCCCGTTGAGCTTCGCACCAATTATTCGCCTCAGAACCCGGCGCCCGAAGGCATTCAATGGGCTTTTTCACACAGGAATGGTACTCACCCATATCCATACAGGTTCCGCGCTTACGCCGTTATGCTTGCACGTTGCATAGTTCACCCAAGCTATTTTTGTATACGATACACGTCTTGCGAGTGTATGTGTCAAAAGGATCATTTGATCGTCAATCATCGTGCGAACAACATGAAAGCGAAGAAAAAGAATTGTGCACGAGGTAATAAAAACTGGAATGAAAAATGTATTTTGTGATTGTTAAAGTTTGTCGATTCAAACTTCTATTGGATTTATTTGAATTCTCCGTGTTTTCCGCTTTCTGAAAAATATATTCCAAACGTGAATGTCATTTTCAGTCGCATATTTTTCCTGATGTGTTGTAAACTTGCTTATTATAATGTGATTCTATGAAGATTATGCGTACTGTTAATTTTCTATGGATTCACAATAGGCAATTTAACTTTATTGAAATTGTGATATTCGTCGTGTTGTTTCCCGAATTTGAACATGGCCTCCGCTTTTATAAATTTATTAAATAACGCGTAGCTTCTCGCATCCACGCATCCATTTTTGCACGCAAATTAAAGAAAGGCAATCGTTTCATGACGACTACCTTCTTCACCGAATGTTCAATTCGGAATGATTACCGGCGTTTGTATAAAATTACTCTCACCAAATGATCAACAAAATGCGTTTATGTATGTGCGTTACGCTCGTTCACCCAAAAAAATTTTGGCGTGTTTTTACCATCAGGTTCCCTCAATGCCCCTCACTCTTCTTGCCCATATAACCTGTTTAACGCTGACTTTTAACGCTGCGTCTGAAAACACCAATGAATGTACTCGAAAGCACAAGAACCCACCAAGCATGATCAACATCTGAAAGTGACGTCACTGCGCCCACAGAATACCCCAGGTAGTTTGCCAATGTACGAGAAATGAAATGAATGACTAGAGACCCTATATAAAGCCGAGCTGAATGAATGGGGGGATTATTACTACAACCGCGATTTAGTAAAACTGCGATAGTGTGGAGTGAAAATTAAAAGCGATATTGATTGTGAAGTGATAGACATGTGAAGTAAAAATTGATAGCAAGCTTAAAATAGTGAAATCAACTACTGTGCATTCTTAGTAAATACTCGTAAACCCTTTTAACTTAATTTAAAAGTTAGTGCGTTTTCACTTTCCCGGAATAATAAAATTATCGGCTGTGAACCATAACATGCGACAATACGATGTAATGTCGTTTGTATAATGCCTAATTTCAAAGAACGACGAGGATTGGATAAACCTGGATTTTCTTCAACACTTTTGGCTGCATCAGCAATATTCCGGCAGTTCTTGAGTGACGTGAACGGTTTTTATTCTTCAACGTCACTAAGTTGTCCTATCAGCTCGAATCTTTCCTCCAATTTCTGTATTGCGGTCCGACAAGGTGCTTCACGATGACCTTAAAATGTTTGAGTTTTACGAACAGTCTCTGCCAAATTTTCACCATTTTTATAGTAAATTTTAATGATTTCAATGCTTTGTTGCAGCGTGTATCGTTCCATCTTTGTTAATGGCGTACTTTTTACTTGTCAAATGTTAAAAATTGATAGCTTCAAAAGTAACATCTACTGAAATAGAGGGCTATTCAACCGAACATCTCTTATTGGAAAAACCTTTATATTTTATATATACATATATATATATATATATATATATATATATATATATATATATATATATATATATATATATATATATATGTGCGTGTATTATAGTTTCATTCCTTTTCAGCCAGTAGTGTGATTGCGCGTAGAGTGATTAGGGTCGGTGATAGGATTAAATTACGCCTGGAGCGACAGGAATCCTTTCCGACGGAGTTTTCGAGGTACGTTGGTGGTGATTGCTTGGAGAGCTTGGAAGAAGATTTTGTGAAAGTGTGGGCATGCGCGTTCTACCAGTGCGAGAAAGAAAAACTAATTAATGGTGAGAGAATATTTGCGAGTTGGGATCAACTCTTTAATTTTTACATTAATCATTGGATCAGTTGAGTGAGCATGGGAGAATGTGTATGCATAGCGTGTGGCACAAGTTCGTATCTTTTAGAATGTACCAACTATTCTGAGGAGCTTCAAGCTCGCCAATTGGTTCGTGGCGGCAGTTCAAGGGTTGAAGAGTGGCACCTACTGACCCCGTCTTCACGGATTAGCTGGGACCCCAAGGCTCCTCAGCTGAAATCGATTTGGTGAACGTAACAAGTGAGAGAGAAAATGATTTTCTTGAAGTACAAGATGGGGACCATATTCCTAGCAGATAACTGTTTCCTTTGTTCCTATTCCTAACAGCCCATATTCTAAGAACACATATCCTTGGGCACTGTAATTACTACTGCAATACTTCTATGTTTGGTAATTTTTAATTTTTTTTGTATTATATTTTGACCGTTTGTTTTTCTCGTTATTTGATAAGATGGTAAGTACTAACAAGAACTCAAAGAGGCAGCTACAACGGTTTCCTGGAATGATCTGAATCATTCATAATGACCCCTGAATTGGCGTTGACATAGTTGATTTGGAGGTTGGGATTTAGCAATGACCGGTTAGTTGGGACCAAAGTACATTCACATAGTATCGACACCTTCCATTTACCCTGTATTACACTCTTTCTGAAATTTTCCAGGGGCTGGTCAGCTGCGCTGGGGCACGTCAGATTAGCCGAGGCCTATCGTATTTAAAAACCAAAATAAAAAGCACATAACATTTCTGACACACGTGTTCTTTTACACAGTTCAGAACATGGTAGTTTTGTCAGAATTGTTTGAGATTTGGTAATCCTGAAACCTCTCATCGAAGCACATGTTTATATTAGCAGAGAAGAAGGAAAATACATGTAGTCGGCTTGGTGACTAGGACAGAAGTGACATTTAACTTTAAAAAGGATATGAAGTCCATTAAAGTTTATCTTTAAGTGTGTGACAATGAACATTCGGATTAAGGGTGACTCTAACACTCCTCCTTTGGACGATGGTTCTTGTTGCACTCCCATTGCTTCTCTGAATTGTGTATGTTTGGTCTGGTCCAGGGGTTTTGTAAGAATATCTGCAACTTGCTTAGTGGTGCTTATTTAATTGACTTTTATTTGATTTTGGTTGAGTACATCCTGTTTGAAGTAATGACGTATGTCAATATGTTTGGTTATGGGATAGAACCCTGCATTTGAGGCAATCGCAATTATGCTTTGATTGTCACCCAGAATTTAAAGCGGCCGCTTCTTTTGTCCAAGTTTAGCGACAAGTACGTCCCACCACAGTGCCTCTTGTAAAGTATCTGAGAGTGCCAGGTATTCAGATTCACACGACAAAAAGCCACTGTATGCTGTCTTTTGGAACTACAAAATATCGTTCCTCCTTGAACAATGAAGACAAATCCAGTGGTTGACCTACGATCATCATTGTTAGCTGCCTAGTCAGCATCGGTATAACCAATTATGTTGTTGTTACCATTTTTATTGAATTTTAGTTTCATTGAAGATGGACCATGCAGAAAGCGAAGTAAATGCTTGATAGTATTCCAATATCGTGGTCCAAACCTGGAACTGAATCGACTAAGTATGTTTACGGCACAGCATGTGTCAGGTCATGTACAATGTGCAAAATACATTAGACAACCAATTGCCTCTTGGTACGGAACATTCTTCATGAATTAAATATCTTTTGTTTCAAACAAAACCTTTTTAGTTGATATCTTTCCACTAGAATTCATTGGTATCGTCGTGGGTCTGGCCTTTTCTATCCTAAACTTTTGTAGAACTTTCTCAATGCATTGCTCTTGATCAATTGCAATTGAACAATCAGATATTTTCATATGCATTCCAAGGATTTGTTTCGCTTTTTCAAGCTCTGTCATTTTGAATTGTAGATGGGGTTGCGCTTTAATATGTTCAAGCCAGTTGGTTTTATTTTAAAAGATCAAAAAATCATCAGCGTATACCGTTTTGATTTTACATAAACACACGGATCATGCTTACATCTTTCATGTTCAAATGATTTTAGTGTTTTTTCCAGCACTTGATTCCAGACCCTACTGAACCGTTTTAGTTCATATAAGTCCTTTTTTAAACAACATACCATCGATGGATTTTCTCGGCTCTGGTAGTACACATTCTGTTCCAGATAAATTTCTTCCGAAAGGTTACCTTGAAGGAAAGTGGAAATTGCATCTATCTGTTCCACTTTGAGGTTTAATTGAGCTGCAAATGCGAAAAGATATCGCAGATAACTATGTCGGACAACAGATGATGTGTCTTCATAGTCCACCCCGTTTTGCTGCGAGTATCCTTTTATGACCAATCTGGCCCTGTAGCAATCGATTTGTCCGGTGAGAGTACGTTTTGTACGGAAGACTCATTAAGATTTTATCACCTTTTGATTGTTTGGAAAGGCTTGAAGTGTCCATGTATCATTTGCGAGTAGTAACTGCATCCCTTCTTCCCAAGCCAGCTTCCATTGATTCGTATCAGGTCTGGATAATGCTTCTTCTGGCGTCACCGGGTCATCTTGGAAGTAATTCTGGTACAATGCAGGTGCTGAGAAACCTTCAAATGGTTCCATTTCTTCTTTAACCTTTAACTATGGACATTCCACTTTTGTTACACTACTATGGACGTACGGCCTCACAGACCGCTATCTTTACGGGCTGGTTTCTATCTGAATGAGTAAGTATTATATCATTTTTTGTTTTTATCCCTTAGAAGTGTTATTAAATGTAAATAAAAGATGTAATTTCAATGAAAAATGTATTTATTTTAAACTAAATCTAACGATATAACAATCAAAGGCACTTTTCAGACTTATTACCTTGAGATCACTTTATAGGCATATTACCACAGGAAAATGACTTTTTTAGTTTGTTTTACTTCTTTTACAATAAAATATAAGAAATAAGGAACATAAAAAACTTAATATAACCTTCTCAAAACTAAACATAAAAATTTCGAATAGGGCCCTACTTGGTGATATTAATTGGCAGTCTTTGTATAGCGGCTTAGAGCATTGTAGGCATATTGGCTGTTTACAGCCTAAACAAGTATGCGTCGTCTTTAATTTTATCGTTGGTGGGCATAGTTTACACGTCTTACGTTTAAGATCTATATTTTCTTTACTTGGTGGCTCTTGGGATGCCATATCAGGGCCCAAAACTCGTTTCAGCGTCATAACTAATTCTTTTGGCAAATGAGGGTTTATAACTCGTCTTTGCCTATGTGGAACCACCAGGGAACGTGCTAATTTCTTCAGAAATTTACCTCTTTCTAATTCTTTGCCTTGATTGAATAAAGTGTAGGCATTAATTCCACACAAGTCCAGAACTCTGTGGAAAATCACCATAGGCCACCTTCTTGTTCGGTGACCGCTCGAATAAATTGAACATTTTTTGTCCATTTCATCAACCCCCCCTTTGGTGGAATTATAGAATAATATCACCTCGGGTTTCTTTGTAGGTTAATCAATGGTATTACCGTGATGCATAAATGATATCAGGAGCACAGCTTTATTCTTCTTTGGCACATGAGAACGCATAGTTTGGTCGTTCGTAAAGCCGAATAAAGTTGAACGAATCTCTCTAGACTTCTGTGCGTGAAATAAATTTGGTAATTCTCTTTTATTCTTTTAAAGAGTCCCAACATACTGTCGCGTGTTATGTTTCGCGGCCAATAATTGTAATGTTCCGGGAAAGTGAAAACGCAATGACTTTTAAATTAAATAAAAAGAGTTTATTTAATTACTTAATAATGCACAATCACTTATTTGGTCTATTTCACAATTTTAATTTTCACTATTAAAATCTAACTTCCACTTGTCCATAAATTTCTATCGCAATTGTCTTCTAAGATCACTTCACAATCAACAAAAATCACTTTTCTATTACTCGAACAATATCGCTTTCCACACACTATCGCAGTTTTTATCGCGGTCGAATGAATGATCCCCCCATTCATTCAGCTCGCCTTTATAAAGGGTCTCCATCCGTTCAATGTACTTCTGTACATTGGCGAATGTTCTGCCGAGAGGTATCTGGTATATTCGAGCAGATGAATGGAGTAGTGACTCACTTCCAAATGTTGATCATGCTTGGTGGGTTCTCGCAGTTTCGAGTAAATTCATTTTGTTGATGTTCTTAATGGTTGTGAAAACAATTGCGACAGTAGCTCGCAGAATTCTTTGTACATGTAACAATACGTTAGGTTACGCTTAGACAGTTCATCTTCAAACTCAATAGATGAGAACCAGTTTTCTGCTGTCACGCTGATTGGTTCTTTGTAACGGCTGTGTCATGCGTATCACGCATTTGAGTGGGAACAAGAAATTTTTTCTCGTCAGCTGATAGTCCGGCGCCATCGCTACCATTTCCTGAATATAAATAACCATTATAAAAGTTAAAGGTCTTCGCATCACACAAGGTACGAATAAGTAGGCTATATTTACCGGGTTTCTGGGGCATGTACGAAATCATGTTGCTTCTTCCATGAAACTCCACTAGCATCTCGTCAAAAGTAACATATTCACTGAGTTGATATAGTTTTTGAGAATTAGTGATAAATTTATCAAATATTCCAGAAATAGCGGCCAGTTTATCGGTCTTTATTCTCTCAGCGCGATCTGCTGGGTTGTCAAAATATAGGCAGTTCAAATGAACTTAAAATCTAGTTTCTTACATACAACACCTGAATATTTCACAACCTGTTCCATCAGTAGCAAATATAAAACTGGTAGATTCGTGATTTGATTTCAGGGCGCCAGAGTAGTATAATAATCCTAAGAAGGCATTGAGTTCTATCATGTCCATTTCTTTTAGTTTTGACCTGTCTTGCCGCTTGAATTTGGCTCTAAAATCAGCAGTTTTGAAGTTAGTCCATGTCAAAATGGTTTGTCGCATTTCATATGATCTTTCTTTTCGCCTTCAGTCAGGTGCAAAGTTGATCTGTTAAACACTATATTATGCTATGGAGTGCAAACTCTTCTGGAAAGTGGCTCTGTAGCCTATTTGTAGCGATTTTACCATAGTAATACTTTTTTTTTTGTAACTGTGCTATAGGTTTATTGGCGTCTTCTGAACTTTCACTATCCGATCTGCTTATGTCACCGTCAGCTATGGTAGTACTACCCCTTTCTTCAATAATATCTTGTTCACTCGAGTGATTTTCTTTCATGTCAGCTTCATAAAACAAACAATCATCAACATCTCCATCACTGTTGCTCTGATCCGATTCTAAAAGCAATCGTTGAAACTCGTCTTCAAAAGAAGGATCATCTAATCGCAATATTTTACTGGCTCTCTGAGTCGACGAACCCGATATTCGTTTGCCTGTAGTCGTTGGTTGATCGTTTGTTGACATTTTAGTTAACAAAATCTAAAACGAACAAAATCACCGTCAACGTCAATATATAATACAAACGCGTGGTCTCACAGACCGCACTCAAAATATAAAGCAAAATTACTCACGCAAAATTCAGCCCGCGACGTAACCTTCACTTTCAACGGTCGTTTCGCCACTAAAACCGAAACTACTGAGGTCGGCATATGCGTGGGGTACGTAGGGGGAGGGGGTACGAAAATCACAAACAGCAAGCGGCCTATGAGACCGCTCGTCCATAGTTGAAGGTTAAGAAAGATAAAAGAAGAAGAATCATCTTTTTCTAGCAAAAAATCAGTATACTTACCTAGTGTTTTGCGCTCCCTTTCGCTGCGCCTCAACACATGTTGTTGCAGTGGGTTAGAGTTGGATTGCTGGGGAATTGCCGAAGAATCTGAATTAATTGATGTGACTCCATCTTGAAAACTGTCTTCGTGTATTGCATCTTCTTGTTGGTTGCTAATAACGACATCTTTGACCAGATTGTTGTGATTGTTTTCAGCTTCACTTTGTTTGTTGATTTTGGGTGATTGTATTTTGTCTTGGTAGATGCGTTCAACTTTGTTACTTGTTGTTGACTTCTTAAATGTTGCTTATGCAGAAACGTAAGAGTCTTCATTGCAAAAGTATACGTCCTTAAAAATACAATTTTTAACATGGTTGTAACGGTGATAGCATTTGTTGTTTTCATCATATCCAACCATAATATATTCGTAGGATTTTGGGTTCCATTGTTTTCAGTTGGCTTTCGAGATGTGTGCCATGGCAGTTGTTCCAAACACTCATATATGTGCAAGGTCAGTTTTTTCTGACCCCATGCTTGAACTGGTGTTGTGCCGGTTCCATTCGATGACGAACGGTTTAGAAGATATACAGAGTGTGCAAATGCTTCTGCTCAAAGTGTTTTCGACATTTTCGAGTTGGCAAGCATATATCCCACCTTTCCCCAAATTGAGCGATTGTTGAGTTCGGCCAAGCCATTCTGCTCTGGCGTGTGCACATTGGTGATTTGGCGATGGATCCCATTTTCCCGAAGTATGGCTTAAAATTTACCATTCATAAGCTCCTTGCCAGTATCAGAACGTAGTGTTTTGAGCTTGTGACCGCTTTGCTTTTCGGCAAACGTCATGAAGTCTTCAAAACATGACAGTACTTTCCAATCCATTTTTGTTTTTAGGAAGCATACAAAAAGTTTTCTCGATTTTTCATCAACAAATGTTATAAAATCCCGACTTCCACCAAATCAACTGTGTTCCATGGGTCCACATATGTCAGTGTTCACTCATTTGTTGGTGAAATGTTATATTTTCCCGTTGCCAGTCCACTGCATAGTTTATCTAATTTTTCATTGTTCAGGTGGCCCATTTGACGATGCCAAAGGTCTTGAGTGCATTTTGAAGAACACGCAAATGCAACATTCTTTGACTATTTCGTGTCCAAAGATTATCTTAATCTAAGAACGCCTGCGCAGCAATCTTCTATGTTGGGTAGCTTTCACTACCAAGCAGTCTATCAATTGAAATGCTGCTAGCACTGTTTTCGTGCTTATAAATTTTGTAACTTTTATGAAAATTCAATAAAAAAGCAAAACGTTTTCAGAACTTCTATTTTTTCGCGAGGGGCCCATAATCTATTAGCAGAGAAGAATGAAAATACGTGTGGTCGGCTTGGTGACTATGACAGAAGTGAGATTTTATTGTATTCAAAATAGATTATGAAGTGCATAAAAGGTAAATAACAGTGTGGCAATGAACATTCGAATTAAAGGGTGACTTTAACATATTCGCACCAACTCTCACGTCAGCATTTACCACCGACCTGCTGCCGAGGATTCAAGTTCGCTCTTCGGCTTGTATTCGGATTTTCCCGGAGGCTAGGTTGAGTGAATTGAATTGTATATGCAATAAGCTGTATAATTTATATCGATTTTCAAACTGAGGCTTTGAACTGTAAAGCCTTTTTAACAATCATATTGCCTTCTGTTTGCTGACAACTAGTAACATTGAAAACCAGCTATGAGTACCTTAAAAAAGAGAGAACGATTTTATATGTTGTTAAATCAGTACTTTTATCCCTTGTTTTATATTCAAATCGAACCGCCTTTTTGTAATTCCCTTTTAATAGTTTGTGGAGCCACCTATATTTTTGTTCTTGATCGAACACAACGATAGTTGTCAAATTCAGTTCTTCTTTGTATTCTGTCGAGACAAGTTGTACTTTTGTGTTCTAATAAATCATTATTACTGGACAATAAACCTGAACAGTTTTCTTGTACGATCTCCTGGTTTTCCTGACAGGTTATGGGCCCAGGTCACGCGGCGCGAAATAAAAGAAACTGTAATCAGCTAGATTGATCGGAAATCGGTACGCGAGAGTGAGGTTGTGTTTGATTCTCGAACGTTCGACGAAGCAACCAAAATTCAAGATGGCTACCACCGCCGTGACGCGCATCGAACTTCTAACAAAGGACAACTTTGACACGTGGAAGATCCACATGAGGGTCCTACTCATAAAAAATGACGCGTGGGGCTACGTGAATGGCTCAAAGGTAAAGCCTGAGCCAGGCGAAGAGAAAAACGCCGAAATAGAAGGATGGGTAACGGGCGATAGCAAGGCTATGTCAGACATTTTCCTGGGGATTTCATCCTCGGAACTGAACAGGTTAAAGGAACTGAAACTTTGGCTAAAGTTGGAGACTGTTTACCAGTCTAAGGGCCCCGCGAGGAAAGCGAACCTGCTGAAACAAATCGTCTTACAGAGAATGAGCAAGGGCGACGACGTTCGCGACCATCTGCGAAAATTCTTTGACGCTGTTGACCGACTGAGTGACATGGAAGTGCCGATAAACGATGACCTACTGCCGATACTGTTGCTTTACAGTTTACCGGCCAACTTCGACAGTTTCCGGATAGCTATCGAGTCACGTGACGAGCTTCCCACTCCGGAAACACTGCGAATCAAAATCGTGGAAGAAAGTGACGCGCGAAAGAACAATGGACCAGTGCAGAACGCGATTGTAGCGGACAGGTCAAATCAACAGAAAACGGGTAAATCGGAGAAACGCGACGGAAGCAAATTCCCGTTCAAGTGCTACAAGTGGAACAAACCGGGTCACAAAGCAGCAGGTTGTCGATCCAAGAAGAAGAGCGATCAGGACAAGACGAAGACTGGTAGCTTTACCCTGTACGCTTCTGTGAAATCGAGTGCGCCTGGTGACGAGAGTTCCATGCTGGTTTATTCGACGCAAAAACGGTGGTGTCTAGATAGTGGTTGTACCGCGCACATGGCCAGTGACATTGACAGTTTCGAGAGTGTAGATGAGAACTTTTCAGACTCATTGAACCTGGCCAATTCTAGCTCCACGAAAATCAGTGCCAAGGGTGTCGCGCGATTGGTTACCCGAGTGAACGAAGACGATGAGACAGTTAACTTGAGTGACGTGCTGTACGTGCCGGACTTACGCATGAACTTGTTATTGGTCGCGAAGATCGTGGACAAAGGTTACCGAGTGATCTTTTGCAAACGTTCGGCGAAAGTCGTCAGCGAGAAGGACGATCGCGTGATGTTGTGCGCGGAGCGAGTCAACGGACTCTATTTTGTGAACGACTCGCGCGCTGCCGAGCGCCACGCTTGCCAGCCGGGATCACGAGAAGTCCCTGATGGATTGGCAAAAGGCTTTGGGTCACTTAAACGTGAAGGACATTCGCGAGGCATCCAAAAACAACGTTCTCCGAGGACTTGATTTGAGCGACGACGATACAACGGTGGACTGTGAGGTGTGCATCAAGGCGAAGATGACACGCCAGCTCTTCCCCAAGGTATCCGAGAGGAAGTCAGCACCAGGCAAGCTGATACACTCGGATGTGTGCGGACCGATGCGCATGCAATCCAACGGTCACGCCAGGTATTTCGTCACCTTTATAAATGACGCTACTCGATGGGGCGAGGTGCGATTCTTGCGACGGAAAAACGAGGTGTTCTCCAAGTTCCAGGCGTTCAAGAAGATGGTCGAGACGCAGCACGACTGGAAGATTAAGTGCCTGCAATCCGATAATGGCACCGAGTATTCAAACAACCAGTTTGATGACTTCCTGAGGCGCTCTGGGATCAAACGTCAGCTAACCGTTCCAAACAATCCGGAACAAAACGGTATAGCTGAACGGAGGAACCGCACTCTGGTCGAGATGGCTCGTTGTTTGTTGATCCAGTCCGGTCTTCTTCCTACCTTCGGGGCAGAAGCAGTGTGAACCGCGAACTTCACCAGAAACCGCTGTCCAACTTCAGCATTGGACGGCTGAACTCCGTTCGAGTTGTGAATGGGAGAGGTCCTGGATGTGAGCAGTTTTCAGGAGTTTGGAGCACCGGTTTACTGCCTTAACTGGACCAAGGATACCGGAAAGTTTGGACATCGTGCCCGGAAAGGCGTTTATCTCGGCCCCGCTGCAGATTCGAAGGCACTCAGGGTCTGGATACCTGAGGAGCGACGTGTCGAGATCTCACGAGATGTCCAGTTCCTGAAAACAACAGCAGAAAACAAGGTCGACCAGTACGAGGAGTTCTTCCCAGAACAGGCGGATGTTCAGCCAAACACCGAGCAGGATGTAGAGGGTCCTGCCACATCGTCGGATGAGTACATCGACGTTGTACTAGGAGAGAATCGCTCAACGAGAAGAACAGTCCAGCAACCAGATCAGCAACAGCAGCAACCGGCCATGTTTGGCGAAAACGACGAACCTCTCCGAGGTTTTGAGCCAGTTGAAGTTCCAGCCCCAGGTCCAGTCGGACAAACTCCAACGACGAAGCTCGGACCAGGCAGACCGAGGAAGATTTACACGGGTCGTCCTGGTAGACCAAGGGACCAAGGTCGCGGGGAGGAACGATGTTGCAGAAAGTGTCGACGTGGCATAGGCAAACGACGCTGTACAGAACGATGCTGTACAGAACGATGCTGTACAGGACGACACGAGCGGAGATGAGGACTATACAACTGAAGAAGTTGGCAGAGAATCCTGTGCACCACACGAGAACCAAACACATAGATACACGACATCATTTTGTGAGAGAGGCAATTTCCGCAGGCGAGATCAATCTGGAGTACCTACCTACTGAGAAGATGCCAGCAGACGTGCTAACCAGTCCCAAACATTGGAACTGTCTAAATTACATGGGCATCGAAAAACAGATTGTTTAGACGATTATCGCTTTGAGGGGGAGTGTTAAATCAGGACTTTTATCCCTTGTTTTATATTCAAATCATACCGCCCTTTAGTAATTCCCTTTTAATGGCTTGTGGAGCCACCTATATTTTTGTTCTTAATCTAACACAACGATAGTTGTCAAATTCAGTTCTTCTTTGTATTCTGTCGAGACAAGTTGTACTTTTGTGTTCTAATAAATCTTTATTACTGGACAATAAACCTGAACAGTTTTCTTGTACGATCTCCTGGTTTTCCTGACATATGTAATGTTATGTTGTGATCTCTTAAAGGAAACTTGCTAGGCATATACATATATAGCAATTTTCGTTACATAAATATCGGCGACTGTACCTCTTTCCCAATCAGATGGATAATAATAATCAATTTCTTTAGGGACTAGAGGAACCATCAATTACTGATTTTCCAATAAAACACGCGAAGCTTCAAATTTTTCGCTTAAAATTTTCTGGTTGGAAAATCATAGTTGATGAAGCCTTATTCGTACTCCAGAACATCAATAAAGAAACTGACTTGTTATCCTTCTTATAGTCAGAATTGAGCTAATCCAAATCCTATTCAGATGAGTCCGGCGTAACGATAATGAAAACAAGTTCACTGAACTTCTTGCGAAAAGGATGTTCAGCCATCAGAATGCTATCCTGTCGACCAGGGATACACATAATTATTCCCAAATGTAACACCATCAGAGTATACTCTAATGACACATTATCCTCCAACATGTATGTGGTTGTATGCCTCAACCTAAACGTGCTCAAGCGCTTTCCTCTTCACATTCATTATTTTCATCTGCTACGCTCTTCATCGTTTATTTTGAATCCTTTTCAACAGCTTCATTATTTCTGACATTTTCAGACCATCCAGTGGTATGAAAGTTACCTTAAAATAAAAAGGAATGCCTCTAGAATAGTCTTTTCATTATTTGGTTCTCTAAGAGAATAACAAACACATTATTATAGTTGGAGGTGTGATATGAGGATACTTTGGCAGGTGTGAACCTTAAAGGGAGCAAAAAAGTAAAGAAACTTAGACAAGTATTTGTTTATTTTTCTGTAGTAACGTGTGAAAAGGAATTTTTTTATGTTCTTAGTTTCCTTTCATTTGTGCAAACAGAAGGAAAATAAAAAAATTTACTGCATTTGGTTACGAAACCTTATTTTTCGCTAAAAAATATTCCACCCTTCAGGAAATACGCTTCAACTTTAACCTTCAGATACATTTTCCACATTTACCCTTACTAACTTATCACCGTCTCTGACAATGTGGTTTCGCCAATTTTCACTTTCGGTTTCTTGAATTTTATTTTTCTTTTGCTACAAATTCCGCTGTGCCTTTTTCTTTTCTCTCAAAGTATTTGTTATCTTTGAAGAGCGGAAATATTTCGAATTCCTTCTCGTGAATTCTTGATCTCCTTTCACCTAACATTCACTCACTCATTCACTGATTACGCTTCGTGTAATTTGTGATGTAATAAAATCAAATCTATGATGTGGAAATTTCAATTTCAAGATTCCAGTAAAGTTGTAACACTTCTAAGAAGATAAAACAGACAAGCAAAGAAAGGATATTGACTGATTCGCACGAAGTGACGGTTTGAAAAGAACATGAATTTGGAAAGATGGTGAAGGATTTTCAAGAATTTCAAATTTATTTTCGGTTCATGTTATCACAATTATTGTTTTTCGTTTTTATTGCTTGTTGTTTTTGCCCTATGTAAATTGATTTATTAGATTGGAATTTCATAAATAAAAGTTTTACAGACCGAGGGAAACAAAAACATAAAAATTAAGGTTTTATTTGATAAAATAAAGGAATTTAAATCCGATTCATAAATAAATTGCGAGAATTATTTCGTATTGGAATAAATTACAATAATATTATTTCTTTTCTACTGCATTTGTTAATTTTTTTTAGATTGAATCAAGTACCAACTTGGATAAAATAAAACGATGGCTCCTCAAATATGAACAAGCTGGGTAGACAGAACTACGCTCTTGTCGATATGCAGACATCAATGGTGAATAAACTCAAGAAAAACTTCAACGACATCTTTAACAATTACACACTCCATTTAAAAGAAAAAACCATTATTGCACCATTTTAGCCTGCTGCCACTTCGTTGCAAAATTACTGTTAGGGACTCGTCACCATGCCCTGCCTGAAAGCAAAACTTTCACATGTAACAACATACCGCGTGACTAAATAAAATATCAAACAATACGCATAAAACCACAACAAACCGCTCGACTAAGTAAAATCACATTTAGCAGAAAACACATGTGAGCACATAACGTGTGACTAAACAAAATATCAAATATTACGCATCAAAACCAAAACAAACCGCTCCAATAAGAAAAATAATATCTAGCAGAAAGCGTCTATCAACCCAACATACTAATTAAAACAAAAATGAAACAAATTCATACGCACCGCATGAAAATGGCATACGAGACATACATCTACAAAAAAATTTCGTTCTTTGTCCTAACGTTTACACTAGGATTTTCCGGTTAATTAATGCACGAAAACGATAAGAAAATACCTGTTTTTGGTATAAAGTTTGCTTTTGTGATAGTTATAGTATTAATACTCATTTTTCAATTATTTTATAAATTTTAATTAATTTTAATACTTTCAAAAAGACTGCGCGATGAAAGTGGGGTGTTTACATTTATACAGGGCCGCTAGATAGCACTCGAGTCATAAGCAACGATCGTTTTTTACAAGTCCAGAAAAACTTAACATGTCATCACGAAAGTATAAATCCGATGCTGATGCATTTTGTTTTATATGTGGTCAATTTATTAAAGTTTGAGACGTGAAATACGAATTAAAGATATCTCATGTTCTCTGTGAAGCCTATGAATCAAGACAAGCCATGGGCTCCACATGTTGCTTGTAGTTATTGTAAAAGATATTTAAAAGGTAAGCAATTTTTAATTAAGCGATAAATAAAGTATATAGACATATTAATTTTTATTTCTACATTTTCAGGTTGGTATCGAGGTGAGAAAAGTTCTATGAAATATGCAATACCAAGGATTTGGCGAGAACCAAAAGACCATGTTACTGATTGCTACTTTTGCATGGTGAATCCGAGTAAAAGACGTACAGGTAAAAATGCAAAACTTATTGAATATTCTGACCTCAAATCTTCTTCTGCTCCCATTGCTCACGACCCGACACAACCAGTACCTGAGCCACCAACAAAATTATCGCAGAAAAGTAGCTCATCTCTTAGTTCTTATAAAAGTAATTCCGATAAGGAGTTTTTGCCTATACCTGAACAACCAAAACACCATCTCATTACTACAGAAGATTTTAACGACCTAATTAGAGATTTAAATTTGCCGAAAAATAAAGCAGAGCTTTTAAGCTGTCACTTAAAACAGTGGAATTTACTTGATGATGTTAAATCACGGATCAGCGGACTAGGCATGAAATATTGTCAACTTTTTTTACGAAAGAAGATGGACTTTGTTTTTGCAATGACTTTTTTTTTTGTGGTAGGGAAGTGAAGGCATTTACGCCCGCCGAGTCTGGCAGTGTGGGACTCCCATGGAGGATACCCTTGGACTCCTCCATGGGAGACATTAGAGGTATGTTTGAAGCAATTGGCATACACTTTGTTCCTAGCAAATCGCGTTTAATCATTAACAGCCCTACACAAAGCTTGAAAGCTGTTCTATTACACAACGGAAATAAATTTCCATCTCTTCCAATCGCTCACTCAGAACATCTTAAAATCTTGCTTGAATTTGTAAACTATCGTGAGTGTAACTGGCAGCTGATGGAGATTTCAAAATGGTGGAATTTTTAATGGGGTTACAGAGTGGATATACAAAATATCCGTGTTATCTGTGCTTATGGGATAGCAGAGAGAATTGTGTGTCGGAAAACAGAACGTCAAATTTGAGCCGATTGTTGAAGCGGAAAAAGTGTTAATACCGTCTTTGCACATTAAGTTAGGGTTGATGAAACAATTTGTTAAAAAACTGGATGAAACTTCAGAAGCTTTTGGATACTTGAAAAGTTATCGGAAGCAAAGGTTAAAGCTGGAGTTTTTGTTGATCCGCAAACAAGACAGATTTTCGCCTTTATATGCATTGAGCCGAGGACACAGTGGAGTCGTTTATATGAGTCTTTTATGCGCGTAGGTGTTCATAGGCATTAAGCCGAGGACACAGTGCAGTCATTTCGACGAGTGTTTTATACGTGTTGGTGTCACTAGGTATTGAGCCGAAGACACAGTGGAGTGTTTTTCTACAGTGCAGTCATTTCTACGAGTCTTTTATATGCATCGGTTTTACTAGACATTGAGCCGAGGACACAGTGCAGTCGTTTATGTGAGTCTTTGATACGCGTCAGTGTCACTAGCCATTAAGCCGAGGACACAGTGCAGTCATTTCTACTAGTTTTGTATATGCGTCTCTGTCACTAGGTATTGAGCCGAGGACACGGTTCCGTAATTTCCAGTATTTTTCTACGTGTTGCTGTGATATATTAGTGGACAGATGGACGGACGGGTGCCGATATTAATAGGGTATTGTAAAAAATTTTGTTTTACAACACCATAAAAAGTGAAGTAACAATAAAGTGATCCTTCCAGAGTTTGATCTATATGTCAACTCAAAATGCATTTAAAGTACATTGAAAAAAATGATGATTGCCCCCAATTCAAGCGGTCGACATTCTGTTTTAATACTGGTGATATTATTGAACGAATAGGAAAAATATGTATGTTATTCATCTTACCAGCAAAATTGAAGAAAATCCGGTGAAAATTCTCATATCTAGTTCCACAGAAAGCTGGTGCAGTTGAGAATAAATGCGTTATTACAATTGGTGAAAATTAAAGTGCCCATAACTTTCAAAAATATGAATATATCTTTATGAAACTTACAAAATGTAAGGATCTTACAATAGAGTTCTTTAAAATTAATTATTGAATTTTAGGAACCCTAATCGTCAACCTTTAATTCTAAGTGTCTATTTGAGACCAAAGTAATCTCGAGAGTAGAGTCTCAAACGTAACGTTATATATGGCTGAGAACTCTCGCCGTAAATAGACAGTGCTGGTATTAGAGAGTGCCCGTGTCACAAGTTGACATGTTCATTTTTGCTCTCGATATCTAGTCTCCAGTCTTCCGTCAGTGTTGGAAGTGCTGAGACTTTGTCCTGAGCTTAAGGTAATTTTTGTGTATTTGAAAAATGAGGGAGTGGACAGATGATGTAATTTTCATTTTGATACATTTATATGGAACATTAAAAATAAGTTATGTCGGAAGCAGGAAAAATGAAAAAGCCTTTGTAAAGACTTTGCATCGAAATTTGACGATTGTGATGTAGAAGAGATTCAAAGAAAAATACTCAATTTAAGGAATCAGATAATGTATATTTTGATAAATATTAATTGGAGCCACGGCCCCTCTCCCACCAGCTAAGTAATAATTCACACTGTAACTAAATTTTTCAGATTTCACATGAACTTCAAAAGATAGAGAAAAAAGAAAGGGTTGTGATGGCTCAGAAGACCAATTAGAAAGCAAGTGGAAGTTCTTCAGTGCAATGAAATTTCTGATCCCTTCTTTTATGCTAACACCAACAATATCAAATATGGTTAATATATCAATTTTAATTATACAATTCAAAAGATGAGGTCTTAACTTGATGTGAATCCGTAATCATATTCAAAAACAAAAGTTTTATATGCTTCACACTAATTCTAACTCAACACCCTTGACAGCTGTTTCGAAACATCGTATCTTTCTCAAGTGTAAAAAACAAACATTTAATTTTTTAACTTATTATACTTGAGAGGGATACGAAGTATTGAATCAGGTATCGTGCGTGGTTAGTTACTAAAATTAGAGTGTATCGTATTAAACATTTGTTTATTGAAGTCTTAAGTGATTTATTTATATTTGCAATTCTGAATTACAGGTAAAACTCAGGGAATTTTTATACTTAAACTTTACCTAATCACTCAAATTATTCGATATTGCCAAGAAACCTCGCGAGCAGTTGTCAAAAAATAATTTTTTAAATTCATCTCTCACATCTTTTGGAGAAATTCAATAATTTCGCTGCTGTCCTATCGCTAGTGGTAGCAATACTCTTTCCAGTGGGGACTCATTCCGCCATTTTCCATTCACAATTTAATGTGTATTAGGATCTTCGAAATCAATAGAACCAGAGCACAAATAATTATTTCCAGGAGCAATCAAAAAATTGTGTACCACACATGTTGCCAGTGATACAATTCTAACTTTATCGGGTCTCAAATTCTAAATTACAAGACTAAATTTACTAAACATAATTCCAAATACATTGTCTATGGTATGACGGGGCCCACTTAATCGGCGCAGGTTGATTTCGATACCCACAGGGCTTCAAAATGTATAAGGTCATAGGAAAAGCATCACCTGCTACCATACGTATGGAACTGGCAAACATCTTTAAGGCGCAGCCCCCACCGCAGGCAGACAGGAATGCTCTCGGAGGCTAGCATTCTTTGCGGAGCTCCATCACCATGTACCCGAGGAAATTCCCGCAGGGGGAGTGCTTGCGGACAAGAGCACTCTTGGAGGCTAGCATTCTTTGGGGAGCGCCGCCCCCTTGGACCCGAGGATATGGGGGGCACCATGAGGTTCCCTCCTGGGATGACAGGGAACGACTCTGATGGGATCTGGACTACGCTTTGCAAACCGAACTGGAATTGATGCTTCGGGCTGGCGGATATGATCGTTTGGACCTTTGCACAGTACCACCGAGGTGAAACTCGTGTGTGAACGGCTCAAATTCAACTATCATACCGTCTTCGTCCCGGCAAAACCTTGGCAGGCCTTGAAGTACGTTCGAAGTTCGCACCACTGGGTTGATGGTGTAGGTTCGGTTGAGACGGACTCCCGATTAGCGCTGGTCTGGCTCTGAGTACTTGTCCCCATAAGGTTTGCGCCAACCCTTGCATGGCCTCCCTGTTCTACAAACATAACCATGGGACCAAAAAGGCGACTACACATACGAACAGAGATAGTGGTTCCGAGGGGGAACCAATAAAACTGGAGCAACCAAAATCAAAAGATCAAAAAATCAAAAAAAAAAAGAAATAAAAAATAATAACAACGACGACGCCAGCAACGGTTGCAGTCACGATGTTAACAGTACATCGAGAGCGGTACTAACCATGACAAAAACGACGCATAATACAACGACACTGAAGACGAACGAAAAACGGAGATTAGCAGACAGTCTGGTTCAGATTGAGATTCCTGCGGCGTTTGGGCGCCGCAAAAAATAATGCAAACGCCAGAGCATCCTATTAAAGAAAAGCGGAAAACTCTGCAGGACGCTTCAGGTGTTCGAGTGGTGGAAAAAAATATAAAGAGCATCATTAACTCGATGGTCACTGCTGCGAGTTACCGAAGTGACCGACGCAAGGGTCGCAAATCAGACATAGTAAAGAAGTATCTGAAGCCAACGAGGAGACTATGGCACGAAAAGCAACGAGTCACCCGACAAATAAAGCGACGTTGTGTAATTGCACCGCCAACGTCAAAAATGTGGCGGAAGTACTGCATTCGGAAACGGAAAGTGATAGCAAAGTACAGTGACATGAAGAGGAAAGGCTATTCCAAAAAGCAGGAGATGTTCTAAAAAAATACAATCTGCATGCGACTCCCCAAAAATCAGCAAAGCAGTAAAGGTTGGGCTCCTTGACCTAGGAGCTCCTAGATTGCATGGGGCACTATCGGAGGAGATGGTTAAAGGCCAAAGACGAACAGAAGGCTAAAGAAGCACTGGGGTGAAATCTAAAGGCTACATGCAGATAACTCCACCATTAAAAATCAATAACAGAATGGCGTCTAGCCCAATCGAAGGAGATCAGGATAAAAGAAGGCAGGAAGAAGCACCTGTTGGACGTGGAGCACCAGATCACGGGTTAAAGCCGTCAATGACAAAAATGTGGCGGAAGTACTGCATTCGGAAACGGAAAGTGATAACCTCTCCCAAGGATGGGATGCAAAGTACAGCGACATGAAGAGGAAAGGCTATTCCGAAAAGCAGGAGATGTTCTAAAAAAAATACAATCTGCATGCGACTCCCCAAAAATCAGCAAAGCAGTAAAGGCAGAGCTCCTTGACCTAGGAGCTCCTAGATTGCATGGGGCACTATCGGAGGAGATGGTTAAAGGCCAAAGATGAACAGAAGGCTAAAGAAGCGCTGGGGTGAAATCTAAAGGCCACATGCAGATAACTCCAGCATTAAAAATCAATAAAAGAACGGCGTCTAGCCCAATCAAAGGAGATCAGGATAAAAGAAGGCAGGAAGAGGCACTTGATGGACGTGGAGCACCAGATCACGGGTTCAAGACAGTGCTTACAAAAGAAGCAAAGAAAGCCGCAAAGAAAGTCCTTCAAAAAGTGCCAGAAAGTAAAGTTCGCATGGACGCACAATAAGAAAAAAGACCTGACACAAAACGGGAGAGCCAGAAGCCCCGACGAAGAACCCGACAGCAGGCGCTGCTCGTAAAACCTCAAGATGGCCGATCCTACGCGGACATCAAGGGAAACCTAAGGCCCGAAGACACCAACACTACCACTAAAGTAGTACGACCGACGCGTTCGGGCCATATACTGGTCGGATTCAGAGCAGAGGCCGGCAATAAGGAAGCATTCTGCGATGCAGTAAAGAAAATCCTCGGCAAAAGCGCAACTATAGCCTTGCTCGAAACGATGGCAGTGATCGAAATACGAGACATTGACTGCGTGACTGATCTGGTAGATGAGGCCATTGAAAGGGAGTTCCCAAGATTGGGAAGGATCAAAGTGAGAATGATACCAGAAAACAACAGGGGACAACGCATGGCCATAGTTGACTTAACCGACAAGGACGCCGAACAATTCCTGAACAAGTGCAAAGCAAGAATAGGGTCAGTTGTCTGTAGGATACGGCGAAGAGCAACGCCCCTTCAATGTTCCAAATGTCACACCATACAAGTATGCAAAGGACCCAACAGGAGTTCCCTATGTTTCAAATACGGTGAAATGGGACATAAATGATAAGAGTGTACGAAGAAGGCACACTGTATTCTTTTTAAGGATGCTGATACAAAACCTGATTTTGGACATGACCCGCATCCTGCAGCTAAACCTACACTGCAGTTCAACCGCCCAAAATTTGCTTGAGCAGCTTGCGAGGGACATGAAAGCTGACTTCTTGCTGCTGAGTGAGCAACACCATAATAAAAGTCCTGCATTATGGTATTCTGATGAAACTGGTACTGCTGCCACCTGGGTTTGGAACAGTGACTTTCAAGCGGAGAGTTGTGGATGGGGGATGGTTTCATGTGGGTCCAGTGCTCAGGGACCACCTTCTCTAGTGTGTACCTAACGCTGAACGAATCAATATCATCTTTCGAAGCCAAGCTTCAGGCTTTGGAGGGCGTTGTCTCGAACGCAGAGGGTAAAGTGCTCGTTGGGTGCGGCTTCAACGCTCGAATGGAGCATGCCTCAGATGGATCCGCGGGGGAAACGAGTCCTGGAAATGGTGGCCAGGGTGGCCCTTGTCGTACTAAACTCCAGAAATACACCGACTTCCCGCCGTATTGGCTGTGAAGGAACCATACCGGACGTGACATTCGCTTCGGAGTCCTTAGTACGGAGGATACACAACTAGAAAGTATTAGAGGACTACTCAGCCAGTAATCATCAGTGTATTCTACTACAGATAAGCAATGTTGCCTCTCGACGGCCGTGCTCCCGGCATTCTACAATTGTATGAAACATCGGAAGGATGGACATCGAGAGGTTCGTCGAGGTGTTCACAGCAGGTGGACCGCTGCAGGGAGAAGAACAGGCAGCTCAAGACGTGGTGAACTCAACCATGAGCATCATCACGACTGCTTGCAATGCTTCTATGCCCCATCGAAAACGCCGGCACGGCAAACCCCAGTGTACTGGTGGTCAACTGAAATCGCTGCAAAACAAAGGCAGTGTCACAAGCTTCAGCGTGAGGCTCAACGGGTGTGGAACCTTGACGAGGCAAGCAACCGCGCAACAGCATAAAATTCGGCCAGAAAACGCCTTCGCAAATTGATTAGCAACAGTAAGGCTCACTGCTGGCAAGATCTAGTGGACAATGTGAATAAGAGGGGCCTTGGCTACAACCCACGGAGTCCCCCCGGTATGATGGAAGGTAGTGGGGCTCGTGCTGATCAGCAAGGGGAAGGGAAATCCCGAATCGCCGTCTGCAAACCTTCCATTATGCAGGCTTGACATGGCTGGGAAAGTACTAGAGAAACTCATCGAGGGAAGACTCACAGACGCGATTCATGCTCCTGTGGACCTATCTCTTTGACAGTATGGCTTTAGAGCAGGACGTTCTACCATTGATGCGATTGCAGAGGTGGTGAACGCGGTTCCAAAAGTCAGAGACGTATAGTCGCACCAAGCGACGGATCGTCCTGTTGGTGACACTCGACGTCAGGAACGCCCTTAACTCCACCAGATGGGTGAAACCCATTTCAAGTTGCAAAATATCTAATGCGGCTTTTGAGGAACAACTTAAAGGACCGAAGCCTGTCCTACGACACGACACAGTGCCAACGAAGGATGTGAATTACATTGGGTGTTTCCCAGGGATCTATCCTTGGTCCGGACCTGTGGAACGTGTGAGACTTGAGATGCCAGATGAGTGGCGCTTGGTCGACTATGCGGATGATGTTGCGGCTCTGGCCACTGGTCGCACCGGCGAACAGGCGCAACTTAGGCTTGGTAGCATACGCTAATACGCCTAGTGAGGGACTGGATGACTGCTTGTGGGCTCAGTTTAGCACTGGAGAAAACCGAAGTTATCATCTTGACAAAAAAGAGAACCCCTATAGTAAGGATGATCAGTATTGCAGATATGCGAATCAAATCAAAACCATTGATGAAGTACCTGGGGCTACTGATCGACTCAAGGTTGAGTTTCTCTGAGCAAATCAGGGCAACGGCTGAGAAGGCTGCTTCAGGAGTATTGGCTCTGAGTCGACTTACGGCCAACGTAGGGGGACCCAGCCCATCAAGAAGACACCTCTTGATGACTCCTGTAGGGTCAGTGCTACTGTACGGAGCAGAAGTATGGGACGACGCTCTCAGTAAGAAGGTTTACTGAAAACGCCTGGCACAGGTACAGAAAAAAGGAGCACTGAGGATTGCATATTCGTATCCAACAGTCTCTGATTCGGCGGTGAAACTTATTGCAGGCGTGATACCTGTCCGCCTTTTTGCTAGAGGGCACCGCGCTATTTACCTGCGCCGAAACGAGGATGCGAGGGAGATGGTTGTCCGTGAAGAGAGGCATCACTCACTCAACGATTGGCAGCAGTCTTGGGTGAATTGCACACAGGGAAGGTGGACGGCGTGCCTTATCCTGGATGTTAGACCTTGGCTTAATCGAAGGCATGGTGAGACTGACTTCTATCCGACCCAGCTTTTGAGCGAGCACGGGTGTTTTTAGTCTTACCTACACAAGATTGGTAACACACGGTCCCCTGATTGTCGGTTATACCAAGGAGAGGAGGACAATGCCTGCCACACATTTTTGCGTGCGGTAAATGGGCCAGGCTGCAAAGAGCCTTCTACAGGTAGACGGGAGAGCTCACCCCGAAAAATATAGTCGCAGTGATGCTCGAGTCAGTTGACGAATGGAGCCAGGTGGTAGTCCCAAAAGATAAAAGGGACTCACAGCAGCCGGGGGTGTTGGGGTTGGGGGATCGCTTGTCTGGCACTTCCTCTTCCCCTCTCCCCTCTCACTAGGAGAGCGATCCCCAAGCTTGAAGGCGCCTCACGACATAACAAAACGAGACCTAGCCCGAAGTATTGTGTCAAACAGTTGCAGGCTAGGTTCTCAGGTTGACAGGGGAGGTGTTTAGTGGGTAGTCTGGTCACCTTGTTTCGAACATGGGAGTCCCACACCCTGTGCGTAAATGAGCATTCACATTCCTACCGCAACAAAAAAACACCCCAGCCTTTTACTCTCGGAGACTACTGAGCAAGGTGTGGGTCTGTAGGTTCACCCCCGGCTAGACGTTCAACATCAGAACCTGAACCAGAGACAAATAATCACATCAGGGGTGGACGTTAGGTGCAGTTACGTCGGGAGCTAAGCGCACTGATTCGACTAATCAAGGTCAGCGTTAGTGGAGACGAAAAAGCTTAATTCCTGGACCGGGCGAGTGTCCTTCAGCGAGAGAAAAAACGAGCCATCCACCACCGTGATTCATTTTACTGCTATGTTCACCCGCGTGCTAAGTCCAATGGCGTGGATTAACTCCAGAGGCCACCACGCCGTCATAACTTATGTTATATCAAAGAAACTATTTATTAAACTTTGTTCGTTTTAAGAACTGTTGGTACTATCCAAGTCTTTCTTTTTCTCCGGTTTGGTATTTACACTCCTCTGGTATTTACAGCAGCTAGTGATTAGTAGAATACTCTGCGCTCGGAGTAGGAGATCCCTCAACGACAACTAAAATACATTTAGCGTTACAGGGGTGAGGTATGCATTTCCAGGAGGAGGGGTGGAGCAACAAGATCGAGTTCTGCGTAAAAGTTCAGAATCTACTTCCCCAGACTTTGTTAAGTGTGCACAAACTAGCAATAAATTGGCAATAAAATAGGAGGAGGGGTAAGATACGCAGTAGGGGTTGAAGCGATTGTTTCACGATATTGCTTGTTGACGGTAACATGACAGTCGTTTTCATCCACGAAAAAATACGGCCCAATTACACCTCTGGCGTGAAAACCGCACCAAACAGTAATGTGGGTTCGTTGCTGACCAAAAATGCATATTTTGCTTGTTAACAAAGCCATTGAACCAGAACTGAGCTTCATCGCTGAAGAAGATTTTTCGATGAAATTCTTCATTTCTTCAAGCTTTGGCAGAGCCTGATTGGAGAAGTTTCGGCATTTTGAATGATCAAGTGGCTTTAGTTTTTGAGCCAGTTTGATCTTGTAACCATGTAGGACAAGATCTTTTCGCAAAATACGCTGCAGTGTCGTTTGACTGATGCCCAATTCTTGAGAACGACGTGGAAATGACTGATTTGGCTCATTTCAAATCGATGCACTTATGGTTGCGATATATGCTTCGCGTCAAGCGGTACGACGTTACAATACAACACAGAGAGAAAGTCGGTCACTTTGGTTTCTACACATGATGGGTGAATGGACTAGATGAAATGAAATAACGTCCAATAGGAAAATTAGGCGCAGCCTGTCGGGTGGAACGAATAGTACGGCCGAAAATTAAAGTAAGTACCTTAAAAGTTGCAACTAGTAACTCAGAATTTTGGTAGTAATATTTAATAATTTCCAAACGTTGCTGATTCGTGAATGTTACTATGATAAAAATGTTGACTTTAGCTATCCTTTTGACATTAACAGTTTATTGAATATGTTTAAAGTTGCGTTCATATAGAAATATAAAATTGTTATGTCCCTGATGGAAAACCACTAGATCATTCAAAACGCCGAAAACTCTTCAATTGGGCTCGGGGAGAGCTTGAAGAAAATGAAGAACTTCAGCGATGAAGCTCATTTCTGGCTCAATGGCTTTATTAATAAGCCAAATTATGCGTTATTGGTCAGCAACAAACCCACATGTGCTTCTTGAAACACCGTTGCATGACACTATGTCGATATATGCTCTTGCAAAAGTAGGCTGACAGCTCACGGGAGCTTGCCACAAGTAAACTGACTACACAAATGCAAATTCCACTTGGATGGCTTGTTAACACATACGTTGGTTTTGATCTAAATCAAAGAATAAACGAAATCATTCATTCAGCCTATCAGGCGGTAGCTTTCGAATCTAATTTTAAGTTTAATATTCAAGCATTAAACGGTTCACAATTATCTTGAACTTTTCACAGATGTATATTTTTAATAAAACCAAAGAAATACCAGATTCTTGTCACTTGTAAACCCTGTTATCATTCTCCCTCATTCATCTCTCTATCATGAAGTTTTTCAAAGTTCGAGTGAAATCAACAAACCTATAAAAGGACGTGACTGTTAATTGTCCAATAAACTAAAAACAAAGTTTCCTCCACCCAGAAAACAATCAATGTTCAACCTCAATGTAAAACTTCAACCTGCTATCAACCTCAGAATAAACGTTGCTTACCTTAGGCATCTCCGGTTTCAATACGAGTATGCATGCATGTATGGCATGAGCGTACGTGGCGAAGTCAATTTTACGAGTTTGTACGACGAAACATTTACGACTTTTGTTTTGCAACATTTGTTCGTAGCCAAATTCATATCAGGACACGTGAGAAGGATGCCCTCAATCATTCCCGCTCTGAAAGCTTTTCACGGAAGCGGAGTAAACATAAAAAAGTACAAATACAAATCGTTTAATCCTTAATCCTTACATGAACTCTTATCAGAGATGGTGGAAGGAGTCGATGGAAGGAAAAAAGTAGAAACTCCATTAGCTTCATCCGAAAGTTGAACCTTCGCTGATGGGATCATTAAGGTCGTTAGTTATGGGAAGTAGCAAAAAACTTTGACTAACTAGAGCACGTTGTGTCTTAGTAGATTGGATCAGACGAGAGAGGATTTATTTGGTACCCACTTGTTTGCCGCTAATTTACTAAGCTGACACACATACTGATTTTATGTAGTTTTTCTTCATCCTTGTGGACAGCTGGCTCTTTAATTATTTTTTGTTAACCCCTAAATAAGACTCATTTGCGCAAGGACTGCTAATTTGTGGTTTTTTTTATATGCGAGTCTTCCAACAATATTCCATCGACTAAAACTCTACACTCTGAAATTAATTAAATGCTGATTCCTATATCAGACACATTCTCACATTGGACCTTTCACTTCCATTGAAAGGATAATTGGGTATTTTTTCTATACTACATAATCCGCTCACTTCAGGGTTAGTTGTATTTTTATCCTGTTGTAGCGTCCTTCTAATCACCATGGACGCAGATGTGACTGTTTCAGGACTTAAATGGGATAAGAGTAAAGTTTGTATAACTGAGTCTACATGCAAAAAGTAGAGGGGTTTAGTCCAGCAGCACTTCCTTGTTCCATTCCTACACATTTTAAGCTTAAGATTTTTCCAGCTTTCCATTGCAATTTTCTTTTCAAGCTAAGCCGTTTCCCTAAGCGACCTACAAAACGCCCAGCAAACATTTGCCGGATTTAATGATGTTACTGTGTCCTGAGGAAATGGTTTATTTTATTAGTCGTAAATTTACCATTTCAGTGCATTTTTGACGTCTTTATGACAGTTGTGCTGGATAATATGTTACGTGGAATTTCAAAATGAACTGAAGTAAATTTAGTTTTATGTACTAAAAAGAGTACGGCTGAAGTCTTTATAGAATATGTGCAATGAACCAAAGTAGAATTGAAACGAAAAGATTCAGTCTTTGAGTTTATTAGTTCACCGTTTATAAGTTTGAGTTCATCGTTAAAAACTAAAACCCAAACCGATGCCATAAAACGCTCAGCATTGCTTAGTTCACTGTTTATGAATACATCATAGCAAATTTCTTAATTGTATAGCTCATATCTCCGTTTAGACTGCCATTACTTATGTGTTATTTCAATTCTTTGACAAACTTAACCTGTAAATTTCAACAAAAACACGTTGGAACCCCAAACGATATAAAGAAGTAGAAAGAAAATTTCGTTGCAGCGCTTTCTAATATTTTCGCAAACACTGCGTTTACACCAACCCAAATTATCTGATTGGATGAACTCAATTTTCAAATCATATGACAGTGTTCATGCCAAGCGTGATCTTGGTTGTCATGTGACGTCACTTGTATAGGATTTAGTCTTCCCGTCGTTTTCTACAGGTATATTAACGAAACATCTAAATATTGGATAATCGAAAATAGTATTTATTGAGCACTCAAAAATTGATCTTTATTGTTCGGAGTATAACGCCAGAACAAATAATATACATAATAATTAAAGCTATACATATTAAAAAGTTGTTCGGCATCGTTGACCTAATTCACGAAGAGATGGCGCTTTGATGCTTACAGGTGTGGCGGTCATAAAAACTATGGCTTTAACTGAGTGGCGCTGACATCATCTCGAGGAAGTTTGACTTTACACATCTGGCAATCAATCAGCTAGCAACAAGAAGACTTATCATTAGCTGTTCTCTTCGGCTTTTGGTCGCGAAGCAGACAAGTTTAGTTTCATTTAATGAACTGTTACATATTTAGATTTTTGCAGTAAATTATTATTTAACACATTAAGTGAGTTTAGCGATTGCATTGTGCACATCTTAATCCGCGGGATTCAAGGCAGCTACAACTGGTGACCATATCATCGACGTGAGCCCCAGCTGGGGGACCACCCATTAAAATGTTGACTGAGGATTTGACAACCGGCATGTCCATTCAACATACACCACCGCCAGCAAGGCGCGCCTGATATGTCGGAACTCAACAAACGGATCAAAAAAATCGAGCATCAGCCTAATAATGCTGTCGTTCAGATGACAAAATCAACAAACGATTTCAATTCCTCTGATTTACGCTGTTCGACAGGTGGTGCAAGAGGCCACCGCACTTCAACCAACAACGAGGCTTGCTATTACCATAAAAGATTTGGTGTGAAAGCGAAGCGGTGCTCGGAGCCTTCCTGGTTTCAAGCAAATCAGCATCAGGGAAACTGAGACAGTTTCCTTCCATCACCGGAGACAACATAGATGAAATTCCGGAATTCAGACTACACATAACTGATCTGCAGTCACACTTAAATTTCCTAATCGACTCCGGATCGTCCATCTCGATTCTGCCTAAACGCTTCGCTCAAATTCAACAGCCGCAAGCGCTAACATTATATGCCGCCAACAATACGACAATTACCACGTATGGTAAATGACCCTTAAAGATACACTTAGGTTTCAAGCGTCTATTTGCGTGGAATTTTATTGTAGCAAATGTCTCTACACGAATTATCGGAGTGGACTTCTTGACACATTAAGAGCTTTTAATCGATTTAAAAAAACAGAAGGCTATTAGATGACAATTCTATCTGCTCCAGCCTGGGACAAATCACTCTGGTTGATGTTTTCGGGGTATTCACGACACATGCAAAGGCAACCACAACAGCGACTATCATTCAGCCTACGACTCACGACATGTTCTCAACGACAATACACACATCAGCACCAGCTAATCAAGTGGCCCATTTCATCGAAACAACTGGACCACCAGTTTTTCAACGGCCTTGACGTCTGACGGGCAAAAAACTGAAAGCAGCACGAGCAGATTTCGATCGGATGCTTATAATGGTTATTTGCCATACATCAAGTAGTCCTTGGGCCAGTCTCATCCATATGGTGGCCAAAAAATCAGGGGTCTGGAGATTTTGTGGCGACTATCGTGAACTTAACGTTCAGACAGTACCGGATCGATATTCAATTGCACATAAAAAAAACTATAAAAAAACTATATTTTCGAAGTTGGACCTAGAACGGGCTTACCAGAAGATCCCGATGTCGAAGCCGACATAAAAAACATAGCCGCTACAATACCATTCGGGTTGTTTGAATATTTCGTCATGTTTTTCGGTCTTAGAAATGCCACACATACTTTCAACGGCAGATGGACAACATCCTCTACGGAGTGGAATTCGTCTTCTGCTATATAGACGATACCATCATCATGTCAGACAATGCTGACCAACATCAAGAACACCTCAATATTGTCCGTCAATGACTTGAGCGAAATAACTTGCACATTAACATTGATAAGTATGCATTCGATCAAATGGAGAAAGAGTATTTGGGCTACACGGTCAACAAAAACGGTTCACAACCAACACAAGAGCAAATCACTGCGCTGCTTAACTTCAAGCAACCTGAGACCATCGTCGAGCTGCATGAATCTCTGGGGCCTACAACTTCTACAGCCTTAAACACTCAGTCCACCATCAGGCATCGTTAAACGCTTTCTTAAGCAACAGCAAGAGAAACGATAATCGCGAAGTTTCTTGGATACCACAAACGGAATCAGATTACCAAATGTGCAAACGCAATCTTACAACTGCAGCCTTACTCGTCCATCCGGATCACAAGGCAAAACTTCAACTTATCACTAATGCATCTGACATTGCTATCGGAGCAGCCTTGGAACAGCACGGTGGCGAACACTGGCATCCACTCGGCTTCTTCTCTCGTAAGCTGAGCCCAACGGAAGCTAGATACAGTGCGTATGATCGCGAACTACTAGCTATTTATGCCGCAATAAAATTTTTTAGGTATATTCTGGAGGGTCAAAACCGACCACAAGCCTTTAATCTACGCATTTGCTCAAAGTCTTGACAAAGCCAATCCGAGACAATTGAGACAGTTGAACTTCATCTCCTAGTGTACGATGGAGATAGTCCACATCTCCGGCTCAGAGAATCTGGTAGCCGACGCTTTCTCCAGATTTAATACATTCACCTTAGACCCAACTCAACTAGCCGAGGCTCAACAAGAAGACAACGAGCTTTGTGCACTCCCAGGCAACAGCAACCATACGGGATAACAACGCCAAAAGCTGTCAATCGGTACTGCAACAGCTTACTGCGATACTCCAATGGAACACATTCGTCCTTACGTCCCACCGGAACTTCGTCAACAGGCTTTTGCTTCAGTTCACGAACTCACTCACCCGAGCGGCAAGGCCACCCTTCACCAGCTGCGCCAAAAGTACGTATGGCCCAGCGTTCGGAAGGACACGATACGATGGACCCGCAACTGCATCTCCTGTCGACGTTCGAAAATCCAACGACACAACAGGAATCAGCCCATCTCAATAAACGTAGCGAATGAAAGATTCGATCATGTACACATCGACATCATCATTCTGCCATTGGTGAGCGGGTATCGATACTGTCTTACCATGGTAGACAGGTTTTCATGGTAGCCAGAAGCAGTCTCCATGCAAGACATGACTGCGGACACAGTCGCCAACCTTTTTACAACACCTGGGTTGCTCATTTCGGAACTCCCAAAACGTTAACAACCAGCCAAGCGCCCAATTTGAGAGCGCATTTTTTCGAGCCCTTACCAATCTGACCGAAACAAAACGAATTAGAACAACAACCTTTCATCCTGCGTCCAATGATGCGATTGAGCGATGGCACCGAACCTTCAAATCGACTTTTGTATGCAGTTAACCAACATCCTGGATAGAATTACCTCCAACTGTTCTAGTAGGATTGCGAACGTCACCCAAGGAGTACTTAGGAGCTTCACCCGCCGAATTACTTTACGGTGAACAGCTACGTGTTCCGAGAAAATTTTTTACAAACGAGGACATGCCAGCCGATCCCACCTTTTTGTCGAGAAATTTCATGAGCACATGTGACTCCTTCGACCGACACCAACAGCTCATCACATAAAAAGAAGAATTGTTCAATACAAGGATGTGTACACTTGCACTCATGTCTTCGTGCGAGTCGATGCAGTCAGACAGCCGTTGGAGCAACCCTACACAGGACCACATGAGGTGGTTAAACGAATCAACGATCACGTCTTCATTATCAAGATAAAGGGACAAGATGCAACCACCTCAACCAAGCGACTCAAACCAGCGTATACTAGAAAAAATGACAAAGAAACAACATCATGACATTCCCCTCAGAACGTATTGTCGGACGTCAAAGCCAACATCAACTTGACGTCAATTCTGGAAAGGGGGTACTGTGGTGATAATAAAAACTATTTCTACCACTGAGTGGCGCTGACATCATCTCGAGGAAGTTTGACTTTGCACATCTGGCAACCAATCAGCTAGCGACAAGTAGACTTATCATCAGCTGTTCTCTTTGGCTTTTGGTCGCGAAGCAGACAAGTTTAGTTTCATTTAACGAAATGTTATATATTTAGAGTTTTGCAATAAATTGTTATTTACCACATTAAGTGATTTTAATGATTGCATTGTGCACATCTTAATCCACGAGATTCAAGGCGGCTACACAGATCTGCTGCAATATTTCCTCCTCCAGATGTGCCAAACATCGACTGTGGCTCTCCGTTGCTTGTTTTCATTCATTCTCGCGTAAGTTTTCGTAATTGGAAGTCTTCGGATTTCATAGTTTAAAAACGGTGATGGCATCAGTTCTTCAATGACTAGAATTAAGATGTAGGCCGGCTTCAACCTGTCCGTCAATATATACGATGTCCTGCCGCCAATGAGGATTTTGAACACCTTATCGGACGTTCCCTCAAGTACGCGAAATGGACCAATATATGGCTGCTGCAAAGATTTTTTGCCACGTCAACTCGTACAAAGACATGACTGCATGTTGCTAAGTCTTTGAAAATAAATATGCGGCTATGTCGATGGTGTTCGACAGATGCTGGCCCCAGTCATCGCATGCCTTTCTGAAATTTCGACTCAAATTCTGTCTGATCGCTCCTACTGTCCGTATCTTCAACAAAATTCCCTGGAATCCGGAGTGTAGTACCGCACACCATTTCCGCGGCAGTACATTGAGTGTCCTCTTTGTAGGCCGACCGAAGGCGGGGAAGAACTGTAGGCAGACCTCGAAGCCAGTTTTTGTCTTCATGACACATGAGTGCTGCCTTTAAAGATCCATACCAGCGCTCCACCATTCCATTTGCTGAATGATGATAAGCCGTCGGTTGGATGTGTTTACAATCAATTATTTCCGTTAGCGCACGAAAAAGCATTGATTCGAATTGGCTACCACGGTCTGTTGTAACAATCCTCGGTGTACCGGACTGTGAAACCCAATTATGGTAGAAACTCATAGCAACTGTGTCAGTGGTGATTTTGGTGATTGGTACGGCTTCCGTCCATGGCGAGAAACGATCGATCATCGTAAGGATATATTTAAAATTGCTTACGACTGGCAGTGGGCCAACTAAATCGAGATGAATATGGTCGAATCTTTTATCTGGCGCTGCAAACTGTAACAGAAAAGTCGTGACATGTCGGCTAGTTTTAGAGCGTTGGCACTGAATGCATGATTTTGCCCAACTCGCAATATCCTTGTGCATTTTTGGCCAGACGAATTTTTTTCATAGTAAACGGCTGGTAACCTTCCCACCTGGGTGCGACAGGCAGTGCACCAAATCAAATGCTTGACGTCAAAGTGATTGTGGTATATAGGGTCGTTTGATGCCTGTTGATAAGTCACAGTATAAATGCTTCCCACTCTTCCGGACTCTCTGTAAATCAAAAAATGTTTCCGAGTATAACAGACTTTGTAATTCGCTATCATGTATTTTCGAGTGCTTTATATGCGGTAACTACATCAAGTCGAGATAGAGTGTCCGCCACAATATTTTTTTTACCTTTAACATGGAGTATGTGCATCGTGTACTGGGAAATATACTCCAGTTGTCGAATTTGGCGTGGTGATGCATTTGATAATTTCTGTGTGAAAGCGTAGCACAGTGACTTGTGGTCGGTCCGTATCACGAATTGGTGCCCATCTACTCTGTCGCGAAAATATTTGATAGCTGAACAGATCGTGAACAATTCTTTATCGTAGACGCTGTAGTTGCGTTGAGCGTCACTAAATTTTTTGAAATAAAATACTTGTGGTAGTCAAATTCCGTCAACAAACTGTTCCAATACTGCTCCCATCGCAAGATTCGAAGCTTCCATTGTTATAGCCAGCTGAGCATTTTTCACTGAATGTTTGATACAAGTTGCTGCTTCTAACAACTTTTTACGATCTTCAAAGGCATTAATTGTTGTCGGCGTCCAGTTTACAGGCCTTTTATCATTTTTTCGGTTAGCGGGCAAGTACCTCTGCAGCATTTTTTTAGGAATTTCCGATATAAATTGATCATACCGACATATCTTCGTAGACTTTGAATACTTCTTGGCTTTTCATATTCCAGTATCGCATTAACTTTTTCTGGTAGTGGCTTGATTCCTTGGCAACTTACCAAAAATCCCAAATAACGTACCTCGGTTTTTCCAAAATTGCATTTGTTGATGTTAATTTTGATGCTGTGTTCCTTTAACCGAGTGAACACTTTCTGTAGATGTATCCAATGTTCCTCTTCTGATAAGGATAAGGATGTCATTTAGGTATCCAAAACAGTCGCTTAATCCGGAGAGAACAATGTCGATGTACCTTTGAAAGGTTTGAGCTGCATTCCGGAGTCGAAAGGTATCGTCAAGAACTCAAAAAGTCCAAAGGTGTGTGACCACTGTCTTTTCGATGTCCTCATCAGCAGTTGGCACTTGATAATAGGCGTGGATTATATCTATGGTCAGAAAGATTGTCATTCCGTGTAGATTATGGTTGAAATCTTCCATTCTTGCCACCGGATATCGGTCTGGTATCTTAACTGCATTGCGTTTCCTGTAGTCACCACAGGATCTCCATTCTCCAGACTCTTTCGGGACTAAATGAAGTGGACTAGCTCATGGGCCACTTGAAGGACGACATATTCCATTTTCCACCATGTATTCAAACTCAGCCTGTGCGGATTTATATTTGTCCTGCGGTAATCGGCGCACTCGTTTCGGAATTGACGGGCCTTTTGTCAGTATGTGGTGTTGGAGTATTGCCATTTTAGGTTATCGCATCGCCACAGAACTCGTTAAGTCGGAAAATTTGGCAAGGATGTTGTGAAATGGCATCCATTGATTCACAGTGGTGATTGCTTCTGTTGGTTAATCTGAGAGTGTTGCGATCGCTTCGGGCTTTGTCTTACCATCCACCAAAAGCTTCCGCTTGACGTCTACGAGAAAATTAAAATGCTGTAGAAAATCAGCTCTGAGTATCGGATGATCTACTGCAGCAATGCAAAAACGCCATTTGAAATGCCTCTGCAGTCCAAAGCCGAGTGAAAGGATTTGTTCTCCGAACGCGTAGATGGTCGTTCCATTTGCAGCGCACAATTTCCGTTCATCCTGACGTGTTTTGCCTTGGCTAGGGATTACCGATACCTCTGCACCTGTATCCACGAGGAATCTTAGCTCTGTTTGCTTGTCAGTTACCAATAGGCAGCTCTTATTTGAGTGAACGTCATCGCTGACCGCATTTGGCGATGACGGTTCTAGTTTTCCTGTTCGGAAAATTGACAAGTGGATGGCATTTGTTCGTATTATTCCCAAGTTTCCGGTAGTGAAAACAATTTTTCTTATCTGTACATTGATTTCCTGTGCATGATTTAGACCTTGGCTGCCAGCGAGCACGTGAACGAAATCGATTTTTAGAATGTGTATCTTGATATCTTGCGTTTACTTCTAATCTGTCAAGCCGATTTAGTATTTCCAAGAGAACTGGATCTGACCTCGGAGCAGGAGTTTTTGATGTTGGTGCTAAAGGGTTTTCCAATATGAGGTGTTATTTTGAATAGGCCACTATTTCGGTAGATGTCACTTTTGACGCTGTCATTTTTTGACACTCGACAACAAAACAATGCATGCTTCAACAATGCACTGAAATTATTAAAATTCACTATAAAAATGGTGAAAATTTGGCAGAGACGGTTCGTAAAACTCGAACATTTTTGGGTCGTCGTGAAGCACTTTGTCGGACCGTAATCCAGAAATCGGTGGAAAAATTCGAGATGTTGAGATAACTTAGTGATGTGAAGAATAAAACCCGTGCACATCACTCAAGAACAGCCGAGAATATTGCTGCTGTAGCCAAAAGTGTTGAAGAAAACATGAAGTGCATGATTTAGACCTTGGCTGCCAGCGAGCACGTGAACGAAATCGATTTTTAGAATGTGGATCTTAATTTCTTGCGTTTACTTCTAATCTGTCAAGCCGATTTAGTATTTCCAAGAGAACTGGATCTGACCTCGGAGCAGGAGTTTATTATGTTGGTGCTAAAGGGTTTTCCAATAAGAGGTGTTATTTTGAATAGGCCACTATTTCCGTAGATGTCACTTTTGACGCTGTCATTTTTCAACACTCGGCAACAAAACAATGCATGCTTCAACAATGCACTGAAATTATTAAAATTCACTATAAAAATGGTGAAAATTTGGCAGAGACGGTTCGTAAAACTCGAACATTTTTGGGTCGTCGTGAAGCACTTTGTCGGACCGTAATACAGAAATTGGTGGAAAAATTCGAGCTGTTGAGACAACTTAGTGATGTGAAGAATAAAACCCGTGCACGTCACTCAAGGACAGCTGAGAATATTGCTGCTGTAGTCGAAAGTGTTGAAGAAAACCCAGGTTTATCCATTCCTCGTAGTTCTTTGGAATTAGACATTCCACAAACGTCATTACACCGTATTTTGCATAAAGATTTGGGTCTTAAGGCTTATCAAGTTCAGTTAACACAAAAACTTAAGCCAGTCAATCATCAACAACGTCGTGTCATAGCTGATTGGGTCCTTGAAATGCATGAAAATGATCCGGAATTCCATCGAAAAATCATCTTGAGTAATGGAGCCCATTTCCACCTCGATGGCTTCGTCAACAAGCGAAATTGTCGCATCTGAGGCTCGAAAAGCCCAAGAGTTATTGTTGAAAAGCCTCTCTATCCTCAACGTGTTACTGTTTGGTGCGGTTTATGGTCCGGCGGAGTCATTGGACCTTACTTTTTCAAAAATGAGGCTGGAACAACAGTTACAGTGAATGGATTGCGCTTTCAAGAGATGATTAATGATTTTTTATGGCCGAAATTGGATGATATTGATCTGAATAACGTTTATTTTCAACAAGATGGCGCTACGTGCCACACAAGCAACGAAACCATTGATCTTTTAAGGGAAAAGTTTCCGGAACGTGTTATCTCTCGAAGAGTTGATCACAATTAGCCACCGAGATCTTGTGATTTAACACCTTGCGACTTCTGTCTTTAGGACCATGTGAAAAAAAAAGTCTACGTCAATAGCCCAGTGTTGATTCAATACCTCAAAGATGGAACTCGTGAGGCTATCGAGTACATAGGGCAGCCACTTGAGGATTTGGTTATGAAAAATTTTATGGTCCTGTAAGCGTGGTCGTGGTGGTCATTTGCGTGGTGTTCTTTTCATTATTAACGGCATACCTTCTTCTTTATAATGTAATAAACTTTTGATCATTTATATTGAAAAATGGCATTTTTCTTTTAATATCAAAACAAGACCTCTTATCGGGAAGCCCTGTATTACACCTTGGGCAGCGTTAAATTCCTCGGCAATTTTGTCTACCATTTTGAGTAACTTTGTAATGTCCTTTTCAGTTGAGATGGACTTAGTAGCGTGTACATGCACTGGTAAACGTCGTCACCATAAGGCACGTAGACCATCCTCTGGCAGCTGCGAGCCTGTCATGTTTTGCATTTGACGAAATAGATGCGATGACTTTTGGTCACGCAATTCAAGCTCCGTTAGCACTTTCGATAGCTGCAGCAATCAACACAATTCATGTGCGAGATTCAGTGAAGGTTTCGGAGTTACCGAAATAATAATGTTTCTTTCTCCGGGCGTTGACGACTCGCCGCCGATCGCCATTGTTTTTATTTTTTGTTTTTTCACTCTTTTATTGATGATAATAAAACGTAAGGGTCACTTATTATAGGAACTAGTCTTAGCGTCGTTTCCTATATTAACGAAACATCTAAATTTTGGATGGTTGAAAATATTACTTATTGAGCACACAAAAATTGATCCTTATCGTTCGGAGTATAACGACAGAAAAAATAGTTTACATAATAATTTAAGCTACACATATTAAAACTTTGTTCGGCATCTTTGACCTAATTCACGGGGAGATGGCGCTTTGCTTCTTTCAGGTCCACTGCCCTTGAGTGATTGCAGTGCAGACATAGCGACTTCAATAAACTCAGTTTGTAAAGCTGACACGGAAAAGGATAAGTGGGTCTCGAACAGGACGCGAAAATTTTAGCCGGCGCAAAAAATAAATTGATTAAGTTTTTTTTGCTGCATCAATAATATAACCCCATAGTGGTGACCCCGAACGCGCGAAAAGTGAATAAGATAAACTATAGTAAAGCTAAAAAGTGACATTTTTCGAATTTAGTTTCCGAATGTAGTTCGCAAGGTACGCCATATGTACTGACTCAGTTTAACACTAGCTGTTCGGCTACAGTAGTTACTCCCTGGTTAAGAATGGGGTAGACCTCGGGCCACTTGCTGAAATAGTCGGCCATAACCAGCGTGTATCGGTTTCCCCATTCAGAGTCAGGAAAGGGTCCTGCGATGTCAACAGCAATTCTTTCAAACGGCCCACGTTTAGGTTTGCATTTTTCATCTCAGTCGTCGCTTCGGATGCGCACATCTACGACACCAGTCCTCTACGTCTTCTCGACCGTGAGGCCATTAAAACCTTTCCCGCAGTTTCGCTAAGGTCTTGTTAACACCAAGGTGGCCCCCGAGAATCCTTCGTACGTTTCCTTAACCACATCGTGGGTTCGGCTTGTGGGAAGTATAGTTTGCATCCTATAGTGGCTACCATCCGCCGTTTCTTATTTCCGCTTGAGTACGCCACCCTCCACCTGAACGGAGTTTCATCGTGCCCAATAGCTTTTCAAGGCTGCACCATGCATCGAAACGTCCTTCCATGCAGATCGCCTAGATGTCTTCATCCGCTAGCTGGGCATCTTGAACCTCCTCCAATGACCAACCTTCATCGAAATTGGCCATTATCACTTAAAGATCAACGTTCGGCTCTTTTTCCTCAATCCGTTGGCAATGCTTGCAGCTAGCTAGACATGAACGATGAAATAGGGCGTCAGCATTTCCATGAACGCTGCCCTTCTGATTGACATTTTTGTAATCGTATGACAGCAATCTTTCGATCCATCTCGCAACTTGTTCCTCGGGGTTTTTGAAGCTAAGCAGCCATCTCAGCGATGCATGGTATGTTTGAAGAACATATTTCTGGCCATATAGATACTTGTGAAACTGCTTGGTTGCCTCTTTCATAGCCAAGAGTTTCTTCCTGGTAACGCAGTAGTCCCTCTCACTTTTGAAAGAACTCGACTGTGGTACGAGATGACTCTTTCTTTGCCATCGCTCTGCAGGAAAACTACAGCTCCAATCCCACCGTTGTCAACTACAAACATTTTTCCGAGTTGTGGATATGCCAGCATAGGTGATTCACACAGTTTCTCCTTCAAGGTCTCAAAGGCTGCCGGGCATCGTTCATTCTAGATAAACGGGCGATTTTTCTTGGTTCGCTGATGGCGTCACTTAGCTATTTTGGCAAAGTCTTTGACGAATTTTCGATAGTACGTAACCAAACCCAGAAACCTTCGTAGTTGGCGTTTGTTGTTTGGCGTTAGCCAGCTTTTCACGGCTTCCAGTTTCTCGGGGTTGGTTTTGACCTCGTCTGCTGATACAACGTGTTCCAATTCCACTTCAGCTGCAAAAAGGGTACACTTATTGGGATTGATTTCAGATTGGCCAGTCGTAATCGGGAAAGCACCTCTTCGAAGTTCCGCACATGCTCTTCGAACATTCTCCCGATAACAATGATATCATCTAGGTACACCAAGCAGGTTTTCTAGGTTAGTCCTCGTAGCACGTATTCCATCAGGCGTTCGAAAGTGGCTGGAGCATTGCAAAGCCCAAACAACATCACCACAAATTGCCATAATCTGGCCCCAACTGAAAATGCGGTCTTCTCTCGATACTTTTTGTCGATTTCTACCTGCAAGTAGCCACTCTGGAGGTCGAGGGTAGAAAACCACTTTGCGTCGGCTAAAGTGTCCATGATGTCCTCGATGCATGGAAGTTGGTAACTATCTTTCTTGCTGATGCCGTTAAGCTGCCTATAGTCACTCAAAAACGATTGCTACCATCCTTTTCCTTTACCAGAACTACTGGCGCGCCCCATGGGCTGACAGAAGGCACGATAACACCTTGTTTTTCCATGTCCGAGATCAGTGCGCTCGCTGGGATCCTCCATCAATACTTTGATATTCTGCCATTTCAATACCCCTTTGCCCAAATCCAACGTAATTCCATGTGATCGCAGGAAATCCATTCCGAGAATGCAGTCATCCATAATGTTTGCGACCGGAAAATTATATCGGAACGCAAGGTCACCCAACTGTATCTGGAGGTTGACCTCTCCATGGACATGTGTGGTTTCTCCCGTAGCTGTCCGTAGTGAGAAAATCCTGCCCTTGTGAAGTAGTTGTTGCCCCGCTTAGTCTGGTCGGATAATCGATCGTGTCGATTGTTATGCTGCGATGTTCTCCATCTAGTTGACCCGGAGGGCATAAGTCTGCTTCTCCCCGATGTTGTCTTGACATGGCGATGGTGGTGCTGAGGACGTCCATTCTCCTAGCCAACCTCTGTCCCACGAAGTTGGTCCCCTCAGTTTGAAGGGCTTCCATTCTGGGCTCCTACTCGGTCTGAATGTCCTTCTTCCTGGACAATAGCTCGGTTTTCTTCGCTTCTTGCAGTCACTTCGCAGGTGCCCTTTCTCAGCGCAATTCCAGCATCAAGGCACACCATTTAAATGCGGGTCTCGTTCAATTCCCACGGGCTCACACATTCACTCGTCTGTCACTACCTCGCGAACCCGTGCAGTGGCTATAAGCCAATGCGTGCTTAACCGTTCGCTTTTGAGCTAAACGCCCCCAGGCTTCTTCATCCGATGCCGTAACTGTTATCGATAAATCTGCTTCAGATGATAGTCTCTATAACGCATGTCAAGCGCATTCATTATAGCAGCCGAGTTTGAGTACAACTCAATGGGGATAGTCTGCAAAAGCTCAGCAGCTGGGCCTCTTAGGGCAAAAATTAGTTCAGTTGCTCGTTCCTGCTCATTTCAGTGATTTGTCCTAGCGGCGGCTACAAACTGGATTTTGTAGATGCTCCAGATCGTTTGACCGTTGAATATTGGGGCTTTCTTATTTCTGGATGTGCTTTGCGCTGCGGTTATAAGGGTGGCTGGTGAGGTGGTTGCTACTGCCTTAGCTGCTTCCAATTCTTTTTCATTTTTTCCGTCTCATGGTTGATTTTCTCCTCGACTTGGCCGGCCTTTTTCTCGACCTGGTAAACCTTTTCCTCGACGCACTTCATTTGTTTGTTCAGACTACCGAGCTCCGCTTTTATTTTGGTTGACTGTTTTCGCAGATCGCCTTGATTTTAATCGCTTGTTGGTCCAGCTTCGCTGATTGTTCATTTAACTTTGCTGATTGTTCACTTAGCTTCGCAGATTGTTCATTTAGCCTCGCAGTTAAACTGGGTGACTGTTCATTTAGCTTCGCAGATTGTTCATTTAGCTTTAGAGATTCTTCGTCTAGCTTCGCAGTTAAACTGGATGACTGTTGTCGCTGCTCTTGCTGCATCAGCATCAACGTTTGCATCAGCGCATTTTCTGGTTCCTTTTGTTTTGGCATTTCTGCTTCTCCCTTAAGCTTCGATATGGTCAATTCATTAATTTTTAGATATAAGCTTCGTGTAATTTTTATTATTTCCACCAGTTTCCACGTTACATTTCACTATTGCGCACTTTGAAAAATTTAAAAGTTTTCACCTTAAATTTTTTCACTCTCACTTCCGACACCACTGTCGCGTGTTTTGGTTCGCGGCTGATAATTTTAATATTGTGGGAAAATGAAAACGCACTGTCTTTTAAATTAAGTTAAAAGAGTTTATTTAGTAAGAATGCACAATTGTTAGCTTCACTATTGTACTAATCACACTTGAGTTTTCTTGTCACTTGTCCTTTCAATTTATGTTTCCAATGTCTTCAAATACTATATATCACGAAAAACCTTTACTTCTCTATCAATCAATATCGCCTTCAACTCGCGCTCTACACTATCGCAGTTTTTATTATCGCAGTTTTACTATTACTCTCATTCATTCAGCTCGACTTAGGGTCTCTAGTCATTCTCTCCATTTTTCGTACATTGGCGAATGTTCTGGCGAGAACTATCCGGAATATTCGAGCAATTCTGAATACCCGCAGTGACGTCACTTTCAGATATTGATCATGGATCTACTTGGTGGATTTTTGTGCTTTCGAGTATATTCGTTTATTGATCATGATGTCATTAATAGTTGCGACAACAATTGTGACAGTAGCTTGCAGAATTGTTTGGACATGTCACAGTATTTTAAGTGGTAGTGAATGCCGTATCAGTTGGCAAAAGACCCCCAGACCGCGAACTCGCCAGCAACTCGAGAGGGTCCGAGGCAAGTAAGTAGGTACCGGACGATCTCTGCCGGGACACCCCATTTTGGGGCGTAATAAACTTTCGTATTAAATATTAAGTTTCAAATGTTAATAAAAATTGATTTTAATCAATTTTTCGTTCTCTAAAAACCTAATTCAAATATTTTTAAAAATATACCTGAAAATGATGTGCTTAAAAGAAGTGTGGATGTTGAATTTCAATGAAAACGAAAGCAATCAAATGTAAATATGCTTTTAAAAAAAAAATGATCAGTCAGGTCAGAACGCTCAATCAATGCCTGCTTGTACAAACCCACAAAGAAAGTAATTAACGTTCATGAACATAGGAACTGTCAATTCGTCTAAAGAACATGTCTATAAGCCTGGTAACAACTGTGACATGCATTCACTTTTGGGCCTGTGTGAGGGAGTATTGGCTCAATTCATAGTTGAAAACAACATAAAGATTCAAACTTGAGCCAAACAAGCTATGTGTATTGTGAACCATTTTTGGTATCCCTGTAAATTTTTACAACTCTTCCATATCTTCCAAGTCATATACTCATATTTTTGCATAGCCAAGCAAACTTTTCGGGTTATATGCATATTTTCTTCATTTGTTTACGCTTCACTTTTCGTCTTGTTTCGTACATTCTTGTCTTTCGGAGATGTTAATATTTAAACAGGAGATTCCCAAGAGCTTCCGTAGCTACATAAAATAGGAATATCTACGCTGGACTGCTTTTATTCTGCTGTTGATACCCCCTAAGGCGACGTTTCTCTATAATTTATTACCGTCCAGTTTATCATGAATCTTCACTAACAGCAATGACAGCTCAAGTGTTATGCGCAACGTTTCTAAGAGATAAGAAACTGAAGAAATTAAACTTAATGAACTAATCCTTTCCACTCAGCTTGGTCACTCATAGTACTATATTTAAATGTAACCATTCCAAGATTATTTAATTTCATTTGCCTTTTAAATCTTCAAAGCCATTGGATTCAGCAAAAAAAAACAAACCTTAAATCCTCACAAAATTAAGCATGACCATTTTTAAGTCAGAATATTCATTTTCTCGTTTCAAATTCCAAGTTAAGCTTTCCAGTAAGAAGCCAAACACCTTTAAGGGATCAGGATATATTTACTTCTTCAGACAGAAGAAAATACTTCCAGACATATATCTTAAATATACCAATTGTTGCAAAATACTTAAAAGGTTTCCTTTTACTCTGAAAATTATCCTCCCCAGACACGAAATTGTTTAAAAAACATAAGCCCATTCTCTGGCCATGTCATCAACCTTCTTCTTTAGCAGGCAAGCGAAATAGGAAAGAAGACACTCACGTTCCTTTTTTCGTGTATACACAGTACTTGAAGCTAAAATCGGAACGTCCTTTTGTTTTTAAAACAGGAGAAGATGCTTTTCTTGTTAGCTTGGCTTTCCACCTTATACATACTGCGGGTGTTTAAATTCATGCATGAATAGATTCCACTTGAATATGTTCAGAGGTTGACGTATAATTTTATATTTTTGGTGAGTTTTCATTTTCTGTTTCAGTTTTGTGCATTTGTGGAGAGAGATGCAAGTTGTGAATTGTATGGTTGAAGGAGAGACGATTTATTTTTGTCCTTAAGGTCGATGTTGAAGTAGGAAAACTCATTCTTGATTTGACTTTTTCCAAATCAGATTGTTACAGACATTCTTTTTACAGGGAATGTCCAATAATATTATTTGCTACTCATTCTGGTCGTCTTTTTGGTTATTTGTAGTAATAAATAAACTCCATTTTTTATTTCTAGTTAAGCTCATAATAACTTTTATGTAATGTACACAATTAAGTGAAGCATAACCAAGGAGCTTTTGTTTTGAAAAGTTTCAATAACTCATGTCGGATAGAAGCAACTAAGTTAGGTCCTTAAAGCCCACAGCATCGTAATTGACGATGTACTCGTATGCTGCCATGATGAACAACTTATGGCATAAGGGTCAATCAATATATATATATATGACGAATCTATCATCACTATCTTCTTGTTCCCTATGAATTTAGATTTTCTTTGGTAGAAAGTTCAAAAACGTCTTTCGCGGTCAGTTGTCAGAAAGAAAAAAAAAATTATTTTCTTTGACTTTTCATTACGTTGGTTGCATTTACATATACAGAGTGCGTCAGCGAAATCCGGAAAAACACTTCTAAATTAACATTTGCCAAAAAGGTTATTATATCTTAATTCCACGTATTCTCCTTAGACTTATAACTCAATGTATCCCCCGCTTGCTTCAATCACCGCTTCGATTTTCTGCCTGCATCGCAAGCACGCCTTCTTTAACTGCTCTGGTTGCAAATTGATGAATACTGCTTTAACAGTGGCCTATAGGGATAGCTGACTAGGGTTTCTGGATTTGTTAGTAATCCGCTCAATAACGCTCCACATGTGATCGTCCAGGGGGTTTAAGTCTAGCAGTTGAAAGGGAAAATCTGGATGCGACCAACAGCTTCGGTCTTCAATGAACACAGAAGTAAGTGACAGCGGGTGATTTTTTTTTTGTTTTAGTAGGCTCGGACAGTAACGCTCGCATCTTTATTACGTAGAACGTATACCTCAGGTCCTTTTTGGCGATTTGACGCATGGAAGCCTCACTTACACCCAAGATGGCCGCTATTTTTCTAAACGAGTTCCCAGGACCCTCCGTAAAGAGGCCTTGGTCACTGGATACAACTTTCGGGGTCCTTGCCGTTTTCTTCTTTGCATGAGTTTTCCTTACTGGACTAGGAGGACTTTCCTCACAATTTGCCGCCGCCACATACTTCTGAGCAAAATCGTAAACTGTGGATTTTGGGTACCCGAAAAGCCTTATAATTTCTGTTGGTGACCGTCTAGGGCGAAGACTTTCAATAATCGCCGCTTTTGACTATATTCTGCACTCAAATGCACTAACTCCGCCATTTAGAATTCACGCAAGACAACAAATGACTGCTGTCGTTGAGATCCACTACAGCGACAAATTAAAGTTAAGTTGCTCCTGATTTTCCTGACGCACTCTATATATTCACATGCTTAGGTGTGTTTACAATGTTCAACATTTCCCCTGAATTAATTCAGGGTATTCTAATTTTGTATCAATGTGTTTATCCTAGCAGAATAGTTATTATTTGAGGCTAAGTTAATTGCACTACAATTATCACAATGAATGACGATTGTTTTATTTGCTTTCGGAATTAATTCTGTTCTCAGATATTTTAGCCATGAAGACTCCTGTATAGCTTCAGTTGAATTCTGCCTCAGGGGTTGATAATACATCGGTTTGTTTTTGTGTTGTGCATCACGAAATCGCTATACCCTGCATTATGAAAACGTAATTTATTGTCGCATCTTGTTTATCGAGACCGCTCACCCAGACTGAGTCACAGAAGGTTATCAAATCGTCTGGTGGCTTTGAGTATGTGATTCCTCTGTTTGTTTTGCCTTTTATATATTGAGCAACTCATTTTAGAGCGATTCAGTGTGTTTTCAGAGAGTTTTTGGCTTATCTGCTAAGTAAATTAATAGCAAAGTTAATGTCAGGACGAGGTTACCTGAGCAGCAAACAACTTCTCTGTGGGGAACATTTCGCATCTTGTTTTCATCGGTTTTCAGAGAAAATTCTTATCTTTTCATTCAAGGCTAGTGGCGTCGTTACGGGATTTGCGCTGCTCATCCCAAATCGATTGATGAATGCACTGATATATTACGATTGATCGATCGTAAAAGAGCCATTTGATTTATAAAGAGCAGTTCTAATTCTATTGACTATGTGTCTTCAAAATCTTTAATTTTAAAGTGTTTTTTTCAATTTGTTCTTTATAAGTTTTCTTGATCTAGATTGTTTGACAGTATCAGTGCGTCATCAACGTATACTGCGACTATAACAAAGTAACTCCCCGTCACCAAATAGATCGATTCACGAACATTGTTACAAATAAAATTGCTTCCTTTTCAGAGTCGGGCTGCCAGCTGGTTTATCTAGCTTGCACTAAATAATAATAAAAAGGAAAAAAACAAGAATCCTCTCCGAGCATCACTTATCGAAATGTCTACAATGTTATGTAATTAATATATACCATTACTATTGTAAACTTTACTTTTAAATCTTTTAGAATATTCATTCACAATCCATAATTGGACCGAAGAGACGTCGTGGAAAATACCGGACCCCAACAGCAATAGCATCAAGCATACTGGAACTCAATCATCCTGGCCTTCAGCAATATATGAGATGTGACAATTATGTAATGAGACTTGAAATTCCCTTTCTCTTCCCCGGCATCCTTCCCCTCTCTATTGATATATTATCTATCGCTCTAGCTTGTTTAGTTCGCCTGCTATGTCGTGTTGAGTAGACGTGTGTTGGCGGTGCTCGTCACAAAAATGGAGAAACGAAATCAAGAGCAACGCGTCGTGATCAAATTTTGCGCCAGGTTGGGCGAAACAGCTTCGGAAACTTACGTTAAAACTGTAAAAGTGCATGGTGATAGTGCTCTTGGTCGTGCCCAAGAGTTTTGATGGCATAAAAAGTTTAAGGGGGATACCAGTCAAGGTGCGGACTGACACGAATGCGCAGCGTGTGCGTGCCCTAATCTGTGAAGATTGGCATTTAACAGTTCGAATGTTGGCCTCGGAACTGGGTGTGAACAGTGTAAGAGTCAGGCAATTTTAACCGACGATTTTGAGATGAAAAAGTTGTCCGCGAAGATAGTTCCAAAGAATCTTTCTGAGAAGCAAAAGCAGCATCAAATGACCTTCGCAGAAGAATTTTTGGGACAAGTGGCCGACAATCCCACGCTGCTGTCTCAAGTCTTTGATCGCGTCCTCCAATTCTGAAATCCAAGCAGCGATGAACTGTCTTCGTCGATCAAGTCGGTTTTTCTACTGGTATCCGGCCTTCAGTTCTACCAACGAATTAATTTTTGGGTATCCGTGTTTCGTCTATATGATTCATGTGGCCAGACGTTGCAGCTTCCGCAATCTTACAATCGTTGTGAACTCCGGCAAATCAAAAATTTCATAACCTATCTAGCTTCGCTCTGACTTAAGTATCCGTTGCTCAAAAGCATTCAATATATTTGCGGATGCTTGGGTTAGGGTCCATGCTTTACACCCCTAGCACAACAAAGGTCTTATTACAGATTTGTATACCTGGAGCTTTGTGTTCTTGTGAATGTAGCTGGTCTTCAAGATCGTTGGAATTGAAAAGAATATTTTAAAATATTTTATTTGCAAGTTGTATTTTTCGGCGTATTTCGTCTCTTTCATTACTGGTTCTCGTTATTTTGATGCCTGAATACTCAAATTTGCCTAAATTCTTGATACTGCATTCGCCAAATGTGATATTTTGTGTACTTGAAGAATTTTTCCTTGACTGCATTATAAGCTTTATTTTATTTTCATTGCCTAGTAGGCCTACTAGTGTTGCTTTGCTGTCAAGTTTCAGGAAAAGTTCTTTGGCAGTTGTTAATGACCTTGATAAAATGTTGATGTCGTCCGTATAGGCTACTATTTGGCTTGACCTATCGTCTCGACAACTAGCTTCCTTATAACGTAATCCAGAGCCAAATTGAATAGCAATGGAGCCAGCCCATCTCCCTGCTTTAGTCCGATATTTGTGTCAAAGGCATCGGTGAGTTGGTTATTGATGCGCACTTGGGAGGTTATCCACGCTATTATCATTTTGGTTGGACGAGCTAATTTGGCTTGGATGCCAAAGCAAAACGTTATTTGCTACAGTACGTAACGATCAATACTGTCGTATGCTCACTCAAAGTCAACGAAATTTGGTGTACGTCTATGTTGAACTCCCAGCATTTTTCAAGTACCTGCTTGACCGTGAACAAGTGGTCTATTTTCGATCTTCCTGCTCTAAGACCAACGTTTACCCTATCGTTTCATGAATACGAAATCCATGAATGTCATGGAGTGGCATGTCAGTGAGAATTATGATGTTAAACTTTTGCTTAGCAATGAATTCAAGTCACGTCGATGTAAAGTAACAATAGAATTGACATTGATCGTGATAAGATGAATCCTATACATAGGAATCTGGCTGGATGACAAGTTATTTTGAGGCATTCGAAAGCCTTAAACGCTAAAACGAAAATTTATTTTTTCATCTTGTTTATCGATTCTCTTCAGCTGAATTCTTTAGCTGCTAATAAATTTTAAGAAGCAGCTCATTATTGCCACTTACATTATTTACATTATTTCCAGCATTTTCTGCTGGTCCTCTAGCGGCGAGTGCAAATGATACTTCGGGCTTGACGATTGTGCGGTGCAGTTGTATTTACTTTGGAACAAATTATACTCTCGCATCTTGATATGCGAACTGGTTTCATCTTCTTATTTTTATTTTTTAAGTACTGAATAAAACTAACGTCGTTATCTTGATTAGAATCACCTTCAATACATTCTTCAACGTTCATTTCTTGTTTCAGTCCATCCAGCGCAACAAAATAGTTTTGGCCGTCGTTAGTGCCTCCAGCACTTAGTATTTCTTCTGGGATAGTTTATATTACAACTTTTGTTGCCTTCGTTTCCTTATTGGTTTGCTTTAGCGGCTCTGTATCTTGAGTCTTCACCTCTCTCTTGAAAAAGTCTTCAAGGGATTGTATCCGTAGTCTTAATTCTTGATACGCATATTAAAGTCGGATCACTTCTTGTTGGTTTTCAATGATTTGGGTTTTACGTCCGCCATCTGCGGAGCTTTCCTGGTTACTTGTATGTCTCCTTTTATTGACAATTGCCGCCAATTTTATATTGCTTGACTCTCCGGAGTCCCCCAACGGTGGGAAGCCTTTACGTTCCTCCCTACCAGCAGTCCCGAGTTAGTCTTTGGATTATTTGCTTTTCTTGATTTATCGAAGTAAAATAATATTCGATATGATTCCGTGGGTTGGTTCCTTCGACGATAAAAGCTTTTTCTAATAAAAACTAAAATTTGCTTTGAACTGACTTTTAAAAAAAATAATATAATTTTTTAAAAACTTGACAGGGGCGAATTAAAAACACGTCTATATGCAACGAATGCTAGACATAAATTCACACAAATTACAGATGGGTAAACGTTTCGATGAAAATTATAGGAATATTTTAAAACATTCATTGGTTATCATTACCACTCAAACATTGAGGTCAACAGACTGAAAACAAAATGGCAACAAATTAACATACATAATAACCATATGAGCCAAGTTTTGATATTTAGAAGATATTGCTTGATTTGCTATTTATTTTACAAAACTTTTCTGGGAGAAGGACTCTCCTGCTTCTTTTACTTGTTCTTAAAGAGTGATTGACTGTCAAAGTGAGGGTCAATAAAATAACTCCACCGGTACTGCGAGACTCCACATGCCTAGCTTAACGTTCAAATCTTTGTTGTATGAACTGAGTGCTTTGTATCAAAAATGTTTGGCTGCATGTAATGAGATGGCTCTCTTGCTCCAGTTTGTTAATACAGGGTTTTCCAATAAGAGGTGTTATTTTGATATTAAAAGATGAATGCCATGTATTAATATAAATGTTGGGATGTTTATTTCATTATCAAGAAGAAGATATGCCGTTCATAGTCACGACCACGCTTACATGACCACATGCTTTTTTCCATAACCAAATCGCAAAGTGGCTGCCCTATGTCCTCGATAGCCTCATGAATTCCATCTTTGAGATCTTGAATCGACGCTGGGCTATTAGCGTAGACCTTCTCTTTTACGTGGCTCCAAAGGAAGAAGTCACAAGGTGTTAAATCACAAGATCAATAGTTTCGTTGCTTGTGCGGCACGTAGAGCTGATCTATTGAAAGTAAACGTTGTCCAGATCAATAACATCCGATTTCGGCCATAAAAAATCATTAATCATCTCTCGATAGCGCAATCCATTCACCGTAACTGTTGCTCCAGCCTCATTTTCGAAAAAGTAAGGTCTAATGACTCCACCGGACCATAAACTGCACCAAACAGTCACACGTTGAAGATAGAGAGGCTTTTCAACATTAACTCTTGGGTTTTCCAAGCCCCAGATGCGACAATTTTGCTTATTGACGAATCCACCGAGATGGAAATGGCCTTCATCACTCAAGATGACTTTTCGATGGAATTCGGGATCATTTTCATGCATTTCAAGGACCCAATCAACAAAGACACGACGTTGTTGATGATTGACCAGCTTGAGTTCTTGTGTAAACTGAACTTTGTAAGCCTTAAGACTCAAATCTTTATGCAACATATGGTGTAATGACGTTTGTGGAATGCCTAATTCCAAAGAACGACAAGGAATGGACAAACCTGGGCGTTCCTCAACACTTTCGGCTACAGTAGCAATATTCTCGGCTGTTCTTGAGTGACGTGCACGGATTTTATTCTTCATATCACTAAATTGTCCTAACAGCTCGAATTTTTCCACCAATTTCTGTACTTTGGTACGACAAGGTGCTTCACGTCGACCCAAAAATGTTCGAGTTTTACGAACCGTCTCTGCCAAATTTTCACCATTTTTATAGTGAATTTTAATAACTTCAATGCATTGTCGAAGCATGTATCGTTCCGTTTTTATTCATAACGTAGTTTCTACTTGTCAAACATTAAAAATTGACAGCTTCTAAAGTGACATCTAGCGAAATAGTGGGCTATTCAAAATAACACCTCTTATTGGAAAACCCTTTATTACATATGTAATCCCTTAACTGAGATAAACCTGGATACTCGCCATATATTGCAGTCATCGGAACTAGATCACATTGGAGGCGAATTCTTCAATAATAACAAGAAGTAAGTCGCAAGCTAAACCTGCAGCAAAAAACAGCCTAAACTGAAGGCCAGCAATGATTCAGAGATTGTACTTCAATCATCGTCCATCGTCTTCTCGTCTATATCGAAAAATGGGCGCCCCAACATCCAATACTCTAGTAATGGAAAACTCAAACTTTACAAATATTCAAACAGTGTCAGTAGTGGATGTTTCTAATTCCGCTGAAACTCCACCAGCACTACAGATAGTTACATCTCTTCATGTCGTTGCCCCGCTGAACCTTATATTTATATCTCGTCTGACTTATGAGACATCGATGAATGACATATGTGACTACGTCTTAACTAAATTTAGACCTTCAGTAAAGATCATTAGCTGCCACAAACTGAGAAAGGATAACATAGAGGGAAGAAATATAGCTTCCTTCAAGCTGACTTTACCATCAAACTGCAGCATAGTTCTTCAGCCAGAATACTGGCTTCTTGGAACTTTAATTAAACTTTTCAAGGCGACCAAAAGAAAAAATGTTGATCGTGTTGTGAGCTCTCTACCGAGACTTTAACAACTGTTCACCGTAAACCCCTTTCAAATAGTAATTTAAATTTTGATATTCGAAACACTTCTCATAGCTTCAATTTTTACTATCAAAATGTGATGACTAGTGACATCATCAGCAGTGAAATTTTTCCACTATATGATTAAAGCATTGATATAGGTCGTTTGGTTTCAGGTAAAACTAACGGTGGTGGTATAATTACCGCTATTCATAAAGCTTTAGGCAGCAAACTCTGCTCTGACTTTTAGGAACACAACCTCCCATGCCCACACATGCTTCAATTATCTCTATATCCTGTTTGTTCTTTTTTATTGCTTGGCTCCGTATCGCAATTTAATACGACCCCGACGAACCAACTTCTCGATTTCATCCTACCAATCCTCCTTTAAATATGTAAAGCCTGATCATCATCCTCCGCTTCAGATTCGTTTATCTTTTCTCGTACCTCAGTCCAAATGCACTCCTTTTACCCCTAGATTTAATTTCCGCAAAGCCAACTATGCAGCCATTCAGCTAGAGCTGGGTAATATTGACTGGAATCCATTGCTATAGAAGCTAGATGTCAATTCAGCGTTATCTTGTTTCTACCTAAATCTCAGTAGCATAATTATAAACTATGTACCTGCCTACCCTTCCCCTCAGGAAAAGAGCCCCAACTGGTTTTCGGCTGAAGTCTCAGAAGCTCTTTATTTGAAGAACCTGGTGCGTAGAAAATATCGGTATTCCAACTCTGAACTGACCTCGCCAACTACCAACTGCTTCGTCAAGAAGCCGCAAAGCGGTTAAGAACGCAATGCGATCTGATTATTATATGATTGAAACATCACTGCAATCTAATGGTCCTAAGCCCTTCTGGGCATACATCCATTCCCTGAAAACAGCATCTTTTAACCCTTATATCTTCTCATGGTATAACAGCCAATCTTCTGATGGGCAAGCTATCTGTGACCTTTTTACTCATATTTTTTCCTCCACAATAAAAGTTGCAAACCCCAATATACTCATCATGTTCTTTTCCTTTCCCTATTGTTTATTCTATCGTGACCTTTCCTGACGTCTGGAAGCATGCTGGCACCTTTTCGATCCATAAGTCCGGAGCTCATAATGAAGTCTCGAACTATCGGCCGATTTCTTTGCTGTCTTGTTTTGGCAAGCTCCTTGAGCAAATTGTGCATAACAGAATATACTATGCCGTAAGTATCTTATTTGCAAATGAACAACATGGCTTCATCAAAGGTCGTTCGACAATAGCTAATTTGTTAGAGCTTACTAATACCATCTCCCTTGCTTTTGACAAGAGCCAACAAGCTGATGTCATATCCGAGTACACCAGTTTTGCTATAGCCTTTGACAATGTTGATCATGGCCTTCTGGCTAACAAACTGCGTTCCGCGTTTCCAATTCAACCCTCTCTTGGATCTTATCTTGCTTATCCCATCACTCCTACACCGTTGCATGGAATAATTTCTTTTCATCACCCTCATTTAGTCCAAAATTCGGTGCTCCTTAACGATAAATTTTAGGCTCTTTGCTATTTAACATTTTCATTAATAATCTTCCCACTGCCTGTCCTGTAATTATCTTCTTTACGCTGTTGATTTAAAAATTTATCGTTCCATTAACTCCAGCAAAGACTGCTCATACCATCAAATTCATCTTGAAAATCTCCAAAATTGGTGTCAAGGTAATTTATTTCCTCTTAATATTTCAAAATGTTGTCACATGAGATTCACCAACAAAATTCATCCAGTATTGTATGAATACCGGATTGATGAATCGTTGCAGGCACTTGTGGACAAATTTGAAGATTTGAGGATTGTATTTGACCCTGGTTTTGAAATTTGACATCCATAATTCATGCATAACCACTAGAGTTTCATTTGTTGCTGGTTTTATTTTAGGATCCTGCTGCAAGTTCTTTAATATCTTAACCAGCGTCCATCTATTTGTACTCATAGCCCGGTCAATTCTTGAGTATGCCTCCCAGGTATGGTCACCTTACTATACCAATCTAGTGTGAATTCACAGTTCTATATTCTACAAATATAATCTCCCTTACAGCTCCTACGATGAGCACTCGCAGATCCTCAACATCCCATTACTCAAAAGAATATTTAGACTTATATATAATATTTATTTTATAATATATCACGGTATTCTTTCATCCAACCTTCCGGAAAGATTTTATATAAGTCCCACCTCAAGAACGGATTCAGCTGACATATCCATTCTACCTTTGCTTCGTTTTTAGTACGAGTATCAGGTTGCTGCAATGAAGATTCCCTGCCGCATTCCTTAAATGCTTTTAAAAGCATATAACATAACATTCTCCTTAGCTCCTAATAGTTTAGTAGTATTTTATATTCATGGTTTTTTTTCTAATCAAGCTGCTCACTGTTTTTGTAGCGTCTATAATATTTCATTAGCTATTTGGTAATTGAATCCATGGATCTGTAAAATAGCGTAAATAAATAAATAAACTATTTGCTTTGAAAACTAAGGATACCTACGTGAAATTTGTCTTTCCGGTTGGTGGTGCCTATGGAATTTTTTTGAGTATCCATTGCTCATCCAATATGATTTAATTGGCCAGTTCATTACAGCTTCCACGGTCTTCTAACCGTGGAGACCTGTTGCTCGTCAAAAATTTCATACAGCTCATGGTTGCATCAGATTCGCCATTGGTCGCCGTCTAGCTTGGCTCCGACTATTCGCCTCAGGATCCATTTTATCAGGGCACCCAATATGTTTGCGGATCTTGGGTTAAGGTCCATAGTATAGCACATACAGGGTTTTCCAATAAGATGCGTTATTTTGATATTAAAAGAAAAATGCCATTTTTTAAATATAAATGATCGGATGATAATTTCATTATAAAGAAAAGGTATGCCGTTAATAGGGAAAAATAACATCAGGCAAATGACCACCACGACCACGCTTACACGACCATATCCTTTTAATGAAATTTTCCATAACCAAATTGCAAAGTGGCTACCCTATGTCCTCGATAGCCTCACGAATTCCATCTTTGAGGTCTTGAATCGACGCTGGGCTGTTGGTCTCTTTCACGCGGCCCCAAAGAAAGATGTCCGCAGGTGTTCAATCACAAGATCTCGGTGGCCAATTGTGATCACCTTATCGAGAGATAACACGGTCCGGAAACTTTTCCCGTAAAAGATCAATGGTTTCGTTGCTTGTGTGGCACGTAGCACCGTCATGTTGAAAGTAAACGTTGTCCAGATCAACACCATCCATTTCTGGCCATAAACAATCATTAATCATCTCTCGATAGTGCAATCCATTCACCATAACAGTTGTTCCAGCCTCATTTTCGGAAAAGTAAGGTCCAATGACTCCACCGGACCATAAACCGCTCTAAACAGTCACACATTGAAGATAGAGAGGCTTTTCAAAAATAACTCTTGGGTTTTCCAAGCCCCAGATGCGACAATTTTGCTTGTTGGTAAAGCTACCGAGGTGGAAATGGGCCGCATTACTCAAGATGATTTTTCGATGGAATTTCGGATCAATTTCATGCACTTCAAGGACCCAATCAGCAAGGACATGATCGACTGGCTTGACTTCTTGTGTTGACTAAACTTTATAAGCCTTAACCCTGAAATATTTATGCAAAATATGGTGTGATGACGTTTGTGGAATGCCTTATTCCAAAGAACGACAAGGAATGGACAAACCTGGGTTTTCTTCAACACTTTCAGCTACAGCAGCAATATTCTCGGCTGTTCTTGAGTGACATGCACGGGTTTTATTCTTCACATAACTAAGTTGTCTCAACAGCTCGAATTTTTCCACCAATATCTGTATTGCGGTCCGTCAAGGTGCTTCGTGAAAAATGTTCGAGTTTTACGACCCGTCTCTGTCAAATTTTCACCATTTTTAAAGTGAATTTTAATAATTCCAGAGCATTGTTAAAGCATGTATCGTTCCATTTTCATTAATAGCGTAGTTTTTACTTGTCAAATGTAAAAACATGACAGCTTCAAAAGTGACATCTACCGAAATAGCGGGCTATTCAAAATAACACCTCTTATTGGAAAACCCTTTATATTTCTCTTATTCACATTTTAGTTATACGCTTTAAATCAACAATTCATTGGTTTTTAGGGTATTGTAAAATCATTTTACAATACCCTACTAAGAACGCGTCCTGTCTGTCCGTTCGTCCGTGTGTCACACCACTTTTACTCGCAAACTGCATAAGCGAGAAACATAAGATTTTGTAAGTAGGTGTAAAATGACCCCCTCCTCAAAGTTTCACCACGAAAAAAATGTATAAGGTCTTTAAGGGGGGTCTCTCCATATAGGGGAGTTGCCCCTGAAAAAAGTTTTCATCGCATGTAGGCAATATGGGTATCAAATGAAAGGTCTTAATGAGAACTTTTGAAAACAGCTGTTAAAATGGCTTAAAATGCTTTGAGCGGTGCAGGGGAATTGAAAATGTACGACAAATTTGTGTCAAGTTTTGATATGCAGAATATATTGTTTTACAATACCCTTCTTGCAGGAGCACTCTCCTGCTACTTCAACTTGTTTTTTATGCGAAAGGGATTGGTTTAAATGCATCTTTGGCTTAAAATACTGAAAGCATTGATTTTTCTGACCATCTATCAACGTTTTGCAATAAAACCCCTAAGGGTAGAAAATTTTTGAGTAGACACCTTCCACATGAAGGTACTAAGCGACAGTGAACCAAATATTGCTGTTAATATCACCAGAGTACGTTAATAGGCTTTAATTCTGCTTCCTTGCTTTGTTGCCCGGTGTGTTGTCAATCATTAGCAGCCTTAATCATAGATATCAAGACATGGATTATGGCTATGTCGATGAGTCAGTGTAAAAGTTGAAAATTTTGTTTTTTAATTTTATATGTCCTTTGCCATAATCTGATTTTCATGTCCTTCCGATCGGACCTAAAAGAAACCAAACCAAACAGTTTATCGAAAACAAGACTTGTCTACCTATCTCCGTTCAAAAATTATGCGTAAAGATACATAAAAAAGAAACAGACAAAAAATTTATATGTGTGGAACTGATAACTTACTCTCCTGTGGAAGTCAGTTAAAAAATTAAAGATGACATTATTTCTTTTTTCTTTATAATGTTTCATATATTAATAATATTTATACATGTTTGCCTAATCAAACGCTTGTATTTGTTTATTTTTTCGCGCAAAAAAAACTTAATTTGTTGTAACTAGTGATGAGATGGTGATAAATTACAAATCGTCAACATCCAAGAGCAGTTGTAAACAATTTAGGAATTATAGATGCTTCAACTCTTAAGTCCAAAAAGCCTTGATATTTCTATTGAAAAGAAAGATAACGGAAAAAAAGAAGTTAATTTTTGTTTTGTTTTGAGGAGATTAATGGAAAATATTTTTATGGGCAAAAAATTTAATGAATTGATTAAAACTAAATTAAATTGGCACCAATTTTAGTATAAATTAAAATAAAGCTTGATTAGGGCAGGTTAAAGTTTTTTTTTTCTTTATGATTATATATTTGATGCAAAGAATGTGTTCAGTACCTGCAATAATATCATCTTTTTCGGATTTCTGCTTAACGAGAGGAGAATCGGGAAACACGAAATCTGTTCCATCGTTTCTGTTAGGATTTTGAGCAGTAGTTGTGTTTCTACGAATTGCTGGGAAGAAACTATCAAGTATCTCCTGATAATCGTTTATTGTTGCATCATTTTGCTTCAGGCCCGCCATTTCATCCAAACTGTTCGCAGGAGCCATTAACACTGATTTGACCAAAAGCAATGACACAGTTATCTGCAAGGAAGAAATATTTAAGGATCATCTATATATAACAATGAGATGTCAGTCAGTGAGTAAGTTCGTTCCTTTCTTGTTGGAAATCATGCTGGAGATCTAAATTTTGTTTCGATTTGCAGCAAATTTTCAGGAAAGATAAACCAGGCTATATAACTCCACCATAGACGATCCCAAGCCCATTTGAGAAAGGAGGAGAAAACCCCTTGTTTTCCCAACCCACAGTTTCAATGATTGCTCATCCTAAATCCAACGATTTAGTGGTAGTAAATGGTCCCGGGGTCGCATATTGTTTACTGGTTCCCAAATAATGGGATATTAAGTGCTACGAAATGATAATAACTGGAAAAACATCTACAGCTCTGCTACTAAATCCTACTTACACCTGCTTTGTGGGGATGTGTGAGGACGAAGGAGAGTCTTTCGTGCCTGATAACGGAATCGAAGTAATAACTATACCGCCAGAATGGAGGTTGGGCAACGGCCTAACTCCCTGACCCTGTAAAACTCTGCAATGTTTTGAAGCCTACAGAAGGGCCTCGGAATGTATTGGACTCACGGCAACGACCTCGCAAATGGAAAAAGACTATGGCATTGGATTCTGGAATGTCAGATTACTCAATTACTCTGACACTGTTAAAGAACTTTTACAGCTGGCCAGTCAATATAAATTAAAAATACGGGCAATCCAGGAAACGAATTGGACTGGATATGGTATTCAAGATATGAGATCGCCACAGTATTCAAAAGTTGAAAACGTACTGGAAAAAGAGAATTTGGAGTGTCCTTTATTGTGGATAGGGAGTTCAAATTGCACGTTTTCAATTTTTAGGCAGTTAATGAAGGGTTGCGTGCGATCCGCTCAAAAGCAAAATTCTTCAAAATCTGGCTGATCCGGCCGAAGGAAAGGACGAAGAAACGAAGGAAACGTTCTACAATCACCTAGAAAGACTAGTCGACTCATTGCCTACAAACAACGCAAAAATAATTCTGGGTGATTTCAATGCTTAGGTTGGCAATGAGATATCTCATCGGTGAACGACTAGAGGATGTAGCCTTCACGATGAAGCAAATGACAATGGCCAGCGCCTGATTGACTTTGCATTTAGCAATTTAGTCATACGTTCAACTTGCTTCCTATATCGATGCATACATAAAGTTACCAGGGTATCACCAGATGGCAACATATAAAACCAGATCGACCATGTTCTGATCTAACAACGTTGGGCCTCGAGCATACTTGACGCCCGTATATACCAAGGAGCAAATCGTAACTCTAATCATTACTTGATCAAATTAACCTATTGTTGTCGATTGTTATAGGCGTATTAATCGAAGACTAGGCCGCTACAAAAATTTTACATTGAAAGGCTCCAAAGACACAGAGACTCGCGACAAACAGCTAGCTCCCATCTGATTAGACATATTGCTGAAAACAAACAACGAGCGATTATGACTCTGGCAGAACACACAATCGGACATCAAGCCCGGCGTGAAAGAAATGATTGGTTCGATGATGAATGCCAAAATGCGTTAAACGAAAAAGATCAGGATACAAGGAATACGTAAGTAGGAAAACCAGGACGTAAAGAGAACATTAGGAAAATTTCAAAAAAGAATTAAGAAAATAAAATGCGATGATTACCAATTTAGAAGTATAGATGTAAATCTTGCCAGCAACAATACAAGATAAGCATACAAAGTAGTGAATAGTCTGAAACGTGGTTATCAGCCCAAAACCATGATGACATCGGCAATATCATCGCTGATGAAACAAAGATTAAGGAAAGATGGACGTCATATTACATAAATCTAAGCACCGAAATAACGAGAACTAGTAACGAAAGAGACGAGATACGCCGAGGAATACAGTCCGCAAATAAAATATTTTTTTCGGTTTGGACGATCTTGAAGACCAGCTGCATACACGGGAAAACAAAGCTCCAAGTATAAGAATCTGTGATAAGACCTGTTTTATGCTATGGGTGTAAAACATAGACCCTAATCCAAGCATTCCCAAATATATGAACACCTTTGAGCGACGGTTCTTGAGGCGAGTAATAGGAGTGACGCTAGATGGGTATCAATGGTGAATGCGATACAATTATGAACTGTATGAAACTTTTGGCAAGCCGGAGGTCTCAACGATTGTAAGACTGCGGAAGCTGCAATTGGCTTGCCCCGTGAACCGTATGAACGAAAAACGGATAAATATTCTACATCTAGCATTCATTGAATATATGGGTATGGGTATTTAATCGCTCCTGACATTAATTTAAAAACTAAATAATTCTTTAACAAAATTCAGTTGAAACTAATTTTTAATTGAAAATCATCACCGTCTAACTATCCGAACCTTTATCGAACACCTGAAGTTTCTTTCTAGAAAAAGTATCAAAATGTGCAAATACATACAAGGGAAGTCTCGGTTTATGAACATTCCTTCTAATCTTGCAGCAAAAGCCACGAGATGGAGGAGATCGATGTCTTCAGCCATCAACTAGAACGATCGTGTTCATCGCCAGTGATGACGGGCAAGAAAATGCTAAAACGAAGATTCGATAGTAATGAAGAAAAACCGAAAATTTTATCAGTCATCGAAATACGAGTAGAGCAAAAAGTAAAAGCTAACGACAAAGAAGTATGAAAAGAAGAAAGAAGGGTGAAAAGAAGAAAACGAAGAACTCAGACTTGGATCAAACCACTAGAAGAATTAGTTGGAAAATTAACGTTAAACAAAGGAAAAGATACCATCATGAAAGAAAGAGAAGTAAAGTCAAAAGCAACCGAAGACAAAAAATCGAAGAAACCGCAGGAACGTGATCAAGAAGATGTCCTCAACGCAGGCGGAACAAACATCAATCTAAACTTTTATGCGGCGCTAACTGGGCTAGACGATTTCATTAACATTGAAAACCTGATAAAAACATCATTGAATGTCTCAAAATTAGAAATAGGGAGAAAAAACTAAAAGTTTTGGTGCTGGTCCGTCTCATAGTAAAGGGTGGTCCAACCAAAACGCACGATGTCAATTGAAAATAAAACAAAAATTTTTCAGAGAATTATGTTAATATTTTTTATTATACATATTAGAAGAAACTATGACAATTATGTTTAAAACAAAATATTGCCCAAATGCTCGCCGCGGCTACGATTGCATACTTCTATCCGATGGTCCATATTTTCAATGACTCTGAGACATAATTTAGGTTCAGTGTCGTTAATGTGTTGAATTATCTCATCATTTAGCTCTTGAATTGTTCTTGGCTTACTGATACACACTTTGTAAATATCGCCAGAGAATGAAGTCCAACGATGTCAAATCACATAATCTTGGCGGCCAATTAACATCGCCACAACATGAGATAACACGGTCACTGAGTTCCTCGCACAAAAGAGCCATTATTTTGTTGGCTGAGTGGCAAGTGGCATCATCCTGTTGGAACCACATACCTTCCAGGTCTATAACCTTAATTTTTGGCCACAAGAAGTACATTACCATCTCGCAATAGCAAACACCATTCACGGTAGCTGCTTGGTCGTCCTCATTTTCGAAAAAGTACGGCCCGATGACGCCACCAGCCTATAAACTGCGCCAAACAGTCACTCTTTATGGATGCATCGGCTTTTTAACAATCACTCGTGGATTCTCATTTACCCAAATACGGCAATTCTGCTTGTTAACGAATCCACTGAGCTGAAAGTGTGCCTGGTCGCCGAAGATGATTTTCTTTATAAAGTCACCATTCCCTTCCATCTGTTCAACCAACCATTTGGCGTAGTGCCGATGCTTGAAATGGTCAGTAGGCTTCAGTTCTTGAGTCAATTGAACCTTTTAAGCGTTTAAATTCAAGTCTTCATTCAAAATTCATATCAGTGATGTTCGTGAGATGTTCAATTGTTGGGCACGACGACGAATCGAGGTTGAGGTTGACGGGACAATAGCAACGTTTTCCCCAGAATAAACTAGGCGAGCATGCACAGGTGATTTCACATTTCCTACAGACCTGGTTTTCTGGAATTTTCGCACAATTCTCCCGATTGTGGACACATTTGGTCGATTATGCTTATCACGAAGTGCACAAAATGCATTTTGATTTGAACGCTCATTTTCATAAAAGGCTTCAAGAACCTTAACGTACTGCTCAACTGTGTAACTCTCCCTAGTTGAATTTGCTAAACACTGAAAAAAGAAATGTCAAATTAAGTTGGGCGAAAAACTTAACGTTAAGGTGTGACTCACAATTATTATATTGCATTATGGTTGGGTCACCCTTTCTTAATCAAAAGAAAGAAAAAGTGCCACCAATCAATGTATTTGAGAAAACAGGCAGAGATATGGTTCGGCTTTTGGCAGCCAAAAATAAGTCAAATGATTTTGAGATCAAAAGAATTAATGCCGACAAACTGTCCATTAGAATAAAGTCACTGGTTGACTTTTAGGCAGAAAATTTTGGAGAGGTTCCGCGCTTTATGTACACCCCGAGAAATGGAAAAACCAGTCCTTTTTATTGAAGGGTCTGGATCTCCTTCAAATGCTTAAAGAAGTTGCACTAGAAATAGAATTTATTACAGTTAAAGAATTTGCAAAAAATACTTTACTTTCAAGTAGAAGCAGTCCAATTGCCCGACAAAAAATAAGACACTTTAACTCCACAGTGGTGAGGTGAGAACGCACCCAGAAAAGTGAGATCAATCAATGCTACAGGCGCCAAAGATTCGGTCATTCGGCTTCCAATTGGGCCATGAAATATTGATGTGTAAAGTGCAAAGATATCCATGCTCCCGGCGAGCGCAAATTGGCTCAGATGGAGACAAAAGAAAAATTATATTGTGTGAAGCGTGGCGCCTCTGGTCATCCAGCATCAGATCGAGGATGCTCAGGGTATCAAAATGCAAAAATTAAATTTACTCCAAAACAAAGTCAAGTACACTGCAGTGTGATACCTACCAACTTTGCCAAGCCCGGGGTGTCATTTGCGCTTGCTGCTAGAGGACCAGCAGACAATGCAAAGAAAATATATAATGTATTTGGCAATGATGAGCTGCTTCTTAAAATTTATCAGCAATTAAATCCTTATCGGGGAGAATTGATAAACAGGATTCAAAAATTAACTTTGTTTTTCAGCGTTTGGGGCTCTCAAAAGCCTCAAAATAATTTGTCCTCTAGTCACATTCCCATGGCTAGGATTCGTCTCACCTCGTTCAACGTCAATTCCATTGTGAGTCTACATTGACGTGACTGTCTCCTGGAGTTCATTGTCATTGTCATGTCACACTGAAACCCACCTCAATTCATTGCACTCCATGACATTCAAGAATTTTGAATTCGTAAGAAACGATAGGGTTATGGGTGATGGGGGGAGTGGCATCGAGATACTGATTAGAAGACCCAATAGTTTCCAAAATATTGATAATGTCAAATTCAAAAGCTTTGAATCTCTTGAAGTGCCAGATGCGGATAACCTTTTCTCTGCCGATGCAAATGTGGAAATGTTCTCAAGTTCAATAAGGAACGCAATTCCTTTTTTGAAATACTTGAATAGAACCTGAACGCCAAGTTTACATCATGGCTGAATGCCAAAAATAATTCCAGAGGTGTATTCCTGAAATCTGGATAACAGAGAACCAAATTGAATACAGGTTTAATCTACTCGTATATGGATCAGTTTCCCAACATAACATAGAACAAACTCATATTTGGACCCCTGGATTGCTGACGCAAGACTTGAATTAGCTTTAATAGTCCTCAACGGAAACTGCAAGCGCTTCCTTACGATAGTGGCCATAATGCGATCGTGATGGAGATCAATCGTCAAAGGGCGGATGTCTTCCTCATTCCAGTGCAACATGAAAATTGTCGGTTGAATTTAAAAAAAAACAGGCTGGGAAAACTTTCAAAAGAAGTTTAATCGATAGTACCAAAAGCGATGTTCTCCTTCGGATGATGGCAACTCTTGTTTAATGGTTCCTCGTGACAGGAATCTAACTAATGGTGAAATCGATATCTATTTGTTGAAGTTAAAGAAGCTGGCATTGAAACCGATTGAGAAAGTAGAAGGATATAAAACACCAGCCATCACAAGATTGAAAAGCCTACTTCTCATCAGCGATTTTTGGACTACAACCATCCCTCGTTGGGTTTGTTGAAATTACACCTGAAAAATGTCTGGAACTTAATCCGTTTATACTTTAGGAGTGAGACCAATGGGCAGACAAGCTGAGGGGTATTAGCCCACAGGACCCAAATGGCAAAAAAAAATAAAATAAATAGTCTACTCCGTAAGAAGTTTTGAATAAAGGTATCGAATCTTGGAGTCGCTAGTGATGAGATAACTCTTCTCGATAGGGCTGGTATCGAAATTTATAGATTGGAACACACTACGAATTGGTTTATCGACCAAACCCTGAGTGAGGGAGTCAAATATTTTCAAAGCTCATTGAAGCAAAAGTGTCCGACTTCAAATCAAACCTGAACGGCGAATCAGTCTTTTTTTTTAAATGAAACATTGACATCTGAGCTCATACGGAGCATTAATCTTATCGATTATTTTGTCAGCTGTGAAGACTTGTGTTTCAAATTTGCCAAGATGAACAATCAGAAATCATGGGGTATTGACAGTGTTCCTTCCAAATACGAAGTGTAACAATTAAGTAATGATTATTGCCGCGCTTGTGGTAAACCTGCGACCCTGAATTTTCCTTCCCCTTCCTCGGCATCCTTTCCCCTTCATTGATATATTTACCATCGCTCTAGCTTGTTTAATTTGCCTGCTGTGTCGTGTTGAGTAGACGTATGTTGGTTGTGGTCGTCACGAAAATGGACAAACGTAATCAAGAGCAACCCGTCGCTATAAAATTTTGCGCCAGATTGGGCGAAAAAGTTTCGGAAACGTACGCTAAAATTAAATGGAGATAGTGCTCTTAGTCGTGCCCAGGTATTTCGATGGCATGAAGAGTTTAAGGAGGGGCCTGAAAGCGTGGGAGATGAGGCGCGAAGTGGAAGACAAGTCGAGGTGCGGACTGACGTGAATGTGCAGCGTGTGCGCACCCTTATCCTTGAAGATCGGCGTTTAGCAGTTCGAATGTTGGCCTCAGAACTGGGTATGAACCGTGAAACAGTCAGACAAATTTTAACCGACGATTTCGGGATGAAAAAGTTGAGCGCGAAGATGGTTCCATAGAACCACACCATGCCGATCTCAGCGTGTCCCAGTATTTGGCCTCTAAAGGAATCACCGTGTTGCAAGAGCCGCCTATTGGCCCCTGTGACTTTTTTTTTGTTCCCTAGAAAAAAAACGGGGGTCAATGGAACCCACTTTGAGTCGATTACGGACATCCAGGCGGCCATGACGAGGGTACTTGTGGACATCCCAGTCGAAGCGTTCCACAAACGTTATGAAGCATGAAAAATGCGCTGGAATCATTGCATACTTGATCAAGGGGACTAATTTGAAGAAGATCGCAAAGTTGCAGAATAATTTTTAAATATACGGTTTTCATGGAATCAGTTTCATGACTTAAATGGCACACCTTGTATAGTTCTCCAACATTTGCCTGAGGTTCGTATTAGGAATTATTGTATAGTGTTCAACAACATGTTGAGCAATTTATATTTCCCAAATGAGTGGAAAAAGGCTAAGGTATTTCTGATATTGAAGGAAGGTAAAAAATCTTCGTGGCCCAAAAGCTATTGCCCAATCGGCTTGCTGCATAATATCAGCAAGGTATTTGAGAATGTGTTGGAGCGTGTCTCACTTATATGGAGGAAACATTCGATACAGTGTGGTTAGTTGGACTTGTTTTTAAACTTCTTCAGGACAGGTTCCCCAGACACCTCATCAACATGATGTGCAATATGTTATACAGGTAATTATTTGCGCAAATGCAAGGTCTTGAATGGTCTACAGCAGGGAACAGTTATTGCGCCTCTGCTCTTCTCAATATTTATTCGCAAGCTATGGAACGGCTTGGATTTTAACATCTCTTTAATGCGATCATCGGTAGCATTTGCTGATGATCTGATCTAATATACGGCAGACAGAAAAGCTACAATAGTTCAAAGTAATCTTCAATAAATATTTAATGATGTGCAGCTCTACACTGACAGTTGGCAAATGCAAATCAATGCAAAGAAGTAGGAATCAATTTTGGTTTGGAGAACGCTGCAGGGGGTCAGTCAAGACCTGGAACGTAATTGGAAGGATTTCCACATCATTGCTAGCAAGGGTAGCTCAGAACGAGTTCAACATAAATCCTGTATTCGAAACCTCGGTGGTTATCTCGATCAGTATATGTACTGTACTGAACATGTCAAAATCATGCTCAGTAAGGCACTAAAAGGAGTCATGGCGCTACGAAGACGCTTACATTCCAGATACATCGATCAAAAGGTCAAAATGATTTGTTACAAGACCCTGGTTAGACCAGTTTTGACATATGGATGTCAGATCTGGTACAAACAGAGTGCTTCTTCTTCTTCTTTGTAGCGCTACAGCCCATCTCAGGCCTTCGCCTAGAGATAATTAGAGTATCTCATTTTTCATGACCGTATTGATTTTTTCGGGAAGTTGGTTTGGCCAGTACCATGCTCTCGTGTGCCTGCTCAGCTATGATATGATTAAATCAGTACATATCACCACTGAGTGAACACTCATACAGAGTGCTGTTACTATGAAAAAATTAAGAATTTTCGAAAGGAAATGTCATCGTGCATGTACTGGTTTGTGCAGAAAGCCTGAGACGGATTGGAAGCATTATATATCGAATAGAAGAATTTATCAAGCTGCTAAAGTGACGAGATTCGATATCTTCATATTGAGACTGCTTCGGAATCATATCGTGAGATCTGTAACTGTGAGTAAAAACCCCTGGATTTCACAGCCGTTCCACCCTACAGATGGGTATATTGAGACTTGTCTTACTACTTGCTTCATTCTTCCAGAAGCAATCGTGTATTTGGATATGAATCGATATATTTTTGATTCTGATGGTGTCCCAATCATATATCACATACATAGACGGATATCCTCCGAATTTGAGTTCACGAGACCAACAATTCCACTGGAGATACTCATTTGCTAGATTTGTTCATGCTCGTCGAGCTTGGATGAAGCGATCCTGGTATTGGTGGCTGAATGACAATGTCTAAATTATTCATGTTTATTTTGTTGTTTTGTGTTTTTCGTTGCATAGTTTTGAGTTTCAACTCATTGTTGCTACACTTAGTGTTGTTGTTTGTTTGTGTTAAAAATTGGGAATAGATTTCAATATTCAGGATAGGTGTATGTTGTTCTTATCACATTCGTTTTAAAGATAAGGTTGAACGTGTAGGTGAGGAATATTTTGAAAGCATTTTTTAATATAAGATAACGTTTTTTGATTGAATTTAATTAAAATTAGGTTATAACATATTAGGTATATGTGTTAAAATTGCAAATAATTTTTAATCGTGTTTTTGGTTTTTTTCTCCTTTTTCCAATTTGAATTGATATTGTTTTTGAATTTAATGTTTTTAATTGATAATGTATAAACTAAGAGAGCCACTTGGGCCATTAAGTTATCGTACTTTTATTGTTTGGAATCAGCTTTATATTCTTTTGAAATTTATAACGACTAGTATTAAATAAAGCGCTTTCGACTTTGCCCTGCACAAAATAATGCACGACTTTGACGTCTCAATCAAATAGTCTTCATGGTCAAACTTGCAATACTTAATGCAGAGCCTCAGGTCAAGTTAAATGAAGAATAAACGAACAGCTTCAAAAGGGCATCAGACTTAAAACAAAGGGATGAACTTGCCCGAATCTCTTTAATGTTGCGCTGAAACAGGTTATCAGGAAGACAACTGCTGAAACTTCTGATAAACGAATGTTCAAGCCCACGAAATTGGTACATTATAGCACGGTCATTCTCAGATACCAAAAGAGCATTTCTAAGCCTAGAATTTAAAGCAGACCGTTGAAGAGGAATAACTTTGTTTATCTTGGGGCCAACTTGAATGGAAGCAGAAGTTTTGATGCCAGATAAATGCTGCAAACAAAGCTTTTTATTTTGTGCTTCCCGTTTTTCGCATTCTAAGGATTTGTGCACAGGCAAAAAATTCGTAATCACAAATTACAAGACAAGTATGCTTCGATATAAATTGGAACGTGAACTCTGTCAAGCAAATGCAAAAAGGCTGTGGATACAGGATTTTAACACAAAGTGCCCCGGATAATCTAAGGCCTAATGAAACAAAAAAAAAGAACATAGTGGAGACTACGTTACAATGATGAGTTGAATCAATTGTTTGATGAACCGCCTGTATCTACGAGTACATACGTAATGCTACAGAAATCGCAAGCGGGCCATTGTATAGGGCATTCCATTAAGGACATAACAAATCTATTGTAAGGCGTGCTGTGTGGCTAGAGACACCGTCTTTATGAAATCACGTACTGTTGATGTCAAGTTTATTCCATTCTGGCCACAAATAATCTTTCAACATAGCACGATAGGGCTCTCCATTGACGGTAACATGACAGTTGTTTTCATCCATGGGAAAATACGGCCCAATCACATCTCCGGCATGAAAACTGCAACAAACAGTAATTTTTTGCAGATGTAACGATGTCTCAAGATATTTTGCATATTTTGCTTATTGACAAAGCCATTGTGAAATGAGCTTCATCACTGAAGTTGATTTTCCGATAAAAACGACTCAGAATTTCGGTAGTAATTTTTAATAATTTTCAAACGTTGCTTGTTCGTGAGCTTTATCATGATGAAAATGTTAAATTTTAGCTAACATTTTCACATTAACAGATCATTAAAAAAGTTTAAGGGTGCGTTCAGATAAAGATACAAAGTTGTTACGTTCCTAGTAGAAAACCCTATAGAAAAAATGAAAGAGAACCGGCACAAGGTAGACATCTAGTTGGAAGGGACTTATCGGGAGATATGATGGAACGAGATCGTGGAACCGTGACAATTAGAGAAGATTAATCTTGGCAGTCGGAGCCCGACATACGCTGATTAAATCAATACTCACTAAACTATGACATGAGCAACAAAAATCTAAAGACCGCACCATGAACACCATATGCACCTTGACACTAAAATATGGTCACAGAACCGCGATGACTAGAGGTTAGTACTCCTGGATCTTACGACTGCCAGCCACGCCACCGATAATGGTAACTGAATATTATTATATGTCATTATGTTGCATACACGACACTATCTATATTTAAGTAAATCAAAACTTTCTTTCATTAACATTGGTTAAAATTGTCACTTTGGGACTTTTTTATGAAATCGTATTTTTTGAAACTACTTCACAAATATTAACACATGAGAAAAACAGTGCACAATTTATCAAATCAATACACTTACAGAAAACACCTTCCAAATCATAGTAGTAACTTGTGATAAAAAATAAAACCAACTTAAATGATTGAAACGTCTTAACTCTACCCGAACTTGCTTGATTCTAACTTACTAAATAATTTAAATGGAGCTATTTGAAAGGATGCAACGTATCTGTTCTGCTCTTTTCGCAGAACTTATAATAGTGATGCCAAAACATCATGTATGGTCTTTCTCAAGCCCGTTCAGAAAACTTGTTTCAATTTTAAACCACATTCAGGTGCTATAAGTTGAAAGTTTTCTTCGAAAAATCTGCATCTGAGATATTGTCAATATCATTGATTAATATGTTAAAACGTTATTTACTTATTCGCGGAAACGCGCCAGTCATAAAAGCTTGGATTTGTTCAAGTTATTTTAATGACGTATTATGTATCATCATTTGTGGTCAAGGCAATTCTATAAGTGGAAAGTTAAGAGTTAGACGCTACTACCCATTAAATTAACGTAGTAGCATCTTTGCAATATCTAGTAAAGTTATTTCGCTATCCATTGTGAAATTCAATTCGAATAACGTGCATTATTTTAAATACCGTGGGAATTTTTCTATTTTCCTGAGAATTATTTTTTTCTTCAAAGTAACAGCAATTAGCGTTATTAGGCTGTGTAAGAAGAGAAAAACTTGCACTCTAAAATCTCTTGCTCACCTGTATAGTTTGATCCATGACTAATGCTTAGACTAGAATATTTGATGATAGCTTTATGATTAGCATTGAATAGTGACTATGCATGTTAATAAACTTAAACATACCGAGTCGAAGCTGCAAGCCAGCTTAAATGATTTTTGCATCTACGAGTAATTGGTACTGAAATGAAATATATTAAGCCTTGAATTACCCACAATGAGTCATTTGGTGAGTTCCGCCTCAAAACGTAATTCACAATTTAAATGCGATCCTTCAAGGCACAACTTTTTTCGAATAAAATTTGCACTATGTTTGTGTTGCGGGTATTATGAGTGGAGGTCGACAGGTTAAGGGTTGAGTAACTCCGGTATTAAGTCCTGAATTACCGAACAAATTTTCGTGAAAATTTCGGGGCGAATATATTTTCAGGGCGAATATATTTTAGTGCAGTGTTGGTTCCTGTTCAGGTTTGATGCCGATCGGGTCGAAGAAAAAAAAATTTCAGGTTTTTGGCAACTCTTTTTTCAATTTTTTATAAATTTTGTTTTCTTTGGTTCTTTCATCAATTTTTTATCGGTTTCGGTTCGAAAACAAATAAATAAATATATTTTGGCAATTATCAATGACGAATTTTTCAAAAACAAAATATCCATTGGTGAATAGATGTTGCACAAGAATTGAAGTCATTCCGTAATACCAGTGCAAATAAAGTGAAGCCATATTTAGTCTGCTCGCTAAAGTTTTCAAGCAAAACCTAATTAAACTCATGGACGTCTTCACCAAGAACCATATTCTTCGAGAAACTCGATGCTGGGTGTACTCAATTGAATGGCAAAAGAGGCCTGCGGCACACTGATATTTTAATTTGGTTGAAGCAAAAAACCGTCCCGACACAAATTGATAGCGCAATTTCTGGTGAGCTTCCAAATCGAGACAAAGATCCCATGCCAGGGGGCCATGCGGAGCACTTAATACAAAGTCACCATGCATGAAGGATGGCAAGTGCACAAAACGATATCCACGTAAGCTGATCAATGAAACTCAAACTGAAGGTAATGGATATGCAATGCATAAGCAAAGGAAGCCCGATGACAATGAATACACAACCATAAACAGAATGCGAACTGTAGATATTGGCATCGACAATAGATGGATCATACCGTACTCATCCCTACTTTCTAAAATGTTTGATGCTCACATAAATGCCCAGTACTGCAATTCGTTGAAACCAATCAAATACATTTGCAAATAACATTCGTCAACAAGGGCCGTGACGTAGGAATATGTGGCCTGGCCAATCGAACGGATGAAATCACTCAATTCGCTACATCAGCAGCAATGAAATCTTCTTCTTCTTTGTAGCCCTACAGCCCCTTTCGGGCCTTCGCTTAGAGATAGTTAGAGTATCTCATTGTGATGATCGAATGTATCGGCACTCCACAAGGTGATATGATCATTATCACGCTTTGGACGTGTGTCCGTCCACCCAGCTGCGATACGTTCTGATTTTAAACCAGCACGTATCATAACTGAATAGGCTTATAGTCCGTCCGAAGAACCACTCAAACTAAATCTTGTTGACGCCAACGAGACTTGAACCAGAGACCATCGGATTACGGGCTTAGTGCTCTAACCACTAAGCCACGCGGAATGAAGTAGTTTGGCAAATATTTGCATTCCACATCCACGAACGCTGTCCAACTGTTAAACATCTCGCTGTACAGTTAAAAAATGGCCAGCGTGTCTATTTTACCAAACAAAACGCTCAAAATAGAGCAGAGCAGCCACAAAATACAATGCTTACTGCCTTTTTCAAATTGTGTGCATCCGCTGATTTCACGGAAACGTCGCTGTATCATAAAGTACCCAAATTCCACACCTGGAATACATCGACAAAAAGTATGGGCAAAGAAACCAGGGCTCAATTTTTCCAGAGTATGCTGGTGTACATGTGCATACGGTACATCTTCATAATGTACAATGTTATTAGTTGCGATTGTTATTACATATAATCAAACGTCCTATATCATTCGTTGCCTTGAAAACCGTCTTTAGGGTAGTATGCCAAACGTATAGAGAAGCATATTTCAAACTGGGCTTACTTCAAAATAATCAGCATCCAAAGCAAATACGTACCTTGTTTCTGACCATTTTAACAACATGCGTACCATCGAATCTCAGAAAACTGTGAGAAATGCATTGCGAAAGTCTCAGTGAGGACATCCTCAGGCAAACACGCGCAATCGATACAAATCAGGAGTATTCGGAAGACATTTTCAATAAAACTCTAATATTGATTGAGGACTTAGTTTAATATCAAAATCCTTGCAAAAGCTGCATGGTGCCTCTCTCACACATTACGTTTTTAGGATTTTGTAAAATAATTTTACAAAACCCTACTAAAATCTAGTTCTGTCTGTTCATCCGTATGTGTGTTACACCACTTTTTCTCGCAAACTACATAAGCTAGAAATATACGATTTTGTAAGTAGGTGTAATATGACGCCCTCTTCAAAGTTTCACTACAAAAAGAAATTGTATGGTATTTGAAGGGGGTTGCCGCATACAGGGGAGTGGCCCCTGAAAAAAAAATTTCATCAAATGTAGGCAAATTTGGTATTAAATGAAAAGTCTTAATAAGAACTTTCCAAAATAGGTCATAAAATGACAAGTTTTGCTTTGTGGGGTATAGGGAAGAGGGAATGTACGAAAATTGTGTGTCCCCCCACCGATTGGACACCTTTGACTCGAAAAATCGGAAAAAAATCACAGAGGCAAGTCTTTAGGAACACAAGGGCAACAAATACCTCAGAAATCAAAATTCAACCAAACTTTGTTAATAACGGGTGGTCCAACCATAATGCACGATGTTAATTGTGAGTCACGCCTTAACGTCAAGTTTTTCACCCAACTCAATTTGATATTTCTTTGTTTGAGTGTTTGACAAATTTAATTATGGAGAGGCACATAATTAGCAGCACCTTAAGGTTGTTGATGCCTTTTACGAAAAAAAGCGTTCAAATCAAAATGCATTTCGTGATTTTCATGATTTGTTTGGTCAACATAATTGACCAAATGTGTCCACAATCGGAAGAATCGTGCGCAAGTTTCAGCAAACAGGGATGTTAAATCGCCCGTGCATGCTCGACCAGTTCGTTCTGCGGGAATCATTGCTGTTGTTCGCGATGGTTTGGCAGAAGAGCCGTCAACCCAACGTGCCCAACAATTGAACACCTCACAAACATCACTGATGCGAATTTTGAATAAAGATTTGAATTTACAAGCTTACAAAGTTCAATCGACTCAAGAACTGAAGCTTACTGAGCATTTCAAGCGTCGGCAATACGCTGAATGGTTGATTGAACCGACAGAAGAGCTTCTACTAATCCTCACATGGCCTCCTTGCTCTACAAAGATAAACATGGAACTTTAAAGGTGACCTCACACATGAACAGAGATAACGACTCGGAGAGGGGACCCAATAAAGCAACTAAAAATCCAAAAAAGGTAAAAAAAAAACCAAAGACAGAAAGCTAAAATAACAACAACGACGACGCAACCAGTGGCTCAGCCACAATGTTTAAAGCACATCGGGAGTAGTACAAACGATGATAAAAGCGACGATGTACTATAAACAATGACAGTGAAGACGGACGAAAACGGAAATAAACACACAGTCTTGTCCAGACTGAGATTCCTGCGGCGTTTGGGTGTTGCGAACAACAGAATGTCATAAAACGAAAGAGCGGGAAATCTGCTAAACGCGCTAGATGCTCGAGTGGTGGGAGAAAATATGGAGAAGCGGTTAAAACGAGGGTCTCGAATCCCAAAATAAAAAACGAACCATCCTGAAGTCCACAAATTGATCACTACAGGAAAAGAAAAGAGTAACCAGACAAATAAAGCATTGTTGTATGATTTCATTGCCACCGTTGAAAACTTGGCTGAAGTACTGTACTCAAAAAAGAAGCCCATAACCTCCCCCAAGAAAGGAGGTCACAAAGTACAATTGCCGCCCTGTAAGAGATGTTCTAAAAAAATAAACTCTGCGTGTGACTTGCCAAAAATCAGCAAAGGAGTAAAGAATAGGCTCCTTGGTTTAGAAGAGCTCAAGGACCATATAGGGCATTCCTGAAGATGCTGGTTAAAGGCCGAAGAGGACCAGAAAGCCGAAAAAGAGCACAAGGCTACAGAACCTCTGAGGGCTAAGCCGAAAGGATGCTCACAGATAGCTCCACCATCAAACAGCAATAAAAGAAAAGCATCTAGCCCAATCGAAGCAGATTGGGATATAAGAAAGAAGGAGGAGGCACATCAGGGGCTTCAGGCAGTGGTGGCAAAAGAAGCAAAAAAAGCCTTAACCGGTTGTAACACATTAACATTTTGTTTGATAAAAAGTAGCTTTTAGGATATAATTTTGAAAATAAAAAAACACGTATACTTTAGTTTTATTAGAAAAATGTATTTGGTACTTCAGAAAACCAAAAAAAGATATGTGCCATAACGGGTACATTGCGGCAACATCTTCATCTACGCAGTGTGGAACGCTTTGAAACAATTATTTTGTTTATTGTTGCATAATGAAACTCCTCACTTTTCACAAATTCTCTGTGATTTTCAGTACATTTAGGGAACTCGCGCCGGAACTTTTTGCCGACCCATACTGGCCAGTGACCAACTTGGTCTGGGGGTAGTGCAGCTGGAGGCACAAATTGAGCTCGTCCTTTGCATTTTTTGACCTGTATGTCCGATTCAATGCTTCGGCGTTGAACATTTACTTTTACTCACATCTTACTTAGCACTGTTCCAACCTTTTCACGAAAGTCAGCCGATGCCAATAGTCGTTCATCCATTTTCTTGATCTTATGAGCTCGTTTGTATAGTAACTAGGCATTGGACGTGGCAAGGTCCAAAAAATGGTAAAACATGTGAACCTCCCATCTTTCACTTCAAAGTTTTATTTTATACCTACCCATTATGCTATCAATATGATCGACACCGCCCATATGACGATTATATTCTGTCACGACATTTGCTCTATCAATAGTCACAAAAGCTTTGAGGCCCTTGTCGTATTTAGATACTTGTGATTTGATTAGTTCACCCACAAAACTGGACGCAAGTGTGACTGTTTTGTTGTCATTCCTGGCCACTGTAGATATATCAATTCCTTCAAGACAGGCAGCATGCTCGACTGAATAGCCACGTTCTTCTTGGCCGATTTATTTTTCTGTGGGTAGTTTAAAGTCAGGTATACGATTACGTCGAATGGTACCTAAGCTAAAATCCCTTGTTTAGAGAGATATTCTAAAAGTTGCAAAGACGTTAAGTAATTGTCAAAATATAGGCAGTAGTTTTTATTGCGTGAGACTTCATGAGTTAGCCTAAAGACAACATTTGATGCAGCCCCTAGACGTGACCCATTAGACACAGTTACGTTCTCACTTCATGTTCCTGGCTAAAACTTGTATGCCAATCCACTGATTTTGTGGCCCCACTTATGGGGTTTCTTCGGATTGTATTTTATCAGGTTATTTCTCGCTTTTCTGGATCAAATCTGCTCATCCATTCATTCATTTCATTAGCTTTGTCGCAACTGGTCTGATTTTGAATAGGCGGTCGTGATCTGCATGATTGAGAGGAGCCCATTTTGGAGTTGTGATTAAAATGAATGAATCATCTGACTTTTTCAAATTGATTCACTGGCATCGTTTCCTTAACTAGAGTTGTTTCTACACTGCCACTCCAATGTTTTGTAACACTTGGCAGATGTGCCAACGACATAATAAAAATCAGCCCAATAAATTACTGGATATTGGTTTCTGTAATCCAGAATGTCATATTAATATCTTTTTGCACGATATATAGATTATTTCCAGCTTAGATTCAATTTAGCTTGATTGCGTACTTATGGGCCAAGTCGAGATGATGATCTTGCTTGAGGTAGAGTATAAGTCGGAGCTGGCAGTTGGGAAGTGCTATTTCTACTCTCAATATTTTCAATGGTGGTATCAATTTCCACTCCATCAACCTCTTCAAAATCATCTTCCATTAGCTCCCCGGATCAAGAACAAAATCAGGCTCTACGATGCTGTCATCAGCGTCAAACCTATCTTCGCTGTCTGCGTAATCAATGAGAAACTTTAATAGTTTGTCTTGTCGTAGACCTCTGGCAGTCATCCTGTAACAAAGATATAGTGATGCTAAATGTGTGACACTAGACGTACTCAGTAATGCAATATACCAGACCTGGTACACACTATAAACAACAATTATTTTCAAACGATACCGAAATTTATTCAAAACTTCCGACAAAAAGCAAAGAAAAAACATTAACATTGTAAATTAACACGACAAACACTTCGTTTTATTGTTTATAAACTTTATCCGATTTTCAAAGCTTTGTTATTAATTGCACTTTACGAAACCAGGCCAAGTTCAATTGCAATTCGTTTCTGTCTAAATTCCACCATATACTGAGTATATGCTGTGTTTAGAACTTGAAGTGCGTTTTGTTCCAAAGCGGGAACAGTGCTTTATAACCGAAATAGTCTTTTCCATTATATTATATAAGCAATCATTTGGAATGTTCCAATACTGTCCCATGATCCCATAAAAGGTTAAAGAATCTTCTTCGAAAAGTTCCAGAAAATAAAGTTCGCATGGACGTCCAACAAAAAAAAACAGACCTGATGTAAAACAAGAGAGAGGGAAGCCCCGCTGAAGGCCACAGTAGAAAACACTGCTCGTAAAACCCAAAGGTGGTCACACCACACAAGAATGTCAATGTGGTGAAATGGGACATGATAGATAACAGTGTACAAAGGAGGCACACTTTATCATTTGCAATGATGCTGATCATAGACCGAATGTTGTGCACGTCTCGGGATCAGGGAAATTTTGGAATTTCCAGGCTACTCTAGCCAAAGAAAAATCAGAACATTGTGGACCTGCATCCTGCAATTAAAGCCACACAGTAGTTCAATCACTCAAAACGTGCTTCAGCAGTTTGCAAGGGATATGAAAGCCAACGTTTTACAGCTCAGTGAGCTACACCATGATAAAAGCTCTGCATCATGTTACCTTGATTCCCAGGCGGAGAGCTGTGGACGGGGGATGGTTTCGTGTGGGTTCCGTGCTCAAGGACCAGCGAACAAACCCATATAATCTTTTCAAGCCAAGTTTATTGCTTTGTAGGGCACTATCGAACACAGACGGCTACGTGCTCATTGGTAAAGACTTCAACGTAAAAATAATCGAATGGTGCATGCCTCGTATAGATCCGCGCGGGAAACAAACCCTAGAAATAGCGGTCATGATGGTGTTCATCCTACTAAACACCAAAATACGCCAACTTTTCACCATATTGGCTGCGAAGAAACCATAATAGACGTGATATTCGCCTTGGAGTCCTTTGTATGGAGCGGACACAACTCTCAGCCAGGGAACATCAGGGCATTCTGTTTGAAATCAGTTATGTTGTCTCCTGATGTCCATGCTCTCGACTTTCTACAATTGAATAGAATTTCGGAAGGATGGATGTTGAGAGGTTTTTGAGATGCTCACAGCAGTCTTCCGCTGCAGGGTGATTCCCAGGGGACAGAAGAACTGACAGCTCAAAACATGGTGAACTTAACTATTAGCACTACTTGCAATGCTTCTATGCCCCGTCGAAACCCCCGGAACGGTAAGCCCCTAGCTTACTGTTGTTCAACTGAAATTGCTGAAAAGCGAAGGGTGTATTACAAGCTTTGGCGTGAAGTTCAACGGGCGCAGAACAGTGACGAGGCAGATACAGGAAGCAGCATATGAGTTAGCCAGGAAATGCTTTTGCGAGCTTACTGCTGGCAAGATATAGTGGGGAATGTGGCCAAGGGTCTATGAAGCCTCGGCTGCAAGTTAGTTATGCAGAAGTTTGGTGCCGTAAAGCCACCATGCATTCATGATGCGGAAAAGCTGTACGGGATAGTTCTGACACTCTTCCCTGCCCATCGCGTCCATGTTGACGCTGTCCATGGGGAAACAGCGTCCGATTGTCCACTCATTACACAGCCGGAACTGGAAGAGGCAGTCATTTCACTGAAAGCGAGGAAGGCTCCAGGTCCAGATGATGTTCCAGCTAAGATGTTTCAACTTGTATATCACCATTGTCCTGTCTTGCTGCTCAGCACATTTACTGCTTGCCCATGGGGTGAGAATTTCCCGGCACAATAGAACGTGGTGAGGCTTGTCCAGATCAGCAAGTGGAAAATAAATCCTGGATCACCGTCTGCATACGGCTGGAAAAGTGCTAGAGAAACTCATCAAGAGAAGACTCTTGTTTGTGACTTTTGCTGCAGGGGATGTCTCTTCTCGGCAGTACGGCTTTAGAGGAGGACGCTCCACCATTGATGCGATTGCAGAGGTGTTGAGCGCGGTGCAAAAGGCGGGAACACAGCCGCACCAAGTGACGGATCGTCCTGTTGGTGACAACCATCGTTAGGAATACCTTCGATTCCGCTAGATGGGTAAATATTCTGGATACGCTGGAAATCTCGGTTCAAGTTGCAAAATATTTCATGCACCTTTTGAAGGACTACCAGAAGGACCGAAGCCTGCTTCACGACACAGGGTCAACGAAAGAAGAAAGTTACTTTGGGTGTTCCGCAAGGATCTTTCCTTTGTCTAAATTTATGGGATGGGTCTTACGACAGGCTACTGAGACTAGAAATGTAAGATAAGTCACGCTTGATTGATTATGCGGATGATGTTGTGGCTCTGGTCGCTGGAAACACCGTTGAATATGCGTGACTAAGGCTAGGTATGCTCATGCGCCGAGTGAGTTCAGTTTTGCACTGGAGAAAACCCAAGTGGTCATCTTGCCAAAGAGAGAATCCCTAGAGTAGGGATAATCAGTATTAGAGACATACTCATCGAATTAAAGCCAGCGGGGAAGTCCTTGGGGCTACTGATGGACTCGAAGGTGAGTTTCTCTGAACAAATTAGGGCAACAATTGAGAAGGCTGCTTCAGGAGCATCTGCTCTCAATCGACTTATGGGCAGCGTAGGGGGACCCACCCCATCAAAAAGACGCCTATTGATGAGTGTTGTAGGGTCAGTGCTACTGTATGGAGTAGAAATATAGGGAATGGTTTCAGTAAGGAGGTGCGAAAAAAAGTCATGGCATAGGGGCAGGAGAAGAGGGACACTGAGGATTGCATCTTTATATCCGACAGTCTCCGATTCGGGGGTTGAGATTTATTGCAGGCATGATACCTGTTGCCCCCCTGCTAGAGAGTGCCGTGCTATTGCCTTGCGTCGAAACGAGGATGCAAGTGAATTGGTTATCTGCAAGATGAGACAGCGCTCGCTCAACGATTGGCAAAAGTCTTGGGTGAACTGCGCGCCTCATCCCAGATGTGAGATTGTGACTGAATCAAAGGCATGGTGAGACCGATTTCTATCTGACTTAGTTTTCGCACAAGATTGGAAACTCCGATTGTTGGTTTTGCCCAGGAGAGGAAAAGAAACGCCTGCTATACCTTGTTGTATGCACAAAACGGGACAAACTATGATGAAATCTCCACAGGGAGTCAGGATAGCTCACCCCAGGTAGTATAATCGCGGTAACGCTTGAATCAGTTGACAAATGGAACCACGTGGCATATTATGCTCGTACAGTACTAAAAGATAGTATGGACTAATAGCAGTCAGGGATGTTGGGGCTGGGAAATTGCTCGCTGGCAATTCCTCTTCCCATCTCCCCTTGCGTTAGAGGAGGGATCCCTCAGCTTGATGGTGCCTCACGGCGTAACAAAACGAAACCTGGCCCGAAATAATGTGTCAAACGGTTCCAGGCTGAGCTCTTAGGTTGACAGGGAACGTGTTTAGTGGGTGGTTCAGTTATTTTTGAGCATGGAGATCCCAAATTTAATGCAAAATTGACATTCGCTTCCTAACAACAAAAAAAAAATCTACTTCACGCAATATAGCTTTCAAAACTACTCTATTTAATTACAAATTCCTTAACCCCACTTACGAAGCACGGAAAATTATCCTATATTGTTTCAATTCATTCTCTTTTATCCTACGCTTGCTGGTACTTTTTCCACCCCATCCAGCGAATAGCACTGCAGAAGGTTTCAAGCCTAAAATGCATGCTCTAAGTTGTTTTGAATTAAACCTTACAACTTTGAGATTTTCCTTGGGCTTGCATTTTAAGAAATGGTTAGTATATGAACTGATGAATATCTTGCCAATCGATTGAATTAGTTGGCAATAAGCAATTTCGAAAACACAAAATAAAACTATGTAACGCACATGTCCAGCCATCTGGATAAAAGGGGGCAGAGCAAGACGTGTGAAAATTTTTAGTTAGGAAAAATGCACACATATTCCTACTCACGATACAGTAACTGGAATATCGGTGGCAGCAGCGAATATAACTAAAAGTGAACTGACTGTGTGTATTAAAATCAAAGTAAAACTCCGCATTTATCGTTCCGTAGTCACTGAAAGTCCCCGATTTACATACCCTGTACTGAAAGACAGAGCCTGATAACTGAATCCGACGGAAACAGTTCCAACACCTGTGACGCAGTACGCGCGCATCACGCATTGTTATTTCTGCCAATCATAGCTGAAGTGGCATCAGATAACAATTTCCCGCCTATAATAATATATCTTAAAGATATAAGATCTAAGATATACTCGTACATAATTACAATGTAAACTGACGAGAGTAAATGTGTTATTAGTGGCGTGAAAAACTGTGCTTCGACAATATTGCGTGCCCCTTTGCCACCACCTTCTGCCCGGATGGGACTGACACCTCCACCACCGCCCCCTCGCCAGATAGAACTGCTGCCTCCACCGCCACCTCCTGCCCGGACGTGATTGCCGCTACCGTCACCTGCCCTGATGAGACTGCCGCCGCCGCTTCCTGTAATATGACCACATCCTCATCATCAACTACAGCAAGTGAGAGCGGGAGCTGCAACGTATCACACTCAGCAACAGCATTTCAATGTAAAGGACACTTCAATGACGTCTCAAACTTCGTAAGTAGGACATTGAACGATGATGATAGGTCAATATTATTAAATAATCACTGGATGCCACCCAAGAATTATGTGTTTCCTCTTATTGAAAAATATAAGGATAAAAACTTAAGCTTAAGTTCCAGCGTCAGTGGCTGGATAACCACGAACAGCTTCTATACTCAGAGAACGATCAAGATGCTTACTGTAAGTACTTTGTTGCTTTTGCTCAAACTGGAGATGTTGGAAGCCAGCCTCTGGGTCACTTGGTAAAAACAAAATTTGTATACTGGAAAAAAGCGACAGACTATTTCAGGCAACATAACACTTGCAAGAATCATATTGACAGTGTATCAAAAGTACTTGACTTTAAAAATAACCAAAACAACATGTGTTAATCCATAACAAATAAAATTGACAAAGATCGTGGGAAACAAACTAAAAAAACCGTCAAAATCTTAAACCGGTTATTGAAGCGGTAGGGTTGTGCGGTCGGCAAGAAATCGCTTTAACGGGTCATCGAGATAGCGGTAAAATTGAAATAGATAATCTCGATGAACACTCTTGCTCTAATGAAGGAAACTTTAGGGCAATCCCAAAATACAGGGTTGTCGGTAATATTGACTTGCGCGAAATACTTGAAGGTCTAGGCAAAAGAACTAAGTATTTAAGTCCGTCAATTCAAAATGAAATAATTGAATGCTGCAATCGAGTTATTTTAAATAAAATCGTAGCACAAACAAATGAGGCCAAATGTTTTACAGTGCTATCAGATGAAACTACGGAAATCTCAACAACTGAGCTAGTTGCCATTTGTGTTAGGTATATTAACCAAAATCATGAATTTAAAGAAGAATTCTTAAAATTTTTTGAAGCTGAGTCACTGAAAGGCCGATACTTAGCTGAAACGATCATTAGCGGATTGACTTCTTGTGGCGTTGGTTGTGAGTACATGTTAGGTCAAGGATATGACGGTGCCGGAAATAAGGCGGGGAAATTTAATGGTGCACAAGCTGCGGCACGAGAGAAATATCTTAAGGAAAATATTTACACTGTGCTGCACATTCATTAAATTTAGCGATAACCCAAGTAAGTGAAGTAGAATCTTGTGAGAGATTGTCTGGGTACAGTTGAGAAAGTGTATGTATTTTTTAATACTCCTAAGAGGAAATCAGTTCGGATGGACGCCATTGATAACGGAAGAGATACGCCTCAAGCTCGTTCAATAAAGAGGCTTAGTGCAACTAGATGGATATCGTGATATGACGCAATCAACGATTTCATAGAGCTTCTTCCATATGTTCATGAAGCACTAGACACCATATCGTTGTGTAATGACTCAGCATCGGCTGATGCAAAGATTTTAATGAACGCAATGGACTTTAAGTTTTTCGTTGCATTATTTGTAATAAGTGAAATATTTGGATACGGACTATCACTCTGTAAGGTGTACCGAAGGAAATCTTCAGACCTTAATGAGTGTATATTGAGTGCTGAATGGGCAATCTAGGAATTAAATGAGCTCAGAAAAATTCTGAGCCTAAATTTAAAGAAATTTATTTAAAGGCCAAATCTACTGGGAGTTCATTAGGAGTTGAAAAACTAAGTGGATGAGTCACGTCTCGACAGAGCAATAAGTGCAGTGTAGGAACTACCACTGAAGGACTACTACAGAGTGAGTATTTTAAATTCATACGTTGACTATTTCATTGAACCACTTAAAGAAAGGTTTGTAAACCATGAACAAGTCCTTCGTGACTTTATGTGTCTTTTCGAGACATCTGACTCAGAGGGACAGTTGTATGAGACGCTAACTGAGTTTTACGCCCCTCATATCCTGAATTGAGACTTTGAAAAGCAAAAGTGGCAAAATAACATCTGACCTTCAAGAGCGCCTATCAAGTCTTCTTAAAATGTGACAAGGTAGTGTTCCTTAATGTGCATAAGCTCCTTTAAATTGTGTGTACTTTACCGATCCCTACAGCTACTGCCGAAAGAATGTTTTCTGCGTTAAAAAGGAGAACACTACAGGACAGAGTAGACTAAACGGCCTTGCTTCCCTGGAAATACACAAGAACATACCGTTGTCTGAAGATGAAGTATTAGATGAGTTAGCGAAGAAGAAGCGAAGAACTCTTTTACAATAAAGGAACAAAGTGACAAAACGAGATAAAAAACCATTTTATTTTTTTTATAAAGACTAATGAGTACTTAGCCCTAAGTAATTTTTCAATTGTTACTTCAATTAATTTTGTCAATTGTTTTTATTGCTGTTGTAGAGTGTATAAATGCCAATGCCCGCTTCCGGTATGCGCACGGTAACCACATGTCAGCCTCAATTATTTCGTATTTATATGGAGTTCCACTATGCCTGTAGATTGGCTAAAAATACGAATTTTAGAGTTATCCCCCCCCCCTTGACAAAGTTCAATCTATGTTACGCCACTGTGGTGACTAGTAGTGAATACGATACAACCGTGAGTTGAACGATCCTTTTGACAAGCCAGACGTTTCCACAATCATCAAACTGTGGAGGCTTCAACGAGTTGACCACGTCAAGCGAATAGGCGAAGAGCGAATAGGCGAAAAGAGTTCGCGAAAAACACTTAAGGGAGTAAATCAGTCAGAAAACCAAGGAAACACTGGTCCGACAATAGAACGATGCTCATATTTTGGGATTGGAGGACACGGTCAATGGATTGAGAAAGCTGAAGGTATTGCATACGAGAAGCCAAGGCCCGAGAAGAGATCGATTGCTGCAACGATGACGACGATTTGATATCATTTCATTTGAATTTGAATGAGTTTCATTCAGTCTGACTTTTTGTGCTGAAAGAAGAAAATGTTTGAAAAGAAAACGAAAAATGAACCAAATAACATATTTTAATCGAAAAAAATTCTTAAAACTAATTGTCGATAAATTAAGATTATGCAAATGTAAAAAGCAGCGAGGTAAAAATTCCATTGACAAACTATTACATCAGCCAAGAATGGTTTTGATTGCAGAAGGTCCAATTTTGTTAAATTCATCCAAGTCATCTTCGGAAGATGTCTCGTTGCTTGTAGTATTGAACAAAGTATCTACAACACCTGATATTAGATCTACGCTTAATTTGTTCATCAAAGTTTGAGAATCTGGAAACACAAAATCGGACCCTTCACTTTTAGTAGGAGGCGGAGCCTTATTTGTAGTGATGGTAGTATTTTGAAAAACACGATCTATTAAATCCTTAATGGGTACCATTTCATGAGCTAGTTTGTTTTCCACTGGCTCGTCAACAAAAACAAAATCGCTCTGGGCAGAATTATATTTTTTTGCATCTATTGCAGGAACAGATCCGTTTTGGTCAGCAGGAGCCATTAGTGCTGATTTGATCCAAAACAATGACACTGTTATCTGAAAGAGGGAAAATCAATAATATCAAAATTATAATCAAATTGGAATTATAAGTTTATTTCTCAGGAGATGAAAATTTATGGATGAAGCTGATTACATCGGTCAATTCTAATAAAAAGAAGGGTTTTAATTAGAAGAATTCTTAAATACATGAGCGCATTGATTTAGTATTAGAAAAATATTAATGTTTTCAGAAACTGGCAGAACTCAATATCTGAAGTCCTGTCGGGTAGTTAGCTAGTTAGCAGCGGTACTGAAAACTGGTTCAATGTAAAGTTTGGAAGTCAGTTTAAGTAACAGATCCATAGGCAGGCATATTCTAAATATAAGAGTTAGCTTTTCAGTGGTAGCATTAGCTCACTAATTCAAATAAATCAACAAATATATTGGTAAGTGAGACACAACACGTATCAAAAAGTTGATTGATTTTATTACAATATAACTTTTTAAAGGTATTCGTCGGTATCAATGTACCTGCGTTTCTACAGTAAGAACCAATATTTGAAGGTCTGTGGGTATTCGAACAAATTATAACCAAAAAAAGAAAACGAATGCTGCTGTATATTTTTTTATTGTGTTCATGATTATTTTTATAACGAGCCTGAATCTGCAAAAAAGGAATTTTCCGGTAGAGGAAGTTGTAGACACAATAAGAGCCAATTACTATTCAAAAAATTGACAAACAATCTATTGCGCGCATCAAGTAAACACTCCAAATTACTTTTAACCGGCTCACTTCCAAGGACTATTCAACACTTTTAAAGACGTTATTAAAGTCACCAAACAACAAATTTAGAATCAAAACAACCAAAAGATGGTCAAAACGAGCTCACATTCATATAGTATGTTTTCACTCAAAATAGAAAATACCTTAATATAACGTCACTAATATGCTAAATAAGCTAATTTAATTAAGAATACTCGATAACTTACAAAACACAACTTTGAGATCATTTTTTGTGATCTATGGTCCTAAGACAAATTTAAACAAATGAATCTTTTATCCTATCTTTGCCCCGAAGCTTCTCAAATTCAACACGAACTAACTTTGAATAAAATTATACTCGTATTAAATGATGCAACAAATCCAGACTGCGAATTTCGTGGATATTAAAACCATTTAAATATTTACATATACAATACATGCATATGTAATTATAATATTATACTCGTTTATACTAGAAGTATTGAATCGCAGAATTTTTTTTAAAGAACTTGTCTCGATTTTAATCAGCATTCAGGTGAACTTTCAGAACAAGTTTTATGCCAAAAAAAATCTGGACATGCAAATTTCCTTTATTAGATGTTAGGGAAATAGAAATGAGCCAAAAAACGCGTGTTCATTCTGTATGTAAATTGACGTGTTATGGTTATGAGTCTTCGTCATATGTAGTAATTTCATGGCTCAAGGTCGGAAACTCCCATCGATTAAAATGACGTAGCAATGATTTCTGAAATTTATAAGCTCGGCGGCATGGATTTAATATTTATTTTATGATTCAAGTCACGTGCGTGGGCAACTGTGGGAATTTCTTTGGATTACTAAGAAATATATTTTCATACAAGTTATAATTGAATGATTGAGTCATAGAATTTTAGCTAGAGTTTTGCCACTGAAGAGGTAAAACTGATTGTCAAGATGTTTATTTTCTTTAAAATTAACATTTGAATTTTTTTTCAAATTTCTCATTGTTGAGTAATATTCTGAGTTTGAGGGAGTCATTTGATAAGTAGGAAAGGTTTCTGAAATTGTTTACGGAATAGTTGTTGAGTTGCATTTGTCGATTTACTTGTAAGTTTGGGTGTACAACTTAATAACCGGCGTTTTTTAGCGAAATTTGATGCTTTATTGTTGAAAAATCTTACAATATATTTTATTTGAAGTATTGTCCATCGGAAGCTACAACATTTCCTCATCTTTCAGGCAATTTATGAATTCCATCCCAAAAAAATGCGCCAGCTTGGCGGCCAAAAACCAATCTATCCGATTTCGCATGCCTTGCTCTGAAGTGAAGCGTAGTCCGGCGAAAGCGTTTTGCGTCGAGCGAAATAAATGAAAGTCAGACGGAGCAAGGTCCGGATTATAAGGCGGGTGGGCCAAAACTTCCCATCCACTATTTTCTAAATAGTTTTTCACGGGTCTTGCAACATGCGGCCGAGCGTTGTCATGATGAAAAATTATAGCCTCGTGTCTGGTTGCATATTCCGATCGTTTTTCGATGATGGCGCGCTTCAAACGTATTAATTGTGTTTGGTACAGGTCACTTGTGATTTTCTGGCCAGATTTCAATAACTCATAATATAACGGCCCCTTCTGATCCCACCAAATACACAGCATAACCTTGGCGCCGGATATTTGGCTTCACCGTTTATTTGGCTGGTTGGCCGGGCTTCACGTATGACTTTTTGCGCTTGGGATTGTCATAATCATTGAGTAATTCAATAATACTGGAGTGGACAATCTCATGACCATGTGGTCGCAACAACCTCTGCGACTACTTTTCCTACTACTACGCTCTTGTTTACAACGTAAGAGAGAGCCAAATTGCACAAGCAAACATGGCTGCTGCTCAATGAAAACAAATTTACATACAATCCAAAAAATTTGTTTTATATTTGAAAAACCTTCACCATTATGAGGAAAACATGCAAAACCTTAACGTATTACTACTTATCTGTGAAAGAAAACACCTACAGATCCTTTACGACTATAATTTCATTTTGAAATCGTAAAGTTATTTCACAGTGTCACACGTTAAAGCTATTCGGATCCACAGCACAATAGAATGTTTTAACACATGAAATGAATTCAGATTGCGAACACGTTTCACAGTTTTAATATCGGATTAAATTCGCAACGAAACTTGCAATTTGCCATTTTGGCGTTCAATTTGGATCAGTCAACTTGACAGACGGATCCAATTGAGTGAGCTTCTGGATCAAGAAAGTGAGCGGCAAGAGGCAGAGGGAGAGGAAATGACAGACAGATCCTTTGGAAGAGAGCAGAAACCGGCCACGTGTTCTCCTATACGTTTTATATGAGCATAGCCCATCCAGTTCTTATTCATCTGAGGTCATAAGGGACCCATTTTTCATCCCCAGTCACGATCCGATGCAAAAATGATTTCTTTTTATGGCACTCAATCAGTATTTTAGACATACAGAAGCGCTGTTCAACGTCTCTCGACTTCAACTCATAGGGGACTAAATCACCTTGCTTCTGAATGTAACCGACGGCTTTCAAACGTTTTGAAATGGCTTGCTGAGTTAGTTCCAACGATTTGGCAAGTTTGTCTTGCATTCGACACGAGTCCTCATCGAGTAGCGTCTCCAATTCTTCGTCTTCAAACTTTTTTGCCTGTCTTCGGCGTTCTTTGTCTTTGGTGTCACTTTTGGAGCGTTGAAACCATTGAAAACACTGTGTTTTCGCTAAAGCATCGTCGCCATAAACTTCTACAAGCAAACGATGACTTTCTGCAGTAGTTTTCTTTGCAAAAAAAATGACTCAACACAGCCTCCCGCAAATGCTGTCTTTTTCTCCAATTTTCGAAGTTATTCATGGTGAAAAATAATAATGATGCACACAAGATAAAATTGTTTTGTTGACTGATTTAGATAGCTGTCAACTGAGAAGTCCAATAAATTATATCAAGGCGTAATATATTTTCATTTTTATTGTAATGAGCGAACGAGTATTTATAATTTATTTATTTTTTTAAAAACTCCATTTAACTGAAAAAAATTCAATCACAAAATGAAATAGTGACACAAATAAAAAGGAAGGAAATAACTAAGCGATGCATTAAAATTGAAATTTAAACAAGAACAAGTTGGGTAGACAGTCCTACGCTCATGTCAGAAAAGTTTTGCACCTAACTTCTCCAAAATGCAGTCAAAAGCATCGAATAAAAACAAGAAACATGTCAAAAGTATGTGCACGTTTAAAAGAACATTCATTGTTTCTCTATTTTCAACGGTCGCCATTTTGTCACAAACTAACAAAAATCACTCAAATCATGGATCCCCAATAATATTTATGTTATTGATCTTTCTTTTCAAGCGATCAAATCAAAACTGCAGTGTCTGATTCGATCGAAAGTCTCTAAAATACCAAAATCATGTGTTATTGTTATTGTAATTGAGGACCTTGCAGCAAAAGGGAGGCAAGTCCGAATTTCAAAACTGTTGGGTATTAAAGGAAAACTTTTTTAAAAATGGAATAATACATTTATGTTTTGGAACTAATTATATCAAAGAACATGAACATTTTTACATATATTACTAAAGTTTTTAAGATGTGCAAATAAGTTTGAGAATTACTATAATTTTTTAGACTTTGGATCTGCCTCCGTTTTGCACCAAAGTTCAAGAGAAATACCACCCTATATTGTACTATGGATAGTAAAACACATAAATATAAGATTTTTTTTTTTTGATTCAAGAACTATTACTCAGCATGCGGGAGATAAAACAATTTAAAGAAAAACAAAAACATACAAGTGCTGTCAAACAGCTTCACTTTTCAGGGCGTTGTAGCAATATAATTTATTTGTAGGAACATAGTTCTTTACCAGCTGCATAATATCTTCGTATTTAGCCGTTTTAAACGGCAACGCACTATCATACATCCGTTGCTAAGGCAGAACCGATAGGTTGGCTTGTACATTTCCAGTAGTAATACTAACTGCAATACTTTGAATGTGGTCCTTAGTGTATTCGAAAATTCTATATTGAGATATTTTGAACCGTATCTTCTCTACATTTGTTATAACTTTTTTTAAATGACTTTCAAAATGTTTACTAAAGTTGAAAATCATGTTTGGATCCGCATTCACAACTTTAAAATTCTTAGATGCTTGCTTAATGCAATCGGAATATTCCGAAGTTGTAAAAATGTAGTCTTTCTATCTATTGAACTTCTCTTTTACGCCAAAACACCGATCACATGGCAAAAAGCTGTGTCCTGGCTCAGAAAATCGATGAACAATCTTCTCAATAGATGAACACCTCATTAGAATATACAGATACTGAACTAATGTCAAGTTCTTATTTTGTGCTGCTGCATCATTGGAGAATAAATGCAGTATTTTAACTGTGCTTGGTAAAATGTTATCAACGTAGTGATTTATGAAAGATACGACTTCGTTCGGTGATTTTCATGCTATGGTTTCATCGTATAAATAAAAATGAGCGACGGCTGTTTTTGCTGAGTGGATACAAAAATTATATGCCCAAAGTTGGCGTTTGTAAAATGCTTCGCCTGCTGGATTTTTAAGGTTACTGCATGTTCTGCTGATAGTCAAAAGTTAACAACTCACACTCGTCATTAGAAATAGCAAGTTGACTCTTCTCTTTTAAATCAACAAAAAAAGGTTCAACTTTGGCTTGGTGGAGACTCTTTTCTACCGGTATTTCCGGATTTTGTCACTATCTAATGACTTATCTTCAAATTTGTTATTCAATATGTCGCACTTCTTGCATGTATCTGAACGTGGCGATCCAAAGCTGTATTTAAAATTTTGTTTGAATTTTCTGTAGTAAAAATCGAATGATACTATCGGTCAAGCAGATGCTTCGAGACTAGTCAAATTGTGCTTCAAATATAAATCGTACACCCTCTTTACATTCAGGTGATAGATGATAATGAGAGCTTTTATTTCTACTGTAGTGAGACTCGCGTCGTGGAAAACTTCCAATGTGAGAGTCAACTTTGGAAACCCAATCACTGGAAATACGATTTGGTCGAATTTGATGTTTCCCACGCTTAAATTTAGCTGGTATAGTTACCGTAGGGACACGATACTCCTTAGAAATATTGTTTACTCCCTTTTTAAGAGATTCCATGGATAGATGCAAAGCCATTTCGACAAACTTGTATGTTTCTATTTCCAAATGCAATGAACAACTCTGTTTCTTCCTCGTACCGGTTTTTGGTCTTTCCCTTTTAACATTTCCAGATTTAATAAGACCTCCTAAATATACGTCTTGCACATAAGTTTCACCTAATTTACTAAAATTTATCAAAATTGTTTTTCACATATCTTCATTAATTTGAGCAAAACATTTATACTTTTTGCAACAGCAATCCGGTCCTATTTTTCTTTTTTCCTTTTTGCAGCCTTTATAATTTAAATAGCTTTTCTCAGTAGCAATAGCCTTCCTTATAACATTGTGAAATATTTGCAGCTTTTCTTTTTTTTTTTCAGATTACACCACTCGTTGATGGACATGGATGATTTACATCAGATTCGTCCAAAATATTCATACCTTTATCGTCGTCTGCACTAGTTTGGTTTTGGAATGTTGACATATCACGATCACTTCTATGACCACATGAACTTGAGTGGTGTTCAGGAGGCTGGTAAATATCAGATGATCCACTACTAAATGATTCGGACTCACTCATTTTCTGCACACTTCACACATTGAAAATATATATAAAATACAAAACAGAACGTATATCCGTTTGGGCCGAACTCGAAACATGCACTGTATTGTCACAGATGACGCAATAGAATCGTTGGTTACAAAAAGGAGGCAGGTCCGGATCTGCTGCCTTCTTACTTCAAACGGGATAGGGTGACACATACTAATTTTGTTACGGCGTGCTTGTTTTTAATCGAATCTGCCTCGTTCATGCACCAAACGATAACCCTATTTTTTTTTTCAAATTGAAGGCGAAGAAGCGGTAATTGATAAAAATTTGGATCTGCCCCCTTATTGCTGCAAGGTCCTTAATTGGAGAAATTTCAAATGGCTATGACTTCCGTGAATATCATTCGATTCTCATCAAACTTATAAAATATAAGGACCTTATGTAATACTACTTAAACATTGAATTTCGTGAACGATTTTACTGAGGTAAATGTGAAATTCGATGATCATACTATTATCAACAAAATTGAGCAAATTTTGACTTCTAAAGTATTTGTTGTTGTTGTTCTCACGAACTCCTACCTCCATTATTTTTTCAGATTTTTCAGATCACAGGTGTCTAATCCCGGGGGGGGGTATACAATTTTCATGCCTCTCCTCCCTGTGCGCCCCTAGATGCAAGAAATGTTAGTTTAAGACCTGTTTTGAAAAGCTCTTATCAAGAACTTTCATTTGATATACATATTGGCTAACTTTGACGCCTCTCAAATACCTTATAAAATTTTTTTGTAGTTGAACTTTAAAGAGGGCACCACTTTACACCTAAGCACAAGATGTTACGCAATTTGCGGGAAAAATTGCTTTGACACACGGACGGACAGACAGACGATCAGACGCACAGACAGCATTTAATTTTTATAGGCTAACGTACTTATTTTACTTGTATGTTTAGGCTTTTATACTTATTCTATGTTTAGGGTTTTGTAAAATAATTTTACAACACCCTCAACATAGAATAAGTACATTAGCTAACCTAATGAACCACAAAATATAGTAGTAAAAATCAAAGAAAAAATTAAACATATAAGCAACATTTATAAATTAAGTTCAGTTAAATTTTGCAAAGTCCTTCTCAAGATGAAAGAAAAGGGCCAAGCTGAAGATTGTTATGATTCCTAATGAGTCGTAATAGAGGCAAATGGTAGTATGGCTCGGTACGAGCATATGGTACCACAAATAAACAAATCAGTCATGTAGGACATAAAGACTGCCTAAATCGCAATTCAGCAAAAAGACTAGAAGGAGTTTGACAGTGACACAGTTGACGTAAAAAACACATACCCAAATAAGTCCTACGTACAGCCATGTGTGGAAAGCCAAAAGAGAATAAAAGATCATCATATGGAAAGCTATCCCTCACCAGTTCTTGTTGAATGTTTACACACGGCAATGGTGACTACGATGCATTAACTTATGTCTCCTTTTACGTCAAGACTCACCAAATTTGAAGAGCTATTTACGAAGAAACTTTATATGGTTCCGTTAAAAGTTTCCAATGAATTTTGCCCCACCGTGCTGCCTAGTCAGACACTTGTTTATGTCCAATACAAATTCAAATTCTTCCGCATACTAAACAACGCCGAGCCATTCCGCATATTCCGCTCGACATTTGTCACACCCAGCTCACGATTCATCACCATTGCAAATTTTCTTTCACCGGTTCAGTTGCATGCCGCCGGGAGGTTATGTTCTCAGTACGTCTGCCCCAAAATGCCCCCCGCGCACTTGCCAACAGCTTTAAACTGCTGAGTAGCAAATGTAGAACATGTCATCAGTCGACGTGAATGTCATTTTAAAAGTCTCCGCTACATCCCATGCGAATCGAACTTTTGGTAAAATTTCCCTTTTTGCTAAAGTTTTTGTGACCACTTTTAATCACGCTGAATTCTTACTTAGAGATAGAACTCAATGCATAGGCGACCACCTTTGCATGTATTTATTTCACTAGGTGCACTTGAACAGAACTGTTCGCGACGAGAAACTTTGTACCGCGAAGATGGAACAGAACTTCAATCTTGGGGGATTTGAAGCGGACTCCTCGATCCGTCCCCAGACTTGTTTTTCTTCTTTTCTTTTCCGGTGTACCGCTCAATCGCATCAGCTCAGTTGGGTTCGCTTACACTCCGTGGTACCACACCGTTGGCTGTACTAGATCAGCGTTCCCATAATTGAAATGTTATTTGGCAGATTTAAAATTTTTAAAAACAAAATTTAACTGAAGTAAAGAATGTGAAGAGGATTTTAAATAGTAATAAAAGTTAAATCTCATGAAGGATATAGTTAAAGGGAAACATTTAAACTTAATATAAAAGAAAATTGATTTAAAATTACATTTAATAATAATAATAAGAAAGAAAACTATTTATAAATTATGGTTATGAATGTAAATAATTAAATATTTTTCAAAATCTGCCATTAAAATTTTGAGTAGGAGACAGGAAGGTTTTCGAGCAGTTTGTTTGTGTGACTGCTCAATTACTACAACTCTGCGGACTCGAACGCCTTTTCCACAAGCGCTGATTCTCGTTGATTCTCGACTAGCCGTAATAGCGCCGTTGAAAATGCCAACAAGGCTCGTGTGCTCCACACGGGAGCGTTTAATTATTTTACGTCGTTTGCGATGAAAGAGATATAAGCACTCAATTTGACTTGAACCCCACAAGGTAGCAGGACTCCGCAATAAGGAACATTCACTTTGAAGTCAGGAATTGAAGTCAGGCGAAGTACGATCTTCCTGAACCATAGCTAACTGGTTGTTGATCTGGAGGCGATTAAGATGGAATGTATGAAGCTTGCGGTAATGCTGACTGTGTTTCTGCATTCTTCTAGATTTGTTCATGATTTGGATTGAACCGAACATCACACTTTGCATTCGCGCATACACTCCCCCAGCAGCATGGGGCTGTAGTCACTTAGACACGAGTGAGAAAAGTGTCGCGAAACCTTGAAGGCGCAATGAGCGTACTAACAACACACATATGGTTTTCGTTGTCAATGCAGATGTAACAATGGTTTTGCTGAAAACGTTCCTTCAAACTTTTCTTTCTACCATCCATCAGCACCACTTTGCGCTATACTGAGCATTCTTCTAGCCGAAAGTCTTCTAAGTTTGCCTGGCGGGTAACCTCAGAAGGTTTTTGTACTTTGTATCACTTTTGGAAATCACCTTTTATGTGGCAATGCGATAAAGTAACACTTCCTGATGCACTACGATTAGTCCTCTAACAAACAATCAAAAGTTAAATTTCTAAAAAGTACCCCAATCGAACCATCAACATGTCCGCATGCATATAAGGAACAGTACCCTTCCAGCATCTCTTTCCCCTAGAATTTAATTATAATATTCGCATATTGGATGAAAATATGGTTAATTAAAAATTAAGCCGACATTCCCAGCTATTTCGATATGAAATTTTCGTTCACTCACCGAATCCATTCTTCCGGATATGTGTTGAATGTCACTTGAGAAGCGCAACGGAAACTTCCAACCGAAAAGGACCCTGCTCCCTTTCACAGGTTATCACTTCACTATACCATTTATCACATAATTAAGACGATAGGGAAAAATTCATTGAATTTAGTTTCACGTTATTGACTCGTTGCTCTTCACAGTAACTTAACGAGTTATAGATCTGAGATCACTATTGCCAGCAGTAGCCGCACTCAGTTCTTCAATCCAACCAACACAACACCGACGTTAACTGCTCTTTCAGTGGAGTAATAGCAGATATCTATCATTCCAACATTTTGCAGCTAATTGGAATGATGTAGGGATGACCAATACCTGCTGCCTATCGCTACGCGTGCTATCCAACAAGTTTGTGTCATAATATTATCACCAAAACAGCATACGCGTTGTGGACATTGGCTGATTTATCGAGTAGTTTGCGGGGTGACTACTCGATTAATACAACATACCCTAGGAAACATTTGAAATGTGAATGTCAAACTTATGTTTTGGATCAAAAGTAACTCCTAGATCTTTTTGGGAGGTAACTTCGGACAAAGGTGCCTCGAACAGTATCTAGGAAAAGGAAATGGGATCGTTTTATACCACTTGTGAGGTTGAGGTGAAGGATATTAGACGAACACCAGTTATTAAGCACATTGAAATCATCCTGAAGTTATTGACAGTCAAGAAGCGACTTAAAAGACCGAAATATCTTAAAGTAATCAGCAAAAAATAGCGAAGGAGAAGAGATTACTGTGGGGAGCCCATTGATAACTCCTAAGATAAGTAGTGATCCAAGAAATGAACTCTAAAGAACACTAGAACACCACCCTTCATCTAAATCCACAAAACTAGCTCGACATGCACGATGCGTTAAATGAGAAGAAAACCATGACAAAAAAGAATGAGTAATTCCAAAAGCTTCAAGTTTACAGCAGAGAAGACGATGATTGACTGTATCAAACGCTTTGAGGAAATCAGTGAATTCCCCAACAACTTGATATTGATTGTCCAATGCCTTAGCTGAAATATCAGTGAATTGCATCAGATTAGTGGATGCCAAATGACCCTTGCGGAGTCCATGCAGCTCACTTGTAATTACAGCACCTGATAGGTCGGAGAGACGGTTGTGAACCAAACGTTCAAGCAACTTTGGAAAACAAGAATTCAAGGATATTGGACGGTAACTACACTCAGATGAAGGGTCCCCACTTCTAAGGATACGTACAACATAGGCACTTTTCCAACGGGGGGAAAGGACCCACTGCTTAAGCTCAGGTTATAAAGGAGAGACAAGGTAGAAGAATGCGCAGAAGCCAAAGACAACAAAAATATTTGGCAAAGCATCTAGACCAGGCTGGTATTCGGAACAAGAGAATGAATGAAGGACTCAACTTCAGAAGAGTCAGGACTTCAAGAGGGAATAAAATAAACATGATTCCTCACTGAGTAGGATGGAGTGAAGTCTACAAAAGGAGAAAAGGTGAAGGAAAAATAATGCGAGAATAAATCAGAAGAAGAGCATTCCACACTGCTCCAACAGATAGTAGAAGGAATAAAAGATAACGTTTTTAATTTTTCAATATAGGACCAGAAACGTTTCACATTATTTGCATTTATGGAAGCTTCTAAAGATGAATAGTAACTTTTAAGAGCAAGTTGGATTTCTTTTTTGACTTCTGAACGCAACTTGCTAAAGTTAGATTTATCCTCAGCAGTAGCTGAACGCTTATACTCACAACGCACCATATCCTTGGAGCTTCAGATTGTAAAAACACGAATAGTATGGCAAAGCTTCGCTTTCCCCTTTCGGGTAATCTGAAGAAGTGTAAATAAACAGTTGAAGTTATGTAGAAATGCATAAAATTTATTTAGAGTAGATCCACAATCAAGGTTCTAAAAGAACCAAAACCGAATAAGATACAAAAGTGCAGTGATAGTTGCCTCATAATTCGATTTGAAAAATCTAAGCAGCAAAGGTGAGGCTCCTTGAACTAGAGGAGCTCCTAGATCGTATAGGGCACTATCGGAGGAGCTGGTTAAGGGCCGAAGACGAACAGAAGGTTCAAGAGACTCTTGCGATGAAATCCAAAGGTGACATGCAGATAGCTCCACCATTAAAAGTCAATTAAAGAATGGCGTCCAGCCCAATCGAAGGAGATCGGGATAAAAGAAGGAAGGAGGAGGCACTTGATGGGCGTGGAGCACCAGACCACGGGTTCCAGACAGTGCTTACAAAAGTAGCGAAGAAAGCTGCTAAGAAACTCCTTCAAAAAAAGCCGGAAAGTAAAGTTTGCACGGACGCCCAATTAGAAAAAGGACCTGATGCAAAACAGGAGAGGCAGAAGCCCCGAAAAAGACCCCGGCAGCAAGCACTGCTCGTAAAACCCCAAGATGGCCGATCGTAAGCGGAGGTACTGCGGGACGTCAGGGGAAACGTAAGGCCCGAAGACACCAATACTACCATTAAAGTAGTACGTTCAACACGGTCGGGCCACATGCTGGGCGAATTCGGAGCAGAGGCTAGCAATAAGGAAGCATTCTGTGACGCAGTAAAGAAAGTCCTCAGCAAAAGTGCAACTATAGCCCCGCTCAAGCCGATAGCTACGACCGAAATACGAGACATTGACTGCGTGACGGATCTTGCCGAAGCAGAAGTGGCCATCAAAAGGGAGTTCCCTACATTGGGAAGGATCAAAGCTAGACTGACACCAGAAAACAACAGGGGACAACGCATGACCATTGTTGACTTGACCGAAAAGGAAGCTGAACAATTCCTGAATAAGAGCAAAGTAGGAATAGAGTGGGTTATCTGTAGGATACGGCGAAGAGTAACGCCTCTTCAATGTTTCAAATGCCTTGGTTATGGTCACACCACACAAGTATGCAAAGGACCCGATAGGAGTTACCTATGTTACAAGTGCGGTGAAATGGGACATAAAAGAAAAGAGTGTACGAAGGAAGCACACTGTATTCTTTGCAAGGATGCTGATCCAAAACCTGATTTTGGACACGTCTTGGGATCAAGAAAATGCCGGATGTTCCAGGAAGCCCTAGCCAAGGCAAAATCAGAACTCCGATGACTCGCATCCTGCAGCTAAACCTACACCGCAGTTCAACCGCCCAAAATCTGCTTGAGCAATTTGCGAGGGACATGAAAGCCAACTTTTTGCTGCTGAGTGAGCAACACCATAATAAAAGTTCTGCATTAGGGTATTCTGATGAAACTGGTACTGCTGCCATCTGGGTTCGGAACAGTGACTTTCAAGCGGAGAGTTGTGGATGGGAGGATGGTTTCGTGTGGGTTCGGTGCCCAGGGACCACCTTCTTCAGTGTGTACCTAACGCCTAACGAATCGATATCATCTTTCCAACCCAAGCTTATTGCTTTGGAGGGCGCTGTCTCAAACGCAGAGGGCAAGGTGCTCGTTGGGGGTGACTTCAGCGCTAAAGCAATCAGACGGATCCGCGGGGAAAACGAATTCTGGAGATGGTGGCCAGGACAGACCACGTCGTACTAAACTCTGGAAGTATGTCGACTTTCCGCCGTATTAGCTGTGAGGAAACCATAGCGGACGTGACATTCGCCTTGGAGTCCTTAGTACGGAGGATAAACAACTGTCAAGTATTGGAGGACTACTCAGCCAGTGATCATCAGTGCATTCTGCTTGAGATAAGTGATGCTGTCTCCCGACGTCCGTGCTCTCGGCTTTCTACAACTGGATGGAACATCGGAAGGATGGACGTCGAGAGGTTCGTCAAGGTTCTCACAGCAGTTGAGCCGCTGCAGGGAGCTTCGGAGGGGACGGAAGGACTGGCAGCTCAAGACGTGGTGAGCTCTACTATGAGCTTCGTTACGACTGCTTGCTGCGCTTCTATGCCCCATCGAAAACCCCGGCACGGCAAGCCCCCAGTGTACTGGTGGTCAACTGAAATTGCTGAAAAGCGAAGGGAGTATCATAAGCTTCGACGTGAGGCTCAACGGGCGTGGAACGCTGACGAGGCATGCAACCGGGTGGCAGCATATAAGTCGGCCAGGAAATGCCTTCGCAAACTGATCAACAGTAGAAAGGCTCGCTGCTGGCAAGACCTAGTGGACAATGTGAACAAGGATCCGTAGGGCCTTGGCTACAAGCAGGTCATGCGGAACTTTGGTGCCCTACGGAAACCTTTTATACATGACGCGGAAAAGATGGACAAGATAAATTTGGCACTCGTCCCCGCCCATCCTGTCCATAATGATGCTGTCCATGGTGAAACAGCAGTCGAGTACCCACTTTTCACACAGCTGGAACTGGAGGAGGCAGTCCTCTCAATGAAAACGAGGAAGGCTCCAGGTCCAGATGGTGTTCCGGCTGAGGTGTTGCAGCTCGTCTATCACCATTGTCTTGACTTGCTGCTCAGCACATTCAACGCTTGCCTACGGGACGGGGTTTTCCCGGTACGATAGAAGGTGGCGAGGCTCGTGTTGATCAGCAAGGGGAAGGGAAATCCGGGATCGCCGTCTGCATACCGCCCGTTATGCATTCTAAACACGGCTGGTAAAGTGCTAGAGAAACTCATCAAGGGAAGACTCACTGACGCGATTCGCGCTGCTGGGGACCTACCTCCTAGGCAGAGCAGGATGTTCTACCATTGATGCGATTGCAGAGGTGGTGAACGTGGTCCGAAGGGCAGAGGCATGTAGTCGCACCCAGCGACAGATCGTCCTGTTGGTGACACTCGACGTCAGGAATGCCTTCAACTCCGCTAGATGGGTGGATATTCTGGACACGCTGGAAAACTCTTTTCAAGTTCCAGAATATCTAATGCGGCTTTTGAGGAACTACCTAAAGGACCGAAGCCTGCTCTATGACACGACACAGGACCAACGAAGGATGGAAATTACATCGGGTGTTGCCCAGGGATCTATCCTTGGTCCAGACCTATGGAACGTGTCTTACGACGGGCTACTGAGACTTGAGATGCCAGATGAGTCGCGCTTGGTCGGCTATGCGGATGATGTTGCGGCTCTGGTCGCTGGACGCACCGTTGAACAAGCGCAACTTAGGCTAGGTATGCTAATGCGCCGAGTGAGGGACTGGATGACTGCTCGCGGGCTCAGTTTAGCACGGAAGAAAACCAAAGTGATCATCTTGGCAAAAAAAGAGAATCCCTAGAGTAAGGATGATCAGTATTGGAAACTTACGAATCGAATCGAGGTCAGCAGTGAAGTACCTGGGGCTACTGATCGACTCGAAGATGAGTTTCTCTGGGCAAATCAGGGCAACGGTTGAGAAGGCTGCTTCGGGAATATCGGCTCTGAGTCGACTTATGGCCAACGTAGGGGGACCCAGCCCATCAATAAGATGCCTCTTGATGAGTGCTGTAGGGTCAGTGCTACTGTACGGAGTAGAGGTATGGGGCGACGCTCTCAGCAAGGAGGTATACCGAAAACGTTTGGCACAGGTACAGAGAAGAGGAGCACTGAGAATTGCATCTTCGTATCCAACAGTCTCTGATCCGGTGGTGAGAGTTATTGCAGGCGTGATACCTGTCGCCCTTCTTGCTAGAGGGCACCGCGCTATTTACCTGCGCCGAAACGAGAATGCGAGGGAAATGGTTGCCCGCGAAGAGAGACAGTTCTCGCTCAACGATTGGCAGCAGTCTTGGGTGGATTCCACGAAGGAAGGATGGACTGCGCGCCTCATCCCGGATGTGAGACCGTAGCTAAATCGAAGACATGGTGAGACTGACTTCTATCTGACCCAGGTTTTGAGCGGGCATGGGTGTTTTCAGCCTTACCTGCATAAGATCGGTAAGTCACGGCCCCCGATTGTTGGTTTTGCCCAGGAGAGGAGGACAATGCCTTTCACACATTTTTTGTGGGGACCAAATGGGTCAGGCTGCAAAGGGAACTCTACTGAAGATGGGAGAGCTCTCCCCAGATAATAAAGTTGCGGTGATGCTCGAATCGGTTGACAAATGGAACCAGGTGGCACATTTTGCTCGGGCAGTCCTGAATTATAAGAGGTACTCACAGCAGCTGGAGGCGCTAGGGCGGGGGGATTGCTCTTCTGGCATTTCCTCTTCCCCTCTCCCCTCCCGCTAGTAAAGGGATCCCCCAGCTTGAAGACGCCCCACGGCGTAACAAAACGAGGCCTGGCCTGAAGTAATGTGTCAAACGGTTCCAGGCTGGGTTCTCAGGTTGTCAGGGGAGGTGTTTAGTGGGTAGTCTAGTCGCGCATGGGAGTCCCACAATCTGTGCATAAATAGCATTCACCCTCCCTACCACAAAAAAGCACACTCCAGGGCATGAGGAAATAAAAATAGTGCAAGAGGAGCTAGCCACAGATTTGTTAATGGCAACCAAGACTCCACTACCATCAGAATTAACAATACGAGTATACGCATTCAGTCACGTCTCAAAAACGCAAATAATAGTGTCATAAATGTTCAAAAACCAAAATTAAATAACATCAAAAAATGATTGAAAAATGATGTTATATTGATCGAAAAATAATAAGTTCTAATTCCAAATTTCAGTTTTTAAAATTCCAGATCTTAAATTAATTCATTCTATACTTTCAATAAATTGTAGCTTAATATAATTAAAAAATTCTTATACATTGTAACTCAATACAATACATTTCATACACTGCGCAACATATGCATCTAATTGCGAGTTTCCATGCGCGTTGCGCACATGCATACGTTTTCGGATCATCAGCGGAAACATATTCCCACCAACAATGTTAGATCGTGTGAGTATGTTCTCACCGCTAACGATCGAACTAGATTAAATGTATGCATGCATGTGCAGCGTCAGCGATATGCTCGCTCATGACGAATGCTTGATTGTCGAAGCGAATGAATATCGCTGACCAGTCATATGAAGCAAATTAGTATTTAAGTTAAATATTATCTGATAAAATTTTCATTTGTTCATCATACTTGAAAGGTGTCTTTTTATTCATCTGATAGAAAACTTGACCATTTATTTTTGAGGATATTGGTATTGTACCGAGGTTCAAACAACACACCGACACTCTAATAAGCGGCGAAAGAAAAGCCTTTCGTCGCTTTGTCAAACAATTATTAAGTTGGTAAGAAAAAAAAGAGATATTTAAACTTAGTTCCGCACAACATAAGCTAGCAGCGTACAGATCAATGGTGCAGAGGCTTCACTCCATCCCCATGACTCCTACTAACTACTCCAACGAACTAAATAACATTTACAGAATAGCTAATAATAACGGATACAAACAATGCGACATTGACAAACTAGTCACACAGTACAAACAAAAACAGGAACGCCGACCGACGGAAACTCATAAGAACGACCAACAGTGGGTATCGTTAACATACGTAGGAAAAGAGACATACAAACTATCAAACTTCCTTAAGAAATACAAATTGCAAACTGCATTCAAAACGAACAACAACATTGGAAACAAACTGAAGCCAAAACTGAATGACACATCGATATACGAAGGCAGCGGCATATACAAACTGACATGCAAGGACTGCGACATGGTATATATAGGAAGGACAACACGAAAACTAACGACAAGATACAAAGAGCACCTACGATCTTTCGTATACAACAAGGCAGACTCCAATTATGCGACGCACCTTCAAAACCACGCACATGAGCCTGATGCTATGACAAACTCTATGAAATTGCTACACAAACAAAACAAAGGACCAAGACTTGACATCCTAGAAAGGCTTGAAATTTATAAACATAGAAAGACAGACGGTGACATTATCAACGAACAACTTGTTACCAATTCCGACGCAATTTTCTCAGTCCTAGACCACACTCTTAGACGAAAACGGAAACGAGATGAAACAGAACAAACGGACAGCCAACAAGCAAAAAAACAAAAACATAATATCCCCCTACGTGGCATAATTGAGTAAGTTACTTCCTGACCTCATTACCCATCCACTAATTACCCATCCGCTAATTACCCATCCGCTAATTACCTATTCGCTAATTACCCATCCTACGACTATATAAAGTCGCTCCCTTCAACACATCCTTTAGACACTGAAGATGACTCAAAGTAGTCGAAACGCGTCTGCTCACACAACTAAGCAAGGCCCGACGGCTTTTAAAGAAAAAAGAGGATTGGCCTGCGGATATCAAATAAACAAAGTTATTGACTTAGTTCATAAGCTTCGTACATTTTGATAAGAAATGAAAATTTGATGGCTTTGCTTATAAGATATAAAGTCCGAATTGTCTCCCACGTTAACATTTAGGTAATCAAAGTCTATGGTTTCATGATGGCTGTCGATTTGTTGAAGGCCCGACATTTTTTTCTTGTAGAAGGTACAAATTCTTTGACCAGCGTGCCTTTGGGCCAAAAGTCCTGGAAGAGTATTACTTTGTAGTCAGCATCTATATCAATTTTAAAGGAGGTAAGATAACTCTTATCATTCGTGAGCTTTCTGAATATAAGAACGGAGGTGATTTCCTAACTTTATTTAACATATAATTTTTAATATGCTCAGGCAATGCATGAGATGCGAAACGTGAAATGAAGACACGAAGTAGTGGAGTTACAATTTAGGGAGGCTGCAGGAGTTCAATTTTAGGCTCATTGGAGTGAAAGTTCGACATGGTACCTGCTAGATCCTAAGGCTGAATTTCACCAGCAGTAGAAGCACCAACAACTGGTGGGTGGTTGCAAACAATTTTTAGCAATTGTCGCTTGGTACTTAGATGAAGGTCCTAGTGATGGCAAAGGAAACGATTCCAATTTGGAGGGAGTGGCCTGCTTTATAGCATTAAGTGGTGGTGGCTTAGCCTGGGATTTGTTTCTAGTCATCATGGCAGGTGATTAATCCAGGGCGGTAGACTTCATATCTCGAGAAGCATTGGGAACCGGCGATAAAAGTGACAGCACACGAGGAGATGCTAAACTCATGTGAGCATATGTTAAATCCAATGTTTCCGAAAATTGAAGCAACGAGTCCACTTTGTTGCAGGCTGAGAAGCAATTAGCTTGCAGTACATTTTGTTCATCAGATAACGATTTAATAGTCTGTCTGGCTAAACTTAGTCGTGAGACGCAAGCAGACAAGCAATAACGCCAACAAGCCACACAATATCAGTATAAACCATTATCAGGCTTGCGTAGGACATCACCAACTGAACCTGCCAAGAAAATGGCAAACTGGGCCTGGCGAAAACAGACGGTACTTGACAGGGATTCGTCGTTACTGACGATACTTATGGCCCCCAAATAAGACTGGAGCATCCAGGTGGAAGCGGTGCAAAAACCGATCGTGAACCCCCCCATTGCCTGTATGAAGAAAATATTTGTTTGGTTCAATCATAAATGCCGGGCAGGACGAATCAATATTTTTATTCACGCGAACCCGACACAATTGCCTACATTAATAGCCAGCGACAGAAATTGAATTATATTGAGGTTTGGTATTGGGAAATCAAAGATACGTGTTTCATTGCCGACAATAATCTTTTATATTTTTTCTTCACTGCGGGAAAATAATCGAGGTACGAATTCAGTTAAAAAGTGTTTTATTTAGTTTAGCTAATAATCTAAGGTCCTGATGCAAGCGTTTAATGATTCCTCGCCATAAATTCGTCGACAATGTGAGAAGGGATGTTGTAGTGATGACACATGCAAACCAAGAACATTTACTAATCGATGCTCGATGATGTCTCTTTGAATGTTATCCAACAAATTTTTTGACTACTTCTCGAAAAGATAATCCAAAACTTGTTCGAATTCGATTCGGTCGACATTTGAGGATTGCTCAACTGACAAGGACAATGCAAACGCAAACAACAAGGCCACAGTTTTCACTAATTTGGTGCATTCATTCTTTGCTAATGTGACACTCTTCATTATTTTAACGTTGGATTACGAATAATTTTTTTGTCATTTTTCATTTTCAAATATTTAAAGGATCACTTGTGCATTCATTCAAGGGCATACTTTTTGTAACCTCCATTTTAAGTAATATTTTCTCTTTCCCCCTCCCTAGTGTCGAACTTTTTCCACTAGCACAGCACTCGGAACGACATGAATTTTCCAAGACGACAATTTTGGGGCCACTTAGTATTGGAAATTTCACTACTTTCCAGCTAGCACGGTCACTTTCCATATACGAGTAAAATAACTTGTTGTCGCCAGACTTGTGTGTCATTTCAAATTTGTATGCCTTCAAAGCACACTCCCTATTAAATCGCAGATAAACCACGTCCAACTCAAATAAAACGGCACAGCACAAAATGTATGAATTAAAGTGTAACGCCCGCCATGCGTACACCTTATAGTGCACAGACAAAACTCAACATAATTATCATCAATTGAAATCAGAATGACCGCAGCAGTATCGCGATGAAACGACCATTTTTTCCGGGCTATTGTGTTAGACGGGAATTTTGTTTTGTCTGAGAACCGATAGTACACTTCTTTTGTTCATCACCGTTTTCAGGTACGGTTCTGCCGGTGTGCTTGTTGTGGCGATCCAAAGCAAATTTTCTGCTGTTACTAATCGTCACCTTGCGGGACATGTCGCACTGGTAGGTGACGACCCAGCTCATCTGTCCCTGTAGATTTCTTTTGAAATACAATTCGTTGGTGAGCTGAGGGGTTGCCGTATCCAAATTAATTTTAGTAATTATATATTATATATATATATATATATATATATATATATATATATATATATATATATATATATATATATATATATATATATATATTTTTAGTTTACAATTGAAATTTGGATCAGTATTATGGTGGTTAAGGCAACTACGACTGCGACACCAACAGAGGCCAGTGTAAGACTGGGGGAGGGAGAAGTTTTGCCGTTGGAAAACGTCACCCAAGTGATAGAAGCAAAAGGGCTAGGAAACGGGGGCCTCTCTCAAGAGGTGGCGCCAAATAACACAATCGCCCTTGACCGCGCCGAAGTGGAGCGGCTTACTTGGAAAGCGGGAACTATCGTCAAACAACTGAGGGCTGCCTGCGAAGTGCAGAAAAACATAGGCAAGAGCGTCAGGAATGGCATTCTTGAACTGGAGGAGCTTTTTGGTCGCATAACGCACTACAGGCGGAGGTGGCTTGCAACCGATAAGCACCAAAAAGACACGCTCTCCCTCGAGGCATCAGTGGGTCCTAGCAGCAGCAAAAGAATGGCCGGTAGCCCAATTGAAGGCGAGCGTGAAAAAGGAGGAAGGACGAGACCATAAACGAAGTTGTCACTCCAGGCGAGGAGTTTCATGTGGTGCGAAACAAGGCAGCGAAAAAAGCGGCCAAAAAGCTACTCCTAGAAAAAACAGACAAAGAGCTCAACCACGAAAAGAAGAACATAGAACCCCACGATATACCGCAGAAAACAAAAAGCAAACCGCGGCGCAAACCCTTGCGAGATGCACTGCTTATCAAACCCACTAAGGGCCGAACCTACGTAGATGTCCTCCAAGAAATTAAAGGAGCGGTCAAGCCAGGCGACACCAAAACTCCCATCAAAGCAGTTTGACTAACCCGGACCGGTGGCCTGCTGGTGGCATTCGGGCCAGAGGCCATAAACAAAGATGCATTCCGTGACGCGGTTCAAAAGGTTCTTGGAGATGCGGCAACCGTTGCCTCACTCGAACCAATGGCCACCCTGGAAATCAGGGACCTCGACTGCGTCACGGACAAAGCTGAAGTAGAGGATGCCATTCGGAGGGAGTTCCCCAGCTTAAGTGAAGTCAAGGCAAGACTGACACGTGAAAACACAAGGGGGCAACGCATGGCTATTGTCGAACTAGCTGATAAAGACGCCCAGCAAATCCTGGCGAAGGGCAAAATTAAGATGGGTTGGGTGATCTGCAGGATACGGAGAAGAGCGATCCCTATCCGCTGCTTCAGATGCTTCGAATACGGACACACCGCGTATGGCTGTAGGGGACCCGACAGGAGATCTCTGTGCTACAAATGTGGTGAAACGGGGCACAAAAGGAAGGAGTGCACGAACGAGGCAAAATGCATTCTTTGCAAGGATGCTAAGCTAGCACCCGGCGACCTCAAACATGAGCCGGGGACAGGGAGATGCCGGGCTTTCAAGGAGGCCCTAACTAAAGCCAAATCGATACTCAAATGATCCGTATCCGGCAGGTCAATTTGCACCAAAGCACAAACGCCCAGGACCTGCTTGGGCAGTTTGCGAGGGATAGGAAGGCTGACCTCCTGTTGCTGAGCGAGCTACATCATAACAAGGACTCGCAAGCGTGGTACCCTGACAAAACTGGTACCTCGGCCATCTGGGTTCGAGACAGCGCCCGCCTTCAGGTGCAGGGCCATGGACGCGGGGATGGTTTTGTGTGGGTGCGGTGTTCAGGGATAACATATTTCAGTGTTTATCTGACGCCTAACGAGGCAATGCGATCCTTTCGAACCAAACTCGATGCCCTGGAGGACGCTGTCTCGAACACAGAGGGCCACATGCTGGTCGGGGGAGACTTCAACGCTAGAGCCATTGAATGGGGTATGCCACAATTCGACCCAAGAGGAAAGCAAATCTTGGACATGGCGGCCAGAACAGCGCTTTTGTCCTAAATACTGGTAACATCCCTACTTTCCGCCGCTGGGGTTGCATAGTAACCATACCCGATGTGACACTCGCTTCGGAGTCCCTGGTACCCACAGTACACAACTGGCGAGTACTAGAGGACTACTCGGCTAGTGATCACCAGTATATAGCGGTTGAGATTCACGACGGTGCCCCTCTGCGTGCATATGCCCAAACTTCAATCGTCGGATGGAGGACTGAGAGGATGGACGTTGAGAGGTTCGCTGACTCGCTCACGGCAGGCGCACCGTTGCTGGGAGCTCCGCCAGTGAGTGCAGGGCCTACAGCCAAGGACTTGGTGAACTAAACTATGAGTACCATCATAGCTGCTTGCGAGTCTTCCATGCCCCGTCGGAGGCCCCGACACGGTAAGCCTCCAGTATACTGGTGGTCAAACGAGATCGCCGAATAAAGAAGCGAGTGTCACAAACTTTTGCGAGAGGCCCAGCGGGCGCGAACACGGGAGGAGGCTGACACTAGGCTAGCAGCATACAGGTCCGGCAGGAAATATCTTCGCAGGCTTATTAACAAGAGCAAGGCCCGATGCTGGCAAGACCTTGTGGGCGATGTAAATAGGGATCCGTGGGGCCTAGGTTACAAGCTGGTCATGCGAAAACTTGGTGCCCAACGGAAGCCCTGCTTACATAAAGCAGAGAAGATGGACGAGATCGTACGGGCACTATTACCCACGCACCCTGTCCGTGTCGATCCAGCTCATGCACAAACACCATTAGAATGCTCACCTTTCACAATGATGGAACTGGAGCAGGCAATTCTATCCATGAAAGCGAGGAAGGCACCGGGACCAGATGGCGTTCCTGCTGAGGTTTTGCAGCTTGTCTACAAGCTTTGTCCTGACTTGTTGCTCAGTATGTTCAACGCTTGCCTTTACGAAGGTGTATTTCCGGAACGCTGCAAAGTGGCGGGGCTCGTACAGATCAGCAAGGGAAAGGGAAATTCCGAGTTGGCGTCTGCATACCGCCCGTTATGTATGCTAGACACGGATGGGAAAGTGCTCGAGAAACTCATCAAGGGAAGACTCACTGACGCGGTCCGTTCTGCCGGGGACCTATCTCCACGGCAGTATGGTTTTAGAGCAGGTCGCTCCACTATTGACGCGATAGCGGAAGTAGTGAGCGCGGTCCAAAGAGCGGAGGCTCACTGCCAGTCAAACAAAAGGGTTGTGTTGCTCGTGACGCTTGACGTCAGAAACGCCTTCAACTCCGCTAGATGGGTGGATATTCTGGAAGCACTGGAAAACTCTTTTCAAGTTCCAGAATATCTGATGCGAATTTCGAAGAACTATCTGACAGACCGGAGCCTGCTCTATGAGACGAAGGAGGGTCGGCGGAGGATGGAAGTTACATCGGGTGTTGCACAAGGCTCCATACTTGGCCCAGACCTGTGGAACATCACGTACGACGGGCTACTGAGAATCGGGCTGCCGGATGAGTCGCGCTTGATCGGCTATGCAGATGATGTCGCGGCGCTAGTTGCGGGACGCACTGTTGAACAAGCGATACTCAGACTGGGTATGCTAATGCGCCGAGTGAGGGACTGAATGACTGCTCGCGGGTTCAGCCTAGCTTTGGAGAAAACCGAAGTAGTCATCTTGACAAAAAAGAGAATCCCTAGAGTAAGGATGATCAACATTGGGGAAGCACTCGTTGAGACTAAACTAGCAGTGAAGTACCTGGGCATTTTGATCGACTCGAAGATGCGTTTCTCCGAGCAAATCAGGGAAATAGCTGACAAGGCTGCAGCGAGTGTTTCGGCTCTCAGCCGACTAATGGCCAACATAGGGGGTCCCAACTCATCAAGAAGGAGACGTCTGATGAGTGCAGTACAATCTGTGCTGTTGTACGGATCGGAAATATGGTGTGAGGCTCTCAACAAGGAGCTGTATCGAAAGCGCTTGGCACAGGTGCAGCGACGAAGAGCGCTGCGGATCGCATCTGCATATCGGACTGTCTCGGAGTCGGCAGTGCTGGTCATCGCAGGAGTGATACCCGTTGCCCTCCTTGCCAAGGAGCGCCGCAGAATCTACCTGCGGAGGAACGAATGCGACAGAGATGCTGTCACCTACGAAGAACGAGAACGCTCACTCAGTGATTGGCAACAGTCCTGGGTAAGCGATACAAAAGGTAGGTGGACCGCACGCCTTATTGGTGACCTGAGGCCGTGGCTCAATCGAAGGCATGGTGAGACTGACTTCTATCTAACTCAGCTACTGAGTGGACATGGATACTTTCGGTCTTACCTGCACAAGATTGGTAAGTCACGGTCCCCTGACTGCATATTCTGTGCTGGAGAGGTTGATGATGCCTACCACACATTTCTTGTATGCAAGAGGTGAGAAAGGCAGCGCCGTGACCTCATTGAAGAAATGGGAGATTTCTCTCCGGATGAACTCACTGGAGAGATGCTCACATCCGTTGACAAATGGAACTGTGTGGTACATTACGCTCGGACAGTCCTTAAGATAAAAAGGAAAATATATGAGCGCCTGGAGGCGTCCAGGGCGGAGGGGTCTCTTTTCTAGAAATCCCTTCCCTTCCTTCCGTTGGAAAAGGGATTCCTGTAGCCCGGTGGCGCCTAAACGCGTAGAGAAACGAGGCTTAGCCCGAAGTAATGTGTCAAACGGTTCCAGGCTAGGTTCTCAGATTGACAGGGGAGGTGTTTAGTGGGTAGTCCAAGGGTATCCTCCATGGGAGTCCCACACTGCCAGACTCGGCGGGCGTAAATGCCTTCACCTCCCTACCACAAAAAAAAGGCAACTACTCGATTGCAACAACTGTGTGCTATTAAATCAAATCAAAGGATATCAGTTTGATATCGTGTACTGTGTGAAGTGAAGATGGCTTGCTCCCCATTGGGAAGTCGAATTCATTTCTTCTTCGGGCTCATGTACTTCGAGTTTCATAATTTTAATCTTTTTTGCATCTGGAAATCCACCTCAGTTTCAGATTGAATGGGATTGTACTGTTCTCGCTTAATTAGGGTAGTGGGAGGATCGGGTTTCTTTCTTGTTCGAGCCTCACCTTGGAGAGTTCCTGTGCCTCATTTGAGTTTGCATTTTTCTCGGTTGCTAAAGCATTGTTTTTTTAACCCGAAGTGAGGACCTCAAAGGAGGATTTTTCAACGCAGCTTCTGCAGTTGTTGATTTATGCGTTGACCTAGTTGTTGTGATTGTAGTTGCTGTTGTATTGCTCCTTTCAGTAGCTTTCTTGCGAGCTCTAGTACTATCTGATTATGGGGTTGTAATTTTCTTCTTCTGTTATATCCTTAGATGTGGTTTTGTCACCATCACCAGTAGTTAATTCTGTTGTGGCTTCAGATGTCGATCGGTTTGGGGTTAATATGCACCGTATAGAATTCGTACGACGTTTGTGGCTAGAATCTGCAGCGTTTGATTGATTGCTATCCTTACTGGTGGCTCAGACGTTTCACTACCAGCATCTTGATTTTGTTGTTGCTGCGATGAGGATATTGTTGGATTCGCATTCTGTTGTTTATTAACTGATTTGTGCATAGACATTTTTTATGCTATTTACTCTTATTTGGTCCCTACTTCTGTGTAGCATAGATGATATGAGATAACGTTGTAGTATACTGCGCAATGCTTTAAGCGCCGACGTGTAACATATTGATGTGTGCTTACTGTGGTGATCGGTCAACGATAGGGCATCATTGCTGCGCAAAGGTGAAGCAAAACCTTGCTGAGTCTTGGACTTATAATTACATTTAACATATTTACTGTTTCTTTTCAACAAATGAGTCCCTAAACAGATTGAGGATGCTGAGTAAAACGTGCCGCCAACAATATAAGGGTGACAGTATATACCATAAATAATCGAATGTAAGCTCGATAAAAATGTTGTTTATATGTTTTCCAAGTAAATAAATAGACTGTTAAATGTTCAGAGTATAAATTATAATTTACTTCAATAAATACATGGAAGACTTTAACCATTCTATGAATTCATGTTCAATGGATGAATTATTTGATTACTTAATGATGATGAACGTTAAATTTAGCAATAAGAGCAAGCAATGTTTGTGGGGCATCAACAACAGAAACTAGATAACTACTTTTTAATCATTTTATCTATCCTAGGATCGTTGTGATGGCATTTCCACCAATTTTATCATCGTCATAGTCTTCATCTGATGTACCGTTATTGGTTGCATTATAAAGCGTGTTTAACATACTAAGCGCCGGTGAATCGGGGAACAGAAAGTCAAATGTGTTTTTTGTGGCAGTTATGCTGAAACAACAGAAAAAATAAGATTTCTCTAAATTTGGACAAAATTAAGTATGTACATATGTAAATCAATACATGATTTCAATTCAAGAGTTCATTCAAATTCAAAGACTTACTTGGGTACTTTTCTCTGCCGGGCCTCTTTATTCTGCTCGTCTAATCTGTCTGTCACAGACGCAGTGGCTATTGATAGTAAACAAAGAGTCAACACAAGAGTGTGCTGAAACCATAAGAAAAACGATGAAATATTAGTTAATTTAGCAAAACATATTTAAACTTTAGTCATAAGACTCTTTAACGTTAAAAAAAAAAAAAAAAAAAATAATATATATATATATATATATATATATATATATATATATATATATATATATATATATATATATATATATATATATATATATATATATATATATATATATATATAAGTACAAAAATAAGGAAGTCGGAAAGATTTTATCCAAAAGAGAAAATGTTGGAATATGAAATGTTTTATGCATGCTGAAAAGGCAGGAAGGCGCTGTAAAATCGATAACTCAGGGAGTACCTTAATTTTCTTATATTGATCGACCTTTCGAAATTGTCTTTCAACCTACGCATAACTTTTTATTGAAAACACAATAGGGAGAAAGAGCCTGCAAGACACTTTCCTCAGAGATATTAGTGCTACCGATGTGAGTAATACGTAGACTCACATGATGAATGTAGAAATATGTTATGTTCAGTCATTAGGTTATAAAGAGTACGGCCTGCCCTGTTGGAGCGCAAACAGTTCCATCACTGATGTAATGCATTCAAATCGCTGCAAAGGAGGTATCTTTCGTTGTTAATAATAAATTTTTTAAAATCTTTTTTGAAATTCACGGGTTTTTAATTTGCTTGCTTAGTGCCTGATAAATATTTTAGATGGAATGAATTCATACATACTCGTATATGTTTTCAATCAGAATACCAATGCTTTCGATGAGTGCTGATTCGAAAAGAGGTAAAAGATAGTGTACTGAACTAAATCAAGAACACTAACGAAGAATCAACTTAATTGATTTATTTATTTATTTACACTATTTTACAGATCCGTGAATCCAATTACAAAATAGGTCATGAAATATAATATAATATAATACATGCGAATAAACAAAGTTGTAATAAGAAAAAAAAACAAGAATATAAAATACTAATAAACTATTGGAAGCTCAGGAGAATATTATGCAATATGCTTTTAAAAGCGTTAAAGGAATGTGGCAGAGGACCCAGCTGGAGCTCATGGTAACGACGTGATACGCGTACTACTATAAATGAATAAAAATAAATATCGGTACGAGCAAAGGGCACAAAGAATATGTCAGTTGAACGCGTTCTTGAGGTGGGATGTATATATAGCCTTTCCCGAAGGTTGGATAAAAGAATACCGTGATATAATTTAAATAAGCAGCACCGGTCTAAGAATTCTCTCCTATTTTTGAGTGATCGAATGTTGAGAATCTGTAAGCGCTCATCGTAGGAGCTGTTAGTGAGGTTATATTTGTAGAATATAGATCGTGTGAATTTACGCTGTACAGTTTCAAGAGCATCCGATAGACCATACTTGGGAGGCATACTCAAGGATTGGCCGGGCTAGAAGTACGAATAGATGAACGCTGATTGAAATGCTAAAAGACTTGCAAGAGGATCGTAAAATAAAACCAGCGACACGTGAAGCTCTAGTGGTTATGCATGAAATATGGACGTCTTATACCTGGATCAAATACTACTTTCAAATCTTTAAATTTGTCCACAAGTGCGAGCACCGATCCATCAATCTGGTATTCATATAAAACTGGATGAATTTTGTTGGTGAATCTCATGTGACAACATTTAGAAATGTTAAGAGGAAGTAAATTACCTTGACACCAATTTTGGAGATTGTCAAGATCATTGTGGAGGTATAAGCAGTCTTTGCTGCAGTTTATGGAACGATAAATTTTTAAATCATCAGTGTAAAGAAGACAACTAGAGGACAGGCATTGGGGAACATCATTAATGAAAATGTTGAATAGCAAAGGCCCTAAAATTGATCCTTGAGGAACACCAGATTTTGGGCTAAATGAGTCCGATGAAAAAAAATTATTCCATGTAACGGTGCAGGAGCGATGGGATAAGAAGGATAAGATCCAAGAGAGGAACGAGTCGAAAGCGCGGAACGATCGGAGTTTGTTAGCCAAAAGGCCGTGATCAATACTGTCAAAGGCTTTAGCAAAATCGGTGTACGAGTATATGACATCGACTTGTTGACTCTTGTCGGAAGCAAGAGAGATGGTATTCGTAAGTTCTAACAAATTAGTTACTTTTGAACGACTTTTAATGAAGCCATGTTGTTCATTTGCAAACAGAATACTGATGTCATCGTACATTCTGTTATGCACAATTCTCTCAAGGAGCTTGCCAAAACAAGACAGCAAGGAAATCGGACGATAGTTTGAGATTTTACTTCGATCTCCGGACTTATGGATCGGAAAGATTGAAAATAATTGATAGTGGGGTAGATAATGAAGAAGATAATGATTTAACGAACAGATTTGGTGTTCCATCGGGACCCGGACCTCCATTAATGTCAAAAGTAAGCAGTACATTTTCAATTTCCGATGGAGAGGTCACGATAGAATGCGTAATAGGGGAAGGAGAAGGACACGATGAGTATATAGTGGGGTTCGAAAGCTTAAATGTGGAGGAAAAAAATTGAGCGAAATGGTCACAGATAGCTTGCCCACCCGAAGCTTGGCACTTACGCCCTGAGAAGATATTAGGAATGTTGGAAGTTGTTTTCAAAAGGGCTTAAGACTATAAGATTGCAGTGATGTTTCAATCAAATAATACTAAGATTGCATTGCGTTCTTAACCGCTTTTTGGGGTTCTTTACGAAGCAGTCGGCAGCTAGTGAGGTCAGTGTTAGAGTTGGAATAATGAAGTTTTTTGCGCGCCTGATCCTTCAAGTAAAGAGCGTCTGAGACTTCAGCGGAAAACCAGCTGGGGCTCTTTTTCCGAGGGGAGCGGCAGATAGGTACATGGTTTGTAATTATGCTACTGAGATTCTCATAGAAAGTTGATAGCGCTGAATTTACATCTAGCTTCTGTAGCATTGAATTCCAGTCAAAATTATCCAGCTCAAACTGAATGGCTGCATAGTTGGCTTTGCGGAAATTAAATTTTGGGGAGGAAGGAGTGCGTTTGGACTGAGGTGCAAGAAAAGATAAACGAGCCTCAAGCGGAGAATGGTGGGGATCAGATTTTACATATTCGGAGGGGGATTTTGTGATCGAGGAGATAGAGGCAGAGTTGGTAGTAAGGATGAAATCGAAAAGTTGATTGTTTGCGTTTGGGATCATATTTAATTGCGGTAGGGAGCAAAACGATAAAAAAGAAGAAAACAGGATAGAGAGATCATTGAGGGATGAGAGGGTATGAGAGCTTGAGTCCCACCTTAGGCAAGGCATATTAAAGTCACCACAGATTAAAATATTGTAAAGAGGGTTGATGCTACAGAAATACGAAGATAATTCAGAGAAAAAACGGTTGTAATCGCGGAAAGGAGCATTACCAGGGATATACATCCAAAGCAATACTAAGCTCACGGTTTGAGAGATATTGATTAAGTCAGTGATGCATTCTACTGGAAGTGACGGTGAAAAGTCAGAGTAGAGTTTGCTACGTAAGGCTTTATGAGTAGCAATAAGTATACCACCACCGTCAGATTTACCTGAAACCAAATGATCGCTATCAGTTCGGTAGACATTATATAGTGGAAAAATTTCACTGCTGGTGATATCAGGAGTTAGCCAGGTTTCTGTAAAACAAATGAACTCATGGCCGGAAATGGAAGAGGCAATTTTAATAGCTTTCAGCTTGGTTCGCATGCCACATACATTTTGATAATAAAGATTGAAGCTATGAGAAGTGTTTTGAATATCAAAATTTAAATTAATATTTGAAAAAGTTGTAGGGTGACCAGTTGTTAAAGTTTCGGAAGAGAGCTTACCACGCGACGAAAATTTCTTCTTTCGGTTGCCTCGAACAGTTTAATGAATGTTCCAAGAGGCCAGTATTCTAGTTGAAGAACTATGCTGCAGTTTGACGGTACAGTAAGCTTAAAGGAAGCTATAAATCTCCCCTCAATGTAGTTAATCCTGAAGGCATATTGAATTAGCGAAAACGCAATGCCAAAAACATAACACCCTTGTTTTTTGGATAGTAAAGGAGCTTTTAAAGCTTTTGAATCAGCAAATATTAAACCAAAGATGGCCAAAAAAGTTAAATGAGATTCAAAAGACTGTAAATAACACTTTTAGTTGAGCATTAGGGCTAGCAAAAATGAAACATATCGCACAATCAATGAACGGCAGCATTCATCATTTCCCCCTGCCTTTCATAAAAAATGTCATAAATTATGCAGCAAATTAGGTTAAATAAGCATAGGGTACTTAAAACGCAGGACAAAGTAAATATCTTTGAAGGTGGAACGACAGAAAATGGTGGTAGTCTTGAGCCAATTGTTCAGTGCAAGTATTGGCTTATCTGCAAGTAAACTACTAAAAAGGAGGCTGAAGACATTTCAAAGGAGCAAAAAGGTAAAAATTGAAGGGTATTTATATAGAATGTAGCTCGGTATAGGAGGTACCTTTGAAAATCACTGGACATGCGCAGCTAGGGGCTCCTTTTGTATGAAACCTTAGAAGCCGATGAGCTATTCATTGATTTGAAAAACTCTCGTTAGAGGAGAACTTAAGCCCGCAAAAATGTCTTCAATTCAATTCAATAGCCATTTTTAAAGTTTAAGGGGTTATTCTACTGTTAAAATTTTTATTTTTATTTTCTGTTTTTTACTTATTTCAATAGATTACCATCTCATGAATGCCTGTACAAAATTTCAAACCGATTCATTGCTTCGTTTTCATTCTATGACAATCTGTATATTTTGGTGCGCGCGTCGAACGGTATTTTTCTCCCTCTTACGCTCTCGCCGCGCGAACAACCTTGAACAACTGCTTTATATAACAATGGTCTCTGCCGAACATCTGGCGTTTCGAAATATGTAATCCCACCATATATGTTCTGTTTACGTGTATTTCGGATATATTTCATCAGTACATATTCGAATATTAGCCTGTGAGCATCGTGTGGTTTAAATCACGGCTTTTTATAATCAAAAAGGAAAAAAATCATACCGAAAAAGAAAACGCGCTTTCAGTGGAAATCTATTTAATAGTTTAGAAAGCGTAAAAGATATTAGAACATTTAAAAAAAAATTAGATAACAGTTCTGTGCTTGAACTTATGTTGATCCATCGGCCGTTAATTCGATAATATCCTTTTCCCTTGTTTTCGGGACATTACAAAGCGTTTTACAGTTTAAATATTGTAATGGCAATGTAAGTTTTAAAAAGTGTGCCAAACGTAGATTTGGATTCAAAATTTAAGTTACGTGCAAATGTAGTTTACTCACTGTCAATTTTCGTGCAATGATTAGGAAAAATAAAATTTATATGAAATAAATCGCCGTTAATTTTTGTCTTCCGATTATTAGGTCTCGGACTGCAAGGACTGAATACTTTTTGTGGATTGATGGATTTTGATGTTCAGTTTAACATTAAATTGTACTATGATGTCGTTAATATTACTTACGAATTAGTCAAAAAACGTTTTTGGAATTATTATCAAAAAAGCAGGTGAAAACGAGAAGAAATTGTATACAGATAATCGATTATCGATTTCTGGTTATAGTTCGTGGGCCAAACGAGGATTTAGCTCTCTCATTGGTATTATATCATTAATTGGCAAATTTTCAAATAAAGTTTTGGATAGGTCAGTGTTGTGTACAATCTGCAAGGCATGTGAATTTTGGGCGAAGCAAAAGGGTACCTTAGAACATGAGGCTTGGTTCGAAGAGCACAAAGACGAATGTAGTATCAATCATGAAGGTAGCACAGGCCAAATGGAAGTAAATGACTTAATCAAAATGTTTCAGCGTTCTGAAGAACTTCATAATGCTAAATGCGCATATTACATCGGCGATGGAAATTCCAAAACTTTTACAAATCTCCTTGAAAGCAATCCTTATGATGACTTAGTTTTTGCGAAACTTGAATGCGTTAATCACGTTTCAAAGCGCATGTTTCACCGCCTAACTGAAGCCAAAAAAAAGAAAACCCAGCAAGATAAAGCTCTAAAAGACCAAGAAAAAAAAAGCTATTGAAAATGAAAATGTGATTGTACCAAGAGGTAAAAAATCAAACGCTCTAGCACTTCCAAAAGAAAGAGCGCCTCCTTCTAAAAAATTAACTGATAAAGTTATAAAAGAGTTATCCATTTTTTATGGACTTCCCATTCGCAGAAATTCCGATTCGGTTGAGAAAATGCAAAACAAGGCGTTAGCTGCATTTTATCATTATTCTTCAAACGACGATAATCCTCAGCACTCATATTGCTCAGAGGGGACGCAATCTTGGTACAAATGGCAGAAAGCGCAGGCGATGAATCAAAATTATGACCACCCTCCAGCATTTAATAAAGAAACATTCGATATGATGTTGCCCGTATATGAAAACTGGACTTCAGAAAGTCTTTTAAAAAGATGTCTTGGCTTCAATACACAAAACAACAACGTGTCTTTCAACCAAACTGTCTGGCGCATAGCTCCGAAACATACGTTCAACGGCTTCAAAATAAGCGAAATTTCAGCTATGTTAAGTGTCTGCATTTTCAATTAAGGGTATTTACCTATTCTCAAGATTATAGAGTGTATTGGAGTCACTGCTGGCCAAGGCGCATTGTGTTTCGTTACAAATCATGATGACAAGAAATTATACGTGTCTAAGCGCAAGAGAACCGATGCGTCAAAAGTGGCCAGAATCGCCAAAAAGCAGAAGAAAGCTGATGAAAAAGAGAAGCTGGAGATAGCAGAAGGCACCAGTTATATGCCTGAATTTGCCGATTGAGGCCAAGATTATTTATTTTCACGATATAACAAAAAAATCTTTTAAAAAAACTTTAAACGCGATTTACTCAAAACGTGTTTTTTTGGTGCGCGGCACATCGTAGAGAGAAAACTAATGAAGCGATTTAGCTTTTTGCGTACTTATATATAAAATTGAAATTTGGTTATTTGGGGGCACTTTTTTCATCGACAAAATCGTCCAAAATCGAGCCTGCGAAAATTTAATAATTATGGCTCAATTTACGTTCACTTTATGTGTTTTTAGCTAAATTAATAGAATTTCATCGTTAAATTGATTGCAGATCACCTGGATGACCTGGGCAATGTGCCGCGCAATCGACTCTGGCCATCAACGCGCACTCGATCAATTGCCCACAGAAGCCGTCATTTTGTTTTTTTTTTTTTGAAAAATTCAACTATGCGATTTTATACTTTTTGTTAATAAGGATGCAAGCAAAATTTTTCAAATTGATATCTCTAATAGTTTTTTTACAACACTTTTAAAATGATACTGCTTTTTACCCATTTAACAGTAGAATAACCCCTTAAACCAAAGTGTGTCAATTTGAAGCACTGGTGTTTTCAAAATTTCGAGTAAATTAGAAAATTTAAATATCCTTCTTTTTCATTATGAGATCCACGTATTGATTTCTAAAGATATTTCCTAGCACTAGAACAACATTCTAGAGCGAACTTGAATATACTAATTACAATGAAGGTAATTTACTCGTATATTCGACAATTTGAACCATTTTTCTGATGAAATCGTTTATCATTAAAGTCGATATTTTGTGGATCGGTTTAGCACTTAAACTGAGAATGGAAAGGCATTTTCAAATTGATCTAGAAAGCTTCTTACTGAGTGCCTTCACATAACAATCTCAATCAACTGTTTAGTATTTCATTACCCATCAATATTCGAATTTTTCGCTAATCAAAGACATCACAAACACTAATTTTTTTACGTATGTAAGTAACCACTACTGTTTAAGGCCTAAAGATTTTATCGATGCATGCAGAAAAAACCGCTTAAAATCTAATAATTATGTTAATTTTATGGCATTTAAAAATTTCTGCATAATAAGCACTCAAAAAACCAGGAGTCTATTCTACTCCGAACAATCAAACTGGAACTTACGTTTAGAGTTAACGAATACATTTCTTCGTAAATTCAAATTCACTTATCACAATTATCACTAGCCTACTATTGAACCGGTCAAAATTATTGTCTAATCAATAAATATAATACTTCTAAAGAATGCGTTTTACACACTGAATGATGTTGACAAAAACATTCTACATTTATACGTTACAACCAATTTAATAATTTGTTTATTTTTATATTTTGCCTTCTAGCCAACAGTTGATATCAAGAAATTTATTTCGTGAACTCTACAAGTAACAGTCAAACGAGTTCCAAGAAGTGGCTGCGAATACTACCTGATCTTTAGCATCTTTGGGTTTTAGAGAGAATAATCTTTAACATTGACTAATAACCGGTAAAGACGGGTTTGTCAAGACATATTTTCCCGCATCAAGATATGTATATTCATACATATGTTTAGAGACAAAATAACAGAATAGTTGCTAATATAAAATTACTTGAATAATTAAAATTAGAATTTTGCACATAGGGCGAAAATAATAAAATTTTATGGGGAATTTTCTTACAAAGGTTCACCAAGGTGGTTACAAACTAAAACGATAATTCTGGTATTTTTTGCTGGGTTTATCCGACTAAGTGCCAGTAAATAATACTAATTGTTTTGCAGAAACTTCAAGAAATATTACGAAAATAAGATCATACAAGTACGAACAGTGAGCATCTCATACGTTGCTTTTATTTACTACTGGTATTTTTGTTGACCAAAATTTATTGAATTATACTTAGTTCGCTCAAATTTTTAAAATAAATACATGTGTTTAAAGTGAAGGTGCGTACCTTACAGTCCCAGTATTTTTAAATTATTTCATGCAAAATTAATATAATTTTTATTTGACGGCAATGAGAAACTTGGGTTCCTAAAGATTTAACACCAGTAATGTTACGCAGGGCAAAATAACAACAAAGCGTAGGATGAAACAAGTTGGGTAAACAGACCTAGGCTTATGTCAGAAGGGTTTTGTATTCAATTTACAATATGCAGTCACCAGATCGAATCAAATCAAGAAACATGTTAAAGACGATTTTATTGGAGAAAATATGAAATACGAAGATCATACTATTTTCAACAAAGTTGAACGAATTTCGACTTCTGAGGTTTTTGGTATTGTTATACTCATAAATATCTCCCTTGATAATTATTTCAGAAGTCCATCCGCGACGGAGGAAACACATTTTTCATGTATTTCCCCCCTGTGCCCCCACTGAAGAGAAAACTGACAGTTTAACAACTGTTTTGAAAAGCTCCCATGGAAACTTTCATTTCATACTCATATCGGCTACGTTTGATGAATTCTTTTTTCAGGGGCCACTCTCCTGCACTGAAATCATCGATTCATGGCCAATTTTTTCGAATCATAGAATGGTTACAAAACCTTTTTACTAGGAGCTCTCTCCCACCTCCTTGACTTGTTTCACTTATGAGCATTAATTGCAGGTACTCATCTTCAGTCATTCATTAAATTGAATCAAGTGTTCAAAGCATGCACCTTAAACGTTGAAGTTGGGAAAAAATGACTCAAAATTATTCAATCTTCGCATTTAAAACAGCCACTATTTTGTTTTACGATTACTGATACCACTAGCTGAACCGATTCTCAAAGATATTCATGACACCTATCATTCCTGAAATTTTCATGCAAATCCTAGCAAAACTGTAGTGTCTGAGTCGGTAAAAAGCGCATGTTGTTCCATAGCCATATGTTGCCATAGTAATACATGCGGCGCATATGGTTCCATAGTAATACAGGAAAATTCAAACCGCTATAACTTCGCTAAATATGATTCAATCTTTATGAAGCTTTCAGGATAGATCAATCTTATAAGTAGACATCTACGCACTAAATTTCATTGAATTTAAGGGTACCGTTAAGATTTTATTCAAGAAAACATAAAATCGATAAATCATACTATTATAACAAAGTTGAGTGAGTTTTGACTACTCACGTATTTGTTGTTGGTGTACACACTAAGGCCTACATTCCTGATTTTTTTCAGATTTTTCGGATCACAGGTGTCCAATCGCGAGGGGGGAACACAAATTTTTCGTGAATTTCCCCTCAAAGCAAATTTTGCCAAACTAAGACTTGTTTTGAAAAGTTCTCATCAAGACCTTTCATTTGATACCCATATCGGCTACCTTCAATGAATTTTTTTTTCGGGTGGTCACTCTCCTATATGGGGAGACCCCCCTTAAATATCTTATAAAATTTTTTTGTAGTTGTGCTTGGAAGAGATCACCACTTTACACCTACGCACATGTTTCTAGCTTAAGTAGTTTCCGAGAAAAACGGCTGTGACACACGGACGGACGGACGGACAGACTGGTCGCGAAACTAGTAGGGTTTTGTAAAATTATTTTACAAAACCCTAAAAAGGATGAAATCATTTATCAATAGCATGATTTATAGAGTGAGATTCCACAAATGCAAAATGTAAGTACGTTGGAATATAAAGGCTGAAATATTTTTTGTTAAAATATTAAGGTTGAACTATTTATGCGCATTCTCACTACTCTAGATTGGAACCATTTACTTACGACCCAAAGTTATAGTCAAAAGCACTTTATTCAATATTAATTGTTATAAATTTCGAAAGATTAAGGCAAATCCAAACGATAAAAACTATTAAATGTTATGGCCTTAATGACTATCTAAATTAATATATTATTAATTCAAACCTTTTAATAAAACAACAACAATATCAAATTCAATTGAATTGAATTCTTAACATATTTTAAGATTCAATTGGAAAAAGGAGAAAAAACCAACCAACTATTCAAAAATTAATTCTAATATTAGCTTAACAAAACAGTGAACATTTATCCTTCATCGACGAGGTGTGACAATTAAGTAATGAGACTGATTTTATTGCCGCGATTGTGGTAAACCTACGACCTTGAAACTCCCTTCCCCTTCCCCGCCATCTTTCTTCTCTCTATTAATATATTTATCATTGTGCTAGCTTGTTTGGTTCGCTTGCTGTGTCGTGTTGAGTAGACATGTGTTGGTTGTGCTCGTCACGAAATCAAGAGCAACGCGTCGCGATGAAATTTTGCGCCAGATTGGTCGAAACAGCTTCGGAAACGTACGCTGAAATAGTAAAAGTGCATGGTGATAGCACTCTTAGTCGTGGCCAGGTATTTCGAGGGCATAAAGAGTTTAAGGAGCACCGTGAAAGTACGGAAGGCGCGGCGTGGAGCGGGAGACCAGTCGAGGTGCGGACTGATGCAAATGCGCAGCGTGTGGGTGCCCTAATCCGTGAAGATCAGCGTTTGACAGTTTGAATGTTGGCCTCGGAACTGAGTATGAACCATGAAACAGTAAGACAAATTTTAACCGACGATTTTGGGATGAAAAAGTTGTGCGCGAAGATGGTTCCAAAGAACCACACCACACTGCCCTCAGCGTTTCGCAGTATTTGGCCTTTAAAGGGATCGCCATGTTGCAACAGCCACCTTATTTTCCCGATCTATTACCTTGTGACTTTTTTTGTTCCCAATAACAAAATCGGTGGTCAGAGGAACCCATTTTGAGGCGATTACGGACATCCAGGTAGCCGTGACGAGGATACTTGCGGACATACCAGTTGAAGCGTTCCAGAAATGTTACGAAGCGTGGAAAACGCACTGGAATCGTTATATAGCTGCCCAAGGGGACCACTTTGAAGGGAATGGCAGAGTTGTAGAATAATTTTTAAATATACGGTTTTCATGGAATCAGTCTCATTACTCAATTGGCACACCTCTTAGTATGTTATAATCAAATTCTAATAAAATTTAACCAAAGTCTTTATCTAATACTAGTACAATGCTATAACAACATTCGTAACATAAGCGTTCAACCATATCACTAAACCTAATACAATAAACATAACATATACATATCCTAAACATTGATACATATCCTTAATTTTTCACACAAATAAACAACGACAACACTAACTGTAGCAATAATGAGCTAAAACTCAAAACTAAGTAACGATATATTAAAAAAAAAACCGCAAATAACTAAAACATTGTCATTCAGCTAGATTGCTTCGTACCAGCTCAACCAGCCTCAACAAATCTAGCAAACGAGTAACTCCATTGGAATCGCTGGTCTCGTGAACTCAAATCCGGAGGATATTTCATCATCTTATCGGTGATTGACGTCAAACATAATTGGAACACCGTCAGAATCAAAAACATATCGATTCATGTCCAAAAACATGAATGCTTCCGGAGAAACGAAGTCAGTAGTGAGGCAAGTCTCAACTGTCGTCACTTTAGCAGTTTGATAAACTCTTCTATTTGATATATGAGGAGTGTCTTTTCAAAAAGGTCTAATTCATGTTTTCGTATTTTTAAACTGATAATGCCATTTGATCCGCCACATATCCTTTCATGTTCATAGTTTACTAGTTCTTTTTCAATTCGTCTCATTCATCTGAAATTTTACTTAAAAATGTGATGTTCACATCAAAACAGCTTAATTAACTACTTTTTCCTTCCATATATCCAGCAGATAATTTTTTTACAAAACGGTTTATTTCATGAACAAATTCAAACTTATACCTCCTTTTTGCGACAAATAGGCTTACTCGTATTTCGAAACTGATGGGAGACTTGCATTTTAGCGTTAAAATAACGGCGCAAAAGGTTTGGGAGCAGATCCAAAAAGGTTTTCTCTGAGCCTTCACAACATTTAAAGTGCAAGGCCAGAAAAAAATAAAAAATAAAATTCTTATTTGATTCTCAAAATGACAGATAACTTCTAACTGGAAAGTTTTTGTGTTGTGCTCAAGCTAACGTATTATTATAGGTGTGCATAATTAAATTTTTACGTAGTTTCTCTTCTAATTAGTAGTAAAGATGGCAGAAAAAACAGTAGGAGAAATAAATGAAGGCAATAAAAAAAGCAGATTGAGTCAGAGAAGTCGTACAAGGAAGTCGTAAGTAACAGCTCATTTTGAAAATTCGGTTGTTATTTTTTATTTATTTTTTAGTAGTGCTAAATCTGATTTTGTTTTAGTAATACTGATCCTGATCCTCTTGGTATCCAGTTTCAAATCCCATGTCACCATAAAGAGGGAAGCAAGTTCAAATGCTCATCGATTACAATGCAACAAGTATTAAAGAATCGTAATCGGTTCTAAGCAAATAAAGCCAAAGTGGATCAAGACATATTTTTGTGTAGATTGTCACATTCGTTTGAACCTCAAGATAGAAGTAGACCAAAAGGAATGTGAAAACTAGGAATGTTAGTAGTGTTTCATAGATATAGAGAGTACTGAATCCGCAACCGGTCGTGAGAGCTGAAGCAATTGGCAACCTGCGCTAAAGTTGTGTGAAGTTGAGGTTTGAGGCGATATGCTTTTGATTTAGCACTCTATTCACGGCAAAACACGTTCACATTTAAAAAGTTTTTAATTTTAAAGATCGCGCGTACGTAATCGGAACTTTAATTCACTGTTTTAATTAAAAATTTACGAAATTTCCATCCGCTTTGACACATGAGTTTCCCCGCGTGGTTCGCGCTCTTTTCGATTTCCTTTTGCTTTGACGTTCGAGTTTTCCGTGAGAGTTGTTTGTTGCTTATACTCAAACTGAAATGCAATTTCGTTGGTGTGCGCGGGTGTCAGTGGGGGAAGCGATTCTTATGAAGAGAGAAAAGAAAAACCTGTCCGGAAAAAAAGGGGAAGGAGAAGCAGAGGGAATCATATAGTTTCGAGAGCGTAAGTTATTTATAACTTATTTATGTGGCAAATTTGCTTCTCACATGGACGAGTACACAGATTCTCGATGCTCGTCCATTTGTTTATATGTCTTTGTAGTGTTTACAATTTATTTGTGAAAAAGAACAAAATGAAGCGTGTGTGTAAAAATATGTTTGCTGCAGCCTTCAGTGTTTCTGCAAAACGTTTGAACAATATCAACAAAACTACATTGGCCGGAAATATCCCCAAAGAAAAACGTGGTGGAGACCACAGATCACACAATTCTATTGACAAAAAGGAGGCACTTAGAAACTTCCTGAAAAAGCTACCAGCTACAGAAAGTCATCACAATAGAATAAAATCTAAAAGAATATATGTGAGTTAAACTGCAAAAAAACTTTTGGAGTTTTATAATGAGTCTGTGACCCCTGACTTATGCCTAAAAAAAAACCATGTTTTACAAAATTTTCCATGGTGCATTCAACATCGAGTTCAAAGCGCCATCAACTGATGCGTGTAATGTGTCGTATTATGGACAAACCGAATAAATCATAAAAAGGATCTTACTTAAAAAACAAGAACTCATGACGCAGCTGCGGGCTCATAAATTAAGGGCAAAAGCATTTTATGGTCATATGAAACCTAATCCAGTTTCTTCTATTTCATTTTGCTTTGATCTACAATAAGTACAACCGCTCCCTAAAACACCAATACAGGATTCATTTTATGCCCGACAAATAAGTTTGTATAATTTTTGTGTTGTGCAGCTCTACTCAAAACAGCCAGTATTTTATACATAGGATCAAATAATTGCGAAAAGAGGATCCAATGAAATTGGGTCAGCACTGTATGATTACTTATCCACAATGAATATAGGGTATGATACAAAATACAATTCGTCTATTCTGTGATGGATGCGGAGGCCAGAATAAGAATAACCATGTCCTCCACATGCTTGATCATTGGCTTTATTCTAAATCTCCGAAGCAAGTGAAAGAAATACATCTGTTTTTCCCTATACGAGGCCACAGTTTCTTACCCGCAGATCATCTGTTTGGTTGCCTGGAGAAAGTTCTAAGAAAAAAGCCTTTTATCACAAAGAAAGAGCCTTACCATGATATTTTTAAAAACCATGGAACAGTTAAAATTGTTAAGAAGGACTGGCAGTTATTGGATGTTAAGAAATTGGCTGAACACTTCAAAAATTTAGATAACTTGCAGAAAATGAAAAGAATACAGTTTAAAAATATATAAAAAAAAAGAAATAAACTGTTGGTTGCACAGTTACAGCTTTTGAAAATTACAGATTTGAATTAGGTGAAGTTGCTCAGACGTTATTAAAAAAAGGTAAAAGAATCCCAAAGGGAATCGGTGTAAATGAATCGAGCGCACTACCAATTCCTGAAAAGAAGAAGAAAGATGTTATAAACTTGCTCAACAAGCAGTTTGGTGAAGAATGGCCAGAATTACCAGAACTGAAGTGGTACAAAAGCGTTTTATTGCAAGGTGCTATTACTAACGAAGCCGATGAATGTGACTATGATTGTGACTGTAATGAGCCTTACGTAGGAGAAGTCCGTATCTAAGCGTTCTTAAAAGTATAGTATCTTCTTTGTTTTAAGACTAAATTTGTAAGTCGTATTTCAATACCTAGTACTTATTGAGTGTGGTTTGTATGATGATGGTTAAAATAAAGCAAATATTCGAAGTGTCAAAACAAAGAAGTGTCAGTTTCAGCTCTTTGAATTTCTTGGCTTAAGTGAAGTTATAAATTCTGTCATAAATTATAATCAGCTGTGTGAAAAAAGTGAAGTGGTTACTAGCGTCGCTCTATCAAGTTTTCAAGATAAGTAGCGATGTTTCAAGTCATCAATTTCATTGATTCAATTTTTACTTAAGCGAACGAAAATTAACGGAACCGGGAATTCTTGCTTTGGTCTAGGAGTGAGATTCCCGTGTAGTTAAATTTATTCTAAACAATTTTTGAATTTAATTTTAAATTTATATTTTGATATTTTAAATTTTTTTGTTTTTGCAAGTATGGATTTCTACGTTTTTTTCACTAACTATATTAAATAAATCAAGGATAATAAAAAATTTTACAAAAAGTAAATAATTAAAAAAGTTAAAAATATAATGGCTACTAAACCAGATAAGTGTGGGAAGTGTAGGAAACCCGTGGAGGATATCCACTCGGCTATGGGGTGTGATGGTTTCTGCCTCAAGTGGTTTCATTTGAGGTGTATCAAAATGTCGGAGGAGAGATATCGGGCTATTATGGACATCACCGAAGATGTGATTTGGATGTGTGCCGGATGTAGAGCTCAGCACCGTAAATCTGAAGAAGACCAACTCTTCCAACAAATGAAAAATTTGCAAAGCCAAGTCGAAGAGATGAGCTCAAGTGTCACCTTATTAATAGATAAATCTACGTCTGCGAGCAAGCCCTCATATGCCGAAATTATTAAAAATTCTACTTCTCCTCCATCAGTGCATCGATCAAATACAATATCGCAAAAAGGGATTATAATTAAGCCTAGAAATCACTCTTCATCAGAAAAAACACTGATTGATTTTAAGTCGAGGATCAGGCCATCAAAATGTAAAATTCCTCTACAGCTAATGAGGCCTATTCGTAATGGTGGGGCGATAATCAAAACATCGACAAATGAAAATACTACTTCGCTTTTTAATATAGCAATGGATGCAATGAAAGAGGAGTACGATGTTGCTGAGACCAGATTGCGACAGCCTAGACTTGTCATCAATGGACTAGAAAAACAATACGCAAATAATGAATTAAGAAATGAGATCCAGGCGTTAAATCCCAATATAGAGGAGCGTGATTCTATGGAACTTGTACATGCTAGGCGAACAAGAAATGGAAGGTGGTTGCACATCATCCAGGTAAACGGGAGCATGTATAAGAGGCTTGCGAATACTCGTAGATACATTAATATAGGTTATGGATCGTATTTTGTGAAGGAGGACTTCAACGTAACGAGGTGTTATAAGTGTCAAAAATACAACCACGAAACATCAAAATGTGAAGGGGAGCATATATGTGTAAAATGTGGAGGAAAGCATGACCCAAAGGACTGCAAAAGCACGATTGAGAAGTGTTTGAACTGTATTGGTAACAATAATAATGCTGATCTCTCTCACAGAACTGACTCTGTAGAGTGTCCGGAGTTTCAACGCAGAATATTGATCGCCAGGAGGAGCACCGACTACAACTTTGATGATTGCCAATCTTTCTAATCAATCAAGTGGAACAAATTTAACACTTATGTATGCTAATATAAGAAGCTTAAGACATAAGCTAAGTGATATTCAAATTTACCTGCAGCAAAATCCTGACATAGATTTGATTATTCTAAATGAAATCTGGATTAACCCAGAAGAAGCACGGTTTTACAATATTGAAGGATATAATGCGGTATTCTCCTGCAGACCTGGAAGAGGTGGAGCTACAGCAATGTACGTAAAAAATACAATCAATTTCATTATGCAGGTAAAAAAACAAAATTAGGGACGTACTACAATCCCAATCGTATGAATGTGCAAGATTTTTGCACAGTACTAGATACATTATTCTCAACTGAAAAAAATTTAATCACAGTAGCGGACACAAACATTGATGTGCTAACGGAATCACCAGAAACACGGATTTATAAGGATACGCTAGAAACGAATGGAACGGTAATCATAAACAACAACCAAATTACTCGCCCAGTGTCGAATACCTGTCTGGATCATATAGTAACCAATCATTTAAAAGTCGCTGAAAGCATGACATACATATTTGAGGACTGGCTGGAACTGGATCATCGTGTGTTAAAAATTGCTATTCAAGACCAAACCCTGAACAAACAGAAGCCGACCTACAAAACGTTCAGATTTCTAGACAAGGAGCTCTTTAAATCAAACATACGAGAGTTACTGTAAAAGCGGAAACCAAATAGTATTATTGAACTCAAAAATATCATCATATCTGCTAAGCAAAGCTCTACAATTGAGAAAAAAATCAGGTGTCGACAACGGACTTGGATAACAAAAAAAGTAATTGATGCAAGTATTAAAAAAAGGAAGGCATACATGGACTACAGGAAGAACAGTGGAAACCGGGCTTTCAAGTTTGTGTATATGCAAGCGAAAAAAGAATCGAAACGACTGGTGAAAGAGGCTAAATTCTTATATTTCTCAAGAAGAATGGAAACAGCGGCTGACAACTCTCGCGAAATATGGAAAATAATAAATGAGCTAAAGGATAACACTTCAACCCAGGGTGTATCACAAAACTTTCAACTGAATCCTGATGGGCCCTCTAACACACCGTGTCCACGTGACGCGGCAAACTCATTGAATAATTTTTTTCAACAATTGGTGGAAGAATCATTTAAGAAATCGTTGCCAGTTCAGCAGGCAATGTAAATAATACAAATATCGCAATAAATTCCATCTTTCACATTCATCAAACAAATAAAAGGGAAGTCTTAAATGTAATCAATGAATTGTAAAAGAAAAGAATACGGCGCCAGGCATTGATAACATCACGATGAATGAGATTAGTATAATAAAGGAGGACATAGCCCAGATTATGGCAAATTTTATAAACGTGCATATTAGGAATGGAACTTTTCCGGAAGAAGAAAAACTTGCAAAAATATTTCCTATATTTGAGGGTGGTGATCATCTTGACCCGAATAACTATCGCCCGATTGCGCTGCTGACGGGATTTAGTAAGATATTTGAAAAAATACTAAACAATCGATTAACATCATTCTTAGTTGAAAACTCCATCATAAGCCAACATCAGTTTGGTTTTCAAAAGAACAAGAGTACTTTGGATGCCCTACATTCTGTCACACGTTTCATCAATCTAGAACTTGACAGGGGTGATTATGTCATCGCAATTTTTGTGGATTTGAAAAAAGCATTTGATACAGTTGATCATGACCTCTTGCTTCGTAAACTGGAATCGTATGGTATTCAGGGTAGTCCTAAGCAGTAGTTTAAGAGTTACAAGGAGGGAAGATCGCAGAGAACTTTAATCAACAATGTCCTGAGCGACCATGCACCTACGGAAACAGGAGTTCCCCAAGGTTCAATACTGGGTCCAACTTTGTTCCTGCTATACACAAATAATCTAAGTACATGTGGGCTGACGGGATACCACACATTATATGCTGATGACACAGTTCTACTTTATTCAGGACGAGACAAAACTGCCATTGAGAAAACTATCAACGACGATCTAGGAAAATTCCATCAGTGGTTAATTGGAAACAAACTAGTATTGAACACTTCAAAGACAAAATATATTGTTTTTAAGCAAAAGAACAAAGGAGACATAGATGTCGAACTAAATATTAACGGCGAAAAATTGCAAAGAGTGCAAGAAATGAAATATCTTGGTCTTATCATAGACCATCGTATGGCCTGGTTACCACACATAAATAGCTTAAGAAGGCAATTAGCCCCAATAATAGGATTGTTAAGAAGGTATGAGGATTTTCCAATAAACATCAAGAAACTTGTTCTAAATGCGTTTGTCCTGGCGAAATTGCATTATGGAGTACTTATTTGGAGTCAATCAGCGAAGCAACATTCAAACAGTATATACAGGCTGCTGACCAAAGCGTATAAAAACATTCTGAAGCTGCCAATGCTTACTCAAACTAGTTTGGTTTACCAATTGGCAAAATCATTAACCTTTAGTCAAATTATTATTATGGAGAAAGCGAAGTTTATCTACAGAAATTTAAAAACTAATGGATCGGAACGAGCGCCATTAATTAAGGTATCACAGATCAACCCATATAATGCGAGGAATGCAAATCAATTCGTAATACCTTTTACCAGAACGGATCGACTAAAGAACGATGCAACGAATGATGCTCTGCGTATATATAACAATCTACCAGAGATTGTTAAGGAAGCAAACTCACTTATGGTATTTAAGAAAAGACTAAGGGAGCATTTAATGACCACTGATTGAAGCGTGGACCTGTAATTCTGCTTTTATGAGCCCAGTATCTTAGGGCGTTCTTTTTTGACCCAATCGGCGAAATACTGAAGTGACAGTAACTCAGTTTTTTTTGAATGCGTCGTATGATATTGAATTTTTTTTAATCTTTGATAGCTGATCATGATTTTTTGGACTAGATGTTCACGAAAACGACTAGTTCACGTTATATTGTGTGCCCCCGTATACCGATGCATTAAACATTGTCTGGGTGGCACAAAGGACCAAGCGACGTAATGTGAATGCAGATCGCACGAGCGTTGTGCGACGAAGAAAGAGTGATGGAGGGAGTGGTAGGGAATGGAGGTAATTAAAAAACAAGTTGGGTAGACAGACCTATGCTCATGTCAGAAGGGTTTTGTACTCAACTTACAAAATGCCGTAACCAGCAACGAATAAAATTAAGAAACACGTCATGTTCGAGGATCATACTATTATTAACTAAGTTGAAGGAATTTTTTAATTCTGAGGTATTTGTTAAAATTATACCCATAAATATTTCGCTTGATAATTTTTCAGATGTTTTTAGATCACGGGTGTCCATTCGCGAGGGAGAAAACACATTTTTCATGTATTTCCCCCCCCTCTCTGTGCCCCCACTGAAGCAAAAACTGTCAGTTTAAGAACTGTTTTGAAAAGCTCTCATAGAGAACTTTCATTTGATACTCATATCGGCTACCTTTCATGAAATTTTTTTCAGGGGCCACTCCTTTGTACTGTAAGCATCGATTCATGGCCAATTTTTTCGAATCCTGGAATGGCTACAAAGCCCTTTTGCTAGGAGCTCTCTCCTGCCTCTTCGACTTGTTTCAATTGTATGTAGTCATCCTCATGATACCTATCATTCCTGAAATTTTCATGCAAATCTAGCAAAGCCGTAGTGTCTAAGTCGGTAAAAAGCGCATATGGCTCCATAGCCATATGTTTCCATAGTAATACAGGGCACATTGTTCCGTAGTAATACGGGAAAATTCAAATCGCTATAACTTCGTTAAATACTATTCGATCTTTATGAAACTTTCAGAAAAGATCAATCTTATAAATAGTCATCTTTTTGCCAAATTTTATTGAATTTAAGGTACCATTTAGATTTTATTCGAGAAAACATAAAATCGATAAATCATACTATTACTAACAAAGTTGAGTGAATTTCGACTTCTCATGTATTTGTTGTTGTTGTGCTCGTTAAGGCCTATATTCATGATTTTTTTCAGATTTTTCGGATGGAAGGTGTCCAATCGCGAGGGGGGGTACGCGAAAAGTTCGTACATTTCCCCTTCCCCTACCCCCGTCGGTACTCATAAGGCAATTTTAAGACCTGTTTTGGAAAGATCTCATCAAGACCTTTCTAATGACACCCTACTCAACTACCTATGGTGAAATTTTTTTTTTTGAGGGGTCACCTCCCTATATGGGGAGACCCCCCTTAAACCCCTTTGAAAAATTTTTTCGTCCTTGAACTTTCAAGAAGTCACCACTTCTGACCTTTCCACAAAGTTTCATGGCTGTAGCCTCTATAGTTTCGGAGAAAAAGTGCTGTGACATACAGACGGACGGACGGACGGACGGACAGACGGACACAGGTAGTGATTGCAATAGGGTTTTGTATTTTAGTACAAAACCCTAAAAAAAGCAATGTTATCTGAATATATGTGCATTTTATTTCAAGATTTTTTGAACAAGTACTATAAAATAGTATAAATTTACCAAACACTTTCGAAAATTATAATTTGTTATTAAGCATTTATGAAACAAAACACCCTATTTGAAAACAACGTCCATATCAGAAGGGCTTCTTTCACAATCCGTTCAAATCAAAAGTGCTTATTTCATGAAAGTCCTGATCAAAATGTCTTATTTCTTAAATTCTCCGTCAAAAGTGCTTATTTCAGTTTTATAAAAGCGTGTAGGTTCAAAAATAAGATATGTACAAATAAAATAAACACATAAATATTACTGTGTAAACTTACCAACTACATCAACTTTTTTTAAATTTAAGATTCTGCATCAGTTTGAAAGTATTCAGTTTTTTGCAGTTTCTGAAAAAAGTGTTGGTGAGTAAATAAGCTCTTTTGAAAAGACACTCCTCATATACTGTTTCAAATCTATCTCTGGTTTTCTATATAAACCAGTAAATACGCGAAGATATTTCCTTTTGAAAACTCTTAATCTTTCAATAGTACTAGCACTCTGGTTGTACCAGATCTGACATCCATATGTCAAAACTGGTCTAACCAAGGTCTTGTAACAGATAACTTTGACCTGTTGATCAACTTTGTAGTGTGTACATGGATGATAAGTTGTCCGTTAAGACCTACAGCAATGGTCCGCTGCCTCAAAGAAAGATCAGTGCTCAGCAAGATTGGCCTTGCCTGGGGTCGCGTGAATGCGCTAGCAAGCAAGCATTGTAGGGTCAGGGGCGCGGGTCCTTTTCCCACAGCGAAAGGGCCCACTACAAATTATTTTCGCACTAACGAATTCGAAGGTGACTGGCGTTGAAAGCGAAACCAATTGGTTAGTGTTAAAGGTGACAATGGCCGAATTATCCTATCGAAAGGGAATGCAAACAGGAAAACGTCGACAAATAACTAATCCACCACGCGATACTCAAGTAAACTTCGTCCTTGTGGAGGACGATCACGGCCACAAATGAGAGTGGGGCATCTAGGTGGTGGTGGTGCTCCCACGCATCCCTATCAACCGAATCCGAAAAATGCTGCCTTGGGCCATATCATGCGTGAAAGTCCAAGAAGCCCTGCGAGAGCACCTGTAACAATCAAAATAAGTCGGGTAGACAGAACTACGCTCATATCAGAAGGGTTTTTTGCTTAACTTACAATATGCAGATATGTAGAATGATTTAATTCAATTGAATTATTAGCAAAAATGCTAAATGTACCTCCATGATTTTTAGGGCTTTGAGAATAAAGTTTTACAAAAACCTATTGGTTTCGCGTCTTATCTGTCCCCTTGTACGTCCGTCTTTCCATATGTACCTCTACCCATGCGTCACAGGATGTTTCTTTAGAAACTATAGGAGCAATAAATCTCAAACTTTATGGAAAAATTAGAAGTCTCTCAAAAGTTTAAGCCATATCAAATATTTTTTCAATAGGCCCCTCCTCACAACAAAGTGGCCCTTAACAAATTTTTCATCAAATGCAGCCGGGTGGGGTGTCACGTTAAAGGTCTTAGCACTTTCGAAATCTGATAAAGTGATTTTCCCATCAGAATGTCAAGAGGTAGACAAAATATACGAACAATATTTGTGCCATCCCCTCCCCTCACAGTTTGACACTTTGAGCTGAAAAATAAGAAAAAATCACGATGGTAGGTCTTTATGAGTACAAGGGCAACACTCAACCCTGTTAATAATCGTATGATTTGTAAATTTTTCATTCTCCCTCAAAAATTAAAAATGTGCCCTTAAACTTTTTAGAATTTTACAGTTATATAGGTTGATATAAAACCCCTATGTCTGCGGAATCGCATGCAAATCAAATCATAACCAAGTGACTTATCGCCATTTCAGTTATATGGAATTCAAAAAAACAGCAACACGTGTTGATGGTTGATACATATTTCAAATTGACCTGGGTACTCTTATTTTCTTCGGGTTTTTACGAAAATATAGATTCTTCCATTAAGCTCATAACAAAGCAAGGCCCGACGGCTTTTCAAGAAAAAAGAGAATTAGCCTGCCAATATCAAATATACAAAATAATTGACTAAAAATGTTTGTTGTGGAAAATGTATTGTAAATAAGACAAAGTTACTAAGTAAGACCTTAGGACTTTACGAGCACTCGTCAAAAGCGATAGTTTTACCATAAATCGTCAAAAACGATAATTTTACGAACGTTAGTCAAAAAACATCGCATTACGAACAATAGTTTTAAGAACATTCATCAGATCAATAGTTTTACAAACATTTGTCAAAAACGATGATTATACGATAGTTTGACGATCGTTTGGCGTGTCACGACCGTTTTGCGATAATTTCAATTATGGTACGATAGTTTCATGAGAGTTTTATAATAGGTTTATGATCGTTTTACGGTTTGCTAACAAAAATTCGTTTCGTTGGCATCCTTTTTTTTCACTTTACTTAAAGGTTCCAATCGGGGTGGTGATGGGGCTTGCCTAACCATTTCCTAATTCAGGCGGCAATGTGGCTGCCTAATCAGTTCCTAATTTATGGAGTGATGGGGCTTGCTTAAACAGTTCATAAACAGAATATTTCTTGTTATGTAAAATAGAAACAAAGTAAAATTTCCTTGTAATACATTACAATTATACGTAGAAGATGAGAATGCATAGCTTTAAATACTTTGTAGTTTGGAAGGCATACTTAATGCGGACCTTATGGGGCCCTAATGCGGTATGCCTAATTTGAATCAAAACATATATTTTACTGCAATAGCCATCATTCTTGCGGTGTAGAACTTCTGTGGTTTATTGGCGAAAAACTTGGGCCAAGTGATTTTCACAGTCCCTGTTTGAAGTGAATTTCTTTTCATTAAGGAAGTTTTACAGAGACCGAAACCAATGGTAGTCTGATGGTGCTAGGTCTGGACTATACTGGACTTCCCAGCCAAGCTCTGTCAATTTTTGTCGGGTTATGAAAGATGTGTGTTGTCTGGCATTGTCATGATGGAAGACAACGCCCTTTCTATTGATTAATTCTGGCCGATTTTTTTGAACTGCTTGTTGCAATCTGGATAATTGCTGACTGTACAGAGCCTTATTGACTGTTTGGTCAGGTTCTAGCACCTCATGATATACAATTCCCTTCCCTTTGGCGCCCAGTATGGCGCTTGTTGCATTAAACATCAAAAATATGCTAATTTTCCACCGTTTTGGCTGTGAGGGAACCATACCAGACGTGATATTCGCCTCGGAGTCCTTAGTATAGAGGGTGCACAATTGGAGAGTATTAGAGGACTACTCAGCCAATAGTGATCAGTACATTCTACTTGAGATCCGTGATATTGTCTCCCGGCATCCATGCTTTTGACCTGCTACAATTGGGTGGAATATCGAAACGATGGACGTTGAGAGGTTCTTTCGAGGTACTCACGGCTGATGCTCCATTGCAGGGTGATTCACAGGGAATCAAAAAACTGGCAGCTCAAGTCGGAAGCTTGCTGCCTCACGGACACCTTTCAAACTCATCAAGAAAAGACTCAATAACGCGATTCGTGCTGCTTCTCAGCCATACGACTTTGGAGTAGAGCGTTCCACCACTGATGCCATTACAGAGGTGGTGAACGCTGTCCAAAAGGTGGAGGAACATTGCCGCCCCATACTATGGATCTCTATGTTGGTGACAATCGATGTTAGGAATGCCTCTGACTGCGCTAGATGGGGAATACTCTGGATAGTACCAGAATATCTGATGCGGCTTCTGAGGGACTATCTGAAGGGCCGAAGACTGCTTGCGACACGTCACAGGACCAACAATGGATGGAAGTTAGATCGGGTTTCGCCCAGTAATCTATCCTTGGCTCAGACTTGTGGAACATGTCTTACGACGGGCTACTGAGACTTGAGATGCCAGATGAGTCATTCTATGTCGATGATGTTGTGGCTCTATTCACTGAACGCACCGTTGAACAAACGCAGCATAGGCTATGTATTCTAATGTGCCAAGTGAGAGACTGGATTACTGGTTGTGGGTTAAGTCCAGCACTGAAAAACCAAAATGGTCATCATGACAAAAAAGAGAATCCTTAGATTAAGGATGATCAGTATTGGAAACCTAGTAATCGAATCAAAGCCAGCAGTAAACTACATGGGGATACTAGTTAAGTCAGAGATGAATTTCACTGAGCAAGTCAGGGCAACGGCTGAGAAGGCCGCTTCTGGAGTATCAACTCTGAGTTGACTTATGACCAATGTAGGGGGACCCAACCGATCAAAAAGATGCCGCTTGATGAGTTCCATGGGGTCCATGCCATTGTACGGAGCAGAAATATATGCCGACGCTCTCAGTAAAATGGTGTAGCGGAAATACTTGGCACAGGTACAGAAAAGAGGGGCACTGGGGATTGCATCTTTATATATGACAGTCTCTGATTCGGTGGTGAGAGTTATTGCGGGCAAAATTCCTTTTGCCTTTGTTACTAGAGAACGCCACGCTATCTACCTAATAGCGTTCACTCAACGATTGGCAGCAGTCTTGTGTGAATTGCATGAAGAGAAAGTGGACTACACACATCATCCCGGATGTGAGACCGTGGCTGAATCGAAGGCATGGTGAAACTGACTTCTATCTGACCCAGCTTTTAAGCGGGCATGGGTGTTCCCAACCTTACCTACACAAGATTTGTAAGTCATGGTCACTCGATTGTCGGTTTTGCCCAGGAGAGGAGGACAATGCCTGCAACCCAAATTTTTCGCGCACAGAATGGAACAGGCTGCGTCGGAGCTTCTATATGAAGACGGGAGAGCTCACCCCGGATAGTGTAGTCGCGTTCATGCTCGAATCGGTTGACGAATAGAACCAGGTGGCAAATTATATTCGGGCAGCCCTAAAGGATAAAAGGAGCTCACAGCAGCTGGGACATTGGGGCTGAGGGATCGCTCGTCTAGCGATTCCTCTTCCCCTTTTCTCCCCTGCTTAAAAAGGGATCCCAAAAAAGGAGATCTGGCCAGAAGTGATTTGTCAAACGCTACAAGGCTGGGTTCCCGGGTTGAGAGGGGAGCTATTTAGTGAGTAGTCTAGTCACTGCCAAGCATGGGTGTACCACCCTCAGTGCACAAATGACACTCAGCTCTCAACCAGAAAAAAAGAACCTGCTAGTTTCACGGCCTGTCTGTCCGTGTTTTCTCAGAAGCTGTAAAAGCTTGAAAGCTCAAACTTGGTGGAAAAGTCAGCGATATTTATCTCTCAAAAGTTTAGGTCTTATCAAACATTTAAAAAGATTTTAAGGGAGACCCCCTTATGCTGAAGTTGCCTTTTACATCTTTCTTTTATTGAATGTAGTCTTCATTAGAACTTTTATGAGAATGTAAAATATATGAAAAGTTTGTGCCCCCCACCTTTGGGCTGACACACTTTTGCACTGGAAATCTGAAAAAAAAACGTGGGACTAGTTCATCATAATTACAATGGCAACAAATACCTCAAAAATCAAAATTCATTCAACTTTGTCAATACTAGCATGATTTATTAATTTCACGTTTTCTCCCATAAAATTAAAACGATATCCTAAAACTTCTTGAAATCTCAAAATTATGTAGATTAATAGAAGATCCTCACGCTCATAAAGTTTCATAGAAATCCAATATCAAGTGAGTTTGAATTGTATGAAGTCCCATCAACAATAGCACATATTGATGGTTGACCCATATTTCAAATCAACGTAGAAAATTTATGGAATATTTTTGAATTTGAATGTGTTTCATTGGCTGAGCATTCGGAAACATTATTTAAGCTGGAACAAAATTGTAGTGGAATAGGTAGATTAAGTGTCCGTAAAGGACTGTAGCGATGGTCTGCTGCCTCGGCGGAAGTGGCTGGTGATATCCGCCGCGGTTGGCCTTGTCTTGGGACGCGTGAATGCGCTGGCAGGCTAGCGTTGTGGTGTCATGGGGTGGGTTCTTTTGCCTGGACAAGGACCCACTGCAAACAGAATTTCGAATTCACGAATTCTTGGTCACTAAAAAAGGTCGACCGAAGTCGAAAAAAAAGAAGGTAACCAATTACGGGTTGGAAATTGCAGACAAAACAAGTTGAATAACCAGAAGAGTGCTCCTACCAAAAGGTCTTTGTAAACATCCTATGGTTAAAAACAAGTTTTCTTACAGCGTGAATCGATAACTTGAATTATTCATCCAATACATGGATATGAAATCGTTCAAATTTATGCAAAAGATGCACAATTTCTTTCATAAGCACAGTGCAGCCGCCATTTTGATCTAGCTTAAATGATTGTTCTGAATGTTTGGCCAATTAAACATATTCAAGTTAAACACTATTCCTTAAATTTTCATGAAAATTGAAAGAAAATAAAAGTGCCTAGGTCAATTTGAAATATGTTTCAACCATAAATACGTGTTATTGTTGCTGTGATTCCATACAATTGAAAACATTATAACTCACTTGATTATGATTCAATCTCAATTAAATTTTGCGAACGTACATATCTTATATCAGTACATATGATTGCAAAATTTAAAGAAGTTTAAACGTACTGTTTTGATTTTATGGGCGAAAATGTGAAGTCTACAAATCATACTATTATTAACAAAGTTGAGTGAATTTAGATTTCTGAGGTATTTGTTGCCTTTGTATTCATAAAGGTCCACATTCGTGACAATTTTCAGATTTTTCTGCTCAAAGGTATCCAATCGCAAGGGGGCAAATTTTTGATACATTTTGCCTTCCCCTTCTAAAATGTCTAATCAAGACCTTTCATTTGATACCCCATTTGACCACCTTTGGTTAAAAACGTTTTTTAAGGGTTCATTCGTTATTAGGGGGGACTCCCTTAAAAAATTTTTAATTTTTTGGTAAGACCTTAACTTTTGAGAGACCATCACTTCTGACCCTTTCACAAAGCTTGAGCGTTCTAGCTTCTATAGTTTCTGAGGAAACTAGATGTGAGGCACGGACAGACGGACAGACAGGTTGCGAAACTAGTAGATCTTTGTAAAAAAAAATTTTACAAAGACCTAAAAAGGACAAACTGGACCTGGGGAAGACTGACGGACTTTAGGGGACTTCGTCGTTACCCGGCGATTCTTATGGCCAACAAATAAGAGTGAGGTCAGCGCCCCTTCGCACCATCTCAACCGCATCAAGATCAAAACGTAGATGTGGCCATATATTTTACTTTTGAGTGGAAAACTCATACAAACATAATTTTGCATGAACTTTCCCATCAAAAGAGAAATATAGACGTGACCGATTTATGTTATAGAATTATGTGATTGAACCACATAACCCTATACCGTAAAAGAGCACGCGAGCGGAAGGCCACTCTACCCGGCAAGAGCCCCTGCTAAGTGACAAAACGGTCGAGCGTGCCCGATGGCTAGCCCATATTATACGAAAAGCCTGCCATCGTTTCGGGTCCTATACCCGGTCAGATTTGATAATAAGGAAAAACCAAAATTGGATTGTTTTAGCAATTCATCTATTCAGGAGAAACGGTCAATCTAATTCGGAATACAATATTAAGCAATGTGATACAAACAAATTCAAAAAAATGAAGAAAATCAATAATTGTATGGAAAGAGACAAAAAAATTTAGACAAAATTTGCGAAAATTAAGAATGTTATAAGAGAAAAAGAAAAACAATTTAGAAAGGATTTGGAAAAAAAATTTAATAAGTTAGTACCAAGACAAAAAGGATTTACGAAAAATTTTCGAAAAATTAAACAAAATATAACAAAAAATACAAAACAACTTAGAAAAATTTAAAAAAAAATGATAATTGTATATAAAACATTAAACAAAGGGTACTTACCCACATACCTACGAGCGCCCGATGACGATGTAGGTGAAGTCACTGTAATAGAGGAAGGTGATATTACAAATTTTAAGTTGTCTTGCAATTTCGTTCTGTTGAGCGTTAACACTTAAATTTGGATGCATATGACCATTTGTGTTTACTTCTGCGCAGATCGGAAAAACTTTGCTGAGCAATTTGATGTCGTAAGTAGGCCATACTTTACAAAAATTTGTTAGGTTATCAACGCCTAAGCTGTGGAATTTAATGCAGGATATTTCGCTTAGATTAAATTCAGAATTCTTAGTCGCTGGTTTTTGACTAATTACAAGTTTTTCAGGGGGATACTTTTAATATTTCTATGTAAAATGCGCAAAAAACATGAGCGCTAGCAGCTCATATTTTATCGTTTCATTTGTAGAAATGCCGCTACTGTCTCTATCTGTTTACATTGCTTCTTCAATTTCATAAATGGACGATCAACTTAATGCACTGTTCCCCGCCGTGGCGACCGATTCGGTAATGCTTGCGCGACCAACTACCAATCCAACAGTACGCGATGCCCTCATATTTGCCGATATCTGAGTGTAGCTAAACTGTAGTCGTTTCACCTATTAACCACCAGTAAGCTTGCGAGGTATTTACCACTAGTTTTAACTGAACTATGCCCTTCACTACAAAAACTGTAGCAGATCTTCAGATATTGGATTTCAAACACGCAAATTAACAAAGCACGGAACAAAATATCAAAAGCCGGCAAGTTAATTCTTTAGTTAATGAAAGAAAATGGTGACAAAGAGAAGCGATTTTTAATATAGGGTTATCCATTTTACGCTTGGGAAGGTAAAGCTAAAGAAAACACATAAAGTACTCAGATGGAAACAAAATTTTTTATTCAATATAAAGGACCTTGCCATTATATGTGAAACACAACATCATTCAAACGTCTACCACAAGACCTCTTACAGGCCTCAATCCTTTTGAGGTAATTTTCAATGACTTTTCGGCACATTTCCGGCAAATTCTCGGCCATAACTTCACGAATATTGGTTTTCAGTTGCTCAAGATTTTGAGGATTGTTTGCGTAAACACGATCTTTCGCATAGCCTCATAAAAAGAAATCCAAAGGTGTTAGGTCGCAGGATCCTATGGGCCAATTGACATCACTCAATCTCGAAATTACGCGTCCTGGACATTTCTCTTGCAAAAGTGCTCGATTAGCCTGTGTTGTGTGGCTTGTGGCTTCGTCCTTTTGAAACACATGTTCTCCAGATCATAATCTTCAATTTCTCTCCAAAAATAACCGGTTAACATCCGTCCATAGCGATCAGAATTGACTGTAATAGCTCTTCCTTGATCGTTTTCAAAAAAATATGGGCCAATAACACCACTAGACTATAATGCACACCAAACGGTCACTTTTCCCGGATGCAAAGGCCTTTTTGCGATCACCTGAGGATTTTGAGAGCCCCATATGCGGCAATTTTATTTATTTACGTAACCACTGGGCGAAAAATGAGCCTCATCACCAAAGAAAATTTTGTTCGAAAAATCGTTATCAATGGCTTGTTGTTCAATCACCCAATTCGCATACATTCTGCGTTGTGTATGGTCTTGAGGCTTCAGTTCTTGATTGAGTTGGATTTTGTACGGATGGAGATGCAAATCTAAATGCAAAATCCGCCACAATGAGCCGTAAGACAAGCCCAAATGTTGAACACATAGAGGAATCGACAAATTTGGGTCTTCCTCCACACTTTGAGCAACGATAGCGATATTTTCAGCAGAACGAATGTTACGATGATGCACAGGCCTTGCAATATCAAAACGATCAAGTTTCTTCAAATTTTCTCACTGTGTTCGAAATTGTTTGCTGTGTAGGTCGATTATGTCGACCGTAATCGGCTCTTAAAGCCCTAAATGTTGATACAGCAGAATCACCATTTTTATAATAAAATTTAGTAATTTTAACGCATTCTTCGACTGTTAAACGATCCATATTTCTAAATGACAAACCTTCACTCAAACAAACACGCTTCAGATGACATTTAATTCTGACAGATGTCAAATCGCAGAGTTATACGCTTCTTCAAGCAAATTGCAAACAGTCCCTCGCCCAACAGACGAATTTTTCGGAGATTCCTTTAAAGTACGATCTCCATTGTAATCCGCTGCTCGTCAGTGATTAGTGGAACTTCTGAACCAGCCAGACCCTCACACAACTCTCCATCGACAATCACCTAGCACACCACTCCTCACATTTTCCCCGTTTCACTAAGTTCTTCCTAAAATTACACTTCTTAATCGCTCGTCACTTTTGTTACTCCCTTCAAACCGCAGCTAACCTCGCACTCTCTTGTTCTTTCCGCGTCGCGACGTGACCGCCGTGAAGGTGCATCACTGACTCCTTGATTCACTGCTCGATCCATCCCAAAAATTTGTCTTTCTTCTTTCGCATCCCGTGTATACGGTGAATCGCATCAGCTGAGCTCTATCAGCTCAACTAGCTTGCCTTCCGTGATGTAATACACCGTTGGGGTGTACTTGATCAGTGCTCCCAAACTCGGAATTCTATGTGCAGATTAACGATTTAATTGGAGTAGAGAAAATTTAAATGAAGTAAAGAAATTTTAACTGAAGTAAAGAAATGAAGTTTTTAAATAGTAATAAAAGATCTCATGACGCATAAAATTAAAGGGAAATATTTAAATTTTGTTATAAAGGAAAATTGATATGAAATACCGTTTAATAAAATTAATAAGAAGAAACAGTATTCTACAAATTACGCGTATTGAATGAAAATAATAACATATTTTTTTCAAATCTGCCACAAAATTCAGAGTAAGAGATAGGAAGGTTTTCGAGCAGTTTGCTTGTGTGGCTGCTCGAGTAATACAAAATGGTGGCTGTTATGTGGATGAATAATACGGAACATTGATTCATGCCATCAGAAAACTTGTTTCAAACCCTGGGATGGCTACAAGGCCCTACTGGTAGGAACACTTTCCTGCTTGATCAACTTGTTTCTTTCCAGCTTTCACGTTCTCATGGAAGTAATTTATTAGAATCAAATAATATAAAATATGATCAAATTAAACCAAAAAATTGCTTTCATATACAGTGACTCCCAAAAAGATCCGCACAAGTAAGAAATTTTCCTCCTCTCTCATTTTATAAGGCAATTAAAACGGGAAAATTTTTTTAAACATTTTAATATGAGCAGAACATAACAGTCTTAAATATACCAAAACAAGTTGGGTAAACAGACCTACGCTCATGTCAGAAGGGTTTTGTATTCAATTTACAAAATGCAGTCACCAGATCGAATCAAATCAAGAAACATTTCAAAGACGAAGATCATACTATTATTAACAAAGTTGAACGAATTTCGACTTCTAAGGTTTTTGGTATTGTTATACTCATAAATATCTCCCTTCATAATGATTTCAGATGTCCGCCCGCGATGGAGGAAACACATTTTTCATGTATTTTCCCCCCTGTGCCCCCACTGAAGCAAAAACTGACAGCTTAACAACTGTTTTGAAAAGCTGCCATGAAAACTTTTATTTCATACTCATATTGGCTACGTTTGATGAATTTTTTTTCAGAGGCCAGTCTCCTGTACTGTTATCATCGATTAATGGACAATTTTTCGAATCCTAGAATGGTTACAAAACCCTTTTGCTAGGAGCTTTCTCCCACCTCCTTGACTTGTATCACTTATGAGCATTAATTGTAGGTGCTCATCTTCAGTCATTCATCAAATTGAATCAAGTGTTCAAAACATGCACCTTAAACGTTGAAGTTGGGAAAAAATAACTCAAAATTGTTCAATCTTCGCATTTAAAACAGCCACTATTTTGTTTTACGATTACTGATACCACTAGCTGAACCGATTCTCAAAGATATACATGACACCTATCATTCCTGAAATGTTCATGCAAATCCTAGCAAAACTGTAGTGTCTGAGTCGGTAAAAAGTGCATGCTGTTCCATAGCCATATGTTGCCATAGTAATAAATGCAGCGCATATTGTTCCATAGTAATACAGGAAAATTCAAACCGCTATAAAATCGCTAAATATGATTCAATCTTTATGAAACTTTCAGGGTAGATCAATCTTATAAATAGGCATCCACGTACTGAATTTCATTGAACTTAAGGGTAGCGTTGAGATTTTATTCAAGAAAACATAAAATCGATAAATCAGACTATTACTAACAAAGTTGAGTGAATTGCGACTTCTCACGTATTTGTTGTTGTTGTACTCACCAAGGCCTACATTTCTGACTTTTTTCAGATTTTTCGGACCACAGGTGTCCAATCGCGAGGGGGGGGGAAACAAATTTTTCGTGTATTTCCCCTCCCTGTGCGCCCCTCGAAGCAAATTTTGCCAAACTAAGACCTGTTTTGAAAAGTTCTCATCAAGACCTTTCATTTGATTCCCATATCGGCTACCTTCAATGAAATTTTTTTTTCGGGGGGTCACTCTCCTATATGGGGAGACCCCCCTTAAATATCTTATAAAATTTTTTTGTAGTTGTACTTTGAAGAGATTACCACTTTACACCTACACACAAAATTTGATGTTTCTAGCTCAAGTAGTTTCTGAGAAAAACTGCTGTGACACACGGATGGACGGACGGACGGACGGACGGACGGACAGACTGGTCGCGAAACGAGTAGGGTTTTGTAAAATTATTTTACAAAACCCTAAAAAAGGAAATCCCAATAAAAACAGAAAATATCATGCCTCAAAAAGATCCGCACAAGAGCTAAATTGTAAAAATAAACAAAAATTTTAGTAAGCTAGTATTTTGTTGCATGTCCGTTTTGTTCAATGACACATTTTAATCGATTTGGCATACTGGAGATGATTTTCCGCAGGTATTCCACATCCATTTTCACCCATTCTTCGCGAAGCCTTTTCTCGAGCTCCGTTTTTGAACAAATTGGCGTGCTATGAACTCTACGGTCCAATTTATCCCAGAGATTTTCAATGGGATTACAATCCGGTGACTGAGGAGGAGGATGAACCACTTTTAGACAATTATACAGCTGCCATTCTTGAACAATGCGTGCCTTATGTTTGGGATCATCATCTTCGTAATATTTGAACGAATCGCTTTTTCGCAAATTTTCCTTCAAAATGGCTAAATGTCGACGGGAATCCATGATACCATCTACAAATACTAATTCGCCAACACCACGAATAGATACGCATCCCCAAACCATCAAACTGCCACCTCCGTGTTTCACTGTAGGCCTGAGGTTAACACCATAACACGTCCATCCGAGCCAAAAACGTTGATTTGCTTTCATCGGCAAAAATCACATCCTCCCAATAATTGACTTCCTTTAAAATAAATTCTTTAGCGAAATTTAAACGGTTTTTTCTATTCACTTCGCTGATGAATGGTTTCTTCCGTGCAACACGTCCATTGTCTTGAGCATTTCTCAAAACTCGTCGAACTGTTTCACATCCTACTTTTTTCTTAAATTCTGCGAACACTTCACGCACAATTTTCGGAGCACTCAGTTCTGGATTTTTTTTTATTTTCCGGACGATAGAGCGTTCCTCAAGCGTCGTTAGAACCTTTGGGCGACCAGGACTATGCTTCAAGTCTATTCTGCCTTTCTCTTTATACCTGCGGAGAATGTCGTAAACAGTTCTACGTTTCATGTTGAGGTTCGAACATATTTCTGCCACATTTTTACCTTCCATATGGTTAGAAACCACCAACTGGATCTTCTCTGGAGAGGTGTATTTGCCCATTTTAATTTAAAAAGCACAACGTTTTTTTAAGCTACAAACAACACGCGGTTTGTGATCAATATTAGATATGACCTGCTCGGATCTATTACGATTTTATCACTGGAGGCGATATGCTATAAAGAGGTCACTCAAATGTGTTCTTTTTACATAAAAATGCACATGTTTGCCCAAGTTTCCTTGTTGTGCGGATCTTTTTGGGGCGTCATATTTTTGTGCTTCTTTTTTAATCCTTCGTTTTACTTCTCATTTTGCGGTACATTTTCTATTTTTTTGAGTATAATTATCGAGCTGATGTTTTGTTCAATTAATAATATTTCCTTTTTGTGTCATGGATTGAAGCATAAATTGAAAAGGAAGGAACATTTCTTACTTGTGCGGATCTTTTTGGGAGTCACTGTAAATATTGCATATTGGCTGAAGTTACTCTTCTAGATCTTAAATGAATGTACAGTGAAAATCACGTATAGCGACACGGGAAATAACGACTTTCCGGTTACAGCGACCAAAATGTACCGCTCCGAGCCCCAGCCTACTCTTCCCAAGGAAAATTGAATAGTATTTAACGTCATCGGCTAAAACGACGATATCGGCTATAACGACGAATTTTCGAGGTAGAAAATCGCTTATTACGACTGGCGAAGTTGCTTGTGGACTTGATTTCGAGTGAAAAGTAAACACAGAAACGTGATTGAGTATGTGCTACCTCCTCAGTCTTATTTGAAACGCAAAACAAGTTGCCAGTTCTATAACGACGAACTTTCGAGTGAGACGATCTCTTATTACAATACAATTCGTGACGTTGCTTACATACTCGATTCCGGGCAGAATGTCAGAAAGAAAGCAGTTTTCTTTAGAAGATAAATTTGTTATTTGTTCAAGAATCTCGAGAGGGGAGACGAATGTACAATTAGCCAAAGAATACGAAGTGAGCCATTCGACAATATCAACGATATGGAAGAAGAGAGATGAAATCGAAGATGCAATAAAGCAAGGGATATCTTTCAAGTCAAAAAAGAACCGAACAGCGACTCACGGTGAGCTGGAAAAACCATTATTGGAATGGTTCAAAATCCAACGGAGTCATAACATACCCATATCTGGCCCTCTTTTGCAAGCTAAAGCCCAAGAGCTTATCAACGTTATTTCGCATGGTTCTTCGGAAAATCCTTCAGTTGAAATATCGAAAGGATGGATTCAGCGTTTTTTGCCAGCGTCATAGCATAACTTTTAGAAAACTTAGCGGAGAAGCTGCTGCAGTTTCTTCAGGTGTATCCACCAATTGGTTGACGACTGTTTGGCCTACTCTTTGTCAGTCGCTTAACGATAACGACATCTTCAATGCTGACGAGACGGGATTATTTTACAAATTAACACCTGACCGAACCCTTCACTTTATCGGTGAAAAGTGTAGCAATGGAAAACTATCGAAAGACCGAATAACCGTTTTGGTTGCTGCAAATATGACGGGGACGATAAAACGGAGACTCTTAGTTATCGGGAAATCCAGAAACCCTCGTTTCTTTAAAAACGTCCGGACTTTGCCCGTCGATTATAAAAACAACATCAAAGCATGGATGACTACCGAATCGTTCAATAAAACTCTTAAACAATGGAATGAAGAACAACGAAAATTGAAAAAGAAAATTCTACTTTTGATCGATAACTGTCCATCGCATGTTAATTTGGAAACATTTGAATGGATTAAGGTCATCTCTTTACCACTGAATACAACCTCAGTGCTCCAACCAATGGACCAAGGCGTAATAAAAATTTTAAAAACCAATTTTCGTAAGCAACTGGTGTTGAAATATCTACAGGACGTCGAGGAAAAACTAACGACGAAAATCTCTATTTTGGACGCAATATCGATGATCGATCAGGCTTGGAGGGACATAAAACCAGGTTCGATTGCAAATTGTTTTTGACATGCAGGTCTTACGAGAACACAGGCTGATGATATAATCGAACCAAGTCTTTCACAATGGACTGGAAATATTAGGTTCCCGGATGATTTCGATTACGACGTTTTGAAAAGCTACGAGGACATCGATTCTTCATTGGTGACGGAAAGAGACTTAACTAACGATGAACTAATCACATTTTGCCGTGAAGACAACGCTGTGGAAGATGAAAACGAAGCGATACCAGAGGCAGAGGAACATATTCCAACGTTAACGGATGTTTTAAAATCAGTTCATGTAAGTTTTTACAACTTTCTTACCCGTATTTTTCTCTTCTCAATATGTCAACAATGTTTTGTCCACAGATCATAAAAACACATATCCTGATTAATAGCAAACACTATAATGAAAGAGTGAAGATCGAAATCGAAAACTTTGAGAAACAGGTTTCAAAAGAGTTTTACACAAAGAAGTGTAAAAAACAAACGTCAATGCTTGACTTCATATAGCAAAGTGCACAGTAGTTGGTTTGTACAACATAATTTTACGTATATTCATATCCTTTAATGTAAAATTAATTAACATTTTGAAAGAAAAAACATAGGCCTGTGTACATACATACTGTTTTCATTTAATTTTCCCCTGCACCGGATATAGCAACTACCGCCTATAACGACCAAATTTTCCCACCTCCTTCATGGTCGTTATAAACGATTTCCACTGTATTTATACATCCATCAAAATAAATTCCAAATCGGTAGTTTTCTTCGGAAAATCCCCTTATATTGTTTCATATTCAATAACTAATATAACTTCCAGGAAGCCTTAATCAATGACCGATGCAAATTATGTACACTCTCCATACGATTATTAATATATTTGCAGTAATTTTCTATATATTCTACTCGCCTGAATGATAAATACACTCTTGAACTTGACTCAAGTGAATGTTAGATACATACAAGATATCAACCGTAAACAGCTATTGACATGTCCTACATACGCTGAAAATAGTTGAACCGCCGCCACCTTGTCTAGAAATAGTAACTGTATTCTAACGAGTAAAATTTACAATAATTGTATTAAATAAACGTAGGCGAATTGTAATGTTTCGGACATATACATATGTACGCGTATGTTCAAAGTGAGGTGATATTGGAAGTCGTCAATTTTATTTTATCCAACAAATATTTTCTTATTGTTTTTTATTAAAAGTTCATTCTCCCTCATGCAAAATATATAGTATTTAATATGGTCTACTACTCACTTTAACCTAGGTTTGGTTTAGATGACTATTAAAAGTTAATTACAAACAACGCTCCGACTTATCGCATGGACCTTCCACTCTAGTTCATGGCTGCGTATTTATAGATGGATTCGTTTATCTCGCAGTATCTTCTGTGTTGGATTGCAATCGCTTCATGGATCGATGATCTTTCTATAAACGACATTTTCAATGAGTGTCTTTGTACTGTTCTTGAGATTGAATTACAATTATAAAATAACTAAAATAAGTCCTAGGTTATTGGAATATACGAGTATCACAATTAGCAATTATTTACTCGATTAGTTTTCTTTATTGTCGAAGAAGTTCGAAACACATGAATATACGTTGAATATCCGCCATATTATAGAAAACTTGGAACATTATAGAAGTTACTAGGGTGAAACTTAGCAAAAATTTTATTCATATCAAAAGAAACTTTATAATACAGGCAGAAGGTAAAATTAATTTTAAATTGTTAGTAACTGCAATAGGAACCGAATCCACATATGAGTATTGCCATTGTGTCGACTCATTCGCTATGAGATTCATCTAGGAAATTGCATTCGAAGATACTCGTAGCTACCGTAGTTGGCAAATATTTTTCTCATTATGTTACCCACATATGAGTATGAGTAATATCTTTCGCTCTGTATACGGATATTACCTTTGAATTTAATTAAATGCGCGAAAATTATTTTTTAATGTTGAATATATATACATTGCATCACCAAGTACATCAACCATTATATGGTCTGGCACTGGTGGATAAATCATAACTAAAGTAGAGATTGTGTAGGTCAGACAAGTTTTTTTTTCTACGCATTCTTACAGCACGTGGTCTTTGGAAATTGTATAAAAGCGGAAAAAACTGTTGTTGATCTAGTTCAGTTGCTTTTATTTATTGTACAACATGGAAACTAGATCAATGTTTCTTAGCAGAATGGTAAGCAACTACGAAAACATAAAAAATTTGGTTCTTAAATGTTATTGCAGATACTGCTTGGAATGATTTTTGGGCTCATTGTACTTACAACCGTGCGCACAACTCCTATTCAAGGGTGAGTGCTCATAAATTGGTAATGATATACTATCCAATTTTTCATATATTATATTTTCAGCTTTCCTAGCATATCAGACATAGTTCTAAGCCATGGAAGCGTCAATGACTTTCTGGAGCATGTAGGAGCTAGTGAAGAAATAAGCGAACAGATGTCGGTACTATCTCCAAGAATCAAAGACTCTATAAAACGATTGAATGTGAGCCCTACATAAAAGTATTTTAGTTAAAAAAAAAATACTATTTTAAATAATATGTTATACTCAGTTTATTATTAAAGATAAAAAATGTAGATTATTGTTGATACTAGAAAGTATATCGTTGCTTTTTTTATTTCAATATTTTTCCGATTTGGTGATCTCACTGCTTCTTATTGGCGACCAAATGGTAGTAAATGACCTCGAGATCGCACATTCGGTTTACTGGCTCCTCTATGATGCGACATTTAATGCCGAGAAATGCCAATAACCGCAAATATACCTACAGCTCTGCTACCAAATCCTATTTACATCTCCTTTGTGGTGATCGCCGGTAACTTTTACTTTTTTAAAAGTCTGACTTAAAAGGGTGAAGGTGAGTCTTTCGCGCCTGATAACGGAATCAAAAGTAATAACCTTGCCACTGGCAAGGAGGTTGAGCTAACTCCCCGTCCTTATAAAATCCTACATTGTTTCGAACCTGCAATAGAGCTTGGGAATTGATAGGGCCCAAGGCAATGACCCCGCAACCGAGAAAAGTAGGAATGTCAGATCACTGAACCATCCTGGCGCTATTATCCCTAGATCACTAACCTTATTTTACAACGCTTATTACTAGCCTTCGTCGTTTCGGCTACGGCGTATAAAAGGTAGGTTTTTAAGGGTTTATGGAATAAAATATTTATATGTGTTTTATTTATTTAATACAATCATCATTTCTCAACATGTTTATAAGTTTTTTATTTACTCTAATCACATTTTAATTACTTTGACAGTCTTTGAATTGAGACCAGAGTTTTTACTCATTTGAACATTTTTGGTTTCATTAATGATTAAATCGTATCAATTTAAAAAAAACAAAGACTTAAAAATATATTAAAATATTAAAATTAAGTAATAAAATCAACAAAAGATAGAAACATTTTAGAAAAAACTATTAATTAATACATTTGTGACAAATTTCAAGTTTGTGTTCGCCATACAAGGATTCGTTGCACTTGGTGCAACAACTCTTTGTCATTCTTCGTCTTACGGAGGGGCAAATTGTACAAATTTTTCTTTTTTTTTAGCGATAGGAAGACTAGCTGCATCTTCTCTTTGATCAGTCTCATGTGTTGAAGTAGTCAAGTCAAAAGCGCTTTATTTAATACGAATCGTTATAAATTTTTAAAAGAACATAAAGCAAATTCCAAACAATAAAACTATAAAAAAACTTAATGGCCCGAATGGCTCTCTAAATTTATACGTTATTAGTTAAACACATTTAATGAAAAAAATACACTTGCAAATTTAAATTAATTAAGATTATTCGATATTTTTTGATTCAATTGGAAAAAGGAGAAAAACCCAACCAGCATTATTCAAAAATTACTTATACTACTAACACAACAATGAACTTATATCCTATACCTAATATGTTACACCGTAATTCTAAATAAGATCAATCAAAAAAAAAAAACAAAAAAACGTTACCTTATATTGAAACCTACACCTAATTTATAATACAAATAAACAACAATACAAGATGTAGCAATAATGAGATGAATCTAAAAAACCAAGTATCGAGAAAAAGCACAAAAACAGAAAATAAACACGAATAATTTAGACATTGTCATTCAGCCACCAATACCTAGATTGTTCCATCTCAGCTCGACCAGCCTCAACAAATCTAGCAAATGAGTATCTCCATTGGAATTGTTGGTCTCGTGAACTCAGATTCGGAGGATATTTTATCTTCTTATCATGGCCCGTCGGTATATGTGATATATGATTGGGACGCCGACAGAATCAAAAACATATCGATTCATGTCCAAATACACGAATGCTTCTGGAGGAACGAAGCCAGTAGTGAGGCAAGTCACAATATACCCGTCTGTAGGGTGGAACGGCTGTGAAATCCAAGGGTTTTCACTCACAGTTACAGATCTTGCGATATGATTCCGAAGAAGTTTCAATATGAAGATATCGACTCTTGTCACTTGAGCGGTTTGATAAATTTTTCTATTCGATATATAGTGCTTCCAATCCGTCTCAGGCTTTCTGTACAAACCAGTACATGCACGAAGACATTTCCTTTCGAAAACTCTTAATCTTTCCATTGTACTAGCACTCTGGTTATACCAGATCTGGCATCCGTATGTCAAAACTGGCCTAACCAGGGTCTTGTAACAAATAACTTTGACTTTTTGATCAATGTATCTGGAATGAAAGAGTCGCCGAAGGGCCATGACGACTTTTAGTGCCTTACTGAGCATGATTTTCACATGTTCAGTATAGTACAGGTACTGATCGAGATGAACACCGAGGTATCGAACACAGGATTTATGTGGAACCCGTTCTGAACTACCCTCACCAGCCATAATGTGGAAATCCTTCCAATTACGTTTCAGGTCTTGACTGGCCCCCTGCAGCGTTGTCCGAAACAAAATTATTTCGCACTTCTGCGCATTGATTTTCATTCGCCAATTGTCGGTGTAGAGCTGCACATCATTAAACATTTTTTGAAGATTGCTCTGAACTATTGTAGCTTTTCGGTCTGCCGTATAGATGATCAGATCATCAGGAAACGCTACCAATGATCGCGTTAGCGAGACATTAAAATCAAAGCTGTTCAATAGCTTCCGAATGAATATTGAGAAAAACAGGGGCGCAGTAACTGTTCCCTGCTGTAGACCATTCAAGACCTTGAATTCGCGCATTGTTGTCAGATTTCCATCAGTTACAACAAATGATTTCCCGTGTAACATATTACACATCATGGCAATAAGGTGTCTGGGGAACCTGTCCTGAAGAAGTTTGAAAACTAGTCCATCTAACCACACCGTATCGAAGGCTTTCTCCATATCAATGAGACATGCTCCAACACATTCTTTGTTGTTTAATTTCCAACAGATGTCTGAGGTTACTTTCGTTATTGCATGTATGGTCGAATGCCTGGCACGAAAACCAAATTGGCAATTCGGCATCAACTCATATTTCTCAATGTGGGCGTTTAATGCTCTGTTGAGTATCACTTCAAACACCTTGCTGGTGTTAGGCAGCAAGCTGATTGGGCGATAGCTTTTAGGGCATGAAGATTCTTTTCCTTTCTTCAAGATCGGAAATACCTTAGCCTTTTTCCACTCATTTGGGAAATATGAATTGTTCAACATTTTGTTGAACAATATGCAATAATTCCTAATAGCAACCTCAGGCAAATGTCGGAGAACTATATTTGGAATACCGTCAGTACCACATGATTTTTTGTTGTTTATTCTGCGAAATATGAAACACAAGTCTTCATAGCTGACAAAATAATCAATAAGATTCAAGCTCGGTATGAGGTCAGATGTGAATGTTTCATCGAAATGAAGAATTGATTGGCCGTTCAGGCTTGATTTGAAGTCGGAAACTTTTGCTTCAACGACTTCCGAAAATATTTCATTCCTTCTCTCTGGGTTTGGCAAATGAACCAATTCTACATGTGTTCCAATCAAGGCAAGTTTCTGCAATCCATCACATATAATCCTGTTTCCATTTCTATCCGGAGTCGTACTATCAATTTCGATACCAGCTCTATCGAGAAGATTTATCTCATCACTAGTGGCTTCAAGATTCGATACCTTCACTCGAGACTTCCTGCGGAATAAGCTATTCACTTTCGCGAAAACGCCATCTGGGTCCTGTGGGCTAATACCCCTCAGTTTTTCCGCCCATTGATTGCTGACCTCACTCCTGAAGTATGAACGGATTAAGTTCCGGACATTCTTCAGGTGTGATTTCAACAAAGCCAACGAGGGATGGTTGTTGTCCAAAAATCGTCGATAAATATTGTTGACGCGGGTGAGAAGAAGGCTTTTCAATCTTTTCAAGCTTGCGATGGTTGGTGTTTCATATCCTTCCATATTGTTTCGATGTTTAATCTTGGGAATAACTTTCTCAATCGTTTCCAACGTCAGCTTCTCTAACTTCGACAAATAGAGATCTATTTCATCGTCAGTTAGATTTCTGTTATAAGGAACCATTGAGCAAGCGTTGCCATCATCAGAAGGAGGACATTGCTTCTGGTACTCCCGATTAAACTTCTTTTGAAACTTTCCCCAGTCTGTTGTTTTGAAATTCAACCGATGGTTTTCATGTTGAACTGAAATGAGGAGGATATCATCCCTTTGATGATTGATTTCCATTACGATTGCGTTATGGTCGCTATCGTAAGGAAGCAGCTGCAGTTTCCGATGAGGACTATTAAAGCTGAATTCAAGTCTTGCGTCAGCAATGCAGAGGTCCAAATATGAATTTGTCCTAGGGTATGCTGGGAACTCCGACCCATATAGGTTGCACCTGCATTCAATTTGGTTCTCTGTTATCCATGATTTCAGGAATACACCTCTTGGATTATTGGTGGCGTTTAGCCATGATGTATGCTTGGCATTCAGGTCACCGGCAAAAATATAATAACTATGCAGCCTGTTCAATTCGAGTATTTCAAACAAGGAATTGAGTTCCTCCTTGAACTTGAGAACATTTTGACCAGTTGCATAGGCAGAGGTTATCCCCACCTGGCAGTGAAATTTTGATGACGGACACTTCAAGAAATTCAAGGTTTTTGAATTCGACTTTTTCAATATTTTGGAAACAATAGGGTCTTCTAACCAATATCCCGGTGCCACCTCCCCCATCACCTATTACCCTATCGTTTCTTACGAATGCAAAATCTTTGAATTCCATGAAATGCCATGAATTGAGGTGGGTTTCAATAAAAAGTATGATGTCAGGCTTTTGCTTAACAACAAATTCAAGGAGATAATCACGTCGATGTATAGCAACGATAGAGTTGACGTTGATCGATATGAGGCGAAGCCTATGCATGAAAATATGACTGGATGACAAGTTATTATTAGGCATTTGAAAGACCTAAACGCTGAAAGGAAAATTAATTTTGGAATCTTGTTTGTCGATTCTCTTCGATAAAGAATTAAGTTGCTGATAAATTTTGAGAAGCAGCTCATTGTTGCCACTGCCATTATTTACATTATTTCCAGCATTTTCTGCTGGTCCTCTAGCAGCGAGTGCAAATGATACTCCGGGCTTGACGAAGTTGTAAGGTATGATATTACGGTGTACTTGTGTTTGCTTTGGAGCAAATTTAACTTTTGCATCTTGATATCGGGAGCATCCGCGATATTATGCTGGGTGACCAAAAACACCGCAGTTAACGCAGTATAATTTTTCTTTAGGCTCCGTCTGAGCCAATTTGCACTCACCGGGAGCATGAACGTCTTTGCATTTAACGCAACGATAGTGCATGGCACAATTGGCAGCACTGGTTGACTTCTCTTTTCTGGAGGCGTTCCCACCTCACCACTCTGAAATTCAAGTACCTTATTTGTTGAAGAGCACTTGGACTGCTCTTATTTGCAATTTGTACCAGGTAAAGTGGTAAATTCTTCCTTTCTATGGTCGACCTTCTTGTCGCAAAGGCTTTGACTGAAACAAAATCAATATCTGGTGCAGTCTCCTTCTCCCTGAAGAAGATCGACCGTATCCTCTCCGCTGTGCAAACCCTTCAACAAGAAGGTCTGATTTTTTTTCACTTTTTGGGGTATAGGTGAAGTGTGGAACCTCCCCAGAAATCAGCGCATCTTTGGCTGACTTGAAATCAACCAGTGGTTTCATCCTTATAGTTAATTTTTCGGCATTAACTCTTTTGATTTCGAAATTGGCCAGTTTATTTTCGGCTGCCAATAGCCGAACCATATCTTTCCCGGTTTGTCCGAACACGTTGATTGGCGGAACTTTTTCTGTCTTGTTGGAAGCTTTTTCAGAGGAACCAGCAGAACTGTGGGCTGGTTTTTTCTCCTTATTTTGTTCTTTAAATATTGAATAAAATTAACGTCATTATCTTGATTAAAATTACCTCCGATGTTTTCTTCGATCTCCATATCTTCGGTTAATCCGTTCAGCGCTGCAAAATAATTTTGGCTCTCGTTGGTGCCACCAGCACTTAGAACTTCCTCTGGATTTACTTGCTTTGCACTTTTCTTCGGCTTTGTTACCTGTTTCCATTGATTTTGTGGCTGCGTCTTTTGAGGCTTCATCCCTTTCTTGAAAAGATCCTTGAGAGACTGTATCTCTTGCCTTAGTTCATCATTTTCTTTCTGCAATTTGGCCATTTGTTGTTTGTCCGCTATTATTTGCAGCTTGCACCCTCCATCTACGGAGTTTTCTTCGTTATGTTTTCTTTCGGTGATTGTCGCCAGTTTTGTATTCGTCGTTTCCCCAGGTTGCCCCGACGGTGGGAAGCCATCGGGGTCCTCCATACCAGCGGTGAAATTTTCTTTGTGAATTTGTTTTTCGTTACCAATCGAAGTAAAAATATTCGATAGAAATTTCCTGAGTCGATTACTTCGACAATATAAGATTTTTTCCGATAAAAATTAACTTCGGACTAACGTTTTTAAAAAATTAATTTAATTTTTGAAAACTTTTGACAGGAGCAATTTAAAAGACGTTTATACGCAAAGACTACTACGATCCAATTTTTCATGTGTTGAAGTAGAACTGGTGGTTCCTGGCATATTCAAAATCGCTGTTATTGAGTCCCGGAGCCCCGTTTGAAGTGTCGGAATTCGTAATCCTTTTTGAATGTGTATCTCGACTAATTTTTGATGCAGAGTTTTTAAGTACTCACGCCTCGATAAAGGTTTTTTATTAGCCTTCAAAGTGTTGGTTGCATATATAATATAACTATTTATACCTGCAATGTTTAGCATTCTGTAAAAATTACATAAAGGCCAACGTCGAGGTTTTCGTCTGCAAGAAGCGAGAGAACACATTTGGTCAAAGATGTCTAGACCGCCCTTAGTTTGATTGTAAAACTCAACCATCGTGGTCTTTTTGGTACACTCATTAATTGTCCCTTCCTCATCACAAGTCGACAATAAGAATTTTGTCTTTTGGGGCTTTGGCTTGTATGAAAGTAATGTCAGTTGCTTGTCATAACAAAAAAATAGCCTCTCCTGTCTTCCACGTACGCTCGTGCTGTAATTCTAAGGGTATCTCCCTTTTGTTAGCACGCAGGGTCCACATCAAAGTCAACTTATACGGTTCTTTTACTAAACTTTTGGCTAGTGGTACCAAAGTGAACCAGTTGTCCATGGTTATATTTCTATTTGTGCCGTGCACAGTCCGTGTAAATTTTTTGACGAAATATTTGCCAAGTAGCAATCCAGTAGTTTGAATAAAAGAACCTAGGTAGGGCTCGGCATCCACCATATACTTTGTAGAATTATCTACCAACTTTACAGTTTTCACACCATATTTATTGTTCATCAGTGGTAAGGTAGCAACTAAGTTTATGGTTTTCTTGACATGCAGCTATATAAAAGATCCTACATATCTCGAAAAGGGGCAGATACATGAGTCAATCTTTCCTGTTCGCGCGTAGACTTATCGTCGAATCTGAAGCAGTTTATAAGAAAATCAAATCTCTCATTAGACATAGTACTTCGGTATCGATTGCCACAAAAGGTAATATCAAAAAGCTTCCTTGATGGTAAATAATCATCCTTCAATGCTGCAGTTAACGTAAGGATCCCGATCAGAGCTCTTATTTCATTTGAATCTGTCTGTCTCTGGATGGCTTTTACATCCTTGTATTTAACTCATTTTATTGCTATCTCGGCATTAGTGTGGGCTACAATTAAATCAATCATACTAAAAAATACAAAAAATAAAAGCAAGAAAGCGGATCTAGTTCGTTTTTACAATTACGCGTGGGCCCAGGTCTAATATGAACTATATTTCTTGAGGCTGTTCGGCTTCGTGAACTCGGTTTAACTGATGACCATTTGTGTTTATCTTTTCCGCGAAGTATATTACTTGTTGGTGTAATAATTAATTCGTGTGTCCGACCAGAAGTACTAGGTAATGGGTCTTCAATGGATGAAGATGCACTTGCCTGGATGTCTTCAGTTGAAGGTGGTTGTTCTGTCACAGAAAAAATCTCTTCCTCACCATCTCTTTCATAAGCCAAATCAACCTCAAGGCGGTCTTCTTTCTCACTCTCAGAGCAATTTTCTTCGTCACTATTATCATCTAATAACGGTTGTTCTGTCACAGAAAAAATCTCTTCCTCACCATCTCTTTCATAAGCCAAATCAACCTCAAGGCGGTCTTCTTTCTCACTCTCAGAGCAGTTTTCTTCGTCACTTTTATCATCGAATAACAGCTGGCAAATGGTATCTAAAATAAAAATACATTCAAATAAAAATAATTTAGGTTCTTATTTCAATGTAGGCAAGTTAAGTGCAAATAACTCTGCAAAAATAACGTTAATACTAACCTTTGTCGATTCGATGAGTCATGGTGGCTGGAAAAGCACACACAGGGTCCCTACACAAAAAACACACCTATGTGCCGTGTAAGCTGCGGGTTGACTGAGATTAGCCGGAATCTGGAATGCGTACAACGACGCACTCAAAATTTATACAACTTTTTTTGAGTCCGCGTCGTCGTTTTGACGAAGGTTAGTGATCTAGGGTTAAAGACCTTTTACAACAGGCCAGTCAATATCAATTAAAAATACTAGCCATCCAGGAAAGGAATTGGACTGGAAGTGATATTCACGGTATGAGATCAAACACAATATTCAAAAGTAAGAAGCCTGCTTGACAGTGAGAAGAGGGAGTTCAAATCGCATCTTATTGATTTCAAGGCAATCAATGCACGGTTGTGTGTGAGCAGTATGAAAGCGAAATTTTTTAAAATTTGTACAATAAATGTACATGCTCCGACTGAAGAAAACGATGAAGAAACGAAGGAAACATTCTACAACTCCCTAGAAAGACAAGTCGACTCATTGCCCACAAACGACACAGAAGTAATTCTGGGCGATTTTTACGCTAACATTGGCAATGAGCTATCGTATCGGGGAACAACTGGAGGACATAACCTCCACGATGAAACAAATGACAACGGCCAGCGCCTGATTGCCTTTGCGTGTAGCAGAAATCTAGTCATACGTTTGACTTGTTTTTCTCATCGACGCATACATAAAATGACCTGGGTACCACCGGATGGCACCATCCAAATCCAGATCGACCACGTTTTGATCCAAAAACGTTGGGCCTCGAGCATACTTGACGCCCGTTCATACTGAGGAGCCAGTTGTAACTCGGATCATTACTTGCTCAAATTAACTTATCGACGTCGTATGACAAAGAAGTATTTGGCGAAGACGAGCCCTTTACAGAAATGGGACATCGAAAGGCTGCAAATGGCTAGTTCACATCCTATCTGAAAACAAGCAACGAGCTATGGGTGGAGGCGAAATCGACAATTAAGACCATAGCAGAACAGACGGTCCAACATCAAGCCCGGCCCAAAAGAAATGATTACTTTGATGATGAGTGCCAGAATGTGTTAGATTAAAAAGAACCAGGCTTACTAAACATATTTACGAAGGAAAACCCAGAAGAAGAGAGCATTATGAAATCTCAGAAGAGTAGCGAATAAGATTATCAGAGCTAAAAAAAGAAAATACTATGAGGAAAAATTGAGAAGTATCGATGTAAGTCTAGCGAGCAACAACGCACGAGAAAGCTTACAAAGTAGTGAAACGTGGCTGTCAGCTCAAGACCATGCTCTGCCATAATAACATCGGCAATTTCATCGGTGATAAAAACAGGATTAAGGAAAGATGACCTCTTTAATCTTCTGCACAGCTCCAGACCATCGGAGCTTATATATACTCCCGGAGAGCTTCTATTGGCCCGACCAACCAAATGAATAATAAAGCGACGGGCATTGATGAGATTCCAATGGAGCTCATCAAATATGGTGGCAACGATGTACAGAAAGTCATCCTTAAAACCATTCAGCACATTTGGCAACAAGAACATATGCCGAACGAGAAGAGCCAATCATTTGTATTCCCTACCCACAAAAAAGGTGATAAAGTACAGTGCGAAAACTATAAAGGCATATTGTCACTTTATTCGGCGTACAAAATATTTTCAAAGATCTTAGAAAATAAAATTGGATCATCCTCCAACAGTATTACTGGGGAGTATCAAGGTGATTTTTGGGCAGGGAGATTAATAATGGACCCATTTTTCACTGTCCAGCAGCTAGTTGAAAAATGCTGTGAGGCCACCATAGACGTAAACTGAATTTCCGTTAACTTTAAGCAAGCATACGACAGTATTGATTGTAACGTACAGTACCAAATAATGCTTTGTTTTGGTATCCCAGCCATACTAGTCCACCTTACCATAATGACAATGGTTTTGACAATCTCGCAAGTCCGCATCATTAACCAACTCACCGATGCCTTTGACACAAATATCGGACTAAAACAGGGAGATGAGCTGGTCCCATTGTTATCCCATTTGTCTCTGGAATATTTTATCAAAAACCTACCCATCAATACAAGCGAAACGTGACTCTACAAGTCAAGCCAAGTGATATTCTATGCGGATGACATTAATATTTTGTGGCGGTCATTAAAAACCGCTGAAGAAATTTTTCTGAAGCTCGACAGTGAAGTAAAACTAGTTGGGCTACAGATCAATGAGAATAAAACAAAGCTCATGATGTAGTCGAGGAAAAATATCTCAAATGCCCAAAATATCCCCCTTGGCTCATACAATCTCAAAAATATGGGTGGTTTGTTATATTTAGGCACCAAAATAATGAGAACTAGTAATAAAAGAGACAAAATACGCCGAAGAATATAGCTCACAAATAAAATATTTTTTTCATAATATGGAATCTTGAAGGCCGGCTGCATACACAGGAAAACAAAGCTCATGGTATACAAATCTGTGATAAGTCCTGTGCTATACTATGGGTGTAAAATATGGACCATAGCCCAAGGGTTCGCAAACAATGCTTTTGAAACACGAGTCCTGAGGCGAATAATTGGAAGGAAGCTAGAGTGGGGCCCAATGGGGAATTCGATACAACCATGAGCTGTACAAAATTTTTGACGGGCCGGTGTAAGACTGCAGAAGTTGCAATGGGCTAGCCACATAAATTGTGTGGACGAACAAAGCAAACCCAAAAAGGTATTCGTTAGGAAAACTGAAGGGCAGAGACCAGAGGGGAAACGGAGGAAACGCTGGTCTGATTCAGTCGACGTAGGTAGTTTATCAGTGCTCAGATCCCAAAATTAGAGGCGCTTGTTTCAGTAAGCGAAGGCCCGAGAGGGGTTGTGGTGCAACTAAGAAATTGGAGTGAATCGATTTATAGAATAGAATCCCGATATATATTAATACGAGTATATATAAATACATGTATGTACTATATATATATATATATATATATATATATATATATATATATATATATATATATATATATATATATATATATATATATATATATATATATATATATATATATACAGGGTGGTGCAAAATAAATTAGTGACCGCATCGGAAGATGTTGTAACTTTAAGAAATGGCGTTGCACGTGTGTTATATATTATTTGTGAACTAGAGAGCTGCGAAATACAAGCAGACAAGCAATAAAGCGCTTTACTCCGCAGAGCGGGGAATAACTGTGTCAATTTAATTGTGACCATTTTGTATCGAAAATCATTATGAGCGGCGAGGCATATTTCCACCTAAGCGGTAACATCAATAAGTAAAATCTTCATTACTGAGGCACTGAAAATCCACGTGTGACACTCAAGTAGCCATTACACGCACTCAAAGCTACTGTATGGTGCGGTGTTGGCACAGCAGGAGTGATCGGGCCGTATATTTTTTAGAACGCCACTGGCAATACGGCCACTGTTACTGGCGAATGCTAGAGGGGCATGATAAACGGCTTGCCAACATGTGGTTTCAACAAGACGGTGCAACTGCATATACAGCATGAACCACAATGGTATTGTAAGGAGAGCGTTTCCAGGTCGCCTTATCTCGTGTTTTGGCGATTTGGCAAGGTCAGCGAGATCGCCCAATTCAACCATCTTTGGAATTACTTGAATTTACGGGGCTTATGCCAACAAGCCTCAGACAATTGCAGACCCTAAGGAGAATATTCGACAGGAATGTAAACAGTTATCACCGGAAATCTTGCGGAAAAACATGGAAAATGCGAACGCGCATAAAAGTTTATCAACACTGTCGGCAGCCACTCGATGGATATAATCTTTTCCACTTTGCAGGAAAAGTTGAAAAGGTCCAGCAAAACACTTAAATAACTCATAATCATATCTTTTTTATTAAGTAAAAAGCTATTCAAAAACAAAATAAGATTATTAAATACATATATTTATTTATTTACTTATTTATATATATTTTTTCATGTGCAAATAATTCTGCGAGCTACTGTCGCAATCGTTTTCGTAGCTATTAAGAACATCATGATCAATAAACGAATGTACTCGAAAGCACAAGAACCCACTAAGCATGATCAATATCGGAAAGTAACGTCACAGCGGCCGTTCAGAATTGCTCGAATATTTAGGTAGTTCTTGCCAGAACATTTGCCAATGTACGAGAAATGGATTGAATGACTAGAGACCCTATATAAAGCTGAGCTGAATTAATGAGGAAATATTAAAACCACGGTAGTAGAAACTGCAATAGCGCGGAGTGCGAATTAAAAGCGATATTGATTGTTAGTGAAGACAGTTGTAATAGAAATAGTGAAATTAACGATTGTGCAATTAAGATTGCGAAGGTAAATAAACTCTTTTAACTTAATTAAAAAGACAGTGCGCTTCCACTTTCCCGGAACATTAAAATTATTGGCCGCGAACCATAACACGCGACAGTGGTGTCGAGAAGTGAGAAAGAAAACTTCAAAAGTGAAAACTTATAAACATTATTTTAAAAATTCACAGTAGTGAAATGAAACGTGGAAACTGGTGAAAAAAAAACATGAAATAAAAGCCAAAATAATAAAAATACCTCCAAGCTAACATTTAAAAAATTATGAATTTACCATGTTGCAGCTTTAGGAAGAAGCAGAAACGCCAAAATCAAAGGTACCAAAAGATGCACTGATGCTAATATTGTTGCTGATGCAGCAAGAGCGGCAACAGTACTCCAGTTTAACTGCGAAGCTGGCCCAACAAGCGATCGAAATCAAGGTAGATATCGCACAGAGGCTGGAGGAAGGAAAAGGAATCAACAAAGCTAGACCAACAGGCAATCGAAAAATCCAGGTAGACTTGCAAAAACAGTCAAGAGAAACAAAAGCGAAACTTGGTAGTCTGAACAAACAAATTAAATGCGTTAAGGAAAAGGCTTCCCAGGTCGGGGAAGGAATCACCCCTGAGATCAGCCAGGTCGAGGAGAGAATCAACCATGAGATCAGCCAGGTCGAGGAGAGAATCAACGATGGAAAAAGTGAAAAAGGACTTGGAAGCAGCGAAGGCAGTAGTAACCACCTCACCAGCCCCGCTTATAGCCGCAGCACAAAGCACATCCAGATATGTGCAAGTACCAATATTCGACGGGCAAACAGTCTGGAGTATTTACAAAATCCAGTTTGAAGCCGCCGCTAGGATAAATCACTGGAATGAGCAAGAACGAGCAATTGCATTAATTCTTGCTCTGAGAGGCCCAGCTGCCGAGCTTTTGCAGACGATCCCCGCCAAGTGACACTCAAACCCGCCTGCTATATTAAATGCGCTTGACATGCGTTATGGGGACGATCATCTGAAGCAAATTTATCGGGCACAGCTACGGAATCGGATGCAGAAGTCTAGCGAAACCCTACAGCAGCTAGCCCAAGACATTGAGTGACTGGCACTTTTTGCTTACCCAGCCTACGACCCAGAACATCAAGATGATGCAGCAACAGAAGCATTCATCAGTGCATTAAAGGACCAGGAATTGCAACGAGCAGTGCATTAAGCTCAAAGGCAAATGGTTAACGACACATTGGCTTATAGTCTGAACTTTGAGGCAGCGAAAAATGTGAGTCGTACCACTGTCCGTGTCCGCGAGGTAGTGAAAAGCGAGTGCAGGTGTGAGGGTGTGGAAATTAAACGAGAGCCGCCGGCAAATGGTGCGCCTAGATGCTAGAATTACGGTGAGAAGGGGCACTTGCAAGGAAATTACAAGAAGCAAAGAAAGCCGAGCTATTGTCCAGGATGGAGGAGACCCAGACCGAGGCAGGAGCCTAGAATGGGAGCCCTTCAAAGTAATGAGGTCAACTTCGGGGGGCAACGGTTGGGTAGGATGAGCGACGTCCCCAGCACTACCATCACCTTGTGAAGACTACATCCTGGAGAAGCAGACTTATGCCTCCTGGGTCAAGTTGACGGAGAACATTGCACCATAACAATCGACACTGGTGCAACCCGACCGATTATCCGACCAGACCTAGTGAGGCAACAACTATTTCACAAGGGCAGGATTTTCTCACTACGAACAGCTACGGGAGAAACTGCACGTGTCCATGGAGAGGTCAGCCTCCAGATATAGTTGGGAGGCCTTGCGTTCCGACATAATTTTCTGGTCGCGAACATTATGGATGACTGCATTCTTGGAATGTATTTTCTACGAGCACATGAAATCACGTTGGATTTGGGCAAACGGGTATTGAAATGGCAGAATGTCGAAGTATTGATGGAGAATCCTAGCATCCGAATTTCCAAGATAAATGTAGTAGCATGGAGTGACACTGATGTACCGAAATCTTCCGAGAGCATTGTATGGGCTAAGCTAGATGATGATTCTGGAGACCACCGATCTTATCTGATAGAGCCAACGAAGACATCCGCATTGCGCAGTTTAGTTGTAGGACGAAGCCTTGTAAGATCTCTAAGGAACGGGTACGTGCCGGTTAGAGTCCTTAACACCGCAGACTCAGACACCAGCATCAAAACAGGAGAAGTCTTCGGCAGCTGCCAGCTTATTTCGACCATCACCTCTTTGGAAGCTACTCACGCCCATCGTTGAAAAAGGAGGCAAGACGCTGATAGAGCTCGGGAATTTGTGTCGACTATAGGCAGCTTAACGACGTCACTAAGAAAGATAGTTATCCGCTTCCACGCATCGATGACATCATGCACACTTTAGGCGACGCAAAATAGTTTTCTACACTCGATCTCAAGAGTGGCTACTGGCTGGTAGAAATCGACAAGAAGGACCGAGAGAAGACCGCATTTTCAGTTGGGACCGGATTGTGGCAATTCTTGGTGATGCCATTTGGGCTTTTCAATGCTCCAGCCGTGCTACGAGGCCTAACCTCGATGAAATCACTGTCATCGGGAGAGCGTTGCAAGAGCATGTGCGGAACTTAGAAGAGGTTTTCTCCCAATTGCGACTAGTGAATCTGAAACTTAGTACCAACAAATTTACTCTTTTTGCAGCTGAAGTAAAATACCTGGAACACGTCGTGTCAGCAGAAGGGATCAAAACAGACCCTGAGAAAATTGAAGCCATAAAAAGCTGGCCAACACCAAACAACAAGCGCCAACTACGAAATTTTCTGGGTCTGGCGACCTTCTATCGAAAATTCGCCAAAATAGCCAAGTGTCTCCATCAGCTAACCGAGAAAAATCGTCCGTATGTCTAGAATGAACAATGCCAGACAGCCTTTGAGACCCTGAAGGAGAAGCTGAGTGAATCACCCGTCCTGGCATAACCAAAACCGGGAAAAATGTTTGCGGTTGACACCGATGCAAGCAATGGCGGTATTGGAGCTGTATTCTCCCAGGAGATCGATGGTGAAGAAAGAGTCCTTTCGTATTACAGTCGAGTTCTCTCAAAAAGTGAGAGGAACTACTGCGTGACCAGTAAGGAGCTATTGGCTATAATAGAGGCCACCAAGCAGTTCCACAAGTACCTATATGGCCAGAAATTCGTTCTTCGAACGGATCATGCATCGCTGAGATGGCTGCTCACCTTCAAAACCCCGCGGGACAAGTTGCGAGATGGATCGAAAGATTGCAGTCATACGACTACGAAATCGTTCATCGGAAGGGCGGAGCTCATGAAAATGCTGACGTCCTATCTCGTCGTCCATGTCCAGCTAACTGCAAGCATTGCCAATGGCTTGAGGAAAACGATATTTAGGTAGGAAAACTAGGACGAAGAGAGAAAATTATGTAAATTTCAGAAGATTAGCAAATAAGAAAATTCGAATCAAGAATAGAAAATACTATGACGACCAATTGTGAAGTATTGATGCAAGTCTTCCGAGCAAATAAAACAAGACAAGCATACAAGGTAATGAAAAGCCTGCTGATAACTAGCACAGGACCATGCTCAGCAACATCATCGCTGATGAAAACAGGCTCAAAGAAAAGTGGACATCAAATTTATAGGACCTCCGTAATCCTCGGGTCAGCTCCAGAGCGTTAGAGCTTATAGATATTCCATTAGCTCTACGAAATGTGGATAAAGTTTATTCCACCATCAAAGCCCAAAAGAATAATAAAGCGCCTAGCATCGATGAGATTCCATATGAGCTCATTAAATAAGGTGGCCGCGGTGCGATGAAATCCATCCATATAATCATCCAGCACATTTGGCAACATGAACATATGCCAAAAGAGTGGGCTCAATCAATTATATTCCCCATCCACAAAAAAAGTAACAAGCTACAGTGCGCAAACTATAGAGGCATATCACTACTTTGTACAACGTAGAAAATATTTTCAAAAATCTTAGAAAATAAAATCAGATCATATGCCAATAGCATTATTGAGGAGTATTAAGGTGGTTCTAGAGCAGGTAGATCGACAATATACCAATTGTTTGCAGGTACTTGAGAAATGCTGGGAGTTCAACATAGACGTATACCAAATTTTCATTGACGTTGAGCAAGCATACGACAGTATTGATCTTAACGTGCTGTACCAAATAGTGCTTTGCTTTTGTATCCCGGCCAAATCAATGGCAATTACGTCGATAACCTCCCAAGTCCACATCTTTAACTAATAAGTCTTTAACACAAATATCGGACTATAACAGAGAAATAGGCTGGCCCATTGCTATTCAATTTGGCTCTATAATATGTCATCAGGAAGCTACCAATCGGTACAAGCGGAACGTTATTATACTAGTCGAGCCAAGTGGTAGCCTATGCGGACGACATCAATATTTTGTCATGATCGTTAACGATCGCTAAAGACCTTTTCCTGAAACTTGACCGCAAAACAAAGCTAGTAGGGCTACAAATCAATGAGAACAAAACATAAAATGCCCAAAATATCACCCTCGGCAAATACAGTATCCAAAATGCAGGTGAATTTGTATATTTAGAAGCCTAAATAACGTGAGCTGTTAATGAAAGAGACGAAATACGCCGAAGAATACAACTCGCAAATAAAATATTTTCTGTAGTTTTGACGATCTTGAGGGCCGACTGTATACACAGGAAAACAAAGCTCCAAGTATAAAAATTTGTGATAAGACCTGTGTTATGCTATGGGTGTGAAACATGGACCCTAACCCATGTATCCGCATCCTGTGGTATATAATCGGAGCGAAGCTTGACAGGGACCAATGGTGAATTCGATACAAACATGAACTGTATGAAATTTTTGACGAGCTGGAGGTCCCAACGATTGTCAGACTGCAAAAACTGCAATGGGCTGGCTACGAGAATCGTATGGACGAACAACGCATACCAAAATGTATTCGTTGGGAGAACTGAAGGGTGAAGACCAGTGGCGAAATCGAGAAAACGCTGGTATGACTCGGTCGACGAAGACAGTCCATAGCTCCTTGGATTTCGAAATTGGAGGACGTGGTCACTGGGCTGAGACAGAGGCGCTATATGTACGAAGCGAAGGCCCAAGAGGGGCAGTAGTGCTACGAAGAAGAATATATAGATACTAAAATTTCTTAGTATGAATTTGGTACAAAGTTTTTGAAAAATCAATTAATGGTTAAGTTTCCTAAATTGCAATGCTATTCATTAATAATAGAACGGTGCGCAACAAGCAGTGTTCGGCTGATGCTACACTATTGACAATAGCAGTTCACAGAAACTTCACTACAACTCATCTTAACCTTAAGGTACAAGAAGGCTGACTTGATTTGTTCTTTAAAATTGAAGCGATATTTTACCAAGACTCTTCCACAAAATATTCGCAATCATGATGCGTTGGTTGCATACAAACCTTCTGACTAAATAATGCAAATAGATGCAGCACCATCACTTTGCTACATGGATAGAATGTAACACGAACAGCGAAGAGGAGTCAACTTCCATAGTATACGTGAGAAAATAAGGACATGTATAAGAAAAGATATGCCACCTCATGGAGTTATCCTGACACTATAAGAATAAAATGCTATAAAGCATGCATACATAAAAGCTTTCATGACGTGAATGAAAGGATGTTTACTATGCATATATGAAGCAAGATGATGTACCGCGACAACTTTCAATTGTTTTTAATTAGGAAGCAACGACTGGATGCGTGTCTAACATCCGACTTGACTTTATTGCGGGAGTGATGATAGAGATACGCATATTTGTTATGCTCCTGAAGATGGGACTAGGGAATCATGAGATCGCGTTATTCTCATGTGGAAGCTATGAGCGAAATTAGCACGTAAGATGCAACGATAACTTTGTTTTACAAAGAATCTTTTACGGTTTTTGTTCTTTTTCATAGAAGTGCGTGTAAGAATAAGATCAACATAAAAGGAAATGGCAAAGATAAAAAGCTAATGATGCGTAGTACTTAAACTGCTAAATAGGCTACTTTGATGTTGCATAAAGGGCTAAATGATAGACTGCCAACGGGAAATTCCACTGAAAATGAAATTCTGACTGACAAATCAGTGGAGACTCTTTGGTTGGCTTGAAAAATGGTTGACAATTATAACAAAATTTCAGCTTCACCTTCTAATGTTATTCTGTCTGAATCCTAAATTTGGTTATGCCTTTTTATTGAATAATTGTTTAGCATATAAAAACAGTTAGTATCGTCAGGATTGGGTTGGGATTCAGGTGGTATGATTTAGAGGCTGCTCGGAGAAGTATTTTGGGCAATTTCTACGTTGATGACTACTTAGTAATTGCTGAATCAACTGAGAAGGTAATTCAATTGGAAGGCGATGTAGATCAGATTCTTCTTCTTCTTTTTTGTAGCACTACAGCCCCTCTCGGGCCTTCACTTAGAGATAGTTAGAGTATCTCATTTTCATGACCGGTTTTATTTTTTTCGGAAGTTGGTTTGGTCAGTACCATGCTCCCGTGTGCTTACTCAGCTATGATATGATCTGATGAAATCAGTACATATCACCACTGAGTGAACAGTCGTAGTCTATCCGAAAAATTCCCTGAACTAAATCACGTTGCTTCCAACGAGATTTGAACCTGGGACCTTCGGCTTATGTGTCCATGCTCTTACCACTAGACCACACAGACGACCAGATCAGATTCTGCGGTAAGGATATTTCATTTTGCGGAAATGGTAACCAAATGATCCTGCAACATTGGCATTGGCAACCATGCAGATCTCTATGGATAACATGTTGCTAAAGTCAGCAGAAATGACAGTTTTGGGATTATATTGGAATCCAGCTACAGATGATTTCTTCTTCAAAATCAAATTGGATGACTCACCATCGAGTACAAAAAGGCAGGTACTGAGTGACACTGCGAAATTATACTACCCTACAATTATGCTTGCTACAGTGATTCTAGTGGCGAAAATCTTCATACAAAATTTGTGGCGAGAAGGATTAGCGTGAGACACTCTCCTACCAGCATCACTATTGCAAGAGTAGCTTACTTACCGGAATCATCTCAAACTGCTTGAGGTGATTCTTATACTACGCTGGCTTAGCTTACGGTCAGAGGTTCAACAACACCAATAATAGTGAAAACTAAGGTGGTGCCAGTAAAGGCAAGAACGATTCCAATGCTTGAGCTCTGTGCAGCACAGTTACTAGCAACAACGATGAAAGGCGTGCAGCATGCCTTATCTTTAGAGGATACACAATACACCATGTGGTCATACTCCAGCATTGTCCTAAGTTGGATTTGGAAACCAGCGGTGAATTTAACTCCTTACGTGAAAAATCATATTGGCTACATTCAACAGCATACGAAGTTGGCATCACATTAGCACTCAGAATAATCCGGCAGATTGCGCAAGTCGCGAAGTCATCGCTGGGAATCTTGGTGAGCATCACTTATGTTGGCATGGTCTCACGTCACTATTGATAGATGACACATCCGTAACAGAACTTCTGGTCCTTTCCAAGGAGGAGGTTTTGGCAATGGCAGCAGAAGAAAAACCAGTCAAAACAACTTTGGCCCTGGTAACTAGTTCAATGAAAATCAAAACCCGCAGACGCGATGGCTTATTCATGAGCCTACTTGAAAGGCTCAGCAATATTGATAAGTTGTTTCGAGTTACTGTATATATATTATGATGGCAGCCTACTCAACGGCATTATTGGCATCGAACATTTATTATGCCCGAAGAGATGGACGAGACATTACGATGGCTTATTCGCAGCGAACAAGGCAGATATTTTGGCGGTGAAATTAAAGAACTCCAACATCATGCTTACATTGCATCATAGAGCACTCTTATCACTCTTGCACCATACTTGCATGGTTATTGCATCCTTCACGTTGGAGGTTGACTTACAATGCTGAGCTTAGCGTCGAGCAACGTCACATAATCATTTTGGCGAAATAGGGTACCCTTACTCGGCTTCTGGTCCAGCAAGCTCATTAAGCTACATTGCACGATTGAATCCAGCTTATGTTACAAGCGTTGCGACAAATATACTGGATTATACATGGCCGGTCTGCTGTGAAACAATATATTTACCGCTTTACTACCCATCGGCGACATCAGCAGGCTATTTCTTGTCAGCTAATGGCATCGCTACCAAAACCACGTGTCACTGTCTCTCCTCCATTTGCATCTCCTGGTGTGGACTTTTGTGGTCCCTTTAAGTTACGTGTTGGTATGAAAAGAGCACGGACAGTGATCAAGACATACGAGGGTCATTCAACCAGTACTTAGCCTACAGAAGAAAAACGAAAATTTTGGAAAGGTGGCAATTTATTTTTCCACATAATCTCCTTCAAGCTCGATACACTTGGCTCAGCGTTGCTCTAACTTTTTCAACCCGTCCAAAAAATACATTTTCTCGAGGGCTGCAAAATAGGCCTCCTTGGCGGCGATGACCTCCTCATTCGACCCAAATCTATTCCCGGCGAGTGATTTTTTCAGGTTTGGAAAGAAAAAGTAGTCGCAGGGGGCCAAATCTGGAGAGAATGGTGAATGGGGCAGCAATTCGTAGCGCAATTCAACCAATTTGGCCATGGCGATGGTGGAGGTGTGAGCCAGCGCGTTGGCGTGGTGGAACAGAACTTTTTTCTTCGCCAAGCGGGGCCGCTTTTTCTTCAATTTTCTTCAATAGTAGCGCCCCGTGATTGATTTACCCTTCTCGAGGGAATTGATGTGGGTCACACCTTGTGAATCCCAAAAAACGGTGCCCATCACCTTTCCGGCCGATCGAACAGTCTTCGCCTTCTTCGGAGCACGTTCGCCGGGTGAAGTCCACTGTTTCGACTGTTCCTTGGACTCTGGTGTGTATCAGTGAATCCAGTTTTCGTCGACGGTCACGAAACGATGCAAGAACTCCACCGGATTGCGCTAAAACAGCGCCAAGAACGTCGCCGATGTGGTCTCACGGTTGCGCTTGTTTTCCGGTGTTAGCAAACGTGGCACTCATCGCGCCAACAGCTTTCTCATACCCAGTTCTTCGTGTAGAATATGATGCACCGTTCCTTCTGCGATGCCCACAGTCTCAGCCACCTCGCGAACCTTCAATCGACGGTCTGCTAATACGAGATCATGGATTTTTTTAACGTTTTCCAACGTAGCAGCCGTTTTTGGGGCACCTGGGCGTGGCTCATCAAAAACCGACGTGCGGCCACGAACAAACTCGTTGAACCAATTCTTGACGGTCACCATTGAAGGAAAAGAGTCAATGTACACAGCATTCAAGCGATCTTTGATTTCGCTGCGCGTTTTCCCTTCCAAAAACAAGAATCTAATCACTGAACGATATTACTCTTTTTCCATTTTTGTACAACCGACCGACACGCTCGCTTCCAAAGGCTATCAAAACAAAACGAATGAAGGGAATTGACTGAAACTTTGACAGTAGGCTACTAAAAGAATGTAGTGCACAACGCTAAAACTCTTTTGTAATAGCAGTGCCATCGGGCGGTGAGGCTAAGTACTTGTTGAATGACCATCGTATATGGTTATCTTTGGCTGTATGGCTATGAAGGCTGTGCATATTGAGTTGGCGGATGACTTATCTTCACACGCCTTCTTAAACGTTTACAACTGCTTCATTAGTCGGCATGGCCCTTGTCATCATCTATACAGTGACAATGGGACTACGTTCGTTAGCGCTAACAAAATTGTGCAAAAGGATTTGCTGGAATGGCATTCTACTCACACGCAGCAGCAACTGGCGAATGGCGGCATTAAATGGCATATTATCCCTCCTAGAGCATCAAACCAAGGTAGTCTCTGGGAAGCAACGGTCAAGTCAGCGAAAAAGCCTTTATTCCGCATTGTTGGTAACCAATCTATGTTCTTCGACCAGCTTAGCACTTTACTTGTACGCATTGAGGTGCGCCTTAATTCACGACCGTTATTGGCTTTGCGTGACGGACGTGATGATCATTTGGTACTCAGTCTGACCAATTTTCTTATCGGTCGATCGTTAATTGCCATGCCAGAAGCACTCACATCCGTTGGACCAACCTCTCCACTTAAGCAATGGCAACAAATTCGTCAGATGCATCAACATTTTTAGCAATGATGGCTTGACGAATATCTGGTTTCATTGCAAACTAGGAACAAATGGTATCAAGCAATCTTGAGTTGAATGAGGTAACCCGGAATGAGAATTTACCACCCACACAATGGCATTTGGGCAGAATCATTGCTGTTCACCCTTGGTGACGGCGGTTTCATCCGGGTTGTTACTATCAGACATACTCATGGCACGTGCACCTGACCAGTTCCAAGGGTATGCAAGCTAATTGATGACTTTCTTGAACCCTTTGGTCCAGCCGGGCAGAATGTTTAGGATAAATATCAAATGAAAGGAGCTGTAGTGGCAACACCGTTTTTCCTATACAACATATTGTGAGTCGAGTGGGGGCAGTCTGTAAATTGGGAGCGTTGAGTGTGGCTGGCACTTGGATGGTGGATAAAAGCAAGTACATTTAAGATGGATAAAGTGCGTTTCATTCAAATTCGATGTTTGGGATACGTGGTATAGTTTAGTGCTGAGTTGGACCCAAATTTTGATCAGATTTGATCAGAACCGTAACGAACTTCTATTTAAGGGTATTCAATTTTGTTTCAAAACATTTGATTTGATCATATTTTTTATGAGATTTCTTTCAATACATCTTGGAATTTTTCTTTTTCTAAGATATCATATTCAATTGCGAGTACTACAAGTGAATTCGAATGTTTTTCTGCAATTGTTGATCGAAGTAGTTCTTTCTATGGACCTGGATGTTGCAATTAAAGTAAATTTTAGAGCACATGAAGATACAGATTTACGTTAAGTTCACGTGAAAAAGGTTAAGTTTAGCATAGATTTGCTTTAAACCTCTGAGAGGCTTCCAAGTATCACAGCTTCTAATTTTTAACCAAAAGATGAGAGGTTTATATAAGATAAAAACTTTAAGGAATCGCAGGTCATCTGTGATGATCGCTTTATAGCTCGGAAAATTCCAACGTGAAATATATGAATGCTATAATTCAATGATTGCTAAAACAATGACTTTATTCTTCCATTCGCTTTCTTTTATACATATTTTTTGCAAATGTGCATTTTTTGCCTTAAATTAACTTCATACAATTGGGTTAAGTGATTGAACTTTAATTTGCTTGATTGAGCAAATTGTTTACTTGCATAAAATACATTGCGAGGCGTTCACCTCATGATTTATGCAGTTTAAGGTACTTTGTACTTTCGAGAAATTTGTTAAGTTAACATTTTCATTGATCGGTTTTAACATAAACATAATCAGGACAGAAATGATAATTAAGGTTTCTTAAAATTGTCGCCCGCCAAGAACCGTTTGGGTCCTCTGTTTTGGAACTCTTGGTGAGAAATAAATTGGAAGAAGTTTACCAGGGGTTCTACAGTCACCTATCAAGATGTATTCTTCTGCTTGGAATTGACAGTCTTGCGTTATCTTGACTATCCCTGTTCCATTGATTAAAAAATCTCTGCGGACTCATTGACAAACTGATTGCGCATGGAGAGGTCGAGGTGTAATGAATAGCCATGAGTTCGGGGACATCATTTGTTGCCAAATCGATCGTGATATGCGAAAGGTTGTCTCAAGACAGGTAGCCTGATTATGGAGGTTATAAAATTCCTTTATGATACAGTTTGGTTTTGTTCTCATGTCTGTGAGAGTTGCAGTAGTCAGGAGGTAAGTTCCCGATGTTAGCTCTGGGGCTTCAGTAAGGTCAGTCCTAGTTGTTTCGAAGTAGAGCTGTTCATGGTAGTTTATTCCTAGGATAGAGTGGGTGATGCTGAATCCAGAAAATGCATCTGACTCTTGTTGATGAGGTATAGACGTGGCCTTGATGAGGTCAAATCATGAATACTGAGGGTGCTTGCATGTGCTCTGACAATCATCTTGGACGTAGTGGGATGTAAAACCACAAGATGCGCGGGTAGTAGTTCTTGAGTTGTCTTGACAGCTTTCTGCAGGTCTGCCAGCTTTATACATTCAAAAATCTCTTGTTTAGTGTGGAAAGCATCCCAGATATAGTTGTACTTAGAGTTGACTTCTTGAATGTACTCGTAATTGATGGCGCGTTGGTAAGTTGCTAGGATTTGGATATTGACTTGATTGGTATCTGTCGTAGCATACCAGCTCTTTGCTTCATTTATTTGCTGAAGTCCTTTCATGATTTGGGTTGAGAAGCATTCAAGCTGCCTATTGATTTTACTTGATGTTATGTTTAACTTTTTTGTCGCTTGAAGGATGATTTTACTTTGATAACCAAGTATGTTCTTCAAGCTATCTTGGTTAGGAAAGAGTGTCTCTACATCAGTGATAATCTCGTCATTTACTCCGAATAGAGCCATGAGCATTAACCCAAAAATACCACGCTTATTTGGCACCTGGTTAAAATGTAGCAGGTTTATTTTATGTATTGTTTCCTCGCTGAATTCTGAGATGTGGTTAACGAGATCTTCACAGTGTAGAGTCTTAGATGTTCGCCTTCCTATAGTGCACATGTATGCTATACTGGAGTTAATTTTTTGACTTAAACAAGGATGAAACAAAATCCTTGTCTAAGTCATATGTTGGGATTTCAATGTTAATTCGCAACGAAACTCGGATTAAATTTTCTGCCCCGACTTGTTCCATGTATAACCAAGAATCCAATGCTGACACAAGCACTCGAAAGTTCCAGAGGTGGGAAAACCCCAAACACCATGAGAATGGTTAGTAGAATTGTTGGAATATTTACTAAAGTTCAGGTTACTGTTCTTCTCTTCAGGATAGGGATGTTTCAACCAGTATAACGCTTGATCGGATTATATGTTGTCACATCATTTTCTGTAGTTAAAGGTGCATTTTCTGGTGGGGGCTGGTGCTCTTCATTGAAAGGAAGTTTGCAGATTTTAACGATGGAGCGCTTTGTTGTGTTGCTTCTTTGATTGACCGTTACTGTATGCACTAGTCCATCTGGTCCTGGATGTGTTGCCAAGATCCTTGCTAGCGGTCATTGCATTGATGACATGTGATCGATTTCAACTAACACGAGCTCACCTTCCTTGAAGTTCTCTTGGCGCTGAAGCCATTTTGATCGTTGCTGTAGGCGTTGTTAATACCCTTCTGACCGTCTTATTCAGAAGGATTGTTTCATTTGTTGAACCAGATGCTATCTTCATATCAAAGTACAGCTCAACTCACTGGGAACATTTTTTATTTCGAAAAGGTTTGTACCTGTTAAGAAATTCCTAGGTGTCAGTGCCGCTAAGTTGTTTGGATCCTCGCTAATTTGTGTAAGTGGCCGAAAGTTCATGCATGCTTCAGTCTGAGCCAATAACGTGCTCATCTCTTCGACGTTTAAAATTTGTTTTCCGCTGGTTTTGTAAAGATGTGCTTTCATCGATTTCACGCCGGCTTCACAGAGTCCCCCGAAATGAGGGCTACTAGGGGGAATGAACTTCCACTGTATGCATTGATTAGCAATTTCAGCACTGCATGCTTGCAGTGACACTCAGCATATTGCTTGAAGTTGTTTATTTGCGCCAAGGAAGTTAAAACCACAGTCACAGTAGATAGACTGGCATTTTCCTCGTGTTGTGATGAACTGCCGTAGCGCTGCTTTGCATGCGTTTGTGGCTAAATCAGATACAAGTTCCAATTGAATCGCCTCCGATGCGATAAAGACAAATACTGCATCATAGGCTTTGGTGGTCTTAGCATAGCGTCCTTCATTCCATTTGATAATAATTGGTCCGGCATAGTCAATGCCAGTGTTCAAGAATGGCTGTACCCTGACGGCTGGTAAGTTTTCCATCAGCTGTGTGTTGGGTTTAGCGGTCATTTTGAAGCAAGTCATGCACTCTCTTAGCACTGGTTTTACTGCTGTTTGCCCTGACATTATCCAGTATGAAAGGCGAAGAGTAGCGAGGGTCAGCTGAAATCCTCCATGCAGAGCTAGATGGTGAGCCTCTTTTATCCACAATTTAGCGAGAGGGCCCTTTGGAATGGTTGCTGGATATTTCGCTGCTTGTCCGATAAGTGCGTGTTGAATCCGACCAGCTACCTTTAAGATGCCTTCGTAATCCATCTTAGAGGCCAAGATTTTTAAGTGGCTAGTTCTGCGGACACTGTTGCCTTTTGAAAGGTGCTGAATTTCTTCGCTATAACTGTGGTGTTGCGAAATGCGGATGCATGTATTCGATGCTTCTTGAAGCTCAACTTCAGTTGAATCTCCCTTTCATGTCGTCGTTGGTCGTCTAGCGTTAAACGTGAATCTCTGACACCATGTCACTATTCTTTTAAGTCTGTGGAATGATGAGTATCTTCCGAAGATTTCTGGAGGCTCTACTAGATTGACTGTCAACGATATAATTTTTCTTTCGTCTTCTATTGTTGGTTGAAGTATTGATTGAGGAATTCGAATGATTTGGGCAGCTAGCCATTCCGGTCCATTCCACCAGATTTTTGATGTTACCAACCCCTTCGGGTACATTCCTCTGGATGCGATATCAGCTGGGTTGTCTGTTGTCCTGACATTATGCTCAACAGAGCTGTGTTGTTGAATGATGCTAACGCGATTTGTCACGTGAACTTCCCACTTAACTGCTGGTTTTTGAATCGAAACAAAGACGATGGTTGAGTCAGTCCAATAATATCGAGGAACGCCTGCCCATTTATGCGCTTTGATGACTTCATCCAAGGGTTTGACTAAAAAAACTGCTCCATTGAGTGCTAGCCTTAAAACAGGCTCGACTTTCATTGGAGTGACTTTCTAATTCGTCACCTTGGTTGATGTTGGGGACGTTACTCGAATGTATACGACTGTGATGTACGCGGTTTTAGACGAGTCGCAAAAGCCATGTAGGTTAAATTGGTGAGAAGGGGTAAATTGGATCCACCACGTGATTCACAGCTTTTCTAGCCCTGGGAGTTGACTTAATAGTTTCGCCCATTCCTTTACTGTACTAGGTTCAACGTCATCATCACAACATTTATTCTCTTTGCACAGCTTTCATAGGGTCACTTTTCCAATGATTATACACGGCTTTAGCTACCCAATGCGGTCGAATAGCTTTAAATTTCAGATAGTATGTTTCGTTTGGAGAGTTTGGCTTGAGAAGTCTGCTTTCGTGATGGAGAATGAAAATTCATCGGCTTTTGGATGCTACTGAATACCCAAAGTCTTTGCATTTTCCATGACTGCTATATGTAAGGGAAGCTGTGTTTTGCGTTCTGATTCTGGAACCCGTTCCAATACTCGTGGATAGTTGGACGACCACTTCCTAAAGTGAAATCCTCCTTTGTCCAGAAGTCTTCACAAATCGGTTCATAATTGAACAAGGCTTTCAATGTTGTCTGATCCAGTCAACAGATCGTCAACATAAAAGTAACTTGTTGATGTTGATGCTGCGTCGGGACATGTCGAAGACTCATCTGCGGCTAATTGATGTAATGTTCTGATCGCTGAGTAAGGTGCACAAGCCATCCCATAAGTAACCGTGTTCAATTGAATGTACTGGATCGGTCCATTGGGTATAGGTCACCATAGAATCCTTTAAAAATGTCGATCCTTTTCATGCACCGAAATTTCTCGGTACATTTTCTCTATATCAGCCGCAAAAACGTACCTGTGCTGCCTCCACCGCATCAACAAATGAAACAAGTTCCCCTGTATTGTATGTTCTGTGTGAAAGAGCTGATTCAGTGATTTTCCCTTCAATCCTTTGCTAGGCATTGAATTCCACTCTCTGTTTTACTGTACTGCTGGTTTCTCTGACCACGGCATGAGGTAGTATGCTGTCGTCATTTTTACTTGTTCAGTGGGGACTTTCGACATGTGACCTAAGTTGATATACTCCTGCATTAATTTGCGGTATTTCTCGTGGAGCGTTGGGTTGTTCTTGAATCGATGCTCTAGTTGTCTTAACCTCTTGAATGCATTGTCTCTAGTATCGCCTATGTTATTGAAGGGATCTACTTCACCTTTGAATGGTAAGCCTACGGAGTAAGTTGCATTGGGTTGTCGGATTACAGACTGTGTGTAAAAGTCCTCAGTTTGCTTCTCTTGTTAGGTGTTGAGTGGCTGGAAGCTCTTCTGTCTCCCAAAATTTTCTTAATGCTTCCTCCAGTTTAGTATAGGATACCAGCGCACATAATGCCTTTGCTGTTTTGCAAAGAACCGACCCGAATAATACTCATCCCAGGTTTGTTCTTTGAGCACATGGTTGTCCAGGGAGCAAACCTGGCAATAACAATCTACCGTATAGGTCAGCTCCAATGAGAATGTCAATATTCCCTGGTTGATAGTAACAGGGATCTACTAGATCTTTAACCGTCAGTCCCACTGGAATGTTAAATGGAACTCAATGGCGCTGTAATTATCGGGAGGATAGGTGGAGTGAACATAAGTTTTTCGTAGCTACCATGTTAAGTTTGGACTATCGTGCAAATCTTGGTCTCTCCTCTCAACGTAACATTTTTGATTGCACTGATTCCCCTGACTTTGACTCAAGACCATTTACGCTTAATTTTCAGCACGATTCACTGATGAATGATCGCTGTGCTCCAGAATGATGACAAGGCTTCTAGCATGGAGAAGCGTTGTTTCAGAAATTTAAGGAACTTATCTAACGAAGGAATTTCTGTTGAATCAGCAATTGTTTTTTGCCATTCTCTCTCTGAATCTTCGTCAAGTTTCTGATTCAACAGAAATATTGTAATAAAGAGAATGCATCCGTTTTCAGCGTGCTCAGACCAGCTAAAAGTTGGTTAATTGTATCGACGATATGTTTCAGCGCTGTTGGATCATTGCGAGTACAACTTTCAATATTGAAGAACCGCTGCATCATGTCCTGAGCGATAATCCGATGGTTGTCGTACCGTTCACAGAGCAATTTCCATGCAGGCTCGTAATTTGCATCAGTGATTGTTAGGTGGTTGATTAACTGCTCCGCTTCCCCCAGAGTGCACTGCGTAGGTACTGCAGTTTCTGAACATTAGAGAGCTGAATGCTATTCTGAATCATGCATTTGAGCAGATCGCGAAATGCATACCAGTCGGTGTAGCTTCCGGTAAAGACAGGTATTTTTATCCCTTCTAGTTTGATGGCATCGTGTAATGATTTTAACTTTTCAAGTTCGAACGCGGAACCGACCTCTCATCGGTTCTAGACGTTAAGTCTGAGTAGTGCCAACGGATGGTACCAACAGGTCAACCAATCCGTGCACCGTAACCCATTCACGCGGTGACTGCTTGTCGGCCAGCTAGTTCGGAGAGGATTTCGGTCGCGGGTCTCCGAATGGGTTACGCTCAATTACAATATTTCAGCCACCTGAACATGCCCGTTTTCCAAACGCGTCAACAATTACTCATCCAGAACGGGAAACCTACGTTACGTTAATTCTGGAGGTGATCTCTCCACAGATCTCAAATCAAAAACGCTACAAAATCCCATAGGCGCGTTACCGAATCACCGACGCGGTACCGAAAAATATGCTACTCGAAATTAAAACGACGAAAACTACTCTAATGAAATGACGAAACAATCGAAGGTACCGCGTACCGCGCGCGACGCGAAACTGCCCTCAGCGGATTTGTCGAAACCCTACCCTCGCGACGGCATACCTACCCTACACTCTCTATTCCCACTGAAAAAGAACGAGCCACTGAAAAGGAAAGTCGTGATTAAAGTGTTAGCAATTCATTTTTAATTATTTTTAGTGTTTGTAACAATTCTATTCAAGTTATAATATTTCTACAAATTATATGCATACATACATCATGATTTCATGTTTCGTTTTTTTCGAATAGCAATTATTATTAATAATACAATGATATTGAACAAAACATATAGGGAATAACTAGAGTAAAGTATTCTAACTTATTTAGAAAAGCAATGGTAATTCTAATTCAAGGAAATTAATCGATTGTGTGTCTGCATTTAAAAGTTAGCATATTTCCATAATTACTACAACTTACAGTACACGAACATCCAAGGAAACATGTGTAAATTTGAATTTATTGATGTTTGAAACCTTTCTCACCTTGTTTAGATCGGCTGTATGAGATATTTAGTTTACAAATGTTCATTAAAATGATAGTTTACCTGTGATGGAGCCTGCAGGCAGGCTGTTAAATGAATTTTATACATTTAATAAATTATTAAAATTGAACGATAAAGGCGACCAGAGTCGAAAGTCATGTTTACATCATAATTCTATAATTTATATTTATAGAGCCTTTGTTTTGGTAGAAAACATAGAATCAAAGAACTTACTCAACAAAGTTTGTTTGAAAATTTACATAGATACAAAGAAATGATGTGTTTTTTTTTTTACAACGAAGCACAAACACTGGCGAGTGTGCTGACAATGAAATTTATTCGAAACAGTATCGTTTCTGAAAAAAAACTGAGTTGGGAGAATATTTTTTACACTTTACAATATTTACTTTTCACAACTATTTATAAATTACATATACATACATTTTAATATATGAACATCAAGGTGAAAAAGTTTATAGTATGTTCACATGAATATGATTTCCGTTACGAAAATACCGACAATAATTCAAATAAGACACAAGAAAAGGTGAGAGCGTATTTGTATTTTCCAAACGTACGCATATTAAAATAGGCTATTTGTAATTAATTACCAATATTTCATCAGATTTTTTTGCTCTTCATTTCATTATTAATCAGTAAACGTAATTTAGATAATCTTACATTTTCTACCGCTAATTGTTCTACATATTAAGACGAGGCTACTGCCGACAAATAGTTGCCGCTCGTTATATTTTTATGTTTGCGCATTATTAATAATAATGATCGCCTCGCTTTTATAGCGCCGCTTTGAACTATAACCTTAATAACGATGCAATCGAATATTTTCTTGTTTTGTAGCTCTTTTAATGCTTCTTTGTTTCTATTTTCTATTCAATATTTGTTTGTCTAACCTGTCTTACTAAAAATTAAGGCTAAATTATAATTATTACATTATTCCTGTTTAATACAACATTTCAATATGCAATTTGGGTTTGAATAGTGGCGGTGCATAGATTGCTCAAAAAACGTAGTCTTTCATCGTTGATAATTAAAAGCAATTGAAGCGTATCCTGATCCAATTGAGAACCATCGATGCCTGCCACATTAACTAGCAGATAGAAAATATTCCCAAGCTATGTAGACACCTTCCACTTGTATCTTAATATCTTACAATTAACATCCTAAACGATCCTTTCCATCTTACTATTGACTATGCAAGCGACTTGCTTTTAGCACGGCCCCAACTATACGCACTCGTGGACTGTAGGCAGCGTTTGCAATTGAGCCAGATGGAGCGGACACTGTAACACCTGATTGGCGCAACGATCGTGCTGGCTGCTGCTTAATATCATTACAATCACAGAATTGTGGCGGTGGAGCAAGGAATTTATATGATGTAACTGATCCGCTGATTCCAGGGGCGTATTTTTATTTTCTGTAGATTTTAGAAGTTTATCTATGAAATCAGAACTCGAAAATGACATTGAATCATCGGAAATATCACTGTATGCAGGGCTTGTTGCTCCATCAGGGAATGTGAGACAGTTTATACTTGATAAAGAAAGCATAAATGGGCTATTCTGCTTCTTTGCGTTGTTCTTTTCGCCACCTCAGGGCGCGTGGGACTCTTTGTTGCTGATAGCATCAGCCATGGTCCCTCAGGCTTATGTACGGTTCAGTGAATAATGTTGTGTGATTTTCGACTGGCAACTAAACTGGGCTTATCTCGCACGTTAAAATGTTAGGTTAGTTATCATTTCACTAAGCGTCACAACAGCTATTATTGCGTCCACCGCCTTCAAGGTTTGGGAGAGGAGTGAAAATACTTATGCTTACGTGTATGATGCTTAACCGATACTTAGCTGGGAAATTAGGGTCCTCCACAGCCTCCTTGAGCAGAAACAATTTGTCCTGTCAGTGCTTGATTGTGTGATGGTGTTGTTGATGGTGAATTATTATTATTAATTTTGTGCAAGAACAGGCGATGGGTGAGCTGGCATCACTTGTACCATTGAAATTCCGATAGGAACTGCTGTTGTGGTTCCGACGGGACTAGGTGTATTTCCACTCCAGGGGTGGGTAGATTTTTAGGCGGGTCGAACGCTGAGGCGCTTCGACGACGAGGGGGCGACGAACTCTTAATAGTCTTCCATCACATCCAGGACCGCGCCAAGTCGCTACCGACACCACACTTGATCCTTCATCAAGATCAAGTTTCGTGGAAACTTGACCTCTCGAAATAACTAAAACTTCGATTTTATTTCGCGATTTACTAAAACTTTTTAATCCGTTCAGGATGACTGTTAAGAACTAACGATTGCTATCTAAACATTCTCAAGTTTATCTTCAATCTTAACTGAATCTTCAATCTTAACTGTCCACTTGTACGCCTTCTCCATGTGGCTGTCAAATGCAACCGGTTGTCACATCGGACAAACCAGATGTGTGTGGAATGGCACGCCACATGGCGGCAATGTGCCTCTCCATTTGTCGCCAGTGGCATAGTTTTTCGATGGCCACGGTGGAGGGGCATTTCCAGATGGATATGTCTCGAAATGTGTCGGGGTTTGGATTAATTTTATATTTCGAATATTTATATCCACAGATCTAAATATTTGGACAGAAAAGAAATATTTTCTGCGCAACGATATCCGCACGACAGATGAAGTCCGCTGGCACTTCGAGGACATACCCATCTGGCCGGTTGCAAGGGTTCGGGATCGGAATCACTTCGATTCCCGGGCGTAGGCGTCACATTACAATCGCTTTGCGTTTGCACCGTGCATCCAGATGTATAATGGTTTATTTTTGCTTGGAACAGAGTGAGAGGTAATCTATTATCAGCTCTTCAGTTCCCTTGGGCTCCTTCGTGTACTCACTCAACTTTTATGCATCTTGTTTTAAATGACTGCATTGTGCTTCATGCTGTCCTTCACATGTAGCCCAGATGGCTTTTAATTTTTCCTGTCTTGTCTGAAAATACGCGAGGCTGTATCTAGATTTGCTGCCCTTCTTGAAGTTGGAGATAAGCCTCTGAATCTGTTTGAAGTAAGCGTCCTGGCTACTCATTTTATTTTCGAACTGCGTAAACTTTGCTAAGCGCCGAATGTCCCACATCTTTAGAGTGCCCGGATGTCAGCCCACATACTCCAGCAATTACTCAAGCTAAAGCGAAAAATCCTCTGGCAACCTCTGAAGTCTGCTGACGGTCTATGCTTAAACTTGCCCTAGTGCGTTTCCCAAAGAATGGAACGAAAAGAAATGATGTCCTTAAATTGTGTATACAAAGCGAAATCTCTTCGACTGTTACGAGAGATTGTTAGTTGCAAGTATCACTCACTGATGTTCAAATCGCCCAATGATGCTTGCCACTGATGTTCCAATCGCCCACTAATGTTTGGCACTGATGTTCGAAAAGGAAGCCCTATCTACCAGTTTGCTCAACATTAAGCTGGTACCATCTGTGAATCTTCCTTACCAAAGTCCTTGATTGAATCTTCCAGGCTAAAATCCTTGGTTGTGTCTCCAGAATCCGGCTCGACGGACCATGAAAATTTCAACGTGAAATATATGAATGCTTTTAAAACGCTATAGTTCAATGGTTGCTGAAACAATGACTTTATTCTTCCATTCACTTTCTTTTATACATATTGTTTGCAATTGTGCATTTTTTGCCTTAAATTAACTTCACACAACTGGGTTAAGTGATTGAACATTAATTTGCTTGATTGAGCAAATTGTTTACTTGCATAAAATACATTGCGAGGCGTTCACCTTATGATGTATGCAGTTTAAGGTACTTTGTACTTTCGAGGAATTTGTTAGGTTAACATTTTTATTGATTTGTTTTAACATAATATATTCATATAATTAGGACAGAAATTATAATTAGAGTTTTGTTATAATGATTTTCGGGCTATTTTCTTAACAAGCTCTTCTTAAATGTTCTGACCTGTTCTATAATTTTTGACACTCTCACCCACAGATTGTCTTCAAGAATGTCATATATCCCTCGAATATTTTCGGCTGTAAAATTTGTCTGCAGATGGCGATCATATTGCTGATTTTCTAAATCTTCTTGTCTTTCTTTGAATCTTTCATGCCAAGCAAACACATGCATCCTTCACGACGTTTGATCATCAAACTGTTGCAATCATTCTTCAGAAAGTTTCCGTCACATGAACTCTTTCACTGCCAAGAAATTATGTAAGTATATGTTGCGCAGTACAGTGGAGCAACTGCTGCCTCGACATCTTGCTACTGCAGATGCTCCGGAACCAAGACTCCGTTTATATTTGGATTCACTCTGATCAAAGACATATAAACAAATGGACGACCAACGAGAATGTGTGTACTCGTCCATATGGGAAGCAAATTTAACACATAAATAACATAAATAACTTACGCTCTCGAAACTTTATGATTCCCTCTGCTTCTCCTTCGCCTCTATTTCCAGACAGGTTTTTCTTTCCTCTCTTCAGAAAAATCACTTCCCCCACTGGCATCCGCGCACATCAACTAAATTTCGTTTCACATGCACACGATCGCGCCTTCGTTATCATTCGTTGATCAGTTTGAGAACAACACAACAAACGTTCTCTCACAGAAAATTCGGACGTCAAAGCTGATTAAATTCTTAGAGGCGAGAAAACTCATGTGTCAAAGCCAATGGAAAATTCGTAAGTTTTTACAAAAAAAGGGAACTAAAGTGCCGATTTTATACCTGCGATCTTCAAAACCAAAAATCTTTATAAATGTGAACGTGTTTCGCAGTGAATTAAATGCAAAAACAAAAATAAATCACTTCAAACTTCACCTTCACACAACTTTAGCGAAGGTTGCTAATTGCTTCGGCTCTGGCGACTCAGTACTCTCTATATCTATGACTCTGATACTATATTTATAACATAGTAACATATGGATATTGATTTTGAAATTTTATAGCTTTTGGGTTGATTTTGGAATGTGGTACTTCGATGGCTATGGATGAGTCCTCATGACATTTTTTAGTTACCCACTCGAGGATACTTCATACCCACTGTAAATTTCTTTTTCTTTCCTCTTCCTGAACTACGAAGACAGGTCTTCATTAAGACTTGTCTAAGTTCATTTCCCTCGATGACAATGGCTGCATACGAAATTTCATTAATTACCAATTCCCAAACTTCGATAGTGCTTGAAATCTTATACTGAACTTGTACATGGCCACTGAAAACTTATTCCATGAAGGGTTGAATCAACATCCAGGATAGCCCATAAAAACTATATCTACCTCTAACTTAAGGATTGCAATAGACAACGAAACAAATGGAAACATGTTGACAGAAACATGGTACTTCTTTATAACCAACTTGGTAATTAGTCCTTCCAAATAAACTATAGTTATGTAGTGCACATATCTTTCTTAGAAACGATACTTCCTCATCGTTTTCCAACCAACCCTATCATCACTCTTTATAATCAGTCGCCAACGAACTACGAGTACATAGCTCATGATGATGTTCCGGAATAGTTTACATTCGTTAATGAAGCAAACAAGTTTGTCACCCTAATGGCTAAGTTTTCAAGTCCTTTTCATCCATGGGTTCGAATATTCTAGAAAGGACTCAAAACTTAAGTTACTGTTAACAAGGTTACGGTCAACCGATGGATGTGAGTGAATATAGTATGTGTACAAGACCTATGCAAACTTTTCTAAACAAATAAACCACAAACGTTTCCACTTATGTCGAAACTGAATGATGTCCCAGAATTCCAGCCCTTAAGGACTTTCCCGGGCTATAATGCTTGCGTACATTGATTTGTAAGGGAAACCACCCAAAATTAACGGAGTCGATTCGCTTCTACCTTTCGCTGTTTTATTGCCCGTGCGTAAAAGTTTTGAATTAGCGGAAAAGGCCGTAAAGTAAAACCGGAAAATTGATTATAAGTTGTCTGAAGGATTCGATTGATTGCTCCCACGTTTTCTCGGGAAAATGGTGTTTGCTGGGTTTCATTGATTTTCCACGAAAATATATTGCATGCTATTATCAAGCACCTTCTAATAAAATTCAAACGAGGATTGTTGGCGCGGACTTTAGAATAAGTTTTCGGGATTTGTTGGAATTACAACTGGGCAATTGTTCATTCCAAGTCTTATTCGAACTCGTCCTTCATTACGAGTCTATGACCTATTAGTCCTGCAACAAAACCAATCAATCCCCTCGCAACCAGGATACATTTTGCTCATCCACAATGCTTTTCCTTTCCTCATCATCTTCGCGTTCTTACAGTTTTTTTTTTCGAACGGTACCGGGGAAAATGAAACCAATAGCATGTGATGGAAAAACGTTTGCTAGCTTGATGGAAGAACATAAAAAGTAAATTGAAATGTTGAAGATTGTAAATCACATTTTCCGACATAAAAATTGTTCGTTTGAATTTGAACGCACGAAATGAATGTACAGGAATGAACAAATGAGTAACGAGTGAGTGTTGTGTTTTGTGGAGTGTAGAGAAAGGCAAATACGGGAAATTGGAGGAAAAGTGCTTCGCCGACACGGTTCGACCTAAATTTCCATTTCGTCAAAGTAATTTCAAAGTGATTGTTATGCTGGGAGCAGTAAAAATGTACTTTGGATTACGTTAAGAGGAAGATAGTAAAGAAGACTTAACGATTTTTTGTTAAGTTCAGTATTTGGGTGCAAAAATTGCTGAGCGACATAGCAAAATAAAGAGTATATACATAAAATATACATAGTCCTGCCATAAGTTCTGTTACATAATTTCTCACATTGGCAACACCTTTATTTTATGAGTGACATTTCAATATCGGCCAGTTTTATAAACGTCGTAATGTTGTTGACAGTTGATGGTCATTTGAAGTTTGTTCGTTAACGTGTGAAGATGGAATGGGGTGTAAATGAAAACCGAATTGCAGTGATTGCACGTCATAAGTGTGGAAAATCCGCGAGTGAAATTTTCAAGTTGTTGTGCCCGTTAAAAATAACGCAAAGATTTGTGAATCATGCGATCCAGAGATATAACGAAATCCAGACTATTGAAGATTGACCTCGTTCTGGACGTCCGCGTGATGTACATTCTTCTGCTGCCATCATAGCGGTCGAGAGTCGAATTCGTCAAAATCCGCTTCGTAAACAACGAATCATGGCTCGAGAGATGAACATCTCCACCCGAAGTATGTCTCGCATCATAAAATCGGACCTCGGGATGAGTGCCTTTCGACGATCAACGGGACATTTGCTGACTGAGCAGTTGAAGCAAATCAGGAGCACCAGATCGAAAGAGCTCCTTCGGCGGTACGGCAACAACAAACATCGAGAAATTTTATTTACCGATGAAAAAATTTTTACGGTGGAGGGACATTTCAACCACCAAAATAATAAGGTGTATGCCCACAGCTCCAGAGAAGCCCGAGAAGTTGCCACTAGGGTACAGCGAGGACATCATCCAGCATCAGTCATGGTATGGTGGGGTGTCAGCTACGAAGGGGTCACCGAGCTTCATTTTTGCGAAAAAGGCGTAAAAACTGCAGCGAAAAATTATCAAACGGACATCCTGGAGGGATGTGTGAAGCCGCTGAACTCTACGCTATTCAACAACCGACATTGGGTTTTCCAGCAAGATTCTGCGCCAGCCCACAAAGCTTGAACCACACAAGCTTGGTTGGAAACCAATATTCCAGAGTTTATAAGGGCTTCGGAATAGCCTTCTGGGAGCCCAGATTTGAATCTCCTGGACTACAAACTGTGGGCGGAGTTAGAGTCCATGGTGTGCACGAGACGACACCCAAATATCGAGAGCCTTAAGCGATCTTTGACAGAAGCAGTAGCTAATTTTCCGCTAGAAACAGTGCGTACTGCTATCGATGACTATCCCAACAGATTAAAGAGCTGTGTAAAGGCTAAAGGCGGCCACTTTGAATGATTTGTTGCTTATTTTACTTCCATTAGTATGCCAAAATAAAATATATATTCCTTTGTCAAAAACTCTTTTTCATTTATGCAAAAATTGCCCACATACGTGTGACAGAACTTATGGCACGACTAAGTATAATTCACAAGGTCAATATCGTTGAAGTCATCTGTTTTGCACGTGTCTTTCTCGTAGGTATGGTAACTTGATATCATTTGCATCGGTCAACAGTCCCAAATCGAATCGTTTCTCTTATTTCTGTTAAGAACGTCAGATAATTAGCCAAGTAAACACATAAAGTCAAAATTGAGTAGCTCCAAATCGAGTCAGGAGAAAAAGGCTTCATTAAAGCTCACAGAAATCAGCTGTATTTTTCCAAAAAACGGATGGTCGTTTATCAGTAATAACTTTAAAATACAATAAAACAAGTCAAAGTAACAAGAAAGTGCTCCCAGCAGAAGTGTTTTGTATATAAATAAATAAATCAAACGATGTGCTACAGGGTTTTCCAATAAGAGGTGTTATTTTGATTCTATAAGAAAAAAGCCATTTTATAAAATAAATGATCAAATGTTTATTTCATTATAAAAAAGAGGGTATGCCGTTAATTATGAAAAGAATATCAGGCAAATGACCACCACGACCACGCTTACAGGACCATATCCTTTTCATGAAATTTTCCGTAACCAAATCGCAAAGTGGCTACCCTATGTCCTCGAATTCTATCTTTGAGGTCTTGAATCAACGCTGGGCTGTTAGCGTAGACCTTCTATTTCACGTAACCACAAAGGAAGAAGTCGCAAAGTGTTAAATCACAAGATCTCGGTGGCCAATTGTGATCACCTCTTCGAGAGATAACACGGTCCGGAAACTTTTCCCGTAAAAGATCAATGGTTTCGATGCTTTGTTACGAATTATAAATTAAGCCCCGAAACCACTCCTAGAAGGAAAGGATTCCTTGCACTCCAAGATTTTATCCGGAAGATTACTAAGGAACCACTCCACGCGCGGAAGTACTGGTGAGAAGGATTAAAATCAGGTTAGGATAAAAGATGTAAATCATTAGCATTAAGTAATGTCAGGGATTAAGTATTAAGCGGAAAAAGAAGGATACGTAGGCAAATGCAACCTACATGAGTGTCAAACAAAACTAAGTCAGCGGTTGTCTTTCCGGTTATGGTCCTTGGAAGAAAGGATATTTCAATTGAATTCGATGGGACTGAATTGTCGTTACAACATCGAAATTAGCATATAAATTATATCGCGGTCGATAAAGTTATGAAAAAGTGCTAGTGCTTGACGTCCGGATTCCAAATCAAGATATTTGCATCATTGCAACATCGATTCAGTGTTATAAACAAACTTAAAAAAATCGAATGGAAGCTGGAAGGGACACTAACACCAATATCCGAACACGATATATTCTATTTCATGGATAAAAAAAATTCTCTCACCATCTTTACCATAAGCAACTAAATTTCGGCAAACGGAACATGTATTTTCATCATCTGAACAACTACGCAGGCAAGTTTCGTTGCAACATTTTCCTTGACCATTACAGGCACGCCTTCCACATTCCGACGGGCATATTTTCCCAAAAACACATTAATTTAACTACACCCAAACTCATTCCTTTTGAATGTTGTCAAGAATTTATCGAGAGACACACGTGACACACAACCGAGTCTCTCAACGCCTGTAACACGAGTGCAAGCAATTTCTCTTTTAGTGGAAGTGATTTATGTAACGAAAAGTTGTGATCCAGAGAATGTCAATCCCACAGAAAATGCTATCTCAGCTGTAACTAAAATACTCAAATACAATAGCTCCGCCATTCCCAACAAGGATGAAATCCTGAATTTATGGCTCTCATGGCTCCCAGTTGTTGAAGGCGACGATGAAGCACCTCATGTTTACGGCTACTTATGTGATCTAATACAGACAAATCCCGCTATTCTAGGAGTAAACAATTCAAATCTTCCCCGAATCGTCAGCATAATTGCTACTGCGTTCTAAGTGGACGTGGTGAAACCATTGAGTGAGGTGGGAATACGTATGATTGGTATTGTGAAGCAGATTGAATCAAATCCAGAAGTATTCCAAGCATGGATCCAACAATTAACATTTCGACGGGCATATTTTTTGGCAGAGATCTTGATCCCAGCAGAAGTGTCTGTTACCGAAGACAGGACAATCACCGCTATTAACATCACCTTTTATTCCCCCTAAACCACTCAATGGACATTGGTTGGTAGTCTTGTTGTGCTTAAATATTAGTGCCTCCGGCATTGCATTCATAGCAAACCGATTCCAATCAACAGTGACAAAACATAAAATTGGATTTTCCTCGACTCGCACATCACCACAATTTATTGTCACAAGTGATGTTAAACCGATTTCCTCAATATTGGCATTTTCAAATGTGATCAATGCGAATCCCTTAAACAACGTTTTGCCACGAATCACTTGTAAATGTGGAAAAAGTTTCGCCAAGGATCGAATACCACTAACCTGATATAGTATTAGGAAATCTGTGCTTTCCGTCAACTCTGGAAACGCATAATTCTCGAAATCTGTTTGATTCGATTCATCCATCATGTTATCGCCATGAATCCTTCAATCACACGACATCCTGTTAGATTTTGTAGCTGTTCTACTCTGTTACGTGTATCGATGCTGACAAACTCCTGATGATCCTGAAGTGACATTTGTATATGCGGCAGAGACAACCATTGGTATTGTGAAATTCAAAAGCATCACGGAGGCAATAAACCATAGAATGCAATTAAAGGGATTTAAGGGAGCCGATGATGGTATCCGGCAAATGTTACCTGAAAAACAAGATGAACCTATTGTAGAACCAAACACCCATGCTAAAGCTTGCGATGGGATATACTTACGTGATTCTCACACAAATTTCACTCGCAACGAACGTAAACATGTGCGCACGGAATAAGAAGTATTACCACGACTGACATTCCAATCAAAACAATCGGTAAGGTTTTTACTGATAATACAGTACAGTGCGCGAAAGGAAGATGGCCACCAAGTAAAAAAACTGGGTTTGCGCCTGAGATAAATGCTGCAAGGTTGAGCAGCTGTGATGAATGCTGTGACCTTGAACTTGGGTTCTTCAACTCAAGTAAAAGAGCCAGCGACCATGAAAACGGTCTCTTTTCGCACGGATTTCTGGAAAACGAAGAACGACCATCAAACCGACAGGCAGCGTATAACTTTTTCCCAAGAGCAGGACGCTAATTTTGCATACACCTGAGATTTGTCAACGCATTAGGAGAAGAGGAGAAGGTAAACTGCGTGAGACAACTGAAGTTTGGAATTAGAACAGACGACTGAGTGGAAAGCGAGAATTTCGTTCATCAGTGGGGCCCCCAACGTAGAGTAAGTGTTAGAGGCTTTTCAACAATAATTTTTGGGTTTTCCGAGCCCCAGATGCGACAATTTTGCTTGTTGACGAAGCCACCGAGGTGGAAATTACCCCTCATCATTTTTCGATGGAATTCCTTAACATATTCATGCATTTCAAGGACCCAATCAGCAAATGATGATCGACCGGTTTGAGTTCATGTTAACTGAACTTAAAAAGCCTTAAGACCCAAATCTGTATGGAAAATACGGTATAATGACGTTTGTGGAATGCCTAATTCAAAACAACGACGAGAAATGGACAAACCTGGGCTTTCTTCAACCCTTTCGGCTACAGCAGCAATATTCTCGGCTGTTCTTGAGTGATGTGCACGGGTTTTATTGTTCACATTACGAAGTTGTCCCAACGGCTCATATTTCCACCGATTTCTGTATTGCAGTCCAACAAGGTGCTTCACGATGACCCAAAAATGTTCGACTTTTACGAACCGTCTCTGCCAAAATTTCACCATTTTTATAGTGTATTTTTATGATTTCAATGCATTGTTGAAGCATGTATCGTTCCATTTTTATAAATAATGTAGTTTTTACTTGTCAAACGTCAAAATAACAGCTTCAAAGGTGACATCTACCGAAATAGCGGGCTATTCAAATTAACACCTCTTATCGGAAAGCCCTTTACAAATAGCAACTTTCCTTTAAAATAGAATGAGATGTATTATGGTGTATTTATTATAAATTCTATAGTACCATGATCGCGTGATCTCAGGAAGAGATCTGCCATTCACTGCTAGTTTAACCTGAACCTATGGTGAGGTGTCATTGAATGCATGCACAGATCTTGACGTGTGACAATCCAAGAAAGATTTTCGCCAGCGAGGAGACTGGGCTCGTTCGGACGTCGTCCGAGTGCGATTTATTCCTGTGAAAGTCTTTCATTTGTCATTTGACGCATTTATATCATTTTATTGCATACGGGGAAGCGTGTAGAGGTTATTGGAACCATTTTCGCTATGACCCTTTTAACTCGCGCTACATTGTTGTTTTATGTGTTTTAGCCGCAAAGTGTAATCTGCTACTGTTTTTGGTCACACTTATTTAATATAAGCGGCCAATGTCAATGATAGTTGAGAGAATTTTGATGCAACCGGTTGACGCATTTAAGTACTGTTGCTAGCGAAAAAATACAACACACTCCTATATACTTACGCTTCATCATGGAAGTAGTTGCGAGTGAGCAAACACTGCCTTTATGCTCGTACTTTGCCAATGAAATTGGGCAAGCAAGCGCATACGCCCATTGTTATTGAAGTAGTCGTCCGATTCTCAAGCATAAAAGTAAATAAGTGAGCGAAAAGTAAATTAAAAAATACTAAACCGCAATGCGCTTCACACGATTATCACATCGAGAAGGACAAGCTTTGGGTGTGCTTCCAAAAGAAGCTGTAAGTTCAGGCAAAAACGCTCTCTTGTTCAATGTCCCCAGTTTCACTAATTCACCCCAAAAGATCGTGAGAAAGCCGAAAGCTTAAGCGAAAAGCACTCCTTTGCTCAATTTCCCCAGTTTCACATATTCGCCATCCGAGCAAGCGAGACGGTGCGGGGAGGTAAAGCTTTTGTGGAACTAGAGCATACGTATTCCGCTACTCGGCACTTTTGAAGAGAATTGAGATCGGAAGATCACGAAAGAACGATATTTAAACTTCTTGGGCAAGCTATGCTGGGCAGTCTTGTTCGAGTCCAAAAGGGGGCGTGCTGCAACCTATTAGTTTAAACCTACGGGTAACTTCGACGGAAGCGTTCAACGAAATGGTGAGGGGTGAGGTGTTGCCTTGTGCCACGGTCCTCAATCCGCCTTTTGGAGTTCCACGCTGTGTGGTCACCCCGATCCATTAGCTCGTCCAGTTGTTTCCCTCTTCAGGCTGGCGCTCACCTGTGAAGCGCGGCAAGTCTAAGTAAAAGTGAAAAGCCGTTCATTCAATACTGATAGCTATAATAATAAAATAAATGAAAATGTAATTAACTAATTCGGTTGTAATCTAAATGTTTAAAAAAAAGGAACAGTGAAATTAAATTAATTCTTTAAAAACAAACTTTTGCCTTTGTTGTTCTAGTTTAGATGGAAAGAGCAGCAGGTAAGAGTCGTATAGGGAGGTCTCTTCCTGGGAGCCTTGATGGTATACATAAGATACACATCAAAATGAGCTCCCAGTTTACACCAGTACACAAAGGGTATACATTGTGTAGCAAATTTAAATGGGCTAAAAACCTCTTTTCCCAGCCAATATCCAAACCCACTCAATTCCTGTATGGCACCCGTCCTACTCATATTGTCCATCAAACTAGATCCCTTTTCTAAAAAAAATCAAATAAAAATTTTAATCATTTAAATAACAAAAATAAAATATCAATATCCAGATATAAAATGATTGATAAAACTAAATCAATGTTATTAAAAAAAAAATATGTATATTAATTGTTTAAAGAACAAAAATATAATATCAGCATCCAAATATATTATTAACGCTACTCATACTGATCATCTACCCAGATCCGTCTTTAAAAGAAACAAATAATTGTATTGATCATTTAATAACTAAAATATAATATCAATATTCAAATATAATATTCAAACTAGATCAACTTTCCAAAAAAAAATCAAATAATAATTTTAATTATTTAAAAAACAAAAATATAAGATCAGTATCTAAATATAATATTCAGTGCATAAAACTAGATTAAACTTCTCAAAAAAAAAAATAAATGTAATTATAACATTATTCGTACAAATAACAAGAATATAATATCAATATTCAAATATAAAATTAAGGCTACTCATACTGTCCATCGAACTAAATCAGTCTGCTTTTAGAAATCATATAATTGTATTGATCATTTTTACAACCAAAATATATTAACAATATTCGAATATGATATCAATCCTACTCATACCGTCCATCAAAAAAGATCAATCTTAAAATCAAATAGTCTATTGAACATTCAATTAATTTAATATTAACATCTAGTAATATAAGCACAGAAACCTTCAATCCATATTCTTCATTCATTTACTCCTTCAATCATATATCCTAAATCTCATCTTACTTATCTGAAGATCATTCAAATGAGCTCCTAACTCAATCACACCCAACAACTTATAAAAGATATAAAATTTCAGTCGGCTAACATGCAAAACACTAAACATTAAACACAAATAAGCAAAACGAAAACTTAATAGCGAGCAAGCAAACGCGTGCCCATTGTTATCGGAATATTAAACCATTTATCCCTCCAACTAAATAAACAATAATAATAGCAATAACACGTACCCACATGCAGATGAAAGTCTTATCTTTCGAATTGAAAGAGCAGTCGAATCGCCCGAGATGCAAGTAAAAGAGCATAATTGAATAGATAGACATATGGGCAATATTTTTTAAATGCAATAACATTTAAGAGAATACGAAACAAATAAACTGCGCTAAACAAATATCAAAAATAATTTACATGGAGGCAGCGATTTCTCAGCACAAATAAACCTGAAACTAAGTTAATTTCAAGCTACACTGAAACAATCAAAGTATGTTAACTATGAAACAATAGAATTTTTATAATCAGAACAATGTATCAATGCAAACAAATTTCCTCAAAAAACAATTGTTTCTTTCAAATTTCGCCCTATTTCACTCTCAAATATAAATAAATGTGCCAATCCATAATGTTAACAGTAAAGAAACGGAAAATAGTGGCAGTTAAGCCAGTAAATCTCGGCAAGATTCCAAGCCAAGGCCATCACTCGACACGCTTTTTTTACATCAAAATTGCACGATCACTTGAATGAAAATCAGTCGATTAAACAACAGCCTCCGAGCCGTTAACATAAGCTGTTTAAGTTATAAGTCCCTAAAGAAACAAATAATAGCCTCTAAGCTGCCCGACTATAACTGTCGGCAGACACGCTGCATTTAAAATTAAGTCATATGCAAAACAGACATCAATTTACCATCCAGTTGTAGCTTCTGAGCTGTTGATCTAAAATGGTTTGTAGACACGCTACCAAGGAAATACATTTTAAACAAGCCACTACGTTTCCATGGTCAATGAATACATTGGAACTGCTAACTACTAAAAACAAAGTCACCAATAAAACCCCTGTGGATAACGCAAGACAATTTAAAACCCACCCGTTTCGCACCCTTTCACTTTACATATGGCAACGATATCAAATCGCATTTTAGAATGTTACGCTAAGATTTTTCAAACAATCGTTCCCTCAAAATCGTGATCAATAATTTTATAAACGGCTAACGAACTGACCTTGCACGGCACCGTACTGTCTTCTAGCAAGGTCTAGAACAGCATGACGCCAAACCAAGCAGAAACTCACTAGGGAGAAATCAGACGGAATACATAGCATATAGGGTCTTGAAGTTCCAAGCCCATCATATAGTGATAGTGTCGCTTCGACCATCTTTCACAATAATATTTCTCGCATGATATTTTTAACACAGTGTGTCTACATAACAGTTCACTTAAAATCAATAAAAGTATATCCCAGCACTTAAGCTCAGAATCGTTCCTTCTAATTTCAATTTAAGGAAAAGATCGACTTAATTTACAATTCAACATTTCTATGCTTAATAAAAAGCCTTCATAATAGTGGTTCCGATTAATCAATAATCCACAACCATTTAAACATACTTCATAAGACATTTCTAATAACCCTCCCTTTTTTACCACCACAAATCAATAAACAAGTTTGTGATGGACAATTTAAGCCAATCAAACGACAGTTAAATGCATATACTTTAAAAGCTCTTCCTCCTACAAAATCCCATAGCATAGATGGATTAAAAGCACTGCCCACTACGAAATGCATTAAACTGAATTAATTAGAAATAAATGTTCTTCAAGGCAATTACCAGCCAACCACGAATCAGTACATACATATCATATAATTGATACACTTCCTAGCAATTAGTGCATGTGAAAGCTACAATATATGTATTGCTTCATTCAATTTACTCATTCGTCATTGTAGAAGCAATGCTAATCAAATCTTCAAAGCTCATTAGCAGCGACCAAAAACAATCACGTAAACCTTCAATCCATGACTCCTACTCCCATTAACAACATTATCCATAGTTTAGTTTAGAAAGTTTATTTGTCACACTCATTATCTCACACCCTATAAAGCCATGATAGCTTATACTAAAGTCTTGGGAAAACATCAATAACGTCTCCCAAGCTACATCAATGGAAAGCTATTCTCTCGGCAAAACTTTTTCCGAAGCGAGTCAATTCCCGAACGCAACGATCGTGTCAACCATTCACTCCCCATTTACATATTAACTCGTTCCCAATAAGTAATTGCTAAAGCTTTAACAATGCTTACTAATGAAACTTCCCTGCTAACCTATTAGCACAATTAGTTAAGAGAATGGTAGCGAAAGCTTACATAAAGAGCTTTTAGCTATGGTATTAAAAAAAGAAATTTAATAGAGTATTAATAAACATTGAATGGTGTAAGCAAACAAATTTTTTCGTGCATTTAAACTATGTTGAACGTCGTTCACAACAAATCTTGACTAACGCTAACTGTTTATAATTTACTAGAACCTACACTAATCGAATAGTAACACCTAAATAAAAACCTATAACCAAACGAAGCATCGAATTAATTAGTAATTACAATATTTGGAAAAGAATATATGCAAGAAAGTACACTACAATACTATTTAAAAGAAATGAAGAAATGAAAAGCCAAAACATGAACGAGTAGAATAAAAGTCACAGAATAGAAAATTTAATTTTGAGTTAAATAATGTTAAAATTCCAAGAGATTCAGAATATTGAAAACATAGAATGAAAGTCAAAGCACAGAAAATGTTATATATATACTATCAAAAATAATTTTGAGATAAGTAGTGTTAAAAATAATGAGCAAACCATTAATGTATATCTTTGATTAAAAAGAAAACCGGTATTGAATGTGGATGTTAAAAAAAGTGTACAGCCGATTATAATAGTTTTATTTTCAAGAGGAAGGAAATGGCCGGGTCGAACAAAGATCGATTTAACATATCACATCCTCGAGATTTCAAGATAATCGAAGAATTTTTGTTTAGAGGAGATGATGGCAATGAATTGTTGGACTTTTCAAGTGATGAAAAAGTTGGTGACCCTAATTTTGAACTAATAAGTGAACACAACAGTGATTCAGAAGTGGAAATTAGTGAAGTCCTTGCCGAAAAGCAGAGTCTATCTACTCAGGAAACGTTGGACGTTGGACGTTTTAATAACATTGATTGGTTTGTTTTACATTTGAGGCTGCAAATAGTGGCGAACGGAACAGATTTTTTTTGGGCGAAGGACAAAAAAATCAGATGAGCTAAGACAACAGCTGTTAGTAATATTCGTACCAGACAGCAAAATATAATGACCCACTTGTCTCGAGTAATAGGTGCAACCAAACAAGCAAAACAGCTTATGCATGCTGGTCATTGTTTTTTACGAATGAAATGCTTGCGGGCACAGTGAAACATACTAACACGTATATTGAACTAAAGAGCGGTACTCCAACATCAGAGAAAATTCAGGCTGATGTCACTCATCGAGTTAAAATGTGGCATAAGAATTTTGTACATGACGGCAAACGGTTAAAATAAAGTAAATATTGAATATTGAATAATGGCATGCATGTCTGTATTCAAATTCAGACTTTTAATGATTTGACGATAAAAATACCAAAGAAATGAGAAGGTCGGAAGACTTACTCTGTTCCATCAGTAATTTTTTCCGAGCTTTTCTATCAAATTGTCAAAAACAATACTCTATTGGAGAGTACGCAACCCTGGATGAAATGGTGTGGGGCTTTCCAGCAAGGCACCCATTTCGTATGTATATACCTCAAAAACCTAATAAATAAGGAATCAAGGTTTATGCACTTGTTGATGCAAAAATGAACTACACCTTAAACTTGGAAGTATACGCAGGAACCCAGTCTTCCGAAGAATTATTTCTTAGCAACGAATCTGATGACTTTGTTGAGCGCCTCTGCATACCAATTTATAAAACCAACAGAAATGTAATCATGAACAACTGGCCTACATCATATCCTATGGCTATAAAAATCGTAAATAAATATGGACTGACAATCATTGAGACTATAAGGAAAAACAAAGTCCATTTGGCCAGCATATTCACTGAGCCCAAAAATAGACGAATTTTTACGAGCTTAATTGGATTTAAAAAACTGTGACACTGGTTTCATATATCGCAAAAAAATCCAAGGTTATGATTCTGTTGTCTACAATGTATTATGATGCCGCACTGGTGAAAAACAAACATCAGAAATTATCACTTTCTTTAACAGCACAAAAGGGTCAATCGACGTTGTAGATGGGATGAGTGCTCGAACCGATGTATCACGAAACTCCAAAAGATGGCCACTGACGCCATTTTTTAGCTTACTCAATATAGGTGCCATAAATGCACTTGTAATTTATAGAGCGGATAATCAAAATGATGCAGGAAGAAGATAAGTCTGGGTCTTGATGTTAGCAGACTCATTGCTCAGCTCCATTGAGGATAGTTTGTTGAGAATTAGTGAAAGATGTTGAAATACTCCCTGTTAAAACTCTTGGATAGAATTCACACCCTGTACCGGCGCCGTCATTGGGTAATCGAGTGTACCGAGATCTCGCGTATCTGCGTAGTGCAGAATTAAATATTTTGAGATTCTAAGCCAGTTCAAGGTTGTATTATAGGACTCTAATGCAACATCAGCGCAACCGGTTATCTTATTCTTGATCACTGATAGAATCCCGTAATACTTGGGTGTGCCCCTGAGATGGTCGTATATCTTGAGTATACTTTCCACGCTTTTCTTCCAGGAACTGAGCTCCCCGGGATCGCCGGAAAAACGCTGAGGCTTTTGACGACGTCGGGGACCTTATCCATATCGGCCAAGTTCCCGTCGTCTCCGATTCTAATGGCCACATCAGTTTCATTACTGATATCCACCGCAGGATTCATTAAAGAGTTGATTAACTCCCTTCCATGATGCAGTAAGGTCTCTGTTTCGAGTCGAGTGACGAGCTGAGCAAATTTGTTGTCGGCATCGTTACTTGAGATACCCGCAGGGATTGACACCTGAATATCAGCTGGGGGAACAGAAAGGCCAGCAGCACCATTTTCGCTAAGCCAGCTAGGCCTAGTTAGATTAAGTGGATTCGACATGACCATCTCAGACCTCAGCAAATTATTGCGAACCACATATCGGACCTGGTGGAACCTAAGCGGTACCTGAAAAAGAATCACACCAATCGGTGGCAAAATCACAAGATTCCCAAACATTGGCAAAAATCTTGCAGATTTTAAAAAGGATTTCTACACGAATATTGTACACAAAGGATCCCGGTGAAAGCTTTGCCAGAACTTTTAGGAAAATACAGCACAGCATCGAATTGTTTCCCCTACAAGATTCAGTTACTATCCCTTTTTAAAATTTTAACAGAGCACACGGAAGGAAACAATGAGGGTCAACAACAGACACTCGAAAGTGAAAAAAATGGTCCTTGCATAAACAATTCCCCTCTACGCTTCCCTAAACACACAATAATTTGACTAGCTACGTCACTGATAATTCTTGATATGCATAAACTAGTTTAACTTCAATACTCATTTTCGGATTAATAGCGCCCTAAAATAAAAGAAAAAAAGAGAATTATTCCTTAAAGCACTATTTGTTTTTAATTTTTCCCAAATATCGATATTTCGGAGATAAATGATCTCCTTCCTCAGTGGCGATATTCTGAAGCTAATTGCTGTTTACATGGCCTTTTATAACAATAGTTTTTTCCCCAGAGTAATTAAACGGTAATTAACAACAGAAGAGTCTTATAAAAAGGGGTTTTAACAAAATAAGGATTTTTGTATGGAAAGGAGATATTTTAAGTGATGACTCACACCAACTTCATTAAGTAACTATACCCGTTGCCAACATCGGTGTTCATTCTTTTGTTTTTCGGAACTCGAGATATCCACAAACTTTCGTATCCATCCAGTTTTCTCCAATCAGCTACTTCCTGCACAGTCTCGAGATTTTCCCATTCGATTTTATGCTTTTGTTCGACAATGTGCCTCGCTACCGCCGATCTTGCAGTTTCTGTTGTACTTCGTTTGATTATTTGTTCCGCTTCTTTGATGTGCTCTTGCCACCGGGTTTTCGCTAGTCGTTTCGTTTGCCCAATGTAAACCATGCCACACTCCGGGCAAGTGATCTTGTAGATACCGCCTTTTTCTTCCTTGTTTTCCTGTCCTTCGCTGATCCTAAGGCTGTTTCTAGGCTGTATTTTCTGCTGGTAAAAGCTGCGTTGTTTCCCGTCATTTTTATTATCCTTTGAAGCTTTTTCGAAATTGTTGTGTGGGTGAGTGAGATCCTGCTTACCTGTTGTTCTTGCTCCTGTTTGAATAATGTTGTCAGCTGATTTTTGCGTTGTTCGTGCTCCTTTTTCTTTATCGGTAGTTCGAATATGTAGTAATCGAGGAGTATGGCTCTAAAAGCCAGCGCTGCCACAGGCACACAGCACAACTCCGCACGAAGTACCACATAGTGCTGGAGCACATGCTCCACCAACATTACCTCCGTCTCAGGCAGTTTCCGCACCACCAGTGTCAGCTGTACCCCAGCCAAATCAAGTGGGTATGCAACTTGGACTGAGTAAATCGACGCCGAATGAAGTCAAATCTCGATTATTCCCATTTCAAGAGCCACTAAGTGCACCGGACCCTCATAATCATCACTCCGTGAAGCCAGAACCATCGGAGGTACAATAGTTTAAAAATGTAATGTCTGGTATTACTAATATTTGAGAAATGTAGAAATAAAGTATAAGATCTAAAAACTAAATAAAGTAATACCAAAAGAATTCTTAAGTGAGTGATAAAACAAAAAGGAATAATTAAACTGTCTAAGACCACGCAAGTAACTCATTAAGAAAACAAAAAAAACAGACAAACAAACAAAAATCAAACTAGATCTTTCGCTTGATCATGTTGAGAGGATTGATTTTTTCATACATATACGATAGTTGTTGCTATCCAAAGCGTGTATATCACCTGCTGCCAACGTTTCAATCTGAAGATAGAAGAAGCGAGATTTGCATTTTTAAAAATGGCGGCTGTTGTCTACGGTACTAGTCCTCGGCATCATGGACGCATGTCCAATGCTCATAATCTGCAACATTCAAATACTCTACCCCCAGTCGCACCACTATATGTCCGGGATGGGTTCTTCAACTTCATCCAATCCGCAGCATTCACAACAACCTCCGCCACTGAATTTCGGACCGCATCCAGTTCAGTCTGGCTCCAATAGCCTCTTGCTTCCACCTGCATCCTACCTGTCCACTGGCACTCCAGTGTCATCCTCTTCGTTGCAGCCTCAACCGCAATCTTTTCCCTATCAACATTCTTCAGCTCAATCGCAGTCGCTATCCCATTATCACCATTCTCAGGCGGCTGCATTAATGTATGCTGGACAGCGACAGCATAGTAAACGAAAATTGGCGGTGGAACTACTCGCAGAAAGTAAACCACTTTATGTGAAATCCGAAACGGTTTTAGATCGCCACCAACAATTCTCTTACCGAACACCAGGCATAACCACCAGCGGCGAAAGGGGCGGCGGGAGTAACGTTTGCATTGCAAGTGGAGTCTCATCGAATGTTCAGTGTGCATTATCACCATCGCGGATCCACGATAGTACGCATCATCGATCGACAAATCGTCGAAGTGCATCGTCTAGTTCAGATCTATTACAGTCGAAGCTACGAAAGTTGCTCAATGCGAATGCAAAGGACTATGCGGTCCCTGAAATTCACAGATGTAAATATGATACTGTTCAAAAGTATGATACATTTAGTAAATATCAAACTGTGAAATATATTCAAGAGCTCTCTGTGAACGCAGCGAACGATCAGGGAGATCATTCCGTAATGTTTCCGAGTGCGAATATTACCAACAACGAACATCTCAAGAAGAGGAATAGCGGTGGCGATAGCGGGAGTAGGACCGGTTGGGGTTTTGCTGGTGCTGTCGCGAAGAGATGGGGAGTCGAGTTGGAGACGTCGAGGAGAGGCCATCGTAATAACGTTGTTCGATACGCACGATTCATTTTCCTTGAATGACTCTTATTAGCTTCATGGAAATTTAACTTTCGATTGTGGATTAAAGGACTAGTTGTAGTGCGTTAGGAACGGGTATTTTATCCGCATTGCCACGAGTACGCGATTTTGTCGGTTCGGTCGGAATTTCAAGGTGTCCCACATTGAACCGAAGCTAAAACGCGGTTTTGTGTCAAATTTTCTTTTGCATTTGTGCGGCGTTCGTTGACGCTCTGTCGTTCTTGTGCATGATATGATTTCTGCTTTGAATGAGCGCGATCGCGAGCGAGTTGGGGGAGTCTGCGATTGACCTTGGCGGCGAGCACGTCGGACGCGAAAGGAACAAAAAAAGGAAAAGGAAGAGATGATTCGGAGAGTGTAGTGTTTTCACAGTGCGTTGGAGGACGGTAATAAAAAGGATTATAACCGCCACAGTACCTTGAAAAGAAATAAACTTTTTCCAATTTGATTCTTGCGCGATATCGAATTGTGAAGTGTTTGTGATTTGACATTTTGAACGGAAGAAAAGCAAACGCCCGCGCAGGCAGCAATTAATACGGGATGAGTGAGAGTCAGCGGTCACCAAGAACAACGGGTTCAATACAGTGCGCTATTTCGGGGATGTTGGAGAAAACGGTTGTGTGAATAGCGTTTGCACTATTTTGTTCGCCCGAAACGCTTGCAAAGTCCGACGAGATAAGAGGTGTCGCTTGCTTTCAAAGTGAAAGATGCAATTCGGTGTTTTGTGGTGCTCGCCTGTTTTGTGTACGGAAATTGCGAGATTTTCAAGTGTACGCTCCGTTTGTGGCTGTTTTGTTGCCAATTAACGTAGACAAATCATCTCCACGCGCTTTGTGCTTTAATTGCCATACTCATTTCGTGAGGCTCGCATGGACGTTGCAACCACTTTTCCTTTCTCATTGGCTACCACGCACCATATGATTGCTTTCGCAGCCTTGGGACTTCACCGCGTAACAACGGCCGGTGCTAAACGAGGAACGCCGCGGAGCTTGGATAAAAGCATTTATGAGACTTCTGATTATAGTTTTTTTTATTAAAGCTCTCAAATAGCTCATGAGTAGTATTCGGGAGGCCGAATTAGATCGCATTACTTTCAAGATTTATAGTCCAAAACGTAAATTTGGTGTCGTAGTCTATGTAAACGTGTCGGAGAAAATTAGTGGACTCGGGAAAAAAGCGCGAAATGTTACTATAAATAAAAGGAAAAAAGGAAATCAAAAATAATATTAACACCAATTTGCAGGATTTACCCGCCCCGAACAAGAGCGCTCGTAACAGGAGGTTGTGGTAAGTACCCTTTCTGGGGGGAGAAAAAAGGAAGATTTCCCTTTTTCATGTTTTATTTTAGTTTTCCTATATTGAATGATTCCAGCGTACATTTGGTGCTTTGACACATAAACGAAGTTCGTTTTTTTTCTGTTGTCTTTTTGGAAGAGCGCGTAAATAGAACCGAACCTAGCAGTAGAGTAGTGAAATATTTTCTCCATCACGGGATAAACGAATTGAATTTTAAAAATTGGTTAAACTATGAATTGTATAAAGAAACCAAAAAATTTGTTTAATAACGTAAATTTTGATAAACTTTTCATACCTTTAGTGTTTTTTTTTTTTTGAGGAATTGTGTATCGGCGAGAATATTTGTAAGATATTAGAAAATAATAATGGTTGAGTAACCTGCAATTGTTGGTCTTTCCTTTCCAAAGATTCTGACCGGGTATAGGACCCGGTACGGAGGCAGCCTGCCCCTAAAACCATGAGCCAGCCGCCGGGTACAACTTAATCCTTCTTGTTTCAGGTGACTTTTTGGGTTGAGTGGCCCAAGCAGAGTGCCTTTTTATGGCATAGAGTTATGCAATCAAATTGTATAACTCTATGGTATAAATTGGTCACCGGGGTACTCTCCTTCTGATGGAAAAGTTCATACAATTCAAGTTGTATGAGTTTTCCACTCAGAAGAGGAATACCTGGCCATTTCAACAAGATATCTATGGATTTATTCCGGTTGGGTGGGTACGAAGGGGCTCCACCACCACCCGTTTGCCTCTCTTTCATTTGTGGGCCATGAACTTCGTTGGGTAATGACGAGGGTACCCCAAGTTCGCCTTTCTTTTCAGGTTCCACTTGTTCTCGTAACAAGTTCCATCTCCCTCTGTGAGGTTATCTACAATTTTTGCGACTTTGGCTTTTTGATCTGTAGTCCAATTCGTGAATGCGAAATTTTTTGTGGTGGGTCTTCGTGCTGGGGAAAATGAACCCGCCCCACGACACCGCAATGCTAGCCTGCCAGCGCATTCACGCGTCTCCAGACGAGGGCATTCTCGGCAGATACCGACACCTTCCTCTGCCGAGGCAGCAGAACATCGCTGCAGTCCTTTACGGACCATTTGAACCTAATATTCACTACAAATACTTTTGTGCTGTACCCATTCTTCATCGCTGTTTCCATTATGTAGTGTTTTTCCAACTGTAGTCGCTCGTTTGTCATTCGTACCGTGATCATCCGGTGAATCATCATATTGTACGCTGCCATTTTGTGCCCATATGTGTGGTTTGACGTGCTCGGGATCGTTCTTTGTGTGGTTGTTTCTTTCCTATATTGTTGTTTCTTTCCTATATATGTTATTTTAGGGCACTATTAATCCGAAAATGAGTATTGTAGATGAGACGACCAGGTCAAAATCGGAGTTCAACAGGTTTCTGAAGCTAAATAGGACAATCGGTGGGCTTACAGAGGACATTAGGTTCTTGAGATCGTGTTTGAAGTACAAGGTGACCCCAAAAAGCCACCGAATATCTTTAGAATCGTCGATTTTTGAAACCAAGAAAGAACAGAAAATGGTTGAAAGGAGTCTGATAAAGAGGAGTGTGAATCAACTGTACGGAAAACTGCATGCGTTAACATTAGAGTGCTACTCGCTGCACCTGAAAATTGCGATGAACGGCACAGGGCAAAAAGGCGACATCAATAACATCATGGAGAAGGTACAACGTGCAAAACAATGCGAAAAGGAAAGGAAGCGAAAAATTTTGGACAACAAATTGAATTTGCTGAGGGGAAAAACAAATGTAGAGCAGGAACAAGCGACCACATCAGAACCGATAGGAAACTTCGTCATCAACAAATCAACTGAAACCTTCACACAGGAGCAGTTTAATCTCCTCAACAAAGGTCTGAAATATGCGGTCAATAACGGTACTCTTCCGGTGGAGGATATTGTTTTAGATGTTGAAGCGGCAATTAGATTCATGAACAACGAAACAAAACAAAAAGTAAGGCTACGAACGGCGGAAGCGATCAAAATATCCCAGGCGAAGAATGCGAAAAACAACGCGAAAAACAACGCAGAATGGAAAGTGCTCAAAGAATTGAAAGCAAAACCAGTGTACTACCTGAGAGCGGATAAGGGGAATTCGATTGTCATAATGGACTGAAGCCACTACGAACAACTTGTTATGGACAAACTAAATAATGGAAACTACCACGTACTGATCCGCTTCCAAAATCAATAAATAGAGTGGAAAAAACTCTAAAAGAGTGCAAAGCAGTGATTGGTGATATCAAAAGACTTCGAGTATCAAACCCATGTCTGCCAAGGGTTAAATGTGCACCAAAGGTACATAAAAATGGTGAAGAAATGAGGGAGATAATTACGGCGACGAATGCTCCTACAACCAAAATAGTGAAGTGGCTGCTACAAGAATACAGTAAACTCCCATACAAACCAAGCAAGCGCTCCGTCAAAAACAGGGATGAGTTGATCGAGATTCTCTAAACAGTGCAAATAGCGGAGGATTATATACTGGTCTCATACGACGTCAAATCTTTGTTCCCGAACCTACCAGTAAAACAAGCCTTGGCACTGTTCGAAGACTGGGTGCTCAAACATGATGAGTCTCCAGAGTGGAGGATAGCGTTTACAATGGAGAAAGAGAAGAACGATCGGATACCTTTCCTGGATATCAGCATAATAAAAGGCTCTGGCAAACTTGAATTTGACATATATAGGAAAGAAACAACCACACAAAGAACGATCCCGAGCACGTCAAACCACACATATGGGCACAAAATGGCAGCGTACAATATGATGATTCACCGGATGATCACGGTACGAATGACAAACGAGCGACTACAGTTGGAAAAACACTACATAATGGAAACAGCGATGAAGAATGGGTACAGCACAAAAGTAATCGAACAACGGATAAATAAAAAGGAGCACGAACAACGCAAAAATCAGCTGACAACATTATTCAAACAGGAGCAAGAACAACAGGTAAGCAGGATCTCACTCACCCACACAACAATTTCGAAAAAGCTTCAAAGGATAATAAAAATGACGGGAAACAACGCAGCTTTTACCAGCAGAAAATACAGCCTAGAAACAGCCTTAGGATCAGCGAAGGACCCGAAAAACAAGGAAGAAAAAGGCGGTATCTACAAGATCACTTGCCCGGAGTGTGGCATGGTTTATATTGGGCAAACGAAACGACTAGCGAAAACCCGGTGGCAAGAGCACATCAAAGAAGCGGAACAAATAATCAAACGAGGTACAACAGAAACAGCAAGATCGGCGGTAGCGAGGCACATTGTCGAACAAAAGCATAAAATCGAATGGGAAAATCTCGAGATTGTGCAGGAAGTAGCTGATTGGAGAAAACTGGATGGATACGAAAGTTTGTGGATATCTCGAGTTCCGAAAAACAAAAGAATGAACACCGATGTTGGCAACGGGTATAGTTACTTAATGAAGTTGGTGTGAGTCATCACTTAAAATATCTCCTTTCCATACAAAAATCCTTATTTTGTTAAAACCCCTTTTATAAGACTCTTCTGTTGTTAATTACCGTTTAATTACTCTAGGGAAAAAACTATTGTTATAAAAGGCCATGTAAACAGCAATTATCTTCAGAATATCGCCACTGAGGAAGGAGATCATTTATCTCCGAAATATCGATATTTGGGAAAAATAAAAAACAAATAGTGCTTTAAGGAATAATTCTCTTTTTTTCTTTTAGTTTAACTTTTTGGAAAGGCAAGCGTTAAATTGCATTTATTTTGAATAGATGTATTTTTATTTTGGCGAAAGATAAAAAGTTAATTAAATGTTAGATTGCAAATTTGAGCTAAAAGATTCTTTAGGAACGGTTTCTATTCAATTATTTAATATTCCTCTACTATTCTTTTACTTTATTTAGTGGGTATCCTTTTAAGGAAAGAACATAGTCAGATTTCCAATGAAAGTTGATTTACATCAATATAATTGTATGCCTCATTTTCGTGTAATCGATCTTGATTTATAATATTTGATCTTAATTTGTTGCTTCTCGCCGGGAGTTGTTCTACTTTTGTTCTCGCCTGCTTTCTTATCATAAAGGTGGTCAATTTATGGACGTCCTGTTTGCCTTGGATGTTGGTGGTGATGTTCATCTCAGCTACCGGGGGGGGGGCCTTTTTTGATACGCGTTCCCTTAGGCACTTGGTTGTTGCACCAGCTTGCGTTTGATCGTTTTACAGATAGCTCGCGTCGGTTCACTTTTTGCGGTTGATTTACCATTCTTGCGGCGATACCGAGATTTCACTTGAATATTAATAATACTCGTATACCACTGGCTTGGCTCAGCACAGTGTAAAGATCTATTAAGGCTTGGTTTGTATGAACACCTAATCAATCCAATTATTAACTCAATTAAAACGCGCGAAAGCAGCACCACGTTGCAGTCCTGCACTTTTATTTTCCCGTGCAGGTGAATATGATGCGTGTTATGTTAGAACCCAAACCACTTCAGTTAACCCAAACTGTGGAGTCAGCACAATTTTCCAAATCAGCTAAATTCTAAAGCATAAACAAAGTCCAACATAAAATTCTTTGAAATAATGAAATTTGATATTGTAACCAACTGTGTAAACAGAAATAATATTCTTAAGATGAAATAATGCTGACCACTAGATTTGGAAGTATTAACTGCGACACACAAAGATTGTAAACGGAAATGATATTATTGAAATGAAAAGTGCTGACAATTAAAATCAAAGACAAAAATGAATATATAAAAGACCCTTAGAGATTAATTTTAGTTAGTTAGTATATCGGCGTTCAGATTGTTAAGATCGAAAAAACGGAAATGAAAATAAAATCTAAAACTAACTCACCTGTGTTTTTAATTAAATCCTATATAATCAGTGGAACGGTATTCCTCGTAAATTTGTATAGTGTTTTATTTTTTTTCTTTGGTTAAGAAGGAAAAACTTAAGTTGCGTCTGGCGTCTTTTGCTACAATTTGTCGGAATTCGTCGTTAACTTATACTGCAAGCCTGGTGTCTGTCTCCTCTCGTGTCCATGTCCGCTACGCTTTTGGTCAAAGCTTGTGGCACTCGATATGCTGTTAAGCGATGTCTGCTAATGAGTATCTGGCCCTCTGTGTTTGAGATAACGTCCTCCAAGGCATTGAGTTTGGCCCGAAATGAAGGATTAGTTTTGTTATGCATGAATTATATTCACGTTAAATTCTTTGTAATCTCACATTACATTAGATTTTATTTTTGGTGATAGTTTTTCCCCTTGTTGTATACAAAGATAATAACGAAAAAAGTTGATTACTAAAGATAAAACTTCATTCACCTATGAGTTGTGACGGAGTTCCTCGCGGGGCTCTTCACACTCGGAGGACACCCGAAGAAGATTGGCTTGAAGGAGAAAACAAGTACATATTCTGTAGAGCAAATTGTTCGAGGAAAATAGATCGTCAGTTTCCTAAGAAAACTGACCTGCTGTAGAACTCTGGACACCTCAGGGCAGGGACGGACGCAGGGGGGTGGTCCGGGGCGTCCGGACCCCTCCAAAATCCCAGACTTTTTCAAAACCCCTTGCAGCACACGGTCTTTCAACTGTATAAACTAAATGGTCCACATCACAAGTTGGTACATTACAAATATGATTCATTCCACTTTATTTCGTAATTTTCAGTTTATTTTCACAACTTTTCTGGTCAAGATCACAGTAGTAATTGAATGTTATTATCATGCCACATGTATTAATAGTACTATCGTTAGATGACTCGCAACGTACTGTAGTGCGAGAAAGATGCATAGAACGGAATCCGGTTTTGAAGACAAAAGACGGAAAGCGAAGATCTATCAAAAGCGCTCCCAATAGTTACCGATTATTCGGTGTATCGATAACTATTGATAATAATCGATAGTTTTCCCAACATTTCCCAACACAATTTGACATTTAGTGTTGTGGGGAACAATTCAAGATTGATTGACCGCTCTAATGACAGCGGTGGGATCATTAGTCATGGGAACAAAAAGAATCAATCAATCTTGACTGGCAATTAATCATACCAGTCGGACTTTCGTTTTTGGTTTTGTCGATACTTCTTTATCTTTCTCGAGCCTTCTCGGATTTTCATTTTCTGGAATTTTCTTAGACACGGGGTATAAATACCTGCCGGGCCCGGCCGGGCAGTCAGTGGAGCACGAACAAAATACGAAACGCATACGAACCGTTTACGATCAACGAATTGTACGCGCGCGAAAAATCTACGTGTAAGACGGAAATAATAAAGTGTAATAGTCCAGTAAATATCGAGTGAGTTATTAGTCGGTTTGACCTCCCACAGTGTTGACATGCATTTGCTTCATCGTCAATAAAAATGGCACCTGTTAAAATAACGTCCTTTTTTAAACCGACAAATGCAAATGGTAAACACGAATGCGAACGATCAGTTAAACAGGCTGAAGAAGTATCAACAGCAAAAAAATCGCGGCATGACGAGGAAAATGATCATCAACCGGAGCCCATAGTAAGTATTTTGAATTTTCACCCAGTAAAATGTTGATTAAAATTTGAGTTTAATAACTAAATTGAATGCGTTATATCATTTTCTTTTTTATAAAATTTTCATGAACGTGGAAAGTACAGGAACTTTTTTCCGCTCGAAATCCACTGAACAGACTTTCGTACAATTGCATCATATTTTATTGATGTACTGTTTGACGGTTTGCAGTGAGGTTTTAAAATTATACAATTCTAATTCGTTGACGTCGTTTTGAATTTTTAATCTATATAAAGAAATTAATTTCAAGTTTTACAGTGTAAGATACTTTACATGTTATCTTCAAATATGTTGTGGCAGAGCGGTTAGAGCACAAGCCCCCCACTCAATCATCGCGGGTTCAAATCTCACTAGTGACGATTTTTTTTTTTTTTTTGAAACTGACTATAAAAAATTATTTTTAAAATTATTTTTGCGAGAAAAAACCAATAAACTAAATTTTTTCAAACGAATACTGTGTAAGTCGAAGAAAAAATTTGTATGAATTTCAGGAGTCTCAGAAATTTCAAGATCATGTCCATGATGTTCAATGGTTCGGTAGAAGAAAACTTGAAAATACCGAGATGTACGATCTCCTTGTAAATGTATGGACACCGGATGCTGATTTTGTGTTTCCAGCAACGGAAATGAACAAAAAAAATCTGAAATTCCAACTTTCGTGGTTACAAAAGTATCCTTGGCTCACTTACTCAGCCTCAGAAGACGGCGCTTATTGTCGAGTTTGCATTTTATTTGCGCAAAAAGAAGTTGGAAAAGGAAAACATGAACGTTTGAGTTTATTTGTGCAAACTTGTGTTAAGGATTGGAAGAGAGCTTTAGAGAGATTCAAAGAACACCAAACGAAAAAATATCACTTGGACGCCCTTGAAGATGCACAGAATTTTAAGCTCATTTATGAAAATAAGAAAAATGATGTCATTGTCGAGATCGATCAGAGCCGAAAACGGCTGCAATTGGAAAACAGACGGAAGCTTGCTCCCATCATTCGTGCGGTTTGTTCTGCTGCAGACAAGGACTGGCGCTACGAGGACGTCGAGATGATGGCCCATTGGCGCTGGAAATTCCAGAAGAGAACGACGGGAGCTTCAGGGCACTTCTGCGTTTTTCTGTGGATAGTGGAGATGTAGCACTGCAAGAACATTTAAAGGTGGCTGGTTGTAATGCAACATACTTGAGCCATAGAATTCAGAACGAGATCATTGATGCTTGAGCGGAAATCATCACAAGAGAGTTGGTGAGACGCATCAATGAGACGAAATGTTTCACTGTAACCGCAGATGAAACGTCTGATGTAAGTGGAATTGAACAATTCACGATTGGAGCTAGGTTCATTCAAGAAATCAAAGGGAGACACACGATCAGAGAAGATTTCTTGTGCTTCGTTCCTGTAGAGGATGTGACTGGCGCTGGCCTTGCAAACACGCTGCTTACAACTTTGCAGAAACTTGGAGTGGACGCTCATTTCATGAAAGGGCAAGGTAAGCTGGATAAAACTCAAATTAACAAGGATAAAACTCAAATGAACTAATTCAAAATTGAATTACTATAAAATATCATTATATAATTTTAAACATTAATGTATTAAATAAAAAATATTTTTGTCTAATATTCAATGTAGTATAACTCACATTCACTCAATAAAACTTAAATTAGCTAATTAAAAAATTAAATCAAATGGAAACTCATATGAACTAATTAAAACTTGGATCCCTATAAAAAAGCATAATATAATTTAAACATAAATGTATGAAAAAAATTTTTTATCCAATGTTTAACGTAGTATAACTTACATTCATTCAATAAAATTTAAATTGATCGATTAAAAAATTCAACCGAATGAAAACTCAAATGAACTTATCAAAACTTGAATCACTATAAAATATCATCATATAATTTTAAACATTGTTTTATATTGTATGAAATAAAAAATACTTTCATCCAATACCAAACGTTGTATAACTTGCATTCACTCAATGAAACTTAAATTAACATGAATTAGCTAAAAGTAGAAAAAGAAAGTGAAGTTTTGGAGCTACTATTCATTGAAGTTTTGGATCAAACTTTCTACGAGCATAGAAAAATTCACTCTCGATTGGATTTAGTGACTAGCTTAAAAATGATATTTTTCAACTCAATTAAAATCTTATCTGAATAGGATTTTATAAAACCTTTTGACAAACCTAGCTAAATTTGATTCTTGAATTAATTTTAGTATGAAATCTAGACAATAATTCTTAGTACTTAAGAATATATATACATATATTATGTGGATTAAATACTATAACAGTTTTAGAGTCTTGCTTAAAAATGATTTTTGAAATATCTTGAAAATCGGATTTTAATTCGATTTTGAAAGAGTCTTAAAACCCAAACCAAGTTGAGTTGAATAGTGCTTTGAAAATTTCAGTTACACAAGTTCCTGAATCGGATTTATAAATATAGGAGCTCTGAAACCATACAAAAAACTTTTGATTTGTAAAACAAGGATTTTAACGGTTTATTTTGAAGGTTATGATGGAGCTCGAGCAATGAGTGGAGAGCTGAAAGGCTGTGCAGCTATTGTAAAGAAAACATGTCCAGATGCTCTTTATCTTCATTGTGCCAATCACTACCTAAATCTGGCAATTACCCATGCGTGCGACATTACGCCGATTCGGAACTGCATTGGAACAGTCAAGCAAGTCGTCAACTTCTTTCGTCTGTCGAGCAAAGCTGGAAATTTGTTGAAAAAACATATCCTGGCAGAAAATCCTAGTGCCAAGCAGACACGTCTTTTAAAATTTTGTGAAACGCGTTGGGTCGAACATCTTGCTTCTCTGGGATTGTTTCATGAAGCATTGGAATTCATCTGCTTGACGCTCGAAGAATTAAATGAGCTGAGATCAAAAACAGATGGAGTACAGCCAAACAGCTTGCTTGCTTCAATCCAAACAGCGCAATTCATAGTTGCATTGGTTGTAATGGTACCGGTATTCAGCTTGACGAAGAACCTGAGCCAGAATTTGCAAAAAGAAGATTGCGATTTAAGTGAATGCGTCCAATATGCGAACAATATTCACAAAGAAATAAAGGAGATGCGTGCCAGGGCCGACGAAAAATTTGCGGAAATGTCCCAGTCAGCGACTCAAATTGCTGTGAAGATTGGTATCGAGCTAACTGTTCCTCGGCGAGTAGGACGTCAAAACAATCGTGACAACTGTTTTGGAAATGCTGAAGAATATTATCGGCGATCAATATTTATTCCATTTTTGGATATATATCAGGAAGAACTGGACACGAGATTTCCCGAACATCAAGCACTGTTGTCAATGATACAGAATATCATTCCAGCCAAATGCGCAGAACTCGATGAAGAGGAAATAAAAAAAACCGCCCATGTTTTTGAAGAAAAATGGCCGAACGACATCACTGGGTCTACGGAGGACTTGCAATTAGACATCAAGCTGTGGAAAAGGTAATCATCAGTTTTTCGCAGTTAAAAAAAGGGTCTATTTGATTTATTAATTGGTTTTTTATTCCAGGTTCTGTTCAAAAATTCCTGAAAAAGAACGGCCAAAAACATTCATCGAAGCTCTGGACGTTTGCAACAGAAGATTTGACAGCCAGATATACAGATTTCTTCAAATTTGTGGGGCACTACCGGTCACAGTTGCCTCTAGTGAACGGTCCTTCTCCACTTTGCGAAGGTTAAAAACTTACTTGTGCAACCGAACTGGAGAGGAACGGCTGAATGGACTGGCGCTTCTTAACATTCACAGAGATGTGAATGTTACCAGTGATCAAATTCTGGATATTCTCGCAAAAAGAACAAGAAGAATTGACATCACTCTGTGAATAGTCTGCCTAATATTAAAGGCAGTAGATCATATGTATTGCAATTTCATCATTTGATTCGTGTGCTGTCAATTAATGCTTCTTATATTATAAAATATTATAACGTTAAATTAAATTCCAATTGAGTGAAAATAAATTTTTTTTTAAATTATGATCACAATTTTTAGCTATTTTTACCCAAAAATTGATGTTTGTCTTGTGTTTATTTTTTGGAAAATAGAACTCGCAGACCGCCAATCAACACGCGATTTAATGAACAATCATAAGTTATAAATATTAAGTTTGTCAAACACAAATAAAACGTTACGGTTTGTTAGAGCCGAGCTGTTTAATTATTCCAAATTTTTCGATCGGACCTCCCCCAAAATTTTTTTCTGCGTCCGTCCCTGCCTCAGGGGAACATAGGCAAAATAATGTATAAAAGTTAGTGTGTATTATTCCCAATCGCCATATTATTCAATAGCTTCGATTGTTAGTTAAAAACTATACAAAATAAACTTTAATTTAGAGCAAAACTAGGCTTTAAATTAAATCCTTCTTTTTGACAGCATCTCTGACTTCAAACAAACCTCCTTTCATCTTAAAAGCTCTTAATCTATATTCAATGGAATCCTTTTGCCTTTCAATATCATATCATACTGAACGAGATATTAACAAGATGCATAAATTATAAATAACTCATCCTTCCTTATCTATATATATCCATCATTAACAACACTAACACATACATGCACACACACAAATACATGTAGACTAATTATTTTATCTGCCAAGATAATATTTACCTTGTCGGTACGTATCATGTAATATTTGACGTCAAATACCACAACCAATTCCGTTCTGTTTAGCAAAGTAGCGATTAGGAACAAACAATCTTGTTTGGATTTATATAAATAATCTATGACATGTAAATATTATAATCGCTCAGCTTAATTACACGTATCCATAATTAATGGTCCATTTCGACTAGGCCAAAACATATTGAGATTGGTAGGGTAGCGATGCCTGATGCAAAACAGGAGGTATAACTTTCCATCTCGATGTAAAACATGCTGTAGGAGGTTATTTTGAATTATAAGATTTCGGGTTGTAACCTTTTGATGCGGATCAATTTCCTCAGGCTAGGAAATCTGATTGTTAATGTCGATAAATTTTCCTAGGTGCTGATATCAGAGTTTTATCATAGATAAGGCTAATTTACCTTATATTTCAAGGACGTTCCATCAATAAGGAAAGTAGAACACCGTGAAGAATGTATTGAATTAAATCTTAATGATATACAGATTTCCAGCCGGGATGCATTAGCCGTTGATTGTCTCTGGATATTTCTCGTAGATACGAAGGATATGAATTATATGTATGTGTTAATGTAGTCGCCACAATGGAGTGGTGTGGGATGTGAGTTTGTACGTAAGGTTAAGCTTACGAGTATCTATTTAATATTTACCTAGTTGCTAATGTGAATTTTGTCCCAGTGACCCAACAGCTTATGTAACGTTCTAATGTCGTTTGACCAAAAATGAATTTAATGGTTGGTGAATCTTCTGAGGAAAAAAATGGAGAACATTTTGAAGCAACCGACTCAGAGATATGTAAGAATAGTTATAAAAATAATTGGAATTATGGTTGATTTTATCAACAAGGGGTGGGTTCCCTCATGCGTTTTTTTTTTTCTCTTTCTGAAAAAATCAATCAATTAACACTGATTAAAACTCCGCTAGTCACTTCTTTTGAAGATAGTTCTTTGAATACTAAGGTCTTAAACGAATGATTTTAAATTATTACTGCACAATTCATGACTCAAGATAAATTAGATGATTTCATGACTTTGCAACAAATGAACCAAACATTATCAGTCCACGCTAGTTCACGGATGTTGGTGAAGTTACTTCGATCGGGCTACGTTTCATGCATCCTACATACAAGGTGCGTTCCAAAATAAACGGGACTGAGCTAAAATAGAAACGACAGGAGCTTTGTTCTGATAAGTTCAAGTTTATTTATTCAAAATAGTCTCCTCCAGCCTCGATACACTGTTTTGCGCAATCCAAAAGCTTTTCGAAAGAGTGTTTCAGGTAATTGACCGGAATTTCCTTCAAAAGGTCGGTACAAGCCTTTTCGACGCCCTCTGCGGACGCAAAGCGTTTTCTTTTCATGGCCAAATCTAATTTTCCGAATAGGTAGAAGTCACAGAGAGCCATATCAGGTCAGTACGGTGAGTGATTGATGGTTAAAATGCGATTTCTAGTCAAAAAATCAGTCACAAGAGGTGATTGATGAGATGAGTCTTCCTCCTTCATGGTATTCAGGCCGAATTCGACGAATGCGATGCAACAAACGCTTCAAAATGCCAAGATAGAAAATTGCATTGATGGTTTGGCCCATTGGCATGAACTCCTTGCGGACGATTCCCTTGGAATCGTAAAAACGCATGAGCATCGACTTGATTTTTGACTTCTTCAAACGCGATTTTTTGGGTGATGGCTCGTCTGGGGCCTTCCATTGGGCAATTTGACGCTTGGCTTCGGGTTCATATTGGAAACACAACGTTTCATCACCAGTAAGAATGTTGTGAAGGAAGTTCTCGTCTTTTCTCGCCTCATTAATGATGTCTTTCGAATGTTGAATTCTGAGCAATTTTTGGTCATCACTTAACTTGTGCGGAATAAAACTTGCACAGACCTTTTGTAAGCCCAAATTAGCGGTTAAAATGCGATAAATCGGTGTTTTGGAGACATTCAACTCCAATCACATGAATTTCAACGATGATTTTGGCTCATCACTGATTTTGGGCGGCCCGTATGTTCATCGTCATTTAAGTCCTCGAGACCATCTCAGAAACGTGTAAACTACTCATAAACTCTGGCTTGATATTAGCTCTTTGTTCGAAACTGATTTTTGTACCAATGACACAAACATACTGTCACTTTAGACGCAATAACTTCGCTTCTACTGAACTGAAGGTCATAAAAAAAAATGTTATGACAAAAGTCTCGTTTATTTTGGAATACACTGTAATGGTTTTCATTCTAGACGTGAAGTCTGAGTCGTGCCAACAAATGGTGCCAACCAGTCAACCAGTCCGTGCACCCGTAATCCATTTCGCGGTGGCTGCTTGTCGGCCAGCTAGTTCGGAGAGGATTTCGGCCGCAGGTCTTTTAAATAGATTACTCTCAATTACGTTGTTTCAGCCACCATCAAGTGCCCGTTTCTAAACGCGTCAAAAATTACAAACATGCGGAAACGAATCCTGTCTCTACTTCATTCCGTATTTTTTCATTTTTTTTCATTCAGCCAACAACACAAAAAACTAGGTTCAATTTCGCGTTCCCGAATTTCGCCGACGCGGTACCGAAAAATATTCTACGTTAATCTAAATCCGAAAAACCCTACTCTAAGAAAAATGCAAAGCAAACGATGCTACCGCGTACCGCACGCCACACGAAACCGGCCATCCGCGGATTCCTAAAGCCCTACCCTTTCAACGGCATACTTACCGTTCGCTATCACTCCTGCTGAAAGAGAAGGGCAGGGTGGAAAGGAAAGTCGTGAGTTATCTAGCAATTCATGTTATTTGCTTTTATTGAAGACACCGTTCTTTTTCTTATTTATGTACTTGTTCATTCAATTCCTACTTTTGGCAAAAACACGAATACTTTACTACTAACTAATAAACGATTTCAAACAAGATTTATTTTCATAACAAAATGATTGATGTGATAAATTTCTACTAACATGCTTAAATCGAATCGATGGATTCTAACAGAGAAAATATACTTATATGAATGAAGAACGACAATTAGAAAAGAGAAGATAAGAAAAATGCGCAAGTTTATGAATAAGTATAAGGAACACGATTGATAATTTACATATATGCTAAGTGTATGTGTTTTCTCTCTATGTACTATTGTTCTCATAATAGTGGTAACGTTACGAATTATAGTGCGACTTAAAAGTATTGGCTTATGCTAAGGCGTTCTGTTAAAAACCACAAATTATAATGGCAAAAAGACTATGAAAGAGAATGTGTGAGGATATTTTATGGCAATTAAAGTAACAGAAAAAAAGAAATATGCGAGAGGCCAAGAACTATCCTGTGAAAACTTATTTTCCTACCTTGAAAGGTGCTCAAAGGATCAGACATGACAACATAAATTCAAAAAGGATTTAATTTTATACCGGGGAAGACATGATTTAGGAAAATTGGACAAATTGTAAAAGAAAAATTGATTAGTTGCAAATTTGATCTAAGAAGATTTTTTCCCCTTTTTTCACCTCAAATGGGCTTTAGGGCTCCTGTTATCTAGTCTTTGCTTTCTGAGCATTCAATTCTTTCCGGATTTAATGTCTAGAACTATAGCGGCAGTGTTTTCTAAGTGGATAACTAGAAGGTAAGGGGTTCACTTAGGCTAAGGTGCCACTGATATTTGATCTAAGTTTAACTCTTGAAGATAAATTAATAATTTGGAAAGAACCTAAAAGATGACTCAATACCAGGGTTTGGGGAGCCTAAAATATCAAAAGTTTAAAGAACATAGCGGCGGTACCCGTTTGATCTTTCGAGGAACTAATTACTAATTTGATTAATTCTAATCTCTTGGAGGACGGTTGATCATTTGCAGATTTGCTAAAGGTGTTTTAGGGTCCAAAACTAGTAAAGGAATATAGGACTGACAAGCCTTTGAAAGTTTATTTAATTTAGCATGATTTCTGGCAGGAAGATTAAGGATCTTTGGGAAACATGAGTTGCGGCATGTCGTAAAAGCTCAAGAGCTAAGATAAGATGCAGTGCCAAAATAAAGAAGCTAAAGTTTGACGTGTCAATTTCCAGGAAATAAATAGAGCCGCGTTTTTAATGCTGGTGGACAAGAACTATTTACCAGCACACTTCGTCTATTATCTGCTCTAACATTATTTAGTATAGTTTTCCCAGAAATTGAATACTTGTTAAAAACAATAAATAAAATATAATTGTTGAATAGAATAAAAACTCTATAATACCACAAACGACTAAATGGGTTCTCAACTGAATGAAAATTTTAACAATTACAAATGAAGAGCTTAAAACTCCATAAATGTAGGTCAAAATGGTTATTTCAAATAGGTGCTCTAAAGAATTTTACTTCACTTTAAAAAAAAAAAAAAGACATCGAGTTCACGCCAAATTGCTGAGTTTGAGTCTTCAAAATTTTAACCTTGCGTAGGACTATTAAAATATTGAATTAATTTCTTCAAAAAGTATTTTCTTATTTTATACCACTGGCATGAAAGGTTTTTGTATTGTTCTACTTGTATCTATTGATAACAGAAGTGAAGTAGTTGAAACATTTTTGAAAATGTTATGCCAAGATCTTAAGGATTTTGACAAAAAATAAGTACATTGCTAGTGTTCGCTGATTGTTAATTATCAAAGAAAATTCGCTGGTAGTTAAAGGATTTGACGGAGGCTAAGGCATCCAATGTTGAATTCTACTGATTGTAGTAAAGAAATTACTTAAAAATGGCTTAGAAAATTTGAAGAGTTTCAACCAAAGATTTTCAAACTATTAGGCTTGCTTTTTGATACATTTTTAAAAATTCTATGCTCAGATCTTAAATTGTTAATCAAAAAGGACTACATTACCAGTATTGATTACGGGCTTTGTTCTTTTGAAATATTTCTAAGGCCTACACCTTTCTATGAAGGTGAAATATTTGATTACAGTTGTTTTGCAGATTTCACAGATTTTCTTCGGCAAAGCATCTTGTTCATCTACTTCTATATCCAGGCAATAATGCACAATAAACGGTAAGGTCCGTATATATCCATCGACAATATTAGTAGAGAACAAAGTCACAAACTTTTCTTGTTGTGTCAAACAAATTCTGCAAATACTATCCAAATTCAAGTCCAAATCATAGCCTGTATCCATGGGACTCCAGTTTAACGTTTTAAGGTTGGAATTGAGAATCTTAATTGAGATCGGGTAGCGAAGTATAAAAAACTAAAGAAAACTATCAATCGAAACACTCAAATTTAATGCTCATTTGACATTTAAATAATAATACATGCATTTTTTAATGCACCATATTTGCTGAATGCATTTATAATTCCGACGTAAATAGCCCCAAATTTCCACCGTAGACCTTGCATGAAAATCCCGTTCGCGATAGCGAGAAGTTCAAGTTGCCTATTTTCTGTAAAGCTAATGATAGATCAACACTTTTAATCACTGTTTATACCTTTAACCTCGGGCGTACCAACCTGGAATTCAATGTATGCACAACTCTTCCAAACATTTTCATTGCAACCTCGCCACTAGCTTCGCCATGTGGCTTTGTCAGACTGCCACTTTGACATTCTTCTACCAAACTGACTTGGGATGGGAAATCGTCAAAACTAACGTGAGATATGAAGCCGTATAGTAGCAAACTTGCATGTGTGTTTGTCGCCAGTGGTGTAGAGCCGATTTATTACAACACCTTGAACTTTTTCTTCCGCCTTCCTTTTTTCCCCCATACATATGAGAAAATTCTCCGTCCAAACTATCCGGTATTTCGTCAGCATAATTGTTCATTAGCATTATTTCATCGTTCATAACATATTGTGTATTTTTGTATCCGTCGTGGTCGTTGTCATTCAATACCAAGCACAGTTGTTTCTTCCATGAATTTTCACAGGAAAAAGTTGGTGCAAACCTCCTTGGTCACCACCGACAACACTTCTTTGAGGCTGTGACATTACGCTTTCGAATATGTCATTAATCTAATTTTACAACTCATTCTCAAGTTTGTTGTTCACTAATGAATAATTTATTTTCTTATTAATTACCCTCAGTTTTTTGCAAATTGAAGCAACAAAATATTCACCCGCTTCGCCAGTTGCTCGATTAATCCTTTCCCATTGCTCGGTTCTTCTCGTTCTCATGGAACCAGTGTTCATTTACGAGTACCAACAATGCCCATTCATAATACCGATACCAGAGCATATATACTAACTAGCACCTGCAATCGAGGAGCTGTCAAAATGAAAAGAGAGGCAAATAAACGTGTAAAAGATGGATTAAAGTTTACCATGTGTTGGTTCAATTGCTTGCAAATTCAAGTTTTTGTTTACCATACATATGCACTTTTAATCTAATTCTCTCTACTCCATAAGTACCGTAAGAAATAAAATTTGTTCTAGTTGCAGCTGCTATTTAGTAGATATGCTCTGCCGATACAGCGAGAAAAGTTTATCTAAACTGAAACTTACCTTGAGATTCTCGGCGGCAAATATTCGATTTGATTCAAAAACTTTGCTCAACTGTCGATTCTGGTTAGTAGCATTTCGCTGTTCTGAATATCTCCATAGACTTTTTTCCAGGTCAATATAATGAACACGTACGTGGTCGATTGTTGTTATACCTTTTGGCTTAGCAAATGCATTCAAGAAAGCGTTTGGAGTGACAAAATGTGCTATGAATATATATCCTAAGAGGGAAGTCATTGTTACAGTTTCAGCTTTTCTTTTCGATTGTGTTTTCTAAACAGACATTTTTGTAAACGTGGCTAGTACGCCACGTACTTAGTTGAATCTGTAGTGCCTCCACTTTCACAGTCTCAGCTTAAACAAGGAACTATACAAAGGGAGATTTTTGCGTGCCATGGTTGAAATGGAAACACACACACATGCAGAGTGTGGACATGTCGTTTTAGCTTTTGATCATCATTCATGTGAAAAGGGAGTTGCGATACATGCGCCTCAGCATGTAGTAGTTTATTACACGATCCTGTCGCCTGCCGAAAGAAGGTTTCCGCCCACCTCTGCCAAAAACCCAGGCCATCGTCGACTTCCCAAGACCCGAGGACACTACGCAGCTCAGATCTTTCAAGAGAATGCTGGACTTTTACCGGTGCAGCATTCCACAAGCTGCTATATTGCAACCTTCTCTCACCGACTTACTTAAAGGAATCAATCAAAAAAAGCTAAGCTTGCCTGGTCTGAGCAGGCCAACGATTCATTCATGCGCTGCAAACAGGCTATAGCTTTTGCAACAACCTCAGCTTTTCTCTCACCCACTCAGTGGCTCGCTTTATCACGGATGCATCCAACACCGCCATAAATGCAGTTTTACATCAGCAGCTAACTGATGATACCTACTTCCCACTAGGATTCTTCTCGAGAAAACTCTCAGATCCGGAGCAGAAATATTTGACATACGATCGGGAGCTTCTACCTGCAATCAGGCATTTCCAGCACATTCTTGAAGGCAGGCAGTTCACCATCTATGCAGATCATCGGCCGCTCACTCATGCACTTGAGCAACGATCAGTAAAAGCATCGCCTCGGCAGATTCGGCAATTTGATTTTATATCGCAGTTTAATGCCCAGCTGAAATACACACCTGGGAAGAAAACATTGTAGCCGACACACTGACGCATGTGGAAACTGTCTCCGTTTCTGCCGCCTACAACCTCAGCACCATTAGCGCTGAGCAAGATAATAATGAACAGCTACCGCACCTATTAGCTATCCCTCGTTTCAAGCTTCAACGCCTCGAGCTCAAGGGGTAATCATTGGTTTGTGCTGAACACGACAGCACAATCAAGCCCTACTTGCCAGTCTCACTACGCAAACAAACATTCGATGCAGCTCACAATTCGTCGCATCCAAGCGGTCGTGCTATTGCTAAGCACATTGCCCTCAAATATTTTTGACCAAGCATTCGTAGAAACATATTTCGATGGGCCAAGCAGTGCATCCCCTGACAAAAGTCAAAAATTCATCGCCAGAACAGAGTAGAGCTAGGAAATTTCACAGCACCTGATCAAAGATAAGACAACATCCATTTGGACCAGATCAGAGTGCCACTCGCTAGAAATTTTGAACACTTTCTAACTATTATAGACCACTACACCCGTTGGCTGCAGGAAATGCTAGTATGTGACATGACAGCCACAGCCATCTCCCGTACTCTCGTTGACAATTGGATATCCTGCTTCCGAATGCCGCTCAAAATTACGACTGATCAGGGCACGCATTTCGAGACTGATCTTTACCGTGGACTATCTTGCCTCCTAGGAGCTCATCGAATTCATACGACCTCTTACCACCCCAATTCAAACGGCATGGTAGAGCGTATGCACCGCACGCTCAAGGCTTCTCTCAGATCTACATTGCTTGCAGAATTCGACAGTGCTCCAGAAATCTCCTGGCTGAAAGTACTTCCGACTGTACTCCTTGGTTTTCGAACGGCTTTCAAGGAGGACGTTTAGGCCTCGCCAGCAGAACTAGTCTTTGGGACATCACTTCACATCCCAGGTGAATTCATTGATCCTCATCCTGTTCCCGTTTGCTATCCAACAGATTTCGTTGCCGACCTCCGTCGCCTGTGAAACGCTATTCGCCCAATCCAAGCTTCCAGACATGTCAACTATCGCCCTTTCGTTTTCATGGACTTAGCCACTTGCGAATACGTTTTTCGCCACATAGACTCAATCAAAAAGCCACTGGAGCAACCGTACTCCGGCCCTCATCGAGTGATAAAACATATCGACGAGCGCACTTTCGTCGTAGATGTCAATGGCATAGTAAAAACACTATCGACAGATCAGCTGAAACCCAATTACATCGCTGCAACAGATTTAAGGCATCCAGTTATCACAGATTCACAAATGTCCACTCCAGTCGATCCGCCAGCCTCCATACCAGAGCCTGAGACTTCATAGACTACGCCACAACTTAGCAGCTCACCGCCTCGTTCGCCAACATCCATTGCTCCTTCGTTACTTGCTCAGCTTCCATCACCGGCAAATATACCGAAGGCCAAAAAGCGCGTTACGTATTCATTTCGTTGGGGAGGAAGTAGCTGTAGCACCTCTGCTTTCACAGTCTCGGCGTGAATAAAGAATTATACCAAGGGAGATTTTCGCGTGCATTGGTTGAGATGCAAACACTAGCACATGCAGAGTGTGGACACGTCGTTTCAGGCATCATAGACGAGTTTTCCTTTTGATCGTCATTCGTTCCTTGGCGACGCTTGGATTCTTTGCAGCGAGCATCGACGAAAAAGAGGATTATGATACATGCGTCGCACTATGCGGTAGTTTATTGCACGAGCAGCAACACGCGCCAAATGTAAATTGTTGTTTCTTTTCGCGAATAAATTTATTAGTGTTAATGAAGTACCATTTTGTATCCCTAAACATATTTTCAAATATAAATTTTAATTATAATTCTTTTAGTCAATTATTTTGTTAATTTGATATCCACAGGCCAACCCTATTGTTTTTTCTTGAAAAGCCATCGCACCTTGCTTCGATGTATGAGCAGATGTGTTTCGACTCCTTTGAGTTATCTTCAATGTCGAATATTATAATGTTTGAACGTTATGAATCGCATGTACCGATTAATTAAACGCTTGGCCATTATTCTCCATGTTTGTCATCTTCATTGACCTCAACGGTGGGATTCCACAATACACGATGTCTGACGACACACGACTTAAGTTTTTCCTTTTTAAAGAAAGAAAAAAAATAAGCCATTAGATACTTTTACGAGGAATACCGCTCCTCTGATTATACAGCATTAATTAAAAACAAAGGTGAGTTAGTTTTAAGATTGATTTTAATTTCCGTTTTCGATCTATACAACATGAGCGCCGATATACTAACTAACTGTAAAAATAATCTCTAAGGGTCTTTTATAATCTCATTAACATCTTTGTCAGCAGTTTCTCATTTGAACAATATCACTTTCATTGACAATCTTTATGCATCGCAGTCAATACGTCTAAATCTAGTGGTCAGCATTATTCCACATTAAAAACATTATTTCTGTTTACAAAGTTGGTTAAAATATCGAATTTCATTCTTTCAAAGAATCTTTAGTGTTGGACTTTGTTTATAATTTAGAATTTAGCTGATTTAGAAAATTGTGCTGACTCCACATTTTGGGTTATCTGAAGTGGGTTGGGTTCTAACATAACACGCGTCGTGGGTTAACCTGAGATGTCCTGTACTGCCAACTTTCATAAATTTTTTTAAGTAACTATTTTGAATGCTATACTCTTTCGAAGTAATGAAATTTTTTTATAAAATGGTTGGCTCAGCAGTTACTTTGATAAATTTCATATAATCCTAGCCTAGTGTTGAGCCGGGACTCGTTTGTCCCGACTTTTGAATTTATTATCCTTTTTGAAAATCGTCGACAGCAATGGCAATTATTATTTCACTTCTTTACTCTCAACTAATTTAACAGCTTTGACTAAAGATAAAATTATATCTCGTAAATATAGAAAATAGATAAAGTAACTATTTTTAAATGTATACAAAGAAAATAATAGGCGAGTTGTATACACTTTGACAAGATTACTTGATTTTACTTATGTTTACTTTATCCGCACTCGTTTGCCTTCCTTCAACGACTGCGCCGGGGGAACACTTCACCCACGTTCAATTTGCAACGCAATTTGCTGACCAGACAAACGCGCCAGAGAAAGAACGCTGAGTTTGTGTCTTTTCGCTGGCACGTCTGCCTTTGTCCATGAAATTTAATCCAATCTCTTCGATTATGGATCCATTTCATGGACAAATGCACTAGATGAATGTGCATGGTCAGCAATTTGGCTGGGAATGAAAAATAGCAAATGGAATTACAGTGTGTGGCAAAATTTAGTATTCATGAATATTGAATTGAATTAAAATATTTGAATTGAATAAAATTATTGAATTTGGGTGAAATGCTGGCGAAAGGCAAATTCAATTGTTCTTAAAAGGAACAGTGAATGATTGATCAATCCATCGGTGACTTGAGTTAAAATGATCGATCAATTGATAAATCAATCGAATTTATTACAAATGAGCTAATTACTACGGTGAATTAACCTTAAATAACTAAGCGTTGATGTTGCCGGATCAGGCCGTGGTAGGCGCTCAGGAACTCAACAGGGCAATTACACACGTTTAGAGACCCTGTCGCCTGGGGGCACCATATCACTGACACGGCTGAACAGGAGTATACTCGTATATTGAAGTCAATTATTTATTTATTGCTGCAGGCCGATTATTACCATATGCCAAAGTACAAGCACACACATACAAATAGTTTCCATATATTCAAGTGCAATCAATGGGAGTACATGTTTTTATAATTAATCTAAGTAAACAATTCAAAATATTATGAATTTTATTTTTAATTATTTAAAATATGATTCATTTTAAATAACAAAAAACTAAATTGCTTTGAATGATACCATTGTGCAGCAAACTTAAATACATACAACGATACTTTTATCAACCACAATAACTCATAGTACATGCGATTTCAATGCCTTACTCTCCCCACATATTCCATCGAAATCCATTCAAAGTTCCATGTACGAATAAGTGTGCTTTTAAAGCATGTCGTCTACATTGAAAATACTTTCCGCGGTCGTAGAATGGGTTTTCTTTTTGCTGAGTGTTGTTTGAGTACCTTCGCTAAAAAATTGTAAAGAAGTTAAGATTACAGTCACACTCACACTTTTAATACTTTTTAACATATTCCTTTTTGCAAACAGTTCTACGTTATTTCAACATTGTTGCCCATTACTACGTTTTAAACGCAATATGTTTCATGTAAGTTTAAAAAATATTTTCTTTTTCTAGAGCCTTCTTGAAGGAAGTAATAGAAGGAAACTTACATTTAAATGCAAGACATTTCACATACACTACAGACAAATGTGGAAAATTTAAGAAACAAGAGGGGCAGAAAGAATCACGCTCCTATCAGAAGGGGTTTTGTAGTAATCGAGCAGGTAAGGTTGTGGCGGCCTTCGTTCGCCCCGAGAAAAAAGAATTTTTCACGTAGTTTTTCTTTCCGTTATCGGTGTAAAAGAAATTTCTAATTTGTAAATACAGTGTGTTGATTAAAACACGACCATTTCTCTGATAGATTTTTTAATTTAATTGTTAGCTAAATTTTTTTTTTAACTCGGCGTTTATAATATATTATTAGGAGAATGGTTACGATTTAGATTTAGCATATGTTACCGACAATTTAATTGCAATGGGATATCCAGCCGAAAGTATTGAAAGTATTTGGATGGACCGGAACCGCGCAAATACTTCAGATTTATGTGAAATCCCGGCACAGCTTGAAGAAATTCTTAGAAATGTGCACGAGATAAGTGCTTATGTTAGAGAGTTCAATCCAGTATTAAATCCTACAATGAGTTGAAATGAATCGCGAGCATTCGAAGCATCATCGAGTTCAGCTTCGAATAATTTTGCCATGCATTTTTCTAACGATTCATCTTCTTTATATGTAACACCTAATGATAATAATGCATTAGCGACAACAAATACTCAAGAAGATGTCAATGATTCAAGCCCTGTGCATTTAAAGTTTAACATACAAAACATGGCGCAATCAGTACAAACTTTCAATACTAAATTCGAGAAATATACCCAACAAGAAATTATTACACCAACTGTAGAAAGGAAGAATAACGAAATAAATTATGTTGAATACATGAATGATATAGAGGAAGCTTGGCAACCGCAATTAGTTGAAGTTAATGCCCAACGAGAACAATTATTTCGGCAAATGCCTACGAATATTATGCAAACTACACTGGAAAAATTCCCATGCAAAAAAATTTATAGCTTTCCTCATGAAACTGAAAAATTAAATGGTAATTCGACAACGCTTAGTCCGCAACAAAACCACCATTTGCATTACAATCAGCTACAGCATTCGAACAATGTTGCACTGAATGATCATAATGCACCCTTACCATCCATACTGCCACGACCAAACGCTACAAATAATATCAAGAATATTATCGATTGAAACCATTGAGTGAGGAGTTTAACTCAGAGTGCACCGAGAAACCTCCCGAAAGTGTTTACGGCTGCACAGAATTCACGCAGCAAACGCAAAATAACAAAAACTATACTCTGGAGTTGGCCGTGCGTCTTCGGCTGAAGTGGCATTTGCTGGTGTTGCTGGTGCTAACGCTGGGGGATTTCGAGGAGTCTGCTCAAAACCGTCACACAGCGCGGACGCCGGTAGCTGAGTTCCCGCGCGCGAGGAAAAGTTTTTGTCAATGAAATTAAAGGAGAAAGAGGGCGCGAGAAATTGACGGTGACCGAGACGACGAAAAAACGGGACGGAGACAACAAGAAAACGCGGAAATAATCGCGAAATTGGTCTTTTAAATAAATAAAGAAAGACCGGGGAAATCGGAAGTTATTGGAGTGCAGTAAAGGATTACGGCACCGTACGGTTAGCGGAATCGTGAGAATGTTCCGTGCTGTGGGTTGTGAGTGGTGAACACGTGTTTGAACGGTTTCACGTACGGGGGTTGGGAGTAGAAGATACGTCGGCCAAGGGATAGGCCCCAGCTGCAACAGGTAGCCGATTGTGTTGTGCGGGTGCAAGTCAACGTAATTGCGAGCGGAAAATCGGATTGCAGGCGATTGGAATTGTTTGAAAAGTGTTTGCCGGGGCGCCAGTGAAGAATAGGCAAGGTGAAAAATCAGTTGGATTTGTTCCTCGCACAAACACAGTTACGCGCGGCACGCATCCATTGATAACGGGGCCCGCTATCATACGTACGTCGTACGTTCCAATTGGGATAAACAACTGGAGACGGCGAGCGCTGGGACTTTTCTTCTCGCACGAGAACTGTGTGCAAAACAAGACACATGAAGGTGGTGCCAAAGAATTGGATACTATCGCGGAGGAATATTTCAAACGGGATTAACTTGTGAACGTGATTGAAATTTTAAGAAAGTGGCTCGTGAAAACGTAGGCGGTTTGTGTTGATGCGCCCGAAATTCAATACAATTATCTTCAAGTTAGCTTCTAACTGCAATACGTAGTAGCGTACATTGTCAGGAGGTCTTACACATAATAATGGAATGTTAATTGGAATAAACCCTTTGTTTTACCAGTGCAATTTGCTGAAAAATTCTCAAAAGTGAACTATCTCAATTTTATGTAAAGCTTCAAGTGATCGTGAAGAAACTCTCGCTCTAATTGTTATATAAATTTCTAATGTTTTGATCTGAAAATTTAATTTAATGAAAGTTTTAGAGGACACCCGCATTCTTCATAGAGCGCTCGACGGACCATTTAGGGTAAGTACCCTTTTATTGCCGTTAACTTTGCTTACATATACATTTTAAATTTTTGCCGTTAATTTTTCGTATTTATATTTCAAATTTTGCCTTTGGTTTTTTGTCTCAGATATATTTTAAATTTTTGCCTTTAATTCTTCTTATTTATATTTCAAATTTTGCTCTGATTCTTCTTATTTATATTTCAAATTTTGCTTCAATTTTTCTTATTTCTATCTCAAATTTTGCCTTGGAAGCCACTAAAATCGTGTCGCGATATTTAAGTGCTATAATGTTTGTAGTTGGATGGGGAAAAAAATGCGATAGTATAATGGATTGCTAGAGTGGAACGCCGGTCTTTTCATTTTTGTCCTGTTTGACCGGGTATAAGACCCGGTACGGTGACAGGCTCTCCTCATAAAACATGAGCCAGCCACTGGGTACAATGTAATCTTTTTGGTTTCAGGTGACGTCGCGGGTTGAGTGGCCCAAGCAGAGTGCCTCTTTATGACATAGAGTTATGCAATCGAATTGCATAATTTTATGGCATAAATTGGTCACCGGGGTACTCCTCTTCTGATGGGAAAGCTTGTACAAGTCAAGTTGTATGAGTTTTCCACCCAGAAGAGGAATACCTGGCCACTGCAACAAATATGGATTTAAATCCGGTTGGGTGGGTGCGAAGGGGCTCCATCACTACCCGGTTCCCTTCTCTCATTTGTGGGCCATCAGCTTCGTCGGGTAACGACGAAGTTACCCTAAGTCCGCCCCTTTTTACATATTCCACTTGTTCTCGGAACAAGTCCTTTTTCTCTCGGTGTAGTTACCCACACTTTTTGCGACTTCGGTTGCCTCGTTTTAGTTTGACCACAAGAAATTTGTGAGTGCGATATTTTTTGTAGTGGGTCCTTGTGCTGGGGAAATGAACCCGCCCCACGACACCGCAATGCTAGCCTGCCAGCGCATTCAGGCGTCCCCAGACGAGTGCATTCTCCGCAGATAACTCCATCTTCTTCTGCCGAGGCAGCAGAACATCCCTGCAGTCCTTTACAGACTTTTGAAACTTTTAATTCACTACAGTTTGTACCTAGTCTGTGATATGCAGACATGAATATTGAATAAAATCAAGAGAAAATACCCTATTAAAACCACGTGCTGCCTGTCTGTCCACCTGTCTGCCTGTTTGTTTGTCCGTCCGCCAGTGCATCACAGCAAGTTTTCACAAAACCACAAGACATCAAATAGACGTCTAAAAATCATTAAATTTTAGATATAACATATACGAGGCATATTTAAAACTGAGCTTATGGTCAGACAAAAGTTAACTAATAGATGTCTTAAGGCCATCATCTTTTTGTCTCGACTTTCAAAATGTTGGAATCTTATATACGGCTTATTTTAGTCACAAATTCTAAAAGTAATTTCCAAAACTAGGTACAGCACCTTCTGGCATCCATCTAAGTACTGTCCATTGCTCATACTGCTTGACTTCGATCCTAGCGTGGCTCAATTAGATAACAGAACACGTCTAACAAATTGACGAAGAACGTCTTTTCTCGCAAACTCATCAGAAGCAAGGCATAAATTAGTAAATTGTTCAAACAATTTCTAAACAGTCCGGTAAAGGTCCCTAACTACCTCCGACTAAAGTACAATGTATTTCAGATTACGCGAGAGCCGTAGCCTAGACAGCATAAAGACAGAAAATACAGTAGATGTCGTGAGATGGCACATAATTTCAAAAATGGGAAGCTTTCTGGAAAGCAACAATTCAGTGTAGCCCTTATTGTGGATAGGGAGTTCAAATTGTACGCTATTGATTTCAAGACAGTCAATGAACGATTGTATGCAATTCATATAGAAGAAAAAATCCTTCGAAATTTGGCTAAGAAACATGCATGCTCCGACCGAATAACAGGACGAAAAAAAACGAAGCAAGCTTTTTACAATTACTTTCAAAGACTATTCGATTCATTACCTACAATTGATGAAAAAAATAGTTCTGAGTAGTTTCAACGTTGTGGAAGGCAATCAGCTATCTCATCATGGTATAAGTGGAGGATATAGCCTCCATCATGGTACAAATAGCAACGGCCAGCACCTGATCGATTATGTATGCAGCAGATACGTTTGACTTGCTTCCCACATCGACGCATACATAAAGTAACCTAGAAATTATTGCACGGTAATACCCAAAACTAGATTGGTCATGGTTTGATCCAAAAAAAGATGGGCCTCGAGAAACCCGACATCCGTGAATACCAAGCAGCCAATTGTAACTCAGATCATTACTTGATTAAATCAACTTTTCAATGTGGTTTATCAATGAGGAATTTTGCAAGGACCAGTCTTCTACAGAAAATGTAAAACAAAAAGCTCAAAAAAGTGCCTGTAGACAAATTTTTCATGGAAACTTTAAACAACCAGTTGTGTCCCATGCGTTCAGGGTGATCACTCGAATAGGTACCGAGTTGATAGTGAATGGGAAAGCAGCAGCTCAAACTGTGACAGAATGGATGCTCAGATAGCATGCCTGGCGTAAAAGAAATGATTGGTTCAATCATGAGTGCCAGGATACGTTTGATATAAAGAGTAAGTGAAAAAACAACAATTAGGTAGGAGGAAGATAGAACACAATGCGAATTTTAGAAGAGTAGCAAGCATGAATATTTGAATTTCTCATTCTTCTTCTTCGTCGCGTTACAACCCGTCTCGGCCTTGTGCCTCCTGCAACTAGCACGTCCAACGGTATCGGTCCTTTGACCGCGTCCTACAATTCTGAAACTCAAACAGTGATGAACCGTCTTCGTCAACCGAGTCAAACCAGCGTTTCCTCGGTATCCCCACTGGGCTCCACCCTTCAGTTCTCCCAATAAATACTTCATTGGTTGAAACGATTCATGTGGCAATCCTATTGCAGCTTCCGCGCTCTTATCATCGTTGAGACCTCCGGGCCATCAAAAATCTCATACAGCTCAAGGTTATATGTAATTTTCTTTAAAAGGCCGGCAAACTGCACAAAAGCTGCACGTTTTCTAGAAACAGCCATTTCGATGCCTCCTACATGCTAGATAATATGCTTGAAATATTTTCCGACCATCAAAATACTCACTTGGGTTAAGCCTTCAAACTTAAGAAAGTTCAAACTGAAATTCGCACGTTTAAGGGGAGAAAAATCGATTTAAAGTTTTCGGGTAGTGACCCGTGAAAAATCGGAAATTTTTGAAAAATTCTGACCCTCATCCATCTTTAAATACCAAAATATTGCAAATCCGTTGGAAAGCCTGCACAAAACAATGCCATAAAGGAAAAAAGTACCCCAAACCCCCCCACAAACTATTTTATCTCGCTTATTAGACCACTTAGAAACATTATGTTTATTTTGATTTGTTTGTTTATATCACTTCAAATTACACATACCTTCTAACGCAGACAAGTTTGTTTTTTTCGACACACTCCTATTTCAACCCTCAAAAACATAGTACTATTACGTTAACTACCACAAATTTATATTCAACATAAACAAAAGAATGTCAGCTAAAAATGAGAGCAAAATTTTGACAATCGGATAGAAACTGCGGTTGTGGTCAACGATCAAAACCAGCGATCTTCCAAGGAAATGGACACGTTTTCGGAAAATCCAAGGGTATGCCACCCAGACGTCATATAACATAGTATTCTCATGCAAAGCACCACAAAAATACCTTTGACTCTCCAAAATGTGAGCGAATCTCATATTCAGGTGCCTAAATAATGAGAGCCGGTAATGAGAGATGATGTACGCTAGTTCTTATGATCTCGAAGTCCAGCTGCATATAAAGGAAAGCAAAGCGCCAAGTATACAAGCCTGTGGTAAGACCTGTGAAGGCTCGGAGGTCTCAACGATGATAAAACTGCGGAAGCTGCAATGGGATTGCCACATGAATCGTATCAACGAATGATGTACTCATTGAACTGAAGGGCGGAGTCCAGGGGGATACCGAGGAAATGCTGGTCTGACTCGGTCGACGAAGACGGTTCATCACTGTTTGAGTTTCAAAATTGGAGGACGCGGTCGAAGGACCGAGATCGTTGGAGGAGCTAGTTGCAGGAGGCACAAGCCTGAGACGGGTTGTAACGCGATGAAGAAGAAGAATGAGAAATTCAAATTTTCATGCTTGCTACTCTTCTAAAATTCGCATTGTGTTCTATCTTCCTTCTACCTAATTGTTGTTTTTTCGCTTACTCTTTATATCAAACGTATCCTGCCACTCATGATTGAACCAATCATTTATTTTACGCCAGTCCTGCTGTCTGATCATCCATGCTGTCACAGTTTGAGCTGCTGCTTTCCCATTCACTAACAACTCGGTGCCTATTCGAGTGATCACCCTGAACGCATGGGACACAACTGGTTGTTGAAAGTTTGCATGAAAAATTTGTCCACGGGCACTTTTTTGAGTTTTTGATGTAAATTTTCTGCAGAGGACTGGTCCTTGCAAAATTACTCTTTGATAAACCACATTGAAAAGTAGATTTGATCAAGTATTGATCTGAGTTACAATTGGCTGCTTGGTATTCATGGCTGTCAAGTTTCTCGTGGCCCATCTTTTTTTGGATCAGACCATGACCGATCTAGTTTTGAGTAATACCGTGCAATAATTTCCAGGTTACTTTATGTATGCATCGATGTGGCAAGCAAGTCAAACGTAGCTCCTGCATACATAATCGATCAGGTGCTGGCCATTGCTATTTGTTCCATGATGGAGGCTATATCCTCCAGATATACCATGATGAGATAGCTGATTACCCGCCATAATGTTGAAACTACACAGAACAATTTTTTATCAATTGTAGGTAATGAATCGAATAGTCTTTCAAGGTAATTGCAAAAGGCTTGCTTTGTTTTTTTGTCCTGTTATTCAGTTGAAGCATGTATGTTTCTTAGCCAAATTTTGAAGGATTTTTTCTTCTATATGGATAGCATACAATCATATGGAGTAAGCCTCTGTACCATTGATCTGTACGCTGCTAGCGTATGTTGTACGGAGTGGTTAGATATTTCATGTATGGTATGATCAGTTGTGGTTTGTTTTCTGGATATTTTGTAGTCCAATCATGTTTGTTCACTTGTCATAGTTAGGTCCATATAGTTGAGATGTCCGTTTGTTTCTTTTTCCATAGTGAAATTCATTCATATAGATAAGTAATTCGTCTTGCTTATTTTCTTGTGATTCAATAACGATGAAACAGTCATCCACACATCGTCTGTAAAATATCACATTGAATGTTTTGACAACTTTGGGTATAAAGACTTCTTCCAAAGATTGTAAGAATATTTCTGACATTATTGAGGACATTGGATGTGCCATACCCTATTGAACTTAAAATAGTTCTGCTTGGTTGTGGTCTTTATCAGACTGAGCAGTTAATCTGTGAATAGTCGGCCATAGTTTAATGAAAGTTTTACTTTTAGTATGGCCAGTGTTTCATCGACGGGAATACATGTATAGAGGTTGGTGATGTTTAGTGATAAAAGTCGACCCAAAGTTGTCAAAGGTTCAATGTAATATTTTACTGACGATATGTGGGTGACTGTTTCATCGTTATTGACTCACAAGAAAATAAGCAAGACGAACTACTTACCTATATGAATGTAATTTTCCCAAACATAAATTTCACCATAGAAAAAGAAACAAACGGACAACTCAACTATATGGACCTAACTGTGACACGTAAACAAACACGATTGAACTACAAAATATACAGAAAACCAACCACAACTGATCATACCATACATGAGCAGCGTACAGATCAATGGTGCAGAGGCTTTATCCCATTCCCATGATTCCTACTAACTACTCCAACGAACTAAACAACATTTACAGAATAGCTAATAATAACGGATACAAACAATGCGACATTGAAAAACTCGTCACACAGTACAAACAAAATCAGGAACGCCCACCGAATGAAACTCATAAGAACGACCAACAGTGGGTTTCGTTAACATACGTAGGCAAAGAGACATACAAACTATCAAACTTCCTTAGGAAATACAAATTGCAAACTGCATTCAAAACGAACAACAACATTGGAAACAAACTGAAATCAAAAATGAATGACACGTCAGTATACGAAAACAGTGGCATATACAAGCTGACATGCAAGGACTGTGACATGGTATATATATATAGGAAGGACAACATGAAAACTAACGACAAGATACAAAGAACATTTACAATCTTTCTTACATAACAAGGCAGACTCCAATGATGCGACGCACCTACAAAACCACGCACATGAGCCTGACGCTGCGACAAACTCTATGAAATTACTACACAAACAAAGCAAAGGACCGAGGCTTGACATCCTAGAAAGACTTGAAATTTATGAACACAGAAAGACAGACGTTAACATTATCAACGAACAACGTGTTACCGATTCCGACGCAATTTTCTCACTACTAGACCACACTCTTAGACGAAAACGGAAACGAGATGAAACAGAACAAACGGACATATAACAAACAAAAAAACAAAAACTTAATATCCCTCTACCTGGCATAATTCAGTACTTGACGTAATTTACTACCTGACCTAATTACCCATCCGTTAATTACCCGTCTGCTAATTACCCATCTGCTTAACCCATCCTACGACTATATGAAGTCATTCCCTTCAACATATCCTTTAGACACTGAAGATGGCTTGAAGTAGTCGAAACGCGTCTGCTCACAAAACAAAGCAAGGTCCGACGGCTTTTAAAGATTAAAGAAAATTGGCCTGCGGATATCAAATACACAAAATTATTGACTTACAAAGAGTGTTTGAAATTAAATAACTCGGTCTTACCATAGATCATCGTTTGACGTGGTTGCCACATACGAGTATAAATAATTTGAGGAGACAACGAGCACTAATGATAGGAATGTTGAGAAGATATGACGGTTTTCCAGTGCATATAAAGAAACTTGTATTAAATGCATTTGTACTGACAAAGCTACATTATGCGGTGGTCCATTGGAGTCAATCGTCAAAGCAAAACCTTAATATTATATCCAGAATACTAACTAAAGCCTATAAAAATATTCTAAGCCTTCCGATTCTCACTTTAATAAGACTAGTGTATCAACGGACCAATGCACTCACCTTCAGTCAAACCATTACTATGGAGAAAGCTAAGTTTATCTTCAAATGTCTAATTTCCAGCGAATCAGAACGAAGCCCCTTTATAAAAGTATCAGAAATAAATCCATATAATTAAAGAAATGCCAACAATCTTGTAATACTTTACGCTAGAACTGATCCACTAAAGAACGACGTTACCAATGATGCTCTGCGTATATACAACAATCTTCCAGAAACAGTGAAAAACGCAAACTCATTATTGGTTTTTAAGAAAAGACTTAAGGAACATCTAATAAATTCGAATTAATGATAAGTCCGGAGGGTTGAAAATGCGGTATCTTAGGGCATTTTAGACCCTAACGTCGAGATATTTTAAGACAGCTAGTTTTTATAAGCTCAAAGTTTTTTTTTTTTACTGCGTCGTATTATAATATTTTTTTTTATCTCTGAGAACTATTCACGAATCGGACTAGACTAGCAAGAAAGGAGTTCTTCACAGCATTTTGTGTGCCCCTTATACCGATGTTTTAGCATCGCCTGGAGGCACATGTAGGAATCGACGACGGGTGAAGTGCAGATCGCACGAGCGTTATGCGACGATGAAAGAGTGATGGAGAGAGTGGTAGGGAATGGAGATATTTAAAAAAAAAATTGTAGTGATAATTTTAACGAAAACCCATACTAGTAGATAGAAAGGCTTCCGTTAAGACATACGCAGGATTGGATCCAGGAATAACTCAGCAATAACATAATTCGGAAGAAATGTTTTGAATCACTGGTCTGGTAACATCCTGAACAAGGAGTATATCGCCACACATCCAAATGCTACCACATTAAGTACGGCAGACGATGGAAATGACAAGTTTAAGTTGGGTTTGAATATTAAACGACCGTTCTACGCGATGTACGATTTCATCTAATAAACGTGCACCAGGGTTGAACATCATTGAGAAGCAGTAAGCGCACTAACAAAACGACTTGCAGAAATATACCGATTGATTTCGATAATGTGTTTCATGAGTGATATAAGTATTGCACGTAGCTAAGGATAAAGAAGGCAATTCAATATCCGAAGCCGAACGAAATTCCAGGAGCGATAACGACGACGACGAAGATACCGAAGGTGAAAAGGATGAAAAGAAAACAAGTTGATTAAGCGTGAGAGTGCTCCTACCAAAAGCTCTTTGTAACCATCCTTGGGTTCAAAACAAATTTTCTAGTAGTGCGAATCGATAATTTGAATTATGCATCCAATACTTGGATAAGAAAATGTTCCAATTTATGCAAAAGATGCAGAGTTTCTTTCATAAGCATATCGCAGCCACCATTTTGATGGAGCTTAAATAATTTTTTTGAATGCTCAGCCGATTGCACATATTTAAATTAGACACTTTTCCTTAAGTTTTCATGAAAATCGGAAGAAAATAAAAGTGCTTAGGTCAATTTGAACTATGTATCAACCATAAACACGTGTTTTGGTTGTTGTAATTCAATTCAGTTAAAATGGCTATAGCTCACGTAATTATAATTCGATTTCTATTAGATTTATACCAATCTGTATATTTGCGAAATTTCAAGATGTTTAAGGGCACCATCTTGATTTTATGGGCAAAAATATAAAATCTACAAATCATACTATTATTAAAAAAGTTGTGCGAATTTTGATTTCTGAGGTATTTGTTGCACTTGTACTCATTAAGGCACATCTCCATGATTATTTTCAGATTTTTCCGCTCAAAGATGTCCAATCGCGAGGGGAGGACACAACTTTTTGGTACATTTTGCCACTCTCTGGACCCCTGATGGATAAAATGACCTTTTTTTTTAGATTCTTATAGTTCTAATCAAGACTTTTCGTTTGATAGCCTATTTGACTACCTTTGAACAAAAAAATTTTAATGGCTATTTCGATATTAGCGGGGACCCCCCTTTAAACGATTTTTAAATTGTTGGTTAGACCTAAATTTTGAGAGACCATCATTTTTGACGTTTCCCCAAAGTTTGAGTATTCTAGCTTCTATAGTCTCTGAGGAAACTTGCTGTGATGCATAAACAGATGGACGGACAGATGGAAGGATGGACAGACAGGTCGCAAAACTAGTAGGTCTTGGAAAAAAAAATTTTTTTACAAAGACCTTAAAACACTAGGTAAAGACGATAATTATAGCAGACCAAGCCCACAAGTTTGGAAAAGGAAAACGCGAAAGGCGGATTAAGATACATCAAAATCATTATCGTCAAGCGGTTGACTAAACTTTTGTGCGGAAGTTCAGTTTAGTGTGATATGTAGCACAATGTTTTTTATAACACTAGTTAAGTAATTACAGACTATAATAGAGATATGGAGTTTATCAAAAGCTATTATCTAACAGACTGAGACAAGTTTGCAAAATATTACACAATACCAAATATTCGCTTTCGAAGCTTTTTTTTTGTGATAGGGAGGTGAAGGCATTTACGCCCGCCGAGTCTGGCAGTGTGGGACTCCCATGGAGGATACCCTTGGACTACCCACTAAACACCTCCCCTGTCAATCTGAGAACCTAGCCTGGAACCGTTTGACACATTACTTCGGGCCAGGTCTCGTTTTGTTACGCCGTGGGGCGCCTTCAAGCTGTGGAGTCCCTTTCCTAGCGGGAGGGTAGAGGGGAAGAGGAAATGCCAGAAGAGCGATCCCCCAGCCCCAGCACCTCCGGCTGCTGTGAGTCCCTTTTATCTTTTAGGACTGCCCGAGCATAATGTGCCCCCTGGTTCCATTTGTCAACCGATTCGAGCATCACCGCAATTATATTATCCGCGGTGAACTCTCCCGTCTCCCTGTAGAGTTCCCTTCGCAGCCTGGCCCATTTGGTACACGCAAAAAATGTGTGACAGGCATTGTCCTCCTCTCCTGGGCAAAACCGACAATCGGGAGACCGTGACTTACCGACCTTTTGTTTGGTTAGTGGTTATTATTAGTGCCCGCTCAAAAGCTGGGTCAGATAGAAGTCAGTCTCACCATGCCTTCGATTTAGCCACGGTCTCACATCCGAGATGAGGCACGCATTCCACCTTCCCTTCGAGCGATTCCCCCAAGACTGCTGCCAATCGTTGAGCGAGCGTTGTCTCTCCTCGCGGACAACCATCTCCCTCGCATCCTCGTTTCGGCGCAGGTGAATAGCGTGGCGCTCTCAAGCAAGGAGGGCGACAGGTATCACGCCTGCAATCACCCTCACCGCCGAGTCGGAAACTGTTGGATACGAAGATGCAATTCTCAGTGCTCCTCTTCTCTGTACCTGTGCCAATCGTTCTCGGTATACCTCCTTGCTGAGAGCGTCGCCCCATACCTCTGCTCCGTACAGTAGCACTGACCCTACAGCACTCATCAAGAGGCGTCTTCTTGATGGGCTGGGTCCCCCTACGTTGGCCATAAGTCGACTCAGGGCCGATATTCCCGAAGCAGCCTTCTCAGCCGTTGCCCTAATTTGCTCAGAGAAACTCATCTTCGAGTCGATCAGTAGCCCAAGGTACTTCACCGCTGGCTTCGATTCGATTTATATATCTCCAATACTGATCATCCTTACTCTAGGGATTATCTTTTTGGTCAAGATGGCCACTTCGGTTTTCTCCAGTGCTAAACTGAGCCCGCGAGCAGTCATCCAGTCCCTCACTCGGCACATTAGCATACCTAGCCTAAGTTGCGCTTGTTCAACGGTGCGTCTGGCGACCAGAGCCGCAACATCATCCGCATAGCCGACCAAGCGCGACTCATCTGGCATCTCAAGTCTCAGTAGCCCGTCGTAAGACACGTTCCACAGGTCCGGACCAAGGATAGATCCCTGGGCAACACCCGATGTAATTTCCATCCTTCGTTGGCCCTGTGTCGTGTCGTAGAGCAGGCTTCGGTCCTTTAGGTAGTTCCTCAAAAGCCGCATTAGATATTCTGGAGCTTGAAAAGAGTTTTCCAGCGTGTCCAGAATATCCACCCGTCTAGCGGAGTTGAAGGCATTCCTGACGTCGAGTGTCACCAACAGGACAATCCGTCTATATGCCTCTGCCTTTTGGACCGCGTTCACACCATCTGCAATAGCATCAATGGTAGAACGTCCTGCTCTGAAGCCGTACTGCGGAGGAGATAGGTCACGAGCAGCACGAATCGCGTCAGTGAGTCTTCCCCCGATGAATTTCTCTAGCACTTTCCCAGCCGTGTCTAGCATGCATAACGGGCGGTATGCAGACGGTGATTCGGGATTTCCCTTCCCCTTGCTGACCAGCACGAGCCTCGCCACCTTCCATCGTACCGGGAAAACCCCGTCCCGTAGGCAAGCGTTGAATGTACTGAGCAGCAAGCCAGCACAATGGTGATAGACGAGCCGCAACACCTCAGCTGGAACACCACCTACACCTGGAGCCTTCCTCGCTTTCAGGGAGAGGACTGCCTCCTCCAGTTCCAGCTGTGTGAAGAGTGGGCACTCGACTGCTGTTTCACCATGGTCAGCGTCAACACGGACGGGGATGGGCGGGAAAGTCCCCGCCCTACCGCGTCCATCTTTTCCGCGTCATGTATACAAGGCTTCCGTAGGGCACCAAGTTTCCCCATGACCAACTTGTAGCCAAGGCCCCACGGATCCCTTTTTACATCGTCCACGAGGTCTTGCCAGCATCGGGCCTTGCTCTTGTTAATAAGCCTGCGAAGATATTCCCTGTCGGACCTGTATGCTGCTAGCCTAGTGTCTGCCTCCTCCCATGTTCGCGCCCGCTGGGCCTCTCGCCGAAGTTTGTGACACTCGCTTCTTTGTTTGGCGATCTCGTTTGACCACCAGTATACTGGAGGATTACCGTGCCGGGGTCTCCGACGGAGCATGGAAGACTCGCAAGCAGTTATGATGGTACTCATAGTTGAGTTCACCAAGTCCTTGGCTGTAGGCCCTCCACTCCCTGGCGGAGCTCCCAGCAACGGTGCGCCTGCCGTAAGCGCGTTAGCGAACCTTTCAACGTCCATCCTCCCAGTCCTCCATCCGAGGATTGAAGTTTGGGCATATGCACGCAGAGTGGCACCGTCGTGAATCTCAACAGCTATATACTGGTGATCACTAGCTGAGTAGTCCTCTAGTACTCGCCAGTTGTGTACTCTAGGTACCAGGGACTCCGAAGCGAGTGTCACATCGGGTATGGTTCCTACGCAACCCCAGCGGCAGAAAGTAGGGGTGTTACCAGTATTTAGGACAAAAAGCGCTGTTCTGGCCGCCATGTCCAAGATTTGCTTTCCCCTTGGGTCGGATTGTGGCATACCCCATTCAATGGCTCTAGCGTTGAAGTCTCCCCCGACCAGCATGTGGCCCTCTGTGTTGGAGACAGCGTCCTCCAGGGCATCGAGTTTGGTTCGAAAAGATTTCTTTGCCTCGTTAGGCGTCAGATAAACACTGAAATATGTTATCCCTAAACACCGCACCCACACAAAACCATCCCCGCGTCCATGGCCCTGCACCTGAAGGCGGGCGCTGTCTCGAACCCAGATGGCCGAGGTACTAGATTTGTCAGGGTACCACGCTTGCGAGTCCTTGTTATGATGTTGCTCGCTCAGCAACAGCAAGTCAGTTTTCTTATCCCTCGCAAACTGCTCAAGTAGGTCCTGGGCGTTTGTGCTTCGGTGCAAATTGACCTGCAGGATACGGATCATTTGAGTATCAATTTGGCTTTAGTTAGGGCCTCCTTGAAAACCCAGCATCTCCCTGTCCCCGGCTCATGTTTGAGGTCACCGGGTGCTAGCTTAGCATCCTTGCAAAGAATGCATTTTGCCTCGTTCGTGCACTCCTTCCTTTTGTGCCCCGTTTCACCACATTTGTAGCACAGAGATCTCCTGTTGGGTCCCCTACAGCCATACGCGGTGTGTCCGTATTCGAAGCATCTGAAGCAGCGGGTAGGGATTGCTCTTCTCCGTTTCCTGCAGATCACCCAACCTATCTTAATTTTGCCCTTCGCCAGGATTTGTTGGGCGTCTTTATCAGCTAGTTTGACAATAGCCATGCGTTGCCCCCTTGTGTTTTCACGTGTCAATCTTGCCTTGACTTCACTTAAGCTGGGGAACTCCCTCCTGATGGCGTCCTCTACTTCAGCTTTGTCCGTGACGCAGTCGAGGTCCCTGATTTCTAGGGTGGTTCGAGCGAGGCAACCGTTGCCGCATCTCCAAGAACCTTTTGAACCGCGTCACGGAATGCATCTTTGTTTGTGGCCTCTGGCCCGTATTCCACCAGCAGGCCACCGCTCCGGGTTGGTCGAACTGCTTTGATGGCAGTTTTGGTGTCGTCTGGCTTGACCGCTCCTTTAATTTCACGGAGGACATCTGCGTAGGTTCGGCCCTTAGTGGGTTTAATAAGCAGTGCCTCTCGCAAGGGTTTGCGCCGCGGTTTGCTTTTTGTTTTCTGCGGTATATCGGGGGGTTCTTTGTTCTTTTTGTGGTTGAGCTCTTTGTCTGTTTTTTCTAGGAGTAGCTTTTTTCACTGCCTTGTTTCGCACCACATGAAACTCCTCGCCTGGAGTGTTAACTTCGTTTATGGTCTCGTCCTTCCTCCTTTTCTTACGGTTGCCTTCAATTGGGCTGCCGGCCATTCTTTTGCTGCTGCTAGGGCCCACTGATGCCTCGAGGGAGAGCGTTTCTTTTTGGTGCTTTTCGGTTGCAAGCCACCTCCACCTGTAGCGCGTTATGTGGCCAACAAGCTCCTCCAGTTCAAGAATGCCATTCTTGACACTCTTGCCTATGTTTTTCTGCACTTTGCAGGCAGCCCTCAGTTGTTTGACGATAGTCCCCGCTTTCCGAGTAAGCCGCTCCTCTTCGGCGTGGTCAAGGGCGATTGTGTTATTTGGCGCCACCTCTTGGGAGAGGCCCCCGTTTCCTAGTCCTTTTGCTTCTATCGCTTGGGTCGCGTTTGAAGTGGCGTCGGCCGACGGCAAAACTTCTCCCTCCCCCAGTCTTACACTGGCCTCCGTTGGTGTCGCAGCTTGATCCGGATTGTGAACGTCTTGCACTGGACACTCCGGGGTGCGCATAGTCCTTCTATTGCGCCCAAAGGCCGCAATGATGCCGGGTTGCACAACGCACTCTGCCTTCTTTCGTTCGTTAGTCCGTCTGTGGTCTGTCTCCGATGATTTAACCTGTGATGTTGACTTTGACAGTGTTTCTGGGGTTTGCTGCCTCCCCCCGCAATCGGTGACTTGTTTTATCGGTGTTCTTGCCAACAGCGGTTTTTGCCTGAAAGGGTTCTCCGTGCTAGCGTCCTGTTTGCTTGTAATTATATCTGTTACAGAAGCCAAGTTCACCACTTCTATAACATAGCAGTCGCTGGATGACGACAGCCAGGAACCTGCTTGCTCACTACCCTCTGCCGCCGGTACTGGGGATCCGACCCCCTGCACCGTAATTTGGTTCCCCTTGTGGACCTGCATGATTTGGTTTTCTGTCTGGGTTTCCGTTCCCATAGCATTTTACCTACTGCCAGGATATATGGATAATTGATGACGCCATATACAGGGTGGGCCATAAGGGTGTGGGTGGGCCATAATGGTGTTGGCGGTTTAAATATTCGATTTGAAAAAAACTACGAAACGTTGGACAACATTAATTTTAAGTCTTAAAAATTCCTATGCTTCTACTTTTTAACATATATATATTTGTGTTATGCTTCGTAGTTTTTTTTAAATCGAATATTTAAACCGCCAACACCCTTATGGCCCACCCACACCCTTATGGCCCACCCTGTATTTCGTCATGTCACAGTGAAGATCATTGACACTCAGGTATTTGTCCTGAGACTCTCCCTTCACTGCCGACCATTGTCCGCGGCTGCTTATTCGTTATTCGCAGCGAACCTTTCGAGAAAGGTCTGCCCCTTATCCGCAACCCTGGGGACGCGTTTGGTTCCCCGGTCTGAGGGCACTATCGATAAATTGATAACCAAACGCTTTCGAAGCTTGGATTGGAACATCAATTCAAATTCTGTCATCACTTCCAGATGCGCCACGAACGTTGCTCTTTTGATTTAATTTTCGTAGGGTGTAGTTTAAAAACGGAGCTAAAATTTAGAAATATTTGAATATGTAAAACTTAACTACCATTGCATAATTGAATGAGAATGTTCATTCAGACTTTGGTAGTTTGCAGAGCTTTAGTTAGATTAATAGAAACCTCACAGTGAAATTTAATAACCAAAGAATAAATCTGTTTATCAGTTAATTACAAATTCAACTGCTACTACAATCATAATCGTGCATTCTTTTATACTTTTTCGCCCTAACCGGGCTTGGGACCGTCTTCGGTGGAATCAAGCCGCAATTTTCGGTTCCACGGGTTTTATGCTGCCTTTTTTGAGTGAAATGTATAGTCGTTAAGCTTGATCTTCACTATGTATGAAAGAATACATGCCCTAAAAATGTACTTGTTTGTTGAAATTTTTCAGTGCCTAACGGAAATTTTTGATCGTATCATTGTGTGCTTTCAGGAACCTTTTTTTCGCTCGTAGCTCTGTTATTATCTGATTTTCCGAGCAGATTTCATTTCAATATCTAGAAAATTCCATTCCCTTGTAACGAATTTCCACATTTATGTTTTAAACAAATGGATTTGGGGGAGGTTGATTACAAAAGACTATACAGTAACAAAGCAAAATCAAACTCCGAATCATTCCAAAAATTTCTAAGCATTTGTTGATATAAAGACTAATTATTTCAAAATTATTTTTAATCATTTAAAACTTCAATATAAATATAAGAAAGAACATTTATGGAATACAATGAAAAGTATAATGCAACTCCGGGATTCTGCTTTCCGCATTCCTCACTTGCAGGTAATGTAATTACTACTTAGGCAGATACTGAAGGCGGGGATTAGATTGGGGAGTGTGTCATGGAGCCCTAAAAAGAAAATAAACGCAACATAATATACATTTCTTTAACTGTTTTCAATAAACTTATTTACCATCCTCAACGATGAACAAGCTACCCCATCCAGAGAAACGCTTGAAACAAATACGGCTGCTACACTATTTGCATTTGCCTGCAAAGATTAAAAATATGTCTAGCTTCCCCATCCAGAAAAACGCTTGAAACCAATACGGCTGCAATACTATTTGCATTTGCCTGCAAAGATTAAGAATATGTCTGAGCTCCAGAAGAGATTCATAAAACTAAACATTTTACGTATTGTTGTCCATTAGTCTCCACCAAAAATGGAACTGCGTCTTCTCTGAATATTGTTCTGGTTGCAATTTTTTCGAAATCTTTTCGAAAAAGCGTTTTGAGCATATCAAAGCCTTTTCCACATTGCATTCGTCGAAAATAATTAAACTGCACCTAGTTGCCCATTCATTTTCATTTGGAGGAAATCTGAAAAACATTGATTCATGAATAATGTGATTTTTTGTGTGCTGAACATAATAAAATATCTATTTTTTCATTTTCGTATATGTGAAATATCATTTAACAAGCTGCTTAAAAAATAAAAAGAATTGACTTTATCAATAAAATCATTCAAGCAATAAATAATATGCCAACAAAAACTTGCCCCAATGTTCAGGCGGCACTGCGCAAAAACTAATCGCATAAAATGGTCACCCCCGGAAATGTAAAAATGATCAAGCTTGAATCGGAGGCAACAATTTTGAGTGTAAAAACACTTCTAAACATTTTTTCTTGGTTTCTATATTTCATGTTGATACTAACCTATGAAATAATAGCCCTGTATCCTGGTGATGGCTTCTATCATTGCAGTTTTTCACAATGCACATGATTTTAAAAACTTTTTGCACTTTTCTATTTTTCCGTCGAAGTATAAAGTTTTTATCACTTGCAATTAAACCGCGTTGTGCATCAACAAGGCTATAAGAGACTATTCTCATAGTCTTGTTGATGAACAACGCACAAATTATGATTTTTCACTTATTATAACGTGAAAATTACACACCGAACGAGTTTGTCTACCGTTTTCCACAGTCTAATTTGACAGCGAATGCAAAAAAATCATGCGATAATATGAAGATTTCCCCTTATTGACCCAGAGAAATGATGACAAGAAAAAGCAGTGACAAAAAAAGCAGTGCTCCATTAGCATCGGGCCGTTCCTGTTAGCTACCTGTTCCAAGCTATTTGCTTGTAAAAAAATTTTTCTGGCGTTGCAAACTGTCAGAAAAGGCATTCAGCCAATCCAGCTGTGATGGGGGTGATCGCCACCAGAGTGTTTGAAGGTGGAGTGGAAATCACGCCGAGTTTAAATTGTAATAATCGAGGAGCTATGGCTATAAAAGCCAGCGCTGCCACAGGCACACAGCACAAACTCAATTTAACGATGAGTAACCATTCAGTCACCTTCCCCATCGCAACACTCGCTCTTTTTTTTCGCATGAAAAATAAGTCAAGAAAATGTCTTTTGTACTTAACTCCCGGGAAACAAAATTCTAAAACTGTTTAATAATTTTAATGTGTAGTGATTTTATTACAATATCTTTGAATATAATTTAACGAATTGCGGTCTAACGCGGTTTACAAATGCTTAGAACGAAACGGTTAACCCCTTAAATTATATGAACGATAAAATCATTGTATCATTTAAACCCCTTAAAATTTGTCAAATTTTACCGATTCCAACCATAATATTAATTCAAAATTGTTTTGTTTGTCGGTAATTAACGTGTGCCTGTCTAATTCTTCCGATTTTTTTTTCCACTTAATTACGCTAATCATTATAAACGAAAATTGCTTTCAATTGATAACTTAATCGAACCCACAAAAGACGACGTAAATTTTAAAAACAACCGAAACGAGTGTGCATTATCACCATCGCGGATCCACCCTAGTACGCATCATCGATCGAAAATCGTCGAAGTGCATAGTCTAGTTCAGATCTATTACATTTCGTGTATGCATCTAGTTCAAGAAAAAGTACTGTTATTGGAGCCAACCGATGACGAAGCGCCGAATTTGCGAGCGATTTCGCGACTCGAGTGGGGTATCTGAAGCGTTTGCTGGGCCGGGTAATCGATCATCGGTTGAGTGATGGGTTAAAATAGTGAAGACATTAAATATAGCGCCAAGACTTGGTTGTGCTCATTAAGATCACCTCGGAGGTGGTCTCAGTTGGTCAGTCGGGAAGTGAACGATCGTGGACATCAGTGATAAAAGTGATCGATGCAAATTGTGCAAATAACGGGCAAAGATTTTGGTAGAATGAGGCGGTTGCAATAAAAACTTATTGAAAAACCGTTTTGATTTCCCGCAACTCAAATTTCGGCTCTTTCTACAAGTAATTATACGTTCCATAAAGTAGAAACAAAGTGATCTAACCAACAATCCTGATAATAATCATAGCTCAACCGCAAAACTGAAACCCCAATTTAAACTGCTCAGATTGTCTCGTGTCGCTGCAAATGTGTGTCACTATTTACATTCATTCAATACCCTCCATTGCAAATTATTTGGCTCGTATGCACTCCACTAGACCTGATCGTCTATCATGCACTTTGTTGATTGTCTTGTACGCGAGTTCGCGACGTCAATTAGCGATGCAACTATGTTTGGCGGGAAACAAAGTAACTGAGGCCGATCTGGCTCATTGGTGAATGAAGAATTGCATACTCACCAGCAAAAATCGAACAGGAAAACAGTTTGGGGGAATTTGACAACGATCATAAGTACATTGGTGAGTTCGTAGTCAATATAGGCTGAAACGGGAGCTCGTACTATGAGAATGTGCTTTTGATGGAGAAATGGTGCTGTGAACTAAAGGTTTGTTCTTGACGTAAGATGAGGATGGACTCTGCTCATTAGAAGTGCTGGACTGTGGTTGCTGCGATTAAGACAGGAATATCGAAGTTGAAGCGATCGAGTAGGCGTCACTTCAAGCTCTTCAAATGTGGGGTGCCTTGACGTAAATGGAGACACGGAGGAATGCATCGTAGTCACAGTCGCGCTTTCAACGATGAGTGGTGTGTGATCGCTGTTAATTCGATTTTGCTGTGCCATAGGATATCCTTGGAAAGTGGTTAAGTTACTATTACTTGTAGAATCTTAATTGCATGTCTCTATCAGTGCTCCTAAGACTTTGTTTTGTATTCGTGATTGGATTACCTTCCGCTTACGGAGTACAGTTGATACCTTTGCGAATCTATTTGAGCTAGCAACAAAGAACAGTCAAATAAATTTTCATTTTTTTGCGTCTTGTAGAACTCAGTCGATTTCGATTTTCCGTAGCAATTTGAAGTGAATCGAGGACCTTTGACGAATTTGCGCGACTGGTTTTCTTTTGCTCGACACAAATTACAAGCCAGAGAATTTCCACCACAAAAAAAACGTACTCAGAGTCTAGTTCCGCGGAAGTTTTTCGCCAGCCATTATTTCCAATTCATATTTCACAAGTGTCGGACCTCCTGGTTAGTGCTCGAACCCCAGGCCGTGATTTAATCAAAGTTTTGTGAATTTAATGGTGGAAAATATTTTCCCACGCATCCACAAGAAAACGGTGTCCCGTCTCGTCTTGAAATGTGTATCGCACCCAAAAGTGCCCAGTGACATTAAAAGTTAAAATTTCAAGAAAAGATTATTTGCAAGAGCCTCCTTTCTGAACTTGAACTAAATTGTGGAATACGTACGAGACCCTTTTTATGAGAAACCAATATTATTTCCTAATAACTCCTTTTCCGCATTTCAATTTGCTAATGACTACTGTGGTCAATTCTTTTTGATGATTTCGGGGTTTAACTCAGAAATCTCCGGCAAACAATAGAATATACATTAACCCCTGTCATTGATGAATGTCAAATTTTTTTGCGATAGATCCGTTTAAATTAGAACGCGTATAATACAACATTCTATTTCTTATCTTTTCGCTGGTGGTAGTGTTAGTTTTAGGTATAGGGATGTAGGGAAATCACTAAATAATGTATCTGCATGTTTTTTTTTTTTTACATCATTTTATCAAACACGTGAATTTAAATCTATGAATAATCTGAATAACTTCATGGTGACTCAAGTCATACATGGTTAGATTGAAACCTGAAAATATACAATTTTGAACAATATTTGGTGCGCTTTTCACCGACATAGACTTAATATGGTACCATATTTTTGTTGATATGATATAAACTTCTCGATGAATGAAAACATAAAAATAGGTAAATGCGTTAATTTCTTTTTAATTTTATTCAAAATTATCATTGGTAAATTTACTAGAATATGAGAAATTTTATTTAAAGCCAGAAATCGTGGTTGATCACAAAACCGCACACTTACTCTCTAGTATTTTTTTTTCTACTGTATTCCTAACACGAGTCATCGAGTATAACTCACATGATGAATGTACTTGTAATTGAACCTCTCGATTAATTTAGTACAAGTTGCAAAATGATTATTAACTTGTGAAATATTTATTACCCAAAGCAACTGACATAACCCAAAGTTAAATTTTGCCCCGAAATCGTGCATACAATAATGATAAACAAACATAATCTTAGAATCAAAATAGTGAGGTCAAAAATAAATTTTTTTTCGACACGTTCTTTATAGAGAAACATTTGCAGGCTAAAACGCTAAAATGGTAAATTTTGTTTATCTTTTGAAATGATTGTTTTCTGATATTTTCGGCTATTTGATTTCTTTTTTTTTATCAAACGATTTTATTATGTGTAGTACTAATGTTATTTTCTTTCACAATCCTTTCATTATCACAGTATTAAGAAACGTACAAATGAAATATGTTTGAATCTCTTTGCAACTTACACTCTTTTTTGGTGTAAGTGTGTATAGTATTTAGAGAAATTTCAATAAAAATCAAGAGATAACCAAGTAAAAGAAATTATAAAAGTAATTCGAAAAGAAATAAAAATGAATTGTTAGATTGTAAACTGGTCTTTCCTTTCTTCCGACTCTGACCAGGTATAGGACTCGGTACGGTGGCAGGCTGCCCCCCAAAATCATGAGCCAGCCACCGGGTACTTACTAATTCCTTTTTCTGTTTCAGATGTGTTATGCAACCAAATTGTATAATTCTATGGCATAAATTGGTCACCGGGGTACTCCCCTTCTGATGGGAAAGTTCATACAATTCAAGTTGTATGAGTTTTCCACTCAGAAGAGGAATACCTGGCCACTTCAACAAGATATATATGGATTTATTCCGGTTGGGTGGGTGCGAAGGTGCTCCACCATCACCCGTTTGCCCCTCTTTCGTTTGTGGGCCATGAACTTCGTCGGGTAATGACGAGATTGCCCCAAGTCCGCCTTTCTTTTCAGGTTCCACTTGTTCTCGTAACAAGTTACATCTCCCTCGGTGAGGTTATCTACAATTCTTGCGACTTCGGTCGCCTTTTGAGCTATCGACCAATTCGTGAATGCGAAATTTTTTTGTAGTGGGTCCTCGTGCTGGGGAAACGAACCCGCCCCACGACACCGCAATGCTAGCCTACCAGCGCATTCACGCGTCTCCAGACGAGGGCATTCTCGGCAGATATTGTCATCTTCTTCTGCCGAGGCAGCAGACCATCGCTGCAGTCCTTTACGGACTTTATTGAACATCTTATTCACTACAAAATAGTTAGAGGCAAAACTATTTAAGAGGGCAACGAATGAAGTGCCACCTCTGTTTGGATTTTTGACTTGGGTGGAAAAGTGGTGGCGATTGTGTACAAGACGGTTGTTGAGGTTTTTTTTTTGGATTTTCGATTTGAGTGACAAAGTAGTGGCAATTGTGAAGAAGATGGAAGGTGGTTGACGAGATATTGGTGGAGGATCCGAAAAGAGGACGGAATCAAGAATTACAAGCTTGTACGAAGGAATCGAGGAAAAATGATTGACGCAGAAGAAATAAGATTGTGTCACTCTTGCCACTGCAAGAGATTCATCAGAATCGTTTATGGAAACAGCAACTAAGGGGCCCCTTTATTCTTCGTAGAGCAGTAAGTCTGTCAATTAATCACTTCTTTTTCTTTTGTTCGATTATAATCTTTAAGTTTTTTTTCCATCTGCCGAAATGAGTTCGAGAAGCAAAATTGTAACACTAAGTTAACTGAAGAGTGAATTAAAGAAGTAAAAGTTAGGAAAAAAAATAGATTTTCTTTCTTTATTACAATTGAAATAGAGAAACTTTAGATTTCAGGTTGTAACGGGTATGGCTTGGGAATGAATTCCTGAATAAAATTAAAGTGGAGGTAAGTGTTCAGGGAAGGTTTGCGAAAGGGCACCCATAGAATGTAATGAATTCCCGCGATAGTAACTTTTCTGGGTATAATTAGAGAGGATGGAAACAATTCTCGTGGTATAGATTGGCTGTGTTGATTATCATTGTGGAAAGTGGATTAAGTGTTCGCTTTTGCGCTGCCAGAAAGTTAAACCGGCAAGTTGTATTGTCGCTTGGCGGCTTATTAAGGCCTTGGTTGACAAGCAAGTACCACGCCACGCCCGTCCCCGGACGAACTTAGCCGGGTCCGAAAGCCCCAATGGAGCACTCTTTTCCTTTTGGGTGTAGTAATATGTTTAATTCGAATATGTTCAAGAGACTGAGCATTTAGAAAAATTATTTAAGCTGGAACAAGATAGCGGCTGTTATGTGCTTATGAAAGAAACTCGGCATCTTTTGGCTAAACTTGAACGAGTTCTTATCCAAGTATTGCATGAATTATTCATGTCACCGATTCGTGCCATCAGAAAACTTGTTTTAAACGGTAGGATGGTTACAAAGCCCTTCTAGTAGGAGCACTACCCTGCTTAGTCGACTTGATCTAATTTACGTTTTATGGTGAGCTCAGATTGGCATTTTTCACGAATAGGTTGTATGGACCAATGGTATATATTTCCGGTATACAAGTGTTTCGCTAGTGTCAATTGACCATATTGGAATGGTGGAATTTATGTTTAAATATTCTTTCTATATTCTTTTCCATAAGTCCTCCAATGCAATGCAATTCAAATACTTTTACGTCAGGATCAATTGATATATTTTCTAAACTTTGCCTTAAAATTCCCGACCTAGCATACGAATAAGTTGGCTACCGTTCCACAATTGATTGGTGAAACTTTTGTTGGATGCAATTCAGTAAAAAAGTGGCGATTTCATTTCACACAACACCAACACCATTTATTTTATCGTAACTTTTCGAAGAATCGATCCTAAAGTGGTAATACTAGAAGCAGAATTTTTTAAACCCATATGTCCATAGCATATGCGAGTGTAGTTTTCTGCCATTGAAAACATTTCCAATGCCCATTGAGTTAAATAAAAAAGGACCTGAAGAGTTCGTTGTGCTTTCACATTTTAAACATCTGGAGCAATTTTTTATCGCTACAATTTTACGACTTACATCGACACACCATATTTGAATTTAAAGTTTTTTCACATATGCAATATGGCAAGGAACCTTCTACTGTGCGGTGCGGTCGAAATCCAAACTGGCATTTTTATTTTCATTCCTGTCGGTTTAAATAGTTGATAGCTCAGCTACGAGCCAGCAGCATATGTTTTTTTTTAAAACATGCTAAAAATCTTCTTGGTATTTTGCATGCCAATGCAATCGTAACCAATTTTTTAGCGCTCACTCTTGGTTGCCAGCGCTGGTGCTCAAATACGAGTCCCGGCGCGTTCAAATTGAATTCTAGAATATCCTTTTTCGAGAGTCATGCAAATAGTTGAAAATTTATAAGCTGGCTTTAGTACTTGTGACTAGCGTGGGGCTTTCGGTACGCTCTCATTGCCATGAATTGTCCACAATTGATGGTCTAATTATTCCAGAGCGTATATCGTTCACTTTGGTCCTAACCAGTCACAGCGAGCTCATGAATGCTCCTTTGGAGCGACGCTATTACCAGTCAATGGTCCCTTCGTTTTGTCTAATGCATCCACATCAAGCCACTGGACTTTTCGCGATACAATGCATTATAGTTCCCATCCAATGGACCAACTAAACAACCAACGAGGATACCATTCTTCGCCACTCTTTCGATTCACTTTTATTGTCCTTTCTCCGGCTTGGTCCGACGCGTTTATAACAAACGAATGGCGCGCTAGTCGTTGTGAGAAGTGGCATAAGTGGCGCCCAAGTGTTGTCCACTTGGGTAAAGCTCCCGTTATTAAAAACTTTACTTGCCAGATATCCTACTGGGAAATTACTTTGTGCAGAAGTGAAATTCGTCGTAGTGGAAGGAAGTCTCGCGCTTCGCTATGCTAAGCCATTGTGCCAAGTCAAGCCAGAACGCCATCATGACCATTGATCAAGTTGATGGGCAAATGGGATACATTGTTAAATTCATGATAGGGGATTTGAGTGGAGCAATTTTTCCAAATTACTGTCGGAATCTGTTTCTGTTTATTTGACTGAGAATCATTTCCAGGAAAGAGTGGTTTCCAGTTCATGATGATGACTGATTTGAAATTTATATAGCTGTATTAAAGTTTTTCTAAATTAAAGCTAAGTTGTGATAATTTGCAAATTCCTGTGATAATGTGATTCGGAGTTCATGAATGATACACTAAAATTGCAGTGCGCTTTGAAGGCTGGTGAATACTTTATCTGGACATCCAAAAAGCAATCAATATTTTTTTAAACTTTCATAAATTGTACAAGTGTACAGCATTATCATCCTCGTCCAAGTTTCTACTTCTGAATTTAAAAATTTTCGCTATCTTAAGATACTTGACATCGTGGACTTTATCATTTGACTTGTAAATTCTTTCCTGTAAAGTATAGGTAAGATATGCAAAATAAGAAAGAGGAAGCAATAGTAGAATTTACCAAGAAGCATTTTTCGGACAAATAGTGTGAAATTTTCATAATCTGAAAGCAACCAGTAGGGTGTGGTATTATTTAAATAATCTCTGATAGATACTCATACTTTCTCCGCAAAAATTATAAAAGTATTGTTTTTGTTGTGTAATCATATTCACCTTTCTGGTAAAGAATTATGGATATCGTGCTAACATAGAATCGTCAGAGCGAAAATAATAGGTCTTAATTTATACGAGTACATAGCTAAATATTGACTAGTTTAAAAATATACAATTTGTCGGCTTGGATCGAACTAAATTTGTAACAATAAAAACACCGTTCCAAACTCTAACAATATCTTTATTAAAATTAAAATGGCCAGCTACAATCAAGATTGAAACAAGTTCTTTACAATCGCTTTATAACTCCAATCGCAAGTAATAGAAAAACTGAAGATTTCAGTTGCTTAGCAATGGTAATCTAAATTTCTCCTTTATCTTCTTCTTAGCACTACAGCCCCTTTCGGGCCTTCGCTTCCTGCAAACAGCGCCTCCAACTGTCTTGGTCCGTTGACCACGTCATCCAATTCCGAAATTCGAACAGCGATGAACTGTTTTCGTCAACCGAGCCAGACCAGCGTTCCCTCGGTACCCCCACTGGCCACCGGCCTACAGTTCTCCCAACAAATACCTTCTTGGGTATTCGTTGTTCGAACAAACGATTCATGTGTCCAGCCCATTGCACCTTCCGCAGTCTTACAATCCTTGAGACCTCCGGTTCGTCAAAAATTTCATACAGCTCATGGTTGTATCGAATTCGCCATTGGTCCCCGTCTAGCTTCGCTCCAATTATTTGCCTCAGGACCCGTCGCTCAGAGACGTTCAATATACTTGCAGATGCTTTCGTTAGGGTCCATGTTTCACACCCATAGCATAACACAGGTCTTATCACAGATTTGTATACTTCATAGATCTCAGAGAGAATGGATACGAAATACATCGAGAGAATTGAAGCACTTTATCATGTAGCGTGAAGTTGGCGCGTTATTAGCTGTTGATTCGAATTTCAAATAAATTTGACGTGACGTCTCCCATTAATTTTCGCATTTAGAACTAAATCAATTTTCCGCGCGGGTATTCGAACTTGAACGATATAAAAGATTGAACGTGACTTACCCTACGTAGGATACATCCCTGACATGCTTCCTAGAGCTGTTTTCACAATCCCACACGCGTCACTACATTTTTCATTTTTCGACACAAAAACACTCGCGATCCGTAACAAACTTTTCAGTTTGGTTAATTATCACATTCGCAACGCTTTTGCACTAGTTTCAACACGGTTTATCTTAAAGAAATCGTTTTGTGTACAATTTCAAATTCAACTTGATTAGACGTTTCCCATCAATGTTGAATTTTCACTAATCATATGTTTTCAATCATATGGTTGATATTTTGTTGACAATTCGGGGGTTAAGGTGTAAGAGAAGTGGGATTTTCGTGAGAGCAACTAGAGAGCCACTTGAATGTGTGGATTCTCTAGCGGCGTAAAAGGCAGGGGGATTTCAATTCGCATGCGAGAGGAAGGCATGTATGTAGTAAAAGTACTTCACTCACTTATGGATGAAAATAAGCTCATTTCGCGTCCATTACTTGATATGTCTTTGGTATACTTGGAGCTTTGTTTTTCTGTGTATGCAGCTGGTCTTCAAGATCGTCAATACTGAATAAAATATTTTATTTGCGAGCTGTATTCTTCGGCGTATTTCGTCTCTTTCATTGCCCGTTTTCGGTATTTTGGCGCCTAAATATACAATTTCGCTAACATTTTCGATACTGTATTCGCCAAGTGTGATATTTTGTGTATTTAAGATATTTTTCTTCGACTGCGTCATGAACTTTGTTTTATTTTCGTTGGTTTGTAGCCCTACTAGTTTTGCTTTGCTATCGAGATTCCGGAAGAGCTCTCTGGCAGTTGTTAGTGACCGTGATAGAATGTTGATGTCGTCCGGATAGGCCACTACCTGGCTCGACTTGTATAGTAATGTTCCTCGCGTAAGGTAAGCTTCCGTATGACGCACTCCAGAGCCAAATTGAAACGCAATCCCCCTGCTTTAGTCCGATATTTGTGTCAAAAGCGTCGGTGAGTTGATTATTGATGCGGACTTGGGAGGTCGTCGACGTCATTGTCATTTTGGTAAGACGGACTAATTTGGCTGGGATGCCAAAACCAAGCATTATTTGGTACAGTTACGATCAATTCTGTCGTATGCTTGCTTGAAGTCAACGAAAATTTGGTGTACGTCTATGTTAAACTCCCAGCATTTCCCAAGTACCTGCTGGACCGTGAACAATTGGTCTGTTGTTACTCTACCCACCCTAAAAGCACCTTGATACTCCCCAATAATACTGTTGGCGTATGATCCGATTTTATTTTCTAAAATTTTAGAAAATATTTTATACGCCGTGCAAAGTAGTGATATGCCTCTATAACTTTCGCACTGTAGCCTGTCACCTTGTTTGTGGATAGGGAATATAATTGATTGACTCCACTCTTTCGGCATATGTTCTTGTTGCCAAATATGCTGGATGACTTTGTGAATAGCTTGATGAACACTACTACCACCATATTTGATGAGCTTCACTGGAATATCATCAATGCCCGGCGCTTAATTATTCATTTGGGCTTTGATGATGGAACAAACTTCATCCAGAGTTGGGGGGGCCAATGGAAGCTCACCACAGACATCTATAGGCTCAAATGTTCTGGAGCTGTGCGGAGGATAAATGAGGTGCCTGAAATATGTTGCCCATCTTTCCTTAATCTTGAGTTTTGGGGGGATAACCACGTTTCAGGCTTCTCACTACTTTGTATGCTTGTCTTGTGTTATTACTCGCTAAACTTACATCTATACTTCTCAATTGGTCGTCGTAGTATTTTCTTTTCTTAATCCTAATTATCTTATTCGCCCCTCTTCTGAGATTTTCATAGTGTTCTCTCTTCGTTCTGTTTTTCCTACCTACGTATTCTTTGTATGCCTGATTCTTTTTATCTAACGCATCCTGGCACTCATCATCGAATCAATCATTCCTCTTGCGCCGGGCTTGATGTCCGATCGTCTGTTTTGCCACGGTTCTGATAGCCGCTTTCACTTCCATCCAGAGCTCGTTGCTCATCTTTCACGATACGTCTGATAAGATGGGAACCAGCTGGTTGTCGAGGGTCTCCGTGAAATTATCGGCCACAGACGCCGTTTGGTGTCAAATTTTTGTAGCGGGCTGGTCTTCGCTGAATATGCCTTTGACATATGACATCGATAGTTTAATTTGATCAAGTAATGATCTGAGTTTCAATTGGCTCCTCGGTATGTACGGACATCGAGTATGCTTGAGGCCCAACGTTGTTGGATCAGAACATGATCGATCTGGCTTTATGTGTTGCCATCCGGTGATACCCAGGTACCCAGGTATGAATGTATGCCTAGATTTCAGCTACACGCAAAGTCAATCAGGCGATAGCCGTTGTCATTTGTTTCATCGTGGAGACCATATTCTCCAGTCATTCTCCGATGAGATAGCTCATTGCCAACTTTAGCGTTGAAATCACCCAGAATAATTTTTGTGTCGTTTGTGGGCAATGAGTCGACCAGTCTTTCCAGGTGATTGTATAACGATTCCTTCGTTTCTTCGTCTTTTTTTTCGGTCGGGGCATGAACATTAATCAGCCAGATTTTGAAGAATTTTGCTTTTATACGGATCGCACACAACCGTTCATTGACTGGCTTTAAATCAATAACGTGCGACTTGAACTCCCTATCCACAATGAAAGCCACTCCGAATTCTCGTTTTCCAGTAGGCTTCCCACTTTTAAATATTGTGTGCGATCTCATGTCTTGAATGTCGTTTCCAGTCCAATTCGTTTCCTGGACTGCCAGTATTTTTAATTGATATTGACTGGCCTGTTGTAAAAGGTCCTTAACAGCGCCAGGGTAGTTGAGTGATCTGACATTCCAGGATCCAATGCATTGGTCCTTTTTTCGTTTACGAGGTCGTTGCCGTGAGTCCAATCCTTTCCGAGGCCTATCTGCAGGTTTCAAAACAATTAAAGATTTTCCAGGGACGGGGAGTTAGCCCGTCGCCCAACCTGCATTCCGGCGGCATGGTTATTACGTTGATTCCGTTATCAGGCGCGGAAGATTCGCCCTCACCCTCTTACGTCCTCACAAAGAAGGTGTAAGCAGGATTTAGTAGCAGAGCTGTAGATGTATTTACAGTTATGAGCATTTCTCGACATTTAATGTTACATTATTGGGGAACCAGTAAACCCAATGTGCACCCCGAGAGCATTTACTACCATTTAGTTGGGGGGGGTGAGAAATTATGAAAGCTATGGGTTGGGGAAACAAGGGGTGCCCTCTCCCTTTCTCAAACGGGCTTGGGACCGTTTATGGCGGAAATTTACTTATTACGATTCTAATTATTGCACAGGCTGTTAGATATAAATTAAAGTTCATAAAATTAATATCAAATTCATTGAAAATGTAACACTGCATTGAAAATAAAATAAAACACTTCAGTTTGCAATATTGCAAGTGTATTGACCACAACTGAAATGCCAATAATTCGCACATGTACAATTCTTGCCATTTCAACATCTTTTGCGAACAGAAAATCAATTCAAAGTTCAGTTCAAGAATGATGAACTTGATTGAACTGGCAAAAATTACTTACGAGCAATTTTGTAGTTCAGAAAAATTTTACAATAAATGTATTTTGATCTGGGAAAAATTAACATTGTTATCCAAGCAATCATTCATTTAGTTTCATTTTCTTTCACGCAGAAACATTTGGTCCGTCGAGCCGGATCCACTAGGAAGTGGGACATTCATAGAAACTTACTTAGAGATACAGTAGAGGAGTTTTAGATACCAAGGCTTAAGCTAATGCAGCTATTGGGACAGTTAATTTTGGAGGATTAATTAGCAAGGAGACCAGCCTCAGTGAAATTCAGGCGAATCCAGCAACGTAGAATCACAGGGAGCAGTCTCAGGAGAGTTTTTAAGAAAAATTTTTATCTGAAGATTTTTGTGGAGCACCTATTTCCAAAAGGTTTTTGCACAAGAGATGGAGCATTTTCGTTTATCATCGACAAATTAGGCAACATCAACAACCACGTTCAAAGTGATTCAAAGGCTGAAAATTAATTTTAAGAAAGACAGTGAATCCCTTCATAGCCTTGGATATTTCCAAACAAGGATGGAAAAACTAAAAGCTATGTGGACGAAGTGTGAAGACCAGCACGAAGCACCCTGTGACCGATTGAAGGGCTCTGAATTGGAAGAATTCACTAGAGAGTACGAGAGTCTTGAAGATATAGTAATGGACTATATTACCCTGTTTCAATCAAAACTTAACGAGTATTCAGTGAAACGATCAAGTTCATTTCCATCAGACGCAAGCAAGTTAGAGAGAGTGCGAATACCGTCTTTTACCGGTAGCTATGCAGATTGGTTTGCATTCCAGGACCTGTTTCAAACTCTGGTTCCCAACAACACATAGCTAACAAGCGTACAAAAGTGCTCTCTCCAAGGTAAACCAGAGCAATTGGTAAACCATTTAAGCATAACGGATGAGAACTATGAATCGGCCTGGAGGTTGTTTGTCGAAAAATATGACAATCATCGTGGTATTGCACAGGAGATGATGCAGCGCTTATTCAATATTGAGAACTGCACACGGAAGGATCCATTAGGATTCCGAAGAATGCTAGGCACTATGAATCAACTTCTAGTGAGCATCAAAACGGTGAAAACTGATCCATTCCCACTCACCACAATCTACATGCTGAACCAAAAACTTGACGAAGATTCAAGAAAAGAGTGGCAGAGGTATATTTCGAACTCGAGTAGCATTCCGTCTCTGAATCAATTTTTATAGTTTCTAACGCCACGATTTTTAATGTTAGAAACTCTGTCTCCTGGAAAGCCTAAGCCAAGGCCGATCAAAGCTAATACAACGTAAGTAAAAGCGAAGACTTCCTGTGTAATTTGTAACGCACAACAAAAGGTTTGTGAATGCAGCATGTTCAAACAAGCTTCTATTCAAGCCCGCCGTGATGTAGTGAAGAAGGGTAATCTTTGCTTCAACTGTTTTGAACAACATCAAGCCAACAAATGCTCGTCCACTCATGGTTGCAAAGTATGTGGGAAGAAGCATTTCACATTGCTTCACTTATCGCCCAAGGAGACTCCACAGTAGCCAGGAACATCAACCACTGTTCAAGGACATGGTGCATACACCAACCTAAACTACGTGCTACTTGCAACCACGCAAACGACAATCGGTCGTCCAGATGGAGAATATTTGACGTTTCGTGCTCTACTAGATTCTGGAGCGTAGAGATCTTTCGTTAGCGAAGCAGCTGGCAGTCTTCTGCGGACAAAGCGCAGCTACTCTAAGTTCAAGATCAGTGGTATAGGGGCTGTAGAGAACGTACCGTCGAGAGGAGAGACGGAGCTGTGTGCCTTGGTCTAATCTGCGGACGGTCACCCAGAAGAACTAAGATTCACCCAACTCATTCTCACTACAATAACTGCTCCTCTTCCATGCACTCAGATTCCATTGATTATTCCCAACGAGCTGACGATCCGTGACTAAGCAGATCCTAGGTTCAATGAGCCTTCTACAATCGACCTTTTGATTGGAGCTGATCTCTACGACAGGCTTTTGTTACCAGGACTTCTCCTCGGTCATCCATAGGCAAAAAGGACGAAACTTGGATGGGTTTTGTTTGGATCAGTGCCATGTAAACAACCAACATCACTTTGCACTTTTGTGTCTTATCAAGGCTTAGAGGAAGCCTTAAGGCAATTTTGGGAGACTGAGGAAATTCCTCTCAAAATCGTTTGACACAAGAAGAGGGAGAGAACGAGAATTATTATGTGCAAAACGTGGTTCGGCAAAGCATGGGAAAATACTTTGTTAGCTTGCCATTTAAGAGCAATGCAGATCCAACTGCCGAGAATGGTTAAACAGTAACAGACGTATACAAATAATTTAGACGTCTGGAACACCAGTTAAAACGTGATCCAAAAATTTACGAGCAACATAGAGTCTTCATGAAAGAATATATTGACTTGGGTAATACGAAAAGGGTTCCAGCAAATTGAGTGAAGATGATAACAACATACTACTTGCCACATCATGCCCTAATCAAGGAAAACAGTAGTACTACTAAGCTAAGAGAAGTATTCAACGCATCTCATCAAGGACCGAGAGGGAAATCCTTAAACAATTTGCTACACACTGGTCACCCAATTTAAGGAAATCTCTTACATCTTCTCACGCGATGGAGGCAGCATAGATACGTAGTTGCAGCCGACATCGAGAAGATGTACAGACAGATTGCAATACACGAACGAGACCAGCACTATCAAAGGATTTTATGGCGTTTCAACGATAATGAGCCCATTTTACATTATCAGTAAAGCACCGTTACATACAAAACAGCATGTGCACTGTATTATGCGATGCAAACTTTACATCAGCTCACTGTGGATGGAATCAATTCGTATCCAGAAGCCTCAAAAGTATTACTTCCAGACTTTTACGTTGATGACGTACTGACTGGAGCAGACAACTTAGGTGATCTTCTGCAAGTACAGGCAGAACCCCAAAATCTCCCGAAAAGAGGAGGATTTAACTTGAGGAAATGGTCTGCGAATCAACCGACATTGTTAGAATGGATACCAATAGAAGATCGTGAAACACAGCTTCCTTTGAATGTAGTGGCTATGGGAAATATCAAAACGTTAGGTATTCAGTGGCACCCAGCAACAGATGAGTTTTCGTTTACTATTGCAAGACCAATCGAGCACAAAGCGTCTTCAAAGCGGTCTATATAAGCTGAAATTTCCTATTGGCTGGCTCCAGCCATTTATTATCATTGGCAAGGTGACGATAAGAAAACTTTGGCTAGACACCAAGGGTTGTGATGAAAATTTGGATGTTGCGACAACAAAACTTTGGACAAGAGACCCTGAGGATGAAATGGTGACTTGACATCAGTCCATCCATAAAATTGAAACTCACGGTTTCTGTGATGCTACGCTTACAGCATACACAGCGGTAATATACCTCCGAGGCATAACTCCATCAGCAACAAAGGTGATATTCATCACTGCCAAATCAAAGGTTTCTCCAGTCAATCCCCAGAATGTGTCAAGACTTGAGCTGAATGAAGCAGTATTATTCGCTGAACTCATGACTGAAGTAACAAAAGCATATAATTGGACAAACGTACCTAGATTTTACTGGTGCGACTCGACCACCGTTCTTTATTGGATACAAAGTCCTCCTATCAAATGGAAAGTTTACGTCGCAAATCGTGTCAGTATTATCCAAGAACACAGCTCAATTGAAAACTGGTATTACGTGGCCAGCAATGATAACACAGCTGATATTGCATCACGAGGATTACTTCCAAACGAAATTCTCAACTCAACCCTATAGTGGTAAGAACCAACCTGGCTCAGTACACGTCTTATTCGAATGCCACTATCACTACAGCCAATAACGCAAGGAGAAGAAGAAAGAAGGAGAGCATCATTAATTACCAGTGTAGAGGAAGAAACGTCAATTCTTACGAGATTTTCGTCATTTAACAAACTTAACAGAGTTTTAGCACTGTGTCAACGATTCGCGTTCAATACGAAAAGTCTCAATCTGAAACACTTGGTAAGGTTATCACTAAGCAAAATTTAAGAAGCAGCTAATCTGTATATAAAAATGTTTCAAGCCCACGCATTCAAGACCGAAATAGAGGGGTTAGCAAGAACTAAGGACGTACGTAGAAGCAGGCCTATAAAAAGATTAGCACCTTAGATGGACAGTGCAGCTATCATAAGGGTGGGCAGTCGCATTCATTTTGCACGCACTACGGAATCGACGAAATATCCTGCTATCATATCCAAGGACCATTTATCAAAGTTGTTGATTCAACAAGCTCATCAACAAACCTTACACGGAAGCTGTAATTTGACTCTGAATACATTAAGATTAAAATACTGGATTATATCAGGACAAACAAAGGTCAAGAAAGTGCTTCGGCAAGGTATGACATGCTTTAAAATGACAGCCAGACCGAGGACTCAATTTATGGGAAATCTGCCAGCCGCAAGAGTTCAATTGACTAAACCGTTTTTCAAACAGGAATTGGTTATGCAGGTCCAACAACCACTGAATGGAGTGAAGGAAAGGTTCCAAAACCATAAAAGCATACATTGCCATTTTTGTCCGTATGGCGACAAAAGCATGGTGCTGGTGTCCGATTTGACAACAAATGCATACATCGCATCAATCCAACGATTTGTGGTAAGCCGAGCAATTTCTTACACAATATGTAGCGGTTGTGGCTCAAACTTTCTGGGAGCTAACAAACGATTACAAGCTATCTATAAAGCATCACTGAAACTTGTTCATCAGAATTGCCAATCACGGAGTAGAGTGGAAGTTCATTCCTCCCAGCAGCTCCCATTTTGGTGGACTGTGGAAAGCCGACATAAAGTTAATGAAATTTCACCTCTATAAGACGATTGGAAATAAGATACTGAACATCGAAGAAATGAACACACAGTTAGCCCAGATTGAAGCTTGCATGAGTTCCCGGCCGCTGACGCAAAAAAGTGACGATCCAAGTGATGCCGCCGCATTGACTCCAGGTAATTTCCTTACTAGAGACAACTTATTTGAAATAAAAGATGACCCTTGCGAAGCAAACTGCACTTTATTGAGACGATGGCAGCTAGTGCAACAAATGAAACAATTTTTTTGGAAAAGATAGTCAGAGGGGTACTTGCAACGTTTGCAGTACAGGTCCAAAAGGTTGGAGAAGCAAGAGAACCCGAAAATTGGTGAACTTTTACTAGTTAAAACTGATAACATTCCGTCAATGCAATGGCCACTGGGAAAGATCGTAGCCACACACTCAGGAGAAGATGGGTTAGCTCGAACAGAATCAGTGAAATTGAACGGAAGTGTTAAAAAACGTTCCATTGTCCAAATTTGTAAACTACCGTTGGATGATACGGAACCACAAACCCCACAAATTACAGCTGTAAATATTCAAACGAATGCAAAGCCTGTAAAACGACCAAAACTAGGAGATATTGACTAACAAGAACGGAAAAGAAAGCCAGCAAAAATATTACCGAGCCTCTCAACAGTTCAGCTCTCCACGCTACTCGTACTTGGAGTCTTACTTTCTCCTACTCTAGCAGAGGCCACGGTAAGACGTTTGGATGGTGGTCTTTATATAGAACAAATAGAAAAAAGTAGTATCATTCGTGGAGAATTATTCTCTGACTCAGCCACTGATGGAAACAACCTACACAACTTGAATACAAGCCTACGCTCTCTGTGTTCTCAAAGTAGTTAAGCTAGAAGCGTACACTGTTCCTAGTTCATCATATATCAGAACTGATCGATGCTACACAAAACAAAATCGAAGCCATACGGTTTGCACATGGCCGAGTAAAACGAGGAATATTCAGGGAAATGCTTACTACTATCTTTGGAGTCAACAACGAAATTATCACTGACTTACAAACACTGTCATCAAACCAGGAAACGTTCCAGAACCTGATCAACTATCAAGGCAAAATTATACTGCATGCCACGAAAACGCTAAACACAACCTCTAGCAAAATCAACTGACAACTGCAAAGATTCTCCGATCAACTGAGAAAGGGACTAGAGGAGATCAACGATTTGAAAAAATGGTTTTCGAAAGTGGATGCAAATCACATAAGCATTCAATTCTTAGCCACATACCAACGCGTGGTCAACTACATCGAAGAAGTCTCTGCCAAATACCGCAGCATTTTGAAGGCTGTAAATACCACCGAAGGAATACTGGAATGTATTCAGTTGGCCAATCTTCAATCTACCATTCAAAACACGAAATCATTCCTACCAGCTCATCTTACGATATTACACTCTGCAGCCTCTAAATTGGTGACTGACTCCAACACAACCTGCCTCAAGATTAACGGCTACTTGCCAATCATTGACAACCGCAGAATTGACCTAGTTAAGGTTACAGTGATTTCTCTTCAACAAAACCGTACCCTATTTGCAACATTTAACATAGCCAACTCTATCATCGGAATCAATTACAATGATCAAGTTTACTTTGAAGCAAGCAGCAGTGATCATGCACGACCACCATAGCTGACTACGGGAGTTTCTAAAAGCCAAACGAAATTGTGTGATAAGAGAGCCTTACAATTTACACAACCAACCCACGTGTCCACAAACTTTTTTCAGTACAAATTCACTGATCTTCCAACAACACATGTCGATCAACACATGGTTATTCGTCACCCCGCAACATGTTCATGCTCAAACCATTTGCCGTGGATAGCGAACCGACATCCTCATTAACGGAACAGGATTGATAAAGCTAACCCAAGATTGCTAACTACAAGCCGAAGGTTTTATCCTCCATACAAGTGTTCTATAGGGTTATCCATTTTACGCTTGGGAAAGTAAAGCAAAAGAAAACACATAAAATATTCAGAAACAAATAAAATTTTTTATTCAATATAAAGATCAAAACTTACCATTATACGTTAAATGCAACACCTCTCACAGGCCTCAATTCTTTTGAGGTAATTTTCAATGACTTTTTGGCACATTTCCGGCAATATCTCGGCCCTAACTTCACGAATATTGATTTTCAATTGCTCAAGATTTTGAGGATTGTTTGCGTAAACACGATCTTTCGCAAAGCCCCATAAAAAGAAATCCAAAGGTGTTGGGTTGCAGGATCTTGCGGGCCAATTGACATCACTCAATCTCGAAATTACGCGTCCTGGAAATTTATCTTCCAAAAGTGCTCGATTAGCCTGTGTTGTGTTGCTTGTGGCTCCGTCCTGTTAAAACCACAGATCTTCCAGATTATAATCTTCAATTTCTCTCCAAAAATAATCGGCTAACATCCGTCCATAGCGGTCAGAATTGACTGTAATGGCTCTTCCTTGATCGTTTTCAAAAAAATACCGGCTAATAACAACACCAGACCATAATGCACACCAAACGGTTACTTTTCCCGGATGCAAAGGCCTTTCTACGATTTCTTGAGGATTTTGAAAGCCCCATATGCGGCAATTCTCTTTATTTACGTAACCACTGAGCGAAAAATGAGCCTCATCACTACAGAAGATTTTGTTCGAAAAATCGTTATCAATGGCTTCTTGTTCAATAACCCAATTCGCTTACATTCTGCGTTGTGTATGGTCTTGAGGCTTAAGTTCTTGAGTTAATTGGATTTTGTAAGGATAGAGATGCAAATCCAAATGCAAAATCCGTTCCAATGAGCCGTTAGACAAGCCCAAATATTGAGCACGTCGAGGAATCGACAAATTCGGGTCTTCCTCCATACTTTGAGCAACGACAGCGATATTTTCAGCAGAACGAATGTTGCGATGATGCACAGGCCTTGCAATTTCAATAATAACCGATCTAGTCTCTTCAAATTTTCTCACTGTGTTCGAAATTGTTTGCTGTGTAGGTCGATTATGTCGACCGTAATCGGCTCGTAAAGCCCTCAATATTGATATAGCAGAATCACCATTTTTATAATAAAATTTAATAATTTTAACGGGTTTTTTGACTGTTAAACGGTCCATATTTCTAAATGGCAAACCCTCAACTAAAACAAACACGCTACGGATGGCATTTAATTTTGACAGATGTCAAATGGCAGGGTTATACTTTCCCAACTACGAAATGGATAACCCTGTACATGAAATCTAAATCTTAACTGACTCTAAACTAGGCTAATTATAATTATTTTAACTTGCTAATGCCGCGTGACTGGATGATAAATGTCAGAAGCGTTCCCACAGATTAAATTCCGCTGATCATTATATTCATTACTGATCATCACATGTTGCAATGGATTGGATTGCATTGCAACACCATCATCTGTTGTCGTGCATGTGGTCTCGTGGAGTAAAGTTCCTCTAATTTCTGTGGGAACGTATTCTAATTATTGACGTGCGGGTCCAGTAACTGTTGGTAGTAGAAATATGAGAATGTCTTCTTAACCCTCCCTTCTTGAATCTGGGCGATGACACTCAACTAGAAAAATGGTAAATTGTACAGGCTCCAAGATTGCCGCTTGATGTTAAGAACGATGGATTTGGGTTCACTCGTGGTTTTCATTGACGAAAGTTAAATGGCAATTTTTGGCTTGCTCCCTAGGGGGTTCGGTTTTAGGCCGGCCGCACATTGTAAGAAATTTTCTGTCAAAAATGTCTGATGCCAACTGATACTACTCCACACACTCATTAGGCAGTTTGTTCCGATGAGTTTAGTGTCAGTTTATAATTTACGGCCAGCACGAGGTTATCGAGCAGTCACCTAAGCAAACTGCTCAAGAACTGGTATAACATGATCTGAATTTTAATTGCTAATTTGAAAATTTAATCATTCCAATTTATAGTTTATAAATTATAAAATATTTTTTTTATTATAAATATAAGTTTTATATTTTCTTTTTTTCTCTATGTAAAATTTAAATTCTTTTTTATAACTAAATATAAATTTTATTTATGTTTTTTCTCTATATTCACTTTGAATTTACTTTGTAATTATCTTCTTTATGATATCTATCTTTTTATTATTATTTAAAAATTTTTTTAATTATTAACTTTTATTAATTTAAAAATTCAAATCTGCAGCTAAATTTTCTGACATGAGAACACTGCTATACTGCATCCTATCCATATATTGCATTGCCGAATGCAATCTAACTTGGCTGAGCTAGGGGCTCATCTGATTTTACCGTTGCGATATCGAGAAGTGGACGACGAACAGAAAAGACAAGGGGGAGAAAGTGTTCGAGTTTGGTGAACGGACTCGTGTGAATTTTGCTCTGCTGCTCGTTCTTTAAAAATTTCGCATAACATTTATTGAATAATTGATTCTATTTAGTAGATATCGAAAGGATTGAATTTCTGTAACGGTTCTTGTGTTCATTTTCGTTCAAACATTACAATTAAAATTAATTAAAACGCTCGGTTGTGCGTCGACGCGAAAGTCGAACAACGTATTTATATGTGGTTTTGGATTGATGAATCAATCATAGGGAGACGATGCGTAAAGTGGCGTGCAGAGAAATGTGGTTGTGTTTGTGTATGTCCCATAAAATAATCAATTAATGTGAAATTACAGTTTTACAAATAAAATCTAAATAAATTATCGATAAATGTAATTTCGCAGTAGCAGTAGTGATTGAGTGATTCTTCCCGCATACATTTGTGCACATACCAAATGAAAATTCACACGAGAAAGATTAAATTTCGAGTAATATTAACATTTAATTTCTGGTAGTGTTTGAGTTTATTCATGTCATCAACACAAGAAACGATTTTAGACGATCGACGGTTTCTTGGACTCATTTGACCATTTGCTAATTTAACAGCTCATGCGGGAGCGTTCAGTTCCAAGCAATCGCGGAGATCGTTCGAGATCTTGCATTTGGGGGGAGAAGGAGGAGTGAAAAGTTGTGTCATGTTGCCAAATTCCGTATCGTGGTCACGTTGAACCGCGGATAAGACGAAATTGCAGTTTTTTAGGCTGCGGCTGCATTCATGCCTTACAATCTTAACCCCAACTTAGTTTCGAACGCCGAATTTGTGTGCTAAAACCGCGTGGTGGTGCCTTTGGGCTTGATTCCCGGTCGATAAACGGTTGTTCAAGCGTACTGGAAACCCCTCTGCAGCTGCCGCAAATCTTACCTGGCTTCAGGTGCAAGGAAAAGCGAAATCAATCGATTTGAGTTGTGCAGACTTATCGGTGAAATATAGCCACTTGCACGCAGTTATTTGTGATTGTGGTTGAGCTCGCGGGCAGATTGTGGGATCTATTCGTGAAATATTTGGAAAATCCCGGGAAATCAATCGAAAAAGCATTGTTGAAAGTGGTCTGCTACGTATTTCCCTTGAGTGTGTGGCCTCGGCATGAAGTCGGCAACGTGAAATGTATTAGAACAAATTTTACCCCTGACTGCGATGGTGAAATCGTCATGCCAAAGCTTATTTCCGAAGAATGAAGAAAAATCGAATTTTACAGGCAAAGTCGCACGAAAAGCGCCGTGAATGCGAACCTCGTAAGATGATAATATAGATCGCTCGAAAATAGTGGATTATGCACGGCAGGCTGTTATTGACAGTAAATTAACAGACGTGATATCTGTTATCAAAGGAAAAGTCGAGGACATGGAAATGCCAGATGGGATTGAAAAGCTGATACAGTGCCTGAATGGATGGGATACTGTTTATGTTACGAATCAATGTTGGATACGGTGTGTACGCAAGAGATAAGTGGCTGAAGGGAAACGGAATGATGTTTCCAGATAGTGGAATTTCGTTCGTAATTGCTTTGAAGATCGTCGATGTAAGGATGGAAAAGAATTAATTCGTGGAGCGATGTTTAGATTTCTGATATGGGTGGTATTCGAAAATTAGGTATAACTGAACCACGTGTTGATGTAGTTGACCTAAGGCAGCTTGTCTCAACATCTTATATTATTAAAGAAGTTGTTGTAATGTGCAATTTTTTAAGTAGACTATAAAAATAAAGCAAATGGTACAGGATCATGATAAACGGCTTCCTACTGCCGGAATCGCATGAACGCGGGTTTTTGAACATGTGGTTTCAACAAGACGGTGTTACCGCACAAACAGCAGTCACCACAACGAAAATAAGGAGGAAGCGTTTCCTGGTCACGTAATCTTCCGTTTTGGCAATTTCGCATGGGCAGAAAAAAATCGCCCGATTTAACCATCTTCTTTCTTTGGGACTATTTGAATCCGCAGATCTATGCAAACAAGCGTCAGACAATCGCAGACCTTGAGGAGAATATTTAACAGAAATGCGAACACTTATCACCGAAAATCTTGCGGAAAGTCATGGAAAGTGCGATGAAATGGGCACAAATGTGTATCAACACTGACAACCACCACTTGGTAGCTATAATCTTTTCCACTTTGCTGAAGAAAGGTCCAAATAAAGATTTCCATAATTTTTTTCACTAAGTAAAAAGTTATTCAAAAACAAAGTAAAAGTAAATATTGTGAAGACCAATTGGGAAGCATTAATTTAAATCGAGTTAGCAACAACGCAGAATAAGCATATAAAGCACTGGAAAGCAAGAAACAAGGTTATCAACCCAAAGCCACGCGCTGCAATGATAATATCGGCAACATCTTCGTACATGAAAACGAGATTATTGAAAGATGGGCGTCATATTTCAAAAACCTTCTAAATCCTCCTACAGAAGTTTGCAGTTTGTAGACATTTTGGGAGAGCTTCTATTGGCTCCACCAACAATGAGCATATAAAGTCAAAAGGTACGAATCTGTCCATTATGACATGGTGTTTGCCGCAGAGTACACCCTCATCATCAAGCAACGCAACGCTCATGGTTAGCGGTGATTCAGACGCTTTGCCTACTTCACAGCCTTCTTCGTCTATCATTACAAGAAGTATGGTACAGGGATCTTCATTTCATCGGGGAGCTATTCAAAAAAATTTCGAAATGCGGCAAGTTCCTGAGGAATTACCATCCCTCCAAGTTGTAGTGCCACCGAATCAAATCTTCATATCAAGGCTTGCGTATAATACATCCACCGAAGACATTTTAGATTATATAAGTAAGAAGTTTGGCTTATCTCTGAAGATAATTAGTTGCCAGAAGCTGATGAAAGACAACTTAATCAACAGAGTTATAGCTTCTTTCAAACTTACTGTTCCAGCATCACGTGATTATATCTAAACACCTGATTGCGTGCCACCTGAAGTGCTTGTTAAATTATTCATAACATCAAGGAAAAAAAATTTCGTTCTCCACTGTGCTCCCTGCCAAAGGTGTAACATCGGTGCTTCCTAAAAAACTTCATAATAGCATTCTTAAAAGTCAATTTTCTATTTATTATCAAAATTTTCCGGGACTAAGATCCAAGCTGAAGGCTCTAGCTTTATCCTATTCTCTCTCTAATGACGATATTATCTGTTTTTCTGAATCCTGGTTGATTGAAAGTATATTTTACTCTTTAATTTTTCCTAACCATACAGTTTATAGGCGTGATCACGATAGGTCAATCTTCAACAAGTTATATAGAAGAGGTGTCCTAGTCGCCTACAAGAATACCTTTACTGGTGTCTCTCTAAAAAATATACTTTTCACTGTTCCTGTAGAATGTCTGTAGGCAAAAATAGTTATTCAGCCTTCCCTTTTTCTTCTTGTTTTTTGCACTTATACACCTTGTAAGTCTCCTTTTTCAGTCTACAATACCTTTCTCACAGAAATATCTAGTATGTTCTTATTGCGTTTTTCAAATTGCCACCTTATTTTATGTGGAAGTTTTGACCTTCCTAAACTTTCATGTGATATCAATCAGGTTGATTTTGACTCATCTGAAATTTGGTCTTTAATTTCTTCTTTTATATCCATTTGTTTTCTGGCTCAATTTAATAATTTTCTTAACGTTAACTATCATATCCTTGACTTATTCGTCTGTAGTATGGAACAATCGTTGTTACACTCACCTCCAGCTCATTTTTCTTATCTTTCTCCTGATCCCCATCATCCCCCCTTACGCTTTGAAATTTTCTATACTGCTTCTGTCAGTTTTCGTTCGAAAGAACGTCAGCGCTGTAACTTTTATATAACTAATTACGAGCAACTTTCCGAAACAATTCGCTGTTTATTGGCCCTTCTTCTTTTGCGGTCTAGACTCGGGTACTTGTTGCAAGAATTCCTATGACTTCTTGAACGCTGCTATTTCTAACTCAACTCCACTTGTCAATATAAGGAACTTTTCTGACTGTCCCCAGTTGAATCTCGATGTGAGACGAGCATTGAAAGCCAAAGATCGACCACGTCAACATTTTTCACGTGACAGATCTCCTGAGCCACGTCATGCCTTATATCATCTGAGGTCGAAAAAAGAGATGCAAATCGCTAAAGCTTCTTATTTTCATAGTACTGAAGGCTCTCTAAACTTAAATCACTCAAAACCATTTTGGAAACATATACGCTCTCTCGAATTCTCTTCCAGTTTTCCATCCTCTCTTCATTTGAATGGCGTAGCAACTTTATCTCTCAAGATTTGTGAACTTTTTAGAACTCAGTTTGCTTCTATTTTCAATTCCACTCCCACCAATAGCCCTTTGTTACCAATCATGCACACACAATCTTCATTTCCTTTTACTTGCTAGCCGGAAGATGCTATGAAGCTTATTTTAGAGCTTGATTACTCTGTTAGCTCAGATCTCGATGATATTCATGTTTTGAAGTCTTTGTCTACTTTTATTTGTAACCCCCTTTCTTTCTCTTCAATTCTAGCTTATCTTCAGGCTATTTTCCTCCATGTTGGAAAATATCCTATGTTACTCCTATTTTTAAAAAAGGTAGCACATTTAACGTTGCTGACTATTCTCTAAACTACCGAAAAAAATCGTCTCCTTGCGGCTTTTTTCATTTACTCATGATTTGTTCATTCCTGAAGAACATGGTTTTATCACAGGGCGATAAACTTTATTGAATTTATTAGAACTCATAAGTGTTGCTTCAGAAGCTTTGGAGAACTGTTTGCTAGTCGAAACTTTGTATTTGGAGTCCTCTAAAGCCTTCGACTCAATAAATCACAATATTTTGTTGAGCAAACTTAAATTTCTTAACGTTCCTGATTATTTGCTCCACTGGTTATCATTTTACTTATTTAATCGTGTCAGTCAGGTATCTTTTCAAGGCTGTCTTTCCACCCCTTCCATCCATCTTCTGGTGTTCCTCAAGCATCCATTCTTGGCCCACTATTGTTCACTCTGTTTATAAATGACTTACCATTCATTGTCATCAACTCCTCCTGTCTTCTTTATGCAGACGGCGTCAAAGTTTTCAAAACAGTGCCGTCTAACGATAACTGTGCATTGTTCAAGAAGATTTGGATGCAATTTTATTTTGGAGTTCTTATAACCAGGTTACACTAAATATTTCTAAGTACATCCATCTTTCATTTTCTAATAACCCTTGCCCTATAAGCTTTCAGTTTTCGTTAAATAATTCGTACTTAAGTACGATGACACATTTCAGGGAATAAGATATCACTTTTGAATCTAAATTGACGTTCGACGTTCATATTTCTGAAATTACTTCTAAAGCTTCTCGTATTTCTTGCTTAATCTTAAGAAATTCCTATATTTTTCTCGATCCTTTTTCGTATGTTAAACTATATTCTAATTTGGTTCTTCCCATCCGTGAGTACTGTTCACCAATTTTGGTCACCTCATTTGAAGTGTTTGAAGTTAATGCTAGAAGCTGTACAAAAAAGACTTACCCGGATCGTCTTCTTGAAATTCTAGACTCCCTACATTTTTTAAGCACCACGTTTATCTATCCTCAATATTCCTTCGCTGGAAAAACGTCGACTCTTCCTTGATTAATGTAATTATATTTCTTATCCACAAAAATTTAACTACCAATAATGCAAGAACTATAGAAGCATATCACAATTTATTGCGGCATATGAAATACTTTCAAAGATCATAGAAAACAAAATCAGATCATACGCTAACAGTATTATTGGGGAAGGTCAAGATGGCTTTAGAGCAGGTAAATCAATGACAGGCCGATTGTTTACAGTCAAACAGGTACTTGAAAAATGCTGGGAGTTCAACAAAGACGTAAACCAAATCTTCGTTGACTTTAAGGAAACACACAAAAGAATTGATTGTAGCCTACTGTGCCAAATAATGCTTTGCTTTGCTATCCCAGCCAAATTAGTCCGTCTTACCAAAATGACAATGATGTCAACGACCTCCCAAGTGCCGACTTGGAATAACCAACTAACAGATGAGTTTGACACAAATATCGGACTGAAGCAGGAAGATGAACTAGCTGCATTGGTACTTTCTTAACCCATATCATCCCAAGCACTTTTAACTTTATGTGATTTGTGCCAAACTCTCAGAAGCGCACATTAATGGCCTAAGAAACGAAAAACTATTGACAGAAAAAAAATCCTGCTTTGCTTTTGTTATGACAGTACCGTTCCAAAAACGGAACATTAGGACAATATGCCACTGTATTTTCTTCTTTATAGAATTGAAGAAGTAACTGAAATAAAAGAGCGAGTTACATAAAATCTAAATTTATTTTGTTTATTGTTACAAAGCTTCTTATAAACTTATATTTTATGAGTATCATAGGTGAAATGAATATCATTTATTGTGAAAATCGATTGAGCATTTATTATGAAGAGCTACGTTGCAACTGCTACACTTCATAGTTGTATTTTTGTGGCATAAGCCGCAACGAGTTTGTTTATTTTGGTTGTTGATACTGTGCTGTCGCTTCTTGTCTAATCTTATACTGTCTGGTACCCGTTTTATTACAGCAAGCGATGACCTAGGCAGCGGCATTTTTGAGATCGATGAAGTTGAGGCTGTATCTCTTGTTTGCATATATGTAGTCACATTGTTCCTAGTGAATGATAACAAATCATAAGTACTACCTTGTTTTGACAATGATGATGATTTGTATAGCTGGAAGGCATTATTGACACAAACATTTAAAGGAAACATCAGCAGCTGCCAATACCACCTCTTACAGCGAATCGCAATTCGATAGCATCCTACATTCTGGTCTAATCGGTCTACGCCACCCATGTATCGATTATAGTTGATTATACACCTGGGCTGATCTATTTCTTTTTCTATTTATCACAGAAACGCATCACTTCCCCAACGGGATGTGTACCAAATTGAGTTGACGCAACAGTGACGATGTTATTGTCATTATATCGAACCAAAGTAATTCCAGAAGAAGCATCAGTATACTGAAAGTATGATCCTCTTTTGGTTTTTTTCATTTCTTTTGGATCCTTCAAAGGAGCCTTTTCGACTCTGTTTGCTCTTATTGTTCCAGTGGCATCGTGCCCTAATTTCCGTATCTCTTCGAGAAGAGACAACGAAGTGAAGAAATTATCCATATAAAAATTATAACTACCCGGGGTAGTTTGGATATGAGATCTAATACCACAGAGCCACCGACGCCAAGCTCAGGACGAGTGTTTCCCGTATTTGCTCCTTGGACGAGTGTTTCCCGTATTTTCCATGAATATGCTGCTTTGTGTTGTGTTTTCCAAAATACGGGATCATTGACTCATCAATACTCAAATTTCTGTCACAGGGAAAATATTTTAGCCACCTTTTATTCAAAAGATTCCAAAGGGGACGAACCTTAGCGAATTTGTCATTTGGAGGCAAATGATAGTTATCGGCTGCATGGAGGAATCGAAACAACTCTTCAAACCGGTTTCTTGACATAACTGATGCTACTCCCTGAAAATTGCAGTCAACGCTTTGCTCCCAATACATGCGACACCTAGCTGCTTTATTATAACCAGTAAGCAGTAGAATACCAATAAATTGCTTGATTTCTGCAGTGGTTACCCTGCAACTGTGATGCCCCTTCTGAATTGCACTTTTTTCCGTTTCTGAACGAAGAAGTTCGAAAACTTCATCATCAAAAAAAAGCTCAAAGAAATCAATTGGATGCTCTATGTCGTCTAAGAATGAAGGTGGTGCAGATTCTTTCTCCGGTTTTTCGACAATATCAACAGATTTCCATCTCCTCCTCAGATTTTTTTCTTTTAGGGGGTGGATGATTAACTTTAACTTCGTTGCTAGTGGATCCAGGTGTAGGAGTATCCATGCTATGCTCTGCTACCTCAATATTTGTTTCAGCGTTGACTGTAGCCCTTATTGCCGCCTCCGCTAACAACTGAGTTCGAGACAAGTGATTTATGTCATGTGATTCTTCATCACCACTATCTCCGTCACTTAACTTGTTGTTTTCGGGAGGCGTAATATAAATATTTGCCCCTAAAACATTATCATCTTCTTCCAAATATGCAAGGATTTCATCAACAGTCAATCTAAAATAAAATAAATAAAACGTGGCCATTATAAAACCTAAATACGGTACCGTCTCAAACAAAATATTACAAAAGTATATATTCCTACTGTTCCAACAATGGAACGGTACAAGAAAAACGCAATACTTATAACAAAACCGTAGTTTTTCAATTAATTTTTATAACTTGCTAATTACCTATACCATTGTTGATAAAATCATGCATAAATATTATATACTTTTGAAGAAAAAAGTAATAATACTAACGTTTTACTGCGAGACATGTTGTCCTCACTACTTAGTAAAATAAATCACCACTCACTAATGATAGCTTGGGACTTTAGTGTAGCCAGAATGCAAAAATAATGACATGATTCGTTGATCGAAATATTATAAAATTCAAAAACAAACCGTTCCAATAATGGAACAGTAGGACGATATGGGTTAAAATGATGAGCTACTAATCTAAAGAAATCACCAAAAGTTTGAGACAGCATAAAATTTGATAGCTGGATTTTTCCCAAAATACATTTTTTAATACGTTCGTAACATACTCGTATATACGAGTAGAACTGATTGTTATAATTCTTGCCAACAACAGTTAAAACTGCTCTTGTCCTGATCAGAAACACATCATCAGCAAGTTTTTAATTAAACCGAGTCAAAAAGCAGAAACGCTTTATTCTAGTTGTAGAAAGTTTCGTTGAAATTCTGTTATTACCAATAGCGAAACTTCACTATCTCTCGAAAAACTTTCTCTCATTTTCATCTTATGACCGCCATAAATTTGGGGTTAGCAATGGCATTTTAGTGACTGCTGCATTTCAACTAGCTTGACTGACTGGCAGAAAGCTTTAGTCAGATATCCAAAGTTGAAAAAGAAATCGAAAATGAAGGATGCGGTTTGATAATAAAAAATATAACATCCAATTATATTTTACGAAATGGAAAGAAAAGATTGAGAAAATCCATTTGTCTTTTTTTTCCTTCCCTGAATTTTTCTTCGGTGTGTGTAGGGAGTATTGCGGGACGGAATAATTTCATGGGATGGACATTAAAATAGAGAATCGTGGGATTAAGGAGATAGTTTGAAGTTTTGAATCTCGTTATGGTTGATGCCATTTCGAATTAGTGTGGGAAATAAAGTGCAGTCGTAAAAGTGGAATGATATCGATGAAAATTGAAATTGTGATGAGAATTGAGATTATGATCGCCATAAAAACTAATAGAGAGTACTTTGTAGATGATTATTTATTGTGTACTATTCGTGAACGGTTTTGTACTCCTTAAAATAATCTGCAGTTATCGATTTGGTTAAGATGTCTTTATAGATGACTATTTTCTTCTTTCATGTGAAGCTTTTGGTCTCCCATTGGACGCATCCTCGGATGACGGATTGAGGAGTACCTTTACCGGTTGGCCTGCAAATAGGCGAGAAATAAGATACACTTGCAGACCAAAATCCAACTACTTGTAAGTCCAACCACTGACAACGCTCCACTTAGCATTGCCTTGTGATGAAACCAGGCAAACAACCTAAGCTCTGATTAGACAAACAGCAATGACTCTCGCAACGAATAATGGACTGTTTTTTTTTTATAACTTGCAATGTTAGATCATTTTTTGCAACTTGGAATGACAGATCATAATTAAATATAGAATCAACCTTTTCGTAGTGCAAGAAACTAAATGGCATAGCGAAGATAAATTTAACAGACGAACTCACCTCGAATTTAAGCGCAGATAACTGCAACGATACCGTTAAAATAAATCGTCGCCGACTTCAAGCATGCAAATGAAACAATCTGTGTGATTCGCATCAAGACCAAATTCTTTAATGGCTGGATCAACTATCATCCGCCCATATAAGACAAGAACGAGGGAATTAAGGACGAATTTTATAGTAACCTAGAGCCCAGTATAAATTCATTGTAATCAAATTGATTGTTCTAGGTGACCTGAACGCAAAAATTGGCCTAGAAACGGTGCATCAAAGAAAAAATGGAACGCACAGGCTTCATGCAGATATTAGCAACAACAGACAGCACCTGAAAGAGGAGGGACTAGTTGGCAAATTTTCTTTCAACAAAGACAAGTTGGGTAGACAGACCTACGCTCATGTCTGAAGGGCTTTATATTCAACCTCCAACATACAGACGCCAGCAATGATTAAATGTCAAACATATGCACACATTCAAAAGAAAATCCATTGTTTCTCCATTTTCAACAGTCACCATTTTGTCGCAAACTAACAAAAATCACTCAAATCATTCATTCCTTAAAAATATTTATTTTATTGATCTCATCTGAAAATTTAATAGAGATCAAATCAAAATGTGTCTGATTCGATGGAAAGTCCATAAAATACGTTAATCGTGTATTATTGCTATTGTAATTAGAGAAATCTCAAATGGTTATAACTTCCATGAATATTATTCGAAACCCACAGAGTATTAGAAGCTTTAATAATTTAAAATCTAATTTCGTTGAGTTTAAAACTATGCATAGGATGTATTAATCGAGCAGCCACACAACCAAACTGCTCGAAAACCTCCGCATCCGGTACTCGAAATTTTATGTGGCCGATTTGAAAAAATATATTATTATTTTTATTCTTAATCGTAGAATACTTTTTCTTATTATCTTTATTAAATGTTATTTCATATCAATTTTCCTTTATATTAAATGTAATTTACATGTACAAATAATTCTGCGAGCTACTGTCGCAATTGTTTTCACAACCATTAAGAACATCAAAATGAATTTACTCGAAACCATGAGAACCCACCAAGCATGATCAACATCTGAAAGTGAGTCACTGCCCATTCATTACACTGCTCGAATGTTCCCACTAATTCACCAATGTACGAGAACTGAGTTGAATGATTAGAGACCCTATATAAAGGCGAGCTGAATGAATGGGGGGATCATTCATTAGAACCGCGATAGTAAGGTTGTGGAGCGAAAAGAAAAGCGATATTGTGCGAGTAATAGAAAAGTGATTTTCGTGATTGTGAAGTAATTTTGGTTGACAATTGCGATAGAAATTTATGGACAAGTGAAAGTTAGATTCTAGTTAAAATTGTGAAATATTAAAATAAGTGATTGTGCATCTGTAATTTAATTAAATAAACTCTTTTAATTTAGTTTAAAAGACATTGCGTTTCAATTTCCCGGAACATTAAAATTATTGGCCGCGAACCATAACACTCGACAGTGGTGTCGAGAAGTGAGAATAAAATCTGAAAGTGAAAATTTGAACATTTTTATAGTGCACAATAGTAAAATTTAAAGAAACAATAAAAATGCCACGAAGCCAAAACTTAAAAATTAATGAATTGACCATGTCGGAGCTTAAGGAAGAGTTGGAACAGCGAAACTTGGCTAAGCAAGGTACAAAGGCCACACTGATTGATGGCTTGCGTGACGCAATTGAATCGGAAGGCACGTATCTGGATTCGGGTGAGCCCTCAGATGCAGAAAAAGGCGCAGAAAATGGTGTAGCAGAAACACCAAAACCAAAGGAACCAGAAAATGCGCTGATGCAAATGTTAATGCTGATGCAGCAAGAGCGGCGACAACAGTCATTCAATTTAACTACGAAGCTAGATGAACAATCAGCGAAGTTAAATGAACAATCAGCGAAGTTAAATTAACAATCAGTGAAGCTGGACCAACAAGCGATCGAAATCAAGGAAGTGCTAAACAGTTAAACGAAATAAAAGTGGAGCTCGGTAGCCTGAACAATCAAATTAAATGCGTCGAAGAAAAGGTTTACCAGGTCGAGGAGAAGGTCAGCCAGGTCGAAGAGAGAATGAACCATGAGATGGAAAAAGTGAAAAAAGGATTGGAAGCAACGAAGGCAGTAGTAATCACCTCACCAGCCCCGCTTATAACCCCAGCGCAAAGCACATCCAGAAATGTGCAAGCACCCACACCGATGGGCAAACGGTCTGTAGTATTTACAAGACCCAGTTTGAAGCTGCTGCAAGGGCAAATCACTGGAATGAGCAGGAAAGAGCAACTGCACTGCTTCTTGCGCTAAGAGGCCCAGCTGCCGAGCTTTTGCAGACGATCCCCGTTGAATTGCACTCAAACCCAAATGCTTTAATGAATGCACTTGACAGGCGTTATGGAGACAATCATCTAAAGCAGATTTATCGGTCACAGCTAAGGCATCGGGTGCAGAAGTCTGGTGAAAACCTACAGCAGCTAGCCCAAAACATTGAGCGACTAGCACTTTTGGCTTACCTAGCCTACGACCCAGAACATCGAGATGATGCAGCGACAGAAGCATTCATCAGCGCACTAATGGACCCGGAATTGCAACAAGCCGTGCGTTTAGCTCAACAGCAAACGGTTAAGGACGCATTGGCTTACAGCCTGAACTTTGAGGCAGCGAAAAATGTGACTCGTACCACTGCCCGGGTGCGTGAGGTAGTGACAGACGAGTTCAGGTGTGAGCGCGTGGAAATTGAGCGAGACTTGCATGTGCGCCCAGATGCTGGAATTGCGGAGAGAAGGGGCACCTGCAAAGAGACTGCAAGAAGCGAAAAAAGCCGAGCTATTGTCCAGGGTGTGCAGCTGGGAGGAGATCCAGACCGACTCAGGAGCCCGGAATGGAAGCCCTTCAAATAGAGAGGTCGGGAAACATGTAAGAGCCAACTTCGTGGGGCAGAGGTTGGCTAGGAGGATTGACGTCCCCAGCACCACCATCACCGTGTCAAGACTACATCGTGGAGAAGCGGACTTATGCCCTCCGGGTCAAGTTGACGGAGAACACTGCACCATAGCAATCGACACTGGTGCAACCCGATCTATTATCCGACCAGACCTAGTTAGACAGCAACAACTTCACAAGGGCAGAACTTTCTCACAACGGACAGCTACGGGAGAAACTGCACCTGTTCATGGAGAGGTCAACCTCCAGATACAGTTGGGAGACCTTGTGTTCCGATATTATTTTCTGGTCGCGAAGATTATGGATGACTGCATTCTCGGAATGGTTTTTCTGTAACCACATGGAATCACGTTGGGTTTGGGAAAACGTGTATTGAAATGGCAGAATGTCGAAGTACTCATGGATGACCCCAGCGTCCAAATTCCCAAGATGAATGTAGTGGTATGTACTGACACTGATGTACCAAATTCTTCCGAAAGCATTGTATGGGCCAAGCTTGATGGTGATTCTGGAGACTGCTGATCTTATCTGATAGAGCCAACGAAGACATCGGCATTGCGCAGTTTGATTGTAGGACGAAGCCTTGTAAGATCTATAAGGAACGGATACGTGCCAGCTAGAGTCCTTAACACCGCAGACTCAACCACGAGCATCAAAGCGGGAGAAGTCATCGGCAGCTGTAAGCCTGTTTCCACCACCACCTCTTTGGACGCTACTCACGACCATCATTGGAAAAGGAGGCAAGACACAGACAAAGCCCGGGAATCCACGCTTGCAATATTGAAGCAGGTCAAATTGCCAGTGCAGCTATTCAAACGAGCCTCTGATCTGGTCACCAAGTACAATGACATGTTCCCAACAAGCCCGGATGACCAAGGCCGAACGAGTCTGGTAACTCACGTCATAGATACACAGGGAGCCAAGCCCATTCGACAAGCACCAAGATGTCTCCCTATAGCCAAACAAGGAGAAGTGAGCGCGCTGATCTCGGACATGGAAAAACAAGGCGTTATTGAACCTTCTGTCAGTCCATGAGCCACGCCTGTAGTTCTAGTAAAGAAAAAGGATGGTAGCACTCGTTTTTGTGTCGACTATAGGTAGCTTAACGATGTCACTAAGAAAGATAGTTACCCACTCCCACGCATCGATGACATCATGGATACTTTAGCCGACGCAAAATGGTTTTCTACACTCGATTTCAAGAGTGGCTACTGGCAGGTAGAAATCGACAAGAAGGACCGAGAGAAGACCGCATTTTCAGTTGGGACCGGATTGTGGCAGTTTGTAGTGATGCCATTTGGGCTTTGCAATGCTCCAGCCACTTTCGAACGCCTGATGGAGTACGTGCTACGTGGCCTCACCTGGAAAACCTGCTTGGTGTACCTAGATGACATCATTGTCATCGGTAGAACGTTCGAAGAGCATGTGCGGAACTTAAAAGAGGTTTTCTCCCAATCGCGACTGGCGAATTTGAAACTTAGTCCCGACAAGTGTACCCTTTTCGCAGCTGAAGTAAAATACCTGGGACACGTTGTGTCAGCAGAAGGAGTCAAAACACATCCTGAGAAAATTGAAGCCGTGAAAAGCTGACCAACACCAAACAACAAGCGTCAACTACGAAGTTTTCTGGGTCTGGCAACCTACTATCGAAGATTCGTCAAAGACTTTGCCAAAATAGCTAAGTGTCTCTATCAGTTAACCGAGCAAATCGTCCGCATGTCTGGAATGAACAATGCCAGGTTGCCTTTGAGATCTTGAAGGAGAAGCTGCGTGAATCACCCGTGCTGGCATATCCGAAACCCGGAAAAATGTTTGCGGTTGACACCGATGTAAGCAATGGCGGTATTGGAGCTGTACTCTCCCAGAAGATCGATGGCGAAGAAAGAGTCCTCTCGTATTACAGTCAAGTTCTTTCAAAAAGCGAGAGGAACTACTGCGTGACCAGAAAGGAGCTATTGGCTACAATAGAGGCCACCAAGCAGTTCCACAAGTACCTATATGGCCAGGAATATGTCCTTCGAACGGACCATGCATCACTGAGATGGCTGCTCAACTTCAAAAGCCCCGAGGGACAAGTTGCGAAATGGATCGAAAGATTGCAGTCATACGACGACGAAATTGTTCATCGGAAGGGCGGAGTTCATGGAAATGCTGACGCCCTATCCCGCCGTCCATGTCCAGCTAACTGCAAGCATTGCTGACGGATTGAGGAAAAGGAACCGCCCGTTCATCTGCGATTGATAACGGCCAAATTTGATGAAGGTTGGTTATCGGAGGAGATTCAAAACGTCCACTTCACCGATGAAGACATCGTACCATTGCTCGTATGGAAGGAGACGACTGGGCGACCTGAGTGGGAGGACGTTTCAATGCATGGCGCAACCTTGAAAAGCTATTGGGCACAATGGAACTCCCTTCAGGTGGAGGGTGGCGTACTCAAGCGGAAATGGGAAACGGTGGATGGCAGCTCCTATAGGATGCAAACTATACTACCCAAAAGCCAAATCCACGATGTGATTAAGGAAATGCACGAAGGATCCTCGGGAGGCCACCTTGGTGTTGACAAGGCCTTAGCGAAATTGCGGGAAAGGTTCTACTGGCTCCACGCTCGAGAAGACGTAGAGGACTGGTGTTGCAGATGCACAATTTGCGCTTCCGTCAAAGACCCAAAGCGACGACTGAGAGAACAAATGCAAACCTATAACTTGAGGGTACCGTTTGAAAGGATTGCTGTTGACATTGCAGGACCCTTTCCTGAATCTGAATGGGGAAATCGATACACGCTGGTTGTAGCCGATTATTTCAGCAAGTGGCCCGAGGTCTACCCCATTCCCAACCAGGAAGCAACTACTGTAGCCAAACAGCTAGTGTTAAATTGGGTCAGTAGGTACGGCGTACCTTATGAACTACATTCAGATTAAGGTCGAAACTTCGAATCACTAGTTTTTAGCGAAATGTGCGAGCTCCTGGGAATACGGAAAACGAGGACAACACCGCTGCATCCCCAATCCGATGGAATGGTCGAACGTTTCAACGGTACTCTCAATAAACACCTGGCCAAGATGGTTGACGAGAACCAAAGGGACTGAGACCGACACATTCCACTATTTTTGATGGCGTACAGAGCTGCCGAACATGCATCAACGGGCCAAGCCCCAGCCGAAGTCATTTTTGGAAAGACTTTTCGTCTGCCAGCTGATATAAAGTTCGGAACACCCCCCGAGAAACCCCGAACCATTTCGGAGTGCGCAAGTGAGCTAAGACAACGGTTGAACCAGATACATCGGACAGTGCGAAAACACCCCGAATTGGCTACTGATCGCATGAAGACCAGGTATGATCTAAAGGCAAATTCTCTTGGCTTGTAGCAAGATGACTTGGTGTGGCTTTATAACCCGCAACGGCGAAAGGGTAGGTCTCCAAAGTTGCAGCATAATTGGGAGGGACCATACCAAGTTACAAAGCGAATCAACGACGTCGTATACCGAATACAGGAACATCGTAAGCCAAGAGCCAAAATGAAAATCGTGCACCTGGAGCGTCTTGCCCCATATCACATCCAGGGAGAATTGACTACAACTGGCGACACATCTTTTCGGGGCGAAAAGAACTGAGGCGGGGGCAGTGTTACATGTACAAATAATTCTGCGAGCTACTGTCGCAATTGTTTTCACAACCATTAAGAACATTAAAATGAATTTACTCGAACTTACTCGAAACCACGAGAACCCACTGCCCATTCATTACACTGCTAGAATGTCCCCGCTAATTCGCCAATGTACGAGAACTGAGTTGAATGATTAGAGACCCTATATAAAGGCGAGCTGAATGAATGGGGGGATCATTCATTAGAGCCGCGATAGTAAGGTTGTGAAGCAAATAGAAAAGCGATATTGTTCGAGTAATAGAAAAGTGATTTTCGTGATTGTGAAGTAATTTTAGAAGACAATTGCGATACAAAGTTATGGACAATTGAAAGTTAGATTCTAGTTAAAATTGTGAAATAGTAAAATAAGTGATTGTGCATTTGTAATTTAATTAAATAAACTTTTTTAATTTGATTTAGTAGACATTGCGTTTTCACTTTCCTGGAACATTAAAATTATTGGCAACGAACCATAACACGCGACAGTATCAATTTTCTTTTATATTAAATTTAATCGTTTTCGTTTAATTATATTTTTCATGAAGTTTAATTTTTATTACTATTTAAAATTTCTTTTATTATTCTTTACTACAATTAAATTTTTGTTTTTAAAAAATTTAAATCTGCCAACTAAAATTTCGAGTGTGGGAACGCTGATTGATTGCACCCCAACGGTGTACTACCTTGCGGAAGGCAATAGAGCTCAGCTGATGGAATTCATCGTTTACACGGAATGCGAAAGAGGAAAGACGAATTTGCGGAGGGATCGTGAGTTGACTTGCGACCGCGATACGGCGAGTACGCGGAGAACGGCCGGAAAGGAACGAAATTACTCAGCGTAAAAGAAAGTTTTGCGGACTATTTCGAATAGTATATTTACGAGTTCAGTGATGGTATTTTCTTGCAAGTGACTCAATTCTTCCCCACAATACCTACTCATTAGCAAAACTTCAACAAAAAGTGTTCCCTCGCTTCCCATTCAAATTTTAAGTGGAATAGTTATGGATGTGATGATGTTTGCGGGATAATTTTTAAAAACATTACCATTGATGGAAGTTTAGAGCAAGGAAGATTTGATTGCGAGTTTTCCATGGTGTTATCCATTAATCAAAGAAATAAACTTGAAACTAGTATACTTTGGCAAGATGATTACTTGAGTGAAATGTACTGTGGAATGTATTTTTGGTTTGTGTCAAAGAATTCATTACTTGTGGCAAAAACTATGTTCGTCGGCACCAAAATTAACGTAGTGGTTACTTGTGACGCATATAATAGTTCTCGGGCAGAATCTAGCCTTCAGTGACGTTTGGGGCAAATGTCAGGACTTGTTTTCGATTGCGGACGAACGATAAAACACATTTAAAATGAAACCTTTGAGATAAAAGCCCCTGAAGTATTAGAAAAGTGCATTGAAAATAAAATCATATCCGAATTTAGATTTCTTGATGAAATTTCGGGGAATGAAGAAAATCATGATGTTGCATTAACGACTAAATACAGCAGTACCAAGTTGAAAAAGGTGACCATTTTCTATGACCGAGAAGTTGATGTGGCACAATCAGCGCTGAAGACAGCGGGAAGGGGAGGAAAAGGGAGGAAAACTCGTGCTCGTCGATAATTTTTCCTCAACTGATGACGACGAATTGTGCGTGTTTTCATTTTTTTTCATTTTTTCTGTGAACTTACTCCTGTTTGAAAGACTTTCGGCTGCGCGGGACACAAAACGCAAAATTTAGTCATGCGCTAAGGTGGTTAGTCTACACTTTGTATCGAGTTTACGCATGGCCTAAGGGAACGGCATTTATGAAAAGTTTACTAGTTAATCCATTCGGTCAGGCTATATTCACAAATTGTGGTGCATCGTTCGGAAACTCGGGACAAGGATACGTGGCTCGAAATATCGCAAAGCTGCCGCCAGGACACTGAAAAATAGCACTTTGTTAAATTTTTCATCGTGGTGAATCAGAAGTCGTACACTCGATAGTGATTTCCCAGGTATGTATACCTATTGCAATGTTTTGGGGCATTGAAAGAGTGCTAGTGCTTGATCGGGAATAGTGGAAGGACAGAAACAGTGATTGACGTCTCGAGTGTTTTCTAATTAGACAGTCTGATGATACGTATGACAGAATTAGATGCCATCGGGATTTGTGTGGCATCAAAACGAAAATGTGTCGAACACGAAGACCTGCACTAACTGATCAAGTTCGATGCGCTGAAGAGATACCATTGAACAAAGTTTAAGTCAATTCCGTTTTTTTTTTTGCAACTACTCGTATACTATTTTGATTTAAACTAAAGTTAAAAATTGACAAGCAGCAGCTCTAGAGTGATGGCATTACTGTGCAGCATGTGCCAGCATGAGATGATAAAATTCCAAGCGATATTATTCACTCTTATTCGCACTGATAATTGATAAATAGAATAATTACAGCAGAACGCAAAACATTTCATTCATAATAAAATAAACATACTTCCGACCTCAGCCATAAATTGAACGAGTTAGTTGCCATGTTTAGCAGGAGCAGCAAACGAAAATATCGATTTATTCAACGTCTCTTCACACCCATCTCTTGTTAAAAATAACAGCAAATGTCAATGCAATCTGTTCCGTTCTTCATGCAATAGTCAACGATGATGATGTTTCGTCTTTCATTTTTGTTTTATTTTTGTATGACGAATTATATCATCGTTCATATTTTTGTTCGTTAAAGGACATTACTTTATTTACGTATAAGCATAAAAAACCGTTCAGTTATTTGAAATTGATGAGAAATTTATAATGATATGCCTTTAAATAAAAAATTTGGCGCTTTATGTATATTATGCAAATGAATCCCCGAAATCGAGAGACAATAATACATTCCTTATCCCCAACATTGATATGAGTGTAATCCTTTCCAACCTTCCGTAGTGAATGCATGGAAACACTACTGAATCATCTTTATATAATTAACAAACAAAAAATTAACGGTACATTAAATTAATTAAAAAAATTATGAACGGTGGATTGATTTAATTAAAAAAAAATTATGAACGGTGCATTAAATTATTTGAAGAATTGTAGAAATAAAATTAATTGTTCAAGTAAAAAACTACTGTCTTTCCATTTCGTGCGACCAGACCGGGTTTAGCAGGGGCTCTTGCCGGGTAGAGTGTCCTTTCGCTCGCGTGCCCTCACATAGCTCTATAATATAAATTGGTCATGTCTATATTTCTCTTTTGATGGGAAAGTTCATTCAAACTATGTTTGTATGAGTTTTCCACTCAAATGGGAAATATATGGCCACGTCTCCGTTTGGATCTTGATCCGGTTGGGGGGGTGCGCAGGGGTGCCACCTCCATCTGGATGCCCCACCCTTATTTGTGGACCATAAGGATCGTCGGGTAATGAAGCAGACCCCTTAAATCTGTCTTGCCCAGGTTCAGTTTGTCCTTTGAGCAAGCAATTTCCAACGCTTAGTTGGTTACCTCCTTCTTTTCGACTTTGGCCGACTCTTTTGAGCCCAAGAAATTCGTCAATGCGAAATTCTTTTTGTAGTGGGTCCTTCTGCTTGGCGAACGAACCCGCCCAACGACACAGCAAAGCTAGCCTGCCAGCGCATTCACGCGTCCCTAGACATGGCCAATCACGGCGGATCTCAACATCCTCTTCCGCTGAGGTAGCACACCATCGGTGCAGTCCTATACGGACATATATCATACCTTTTTCACAACAAGGATTTAATTGACGAAATTGTGAGTTTCTAAAATTATACTATCATTAACAAAGTTGAGTAAATTTCGACTTCAAAGGTATTTGCAGTTGTTGTATCCATACACACCTACTCCATAATTTTTCATATTTTTCAGGTGACAGATGCTCAATCACGAGGGGAGCACACAAATTGCTCGTATATTCCCCCCCCCCCCCCTGCGCGCCCCTCGAAGCAAAAAATTTGAGTTTAAGACCAGTGTTGAAAATTACTCATCTACACCTTTCATTTGATCACATGAGCTGCCTTTGATAAAAATTAAATTAAATGCCTTACAATTTTTTATAATTGAACTTTGAAGAATGCATCACTTTACACCTACGCACAAAATTTGATGTTTTTAAGCTTTCTAGCTAGCTTAGCTTAGAGTATATGTTTGTGAGAAAAACTGCTGTGACACACCGACGGATGGATGGACAGACAGGTCTCGATTTTTTAGGGTTTTTGAAAAATGATTTTACGAAACCCTAAAAAAACAAACGACCAAGAAAGAAAAACAAAAGCAACTGATTAGAAAAAACCAAATAAATCACAAAAGGAGCCTAATAAAAAAGATGTCCTCAACACAGGCGGAACAAACGTCAGTACAAATCATTATTCAGTGCCAGCTGGGCTAGATGATTCAGTGAACATCAAAGAGGACATTGCACATAGGTCGATTTTGTGCTTTTGTGCGGTCAAAATTACTTGATCACTCAAACTTATTGGAAATGTGATAACTAATGAAAAAACCCTATTTTTACAATATGAATAAGTTTATACAGATAAAAATAATAAAACAACATACTTTTTTTAAGTATTATCAGCTTGATTCTTCGTTATCTGATTTCAGTGTAGTATGAGTATCTGCTAAGCTTAGTCTACTATGGAGGAACATATTTCTTGTTTCTGGACAAAATGCTTTTGATGTTTTCTTGTTTCTCCGCTTATTGACTGAAATACTGCTGATGAATGGATCAGAGCTCAGCAACAACCTTGGATATACATCTCTATTACTCTCTTTGCGAGAAAAACTCCGAGAATAATTTTCTCGGTACGTTTCCAATATAACTTTAAATCTGTATATCAGCTGATTGTCAACACCTGTAATTTCAGCAGCCAGTTAGAGGTTTTCAAAATATCTTCGGCTCGTGTTGCCATCATTAGTATTGTCATAATTATTTTCAGGCATGTCTATTAGTACGCCCGTTCCTTCTCTAAATCTTTCCTGTATTTTCTGTTTGGCTTGTTTTTCCTACTCTATTTTCTCTTTTGTCCTTGTTGTTTTATATTTTAGTACTGGCAACTTATACACAAAGTATATGATGCTCTCAAACAAGCAAATTCTTGCATGTAAAACAGAAAGTCCAAATTTTACAGCAAAAGAACATAGTTCATGTTTTTTGCTTGGATCGTCAAAATCCTTTGATGTTACTTGCCAAACACCACCAACTAGTTGATTTTGTATTGGTTGCTGCATTAAAAATTTTGCCGTTAATCATAGTCAGTTTAAAAATATGATGAAAAATGTATTTTTTTTTTCGTTTATTCGATTTCGGTAGGAATTAAACAGTTTGTTGGTTCTTGGACGTAATTTATTTCCTCCATAGAGACGTCCGTAATGTTTTTAATAAAACGAAATCTTATTGGTCGGCGATATCTGGGAGATGATGGGACCGCGTTTTAGCAACTCACTTTTCGGCTATCCTTTCCGCAAACTATTTGAAATGGATCAAAAGAGCTTAGAAATATATTGGCATCCAAATCATCGATATTTTCAAACTTTGGCTTACTCGTATATCTTAACTGCTGAGAGCCTTCACATCCCCATTGACAAATTATTTTCAGAGATTTGCTTTCGCTCCTACTTAGTGTTAACAATACGTCTTCTACATTATTTATGTTTTGTACAGAACTTTCCACGTATGTACTGGTGACATGTACTTCAGGTGTAGAGCATTCTTTTTTGCAGCTAGTAACCGATCGTAGCAGGAATAAAGTGATTTTTTTATATTACGAATGATTTCATAATGACTTTTTGTCAAATAGGTTTCAACAAACATTGCTGGTGCTTCCTGTGGTGTCAGTTTTGTTACTTTTTCCGGCATCAGCGATGAAATATATGCCTTTTTGTATTTCCCGGCTCATGTAGGTGAGCTGGAAGAACTTTTGTGGCACCTCTTAATCCTTTTGCTCTTAGAGATGATTGCGCAGCATGGATAATAGCCTCATTGTTAAGACTTGAGCATACTTGTTCGATTTTGCAACGCTTGCTTTGCTCGCTTGATTCCTCGAAAGATTTTGAAGGACGTCCTGGACGAAGTGGTGATTGTATTGGTAGTTCAAACGTTCCTTACAGCCAAGACCGGTTGTATTTCAAAAAAATATCTTCTTTTCTTTGTGCGTTTGACCACTTTTCCTTCATTGCAGTTTTAAAATATGCAGAATTTTTTGTTACACTTCTGATATTTTCTTCTGAGTGACCATAACCAGATAATAAATAGTTTTCCAAATCATCCAAATTCGCCAAATTTTGACCTTGCATTTTATCATTAATCGAATATTAATAAATTAAAAATGGGGAGAAAAAAACCAACAGTTTTGCCTGCTGGTCCACCTGTCAACACGAATTAAAAGAAGTAAAAATGATTTTGAAATCAAAAAAATTAGCTGACGATTAAAACTGAGTCACTTGTTGACTTTCAGACAGCAAAAAGGTGAATTCTGGAGAGGTCCCGCACTTGATGTGCTTCCCCCAAGAGCGAGAAAAACCAGACCTTTTTGCTGAAGAGTCTTGATTGCAAAGAGGACACAGTCAATCCCTTTAAGGTGCCTAAAGAAGCCAGGGTCACCAGGATGAGGTGTGCAGTCCACTTTTTCTTCGTGCGATTCACCCAAGACTACTGCCAATCGTGGAGTGAGCGCTCTCTCCTTGCCGGCGACAATCTCCCTCACAACCTCATTTTGACGTGTATGAATAGCACGGCTCCCTCTACAACAGGTATCTCCCCTGCAATAATTCTCACCACCAAATCAAAGACTGTCGGGTATGAAAGTGATATCTTCAGTGGTCCTCTTCTCTATACCTATGCTAAACGTTCTCGGTATACTTCCTTACTGAGAGCATCGCCCTTTATGTTCGCTCCATGCAGTAGCACTAACTCTACAGCACTCTTCAAGAGGCGTCTTCTTGGTGGTTTGGGTCTCTCTACGTTGGCCATAAGTCGACCCAGAACCGATACGCCAAAGTCAACCTTCTCAGCCATTGCTCAGATTTGCTCAGAGAATCTCATCTTCGAGTCGGTCGGTAGCCCCAGGTACTTCACCGCTGGCTTCGATTCGGTTAGTTTGTCTCCAATACTGATCACCACTTCAGTTTTCTCCTCCAGTGTGAAGCTGAACCCCCGAGCGATCATCCAGTCTCTCTCTCGGCACATTAGCACACTAAGCCTAAGTTGCGCTTGTTTAATGGTGCATCCAGTAACCAGAGCTGGAACATCATCCGCCTAGCCGATCAAGTGCAACTCATCTTGTGCCTTCAGTGTCAGTAGCCCGTTGTAAGACACGTTTGACAGGTCTCGACCAAGTGTAGATCCCGATGTAACTTCCATCCTTCGTTTGCCCTATGTCCTGTCATGAATTAAGCTTTGGTCCATCAGGTTGTCCCTCAGAAGCCTCATTAGAAATTTTGGAATTTGAAAGTTGGTTTACAGTGTAATCAGAACATCCACACATCCAACGGAGTTGCAGGCATTCCTAATGTCGAGTGTTACCAACAGGACGTTCCGTAGCTTGGTGCGGCTATATGCTGTGCCTTTTGGACCGCACTTACCACCTCTGCAATCACATCAATGGTGGAATATCGGGCTCTAGAGCCATACTGCTGAGAAGATAGGTCCCCAGCAGCACGAATCAGTGAGTTTTCCTTTGATGAGTTTCTCTAGCACTTCCCAAACAGTGTCTAGTATGCATAACGGATAGTATGCAGACGGCGAGCCAGTATTTCCCTTCCCCTTGCTGATCAGCACGAACCTCGCCAACTTCCATCGTATTGGGAAAACCTCGTTGAGTAGGCCAGCGTTGAATGTGCTAGACAGCAAGTCATGACAATGGTGATAGACAAATTGCAGCAACTCAGCTAGAACAAGGTCTGGACCTGGAGCCTTCATCCCTTTCAGTGAAAGGACAGTCTTTTTCAGCTCTCGCTGTATGAAGAGTAGACGCTTAATTGCAGTTTCACTGTGGTCAGCGTCAACATAGACGGATTGGGTAGGGAAAAGTGCCCGCACTATCTCGTTTATCTTTTCCGTTGCTTCCGTAGGTCACAAAGCTTCCGCATAACTAGCTTGTAATCAACGCGCAACGAATCCATGATCACATTCTCCACTAGATCTTGCAAGCAGTGAGCCTTGCTGGTTTTATCAATTTATGAAGGTATTTCTTGGCCAACTTATATGCGTCTTTCCGTTTGCATGCTTCGTCTGGACTCCGCACCCGTTGAGCCTCACGGCGAAGCTTGTGAAACTCCCTTCGTTATTCAGCGATTCTAGTCGACCACCAGTACGCTGAGTGCTTGTCGCGCCGGGGTTTTCGATGGGACATAGAAGAGTTGCAAGTGGTCATGATGATGCTTATAGTTGAGTTCGCCACGTCTTAAGCTACCAGTTCTTCCATCCCCTGAGGATCTTCCAGCAGCGGAGCACCTGCCGTGAGCACCTCGAACAACCTCTCAGCGTTCATACTTCTGTGGTTCCGCCCAATTGTAGAAATTTGAGAGTACCGACGTCGGGAGCGAACACCACTGATTTCAAGCAGAATGCACTAATGATCACTGGCTGAGTAGTCCTCTTATACTCTTCAATTGTGTCTTCTCCATACTATGGACTACAAGACGAATGTCACGTCCCGTATGGTTTCTTTGCAGCCAGTATGGTTGAAAGTTGGTGGATTTTTTTATGTTTAGTACAACGATCGCCATTTCAGCCGCCATTTTTAAGATTCATTTACCCCGTGGATCCGTTTGAGACAAGCCATATTCATTTGCTTTAGTGTTGAAGTCTCCTCCGCTTAGCACGTTGCTATCTGCGTTCGGAAAAGCGCCTTCCAAAGCATTAAGCTTGGCTTAGAAATATGTTATCGGTTGATTTCGCGTCAGGTACTCGCTTAAAAAAGGTGGCCCTTAAGCACCGAACCCACATGAAACCATCCCCCCATCCACAACTCTCCACCTGGAAATCACTGTTTCGAACCCAGATGACGGTGGACCAGTTTCATTAAGATACCAGAATGCAGAACTTTCAACTGGGTGTTGCTTACTCAGCAGTCTGCTTACATTTCCCTCGCAAACTACTCAAACAGGTTTCGAGCGGTTGCACTGCGGTGTAAGTTTATTGGCAGAATACCGGTCATCGAAGTTCTGATTTTGTCACTGATCCCAAGACTTGCCCAAGGTCCGGTCATGCAAAGGATACAGTGTGCCTACTTTGTACACTCTTTTCTTTTATGGCCCATATCATCGCGCTTGCAACCAAGGGAACCCCTGTCGGGTCTTTTACATACTTGTATGGTGTGACCATAGTCAAGGCTTTTGAAACATTAAAGAGGCGCTGCTCCACCATATTCTTACTATGCCCTTATTCAGAGATTGTTCGGCGTCCTTTTCGTTCAATTCAATGATGGCCATGCGTTTTCTGGTGTCAGCCTCGCTTTGATCCTGCCCACACTTGGGCCTTTGATGGCCTCTTCTACCTTGGCCAGGTCCATGACACAGTCATTGTCTCTTATTTCAGTCATTGCTATAGACTCGAGTGAGGCTGTAATTGCGCTTTTGCAGAAGACATTCTTTACTGCTTCGCAGAATGCTCCTTTATTGTCGACCTCTGCTCCAATTTCGACCAATGTGTGGTCCGACCGCGTTGGTTGTACTACTTCAATGGTAGTATTGGTGTTCGGGTCTTAGATTTCTCTTGATATCCCACAGCACTTCTTCAAGGGATCGCTCATCCTGGGGTTTTGCGAGCAGTGCCGGCTGCCGGTCTCTTTGTCGGGGCTTCTTTCACTCCTATTTCGCATCAGGTCTTTTTAGGGTTTTGTACTAAAATACAAAACCCTATTGCAATCACGACCTGTGTCCGTCTGTCCATCCGTCCGTCCGTCCGCCTGTATGTCACAGCACTTTTTCTCCGAAACTATAGAGGCTACAGCCATGAAATTTTGTGAAAAGGTCAGAAGTGGTGACTTCTTGAAAGTTCAAGGGTGAAAAAAAATTTCAAAGGGGTTTAAGGGGGTCTCCCCATATAGGGAGGTGACCCCTCAAAAAAAAATTTTCACTATTGGTAAGCGAGTAGGGTGTCATTGGGAAGGTCTTAATGAGATCTTTTCAAAACAAGTCTTAAAATTGCCTTATCAGTACCGAGGGGGGCAGGGGAAGGGGAAATGTACGAACTTTTCGCGTACCCCCCCCTCGCGATTGGACACCTTCCATCCGAAAAATCTGAAAAAAATCATGAATGTAGGCCTTAATGAGTACAACAACAACAAATACATGAGAAGTCGAAATTCACTCAACTTTGTTAGTAATAGTATGATTTATCGATTTTATGATTTCTTGAATAAAATCTAAACGGTACCCTTAAATTCAATAAAATTTTGCAAGCAGATGACTATTTATAGGATTAATCTTTTCTGAAAGCTTCATAAAGATCGAATAGTATTTGACGAAGTTATAGCGATTTGAATTTTCGTGTATTACTATGGAGCAATATGCCCTGTATTACTATGGAAACATCTTGCTATGGAGCCATATGCGCTTTTTACCGACTTAGACACTACAGCTTTGCTAGGATTTACATGAAAATTGCAGGAATGATAGGTATCATGAAGATGAGTACATATAATTGAAACAAATTGAAGAGGCAGGAGAGAGCTTCTAGCAAAAGGGCTTTGTAACCATTCTAGGATTCGAAAAAATAGGCCATGAGAGCTTTTCAAAACAGTTCTTAAACTGACCGTTTTTGCTTCAGTGGGGGTATAGGGGAGGGGGGGGGATACATGAAATGATCTAAAAAATCTGAAAAAATTATCAAGGGAGATATTTATGGGTATAACTCTAACAAATACCTCAGAAGTCAAAACTCTTTCAACTTTGTTAATAATAGTATGATCCTCGAATTTCACACTTTCTCCAATAAAATCGTCGTTGACATGTTTCTTGATTTTATTCGTTGCTGGTTACTGCATTTTGTAAGTTGAGTACAAAACCCTTCTGACATGAGCATAGGTCTGTCTACCCAACTTGTTTCTTGTTGGGTGTCCGGTCGAACTTTATTTTCTGCCTCTTTTTGAAGGAATTCCTTTGCAGATTGCTTCGCACCTTTTGTCAGCACTGTCTGAAACCATGCCCCTTCCTTCCTTTTTTTATTACCGATCTCCTTTGATTTGGGCTAGACGCCATTCTTTTATTGATGTTTGATGGTGGAGCTATTTGTACGTGCCCTTTAGGCTTAGCCTTCAGCGCTCCTGTAACCTTCGGCGCTTGTTTGGCCTTGCGGCCTTCTGAGACATTTATCCAGCTTCTCCGGCAACGCTCTATACGGTTTAGGAGCCCAATCTTTACTCCTTTGCTGATTTTTGGCAAGTTGCATGCCGATTTTATTCTATGAAGTGATGAAGAGATCAAAACATATGAGTTAGGCTTCTATACTAATTCGAATGAATAATTTTGCTATTTTGTCTAATAGTATACTATGTGCCATAGTGATCACATTAATAATATATAGGCACTTCTGCACTGTAGGTTATCACTCAAGGATTAAGATCCCATGTAGTTGAAGATATTAGTAATATTGCAATAAAATGGCGGTTGATTAAATTGGATTAACAATTGGCATTCCCTTGAAACTAAGAAATTAATATACGTGTCAATGAAGCTTTCCTTGAATTCAATCATTATTACTATCGACATATTATAGAATCAGTATGAAACCCTTCTGACTGAGGCGTTGTTCTGTCTACTCAACTAGTTTTACTTTGCAGTTGTTTCCTGTATTCTCCATTGATTGATACCTGTAATGGATTTTTAATACCATTGCAATAATCTAATGGTTTTCTTTCCAGTGTCAACATTTACTGGAGCATTATAGATCATTCATTTATCAATAAAACTGTTCGTGCAAAAATTTAGTTTAACAACAAAACCGCTTCAAAATGTATCCATTTAATCCAACCTCAAAGCATTTTCATTAAGCAAAAAATTAAATCAATAAAATTCACAAATAAAGTTTGATTGCAAAAACTCAGGCACATACTCATTACACATTTAAGCACAGACTCATATACTATACTTCATTTTCCGTCAATTTGTTGCCAATCCATGCAGGGTTAAAAGAACACACATCAAATTAACGCACATACTGGCTGCCATATAAGCGTATATATATTAGGAATAAATATTTAAATATAAAATTAAAGCGACCTACACTCGAGATTTTGAGAAATTTTCACTCATCCCTAAATACCTGCAGGAAAAGTTGAAACGACCACAACTTTTCACAGGATGAATTTAATTGAATTAATGCCAATAAAAATTAGATCATGTGGAAAATTAGGGAATTCGATATTGATTTGGTGATCAATTTTTAATGAAGTTAGGTTTGAGGATATATTGGTGCCAATTATCGAAGAATCTGGTAATGTAGGTAATAGGATAGTAATTTTTTAAAGCTTATTGACTTTATTTCTAGAAAAATTGAGAACAATCCTATTTGGTTGAATTTTTGACAGTGGTTCAAAAGTGAAAATTTTACATGATAAGTAATAAGCCCTTCATATACCTTAGGCGTTTGCGACAACATTCACAAATAATTTATTTGCTATCTTAAAATACATCATATAACCAAATAGCCCGGGAGGGCGGGACAGGTTGAGATCTCCGATTTCACACTGCTGGTATTTTGAGGGATGATCATTCACCCTCAAACTATATATGTATGTATTTAAAAGTTTTTCTGACAACCGCTCGCTGTCCTGTCATAATGAAAACTGTATTTGTGAAAAGTTTTGTGTTTTCCGTGATATTATATTGCCTACCTTTGTAATAAATAGAACACACCAAAAGCTTATTTAAGATACAGTAATTAAAAGCATGTGATTCGCATCAGCTCGAAGCATTCTACATCTAGCATTTATGCGTACAAACGTGTTTTCCGAAATTCTACGCCTAGTATTCGTTGCGTATGGACATATTTTAAATTGCTCTAGTCAAAAGTTTTCAAAAATTTAATTAATTTTTTAAAACGTCTGTTCGTATTTCGGAAAAAGCTTATATTGTCGAAGCAATCGACAAAGAAAATTTCAAATATTATTTTACTTCAATTAGTAAAGAAAACGAAGAACCCAAGAAAATTTCAGGACTGCTGATATGCAGGAGCCCGACGGCTTCCCACCGTTGGGGCAGCCTGGGGAAACAACGAATACGAAACTGGCGATTACCAACAAAAGAAAACATAATCTAAAAAACTCCACAGATGGCTGATGCAAGCTACAAATAATAGTGGACAATCAACAAATAATCAAACAGCAGAAAGAGAATGATAAACTAAGACTAGAGATACTGTCTTTCAAAGATTTATTCAACAAAGGCCAAGAAAAGTGCAAAGGAAACAATTCTAGAAGCAATTATTTTTTGCAGCACTGCGGATTAACCGATTATGTGGAAGTTGAAGTCGATGATAATTCTAATCAAGATAATTATGTAAATTTTATTCAGTATTTAAAAAATTAGAATAAGGAGAAGAAAAAAGCTCGCAATTTGTTGGTTCCTCTGAAAAAAAACACCAAAAAGGTAGAAAAAGTTCCGCCAATCAATGTGTTCGGGTAAAGCATAAAGAAATGGTTCGGCTATTAGCAGCCGAAAATCAACTAACTAATTTCGAGATCAAAAGAGTTAATGCTGAAAAATTAACAATTTGAACGAAAACACTGGTTAAGTTAAAGTTGGCTAAAGATGCGCTGAATTCTGGGGAGGTTCCGAACTTCGCTCATACCCAAAAACTGAAAACATCAGACATTTTTGTTGAAGGGTTTGGACTGGGGAGAGGATACGGTCGATTTTCTTCAGGTGCTCAAGGAGATTTAATTTATTTCCGTCAAAACCTTTGCGATAAGAGGGTCGACCGTAGAAGAGAAGAATTTACCACTTCACCTGGTACAAATTAAAAATAAAAGCAGTCCAAGTGCCCTTCAATAAAAAAGATACTTGAATTTCAGAGTAGTTAGACGGGAACACCTCCAGAAAATAGAAGTTAACCAGTGTAACCGGTGTCAAAGATTTGGTCATTTGACTGTCAACTGCGCCATGTACTGTCGAAGCGCCAAATGCAAAGATGTTCATGCTCCCGCTGAGTGCGAATTGGCTCAGGCGGAGCTTAAAGAAAAATTATACTGCGATAACTGCGATGTTTTTGGCCATCTAGCATCTTATCGAGGACGCTCGATCGATAAACAAGATTCAAAAATCAACTTTGCTTTTCAACGATAAAATCTTTCAAGTAACTAAAAATAACATCATCCAGTTACATTTCCATGGGTAAGCATTATCTCATCTCGATCAACTTTGTTACTCTGCATTGACGTGATAATCTCCTTGAACTCATTCCTAAGCAAAAGCATGACATCATGTTTCTCACTGAAACACCCCTCAATTTATGGGGCTTCGTAAGAAACGATAAGGTAAACGATGATAAGGGAAGTGGAAAGGGTATTGATTAGAAGACCCCATTGTTTCCAAAACATCGCAAAAGTCAAATTCAAAAACTTTGAATCTGTTGAAGTGTTCGTGATCAAAATTTCACTGCCAGAAGCTCAATTTCTTGTTTGAAACATTTGGATTGAACAGGCTGCATGGTTATTATATTCTTGCTGGTGACCTGAATATAAAGCATACATCATGGCTGAACGCCAAGAATAATCCATGAGGTGTATAATTGAAATCGTGGATAACAGAGAACCAAATTGAATACAGAACTCTGCCGTAGACGGTTCCAAGCCTATTTGAGAAAGGAGGTGGGAAACCCTTGTTTCCCCAACTGACAGCTTCCACAAAACTTCATCCCAAACAACCCAATTAAATAGTAGTAAGTGCTCTTGGGGTCGCACATTGGGTTTACTGATTCCCCAATAATAGGACATTAAATGCCGAGAAATGCTTATTACTGTAAATACATCAACAACTCTGCTACTAAGTCCTCGTAACACCTCCATTGTGAGAACGTATGAGAGTAAAGGTGATCTTCCACACCTGATAACAAAATCGAAGTTATATGTTAACCATGCCGCCGGAATGTAGGTTGAGCGACGGGCTAACACCCTGACCCTGGAAAACCCTAAAAAGTTTCGAAACCTGTAGATAGGCCTCGGAATGTATTCGACACACGGCAACAAGCTCGCAAACGAAAAAAGGACTACGGCATTGGATCCTGGAATGTCAGATCACTGAAGTACCCTGGCGCTGTTAAGCACCTTTTACAACAGGCCAGTCAATATCAATTTAAAATACGGGCAATCCAGAAAACAAACTGGACTGGAAATTATATTCAAGACATGAGATCGCAAACAATATTCAAAAGTGGGAAACTTACCGGGAAACAAGTCTTCGGAGTAGCCTTCATTGTGGATAGGGAGTTCAAACCGCCCGTCATTGACTTTAAGGCAGTCAATAAATAATTGTGTGCGATACGTACAAAAGTGAAACTTTTCAAAATCTGGCTGATAAATATTGACGCTCGACCGAAAAAAAGACGAAGAAAGGAAGGAAGTATTCTACAATCACCTCCAAAGACTAGTCGAGTCACTGCCTACAAGTGATACAGAAATAATTCTAGGTGATTTCAACGTTAAAGTTGGCAATGAGCTATCTCATCGCGGAACGACTGGAGGATATAGCCCCTACGATTAAACAAATGACAATAGCCTGTGCGTGATTGACTTCTCATGTAGCAGAAACTTAGTCATACATTTGGCTTGCTTCTCACATCAACGCATTCATACAATTACTTGGGTATGCCCAGATGACACACAAAGCCAGACCAACCATGTTCTGATACAACAACTTTGGGCCGAGGAATCAATTTAACTCTGATCATGACTTGATCAAATTAAATTATCGATGTTGTATGTCAAAGGCATGTTCGGCGAAGACCAGCCTGCTACAAAAATTTGTCATCGAAAAAAAATTTTAAGGAGACCCTCAGCAACCAGCTGGCTCCCATCAGATCAGGCGCATCGTTAAAGACAAGCAACGAGCTCTAGATGGAAGTGAAAGCGGCTTTAAGACCGTGCTAAAATAGATGATCGGACATCAAGCCCGGCGCAAGAGTAATGGTTGGTTCGATGATGAGTGCGAAAATGCGATGCACAAAAAGAATCAGGCGAACAAAGTTTACGTAGGTAGGAAAACCAGGACGAAGAGAGAGCCCTAGGAAAATGTAAGAAGATTAGCGAATAAGATAATTAGAATTAAGAAAAGAAAATACTTTTACCACCAATTGAGAAGTATAGATGTAACTCTAGTGAGCAACAACACAAGACAAGCATACAAAATAGTAAAAAGCCTGAAACGAGGTTAACAGCCCAAGACCACGCTCTGCCGGGATGATAACGGCAACATCATCGCTGATGAAACCAAGATTAAGAAAAGATGGGCATCATATTTCAAGAACCTCCTTTATCGTCCGCACAGCTCCAGAAAATTTGAGCCTATAGATGTCTGGGGAGAACCTCCATTGGCTCTACCTAGAGTGGATGATGTTTGTTCCACTATCAAAGCCCAAAAAGATAATAAAGCGCCGGATATCGATGAGACTCCGGTGGAGCTCATCAAATAGGTAGCAGCAGTGCTCATAAAGCCATTCACAAAGTCATCCAGCACATTTGGCAACAAAAAAATGTGCCAGACGAGGGGAGCCAATCAGTTATATTCGCTATTCACAAATAAGATGACAAGCTGCAGTGCGAAAATTATAGAAGCATATCACAACTTTGTACGGCGTACAAAATATTTTCAAAGATCTTAGAAAATAAAATCGGATCATACGCCAAGAGTATTATTGGAGAGTGCCAAGGTTGTTTTAGAGCAGGTAGATCGACAATAGACCAATTTTTCACAGTCAAGTAGATACTTGAAAAATACTGGGAGGTCAACATAGACGTACGCCGAATTCTCGTTGACTTTAAGCAAGCATACGGCAGTATTAATCGTAATGTGCTGTAGCAATAATGCTTGGTTTTGGCATCCCAGCCAAATTTGTTCGTCGACAATCTCCCAAGCCTTTGACGCAAATATCTGACTATAGCAGGAAAATGGGCTTGCTATTCAATTTGGCTCTGGAGTACGTCATAAGGACTTGTCAATACACAAAGTACATTGCTATATGAGTCAAGCCAAGTAGTAGCCTATACGGACGACATCAACATTTTGTCACGGTTATTAACGACTACCAAAGAACTCTTCCTGAAACTCGACAGCGAGGCAAAACTAGTACGGCTACAAATCAATGAAAATATAACAAAGCTCATGACGCAGTCGAGGAAAAATACCTCAAATATACAATATATCATACTTGGCGAATAAAGTATGGAAAATGTGAGCAAATTTGTATCTCTAGGCGCCAAATTCGGTACAACCATGATACAACCATGAGTTGCATGAAATTTTTGACGAACCGGAGGTCTCAACGATTATAAAACTGCCGAAGCTGCAATGGGCTGGCCGTATGAATCGTATGGACGAACAATGGATACCCAAAAAGGTATTCGTTGGGAGAAATGAAGGCCGTAGACCAGTGAGGAACCCGAGGAAACGCTGGTCTGACTCGATCGACGACGACAGTTCATTGCTGCTCGGATTTTGGAATTGGAAGGCGTGGTCAATGGACCGAGACAGTTGGAAGCGCTATTTGCAGGGAGCGAAGGCCCGAGAGGGGCTGTGGTGCTAAGAAGAGGAAGAACAAAAAGGCGCAAAAATAACGAAGATCGCGAATGAAAGGGGTGAAATACGCCGAAGAATACAGCTCGCAATAAATATATTTTTCAGTTTTGACGATCCCAAAGACCAACTGTATACATAGGAAAACAAAGCTCCAAGTATACATGTGTATGTGTTATGCTATGGGTGTGAAATATTGACCGCATAGATCTCAGAGAGAATGGATACGAAATGCATCGAGAGAATTGAAGCACTTTATCATGTAGCGTGAAGTTGGCGCGTTATTTGCTGTTGGTTCGAATTTCAAATAAATTTGACGTGACGTCTCCCACTATTTTTCGCATCTTGAACTAAATCAATTTTTCGTGCGGGTATTCTAACTTGAACGATGTAAAAGATTGAGCATGACTTACCCTACGAAGGATATGTCCCTGACATGCTTCCTAGAGCTGTTTTTATAATCCCACACACGTCACTACATTTTTCATTTTTCGACAAAAAAAAACACTCGCGATCCGTAACAAACTTTTCAGTTTGATTAATTATCACATTTGCACGCTTTTCCACTAGATTCAACACGGTTTATCTTAAAAAAAATTTTTGTGTACAATTTCAAATTTAACTTGATTAGACGTTTCCCATTAATGTTGAATTTTCACAAATCATATGTTTTCAATCATATGGTTGATATTGTGTTGACAATTCGGGGGTTAAGGTGTAAGAGGAGTGGGATTTTCGTGAGAGTAACTAGAGAGCCACATGAGTGTGTGGATTCTCTAGCAGCGTGAAAGGTAGGGGGATTTCGATTCGCATGCGAGAGAAAGGCATGTATGTAGTAAAAGTACTTCACTCACGTATGGATGAAAATAAGCTCATTTCGCGTCCATTACTTTATATGTCTTTGATTGACCCTAGCCTAAGCATCCGCAAATATATTGAATGCCTTTGAGCGACGACTACTGGGGCGAATAATTTGAGGGAAGCTGGACGGCGACCAATGACGAATTCGATATAATCATGAGCTGTACGAAATTTATATATATATATATATATATATATATATATATATATATATATATATATATATATATATATATATATATATGTATATATATATATTTTTTTTCTTTAAAAGCCGTCGGGCCTTGCTTAGTTGTGTGAGCAGACGCGTTTCGACTACTTTGAGTCATCTTCAGTGTTTTAAAGAAAAAAGAGGATTGGCCTGCGGATATCAAATAAACAAAAAAAAAATATATATATATATATATATATATATATATATATATATATATATATATATATATATATATATATGTATATGTATATATATATATATATAGGGGAAACCGGGGCTAGTTGGCATAGATTTATTTTTGATTTTACTATTTCTTTCAGATAAACATATACTCGTAGCATGTTCGACTTTTGTGAATTATAGATTAATATCTCTGGTATCGATTTCCGCAGTTTTTATTACTGAGGTTTGGTTTTGTCTACTCTTAGAATATGTTTACCGAAGGTCTCCAAGAAAGCCAACTAACCCCAGTTATGGGGTAAGTTGGCATACATATAGGGGCTAGTTGGCATACCTGAAAATGATTGGGTTTTGAAGGAAAAGCAACGTACAGTTCAGGATAAAAGTATTATATTTATTTTTTAATTAAGAGAGTAGCAAAGCAAGTATACGGATAGGAAACATTCTAAAAAATTGGTATGGCTTACTACTAATTTGTTTAAAAGGAACAAGTTTCCGCAGTATTTTACTCTTTTTGTACCAAAGGCGATCATCGATGTCTGGCCATTTCCAGTATTCATGATGTTTTATCATAGTCATTACACAAATGCCGTCTGTATCTGTGCAGATGTCAGTAATCAGTATTTGCGTGACTGGTACTTCACCAAAATAAAGACTCCTGCTTCATATTGGGGCCTCTCAGCTTCATTTATATTGCTGTTCCCTTTAGAATCTTTTACTTCTAATGCTGAATTATTATTTTTGTGTACTTCAGGTCCTATGACACCTGTGTTCTGCAAGGCACCATCATTGTTTTGGGGTTGTTCGGTTGGGTGGAAATTTTCATTATTAGTGAAGCATTCACATTCAGACAATTGGCCGACGCTATCCTCACTTTCAGCATAAGCAATCCCTTCCGTCTTTTCTTTACCTTGCAAATCTTCAACGTCTTGGTCGTTTTATCAGATGGCTTCTATGGTCTGTTACGTACTTCAGCTGCTAACGAATTTTTCACTGGAGTGTCTGTGAGAAGTTCAGCTTTCCTCCTTTTTCTTCCTCGATTAGATTGCTTCCGTGGTCCAGCTTTTGGTAATGGACAGACCACCTGAGGTTGAACAAGTTGGTTGGATATTGAGGCTAGTGCAATGCAGTGTGATGAAGGATCATGGGCTGAGTCCGTCAAATTGGCAGGTGTTAAAATGTGCGTTGTCTCTTCCTGAGGAGGTGGACGATCAGTTACGGATGAAGGTAAAAATTCTGCATCATCAAATATATCGGCGTTGAAAGGGCATATTCCACTAACTCAAAATCCAGCTGTTATGTTGGATTGAGTCATAGCAAGCGGGAATGGCATGTTGACAATTGAGGGCATATTATATATGGACATCGTCTGTCCTGGATTTTTGGCCATCCAAGCGTCGCATGCTGAGTTAGCATATTTTTTGAGTAGCCAAAAGACACTTCTGTCTAGGGGGTGCAAATTGCGGCTACAGTGTGGGGGATATTATAGTGCAATGACTCCTTTCTCTTTAAGCAAATCAAGAGCCTCAATAGATAAGTGCGAGCTATGGTTATCCAGAAGAAGTAGTACATGTCGCTCCTTCGAACATCTCGTAAAATGAATGAAATGTCTTACAATCTTTATAAAATTAGTTTCCAATATCCATCCTGATCTGTTTGCATCACCATTCGAGCCAGGTGGTGCACTTTGCACAAAGTGGTCCTTGTATTTAGCTCGCGGGAAAACAAAAAAAGAGGAATTGCAGCTCCTCCAGGTGAAACGCATGCTGCGAGAGTCACCAATGTTCCTCTTTCAGTAGAGGTTACACATCCAATTTGCTTAAATTCTTTCCCTGCAATCACTTTGCCTGGTTTTTGCACTGTTGTGATCCTTGTCTCGTCTACGGTGGAAGTATCTTGCGGCTCTAATTTATATTTGTCAAATATAGATTTCAGCAATGCGGAAAGTCTCGCAACATTGCAGCTAAAGCATTTGCTGCAGCATTGGAAGCTATAGCCGCATTGGTAGTCTTCGCAGCATCACGTTCCTTTTCTTTTTGGTAATGTTTAGCTAAGCTGCAAAGAGGGATCCCAAATTCATCTGAGGCATGAGTCAGACTTTTTCCCTCAATGATATAATCTTCTACTGCCTTCTTCACAGTTTCAACTGAGTGATTATCCCAATTGGACTTTCGTTTGTAACACTTTACCATACCGATCTACAAAAGCAATATTAAGTGGAGAAAATAAAAAGAAAGCCGTGCAAGTTTATATACTCCTTAAAAAAATGTATGGTGCTTTTCATATCTTTAAATAAATAGTAGGAGGGTTATACTATTCATAACAAATTTATCAAACATATTAATAATAAATTTATTGTCTATTGATTTCTTATATAAAAAGGTTCTCATCGGAAGTTTGGGGCTAGTTGGCATAACTCAATCAGCCTGTGCCAATTAACCCCAGACTAACTCATGCCAACAAGCCCCAATAGTGTTTTCGAACCAAATGGCCTCCTCACTCTTTCATAACGTCGAAAAAAAAAGATTATCACATGAAGATATAAACACACTGAGCCACTGAATCACAAATCGTTGCTGACATTATCACATAATGTTACACCGTTTCAGCAAAAAAAATTAACTGTACATGTGAACATTTACTCACCAGGCAGAAAAATATCAAATCAAAGAACCTTACTGATGGGTGACCTCCATCGAACTGAAAACTTGGGTGAAAATGAAACACAATTAAGTTATCACAACATACAGATACATACACATCCTTCTGCGTGAAAATTTAGGAGCCCTAGGTAAGGCCATTAGCGGCGCAATATTTTAAGTTTGTAGTTTAAATAATTTTCGGGCTATTGTTGCACGTGCTTTTAAATAATGATTCTTTACAACAGCTTGTCCAATAATTCGTTTTCGCCCATTTTGAAATAATATCAAATTCTTATCTTTCCCCAAATTAGGCATGCGTTAATAAAGGGCTTTCCAATACGAGGTGCTATTTTGAATAGCCCGCTATTTCGGTAGATGTCATTTTTAAAGCTGTCATTTTTAGCATTTGACAAGTAAAAACTACGCCATTAATAAAAATGGATATATACTTCAACAACGCATTGAAATTATTAAAATTCACTATAAAAAAGGTTCGTAAAACTCGAACTCGAACATCCATCGTCGTGAAGAACCTTGTCGGACCACAATACAGAAATTGGTGGAAAAATTCAAGCTGTTGGCACAACTTAGTGATGTGAAGAATAAAACCCGTGCACGTCACTCAACAACAGCCGAAAATATTGCTACTGTAGCCGAAAGTGTTGAAGAAAATCCAGATTTGTCCATTCCTCGTCGTTCTTTGGAATTAGGCATTCCACTAACGTCATTACACCATATTTTACATAAAGATTTGGGTCTTAAGGCTTATAAAGTTCAGTTAACACAAGAACTCAAGCCGGTCAATCATCAACAACGTCGTGTCTTTGCTGATTGGGTCCTTAAAATACATGAACATGATCCGGAATTAAATTGAAAAATCTTCTGGAATGATGAGGCCCATTTCCACCTCGGCGGCTTCGTCAACAAACAGAATTTTCGTATCTGGGGCTCGGAAAACCCAAGGGTTATTGTTGAAAAGCGTCTGTATCCTCAACGTGTGACTGTTTGGTGCGGCTTCTGGTCTGGCGGAGTCATTGGACCTTACCTTTTCGAAAATGAGGCTGGAGCAAAAGTCACGGTGAATGGATTGCGCTATCAAGAGAAGATTAATGATTTTTCATGACCAAAATTGGATGGTATTGATCTGGACAACGTTTAATTTCAACAAAATGGCGCTACGTGCCAAACAAGCAACGAAACCATTGATCTTTTACGGGAAAAGTTTCCGGACCGTGTTATGTCTCGAAGAGGTGATCACAATTGGCCACCGAGATCTTGTGATTTAACACCTTCCTTTGGGGCGACGTGAAAGAGAAGGTCTACGTCAACAGCCCAGCGTCGATTCAAGACCTCAAAGATGTAATTCGTGAGGCTGCCGAGGACAAAGAGCAGCCACTTTGCGATTTGGTTATGGAAAATTTCATGAAAAGGTATGGTCCTGTAAGCGTGGTCGTGGAGGTCATTTGCCTGATGTTATTTTTTACTATTAACGGCAAACCTTTTTCTTTATAATGAAATAAGCATCCGATCATTTATATGAAGAAACGGCATTTTCCTTTTAATATCAAAATCATACCTCTTATTGGAAAACCCTGTATATTTCCTTTATCTAATGTAGTTAAACTACGAACTTTTTGACAATAATTGTAATGGGAGACGCTTTAATTAACAAAATAACATATGAATTAAAAAGAAGCCTCTAAATGCCTAAAATTACTTTTCTCCCTTTCGAGAGATATTTAATCAAGAGAATGAAATTTTTTTTTGCTAGGGATATGGCATTTTCTCAATAAAACTATGTTATGTACATATGTACGAGTATATATGTCTGAAGGACCAACTTTTTAAATCTTCTCCGAATGAAAATATAATTTTAAATTTACGAGATTCAAAATATCATTACACCATACGAGTATATTAACAGTACATATATTTTCATGCCAACTCAAGATTAAAATTATCCTAGCACTATTTTTAAATTACTGGAAAAATGCACGAATACTGCAGTTTACCAAACCACTTGGAAAATAACTTGAGAAAACTTTTTCTTGATTTCACTGCGGTAGCCAGAACTCGTGATGTTGCTGTTTCGTATTCCAAAATCATGAAGAAAATAGAATCAGAAGCAGCAAAAAATAGATATTCTGTGTATCCATTCTGCATAAAGCTGAATAAGATAAGGAAAGTGAAGAAATGGGAGAAAAAAAAGACTCTTAGATAGAAATGCTACAGGAGTGTTATCTGGCTCATTAATTCATAAAATAAATTTTGCTGAAAATCCTTCAATTTATGTTATTGCCTAATAAGTTTGTGCTGATAATTATCAATCATTTAATCTTTGTTTGTACATGGCTACTCCGATTGAAGTTGTGGAGCCCTGTTGCCCTCTTGGAAATTTAATTTAGCATTAATTTTTTCTTTTATGTCATTACGTCGATCATTTTCCGTGAAAATCCTTAATAAATAGGAATTCAAGCTCAAAAAATGTTTCTAACATCTATAATTGGAAGATCCGAAAAAAGGACGAGGCCCCTTAATCGAGCTATTCGCCTTCTAAAATAAGTGAAGACCTCATCACCTATACGTACTCGGCGTAATTGTTCGAAAAAAGACAAGTTGAATGCAGCCGTCCACAACGCCCAAGCCAAAGAGCAACAGAAAGGACTACACGAAAAATCAGTGGCGAAAAATTGGCAATGGTTCAAGACATAATAATCCTCTTGTTTAACCAGCAGCAATACGTGCTGTCTCGTGAAGTACTTGAATCTCTTGATATTATGTTTTTATAGAATATAATACTATCAGGCTGTAGGACGTGCAAGACTAGCCTCCGCTCCAGAACAAGGACTTGCACTGATTGTACTCTTCTCCAAAGATATTCTCAACGAAAATGTACAATGGTCCCAACTAGGCAAGACATTCAAAGATATGATGACGATTTATGTGGAACAATTTGCGGTTGTGTTATCGCCCGCAAAAGCATCTTTTGTGCACTCATTCCACTTGACTTCACATGTTAAGTTTTATTATGAATTAAATCGATTTTCATTCGGTCAAATTGGTGGATTTCATGGATGATGAAATAAATGCTAAGAGCTCGAGAGTCTGGCTAATATTTTCCCCGATTATAGTATTCTATGATTTGTAAATGGAAATGAGTGCCCAATTATGCTTGTGCAATTAAAGTGGATAAGAATTCATTAATTGGCATTTACTAATTAATTTTTTTTGTAATTATCGTTCAAAATGAATCAAGAACAAATTCAGAGCTCATTACAAAATTTTGTTGTTTATAAAATGAGTAGGTTAGGCCTTGAAATTGGATTTATTTTTTGTAGGCATGAAAAATGCAAAAATTATAAGAATAATTGATTTAAATCAAATATTAAATACTTATACATAACGTAATTAAAATGAACGCGGCAAATGATCAAGTTTAATTTTCGAAATAATGATTAACTTCTCCCTTATATTCCATTCTTCATCTCTGGCAACCAGTATCTACGAGTAAAGTTCTAAAAGGAATTCTACGTCTAGCACTCGTTGCGTGTAGACGTGCTTTTAATTCGCTCCTGTCAAGAATTTTTATAAATTAAAATAATTTTTAAAAAACGTCAATTAGAAAGTAATTTTATAAAGAAACTTATTACATCGTCGAACTATTCGAACAATTTATCGAGTATCTGGATTTTACCTGCGAGAAAATTTCAAGAAAGACGAAAAGTTTTTTTCACCGGGGGGGATGGAGGAGCCCGACGGCTTCCCACCGCTGAGGGACCCAGAGCCAGGAATTTCGGAAATTACAAATGATAAAATAAACAAGCGAAAAAATGAACAAGACAATTGTGAGCATGGAAAGCGTATTACGCTTTCCAGCGAAGTATATGAAAAAGTAAACAGGGAGAATGCAAGGGTTACGAAACAAAATGACAAATTAAAACTCCGGATACAGAGTTTGGAAGATATGTCCGGACGTTGTCAAATGGGAGCAAACCAAAAGCGAAGCCACAGAATACGTCCGGCAAAGAAGAGCCGATATTAACTAAGAAGAATGAAAAACAGGAAACAACAACAACAAGCAAGACTAACGAGAAAGCAGTGCCAACATATAAAACGAAATCGCAAGATATGAGCAAGACAATCCATGATGCTGAAAATATCCTGAGCGCAGGAGGAGCGAACGACAACGCCATGCGGTGCTGTCTGCAATGAACGAAGAAATGGACATCGAGATGGAGAGCAACGATAACATAGGTAATATTGATAGCAGTAATAATTTCATTAAATATTTAAAATTAAAAAATAAGCAAAAGGAGAAGAAGCCAACCGGTGTGTCTGCTGGTCCTCCTAATAAAATTAATATAGTAAATGAAAAAGTTCCTCCAATAAACGTTTTTGGGCAGCGTGGAGGAGATATGGTTCGGTTATTAGCTGCCGAACATAAAACCGAGAACTTCGAAGTGAAGAGAGTGACCGCTGATAAGCTCTCGATCAAGACAAAGACTCTGGCTGACTTCAAACTGGCGAAAGATGCTCTTAATAGTGTCCAAGCTCCCCACTTCACATATACGTCAAAGGCGGAAAAAAATCAGACCTTCCTGTTAAAGGACTTGGACTGTAGGGAGAATATAGTTGATCTCCTTGAAATGTTGCAGGAAGCAGCACCAGCTGTTAAGTTCATGTGTGAAAAATTTTGCTACAAGGAGATCAACTGTAGAAGGTAAAATATTACCATTTTATTTAGTCCAAATTTCCAACGACAACAGTCCGAGTACCCTCCAACAGGTAAGGTACTTAAACTTTAGAGTTGTGAGGTGGGAACGCCTCCAAAAAACTGAGGTCAACCTGTGTTACAGGTGTCAAAGATTCGGTCATTCGGCTGCCAATTGTGCAATGCACTATCGCTGTTTTAAGTGCAAAGATATCCACGCCCCCGGTGAATGCAAATTAGCTCAGATGGAGCCAAAAGAAAAATTGTATTGTGTTAATTGCGGTATATTTGGTCATCCAGCATCATACCGAGGATGCTCTCGGTATCAAGATGCAAGAGCTAGATTTTCCCCAAAGCAAACCAAAGTAAATCACAATCTGTTACCTCCCAACTTCATCAAACCCGGAGTATCATTTGCACTTGCTGCCAGAGGACCAGCAGACAACAACATAAATAAAACAAATAATGTAAGTGGCAACAACATGCTGCTTCTTAAAATCTACCAGCAATTTGAATCGTTTTCAGACAGAATTAATAAGCAAGACCAAAAAATCAATTTCGTTTTGCAACGTTTAGGCCAACATGCTCCAAAATAGTTTGTCAACCAGTCACAATCCCATGGATAGGATTCGTCTCATCTCGATCAACGTCAACTCTATTGTTACTATACATCGGCGTGATTATCTCCTTGAATTCATTGTTAAGCAAAAGCCTGACATCATGCTTCTCACCGAAACCCACCTCAGTTCATGGCACTCCATGACATTCAAGTATTTTGAATTCGTAAGCAACGATAGGGTCAAAGGTGATGGGGGAGGTGGCACCGGGATATTGGTTCGAAGAACCTATCGTTTCCAAAATATTGAAAAAGTCGAATTCAAAAGCTTTGAATCTCTTGAAGTGTCCGTTATCAAAATCTCACTGCCAGGTGGGGATAACCTCTTCGTTATCTCTGCCTATGCAACTGGTGGAACTGTTCTCAAGCTCAAGGAGGAACTCAATTCCTCATTTGAAATACTCAAATTGAACAGGCTGCATAATTATTATGTTCTTGCTGGTGACCTGAACGCCAAGCATACATCATGGCTGAACGCCACCAATAATCCTAGAGGTGTATTCCTGAAATCGTGGATAACAGAGAACCAAATTGTTTATACGTGCAATCTATATGGGTCGGAGTTCCCAACATACCCTAGGACAAATTCATATTTGGACCTCTGCATTGCTGCCGCAAGACTTGAATTCAGCTTTAATAGTCCTCAACGGAAACTGCAAATACTTCCTTATAATAGCGACCAAAACGCAATCGTAATGGAAATCAATCATCAAAGGGATGGTTTCTTCTTCATTCCAGTTCAACACAAAAATCATCGGTTGAACTTCCAAAAAACAGACTGGGGAAAGTTTCCAAAGAAGTTTAATCAGAAGCAATGTCCCCCTTCTGATGATGGCAATGCTTGCTCAATGGTTCCTAATGACAGGAATCGAACTAACGATGAAATAGATGTCTATTTGTCGAAGTTAGAGAAGCTGACGTTGGAAACGATTGAGAAAGTAGTTCCCAAGATAAAACATCGAAACAATATGGGAGGATATGAAACACCAACTATCGCAAGGTTGAAAAGATTGAAAAGCCTTCTTCTCACACGCGTCAACAATATTTATCGACGATTTTTGGACTACAACCATCCCTCGTTGTTTTTGTTGAAATTACATCTGAAAAATGTCCGGAACTTAATCCGGTCATACTTCAGGAGTGAGGTCAGCAATCAATGGGCGGAAAAATTGAGGGGTATTAGCCCACAGGACCCAGACGGCGTGTTCGCGAAAGTGAATAGCATATTCCGCAAGAAGTCTCGAGTGAAGGTATCGAATCTTGAAGTCGCTAGTGATGAGATAAATCTTTTCGATAGAGCTGGTATCGAAATTGATAGTACGGCTCCGGATAGAAATGGAAACAGGATTATTTGTGAAGGATTGGATAAACTTGCCCTGATTGGAACACATTTTGAATTGGTTCATCTACCAAGCCCTGAGAGAGGGAACGAAATATTTTCAGAGGTCGTTGAAGCAAAAGTTTCCGACTTCAAATCAAGCCTGAATGGCCAATCAATTCTTCATTTCAATGAAACATTAACATCTGACCTCATACCGAGCTTAAATCTTATTGATTATGAGTTTATGCCGAATTGCCAATTTTGTTTTCGTGCAAGGCATTCGACCACACATGCAATAACGAAAGGAACCTCAGACATCTGTTGGAAACTAAACAACAAAGAATATGTTGGAGCATGTCTCATTGATATGGAGAAAGCCTTCGATACGGTGTGGTTAGATGGACTAGTTTTCAAACTTCTTCAGGACAGGTTCCCCAGACACCTTGTCGCCGTGATGTGTAATATGTTATACGGGATATCGTTTGTTGTAACTGATGGAAATCTGACAATAATGCGCGAGTTCAAGGTCTTGAATGGTCTACAGCAGGGAACAGTTACTGCGCCTCTGCTCTTCTCGATCTTCATTCGCAAGCTATTGAACGGCTTTGATTTTAACGTCTCGCCAACGTGATCATTTGTAGCGTTTGCTGATGATCTGATCATCTATACGGCAGACCGAAAAGCTACAATAGTTCAGAGCAATCTCCAAAAAATGTTCAATGATGTACAGCTGTACACTGACAATTGGCGAATGAAAATCAATGCGCAGAAGTGTGAAACAATCTTGTTTCGGACAACGCTGCAGAAGGTCAGTCAAGACCTGAAACGTAATTGGAAAGATTTCCACATCATGGCTGGTGAGAGTAGTCTAGAACGGGTTCCACATAAATCCTGTGTTCGATACCTCGGTGTTTTTCTCGATCAGTATCTGTACTATACTGAACATGTGAAAATCATGCTCAGTAAGGCACTTAAAGTAGTCATGGCCCTTCGAAAACTCTTTCATTCCAGATACATTGATCAAAAGGTCAAAATTATCTGTTACAAGACACTGGTTAGACCAGTTTTGACATATGGATGTCAGATCTGGTACAACCAGAGCGCTAGTACTATGGAAAAATTAAGAGTTTTCGAAAGGAAATGTCTTCGTGCATGTACTGGTTTGCACAGAAAGCCTGAGACGGATTGGAAACATTATATAGAGAAGAAGAATTTATCAAACTGCTGAAGTGACGAGGGTCGATATCTTCATATGGAAACTTGTTCGGAATCATATCGCAAGATCTGTGACTGTGAGTGAATACCCTTGGATTTCACAGCCGTTCCACCCTACAGACGGGTATATTGCGACTTGCCTCACTACTGGCTTCGTTTCTCCAGAAGCATTCGTGTATTTGGACATGAATCGATATGTTTTTGATTCCGACGGCGTCCCAGTCATATATCGCATATATCGACGGGCCACCGATAAGAAGATAAAATATCCTCCTAATTTGAGTTCACGAGACCAACGATTTCAATGGAGATACTCATTTGCTAGATTCGTTGAAGCTGATCGAGTTGAGACGGCGCAATCCAGGTATTGGTGGCTGAATGACAATGTCTAAATTATTCGTGTTTATTTTCAGTTTTGGTGTTTTTCGTTATTTAGTTTTTGAGTTTCAGCTCATTATTGCTACATTTAGTGTTGTTATTTATTTTTGTTAAAAATTAGGTATAGGTTAGGTATATGTAATGTTTACTATATTCCGTTAGAGATAAGATTAAACACTTAGGTTAGGAACATTGTTACAGAATTTTTTTAGTATAAGATAAAGTTTTTGATTGTATTTTATTAGAAATAAGTTACGTCATATTAGGGGTGGGATCAAAGTTTCACGGTTGTGTTTTAATTATAAATAATTTTAGGATAGTGTTGGTTGGTTTTTTCTCCTTTTTCCAATTAAATTTAAAAAATATGTAACAATCGTAATTAATTGAATTTGCTATAGTTTTTTTTGATGAAATGAGTTAATGATAACGTACAAATTTAGAGAGCCATTTGGGCCATTAAGTTTTTTGATTGTTATTGTTTGGAATTTGCTTTATATTCTTTTAAAATTTATAACGATTAGTATTAAATAAAGCGCTTTTGACCTTGACCTTGAAAAAAGTTCTAAAAGGAGTTTTTTTAAGGGTTTAAAACTTTAAGTTGGCAACATTTCTTAATGCTACATATGGTGTGGCAGCTGTCATGCATTTTATAGTATGTATGTTTGGTTTACCATTTTATCACAAATACGTTTTATGGGCCGTTGTTATATGTTTCCAGTATACTTTCTTTGTGACATTTGACACCATATTCGAATGGTTGAGTTTAAAGCGTGTTCTTTTAGAGGTATAGAACTTTAACTTGGCAACACTTGTTGATGCCATGTATGGTGTCACAGCTGTCATGCGTTTTATGGTTAGTTTGGTTTGCCATTTTATCATGGATGGAATGGAAGATTGTTACAATACCAGTATACCCTATGTATACTGGCATGAACTGGGAGCTCGATTTGATGTGTATCTTATTTACACCATCAAGGCTCCCGGAGGGAGAGAGATCCTCCTGCATGGCATTTAACTCCTACTGTATGAGTAGCAATGGTGTCATACAGGAGGTAACCGGTGTTATTCTACGTCTAGCACTCGTTGCGTGTAGACGTGTTTTTAATCACTCCTTTCATTAATTTTAAAAATTAATTAATTTTTCACAAAAGTCAAACAAAAGCAAATTTTGATTTTCATTGAAAAGAGCATTTATCGTCGAAGGAATCAACCCACGGAATTGATAAATCAACAAAAGCAAACAACCAAAGACTAACTTGGGACTGCTGTATGGAAGAGCCCGACGGCTTCCCTCTGTTGTGGGGCCCCGGGGAGAGTAGCAATGTGAAATTGGCGGCAAGCTTCAATGAAAGAAGACACACAAGTAGCCAGGACTCCACAGATGGCGGGCGTAACACTCAAGAAGTCGAAGAAAAACAAGAAGTGAGTCGACTCCACGCTGAAATTCAGGAATTGAAACTACGACTAAAAACGTTCAAAGATATGTACAAGAGAGGAAAGAAAACTCAAGATGCAGAACCGGTAAGGCCAATAAATATGGAAACTAAGGCGAAGAAAGCTGTCAAACAAGTCAGCCTAGAAGAAATACTACGTGCTGGAGGCGCTAACGATAGCCAGAACTACTAAGCAGCGCTGGATGACTCCAAAAAGCTCCAAAAAGAAGTAGACGTTGACGAAAGTATTGGAGGTAAGTTCGTTAAGATTACAATGGTAATTTTATTATTTACTTAAAAAATAAAAGTAAGGAGAAGAAACCAACTCGCAATTCTGCTGGTCCTACTCAAAAAATTGCCAAAAATACAGAAAAATTTCCGCCAATTAATTGTGTTCAGTCAAAGCGGAAACAGTATGGTTCGGCTATTGGCAGCCGAAAATAAATTAACTAATTTCGAGATTATACGAATCAATGCCGAAAAATTATCAATCAGAACAAAATCACTGGTTCATTTCAAATCAGCAAAAGATGCTCTAAATTCTGGGGAGGCTCCACACTTTACGTACACCCCGAACATTAAGAAGAAACAGACCTTTTTGTTGAAGGGCTGGGACTGCGCAGAAGATACCGTCGATCTTCTTCAGGTGCTCAAGAAAGCAGCACCAGAAATTGAATTTATTTCCGTTAAAATGTTCACGACAAGAAGGTCGACGGTAGAAAAAAAGTTCACCACTTTATTTAGAGCAGATTTCAAATAAGAGCAGTCCAAGTGCTCTTCAAGAAATAAGATACTTGAGCTTCCGAGTGGTGAGGTGGGAGTGCCTCCAGAAAAGAGAAGCCTACCAGTGTTATCGGTGTCAATGATTTGAGCATTCGGCTGCCAACTGCGCTATGCATTACCCATGCGTCAAATACAAGGACGTGCATGCTCCCGGTGAGTGCGAATTGGCTCAGATGGAGCCATAAGAGAAATGATACTGTATTAACTGCGGTGTTTTTGGTCACCCAGCATCATGTCGAGGATGCTCCCGATATCAAGATGCGAGAGTAAAATTTGTCCCAAAGCAAACACAACTACCCTGCAGTATCTTAGCTCCGAACTTCATCAAGCCCGGATTATTATTTGCACTCGCCGCTAGAGGACCAGCAGAAACTGCGCTAAATAATGTAAATAATGTAAGTGGCAACAATGAGCTGCTTCTCAAAATCTCCCGAAAACTAAATTCTTTATTGGAGGGAATCGATAAACAAGATATGAAAATTAATCTTGTCTTTCAGCGTTTAGGGGTTTCAAATGCCTCAAAATAATTTGTCATCCAGTCACATTCCCATGGATAGGATTCGCATCATCTCGATCAACGCCAACTTCATTGTTACAATACATCGGCGTGATTATCTCCTTGAATTCATTGTTAAGCAAAAGCCTGACATCATGCTTTTCACTGAAACCCACCTCAATTCATGGCACTCCATGACATTCAAGGAATGTAAATTCATAAGAAACGATAGGGTAAAAGGTGATGGGGGAGGTGGCATCGGGATATTGGTTCGAAGCCCTATTGTTTCCAAAATATTGAAAAAGTCGAGTTCAAAAGCTTTGAATCTCTGTAAGTGCCCGTTATCAAAATCTCACTGCCAGGTGGGGATAACCTCTTTGTTATCTCTGCCTATGCTACTGGTGGAACTGTTCTCAAGCTCAACGAGGAGCTCAAATCCTTGTTTGAAATACTTGAACTAAACAGGCTGCATGGTTATTATATTCTTGCTGGTGACCTCAACGCAGAGCATACATCATGACTGAACGCCACCAATAATCCAAGAGGTGTATTCCTGAAATCGTAGATAACAGAGAACGAAATTGGGTACATACCCTAGGACAAATTCATATCTGGACCTCTGCATTGCTGACGTAAGTTTTGAATTCAATTGTAATGGCCCTCAACGGAAACTTTAGGTGCTTCCTTATGATAGCGACCATAATGCAATCTTAATGGAAATCAATCATCAAAGGGATGATCTCTTCTTCACTTCAGCTCAACAAGAAAATTATCGGTTGAATTTCAAAAAAACAGACTGGGGAAAGTTTCAAAAGAAGTTTAATCGGGAGTACCAGAAGCAATGTCCACCTTCTGATGATGGCAATGCTTGATCAATGGTTCCTAACGACAGGAATCCAACTAACGATGAAATAGATCTCTATTTGTCGAAGTTAGAGAAGCCGACGTTGGAAACGATGGAGAAAGTAGTTCCCAAGATTAAACATCGAAACAATATGGGAGGATATGAAACGCCAACCATCGCAGGGTTGAAAAGATTGAAAAGCCTTCTTCTCACACGCGTCAACAATGTTTATCGACGATTTTTGGACTACAACCATCCCTCGTTGGCTTTGTTGAAATTACACCTTAAAAATGTTCGGAACATATTCGGTTCATTCTTCTGGAGTGAGGTCAATGAGCGGAAAAATTGAGGGGTATTAGCCCACAGGACCCAGATGGCGGTTTCGTGAAAGTGAATAGCATATTCCATATGAAGTCGCGAGTGGAGGTATCAAATCTTGAAGTCACTATTGATGAGATAAATCTTCTCGATAGGGCTGGTATCGAAATTGATAGTACGACTCCGGATAGAAATGGAAACAGGAGTACATGTGAGGGATTGCAGAAACTTGCCTTGATTGGAACTTATTTTGAATTGGTTCATTTACCAAACCTTGAGAGAGGGAATGAAATATTTACAGAGGTGGTTGAAGCAAAAGTTTCCGACTTCAAGTCAAGCCTGAACGGCCAATCAATTCTGCATTTCAATGAAATATTAACATCTGACCTCATACCGAGCATGAATCTTATTGATTATTTTGTCAGCTATGAAGATTTGTGTTTCATATTTCACAAGATAAAACACCAAGAAATCATTTGGTACTGATGGTATTCCAAAAGTAGTTCTCCGACATTTGCCTGAGGTTGCTATTCGCATTTATTGCATATTGTTCAACAACATGTTCAGCAATACATATTTCCCAAATGAGGGAAAAAAGGCTAAGGTATTTGCGATCTTGAAGAAAGGAAAAGAATATTCGTCCCCTAAAAGCTATCGCCCAATCAGCTTGTTGCCTAACATCAGCAAGGTGTTTGAAGTGATATTCAACAGAGTATTAAATGCCCACATTGAGGAATATGAGTTGATGCCGAATTGCCAATTTGGTTTTCGTGCCAGGCATTCAACCACACATCCAATAACGAAAGTAGCCTCAGCCGTCTGTTGGAAACTAAATAATAGAGAATGTGTTGGAGCATGTCTGATTGATATAGAGAAAGCCTTTGATATAGTGTGGTTAGATGGACTAGTTTTTAAACTCCTTCAGGATAAGCTCCCCAGACACCTTGCCGCCATGATGTGCGATATGTTATACGGGAAATCGTTTGCTGTAACTGACGGAAATCTGACAACAATGCGCGAATTCAAGGACGCAAATGGTCTACAGCAGGGAACAGATACTGCACCTCTGCTCTTCTCAATATTCATTCGCAAGCTATTGTGAGTGAAAACCCTTGGATTTTACAGCCCTTCCACCCTAAAGACGGGTATATTGCGACTTACCTCGCTTCTGGCCTCGTTTCTCCAGAAGCATTCGTGTATTTGGTGATGAATCGATATGTTTTTGATTCTGACGGCGTCCCAGTCATATATCACATATGTCGACGGGCCACCGATAAGAAGATAAAATATCCTCCGAATATGAGTTCACAAGACCAACAATTCCAATGGAGGTACTCATTTGCTAGATCCTTTGAAGCTGATCGAGCTGAGACGGCGCAATCTAGGTATTGGTGGCTGAATGACAATGTCTAAATTATTCCTGTTTATTTTCAGTTTTTTTGTGTTTTTCGTTACATAGTTTTTGAGTTTGAGCTCATTATTGCTACATTTAGTATTGTTGTTTGTTTGTGTTGAAATTAGGGATAGGTTAGGTATATGTTATGTTTATTTTATTATGTTTAGAGATAAGGTTACACGCACAGGTTAGGAATATTGTGATAGAAGTTTTTTGTATAAGATAAAGTGTTTTGATTGAATTTTTATTAGAATTAGGTTATGCAATTTTAGGTGTGGGATCAAAGTTCACTATTGTGTTAAAATTATAAATAATTTTTAAATAGTGTTAGTTGGTGTTTTCTCCTTTTTTCAATCAAATCTTAAAATATATAATAATCTTAATTAATTGGAATTCGCTATAGTTTTTTGCTAAAATGTGTTTAATGATAACGTGTAAATTTAGAGAGCCATTTGAGCCATTAAGTTTTTGTATTGTTATTGTTTGGAATTTGCTTTATATTCTTTTAAAATTTATAACGGTTAGTATTCAATAAAGTGCTTTTGACTTTGACTATCACAAATAGATTTTATGGGCCGGTGGTAAATATTTCCGGTATACTTCATTAGTGCCATTACACACTTTATTCGAATGGTGGAATTTAACTTGTCAATTCTCAGCGTCACCTCTAGGTGATAGAAATTAGAGAAATAATTTAAAATGTTGAATAATATATTTAGATAAAAAACATATTGCTAATCAAAAGTCAATATTTATTAGTATTTATAATTTTATTTTGGCAACACTGACCATATGTTTTCTGTCAAATTAATGAATTCGTTTTGATTAGTTTATTCATTTTCTTACTTGAGTGGGCTTTAGTGAATTCATGTTGTTATAAAAGCAAAAGGGTATGTACTGTCATGGTTTTTATTGCAAATTGTTGTTACATAATCAAACTTGTTATGTGAATAGTTTTGAAAGGAACAATTTTTTTTTGTATCAAAATAGCTGTGAAATTAGCAAATGTCACCCGCAAGTGACACTGGGCATTATTATAAGAAAATTGCTGTTTGAGCTACGTACCTGAGAGCTTCTTTATTTTTCTTTAGGTTTACGTTGAACGAGATACTTGAGGCATTAGAAGCAGAACATGACGTTTGTGATTATATCAGTTTATTTCTCTCTGAGGATGGTGACGTTACTGATGAAGACAGTAGGGATGAAAATGCAGCCGATTTCTTTCACCTTCACCTTCTTTCACCTACAGATGCCAATAATAAACTAGTTGGGTAGACAGAACTACGCTCATGTCAAAAGAGTTTTGTACTTAACCTACAATATGTGGATAAATAGAATGATTCAATTAAAGAAAAACTTTTATGACATGCACAACAAATATATTCTTGCTTTAAAAGAGCCATTTTATCGAGCCAACATTTTGTTCCAATATTACTAAAATCATTGTCTAACCTAAATCTCAAATGTATTTTTGTTATTCATATTATCTGAAAATTTGGAGAAGATTCAATCAAAGGTGTAGTATCTGAATCGATGGAAAGCGCATATAGTAGAAAAATCGTAAATGATTGTTCTAATTGGAGGAGATTCAAATTACTATAACGTCAGTAAATTTTATCGAAGCTTATACAATAAAATGTTATTTTGAAGAATGGCTGATTTTATCAAATTTAATGATACTGATACAGTTTTAAACACAAACGCGTTAAATTCTACTACTATTAGCAAAGTTCAACAAATTTCAGCCTCTAAGTTATTTGTTATTGGATCTAGCTCCATGATTTTTAGGGCTTTCTGAAAGAAATTTTGCAAAAACCTGCTAGTTTCCCATCCTATCTGTCCATTCGTGCGTCCATCTATCCATCTGTCCGTTCGTCCGTCCGTCATAAGAGATTTCTCCCGAAACTATAGAAGCTACGAAGCTCAAACTTTGTGAAAAGGTGGTGGTCTCTCAAAAGTTTAGGTCTTATCAAATATATCAAAATTTTTCAAGGGGGTCCTCCCTTATAACGAAGTGGCCCTTAACTAATTTTTTCGTTCAATGTAGTCAAGTAGGGTATCAAATGAAAGGTCTTAGCACTTTCAGAATCTGAAAAATAATTAATTTTTGTTTGTACATTTTGCCCCTCAGAGTCTGCATTTGCATTTGGACAAATTTGTACGAACATTATTTGTGTCCTCTCCCTACACGATTGGAGACCGTTGAACCGAAAATTCGAAAAAAAATCACGAATGTAGGTCTTTATGATTCCAAGTCCAACAAATACCTCAGAAATCAAAATTCACTCAACTCTATTGATAACAGTATGTTTTGTGAGTTATCGCCATTTCAATTGTATGGAATTTAAAGCACAATAACACATGTTGATAGTTAATATGTATTTCAAATCGACCAAGGTTTACTTGAATGTGTTCAATGTTCAATGAGCCGAGTATTCAGAAATATTATTTAATATGGAATAAATCGCGGCTGTTATGTGCTCATGAACGAAACTGCATCTTTTGGATGAATTTCAATGATTTTTTAAACAAGTATTTGAGGAATAATTCAAATTATCGATTCAAGCCATCAGTAAATTTTTTTTCGAACCCTAGAATTGTTACAAAGCCCTTTTGTTACGGGCTTTCTCCTGCCTCCCCGACTTGTTTCACCTATGAGTATTAATTGTAGGTACTCATCTTTATACGTTCATGAAATGAATCAAGTGTTAATAGCATGCACCTTAAACGTTAAAGTTGGGAAAAATACCTAGCATTGAAAACAGCCACATTTTTGTTTAACGATTACTGATACCACTAGCTGAACCAGCTCTCAAAGATATTCATGATACCTATAATTCCTGAAATTTTCATGCAAATCCTGTCTGAGTCGGTGAAAAGCGCATTTTGTTCCATAGCCATATATAACATACATTAATGCAGCACATATTGTTCCATAGTCATACAGGAAAATTAAAACCACGATAACTTCGTTAAATACCATTTGATCTTTGTGAAACTTTGTATAGTGAATTTCGTTGAATTTAGAGGTACCGTTAAGATTTTATTGAAGAAAATCAAAAATCGATAAATCATACTATTACTAACAAGATTGAATGAATTTCCACTTCTCATGTATTTGTTGTTATTATACTCATAAACACCCACATTCATGTTTGTTTTTCAGATTTTTCGGATGAAAGGTGTCCAATCGTGAGGAGGGCACACGAAAAGTTCGTACATTTCCCCTTCCCCTGCCCTTCACGGTACTGATGAAACAATTTTAGAACTTGTTTTTAAAAGATGTTGTTAAGACCTTCTCAGTGACACCCTACTCGACTACCAATGGTGAAAAAAAAAATGTTTAAGGGTCACTCCCTATATGGGGAGAACCCCGTGAAACCCCCTTGAAAAAATTGTCCACCCCAAAGAATTCAAGATGTCACCACTTCTGACCTTTGCGCAAAGTTTCATGGCTGTAACTTCTATAGTTCCGGAGACAAACTGCTGTGAGATACAGACGGACGAACGGCCGGACGGACACAGGTCGTGATTGCAATACGGTTTTGTATTTTAGTACAAAACCCTAAAAAAGAAAGAGGAACTTTTTCTGAAACGTACTTTGTCTTATCTATGAATTGATGAAAAATTCTATTTTTGAATTTGAAATTATACTATTGAAAGGACCGTGGATTAGTGAAGATGGTTTATCCAGCGTCTTGGTGAAAAGTGGCCGTTCTGTGTTTTCATATTTGTTTTTTGTTAACATTAATTTTCAAATTGAAGATTGGATTTCAGGTGCCCCGAATTCCGTTTTTTTTTTGTTCTTCGCCGTGCGCTCGGAGTTCAACTAACAAAGTATGAGTAATTATTTGCTTTTTTATATTACCGTTAGTTCATGTTATCAAATTAATGTTTTGTTTTCTTTTTGTAAAATTTTATGTAACGGATTTTCTTACATAAATTTTAAAGGGGAGTAAAAATTTGTGAATTTTATTTGTAGAATTTTTTTTTGTGAATTAAATAAAACGGCCATGTCTCGTTAAGACAATAATCTTTCATTTCTTAAAACGACCTCCCCCTTTCCCGTCCATATCCCTTCGTGTTAGTTTTTATGTGTAGGGTGGCTCAGAAGAAGCAGAGGGTGTCCCGCAAGACCCGCGACACGACTGAGCGCTAGCCGGCCTCAGTATGCCAACCCGGGCTACTCACCCCTCTGCTTAAAACATAATGTCTACAATTGCGGTGACTTCCACGGTTATAATAGTAGGTTACCTCGGCCTCGACACCAGTCGATCCGCATTCGACCCTTTTCAATTTGTAAATGCGAAATTTTTTGTATTGGGTCCTTGTGCTGGCGAAGAGAACCCGCCCCACGACACTGCAATGCTCCCTTGCCAACGCATTCACGCGTCCACATACAAGGCCAATTTCGGCGGATCCCACCATCTTCTTTTGCACAATTCGGTCCATCGGTACTGCTCATTCTTTGATTTAGTACCATGTTTAATAAATCTTTCTGTTCTCTGCTAAATACCTGACTCAACTTGTTCCCCACAAAATCATCAATTTTGATTAATGTTGGAATCGTTCTGAAAAGGGACACAAAAAAATTAATTTTTACAAAGACCTACTATTTTTGCGACCTGTCTGTCCGTCTGTCCGTCCGTCTGTCCGTTTGTTCGTGCGTCACAGCAAGTTTCCTCAGAAACTATAGAAGCTAGTATGCTCAAACTTTGTGACAAGGTCAGAAATGATGGTCTCTCAAATGTTTAAGGTCTTACAAAAAATTTAAAGTGTTTTTAAGGGGCTCCCCCCTTGTAACGAATGAGCCCTTAACAAATTTTTTTAATCAAAGGTAGTCGAGTGGGATATCAAATGAAAGGTCTTGATTGGAACTTTTAAATCTGAAATAAAAAAGTCATTTTATGAATTAGGGGGTCCATGGAAAGGCAAAATGTATCCAAAATTTGTTGTTTCTAACACTAGGGTGTTTATACAGACCTTCTGGTAGGAGCACTCTCCTGCCTACTTAACTTGTTTGTTCAGAAGACGGGATAAGCAACACATCAACTGGTTCTAGGTTATGGGTCAGCTCTTTCCAGAGAACCTGGTGGGAGAAATGCATCAATATATTGACGAATAGAATCTAAACGTTCATCACACTTTGGTGGTTCTAGAAGTGAAGAAGATAGTTCTAAGTAGCTTTTAGATGCAGATGGCGCAGGTGCTAGTTTCCAATACCTGTCTGATAGGAGGGCATTTCCATATTCCCTGATGAGCAGAAAATAACTTCTAATCTGAAGGTTTCTAGCTTGAAATGATATGTCAATCTTTTTCAAATAAGGATCTCTTGACAGTTCGGAGGGTGGTCTGCCTGAAATTTGCCGTTGAGAGTCTTTCACTTCGGGTGACACAAGTCTGACACAAAAAGTTATGTCTCATCACAGATTTGTATGCTTGAAGCTATGTCTTTTGTGTGCTTACATGGAATTTGCTTAGCAAGATAGTCAGAAGTGAGTGAAGTGACTGTGAAGTATCTCTCTCCCGAACTTTATTTGACTTCAGAAAGGCAAACTCTATAGTTTTTTTTGATTTTCACTATCTAAATTGTCATCGTTCCGAGTCAACTGCGAATGACAAACGTCGATTGAGCAATTGCGAAATTGCCTTAATTAACTAATATGATCTTTTCGTCAGGCTTTGTATTAAATTGTGAAAGAGGCCAAAATTATACTTTCATATAATTTTGACCTCTTTATACATAATAATGCAGTCACGTTAAAACCACACAAATACCCTCTCGCCCAAGAAAATCTTAAATTTAAAATCCTCCCATCACTTTTCTCGAAACTTCCGGTTGCATTTCACCCTTAATTCCTTCTTAATTCCATCGTGGTCCAGCAGGCACTTATATAAATTTTCCCGGGAAAGAAGACACTCTAACCGTAAATGCCATACCTTGACATTAACTGCAGACTTTAGATATTCTCCTCCCGAAAATTGTCTTTGCCCATGCACCGTAGAGAAAAGTTGCAAGTCCAAATGCACTTTTCTTCCCGGATTTCCTTTTCTTCGTATTACGTGCAACAGTTGCTACTTTCCCAGAATATAATTTTCCATGGTTTAGATAGGACGAGTGGTGGTTGTGTTTCTTTGCTTCACTGAGTTTTTATGGGATCATTATTATTTATGATTTCCATAAATATCAGTGCACCCTGAAGCTCACCCAAGAGCCACCAAATGTAACATTGAGCCAACTCGGAACGGTGATGTTGCGATGGGAAAATGGACAATGTGGGCAAAGGTATTAATTATACTAAGCGGGATGATAATGCATTCTGGCAGGAAGTACCTTCCACTGTTTGTGGTTTAATTTAAGTTTTGAATCTTTATCGGCAAAGTTAAGTTTTCACCAAGGATAACGATTTGTGGATAAGAGAGGATTTAAAAGTTTATAGATAAAGCTTTTTAAAAAGATTTTTGGAATAATAATAAAATGTAAACCGTTTACTGTTCATGCTTATTTAAAATTCACAAAAAGCCCACGAAAAATTGCATTGTAATAATTTTAATAATTATCACCGACCTTTAAGGCTTAACGTAATGTCACTGCAACTGAAAATTAAACAACATTACGCATAAAATCAACAACTTTGTGTGTATGTTCGCCCGATTTTCGCTGTAAATTGCGTGAATAAATTAATACCCGCAACAATTAAAGGGATATTCGAAAATTTATTATTTACCCAATCCAAAAACAATAAAATATTCAAATGAAATCAATTATCCAACCAGCGGAATCGTACCACGAGGGCATTTTCATTACAAATTCCAATGAATATTTAAATATGTTTTTTCGCATCCTCATCAACATGGCATTATCCAAGTGTTCCTCAAAACACCTTTTTAAAATGTTTTTCTCTTTGTTATTTGTTTTTTCGGCTTTTGTTATTATGTCATACATTATTTTTGTTATTTCTCACTTTTTCGAAAATCACGTATTCAAACCCTTTGCTTGTGTGCACTGATAATAATGATAATAATTAATGAATCAGTGGAAACAAATTCGTGTATTTTCACCAGAGAATGAGAACGCCCAGGGCAAACCAAATTCGAGACAAATATTTATAGCAAACAATTATTGCATGTTTGTAGGAACACGATTCGAATCATTAATTAATTACACTTGAATATAAATCGATTCGTAATTAAATACGACTTTAATCACTTTCATGAGAACGAAAAGAAAATCGGATAGGTTACAGAATGTGGCAGTCGTTGAGTACCTACATAAATTTGCACGTCACTTAAGGGGATGGAAGGAGGAGGATTAAAAGAAGATAAAATCCAATGAAACGTTAAAACAACACTCAGGATTGAATGAACGAAATGTAACGATAGCATGTAAAATCGTCAAAAATGGGATGAGCCGCTGTTTACAAAATCAAGAAGTACTCGTATATGATGACGCAGATAAAGAGAGATTGATTAAATACTCCAGTGAAGTGAAACCTTTTCTGGTTTGAAAATATTAAAATATATGCACAAGCCCTCTCCCTGAGATAAAAACCAGCATATGTTGCGTACATACGAGTACATCGCGGGATTCTACGTCTAGCACTCGTTGCGTGTAGACGTGTTTTTAATCACTCCTGTCATTAATTTTAAAAATTAATTAATTTTTCGCAAAAGTCAGTTTCAAACAATTGCAATATTTTATTACGAGCCAGTCAAAAGCAAATTTTGATTTTATTGGGAAAACCATCACCGTCGAATTATTCAAGCATTTATCAAATACCTGAAATTCATTTCCTGAAGAAATATCAAAAGTGGAAATACGTTCAAGGGTAGTCCCGGTCTGAGAACATTCTCTCTAGTCTCGCTGCGAAAGCAACAAGATGGAGGAGCCCGATGGCTTCAGCCATCAATTAGAAGGACCATGCCCATCGCCAATGATGATGGGCGAAAAAAAAACTTAAAAGAAAATACGAGAATCAAGAACAAAACCCGACAATCCTATCGGTTATCGAGATCGAACAGCTGATCCAAGGAAAAGAGAAAGCTGAAAAATTTGAAAAGGAAAATGAAGAACTCAAGCTTCGAGTTAAATCGTTAGAAGCACTTGTTGGAACGTTAACGTTCAACAAGGATAAAGATATCAAGAAAGGCCGACAACCACACTCAAAATCTGAAGACAAGAAAACTAAAAAGCCACAGGAGGAAGCTAATCAAGAGGATGTCCTCAGCGCAGGAGGCGCAAATGACAGCAGAAATTATTATGCAGCGCTAGCTGGTCTTGAAGAAACGATGAACATTGAAGAAGATGCAGGTAAAACGTCAAAATTAGATAATGATTTCATTGAATATCTTAAAATTAAAAATCGGGAGAAAAAACCAAAAGGTTTGTCTGCTGGTCCGTCTGTTGGTCCGTCCGTTAAGATTGATGAAAAAAAAAGAAAAAGTCCCACCAATCAATGTGTTTGGGCAAACGGGCAAAGATATGGTTCGGCTTTTGGCAGCCGAAAATAAACTAAAAGATTTTCAGATAAAAAGAGTCAATGCCGATAAATTGACAATTAGGACTAAGTTGCTGGTTGATTTCAAGGCAACAAAAAGTGCCTTAAATTCTGGAGATGTTCCGTATTTCACGTACACCCCGAAAAGCGAAAAGAACCAAACCTTTTTATTGAAGGGTCTGGACTGTGGTGAGGACATAGTCAATCTCCTTCAGGTGCTCCAAGAAGCTGCACCAGAAATACAATTTATTACAGTCAAAAACTTTGCAACGAGGAGATCGATTGTGGAGCCCAAAAACTTGCCTCACTACTTAGTCCAGATTTCGAGCAAAAGTACTTCGAGTGCCCTGCAGAAAATACGGTACTTGAACTTCCGCGTGGTGAGGTGGGAACGCCTCCAGAAAAGTGAGGTCAACCAGTGCTACAGGTGTCAAAGATTCGGGCATTCGGCTGCCAATTGCGCAATGAAATATAGGTGTGTGAAATGCAAAGACATTCATGCTCCCGGCGAGTGCAAATTGGCTCAGGCGGAGCCAAAAGAAAAACTATATTGTGTGAACTGCGGTGCCTTTGGTCATGCAACATCATATCGAGGATGCCCGCGGTATCAAGATGCAAAGATTAAAGTCACTCCGAAACAAAGTCAAGCACACCGCAGTGTGATACCTACCAACTTTGTCAAGCCCGGGGTGTCATTTGCAGTTGCTGCGAGAGGGCCAGCAGACAATGTAAATGAAATGAATAATGTAAGTGGCAATAATGAGCTGCTCCTTAAAATTTATCAGCAACTAAATTCCTTATCAGAGCGAATCGATAAACAAGATTCGAAAATTAACATTGTTTTTCAGCGTTTAGGGGTTTCAAATGCCTCAAAATAATTTGTCATCCAGCCACATTCCCACGGATAGGATTCGTCTCATCTCGATCAACGTCAACTCCATTGTTACTTTACATCGGCGTGATTATCTCCTTGAATTCATTGCCAGACAAAAGCCTGACATCCTGCTTCTCACTGAAACCCACCTCAGTTCATGGCACTCCATGAGATTCAAGGATTTTGAGTTCGTAAGAAATGATAGGGTGACAGGTGATGGGGGAGGTGGCACCAGGATATTGGTTCGAAGACCCTATCGTTTCCAAAATATTGAAAAAGTCGAATTCAAAAGCTTTGAATCTCTTGAAGTGTCCGTTATCAAAATCTCACTGCCAGGTGGGGATAACCTTTTCGTTATCTCTGCCTATGCAACTGGTGGAACTGTTCTCAAGCTCAAGGAGGAGCTCAATTCCTTGTTCAAAATACTCGAATAGAACAGGCTGCATAGTTAATATATTCTTGCTGGTGATCTGAACGCCAAGCATACATCATGGCTGAACGCCACCAATAATCCAAGAGGTGTATTCCTGAAATCGTGGATAACAGAGAACCAAATTGAATACAGGTGCAATCTATATGGGTCGGAGTTCCCAACATACCCTAGGACAAATTCATATTTGGACCTTTGCATTGCTGACGCAAGACTTGAATTCAGCTTTAATAGTCCTCAACGGAAACTGAAGGTGCTTCCTTATGATAGCGACCATAACGCAATCGTAATAGAAATCAATCATCACAGGGATGATTTCTTCGTCATTCCAGTTCAACATGAAAATCATCGGTTGAATTTCAAAAAAACAGACTGGGGAAAGTTTCAAAAGAAGTTTAATCGCGAGTACCAGAAGCAATGTCCCCCTTCTGATGGTGGCAACTCTTGCTCAATGGTTCCTAATGACAGGAATCTAACTAACGATGAAATAGATCTCTATTTGTCGAAGTTAGAGAAGCTGACGTTGGGAACGATTAGTCCCAAAGATTAAACATCGAAACAATATGGAAGGATATGAAACACCAACCATCGCAAGGTTGAAAAGATTGAAAAGCCTCCTTCTCACACGAGTCAACAATATTTATCGACGATTTTTGGACTACAACCATCCCTCGTTGTCTTTGTTGAAATTACATCTGAAGAATGTCCGGAACTTAATCCGGTCATACTTCAGGAGTGAGGTCAACAATCAATGGGTGGAAAAACTGAGGGGTATTAGCCCACAGGACCCAGGACCCGTGTTCGCGAAAGTGAATAGCATATTCCGCAAGAAGTCTCGAGTGAAGGTATCGAATCTTGAAGTCACTAGTGATGAGATGAATCTTCTCGATAGGGCTGGTATCGAAATTGATAGTACAACTCCAGATAGAAATGGAAACAGGATTATATGTGAAGGATTGGATAAAGTTACCCTGATTGGAACATATTTTGAATTGGTTCATCTACCAAACCCTGAGAGAGGGAACCAAATTTTTTCAGAGGTCGTTGAAGCTAAAGTTTCCGACTTCAAATCAAGCCTGAACGGCCAATCAATTCTTCATTTCAATGAAACATCAACATCTGACGTCATACCGAGCTTGAATCTTACTGATTATTTTGTCAGCTATGAAGACTTATGTTTCATATTTCGCAAGATAAACAACAAGAAATCATGTGGTACTGATGGTATTCCAAATTTAGGTCTCCGACATTTGCTTGAGGTTGCTATTAGGAACTATTGCATATTGTTCAACAACATGTTGAGCAATTCATATTTCCCAAATGAGTGGAAAAAGGCTAAGGTATTTCCGATCTTGAAGAAAGGAAAAGAATCTTCATGCCCCAAAAGCTATCGCCCAATCAGCTTGCTGCCTAACATCAGCAAGGTGTTTGAAGTGATACTCAACAGAGCATTAAACGCCCACATTGAGGAAAATGAGTTGATACCGAATTGCCAATTTGGTTTTCGTGCCAGGCATTCGACCACACATGCAATAACGAAAGTAGCCTCAGACATCTGTTGGAAACTAAATGATAGACAATGTGTTGGAGCATGTCTCATTGATATGGAGAAAGCTTTTGATACGGTATGGTTAGATGGACTAGTTTTTAAACTTCTTCAGGACAAGTTCCCCAGACACCTTGTCGCCGTGATGTGTAATATGTTACACGGGAAATCATTTGTTGTAACTGATGGAAATCTGACAACAATGTGCGAGTTCAAGGTCTTGAATGGTCTACAGCAGGGAACAGTTACTGCACCTCTGCTCTTCTCAATCTTCATTCGCAAGCTATTGAACGGCTTTGATTTTAACGTCTCGCCAACGCGATCATTGGTAGCGTTTGCTGATGATCTGATCATCTATACGGCAGACCGAAAAGCTACAATAGTTCAGAGCAATCTCCAAAAAATGTTAAATGATGTATAGCTGTACACTAACAATTGGCGAATGAAAATTAATGCTCAGAAGTGTGAAACAATCTTGTTTCGGACAACGCTGCAGGGGGTCAGTCAAGACCTGAAACGTAATTGGAAGGATTTCCACATCATGGCTGGTGAGAGTAGTTTAGAACGGGTTCCACATAAATCCTGTGTTCGACACCTCGGTGTTTATCTCGATCAGTATCTGTACTATACTGAACATGTGAAAATCATGCTCAGTAAGGCACTTAAAGTAGTCATGGCCCTTCGAAAGCTCTTTCATTCCAGCTACATTGATCAAAAGGTCAAAATTATCTGTTACAAGACACTGGTTGAACCAGTTTTGACATATAGGTGTCAGATCTGGTACAACCAGAGTGCTAGTACTATGGAAAAATTAAAAGTTTTCGAAAGGAAATGTCTTCGTGCATGTACTGGTTTGTACAGAAAGCCTGAGACGGATTGGAAACATTATATATCGAATAGAAGAATTTATCAAACTGCTCAAGTGACGAGGGTCGATATCTTCATATTGAAACTTCTTCGGAATCATATCGCAAGATCTGTGACTGTGCGTGAAAACCCTTGGATTTCTCAGCCGTTCCACCCTACAGACGGGTATATAGCGACTTGCCTCGCTACTGGCTTCATTCCTCCAGAAGCATTCGTGTATTTGGAGATGAATCGATATGTTTTTGATTTTGACGGGGTCCCAGTCATATATCACATATATCGACGGGCCACCGATAAGAAGATAAAATATCCTCCGAATTTGAGTTCACGAGACCAACAATTTCAATGGAGATACTCATTTGCTAGATTCGTTGAAGCTGATCGAGTTGAGACGGGGCAATCTAGGTATTGGTGGCTGAATGACAATGTCTAAATTATTCGTGTTTATTTTCAGTTTTGGTGTTCTTCGTTATTTAGTTTTTGAGTTTCAGCTCATTATTGCTATATTTAGTGTTGTTGTTTATTTTTGTTAAAAATTAGGTATAGGTTAGGTATATGTAATGTTTACTATATTCCGTTAGAGATAAGATTAACCACTTAGGTTAGGAACATTGTTATTGATTTTTTTAGTATAAGATAAAGTTTTTGATTGTATTTTATTAGAAATAAGTTACAACATATTAGGTGTAGGATCAAAGTTTCACTGTTGTGTTTTAATTATAAATAATTTTAGGATAGTGTTGGTTGGTTTTTTCTCCTTTTTCCAATTAAATTTTAAAAATATGTAATAATCGTAATTAATTGAATTTGCTATAGTTTTTTTTTTTGATGATATGAGTTAACGATAACGTACAAATTTAGAGAGCCATTTTGGCCATTAAGTTTTTTGATTGTTATTGTTTGGAATTTGCTTTAAATTCTTTTAGAATTTATAACGATTAGTATTAAATAAAGCGCTTTTGACTTTGACTTTGACTTTACGAGTACATCGCTTCTATCATTAATTTTTATAAATTTAATAATATTTTAAACGTCAATTTGAAACTAATGTTTTTAAATTGGAAAAAATTTATTATAATATCGTCAAAATAATTTATTCGAATAATTTCTATTAAATATCTTAATTTACAACGGTGAACCGATAAGTACCTAGCCTCATGGGGCCATTATCGCAAGGAAGATTCGCTATCGTGTAGTACATTTTTGTGGACAGCTACTATCAAAATTTCAGCCGAATCGTACTCGTTGTTTTGTATTGACCGCATGAGGAAACGGGCGTGTCCGCGGATTTCAGAAAGATGGAGAAATAGCAATATCAGCTGGTAATTCAATTCTTGTTTTTGGAACGGAAATCGCGCAGTGAAACCAGAGAGTGCTTAGATGCTGCGTACATTGATTCTGCACCTACGATGGCGATCGTAAAAAATTGATTTAACGAGTTTCAACATGGCCGCACGTCGTTTTTTGAAGAACCATGCCTAGATACCCCAAAAACGCCTTCCATGGAGGATAAGCTCGTTTTAGCAGATCAACGATTGAAGGTGGGCAAGATAGCTGAGATAATAGGAATGTTAAAAAAACCACGTAGGTCATATCCTGCGTAAAATTTTGAGCATGAAAACGCTGTCGGCACGATGGGTGCCGCGTTTGCTTGCCCCGGACAACAAATGCAACCGTAAGACCACCTCTGAGCAGTGTTTGACGCTGTTTAAGCTCAATCTGAAGGAGTTTCTACGAGGTTTTGTGACCGTTGATGAAAGATGACTCCACTGGTGCACACCAGAGACCAAAAAGTAGTCGAAACAGCGGGCTTCACCCGAAGAACGTGCTCTGAAGAAGACAAAAACTGTCGTAACGGCTGCAAAGGTAATAGTCGCCGTTTTCGGGATTTCACAAGGTGTGATGTGCATCAACTACCTGAAAAAGGCAAAAAGATTAAAGAGCTCTTCTATACCAAATTATTGGACCGATTTGATACCGAATTACAGAAAAATGGCCCCAATTTGGCGAAGAGAAAAATGACGAAGAGAAGTGGTGGCCTCTCAAAAGTTAGTCTTGTCAAATATTTCAAAAATTTTTAAGGCGAAGTAGCCATAAAAATTTTTTTTTTATCAAAGGTAAAGGGTTTTCCAAAAAGAGGTGCTATTTTGAATAGCCCGCCATTTCGGTAAATGTCACTTTTGAAGCTGTCATTTTTCGACATTTGTAAAAACTACGCCATTAATAAAAATATAACTTTACACACTTCAACAACGCATTGAAGTTCTTAAAATTCACTATAAAAATGGTGAAAATTTGGCAGGGACGGTTAGTAAAACTCGCACATTTTTGGTGGAAAAATTCAAGCTGTTGGGACAACTTACTGATGTGAAGAATAAAACCCGTGCACGTCACTCAAGAAGAGCCGAGAATACTGTTACTGTAGCCCAATGTGTTGAAGAAAACCGAGGTTTGTCCATTCCTCGTCGTTCTTTGGAATCAGGCATTCCACAAATGTCATTACACCGTACTTTGCATAAAGATTTGGATCTAAAGGCATATAAAGTTCAGTTAACACAAGATCTCAAGCCAGTCGATCATCAACAACGTCATGTCTTTGCTGATTGGGTCCTTGAAATGCATGAAAATGATCCGGAATTGCATCGAAAAATCATTTTGAGTGATGAGGCCCATTTCCACTTCGGTGGCTTCGTCAACAAGCAAAATTGTCGTATCTGGTGCTCAGAAAACCCAAGAGTTATTATTGAAAAGCCTCTCTATTGTCAATGTGTGACTGTGTATGGTCCGGTGGAGTCATTGGACCTTACTTTTTCGAAAATGAGGCTGGAGCAACAGTTACGGTGAATGGATTGTGCTACCGAGAGATGATCAATGATTTTATATGGCTGGAATTGGATGGTATGATCTGAACAATGTTTACTTTCAACAACACGGCGCTAAGTGCCACATAAGCAACGAAACCATTGATCTTTTACGAGAAAAGTTTCCGGACCGTGTTATCTCTCGAAGAGGTCATCACAATTGGTCACCGAGATCTTGTGATTTAACACCTTGCAACTTCTTCCTTTGGGACCACGTGAAAGAAGAGGGCTACGCCAACAACCCAGCGTCGATTCAAGATGTCAAAGATGGAATTCGTGAGGCTATCGAGGGCATAGGGCAACCACTTTGCGATTTGGTTATGGAAAATTTCATGAAAAGGTGATGGTCCTGTAAGCGTAGTTGTAGTAGTCATTTGGCTAATGTTATTTTTCACTATTAACGGCATACTTTTTTTTCTTTATAACCAAATAAACCCGATCATTTTTATTAAAAAATGACATTTTTCTTTTAATATCATAATAACACCTCTTATTGGAAAACCCTGTAGTTGAGAAGAAAATCTGTACCGGTTGAGTTGCTTGTATGAATCCTGCAAGGGATCAAAAGGAGGTGTCTGTACTATGATTGTGGCAAAACAATGCATATTAAGGACATGTGTACAGAATATGTACACTACTTCGCTGACGCTGACCTAAAGCCAGATAATTTGAAATACGTGCGAATTACAGGCAAATTTGGGTTCCTAGGAGGCCCTAACCAAAGCCAAAATACTTCTGCTATGAACCGTGTTCCGTAGATTAATCTAAATCAGAGCACACTCACTTGAAATTTCCTCAAGCAATTTGCGAGAGAGTGTCAAACTAACTTGTTTCTGTACAACGAGCAGCACCGCAACTGAAGCTCCCAACATGGTATCCTGATAATTCTGATACTGCCACCATCTGGGTTTGGAACACTGCTGACTTCGTAGTGGAGACCTATGAGTATAGGGATGGTTTCATGTGGGTTTGGTGTTTAAGAACTACATTTTTAAGCTTGTATCTAACGCCGAATGAAGCGGTATCTTCTTTCCAGGCCAAGGTTATTGCTTTGACGGACGCTGTCTTGGACGCAGATATCCATAAACTTATTGGGGAGACTTCAAAGTTCAAACGAATGGATGAGGCTTGCCTCAAGCTGATTCGTGGGGAAAATGAGGCCTAAAGATCGGACTAGGACAGGAACTGCCGTTTTGAATAAAGGCGATGTGCTGACTGTCCACCATGTGGGCTGTGAAAGAAGCATACTCAACGTGCCATTAGCCTTAGAAACCCGGTACATAATTGAAAAGTATTAGGGAACTTCTAGCCTAGTGATTATCAGGACATATTGTTTGAGATCCACAATGCTGTCTCCAAATGCCCATTCTCTCGACATTTCACGATTGAGTGAGTGGAATACTTGAAGGATGGACGACGAAAGGTTCATTTAGTGCTGAGGACTGGTGTAACGTTGTTGGAAGAATCGCAGGAGTCTAAAGAGGTAGCAGCTCAATACATATTGAAGGCAACTATGAGTAACATTATGTCTGCTTACAGTGTTTCTATACCCCTGCAGAGACCCCGGCAGTGCAAGTCTCCAGTGTATTGGTGGTTGACTGAAATCACAAAAAAGCAAAGAGGGTGTCACAAACTTTGACGTGAAGGTCAACGGTCATGGAACCGTGACGGGGCATGCAGCCAGTTAGCAGCATATAAGTCTGTAAGAGAATGCTTTTGCAAAACAATTAACAGCAGTGAGGCTCACTGCTGGCAAGATCTAGTGGATATGTGAACAAGGATCCATGAAACCTTGGCAACAAGGTAGTTATGCGGAAGCTTAGTGCCTTATGCTAGTAGAAAAGCAAAAAAATCGGATAAGATAGTGCGTTTATTTTTTTTTGCCCACGGTAAAATAGCCGTTGAATACCAACTCTTCACGCGGCTGTAGCTAGAAGAGGTAGTCCTATCAATGAAGTCAAGGAAGGCTCTAGATCCAGATGCCATTTCTGCTTAGGTATTGTAGTTCGCCCTTCAACATTGTCCTTACTTGCTTTTCAGTGCATTCAACGCTTGCTTGAGGGAAGGGACCACCCCGAAATGTTGAAGGTAGACTAGCTCATACTGATCAACAAGTGAAAGGAGAATACCTGGTTGCTTTCTGCAAACCACCCGTTATGCATGTCAGAAATTGCTCAGAAAGTGCTAAAGAAACCTATCAAGATAAGATCCACTTAGGTGATTCATATTACTGTGGACAAATCTCCTTGGCAGTATAGCTTAAGAGCAGGATGCTGTTCGATTGATGCAATAGCGGAGGTGGTTTGCGCAGGCCAAAAGGTGCAGGAACTTAGCTGTATCAAGCGATGGATGGTTTTGTTGGCGACACTTGATGTTGGGAACGGCTTCAACTTTGCAACATTGATGGATATTCTGGATGCGCTGAAAAACCTTTTCAAGTTCCAGGATATCTAATGTGGCTTTTGATGGACTACCTGAAGGATTGAAGCCTGCTTTATGATACAATGCAGGACCGACAACGTATGGAATTTACATCGGGTATTGCTCCAGGATCTATCCTTGGTCAAGACTTGTGCAACATATCATACGATGGGCTAATGATATGTGGATGATTTTTATTTATTTGTTTCCTACCTAAGGGACAACAAAAATCCAAATGTAAAGTAGAAAGAATGAAAATAAGATAAATTTGAAAATAGGACAATAATTCAAAAAATGATATAAAAAGCAAATCAAATAAGGTGAGAAAATACACAGACGCTTTTGAAAACTTAATATGATGAAGCGAAAAATCTAAGCTAAAGTTCATCATGTTCTCTTGGAGTCCAAATCCAGCAACCAACCAAACCAACCTAACAGGAAAGCAGCATTCCGGCATAGAGCGGGCTAAGCTTGTAAATACAGTCCAACCATAATGCACGATGTTAATTGTGAGTCACACCTTAACGTCAAGTTTTTTGCCCAACTTAACTTGACATTTCTTCGCTTCAGTGTTTGACAAATTCAAGCATGGGGAGGTACACAATCGAGCAGCGCGTTAAGGTTGTTGTAACCTTTTACGAAAATGGGTGTTCAATTTAAAATGCATTTCATGCACTTCGTGATTTCAGCAAACCGGGTCTGTAGGAAATGCAAAATCACCTGTGCATGCTCGCCCAGTTTGCTCTGCGGAAAACATTGCTGTTGTTCACGATAGTATGGCAGAAGAGCCGTCAACCTTGACTCGTTGTCACGCCCAACAATTGAATATTTAAATTTACACGCTTACAAGTTTCAATTGACTCAAGAACTGAAGCCTACTGACCATTTCAAGCGTCAGCAATACGCTGAATGGTTGGTTGAACAGACAGAAGGGAATGGTGACTTTACAAAGAAAATCATCTTCAGCGACGAGGCACACTTTCAACTCAGTGGATTCGTTAACAAGCAGAATTGCCGCATTTGGGCAAATGAGAATCCACGAGTAATTGTTGAAAAGCCAATGCATCTACAAAGAGTGACTGTTTGGTGCGGTTTGTGGGCTGGCAGCGTCATCGGGCCGTACCTCTTCACAAATGAGGGCGGCCAAGCTGTTACCGTTATGGTGTTTGCCATTGCGAGATGATAACGGACTTCTTGTGCCTAGAAATTGAGGTTATGAACCTGAACATTATGTGATTCCAACAGAATGGTGGCACTTGCCACACAGCCAACGAAACAATGGCTCTTTTGCCCGAGAAATTCAATGGCCGTGTTATCTTAGGTTGTGGTGATGTTGAATGGCCGCCACAATCATCCAATTTGACACCGTTGGACTTCTTTCTCTGGGAATATTTAAAAACAAAAGTATACGTTAGTAAGCCAAGAAGAATTGAAGAGCTAATGGATGGTATAATTCAGCACATTAACGACATTGAACCTCAATTATGTCTCAGAGTCATTGGAAATATGGATCATCGGATAAAAGTATGCCACTGTAGCCGGTGTGAGCATTTGGGCAATATTTTGTCATGCGCATAATTGTCGTAGATTCTCAAAGATTTTGACGTCTTTTGCATACATAAGGCATTGATGAAAGATCATTTACATAGAGAATGAATAAGAGAGGACCGAGAATGGAGCCTTAGAAAATAACACCAGAGGGGACAAAGATAGAGAACACATATCCGTTGAGTGTCACATGGCAAGAACTATCGGCAAAAAAAAAGAAGAGAGCCATCGAAGTAGGTAACCGGAAGTGCCAAAATGTTCAAGTTTTTTAAAAAGAGTAGCGTGTTCACTGATTCAAAAGTTTAGGAGAAGTCCGAGTTCAAAGTTTCCACTTGTAAATTTTCTTCAAAGGCTTTTGCTATAATACTACTGAATTTCAAGAAATTAATCAAAGTAGAGCGGCTTTTTATGAAATCATGTTGCTCCCAAATTAACAGATGCTATGGTGAATTACAGAATTTATTGTATACGATTCGCTCTAATAGTCTTAAAAAAAAGAGGACAATAACAAAATGGGGTGATTATTAGTAATATCACTTATAACTCTTTTTTTTTAAATTGGAGTGATAAATGCACTCTTTCAGCAGAATGGAAAGGAGGAGACTGCCAAGCAAATATTGAAAAGAATAGGTAATCCAGAGCAAAAAGTTTCAGATAAGCATTTAATGAAGTGGTTCAGAATACCATCAGGATTAGCCCCAACAGAACTGTCAAAAGAATCAATGAGATTTTTGATATCCTCGTAGGGGCACATAGCAAAGATAAGGAAGGGAAATTGAGAGTCCAAAGTAGAAAAAATATAGGAAACAGAAGATGAGGAGTTGAGAAAGAGGAGAAATAGACACTAAAAAGGGCACAAATATTCTGAGGAGAGAAAGCGAACTGGCCGTTCAAATGTAGCGAGGATGGATTGAAGGGGAAAATTTAGAATTTTTTGAACTGGTTATTGTTTAAAGGAAATTCAATACTCGTAAAGAAGACCGTGCTTATTTTACTTCCTTTTTTGCTATAAATCTAAGTAGTGAAAAATGTTTACAGCCATCCACAGACTGACTCCAGAATTAGGAGCCGACTTTAAGGTACTTAACATCCCTTGAGTAATCCAGGGCATATTCTTAGAGGATTTTGAATTGAAAGCAGGTCTGGAACCTAATAAGGCAAAGTTGGGAAAGTCATGAAATTTATTGCAAGCTGAATTTGGATCCAGGTGATAAAAGAAAGAGATCCAATTCACAGACGAAAAAATATCAAAAAGGAGGATGTAGTCAGCCTTGTAAAAGTTGTAGCGTTGACGTTCCCGACAATGACTACATGATGAAATTTTCAAAGAGACTTCAATTCAGAAATGTGGATGATGTGAGTCTATTATAACACAATTGGAAAAGAACAGGTGAAGTTTTATGCAAGAAACTATTAATACAACTGAAAAATAAGTCTGAAAAATAGTAAAGTAAATAAAGTTAAAAAAATACGTAAAATATTCAGATGCAAACAAAATATTTTATTCAATATAAACCTTGCTAGTATACGTGAAGCACAACATGATTCAAATGTCCTCCACGGGACCTCTTACGGGCCTCAATCCTTTTGAAGTAATTTTCAATGACTTTTCGGCACATTTCCGGCAATATCTAGCCTATGACTTCACGAATATTGGTTTTCAATTGCTCAATATTTTGAGGATTGTTCGCGTAAACACGATCTTTTGCATAGCACCACAAAAAGAAATCCAAAGATGTTTGGTCGCAGGATCTTGCGGGCCAATTAACATCACTCAATCTTGAAATTATGCGTCCTGGAAATTGCTCTTGCAAAAGTGCTCGATTAGCCTGTGTAGTGTGGCTTGTGGCTCCATCCTGTTGGAATCACATGTTCTCCTGATCATAATCTTTGATTTCTCTGCAATAATAATCCGTCCATAGCGATCAGAATTGACTGTAATGACTCTCCCTTGATCGTTTTAAAAAAATACGGACCAATAACACCACCAGACCATAATGCACATCAAACGGTCACTTTTTCCGGATGCAAAAGTCTTTCTGCAATCACCTGAGGATTTTGAGAGCCCCATATGTGGCAATTCTGTTTATTTACGTAACTACTGAGCGAAAAATGAGCCTCATCACTGAAGAAAATTTTGTTCGAAAAATCGTTATCAATGGCTTGCTGTTCAATCACCCAATTCGCATGCATTCTGCGTTGTTTATGGTCTCGAGGCTTAAGTTCTTGAGTTAGTTGGATTTTGTATGGATGGAAATGCAAATCCAAATGCAAAATCCGCCACAATGAGCCGTAAACCAAGCCCAAATGTTGAGCACATCGAGAAATCGACAAATTCGGGTCTTCCTCCACATTTTGACCAATGACAGCGATATTTTCAGCATAACGAATGTTGCGATGATGCACAGGCCTTGCAATATCAATAACCGATCCAGTCTCTTCAAATTTTCTCACTGTGTTCGAAATTGTTTGCTGTGTAGGTCGATTATGTCGACCGTAATCGGCTCGTAAAGCCCTTAATCTTGATACAGCAGAATCACCATTTCTATAATAAAATTTAATAATTTTAACACGTTCTTTGACTGTTAAACGATCCATATTTCTAAATGGCAAACCTTCAACTAAAAAAAACACTCTTCGGATGACATTGAATTCTGACAGATGTCATATGGTAGGGTTATACTTTCCTACCACGAAATGGATAACCCTATATTGAGAGAGGGAGCATAATGACATTGCAGAAAATTGCAGGACGCCCCATCAAACAGGCATCACTAGAACTAGGTATGCTAATGTGCCATGCGAGGGGCTAGATTACTACTCATAAGCTCAGTCTAGCACTACAAAAAACCGAAATGGTCATCCTGACAAAAACTTGTCTACTTGAAGATGGGTTTCTCTGAACTAATCAGGGCACCGGCTAATGAAGCTACTTCAGGCGTATTGGCTCTAAGTTAACTTATGACCAACATAGGGGGACCCAACCCATCACGAAGTTACCTTCTAATGAGACCTGTACAGTCGGTGCAACTGTATGGAGAAGAAATATGGGGCGATGCTCTCAGCAGGGAGTAGCACTGAAAACTTTGGTTCAAATATAGAGAAGAAGAGCACTGCGGATTGCATCTTTATATCCAACAGTCTCTGATTCATCGCAGGCATGATAACTATCGCACTCCTTGTAAGAGAGCACTATACTATCTACCTGCGTCAAAACGCAGACACAAGGGAGACAGTTGCCTGTGACGTAAGACAGTGCTCACTCAATGATGGGCAGAAGTCTTGTGTGAACAGAATGAAGAGAAGATGAAGTTCTTGCCTCACTCTTGATTTGAGGCCGTGGCTTAATCAAACGCACGGAAGGACTGACTTCTATTTGGACCAGCTCTTGAGTGGAAATGGAAGTTTTAAGTCTTACAGACCCAAGGTTGGTAAGTCACGGTCCTTCAACTGTAGGTTTTATGCAAGCACTCTCTATAAGGAAACAGGAGAGCTCTTTTTAGATATGTTAATCAAAAATATGCTGGGATCGGTTGAAAAATGGAGTCCTGTGGTACATTATGCTCAAACGATCCTAAAAGATAGAAAGTACTCATAGTAGCCGGGGATGTCCGGATTGGGGGATCGCTTTTCCAGCAATCCCTCTTCCTCCTTAACCTCCCTCTAGAGGGGTGATCCTCCAACTTAAAGGCACCTCACGGCATAGCAAAACGAAGCTTAACCCAAAGTAATATGTCAAACAGTACCAGGCTAGATTTTCAGGTTGACAGGCAAGGTATTTAGTAGGTGGTCCAAATGTTTTGCACATCAGGAAGCCCCGCACTCCAGGCATAATTAGCCTTGACCTCCCAACTACAAACAAAAAGCATTATAACCACATTCACATGGTATAAACCTGACAAAAAATGTTAGACTGGTGCCAAACTCTTGTTGTTTAAGATATATTTAAAATTGTGAATATATATTTAAAAAATATTTAGGTTCACATCAGATCTCCAATGATTCTTAACCACTGCACAATATTTCAACACTTCTCAATATTTTAACCCAACCGTATACATTAACATCCATATTAATGAGTTCAATTTTACTTAGCATAAAAGTTCGATGCTCTATGAAAATCTCGTCTCCAAGTTGATTGACCAAATTTAAATCTACTGAGACTAAATTCTCAATCCCCTACATAACAGTTATACAAAAATTATTTAAATAATTCCATATTGTTATAGTAAGATACGATTTGCATGCACAGAATGAATCTCTCACAGGATGCTTGCCTGAATTATTCATAGTAATGGTGAAATTTGCTCTAAATTTACCTTAACAGGAAATGTAAGGAATTCACCCATTAGTCTGCTCATTAATACGGAGGATAGAATATGTAAATGTAGAGCAATAGTGCTAAAAGGATTTTCGGCCACGTTCAACCTAATGGGTGGATAGGTATACATTGGAAGAGTTTTCCGTGGGGATTTTTGTTTCGTTAATTAATTCAAAACTTGAAGAATTTATAACTAAAGCGTTAATAGATGTTTGATAGTTTTGTCCCCTTGATCTTCTTCTTCTTTGTTGCACTACAGCCCCTCTCGGGCCTTCACTTAGAGATAGTTAGAGTATTTCATTTTCATGACCGTATTGATTTTTTTGGAAGTTGGTTTGGTCAGTACCATGCTCCCGTGTGCCTGCTCAACTATGATATGATCTGATTAAATCAGTACATATCACTACTGAGTGAACACTCGTAGTCTGTCCAAAAAATCCCCTGAACTAAATCACGTTGCTCCCAACGAGATTTGAACCTGGGCCCTTCGGCTTATACGTTCATGCTCTAACCACTATACCACACAGACCACTTTCGTCCACATGATCACTCCTAGCCATTCCCGTATCACTCACATTTGTATATGAATTTTGTATAAGAATGTTAGCCCATCAAAACAAAAACGCTGCCAATATTTCCCATTAATACTCGTATGTTCTGAAAACGTTTTGCCAATACTTCTCATCCCCAATTTACTCTCATTTATTCCCGAAATTATAATTAAAATCCTGAGGGAAATGATGATATCATCTCCAACTGCACTCTCATTAAACGCCCAAAATTTAGCAAATTTACAATTAGCATACATTATGTAAAGAATAGATTCTGAAACGTTGTGCAAATTGGGGAAATATTATAAATCTTAATATGACCTCTAACGGAGACTATCTAAACATATAAAAATACGGAAAAAATTCACGGACTGCAATGCATTCATAGTGGGACTAGAGCCAACAACGATAAAATGCATATTATGTAAACTCATTAAACGGAAGCAAATTATGCATTTATTCTAGGATTAAGTGTTTATTACTTTGTGGGAATATGCTTCTACGTTGTTATCATTTTTTGAACATAATGAGAAAGAAAATTCGTGAAAATTTTCATTAATTAATTGCTGATGCATATTACAAAAAATATTTTACAAACAGTGAATGGAGGTCATTGTGTCTAATTAGAAGCGTTTTAAGCATAATTACCATTTTATTAGGTCTTTGTAAAATTGTTTAACAAAGATCTACTAGTTTCGCGACCTGTCTGTCCGTCCCTCCGTCTGTCCATCTGCCCGTTCGTCACAGCTGATTTCCTCAGAAACTATAGAAGCTAGAATGCTCAAATTTTGTGAAAAGGCCAGAAGTGATGGTTTCTCAAAAGTTAAGGTCTTACCAAAAATTTAAAAATTTTTTAAGGAGGACCCCCTAATAACGAATCAGCCCCAAAAATTTTTTTTTAATTTAAGCTAGTCGAGTGGGGTATCAAATGTAAGGTCTTACTTAGAACTTTTAGAATCTGAAATAAAAAAAATCATTTTATGAATTAGGGGGTCCAGGGGAAGGCAAAAGCCGTCGAACCTTGCTTTTTTGTGTGAGCAGACGCGTTTCAACTCCTTTGAGTCATCTTCAGTATCAGTAAATTCAGTAAAGTTTTAAACATTAATTTGGTCAAATTAAAAGAAGGAAACTTTTCTCAAAATATTTATCGTTCTCGTTTTATCCTGCTGCAATTCAATTGCGAAAATTGCTGCAGGATAAAATGTGATGATGTATATGATTCGTTCAATACTGGTATAGTTTATTTATATATTTCAAAAATCAACTTACAGACTAGTAGTCCAATTACAACTCAATTAATAGATAAATACAAATATACGAATTCAAAATAAGGAAGAAATTAAAGAAAAAGGATCACAATACGATATTAAAAATTAAGACTTATAGGAGTATTTATAAATTTGATTTTTCATTGAAGTTTTGAATATGCTAAGAGACTGTGATAGAGGACCAAGACTTCGCTGGTTGTGCATACGAGGTAAGCGTAGTAAGGAAGAGTGGAAGAAGGTGTTAGTACGTGCTTATGGAACCTGAAATTGTAGCGTGGATCTATTAGGGCGAGCAGCGTCGAATGTATTAATTGGCCTGCATACATTATGACTATGATGAAGCTTGAACTATGTTTATCGTGAAGATAGGGACCGAGCTATATCCGGTAAATCCCATGGCGAAGGTGTCTTGATTGCGGTCCGTAAACCTTTTGAAAGTTTCTTCTGTCAAGATATCACCTTCTCCCCTCCTATTGAATGCGTTGTAGTTGGTTTGAGATTATCATCTAGCTTGCTAATATTTATTGTGTGCGCCTATGTGCCATGCAGCTCCCCGCTACAAGTCTATACTCTCTTCTTTTCTAAACTTTCTAATTACATTAATGTTTCATACCCCTCTGCGTCCTTTGTGATCTGTGGTGACTTTAACGTGCCAACGTTTGGATGGGATTTAAGCTCTAGAAGGATTGTGTCAAATAATGAAACTATTTCCCAAACTTAAACAATAGATCGCTGGACCTCATTTTTACTAACAATCCCATGAGCATTATCTCAGTTTCTCAATCACCAACCCCTTATGTCAAACCAGATTCTCACCATCCTCCACTTGAAATGCAACTCTCGCTTTGCATCTCACGCCATAGGAATAACAAAGCTATTTCTAGATACAACTTCTACAAGGCAAACTATGAAGCTATTCAATTAGAGCTTTCTGAGATCGATTGGCAGTTTCTCTCTCATTTTACTGATGTCAATGATGCTGTCACGGCCTTCTATAATAAACTTAATAATATTATAATGAATTTCGTTCCCCGTAGTCTTCCTCATCGCAAAAAGAATGCTCCTTGGTTCACAGCAGAAGTTTCAGAAGCTTTAAAGCTAAAAGACATAGCGCGTAAAAAGTTACAGCGTTTCGGTTCAGAGACGTATCTCTCGTCTTATAAACAACTACGTAAGAATGCCAAAATGGTCATCAAGCGCGCGATGCATTCATATTTTAACACCATCGAGGCCTCTTTACAATCAAACAATCCTAAATCTTTCTGGACATATGTCAATTCCCTAAAATCCACTTCAATTAAACCTAGCTCTGTTAACCTGCATGGGAAACAAGCGTCTGATGGTCAGGCCATATGCGATATATTTGCAGACCATTTTGCTTCTGTTTTCCAATCACCTTCGTCACCCTTACCCATTCTCCTAACTAGCCATTCCTCTTATTTGAGCACCATTTTGACAACACCTTCCGAAGTCGAAAGTATAATCGACTCCATTGATGTTAACGTGAGTTCGGGCCCAGATGGAGTCCCGAACTTTTTTGTGAAAATGCTGTCCTCATCCCTAAGGTTACCCTTTTCAATATTATTTAATATCAGCCTGACTTTAGGGACATTCCCAGCAATTTGGAAAAGAGCCAACATCTTTCCAATTCACAAATCAGGGGACCGTAGCTTAGCACTTAATTACAGGCCTATATCCCTACTCTCGTGTTTTGGAAAACTGTTTGAGAGAATTGTTCATAACCGAATATATGATGCAATCTGCAATGACTTCGCTAAACAGCAGCATGGTTTCGTTAAGGGATGGTCAATGGTAACCAATTTGGCTGAATTTACCAATGCGGTTGCCCTATCACTTGATGAAGGTCAGCAAATGGACGTGATTTACACGGACTTCGCCAAAGCCTTTGATATGATAGACCATAGTCTATTACTGAAGAAACTTGAGGTTTTTGGCCTCTCTGGCCCTCTTCTTACATGGCTATCTTCCTTTCTGACAATTCGTTCTTCATCGGTTACTTGGTGTGGTTGCTCTTCGTACGTTTTCTCTCCTTCTTCTGGAGTACCTCAAGGTTCAATCCTCAGCCCTCTTCTATTTAATGTTTTCATAAATGATCTACCAACTGTGTTGACATCAGATTGTCTGCTCTACGCAGATGATTTAAAAATCTTTAAAGTCGTCTATTCACAAATGGATTGTAGTGACCTTCAATCTGACTTAGACTCCCTCTTTCGATGGTGCTCTATGAATCGCCTTCCTCTCAACGTGTCCAAATGTCTGCATATGTGTTTCACCAATAAGCGTACGCCTCTTGCCAATGCATATTCAATTAACGGATCACTGCTATCTACGGTGGATCATTATAAAGACCTAGGTGTTATACTGGATACACATTTAAAATTTGATGTACATATAGCTGACATAACCTCTAGAGCATCGCGAATCGCTGGTTTTGTACTACGATGCTCTCATAGAACATTCAGTATTCATACCTGTGTTCACCTTTTCATCCTGTTGGTCCACTCCATTCTCGAGTATGCCTGTCAAGTATGGTCACCCCGTTTCATTTATCTATCGGAAGCTGTCGTATCAATCCAGCGCAAGTTCACACGCACTCTCTTATATAAATATAACCTTTCGTATCGCTCCTACAGTGAACGTCTAAATTTCCTTCATATCCCACCTCTCGACATTAGAAGACAATTTTTAGATTTATGCTTCCTTTTTAAGCTCTCCAGAGGCCTCTTAGCATCGGACCTATGCAATGCATTACATGCACGTGCGCCATTGAGGACACGATCATCCAATCACTTTATCGTTCAATTTGCAAAAACCGACACGTATCTGTACTCGTTTTTGGTGCGATCTATAAGAGCCTACATTAATCTTCAGCTTGGTCCTCCACCGCATTCTTTGCGAATTTTTAAATCAACAGTACGGAATGCTCTCAATATTAATCGTTAACGTTTTGTATTTTCCTTATTTTCGCCTATTTTGTAATTGGATTAAGTAAATCTGTAAATAGGATTTTCTAAATAAATGAATAACATAAATAAAAATAAAAAACAAAAGACAATCGTCAAGGAAAGATCGTCTGGACTCGAGGGTAGGAAGGTTCAAAGTATGTAGTCGGTCATCATAAGGGTAGTAAGGAAAGTTGAATTTGAAGAATAGAGACAGTGTGAGTCTGCTTTGAACTGACTCGAGAGGTACGGACTCCAAATTTGGGAGCAGTACTCCAAATTACTACGTACAAGTGAGAAGTAAAGACACATACAGAATGTGATATGTTGGAATGATGAAGCGCATTGTAAAATAAATCCAGTTAAGCGAGAGGCTTTCTTAATAGTTAGAGCGATGTGGAGGTCAAACTTCACTTTACAATCGAAAAGCACACCAAGATCCTAAAAGGAGGTTACATTGCTCAAAGGGATACCAACAAGCCTATACGTTGAGATAAGAGGAAATTTTATACAGGAGAATATCATCTGATGGCATTTGGAAACATTTAAGGAGAGATGGTTTGATTCACACCAGTAACTAAGACGCTGAAGATAGGTTTGAAGGATATCCACGTCTAACAGGGAATCAATAACTCGAAAAATCTTGAAGTCATCAGCATAAAGGAGACAAGGGATGTGATAACAGAAGGTAGATCATTGACAAAAAGAAAAAATTGTATGGGGCCAAGTATTGAACCTTGCGGAACTCCCGAGCTCAGGTGAAGAAAAGAAGAGAAGCTAGAGTTAAAAGTGACTACACAGTGACGAGTCAGGACATAGGAGAGAAGCCAGGGATAGAAGCTGTTTAAGCCGTAATAATGATCTCCATTTATTACCTTTCCCTGCCAAATATCCATTTATTACCTTTCCCTTCCAAATATTCATTTTCCCTCTAAGTGAATTGGAGCACCGCTGGAAACAACATCCAATCAAACCATTGAACGGAAAAAGGTTTAAGACCTCGACTGTGAAAAAGTTCACGTCAGTCAAGCATGAAAACGCATGGCGTGCGTCGCGAATGAATCGGCTCCGGAAAACGTAAAATAGTAAAATCGTGAACTCCGCTAAAAATAAAATTACTCCGGAAAACGCAAATAGTGAAAACGCGAATCACCCAAACCTCCAATAACGAATACCCAGTGATTCTGTACATGTGTTCAGTAAATTGAAAGCATTATTGAGTGGATTGTGATAGCATCAAAGATTGTTGGAGACCCAGGCAATCCTCTGTTAAGTGCCGTTCATTCTTCCTTAGAAATAGTATTCACATAATTGGAGAACTCGCAATTATTTCATTTAACAAAAGCATAGATAGTGCGCAAACGGAAGCAAATAGTGACATTGAACCCTAAAAGTTTCTCATATAGGAAAGAGTGATCCACTGAATCAAAAGCTTTAGAGAAATCCGTAAAAATAACGTTAACTTGTTGTTGCTGATCGAGAGAAGCTGCAATATGATGGGTTAAAAGAAAGTAAGTTTGTAAGGGTGGTACTGTCTCTGACAAACCATGCTCTTGATCTGCTGAAGATGGGAGGACAAGTAGATACAGCACATCAAAAACTATTTTATCAAGAATTTTACTAAAACAAGGAAGAAGGGAAATAGGAGGATAATTTGAGAGGATATTACGATCACCAGATTTTAAGATAGGAAAGATGTGGGCAATTTTCTATTGGAAGGGGAAAACTCCACAAGGTAAACTCAAATTACAAAATAATTGAAAAGGGAACACAAAGTGAAGAAGGTAAAAATTTTGCTAGAAAATTTGGAATGCCATCAGGGCCCACACTAGTACTGTTGTCAAGGTTATTTAAGAGTAGCTCAACCTGCAAGAGGTTTCTACGAAAAGTAGTAGAGGAAGAAGACTATTGGAAGGAAGGGGAATACTTAGCCCTGCCGAAAAATTAAGAAAAATAAGAAGCAAAGAGTTCACAAGATTCTTGAGGAGTAGACAATGTCACGCCATTTAAACTTAAAGTATCAAGGGCATGATGAGAGGTCCTTAAAGATTTTATGTACGGCCAGAACGGTAGAGTTTTATTCGACATTAACGTAGTTTCAATGTGGTTAACATATGCATGAAGTGCAGAGGTGGCAATTTTCTTGGTCGCGGCACGACACTCTTTGAATCTAGCGAAGTCAATTGGAAGACCACTGGATAAGAATTTTCTGCGGGCAGCATCTTTAGCTTTAATTGCTATGGCAACATCTGAATTGGACCAAGGAGCATCTTTAGGTCTCCTTGCTGGAAACACAAGAGTAAATTGCGAGATTAAGGGCAAAACAAACATATAGAGCTTATCAACACAATCTTCAGTGTTGAGATTGCTGAAAAAGGAATTCCGATTCACGGCAATAAGGCTAGCTTCCATCCGCGATAAATCTGCTTTTAAAAAATTAAAGCGGGAAGGTGAGGGATTCTTCAAAGAACAAGAAAATGTGATAGCAAGCTCAATAGAGAGCGGTGAGGATGAGAGTGTCACCGATGCGGACAGAGAAGAAGGTGACTTGTTGGAAAGAACAAGATCAAGCAATATGTTATTGGCACTAGGAAAAGTGTTGTATTAAAAGTGTTGTATTAAAAGAAAAAAGAGCAAAAGACACGCTACCGCTAGAAACTGTGGAGACATACATATTATTTAACATAATAGAGGGCAAATTGAAGTCACCACAGACCAAAATAGGGGTAGAAGGGAAACATGCATTAATTTAGTTCGAGAATTTTGCAAAGAAACGTTCGTAAATAATAGCAGGACTGTTACATGGGTCATACACAGATGGTACCAGGAAAAAAAACAGAGTCAGATAGAGCGACTAGCACAATTATACAATACATGATATAGGATAAAATATAGGATATACGAGTAATATAGTAGAATTTGATGTATATATTTGGGTGAAAAACATATACCACTGAAATACCTGTAACTTTTAGCCTGGAACATTGTTTAGATAATAGTTCTGTATGAAAAAATGGTGGAAAATCGTTTTTTTTTTTTCATATAGCTCAAAAACCTTTGCTGATAGAAGTATAAACGATTTGTATTATTCAAGCACTCAAATACAGTTGATTTGAAAGTTGCTAAATATAAGTCGGTTATTAACTGTTTTAAACCACGAAAATATTCAAAATTTTCTTTTAAAATTTTCTACCTAACATAATTTAGCATCTGACCTAATTTAGTAGTACCTGCCCAAGCCATCTTACAAGTATATAAAGTCACTCCCTTCAAAACTTCCTTGAGACTCTGAGAATTGTCACGGAAATACTTTGCACTATCCCATGCAGTCGCTAAGATGCCGCCCGAGCCAAAGTTGTAAATGTTAAAGTAAAAAAATTCAATGAATAAAAACAATTAAATAAAACCGAGTAACGAAGTAAGGAAATAATTTAAGTTGGAAAAGCGAAACTGAGGAGTTCTGGTGGAATGCAATCCTGCAATGAAACAGTTTCTGTTCTACCTCGATAAGACTTTATCGTTGGGAAAGGAATTCATTATTCAGGATTTGGATGAGTCGCTCGTTTTCATCTCTCCCGGCGTGGCGTAGTGAACACTCATCAAGGGCACGTGGACGATTTAATGGACAAAATTCCAAGAAAAGGAAAGACTTAAAAAAATTAGCTGGAGTTATTCTGCTGGGTACGGCTGGCATAATACCACCAATGACTACCAACATATGGAAACAGCATGTGAAATCAATGAACACAAAACGATATACGAGCTGTGACAACTAAGTAATGAGACTGATTCCATGAAAACCGTATATTTAAAAATTATTCTACAACTCTGCCATCCCCTTCAAAGTAGTCCCCTTGGGCAGCTATACTACGATTCCAGCGCGTTTTCCATGCTTCGTAACATTTCGGAACGCTTCAACGGGAGTGTCCACGAGTACCCTCGTCACGGCTGCCTGGATGTCCGCAATCGACTCAAAATGGGTTTCTTGATCACCGATTTTAGGGAACAAAAAAGTCACAGGGTCCGACATCGGGTTGCAACATGACGATCGCTTTAGAGGCCAAATACTGGGACACGATGAGGGCAGTGTGGTGCGGCACGTTGTCGTGATGAAGGATCCAGTTACGAACGGTATCTGGGCACACCCTGTTGACTCATTTTCGCAATCTTTTGAGTACTTGGGAGTACTCGAACTGTTAAATGCCGATCTTTACAGATTAGGGCACCCACACGCTGTGCATTCGCGTCAGTCTGCATCTCGACTGGTTTCCCGCTACTTCCACGTCTTCACGCTTTCACGCCCCTACTTAAACTCTTTATGCCATCGAAACACCTGGGCTAAGACCACTATCAACATGCACTTTTACAATTTTAGCGTACGTTTCCAAAGCTGTTTCGCCCAATCTGAGTAAAATTTTATCGTGACGCGTTGCTCTTGATTTCGTATCTCCATTTTCATGACGAGCACCACCAACACACGCCTACTCAATACGACACAGCAGGCGAATTAAATAAGCTAGAGCAATGGTAAATATATTAATAGAGAGGGGAAGAATGCTGGGGAAGGGGAAAGGAATTTCAAGATCACAGGTTTACCACAAGTGCGGCAATAAAACTAGCCTCATTACTTAATTGTCACACCTCGTATCCTTTTGCATATCGAACACATACGCATAGTTTAGGCAAAGTTGTGGCAGGATATCGGGTTCGTGGCAATGAACAAGGACGCAATGAATAGACACTATTGGGCAAACGTAATCCACTTACACCACAAATGTTTTATTCTGTGGAAAATAAAGAGCAAATTATTTATGGAGATCATCTGGCGGCCAGATGTACAGCGAAAAGTAATCGACATAAATTTGTATATATTGGTGCTACAAACGAGACAAAATGAGCAATTTTTATCTAATGTACTATGTAGAAAATGATAACCGCTCGAAATGAAATCTTACGTTAATCAAGAACCACCAAACTACTATTCACGTAATCCTGATGTCGGTTTGGATAATATTCCAGACAAAGATGCCAGCATATTGTAATTACGAGGTTTCATTCAATCGAACGACTGAAGCTAGAATAAACTGTAAAAACTAAAACTAAGCTAGATATGGAACGCACTTGAACCAAATGGACGATAATCGGAAGCGCTAATACTTGTACATATTTTGAAAATAAAATTATATAGAATGATTAAACCGCGAAATGTTTGTTTTAATCACGCTCCCAAAATGTGTACGCTGTGCGAGTTTATATTTACGAATGACAAGTTATCGGACAACTAATGATGGCGAAACCTGATGAAGCGAATGTGGGACGTAGATGCGTACACCCGAAGAATGCCAGTTGGGGGGTCGCTGATGCAAGTCAGCACTGTAATCGAAAGTTCACTTGCCTCGAAGAGCAAAATAACGGTTCGCTGGTTTACACCGAGCTGTTGAGGAACCTGGGGACAAAGGACGGCTCTCTTTTGGTGGACAAAGATTGACTGCGGAAGATCTACAGTACGATAAAATAAAGTAACAAGGACGAGTATCATAATTAGCAGCTCAACGGAGGAATCGTAGGTAATTGGGTGGAATTTCATCACGCTCCAGCGGCGTAGAATATTGGATCTAGAAATTTGGCGAGTGGTGCGCTGGAGCAGATAACTTCGTGACGGGACTTAATTCGGGGGGAGAAAAGAAGTAAGGAAATATATAGTGGATTTATTGTTCAATTGTATTACGACGAAAAATTGAACAATATTTTGCGATTTGTTTTTTTTTTAAACACAATTTTGTGCATTCAAGCGTGAGAATTCTTTGTCGGGATTGTACACTTGGCTCGGGTGTGTTTCAGTGTCCTAAGAAAACATTAAGGAGGTTTTTTAATTCATTTTCCGTCAGGTAAAATATACATGGTAAGGAGTGCGAAGTGGTCGCTACGTCTTTGAAGACTAGGAAAATTACCCTTAGCTGTCACGGAGAGGTCACCGTAGTATTTAACGTGAAATTTCCCGCGAAATTCAGTGGGATAGTAATTTTGTTTAGTGAGATAGTAGTTTGGTGTAGGACCAAAGGAACAGTGACAGCGGGACGGGTAATTCCTATCCGAGAAGCTCCTCTAGGTTAGTGAAAAAGGAACTAATTTCGTTTCTCGCTTGGCGGCTACTTGGGACCAAGAGACAAGCGACTAGCGCCTCCTACAACCATCTCTGATGGATGAGCCAGGTCCGAAGTCCCAAGCTGAAGGATCCTCAACGTTGAGGGTAACTGGATGATTCTAAGAAGTCGAAATGCATCTGCTCACACAAACACGCAAGGCCCGATGGCTTTTCAAGAAAAAAGTCAAATAAACAAAATAATTGACTACTAACGATTTATTTATCCTTGCTATGTCATCATCATCTGTATATTGATGACCCTGCCAAAACAGGTAATTGTGGCTAGCGACGATAAAAACAGTGGCTTAAACAGCCAAGCGATCACCGGCACAAGAATGAAGCGAGAAGGGGCAGTAATCCAAGCTGTTACCTGTAGGCTCCCACAATTTTGGCAAAGCTTTTACATAGCTTAGAATGTGAGGAGCAGCAACTATCACAATTTTGGGCGCAATTACAGTCAGTGGCCGGAAATTTCATGTCCATGCCACATTGAAGACTGTGTGGTTTTAACGCCTTCCCAGGTACAAAGGATCAATCCTCTTTGTAGCAGATACAAACGAATTGAGCAAGCTCGCTGTGGCTGCAGATAGAATCGGTAGTTGTTCCGCAAGTGCAGTTTCGTAATAATATACAGCCTGTCGCAATTTACCTGTCAGAAGCGGAGGCTTGTAGTGCAATCAGTGTCGGCGTCCAATATGCTAAACATTTACCGTGGCGGTTCCGCGAAAGCAAGAAGCGAACTGTTGTTTTTATCACTATTCCGTATCCATGTTTCACCGACGGAAAATTTCTCTATGATTAGCTCAGCAGGCGAGCACTAGCGATTCTCATCAAAATCGTCTGGAAATACGAGATTCAAAACCAACATTGAAATTCTTCACCAACACGAGCGCAAACGTGTCTGTCCTTCTTTTGATTTCAGTGCGATCAAAACGTCAACGCATTGCCTACAAATTATTCGCTTACGTAAAAGTAACTTTCAACATATCGATTGGCCTTCACCATTCTTTCCATTGGCAATTCCACGTAGCGAAATTGCACACCCTATTCTAGAAGTAGGTTTCCTTAACCATTATGGATTATTGGTGGACGCAAAAAAACGACGGCTACGTGATCCTCCGTTAAACGTTGAGTTAGAGTATAGATCAGCCCAGTTCAAAATGAATCCGTTTCAAGTATCCCGAAGAACTCACAATACCACGACATACTCCAGGAGTTTCTGAGCAAAACCAATCTGGCCAATAAACCTAAAACGGCCACGCATACGATCAGGCACCACATCGTTACCAATGGCCTGCCTATTGCTGAGCACCTTCAGTGGCTTAGTCAAGAGAATTGAAGATTACTAGAGCTGAAATCCAATTTTTACAAGACAGGCGAAAAAAAGATCCTTCCTGGTGAACATGCCGGGACTCATGGCGACTATACGTCACCACGGTCCCAGGCAGTTATCCAATGGACCACATTCAGGATATAAATTTTGATTTGGCCGGAAATGCATCTTTTCTAAAATTAACCTACTCAAGGGGTGTAACTATGTTACATTCCGGTTAGAGAAGAAGAAATTCAAAAAACAGCGATAAAGACATCTTTTGGCCTGTATAAGTTCACTGCAATGAGGTTCGGTCTACGCAACACAGCCCAATTGGTTTATAGACCAGGCGCTCCAAGGCCTTGACTGTTATATTTGCTGCGTCGACGATATTCTGGTCGTTTCCGAATCAGAGAACCAACATAGAAAGCATTGACGGTTGGTGTTTGAACGCCTCGTTGAGAATGGACTAGAAATCAATATGGCTTAGTGCTCATGGAGAGCAACTGAGATAAAATATGTAGGTAATATTATCAACGCACAAGGCATTTCACCCCTACCACCCCGGGTACAGTTAATTTGAGACTACCAACAACCTTCAACAGCAGTGGAGCTTCGTCATTTTCTAGGATGCATTAACTACTACAGACGCTTCATTTGAACCGCAGCGAGTTTTCAATCAGCATTAAACAATTACTTCTCTTCTTCAAAGGAAAATGACAAAACACCAATGATTTGGTCACCAGCAACTGAAAAAGCGTTCCGAAATTGCAATAATAGTCTGGCCGATGCTATTTCACTAGTGCACTTCCAGGCAAACAAGCCACTAAGGATTGCTACTGATGCGTTAGACGTAGCAATAGGTGCAGTACTTGGGCAGCTGCAAATAAGCAAATCGCTGCCACTTGATTTTTATCAGGAAAAGTTATCCAAACCAGAAACTAGCTACATCGTGTATGACCACAAACTGCTGGCCATGTACAGCAGTATACGTCACTTTTGGCACTATTTGGAAGGCTCAACGTTTCACATTCTCACGTACCACGAGCCACTTACCCAGGCGTTTGCGTAGCAATCTAACAAAGCATCACCATGGGAACTTTGCCATCTGAGGTTCATTTTTCAGCTTTCTACGGACGAGAAATACATTTCTGGAACTATCAACAGTGTCATGGATGCCCTGCTATGTATTGAAGTATTCTCAGTCCCATCTGTTGTTAACATGGTGATTTGGCACTAGAGCAGCAAAAGGATGCAAAGCTGCAGAAACTCCTATGCAATAATACCATGTTACTTATCTTACAACACGTTATCGTTGGGGATAACGTGGAACTGATGGCTGACACGTCACTTTTAAAAATGGAACCGTTCGTTCCATTAATATTACGCAGAAAGTTATTCAACGTTGTTCATCATCCATCACACCTAAGCGGCCAAGCAAATTTCTAGTCTTTATCATAGATATTCATATCGACAAACATGAAAAGAGAAGTTCGAGTATTAGCACAAAATTCCGTACCATGCCAGAGATTGAAAATTGGCCGCCACCAAAAAAAAATCCGACACAAAAGTTGCCCTAGGAACGGTTTCAGCATCATCGGGCCTCTGATACGATCTTGAGGTTGCAAGTATTGACTCAAGGTAATCGACATATTTTCACGATGGCCTGAGGCAATACCGTTGACTAACCAAACAGCTGGAACGGTTTCTCAAGCGTTTTTCAATAACTGGGTAGCGCGGTTTGTGACACACACAATTACAACGAATCAAGACACTTAGTTCGATTCGTAACTTTTCAAGGCACTTACACGCTTCATGGGATGTGATCGAATCAAGATGTCACCCTATCACTCCGTTTTTAATAAGTTAATCGAGCGCTGGAACCACACACTCAAAGCGGCAATCATATACCGAAGATACTGCCCGCCGTTTTATGCACCGCCAATATTTCCACCGAATGGCTCAAAGACTTTATGAAGATTCAGCACAATTCAAATAGTGGGGAAGAACAATTAGAAAAGAATGTTTTATCTTCTTCTGGATAATAAATGTTCTACCGAAAATTTATTCTGGCTTGAAGATTTCATAAAGTTTGGACGACAATGATGCTCGTGTTTTTGATGCTTCTAAGTCAATAAAAAAAATTTGCATGCAATGAATATATATAACAGAAACATATGTATCACATACTGTATTTTTAAATAAAGTATGTACTGCTTATAATGGAAGGGCAACAAAAAATTCAGAAAGATCAACACAAAATTCATAACGTGCTACAGATTCCCATTCAATTGAAACATCGCCAAGTTCAAAAAGTCAAAAATACATCTTCAAATTTGGAACCTTCTGGTCAGCTGAAGAATGGGAGAATCGTATTAAAAGACTTGCGGATTCAAACCATGAGCCGTATTCAAGCCATGAGGCGAATTTCTGCATTTTCTTTTTGAAAGGAAACAGAAAGGTTTGTAATGAAGCCGTTGTACGAAAAACAATTGAAGATGCTCTTCTTATCAGTGGAAGTAAAGTTCAGGAGCTACCCTTCCACAATCAGTGAAGACGTGGATTCAAAGTTTTTATTCCAATACGATATGCCTGGCTCTTCAAGGATTTTAAGAAGAAGAATGGCGTTTGTTCCTGGGACGGCATGATTTTCAAGGAATGGATCGATAAACTTGTGAGCCCTGGATCCAAAGATAGCAAAAAAATAAATAGCCCTAAGAATATATGTAAGCCCGATACCACTACTAAGAATTTACTCTCTACTACTAACATAAATCCCATACCTCTATTCCCACTTTCTTCTAAACGCTTGAATGACTGTAACACTTCATTTGTTGACCCAAAACTACACAATGACAGTGGTAGTCAACTGGAAGCAGTCTTAGACTCTGAGGGGTCTTCTGCACAAAAACTAGACCTAGTATCCCGGTCAAATTCTAAATCTTACAACAACTTCGTGCGGGAGAAGATTTAATGCCAATTTCATCTGGATTAATTTTACAACCCCTATCACTTGCCCCATTCGACACCAACCAATCCTTTTTAGACCCGCTGTTGTGGCCTACAGTAATGGCCATTATGGTTTCGGGTGGTGACCTTGAAAAAATATATCTAATACCGCGACATAGAGATAATAAAATTGATGAACCCGTTCAGCTTTACCTGTTGTATATACTCGTACAGGAAGCACCAGAAACAACTTGCATAGTTGGTAAAACGAAAACAAGTCTAAGAATCGCGACTCAAAAAGAAGGTCTTCCAATCGATCGTTAGTACTAACCATATCTCTTCATTGCAAAGGGCAAGAGAACAGCACCATACATTTTTTCTCCCCTAATAAACAGATAAATTTTAATTGTTTTACCATAACTGGGGTGATATGCATAGTAAGTTAAACAAACTTTTTCTTGACGCAAAATTGTGCTATTTTAATATCCTTACCCTTTCCGAAACATGGTTGAATGATTTTCATATTAACGAAGATCCTTGACAGTAACTGGAGTATATACAGAGATGATAGAGATCCTCATAGCATAGGACAATCACGAGGAGGTGGTGTATTGATTGCAGTATACAATTCCTTTACGAGCGAGTTAGTTAACTCCACTGGATACAAATTGTTCCAGCATTAAGTAGTTAATACCAAGCAGGAAAGATCTAACCTATATATTGGCGTATTCTTTGTTCCCCAAAATCAAACGATATTGTCTACGACGATGTTTGTGAAATTATAGCTGGAATCATAGCAATTATAAATGAAGAAAATAAAAGTATCATTACTGGTGATTTTAATCTGCCAAACTCAAAATTGGTGGTCGATGAAGAAGACGGTCTCCTTCTTCCTATCAATCTCCTAAATAGTAAGATTTCAATCTCATAAGCACCTTTTATAGTAACAATTTGCAGCAAGTAGCTCCTATATCCAACCAAAATAGCGGATGGCCGGACTTTACTTTTTCTAACGCTTACGACGAGGTAGTGGTCAGTTCAACTGATGACAACGAGCATCTGTTTTCTAATTCAGATCATCACTCTTCTTTTACTATTGAATTGACCACTCCTGATACTTTTAATTCTTTGTCGTACAATTCCACTATTGTATATGACTTCCGAAATGGCAACTAAAGTTAAAAGTCTTTTATCCCGAGTGAAATGGAATGGTATGCTGTCAACGTTAGATTTGGATACAGCTCTATCCACCTTTTATACCGTAATCTTTGACGTCGTTGAATCATTCATACCTAAAATAAAGAAAAAAGATAAAATAACAGAAACGTGCCTAGGGAACGATCTCAGGCATTTACGTAACCAAAGAAATAAACTCTAAAATCTCCTCAAAAGGAGGAATGATGACAGTTATGAGATTAAGAGTAAATATAACGATCTTGTTCTAGAATACCAACTTAAATCCCAAGATTCACATCAACCGTATCGTAACGTTGTAGCAGAGGAAACTATTTCTAGTCCTAAAAAGTTTTTTTTGACTTTGTATACCTTAAGCGTAAAACTTATGACTACTCATGCATAATGACACACAAAGACTCGATGTAATCTAGTACAAAACAGATCTGTAATTTTCAGCATGTTTACACCAATCTTGCTACTTCACCAGACCTAGAGCTATGGGAAATAGCATCGAGGATCCTTATAGAAAGCATTTCGATTTTTGAAGTTGAAATTCACGAAGCTATTGAGGATCTTGATTCGAATAAAGAATCTGACCTAGATATGATTCCAACTTGCTTTTCGGCCCTTTGCAAAAGTGAACTGATTAAAACTCTCTTCATTATTTTTAATAAGTCACTATCTAGTGGTATCTTTCCTAAGCTTTTTATAATACCAATACATAAAAAGGTGAAAAATGGCTTTTGGTGAACTACAGGGGTATTGCCATCTTGTCTGCTATGCCAAAACTGTTTGTGAAAATTATATGTAGTAAAATTTCTCCCCTTATTGAACCAGTTCTTAATGAAGAGCAACATGGCTTCCGTAAAAACAGATCAACTACCACTGATCTAATCACTTTGACGTCAGATATTCTTAGTGGAATGGAGCAAGGAAATCAGATGGATGCCATATACACAGATTTCAGCAAAGCATTTGATAGAGTGAACCATGGAATTCTGTTAAACAAACTCCGTAGCTTCGGCATATCTGGTTCGCTACTCAGCCGGATTCAGTCCTGTTTGAAATACCACACACAAGTTGTGAAGTTTCAAGGTTAGTTGTCACGTGAGATCAATGTTGCCTCTGGCGTTCCTGAAGGTAGTCATCTCAGTCCATATCTATTCAATATTTTCATCTCAGCTCTTTCCAAAGCGCTGTTTGATATGCCGCAATTTTTTTATGCCGACGACCTCAAACTGTATCACAGAATACAATCTTTAATTGATGTATCTTTTCCCCAGTCCAAATTAACCACCCTCCAACAATGGTGCGATGTGAATCACCTTAAGCTTAATTGGGGAAATGTCTCGTAATAAGCTTTTCAAGGAAAAAAGATGTCATCATACACAATTATGAAATTAATAGCACACAACTGAGAAGAGTTGAAAGAGTTAGACTCCAAACTCAGATTCAACCCTCACTATGATGAAGTACTGTGTAAAGCTAACAAGCTGCTAGGTTTTGTTAAACGGAGAGCAAAAGAATTTATGAACATTTGGGCAACAAAATCATTGTTCACCTCGCTTGTCCATCCTATTCTCGAATGCGGCTGCATAATCTGGGCCCCTTTATACGAAATCTATAGCCGCAAACTTGAGTCTGTACAAAAACAATTTTTACTTTTTGCCTTAAGATCTCTGCACGACCCGACTTCTTCTAATTATCTACCATCTTATGAGTATAAGCTTCAAACATTAAACCTGTCATCACTCGCTTCCAGAAGACTCGCTTTGTCTGCAGGTCTGCCTTTCGACGTCTTAAGGTGTAATATTCAAGTTCCGTTTTTGTCAGACAAGACTCACCTTCACAATCCTGTTAAAGTCACTAGGCACAATCCCATCTTAACCACAAGTACGCACCACATCAACTATGCGGACAATGAGCCGGTTAACAGATGCTGTAAAATTTTCAGCAAGTTTAGCGAGCATTACTCTCCAGCCCATTCCAAGTTCTGTTTTAAGTCCAAAATATTACAAATCTTCAATTCCTCTACAACCTAGACAATATTTTTGTGTGCTTTGTATTTTTGTTTTTCATTCAATTTGCTATGTATTTGTATTTTAGTTTTTAATTCATATGATTTTAAATTTTGCCTTGTTTGTCCTAAATAAATAAACACTTACAAATATAATTATCTGCGTTTATTTCACACCCAGATATACGTGAATTTCATTTAACTTTTTATGGAACCCATCCCTCGCACAAACCGGGGCGTGTTTTATATAAACACTGTAATATCACTCACTCTCGGGAGCAATCAGTCAAGTCAAGTCAAGTTATAAAGTCGACGCGCTGACGGAGAGTAAAAGTTGAAAGTGAAGTAAAGTGATGGCAAGATAGACGAGGAAGGAGGTAGAAGAAGGAGACAGAAGATAAGGAGAAGGAAGATAAGAAGGAGACAGAAGATTGGTAGAGGAGGAAGTCGAAGGCAGAGGGAGATAGCGAATAGGAGAGAAGTAGAGTGAGAGGGAAGATAGGAGGGTAGAAGGTAGAGCGAGACAGCAGATAGATAGAGCGAAATAGAAGAAGATAGAGTGAAAGAGAAGAAGATAGAGCAAGTAAGAAGAAGATAGAGCGAGTAAGAAGATAGAAAGAAATAGAAGATAGAGCGAGTAAGGAGATAGAAAGAAATACAAGATAGACGATATAATACCGGGACTCCGGGTGAGTACTTGATATTCCTTTACTGACCTGGGTCAGCCTCAGTCAATTTTTCTTGCTATTTATTTTCTAAATTCTGAATTTTATTTAATATTGATAATTAGTTATTCGGCGGATTTTCTACTAATTATAGCATATAGATAGTTCTCTTTTGGTGGACAGGATGTCGACGGATGGTGGCGTGGTTGCCGGACGTGACATATCTGCTGACGAAGATGAACAAATTGCTTCGTTGGTCGCCCAGCTTAACAATATAACACTGAAGTTGGATCAAGTGTTTGTAACGCTGTTACAAACACAAGAGACACTCGCTAAAACTAATGCTGAGCTGGCCGACCAGCGAAACAAAAATGAGCTGCTAGCTGCGAAAAATGCAGAACTAGTGTTAATGCTCAAGAACAAGGTTAAGATAAACGGAAAATCCAAAAAAGACAGCCCTCGGTTGAAAAAGCGAAAGGTGAGGGCGTCTTCACCTCCCAAGTCATGTTCCTCATATGAAACTACAGAGAGTGAGATGGAAGATGACTGCGAAAATAACAAAGATAAAGAGGATGAGATTTTCCCTGCCCTTCCACCACCAAAACCAGCTACGATATTCAAAGAAATGGCCATCACACCAAAACCAAAGCCAACAGTTCCAAACACTATAAACACACAACCCGCAACACAAACACAAGAATCAAAAACAGTTCCAATCATTTTACGAGAGCCCTCAAAATGGTCCCAAACACTGAACATCATGAAAACACAAAACATTTCATACACATCCGCGAAAAGGGTCTACCTGGAAATACAAATTATACCAACTACACCCACAGACGACTGACCAAATCACTAACAGAGAACGAACTGCAATACCACACTTATATACTGCCAGAAGACAGACAGCTGAATGTTGTCATCAGGGGTCTGTATGGCCTTTCAGCTGAAGAGATCAAAGAAGACTTCAATTATTAAAATGAGGGAAGGTCTCTCTAAAGTCGTCAAGGTTCTCCTCCCAAAAACTGAAACAAATATTTACAACATTAAATCTGTATGCCATCTTATGTGCATCGTGGAAGCACAGCGTCCTCGTACGGGCCAGGGTATATGCCGTAATTGTCAACAATTTGGATATTCTGCTAGCAACTGTCATGCATAGTCTCGATGTGTTAAATGCGATTCGCTTCACCATTTCTCGAACTGTCCGAAGAAAAAAGAAGAGAAAGCAAGATGTGTTAACTGTGGCGGAGAACATCCAGCAAGCTACGGAGTTGTCCCAGGAATCCAAGGAACGTGAGAAGATCGTTTGCACAGGTTGCTGCGGCCCAACCCACACAACCAGCACAAAAACAAACACCCACGACACAGGCTCCACCACGCACACAAAATCAACCACACAATATGGATCAAATGTTTGCCAAAATACAGACACCGTTCCAAAACATGATGCAAGAGATGATGGCAAACATGATTCAAACCATGTTCGCTGCATCTCAAAAAGTCATCAACACTAAGCACTAATGAGTTTAATGAATCACGTTTCAATTCTGACGTGGAATGCGGATTCCTTGCCTCAGCATACCGGCGAATTTCAACAATTCATTTTTGATCATAAATACGATATCGTCATGATCCAAGAAACCTTTCTGAAGCCTGGAAGACGATTCCTCATCCCCAACTACATCATGTACAGAAATGATAGAATGACGGGTAGGGGAGGCAGAACGGCCATTCTCGTGAGAGGAAACGTGAGTCATTATCTCATCAATACACCCACACTTGAGAAACTAGAGGCCACAATAATCAAGGTGCGAACTGATTTTCTGGAGTTCATTGTGATTTCTGTTTACAATCCTCCATCAAATAGAAATCTTTCAGATGATCTCAGAATACTTACTGCATTTGATGGCCCTATCTTCATGGCAGAAGATCTTAATGCCACACAGCGCCTTTGGGGAGCTGTGAGAAGCAATAAAGCTGGGACCGAGCTCAAAACATTCATCGCAGCCAACCACTTCAGCCTGCATATCCCCAGTTAGCCAACACATTACGGATCCAGACATGGCTTTATACTGGACATAGGAATATCACGAGATATCACACCAAATGTTCGATTAAATGTCCTCGACGAACTGTCTTCCAACCACAAACCAGTCCTTTTTCTTATAGAAAACATCTTTTTGATGTTCCTATGCAGGAAAAGAAAACTACCAACTGGAAAGCGTTTAAAGTCGCATTGGCCAATGAAACTAATTATCAATCACCAGAAACGGCCAACGACATCGACAATATCATTGAGAACATAACTCAGAAAATTATACAGGCAAAAAAGGACCACACGGTCATAGATCCGAGAAGGGAAACGAATCCCTATGAACTCCCTCAGAATATCAAACAACTGATCAGGAGAAGGAATCAAGTTCGGAGGAGGGCTAGGTTTACAGGTGACCTTACGCTACGCATAAACGCTACTTGGATGACAGATGAAATTCCTGATAAAATAAGGATATTCCGAGACGAGCAATGGGAGAGCTTTTTGCAGAGTCTCGAGCCTGGGTGTGCCAGTTTCTGGAGAATGACCAAATATTTTCGGAAAAACTGTAAGATTGCGGTACCACCTATTCACGGTCCGAATGGGATGCAATTCTACGATGCAGGTAAGGCAGAGGCTTTTGCAGATTCCCCAGAATCACAATTCCGCGAAAATTCTTCGGATGAGGAGGACTTGGAAACTGAGGAAAGAGTTGAATCTTCTGTCAACAGACTCCTGATGGATAACATTCAAAACGAAGACAGGATTAAACCAATAGACTTAGACGAAATCAAAAACATTATACAGACACTCGACAAACATAAATCACCTGGATACGACACTATTACAAACACTATGATTTCTTGGCTACCAGACAATATTCTACAAACACTCACTGACATTATTAATGCGATCTTCCGTTTGCGAAGGTATCCCAAAATATGGAAATCAGCGGTTATTATTGTCTTCCCAAAACCTCAAAAGGACCCACAATTTCCACAAACTAGAGATCAATCAGTCTCCTCTTTTCGCTGTTGAAAATTGCGGTAAGGGTGATTCTGCATCGACTTTATGAGGTTATATCTGAAAAAGATATTCTACCGGAAGAACAATATGGGTTCAAAGCCAAACACTCTACTGAGCTCCAGCTAATTAGAGTGGTCCAACATATCAGAACAGGCTTTAATCGCAGGAGTTCAACAGGCTTAGTTATGTTTGACATAGCTATGGCCTTTGATAAAGTCTGGCATGCAGGACTTATCTTCAAAATGAATCAGTTTAATATGCCATTGCAGCTCACTCAAATAATTGACTCCTTCTTGGAAGGCAGATCATTCCGTGTCAGAATTGACAAACAACTCTCAAGCCTGAGACCAATTAATGCTGGAGTTCCTCAGAGCTCGCCCATATCACCGGTCCTATATAATATATTTACTGCAGATCTTCCTACACTGCCTCCAAAAGTAAAATTATCACTCTACGCTGATGACACCTGTATATTTGGTACAGCACGACAGGCAAGATTCATCACCTCAAACTTGCAACGATCGATAAACATTTTATTGGAATACTTTCGCAAATGGAAAATTAGACTTAGTTCTGATAAAACGCAGGCCATATTCATCAAAGAAAACCACTACAACCTCCACAGAGACTAACCGTTGACAATGAAACAATAGACTGGGCACCAACGGCTAAATACCTTGGACTTACATTCGACACAGGCCTGACATGGAGACAACATATACAAAATAAACGGGGACATTGTATTGGACTTCTCTCCAAACTATACCCACTCATTGAACCCAAAAAAACTTAGCCTTAAAAATCGACTGCTCATCTACAAACAAATTATACGACCTACGCTACTTTACGGTAGTACTGCTTTCTACCAGACGACAAAGACTAACAAAATAGCACTCCAGTCCTTCCAAAATAGAATTATTCGAAAGATCTTAAGAATTCCATAGTACATTAGGAACACGGACATATACAAGGACCTACGACTTGAGACAGTTGAAAAATACGTACGTGACAGAGCACTGAAACTTTTTGATACAATAGACAACCATGATAATATTACCCTGGCATTCCTTCGAACGGTTCAGAACGAGGATGATTTACATTATACAACTATCCGCCAAATAACTACATAAAATTTATTTCTAAAATTGTATATTGACTGAAACTGGCTCAGGAAGGTAAGTGGGTACTGTAGTACTCACAGATATGAGGGAGTTAAGGTGCTAAATCGCACTAACTCCATACCACCCCACATTCCAGCTCATTCTCGGCGCAACTTAGGGAAAAAGTTTAGTTCGCTCTTATGTTATTAACAGTAGAAATGCCATCTTAAAACTGTCACGTTACTGTCATCTGACATTGCTTAAGTTCGAAAGCGGTTTCCGAATTTCAAATAAGCTTTTAAAAATTCCCCGTTCATATGTATAGGTGTGGTACTTTCAGATTTCTTTTGCTTATTTATAAAATAGCCAATTATTTTCACCTTTTTTTGTGATTATTGATATGAAGAATGCATTTCAAAGACCTTTTGGATTTTAACTCAACTCAAACAAAAGCTCGGCGGGTTTTCAAATTTAACGGTTTTTCGGACTACGCAATGTTCAGAATAAACTTCTCCTTCAAGGAGTGACTATAGCTAACACTTCTTTCTGGCGCGTTTTGCGCGCTATCTGCTGCCCTTTATTCGAATTTCAAAGCATAAAAAATTCGATGCGTAAATATTGCTACGCAGAAAGTATTTGCTGTGTAAAAACAAGTAGCATCAACTGATAAGGACATCGGTTGAGGCTACCAATGCTAACATTTTTCCACCTCACACATCGTTCATGCGCCTGATGAAAATACGGAGGCATCTCAAGATTATCATGCTCAATTCACAATAAGAATCTAAAATTCAGCTCAATCTTAGTTTCAAATAGTACCATGAATTTCAGCTTTAAAACACGATAACATGAATTGCTACCATGCAAAGTCTTTGTCTGTTACCTGACTTGAAACCACAATCCCACCGATAATATTCAAACTAAATTTGTTCATGCCTACGATATCCTTGAACTTCTTTATTAACTTCCTTTCATGGTTAGTTTTCTGCGATAATCCGCAAATAGACATGTTCAACATAACATTTTCGACCATTCTGCCCACACATTACAAAAACCTTAACGTGAATAAAACCAATAATATATTAACAAAACTTCCCACTGATTACAAAAACTTTTCCCAACGTATAATTTCTCTCGACTTAATTTCCTTTCATGCGTAACCAACGTTTGCGTTAACATGGAGATAGAAATTCCATCAGTACTTTACTTAACTGTTGATAATACTCGCATGTGTACATGTGAGTAACGAAGGATAAATGTACATACTTTCTAATTTAGTGCTGCTAAGTTCTTATAATAAATATTTGGAGTAATTTAAGATGTGACGCATATGGCTCCCTGTCGTATATAAAAGCTTTTACATTTCACCATATAAAACGATGTAGGAGGAAGGAAAACTGTACTGCAACATAAAGTTAGTTGAGTCAAGAATCCTAAATGTTATGTTGGCGATGGTACGTACAAAAATAAGGTAAATTGGTTCAGATGGCAACAACGATGACGATGGGAGTCAGTAATACAAAATTTATCGTTAAAAACTTTTTTATGAGTTTATGACAAATTATTTTGTGGAAAAGTTTTTTTTTAATCTTTAAGTGACATGTTGATATGTGATTATGAATATTTAAGCAAACATTTTCTGCAGCTCATCATATATTGAAAGAAAACAGAATAATATATTGCAAGTAGAGTACTGCCCTTAGTATAATGAACCATATGTAACTAAAGTCTGTGTATTTTATCCCTCCATCGTTTATTTTTAGGCTCTTGTGAGAATGGTGCTACGTAGTCGTTCAAATACTGTAGGAGAGTGAAGAGGGCATAAAGTCTTGTTAGTTACAAAGTCTCTTTTGAGCGACTATATGTGGTCGCTAAATTATGATGGTCAAATGAGTTGAAAATCACACATTCAATTTGAATATGATGAGACTTACTGACTCGAAATTTCAAATCGCTTCAATGGTCAAAGTCACATTCTATAAGCTTATGGAAAACCTAACTTTTCGATATTCACTCTTCTTCTTCTTCTTAGCACTACAGCCCCTTTCGAGCCTTCGCTTTGTGCAAATCGCGCATACAACTGTTTCGGTCCATTGACCCCATCCTCTAATTTCGACTCAGATGAATAAGAACTGGATGGGCTAAGCCCATATAAAGTGCATGAGAGAGCATGCGACCGGTTTCTGCTCTCTTCCAAACGATCTGTCTGTCATTTCCTCCCCGTCTGCCTCTTGCTGATCACTTTCTTGTTGCAGAAGCTGACTAGATGCGATCTGTCTGTCTAGTTGACGGATGCAAATCGTCGCGAATTTTATCCGATATTAAAACTGTGGAAAGTGTTTGCGATCTAAATTCTTTCCAAGTGTTTAAACATTCGATTGTGGTTTGTGATTCAAGTAACTTAACGTGTGACATTGTGAAATTTATTTAGAATTTCAAAATGAAATGTGTAGTGCCTTCGTGTAAAAATCATAGTGGAAAAGGATCACAAGTTAGTAGTTGATATATTTATGTTTTGCATTTTTTTCATACAATGCTGAAGGTTTTTCAAATAGAAAATAAATTTTTGGTATGGTATGAAAATTTGTTTACATTGAGCAGCAGCCATGTTGTCTTGTAAAATTTGGCTCTCTCTAAGGAAAAGTGGTCACAGGGGTTTTTCGACTATATTGTCACGTGGTTGTCCACTCCAGTATTATTTAATTACTCAATGAATTTCGAGATCCGAGCAGCGATGAACTGTCTTCGTCGATTGAGCCAAACGAGCGTTTTTTTCCGTTTCTCTACGCGTCTTCGGCCTTCAGTTCTCCCAACGAATACCTTTTTTGGTATCAATTGTTCGTTCATACGATTCATGTGGCCAGCTCATTGCAGTTTTCACAGTCTTAGAATCTTTGAGACCTCCGGTTCGTCAAAAATTTCAAACAGCTCATGGTTGTATCGAGTTCGCCGTTGATCTCCGTCTAGCTTCGCTCCGATTATTCACCTCAGGACTCGTCACTCAAAGGCGTTCAATATATTTGCGGATACTTCGGTTAGGGTCCATGTTTCACACCCATAGTATACAGATATGAGGGAGTTAAGATGCTTTCTTAAATCATAATGATGTCGAATTTATGATCAAATATGTCTATAAATTGTTTTAACTCACCATTATGCCGAAGCAAGAAATTTGCATTCCACGTCAGAATTGAAACGTGGTTCATTAAACTCATTAGTGTTTAGTGTTGATGACATTTTGAGATGCAGCGAACATGGTTTGAATCATGTTTGCCATCATTTCTTGCATCATGTTTTGGAATTGTGTCTGTATTTTGGTAAACATTTGGTCTATATTGTGTGGTTGATTTTGTGTGCGTGGAGGTGCCTGTGTCGTGGTTGTTTGTTTTTGTGCTGGTTGAATGGGTTGGGCCACAGCGACTTGCGTGAATGATCTTCTCACGTTCTTTGGATTCCTGGGATAACCTCCGTAGCTTGCTGGATGCTCTCCGCCACAGTTCACACATTTTGGCTCCTCTTCAATTTTCTTTGTCAGTCCGAGAATTGGTGAAGCGAATCGCATTTAACGCATCGAGACTATGGATGACAATTCCTAGAAGAATGTCCAAATTGTTGGCAATTATGGCACATACCCTGGCCCATATGAGGACGCTGTGCCTCCACGATGCACATAAGGTGGTAAACAGATTTAATATTGTAAATATTTGTTTCAATTTTGGGAGGAGAACGTTGACTGCTTCAGAAAGACCTTCCCTTATTTTAATATAATGGACTTCTATTGGGCTGAAGCCCTGAGACTATAAGTCTTCCTTGATTTCTTCGATTGAAAGACTATACAGGTCCCTGATAACAACATTTAGCTGTCTATCCTCCGGAAGTATGTATTTTGTATTTTGTTTTCAGTTAGTACTTACGTCAGTCGTCTGTGGATGTTATTAGTATGATTTGTATGCCAAGGTAGACCCGCTTCGCGGATATATATGAGATGTTTATCTTTTGAATAAATTTGAATGATTTCTTCTACGAATAATTCAAGCTATCGATTCATGCTATCAAAAAAGTTGTTTCGTACCCTATGATGGTTACAAAGTCCTTCTGGTACGAGCACTCCTGTAGGAGCTTCATCCAATAACTCTTACTTCATTTAAGCATTTAAGCTCACACCACATTAAAAAATACCTCGACCGTAGCCGTCTGCCCTCGTTCTGCTGAAGAAAGTGGTGTTGTGACTTCTGAGATGTTAAGAGGTCCATTAAGGACTGCAACGGTGTTTTGCTGCCTCAGCAAGTGGAATCAGTGCTCAGCTGGATTGGCCTTGCTTGGGGACGCATGAATTTGCTGGCAAACTAGCATTGCGGTGTCGTGGGGTGGGTTCTATTCCCACAGTGCAAAGGTCCACTGCAAATAATTTTTGCATTCACGAATTAAAAGATGACCTAAGTCAAACGTGCAACCAGTTGGCTAGTGTTAGAGATGCCAATGGCCCAAGCAACCTACCGAAAGGGATTACATACGGAAAACGACGACAAATAACCTATTAACCGCGCGCTATCATGGCCCAAAAATAAGAGTGGGGCCTCCTAGTTGTGGTGGTGCCTATCTTCTGATGAACGTTCTTCCTCGAAACTCCTGTTTCATTTCCCTGATTTCACAACACCTTGAAGGGAGAGAAGAAGAAGGCAAAAAATATCTGGACTCTCCAATTATTGATGTTCCCACCTCGTTGATCTTCACTATCCAAATGTCCCAGTAACCACCACTTCGAGGGCTCTTTAAGCTTTGCATCCACTGGGACCACCTTTAACGACTGCCACCGGCGGAATTGACTCTTGCGTTACGCCGTATCTCACGCGTATAACCATCAGTGGATGTGTAAATGTATACATTTATTGTTGACTCCAAACTATTGGTGGTATTGCTGTTTGCTGCATTTTCGCGCAGTTATTACACTTTCGGGGGCTTGTCGTATCTCTTTTCCTACGCGACGAATGTCAAGTATATTGGAAGACAGTAGTCATTGTTCATATTTACTTCCGTCGGCCGTCATTGCTGAGCAGTTTCACGCGAATAAAACATTCGAGTTAATAACGCCCTGGGTAGTTTTTCATCGCCAAGATTCCTGTTGGGTGGTTTTCGTACGTTTTTTTTATTGTCATCCGGGGTTAGTGTTGCACCGAGATGTGAGTGGGTAATATAAGTGTAAGCGATGAAGCTACACTGAAAGGTGTTATATGAACTTGCTCGGATGTATCGTCGATGCAGTTGACACTCAGGTTCAAATGATTAACTTATATATTTCAAAGACATCTTACAACTTAATGACTTGGGGTCGATTTCAAGCTTCCTTCTTTTTCGTAGCACTACAGCCCCTCTCGGGCCTTCACTTCCTGCAATAAGTACCTTCAACTATTGACCACGTCCTCCAATTTCAAAATCTGTGCAGCGATGAACTGTCTCGGTGGACCGAGTCAGACCAGCGTTTCCTTGGTTCCGCCACTGGTTTCCGGCCTTTATTTCTCCCAACGAATACTTTTTGGGTATCCGTTATTCGTCCATCCGATTCATGTGTCCAGCTCATTGCAGCTTCCGCAGTCTTACAATCGTTGAGACCTCCGGTTCGTCAAAAATTCCATACAGCTCATGGTTGTATCGCATTCATCATTGGTCCCCGTCTAGCGTCGCTCCAATTATTTGCCTCAGGACCCGCCGCTTAAAGGCGTTCAATATATTCGCAGATGCTTGAATTGGGGTCCATGTTTCACACCCTTAACATAACACAGGTCTTATCACAGGTTTGCTTACTTGGAGCTTTGTTTTCCTGTTTTAGCAGTCGGTCTTCTAGATCATCAAAACTGAATAAAATATTTTATTTGTGAGCTGTATCCTGTGGCGTATTTCGTCTCTTACGTTACCGGTTCTCGTTATTTTTGCGTCTAGATACAAAAATTCGCCAACATTTTCGATACTGTATTCGCCAATTGTGATACTTTGTGTGCTTGGGGTATTTTTTCTCGACTGCGTTATGAGCTTTGTTTTAATTTCATTGATTTCTTGCCTTCCTAGTTTTGCTTCGCTGTCGAGTTTCAGGAAAAATTCTACGGCAGTTGTTAATAACCACGACAAAATGTTGATGTCGTCCGCATAGGCTACTACTGGACTCGACTTGCGTAGTAATATACCTCATGCATTGGCAAGTAGCTTCCTCCCTGCTTTAGTGCGATATTTGTGTCCAAGGCATCGGTGAGTTGGTTATTGATGCGGACTTAGGAGGTTGTCGACGTCATTGTAATTTTGGTAAGACGGTTTTATTTGGCTGGGATGCCATAGCAAAGCATTATTTGGCATAGTACGTTACGATTAGTACGGTCGTATGCTTGCTTAAAGTCAACGAAAATTTAGTGTACGTCCATGTTGAACTCCCAGCATTTTTCAAGTACCTACTTGACTGTGAACAATTGGTCTATAGTCGATCTACCTGCTCTAAAACGACCTTGATACTCCCCAATAATACTGTTGGTGTATAATCCGATTTTATTTTCTTACATCTTTGAAAATATTTTGTACGGCGTACAAAGTAGTGATATAATGATTGGCTCCACTCTTTTGGCATATGTTCTTGTTGCCAAATGTGCTGGATGACTTTGTGAATAGCTTTATGAACACCATATATGATGAGCTCCATTGGAATCACATCGATGCCCGGCGCTTTATTATTCTTTCTATATGCTCCGATGTTCTGGAGCTGTGCTTAGGATTAAAGAGGTTTTTGAAATATGCTGCCCATCTTTCCTTAATCTTGGTTTCATCAGCGATGATATTGCCAATGTCATCACGACCGAGCGTGATTTTGGGCTTATAACCACGCTTCAGGCTTATCACTACGTTGAAGCTTGTCTTGTGTTGTTGTTCGCTAAACTTACATCTATACTTCTCAATTAGTTATCATAGTATCTGAAGCTTTATTTACATTGTATTCTTGCAATGCTTGTTTAACATCTTTCTTCAGCTGATGCACTTTACATGCTACACATTATTGCACTTTCAAGTCAAACGTTTTGTGAAGTTTCAAAAAATTCCCCCTTGCTCAGTAGCATTATTAGCAAATGTCAATCATTTAACGCAAGGTGATTGTTGAGTTGCAACTGATCTTTGTTCAATATTCTCTTCAATTCCCTAATATGCAAATTACGTTCACGCTCTAATTTCTCCATCTCGAGTTGCTAACCAACGTCCTCCTCCTTCAGCGCATTCTGTTTTAACTTTAGTATTTCATCACATTCATAATATTCCACTGCGATGTAGCCCGACAACTAGTGATCTAGTTTTACGGAGGTCACAGCAGCTGGACCGTTGCGGAGAACTGTGTGGAGATAGCGCGCGTTGCAAAACAAATGACTACACGGTATATTTTCAATCATATCACCTTCCCAAGTGCGGATACATTCGATCAATATGACACACCCTAACAATCTTTAAGCGAAGGCCTGAAATGAATGGGACATTTTGATTTGGGGTTTACTCAAAATTCTTGAAGTATCTTCGTAATTATTTAAATTAGACGTTTTGTGCGGAATGCGGGCTCCTTTTCCATAGGTATTTCAATGTAACAACGTATGTACGATTTGTGAACCTGAAACAAAATAAATTCTACTACCAAATCAATAGATCGTTCATTCAGATTACTAACATAACACAAAAATAATAGGTACAGCATGTACAGAGCACAATGGGATACCACCCCATCGTGCCCCAAAACAGTGTTCCCATTATGCCGCCATGTCTAACACTATTTTAATATAATGGAAAAAAATGACGTCAAATTTTCCGTTTTTATTTAATGGAAAAACAAAGTCAATTTTAATCTTTTCATTGGAAAACAACAGATAGGTGTAGCTGGCAGCTCCTGATGGAGGATGACGACGACGAATGAGGTCAGTGATGAAAACGCTGTCGATAATGTAGTCCATGATGATGATGAAGGCGAAAACCTGTAGGAAGGTTGTCTAGACTTTTAAAAACCTAGAAGAGTAGCTCAAGCAAATTTTCCTTTTTCTCGCGGGAAGTTGCTTGTGCCGCTGATGAGTGAGCTCGGCGGCAGGTGAAGATTTTTTGAGTGTAGGGAATCTTCTTACGCCGTGAAGGGTGCGCTAGCGTTAGAACATTCCATGCCACCATAAATCTAAACACAAACCATTTTCGCACTCATTTTTGTAATCACTCGAGTTAGATGAAACTACGCTGAGAACAGTTTTCTTTCGTTAAAAACAAACGCACACAGCTCAATCACCGGTCATAATCAGACTGAAGACTAATACCAAATGGTCTCCTATTAGCGTGAACAACACACATTCAGTGCGGGTAGTTACCTATCAATATTGATGGCTCCATTGTACCTCACCTCCCCGTTATGCCCCTCGTTCCCCAATCTTATTTGCACAGAAATTAATCTACCCAACATTTTTCATTCTGTTACTTATCACTAAAGTGTGACTTTTATTACTCATGGGTTTTTGTTTTTTGTTGTAATTATAGCAAATCTACTATTCTGACAATGTGTCTGATGAAGTTTGTGAAAACGTAGCCCGACTTTTCCAAAATAAACAGGCGCATGACGGTCACGCTGGAGATATTGGTAAGGTTAACTTTTGCACTCAAAAGATTAAGGTGTGTACTTACTGATACTGATACAAGCAAAAGCCACGCGATGGTGCCGAAAAAACACGTGACTGTGCATTCGTAGGTGAAATGAGTGGTTCGGTTGCGTCGGGCTTCACAAGTGCGGGAACCGTGAAGGTACTGTGGAAAAAGACTCAAGTGATGAAGGCCGATCAGAGCGATGTCTGGCTGATCGACAGCGGCGCATCGCGACATCTAACTCACCGACGTGACTGGCTATCAGACTACAAGTCGGACAATACGGTGCTACAGTATCGCTTGGCGATAATCAAAACTGCAATGTCGCCGGTGAAGGCACAGTAAAAATTAAAAACTTGATCGATGGAGTGTGGCAAGATACAAAAATCGAAAATGTGCTTTAGGTGCCAAAGTTACGAAAAAATCTGTTCTCTGTCGGAGCATGTACTAAAAAGGGATTCCAAGTGCGTTTCGAAAATAATCAAGTTATCGTGGCGCGTGATAGAGAAGTACTTGCCACGGGAATGAAGCAAAACAATGGCGTGTACAGAATGTTTTTTAAGGTCGCAAAACAAGGGAGCAACGCAGAAGCCAATGTAGTTGCGAGGAATTTAACCTTGTGGCACGAGCGTTTGGGACACGTCAGGAAGCGTGTAATTCGTGAATTAGCGGAAAAAAGACTCGTGAGTGGCGTAACATTTACAGACAAAAGTGATGTTTTCAGTGAGCCATGACGTCTTGGAAAAGCGCACAGGTTACCCTTTAATAAGAAAATGGAGCGCGACAAGAAAATAAAGCCAGGTGAAAAAAATGCACTCAGATATCTGTGGGCCCATGTCGACGAACTCGGTCGGAGGATCAAGGTTCTTTTTGACATTCAAAGATGAACCAACAGGCTACAGGCACGTCTATTTCATGAGAAGTATTCGAAAAATTCAAAACTTTCGAAGAAAAATGAAGACTCTTCGCTCCGACAATGGTCGAGAATCCTGTAACGAAGAGATGGACAAATATCTTGAGGAATGTGGCATCAGACGAGAAACAACACCGCCATACAATCCGGAGCAAAATGGAAAAGCCGAGCGCGACAATCGGACGATTGTCGAAAGTGCCCGTACAATGATAATCGCGAAGAATCTTCCATTGGCTCTATGGGCAGAAGCAGTAAATTGTTCAGTGTACGTGTTAAATCGAACCGTATGGACGAGTGGCACCGTAACTCCATACGAAGCGTGGACTGGGAAGGTTCCGAACCTAAAGCATCTCCAAATCTTTGGATCAGATGCATGCGTACACACTCCGAAACAATTCACGCGAAAATTTGACGCTCGAGCAATCAAGAAAGTTTTTGTTGGATACACGGAAGAGTCAATGAACTACCGCGTATACGATCCTGAAAAGAAAAAGGTCAGCGTTGTTGGAAACGTCGTATTCAACGAGAAAATCGGGCCACCGTTGGTAGAAGCGAACGAGAAGGAGGATGAATATGAAATATTTCTTCCAATGAACGAGGCACGAGAAGATAACGAAGGACATGAAATCATGAAATCGACGAGGAAGAAGAACACGAGAACAACGGTGAGGACAACGTCGACATCAGAGAACGAGAAGAAGAAGATCGCGAAAATCGAAGAGTTCTGCGAGATCGAAACGCAATTCAAAATCCAAGAAGGTATCGGCACGATGCAAATGCAGCCGAATACGTGATTCCATTGACATACGAAGAAGCAACAAAGAGCACTGAAGCCACGCAGTGGGCAAGTGCGATTCATGTCGAATTTAAAGCGCATGAAGAAAATCGTACGTGGGAACTTGTAACAAAAACGCCGGACATGAGGCTAATCGATTCGAAATGGGTATTCAGCGTGAAGACGGACGTCGACGGGAAGTCACACCGCTGCAAAGCCCGATTGTGTGCGAGAGGTTTTCTTCAACGTGAAGGGATTGACTTCAAAGAAACATTCTCCCCAGTCGTGAGATATGACTCACTAAAGATTCTGCTGGCAACGATAGCAGCGAAAAATCTCAACGACGTGCAGATCGATGTTCAAACTACATTTTTGTACGGGAAACTTGAAGAAACAATCTTCATGAAAGTTCCGGAAGGACTGAAGCTGAAAGAAGATGCAAGAAACGTCGTATGCAACTCGAGAAGTCTCTCTACGGGCTTAAGCAGGCTCCACGCTGTTGGAACCAAAGATTTACAAAGTTTTTGAGTGAATTTAACTTCAAAGAATGTCAAGCAGATAAGTGCGTGTTTACCGGGAAGTTTAAAAACGACGAAGTATATCTGGCACTGTTCGTCGATGATGGGCTGGTAGCCTCAGGCAATGTAGAGACACTTAAGAAAATCATTCAACGATTAAGCGAAACGTTCAGAACTACGATCGGAGATTCTAACATTTTTGTCAGGTTACAGATTGAAAGAGATAGAGAAAAAGGAAAAATGGTAATTCACCAGAGCGCGTACACAAAGAAAATAATTGAAAAATTCGGCATGGTAGACGTGAAAACGGTAAGCGTGCCGGTGGATCCGCACGCAGCACTGACCCCGGTCGTAGAAAGCGAAATAAAAATAAACAACGTGCCATATCGCGAAGCAGTAGGCCCTTTAGTTTTTCTAGCAGCCGTTTCGAGACCAGACATTGCTTATGCAGTAAATGCAGTCAGTGAATTCTTGAACGAGCATGATTCATCCCATTGGCAGGCGGTTAAAAGAATATTCGCGTATCTCAAAGGTACGGTTAACTATGGCATCGAGTATCAAAGCGGTGGTAGCGAAGCAAAGCTGATAGGTTTCTCAGATGCTGACTACACCGGAGATGTAGAGACGCGGAGGTTGACGTTCGGATATGTATTCTGTCTGTCAAACGGAGCCGTAACATGGTCGTCACAACGACAAAAAAAAACTGGTGACGTTGAGCACAACAGAAGCCGAGTACGTAGCTGCATCGGCAGCTGCTCGGGAAGTAGTCTGGATTAGAAAATTGTTGTCGGACATCCGATGTCCTTGTGATAAAGAAACAACGCTTTATGTTGGTAATCAAAGCGCAATCCAACTAGTCAGAAATCCAGTTTTTCACAAAAGAACCAAGCATATAGATGTTCACTTTCACTTTATTCGCAATAAAGTGAACGAAAAAGAAATTGTTGTTGAATACGTTTCACCTGCAAATCAAAGAGCAGATATATTTACAAAGGCGCTGCCGCGAGATCGCTTCAAGGATCTATGTTACAAGCTAAACATGATAACAGCAAACGAGAAACACTCGAACGGCGGTAGTATTAAAGCTGATTGAGTTCAGCGTGTTTTTGTATTGGAGTGTACAGACGCATGACTTTCGTGCGTAACTGTACTCGGCGTAGCAACCGAGCACGACTCAGCCTTCTTTATAAATACTCGAATGACGTTGGTTAAGGCGCAGCCCCCAGTGAAACTGAAAATTTGGGTAAACTTTACAGCCGTTTACCTCAGAAACGTTACGAATATTTTAGCAAGAAGTCACAATGAACCTTTGGTTATCGAATCAACTCATTACATTTTGCAAAAAGTTTGCTGCAAAAGTTATTAAATTCAAACAAAATAGCATGTTTTCGTTAGAAAATGTAGTAGACCTCGGAAACTACTTAACGTACCGAGTTGATTTAAGCTACGGTTGTTAGATCTGAATTATTTGCAGTGAATTAACTCATCAAAAATTTAAAAAAGTTTTTAGCAAAAAATTTCCTAGAACAAAATGTGGAAATTTGATACAAATCAATGTGCATGCATGATATTTGTTCAGTGTGTGAAAATTACACATTTTGTTCTAGGAAATTTTTTGCAAAAAACTTTTTTAAATTTTTGATGAGTTCATTCACTGCAAATAATTCAGATCTAACAACCGTAGTTTAAATCAACTCGGTACGTTAAGTAGTTTCCGAGATCTACTACATTTTTTAACGAAAACATGCTATTTTGTTTGAATTTAATAACTTTTGCAACAAACTTTTTGCAAAATGTAATGAGTTGATTCGATAGCCAAAGGTTCATTCCGACTTCTTGCTAAAACTTTTTTGCAAATATATGTAACGTTTCTGAGGTGAGCGGCTGCAAAGTTTACCCAAATTTTCAGTTTCACTGGGGGCTGCGCCTTAAGTCAGTTTGTTTCGATTGCTCCAGTAGCACGCTCGCAAATAAACGTCTTCATATTATTAAATAAAATAACAAAATTATCAAACTAAAATCAACGTTTATTTATTCACCTAAACTTGTTCTCCCATTCCTGGTCTAACATTATACAAGTAAAGCCAAGCAGTAGCCTATGAAAACGACATCAATATTTTCCATGGTCGTTAACAACCGACAAGGAACTTTTCCTGAAGCTTGACAGTGAAGCAAAACTAGTATGGCTACAAATCAATGAAAATAAAACATAACTCATGACGCAGTCGAGGAAAACTACCTCATGTACAGAAAATATCACACTTGGTACAGTATCGCAAATCGTAGCCAATTTGTGTATTTAAGCGCCAAAATAACGAGCACCGGTAATGAAAGAGATGAATATAGCCCAAAAATAAAATTTTTTATTCAGTTTTGACGATCTTGAAGACCAGCTCCAAACACAGGAAAACAAAGCTTCAAGTATACAAATCTGTGATGAGATCTGTGTTATGCTATGGGTATAAAACATGGACCCTAATCCAAGCATCCGCAAACATATTGAACGCCTTTGAGTGACGGGTTTTGAGGCAAATAGTTGGCGCGGGGCAGGATGAAGAACATTCAACCATCAGTTGTTTGAAATTTTTGACGAGCTGGAGGAGGTAACGCTGTGCAAGCTGCAATGGGCTGGCCACATGGATTGTATGGACGAATAATGGATACCCAAAAAGGTATTCATTGGGAAACTGAAGGCCGGAGATCAGTGAGGAAACCGAGAAAACGCTGGCTCGGTCGACGAAGACAGTTCATTGCTGCTCGGGGCACAGAATTAAGAGGACGCGGTCCATTGACCGGGATAGTTGGAGGCCCGAGAGGGGCTTGAGCGCTACCAAGGAGAAGAAACACGCCAATGATTAGTACACTAAAAAATTAGTGTAAAATGAACGTTGGTCTTTACTTAGTAATTTCTCATTAAAAGTCAAAGTGACAACGTGCCCCATATGATAACGTGCCCTGGTTTACTCTTCACATAAGAACCTACTTCTGTGATTTTTTTTAGACTTTTCGCTTCACAGGCGTCCAATCATATAAGTATGAACACCATTTATTTATATTCCTCCACTTACCCTGCCTACCTCGTTATTTACATTACCATTTTAAAACCCGACAAAGTATCTTATCTAGATCCTAAATTTGGTACCCGATTCAACTGTACTCGATGAAAAAAAAAATTTTAGACGTCTGAAATTATTTTCAACTATGAAATTGTCATTAGCTGAGGGGCCCGATGGACGGACGTGTACCAATTTTAATATGGTATTTTTTTCACAAATCCCTAAAAAGTGACCTAGCATGCACCACAATCAATTATACTGATGAGCAACGATTTCGACTGCTTATAATTGTATTAAATATTTTGGTGATATTAAATGAATAAATAGATTTTCTGAAGAAAATTTCAAAAAAATTCTGGCAAGGACCTTTCATCGTTTCCAACATTAACACCCACTACAGAAAAATCAAATAAGGAGATAATTTTTTGTTTCATTCAAAGTATCTCCCACAAGTAAAATTAAACAGATACTAAATACCAAACACTCACATGCAACCATTAAACGAGTATGTGCAATCCACAGATAAACATATCTTTCACATATAAAAACGAAATTGTCATGTGGAGAGTTGTTCACAATTCCAACAGAATTAAATTCAAACCATTTGGGTTTAACATTAAATTACATTGAGGTTTTTTGGTGTGTGAATTTTATGCGACTGGGACTGCCCATCCTCAATTATTCCGGTCGATTCGATTCTGATCGCTTACAGCAAACTTCCCTTAACTATTATTCCCAACTATTTGCAAACGTGCCTGGTTACTATTTCGTGTGTATTATCCTTGTAGAACTTTGACAGGACACAGTTTTAATGTTGGAGAGTTGGAGACATGAAAATGGTGTAGCGGTTTGAATAGGTATCTGGTAATGGGCATCCAATTTGATACGAAACAACCATAGATAACAGTTTTGGTCTCGTAAAATTGCACGTTTTTAGGTCACTTTATATCAGATGGAATATATTTAGTTTGTGCAAAATGGTAGTTACAGTGATGAGTATTGTGGGAGCTACTAACATGCAATGTGGATATTGAAGGTCCGTTTGTGATTATACTGTTTTGTGAAAGACAAGTTCGGTTGTATGGAATTGGGTCTAATTAGATGGGGTAATGGCGATTAGTTTGGAAGTAAATAATACTTAATTTGGAATTGAATTGAACAGTTACTAATGGTACAACTTTAATTCAACAGAGAGCAGCAGTCATTATTTACCACAAAAGCCTGATAGCCTTGTTTTCCTTGTTTCTTAAAAATGCCCCAACTATTGAATAACAGTAGTTGAACAGTAGATGTTCAATGCATATTGGAAAGTTAAAAAAAAATTACTCATGAATTATGTTTAAATTTGAAATGAATGCATTTTAAAGAAAATGAGAAAAGTTTAACTCAAGAATATCAGGCCAAGAATTTAGTCCTTTAAAAAATCCCTGTTATCATTACTCGTGACTTCACAATTTAGCAGGTATAAGCTTCTTAGAGGGAGGTTAAGGGCGCAGTTTGTATGGGTTCCCGTCAAGAATAGAGCTAACTCCACTGTCAAAAGTAGAAAAGAATTAGTACAATTTGTCAATCAACGCCCCCTATCTATTGGGATCCTCTATTCAGGATACCCGCAATACAACTGGTGGGTGCTCAAAACTACTTTCTAAGTCATTCCAACCACAACGACCATGATGCGAACGCCCGAGTGTCCTATAATGATGCGAACGCCCGAGCGTCCTATTAAGGAGAAACGGGAAACTCTGCAGGACACTTCAGGTGTTCGAGCGGTGGGAGATAACATAAAGAGTACCGAAAATTCGATTGTTACTGCTGCCATCGTTACCGAAGCGACCAATGCAAGGGTCGCAAATCCTGACATTGCAACGAAAAATCCAGAAGCCAACGAGGAGATTACGGCACTAAAAGCAAAGAGTGTCCAGACACCGCGTGAATGCACCGCCAAAGTTGAAAATGTGGCGGAAGTACTGCACTCAGAAACGGAACGCGATAACCTCTCCCAAGGATGGTTGCAAGGTACAATTACGGCCCAGCGATATGAAGAAGAAAGACTACTCCGAAAAGCGGAAGATATTCGGAAAAGAATACAAGCTGCATGCGACACCCCAAAAACCAGCAAAGCAAGAAAGGAAGGGCTCCTTGAACTAGAGAAGCTGGTTAAGGGCCGAAGACGAAGAGAAGACTAAAGAGGCGCTTGGGGGGAAATCTAAAGGCGACACGCAGATAGCTCCACCATTAAACGTCAATAAAAGAATGGCGTCTAGCCCAATCGAAGGAGATCGGGATAAAAGAAGGAAGGAAGAGGCACTTGAAGGGCGTGGAGCACTAGATCAGGGGTTCCAGACAGTGATAACAAATGGAGCGAAGAAAGCTGCAAAGAAACTCCTTCAAAAAAAAGCCAAAAAGTAAAGTTCGCACGGACGCCCAATTAGAAAAAGACCTGATTAAAAACAGGAGAGGCAGAAGCCCCGACAAAGACCCCGGCAGCAGGTACTGCTCGTAAAGCCCCAAGATGGCCGATTCTACGCGGAGGTACTGCGGGACATCAGGGAAAACGTAAGGCTCGAAGACACCAAAACTAAGATTAAAGTAGTACGACCAACGCGGTCGGGCCACATACTGGTCGAATTTCGAGCAGAGACCGGCCATAAAGAAGCATTCTGTGACGCAATAAAGAAAGTCCTCAGCAAAAGCACAACTATAGCCCCACTTGAGTTGATGGCAACGATCGAAATACGAGACATCGACTGCGTGACGGATCTGGCCGAGTAAGAAGAGGCCATCAAAAAGGAGTTCCCTAGCGTGGGAAGGATCAAAGCGAGACTGACACCAGAAAACAACAGGGGACAACGCATGGCCATAGTTGACTTGAACAAAAAGGACGCCGAACAATTCCTGAACAAGGGCAAAGTACGAATTGGGTGGGTTGTCTGTAGGATAGGGCGAAGAGCAACGCCTCTTCAATGTTCCAAATGCCTTGGTTATGGTCACACCACACAAGTATGCAAAGGACCCGACAGGGGTTCCCTATGTTACAAATGCGGTGAAATGGGACATAAAAGAAAAGAGTGTACGAAGGAGACACACTGTATTCTTTGCAAGGATGCTGATCCAAAACTTGATTTTGGACACGTCTTGGGATCAGGAAAATGCCGGGTGTTCCAGGAAGCCCTAGCCAAGGCAAAATCAGAGCTTCGATGATCCGCATCCTGCAGCTAAACCTGCATTGCAGTTCAACCGCCCAAAATCTGCTTGAACAGTTTGCGAGGGACATGAAAGCCGACTTCTTGCTGCTGAGTGAGCAACACCATAATAAGAGTCCTGCATCATGGTCCTCTGATGAAACTGGTACTGCCGCTATCTGGGTTCGGAACAGTGACTTACAGGCCGAGAGTTGTGGACGGGGGGGATGGTTTCGTGTGGGTTCGGGGCTCAGGGATCACCTTCTTTAGTGTGTACCTAACGCCTAACGAGTCGATATCATCTTTCCAAGCCAAGCTTAATGCTTTGTAGGCCACTGTCTCGAACGCAAAGGGCAAAGTGCTCGTTGGGGGCGACTTCAATGCTAAAGCAATCGAATGGGGCATGCCTCAGACGGATCTGCGGGGAATATGAATCCTGAAAATGGCGGCCAGGACGGCCCTCGTCGTACTAAACTCCGGAAACATGCCGACTTTCCATCGTATTGGCTGTGAGGGAACCATACCGGACGTGACATTCGCCTCGGAATCTTTAGTACGGAGGATACACAACTGGAAAGTATTAGAGGACTACTCAGCCAGTGATCATCAGTGCATTCTGCTTGAGATAAGTGATGCTGTCTCCCGACGTCCGTGCTCTCGGCCTTCTACAACTGGATGGAACATCGGAAGGATGGACGTCGAGAGGTTCGTCAAGGCTATCACAGCAGGTGAGCCGCTGCAGGGAGCTTCGGAGGGGACGGAAAAATTGGCAGCTGAAGACGTGGTGAGCTCTACCATGAGCATAATCACGACTGCTTGCTGCGCTTCTATGCCCCGTCGAAGACCCCGGCACGACAAGCCCCCAGTGTACTGATGGTCAACTGAAATCGCTGAAAAGCGGAGGGAGTGTTACAAGGTTCGGCGTGAGGCTCAACGGGCGCGGAACCGTGACGAGGCATGGAACCAGGTGGCAGCATATAAGTCGGCCAGGAAATGCCTTCGCAAACTGATCAACAGTAGCAAGGCTCGCTGCTGGCAAGTCCTAGTGGACAATGTGAGCAGGGATCCGTGGGGCCTTGGCTGCAAGCTGGTCATGGGGAAACTTGGTGCCCTATGGAAGCCTTGTATACATGACGCAGAAACGATGGACGCGATGGTGCGGGGACTCTTCCCCGCCCATCCCGTCCGTGTTGACGCTGTCCATGGTGAAACAGCAGTAGAGTGCCCACTCTTCACACTGCTGGAACTGGAGGAGGCAGTCCTCTCCTTGAAACGAGGAAGGCTCCAGGTCCAGATGGTGTTCCAGCTGAGGTTTTGCGGCTTGTCTATCACCATTGTCCTGACTTGCTGCTCAGCACATTCAATGCTTGCCTACGGGACGGGGTTTTCCCGGTACGACGGAAGGTGGCGGGGCTCGTGCTGATCAGCAAGGGGAAGGGAAATCCCGAATCGCCATCTGCATACCGCCCGTTATGCATGCTAGACACGGCTGGGAAAGTGCTAGAGAAACTCATCAAGGGAAGACTCACTGACGCGATTCGTGCTGCTGGGGACCTATCTCCTCGGCAGTATGGCTTTAGAGCAGGACGTTCTACCATTGATGCGATTGCAGAGGTGGTGAACGCGGTCCAAAAGGCAGAGGCATATAGTCGCACCAAGCGACGGATCGTCCTTTTGGTGACACTCGACGTCAGGAATGCCTTCAACTCCGCTAGATGGGTGGATATTCTGGACACGCTGGAAAACTCTTTTCAAGTTCCAGAATGTCTAATGCGGCTTTTGAGGAACTACCTAAAGGACCGAAGCTCTACCACACGACACAGGGCTAACGAAGGATGGAAATTACATGGGGTGTTGCCCAGGGATCTATCCTTGGTCCGGACCTGTGGAACGTGTCTTACGACGGGCTACTGAGACTTGAGATGCCAGATGAGTCACGCTTGGTACGCTATGCGGATGATGTTGCGGCTCTGGTCGCTGGACGCACCGTTGAATAAGCGCAACTTAGGCTAAGTATGCTAATGCGCCGAGTGAGAGACTGGATGACTGCTCGCGGGATCAGTTTAGCACTGGAGAAAACCGAAGTGGTCATCTTGACAAAAAAGAGAATCCCTAGAGTAAGGATGATCAGTATTGGAGATATACAGATCGAATCGAAGCTAGCGGTGAAGTACCTGGGGCTACTGATCGACGCGAAGATGAGTTTCTCTGAGCAAATCAGGGCAACGGCTGAGAAGGCTGCTCCGGGAATATCGGCCCTGAGTCGACTTATGGCCAACGTAGGGGGACTCAGCCCATCAAGAAGACGCCTCTTGATGAGTGCTGTAGGGTCAGTGCTACTGTACGGAGCAGAGGTATGGGGCGACGCTCTCAGCAAGGAGGTATACCGAAAATGTTTGGCACAGGTACAGAGAAGAGGAGCACTGAGAATTGCATCTTCGTATCCAACAGTCTCCGACTCGGTGGTGAGAGTGATTGCAGGCGTGATACCTGTCGCCCTCCTTGCTAGAGAGTGCCGCGCTATTTACCTGTGCCGAAACGAGGATGCGAGGGAGATAGTTGTCCGCGAGGAGAGACAGCGCTCGCTCAACGATTGGCAGCAGTCTTGGGTGAATTGCACGAAGGGAAGGTGGACTGCGCGCCTCATCCCGGATGTGAGACTGTGGCTAAATCGAAGGCATGGTGAGACTGACTTCTATCTGACCCAGCTTTTGAGCGGGCATGGGTGTTTTCAGTCTTACCTGCACAAGATCGGTAAGTCACGGTCTCCCGATTGTCGGTTTTGCCCAGGAGAGGAGGACAATGCCTGTTACACATTTTTTGCGTATACCAAACGGGTCAAGCTGCGAAGGGAACTCTACAGGGAGACGGGAGAGCTCACGCCGGATAATATAGTTGCGGTGATGCTCGGATCGGTTGACAAATGGAACCAGGTGGCACATAATGCTCGGGCAGTTTTAAAATATAAAAGCGGCTGACAGCAGCCGGGGCGCTGGGGCTAAGGGATCGCTCTTCTGGCACTTCCTCTTCCCCTCTCCCCTCCCGCTAAGAAAGGGACTCCCCAGCTTGAAGGCGCCCCACGGCGTAACAAAACGAGACCTGGCCCGAAGTAATGTGTCAAACGGTTCCATGCTGGGTTCTCAGGTTGACAGGGGAGGTGTTTAGTGGGTAGTCCAGTCGCGCATGGGAGTCCCACACTCTGTGCGTAAATAGCATTCACCTCCCTATCACAAAAAAAAAACCACAGCGACCATATTTCAGCCAGGATAGGCTCCTCATGGTGTACAGATAAAAGCTCTGATCAGCTTTACGTGTCATTTTGTCTGAGTATCATCTCCTATGTGGTCCCTGTACCGAAGTAGATAGCCTTGCCTCGGTAGCTGGAGTCGGTCCACCCCTAAGACAAAGAATTTCTCTCAGGGTTTAGCTAATCCTCATGTGCTTTGAATACCATCTTTCATCTCTTATTGCCTTCAATTTTTAAATTTGGTCAAAAAGGTTGCCGCGGACTATATTTCTTGGCCCCTTTTGCATGTATCAGTTATATTCTTTGACCCTTATGTAACAAGAGCCAAGAGCTAGCAAGAGCAGTCTTTCTCTTGCATACCTCTAGGTTTATTTATTCATTTCTTTCTATTTAACAGAAAAAATCCAATTGCAAAATAGATAAAATAATAGCACAGCAAAATAAATTAAGAATAGCACAGCATGCAAATAGCGAGATAAAAGTAATAAAAAATGTAATAAAAAATGCAAATAAGAAAAATTACTAAGAGTTGAGAAGAAGACAGTTGGCAAATATTTTATAAACTAAATACGAGAGGGGGAAGGGTCCAAGCTGAAGCTCATCATGGTTACGAGGTAATCTGAGCATGGGTGAGTGAAAATAAGATATTTGACGATCTTGTAGAACGCGTAACGCCCCTCGCTGGAACCTGGTCGACAAGGCGAGTATTGAGCAAACTACGGCAAAGCCTGTAAAGGAAACATTCATCAAGGTATAGTCGAGGCATTTCCAGCGAAAGAATATTGAGAATAGCAAAGCGTGATTCATAAAAAATGTAGGGAATCTGAAATTCCAAGAAGACGATCCTGGTAAATCTTTTTTGTACAGCTTCTAGTGTGAACTTCAAACACTTCAAATAAGGTGAACAAACTGTCGAACAGTTTGCAAGGATGGGATGAATCAAACTAGAATATAATTTAACACACGAAAAAGGATCGAATAAAATATAGGGATTTCTTGAGATCAAGCCAGAAATTCGAGAGGCTTTAGAAGTAATTTCAGAAATATGAACGTTGAACTTTAATTTAAAGTCGAAAGTGACACCTCAGTCCCTGAAGTGTGTCACCGTACATAGGTACGAATTATTTAACGCTAATTGAAAGCTAATAGGGCAAGAGTTATTACAAAATGAAAGATGTATGCACTTAAAAGCATTTAGTGTAAGTTGGTTATAAGAACTCCAAAATAAAATGGCATTCAAATCGTCTTGAAGCAAGACACAGTCATCGTTAGACGACACTACTTTGAAAACTTTGACGTCATCTGCATAAAGAAGGCAGGAGGAGTTGATGACAGCGGATGGTCAGTCATTTATAAACAGAGTGAACAATAGTGGCCAAGAATGGATCCTTGAGTTACACTTGATGGAAGGGAGTAGACAGACATGCTTGAAAAGATACCTGACTGACACGATTGGATAAGTAAGAGGATAACCAATGGAGCAAATAATCAGGAACGTTAAGAAATTTAAGTTTGCTGAACAAAATATTGTGATTTACTGAGTCCAAAAAAATGAAAATATTACAATTAAAAAAAAAATAACGTATTTAATTAAGATTTTCTCTTCTTTTTCGTTTGTCTTTTGTAATCACTGTTAGGGGTATCTCTTTTCGAATTCCAGCAGTAGTCCGCTAACATTGACGCATCCCATCGGCCCTGGTATCTCTTTTCCATTGTCTAGATATCTTGGTAGAATCGTTCACCATGTTCGTCACTTACATCACCGCAGTTAGAAGGGAAAAAATCAAGATGAGAGTGAAGAAAATGAATTTTTAGGGACATATTGCAACCCAACTGTTGATACTTTTGAAGGAGATTGTTCATAAGTTCACCATAATTTTCATTTCTCTTATTGCCCAAAAAACCATGAACGACTGCTCTAAAAGATTCCCATGCTTCTTTTTCAAAGCCCTGTAAAACTGAATCAAAGTTTTGGTCCTTTAGAATCTCTCTTATTTGAGGTCCGATAAAGATTCCTTCTTTAATTTTGGCGTCGCTTATACGTGGAAATTTACTTGGCAGGTATTTGAATGCTGGTCCATCTTTGTTGAGAGCCTTCACAAAGTTTTTCATTAGTCCCAATTTGATATGTAAAGGTGGTAGAAGAATTTTTTGGGAATTAACTAGAGGAAGGTGCTTGACGTTCTTTTCTCCAGGATTCAGGCTTAGTCTAGGATTCCAATCTTTTTTTATGTAATGTAAAGATCTAGCCCGGCTATTCCACTCGCACAAAAAACAACAGTACTTGGTATAGCCCATTTGTAAACCCAACACCATTGCTATGACTTTTAGATCACCACAAATCTGCCATTCATGCTCTGAGTATGATATAGCATCTAAAATTAATTTCATATTTTCGTATGTTTCTTTAGTATGCACAGCATGGCATAACGGAATCGATGGTTGTATGTTACCGTTATGGAGAAGAACAGCTTTTAAACTCAATTTTGAGGTGTCTATAAACAGCCGCCATTCCTGTGGATGGTATTCAATGTTCAAAGCGTTCATCAAGCCATTTACGTTATTACAGAATGCAAGCTGGTTTTCGGATTTGAAAAAGGGTATCAAGTTCTTCTGACGATATCTGTATAAACTGATTTTGACATCCAGTTGCAGCAAATTCCATTGCTTAAGTCTCGATCCTAGTAATTCCGCTTTATCTTTTGGCAAATTTAAATCTCGTATATGGTCGCTGAGTTGATCTTGCGAAATTCTATGAGGTTCGGCACAAACAATATTATCACCCACAAACTGTGACGATTGTGAAGTTGTAGGCTCATTGTAGTCAACTTTCATTGAATTAATCGCTTCTTCAGAATCTTGCTGGTATTCTTCGGGAGGTCGAGGAACAGGTAAATTGATTCCGCGTGGTACAGGTCGCGATACAGAGGCTACGTCAGGGTATACTACGCTTCGTTTCTTTTTTCGTGATATACCGTGCTGGATGGGTGGAGTCAAGCAAAACTAACAGTCATTTGCATGATTGGTAGGTTCCCTCCACAACATTGGTGCACCAAAAGGCAATGAACGTTCCTTTTTGTTTAGCCACTTAATCAGATTTCTGGAGCAAGTTGTGCAACTAAAATGCTACATTTGTGGTAAGGTGGTAATCACCTTACCACAAATGTAGCAAAAATTGTCTGGACTACCAACACATTTACAAGACATAACCAAAACTGTAGATTTTTCACTAAAAACATCAAAAAAACGGTAACAATTTCACGTTTTATCGGTTGAACAAAACACAGTCAGCGTTAAACGCAACACTCAAATGTGAAATAATAAAATTTCCGCGGGTAACCACTAAATATTTTGAGTTATCATCATTAATGTGATAAATCTGTCGCACTACCCGCTATTATATTTATATGGCATAAATGCACAATAAGAGCTAACTATGAATTTTAATTTGTATATTTATGCTCAGCGAGTGAAATACAATCAATATAGTATATTTTCATGTAAAAGACAATTTTGATGTAGACCAGTGTAATTGGCAACGTCTGATGTACTACCTTTTTTAAAAATAGGAGTAACATAGGATCTTTTCCTGCACGAAGGAAAAGAGCCTGAAGATAAGCTAGAGTTAAAGAGAAAGGTAAGGGGGACACAAATAGAATAGCTAATGATTTCACAAAATGATTTGAAATACCATCGGGACCTGAACTAAGAGAGTAATCAAGCTCTAAAATAAGCTTCATAACATTTTTGGATAGCAAGTAAAAGGAAATAAAGGTGGCGTGTGTTTGATTGGGAACAAAGAGCTACTACTAGGAGTAGCATTAAAAATATTAGAAAACTGAGTTCTAAAAAGTTCATAAATCTCGAGAGGTGAAGTTGCTAAGCAGCCATTCTAATGAAGCGAGGAAGCGAAATTGGAAGAGGATTTAAGAGAGCGTGTATATTTCCGAAATGGTTTTGAATGATTTGAGTTTAGAGAGGCTTTAACACTACGAAAATAAGAAGCTTTAGCGATCTGCATCTTTTTCTTAGCAATTGATCTCAGATGACAAAAACCTGTACGTGCCTCAGGGGATCTGTCATGTAAAAAACGTTGACAAGCTCGATCTTTAGCTTTTAAGGCTCGTCTCACGTCAAGAGTTAACCAGGGACAGTCAGAAGAGTTTCTTATACTGACAAGTGGGGTCAAGTAAGAAATAGCAGCGTTGTTGCAACAAGTATCCGAGCCAAGACCGCGAAAGAAGGAGGACCAATCAATAGAGTGAATCGTTTCGGAAAGTTGCTCATTATTAGTTTTATAAAAGTTATAGTGCTGACGCTCTTTCCGACAATAACAGACAGAAGCAGTATAGGAAATTTCAAAGCGTAAGGAGGGATGATGGGGGTCAGGAAAAAGATAAGGAAAAAGAACTGGAGGTGAGCATAGCAACGATTGCTCCATAATACAAAAGAAGCAGTCAGGAATATGATAATTAACGTTAAGAAAATTATTAAAATGAGCCAGGAAACACATGAGCATAAAAGAAGAAATTAAAGACCAAATTTGAGATGAGTCAGAATCAACCTGATTGTCATCCCATTAGAGTTTAGGGAGGTTAAAATCTCCACATAAAATAAGGTTTTGGTGAGGAAGATATTGTAGACCGAAAAAGGAGACTTACAAGGTATATAAGTGCAAAAGACAAGAAGACAAAGCCCCCACACATTCTACAGGAGCAGTGAAAAGTAAATTTGTTTGAGGGAAGCCAGTAAAGGTATTCTTGTAGATGACTAGGACACCTCCTCCGTCTAACTTGTTGGAGATTGACCTATGACGATCACCCCTAATTATTGTGTGATTAGGAATAATTTCAGACTCAAATATACTATCAATCAACCAGGATTCAGCAATCCAGATTAAATCATCGCTAGAGAGAGAATAGGATGAAGCTAAATCTTAAGCCCCGAACATTTTGATAATAAATAGTAAATTTACTGTTAGAAAATTGACTTTTAAGAGTGCTATTCTGAAAGTTCTTAGGAAGAACCGATGTTACAGCATTGGTAGGGAGCTTGGTGGCGAACGAAAATTTTTTTTCCTTGAAGTTATGAAAGATTTAACCAGCACTTCAGGCGGCCAGCAATCAGGGCTCAAGATGTAGTCAAGAAGCTATAACTCTGTTGATCAAGTTGTCTTTCGTGAGCTTCTGGCAGCTAATTATTTTCAGAGATGAGCCAAATTTCTTATTTACACAATCTAAAATGTCTTCGGTGGATGTGCTATACGTAAGCCTTGATCTGAAGATTTGGTTCCCCATACTACTAAGCTTGCATCGTTCCTCCAATTCTACTTCTCCCTTTCGATCTTCATGCCTCCATGCTCATCGCCTCACCTTTCTATTAGTCTTGCGCCGTTCGTCACCCTCCACCTTCCAGCTATCATGCATCCCCGATCGCCTACATCATCAGGTCGCTTGTTTTCATTTCCAAATAAGCTTTCACCGTTCATCTAGCTCCACTTCTCCGTTCAGGCCAATACGCCATCGGTTCCTTTGCTTCCCCTTGTCACTAGGTTCACTACTTATTTCGCTCGGTTTCATTTCTCCTTTCCAGCGTTTATGCCTCGAGATCCATTGTCTCTCCTTTCAAATAAGTTTCAGCCGTTCATCCAGTTCCACTTCTTCCTTCTAGCCACCACACCTTCAGGCCCTTTGCACCCCTCACTACTCAGTTTACTATGCCTCTCATTTGATTTTAATTCTCCCTTCAGGCCATCTTGCGCACATAAAAACTATGCTTCCAAGTCCATCATGCTCAGACTTCTCCATATTCAGTGCATTTTGCCTTCCATCAACATTGCCTCTGGATCCTTTGCTTTCTGAATTCTCCTATCCGACCTGTTCATCCTTCAGTTGTTCGGTAGGTCGGTACATTGGGATCTCCGGTACTTCGGTTCATCTGGTAGATCGGTTCAACAATGTCGGCAATTACTCCTTTTTATCCGATTTCGGCTTCTCTTCTTTTTCAAGTTCGCAAACTTTATGCCCCACTTACACGCTTGCCGGATCTAGGCAAGCGTCCACAACCGCCAAGACTGTACTAAACATTACAAATGATTGGATGCCGTTCCAGCGCTTGCGAGTGCGTTAGTGTGTTATGGAAAGGCAAGCTTTGAGCATGTCAGACGTTGAACTAGGAATCGTTTCGGCTATAACGTTAGGCTTAGCGTATTGTGTTATAAAAATAAAGAGAAGCAATGCAGGCAAAAAGTTCGGCAAAACGATGGTTGATGTTGAAAATACATAGAAACTGTAACAGGTACCCATCAAATTTGATTGTTTTTTAACCTTGTTAGTAGATAGATTACAAATAAGAAGAGAATGAAAAACCGATGCTTTATATTGTTTTTATCATGCGATTTTCATTTATTACAGAGATTATATGGAAAATAAGTTCACTAAGCTTTTATATGAACCATCGGGAGAATTTCATAATTTCTGCCGAATGAGCTACTCTGATTTTGAATTTTTATTGGGAAAAATTTCACCTTTAGTAGCCAAGAAAGATATAGACTTCAGTGAAGCTATACCAACGAAATATCGTCCTGCAATTACACTGCGATTTTTGGCATCTGGAGAGTCGTACAGGTTTCTACCACTGTTGTATCAAAAATCGTACATGATGTTTGCAAAACTCTGAATGAAGTTCTGTAGGATGAAGCTAAGATAAGGTAGCTAAATAAAACAAATTTAAAATTTTGTTTGACATGATTTTTTATAAGTGCGTAAAGATATAATTTAAAATTAGTGCTTATTTTAACAAAAACGCAAAAATAATTCAGTCTATCAAGAGTTTTTTGAATGCAAAAAATTAACCATCGTTTTCGTCGTATTCTACTGTCAATACTACTGCAGAAAAATTTAATTGTCATTTGCTTCATAATTTTCAATTGCTGCCAATAAATCCGTTATAATATTGAGCTTTCAATATTTGAAGGGTTTGGTTGATATATAGTTTCGACATCGCCATTTTCTTCCGCATTTAGAGGCGATTGTGGTAGCTTAGAAGAGCTTCTACGACATTTTGGGAGGAAGTGTATTGAAGCTTCAACGTTAGTAAAGTGTTATGAAGAAGATGGCTGGGACGATGGAAATTGATGAAAAAATGCTGCAGGCTCTGAAGACGATGATTGTATTGACGGAGACCGATAAATATTTAGATCGGAAGAATATGATGATTATTGTGGTGATGTTTCTTCATTTGAATGTAAACAATTCATAAATAATCCATCAATTTGATACATAAGTATCTTTTTTTATACTTTTGGCAGTTTCCGCAGCTTTTTCTGCGAGAAGCTTACCATACAGGTTGCATTCATCATCTTCGGGTGGCAGTGGAGTTCCTAATTGTCGACCCAAAGCATTTGATAACTTTCCAATCGCAGCAGCCATTTCCTGCTCAGCCTGATTTGGTGCAGGATGACGACGTGAACTTTTTTGTGTGGGCATTGGCTAGATAAATATGTATTTTGTGATTCATTGTCTAGCAATGAAATATCGTTGTCTATCTCCCAGTCGCCAGGTTCATTAGCAATTTCATTAGAACTTCCAACTCGCAGTAATTGCTTCGCTGAACCAAGCGATAAAATTGGTCAACGATTTGCTATTTGAAAATTCAAATCATTCAACCCCGTTCTGCCAACAGCAATTGTCTACGCTGGCAAGTTATTGGCAAACTATTTCCAGTGCTCATCACGAGCTTGCATCTGAGAGCACTGATTACGACACAGGACATGTTTCATCACTGGAAAAGAGCTACCAGGCTACAGTGATAAAACTTTTGGGGATTATAGATGTAAACGGCTCCACCTCTAATGACAATCGTCAGCCTAATTCCACTGCAAAATTGCCGAAAATTTCTACTCCCACCTTTTCAGGAGACTGTTTGAAGTGGTATTCATTTTCAGAGTTATTCAAGCAGATGATCGACGGACAAGCCCTACTAGATACCCAAAAGCTGTTCTTTTTACGAGCAAACCTGGAAGGAGAAGCCAGTCGCTTGATTGACCATCTGGCGAAAACTACAGAACTGCGTAGGAAATCTTGTGTAACAGGTATGAAAACCAATGCTTCATTGTAACGGTATTTTTAAATAGTATTTCAAGCATCCCAGTTGCGTTTGTAGAAACTGCAACACATTTAAAACGATTGCATGATGCCATCATAGAATCGCTTTGTGGTATTGCAAATTAAGGTAAAGAAAACACTAGTTGTGATCCAATTATTGTCTATTTACTTCTTCAGAAAATCTACAAGGAAACCCAGCTTGCATCGTTCCTCCAATTCCCCTTCTTCCTTCCGGTCTTTATGCCCCCATGTCCATCGTCCCACCTTTCTATTAGGCTTGCGCCTTTCGCCAAGTTTGACTTCACCCTTCAGCAATCATGCATCCCCAACCACCTACATCACCAGGTGCCTTGTTTCTCTTTCCTAATAAGCTTTCACCGTTCATCTAGCTCCAATTCTCCGATCAGGCCAATACGCCTTCAGTTCCTTTGCTTCCCCTTGTTACTAGGCTCACTACTTCTCCCTTCCAGCATTTATGCCTCGAGGTCCGTCGTCTCTTCTTTCTACTAAGCTTCAGCCGTTCATCCAGTCCCACTTCTTCCTTCTAGTCACCATACCTCCAGGCCCTTTGCACCCCTCACTACTCACTTTACTGGGCCTTTCATTTGGTTTTACTTCTCCCTTCAGGCCATCTTGCGCACATATATGCTTCCAAGCCCATCATGCTTAGACTTCTCCTATCCCGCAACTCCATATCCTGTCATATCCTGTGCATTTCGCCTTCCATCAACATTGCCTCTATGTCCGTTGCTTTCTGGCTTCTCCTATCCAACCTGTTCATCCTTCAGTTGTTCGGTACGTCGGTACATCGGGATCTCCGCTACTTCGGTTCATCTGGTAGATTGATTCAACATGCTCGGCAATTACTCCTTCTTCTACGGTTTTGACTTCGCTTCTTTTCAAGTTCGCACACTTTATGCCTCATTTATACGCTTGCCGGATCTTGGCAAGCGTCCACAACCGCCAAGACTGTACAAGACATTATAAATGATTGGATGCCATTTCCACGCTTGCAAGTGCGTTAGTGTGTTATGGAAAGGCAAGCTGTGAACATGTCAGACGTAGAATTAGGAGTCGCGTCAGTCATAATATGAGGCTTAGCGTATTTGTATTATAAAAATAAAGAGAAGCAATTCAGGCAAAAAGTTCGGCAGAAACGATGGTGGATGTTGAAAAGACAAGACATTTGATTGTTTTTAAGCCTTGTTAATAGATAGATTACAAATAAGAGAATAAAAAACGGATGCTTTATATTGTTTGTATCAGAGATTATATAGAAAATAAGTTCACTAAGCTTTTATATGAACCATCAGGAGAATTTCATAATTTCTGCCGAATGAGCTACTCTGATTTTGAATTTTTATTGGGAAAAATTTCACCTTTAGTAGCCGAGAAAGATATAGACTTCAGTGAAGCTTTACCAACGAAATATCGTCCTGCAATTACACTGCGGTTTTTAGCATCTGGAGAGTCGTACAGAAATTTGCACTATTTATTCAAGGTTTTTACCACGGTTGTATCAAAAATCGTACGTGATGTTTGCAAAGCTCTGAATGAACTTCTGTAGGATGAAGCTAAGATAAGGTAGCTAAATAAAACAAGTTTAAAATTTTGTTTGACATGATTTTTTATTAGTGCGTAAAGATATAATTTAAAATTAGCGCTTATTTTAATAAAAACGCAAAAATAATTCAGTCTTTCAAGAGTTTTTTGAATGCAAAAATTAACCATCGTATTCTACTGTAATTTTCTTCATAATTTTCAATTGTTGCCAATAACGCTTCCGTTATAATATTGAGCTTTCAATATTTGAAGGGTTTGGTTGATATATAGTTTCAACATCGCCATTTTCTTCCGCATTTAGATGCGATTGTGGTAGCTTAGAAGAGCTTCTACGACATTTTGGGAGGAAGTGTTTTGAAGCTTCAACGTTAGTATAGTGTTATGAAGAAGATGGCTGGGACGATGGAAATTGATGAAAAAATGCTGCAGGTTCTGAAGACGATGATTGTATTGACGGAGACCGATAAATATTTAGATCGGAAGAATATGATGATTATTGTGGTGATGTTTCTTCATTTGAATCCAAACAATTCACAAGTAATCCATCAATTTGATACATAAGTATCTTTTTTTATACTTTTGGCAGTTTCCGCAGCTTTTTCTGCGAGAAGCTTACCATACAGGTTGCATTCATCATTTGATAACTTTCCAATCGTAGCAGCCATTTCCTGCTCAGCCTGATTTGGTGCAGGATGACGACGTGGACTTTTTTGTGTGAGCATTGGCTAGATAAATATGTATTTTGTGATTCATTGTCTAGCAATAAAATATCGTTGTCTATCTTCCAGTCTGCAGGTTCATTAGCAATTTCATTAGAACTTCGTTGTGACTGCTGAAAATGAGAATAAAAATAACGTTTATTTAATTCTAGTAAATTTTTAAAACAAAAATCTACAAATGTTATATTGCGTACTTTTTAACATTGACATATTTAAGATCACTGTTATTTTATTACTTTACTCGCTAATATAACCCTTTATCCCTCTACAGTAACAGGATAGATGACAATAGAAGAAGGATACAGACGCAAGTTTCCGCATTGCTTGAGTTCTTTAAACGGCGAGCATGTAGCTATTGAAACCCCAGCTCATAGTGGAACTGAATATTTTAATTATAAGAAAACGTTTAGCATCGTTCGTTTGGCGTTAGTGGATAGCCAATATAAATTTACTTTCGTGGATAAAGGAACTCAAGGTAGAATTAGTGATGGCGGTATTTTTAAGAACTCATTATTATGGAAAAGAATCTGCAGGAATGAAATTGATTTTCCGCCACCATGTCCACTGTCGGGGTCAGTTGTTAATGTACCATATGTTTTTTTACCCGATGGTGCTTTTGCACGAAGTATATATGTGATGGAAGCCATGACTTAGGTCTAGTGGAAAATGCATTTGGAATTTTATCCTCGACTTTTAGAATTTTTTGACGTCCTTTAAATTTAAACCCAGAAACTGTGTCAAAAACTACTATGACCTGTGAATTACTACATAACTTTCTAAGAAAGGGTAAAACCTCTTCAAACAGATATACACCTCCAGGCTCGTTTGACGTATGCGACAACAACGGCACTCTAGTAACACCTATGTCCTGGCGGTGATATGATATTGAATATAATGCTTTCCAAAAATTACCAGCTCCCCACGAAGATCACCACTGAATGCCTAACAAATCAGAGAAGAGTTTACTTCATATTTTTTAAAAATATTTGAGAAACCACCATTACGTAGATGCCTACTTATTATATGTAAACTTATGTGTATTCGATTAAAATTTGTACCTTAATTATATTTATACCAAAACAATAATGATCATAATAAATGACTGCTTAAAAAATACTGCTTTTGTTCATTTAACACTTGATTTTCTCGGAATAATTTTTTGGGGTGTCAAAAGAAAGTTGAAGGAATTAATACCAGATATTGCACACGCATATTGGACATACTAGATACGTGGGTCTGAACTACCCCGACGATATTATCTAATATAATATTTAATTTTTAATAAATTTTCCGTTCATGCAAGCCAGCATTGATTTTTTGTACTTTTTCCAGAAGCCATCTATCAAGTTTAATCATTGCTGCACAAAAATGGCAAGTAAACACACGACGAGATAACTCGTACTTGGCATCATAAAAAATAACACCATCTACGAGTTACCTCGTAGTTGGCAGTCAACGTAAATAAGAAAATCATACCGTTTCTGTATTGATCATTTCGTTACAGCTTTATACCGCATGAGAAACGATTCAATCAAATCGTAGGCAAACCAAGTTGGCTGGCATACATCCTCAGTGCCTTAAAAGAGAAAGTACATTTTATTTACTATTTGTAAAGTAACGAAGCAATTACTTACCTGTTTTAAAGCAAATGGAGTCTTGTTTTCTTTTGAAGTGCTTGTGGATAAACGTCTTCGAAATCTCCTTTTTTACTTTAAGCTCTTTAACCGTCTTCTTCACTTCACTACTTAGGCGACACCATGCATGCATTGAATCTTTTGGGTTCCAAATGCAAGATTCATTTTGGTATGCCTCGAGAAGGGCTATAAGGGCATTTACGCAATCCTACGATACAAAAGACATGAAAAATATTTTTTCAGCACGAGTTCTGCGCGATCCAATGACACCACACCCTTCAGTACGACATCTGAAGTGCAACTAAATACACGCAAGCGTGCAAATACCTCTTAAACCTTTGCCGCAAGTTTCCTTTGATCTGTCTCGAAAAACCGACACTAGCCCCGATCGCTTACAAGGCGACGCAAGATCATGCAAGATAAGGCCCACACCCCATTTATACGCTTGTGATTGTGAAACCTTGTCGAGAATTGGCAAGCGTGTAAATGGACCTTAATGATATAGGTATGCTTCACTTCCAGTTGAACTACACTTACACCCTTATCTCCTACTTTACACATCAGGGTTGGGGGGACAGCCCACCACCGCTTGGCGGTGTTATATGCTTTCTAATATAAGGAGTTTGGAAGCTAGTTTGGTAGGAATGGCATCCCGATGTCCTCTATATAACCCTAAAACCTTCAACATTCTTTAAATTGGCTAAAGTATCTGTTGAACTATCTCTTAAGTAACCCAATCATTGTAATGCCGTCTGACTAAAATTTTCAAATGTAGTGTATGCAGAATTGCATAAGTATACTGGTATTCAGAATTATAACTCCCTAAAACTCCGCTATAAGCTCCAACACCATCATCTAAGAGTGATGCTTGAAAAAGGAAATCCATAAAGCGATTTTATAAAACGGATACATTTCAAGTGTTTTTCAATGAGATTTCAACATATTTTTACTTGGAAAGTTCGCATAACAGCCTCAAACATTGGATTCCTATACAGAGAGAGAACACAACCGAATAAACACCACCCAAAGAAGAAAAAGCTACAAATCGAAAATGAGAGTTCAAGTCATGTCATCGAGATTTCGCGTAGCGCAAAAAACAAACTTATGCGGAAACTTGCCGACATACATTAGCATTCAAATTCAAAGTTTGTTTGCGAGATCCCGGAGGCTGTTGTTTCTTTCTTGAAATGTTCCAGTATGTTTTCTAGTTCTTTCTTAGGGAATATGAATTTGATAAAAAAACGAAACATGTTTGAATATTCAGAAATGATAAAGGAATAGTGGGGTTAGATTAAACAAATTACATACCAATATGATTTTTTTTTTTGTATATATATGATTTCTTTATTAGAATGTATGCGGTACAGAGGCCTTATAATATAGTAGGTGTTCTGACAAAGTCATTTGACCATCGTTTGAACATTACTTAAAACTATGCATATTATCGTATTTCTATGTGATTATTACAATTAGCTAGAAGAAAATTTAGGCAAAAACCTCTACTGAACTTATACTAGCTTAACATAACTTAACTTTCTACTTATAACTAGCTAAAATCTATGAGGCTAGGTTACGGCCAAAAGATAGGTGGTAGCAACTGCTGATTTTCAATTCGCCAGGGCATGTATTAGCGGATTGGGCGAGTCTTTTGCTTTCGCGATTAATTTGTCACGGCGCGATGCAGGGAGCTTACGAATTGGACTAACGCCAGCAAGGCTGTGTAGCTTTTCAGAAGAGAAGTAAAACGGTTTATTAGGTACCATTTTCAGGTATCTATTTTGGGTGATCTGAAGCTTTGTTTCTAGGTATTTAGCACATTGGATCCAGGTAGGTGAACCGTATAGGATTGGATTGCCATTTTGACGATGAGGACTTTGTTTCTGGTGTTGAGACGTGAATTACGATTAAGAAGGGGGTAAAGCGAAAGCACGGCCTTAAACGCTTTGGAGCTAATATGCTCAATATGTTTTCTGAAGATTAGTTCTGTATCGAATATAAGTCCAAGATATTTAAGATCCTCGCTCCAAGGAATAGTTTGCCCTAAAAAATTTATTGGTCGCTTGGGTAGGTGAGCAGGCTTACGCTTCCTGGTGAAGTATATTTACTTCGTTTTTGCAACATTTAATTTTTCATCTATGGTAGTATTGATAAGTAAGTTCTAACGCCGTTTCAAAGCTGGAAATAATGGAAGTTGGATCTGCGCCTATGCTGTATATGCAAATGTCGTCTGCGAAAGCTGCAACTTGGCAGTTTGGTAAAAAAGGGAAGTCAGACGTATAGATGTTATATAGAGTTGGGCTTAGGCAGGAACCTTGCGGAACACCTGGGGAAATGCTTTCCCTTACTTTGACCTGGAACTTCCTATCAGTTAAAAATGATTGTAAAAGGTTCAACAGGTATGGGGGTGTATTATATTTCTGAAGTTTGTAGATCAGAGCATCATGCCAGACTGTATCAAAGGCTTTTTCTATGTCCAGTGTCACCAAACCTACAGACAATTTATTGTACATCGCTGCTTTGACGTCCTTCGTAACACGGAGGAGCTGATGCTCAGTCGAATGTCTGTTTCTGAAGCCGAATTGGAATACAGGTAAGATATTATTAGCCATTAAATTATTTAATCTTTTCAGGACTATTCTTTCAAAGAGCTTACCTAATCCTGGTAGTAAGCTAATGGGCCTGTAGTTGTCAGGAGAGTGCGGATCTCTTCCAGGCTTCGGGATAGGTATGACTAGAGCTTGTTTCAAGATGGATGGAAAGAAGGAAAGCCTAAGGCATGCGTTGAGTAGGTGGCATAAGAATACTTTTCCTTTTTTGGGTAAATTTTTAAGTACTATATTCGGTAGGCCATCGATACCTGGTGCTTTACCGTTTTTAACTTTTTTAAGTAAACTTATTAACTCCCTGGTTTTTATTAATGCACCAGGAGGTAAAACTGTTAGTTTAGGTTGGTGTTCCAAAGCTCTGGCCACCATCATTTCTGCTAAATTGTTGCAGTACCTATTGGAGATATTATGGAACTGCTTAAATTTATCCGCAAGTATATCTGCCTTTCCTTGATTAGAGTAAATATGCTCTTCGTTGTTATTTGTAATCGAATACGGTAATGCATGATACTTTCGCTTAAAAATTTTATTTAAAAACCAGACTTTCCGCGAATTGTAGTCTAGATTTGATACATGTTGTTCCATCGGACATTACGGAGCTCCTTAATTTTATTCTTAATTGCTAGAGTGAGGATATTAGCTCCAATTTTGAGAGACCTAATGCGGGTTTTTTGCCATTTACGCCGCAAAGAATTACGCTTCCTTATTAGCTTGTAAGTTTCTTCATCAAATTCTATTAAATTATAGGGAGCTTTTGATCGTTTTGGAACGCTAGACTCGATAGCTTGCCAGATAGTGTTTGTGAATTCTTCAATTTGCTCCGTACATACTGAGGGAGTATTGAGCGATTCTACCGTTCTTGGTGCTAAAGTCACTCTTTCATTAATAAAACTCCGGAATCCAGACCATTTTGCTTTTTTGAAGCAGTAGTATGTTTTTGGTGCATTGTGATTACTTCTCGTCGTTTCTAAAGAAAAGAGTACAGGTAGATGTGGAGGTGAGAGGGCTCAGAGGGAGTAATATTTTGGTCACTAAGAACCAGATCCAGAGTGGAACCGAATCCACGAGGAGAGTAGAACGTGGGTTCTTTAGGGAAATGCACGTAGATATTTGTCTCTCTGGCGAGATTAAATAAAATGTGCCCCATTTTGTTGTTTCGTGTGCAATTCCAGTGCCAATGTCTAGCGTTCAGATCGGGAAATTCAGCTAAGTCGACAACCACTCCATCCATGTCGTACAGTATGGCGATAAAGCAAAACCAACAGTCTTCAAATAGTTTATGCGATAACCTCTTTTCGCCCGAATCTCTTCTGACCATTTCCCAGGAACTAATTACGAATTTAAGTAAATGTAGAACAAAACAAGAACAATTTAATGTCATTGTAGAGCTATCTAGAAAATTTCTTTATGGATAAACAATTGAAAATATTGGCGTTATTATCGATGAACCATATACCAATATGATAATGCTAAAGATTTGTGGTACCGTGGTAAGAATTATTAACTCAATCACGAGTTGAGAAGGCAGGAGTTGGCTCCAGCTAAATATGCAGCGGACAAATAAAGTTCCAGAAACTTTCCACTGGATCTGGTTTCTTAAGAAAATACGGATAGTTATCTTTTAAAATAATTTAATAATTAGCGAAGTAAACAATAACTATGTGCATCTAGGGGAGAAGTTAATGAATTCGGAATCTTAGAAGCTGGGTCACATTGACGTCTTTTTCAAAGCTTTGAGAAATGTAAAGATGAGATACTACTGTGTCCAAAAAATAAGGTGACATTTGAATTGAAACTGTCCGCGTCGAAGGATTTGGAGAATTATTTTTTTTAAGATTGTTAGTACTGTCAGTGACATCTATGTCAAATTTACATGTCAATATATTCATTAGTGTTTGAGATACGCATCGTTTTGTGAGCTGCTAAAAGTGAGTTTTTCGTTTTTTGCGATGTCAAAATTTGTTGAATTTGCATTAAATTTTGTTTGCGGAATTAATTTTCTGCTGCGAATACGTTTAGGATGATGCAGAACGCCTTTGGTGATGAGACTTTGTCTAAAAAAAATGTTTACAAGTGGTAAAGTGAGTTCCAAGCCGGCCGTGAACGTGTCGAAGACGAAGAGCGTCCTGGGCGACCATCAACCTCTTCTCTTCTTCGATTATCGTGGTATTGTGCATTATGAATTCCTTCCGCCGGGCCAAACAGTCAACAAGGAATATTATTTGAACGTTATGCGTCGTTTGCGTAACGCTATCCGCCTAAAAAGGCCGGGATTGTGGAAAGACAATTCTTGGTTTGTACACCACGATAATGCACCATATCATACTGCACTCGTAATTCGTGATCATTTCGCCAAAAGCTCAACCCATATCGTTCCGCAACCACCGTATTCACCTGGTCTGGCGCCGTGCAACTTCTGGCTGTTCAGCAAGCTCAAAAGACCGCTCCGGGGACACCGTTTTGATACGATAGAGGAGATTCAAGCCGCAGTGAAGACCACGCCGAAAACGACGCGTATCTCAAACACTAATGAATATTTTGACATGTAAATTTGACATGGGTGTCACTGACAGTACTACCAACCTAAAAAAAATAATTCTCCAAATCCTTCGACCCGCGCAGTTTAAATTCAAATGTCACCTTATTTTTTGGTCACAGTAGTAATTCATCTTTATTATGTAAGTTTTTATTGTTGAATTACGCTAAAGTGCAAGTTCTATAAGGATAAATTTAATTGAAGATTTAACGCAAGAGGTCGAATGACTTTAAGATAAATGTAACTTGATTATCTATTTTGATTGAATTTGTTTATCTTGATTTGTTGAAACTATACTCTGGATTTGTGCTTTTTGTTGCCAATTTACTTTCTCGATTTTTATTGGCTGCCAACATCATCTCCTCATTGACGAATTTATTTTGCCTCCTGGTTAACGAGTTTTTTGTGAAATGATAATTTTTTGTGCATTTACTCTGTATTTTCAACTTATAAATTGGCACATTTTGGCTACCAAGTTTTTATATTTTTTGCTTCAAAAAGGGTAATTATCATTTCTTTTCTGGACAATTATCAAAAGCTCTTTTATATATTTGCCAAATATTTCGACAGTTTTGAATTTTGGGAATTTTAAAACCGTGACGGTGAATGTGAAGTGACTGACGTTATGAAGAATATAAGTGTTGGCATTGAAAGTGATCTCTTGATTTTTCATATTTATTGTTTACAAACCTCTCAGTATGTCAATTATAGATAACTTGATTCAGCCACCGCGATTCAATCTCGACTCCTTTACGGATGCAATATCTAACATAGATCTTCCGGGTACAAGTAACGCATATAAAGCCCGGTCCAGACGCTACGTCTTGCAGAACGTTTTGCCTGCGCAAACTAAAACGTTGCAGGCAAAATGTTATGTGTGGACGAGGAAAATGCAACGTTTTAGAACTGGGCATAAAACTGTGCAGTTACAGCGATGTTTGGGCTGGTAGGGCTTAAATATGACTGCGCAGGCAAAACGTTGTGCAAGACGTAGCGTCTGGACCGGGCTTAACGCATCTAACGCATCGAATAATGTTTCTGAGTTCGAATTGTTCCAAATCGTCTCGCGGGTGGTTAAAGATACTTTCGAGTCACAGGGGGGACAAATCATCTTCTCCCTAATCAACCCAACTTCCGACATAAATAATGATGTTGACATCCCCATCAATATCGAGGACAGGGAGAACTTGTCGCACATGGACAATATCCCCGATGTTGTGTAGAGCTTGAGAACATTTTCTGACGAACCTGGTGAATTGAGCTCTTGGCGCAAAAATTTCGATAGGATACTGCATATACAATATATGACCACCTAAAGGGAACTCCAAAACATTACGGGATTCTATCGGAAATCCGGAATAAAGTAATTGGTTATGCGGACATAGCCCTGGAGTTATACAACACCCCCTTAAATTAGACCAAAATCTCCAAGTGTCTTACTCTGCACAACGCAGATGAACGGGATCTGGACACCCTAGAATATCAAATGTCGACACTAGTACAAGGAAAGAATGCAGTGTCTCAATTTTTTCAGGAGTTTTACAGTCATCTATCTCTTATATTGAATTAATTGTAGTCCATTGAAATGAGTCAAGATGCTATGGACATCATGGCACAAGCCTACCGCGACAAAGCACTCGATACTTTTGTGCGAGGCTTAAAAGGTGATTAACCACGACTATTGAGTATACGTGAGCTAGTCGATTTGCCTCAAGTCCTGCATTTATGCTTCAAATTATAAAACATGGATTACCGAGCCCAACACAACTAATTCTAGCTTTAACTCGCACGAAACACATCATAGCAATACTCCTCCTATTTTCCCTCGTAGAATGGTGCCCGTCCAATTCCAGGCCCTAGGTGCGTTTTTTACCCAGAACTCTTACATAGTCCACAGGCACCGCAGCAGCCAAGATTCTTCACGCAAAATTACTAGAAACCCCAGCATTAAAATGTATTCAGTTTTCTACCTGCACGACCACCACGAGGACCAGTGCCCATGGGATTTGATCAAACGATTAGGTCCCATAATGTGAATTACGCAAATAGGCCTCAACATCGAAATTTCCCGGTAAAACGACCCTGATGACCATCTCAAAGATATCACCAAGCCTCTAAGGTTCAAAGAATATATTACACTGAACTGGAAACAACGAATGAGCCTACAGAGGAACAATATCAACAAGACGTAGGGCAAGAAGACACTAACCATGACCAAACACTAACAGATTACATAGATGAACCGAACTTAGAACTTACTGAAGAACTGGAGGACATCTTCCATCTTCCATACTTCGAATATTACACAAGAAGTGGAGAGCTCCTTAAATTTTTAGTGGACACGGGTTCCAACATAAACTATATACAGCCCAAACACATTCGGTACCCAATACCGAACAATAAACCCTTCTATGCAAATTCAGTTGGGGGACACGTTAGAGTAACTCATCATGTCTTTATAAACCTATTCGGCCCCCAATCACAAGAAATAAAATTCTTCATACTTCCAAGCTTAACATAACAACATGCCACTGCCCAAAACCTTAAAGGATCTGAGATCATTTCTAGGCATGCTGGGTTATTACTGCCAATTTATTGACGGCAACGCAAGAATAGCGGAGCCCCTGACTTTGCTTTGAAGAGAAGAAGACGGACGTGTGTTCAAAACCCAATCCCAAACTAAAACCATTCAGCTAGATTCGAAAGCTGTTGGCCCATTCAATGCCTTCAAAAATTGCTTAATATCGAAAGAGGTAGTCCTAATGCATTCCAACTTCGAAAAGCCAGCTAACAACAGATGCGTCCAACTATGCAATCGGCGTAGTTCTCTCACAAAACGATAAACCAATCGTTTTCCTTTCAAGAACGTTATCTATAACAGAGGGGAACTACGCCGCTAATGAAAAGGAGATGCTCGCCATCATCTGGGCACTCAATTCTTTGCGAAGCTATCTGTATGGGTCAAGCAAAGTGAAAATTTACACTGACCATCAACCCCTGTACCTATGCTCTTTGTAAGGTTAATTCTAAGATGAAGAGATGGAAGTGAATCTTAGAGCAATACAATTTTGAGCTTATATATAAGCCAGGTAAGGCTGATCTAGTCACGTACTCCCTCTCACGACCCCCCGAAGCGACCTTGATTAACTCCCTTACACTAACCGAATATAGTGATAAAAGCTCTGCACACAATTTAATTCCCACGGTTGAAACGCCCATCAATGTATTTCGGAATCAAATTATCATAATGACTGGTGACGAAGATAGTTACCAGCTCCAAAATCCTTTTTCAAATTACATGAGACACACATTAGTAAGGCCCCAATACTCTGACAAGGAAATTATAAACATTCTCAAGCGATATTTGAGTCCCCATGTATTGAATGGTCTTCTTACGCAAGAAGAAATCACGGGTGGCATACAAGAAATCGAACGCCAACATTTCAGAAGTTACCGTATTCGAAATCTGCAGAGATTTGTTGAAGACATCCCAAGCGGCGTGGAACAGGAAGAAAAAATTCTGCAAATCCATAGAAGTGCACACAGGAGTGCTGAAGGAAATCGTCTTCAGCTTCTTGAGAACTTATGTTTCCCGAAAATGTCCTCCAAAATTAAAAGTATCATTGAGAGATGTTGTATTTGTAAAGAAAATAAATATGACCAACACCCTAAAAAACCTTTGTTAAATCCGACTCCAATTCCATCCTACCCTGGTCATACCATACATGTCGACCTCTTCAGTTCCGAAAAGCATCGTGTTTTAACTACAATCAACAATTTTTCCGAATTCGGCCAGGCTAAATTCAGCCATGAAATTGTACTTGAAAATGCTGGGAGTTCAACATAGACGTACACCAAATTTTCGTTGACCAAGCTAGCATACGACAGTATTGATCGTAACGTACTGGACCGAAAAATTCTTGGTTTTGGCATCCCAGCCAAATTAGTCCGTCTTACCAAAATGACAATGACGTCGACGACCTCCCAAGTCCGCATCAATAACCAACTCACCGATGCTTTTGACACAAATATCGGACTAAAGCAGGGAGATGGGCTGGCCCCATGGCTATTCAATTTGACTCTGGAGTACGCCATACGGAAGCTACATGTCGATACGCGAGGTACATTACTATACAAGTCGAGCCAAGTAGTGGCCTATGCTGACGACATCAACATTCTGTCACGGTCATTAACAACTGCCAAAGAACTCTTCCTGAAACTCGACAGTGAAGCAAAACTAGTAGGGCTACAAATCAACAAAAATAAAACAAATATCATGACGCAGCCGAGGAAAAATACCTTAAGTACACAAAATATCATACTTGCAGCTCACAAATAAAGTATTTTATTCAGTATTGACGATCTTGAAGACCAGCTGCATACACAGGAAAACAAAGCTCCAACTATACAAATCTGTGATAAGACCTGTGTTATGCCATGGTTGTGAAACATGGACCCTAACCCAAGCATCCGCAAATATATTGAGACGGGTCTTGAGGCGAATAATCGGAGCGAAGTTAGACGGGGACCAATGGCGAATTCGATACAACCATGAGCTGTATGAAATTTTTGACGATCCGGGGTCTCAATGATTATAAGACTGCGGAAGCTGCAATGGGCTGGACACATGAATTGTATGGACGAACAACGGATACCCAAGAAGGTATTCGCTGGGAGATTTGAAGGCCGGCGGCCAGCGGGTAAACCGAGGAAACGCTGGTCGGACTGGTCGACGAAGCCAGTTCATCGCTGCTCGGATTTCGAAATCGGAAGACGCGGCCAATGGACCGAGACAGTTGGAGGCGCTGTTTGCAGGAAGCGAGAGGCCCGAAAGAGGACATCAGATAGCCACTCACATACTTGTTATTCTACTTCTGTATACCAGAAATTGTCGTCATCGACATCTATAACTTCTCTAATGAAAGATGACCTCATAATCAAGGTCTATAAGACCTCTCCGTATAAGAGCAAGGTTAACGGGCAAGTTGAGCGTTGGCATAGCACTCTAACCAAAATTATGGGATATTTTAAAAAAGACGGATCACCCCCCAGATCCTTTGAAAATCTCTTGCAACGTGCTATTCACGAATAAAATTTCTCAATCCATTCACCCACTGGAAGAAAAGCTATTGATCTCCGCTTTGGGCGAACACCAAGGATAGACCCAAACAAACTAGAAAGAATCCAATTATCCAATATCGAAAAACTTAAACAAAAACAGGACACGGATCCTTAAAACCCACAACAAAACAAGACACAGTAGGTAAAAATACAAAGTTGGAAATACAATACGATTTGTTCAACAGAATAAGAGAAAACGTTCGAAACTCATAGCACGAAACAGACAAGAAATTGAGAAAGAAAATAAAATTCCACAATCTTGACAGAGTCTGGTAAAATTATACATAAGAGCCACATTCTTAACTGAGATTTCTTTTTCAGATTAACACTCTGCATCGTCAACGCTAAAATCAAGATACTGGACTTTTCGAGCTCTCAGATTGTTTCCTTTCACATGGGCATAGCCAAAATGCAGGACGGGAACTTCAAGAGAATCCACACCATCGACATCGGTCAGTATGAAGGCTCTGTAGGAGAAATAGAGCCAATTTTGAACCTCTCAGAAGTTAGACAATTTTCTTTTTCATCTCAACTATCTTCCGAGCTCCAACAGATTCAGAATCTCATCCATAACCTGAGACCTTGGTTTTCCAAGGTCTCAGGTTATGAAAGAGAGAATGAGAGGTCACGAGATCACTTGGCTTAATTGGCACCACTTGAAAATGGATTGCGGGCAATCCAGACCACTAGGATTTCCTGACTATCAAAGCCAAAATTAACAATGTGTTAGAAGACAATAATCGGCAAGTTGTCATAAATAGGTTACAAAACGAAAGAATCAATAACATTACTAAAATAGCGAATGAAATCCAAAAACCGTTTAAGGATAACTAATTATAACACAATATTTGACCTTCAATTCCGACTGACATTAGTCAAGGAAGAACTTAAAAATATAACCTTTGTTAAACTAGGCGTGATAAATCCATAATTTTATCAAAATCAGAAATTAAATTGGCAACTGATATTTTAGACGAAGAACTTCTTCATTTGTCACAATAGAAGAGGCTTTAGACTTCGCAGGCATTAAAATAATAAGTAATTTATCAGTTCTTCTATATATAATAAATATTCCTTTAACCACCATCCATAACTATGAGTCATTGCTAATAAAGCCAATGAAGAAAAAGCGTGTAGTTGATGAGATCGAATATAATAGATTTTTAAAAATTAACAAAAGCATCTTTAGCGTAATTGAAAATTGCAAGATTGTAAATAGTTTAAGCATCTGCAAGTCAGCTGAGGTCACAGATATCACCAACAGTACCTGCATCCCAAACCTGCTGTGAAGCCGCACAGCCACCTGTAACAAAACAAGAAACACTCATATACCGACAGTTGAAGAGATCTCTCCCGGGACTATACTACTTAATCAATTTACTGGTTCAATCGAGTTCGAAGACATGGTCCACAAGCTGAACGGAACCTACCTAATTAAATTGCACAACAACAGCAAAGCGATAAATGGTCTAACATTTGAATACTGGGAAGCCAAGACAATTCACGCTCTACCAACCATCGGCAGAACATACGAGGGTGGTCCTAAAAGTACCCGACCCGACATTGAAAACAGTAAAAAATTGTGAAAATGTTTTTTTATTTTTCAACAAATTCTGCTTTCAGCTCGATACACTTTCCCCAACGACGTTCAATAGCCTCGATACCCGCTATATAGTAGGAACCGTCAAGCTCTTCAAAATAGCTATTAACCACAGACTCTACCACTTCATTGTTTGTAAATCTTTTGCTGCCGAGCCATTTTTTTAAATTCCGAAAAAGAAAATAATCCAAGGGGGCCAGGTCTTCAACTCATTGATTTTAGCCATCGCAATGACGCACGTGTGGACTGGTGCGTTGTCGTTATGAAACAACACTTTCTTTTTCGCCAGATGAGGCCGTTTTTTCTTGATTTCATCACTAAAACGCTGCAATAAGGCTGCATAATATGCGCCTTTTGTTGTTGTTCCTTTTTCGAGATAATCAATAAATACTATTCCACGCGCATCCCAGAAAACGGATGCCATGACCTTGCCAGCAGACTGAACTGTCTTTGCTTTCTTTGGAGCCGGTTCTCCCTTTTCATTTCGCTGCTTTAACTGTTCCTTAGTCTCAGGTGTAAAATGATGGACCCATGTTTCATCCATGAGAAAGATTTTCAAACACTCGATGGAAACATCCGCATGTTGCCGTTTGTGCTCCATTGTGAGCAAACGCGGCACACATCTTGCGCACAGCTTTTTCATGTCCAAATTTTAGATCAAAATGCGCTGTAAAGCACTTTTTGAAATGCCTGCCATGTCTGAAATCTCGCGCACTTTTAGTTGACGGTCATCCAATACCATTTTGTGGATTTTATTCACATTTTCTGACGTAGTGACTTCACATGGTCGACCACTGCGGCGTTCATCTTGGCAGCTCGTATGACCTCGCTTAACCCAATATTTGACCGTTGTAAACGAAGGAACAGACTTCACCAGAGTAGAATCCAACTCGACTTCGAATCTGATGGACTTAGACCTTTCAAATGAAAGTATTGTACCATATAAAGATGCCCATTTTTTTCCATATTTACAAATTCCCTGAGAGCGTTCACTTTGGATGTCTGTAAAAAAAATAACAATAAACGTACCGTTATGAATTTTTCACATTAAGTTTTTAAACTACCTGTACTCATAAGTCCGATCGGGTACTTTTGGGACTACCCTCGTACAAGGATATATTCTCACTTGAAATGATGAAGGATCAAAATATAAATAACACCAGCAAAATTCAACTGATGCGTAACAAAACAAACACACATCGGCTTGCAATTTATGGATTACTTACCATAATTGGGATTTATATAACGGTTCTGATTATGTACAAAGTATGTTCAAGGGTCCTAGCTAAACCAAAAACGGTAACAATGAAAGTTCAACAATCATCGTCAAAGCTACCAGCAAAAGAAATACAAGAACCACTACCAGCAGTTCAAACGACATCATCTTCCCCGATACCTGACGCAAGTTCTACTAAGGAAAACATACGATTCAACGATGTTCGGTTTTTTAGCGATTGTCGAACATCGCATTTAAAGGTTGGCGAGTGAACACCTGTTCTCGCATGTCGTAGTGCTGACACCATGTCTGCACTATTTCTCAAAACAGGGCAATGCATTTTCCCACAATGCATGAGAACCTGTAATTTCTGCCTATGCTGTAATTCTAGGTTAAGCAAAATTGTAATTATGTATTTAGATTTTAAGCCAGTTGCAATTGTTCTCTAAAAGAAAAAACATCGGGCCAAGCCCTGAAAATATAGCAATGAATATGGGGAGCTCTCCGCCGCTAAATCTAGCTTCACATGGAAGGCGAGAAAAAACTTGCAGCGTTTCTGCAAGGAATTCGGTGGGGATATAGAGGAGGAGTTCATCCTCGACTTACTTTCTAGTTGCAAGATGCAACTGCAAGTGCCAGAGGTCTCCAGTGACATGGAGATAGATGAGGGTGAAAGTTCCACGAACAGTGGTGACGAGGGCAAGGCTATCGTATAGCCGGAAGCCAGAAAGAGGCCGATGGGGTCTACAACGCAGGAGCCCACATCAAAGCTATCAAAGATACTTGAAGTGGGCGGGCGGGATTTTCTCCAGCTCAAAAAGGTGATGAAAATAGCTTCCACTAGTTTCTCGGGGACCATACCCAAGCCGTGTGGAAGGCCGGGCCTACAGGGAAATGAAAGGAAATTGAAGCCCCCGCAGCCAAGCGTGGCTGCTACCAAAAAGGAGAGTGTGTCTCACATACTGCGCTATAGGCTTGACCTGAAGACTTTCAGGGATAGCGTCAAAAGGGCTTGCACACCAAACTCTGAAAAGGAGCCAGAGTTCAACGTGACGGAGAACACTTCCTCACGAGATTCGCTCCACCCTAAAACGGCTGAGGATCACACCAGCCTTTTTAACTTTCTGAACTGTGCGAAGATGGCTTGCTACACCTACACCCTTCCAGGAGAGAGAAAATTGACTCTCCTTCTAAAAGGCGTGCACAGCTCATACGACGAGAATGATGTCGTGGCTGAGCTGAAGGAACATCTCGGAGAAGATATCCTTTCAGCAAAAAAATTCTCCACTATAACATCTTAGTCCAGTTCAAACTGGACTTTGAAGTGAAGAAAGCAATGGACATAAAGTTCCTATTGTACCAGAAAATTCAATGGGGGCGTCTCCAAAAAAATTGCACTTCCCAGTGCTTCAACTGCCAAAAATTTGGCCACGTTGCTTCTAACTGCAGACTCGAAGTTAGATGCGCAAAATGCGACAAGCAGCATAAGTCCATGGAATGTCCAATCTTGAAGGATGAGAAAAAAGACGAGATCTTCTGTGTTAACTGCAATGCTAAGGGGCACGCAAAAGAAGTTGAAGAGAGGGGGAAGAACCTCCAAAATAAAAAGATAAAAGGAGGGATTTTATCAGCGCCTCGATAAAAAATACGGTACGTGAAGGTATCTCGTGCTCTAGCCTTTTGCAAGGTGCAAAGAAGCAGCCTGCACCTCAGCCTATATGGCAACAAAAATAGCAACCAATGCAGCAACCCCTGCAGTCGCAGAACGACCAAAATACGGTTTTGAGCACTGAATGCCAACAATTTTTCGAATCTAACTTATTCACACTCATTCGAAAAGTGGACTCTTTTATCCCCCACTACAAAAAAATCACTAAGCCTCGTAAGAAAAAAGCTGAGTACATAGAATTCGCCTTCAAAGTGTGTTGTCACGATGAGTTCCATTAAACTCTTCATCCTCACTAGCTCCACGCTATAAAAGGAATTTCGTTAAAAAATACTTGAACGCCCATAGACCACACTTCTTGTTTATATCGAAAACAAGACTCAAAGAAAGACACAGAGTGCATCTACGGAAATAAAAGATCATCAGGCGTGATGATCCAGAGGGGAGTCTAGGAGTTACTATGGCTCACAAAGATAACCTGAAAGCCGAAAGGCACTGCCTTCCAAGTCAGCAATGTATTGAAGCAGAAATAATAAGCTCCATGCTGGGAGGGTGCACCTTTGCGTTCGTAGGGATCCATGTTCGACATGGATACTCGGTGGGGGAACTCATTGACAACTTGAGAACAGTGATTACTCTGTACAAAAACTTCGATTTCTATGCCATGGGAGATGATTTTAACGCGAAGCATCCCTCATGGGGAAATATCGCATCAAATGGCTATGGAACAGCTATCTCTAACTGGATTCAATCAAATATGGATCTCATATTGATTTCCACAAAAGAGCCAACCTTCCGCCGAAGTTAATCTATTATTGACTTCTTCATTGTGTCTGCCATTCTGGTAACTCTCTCCCACAGTTGGAAGAATTTCGAGTGTGGAGTTCTTGACGCCGAGTCTTACCATCTTTGGTTGAGCTGACCTTTAGAGTGAAAAAGGATGTGAAACTTGAGGTTTCAGATCCTCAACTTTTCATTTCATACAAGCGAATCGATTGGGCAGCAGTGAGTGCTGACCTTGACCGAAAATTGAAGGAAATTTAGATCAATAGATCGAAGAATCTTTCTATTCCTGAAATCGATAAGGGAGTTGCTTGTTTAAATTCAACCCTGGATACGGTAATCTTCTCCATTAGGTGATCCTCGACAAATTACGTTTATCCAGATTTACCGGAAGACATCTTGGAGCTTCATCGTAGACATAGTCGGCTCAGAAAGCTATTCGCAAGAATCTACCACCGCAATTTAAATACGGTCAACTGGGAGTATGAACGTATTTACCTAGTGATAACGTCTCTAAACCGAATGATCTCGAGAAGCACCAGCGATTTGAGCAGGCCCTAGAAATCATCAAACCAGGTCCCTGTATGTTTCCTCACATCAATAGGATAACGGGCAGAAAAAGACTGCCTGGGGTCCACACTTATGATAGACCCATGTTCATGGATGACAAAGCCATCGCTGACTCTATCGCAAAACATTTTGTGAACGTTCTTCAAAGAGAGAAAGCAAGTGAGGACTCTTCCGTTACTTTGTTAGTGAGCAGCACCTCAACGAATTTCGACAGGGACAATGATCAATTGTGCTTGATTCGGTCCTCTGATTCAAATCACCTACTGGCCATGGTCTGTTTGTCAGCCCTGAGAGGCTCGCTTTGTTGGCACTGGAGTGAAATTCCAAAAAATCAGCAGAGGCCAATGGAATCTCCAATTATATGCTTAAAAGGCTTCCCCATGTTTTCTTTGTTCTCCTTGCGATCATTCTAAATAACATCGTTAACATTTGCTACTTCCCTCAGCAATTGAAATGTGCAAAAATATTCGCAATACCCCCGAAGTCGGGCAGTACTGACGTAGTCGATAGTCGTCCAATTTCGTTGCTTTCAAACATTGGTAAGCTTCTTGAACGGGGAATACTTAAAAGCATCCTACGATTCTCTGCCGGGACAAGAATTGTGCCGGTAAGACAATTTGGCTTCAAAAAAGCTCACTCCATGGTGGATGCTATGACCGTCTTCCAAGCCAATATAACGAGAAGTTGGCGCAACAATAAGCTTGTTGTAGCTTGCCTGATCGATGTGGAGAAAGCCTTTGACTCTGTATGGATCAATGTGCTTCTCTACAAAATGATAAATCTTGGCTTTCCGGCCCATATTGTGAAAATTATAGGCAGCTTCATGAGGGGGACGAACTGCCTTTGTGGTGGCCGGTGAAGCTAGTTCAGATCCATTTAGTAATGACTCGGGTGTCCCACAGGGGTCTGTATTAGGCCCATTTCTTTTCAACATATTCACCTCTGACGTCCCGGGTGTAAGAAATGAATATAAGCTCGGAATCCTGGGTGAACCTCTTCGCTGAAGACTTGTTAGTGTGGTTATCTGAGCAAAATTTGCGCTTTGCTAGGATGCGGCTCCAAAGATATTTGGAATCTCTTACTGCATATTACCGGAAATAGGGAATCAAGGTAAATGCAAAGAAAAGTGAATTAATTGTGTTTAAGGACCTCCACAAAAACTTCGGCCTTCGTGCAAGAGGCATCTGTAACTCCAGGGTTAAGTTGAATGGGCAGATAGTGCTCTGCTCAAGGCAAACGTAGTACTTGGGGGTAGTTTTCGACCGGAAAACTACCCTTAGTGCTCACGTTGATAATATGTTGAAAAAAGTGACTTATGCGTACCATCTTCTTTTACCTCTTTTCGGGAAACATTCAACAGCGAGCCAGTAAGTCAAGGTTTTGGCCTATAAAACCTTGATTGGTCCGATCATCACATATGCGGTGATGATATGGATCGGAGCTCCGAAAACAAAATGGGGCAAGGTACGATTAGTGGAGCGAAAAATCCTTCGGGCTTGCATGGGACTATACAGATAGGAGGACGGACGGTCTTACCCCAATGAGGTGATGTACCAGGAGTCAGGAATGGAGCCGATAAAATTGCATGCAGAATTGCTTGCGGAAGCGGGAACCATACAAGCCACGGAGCGCAAAGCGGAAGTTATCAGAAGAGCGACGGGCAACCGTTCTATGCACGCAGGGAATGAGTAGTTTTTAAGGTAGTCTTAAGGACAAAATGAACTTAGTTTTAAGGAAATCAATTTTTAAAACTAATTATTAGAGCAAATAATTTTGACTAACTTCTTTTATATGTTGTGGGTGTCAACATTTTAAAGTATTTTTTACCAAAAAATTAATATTATAATGTAATTAAAATAAATTATTATTAAACTCCGGGGAAAGTCCTAAGGCACAACCCGCATGGACAGGGTTTTCAATACGAGCTGTTATTTTGATATTAAAAGAAAAACGCCATTTTATAATATAAATGATCGGATGTTTATTTCATTATGAAAAAGAAGGTATGTTGTTAATAGTGATAAATAACATCAGGCAACTGACCACCACGATCACGCTTACAGGACCATATCCTTTTCATGAAATTTTCCATAACAAAATCGCGAAGTGGCCTCCCTATGCCCTCGATAGCCTTTCGAATTCCATCCTTGAGGCCTTGAATCGACGCTGGGCTGTTGGCGTAGACCTTCTCTTTTACGTGGCCCCAAAGGAAGAATTCGCAAGGTGTTCAGTCACAAGATCTCCCGTGGCCAATTGTGATCACCTCTTCGAGAGATAACACGGTCCGGAAACTTTTCCCGTTAAAGATCAATGGTTTCGTTGCTTGTGTGGCACGTAGCATCGTCTTGTTGAAAGCAAACGTTGTCCAGATCGACACAATCCAATCCCGGCCATAAAAAATCATTAATCATCTCTCGATAGCGCAATCCATTCACCATAACTGTTGCTCCAGCCTCATTTTCGAAAAAGTAAGGTCCACTGACTCCGCCGGACCATAAACCGCAACAAACAGTGACACGTTGAGGATAGAGAGGCTTTTCATCAATAACTCTTGGGTTTTCTGAGCTCCAGATGCGACAATTTTGCTTGACGAAGCCACCGAGGTGGAAATGGGCCTCATCACTCGAGATGATTTTTCGATGGAATTCCGGATCATTTTCACGCATTTCAAGGACCCAATCAGCAAAGACCCGACGTTGTTGATGATCGGCCGGCTTAAGTTCTTGTGTTAACTGAACTTTATAAGCCTTAAGACCCAAATCTATGTGAAATACGTCGTAATGACGTTTGTGGAATGCCTAATTTCTAAGAACGACAAAGAATGAACAAACCTGGGTTTTCTTCAACACTTTCTACAGCAGCGATATTCTCGGCTGTTCTTGAGTGACGTGCACGGGTTTTATTCTTCACATCACTAAGTTGTCCCAACAGCTCGAATTTTTCCACCAATTTCTATATTGCGATCCAACAAGGTGCTTCACGACGACCCAAAAATGTTCGAGTTTTACGAACCGTCTCTGCCAAATTTTCACCATTTTTATAGTGAATTTTAATAATTTCAGTGCGTTGTTGAAGCGTGTATCGTTCCATTTTTATTCAGAACGTAGTTTCTACTTGTCAAATGTCAAAAAATGACAGCTTCAAAAGTGACATCTGCCGAAATAGCGGGCTATTCAAAATAACACCTCTCTTATATATTGTTAGGTTAAGCTATTGGTGAATTTTATATATGTAAAAAATGAAAAATCACCAAATAAAGATCTTGAATCTTAAAGATCTTGAATCTCCATGCTAAAGTCAGACCAATATCATATGCTTTTTATCGTATTTACTGATAATGTTCTATTTTTATTTGAGGTGCTTTGTGACTTGATCAGGGGGTAAATTTATTTGTAGTAACAGATTAAACTGTAATTCAGCAAAAACCCTTGAAGAACATTTGCATTTTGCACTCCCATCTTTAAAGCAGATAAAATTCTAAACATATTTAGTTCAATTCAAAACCCTCAAATGCTTGTGGAAACCACACAAAGATATGTTAAATTTCTATCATCAGACTCACTTTTCCCCTCGAACAAATTGCTCTATCAAGCTGACTGAGTAAGTTGTATCCAGATAGTACGAATGAGCCTTGGTCGGGTGTAAGAAATGAAAATTGCATGTGGCAGGATACCATAACGAAACTGTCACTTGCCATATCGGTCTTCTGCGGTAAACCCGAACTGCTTCAATCAACATCTCTAAAAGCTCGTATTATGTGCAATCTTTCTTTACTCTGACTGCTCGATCTAACCGCTCTCAAAGCTCGGAGGATTCCTATCTTTCTTCTACACGGACTGTCGAGCTAAGCTTGGGCGCGGGGGATTGAATGGTCAAACAGGATCGGAGTTGATCGGGTTGGTTGCAGCAATCACGAATATTATATTTAGTTAAGTGATATCAACAATTAATATTTAAAGACTGTAGTGAAAGCTTTTTGAAATAAAACAGAATTGTAAACCTCTTCTTTGAATACATCAACCTACGGTTCACAACATTGGCGACGAGGATGCGATTACGAAAACACGTGTGTCTAACCTCAAAATGGATTCAAACCAATTCAAAGTTTTTTGCGACTTATTTCAAGAGCAAATGGCTCTACAAAATCAGCAAATGCAACAATTGCTTCGACAACAGAACACGGCGGCTGCACCAGGCCAAGCGCCAGCACAAGATTCAACGATCCGGACACAGCACAAGATTCAACGATCCGGACAACAATCAAACATTCGAAGCGCACTACAAACGCTACGAGTCGCTGTTTACAACACAAGCAATCGACCTCGACGAACCAACAAAGATCAATCTTCTTCTTCAAAAATTTTCTCAAGCGCAGTACTAACGCTACGCAGACTCAATTCTACCACAGAACCCTTAAGACCGGACACTCGCTGACACAGTGAGAACTCTCAAGCGACTCTTCGGTTACAAAGAAACAAAGTTCGCAATGCGGCACAAGTGCTTCAAGCTTGAAAAATTCGACAGTGAAGATTTTAGTGAGTATGCAGCGCGCATTAACAAAAATGCTGAGAAATTTGAAATCGCTCGATTCTCGCCTGACGACTTCAGGGTTTTGTTATTTGTGAGTGGTCTCACGTCATCACAAGGCTCGCTGATCCTTGAAAAACTTCTCACAAAAGTCGACAATCAACACATCGAACTCGAGAAAGCAGCCAACGATGCGGGAAGAGCTCTAATCCACAAATTGTACCTTCAGGACAGTGAATGAGGCTGAACATATCACCTGTTTGAAGATCGATAAAGGAAAAGTGGGTGAATTGTCGGGTTCTTCTGAAGTTCATGCTGTCCATCATTTCAAGGGTCAAAGTGGTAAACCAGGTAAGAACCATTGGGGTGATAAAACCGGTCATCCGCCGTATGCTTGCCCCGGCTGTGGCGAAAGGCATTGGTTGGCAGATTGCCCCTTCAAGGAGAAGACCTGCAGCAGATGCAACGGGAAGTCACATAAGGCAGGTTACTGTAACATTTACAAAGATTTCCGAGAGAAACGCAAGACAAAATACAACCAGAAGGGTGACAACAAGCCGCAAGCGAACCAAGTACAATCAGAAGTCAACTTGGTTTCAAGCAGGAAGTTTCTCAAGCCGATTGTCAACGGTGCGCAGCTAAAGATGCAGTTTGATACAGGTTCAGACATGACAATCATCTCTAAGGCAAATTGGGAGACGTTGGGACGTCTTAAACTGACTGCATCAAATCGAACGAACGCAACAAGTGCTTCAGGAGACGTGATTCCATTACTGGGATACTTCTGGTGTAATATTACTCTGAATGGCATTCAAAAGCAGGGATGCTGTTTCATTACACTGCTAAATCTCAACCTTTTCGGCATTCCCTCGATCAATGTGTTCAATTTGTGGAGTGTTCCAATCGACAACGTCTGCAATCAAATCAAGTCAACATCTTGCGATGACCTGACCACAGAAGTACAATCAGAGTTTCATGAACTCTTCTCAAATGGCCTTGGTTGTTATAACACAGCTGAAGTCTCACTCAAACTAAAACCGGGAGCTCAACCAGTCTTCTAAAAAGCCCGTCCGGTTCCACAAGCAGCTCGTTCTACTATAGTCACTGAGCTAGAACGTTTGCAGTACTTGGACATTATCAGCCCCATCAAATATTCTCAGTGGGCAGCACACATTGTCGTAGTCAAACGAAAGGATGGAAGAGTTTGAATTTGTGCTGATTATTCGACGGGTCTTAACGAAGCACTTGAGCAAAACAAGTATCCTTTGCTATCACCCGATCAAATTTCGCAAGTTTCGCAGGAAAAAAAGTTTTCAGCACAATCGACTTCTCAGACGCTTTCTTTCAAGTGGAAGTTGACGATATATCCAAAAAGGTGATGGCCATCAACACCCACATCGGATTGTTTCAGGTCAATCGCCTCCAGCAAGGCGTTAAAACAGCCCCAGGAGAATTTCAAGCAATTGTCGATATGATGCTCAGTGGAATCTCAACGTTCGGTTTCATCGACGAGTTGGTTACTTGCGGTGAGAATGCTGATGACCACAAGCAAGAGTTGAAGAAAACACTGCAACGCCTGCAGGAATTCGGGTTCAAACTCAACATCAACAAGTGTCAGTTCGGTAAGAAATCTGTGCAATTCTGTTGACATGTCATCGACGACAAAGGCATCCGACCACAGCCTGAAAAAATTTGGGAAGTCACATCAGCACCTCCGCCAGCTAATGTCAGTCATCTCCGTTCATCCTTAGGTTCAGTCAATTACTATGGCAAGTATATCAAGTCAGTGAAGACGCTGAGGGGTCCCCCGGTCGAACTTCTCAAGAAAAATGTGATGTTCACCAGGAAACTTTTGACAATCTCAAAATGATCCTGGGATCAGATCTGGTACTTACGCACTTTGATCCCAACAAAGCCATCGTTCTAGCGACAGGCACGTCAAAAGACGGCACAGGAGCTGGCCTCATGCACCGTTTCAACGACAATTCACTGCATCCTATCATGCATTTCACCGCAACATTCAATTCAGCGGAAAGAAATTTTTACCAAATTGAAAAAGAAGCGCAAGCACTCATCTTTGGCTTAAAGCGATCACATTTCTACATCGCTGGGCGACAAATTACCGCGCAAGTCGATCACAAGCCTCTGTTGTCCATCATTGGTTCGAAAAATGGAATTCCCGTATATACAGCGTACAGACTACAGAGATGGGCACTAATCATCATGGCTTATGATGTTAAGTTCGAATTTATTGGAACCAACAGCTTCGGATATGCTCACGTCGTATCTCGCCTTATGTCAAAACAGATGAAAGCTGACGAAGAGACAATTATTGCTGCAGTACAAGTCAAGGGAATTGACGACAATGACGAACAGTTGTTAAGTTTCGCAATACAGTCAGCAAAGGAGCTTCCTGTCACCTTCCAACAAGTACAAGAAGAAAGCCTGCCCAAATCTTCAGCAAGTGATCAAATTCATTGTGACTGACAGCTGGCCCCAGCGCAAAAGTCAGATCGAAGGAATCGAAGTCGCTTCTTTTTTCGGACACCGCAACGAGCTAAAATTCGTACAAAATTGCATTTTCCGTGGCAAACAAATCATCATTCCATCAAAATTGCGAGCACATATTCTTGAGGATCTACATAAAGGTAATCCAGGTGAGTGGCCAATGAAGCTATTGGCAGCCGACAAAGTCTTCTGGCCTGGCATAACGAAAGCTATAGAAGTAATCGTTAAGACTTGCGAACGTTGAGCAAGGGAATTAAAAGCACCACGCAAAGGTACCTTGCAGCCCTGGCCCATGCCATTGGAACCATGGATTCGCCTTCAGCTTGATTACGCCAGCCCCATCAGCGGCTCCTACTTCCTAGTGATTGTTGACGGCTATAGCAAGTGGCCAGAAGTTATAAAAACGGCGACAATAACCGGAACGAAGACGGTCGAACTTTTTGCTGATGTGCTGGCCCGACAGGGTCTGTGCAAAGTTTGCGTCACGGACAATGGACTTCAATTGGTGTCGAGCTCGTTTGAAAACTTTTGCGAGACACACCGTATCAAGCATCTTACGACCGCCTACTACAGCCCTCAGTCAAATGGTCAGGCGAAACGATTCGTTGACCTTCTCAAAAAGGGCTTACAGAAGGCCGAAGGAACCATCGAACAAAAATTGCGAGAATTTCTGATGACGTATCGCTACACATCATCATACAATCTCGAAATGAAATCACCATTCATATTGATGACCGGCCGTAAGATGCGCACAAAACTCGATTTGCTCAAGCCTCAAATCGATCAAACTTCTTCAGACAAAGCAAAAATGGAAAATCAATTTAACTTGCATCACGGCGCAAAGTGGAGAGAGTTTTCACCCGGAGATGAAATTCTTTACAAACTCCACACAACCAGTGATAACTGGAATTGGACGCCTGGCTTCGTGAAAAGCAGAGATGGAGCTGTCAATTACTCGATTGACATTACAACGCCGTCAGGAAGTCAAACCGTACGAGCTCACACGAATCAGCTCAAACGCCGATATATGAAAAACGAATTGATTGAATTGTTTGACTTGCCCGAGTTTAGTGACAAAAATAATCTGCCAGTTGGTGAAGTTGAACCGATTATCACACCTGGCAACAATCCTCGACATGTCGACCACTCAGACGCTCACAATGATGAACAAGCCGGAAGTATGGATGAAACTCAAGAAGAACCTGAAGCTGAAGTCGAGCCCCGTTACCAAATTCGAACAGGTCGGGGAGTCACATCAAAATTCAATGACTTCGTCAGATTTTAAGAGGGGAGGAATGTGGTAAACCCGAACTGCTTCAATCAACATCTCTTAAAGCTCGTATTATGTGCAATCATTCTTTCCTCTGACTGCTCGATCTAACCGCTCTTAGAGCTCGGAGGATTCCTATCTTTCTTCTACACGGACTGTCGAGCTAAGCTTGGCCGCGGGGGATTGAACGGTCAAACCGGATCGGAGTTGATCGGGTTGGTTGCAGCAATCACGAATATTATATTTAGTTAAGCGTTATCAACAATTAATATTAAAAGACTGTAGTGAAAGCTTTTTGAAATAAAACAGAATTGTAAACCTCTTCTTTGAATACATCAACCTACGGTTCACAACATCCATGCTTAAGTCAGACCAATATCGTATGCTTTTTATCGTATTTACTGATAATGTTCTATTTTTATTTGAGGTGCTTTGTGACTTGATCAGGGAGTCAATTTATTTGTAGTAACAGATTTAACTGTTACTCAGCAAAAACCCTTGAAAAACATTTGCATTTTGCACTCCCATCTTTAAAGCTGATAAAATTCTAAACATATTTAGTTCAATTCAAAATCCTCAAATGCTTGTGGAAACCACACAAAGATATGTTAAATTTCTATCATCAGACTCACTTTTCCCCTCGAACAAATTGCTCTATCAAGCTGACTGAGTAAGTTGTATCCAGATAGTACGAATGAGCCTTGGTCGGGTGTAACAGATGAAAATTGCATGTGGCAGGATATCATAACGAAACTGTCACTTGCCATATCAGTCTTCGTCTACTAGTCATATATGCGTGCATAAACATTCGGAAATTCGGTATGATAGAAGTTCCGCTACAATGTCACTGATTCTCGTCCTGTTATTGCTGGCGCGGCTGCTGGTACTGCTCCTGTTGTTGCCATTATTTGCCATTCGCAATATTACTATTCCGGGACTCGGTTGCTGTTTTGTATTCACGAGATTTTATCAACACCACTAGCGCTTTTGTAACCCGAATATTGAACGTAAATTGGACTATTTGCAATGACAAAGGATCGTCGTCATACGTGATAACACCAGAGTGTATCCTGTCGTGTTATATTGGTTGAATGTAACCAACCACGTGATGTTTTTTGATGAGTTGGAGATTGTATTACATTTTTTTTCTGATTCGTTAGGAATCCAAGGAAATATAAATGGAAGTACTTGGTTGACTCAGGGAAGTAGATTATTCTTTCTGAGAATATAAAATTATTCAACTAATTTTTCATTTTGAGATATTCACTAGTTAATCTATTCAATTTATTTCAGACGATCTTAAAATTTGTTCGCGTCCAAGGATCAAGCTATTAAATTTTAAACTGATGATCCAACAAATTGTAAAGTTTATAAACTTTCTCATTCAACTAAAATATAGCTTACAATATAACTTAACAACAATGCCACCTATAATCCAGCAAAATGACCTTTAAATACAATTTAATCCTCTCATTCTAAACATTTCTACATCTTCACTCGCATCCTCTGGCTCATATAAAACATTTCCATTTCATTTCATATCTCTCTCTATTCCTCATTGCTTCTCTCTCCATCGTACTGTCTTTCTTGCTGGGAAGTAATTTATTCATATTTATTGCACAATAATTTCAGGTTATACGTCTGAAACGCTTTTATATCCTTACGCAGTGCATTAAAATTTATAACTATTCACTTTAAGCTTATCCTGTAATGGAAAACGTTTTTATTGTATTACCCTAACAGCTAAACAGCAGCCGAGCATCAAGGAGTAAGCATCAAATAGTAGATCCTGCAAAGGATGTTGCTTGTAAATCGTCCGCTCCACATTCTTCTCCTGCTGCCGTTTTTTCTGCACCTCTCGCATGAAAAGGCTCCTTAAAAATCGTTCTTTAGTGTGCTCTTATCCTTCACAGGACATTTTCATATTTTTAATTTAATTTATACGATTGTCATAAATCCTGATAGGTATACTCATACTGAAACGTGTGAATTATTCGCGCTAAGTCCTTGGTGGAATTACGAACGGAACTAGGAGATATGATGAGTACCATACTTTGAGTTTTGTGGAAAAGTAAATGGAAAGGATGTGAGCACGTTAAATAGGCTTTGAACGCAAAAAATTTCCTCAATCACAAAAAAACAACACCTTCAGTTAAATAATCCTGAAAATTTTTTTTAATTAGATCAACCCACTGCGTTTTAAACAAAGAGAGGAAAAGTGATGAATTCATGTGGGAAATTAATTTTGAGGCGTCTACTCCGCCGGTAAAAGGAGTCATAAGTTTCACGATGCGAAATCCAATCCTATAATTATTGCGAAGAGAAAATATATTTTCGTAAAAACAATTGGTATTAAGACAGTTATTGAATATGTACTTCTTCCTGTCTCTCTCGTTCTCCACTGTTCATTTTACTCTTGCAAGAAACACTGGCAAGAGAATACTTGGATGACTTGGACGTGAATGCATACGTTTGTGTTCATCAAATCTATGCAGACGAATGCATGATTGCAAGGCTTAACCACAAACTGCTGGGAATAGCGTATGAACAATTGTATCTGGGCAAGAGCAATTTCACCTCAAATAAACTTTAGATGTCTGGAAGCAAATCCCTTGTGAACCACATGACAGACAAGCAACGAATCAGGCGAGAAAAGCAAGGAGCGTAAGGAGTCCCAGAATATTTTTTTCGTTAGTGTTGCCGACGTTGTTAAACCTGACAGAATGGGTCATCAATTTCGATAAAATTTGGAAGAAAGGAAATCCCCCATCAGGATCACATCTTTGAGCCATTGAATACATTATTCAATAATTTGCAAGAAAATTCCTTTCCTAAATACTGCACTTATGTGAAATAAGTACTGTCGCCCGAATTACGTATAATGCAATTACTCGATATTAAAAAAACTTTTTAGAAAGTTTGATTATTCGATTTATTGATCACGGCTTGAGTTATAATTCTAAACCGACTTAATTCTATCTTTCTTCTTGTCATTACACTTCGACTTCTATAAAATGATCTACATTCTAAAATAAGGCTGACTACTATTGGTAAGCACCTTTACAATTGATTGGCAATTGAAGAAATGTGATTGTAATGTTGTACCAACGAACTGGAAGTTTACTGAAAGTTCGTTGGCACTTGAGGTCAACTCAACATTAAATGTTTTATTTGGAGATGAAGGCATCGATGTAGCAATCATTTCATCATTTAGTGGAGGTGGTTGCATCGATGACGTCACCTGCGTACCAGGTGCCTAGTCTTTCATTTCTAATTTTTCGAAAGTAAACATTGTTTTTTAATCAAAAGTTTTATATATCGAAATTTCACTGTAGCTCACTTCACTAGTTACTTAGTTTTCACAATAACTCGCACTTTTATCGCATTTGATTCTCTTATCGAATGATCATAACATGCATCGGCACAGGATACTCGTAACATTGCGAGTCTGCTAATCTTCCAGCATGTGTATCATCGCTCTTTATTTAAGATAATCAACGTATCTAGAACATTCGCCGACAACTTCAGACGTTTTGAATTACCAGCCTAGTATGTTACTATTGCTGTTGTGACGACGTAAACAGATCATGCCTCCAGTGTAACTAATTATCAGCCCCATACTGGTAAGTGTTGTAATAACGTCGTTGTTATTAGCAATTAGAGAGCTAATCATTCACGTATGCGCTTAATCTTTCCAGTTAGAGTGTGGCAACATGACTTATTTTATATTGTAGTGTGCTTTTATATTTAAAATGTATTCAGTTGTTCAGCCCAGTTTTATAACTTTTAGCTTTTAAAGCGGAACAGTGTTAAGAGTATTTTTAAACTGTACAGCCAAGAAGGGAGTTATTTTTGGCTATACAGCTGAGTAATACTTTTAATACTATTTCGCTTTAAGAGCTAAAAGTGAACTGACATTTATTACAACTGAATACACTTTAAATCCAAAAGCACGACAAAATATAATAAGTCACTCCTTTCCGCTAAGATTAAAGCACGAAGGAGCTTTGGAGAAGCATTAAATCGCTCTCACTTGGTTGTTGTTGTTATTTATCAAAATAGTCTTTTTGGTTTGGTGGTCCGATGAGAATAGGCTGTCGTACTTTTGTCTGAACGATTTCTTCTTCTTCTCTTTCTTTGCCACAACTTAGAAAAGCATCTGAACGTGAATGATTTGATCTGATGTCGTCATCAACATAAAATTTATTCAGGTTATCTGTGTCATTATTTTCGTTTAATGGAATGTTTGAGGAATAGGTAAAGAACTAACAATAGAGAAGTAAGAAGAAGCATATTTAGTAGCATTGTTTAAGTTACGAAGCATTGTTTAAGTTGGTTTGTATGAGCCTGGATGATTCTATCTCTCACTTTGATCTCATAATTTGCCTCTCCTAGCCGTTTCATAATTGTGCCCGCCTGCCAAGTTCAATTGTTGCCTTGACGCAGCTGATAGAGGATTGTTTCTCATGCTTAAAATCTTATCTCCCTCGTACCATGATTTTTGTAGAAATGACCTGTCATTTTCTGGACCTATACAAGTATTTGTATCTTTTTCTTTGCTGTGGCTGACAAGTAGTCCAGTTGAGTTGACGTTTTCCTACCATTTGTATTAATCGAGCAGTCGCCTCAGCAAACCGCTCGAAAAACGACATAACACTGATCCGAAATTTTAATTGCAGATTTGAAAAATTTAATTATTCCAATTTATAGTTATAAATCATAAAATATTTTTTTTTATAAATATAAATTTTATATTGTCTTTTTCCTCTCTATATTAAATTTAAATTTTTTTTAATAATTATATTCTTTATGATACTTATCTTTTATTATTATATAAAATTTTTCTCATGATCTTCTAGTAATTTAAAAATTCAAACCTGCAATTAAAAATTTTAGACATGAGAACACTGAGATAATACAGCCCGTCTACGTATTACCATGCCGGATGGGCGTGACGATATGGTAGACGACGGACAAGCCAGAGGAAAATCTGTTTGGGCGCGGAAAAACTACCGTTGTGGCATAAAGATTATGCTGGGAATGGAACAGATCGAGGAGTCTACTTTCGGGCGCGAGACAGAGCGTACGCCACGAGCGAACAATTACTCTTCAACGCGCAGCAAAAAGAGGCTAATTTTCTGCTGTGGTTAAAAACTGTAAAGCGTTAGTAAAATATTGCTTTAAAACAATGCGTGAGTGAATTCACTTTTGCATCGTGCAGGCACAATATCAAGTCCAAGTGGATGTTTTGCCAAGTAACGTGTGCTGCGATTCGCAATAAATTGATTTGGGATAGAACAAAAAGAGTAAAAATTCTAGCTCCCAATTGCCATTTATTGCAAGGAGCAATTCCTTTGCAGAGAAAATTGCTTAAGCCCGTAGTAGTCAGAGAAAGTAATTGTCTTGGGGCAACGTTTAGATGCGGGAAAGATACTGCGTAAATTTTAATTGCCTGCTTCTGATCGGCTTATTTGCCTATTGACGATATGTGTGCTTCATTTGAGACGCCGCCATCATTCGGGCCATAATTTTTTCCTCAGAAATTTGTTAACGATATCTAATATCTATGAAATAACTTTACTTCAACGAGATGTAAAACACTGTTCTCATGAATAATCAAACTCAAACGGAGATAATCTAATTTTTGTGTCGACATACAATCGCGAAGCTCAGCCCGCTTCACATCATAGCCGCGAGTGTACCTGATTATATCAGTAGCGACAGTTGCGTTTCAGAAACACACACAGAACATGTTTTGATATTTATTCCGTGCTTTGGTGTCACAGGGTCTATCGAACGCCTGCATTGTTATGTGCTATGAATATATTTTGTTGACCTCCGTAACCGGGATAAGATGTTGCATTGATTTATTGTCAGTAAACAAATGATCGTACATATCCAGCAAATTCATCAAGCAATAGCTGTAACAATTAAATTTGAAAAAATTTTTCAATTTAACCAAAAAGGAGAACAAAAACTAAAGTTAATTGTGCATAGCTCTTCCATCTAAAAGAAAAAAAAAAAAAAAATATATATATATATATATATATATATATATATATATATATATATATATATATAAAAACTAAGAACACAGCATCATTGTAATTAGCCCACACTTTCAACGAGCGCTCGTGGCAGATGATGGGTAAGTACCTCTTTTATTAAATAGCAAAAAATTTTGTGATAGTAGTTGAATTTTGATGAGTTGAATTTTTATCAGTTAAATTTTTTTTTATTAATTGCAAAAAATTTTTGTGATAGTAGTGGAATTTTTGGTAATTGGTAAAATTTTTTCGATAATACTAAATTTTAGAGAATAGTTGAATTTTGATGAGACGAATTTTTTGAAAATAATTATACTTTTTTGGTAATATTTGAATGTTATGATGAATGAAAATGTATTAACGGACGCACATTAGTTCAGAAGACTGAAAAATAATAAATTTCCGATGTCGTTTCGGGAACATTATTAATAAATAGTTTCCTGTGCATTAAGTTGAAGGTACAAAAATATTAAAATTTGGTACAGTTTGTCTGGTCTATAAAGGAAAGAAATAAAATCCACCGATAATTCAATTATAAACTCAGTCTTTCCATTCAGTTTTTGAACCTGACCGGGTATGGGAGTCGCCACGTTGGCTGGCCCCTCCACTATAATGAGCTAGCCATCAGGTGAGTTCAGCCCCTTTTTATGTGTTCCCCTCGCATGCCAATTTATGGCATTATGTGATTCCGTCACATAGTACTATGACATAAATTTGCCACGTTTATATTTTTCATTTAAAGTAAAAATTCGTTCAAATTATGTTTTTATGAGTTTTTCACTTAAATGGAAAATATATGGCCACACTTACATGTAGATCTTGATCCGTTTTGGAGGTTGCGAGGGGGCCCTGCTTCCACCTGGATGCCCCACTCTTATTTGAGGCCCATGAGTATTGTCCGTAACAACGAAGCCCTCTTAAGTCCGTCTGTTTTCTCCAGGCCCGGTTTGTCCTCTGAGTCAGCAATTTGTAACCCTTTGTAGGTTACCTCAAGCTCTACCCCGGTCGGTATGTTTTGAACCTAGAAACTCGTGGATGCAAAATTTCTTTTGTAGTGGGTCCTTGTGCTGGGGAAAAGAACCCGCCCCATGGCACCGCAATGATAGCCTGCCAGCGCATTTACATGTCCTCAGGCAAGGCCAATCTCAGCGAACCCCACCATCCTCTCTTGCCGAGACAGCAGACCATCGCTGCAGTCCTGTATGGACATTTTTATCCACCTATTTCACTACACATTCATCAATTTGTATCTTCCGCTACTTGACCAGAAGTGCTCGCACCCTATTACCGATACTTTCATCACCTTTCTTAAGACTAGATTTCAATAAGTCAGCAAATTTCCCAGCTTGGTCATTTGATTGCAGATGATATTACATTGACGTTATGTAATTTACTGCATTTAGTTCCCCAATTCCTCGCGTGAGATAAATTGCGGTCAGTGGTCCAAGACGATTGGTTGATATGACCCTCATTGTATGAAGACTTCTTGCAGGTATCTGATTGTCTTTTCAGTTGTCATTATCTTCATTTTGATGGCTTCTGGCCAGTTACCACTACACCACATGGTCTACAAGTAAGCATTTAATCGATGCTGTTGCATCCATCCAGTGAGGATTCACCCGTAAATTGTATTACAAGTCTATAGCCCATACAGTAAACTCCTTTCAACTCTGCATCATTGAAGGCAGAACTTTTCTTGATTACACTCTACAAAATTTATATTTTTGTCTGTTGCCGTGAATATTTTGGTTGATAATATTCACTCATGACATGTTTTCTTTAAGTCTAACGTCAAACATTGTTGTGTAGTCAAGTTCGTTTGTTATTGATGTTAAAAGTTTATGCGTATTTATTCGGTTATAAAGTGTGTATTTCATTTTGTTTAAAATAAAATTGCAATTTTTCGTGACATGAGTAGTTCAAGGAGATGTTTTGTTAATAACCCAAATCATTTTTGCTACATATGTGGACAATATGTGCTTTCCAATAATAGAAAAAGTATATCAAAGTTTGTTCGCATTTTGGAATTATCTTAGATAAAAATGTATTTTTCGTATTTTAGAATTATCTTAGATAAAAATAACAAGTCTTGGGCCCCTGATTGTGTTTGTAAATCGTGAATACCGCCGCTATTACCAGAAAGTAATCATTATCAAGTGGCGCAGCGAACCGATGTAAGGGCATTACCATGGTCGACTTTGCTTTGGCCATAGATGAAGAACCACTTGTCTTGGCATCTTAGCAATGGTTGCATATTTGTAGTAATATTGGATGTACGATTTAATATGGGTTGCCATCAGAGTCCAGAAACATCGTTCCCTTGACAGCGCTATCATCCTTGAAGCTCCAGTATATCCATCATGTAACTCTTCCAATACCTTCTATCTTAATGGTGGGGGAGTCACTGGTCTTTCTTCACAAAACAAACCCGGGCCTTGGCCCCCAGCGTAAATTTTCTCCAATCATCCCGGTTCCGCAACCTTGTCTGCCAGTAGTTTACCTTGAAAAAGGATCTGCTGTCAGCTTCTATTGTTTCTCTCCCCCCCCCCCCCCCTTGGTCTTTCCGCTGAACGTCTAACTTAATTTCTACCCGTCAATGTTCTTTTGGGTAGCCGGGTTTTCTTCAAAGTCTCCACGCTGTTCCTTGCTTTGCTGGGCCGTCAATATCCCGGAGTACTTTGCATTCAAATACATCTATTGCCTTTTTGGACTCGCTTCTCAGTGCCTATATTTCACTTCCATATAAGAGCACTTCTTTGACTAGTGTTTTGTAAATAAGGAGCTTATTTTGCCTGTGTACAACTCTGAACCTTAGAATGGGCAGTACGGAGTTATATGCTTTATTTGCAGTGTTTATGCAAAGTCCAGTCTTGTCTTTTTCAGCACCTCTTCTATTCAGGCTAGCTCCGAAATGCACAAAAACAATCCATACTTTCAAAGTTGTAGTCGCCTACGGTCAATTTTGGTCGAACTAGAGTTTTCTTCTTTGTTTGAGTTATGAATTTGGTTTTAGTTTCAGGTTTCATGTCAATTCAATTTGCTTCAGATTCTAGACTCAGAAATGCTCCTTTGACATCTAAGATTGAACGTGCCATAACAATGAAGTCATCAGCATATGCTACCAAGTGTATGGACTTTTTTCCCGAAGCAGCCTTCTCAGCCGTTGCCCTCATCAGAGAAACTCATCTTCGAGTCGATCAGTAGCCCCAGGTACTTCACCGCTGGCTTTGTATGTCTCCAGTACTGATCATCCTTACTCTAGGGATTCTCTTTTTTGCCAAGGTGACCACTTCGGTTTTCTCCAGTGCTAAACTCAGCCCGCGAGCAGTCATCCAGTCTCTCACTCGGCGCATTAGCATACCTAGCCTAAGTTGCGCTTGTTCAACGATGCGTCCAGCGACCAGAGCCACAACATCATCCGCATAGTCAACCAAGCGCCACTCATCTGGCATCTCAAGTCTCAGTAGCCCGTCGTAAGACACATCCCACAGGTCCGGACCCAGGAGAGATCCCTGGGCAACACCCGATGTAATTTCCATCCTTCGGTGGCCCTGTGTCGTGTCGTGAAGCAGGCTTCGGTCCTTTAGGTAGTTCCTCAAAAGCCGCATTAGATATTCTGGAACTTGAAAAGAGTTTTCCAGCGTATCCAGAACATCTACCCATCTAGCGGAGTTGAAGGCATTCCTGACGTAGAGTGTCACCAACAGGACGATCCGTCGCTTGGTGCGACTATATCCTCTGCCTTTTGGACCGCGCTCACCACCTCTGCAATCGCATCAATGGTAGAACGTCCTGCTCTAAAGCCGTACTGCCGAGGAGATAGGTCCCCAGCAGCACGAATCACGTCAGTGAGTCTTCCCTTGATGAGTTTCTCTAACACTTTCCCAGCCGTGTCTAGCATGCATAACGAGCGGTATGCAGACGGCGATCCGGGATTTCCCTTCCCCTTGCTGATCAGCACGAGCCTCGCCACCTTCCATCGTATCGGGAAAACCCCGTACCGTAGGCAAGCGTTGAATGTGCTCAGGACAATGGTGATAGACGAGCCGCAACACCTCAGCTGGAACACCATCTGGACCTGGAGCCTTCCTCGTTTTCAATGATAGAACTGCCTCCTCCAGTTCCAGCTGTGCGAAGAGTGGGCACTCTACTGCTGTTTCACCATGGACAGCGTCAACACGGATGGGGTGGGCGGGGAAGAGTCCCCGGAGTATCGCGTCAATCTTTTCCGCGTCATGTATACAAGGCTTCCGTAGGGCACCAAGTTTCCCCATGACCAGCTTGTAGCCAAGGCCACACGGATCCTTGTTCACATTGTCCACTAGGTCTTGCCAGCAGCGAGCCTTGCTACTGTTGATCAGCTTGCGAAGGCATTTCCTGGCCGACTTATATGCTGCCACCTGCTCACATGCCTCATCAGGGTTCCGCACCCGTTGAGCCTCACGTCGAAGCTTGTGACACTCCCTTCGCTTTTCAGCGATTTCAGTTGACCACCAGTACACTGGGAGCTTGCCGTGCCGGGGTCTTTGACGGGGCATAGAAGCGCAGCAAGCAGTCCTAATGATGCTCATACTAGAGAGTATGGACTTGATCATTAGTATACCGAAGATTTCAGCTGATGTCTTCCTGAAGACGTGTTTCAGCGCAATATTAAAGAGCGTTCGGGCAAGTCCATTGCCTTGTTTAAAGCCTGATTTCGTTATAAAGCTATAGATTAGTTCACCGTTTACTTTTTCCTAGGAGTTTGTGTTTAGCAGTCAAGCATTATTTTGAACAGCGCATTTCTGTTGACCCTCTCACATGCTTGCTTGAATTCTACAAAGAGTTGGTACACATCAATATTACGTTCCCAGCACTTGTCAAGCACCTGCTTTGCTGAGAATATTTAATCTATTGTAGACCGTCCACTTTGGAAGCCTCCTTAATACTCCCCCGTAATATTTTCGTAGTGCAGCTTTACTTTTCTTTCTATGCTTTTGGAGAGCAATTTATAAGAAGTCAATTATTTTATTTACTTGGTATCCACTGGCCAATTCACTTTTCTTTAAAGAAAAAAAAACAATTTATAAGACGTGCACAATAGAGCAATGCCTCTATAAATTTCACGCCTTAATTTGTTCCCCTTTTTGTGTACAGGTCCATTAGTCCTCTGGCAACTGCTCCTTTGACCATATTCTGCATATTAGCCGATGCAGAAGGTTATTCAACCGGGGACTCCCACTCTGAAGCATTTCTGCTAATATTCCATATATTCCAGGAGCCTTATTTTTTCTGATGTCCTATACTGTTGCTTGTTCTTCATCTCAGGTTGATGATGAGACTGGGATCTCTTAACATGCTTCTAGAATGTTCACAGTTTCAACCGTTATTGAGGACGCTGTGAATAGTTTCTGGAAATATTACAGACATCTGTTTTTAATATCAACTGGGTCGCCTATTATTGCTCCTTGAAGCTGTGTCTTAGTTGTTTCAAACACATCTGATTTCTTGTAGGGTCATGTTTTCGTTTATCTTTTGAATCTTGTAGTTTATGCCTTCAGCATATTTTTTTAACTTATTGTCTCAGGATTTTAATTGTTCTTCTTTTGCCCGGGTAAGTCGCTGGATATATTTTTTGTGCACTTGGTTATTTTTTTCAATCGCTTCCTTGCATTCTCGTTGTGCCACTCGTTCCTACATTTCTTTGGATGGTGCCTCAAGACCTCTTTGGTTACTTCTGTTACCGCATCTCTTGGTGTCTTCCATATAGTTTTAATGTCACCATTATTTTCTCCCGCCTGCGGGGATATGCTGATGCGATTTTCCAGCGCTAACATATATGTGGACGTTACTGAGCTATCGTTTAGCTTGTGTATCTGGTACCTTGGAGTAATTGGTGTTCCTTGATCGAAACTCTTGAATATGCGGCATCGGAACTTTACCCTGATAAGATAGAAGCTGCAATGGGCTGTCCACATAAATCGTATGGACGAACAACGGATACCCAAGGAGGTATTCGTTGGGAGAACTGAAGGCCGGAGCAAATGGGGAAACCGAGGAAACGCTGGTCTGTCTCGGTTGACGAAGAGTTGATCCCTGCTCGGATTTCGAAATCGGAGGACGCCTTCAATGGACCGAGACAGTTGGAGGTGCTATTTGCAGGAAGCAAAGGCCCAAGAGAGGCTGTAGTGCTAAGAAGAAGAAAAAGAAGATAGTGGCCCGAATCATAGACAGTGCCGCAGGACAAATGCGTGTCGTGAATGCTGATGGCCGCTCGCTTTTACATAAGAACATGGTTGATCTGATTGAATGTGCGACCGTCTAGGGATGCCCACGTTTTCTTATGGATAACTCGATGCAGGAAGTATGTGAATCATACTTTGAAGCCTCTGCTGGTGGCAAAGTCTATCAGCCGTTGTCACTGGTATCTGCATGGAGGCTGTTCCTTCCAGTTATTCCTCTCTGTGCCAATTGTTGTCCGTTTTTTAATGTCTTTTTTTCCACTCGCACTAATGCCTTGTTGTTTACACAGCCGCTGCAATTCATTACAGCGCATGATCATCAAATCAAAAATCCAAAACTCCGAACCATAATTTAAGTTTTCTCGCAAACACAGAAAAACTTGCTCAAAACTGTTTCACCGAAAAGGAACAACTGAAAACACAACCACAAGCAATTTTTTCTATCCCACTTCTGAGAATTTGTGAGCGTTTTATTAACTCCTAAAATTAAAACACGTCTTTTCGCTTCGACGATCGGATCATATGTCCCTTTATTCGCATCAATACACAACCATAATAGAAGTTTCGTAAAGTAGAAAACCAATACATAAGTGCATAAATACATAAGTATTGACATAATAAAACAAGTAAGCAAGAGTTGCCAGAATAGAAGTTTCGCGAAGCAGGAAATTAAAATTTTACTGGGAGGATGCTTACAATACAAAGCAAATAAATGCAAAATTAACAACTAAATGCAAAACAAAAGTGCTTTCCAGCCAAAAAATCACCCAGTTTCTTGGCGCCTCCACAAACGACCAAGCACGTCTGGCCTTCAAAACTACTCCGTCTTGTTCCAGTTCACTACCTAGCTCGACCAACCACATTTGGCTCGATCAAGCACGGCTGGCCGTTCGAAATCACTTAATAGCTACTTCCTTTTTCGACTTCTACTTTGGCTTTGCTCGCTTTGACAGTTTCATATCTCTTTCATATCCATCCTCATCGACTGCTCAACTCAAAAACATGTGCATGACATAACCAATATTCGGGATCTTCTTAGTGATTTTGGAAAAGATGTTTATTGCAAAGACTATTAGGAATCACATCATTGCCTGTCAGTGTGTTGAAAACCAACTGAAAATTAATTCAGTGGAAATGTGGCAATTATATTGAAGAATTTACGGGAAAGTGGCAATATTTTACTGTTCTCACTACAAAGCAAGGCCCGACGGCTTTTCGAGAGAAAAAGATTTTGCTGGAACCATTATAGAATATACCACAAGTTTAGTCAAGAAGAGAACGTGTTTTTGTTTTTTGTAATTGAAAATATGTTAAGATGAGCTATATAATAACGGTAAAAATAGTAAAAAAATTATATGTAAGAAAAATTATTTGCTTTTGAAAAAATATTGAAATGCAGATTTGCATTATGGTGTAAAAACATCTAAATATTCACGAACTATAGAAAGGACGGAAACAGTTCTTATTTTTACTAAAACATAAGGCAACGCCACACTTTTCACATTCCGTTTGTGCTGCTCCAGAAAATCCTGGATATTTGCACCGAAGCCTTTTGTCGGGATAAGCAGGCCAGTGTCCTAACTGATCCAATCTGATATCTTTGCCGGGATATGCTGACAAGGCCCTTATTTTGTCCTATATGAGTTCTTTTAAATCACTAGTGCGCTTCAACCGGTTCGTACTTTTATATTTGGCTAAAGTTTCAGCAGCATCTAGTCGGAAATCAGCAGGATTTAGCACCCTGACATTATTTTCCGTGTCAGCATGAATTCTTCTATACAATAACCAAGAATTAGTCATGGCCATGTCCAGGAAACAGTAAAAGAGCCTTATAAACCAACGTTCGCCCTGAAGTCTAATTTTATAATGATCCATTACAGAGTCCATGAGGTCTACACCATCCATGTGCCGATTAGATTCTGCCACAATATAGGGCCGTTCAACATTGATTTATTTCTTTTGCGACCTGTCAAATCTACTTACGCCAGCAAAGTTGGATGCCAGATTCACAATTTTATATTTTCTCCAGGCCACCACCGGATATGTCAATACCGTTATAACTTGCAATTTGTTTAACTGATGTGCCTCTAGGCTGTTTGCTGTTTTTCTTCTGAGAATTTACAGTTCGGGATACGGTTTCTCCGAACGGTGCCCAAAGCCCATATACCACGGTGTGACAAGAATTCAATCAAGGGTAGCGATGTATAGTAACTGTCAAAAAACAGTCTATAGTTATGGTTGGAAGGAATCTCTCTGGCAAGTCGGACCATTACATTAGATGAAGCACCTAATTGAGGCTCGTCATCTGCGCATATATTCTCTTAGCCACCGTAAACTTCAAATTTGTAGCCATAAACACTTGCACCACAAATCACGAACAGTTTGAAGCCCCACTTGTGGTGTTTGTCTGGCAAATGTTGCTTTAGAGCACTTCGTGCTTTGGTTGAACACATTTGTTCATCAACAGACAAATGTTGTTCTAGAGGCACTTTTCTAAAGTTATGATTCAACTTTTCAGTTATTGGTCTGATTTTATAAAGTCGATCAGAATTTGGCTGATTATACGGTAACATTTTAGAGTTACCATTCAAGTGTAGTACTTACCTCAGAAACTTGAACCATTTTAGCGTCATTATCATGCGTATGTTGGCATAGCCATATTTCTGTGACCAGTACATTCGAACATTGGGCAGGGCAATAATGAACATGAAGTAAATAATTCCAATAAACTGTCTTGTTTCCTGGCTTGTAACATTTCTAGGTTTACTGGCATCTTTTTGCACGCTGTACAGGTTTGTTTCGTCTCTTATGAGAGCCACAATGTCGTCAGTAAATAAGTAAGAAAATACCTGTTAAGGCGTCTGTAATTCCAGTATTTCATTTGATAACTTGGAAGATCCCCAAAACTTCATCTGGTCTTCATTTAGTTCTAAGTTTTTATTTTTCCATATGATATTCGTTTTGGGATCACATGCGCTTCGTGAAGTTGTGTTGACTTTGGAGCTGGTACTGGGTACTGAAACAGTAGGCGGTATCTCACATGGTTGAACTGTAGTGCTTGTACTGGTCTCAGAGCTCGGTAGCAAGATGTCATCTTCCTGATTTTCTAGGAAGGGTATTTCTGGTTCCTCATCCGAGTCTTGGCGTAAATTTTGATTTTCCATTTTTTTTCGTCGTTGTCTGAAAAATCTAAGACATTGTCAATATCTTGCCATTGGTTAGAATGTTTTTCAATTTGACAGTTGACAAAGGCCTACAGCCTAAACGTGGAAACCTCAAACTCATATTGGGCACGAAAAAATAAACAAAATATAACAGTTTAGCGCAGTGTTGCATTACTGCATCAAAACGAAATGCGAGACTATCTCTCTAAAAACAATCTAAAACATTTGAATTGCATGTTCTTAGCAAAAACCAATAACAAATTGTTACTCCGCAGCAATCTCACATCAAAATTTTCCATATAACCACTCAAAAAAAACAACGAAAATTACGCGCGAACAACACAAACCGGTTCTAAGGGATCCGTTACTTGTAATGGCCAAAAATTACAAAAAACGTCGTCTAGCGAAAACGTGGGGTAACTAATTCAATAGAATGCTTTGCTGCAGATATGCAGTGCCGCGTTGAAAGGTACGAGGTGTGTTCAAAAAGTATCACGAATTTTGAATTTTCGCGGGTTACGTATATTCGAATTTCGATTTTTTTGTGGCGTTATGTTGGTACTCATGTCTGTCACTTATGCTGACAAGCTAGGCCATTTTGAATGTTCACTTAATTGGTGATAGCTGCTTTACTTGCACGTGTTTTCAATCGTCTCCGATTTTTACTTATTCAAAAAAATGGATCAAAGAACGTGTATCAAATTTTGTGTGAAAAACGAAATTAAGTGCGCGGATGCATTCCGAATGCTGACTGTGGCATACGAAGAAGCTACCTTGGACCGAAGCAACGTTTATCGGTGGTACAAAATGTTTTTAGAAGGCCGAGAAGATGTGAACGACGAAGAACGTGCCGGACGCCCGAGCACTTCAACAACAGACGAAAAAATTAATGAAGTGAAGAAAATGGTATTGGCCAATCGTCGAATCACCGTTAGAGAAGTTGCTGAGGACCTAAACATATCGATTGGCTCGTGCCACTCGATTTTTATCAACGATTTGGGCATGAGACGGGTCGCCGCGAAATTCGCACCAAAATTGCTCAATTGCGACCAAAAACAGCAACGCATGAACATTGCTAATGAGATGTTAAACTCTGTCCGCGACAAACCAAATTTGCTCCAGAGGGTCATAACTGGTGACGAATCGTGGGTTTATGGTTATGACGTGGAAACCAAAGCTCAATCATCTCAATGGAAGCTGCCGCATGAACCAAGACCGAAAAAAGCGCGCCAAGTTCGGTCGAATATGAAAGTTTTGCTGACAGTTTTCTTCGATTGCAGGGGCGTGGTGCATCATGAGTTCTTGCCACAGGGAAGAACGGTCAATAAGGAATATTACCTGCAAGTTATGCGCAATTTGCGCGAAGCAATCCGCCAGAAACACCCGGATTTGTGGGAGAACAAAAATTGGCTTTTGCACCACGATAACGCCCCTGCTCACACATCGTTGCTTGTGCGCGACTTTTTGGCCAAAAACAACACACTAATGATGCCGCAGCCACCGTATTCCCCAGATCTGGCCCCCTGTGACTTTTTCTTGTTTCCTAAACTGAAGAGGCCCATGAAAGGACGACGTTACGCTACGCTTGACGAGATAAAGACGGCATCGAAGGAGGAGCTGAACAAGATTAAAAAAAATGATTTTTTGAAGTGCTTCGAAGATTGGAAAAACCGTTGGCACAAGTGTATAATATCTCATGGGGATTACTTTGAAGGGGACAAAATAGATATTCATGAATAAATAAATAATTTTTGAAAAAAAAACAAAATTCGCGATATTTTTTGAACACACATCGTATTTTATTCGTTGCTTTGAACGATTTTGCTAGTTCGAATAGTATGGTGCAGATCTGCTACTCAGCGCCGCAAAGGATTAAGCAGCAGTGACGAACTCAGCCACATGCCTGGGATCGAAAAAATATAAACGCAGTATTTCGTTCTTATTCCCTTTCAGTAATCAATAAATTGATCTATGATCTTAACCGAATCTTGAATCAGCTGAATTCAGTTATGGATTGGCGAAAATAAACTTCTGCCAAGCCAAATAAACTTATTACTAAGCCTTAGTTAGCATAGGAATTGTAAAAAAAACAACAAAAGAAAAAAGTTGATCTCACAAAAAAATTAAGCATTCCTTTATTCAAATCCTTTTAAATTTACCATGCACTTAATCTTCCAAGAGGGTTGCAACACTAGACTAGCTGATGTGAGATGAATAAAAATATGAGTTACTCTGCTTTTGGTCTTCCATTCATACTCAAACATTCCTAAGAAATCTACAACAACTACCCAAGATCAACCAGTGAACCATATCATGTATGTACGTCCTCCATCTCATATCCTTTTGAGGCATGAAATTCTTGTGGTCATTCAGCATGTCTCTGGAAATGGAATTTAATGAGGATGTAAGAAATTCTGCCGTCACCCAGCATAGCTAACCTTTGGTTATGAGAATGGCATTAAGAACATCCAGCCCGAAGCAAGCGAAAGTAAGGACATTGAATAAAAGCAACACTATCTACATGTGATGCATAACTTACCAATACTCGCATGTAAGGATGTAGGCATTGAACATAAGCTATACAAGTAGTATCATAGTATCTACTTCTTGGAAGATATCCATCTTTCAGCACAAAAGACAAGACCAAAGATAGTGGCATGTGCTGGTAATGACTAGAACCATTTTCTTCGTAAAACTTTTGAGGTTTAACACAAGCACGATCCTATCTGTATCGATCTATCGTTCTAAGGAACTTATGCATGCATGTATGGTGGACCACAAAGATACAACTGATAGTTCAGTGGCAAAGATGGATATGTAGGTTTGAAAGGCAGATTATCTCGAGTCCGTAGAGAACGGACTTTTCTTTCATCCTCAATGTAAATTCATTGGATTTTGTACGTGCGTTTGACGTTTTGTTATAAAAAACACTAGAATCCTTAAGAAACTGATAGATTTGCGAACACGATCTCATTGATGAGGAATTTCTATTCAATGAATATTATATAAGTATGCAAAAAGGAAAGTAGATTTGGTGTTTGACACTAAAAACTTGGTGGATATTTTGATGAAATGTTGAATTAGATAAATCAATACTCAGGAATACAATACAAAACCATTGATACAAAATTTTCTCATTAAAACTTTCTTCCCAAACAATTTACCTTAAAACTTGCCCACATAACAAAACAACCCAAATATTTTCATCTATAATTTAACAATAGCATTACCAAATCGACCATAATTTGTCTCAAAAGACAAATTCTTCTGGCTATTTAGTCCCTTATTCTTAGTCAATTAATGGTTTTGGATGTAAAACAATGAAACCCTCAGGTATTATTCAGCCGATGTTATGCCAACCGAAATCAACTTAATAGACGTATCAAAACTTCACAATGTTTTAGTGTCACCGCTATAATATCGAAAGGATTTGGCGTTGTACCCTTCTAATTTTATCAACATCTCCGTCCATATCTATCTACCTTTTGATGAATAGTACAGATATGTAATGTCTGATTGCCATTATAACCATCATCCTGACCAGTGTTTGAATTAAAGTGTTTGATGATAATATGCCTATGGGGTTGAAATATTGAAAATTCTGCTACGGCGAGTGTGACGGGAATGAAAAACAGGGTGAAGCGAATGGAAATTTTTGGAAACGTCTTACAATGAAAAATTAATGCTATATTTTGAAAGTGGTAAAAGATGGATATTTTTAACTTTAAAAAATATTTTTATCTGTTAGATATTTTAATCTTTCTAAATAGATTGATTCACTTAAAGGCATCTATGCAGCTGAAAGTAAGCTCCTGACCAGATTCATTCCATATAAATCTGCACGAAAAGTTAATTCTATACTTCGAAAAATTGACACTTGTCACGTGACTTGAGTTTCTGCATCTCAAAAGCCGTTAAGTATTGATTTTTCTTTTTTTTATAAAAATAAGATTAACTGGAATAATTGTTGCTTCAAGTGCAATATTACCAGAAACTTTACTAAAGGAAAGTAAAAAAAGAAAACAAAAATTTCGAGGTAACCTTTATTTGAAAAAGAGGAAAGATAAAGGGCGTGTTGCGGGTGAACATTGAGATTCCATAGTGTTGCTCACCCTGAACACTACCATATGCGATTTCGTAAGAGTTAAACCTACGCAATACCGATAACATAGTAATGTAACCAACAGCAAGTAATTTAAATTTTCATTCATAAAATGACTATTTGTCAGATTACGGAAAGAAAGCCACATAATAATTTTTGCTTTGTAACTTTATGTAATTAAACTCAAGTAGCTAGGTCGCTTCCAATTTACAAGCCACATTATGGACAACCCAAGCAGTAACAAGTGCCGAAAGCATCAAGAGCCAACGCGAGCTCAAAACGAAACGCGAATTCCCCGGCACTACGACTAGGTCACACGGTAGCGGAAACATTCTTCATCCAATCAACATATGCGGCAGCATAAAACATATAACCTCTCAAAACAATTGGAATTGCGTCACAAGCAAAATAACATGCAACGCTGGGAGGAAATCCGAATTTGAATTGTTGCTCCCATTATGCGACAAGAGGTGTTTGTGTTATGCGCGATGATCTGCGGGCATTTACATCATTTCCTCAAATCAAGGCTTCATACTGCCTGTGTTTTCATTGATTCTACTTTCCAAAATAGACTCTCGATGAATTTTGATGCAGTATATAATTCGACTAATTCAAATTCGAACCTGAGTGCTGTCGAAATTTACAGGGAAACGATTTTGAGTGCGGATCTAAACGTAAGGCTTTCGTCAAACCTGACATTCCTATCAGGTGTGCAGCCACTGAGCTTCCGGCCAAGGATACAAACTTAACAACTCCGCTACAAACATCTTCACACTCACGCAGATCCAGCAGAGATGCATACATGCCACCAAAGAGGAACGAGCCAAGTAACGAAGCCAGAGATACTGCTGAGGCAGCAATGGCACGCATACCGAAGGAAGACACTCGCGAATTTAACACTTCATTAGTGGCAAGCACAGGACGAGTAAAGCGCGAACTCGAGGCGTAACGTAAATTAAAAGTAGCAGCAACAAGAAAATGAAAGTGCTAAGGAGGAGGTGAAAGGAGTACTTCAAACTCTAGAAGAGTTGACTGTTAACTACAATACAAAATCACCATGAATCTAGACCAAAAACAAAGATATTGATACTATGAATGAAGAATTGCAACAAAAATGGGCCCCATTGAATGTCTTTATATCGGAGATGCAACAATTGAAAGAAATATCAGCGCATCATAAGAAACAAATTTATGGAATGCTCTCAAACTTTTTGCGTGATCGGTCGAAAGTTGGACAAGCCCTATGCACGGATAGTATCAGTGAGATGGAAATGAATAACACCTGATCCAGGTGGTAGTATTGTAGAGGAACTCACTGCGGCTCGACTATATAGTAGTAAAATTAAACCGGAAACTAAAAATATCTCACAAGATGACAGAATCTGGAGGCGTTACAAACAGATCCAAATAAAAAGTTTCTAAATATGGAAAGGACTTAGGCGAATGCCGTTTGTTGAGCTCACAACATGAAGCCAGAATGAAGTCATTGTAAGAATCAATGCGAGAGTCCGAGAACAAGAAACGAACTCTTGAAGAACAAATCGATGGTCTTCGGGAAGAATGCGTGAAACTGAAAACAGCTGAGCATGTTTCAACAATTAATGCTAAAGCGTTACGCGCAATATTTGATATCAAATAGCTGAACTACGTGACGCCCACACAAAACAACTGGCAGAGCTTCGTGATGAGTTTTCTGCCAAACCAGAGGCTATGAATGAGCTTAACAATATCAAATAAAAACTCACTTGGGCACACCAATAAATGACCGCAGATTACGTCAAGCTCGAATGAGAGGAAGCTGATAAATCCACTAAACTACACGAAAGAAACATGGATACAACTGTTGAATTTATGAACTCCTCTCCTAACTGACTATCGACATCGTGCTGAAGCGTACTATTCACTTATTTGCACCAAACTCACTATATTCCACTATGGAAATCGAAATGAAGAAAATATCGACATTTCGAGGAGAGATTCGACGGCCAACATTAGTTAAAACTGGTGGATAAATATACAGGGTCTGAATAATAAGTAACCGGACTGACCTCAGGAAATTTTTTATTGGCAAAATATGCACAATTTTTCTTTAGAAATCTTCAAAGTAGTCCCCATTGGAGTCGATAACATGCTGATACCGGATTTTCCAATCCCCGAACGCTCCCTGGAAGTCGGCAACCTCGATGCTGTCTAGAGCCCTCGTTGTAGCACGTTGAACGTTTTCCAGAGTCCCGAACCACGTCTCCTTAAGGTATCTCTTGATCTTTGGGAACAGAAAGAAGTCCGCTGGTGCCATATCCAGGCTGTAAGGAGGCTGTGGCAACGTTGTCCTTGACCGTTTGGCCAACTGCTCGGTGACGAGCAGGCAGGTGTGCGACGGAACATTGTCGTGATGGAGGATCCAAGAATCAGCAATATCCGGACGGACTCGGTGAACCCGGGCGGTTATTCGACGGAGCACCCCTCTGTAGTACTAGCCGTTTACAGTTTGGCCGAGTGGCACAAACTTTTTGTGAACAATGCCTTTCACGTCAAAGAAAGCAATGAGCATCGCCTTCACCTGCGATTTGCTCATTCGTGCTTTTTTCGGTCGTGGTGACGCTGGTGTGTGCCACTCCGAACTCTGCCGCTTCGTCTCAGGATCGTAATCGAAAACCCACGTCTTGTCTCCTGTAATAACGTGGTTAAAAAACTCTGGTTCGGTTGCTCGATCGTACGCTCCATTTTCACTCCGACGACGTTACTGAACACGCACTCCGCTCTTGCTCGATTCTACCTCTCCAAGCGCTTGGAGGCAGCTGCTGCAGCCCGGTTCCCTTTGCCTAGACCCCCGCCACCACTACAGCACCAGATACCGGTTAGCATACACTTTGACGGCGCGGGGCAGGCTCAGTCAGGTTACTTATTATACAGACCCTGGGCACACACGACACTTCACGCGTTGGCGCGGTGATTGAACTACCGGCGGGGACAAGAAAAACTAAGAAATCTTAGCGCCGGCTCAAGAAAAAAAGGGAAAAATAAGGATTATTGCGAAATACTCATCTCGCGTCACGATGTAAATAAAAATTACTATTAGTTCGGGATGTCAGTCAAATGCATTCAACGCATTCAGCGCGTAATAGACTTAATTCCCACAAGGATCGCCACCGAGTGGAACTTGTTATGAGTGAAATCAAGCGAGGGGAATTACTCGAATCAACGAAAATTAATTTCGGTTACCCTGTTGTGGGAAACTACGAGTTTTGTGTGGTGACGAAGCACCTTAACTTGTTGTGCGTGGTAGAGTTTCTTATTGTAGGTAATTTTCGAGGCTAGGTGGTGGCGAGCCCTAAAACTTGTATATTTGTTAATTTCGCTCCGGGCGGTCGTCTTTTTGTGTGGACGACCCCTTCAGTGGCTCGAAGAACCGAACGAGTGGCGCCCACACCCGTCTTCGCGTGAGTTAGTTTGGGTTGGTTGAGCCTCCACTGGAGTAGCCCCAATATAACGGTGGGGCAGCTAGGGTAATAGGCATCTTTAAGTGATGTAAGTTTTTGGACAACGGCTTAGGATCTCACGTAAGTGGCGCAGTCGGTACGCGGACTAAAAGAAACGAAAATTTTTTCGCAATTTTTCCAAAAACTGGAAACCGAAAAAGAAAGTTTCGATACGCGTCAGTTATTAGAAGTGCAGAAGAAATCGTCCGGAGTTATACCGCCGAAATCGCACGGACTTAACTGGAAAGTTTAGTGAAAGTGAATTTTTAAAATTGAGCTAAAATCAATAATTTAAAAATTCGAGTGCAAGTTACTTCTCTGGAGGTTTCGACAGAGGATAACTTTTAAACTAAAATTAAATAATAACCTGAGAAGCCTGCACAACTCAGATGCAAAAAAATCGGCAGCGTACCCTCTTTAATAACAAACCAAGTGAAATAAAGTGATTTCGAAAAAATAATTAAATACAAAATCAGATTACTTGGAGTACCAAATAACAAGTGAAATTAAAATTAGAAGTGATATTTAACCTTTTCATAAGAAGTCAAGATGGAAGCAATCCGCCAACAATTAAACAACATCAATCCACCTGTGCAACAGGCGAACCCGAATGCCACAGCTGATACGACAGCTCGAGTGATGTCCACAGTTAGACCTTTTACTGGAGACGAAGATATTACAACGTTTGTCAGACAAGTCGACCTGGTATACAATGCGATAGAAAACCAGCAAGACCGAAGTTTTGTGGAAAGTTTCTACATCTTTCCAAAAATATGTGGATATGCCGCGGAAATCGTTGGAAACATACCTATCAACCAAAGGAATTGGACACTGGCGAGGGAGCTTCTCCTGAAAGTTTTCACAACCCAGGAATCGTATGAGCGGCTGATTGAGAAAGCATCACGAGCTTCATCCAATAGACCTGTAAGTGACGTTTATCATTATCTTTTAAAATTACAAAATGATATGCTTAAAAAATGCATTTCCGAACAAAATAATATATATAATGAAAATTCAATACCCGAAATTATAAATAATATATTCAAACAGAAAATTCCCCAAATTATGTCAGTGGCACTTTTTAACACAGAGGCCACAAACCTCACGGAGTCGTATTTGTACCTTTTGCGGCAAAATATGGTGAATAACCCTCGATACGACAATGTGAGTAAAAGCAATATTGGCCATAAAAGATTTAAAAATGATAGTCGCGCAAACCCTAATAATGCGCATTTTTTCCAAAACGTGAACCCTCAAAACCATAGCCCCCTATATAACAATTTCCAACCAAATAGAAGATATAATGAAGAGTATTCTGGCGTTTCCAATCAACAAAGCCATAATAGAAATTTAGCTAATAATAGAATTAACAGGAATATTAACCGAAACAATAATAATGCTAATAACAACAACAATAATAACAGAAACGATAACAGATCTAACAATTCCAGAAGATATGAACCGATGGAAGTTAATAACACCGAAGAAAATAATACAAGTAGGAGACAAATTCAAGACTTAGAAAATAATTATAATCAAAACGTTAACCAGATGTCTGCAAACCAGGGTTTTTGCGAAGACCTACTTCCAGAAACTTACCCTTAGTAGATATCACCATCGAAAATGAAGTGGTGAGAACTTTAATTGATACCGGAAGTACAATTTCCGTTATCGATTCAAGTAAATTATCTCACCTGAAAAGAAAACCTTTAAGGGAATCATGCCAGATAAATACTATATCAGGCCATGTAAAATTACATAACGAAATTATAAGCCACCTTCCCCTTGAATTTCAGCATCCTAGATTTAAGAAATATATGACTTGGAAAGAAGCCAATTTAGAAAATAAAGATTATGAAGCTATTTTAGGTAACAACATTTTAGAACCACTGGGTGTTCTCATTAACATGGGAGAAAAATACATTCTTGTGGGTGAAAAGAAGATCCCATTTATATTCCCATGTCTATTAGGTAACGAAATAACCCAATTGGAAGAAAGTGAAACCAATTCAGTAAATTTGGACCATTTAAACAATGAAGAAAAATCGAAATTAAAGAAGGTTTTGAATAAATTTCAGGATCTATTTTATAAAGAAGGAGACATTCTCCAACCTACAAATAAAGTTGTACATAAAATTTACACGAAAGATGATAAACCTGTTTTCTCTAGAATTTATCAGTATCCAGACGTTCACGAAAAGGAAGTAGAATGTCAAATTAAGCAAATGCTGGCGAATGGCATAATCCGGAAATCAAAATCACCCTATAACTCTCCTCTTTGGGTCGTACCCAAAAAAATTGACAACTCTGGAGCAAAGAAGTGGAGAATTGTAATAGATTATAGGAAACTAAATGAAAATACAATTGAAGACAAGTTTCCAATTCCGAACATTGAAAATATTCTTAGTAAGCTTGGCGAAGCACAGTATTTTACAACATTGGACCTTGCAAAAGGATTCCATCAAATTCCCGTTGCTGAGAATGATAGAGCTAAAACAGCATTTTCGACCCCTTATGGTCATTATGAATTCAATCAAATGCCTTTTGGCCTTAAAAATGCGCCAGCTTCCTTCCAAAGAATGATGAACGAAGTTCTAGACAACCTTATCAACAAGGTCTGCATAGTTTACCTTGACGATATACTTGTATTCTCTTCATCCCTAGAAGAACATATTACAAATCTCACAAAAGTCCTAAAAAGATTAAAGGAGAACGGCTTGAAATTACAAACCGATAAATGCAATTTTCTCAGAAAAGAATCAGAATTTCTGGGTCATTTGCTTACAGATAAAGGTATCAAACCTAACCCAAAACTTATTAAGAAAATATTAGAAGTGGAAATTCCAAGAACACAAAAGGAAATTAAATCATTTTTGGGAATTACAGGGTACTATCGGAAGTTTATTAAGGATTACGGAAAAATGGCTCTACCTTTCACTAAATGTTTGAAAAAGGGCGCAAAAATTGACATTATAATTCCGAATATAGAAACGCGTTTGAAGCATTGAAAAAGTCCTTGATTAACCCACCTGTTCTCAAATACGCAGAAATGGATAAGGAATTTGAAGTCACAACTGATGCATCAAACTACGCAGTTGGAGCAGTTCTTTCGCAGAACGGACATCCTATATGGTACGCTAGCAGGACACTTAACGAGCACGAGAAAAATTACGCAACCGTAGAGAAGGAGCTACTTGCAATTGTCTGGGGTATTAAGAAATTTAGGAGGTATATTTACGGAAAGGAGTTCACACTAAATACGGATCTGATGAAAGGTTGATACCTTTGAAATGGCTACAAGTCAAATATAAAGGAAAGGACATAAGCCCAAGACTACAACGATGGCTAATTGAAGTCGGAGAGTACAACATCAAAATCAAATATATAAAAGGAAAAGATAACATACCAGCCGATTTTTTGTCCAGGATCGTAAAGAACGAAGAAATGAATCCACTCAACAACGAGATTGAGGACAATAGAATGGAAAATGAAAGTCTAGCACCAACAATACATACACAAGCGGAAAACTTAAACGATCATTTTGAGATTCACGACTCAATTATCAATGGGTTAAATAATCAAATTCTTTTAACAAATAGAACAGATATAACAAAACCAATATCTAAAAAGCGAAGGCTAATCATTGATGAAAGCGGAATAACAGGCGACGAATCAACTCTTTTGGGAAAGTTGAAGCAATTTATTAGACCGAAAAAGATTGGTATTTATTCAGATTTGGAAGATCATTTATATAATAAAGTCCAACAATTAATAATACGTCACTTTGATACAACTAACATCAAATTCATTAGATGTGCCTATTTGGCCAAGGACATGAAGGATATCGAAGAAACTGTTAAAAACATAAAGCAATACCATATAAAAGAAACCGGGCACGCTGGAATAAATGAAAATTATAATGGCCTCAGAAAGCAAATTTTTTTTCCAAATTTAAAAGAAATCATTAATAAATTCATTAACACCTCCGAAATTTGCACTAAAGCCAAATACGACAGAAATCCAATCAAAGTGAAATTTAAAGATACAGAAACACCATCAGACATAGGAGAAATTGTGCATATGGATATTGTAATAATCAAAGGAAATAAATTTTTTACCTGCATAGATAAATTTTCGAAGTACGCCACAATACTTTATTTGAAGTCAACGGATGACTTTGGCCTGAAAGAGGCTTTGGCAAATTATTTTGCGAATCAAGGAAAGCCTAAAAAGATCGTTGCCGACAATCAATTGAATAGATTTCTGATAAGGCAGACAATTGTGGAAAAGGAAATCGAAATCCATTATACGACACCTAATGCACATACAGGAAATGCGGATGTCGAAAGGCTACACAGCACCCTCAAAGAAAAATTGCGAACAATGCATGATATAACTCAAAAGACACTTATTGAAAAAGCGTACGAAGCAGTGGAATTTTGTAATAGGCAAGTCCACTCTACAACAAAAGAAAGACCAATAGACATCCTTAGAGGAAAAGTAAATAAGGAAACTGTTTTCAAAATTATGAAGCAAACTAAAGAAAAAATCATCGATAAGCGAAATGAAACTAGAGAGTATTATGAAGAAACTAGAGATACGGGATTCATTAAAGATTTTAAAGCAAACAGGGACAAAATCCATCCTAAATATAAGAAAGCACCACTAACAGGAGTGGACCTAACTAACATAAAACGACCTTTCTTTTCAGAAATGACTACCGATCAAAGTATTAATCAAAATCCTGATACTCACCCTGATAATCAACCTTCCACTTCACGTCAAAGCGAGCCTCTCGATCGAGGAAATTAAAGAAGAAACCGGATTCACGGAAATCACCCTCAAACAAATTGAAATCCCTATTAATCATTAGATGATATTGCACTCCACAAATATAGAAGAATTAGAGACTACCCTCGATATGATAGAAAATAATGTAAAATTAGCAGCAGGAAAAATTATAATTGAAAGCCCAGCGAAATCAACAAAATTTAATTGCAAAAGAAGACTATCAAAAACCAGTACATTTTTAAGAGTTCCCTTAAATCTACGAAAAACTTTACTTAATCAAGAATGCAGTAATTCAACTATGGTAGATATTATAAACAATGAAAGTACTCACTCATTGCAAACTTACTTTTACGCAAAATATCGGAATATTTTAACTGATGAAGAAGATTTAAATAAAACAGACATTAATACACTTTTAGTAGAACCTATTATAACAAAAGATATTGAGGACCAGCTTAATGCTCAAATAATGACTATTAGATACAAAATTTCTACATTAATACCCCATAGAGGAAAAAGAGGACTATTTAACTTTGTTGGAAAAGCCTACAAATATTTGTTTGGCACTTTAGACTCTGATGATAAAGAAGAAATTGAAACGTATTTTAAAGAAATTCAGGCTAACCAAAATAATGTAATTAATCAGCTTAATAACCAAATTAAAATAAACCAACACTTTAATAAATCGATTGAAACACTTCAAATTGCAATAAACGAAAATCAAAAGAAAATAGCTAACTGGACAGAGGAAATAGAATCTGAAATTAAGAAAATCAGAGCGGAAATTACGCATATTGGACTAATTACTCAATTAAACGTTTTACAGGATCATATCCTACACATCCAAAATAATATAGCCTCAGCAAGATTAGGAATTATGGTTGATAACGTACTTACAAATGAAGAAATTAAAGAATACTCTATCGACTTCTATAAATTATCCCAAATAAAACTCGGTTTGGCAACATTCAATAATAATAATATCATACTAATAATCAAAATCCCAAATAATACAGTAACTACTAACCTTATATTGTTCTATCCAATCCCCAATAGTAATCATGTGGAATTATTAGAGGAAAACCGTAAATTGGTAAAATTCGATAATAAAACGTACAAATATGACTCTAATCTCGAACTAAAATCAATGCAAAGATTCTATTATTGTAACATTTCAAAATCTTGTAAATTCATGATAAACAAAGAAGAAAATATACAACAAATTGATGATGGACTTGTAATTGTTAAAAATTGTAAAAATTGTACTTTGAAGTCTACATGTGATGTGAATTTTGGCATTAATAAGTAATGAAATTATCCTTAAAATAGCGAATTCCAGGGGTAATTCGAATCTTAGCGGGGAGGAGTGACGTCAGAGCCACTGCACTTGTGCATCCCAAGATGCCACCCAAGTACATAATATAAACAAAGTATTTAATTAAAATTCACACGAACGAATTCATGGGAATGTTGAGATAAGATTTTAATTAAATCCCATGCATCCGTTCGATTATTGATGTTTGGTCTACATTGGTTCCTTTTAGCAGATAAGCAACGTTCCCTTTGTATGAAGAAGTGTAATGGGAACAAATCATATCATTGTCAAGTTAGTCTTAAGTTAATATTCATCGAATAAAGTTGATCCTTCCAAAAGTTAAACTTCGCGTTTTAATTTTTTTTTGGACAACGGCTTAGGATCTCACGTAAGTTACATATATAAATACATATGTTTATATATACGATATATATATATATATATATATATATATATATATATATATGTGTGTGTGTGTGTGTGTAGGATATATATATATATATATATATATATATATATATATATATATATATATATATATATATATATATATATATATATATATATATATATATATATATATATATATATATATATATATATATATATATATATACATGGCTATGTGTGTGGTTGGTTGGATGTGTGACTCTACATAGGATATAACAAAATTCGTGCCTGGGGGTCGCAGCTTTGCTTCGATTTTCGCCAAATTTTCAGCAATATTTCTGTTCTGGCCAAAGTATAGCTCCAGCTTGTACCAAAACACGTACAAAGATCTATTCAATTGTGTGATAAAGCTCACAATAAAAAATCCAAAGTCGAACAATTTGAAACGAAATGGCGGCTGCTCAAAGACGAAAAAAGTTGAACGATAAAAAAGCACTTCAGGGTCAGGTCAGAATATAAAAATGGCGGCTAGGCAATGTTCAAAATTCGAAAATTTCTCAAAGCTACAATTCATATTGGATTATTATGAAATCTAAAATCAAGGCAGACGTTGATGGGATCATGGATTAAATGTACCAGAGTTAAATTCGATTCCTATGAACGCTGCAGATTTTAGCCGTAGTGGTTTTGCATTGCAGTATGAAATTATATTTTAATATACGAGAACATGATAAAATGTATTCAAGGAACTGAGTTTGGAATGGTTTGAAATGAAAAAATTTGCCACTAAAAAAGGTGAAATAAAAAACGATTAAGAAAAAAAGGAGAAGAAAACCGACTTCGAAATGCCCTAAAAAGGATAATAATAAATTTTATGGAAGCGGTGCCAAATGAATTTCCCCATTTCAACATAAATACTTCCAACATATGCACCATCACTAAAAAATCGGGGAAAAAATGATATGGCACCGCTTCCATAAAATTTATTTCATTCTTTTTAGGGCATTCCGAAGTCGGTTTTCGTTTTTTTTTCTTAAAAGTTTTTTTTCTAAATCTGTAACTAAAATTTCGGATAAGGGTTAAGAAGTTTTTCTACCAGTTTGCTTGTGTGACTGCTCAATTACTACATCCTCGAGCAGTTTGCCTAGGCAGGCTGCTCGATTACTACAACTGTTGCCAATTGTTGAGTGATCATTTTCCCTCCTCATCAGCAACAACCCTTTGCCTCCTTCATTTCTACACAAGGTGATAATTCAGCGCGCTTAAGTAAGGAGGGCGATGGGAATCACTCCTGCACAAACCAGTACCATAGACTCAGATGGACCCGCCTGCGCCGACTTTAAAACATTTTTTATATCCAAACTTTTAAAAGGTAATCACTGCTGATATACCTACCAAGTCTCGGAGAAAAACTACTATGACAGACAGTGGACAGTTGGTACAAAACCCTAATAAGGACTTTTGGTAGTTGAAATAATGATCAAATTACACTCAAAACCAAATATTGAACTTAAATGTAAATAAAGTGAAGGTAAATAATAAACCCAGATCAACAAATTTTTGAATTAAGCAATGTAGTGTTCTACCGCTTTGTTTCGCTTCAGTTCCTGCAGCTTATTGCTTTCTTTTTGTTCAAGAAAGAAAGAAATAATTCAAGTCAGATCTTATGCTTGCTTGAAATTTTCCTACTCAAGCCTGACACATTGTCCTTCGTTCCAAATAACTTCACAATCACCCTTTAAACTGTTATCTCATCACCATTATCGCTATACAAACCATATTGGCAAACTTTAATAATACTAATATGCCTTCTGTTTAAGCCTACATATGGACCAACGACCCAATAGATCCCTTTCATAATTACATCTAAAATTATTTGAAATGCTAGCCTGCAGGAATCACATTATACATCCAATATGATTTTCAAATATGCCATTCCATGTTGTGTCTGTTTCGCCCAATCCCCTGAAATTAGTGCCGAAAGGATGCTACCAACTGTCTGCAAATTTGTCTTATCAACATTTCGTTGCTCGATGCTTTAAATTTTAAAGGAAAATTAAAAGCAAACAAGAGTTCGTGAATCCGAGTCTGTTGGGGAGGTATTCCGGGTTGTCAGAGGTATTCCGGGTTGAAGATTTAGGAAATGTACTCGTATTTTCGCAAGTTCTGATTGCTTTGCCCTATAAGTGAGCATATTTACTTCCATTTTTAAATGTTCATTAAACTGCAATCGTTTGAATTTAATTAATTATAAACACAGAGTTCCGAAATTTTGCAACATACATTTATAAGTAGAGGAAACTGCAATGTACGGCTTTGGTTGAAACTTTCATGAGTGTAATACCATATGTTACTTCCCGCACCATATGAGAGAAAATCTAAAAGGAGCAAAAAGGGATAACAAACACATGTAGGTATATTAGCTTCGCAAATGTGAAATTCCCTTTCGTCAATTCTCTTCCAAATCAATTTTCATTTCGTTTGAAAGGGTGCGACCACCAGGGTATGCATTAATCTTTTCGTGATTTTCAATTATGAAAAAGATAATATCAGACTGTCAAGGATATCTGAATGAATTGAAAAAACCATTAGTATAATAGGATTTAAATAAGTTTAAAGGGTTTAGAAATTGATTCAAATTATTTCGTATAACTCATCTTCGAAATTTAGCCCTGAAACAAAGACAAACAGTCTTCCGCTAACATCTAATGTAATTTAATTCAAAATATTTCCAATACAAAGATAATCTGAGGATAAACTCCAAATTGATAAATAATAACGTTAGCAATTCCAATCATGCAAGGATACTCGTTCCATACTACATTGATTCTTCCTTTTCCTGGCAAAGGTCATTCGGTCATCGATTTCCATCTTCATCCAATCTTGTATCCAATCATGCATGCCATCATTTTATTGATGCTGAAATCTTGCTTGCAAGACAATATCGTCAATCTATCGATGAAAGGAAATATGAGTAAGAAAATAAAGCTGGTCTACTACACCAGGACTCAAGAACTTATTGATGTTGAAAGTTCCTTTTAACATCTTTGAGCGTATCTACTTACTACTCCTTCATATATATACCAACATGTGTCTGTCTTTACATATGCTCTATCGATAAAACTAAAACTTTCAACTACTTTTTTCTTGTCGATGAAATATCAGATTGTTCTTTTAAGTTTAACGTTGAAACGATAAGGACGAGAAAATACAGTTAGTAGCTAGAAAACTTACGTTAACATGATCGGGCGTATTCAAAGCATACATTACAGCCTGAGCAACATCGTTGGCTTGTAACTTGGGTAATTGGGCATACACTGAAGAGCCATAAACTGATAGGAAATCCGTATCGACCATTCCTGGACTTATGCTCTTTAAATCGATGGAAGAGAAAGTAAGATGATAAATTTTGTGGAAAATTATAAGGAAGTATTTTAAAGGGAGTAATAGATAATATAAAGGGAGAGTAAAAGATAATGACATAACGGATGACCTAAAAGATAAATTTTATTTCTTACCGTTAATTTGATGTTTAATTTAAGAAAATTTATTTCTTGACGAACAGTTTGGCAGAGAGCTGTAAGTGCGTGTTTAGTTGATGGGTAAACGCTGAAAAGTGGAACGGGCACATCTGGTACTCGATGACCTAAAATACTAAGTAACAATGAGTTGTTATTAAAATATTGGTAACACTTAAAATCAATAATGTCAAATTTCACATTAATATCAATTTATTGTAACACAGAACGTATTCTACTCTTCATTTCAAATTAATCCGTTCGTTCAGTAAATCATATGAACTAAATCATGTTCGTCTTGTATTTCATGTATATTTTCCAACCACTATTTACATTTTTTGTTTTTTTTTCAAACCAGTTTATGAAAAGGAAAAAGATATAGTAGCTAAAGCAGACGGTCCGAGCAGGGAGAGTGATGATTGTCAAAAGTTTTCTTGTATGCTAGCAATCACTGGGGAGTGCCGCCCCTACGTACTTGAGAAAGCGGAAGTTTCGGACATAACATTTTGGACCAAGCTGCTGGTTCCACCGAGGCAACATTCATGCGTGAATAGCTCCAATCTCCGTCCTTGGCCTTCACGATAATAGATAAAAATATGGATATCGTATCATATCGATTTTCGATACGATATACGATATTCAGTGCGACGAAACCAATAACGATACGATACAATTGATTCAGGAAATTATCGATATTATCGTTTCGCCGATAAATACGTCCTGTTACGGATACAACAGAAGGGCACCAGTATTACCGCATCCCGAACACCATCGTAGCATTCGCGTGACTTGGTATATTCAGAAAGCTAAGCCGCACTCGACTAAGGTTTGTTTGCCACTCCAAATTGTATTCATAATAGTAGTTTAAATACGATTATTTGTAGTTTTAAGCAAACATAATTGTCATCGAGCGAAGGGCAGAATCAACGCATGGTTGAAAATGGAATGTTATCGTTTAGTGCTGTGAGGTAATTTCAAGGTTGATTAGCGGCTGTTAAATGGCACGGAAAAGGTGCGAAAATGTCTGCCCAAGTGGAAAGCATGGTTCCGAATGTAAACAAGTATGCAACTGCCAGAATGATGGTACACGTGATTCTGTAAGTGGAATGTGTTACTGCCAACCGGGTTGGATAGGCTCGCTATGTGCCAATCGCTATCCTGCTTATACGTATGGTTTGGGCTGCAACCAAACTTGTGACTGCTCAAATGGAAACTGTGATCATATAACTGGTGAATGTGAATGTTTCCCTGGTTTCACGGAGAAACGTGTTCGATTCCTTGCCCGCCAAATACATTTGGCCAAAACTGTTCCCAAAAGTGTAAATGTAAAAATAATTTGAAATGCAACCCTTCTACTGGCGAATGTTTATGCTCAGCGGGCTGGGAAGGACGACTATGCGAAAAGAGAAAATGTGATATCAACAAATACGGATTGAATTGTAGCAAAATATGTGATTGTGACATGCATAACACCGAACTTGGCGATCCTTGGACTGGTTTGTGTCATTGTAAACCTGGTTGGAGTGGCGAGCAATGCAATCGACCGTGCACTTTCCTGAAATATGGACAGAATTGTGATCTAGCTTGCGAATGTAAAAATTATGCGAAATGCTCACCAGTTAGCGGTGAATGTTATTGCGCTGCTGGGTTCCGCGGTAAATACTGCACGGAATCATGTCCGGAAGGAACGTATGGAGTCGAATGCAATCAAAAGTGTGATTGTAAAAATGGAGCTAAATGTTCGCCGGAAACTGGTCAATGTTTCTGTACTCCTGGTTGGAAGAATGTAAAATGCGATCGACCGCGCGATGAACAACATTATGGAAAAGATTGTAAAGAAAAATGTCAATGCCTCCATGGAGCGTGTCACCCGGAAAATGGTTCATGTTCGTGCAAAACCGGATGGATGGGTGAAAAATGTGATCAAGTTTGCCCAGATGGATTCTTTGGAAATCATTGTATGGAAGCATGTGCTTGTCCATCTCAAAATTTCGTATGTCATGCTGCCCTGGGACGCATATGTCGTCAAGGAAAAACTGGAGATAACTGTGACATTCCATTAATTTTAGAGCGTGTTGCAGTTATTGACAATTCAACGAATCAAGCTGGTCTGGCATATGGTATTGCAACGGCTTTGATAATGATTGGAATATTTGCTGCCGTGCTTTTCTACTACTGGCGTAGAGTATCGAATTTAATAACCGAAATAGCTCATGTTGCTTATATGGCTAATCCGCAATCATATCCAGAACGGGATAATTTCGATAATCCTGGCTACGGAATGCAACCATCAGCGGACAACACACGACTGCTAAATAACTTACATCCATTCGTATAGACGAAATGACCAAAGAAAAGCACGTATACGACTAAATAAAGCAAAAGGAAGGTTTAAGAGAACCAGGCGAGTACGATCACTTAAACTATTCGGGACCAGGCACATCGCTGAAGCCACAGTATCACCGAATGAATGACATGCAATTAAATATTAAGGCCGAAGTTCAAGATAAAACATTATTCAAACCGACGAATACAGATCCTAACGTTGATGATTCAAAAAATGATTCAAATGAAGACTAAATATTCTATCCAAATCTCAAAAGTAAACAAATACCACTGACAGGTCAAACTATCAGTGAATTATGTTCAGCTAATTCAACCGCGCTTGGAGTGATCACCACCAGAGGGGAGCGGAAACCAAGTGGCGGCAGAAAGAAATTACCACGCTGAAGAGGTGGATGACCGGAGACAATGACTTTCGGTCAAAGAGCGGAACATTGGCCGTTAGGAGGAGGCTATAAAAGCGCGCGAAGAATGACGCGCCTCCTCTTTTTCCTTTCTTATCGTGTGCGGCAAACCAGAAGTTCAGGAGAAGCAACAAGTGCGGAGGAAATTCAAAGTGCGGAGGAAATTCAAAGTGCGAAGCGACGAGAAGCAGCAGTCGCGGAAGGAAGCAATATTAAAGTCGAAGCAATAAGCAAAGCCCAGACGTGGAAGAAATAATAATAATGTGCACCAACGGATACAACCATCGAAGGGGCCCCTTGAAGGTACTTAGTAGAAGTAAGTTCTTTTTAGTTTTACCGTGAATCAGATGTTTACTTATATAGAATTTGAGAATTGTATTACATGTTTTGGAAATTTTACCCAGTTTACGCTTTTAGAGGAAATTTACGCTTTTAGAGGAAGAAAGGTAAAGACTTCTTTCAGATTGCAGGTTGTGACGGGTGCGGCTTGAGTGGCAAGTCGATGTAAAAGTGCAATAAAACAGAGTGAAATTAGTGATATATAGAATCAAAGTGTTCGGGGTTGGTGTAGTGGTTCCGGCGAGGGTTAGTGCTGGTGTAAGATTTGAGTGGTAGTGAAGGTGTAAGGTTTGAGTGGTAGTTCGTGTGTAGGTAGGGTTCGGCCGAATCGCGACGATGGTTATTCCGGCAAGCCGCATTCTCGCTTGGCGGCTTATTGGGGTCTTGAGGGACAAGCAAGTGGTGTCCCACGCCCATCTCCGGACGAGCTAAACCGGGTCCATAAGCCCCACCGAAGCACCCCAATTCCCCTGAGGGCCATAGTTGCTCCCGTGGAATAACAAGCGGGTGTAACAGTCTCGATATTATAGAAAATATCAATGTCGACATTAAGAAATTTAAAAAAAAATTAAATATTAAGTCCGATAAAATTATAATATTGTTCCTCTATTAGAGATTGTAAAGTCGCCTTCTATTTTAGTCGCAAGCATCGGTGGTTTGAATCTGATCCATTTTCTAAGACCTTAATAAGATACCGTGAATGAAATCCAGATGATAAAATAATTTCATACTCGTATTACGTATCAACTTTAAGTTCGCATTCCTGAGAAATCACGGCTAAGTTTTGCTCCAACTCTTTCTCAGGCAAAAAAAGATCCTTTCTAGGAATAACCGAAAACTCCCTTGCGAATAGGGGAGGCAGTATGGCATAAAAGGGGCGATGTATAAAGAATTTCATCTATAAGGAAGAATTCTTTCTTGAAAAGAACAAGAACAAATCGTAATTTTGCATCGATCTTTTGTAAAGTATAAATATCTCAACTAAGTTCATTATCTAGCCATATCGCCCGAGAAGTAATAAAATGGTGGCCGTTTTTGTCAAAAATCGGTGATATCTGTTCCGGCCAAAGCAAAGCTCCGATTTAGATGAAATTCGGTACAAAGGCTAACATAAATATTTGAAGAATTAACTGTACTGATGAAAATGGCAGCTGCTTCAATGTCTCAACATCAGAAATATGTGTTTGGTTAATAACGGCCACATTTATTGACCGATTTCGATGAAAATTGGCGTAGAGGTAGCTTTTTGTATCATCTAGCTAATCAAATTTTCTAAATGGCGAGGGTGATAAATTCAAAATATGCTCAAAATTTTTTTTTGATTATGATTACACGGATTAATTGAATACGATGAAATTTGATACAATTGAATCAAATCTAAACAAAACCGGAAAAATGTTGATTTCATACTGATTTTCAAGGCCCCTAGAAGTCACATTTTGGAAGGAATCAGACTTAAAAGGTGACTTGATAGATTTTCTAAACTAAAGAAGCATACATTACCAAAAGGGGCGGGCACAAATATGCGACATTTTTATATTTTTCACCCGAACAAAAAGAGGTTTAGTATTGCGATAGCTTGATACAAATGCTATCTATTGACTACATGTGTGTATGTTTCAGCGTGCGTGTGTGTGTATGTATGTGTGTGAGTGTGTGTAATAAAGCAATACAAATATTTTGTGCGCAATACACGAGAATTCATGAAACCAAGAAATGTTCAAGTAAAATATTGGCTAGTCTAAAAAGTATTCAGCCTTTTTGTCACTAGATGGTGTTCCAGTCTAAAATTTTCATGTCGACAGTTTCGTATTTCATCATTTGTGTCAAAAGTTGTTTTCATTTAAAAATGAGTGAAATTCCTGAAAAAATTCGTTATATTTTACAATCACTAAGATCAAGGTGAGAATGCAACGCAGGCTCGTTTTTGGTGTCTAAGGTCAAGATACTTGATCAAAAACCACAGCCAAGAGATGGTTCACTCGCTTTCGTTCAGAAAATTTTGATGTCAAAGATGCACCTCGCTCAGGTCCATCAATCACTGAAAAAGTCGATGAAATCTTACAAAAAATTGAGGAAGACCGACACGTAAGCAGCCACGACATTGCTAAGGAACTACATATCCATCGCCAAATAGTTTTAAACCAGTTGCCTAAGGCTGGATACACAAAGAAGCTTGTTGTTTGGGTGCCGCATGAATTAACACAAAAAAAAGTTTGATCAACCGAATTTCGATTTGCGAAATGCCAATAAAACGCAACGAAATCGAGCCATTTTTGGACCAAATCATTACGGGCGATGAAAAATGGGTAAAATACGAGAATATCGTTCCTAAAAGATCATGGTCTAAAAAAGGTGAATCATCACAAACGACTTCACAGCCAGAATTGACACCAAATAAGGTTATGCTGTGTGTATGATGGGATTGGAAGGGAATAGTTTATCGTGCGGTGCTAAAACCTGACCAAACACTCAATTTGGCTCTGTACTCTCAGCAATTAACCAGATTGCAACAAGCAATTCAAAAAAACCGGCCAGAATTGATCAATTGAAAGAGCGTTGTCTTTCATCATGACAATGCCAGACCACACACATCGTTGATGACCCGGCAAAAATTGACAGAGCTTGGCTGGGAAGTTTTGATGCATCCACCATATATTCCAGACCTTGCATTATCAGACTTCCATTGTTTTGGTCTCTGCAAAACTTCCTTAATGAAAAGAAATTCACTTCAAAAAGGGACTGTGAAAATCACTTGGCCAAGTTTTTCGCCAATAAACCATTGAAATTCTACACAGATGGAATAATGTCTCTACCCAAAAAATGGCAAAAGGTCATATATAATAATGGACAATATGTACTTAAATAAAATCCATTTTAAATAAAAGAAATATTCAATCGCGAAATGACAAAAAAGGCTCAATACTATTTAGAATCTCCAATATATTCTAATGGTCCCCAAAAATTATATAATATTGACATTGAGCTTCCACGATGTATTGAGTACGATACAACTATTGCTGATGTTACCAAAGCTTAAAGCGATGCTTCTAAATCTATTTTGGCTTACAATATCCTTTGCATCAAAGTCGTAGAGACGATTCTCGATTAACAAACCTACAACTCGCTGTCAATAGCTGGCGTTTAACCATTTAATTCGTCATATTAGACTTAATTCGCATATACGTATTAAGCCACGCTTTATTAGTCTCTCCTTTTTCTTCTTCTTAACCCTACAGCCCCTCTCGGGCCTTCGTTCCCTGCAAAAAGCGCTTTCAACTGTCTCGACCCATAGACCGCGTCCTCCAATTTCAAAATCCGAGCAGTGATGAACTGTCTTCGTCGACCGAGTCAGACAAGTGTTTCCTCAGTTTCCCCACTGGTCTCCGACCTTCAGTTCTCCCAACGAATACCTTTTTGGGTATCCGTTGTTCGTCTATACGATTCATGTATAGACCTCCGGTTCGCCAAAAATTTCATACAGATCATGGTTGTATCGAATTCGCCATTAGCCCCCCCTCCCCCAACCTACGCTCCAATTATTCGCCTCAGGACCCGTCGCTCAAAGGCATTCAACATATTTACGGATGCTTTGGTTAGGGTCCATGTTTCACACCCATAGCAGAATACAGGTTTTATCACAGATTTGTATACTTGGAGCTTTGTTTTCCTGTGTATGCAGTCTGTCTTCAAGATCGTCAATACTGAATAAAATATTTTATTTGCGAGCTGTATTCTTCGGCGTATTTCGTCTCTTTCATTACACGTCTTCGTTATTTTGGCACCTAGATACACAAATTTGCTCACATTTTCGATATTGTATTCACCAAGTGTGATATTTTGTGTATTTGAGGTATTTTTCCTCGACTGCGTCATTAGGTTTATTTTATTTTCATTGATTTGTAGCCCTACTAGTTTTGCTTCAGTGTCGAGTTTCAGGAAAAGTTCTTTAATGACCGTGACAAAATGTTTATGTTGTCCGCATAGGCTACTACTTGGCTCGACTTGTATAGTAATGTACCTCACGTATCGATAGGTAGTTTCCTTACGAAGTACTCCAGAGCCAAATTGAATAGGAATGGCGCCAGCCCATCTCCCTGCTTTAGTCCGATATTTGTGTCAAAGGCATCGGTGAGTTGGTTATTAATCTCTATACTACTGAAATTTTGCAACAAAGTTGTCCGATCAAGATAAAAAATTCTTTGATTGTGATCCCAAAGTGTGGACGCTGCGCAAATCGACACTTACGAACAACGAACGACGGCAAAATCTGATGAAGCGAATGTGGAACGTAGGCGCGTACCAAAAGAACGCCATCAGCTCAACGGAGAAATTATAAGCGGTAGGGTGGAATTTCATCACGCCCCAGCCACGTAGAATATTGGGATCTCGAAGTTTGCCGAGTTGTGCGCTGGAGCAGATAACTTTGTAACACGGCTTGATTCGGAGGGTCCCAATCAGAAGAATAGAGGTAAAAAAGGTGTAGTGGATATATTGTTCAATTGTATTATAACTTAACAGTGAATTATATTTTGCAATTTGTTTTTTTTTTAACACAGTTTTGTGCCTTTGAGCAAAATTATTTTTTGTGTGGATTGTACACTTGGCTCGGGTGTGTTTCAGTGTCGTGAGTAAGCTTTCAGGGGGGTTTTAATTCATCTTATGTCGGGTGAAACATACAAGGCAAAGAGTGCAAAGTGGTCGACCTGTCCTTAAAGACTGGGAAAATTACCCTTAGGTGTCATGGAAGGATTACAGGAACATTTAACGTGTAATTTCTCGCAAGATTTAATGAGATAGTTCTTTGGTGTAGAACCAAAGCAACAGTGAGAGCGGGGCGGGTAATTCCTATCGGGGAAGCTCCACTAGATTAGTGTAAATGGTGCTGAAAGGTGTTTCACTTGGCGGCTAATTGGGACCAAGGGACAAGTGAGTGGCGCCTCCTACAACGGTCTCCGCTGGGGAAACTGAGTCCGAAGTCCCAAGCCGAGGGATCCTCAACATGCAGGGTAACAGCATGGCCACGGTTCCTGACTCTTAGCTTCTTACAACTCCACTCATCCTGATATTAATTTCATAAGTTAATCAACACAAACTTTTAGGGTTTTGTACTAAAATACAAAACCCGATTGCAATCACGACCTGTGTCCGTATGTCACAGCACTTTTTCTCCGAACCTATGGAAGCTACAGCCATGAAACTTTGTTCAAAGGTCAGAAGTGATGACCTCCTGAGAGTTTAGGGGTGGAAATTTTTTTCAAAGGGGTTTAAGGGGGGTCTCCCCGTATAGGGAGGTGACCCCTCAAAAAAAAAATTGCACCATTAGTAGTCGAGTAGGGTGTCATTGGAAAGATCTTAATGATATATTTTCAAAACAGGTCTTCAAATTGCCCTTTCAGTACTCTGGGGGGCAGAGGAAGGGAAAACGTACGAACTTTTCGCGTATACACCCCCCCTCACGATTGGACACCTTTCATCCAAAAAATCTGAAAAAATGATGAATGCAGGCTTTTATGAAAACAACAAATACCTGAGAATGCGAAATTAAGTCAACTTAGTTGGTAATAATATGATTTATCAATTTTACATTTTCTTGAATAAAACCTTAACGGTACATTCAAATTCAACGAGATTCAGTACACAAATGGTTATTTATAAGATTGACCTGCCTTGAAAGCTTCACAAAGATCGAATAGTATATATTTATAGCGGTTTGAATTTTCCTGTATTACTATGGAACAATATGCGCTGTATTACTATGGAAACATATGGCTATGGAACAATATGCGCTTTTTACCGACCCAGACACTGCAGGTTTGCGAGGATTTGAACGAAAGTTTCAGGAATGATAGATATCATGAATTAATTTGAGAAATGGTTCAGTTAGTGGTATGAGTAATCGTAAAACAAAATAGTTTTAAATGCGAAGATTGATTCAACGTTTAAGGTACATGCTTTTAACACTTGATTCGATTTAATGAATCACTGAAGGTGAGTACCTACAATTCATACTCAAAGGTGAAACAAGTCAACGAGGCTGGAGAGAGCTCCTAACATTATTTACCCAATACTTGTCTAAGAAATTGTTGAAACTCATCCAAAAGATGCAAGGTTTCGTTCATAAGCACATGAGAGCCGTGATGTTATTCCATGTTAAATAACTTTTCTGAATGCTCGGCCCATTGAACATATTCAAGAAACCACTATTCCTTAAATTTTCGTGAAAATCCGAAGAAAATAAGAGTGCCTTGATTGATTTGAAATATATAGGGTTTTCCATTAGGGACATAGCAATTTCATATCTTTATACAGACGCACGCTTAAACATTTTCAATAAACTGTCAATGTCAAAACGTTAGTTATAGTAAACATTTCTATCGTAGTTAAATTCACGAACCAGCAACGTTTGGAAATTATTAAAAATTACTACCGAACTTCTGAGTCGGTGGTAGCAACTTTAAGAGTATTTACTCCAGTGTCAGAAATTCGTCATACCGCTCGAAGCGAAGAAAATATCCCAGCCGTAAATGCATCGATTCTTAATGAGCCAAATCAGCCGATTCCACGTCGTTCTCAAGAATTGGGCATATTTTATGAGAAAATCTTGGCCTACATGGTTACAGGATCAAATTGACTCAAGAACTAAAGCCACTTGATCTTTCGAAATGCCGAAACTTCTCCAATTGAAAGCTTGAAGAAAATGAAGATTTTCAGCAAAAAATCATCAGCGATGACGCTCATTTTTGGCTCAATGGCTTTGTTAACAAGCAAAATATGCATTATTGGTCAGTAACAACCCCACATGTGCTTCTGGAGATACCATTGCATCTTCAAAAAATTACTGTTTGGTGCGGTTTTCACACCGGAGGTGTGATTGGGTCATATTTTTTCGTAGAGAAAAACGACCGTCATAATACCGTCAATGGAGAGCGCTATCGTGTTATGTTGAAAGATTATTTGTAGCCAGAATTGGATGAACTTGACAACAACAATATGTGGTTTCAACAAGATAGTGCCACTGACCACACAGCACGCCTCACAATCAATTTGTTGGAAGGCAAATTCGGTGAACCTGTTATCTCGAGAAATAGTCCGGTCGAATGGCCGCCTCATTCATGTAATCTGATACCAAAATTGAATTTCATTATGTCAGGCTAAGCCCGGTCTCACACACACACTCAACTACACGATGACTAGTCAGAGGCACGGCAGTGACCAACTAACCGCCGACCGCCGAAGACGTACCGTGTCGCTATATCGTTTGAGTATTTCAAAGATTATTCTTGTATAGTCATTAACCTTAATAAACAATTATATTCTCGGGAAGACCGAATTACTTTCTTTTCTTTTCTATTATTTCATATCTTCGTGCATATTTAATGATCAAGAACTACTCTCATCCTGACATTTCTGAACTGGGATCATTGTGCTCGAAAATTGTGAAATATCGTGTATCATACGTGACGCATATAATGTCCGATATGGAAAATTTTCACGATTCAACCGTGAAGGAATTACGTGAAAAGCACCGCGTATTTGGATTGGCGCCGTCGGGAAACAACTTTAATCTTTTTGAACGCCTTGTCGATTACGCGAAATCCAACGCGAGTATAAGTGAGACGGATACTCTTATCGAGAGACTTCGGGAGTTGGAACGAAACAGTATGACAGCTGTTGGCACAAAACTCGATAGTGGAAAACGCACACGAAGCTGCGCATGTGCGACATAGCGCTTCTACTCCGATTATCCGTCCATCTCACAGCCAGCCATATGCAAGTGGTGGCTCTGCCATTGCATGTACATTGTATGCGTATATTTTACCGCCACCGCCCACAACTCAGCCGTCTACGTATACAACAGCTCCGACTGCAACATCACCGACTGCAAATACCACGATTCCGGCCTCTACACAAGTGAAATATGCTGGTGTTCGAGACGTGAATAAAGTGTTGCCGGACTTTAACCTTTCGTGGTCATTGAAATCGGAACGATTCGTTCATCGCGTATCGCAGCTTAGAACGAAAAGGTTGTGTTGTTAGCGATGTACTCTAAATTAAAAGGGCCCGCGAAAACGTGGATAGACAGTTCACCTATTTTTAATTCGTGGCCCGAATTCATGTCGAAATTTTTGATGGATTTTCCGGTAGCAACTAATGTCGCTGAGATACACATCGAAATCGCGGAAACTAAAGGGAGTTCGTTCGAAAACAGTACTACTATAAAGTACTATCGTTGGGTACAAAGGGTCAGTTACCCGATCAGGCGATTATTAAATATTTTATTCGGGGTTGCGTTGATACGGATTTCTCACGCTTGCATCTACTCAACCGTATGTTCACTGTAATAAGCTGTTGGCGGCAATCCGACAGTACACTAATTATAGTGAATCGGAACATGTCATATCGAGAAAGGCATGAAATGCTGATTCTCGTTTCCCAAATACGAAAATTGAAATATCGTCTCCGCCGCTGAAGAAACAAGAAAAAACGGAAAATCGCTTTGTTTTAATATTTTCAATCCTGAACACATTCCCATCCGTTGTCCGCTTCCACAACGTCGGGAGCAATGCACCGTTTGCCTCCGCACTAATCATAAAACGAGTGAATGTCCAGAACGATCAAATGAACAACCGCTGCCAAATGTGAAAACATTTGAAATCCAAGCTAAGGCCTCCTAGTGTGAACCATCCAAATTAATAAAAGTCGTCAAAATTAATGTAAACGAAGTTTCTTCATTTGTAGACCCTGGTAGCGACCGAACATTGATTAGGGAGTCATTCGCACTGAAAATTGGAAGTGTTGACCCTTGTGACGTATCGATAAATGGATTTGCCGGAGGTAACTACCGATGTAAAAATAAAATTAATAACAACCTTGAAATAGATGGCCAATTGTATGAAGTTGACGCTCTTGTGATTTGCGATCGCCACCAGGAACACGGCATTTCATTGGGACGTGATATTCTGTGCCGCTGAGGGAATTGTTTGGTGATTCATGGAGAAAAATGTTGGATTGAGAACGAGAACAATCTAAACGTGGGCACATCATTAACGAACGACAAATGTCGTAAATTCGAGCATATCTTGACGAAATTTCGGTCAAGATTTGCAACGAATATTTATGAATTGGGGAAATGTTCTAAATATCAAATGATCATCTCACTTAAAACTGACCAACCGTATGCAAAAAGACAGATTGTCGACAAATTAATCGCCGAGCTTTTGGATACGAATATTATACGGCCGTCCGATTCTGCATACTACTCCCCTATCGTTTTGATCGACAAGAAAAATGGAGAGAGCCGTTTATGCGTTTATTACCGATATTTGAATAGCGTTACTATAAAACAACCGTTCCCGATGCCAAATCTTGAGGACCAATTTATGCAGCTGTCCGAATATAAATATTTTACGGTTCTAGATTTGAGGGTGGGATACCATCAAATAGAAATGGCTGAGGAATCAAAACAAAACACCGCATTCGCGACGCATAATGGGCATTATGAATATAACAGAATGCCTTTCGACCTCGTTAATGCGCCTGGAGTCTTCCAAAATCTTGTAAATAAAATTGTTTCTCGAATGAACTCTAGAGAAGCAATAAATTTTCTAGACGATATAATTCTACCGAATAAGGATGTGGATGGTGGTTTAAACCCACTTGGAAAATTTTTCGAACTCTTGGAGGCCTACGGACTGACGCTGCGGCTAGATAAATGCAAATTTTGGACCGAGAAAATAGATTATCTGGGACACGTTGTGAACGAAGACGGAAATAAGGCCTGGGAAGAAAAAAGTTGCTGCTATTACGAATTTCAAACCGCCAACCAATATTACCGAAGGAAGGAGATTCTTAGATTTCACCGGGTTTTCTCGAAACTTTGTGGAGGATTATTCGTTAATAATGAAACCACTGACGCAGTTGTTGCGACAATCAGAAGATGCCAGCAGTTTGTATGGGGGGACGAGCAGCAAAATTCGTTCGAACAACTTAAGAATATCTTGTGTAACGAGCCGGTGTTTACATTGTTGGATATTAATTCCCAACACGAAATTCATACGGATGCCAGCACAATTGGGCTCACGTACTCTTGCATTCAAGTGATGGTAAAGGCTGGAAGCCTACCATTATTCAGCAGCGAAAAGCGTTTATCATAGTTATGAGCTTGAAGTGCTCGCCGTCGTTGAGACATTGGATCGATTCCGAGTTTATATTTTGGGAAAGCACGTCCGAGTTGTAACGGATTGTTCCGCCGTTGCTCAGGTGAAAACGAAAACCGAATTAAAACCAAGAATTGCCAGGTGGGTGCTGCGATTAATGGAATACGATCTCGAAATTATATACCGACCGGGAAAACGCCTCGCTCATGTCGACGCTCTCAGTCGTGCTCCGGATTTAGCAACCCTTGAACCTACAGTCGCTAGGTTAGTTTTCGCCATTTCAGCTGTTAGTGATCACTGAATATATACAATGCAGCTGAAGGATGACCAACATCGACACATCATAGCCTTTCTTAAGAATGAAGAAGAAGACGTGCAAATGAAACAAATAAAAAACGATTTTGAACTTAACCAACACCGACTGTTCCGGAGAACTGATCGCGGACTCAAATTAGTAGTACCTAAATCGATTAGATTTCGCGTAATGCAGAACTTTCACGATAATTGTGGTCATTTCAGTGTTGACAAGACTAAAGAACGCCTCGAACAATATTATTGGTTTTTGAAAATGCGAAAGTTTGTGAAAGACTATATCGCTGCTTGCGTCTACTATTCTTATTATAAGTTGCGGTCGGGAAAACCAGAAGGACGTTTATATTGTGATAAAATGCCGCCTATACCGTTCCGACAATTGCATATTGACCATGTAGGCCCCTTCAAACGTAGTAAACAGGGGAACGTTTATATTCTGGCAATATTCGACGCCTTTACTAAATTTATAGTGATGAAAGCCGTGCGTAATACCTCCACACAGCCTTTCTTAAATGCGTTAGCGGAATTGATAAGTTATTTTGGTTTACCGCAGATTATGGTATCCAATTGAGGTACCGCGTTTACCTCCCGAAAATTCGCTTCGTTTTCAATTTGCATAATATTAAACAAAGTACGTAATGGTCAGGTGGAGCGGACAAATCAGACTACTCTATCGTATTTGGCTACCACCGTTGAAAATGAGAATAATCGGGACGAACTCTTACCATCACTTCAGTGGGCAGTAAACTGACAAAAAAAAATCTACAACGGGTTTTAGCCCAATTGAAATCATCTTTGATTTTAAATTTAGAGATGTAACAAGCAACCATCTTATCTCATTTCTGCAAGACACCGTTATATCAACAACCAAAAATAATGAAATTGATATTCGAACCAAACGCAATCAAGCCTTGGTGAACATTGCTAAAGAACGTCTACAATGGAAGAGTCGATTCGATCGCAAACATGCACCACCAAAGAATTACGTAGTTAACAACTTGGTACTCATCGAAAATGATTTTCCATTTACCGGACAAAGCCGTAAACTGGAGCCGAAGTTTAAAGGACCCTACACCTTTCTCGAGTCCTGGATAAGGATCGCTATGTAATAGAAGACATCAAACGTTTACAAATATCCACCCAACCTTTCTGTTCTGTCTTCACGTCCAAAAAGATTCGATCCTGATGTGCCACTCCTCCCGAAGTTGAAAATACTCATGACGAAGATGACTACGTAATCGAGGACGATCACGATACAGGATTCGCCGAGCTGTCAGGCTAAGCCCGGTCTCACACACACACTAAACTACACGATGACTAGTGAGAGGCACGGCAGTGACCAACTAACCGCCGACCGCCGAAGACGTACCGTGTCGCTATATCGTTTGAGTATTTCAAAGATTATTTTTGTATAATCATTAACCTTAATAAACATTTATATTCTCGGGAAGACCGAATTACTTTCTTTTCTTTTCTATTATTTCATATCTTCGTGCATATTTAATGATCAAGACCTACTCTCATCCTGACAATTAATAAAATGCAATGCTTGCGCTACACCCACAATAAATTTTAACTCAATATCTCAAATATCTCTATGTTTCATTAATAGATAAAATTTATATGTCCTTAATGGAAAACCCTTTATATTAACTATCAACCTGTGTTATTGTTTTTGTAATGCCATGCAATTGAAATAATGATAACTCACTTGATTATGATTTGATTTCCATGAAAGGCATAGGGGTCTTAAAAAGATTAAGGGCACCGTTTTGATGTTTAGGTGAAAATGTAAAATTTACAAATCATACTATTATCAGCCGACTTAAGTGAATTTTGATTTCTGAGATATTCGTTGCCCTTGGACTCATAAAGACCTACCTTCGTGATTTTTCCAGATTTTCAGCCCAAAGGTGTCCAATCATGAGGGGGGGGGGGGGGGGGGAACACAAATATTGTTCGTGCATTTTTCCTCCTCCTGGATACTGTTTTTGTGGAGTTGCTTATTTGTTTCAAAGATAATTTTCGTCAAAAATACTGTTTTGCTTATATATATTGTTGCAGATTCTGGTTCGTAAGGGACGTAAAGTATTTGAAGTTAGGGAAAACGAATTCCATCTGTTTTTATTGATAGACAAGAGTGACGATGAAGACAATTTAGAGCTTGATGAAGAAGACTAAAGATTTCTTACACAGGATGATGATGAAGGCATTATTGATATCGAGATTAAACCTCACGAGCCAAGAAGACTGTCACCTGAACCTTCAATGTCTACTGCAGAACGTGTTGCTGAAACGGTTTACAGCCATCCAACGGTTTTCAAGTGGAACGAAAAGACATGCATACCGAATGTTTTTTGTAATGTGGATGATGAATTTGGAAAAGTGCTCATCTGTCAAAACATTGAAAACAATAATTTGAATAGCTTTGAAATTTTTTTGTTCAACAATGAATCTTGACGATTTGATTCAACACATAGTATCGGAGACAATACGGTACGCTCACCAAAATGGAAGGGCATTCACTATTGAAACCGAAGAAATGAAAACATTTCTTTGTATGAACTTGATTATGGGCTATCATATCTTGCCATCATTGAGAGACTGCTGATCCACAGAATAATATATGGTGGTACCTTTGATATCCAATGTTATTCCTAGGGTATCCAATATCCAATGTTATTAGATAGAGCATGCAAAATTTGGCCAATAATGGAACACTTCAATGCTTCGTTTCAAAATGCCTTCAACAATACAAAAGAACAATTAAAGGGCATAACGTACTAAAACAATACATAAAAAGACAAGCCTGTCAAGTGGGGCTTCAAGTTATGGTGCAGATGTGATACAGCAACAGGTTACCTGTTTGAATTTGATTTATATACAGGTAAACCAAAGTCTGGATCTGAGTATGGGTTAGGTGAAGCAGCAGTATTGCAGCTTATAAAGAAGCTGGAAGGCGTCGGCTGTAAAATTTACTTTGACAACTTTTTTAACACCCTGTTGTTGCAATATAAACTAATTTCTCAGAATACGAAAGCATATGGATCTGTCCAAACTAACCAGAAGCACCCTCCGAAAACTGGGCCAAGTGACAAACAAATGAAGTGCGAAGACATTTACACCACAAGTTTTCGAGGCATATCATACGCGAAATGGATGGACAATAAAGAAAACCAAGCTGCCAATTTTTTGTCACCTAAGCAAACAGAAAAACGGTGCCAAGCTGGTTCAGCAGATAAAATTGATGTAAATGCCCTAAAATTGTTTCACATTATAATAAACATATGGGTGGAGTAGATCTTATGGATCAACGTAAGGTCTGTTATGAATTAGATCGAAGGTCAAATATAATATACTATCTTCGACTCTTTTCAGGGTTTTGTAAAATAATTTTACAAAACCCTTCTAAAATCGCGTCCTGTCTGTCCGTCTGTCCGTCTGTCCGTCTGTCCGTCTGTCTGTCTGTCCGTCCGTCCGTCCGTCCTTCCGTGTGTCACAGCAGGTTTTCTCGGAAACTACTTAAGCTAGAAGCATCAAATTTTGTATGTAGGTGTAAAGTGGTGATCTCTTCAAAGTTCAACTACAAAAAAATTTTATAAGGTATTTAAGGCGGGTCTCCCCATGTAGGGGAGTGACCCCCCGAAAAAAAATTTCATTGAAGGTAGCCGATATGGGTATCAAATGAAAGGTCTTGATGAGAACTTTTCAAAACAGGTCTTAGTTTGGCAAAGTTTGCTTCAAGGGGCGCACAGGGAGGGGAAATACACGAAAAATTTGTGTCCCCCCCCCCCTCGCAATTGGACACCTTCCATCCGAAAAATCTGAAAAAAATCAAGAATGTAGGCCTTGATGAGTACAACAACAACAAATACGTGAGAAGTCGCAATTCACTCAACTTTGTTAGTAATAGTATGATTTATCGATTTTATGTTTTCTTGAATAAAATCTTAACGGTACCCTTAAATGAATGAAATTCAGTACACAGATGTCTATTTATAAGATTGATTAACCCTGCAAGTTTCATAAAGATTGCATCATATTTAGCGAAGTTATAGCGGTTTGAATTTTCCTGTATTACTATGAAACAATATGTGCTGCATGTATTACTATGGCAACATATGGCTATGGAACAACATGCGCTTTTTACCGACTCAGACACTACAGTTTTGCTAGGATTTGCATGAAAATTTCAGGAATGATAGGTGCCATGAATAACTTTGAGAATCAGTTCAGCTAGTGGTATCAGTAATCGTAAAACAAAATAGTGGCTGTTTTAAATGCGAAGATTGAATAATGTTGAGTTATTTTTTCCCAATTTCAACGTTTAAGGTGAATGCTTTGAACACTTGATTCAATTTAATGAGTGACTGAAGCTGAGTACCTTCAATTAATACTCATAAGTGAAACAAGTCAAGGAGGCGGGAGGGAGCTACTAACAAAAGGGCTTTGTAACAACTCTAGGATTCGAAAAAATTGGCTATTAATCGATGATAACAGTACAGGAGAGTGGCCCCTGAAAAAAAATTCATCAGACGTAGCCGATATGAGTATGAAATGAAAGTTTTCATGGGAGCTTTTCAAAACAGTTCTTAAACTGTCAGTTTTTGCTTCAGTGGGGGCACAGGGGGGAAATACATGAAAAATGTGTTTCCTCCCTCGCGAATGGACATCTGAAATAATTATCAAGGGAGATATTTATGAGTATAACAATAACAAAAACCTCAGAAGTCTAAATTCTTTCAACTTTGTTAATAATAGTATGATCTTTGAATTTCATAGTTTCCCCAATAAAATCGTCATTGACATGCTTCTTGACTTTATTCAATCTGGTGACTACATTTTGAAAATTTAATACAAAACCCTTCTGACATGAGCGTAGGTCTGTTTACCCAACTTGTTTTATCTGTTTGACATATCGGTAAATAATGCACATAATATCTATATAAAGCTTCATAATCAGAAAACAACGAAAGGAAGGCTGTTGTCCAGCTTGCAGTTCAGGCAAGTGGTAGCTCGGAGTTTGATCAGTGGATTTAGTTTCAAGAAGCGTGGTGCTCCTTCTTTAAAAATGAGTGCAGTACGCAAATCCTTAAAACATCAACTGCCTGCGCATACCATGGAAAAATCAAACTCAAGCAAACGGTGTGTGAATTGCACCAAGCTCTCAAAAGAAAATCGGACCAACAATACTTGTGTTGAATGTAATGTTCACCTTTGCCATACTAATGAAAAAATGGCTCCATTGAGTATTCGAATCATTCCTAACTAATGTATGTAACCATAATACTTGTAGTAAATATCTAATGAACACATGAAAACATGATAATAATAGCGCATTTTTAGTTAAAGCAAAACCCTAATCAATAAACAAGCTTTAAAAAGTAAGTCTAAAATTTTCTAGCAGAAAATAACCCTTAGCGACCATAAGGACATATTTATCCCCGGATATTCCGGGAAACCTACATCGTTTTCGAATTTTGATTTTGAAAAGTTTATTGTCAGCCTAATGGATTGATTCTAAATAGCTAAAACATTTCTAGAAACTAAATTTACCTTATGGTCCTAAAAGGTGTAAAAAATGTTAATATATTTGATAAGACTTAAACTTTTGAGAGACCACCACTTTTGACCTTTTCATAAAGTTTGAGCTTTGTAGCTTCTATAGTTTCGGAAGAAATTTCTGGTGACTCACAGATAGACAGACAGATGAACAGACAAACGGACAGACGGACGGGTGGGCGGACAGATACAACGGGAAACTAGTATATTTTTACAAAATTTCTTTCAGGCAGCCCTAAAAATCATGGAGCTAGATCCAATAACAAATAACTTAGAGGCTGAACTTCGCTAATAGCAAAGGGTTTTCCAATAAGAAGTGTTATTTTGAATAGCCTGCTATTTCAGTAGATGTCACTTTTGAAGCTGTCATTTTTTGACACTTGACAAGTAAAAACTACGTCATTAATAAAAATGGAACGATACACGTTTGAACAATCCATTGAAATTATTAAAATTCACTATAAAAATGGTGAAAATTTGGCAGAGACGATTCGTAAAACTCGAACATTTTTGGGTCGTCGTGAAGCACCTTGTCAGACCGCAATACAGGAATTGGTGCAAACATTTGAGCTATTGGGACAACTTAGTGAAGTGAAGAATAAAACCCATGCACGTCACTCAAGAACACCCGAGAATATTGCTTCTGTAGCCGAAAGTGTTGAAGAAAACCCAGGTTTGCCTATTCCTCGTCGTTCTTTGGGATTAGGCATTCCAAAAACGTAATTACACCGTATTTTGCATAAAGATTTGGGTCTTAAGGCTTATTAAGTTCAGTTAACACAAGAACTCAAGCCGGTCGATCATGAACAACGTCGTGTCTTTGCTGATGGGGTCCTTGAAATGCATGAAAATGATCCAGAATTCCATCGAAAAATCAACTTGAGCCCATTTCCACCTCGGTGGCTCTGTCAAAAATCAAAATTGTCGCATCTGGGGCTCGGCAAATCCAAGAGTTATTGTTAAAAAGCCTCTCCATCCTCAACGTGTGACTGTTTGTTGCGGTTTATGGTCCGGTGGAATCATTGGACCTTACTTTTTCGAAAATGAGGCTGGAGCAACAGTTACGGTGAATGGGTTGCGCTATCGAGAGATGATTAATGATTTTTTATGGCCGGAATTGGATGGTATTGATCTGGATAACGTTTACTTTCAACAAGACGGTGCTACGTGCCACACAAGCAACGAAACCATTCATCTTTAACGGGAAAAGTTTCCGGATCGTGTTATCTCTCGAAGAGGTGATCACAATTTGCCATCGAGATCTTGTGATTTAACACCTTGCGACTTCTTCCTTTGGGGCCACGTGAAAGAGAAGGTCGACACCAACAGCTCAGCGTCGATTCAAGACCTCAAAGATGGAATTCGTGAGGCTATCGAGGACATAGGACAGCCACTTTGTGATTTGGTTATGGAAAATTTCATGAAAAGGATATGGTCCTGTAAGCGCGGTCGTGGTGGTCATTTGCCTTATGTTATTTTTTACTATTAACAGCATACCTTCTTCTTTATAATGAAATAAACACCCGATCATTTATATTAAAAAATGGCATTTTTTCTTTTAATATTAAACTAACACTTCTTATTGGGAAACCCTATATTAATGGAAATTATTTCTAACAATCATTGATCTTTACTGTATTAACAATATTTACCTGTTAAGGACTACAATGTGCCCCTTGTTCCCCTTCTCCTTCATAATGGATAATGCTTCTCGTACGCACATACATGCTGCAATGCAATTAAGGTCGAACAATTCTCGCAAATCCTTATTGGGACTTTCTGATCAATTGAAATAAATATAAAACATATCTGCTTTGATTTCACGAAATAATTGCCAATAAAATGTTGACCCACCTAATAAAAATGCCGCCTTAATACATCCAGCATTATTAACAAAAACATCAATTCTTCCGAAATTTTCCTTAATCCATTCAAAACTTTCCCGAACTTCCAGCTCATTTGTTAAATCACATTTTCTCGAATGAATTTTTCCATTTCCGGTGACATTCTTATTCAGCTCCTGTACACAAAATCCATATTACGTAAATGAACATATCGGATTTGTCGATGTTTGTTATCATTATCATCATCTGTTAATGTTTTATTAAGGATATTTTTCCCACACCAAACAAACGATCCAATATAGTCAAAGTGCCACCGGCAACATCATGAAATGGCCAATAAAGGAACGGCAACAACAACCAAGAAGTGAAAAGAATCGAAGAAGTAGAAAAAAAAGCAGGAAAAATTGCTCGGATCGAAAATAACTCAGAAACAAACTTTATTAGAAGTCACTTAAGATTTAGATACTAATCAGGCTAAGTACCAAAAAGTGCTAAGCAAAAGTAAACTTTTAGCTCAGCGAGGGTGCTGTGGGGGAGCTTAGGAAAATTTGGTAATAAAAATGTCTTGAGACGTGTTAAATGTGTGTATGGGAAATATCTTGAGTGGTCGTTAGTTGCCAAAAGTTGTTCTAGATGATTTGATGAAAGAATTTCCACTGTTCAAATGGAAATAGTGAAGGAAATGCTTAGAAATTTGTTCTCACAGTTCTCAGGAGTTCTTAATAATCACTATGAGAAATCTGAACATTATAAGAAAAACTCAAAGCTCATATTGACTGAAAAATTTGGATTACTGATTGCGTTAACAATTATCCTTATAATGAACAGTTGAATAATCAAATGTTGCTCGATATAGTGACTTGAAACTTAAAAAAATCCTTTTTCCACATGGAGGTCACATATCCCCCTTAACACTATTAACGTCAATAAATGTAACATTGTGTTTGGCCTACCCTCACTAATGCTTACATCAATAAGTTCAGCACGTCGTGCTAATCCAATCACTGTCAGCCCGGAATTCGCTAAATTTTCGGCTATGCAAGCACCAATTCCAGCACTAGCACCAGTCACAACAGCCACTTTATCCTGCCACCGATTGTTGTTATCCATTAGACAATCGCTTCGTTGTCGATTGGTACTTTAGTATTTCGATAGCTTTCCGGTCACTGTACAGTCGATAAATTAAAACAAATTATCTCCAATTGTTTCTTCCATATATAAACTCACCCCCACACACTACCAGCCGGGCAGTTGCTGCAATTATTTGCGCTCCACTAATACTCGTAGTTGAATAATACTAAAGTGTGCAGAATGGTGACTAGATTTTCCTCGCATATGTTGGGCTAATGGAAAAAGACTGAAAATGAAATTATATCGGAAAATAGACTTGACTTGCTTTTATTGGTTTGTCGTATCGAATTTCTCCATCGTACGTTTGTAGCACGCAAATAGCAACATGTGAAGTAACAATCGAGAAGCTATTGAGGCACTTATACGAATTGATTACATTCTCAAATTTCTAAGGTTAAATTGAATTAATCTATTAGTCGATGGATGGATATAATTTCCGTAAGTTTGGAGTCACTTTCATTGAATATATAGAAATATAAAAGAAAATAATTCGAGTAGGTTGCAGCTGGTTTTGAAAAAAAAACTTTTTAATGTAAATAAATAAAGAACACAAACATTAAATGTAGCAATGATAAGCTAGGAATTAAAAACTAGAAATAGAGAAAGAAATAACACAAACTACATATAACCACGAATAATTTAGTCATTTTCATTCAGCCGCCAATACCTAGATCGTTCCATTCCAGCTCAACCAGCCTCAAGAAACCTAGCAAATGGGTATCTTCTTGTTGATCTCTGGTGCTGAAATTTTGATGATATTTTATTTTCTTAATGATGGCCAATATATGCAAAGGGTGGTCCAACAAAAACGCACGATGATGATTGTAAATAAAACAAAAAGTTTTCAGAGAATTATGTTAATATTTTTTGTTATAATAGAAGGATCTATGACAATTATGTGTGAAATAAAATATCGCCCAAATGCTCGCCACGACTATGGTGGCGTACTTCTATCCGATAGTCCATATTTTCAATTACTCTGAGACATAATTGAGGTTCAATGTCGTTAATGTGCTGAATTATCTCATCATTTAGCTTTTGAATCGTTCTTGGCTTATTGACACAAATTTTTTTTAAATGTCCCCAGAGAAAGAAGGCCAACAGTGTCAAATCACATGATCGTGGCGGCCAATTAACATCGCCATAACACGGCCATTAAATTTCTCGCGCAAAAGATCCATTGTTTCGTTGACTGTGTTTTCAGTGGCATCATCCTGTTGGAACCACATATCGTCCAGGTCTATAACCTCAATTTCTGGCCGCAAGAAATTCGTTATCATCTCGCAATAGCGAACACCATTCACGGTAACTGCTTGCCGTCCTCATTTTCGAAGAAGTACGGCCCGATGACGCCACCAGCCCATAAACCGCACCAAACAGTCACTCTTTGTGAATGCATCGGCTTTTCAACAATTACTCGTGGATTCTCATTTGCTCAAATGGGGCAATTCTGCTTGTTAACGATTCCACTGAGATGAAAGTGTGCCTCGTCGCTGAAGATGATTTTCTTTGTAAAGTCACCATTCCCTTCTGTCTGTTCAACCAACCATTCGGCGTATTGCCCACGCTTGAAATGGTCAGTAGGCTTCAGCTCTTGAGTCAATTGAACCTTGCAAGCGTGCAAATTCAAATCTTTATTCAAAATTCGCATCACTGATGTTCGTGAGATGTTCAATTGTTGGGCACGACGACGAGTTGAGGTTGAAGGCTTTTCTGCCACACTATCGCGAACAACAGCAATATTTTTCGCAGAACGAACTGAGTGGGCATGCACAGGCGATTTCACGTTTCCTACAGACCCGGTTTGCTGAAATTTGTGCACAATTCTCCCGATTGTGGACACATTTGGTCGATTATGCTGACCGAAAAAATCACGAAGTGCACGAAATGCATTTTTAATTGAACGCCCATTTTCGTAAAAGGCATCAAAAACCTTAACGCGCTACTCAATTGTATACCTTTCCATGATTGAATTTTTCAAACACTGAAACAAAGGAATGTCAAATTAAGTTGGGCTAAAAATTTTACGTTAAGGTGTGACTCACAATTAACATCGCAGGGCCGTAGCCAGCCGTAGGGCCCGTAGGGCCCGGCCCACCCCCGAACCTCTGCGAATTCAACAATTTCCCTATAGACATAAATTATGTATTGAACAGATGTCAATCGACAATTTGCTGTTTCTTCAAGACGACGACATAATTATGCGTTTATTTTACACTTTAAAACGTATACTCGTCCATATATTACTAGAACTAGAAAAAACCAAACGACAGTAGAAAGTAAATGTATGAAAATACAAAAAGAATCGTGGAAAAGGCCACAAAAATTCAACATTTTGGACAGGATCGAGATGGATTTCAAGGTTGAAATCCAGACAAGCTGCGAGGAACATAGTGATAGTACCACCCCTTGTGGAGTAAAACTTGGTTTAGTTTCTACTTATGTTTAATTGCAAATGTCATCTAAAGTGAAGGGAAATTAGGGATTGTCAAGTCGATTTCGAATTTAGTCGAATGTCGACTTTTTCTCGTTAAAAGTCGATTTTTTTTAAGTCGACTTTTGGTGATCGACTTCGACACAAATCGACTATTCGCGTCGACTTTCGACTTTTGTGACCGGTATTTTCAATTTCAAAGAAACTAAATAAAATGCCGTAAATGAAATTCAGAAAATGTAATTTCATTTGGTCTTTAGGCGCGAATCCCTGGGAAATAACCGTTAAGATTTACTCTCTGAGAAAAAAAAAATTCTTTTACCTGTTTTAGGAATAGGGGAGGCAGAATAGTGTAGGGCGGGAAAAGTATAGAAAAATTTACCCGGATAGAAATTGAAACAGTGCCAAGTTTAAGACAGTTTTCATATTAACTTTTTTGGGTTTTGTAAAATAAAAATTCTGATTTCATATGGCATAATTTTTTTAAGAGATATGGTAAACCTTGCCCGACCAAAGTTTTGTGAGGCTCTTGACGTCGTAGCTGCAATTGTTGATCCGACCACTTTTTCCGCAGAACCGGATTGCACCGCATTGTCGTTACGCACCACTAGATTTTTGTTGCCACCGCTTCACAGCAACGAATTATGTTTTTGTTCACAGATCATACACCCGCGCGAATAACAATTCTGTACACTATGTGCGGCATCAAGCCAATTATAGCAAAGCGCGAGTGATTTTACGACATTTCACCGATCTTTCACCGCTAGATTTTTAAATCACAGGCACCGTGTCATTCGATGTCACTTCTGGCAGTACCGGCACATCCCATCCTTCAATTTGTCACCGAGAATGGACGATCGCGGTAAGAAAGCGCCAGAGCTCGTGGGTGACGGGGCTGTTGTCGTCAAGTGTACGGCAGCGGGCCTCTTAGCATTCCGAATTGTTACATATGGCATCGTCTGGCTGTCACTCGCGGCACTCGGCATCGCGGCACGGCGTTCCAAGAAAAGCAGCAAATCTTCCAGCGGTGGTATGTTGTTGGATTGGAGACTCATTCCTCAGTCGCCACGCGTGATACTGGGAAGTTTCAGCAAGCAGGCTCATGTTATCAAAGCGGCGTTTGAGTTCGGCCCAGACTTCTTCGTACATAAAAATAAAAAATCCAAAGTCTTTTAAAACGTATTGGCTGCACTTAAAACCGTTTATAAATACATCATCAATTGGAAAACTACATGATGATAACATTCCAATGAGATTGAAAGGAATCCGCTCCGGCAGTAGAACGGACAAACACTCTCGTTGACAACGAATGACTTGGTGGTCGACGAAACCGAGAGTTGCTACCAAGTCACGAACGGCGATGGTTAGCCGACAAATTGGAAAGTGCTTTTCATTGATGGAATTCTCGCCGCAAAGAAAGAAAAAAGTGTAATTTGGTCATGGCGAGTGAGCCAAATATCGCTAGCAATAATGAAAATGCAACGAATTACATTGAATATCTCATGCATTAGTTGGAAATCGCTTTGTGGTGTTGAGAACTTGTGTAACATTTGTTGTGTTGGAAAAACGAAAAATTTCAAGCGAATGCGCAAGTCGTCGTTGGAGGGGAAGAAGAAAAGAAAAAAGAAAGTGATCCAAAATAAACGAGACTTTTGTCATAAAAATTCATTCTTGTGACTGATTTTTTGACTAGAAATCACATTTTAACCATCAATCACTCACCGTATTCGCCTGATATGGCTTCTTGTGACTTCTATTTATTCGGGAAATTGCATTTGGCCATGAAAGGAAAACACTTTGCGTCCGTAGAAGGCATCCAAAAGGCTTGTACCTACATGCTGAATAACATCCCGGTCAGTGCCCTGAAACGCTCTTTCGAAAAGCTTTTGCATCGCGAAAATGGTGGTTGGAGGCCGGAGGAGGCTACTTTGAATAAATAAACCCGAATTCATTAGAAAAAAGCTCCCGTCGTTTCTATTTTAGCTCAATCTCGTTTATTTTGGAATGCACCTTGTAGATGCTGTGAACTTTCTGCTCGTGGGCGGGAAGATATTTTTTCCCAAGAAGGGACTTTACTGGTGTCGGTTTGAAGTAACAGAATTGCTAATCGCCCCTCGTGGTCACGTTACATTCAGGTTTTCAGGGGTTTTCAAGTTTTTCTTTCAGGTGTTGTAGTGAAATTCAATTTGGTAGAGTTCCAGAGTCCCGTAACACGTAAGTTCGACCGTTTGATGAATGTATCTGTACTGAGAATTGCACAGATACTGACAAGATAAGCACTGTGGTATCGAGTTCATGATTTATGTAGGACCCATTCTGAACCACCCTCACCAGCCATAATTTGGAAATCCTTCCAATTACATCTTTCCGCTAACGCAAGAACCCACAACAAAATTTCTCGCTTACGATTTTTGGGACGGGAAAACTGGATTCATTTGACAGATGTCAAAGGCCACGTTGACCAACTGAAGTATTGAATAAATGAGACACGCCTACATTTCAAAGTTACTGGCGCGCGTGGTACAAGGCGAATTTATAATTGAATCGCCGCGGATACTCACGGCCCACAAAAATAGTGGGGCATCATGGTGGTAGTGGTGCCCCATTGCACTCCTCTCAACTAGATTAATGATCCAAATCGATGACTTGGCCAGAAGAGAAGTGAAAGGCGAATTATTCCAGGCGAGAGGTCATGAAACAATTAAATAGGGACGCTTCGCCCGATGACGAGCTCATTTTTTCCAGGAAGAGCCTGCCAACGTTGCGGATACCATACCCGTTAGAAGGAAAGTACAATACCGATTGTTTTTCTCTTATAAATTCTTTTTTTATTTTTAATAGACTCAAAACATATTTTAATTTTAAAAGGTCAAAAATATGAAAAATTACTTTTACACTCGATGAATTTCGATAGCTTAATTTAAAACTTTCCTGTCGTTATACGAGGCACATTACTATACAACATAGAGGTATACGCTGGAGACGGCGAGCTTTCATTTCCCATATAAAATATTGAAGTCTCTACATGCTCAATACGAACAAAAATTTCATGTACGTATACTCCAATTTTCGAAAGCTTTTAGACTTTCACGAATGAGCTTACGTATGATTGTCCAAATGCTATCATTGTTCGAAATTAATTTCGAAATAGCTAAAAAAGTTCATTATTTTTAGTTTTCTCTCTAATGATCATACAGCATTTACAATTGTAAACACTGCCTCCAAATATTGTTCAACAAACTTCTTTCTTTTCCATAAAATGTACTAACAAACTACGAAGTGCGCCACATTTAAATCGTTTTCGATCGAAATTAACAATTGTGACACCCCTGATTCCGGAAATAATGTTTCAGCTGATGGAAAACAGTCAGCTGACAACTCTTGCGAAAATTCCATCAAAATTCGTAATTTTTAAAAATTTTCAATGAAAACGCTTGTTTCGGGTGGTTTGTATAAGTGATTTCGAAAATAAAGTGTTCAATGTATAAACGTGAGTAAAAATGTGAAAGCGTCATCGAGTATTTTTCATTATTTAGGTAAGTAAAGTGCAGTCTAGGAAACAATTGTGTGTCCGGGAATAATTTACGTGATGTTTTCTGTGTCCGTCCAGGTTTTCGGTTCGTTTTGTGAATGAAAACATAATTTCGAATGTTGTGTGAATCGTTCCTACTATAAACGGTATATGGGAGACGCGAATTTCAAGATTTTCTCCGTTGAAACAGATTTGACGCCGGTCATAGCATTCCGATAACATGCAACTGAAACTCGCTTGCATTGGAAGTATTTACGCGCTTTTTTTTTCTGATTTTTAAGTTATCCTTAAAACTTCGTGTTGAAGTAATTAATTGTGTTTTAAGTAAAAGTTCATAATTATCAAAGTGCAAATTGCATGTGAAATAGATGTTCCGCGCAAATGTTGAAGTTTTGTCGGCTCCGTCCATAATGGTGTTAAGATTAAATTGTTGAAAATAATTAGTTTTGTTGTTGCAAAGGTGCTTGTAAAAGTTTCATGTATCGGAGTAAACGTTTTAATTGAAAAACTTTGAAAGTTTTCTAAAATACGAGATTTCGTATCAATGCAGTGCACCTACAATATGGGAGCTGTTTAATTAACTTCGAAAACTGGTCGGTTGAATTTAAAAATGTTTTTCTATGTTTCTGAAGTCGTGGTGTTGGGACTGAAATTGTTGTTGAAAATCGAGCCAATTAATGCAGAAATGCATGCATGGCGGTTTAATTTGAAAATATTTGTTTATTTACCGGAAAACGAAGAAAACCGACTTCAAAGTGGAAATGAAAGGATGAAATGAATTTTATGGAGGTGATATTAAATCACCATGTAATATCACTAATATAGCACCGCTTTTAAAAAATTTTATTCATCTTTCTTACTTTGGAGTCGTTGTTTTTCAATTTTAGGTGAATTTCTCAAGAGAAATTTACCTATTGCGTAGAGTACTTTATATATATTTATGTATATAAATAAATATATATATATATATATATATATATATATATATATATATATATATATATATATATATAAACATATATACATACCTATGTGTATACATATATATATATATATATATATATATATGCATATATATATATATATATATATATATATATATATATATATATATATATATATATATATATATATGATATATATGATATAACGAAAATCGTGACTCACAATTTCTCGTGAGGTCACAATTTCGCTCCAATTTTCACAAAATTTTTCGGAAAGGCGTATTGCGTAAATATCTCAGTTAAGTTGTTTAACCAGCTAAATCGGTCAAAGGAAAACAAAATGGCGGCCATTTTAGACAAACATTCGTGATTTCATTTCTGACCAAACCATGGCTCCTATTCGAATGAAATTTGGTACAGAGGTTTGTTGAAGTATGCGATGAATTTCACAATAAAAAATCCAAAGTCGAACCGTTTTAAACAAAATGGTGGCCGCTCAGACGTCGAAAAGCGTGTAAGCATTGGATGTTGTTGTTGTGACCGAACTTTTCAACTGATGTTAATGAAATTCGATTCTTTGATAAAGACTATAAATGATTAAAGAATTATCTAAAAAAACTAGCGATCAGGTCTCCAAAAACAAAATGGCGGCTAGTTGAAGCTAGAAATTTCAAAGGCTTTGGAAAGACCCAATTTTGATTCGATGTGAATGAAATTTATTTTCAAAATAGAAAACAATTAGATCTAAACATTTTGCTATTTTGGTGCACATACATAATCAAGTTTCAAAATGGCGGCGATTGAAATATGCAATATTTTCAGATTTTTGTGGCCCTCTAATGGCCAAATTTTCCAATGGATTTTAATGAAACTTGAGATTATGGATACTTGTACTCAGTCCTTATACTAAGCAAAAAATTATCGAAATCGGATGAAAAATAAAGAAGTCGAAAATTTAAAAGCTAATATTTTTCGCTGCCATTTGCATTAAAAATTTAATACTTTTGCCCTGTCTAGAGGGAAGCTGATTTAAATTAGATTGGGCAAATTGACTGATGAGACTCTCAAATTGAAATATTTTCAAAATCCAAAATCAAATGCATTCATTCAAAATGGCGGCCCACAAAGGTCAGAAGGTAAGCGCAATTCGCTATTTTAGTAGCAACTGAAGTAATGCATGTTTATCATGGAAATATTTTTAATGGCGTAACCTGTAAGTATTTATGCAACAGACAATTTTAGGGGATTGTAAAATATTTTTACATTGCCCTATTAAAATCGCGATCTGTCTTTTCGTCCGCCTGTCCATCCGCCCGTGCGTCACAGCAAGTTTTCTCGCAAACCACACAAGCTAGAATGATGAAATTTTCTACGTAGGTCAAAAGTGGTACCCTCTCTAGCGTTTGCAAGATAATTCCACCAGAATAATAATATCAGCACATATGACAATTTTTTGGCTTTTTTTTGTAATAAACAATTAATTTTCAAATGCTGCACTCTCATAAAGTTTATCGCCAAGAGTATGATACACCTTATAATATGATGAACGAAATTTCGACCCCAATTTCGAAATTTGCTTCGAGCCTATGCGAGTTATTACAATAGCAAAGGCAAAAGCTCGTGGCTTCATGAATTTGATCTTTCGCCGTCTCCTGTATGTACCTCTATGCTATACAAGTAAGTAGCTTATGCAGATAACATCAACATTTTATCACGGTAATTAACAACTAACAAAAAACTCTTCCAGAAACTCGACCGCGAAGAAAAACCAGTAGGGCTACAAATCAATGAAAATAAAACAAGGCTCATGACGCAGTCGAGGAAAAATACCTCAAGCACACAAAATATCACACTTGGCGAATACAGTATCGAAAATATGAGGAAATTTGTGTATTTAGGCGCCAACAAAACGAGAACCAGTAATGAAAGAGACGAAATACACCGAAGAATACAGCTTTTATTCAGTTTTGACGATATTGAAGACCACATGCATACACAGGAAAACAAAGCTCCAAGTATACAAATCTGTGATAAGATCTGTGTTATGCTATGGGTGTGAAACATGGACCCTAAACCAAGTATTCCGCAAATATATTGAACGCCTTTGAGTGACGGGTCCTAAGGCGAATAATCGAAGTGGAGCTAGATGGGGCCAATGGCGAATTTGATACAACCATGAGCTGTATGAAATTTTTGCAAGCCGGACATCCCAACGATTGTAAGACTATGTAAGTTGCAATGGGCTGGACACATGAATCGTATGGATGAACAACGGATACTCAAAAAAGTATTCGTTGGGAGAACTGAAGGCCGGAGGCCAATGGAGAAACCGAGAAACGCTGGTCTGATTCGGTCGAAGAAGACAGTTCATCGCTGCTCGGATTTCGAAATTAGAGGACGCAGTTAATTGACCCAGACAGTTGGAGGTGCCATTTGCAGAAAACGAAGGCCCGAGAGGGGCTGTTGTGCTACGAAGAAGAAGAATAGAATTACCAATGTAGGTCTAGTCTCATCTCCAAAAGTAAGAAGGAATCATAATTAACAGCAAAGAAACTTAGGTAGATAAAGATCAACATTTTCTCTTCGAATATTGGAAAGCATTTACCTTACAAGTCTATGCCAACGCAAAACGGTTTATCCATGTCATTACATCTATTGTTCTAAGCTTGCCTTCAAATCCTTTAGAGTGTGAGTATACAACATAAATCCTACCCTACATTCGCAGGAATAAACTTTAAATGTACGACGCTATCGCATGTAAAATTTGGGTGATTTTCTAGGACGGATGCTGATAAAATGCAACCTCTAATCGATTCTGTCACTCAAACCTGATATATGGTGGAAGAATTCCTTCGCACACATACGGGGCTAGTAAAGGCTCAAAACAAAGTTTCTTTTTTCTTCATCCTTTCACCTACCTCAACTTCCTTTGCTTGGAATTTACAATACGAAGTAAGACGAAGGCAAAGTGTTTATTTCGATATCCTTGAACATTTCAGTAAAGATCAAATCAATGTTTTTTATTTATTTTCTTGGCGAAATCTTATGCTTTCTTTCTATCTTCTTTCCATTCTACTTTATTTGATTTTGTTCAACAAAGATTCAACCTGAACTCGCAAAAAAAAATTTTCTTCTCTTCTTCGACGCGAAAAAAAGTGAAGATTTTGCATATTTCAACTTTCTAGCTAATATCGTGTCATATAAAATCGTGTATGCGTATAATTCAAAATGGAAATATTATGTTTGTTTTTGATAAATGGTTGTTTGATAAATTTGAATAAATAAATGCGAATGGTGGTTTACTGTTATATAAGTATATTTGATTTCTTCTGACTCTGGAGATAGGTAAGATGAATTGAAACTCGATGTCATGTTTCTATTGCGCTCCGTCCGCGATGAAATATGAATGGTGAAACTGAGAAGCTGTTGGGGGAGGTAAAGAGTTTATTTATGAGCTTTGAATGGAAAATTGAATTGATTTTAAATTTTAATTCTGTTCTAGGTGATGATAGTCATGTCTGGGTTTGAAAATATTTTTGAAGAAATCAAAGTATTAATGTAAAACTCCTTATGAGTGGAAAACAGATTGTAAAGTTTTGAGTTAGACTACGGGCACATTTACGGTTGCAATTTTTATGTATCTTCCAGAAAATCACATCTTCCTGGTTCCCAGGTTATATATTTGGGAGAGAGGAAGGGAGTCAACCTCTGAAGGTGGATGACCAGAAAAGTCGCTATGAAGAGAGGATAAAAACCCGCGAATTCAGCGCTCTCTTTCTCTCTATCTCTCTCTTTCACTCTCTCTCTCTCTCTCTCTCGCTCTCTCTCTCTCTATTCATCTTACTATATTAGTTGTATTCATTTAAAGATGAGTGAACTTTGTGAAAAAAATCGTTGTATTTTACAATATCACTACGATCTAGGTGAGAATGCACCGCAGGCTCGTGAAAAAATTTGAGGTGTCTAAGGTCAAGATACTTGATCAAAAGCCATAGCCAAGAGATGGTTCACTCGCTTTCGTTCTGGAAATTTTGATGTTAAAGATGCACCCCACTCAGGCCGACCAATCACTGAAAAAGCCGATGAAATTGTAAAAAAATTGAGGAAGAACGACACATAAGCAGCCATGAAATTGCTAAGGAACTAAATATCCATCACCAAACAGTTTTGAATCATTTTCGTAAGGCTGGATGCCGCATGAATTAACACAAAAAAATTTGACCGACCGAATTTCCATTTGCCAAATGCTAATAAAACGCAAGGAAATCGAGCCATTTTCGAAGCAAATGATTACGGGCGATGAAAAATGGGTAAGATATGAGAATGTCGTTCGAAAAAGATCATGGTCAAAAAAGGTGAATCATCACAAACGATTTCATAGCCAGGATTGACACTAAGTAAGGTTATGCTGTGTCTATGGGGGGATTCAAAGGGAATGGTTTATCATGAGGTGCTAGAACCTAGTCAAACACTCAATTCGGCTCTGTACTGTCAGCAACCGACCAGATTGCAACAAGCAATTCAAAAAAACCGGCCACAATTGATCAATAGAAAGGGCGTTGTCTTCCATCACGACTATGCCAGACCACACACATTTTTGATATCCCGGCAAAAATTGACAGAGCTTGGCTGGGAAGTTTTGATACATCCACCGTATAGTCCAGGCCTTGCACCATCAGACTACCATTTGTTTCGGTCTCTGCAAAACTTCCTTAATGAGAAGGAATTCACTTCAAAAAGGGACTGTGAAAATCACCTGGCCAAGTTTTCACCGATAAATCACCGAAGTTCTACACAGATGGAATAATGGCTCTACCCAAAAAATGGGAAAAGGTCATAGATAATAATGAACGTAGATAAATTCTATTTTAAATAATACAAGTTTTCAATCGAAAAATGACAAAAAAGGCTCAATACTTTTTAGAATGTCCAATACCACAGGTTTTATCGCAGATTTGTATATTTGGAGCTTTGTTTTCCTGTGTTTGCAGCTGGTTTTCAAGATCGTCAAAACTGAATGAAATATTTTATTCGCGAGCTGTATTTTCCCACATTTTCATGTGCCATGAAAAGAACCCAGCCAGGGTTGACGTACTTCCGACAGTGTTGTTGGGCCTTAGAAACAGAGTGAAAGAAGGCATTGGTACATCCTTGGCAGAAATGCTATATGGGACAACGCTTACGCTTCCAGGTGAATTTTCCATACCCAGCAACGAAACAATAAGTCATCACACGTTTTTAAATGACCCCCGTCAAACGATGCAAGAACTTCGACCCACGGCAACATCCAACCACAGCAATTCATCAACATTCCGCCACAAAAACTTAAGCAATTGCTCACACGTCTTCCTTCGAGTGGACGCTGTACACAGAGCCCTATCGCAACCATTCCTCGAAGAAGTCCCGAATGCGAATAGCTACCCCGAAATAAGCCAACCCAGTGCTGCAGCGACCACATCGCAAAATCCGAACTGTGAATTCTGGTCCACCGTGCCGCAATCGCCCAAGCCCTGGATACCAATTAATCCACCGGCACCAAGCATCACGCACACGTATCCACCACCTAAACGTCATATCGTGAACGACATGACACAGGACGGAGTACTGTGAGGACGCAGCAACTTGCCACTACAAGGTTTCGAAGTTATGGACTCACTGCAACAGATGATGCAACGCTCAAAAGAGAGTTAGACAACAGTGGACAACAGTGCAGGAGTGAGAAGCAACAGTTAGTCCGTTCATGACGCCATTCGATGCAAGCAACACGCAATTCCGACCGTGGACATGTCGATACGTGATTATTGTTAGTTATTAAGTTAAATGAAGTTATATACAAAGACAACGCTTGTATTTTATTGTGTGATACCCACATACTCATAAAGAAAGAAGAAGATCTAAGTGGAAACCAGGCAAATTTATCAGTGCAATTTGACCGTGCAAAGTGATCGCGGTGGAAGAGCGAAAGGGAAATAAAGACGGGGCTGGAAAAATGCCGTGTGCGTTTTTGTGAAGAAGGAAAAAACCTTTTTTACCTTGCGTTTATTTTCTTCGAAATGAGGGTTTTTGGGGAATGGAAAGCAAAAATTGTTGCTTTAAGAAGTTCCAGGCAAAAATTTTATTGTATGAAAATGAACAGTTAGCAGCTTAGGATATTACGGATACTAGCGGCACATCAAACTTGAGCTCAAAATTATCGGCTCTCTCTTTCTAAATCGTATCCATGCCACCAAATCAAATATTGTGGTAACTGTTTGGGATACTAAACCCTCAAGTTTTGTAGAGTCTATCATCGTAACCACGGGCTCTACTTCTACATATGTGTCGACGGAATGGCAATTATTTATGTTGTTTGGAAGCTTTTCATAATTTCGTTAAAAGTTTCAACGATTTGGCTTGTGGATTTGCAACAGAAAAAGATTTGGTCAGATTCTTTTGAAGTAGAAGAATATACTCAGCTGTTACCTTATGAGAATTGATGTCCAGCTCATTCCATGTCTGCAAGTATTTTACCAGCATACTTGACATTCTTTCCAAGTCGGCGTCAACCGTTTTACCCTGGTTGCCAACGCCAGCAAGTTGTCTACTTAGCAATGACATAAATCTCTCAACCCTATTGTACGCACTTCTGTAGTGAATATGGATGTTCAAAAATGTCCGTGAAGGACTGCAGCGATGGTCTGCTGCCTCGGCAGAAGAAGGTGTCGGTATCTGCCGAGAATGCCCTCGTCTGGAGACGCGTGAATGCGCTGGCAGGCTAGCATTGCGGTGTCGTGGGGCGGGTTCATTTCCCCAGCACGAGGACCCACTACAAAACAATTTCGCACTCACGAATTTGACTGCTGGAGATCCAGGGGCAACCGAAGTCGCAAAAATTGTAGATAGCTCCACAGACGGAATTAGAGCTTGTTACGAGAACAAGTGGAACCTGAAAAGAAAGGCGGACTTGGGGTAACCTCGTCATTATCCGACGAAGTTCATGGCCCACAAATGAAAGAGGGGCAAACGGGTGATGGTGGAGCCCCTTCGCACCCACCCAACCGGAATAAATCCAAAGATATTTTGTTGCAGTGGCCAGGTATTCCTCTTCTGAGTGGAAAACTCATACAACTTGAATTGCATGAACTTTCCCATCAGAAGGGGAGTACCCCGGTGAACAATTTATGCCATAGAGTTATACAATTTGATAGCATAACTCTAAGCCATAAAGAGGCACTCTGCTTGGGCCACTCAACCAGCGAGGTCACCTGAAACAAAGGAAAAAAAAAAGGATTAAATTGCACCCGGCGGCTGGCTCATGGTTTTAGGGGGCAGCCTGCCACCGTACCGAGTCCTATACTCGGTTAGAGTGATCGGAAAGGAAAGACCAAAATTGTTAGTTACTCAAACATTATTATTTTCAAAAATTCTATAAACATGACTCGACGATAACAAATTCTTCAGTACTTTACGTTAATAATTTCAGTGTTTAGCATACTTCACAAATAAATAATTGCGTCATTCTCTTGTGTAAGATTCATTTACTCTAAAAGAAAACTACCTCTAAATTTGGCGAATAAATTTTTCATGCAATAAATATATATATATATACCAAAAAGGGTAACAAAAAAGGCACTTACCCGCAGGGTCCTCCGAGCGCTCGATGAAGAATGCGGGGGTCCACTGAAACGTACTTTAATTTTGAAATTTAAAATTTATTTAGGTCGTTTTCGTTTATATAAAAAAAAATTATTTTTCCTCGATTACTAAACACTACGCAAAAATATCCTCCTTTCTCTCGGACACGCCAGGTTAGAACCAAATCCAATAAGATGCACGTGGCTCTATTTTTGCACCCACACGAAACATAAACACTCCGAAATTCGAGTGTAGGAAAGACGGAAAATCTTTTGGCGCCGATCAAAATGCACAACCGCGTGTGAAATAGGAAACGCGCTGCATAATACACGAATAAGTGGAAAATTGCTACAAAATTGCGTTTAACTAGTTTAGGTTCACGGGGAAATTAATTAGCCGAAATGCTAGGAAAGTCACAAATTTTCAATCAATTAAAAATTAGGGCCGTGTAAATTATTGCACTGTGTCGCTGTTTGATGTTTAAACAATTCAAAATTGCAATTTCCCACGCGTAAAATCCACTTCAAAACGCCGTAACTCAACTCTCAATCCCTTATGGTTTATTCTGATCAAGTGAACGAATCAAATGTCAATCGAATAAATTGTTCCTGTACTAATTACCGGCCGTTGTAGCGGAAGGATGCAGTTTTGACAGTTCCGTTTTATAGAACCTGGCGGTTAGCTTTTGACGACCGCACTGCGATTCGTATAAGTATTATTGAAATTGGGGATAAATTTCGTATACCAGCCATGGGATTCGGTTCCCAGCTGTGTCAGCATTTTTTCAAAACTTCCCAAAGGTATTGCGAATTTCCCGCAAACATTGAACAGGCGAGGAAGGGAAACGTTTAATTTTGGGTTAAGATATATATCAACCGCAGTGGCACACTGTTATATTAAACTGTCACAAGAAATCTCGATGTCAACGGTCAACACTTGTTTTATTTAGAAACATTCAAAATTGAACTCAAATCAGACCGCAATAAAATTTCATATCACTCGGATAAAATTCAAAAAATATCTTGCACTTAGTATTTTATTCTCAAAACACTTTTTATTATTCAAATCACTAGTTTTGCACTCGGGCTATTATTCAAAGTAATTTCCACGTCACTTGCCAATATATCATTCCACGTAAAAAAATTTACAACAAACATTAAAGCACTTCTTTTTTATTTCCTTTACTTTTTATATTATTTCCCGACGAAGCATGACATATGGTCGCGTTATATAACGTTTTTAAGCACCGAAATTTACTTTTCAGAACATTGGTCACTCGGAAACAACCATCGGCAGATGCTTTAAACATTTTTTATCTACTCAACCATTTTTATCTCTCTCAAGATAAGATGCAACCACCCATACGGTTTAAATTCAGATTTGCACATTAGATTCACGTTAGTATTCCCGTTACTTATATGTTGGTAGTGCACTCACGAAGCACGGAAAAAGAGAAATATGATCGAGTTTTACTCGAGCCTCGACTCAATCATGTTTTTCCATTACTCCTTTTCGGACGCGTCGATTCGAACCAAATTTAAGCGAAATAAAATTGAACCTCTTCGTATCGCGTGGACATCGTGTAACAAGCTCTCATTCAAAAACTTTCTTGTTTCCTTCGCGTCGCGACGTGACCGCCGTCAAGGTGAATCGCAGACTCCTCTCTCATGATCGTGCACATGGACGGTCAAGCCAATCAAGCAATTCCATTTATTCTACTCTTCCGTGCACATTTCAGATTCTAAACCTGATCCATAAACTTGATTTGTTAGTATTGCGGGAACCGGTTCCTGTTCGTATCAAGTTATTCTCATTCCAAATATTATCAGGGTTAGTGTAAGGTGACTGTATTCCAGTGTTATCGTCATACAATCAACGACTAATTTAGATGAATTGGTATTCATGTTCATACTACCTTTTTCTGATTAAATATCTACTAAATCTCCTCGCCAATTGCATTCTGTTAGCGTATCAAACGAGTTGCTGGGTGTTGTGACTATAGTTTGCGTCTTTTCCGTCGATTTCGGAAGCATATATATCTCGGAAGCTTTATCAATATTCATTATTGAATCGGTCGCACTGCTCATCACAAACGATGAATTTTTCACCTCACTTAGTGTGTTAGCTATATTTGTGGGCGCAGTATTTACATCACACGGCATTTACGGCTTATGGAAGAAACTTATTGCATTTTAAGTTATAGAGACATGCTGTTCGAACACAGTCGATTCCTTAGAAATTGGTGGGCCCAAATTTAGTGCAGGTTCTTTATCGAAGATTGCTAGCTTTTCTTGATTGGCGGCTGCTCATTCAATAGGTGTCGCTGATTTCATTTCACCAGCATATATTCCTGTAGGATTATAATTAATTGCCCTCCCATGCGTCAACTTTCCATCATTATCACGATTTTCAGTATATCATGCACTTTCGAGGAACTTCTTTTGTACTTTTGTCACAGTTTTTCTAGGAGATGCATTGTTTCACGAGCGCTATCTTCTTCGCTTGGTTTTCCTTAAAAGATAGGTTCCATTGTGAAATCGCAAATGTTTTTGCTATTATTTGGCACTTCGTCAGAAGCTCCATGATTCAATTGCACGTCTCTTTCAACTTGATCGTAATGTATTGGTGACTTTTGCTTCTGCTGCAAAACGTCTCGATGCCAGAGCATATCTACTCGATTACTACACTTCTTCCAGGCGCATTGGTTAGGATAAAAATTGTACCCAAATCATAAGTTTGAAAGTTGAGGATAGCTTGCATCATTACTATTGGGAAACGTGGATTTTCATCCGGGCCAACATCAACTGTCATAATAACTACAGGTTTCACTGCATCAGATTTCTTTACCAATGAAGCAAACGATGGGAGCTCTAGCAACCTATTGAAATCATTTTCATTCAAAGATGCATCTGAAGGTGAGTGTTTTGCGCTTCTAATCGCAACATAAGTGGCACCAGAGTAAGTAACTGCATTGGGATCTCCCATTGAATTTTCCTTTATTTCAATAAACAGATGGGATTAGCTTATGGTAGGCTGCAACGACCCAATCGTGATCGGGGAGACAGACACTGTACTCCATAACGCATTAGAAAAGGTGCTTGCTTATTCGCGGCTGTAACACCTATGGGTACCCTTGCCTTATCATCTTGTGATAGAAATACAGTTCGAATTGGTCCCAAAATTGACGCTAGTTCTTCCGAAGCTCGAATGGTGCTCAAACAAAATAACTGGTCTAGGTGCTCTTTGTGAAGATCTGAGTACACACGGCATAACTTTGCATTTACTGTATTTACATGGCGCCTGCCAGCTATACCATTTACGTTTCCAGGAAGTTGTCGGTAATAAGTGGATGTTTTACTCAACTTAAATCCTTGATTTTGTAGTACAGTATTTAACTCTCTAAGCGTCTTACAACTTCTAAGAGAATCAGATCAACGTTTTTCATCCGCTAATGCACCAAACATTGCTATTTCTGCTATGGTTTTCATTAGTTCCGTTTGATTTTCTTCAAGACTTGGTTGTCCCAAAACTGATCTACATTGCAGCTTTACTTCTTTTGCCATACTAGGATTTTGAGCTATCATTGTTTGTACTTTTTTTTGTTTTTGTCTAAATTTGCTTTGCCTCTCAATATTTTTTGTAACTTTTTTAAGCTTTTTTATTTGGCAGCAATATCTTCTTTTACACTGGATATGGTTTCCCAAGTAATTAAAATATTTAAACCAGAATTTTTTACAATGCGAAGAGTGTGAGCGTTCTTATACAGCTGAGAAATATCAAAAGTTTCTTGAACTGGCTTAGCATAATTATTTGTTTGACGTTCTTTTATTGCATCAGATTCATCAGAGATATTGTTAATTTGGTCAGCTACAATCAAATGTATTGTTATATGCGGACATAAAGTTTGGTAGCACTGAATGTGCTATTTAGTGTATATGCTCTGTTGAATAGCACTGGCAATCGATGAGCTGTGCGAATGACAAGAGAAAAAGGAGACGGATTATAACGGATGATGTAATTTGGTTTTTGGTTTTGCAAGGGCGAGATAGAGTGTGTGGAGCTGAAGACAGAGATGACTGGGACGAGCGTGGAAAGCAAGCAAGACAAGATTGCAGTGATTTGGTGGATACAAAAAGTATGTTGAAGAAGTTCTAAAACGTGTTTAAGCGAGATGGTTTGATAATGTAGTTTCGATCAGTGTAATAAAAGGCAGTTGTGTGAGTTTCGATTGATTTCAAAAATCTATATACAACAAAATGTATTCTTGATATGTACGAAACTTTAATGATAATAAGATACACTCATTTTGGATACAACAATGGTGTCAGAAGTGGGATAAGTGTAGAGCTTTTAAAATAACTGATAAGTGATTAGACTGAGTGAAGTGAAAGTGACTAGCTGTAAATTCTAACTTTGTTTGAGAATTTAAAATAAAAATGCCTGCAATAAAATCGTTGTTCGAGCTCAATGTAACTGAGCTCAGGAAGCTGTGTTTGGAACGCGGTTTGTCCGTAAGTGGAACCGTGGCAACATTGTTAGCGCGAGTGGAAAAATCCTTGAAAAAGGATGGCGTTGACGTGGAAAAATTCCGTTATGAGGTGGAACTCGAACTTGAGGAACATTTGGCTGAAACTTTGGATGTTCATGAAGGAACGACAGAACCGGAGGAGCCAGTGGCGGAGAAATGTTCCGAGGAGCCGAAACAACAGGAACAGAATGCCATATAGAATTTGCTGTTGCAAATTAAGCAACAAAGTGAACAGCAATCAACCGAGCTTAAACAGCAATCAGCCGAGATTAAACAGCAGATGGAAGAGCAAAGCGAACAACAAAAACAACAACTTGAGCAGCACATGGCACAGTTGGAAGAAAATCTCCAAGTTATCTGTTTTGGCAAAGTGTTGTTTGATTTCGTCTACTTGTTGTAATGCTGCCGTAGCATTACAACAAGTAGACGAAATCAAACAACACTTTGCCAAAACAGATGAACGCGTTGAGATGGTTGAACAGAAATTGGAAAAGCTGCAACTTGACGTGGAACGGACTCGAACTACGGGACAAACATCAGTTACAGAAAGTAGTGCAAGAAGCCTGAAAGTTCCAACTTTTGATGCTCAAACATCTTGGAGCATCTACAAAACACAGTTTGAAGCCGCAGCAGTAGCAAATCACTGGAACGAGAACGAACGAGTGACTGCATTAATTCTCGCACTCCGAGGGCCCGCAGAAGAAGTACTTCAGACTGTTCCTGTAGAGCAACATCACCACTATGCTGCGTTGGTAAACGCCATGAGCATGCGTTACGGGGATGACTACATGAAACAAGTCCACTGAACGCAGCTACGTAATCACATGCAGAAAATGGGTGAGACACTGCAACAACTCGCCTAGGATATTGAAAAGCTAACCCTCCTGTCATATCTGACATCCGATCCGGAGCACCACAATGAGACGGCAACGGAAACATTTATCAACGCTTTGCAGGACCGAGAGCTACAGCAGAATCTCCGTTTGGCGGATAAACGAACTATTAAGGATGCGTTGACTTATAGTCTAACCTTCGAAGCAGCAAAACACGCTTCACGAAGCGCAATCCGAGTACGTGAAGTCGTTGAAGAGTGCCAGTGTCAACGGCTGCGAAGTCCGATGGAGCACGCACCAGCTGGAAGTCAGAAGCATGGAGCCCCGAAATGCTGGAATTGCGGAAAAATCGGGATTCTGCAACGCGAGTGCCGCGAGGCGAGACGACCTCTATTTTGTTCTGGATGAACAGCTAAGAGGCAACGATTGGATTCCTCGGTAGCTGGCCAATCTGCTTCTTCATCTGAGGAAACGGGAAACTCTTAACAGCCAACTTCATGGGGCAGAGGTTGGCTTGGGGATTCGACGACCCCAGCATCACCATAGGCGTTTCCCGAGTGCATCGTGGCGAAAACGACTTGTGTCTTAATGGAAAAATTTGAAAAGTTCGTTGTACAATCACCATCGACACTGGTGCAACTCGATCAATCCTGAGACCAGACATTGTGGAAAATCTTCGATTGACCAATCGAAAGAATTTTAGGCTGCAAACAGCAATAGGACAATTCACAGCTGTATGTGGTGAAATTATGCAAGAGATACAATTGGGAGATTTGAAATTCCAGCATGAATTCCTAGTAGCCGAGATAACTGATGAATGCATACTAGGAGTGGATTTCTTGCGGTTGCATGGTTTTCGATTGGATCTGGGGCAGCGACTCCTAATATGGTAAAATGTACAGATTCCAATTGACATCTCGGAAACGGAAACCCCAAAATCAAGAGTTATTGTGAATAATGACATTAACGTTTCAAAGTCATCTGAGAGGGTTATATGGGCCAAAATAGATGGTGATTCTATGGACAATCGATTCTTTTTTGTTGAGCCAACAAAAACACCAGCGCTAAGGAACCTGATGCTAGCGCGAAGCTTAGTAAGAGTTGACAAAAATAAGTGCGTACCTGTAAGAGTGCTTAATGTGTCGGATTTCACGATCAGTATCAAGGAAGGTGATACTCTTGGAAACTGCGAACCCATTTCATCTGTAACATGTTTAGAAATGACTGAGAAACAATAGTGCAAGGAGAAGCCAGTGATCTACAAAACTCAGCAAATGGTACAGTAAGAACAACTGGCGAAGGCAGAAATAATGATTAAAAAATACAATACCGTATTTTCCATCGAAGAGGGAGACCATGGCAGGACGAACATGGTAACCCACCAAATCAACACTGAAGACTCAAAACCAACCCGACAACCTCCTAGGCCCTTACCATTGGCCAAAAAAAGTGAGGCAAATGACATGATAAAAGTGATGGAGAAACAGGGCATCATTGAACCATCTTAAAGCCCATGGACCTCACCAGTTGTTCTTGTCAAAAAGAAGGATGGAAATACCCGGTTCTGTGTAGACTACCGACGGCTGAACGATGTAACCAAGAAAGACAGTTATCCTCTCCCATTGACAGACGCAAGATGGTTTTCAACTTTATATCTCAAGAGTGGTTACTGGCAAGTTGAGATCGAAAAAGGCGATCGGGAGAAAACAGCATTTTCCATCGGCTCCGGATTATGGCAGTTCAATGTCATGCCATTTGGCCTTTGCAACGCTCCAGCCACTTTCGAACGTCTGATGGAATGTGTACTGCGAGGACTCAGCTGGAAGACATGCTTGGTGTACCTGGCCGGTGTCATTGTCTTCAGCAAAACCTTCGACGAGCACATCAAGAGGTTAGAGGAGGTATTCTCACGATTACAAGCAGCGAATCTGAAGCTGAGTGCCAAGAAATGTAGCCTTTTCGCGAAGGAAGTGAAATACCTCGGTCATATTGTGTCGGCTGACGGTGTTCGGACGGACCCCGAGAAAACGGATGCTGTAAGAAATTGGCCTGTTCCGAAAGACAAACACCAACTTCGAAGTTTTCTTGGCTTAGCAACGTACTATCGACGATTTGTGAAGGACTTCACGAGAATTGCAAAATGCATGCATAAGCTGACCGAGAAAAATCGACCATTTACCTGGATTGCACAATGTCAACGAGCCTTCGAGACATTAAAGCGAGAGTTATGCGATGCTCCTGTACTGGCATATCCAAATCCAGAGAAGATGTTCATCATCGATACAGACGCCAGCAACATGGGAATAGGGAATAGGGAACTTTAATGATAATAAGATATACTCATTTTGGATGCAACAGTATAATGAACTGTAGTTTTAATGATTATTTTTTTTTCTCACATTATAATATTTCATTAAATATTTAGAAGATATCTTACATTCAACAACATTAGAATTTTTATTACTTTTAGAAGATATACAATCGACGCCATTAACTTCCTATATCGATTCGTTTAATTCGACAGAATCTGAGGAATTAGTAGCTTGTTCTTAAGGGATCTAATAAGCTCGTCAACTCGTAACCACAGTTCATGAGCAGTCTTATTCCCTCGTTTAGCTGTTTTCCATATGATGCTTAATTTTTTTAAGCTGGATATTGCATTCACGTTTTGGTGCGTCTCAAAATGAACTGATTGTCATTTTGCATACAATTCACATGATTTTTCCTCGTCATTGGATTATTAGTACCACGTTTATCAGACATAATATTGAAAACACTGTCTCAAAATCAATAAATTGTAATTAACAATATTATTCGAAGAAAAGATTTGAAAAACTTTTTTTAAGTACGAGTATGTTAATGTAAGGTTTAGAGCAAAGAACTTCAAAGTACTTCTCACCGAAGGTAAATACTCTACTGCCTGCAGTGACTAATAAAGAACGTAAACACGATTCATACTCGTTGATACAGGCACTCAAAAACTCGTAAGATACTCGTAAACATATCGGAATTTCCGATATCAAGTGGGTGGCGCGTGCAACTGGCGTATGACGATAAAAAGTCATAGATAACTTCTCGTCGAAAACGCGGTTAAACTCAAACTTATAACCGGTTGATGTACTAATAAAGTTAATTTAATTTTTTTTTAACAGCTCTATTTAAATCATGATGGTGTTACATAACATGTATGTGAACTACCTACCCTCCAAAACATAACAATATCGTAACATTTCATAAATCTGCACGCATATTCTTGAAGCGTTATGTAATATGTGAACGTCCCCTAAAAATGAACTTCAACACTGAATAAAATTTTACTGTTTCGCGAATGAAACTTAGACAAAAAATTTCCACAATTTGGAACCGTGATTTATGAATAGATGGCAAAGTTTACTGAATACAAATGTCACAGAATTGTCAATTTTGACACATGTCATACACAATTTATCTCTATTGGCAGATCTCATGCAACTAAAAAAATAACTTTTGCTATGTTCAAAAATATAATTAAAATAAAAGTCAACTCACTAAAACAGAAGGACTAAACTTTCAAAAGCCATCTTAACCAAAGAAGTTCCTTTGGAATTTAAATAAATACCGCTATCAGCCATTGCAGAAAACTAATTTCAGCACCACCTTTCTCATCATATTTCGAAGCTCACAAATTTTCCTTAAACTTCTTCCTCCAATTGCGATGTAAACCATCTGAAATTCAAAAAGACAAAAACGGAACAAGAACACTGATGACTATTTTACCGTGTCCAAGGCAAAATTTTCTTAAGAATTTACTGGAAATGTTGAAAAACGGAAACTTTTCGCATTTTACTATTTCCGTGCAATTCCATTGGTCAATTTTTTCCGGTGGCGATCGAATGGTCTTACTCGTTTCATTCCAGTAGTTTCGTTTGCTTGTCAACTCCGTGCCTGAGAATTAACTTTTGATCGTCCCTTGGTCCTATCCTCACTTTGCTGGGCTTTGGCAGTTTCACAAAAGTCTCTCTCTCGCGAATGAAATTGGAATGAGAATGGAAATTTTGCTTAAGAACAAAATTATGCATCAATTAAAAAGTTCTGCACAGAACTTTTGCAGCTGCATTGTATTAAATATTAATTACTTGTGTGATTCGGGTACCACTTCCTTGTCTTTTCTGGTGTCTTTTGCTTCCAATGCAAATTTTTTCAATGCTCAATGCTATGCTAAGAAGGGTGATGAGGGTAATTTTTTTTTTTTTGAGGTGAAATGAGTAGAATACATTTCAGTAAAGAAGAAAATTTTGATGAGAAAAGGACTTATTAAGTCGTTATTTGAGTGCTCTTAAAATTTTATTGATTGGAATATTAGATTCGACTAGCTTTGATTTCGCTAGCTCCAAATCCCATTTATAAAACTAACAGCAGTTTTTATGAAAAGCACTTTTACGAAAACTTCAGATTTTAGTTTGAAAGAGCAAACGATCTCTGATTAACAATTTATCTGTTGTTCTGCATAAAAAACTAAGATCTGACTTTTCACCAATCGGAAATTCTTAACTACTCACATTCTTTTTGAATTTTACATATCAGTTTGAGATTCCTATGAAAAGAAATGTAATACCATCATTCTGCATTTTAAATCATAGTCATTGATCCCATCTCAAATATGCAGCATTTATTACATCCCCACGTTCAGTAACCTCCAAGCATTTTGTAGAGAATACAAACTAAATAAAGGATAACCAACTCAAACGCTCGTCCTTCAATCAATGCTGCGAGCGTTCATTTTTTCTGTATGACTGTGCAATCTATTTGTTATTCCTGCAGACCATAATTGTCATAAAATCCCAACCTAAAAGATTTAACAATACGAAAATCCATAAATGTTGGGATATGATGCGTGCGAGCTGAATGGCTTATTCCACTTTGTTCATACTAACGTCTTCGATGGAGCAAACGTCTTTGGTCTTTCAACACCATTTTTTATTATGAACGGGTAGAGATAGGAGAATGTTTGTTGCTTGTTTGATATGGTTATTCCACGAGCAAACAATATACATTTTATGTCTTGATCAATTGGATACGAGTATGAACCGAGTAAATCATTTGTTAGATGGAAATCGGCAGCCATTTTCATGTGTATTGCTTGTAGATGTGTAAGTACAAGTTAGATATGTAATGGCTAAATATAACATGGAGGAGGTCCTGGATCGATTTAAGATGAATAAGGACTTCTGATGGTCGAACCCTTAAAATATTACGGTTTTCCTTCATTGATTGCAAATTTAAGTCGCGTATCGTTACATGTGCAGCAGACAGTGAAATGGTTTTTCCTCAAATCAAATTGCAAACATTAAATGTCTGGGAAATTGGAAAAGATTTGAGTCTTAAGAAAGTTGTTTGATTGGGAGGCATCAATAAACCGTTCAATGATAAGGTGATATGGGAAAAGCTTAAGACATTAGCGGTCAATGTTCGTTCAGTGCAATTCAAAGGCAAAGATGAGCTAACCTGCGAACTGTGCATTCCGGGACAGCAGGAGGGGACGGTGGATGACATGAGGCGTCGCTTGAGGGTGGTTTTAACAGTGGAACAGAATGCACATAACAGCATAACTGAAACGAAAGACTACCCTTTCACTCGAGTGGGAGATCTTGAAGCGGTAAAGGAAAAGCTAGAAGAAATTCGTCTGCTGATTGAGAAATTTGTAGGAGATGAGGACTGCGGGAAATTCATGAAAATCCGATCCATTATTGGGATTTGGGTTGCGTAACCTTGAGAACTTACGTTTGGTGACACCTGATGGGAAGAAACAGGCCAGCTAAAAAGAGATCTGATGATGTCATTGCGGGAACTTTTCGTATAGGCTGAAGGCGAATTGTAGTGAAAAGGGTAGATGTAAATGTCCGTACAGGACTGAAGCGATGGTCTGCTGCCTCGGCGAAAGAGGATGGTAAGATCCGCCGAGATTGGCCTTGTCTGAAGACGCATGAATGTGCTGGCAGGCTAGAGTTGCGGTGTCGGTGGGGCGGATTCTTTTCCCCAGCACAAGACCCACTACAAAACATTTTTTTCGAATTCACGAATTTGAAAAGAGGGTTCAATAAGTATCGACCGGAGTCGAGAAGGAGGTAACCTTCTAAGGGCTACTTAATCGGGTTAGGACATGGTATCAAAAATTAGTTCGAAACTACTCTTATTAGGTAGAGTAGTCACGAAAAACAATCATACCATCGAAAAAAAAAATTTAAGTCATTTAGTTTTATTTAAAAAAGACCTCAAAAATCGAGAACGCTCGAAATGGAATTTATCTAGCGTAACGTCACGATACTGTTGGGACTCGGAGCGGCACGTTCATCAGTCTGCGCCCGACAGTCGCCAGTCAGCAGTTATCCGGTTTTGACTGATTCGTTCCTCAAATTCACTGTCATTTTTATTCAAAATGGCGAATAAAATGCAGTCTGGGTTCGTTAAGGCTGATTCCCGAAATCTGCCTAAAATAGATATATTTATGGTGCTCGAGTATGTAAGAAACGACAATAACTTCAATGCCGAAGAAATACGAAACGCAAAACTGGCAAGGTACGTAGATACTATCGTATTCATCGTACTTTTTATTGACGTTACGGAAGTTCAATATTTTTTCATTTTTAAACATTTTTTAAAGATCATCCAGAGAGAGCTATGGTGACCAAGCATTGGGTTACGTTTCTTTACAACGGGATGGGCCCTTGTGCATTATAAATTGCACGGTCTGCCCGGAACACAAAGTAAGATCAACAAATTATCGCGTGGAGATGAAAATTAATGAAGAAGAAGATGTCACCCAAAGTGTTTCCTGTTTAGACTGTGCAGCAGCAAAAGGTAAAAATATAAGATATATCACCAGGGGAGCAGGGGTGTTGTAATGTTATGAAAGTCAAAAGATTTAGCTGTCTTAGATTTAATTTTTTGGTTTTTAGGAGGTTGTAAGCACGCGATAGCTTTTTTAATGTGGTTGTATCGTCGAAACGAAGAACCTGCTGTTACGGAAGTACAGTGTTATTGGAAGAAATCCGTTTTGTCTACAGTGGGAACGACTAAAAAATTCATTAAAGCATCTGAATTTAATGATAATAATGCGGTTTCAGCGCCATACACGGACGATGCAAAAAAATCATTTTTGCGCGAATTTTTAGAGACAGCTGAGAAAAAACAAGTTGACGTGCAATTCACTAGATATTTTTATAATGTTAAAGAGCGTGAAATTATGTGTTTGTCCATTCATCAGATAATGATAGAATTTAAAAAGCAAATTTCACAACGGCTGATGAATTTATTCTTTTCGCGAAAACTGTGTTGACGCAGAAACTGTGTGAGCTAGCAGAACTTTCAAGTAGGTCTCAAAACGACTCTTTACTGTGGCATGAGTTGCGATATGGTCGAGTCACAGCCTCGAATTTGTATCAAGCTGCTCATTGCACCAAAACAGATGGTTCTCTCGTAAAAACAATAATTGGAGCAGCAAAAGTGTTTGATAACAAATACATGAAGCGCGGTAGGGAACTGGAAAAAGAAGTTTTAAGTATCGTAATGAAAAAATGTGGATTCCAGTGTCGCAAATCAGGGTTGATTTTACTGCCTGACTTTCCAGTACTTGGCGCTACACCTGACGCTGTTGGGGATGATTTTATTTTGGAAATTAAGTGTCCAGGAAAAGAATCCACGGTCTCAAATTACTTATATAACGGACAGATAAAAGGAAAATGTAAAGCGCAAATGCAGCTTCAAATGCTTGCGACGAAAACAAAAATAGGATATTTATGCGTTGCGAAACCAGATTTTGAAACAACAGGTGATGTCGAAATTTGTAAGGAAGATTTTGATGAACTTTATGTTCAACAAGTTATTGTGAAAGCGACAGATTTTTGGAAAGTAAATGTATTTCCACGACTAATGGGTCCTTAAGTTGTACGATCTTCATAATATGTACTAGGTTCAGTGATGATAAAAATAAAATTTGATAAGAAGCAATTCAGCGTAAATAAATACACGTATGATCTGAATTAAATTTGTGATTTATTGATCCACTTTTTTCATTTGTGTATAGCACATTCAAAATTTTTTAAAATCGTGTTTATGTTCTAATAATCGGAGATTGCAAATTTATCAAAGCTGCAGCAATGACGATGGCTGAATCTAAGTGTGGAATCAGTGAATGGTGAATACAAGAATGGGGCCCCAAAATTGCAAATTCTCTTAATCTTCTTATTACACGCTCTATATGAATTCGCAAACTTGCTATTTTTTTTGTGTCCTGGACTTCTGAAGCAGTTGATTTGACGTTACTTGAAACACTTGGAGGTCGAACAAGAGTACATTTTTTTTTCAATAAAACTTCTATTTGTTTGAAACCTCGATCAGCCATGACGCATGCATTTTCAGGGAGCTTTTCTAAAATTCCACAGTCTTCGAATATTGCCATATCTGATGCTCGACCTCCATAACCTTGCGATATGAAATTGATTGTACCGTCGGGAGCAGACGAGACAAGGTATTTCATGGTATTGCAGTGTTTGTATTCAGACCATGTTAGTGCCTGTTTCATAGGATCGGATGGTTTCATAATTTCAATTTCTAAACAATCAATAATAGACTGGACATTTTGAAAATTGGCACGAAAAGGAATGGAAAGCAACGCTTGGACATTCATGTGAGGTTGAAAACATACAAAAACACTTAACATCGAAGCAAGTGTTGAAATATTTTGCGAGAATATTCTTCCAGCTTGCCTGCGCAACATCCCAAAATCATCTCCAATCCTTGAAAAACTGTCGTCCAATTTTAATTTTGTTAGAATTAACTTAAGATTTCTAACCTCAATTTGTGTGTGTTTGTGTAATAAATCAATCACCCACAGTAACTCATCAGAAAGACCAACGTATTCTTTCGGACTCTTACTAATATTGAAATTTTTCAATTTAGCGCTCAAATCAGCCATCGCACTATTTTCTGCTGAGATTAATTCTTCGCATTCTGAATCGACAGGATTATTACTTTTTGAAACAATACTATTCCCAGATGAAAAGTTTGAAGCATTGGATACCTCACTTTCACTAAACGATGATTGATGTTTCAAAGGAGACAGTTCTTTTGAAGGCGATGCTCGTTCTTTGACAGGTGAACAGTTGACCGGTTTTAGGAAGCTGGTATCCAAAATTTCGCACATAACTCCAACGCTTCGAACATAAGTCTTCTTCAGACGACCGTCCGTTTGCATACCTTGGTCTCTAAAAGAGGTTTGGATCGCATGAGTGGTAGCTGCAACAATAACAGTTTCCGAAAATTAATTCAACAATCATAAAACTCTTCAACATTTTTCCTGACTTGTTCTTTCAAACTTAAAAATCACGCTCAAATTGCTAAGTATTAAACGATGAAAATGCTCAATGATAATTTTAATAGTACAGTATGATCAATGAAATTCAAATAATTAGTAGTACATTATGCGCAAAAAGGCAACAAATTGGCTTTGCCTCGGAATATAAATTCGCATCCATCTAAAACAACTCTCAGCCCTTTTAACACTGGCTACATTCACAAAATTTTTTATCTTAAAATACGTATACATCTCAACGGTTACTAATTCTTACCTGTGACGTTCGGTGTATCGTTATTCTCAATTTCTTCTAAGTCTGCTAATTCATCAGGATGTGAAGTAACTGACTCCACTAATTCTGCAATTTGTGCTCGACGAGCTCTCTGGACTGAAGTGGGACGAAGATTTTCACTAACTGTTCTGTTATTTTGACAGTTGAAAATGTGGGGCAGAACGTTTTTTTTAATTTTTTTAGCAGTACCAGTTAATGAATACTGTATGTAGTTATCCATGTCATCTTTCAAAGTGAAATGATCCTCGCAGCAAAAAAACTGTGTTTTAAATGGTAAATACTCCCGACGAGCAGCACGAAACCACTGTTTTTTTTTTCTTCCGAAGGAACGCAAAAAAATATTTTTTCCGGGGTATTTCTTGTTGTGTTTTTACAACCAGCACATAACACCAACGATAACTCATTTTCGGAGTCGGCATTTTGGAAATCGCACTATAAGGGTTCGGCCACATTGCGATTTTCCTGTCGTAACCAGCGATTTTTAGACGCAAATACGAACACACTACGACAAGATTTGTAAAGGAACTAATATGCTCATTTGAAGGTATGTCTTTGCCAGGAACACATGCACCAACTCATTTGTGCGCTATGGAAGAAACTTCCGTGCACGTCAGCGTCAAATGTCCAAATGATGTGCGCCTGCGCGAGTTTCACAAAAACTACCTACTGAGCTGGTTTTAGGAGAAATCGCAAATTCCTGCGACTGCCGACCTGGACAAAATTGTCGAAAATCGCAGTGTGCGGGCTCCCATTTAACCATGTGTAACTTGCGACAGAAATGCGGCTAAATAGTCGTAGTCTGATGCATCCCTAAAACACGAACAATAAACACTTTTACAAGAGCGCGAGTCACAACGCGGTGCAACGCGGGCTTGCTGCCTACAGCAGCTGTTGGGACGAAAGGCCCAACAGTATAATGACGTCACGCGCTTTCTCCCATTCGTAGAAGCGAGAGATTTGGGAAAAAAATTTTCATAACCAAGTCTCATGCGTAGATTCCAAATATACAAAGCAAATTTTGTATGTCCCAACCCTATTGCTGGTACAGAGGACAAACCGGACCTGGAGAAAACAGACGGACTTAAAGGGGCTTCGTCTTTACCGACGATACTTGTGGCCCCCAAATAAGAGTGGGGCATCCAGGTGGAAGCGGTGCCCCCTCGCACCCTCCCAACCGAATCAAGATCCAAATGTAGACGTGGCCATATATTTCCCATTTAAGTGAAAAACTCATACAAACATAATTTGTATGAATTTTTCCATTGAATAAGAAACAAACGTAGCCAATTTATGGGCAAGAGCCCCTATAAAGCACCAAAGGGGAGGAGCTCGCCCGACGGATAGCTCAGTATACTGGAGGGGCCAGCCATCGTTGCGAGTCCCATACCCGGCCAGGCTTGATGAAAAGAAAAGGTCGAATGTAACTCTTCTCTTTATCTACTTGTATTCATTTTTATCACTGTGACTTTCATACTTCATTGTTTTAATTTTTAAAATCGTACGTATACTATAAATGTATTTATTTTTTTTCGATAAAATATTTCCAACACAATTCACGGAAATCAAATTAATCGTGAATGAAACAACTCCCCGTATGCTTAATAATTATCTATCATGTAAATCTTTGAATATAATATTTTTTTGTTTTCGTTTTTTTAGGTCTTTGTAAAAAATTTTTTTACGAAGACCTACTAGTTTCGCGACCTGTCTGTCCGTCTGTCCATCCGTCTGTCCGTATGTCCGTGCGTCACAGCTAATTTCCTCAGAAACTATAGAAGCTAGAATGCTCAAACTTTGTGAAAAGGTCAGAAGTGATGGTCTCTCAAAAGTTAAGGTCTTAACAAAAATTTAAAAAATGTTTAAGGGGGGTCTCCCCTAATAACGAATTGGCCCTTAAAAATTTTTTTTATCAAAGGTAGTTGAGTGGGGTATCAAATGAAAGGTCTTGATTAGATCTTTTAGAATCTGAAATAAAAAAAATCATTTTATGAACTAGGGGGTCCAGGGGAAGGCAAAATGTACCCAAAATTTGTGAGCCCCCCCGCGATTTGACACCTTTGAGCCGAAACATCTGAAAATGATCACGAATGTGGGCCTTTATGAGTACAAGGGCAACAAATACCTTAGAAATCAAAATTCGCTCAACTTTGTTAATAATAGTATGATTTGTAGATTTTACATTTTTGCCCATAAAATCAAAACGGTACCTTTAAACTTCTTGAAATTTTGCAATTATATAGACTGACATAAGATATATATGTTCGCAAATTGAGATCGAATCATAATCAAGTGAGTTATAGTCATTTCAATTATATGGAATTACAACAACAATAACACATGTTTATGGTTGATCTAGGGTTTTCCAATAAGAGGTGTTATTTTAATATTAAAAGAAAAATGCCATTTTTTAATATTAATGATCGGATGTTTATTTTATTATAAAGAAGAAGATATGCCGTTAATAGCAAAAACTAACATTAGGCAAATAACCACTATGACACGCTTACAGGACCATATCCTCTTCATGAAATTTTCCATAACCAAATCGCAAAGTGGCTGCCCTATGTCCTCGATAGCCTCACGAATTTCATCAGATCTTGAATCGACGCTGGGCTATTGGCTTAGGCCATCTCCATCACGTGGCTCCAAAGGGGGAAGTCGCAAGGTGTTAAATCACAAGATCTATTCAAAATAACACCGCCTATTGGAAAACCCTACATATATTTAAAATTGACTTAGACACTTTTATTTTCTTTCAATTTTCATGAAAACTTAAGGAATAGTGTTTAACTTGAACATGTTCAATCGGCCGAGCATTCAGAAAAATCATTTAAGCTAAATCTAAATGGCGGCTGCACTGTGCTTATGAAAGAAACTGTGCATCTTTTGTATAAATTTGAACGATTTCATATCCAAGTATTGGATGAATAATTCAAGTTATCGATTCACGCCATTAGAAAACTTGTTTCTAACTCTAGGGTGTTTACAAAGACCTTCTGGTAGGAGCACTCTCCTGCTTACTCAACTTGTTTAAATCTATAACTAACCATGTGCAAATACACATAAATATTTACAAAATGTAAAAAGAGAAAACAAACGGTGTACTCACCAACATCCTCTCCGGGCGCCTCCTGTTGAATAGTTGAATAAAACAGAATAGTTAGTTGAATACAATAGATTCTTCGAGAAGTCGGAGATTGGTTGAAGAATAAAATGAAAACATCTCCCAATGTTCAATCTAACGCCTCATCACTATCCAACAACAGTTCGAAGTCATGGATACACGGGAAGATTCTTAAAGCAACTCAGTTGAAGTTTCATATAGAAAAATCTCAATTCGCGTTTCACTCCGCCGGAAGAAATAATGGTAAACCTGTGAATATACGATGTCGCCAGCCGTTGGGGTAAAAACACTGGGTCATGGGCCCAGTAACCCGATTTGCTGTAAGTGACGATAAACGTTGAGCACAAGACGTCGATTATAAATTCCCGGAAAATAGCATACAGTTCAAGGGGACATTTGTAGTTGAAAATAAACCTTATGAAGTCACCTTAAACTTCCTTTGCAACATCAATCCAGATAAAGTGCAAAATAATATGTGGTCCCTGGAATTCAAGGTTTACCAAGTCGAAGCAGGACCTTTTTTGCCAACATTGACAAACGTACAAAAAGTCCAACTTTGCCCCCGCCAACAAAAGTTGATTGTGATGAGAGAAAAAATAATTCGATATCTACTTGGACTACGGAAAAGTGGCAATCGAATGTAAAATTCAAGGACAAAACGGTTCAAAATTTGAAAGATTTCAATTGTTTGAAAAACAGAGAACAGAAAATAAAGTTTAATTTGCAACCCAAGGTATTTAAGATCACCGATGAAGATAAGCAGATACACTTTGTCGTGTTGTCGCTGTATGCACGCGTTGAAAATTGCCTTCCGAGAGTGTCGAAAAAGGATCGTGAAAAGTTCGGAAAACTTTCCAATCATTATCGAGTAATAATCGCGTATAGTTCCGAGTATTACCGGTAGTAAGTTCCCGGTCAAATTTCCCGCTCCCAGAGATAGCGCGAACCGTGGGAGCAGCCAACCCCGGATGGAAAATGGACTTCTTGAAAAATCTGCGATGGGTTTGTCGTAAAAATACTTTGACATCGAGATTTCGAAAGATGACAATCTTCCTGAAAATATATGCAATTAATGTTTCAAAGACTTCAAGATGCACATTACTTTGCCCGACTAGCTACAAAGACGGATCGATTTTTAAAAGCTATATTAAGTCCACAAAAGCAAGCAAGCAACCCTTTCCCCGATTTCAATAAACGTTTTCAAACTGAATTTGCCTCATTCGCATTGGTGTCAAAAGACAAAAAGTCAACGATGTTACTACATGAACTTAACAGGGGCCGACCATCTTTAGTTATTAAGCCTAAGGTCCACCAACAACCACAACACACATTACGACTGATACAAAAACTATAACATCGCTAAAGTCTATGCCATACTGCACAGTAGTCACGATCATTCTTGAGAAAACGTCTACTAATCTAGAAGAAAAAAAAAGAGAATTTAAAAGCTGCATTACAAGGAAACAAATCGACCAAAAGTGTCCCTCGAATTAAAGTTAAAAGTGATTCAGATTTGAAAGCACCGCTGTTTAGCCAGATTAGTAGTCAGCAAAAGGATCATAACTGTGCCACAAGTCACGTCCATGCCAGGGAACGTCCAACTCCAATGAATAATAGTCAAATTAAGTTGGGACAAGTTGTCAAGTATATTAATTTACTTACCCTCATTGTGAAAGCTCTGAAGTGGCCATATACTAAGGACCCTCATACAAATAGAAAGGCTGAAAGATGCGCTATTCCACGAAGTGATTCCAGCATTTGTATCGTATAAAGATTCAGTAGACCTATCGGTTCACTTGATAACAGAAGAAGTACCCAATGCACTTAAGCAAAATCCTAAGCCGATTAAAAATTCCAAACCCAAACCAAAAAAGTCCAACTCACCCCGAAAGAAAACGGTCCCTAAGCCCGTGATGCGTTCCAGTACTCCTATTGAAGTCCTGTTAGATGATGAAAGTGTACAAATGTTCACAGTAAATGTGGATCCAAATCTGTTCTTCAATGCGGAAAGTGAATCGCAGGACAAATTCAAAAACAATTGTAAGACAATTGCCACTTTGACATTTACACCTGATGGTTGAATGTACTAAATGAAGGGAAATTTAGACTTCAATTGCCCTATTAACACCAGTTGGGGGATCGCAACTGAACGTTGAATCGCCCAGAAGTAAAATTAACGGCTCGCCGGTTGAAATCGAGCCGATGAAAAACCTGGAAACAAAGAACGGGTCTCCTCTCTTTTCTGGTTGACAAGGATCGACAACGGAAGATCGAGTGTGACGAGCAACAAGAAATTTTTCCTGGAATTCATCGAGGAAAGAAATCTACAATATTGACAGCGGAATAATTAACGACCTAGATAAGGGAGATCGGCGGTAGAAGATCAAAAAAAAGCGCGCTGGCAGAAGAACTTCGCGGCGCAAATTACTTTGGGGGCCCCGCAAATAGATAGACGTAAGTTAAGTTTTGTGTTTTGTTTAGCAAAAATTCATTTTTTAAATTATTGCACCATCATTAAATAAATTATTCAATAATTAATCATATTTTTCGTCATTAAAAAAATATTGTTTCGGAGATAAATTGTAATATAGTTCGAGTGTGATTTGGTTTTTAGCGAGGGTGTGTTTAGGTTTTCGCTCGTTGCGAGTTACGTCGGTAATCTGATCCCAGCAAAATTGTGCAAACTAGTAGCCCCGGCTTAGAGTAATCCTCCCCTGTTAGAGGAAAATAGTGTGTTTTATTTCTAGCTGTGTGACGACTGTTCGGCGGCCGCGTTTCTTGTTTGGCGGCTATTTGGGGCCAGGGAATAAGCGAGTGGTACCTCATACGACCGTCTCCGATGGCAAACCGGATCCGAGGTCCTTAGCCAGAGGAACTCCCACGCAGAGGGTAACAATACATTCTCTTTCATTTTATGTGATCATATGATGATTAGATATGATCATGTCTCTAGTAATCGAGCAAACCGCCTAGGCAAACTGCTTGAGGGACAATCACGAAAAGAAGCAATTTCATAATAAAAGGAACGCAATAAGTGCGGAACAATCTAATACGCAACTTAATAATATCAGTACTACTAACCCGAAATAAACACCGCTATTATCACCGCTACCATCATCGATGAAATGTTTCTCCAATCCCTACTCAATGAGCATACAAGATTGCTTCAATTACCTAACAATAATGTTGAGATCAAGAAAATACAAATTTACCTGTCCCAGTTAGTTTTCAAAGTGATCATAATAAACCTGGAATTAAATTTCTAACAATCGTCAAAAAAATAAGTAACTGACGATATTACCAGACAATTAGGAATGGCAGCACCAGTGCTACGCGAATGAGCGAAATAATTTCAACATTCCACTTGCAACCGAATCAACCGGTACTGCCATGGCAAGAAATCTAACATGAGAAGGAGGTAGATAACTCGTCTGGTGGAACGAGAGATGGATTAGGACTTGATCCCGTACCGGCGGAGAACGGAAGTTAGAAATCCGTGGGAGTGGATATTGCAAAGATATATACTTAACTGTAAATAGAAGTGCTCAAATAAATGTCATCACTTGTCTCATCCGAGAGAAATGTGGTTGTTCCGAACTCTTAACTCCAGCTTCCCAAAGGCCGCCGAAGTGCGGCGAAACCGGAGGGTTAAAATGCCACGTCGTGCCAGCAGATGCGAGAAATGAAACTAGCTTCAGCGCTCCTAACTGCATTGATGTAGGATTTTTTTGAGTTCTGCATCAGCGTTTGCGAAATTTGTACCCCTATCGCTGTAAAGGTCGCTGCAAATTCCACATCGTGAAGCAAACCTTTTGAAAGACGAAATAAAACTTTTAGTAGTCAGGTCACTCACGAGTTTAAGATGAGAAGTCTTTGTTACGAAGCAAGCAAAAATGCAAAAGGTGTCCTTTAGTGGACTGTAGACTCCTGCCTTTCGTCGTTTTCCGCAAGAAAGGCCCGGCAAAAATAACGCCGAAGTAACTCGTGCTCGTGGTAGAGATACCATTATTTGGTGTTGAGTGGTGGTCCTGTGACGTATGCACACAGCTCCTGATGTAACTGAACACACGATTCCGACCATCATATATCCTGATCTCATCGTAAATGACTCAGAGTAAGTTGAATGCCACTATGAAGAGTGACGGAGTAAGTTTCTGCGATGAAAAGTGTAGTAAGTCGATATCTTTTCGGCATAATTATCGGATGTTTCTCCGAAAAAACTCACTGAAGCGTTCTCCAATCTTCCGCGAACTCGCATACTGCCTTTAGTATCCAAGAAGAGTTCAATCTCAATATCTTGCTACTACTGGGTATCTCTTTTTGGGTTAAAAGACATTAAAGCTCTTCAGCAAATTCCTCGCGTTGCAATTCTCTAATCCAGAAATCAAGAGCATCAAGCATGTTTGTATGAGATAACGCCATCAGAATGCACGCATCCTTTGAGCGGACGTTGTGGATAAATCTAATTCTTGGAGCTTTGTTTAAAATATTTTATTTGGAGCTGTATTCTTCGCTGTATTTCGTCTCTTTCGTTACCGTTTCTCATTATTTTGGCGCTTAAATACACAAATTCGGTCACATTTTCGATACTGTATTCGCCAAGTGTAATATTTTGTGTACTTGAGGTATTTTTCCTCGACTGCGTCATGAGCTTTGTTTTATTCTCATTGATTTTCAGGCCTACTAGTTTTGCTTTGCGATCGAGTTTCAGGAGGAGTTCTTTAGCAGTTGTTAATGACCGTGGCAAAATTTTGATGTCGCCCGCATAGGCTACTACTTGGCTCGGCTTGTAAAGTAACGTACCTCGTGTATGGACAGGTAGCTTCCTTATGACGTATTTCAGAGCCGAATTGAATAGCAATGGGGCCAGCCCATCTCCCTGCTTTAGTTTGATATTTATATCAAAGGCATCGGTCAGTTGTTCGTCACCGTTGCTGGAAGCCAGTAGTTGTCCAAATAATTCTGCGAGCTACTGTCCGCTATTGTTGTCGCAACTATTAATAACATCATGACCAATATTGATTGAAAAGTAAACGAATATACTCGAAAGCACAAGAATGGGCCAAGTAAATCCATGATCAATATCTGAAAGTGACGACACTGCGGGTATTCAGAATTGCTCGAAGATTCCAGGTAGTTCTCGTCAGAACATTCGCCAATATACGAGAAATGGATTGTATGACTAGAGACCCTATAAAAGCCGAGCTGAAATAATGGAGGATATAGAGAATAGTAAAACTGCGATAGTAAAAACTGCGATAGTGTAGAGCGCGAGTTGAAGGCGATATTGATTGATAGTCAAGTAAAGGTTTTTCGTGATATATTTGAAGACATTGGAAACATAAATTGATAGGACAAGTGAAAAGCAAACTAAAGTGTGCTTTGTAAATTAGTTAAGTTAATTATTGTGTATACTTGGTAAATAAACTCTCTTAACTTAATTTAAAGTACAGTGTGTTTTCACTTTCCTGGAACATTAAAATTATCGGTTAACATGCGACAGTGGTGTCAGAAGTGCTAAAGAAAACTTCGAAAGTGAAAACATTTAAACATTTTTTAAGTGCACAATAGTGAAATTTAACGTGGAAACTGGTGGAAAAATAGCCGAAACAATAAAAATTCCACGAAGCTTACATCTAAAAATTAATGAATTGACCATATCGGGGCTTAAGGAGGAGTTGGAACAGCAAAATCTGGCTACGCAAGGTACAAAGGCCATACTAATTGCACGCTGCATGACGCGATCGAGTCGGAAGGCGTGTATCTGGATTCGGGTGAATGACAAGCCTAGATGCTGGAATTGCGGTGAGAAGGGGCACCAGCAAAGAGAGATCCAGACCAAGTCAGGAGCCCAGAATGGAAGCCCTTCAAACTGAGTGGTCAGGAAACATGTAAGAGCCAACTTCGCGGGGCAGAGGTTGGCTAGGAGGATCGGCGTCCCCAGCTCCACCATCACCGTGTCAAAACTAGATCGTGGAGAAGCAGATTTATGCCTTCCGGGTCAAGTTGACGGAGAGCATTGCACCATAACAATCGACACTGGTGCAACCCGATCGATTACCCGACCTAGTGAAACGACAACTACTACACAAGGGCAGCATTTTCTCACTACGGACAGCTACAAGAGAAACTGCACCTGTCCATGGAGAGGTCAACCTCCAGATACAATTGGGAGGCCTTGCGTTCCGACATAATTTTCTGGTCGTGAAAATTATGGATAACTGCATTCTCGGAATGGATTTTCTGCGACCACATGGAATCACGTTGGATTTTGGCAAACGGTTATTGAAATGGCGGAATGTCGAACTATTGATGGAGGATCCCAGCCCCCAAATTCCCAAGATGTATGTGGTAGTATGTACCGACACTGATGTACCGACATCTTCCGAGGGCATTGTATGGAGACCACCGATCTTATCTGATAGAGCCAACGAAGCCAGTTTGATTGTAGGGGAGATAAGATACAGCCTTGTAAGATCTAGAAGGAACGGATACGAGCCGGTTAGAGTCCTTAACACTGCAGACTCAACCACAAGCATCAAAGCGGGAGAAATCATCGGCAGCTGCCAGCCTGTTTCCATCCTCACCTCTTTGGAAACTACTCCCGACCATCAGTGGAAAAGGAGATAAGATACAGACAAAGCCCGGGAATTCACGTCTACAATATTGAAGCAGACAAAATTGTCAGTACAGCTATTCAAGCGAGCCTTTGATCTGGTCACCAAGTGACACCTTCTCAACAAGCCCGGATGACCAAGGCCGAACGAATATGGTAACTCACGCCATAGATACACAGGGAGCCAAGCCGATTCGACAAGCACCGGGACATCTTCCTGTAGCTAAACAAGGAGAAGTGAGCGCACTGATATCGGACATGAAAAAACAAGGTGTTATCGAGCCTTCTGTCAGTCCATGGTCCGCGCCAGCAGTTCTTGTAAAGAAAAAGGAGTTTAACACTCGTGTTTGTGTCGACTATAGGCAGTTCAACGATGTCACTAAGTAAGATACCCGCTTCCACGCGTCGATGCCATCATGGACACTTTAGCCAACGCAAAATGGTTTTCTACACTCGATCTCAAGAGTGGCTACTGGCAGGTAGAAATCGACAAGAAGGACCGAGGGAAGACCGCATTTTCAGTTGGGACTGGATTGTGGCAATTTGTGGTGATGCCAGTTGGGCTTTGCAATGCTCCAGCCACCTTCGAACGCCTGATGGAATACGTGCTACGAGGCCCAACATGGAAACCTGCTTGGTGTACCTAGATGATATCATTGTTATCGGGAGAACATTCGAAGAGCATTTGTGGAACTTAGAAGAGGTGTTCTCCCGATCGCACCTGGCGAATCTGAAACTTAGTCCCGACAAGGGTACCCTTTGCGCAGCCGAAGTAAAATACCTGGGTCACATTGTATCAGCAGAAGGGGTCAAAACAGACCCTGAGAAAACTGAAGCCGTGAAAAGCTGGCCAACACCAAACAACAAGCGCCAACTACGAAGTTTTCCGGGTCGGGCGACCTACTATCGAAGATTCGTCAGGACTTTGCCAAAATAGCTAAGTGCCTCCATCAGCTAACCGAGAAAAGTCGTCCGTATGTCTGGAATGAACAATGCCAGGTAGCCTTTGAGACCTTGAAGGAGAAGCTGTGTGAAACACCTGTGCTGGTATATCCAAAACCCGGAAAAATGTTTGTAGTTGACCCCGATGCGAGCAACGGCGGGATTGGAGCTGTACTCTCCCAGCAGATCGATGGCAAAGAAAGAGCCCTCTCGTATTACAGTCGAGTTCTCTCAAAAAGTGAAAGGAACCACTGTGTGACCAAGAAGGAGCCATTGGCTATAATAGAGGCAGCCAAGCAGCTCCGCAAGTACCTATATGGCCAGAAATTTGTTCTTCGAACATACCATGCATCGCTGAGATGGCAGCTTAACTTCAAAAACCCCGAGGGACAAGTTACGAGATGGATCGAAAGATTGCAGTCATACGACTACAAAATTATTATTACCGCAAAAATCGTTCTTCCCACCTTTGCGTTCATTCTCTGCTGTCCAGAGTTTGCATTCCTTCTCTTTTTATCGTTTTCTCCGGCGGAAACTTTGTTTGAAGCCCTTGTTTCACTTCCCTTACTTGGACCGGAGTTCAGAGGGCGACCTCCGGAGTGACCCTCCTTTATGACTGCGCATGGGTTTAATGATGTTCCAACACAATTTAGTTTTTTTTCCAAGGTCACCAAGTCACACCAATCTACATAGATAAATAAAGGTACTCACGGAAGTGTGCAGCTAAATCCTATAGTTCAGGTAAATTTTGCGGATTAGCGATTTGCTATAGATTTCACTTTTTATGTTTTAATAAAATTTTTGAATAAACGTTTCGTCTCAAATATCACTGTGCGAAAACATAAATACCGTAAAAAAAGAAAACTTCCTTGACTTCACTCAAGCTGTCCGTCCAAAATAACGGTAATAAGTTGAAACTAAACACTTAGATATAAAATGCATAGCCGTCACAGAGGAGATGTGTCCAGGAGGACGTCTGGGAAAGGAGCGCACCATCGAAATCCAAGACACCGCCATTCTCGAAACTTTCACTACTAACAAACCCCTCACTCTCTACCCCACTCATACTAATATGTATTAAGCAAAGCAAATAAGTCTATAAGTCAATGGCAAGTGCAAGTACATATTTAAAAAACTTACTTATAAATCGATGGTATGTACACGATAGCCCTACAGGCCTTTTTACCAGGCACGGTTAGGACCAAGCCTGACCGATCTTTGAAGGAAAAAAAAAGTGTATCATTTTGGCCCAACTAAGATACCATGGCACTGGTCTCTGCTGATAATTTTTAGCTTGCTTGATGTACCATGAATGTGGTTTATCTACCACGAGCGTAGCTCGATACTATACGAGTAGGCCAAGGGTTTAAAATCAAAGCCGTGCAATAATTTGTAGATATTCATCTTACTGATAATGTAATGGATACTAAGCCCTATAGTTTATATCTTCAAAATTACTCTCTAAAACTAAGAATAAGCAAGAATTTAAATAAAGAGTATAACTAACAAAATTTATTCATATCAACCTTAATCACATTTTACGAAGATAATTTATGTAGACTTTCTTTCGCTTTCTTTTTCTGCTGTTTTATCGTATTCCATTTCCTCAACCTTCGTTAAACCGGAAATTCTGATAATTTTCGCTTTATCCTGATTAAATAGTTTTGCATAGTATTCAGCTGAAATCAATTAAATTTTTTTAATAGAATTCAAATTTTAAATTCAGACATTATACAAAGCACCCTGTAAAGGGTTGTTTTGGGCCAATTGTGAATTTATGAAGTCAAATAGGAAATTTCGAGAGTGAATGCACCTTGCAATATGTTGGGATCAGCAGGATGATAAGGTTAATGTTAAAGAAGTTACCTGGAGACATTGATGCCTCTTCTTCGGATTTGTAGCCGTAGTATTTCGCCCAATCACCTCGTCCTGTGTAAACCATATAACATACAAATCCAAATGCATTCCAAGCCAGCAACATGTAAGCAACACTCAATCTTCCTTTCCACAAGCCAGCTCTAACCTCCGGAATGGGGTGTGTATGGCGACGAACAAATCGCCGCAACCATCTCCATTCAAAAACCATTATTTGAACTTATACTTTTCTCCACACCGACACTTTACCGGCACTGTATTTAATGTTGATATACTTGCTGAACCTTGCAACTTGTAAACTTATGTAAACATTGTGGAAAAACTAACCTAATAAATGTCAAATTCTACACTGCAAACTTGCTAGCAACAAACGTCTGTCAATAATAAAAAAATAATATTGTGAATACTCCATGTACGTGTTGTCATCTTTCATATTTTATTTTACTTGTCAAATTGAATATTTCACTTTACTAGTCCCAAACAAAGTGAGTGAATTGGCAAAGTACTTTGCACGCCTCGTTCATTTCTTAACATTTTCATTTCTGTTGTTTCTTAAAGTTGTAGATCGTATGAATGTTTTTTCGAGTCGTAAACTAGAACGATCTATTTCAAGCGATTCGAGTGAGGCAGACGAAACGACTGCCCTAATGGACGGACACGTTAGTGATTCACATATTCGTCAACCGGAACGTGGTCCAGAAGGCTTGGGAGGATCAAATGATCAACGTAAAGCTCGTGTACGTGTTGGAAATGATCCAAATTATGGGGTATGTAAGATAAGTAATGGGAAGTAGCACCGATTTTGCAAGGTAGTTTGTTTTTGTTTTGGATTAATGAAAAGGGGTAAGTGAAACTTTCTCCAGATGTCATTTTTGTAGTGAAGAGAGCAGCACCTGGGAAAATTTTTCAAAAGAACGCGAAATTTGAGCTTAAGCGACTGGAAGTCTTACTAAGACTAAACCAAACCATTTAGGAATCAGTAAAACCGTCTCAAATGTAATAAACCTTGGAAGGGTAAATAAGTTTCCAGTAAACCCTTTCCTCCAAAATACCCCCAATCCTATAGCAAATAGTATGAGCTAATATAAGTTGTTTGTTAGTCGTTAAGTTAGACAAAATTTAAGAATATTTGCATGAAATGAAGCCAGCGTTATTTTATCAAGCCCCCTCCAATTATAGGCGATCAATGATGGATCCGATTCGATCCCTCCAAGTGTGTACATACGACAACCGGACTCAGGTGGGACAGAATCACAAGCAAATGGTCCCAGGCTTCGTAGACGCGCACCCAATGGCGAAAATGGTAGTCCACCTGATGATGAAGATGCTTATTTTGAAGCAGAAGAAGAAGTCCTCAAGTACGGAGCACAACATGTCATCAAATTATTCGCACCAGTCTCTCTTTGCATGTTGGTCGTCGTAGCCACAATTAATGCCGTCAGCTTTTATTCAACCAAAGATGTTTACTTGTAACTATTCACCTCCTATTTGAATGAGAACATTATTGATGTAAATATGATTTCAGACTCTATACTCCATTTCACGAACTATCACCAGATGCTGGTACAAAAATTTGGAATGCTCTCGCAAATTCCATGATATTGATGGCTGTTATTGTTGTCATGACAATTTTGTTAATAATACTTTACAAAAAGAGATGCTACAAGACAATCCATGGATGGTTGATTTTATCATCATTCCTGTTACTGTTTATATTCAGTTATTTGTATTTAGAGTAAGTATTCTGTACAGCATTAAAATGCACAGATTTAAAATAAATTTTTCCCAAATAGGGAACTTTTAAGAGCATTCAATGTACCATTGGATTTCCCCACCGCAATATTTCTTATGTGGAACTTTGGCGTGGTTGGAATGATGTCAATACATTGGCATGGTCCGTTGAGATTGCAACAAGCTTATTTAATTTTTATCGCTGCGTTAATGGCGTTGGTTTTCATAAAATATTTACCAGAATGGACAGCATGGGCTGTATTGGCTGTTATTTCAATTTGGGGTAAGGATTATAGGTGGATATTGCTCCATAGATAACATTTAATTTTTTTTTTCAGATCTCATCGCAGTGCTTTCGCCAAAAGGCCCACTTCGAATACTTGTCGAGACAGCACAAGAAAGAAATGAACCAATTTTCCCTGCATTGATTTATTCGTGTAAGTTTTTCATCTTCGAAAGAATCGTTCGTATTTTGTTGTATCGACATCGTCTTCTTTGCAGCCACAATTCTATATTCATACATGGGAACCAATCTTCCGAATGAACTTGTTCCATCGAATCGTGATGCTGGAAATCGTTTGCCACCTACAGTCAATATGCCTGTTAATAATGCGGCAAACGCAGAAGGTACGCCACTTGTGACCTTTAATTCACAGATAAATGGTACTTACCAAGTTTGTAATTCTTTAATTTGTTTTAATTTGCTTACTGACCCATAGATATAAATAATCATCCTTTATTTGAATGCTGTCTAGCTAAATGAGACATTTAAGGTCTAGAGCTTAATTATTTAAGCTTGACGTTAAAGTGGAAAGTCTATAGAAATTATTAGTTGTTGTTTTTATTTTTGCTTTAAAATTAGAGATATTTGCATGCGTTCATGAGTAGCATTTTCACAATCATTTATATGCTTATTTTTACAATTTCTGTAAAATTGTGTGCATTTGCTGTACGTTTTATGCTCTGTGTTGGTGGCATTTTTTTATATTTTTAAATTCTTTTAGAATGATTATACGACGTTGAATATCTTGATATTTAAAACCTAAATTTTCGTAACGATATCTCACAACGGTCACTAAAAGTGTTATGGTTGTAATTTACATTATTTATGTCACTTGTTTACCGTATTTAAATTTTAGCAAGCAATCGAAACTCAGAAAATTATCTCAAATAGAGCATTACTTACTCAATTCAACGTAATTAAATAAATTTTTCAAGTTTTGGATAAGCATAAAGAAAAAAATCTCGGAAATCCCTACATTGGATAAGTCACTATGTACAGGATTAAAGGGAAACAGTTCTTCATTCTTTATTTAACTCATTTCGAAAATATAAACTTAAGTGATTATCTTCTTTCCGAACTACACTTTTAGTAGAGGCACCAAATTTGAAATCGATGCGCATATTATTGTAAATCTCATTTGAATCAGACTACCGTTCCGACTCAAGCTGGGCGTCAAATGTGTAAATATTACTTGCTCAAGCTGATGTTTGTTATTAAGGAGTCGAAATGGAAATGATTATTGACAATTATCTTAAGTACCACGACACGACCACTACAGCTCCCGTGTGACGCAAAGTCGAACGAGGATAAGGACCGATAAGATCGATATACAAGCGCTGGAACACACGCTCAGGTAGTTTAAACATACCCATCGAAGGCCGAAGGACAGTATTGGGTGCTTCAGTGCACTTGCACAACTCACAGGCGGCTACATACGCTGCGCCATTTTAGGCCTAAAGAAATAGGTTTTCAGCCGCCGAAGCGTACGACCATAACCGCCGTTTGCACTCAATGGGTGGTCATGAGCCCGCTTAATCAATTCGAAGTTTAGTTCTTCGGGCACCCATAACTTCCACTGTTCCTCTTCTTGGATGGGGTCTCCGGATGCGTGTGCCATCCGCTTGTATATGAATCCCTCCGTCACCCGCAGTTCTGGCAGCTGTGGTAACTGACTCTGAATAGTATGCATCAGCTGGGTGTAGCCTATTGACTTGAAGGCGGGATGGTCCAGGTCGATCAATAGGGGGCTGTGGTCCTTCTGGGCCAACTCGACTCCTTCAGGGGCGAACATCCTTGATAAGGTGTCCGGTGCCACATGTTCGCTTCCTTTCCGGTGTCGAATCGTAAAGTCAAACGCCTGTAATTTCAAGACCCATCTAGCCAAATGGCCGTGGAGATTAGTTTGGCTCATCAGCTATTTCTAAGACGCATGATCTGTAACGATTTCGAAGGGGTGTCCCTCCACATATGTTCGAAAGCGTTTCACCGCCAACACCGCCGCCAGGCATTCCTGCTCCGAGACCGTGTAGTTCCGCTGGGCCGGGTTCAACTTGTGATACATAAAGGCTATGGGCATCTCCTCGCCGTTTTGCGTCACCTGGACTAAGACTGCTCCCACCCCATGTTGACTAGCGTCGCATTGGATTGAGAATGGTTTACCAAAGCCCGGACTATGCTGTACGGGGGCTGTTGTTAGACTCTTCAAAGGCTCGTAAGCTGGGCCCTTCCCAGATGAACTTACGTCCCTTACGCAACATGTCGGTCAAGGGTGTGGTGATGGTTGCGTAGTCACGTACGAATCGTTGGTACCATCCACATAAATCTAGAGATCGGCGTAACTGCTTGGTGGTCTTGGGTAGTGGAAAAGCATCAATCGCTTGTGTCTTGTTCGGGCCGGTTTTGATGTTGTCATGACCAATGATGTGACCCAAATACTTAACCTCCGTCATTACGAACTGACTCTTCTTTATGTTGATGGTTAACCCTGCCTTCCGGATTTGCACGGCCACTTCCTGAAGCAAGCCGATGTGTTCGTCAAAGGTCTCGGTTATAGGCAATAGGCCGTCCAAGTATACAAAAACTTGGTGCCGTTAATGCGGTGGTATCACCTTGTCCATAAGGCGCGTCATTGTTTGAGGGGTATTACACAGTCCGAATGGCATGGTCACAAATTGGTACAGTGGGCGGCCTGGGGCCGTGAAGGCTATCTTCTCCTTTGAGTCGGGATCTAACGGGATTTGCCAAAAAGCGTTTTTGAGGTCCAAGCTCGTAATGAAATGAGCTTTAGGTAATCGACTCAAGATGCCCTCAATCAACGGTAGCGGATATGCGTCCTTGACATTGACGGCATTCAAACGTCGGGCATCTAAACATAGCCGGACCTTGTTCGGCTTGACAACTAGAGTGACCGGTGAAGCCCATGCGCTTTGCAATTCTTCGATCACGCCTAGTGCTAACATCCGATAAACTTCAGCATGTAACGACTTTTCCTTCCCCGGAGATATGGCAAAAATGTATCTGCTTTATGGGTTTGGCATCCCCCACATCTATTGTGTGAAACACCAAGGTTGTCGAGACCTTCCTTCTCATGGATGGAAAAGCCGATATAGCCGAGTCAAGTCGCATTGTTGATTCGCATCCAGGGCATGTCGAAGTGAGTGGGAAGTTGAGGTCGCGTCATGGACCATGGCGACAGAGTCAAGTATGGTGCCGGAAAATAATGCTGGGGCTAAATTAAATTTCCGAACGAATTCCACCCCTAGGTAAAGATTCTGTGTTAGTTGGGGTATAATGTGGAATTCCAGAGACTTAGACACCCCTTTAAATGTGACATCCGTCGTAAGTTTCCCCACTACGGAGTGACGAGTTCCGTCCGCCGTGCTTAACCAGATAGTAAAAAGCTGCTGGTCTGCGTGAGTCGTCAGGACCTCTCCTGCAAAATCAGCTGATATGCAATTCACACTGGCTCCAGTGTCAACCAAGCCTACCAGCCGCCTTTGCAGGTTGATACTGACGCGTATGGCCGATCGTCATCCTTCAATAATTCGTCCAAGTGTATCGCCCGCAACGCCTTCCTCGACTGCCTGACCCTTCTCCAGAAGCTCCGCATCCGACGCGTGGCTCGCTTTCTTCGCGGAGGAGTAGTTATAACTATCTCCTCATTGAAGATGCGCTGACGAGTAGCTAGATAATCCCGCAGTCTGGCGTCGAAGGGTTTAATATGCCAAGGGACCTTCGTCTCGTTACCATTCCCCTGCGCTTCCGCCTGGACAACGCGTGACGTCGGCTGCGGAACTTCAAGAGAACTGTGTTTGGCGGTGCGAATCAGCAAGGTTGGGTCGTATCTGGCGCTTGGTCGCACCTAGCAATTGGTTCGGTATCGGTTTGTTCAGGTTCTAGGAGTGCCGACGGGTGGTTGTGGCACTCGCTGGTAAGTTTTTTCGGAACTTGCAATCGGCGCGATCGGGTGCATATGTGTCCGCTTTTCCGCAACAGTAACAGAAAACCGTCGGTTCCGCTGGACATGCAGAGAACCGGTGTCCCGGTTGTCGGCAGTTCCAACAGACAGTCGGATTTGCAACTACTTCGACGAAAGGTCGGTCCGTTGTTAGTTCGAACTCGTGCTCCAGGGGTGCTCCGCTCCTCGGGACATGTGTCGGGTCGTTACTTGCGTGATCCGCTCTTACTAGCTCCGCAGTATGGTTGCTTCGTGGATTGGGTCCCGTCATGCGAGGTTGTGGACGAAAGGTTCCTCGCCGTTCATCTAGCCGTTCTTGCCTACGGGCATGGAGGCGTAATCCCTGTACGGTGTAAATTGGCACATGAAGGAGACTGTTCTGAAGCTCCCAACGCATGTTCTCCCTGATGATTTCCACCAGTTCGTCCTCGGGCATGGGTGTTCGTAACCGAGTGCTTAGGCATAGTATACTGGTATAATACTGGTCGAAGGGTTCGTGGGCACCTTGCTTGCGTATCCGCAGTTGTTCATGCAATTCTCTTTCAGTGAGGCCGTCGTCAAAGTGGTTCCGAAAAGCTGCACAGAAGGAATTCAAATCGGGGCGTGGTACTGATTCCTTGAAGCTCCAGTACCATTCGGCAGCATCCCCGCTGAACAAGAGGTGTGCGTGTCTAAGGAAAGCCGAAAAGTCGCCTCCCAGCGTATTAGTGACTTGAGCCTGAATTCGAAGCAGGAACCTGTCCACCGGTGTCGCCGAGATAAAGCCGGTGAAGCTAAGTCGCCAATTCTCCATGATGCGGGGCGTTGGGTCTCGGGTTGGCGTCGCTACATTCGCGGGGTGATTCGCATCATTGATGGGCCTACCATAAGGAACCGATTCGTGCATTGTAGGTATTAGTGGGGGTGCGGTGCTGTAACGTGGTCGTCACTCTGGGATTCAGGGATCCATTCCCGAGCTCCTTTGGGGGAGGTTCCAATCATCAGCCGGCCTAGAGTTGGGCATAGCCGCACTGGGATTTGGCTCCCAACCAGATGAAGTTCTAACGCGGCTGGGGGGCTGGCTGATCCGGATGTCTTGAAAGTCTCTCTCCAAGTGTCCGATCCTATCGGACAACCCTTGCAATAAGGACAAAATCGTGCCGTTGACTGTGTTGTTTGAATGCGCTGTTGAGGCATCTGCCGGTACTCCTGCAACTGGAGCTTCTCCGCCCAAGGCTCCTTGGGTGTTCGACAGCGGTTGGGTCTGTTCAGCACTCCGAAGGTCTTTTGCTACTGCTCCACGCATAGGGGCGTGCGCTCCGAGGGGTGCATCTAGGGCACTTCTGTCGATCGGGCGTCTACACAATGGATAGATATCCGATGTCAGCAAGAGCTGCTGGACACAGGCGCGATGGAACAAATGTCCGCACTCCAGTCGCACACTTGATACGCATTCTTCCACATCCTCGAAGCAAATCCCGCAGTTAGCTGGCTGTATCGTTTTGGAGCAGGTCCACCGTTTTTCGGGAGTCCGCTTCGTTGCCATTGTAGGTTTCGTCTTGTGTCGTCGATGATGGCGTAAAGGTATCTATATAAGTAGTTCCTAAACATATAAAAACTTAATTACTACTCGTAAGTGGCCGATAGTGGCGAGCTATGTGATCTGTCACAAAAAAAATTTATTTAATAACTCTTTCCTTTCCAGCAGCGCTGACTCCTCCAAATGAAAAAATCTGCCGAGAAAAGGATGCTTCTGGCCGATTTAAAAGAAATTATCCCCAACCCCAAGTACATTACAAAACCGTCTCTAATCTACGTTAATTGATTCGACGAGATGAGTGGTAGCATCACCGTAACCAGCTTTGTACGCGGCGAAAATTCGACGCGTGGAAGCATTCCGGGTTTCGCAACTCCAGCATACGCCACCGAAAGTCGAACCGAAACCACTCATCTATCACGCATAAAAAGATGGGTAGAATCCTTCCGCGATATAAAGGCAAGGTAACCTTCTATTTTCTTGAGAGTCCAGGCCGATAGGAGGATCCTATCTGGCTGACAGTTCCATCAAGAAAATAGAAGGTCCTTACAGGTTTTACCCTGGGACAACACATCGGAAGGATTCTGCCGCGAAAAAAATATAAAACAAAGGAGAGCGGAAGCTACAACTCATGTGAAGTGACTGCATGTGTGTGTAACACAACTCTACTACTCCTGTCCGTGGGGCTCGAGTACCAAGGTACCTTACATCCTCCGTAAAGGACCAAATCGTCAGAAGACGCTAATCTTTTACCCATTTAGTATGTTTAGGCCCCACATTGGGCGCCATTTGTAATGATTTTCGTTTTAAACTTCGTTCGAACGTCGAGATTTCCCGAAGGAAATCTGAATCGACCTCTCATCGGTTCTAGACGTGAAGTTTTGGGACGTGACAACGGACTGTACCCTTCATATCTTTATCCATCATTATGTCACCTTCCTCGGCAAGGCATCAAATCTATGTCACAGGAACTCTATCTCGGGCAGTCCGTCTTCCATCTTCGTCTGCCGTAAATTGATCCGCTCTGATAGAACCTTGAAGAAAGTACGCTATTTAATTTTCATCATACGATGCAAATAACCAAACATTGTAGCTAATACTGGCAATCCAGGAAACGAATTGGACTGAGAACAACATGCAAGACATGAGATCGCACACAATATTCAAAAGTGGGAAGCCTACTGAAAAACGGGAATTCGGAGTGGCCTTCATTGTGGATAGGAAGTTCAAATCGCACGTTATTGATTTTAAGGCAGTTAAGGAAAGTTTATGTCCGATCCGTATAAAAGCGAAATTCTTCGAAATCTGGCTGATTAATGTTCACGCCCCGACTGAGGAAAAGGACGAAGAAACGAAGGAAACGTTTTACAATCACCTGGAAAGACTCATTCCCTACAAACGACACAAAAATAATTTTGGGTGATTTCAACGCTAAGTTTGGCAATGAGCTATCTCATTGGGAAACGACTGGAGGAGATAGCCTCCACGATGACACAAATGACAACGGCCAGCGCCTGATTGACTTTGCATGTAGCAGAAATCTAGTCATACATTCGACTTGCTTCCTACATCGACGAATTCATAAAATGACCTGGTTACCAGCGGATGGCAACACACAAAACCAGATCGATAATGTGCTAATCCAACAACGTTGGGCCTCGAGCATACTTGACTTCCGTACATACCGAGGACCAAATTGTAACTCAGATCATTACTTGATCAAATTAACCTATCGATGTCGTGTGTCAAAGGCATATTCGGTGAAGACCAGGACGCTACTAAAATGTTTGACAGCGAACGGCTCCAAAGGGTATCTGTTGCCAAAAATTTCACGGAGGCCCTCGACAACAAGCTGCAGTGGGAAAATGATAGAGGCATATCACTACTTTGTACGGCTTACAAAATATTTTCTAAAATCTTAGAAAATAAAATCGGATCATACGCCAACAGTATTATTGGGGAGTATCAAGATGGTTTTAGACCAGGTAGATCAACAATAGACCAATTGTTCACAGTCAAGCAGGTACTTGAAAAATGCTGCGAGTTTAACATAGACGTACACCAAATTTTCGTTGACTTTAAGCAAGCTTACGACAGTATTGATCGTAACATACTGTACCAAATAATGCTTTGCTTTGGTATCCCAGCCAAATTAGTCCGTTTTACCAGTATGACAATGACGTCGACGACCTCCCAAGTCCGCATCAATAATCAACTCACCGATGCCTTTGACACAAATATTGGACAAAGCAGAGAGATGGCCTGGCCCCATTGCTATTCTATTTGGCTCTGGAGTACGTCATAAAGAAGCTACCTGTCGATACGCGAGGTACATTACTATTCAAGTCGAGCCAAGTAGTAGCCTATGCGGACGATATCAACATTTTGTCATGGTCATTAACAACTGCCAAAGAACTCTTCCTGAAACTCGACAGCGAAGCAAAACTAGTAGGGCTACAAATCAATGAGAATAAAACAACGCTCATGACGCAGTCGAGGAAAACTACATCAAATACACAAACAATTCACACTTGGCGAATACAGTATCGAAAATGTTAGCGAATTTGTGTATTTACGCGCCAAAATAACGAAAACGGGTAATGAAAGAGACGAAATACGCCGAAGAATACAGCTGGCAAATAAAAGATTTTATTCAGTTTTGACGATCTTGAAAACCAGCTGCATACACAGGAAAACAAAGCTTCAAGTATACAAATCTGTGATAAGACCTGTGTTATGCTATGGGTGTGAAACAGGGACCCCAACCCAAGCATCCGCATATATATCGAATGCCTTTGGGCAACGGATCCTGAGGCGAATAATCAGTGCGAAGCTAGACGGGGATCAATAGTGAATTCGATACAACCATGAGCTGTATGAAAGTTTTGACAAACCGGAGGTTTCAACGATTGTAAGACTGCGGAAGCTGCAATGGGCTGGCCACATGAGACGTATGGACGAACAACGGATACCCAAAAAGATATGCGTTGGGAGAATTAAAGGCCGGAGGCCAGTGGGAAAATCGAGGAAACGCTGGTCTGACTCGGCCGACGAAGACAGTTCATCGCTGCTCGGATTTCGAAATCGGAGGACGCGGTCAATGGACCGAGACAGTTGGAGGCGCTGTTTGCAGGAAGCAAAGGCCCGAGAGGGACTGTAGTGCTAAGAAGAAGAGTATTGTAAAAAACAGATAACGATGAGTAGGATGCAAAGGAAAGTACGATGCACCCAGCAGTAAAAAAGGCGATTACTTTCCTCAATCGAACCTTCACTGGTCGTTGAATTGAAAAAAGAAATGGCCGTTTAGGCTTGAAATCGGAGAATTTTGTTTGGACGGTTTCTGAAAAATGTTAAATTAACTTATCATACTATTATGAACAAATTGAGCTGATTTGGATATCTGATTTATTCTCTGTTTTACTTATAAACAGTTCCATCTATGAATATATCAGGCCTTTCGGATCAGAATTATCCAATCGTGCGGAGGTGTACGCATAATTTTCGTACTTTTCGGCTCTCCTGCACAGCACAACACATGGTACTTGTTTTAAAAGCTGTTCAAAACTAAGACCTTTCAGATAATACTTTACTTGGCTACTTTTTACAAGGTTTAGTGACTAGCTTCTGCAGTTCCCGAGAAAAACAGACAGACATAGGTCACGATTTCAATGAAGTTTTCTATTTCAGTATAAACCCTTAAAAATAGCGAAAATAGTCACATCCTTCTCTTCTTTGAAAGTCGGTTAAAAAGTGGTATAATCGCAGTAGTGCAATTTAATAATTTGATGTGTTATGAAGTGATTACAATATATGAAACAGAGGCAAACGAGTTGACGAAATTGAATATGAAAGGTTATATGAATTTTAACAGCTAGTTATTTCATAGCAAAGACCAAGAAAGAAACCCAGACCCCAATGGTCTCCGCCCTTCAGTTCTCCCAACGATTACCTTTTTGGGTATCCGTTGTTCGTCAACACGATTCACATGGCCAGCCCATTGCATCTTCACCAGTCTTACGATTGTTGCAAAAACCAATTGAGTTTGCACAAAAGATTTGATTGGATATTATTCTCCCGCCCCTCCGGTGGTCGTTATCATCCGTTTTGATGCCCTGATGAGAGCTACTATATAGCACACACAACTTTCATTTCTTCATTAAAACAAAATTTTTCAAAATTAATTGTGTTTAAATTAGCAATCACGAAATTTCATCTTTTCATGATAGTCTTGCTTAAACTGTAAACCAAACTATATGCGTGAAAGTATGGTCAAACCAATGTACATGGTCGTAAGTTGATCGAATTTAGGCTTCTGAGGTATTTGTTACTCTTGAAATCATAAAGACCTACTTCAATGACTTAAAGATTATTTAAACTTCATTTACATATAAAGAAGGGCATTTGAGTTTTGTTTATAACAAATCTAGAGAGAAATCATCACTTTTGACCTATCAACAAAATTTAATTTTTGTAGCTTCTATAGATTCAGAGAAAATTTGCTGTTACGTAAAGGCTATCAGAACGATATATAAGTTGCGATTTAAGTAGGGGTTTAAAAATTGATTTTACAAAAGCCCGAAAACCGAGTTTAGCTTTTCAGAAACTTCTTCTTCTTCTTCGTAGCACTACAGGGGCTGTAGTGCTACGAAGAAGCTTCCTGCTAATAGCGCCTCCAACTGTCTCGGTCCATTGACCGCGTCCACCAATTACGAAATCCAAGCAGCGATGAACTGTCCTCATCGACCGAGTCGGACCAGCGTTTCCTCGGTTTCCTCACTGGTCTCCGGGCTTCAGTTCTCCCAACGAGTTTGGGTATCCGTTGTTCGTCCATACGATTCATGTGTCCAGCCCATTGCAGCTTCCGCAGTCTGACAATCGTTGAGATCTCAGGCTAGTCAAAAATTTCATACAGCTCAAGGTTGTATTGAATTCGCCATTAGTCCCCATCTTTCATTGATTTGTAGCCCTACTAGTTTTGCCTCGCCGTCGAGTTGCAGGAAGAGTTCTTTGGCAGTTGTTAATGACCATGACAAAATGCAAAATGTCCGCATAGGCTACTACTTGGCTCGACTTGTATAGTAATGTACTTGGTATATGGACAGGTAACTTCCTTATGACATACTCTTGAGCCAAATTGAATAGCATTGGGACCAGCCCCTCTCTTCCTGTTTTAGTCCAATATTTGTGTCAAAGGGATCGGTGAGTTAGTTATTGATGCGGGTTTGGGAGGTCGTCGACTAATTTGGCTGGGATGCCAAAGCAAAGCATTATATGATACAATACGTTACGATCAATACTGTCGTATGCTTGCTTAAAGTCAACGAAAATTTGGTGTACGTCTATGTTGAACTCCCAGCATTTTTCAAGTACCTGCTTGACAGTGAACAATTGGTCTGTTGTCGATCTACCTGCTCTAAAATACCTCGATATGATCGAGACAAATGCTGTAGATGGCGCGCATGTAGGTTTTGAAGGTCGTGGCTTGAGTATGTGATAGCTGGGTCCCTTACGAACAGTGTGGCACAGTTTTCGTCGGGAGTGCATGTTTCACGCGCGTGCTACGACCATGAGTGAACGTCAAGTGCCGACCGCCATTCATTTTTTAGTGTGGGAAGGCGTCAAAAACACTGACATTTTTCTGCGTTTCCGAAATCAGTTCGGTAGGGAGTGCCTGAGTAGGGGCGCTGTGTTTAAATGGGCCAAAGCATTCAAGGATGGTCGCGAAACCGTCATGAATGAGCCGCATGATCGTCGACCGCGAACCAGCATCACACCAGACAACATTTGCCGCGTAGAACAACTCATTTTGGAGGACCGTAGGATAAATGTTCGAGACATTTCGGCTGAAATCGGCATCAGTATTGGTAGTGTAGAATCTATCATCCACGAACACCTTCAATATGGCAAAATAAAAGCGCGATATGTTCCTAAACTGTCGAACTTCTCCAGGATAACGCGCGCCCTCATACCGCGCGTCTCACGCTCGATACAATATCGGCATTGGGGTGGGAGGTACAGACCGGATTTATCACCCCGCGTATTACATGTTTGGACCACTGAGAGGATCCCTCGGAGGTCAAAGATTAAACACCGACGATGCGGTAGACGAGTGCATGCGCACATGGCTGTCCGAGTTGCCTAAAGAATTCTTCGATACCGACATCAAAAACCTTCCGGAAAGGTATACTAAATAACTTGTAAGGGGGGAGTACCTAGAAAACTGTAAATTTTGTAAATCTTTTCGAAAGAAAATAAACGTGTCAGAGCATTTGTCTCGATCATACTCCCCAATAATACTGTTGGCATATGATCCAACTGATTGGCATATGAGCCAATGGATTGGCTCCACTCTTTCGGCATATGCTCTTCTTTCTAAATGTGCTGGATGACTTTGTGAATAGCCTTATGAACATAGCTGCCACCATATTTGATGAGCTCCGCTGGAATCTCATCGATGCCCGGCGCTTTATTATTCTTTTGGGCTTTGATGATGAACACACTTCATCCAGAGTTGGTGGGGCCAGTAGAAGCTCTCCGCCGACATCTATAGGCTCCGATGTTGTGAAGCTATGCGGAGAATTAAGGAGGATCTTGAAATATGATGCCCATCTTTCCTTAATCTTGGTTTCATCAGCGATCACGACAGAGCGTGGTTTTGGGCAGATAACCACGTTTCAGGCTTTTTACTAATTTGTATGCTTGTCTTGTGTTGTTGCTCGCTAAACTTTTATCTATACGTCTCAATTGGTCGTCATAGTATTTTCTTTTCTTTAATTCTAATTATCTTATTCGCTACTCTTCTGAGATTTTCATAGTGTTCTCTCTTCGTCCTGGTTTTCCTACCTATGTAATCTTTGTATGCCTGATTAATTTGTCTAACGCATTCTGGCACTCATCATCGAACCATTCATTTATCTTGCGCCGGGCTTGATGTCCAATCTTCTGTTCTGCCACGGTCTTAATTTCCGCTTTTACTTCCATCCAGAGCTCATTGCTTGTCTTTAACGATGCGTCTGATAAGATGGGAGCCAGCTGGTGGTCGAGGATTTCCGTAAAATTTGTTGGCCACAGACGCTGTTTGGAGCCTTTCGATGCCAAATTTTTGTAGCGGGCTGGCCTTTGCTGAATATGCCTATGACATAAGACATCAATAGGTTAATTTGATCAAGTAATGATCTGAGTTACAATTGGCTCCTCGGTGTGTACGGACGTCAGGTATGCTCGAGGCCCAACGTTGTTGGATCAGAACATGGTCGATCTGGTTTTGTGTGTTGCCATCCGGTGATGCCCAGGTCATTTTGTGTTAATGTGGGAAGCAAGTCGAACGTATGACTAGATTTCTGCTACATGCAAAGTCAATCGGGCGCTGGCCGTTATCATTTGTTTCATCGTGGAGGCTATATCCTCCAGTCGTTCCCTGATGAGATAGCTCATTGCCAACCTTAGCGTTGAAATCACCCAAAACTCCTTTCATGTCGTTTGTAGGCAATGAGTCGACTAGTCTTTCCAAGTGATTTTAGAACGTTTCCTTCCTCCTTTTCCTTGGTCGGTGTGTGAACATTAATCAGCCACATTTTGAAATATTTCGCTTTTATATGGATCGCACACAACCGTTCATTGACTGCCTTAAAATCAATAACGTGCGATTTGAACTCCATATCCACAATGAAGGCCACTACGATTTCTTTTCCACTAGGCTTCCCACTTTTGAATATTGTGTGCGATCTCATGTCTTGAATGTCGTTTCCAGTCCAGTTCGTTTACTGGATTGCCAGTATTTTTAATTGATATTGACTGACCTGTTGTTAAAGATCCTTAACAGAGCCAGAGTAATTAAGTGATCTGACATTCCAGGACCCAATGCCATAGTCCGTTTTTCGTTTGCGAGGTCGTTGCCACGAGTCCAATCCATTCCGAGGCCCATCTGCAGGTTTCGAAACATTAAAGATTTTCCAGGGACGGGGAGTTAGCCCGTCGCCCAACCTCCATTCCAGCGGCATGGTTATTACGTCGTCCGTTATCAGGCGCGGAAGATTCGCCTTCACAACATTTACAGTTATTAGCATTTCTCGACATTTCCCATTACTGGGGAACCAGTAAACCCAATGTGCGACACCGAGAGCATTTACTACCATTTAATTGAGGGGTTTGGGATGAGGAATCATGGAAGCTATGGGTTGGGGAAAGAAGGGGTTCCCTCCTCCTTTCTCAAACGGGCTTGGGACTGTCTACGGCAGAAACTCAGACAATATTACGAATCCGAGTTGTGGTCAACTGTCTTCGTGGAAAAAGTCGGACCACCGTTGGCTTGATGTTCCCAGTAGTCTCCACTCGTACCGTATGTAGTATTTTTCACATTTTTTTTTTGAATAATATTCTTAACCGCCTGTGAAAGTTCTCAAAATCTTTCATATCAATTTATTAACCCGCAATTTTTTATATTCCATATTATCCGACATATTCTATGCATGATCTTGTTAAATTTTTTTTAGAGTGCATTTCAAACATTTGCTGTAATAAAAGTCGCTATTTATTGGATTTTATAGCATGCTCTATGTAATAAGCTGATAACTGCATAAATAGTTAAGATCGATTTGTATTTCAACAGACAATGATGCAGGCTTCACCCAAGAGTGGTCATCATCGTCAAACCAACGTGTTGCACGCCGTCAAATTGAAGTTCAAGCAAATAACATTGGAAACAGCAATCGTTCAACAGAGTATCGAACAATTACCACAGATGGTGAAAACCATCTGCCAGCAAATGTAAATCAACAAGCTATGCAACGAATAGAAGAAGAAAGTGAGTACTTGTATAGTAATGTTAAAATAGTTGCTTCTTTAATTTGTAACAATCTCATCGCCTTTTTCCTTTTTTCAGAGGGCATCAAGCTTGGTCTCGGTGACTTTATCTTCTATTCAGTCTTGGTCGGTAAAGCCTCCAGTTATGGTGATTGGAACACAACGATTGCATGCTTTGTGGCTATTCTTATAGGATTATGTTTAACGCTACTTCTCTTGGCTATTTGTCGTAAAGCACTTCCTGCCCTCCCAATTTCCATTACTTTCGGATTAATATTTTGTTTCGCAACAAGTGTTGTCGTAAAACCATTTATGGAAAATCTTTCCGCGCAGCAGATATTTCTATGAAACTTTAAGACAACAATCAATATAAAATAATACAATGAATTATACTAATCGTGATTAATATGAAAAATCACATTCTCTACTCTCTAGATTGATAAAGACAAAACGATGTGAATACTATGAATAAAAGAAAAATAATTTGTTAAGGGATATAAATATTAACGTGATGTAATATGCTGATATTTCCTTAAAATTTTTATTATACCAATATTCATTGTGATTGAAGGACATTCGTATCACTAATTTGTATTCGTTTTGAAATTACGAAGCGAAAACTTGAGTAACAATTATATTTAAAAATAAAGACTATTTATATATATTTATACTTTGTTCATACAATATTATTCCTCACAGGTCTTAAAAGTTCGCAAATAGTTCATTTCCTCGATACACCTTATAGAAATCCAAATTAAAATATCCTTCAGTTGTCAAGAATCAAAGTAGCTCTTCGATGAATTGCACGCAATTATGATTATATCCACCTAAGAGATGATTGCACATTATCTTAAGAAGCTAGATAGATATGCTTTCCATTGATTTAACAATTATCATATCAGTGAAACGTAAATTTTTAATTTTTTAAACGCCAATCATAATTATATTTCATGAGTATATAAAACGATCGACTTCATCAAATAAAGTTATTGTGCTTTCCCTTGTGAAGTTGAAATAGTTAAAATGCCCTTAACACATTTCGTTTTATATGTGTTCCTTGTTAATAAAATTCACGCTGCAATACCGTATCCTAAGCAGCGCAACGTATCACATGTCGCTTTAGGTTTGTTAATATTTAGAAAACGTTCTTATAATTTTAAAATTAACTTTACCCAAACGCAGCTCTTTCGGAAATCGTCAATGGTTTACGACCACAATGTTTAACTATTCTTGCGCCAGATAAAACTCTTAAAGAAGACGTTGACGATTTCATCTACAAAATTCATGAGCTTCATATCAAAAGTTGTGTATTCTTTAACTATGAAAAATATTTTAAATTCGTTTCAAATGCCATAACCGGATCTGTTGAAATATGGAGTTTGATATTTGATGAGCCATTTGCGTTGTCCAAAGAAATCCATCAAAGGAATTTGGCTCACCGACTGAGTCTATTTATGTATTATTGGGGTGCGGAAAATCCAGCGAAAGCATCGATGGTTCGGTTTGAGGAACCAATGAGAGCTGTTGTTATTACAAGGCCACGTAAATCGGCGTGTGTATTATTTTGAGTGATAAAAATTGTAGGCTAAGATATACATGTACATTGATTGCAGATTTCGAGTTTATTACAATCAGGCCATATCGAAAGGAGACAGTAATTTACGTCTTGTAAATTGGTATGATGAGGAAAGCTTGGGGTTATATAGAACGCCTCTACTCTCAGATGCATCAACGGTGTATTCAAATTTTCAGGGACGATTGTTTTACGTTCCTGTGATACACGTAATGTATTTGCTATAAGAATACTTTAATTTATGTGTATAGTTAGTCGGAGTAAGTCTTATCCTTTAATATTCAATTATTTTCCAATCAAGAAAAAAAATTATTTTAAGCTAAATTAATTGTTGAAGCTGTAAAGTAGTTTATCTATTTTGAGCATAGATAGCCTGCAAATTTTTCTGAACTCAGTTCTGTTATTTTCTTTAAAACTCGAATTGAATAAGGTTAAGAGCAGTTTTTTTCTTTTTTCTATTACTACAGTCACTCTCATGCCTTCGGTTCCTCCAGTTTCGAAATCCGAGCGGCGATGAACAGTCTTCGTTGGTAGTGTCACACCCGCCTTTCCTCAGTTTTCCAATTGTGCAGTGTTTGTGGTGAATTTATCCGTCAGTAAAAAAAAAACAGCAGCGGTGGACGGCTGCCTCAGCTAGCTATAAAACAGCTGGAATGACAAGACCTAAGGATGCACGTATACTGACAGCTAACTGTCTGCGGTGTCACTTTTCCTTGCACTAGGCCCACTACAAAAAGTGTTCATACGTACGGTTGCAAGATTACAAATAAAAGGTCAAAAATGCCTAGGCTAGGACTGAAGAAAGAACAATTTTTATAGAAACCTCCTACCTTTCCTATTATTTAACCGCGTGTGATAAGAATCGACTGCGTTTTTTAGTGAAATGTGTGTATAAAGATGTCCGTAAAGGACTGCAGCGATGGTCTGCTGCCTCGGCGAAAAAGATGGTAATGTTCGCAGAGATTGGCATTGTCTGAGGACGCGTGAATGCGCTGGCTGGCAAGCATTGCCGTGCATGGGCGGGTTCTTTTCCCCAGCTCAAGGGCCCACTACAAAAAATTTCGCATTCACGAATTAAGACCTCAAATGCGGATCGACAGGTGCCGAGGCCTACGTAACCTACGAAGGGTTGAAAATGCCAAAGCAAACAACAAACGGGGCCTGGAGAAAATAGACGGGACTTGGGAGTACTTCGTCTTTACCGACGATACTTATGGCCCCCAAATAAGAGTGGGGCATCCAGGTGGGCTGACTCGCGTGTGTCAGCTAAGAAATTTCAACTTAGCATGCAGTGACTTCCAAAGTTTTAGAGTCACATAAGGTGACAAAATTAATGTGCATCGAAATTTACAAGATTGTTTGAATTGAATTAAGTACTAACATTTACAAATTGACTAAATTGAAATTAAGTTAAAGCCGCATTAATTAATTGAACTAACGGAAATTGAAATTCAACCTAAATCAAATTCGCACTTAAATTTTTTTTTTTTTTTTTTTTAATTACCTCCATTCCCTACCACTCCCTCCATCACTCTTTCTTCGTCGCACAACGCTCGTGCGATCTGCATTCACATTACGTCGCTTGGTCCTTTGTGCCACCCAGACAATGTTTAACACATCGGTATAAGGGGGCACACAATATAATGTGAACTAGTCCTTTTCGTGAACATCTAGTCCAAAAAAATCATGATCAGCTCTCAGAGATAAAAAAAAAAACAATATCATACGACGCATTCAAAAAAAAAACTCTGAGTAACTGTCACTTCAGTATCTCGCCGATAGGGTCAAAAAGAACGCCCTAAGATACTGGGCTCATAAAAGCAGAATTACAGGTCCACGCTTCAATCAGTACTCATAAAATGCTCCCTTAGTCTTTTCTTAAATGCCAAAAGTGAGTTTGCTTCCTTAACAATTTCTGGTAGATTGTTATATATACGCAGAGCATCATTCGTTGCATCGTTCTTTAGTCGATCCGTTCTGGCAAAAGATATTACGAATTGATTTGCATTCCTCGCATTATATGGGTTGATCTGTGATACCTTAATTAATGGCGCTCGTTCCGATCCATTAGTTTTTAAATTTCTGTAGATAAACTTCGCTTTCTCCATAATAATAATTTGACTAAAGGTTAATGATTTTGCCAATTGGTAAACCAAACTAGTTTGAGTAAGCATTGGCAGCTTCAGAATGTTTTTATACGCTTTGGTCAGCAGCCTGGATATACTGTTTAAATGTTGCTTTGCTGATTGACTCCAAATAAGTACTCCATAATGCAATTTCGCCAGGACAAACGCATTTAGAACAAGTTTCTTGATGTGCATTGGAAAATCCTCATATCTTCTTAACAATCCTATTATTGGGGCTAATTGCCTTCTTAAGCTATTTATGTGTGGTAACCAGGTCATACGATGGTCTATGATAAGACCAAGATATTTCATTTCTAGCACTCTTTGCAATTTTTCGCCGTTAATATTTAGTTCGACATCTATGTCTCCTTTGTTCTTTTGCTTAAAAACAATATATTTTGTCTTTGATGTGTTCAATACTAGTTTGTTTCCAATTAACCACTGATGGAATTTTCCTAGATCGTCGTTGATAGTGTTCTCAATGGCAATTTTGTCTCGTACTGAATAAAGTAGAACTGTGTCATCAGCATATAATGTGTGATATCCCGTCAGCCCACATGTATTTAGATTATTTGTGTATAGCAGGAACAAAGTTGGGCCCAGTATTGAACCTTGGGGAACTCCTGTTTCCGTAGGTGCATGGTCGCTCAGGACATTGTTGATTAAAGTTCTCTGCGATCTTCCCTCCAAGTAACTCTTAAACAACTGCTTAGGACTACCCTGAATACCATACGATTCAAGTTTACGAAGCAAGAGATCATGATCAACTGTATCAAATGCTTTTTTCAAATCCACAAAAATTGCGATGACATAATCACCTCTGTCAAGTCCTAGATTGATGAAACGTGTGACAGAATATAGGGCATCCAAAGTACTCTTGTTCTTTTGAAAACCAAACTGATGTTGGCTTATGATAGAGTTTTCAACTAAGAATGATGTTAATCGATTGTTTAGTATTTTTTCAAATATCTTACTAAATCCCGTCAGCAGCGCAATCGGGCGATAGTTATTCGGGTCAAGATGATCACCACCCTTAAATATAGGAATTATTTTTGCAAGTTTTTCTTCTTCCGGAAAAGTCCCATTCCTAATATGCACGTTTATACAATTTGCCATAATCTGGGCTATGTCCTCCTTTATTATACTAATCTCATTCATCGTGATGCTATCAATGCCTGGCGCCGTATTCTTTTTCAATTCATTGATTACATTTAAGACTTCCCTTTTATTTGTTTGATGAATGTGAAAGATGGAATTTATTGCGATATTTGTATTATTTACATTGCCTGCTGAACTGGCAACGATTTCTTTAGTGATTCTTCCACCAATTGTTGAAAAAAAATTATTCAATGAGTTCGCCGCGTCACGTGGACACGATGTGTTAGAGGGCCCATCAGGATTCAGTTGAAAGTTTTGTGATATACCCTGGGTTGAAGAGTTATCCTTTACCTCATTTATTATTTTCCATATTTCGCGGGAGTTGTCAGCCGCTGTTTCCATTCTTCTTGAGAAATATAAGAATTTAGCCTCTTTCACCAGTCGTTTCGATTCTTTTTTCGCTTGCATATACAGAAACTTGAAAGCCTGGTTTCCACTGTTCTTCCTGTAGTCCATGTATGCCTTCCTTTTTTTAATACTTGCATCAATTACTTTTTTCGTTATCCAAGTCCGTTGTCGACACCTGATTTTTTTCTCAATTGTAGAACTTTGCTTAGCAGATATGATGACATTTTTGAGTTCAATAATACTATTTGGTTTCCGCTTTTCCAGTAACTCTCGTATGTTTGATTTAAAGAGCTCCTTGTCTAGAAATCTGAACGTTTTGTAGGTCGGCTTCTGTTTGTTCAGGGTTTGGTCTTGAATAGCAATTTTTATCACACGATGATCCAGTTCCAGCCAGTCCTCAAATATGTATGTCATGCTTTCAGCGACTTTTAAATCATTGATTACTATATGATCCAGACAGGTATTTGACACTGGGCGAGTAATTTGGTTGTTGTTTATGATTACCGTTCCATTCGTTTCTAGCGTATCCTTATAAATCCGTGTTTCTGGTGATTCCGTTAGCACATCAATGTTTGTGTCCGCTACTGTGATCAAATTTTTTTCAGTTGAGAATAATGTATCTAGTACTGTGCAAAAATCTTGCGCATTCATTCGATTGGGGTTGTAGTACGTCCCTAATTTTATTTTTTTACCTGCATGGCGTACTTCAATTATTATAACGTTATACTTATCAGGCATCACTCTCTTGGTAATGAAATTGATTGTATTTTTTACGTAGATTGCTGTACCTCCACCTCTTCCAGGTCTGCAGGAGAATACCGCATTATATCCTTCAATATTGTAAAACCGTGCTTCTTTTGGGTAAATCCAGATTTCATTTAGAATAATCAAATCTATGTCAGGATTTTGCTGCAGGTAAATCTGAATATCACTTAGCTTATGTCTTAAGCTTCTTATATTAGCATACATAAGTGTTAAATTTGTTCCACTTGATTGATTAGAAAGATTAGCAATCATCAAAGTTGTAGTCGGTACTCCTCCTGGCGATCAATATTTTGCGTTGAAACTCCGGACACTCTACAGAGTCAGCTCTGTGAGAATGATCCGCATTGTTATTGTTACCAATACAGTTAGAGCACTTCTCAATCGTGCTTTTGCAGTCCTTTAGGTCATGCTTTCCTGCACATTTTACACATATTTGCTCCCCTTCACATTTTGATGTTTTGTGGTTGTATTTTTGACACTTATAACACCTCGTTACGTTGAAGTCCTCCTTCACAAAATACGATCCATAATCTATATTAATGTATCTATTCGCAAGCCTCTTATACATGCTCCCGTTTACCTGGATGATGTGCAACCACCTTCCATTTCTTGTTCGCCTAGCATGTACAAGTTCCATAGAATCACGCTCCTCTATATTGGGATTTAATGCCTGGATTCGAAATTTAACCTAAATTAAATTCGCGCTGCTCGCCGGGTGAGCATTAACATACAGGAGCATATAACCGATCACCCGTTGAAGCCTTTCAATGAGTTGCCGTGTTGAACCTTGTACACAAAATGATTGCTTGCTCTAGCTGTTGTTATGATCGCAACCCTGATTTGCTTCCGCTCGACTTCACAGGCTTCGGTACCCTTGTACGGAGGCGGCCAGTCCGCCTCAGGTCCGGTCAGAGCTTGCAGTCTTTTAGCTCGGCTGGCGCCAGGCCATGGGATAGGATGTCCACAGGATTGTCGTGGGACGCCACATGTTAAAACTGAGTTGGTCTCGACAACGATTGAATGGTCGAAACACGTTTGGCCACGAAAGTGCTGTAGGATGAAGCGGTTGAGTTGACTCACGCCAATGCGACTTCTGAATCGGACCAAAGAACGTGAAAAACATCCGGCAGACTGAGCGCCCTCTTGACTCGACTCGTTAATTTTGCTCCCAGCTTGGTGGCACACAACTCCAAATGCGACACTGTCAACAGCTTGATGGGGGCCACCCTGGACTTGGCACAGAGCAGCCGAACGTTGACTTGGCCGCTCGAGGATGTTGAGCGGACATAGATCACAGCACCATACGCCTTCTCTGAGGCGTCGCAGAAAATATGCAGCCACAGCTTGACTGGTTTCTCGCAGGCGATGACGTGTCGAGGAAAATCAACCCTTCGCAATGATTGTAGCTCAACGCGAAAATGCGCCCACTGTGTATGTATGTCGAGTGGCAAGGCCACATCCCAGTCCAACTCCAATCGCCATAACGCCTGCAGGAATAATTTAGCGGTTACGATAACCGGGGCTAGCATGCCCAATAGGTCGAACATTCGGGCGATGTCTGATGCGATCGTCCGTTTTGTGAATTTAACCTCAGCGAGGTCCAAGTTAATGCCGATCTGGAAGTCGTCTGTTTTTGGGAGTCAAATTACCCCCAAAGTCTTGATGTAGTCTTCCGAAAGACTGCTGAAATCCAAATGAACCTCCTGGTCTTCGACGCTCATTTGCTGCAGAAGATGCGGATGATTGGCACACCATTTCTGCAAATGCATCCCTGCACTGGTAAGAATCTGACGCAATTTCTCCTATGTTTGAATTGCCTCCGTCGAGCTGTCTGCCCCTGTCATGACGTCGTCTATGTAACAATCATGCTGTAGTGCGCTGCTGCCCAAGGGTGCTCGATCTTGTTCGGCCTGTGCCACAGCCTGAAGGCATTTGGTTGCCAAGTACGGGGCACACGTTGTGCCATAAGTGACGGTCTTGAGTTGATAATATCGCAAAGGCAGGGCTAGACTTGTTCTCCAAATCACCAGTTAAAATTTGCAATCGTCGTGCTGAAGCACTATTCGCCGATCATCTTTTCGATGTCAGCCGTGAAAACGAAGTGTTGCAGTCGGAAACGGGTCAAAATCGCAAACAGAACATCTTGAATCGTGGGTCTGTTCTGTAGGATGCCGTTCAGGGAAACGTTCGTTGATGTTTTACTGGACGCGTCGGAAACCACTCTCAATTTATTAGAGTGGTACTACTACTTGGCTTCGGGACGCAGTGGTGCGGTAGAAAATTATGTGCTTCCTTACTCGCTGACCATGTGATCTGCTCCATAGTCCCAGTCGTTCGTACTCGTCCATGAACTCGAAATACTGCCATCTTAGATCGGGACTCTTCTCCAGTCTGCGCTCGATCGTCATGAATCTTCGTATGGCAATGTCCTGCGAGTTGCCCAGCCTTTCGGGATCTTACTTGAAAGGAAGTCGCACCAAAAACTGGCCATCGGACTCACGTTGAGTCGTCTCGGCGAATTGTACTTCGCAGGCTCTTTCAGTCGCAGTGAAATTGTGCTGTGGATCCGGTACCTCGTCAACTCCCAAAATCGCTTGATAGCCTGAGTCAGCTGAGTCTCTTCGGTGAGAACTTCACATGTTACTGGAAGCGTTTGAGGTGTAACTACCCTTCCAGCGAAAATCCAACCAAGGAGCGTGTTCTGGAGCACAGGGAGCTCAGAGCCCAACCTAATTTGCCCGACGGTAAGGACTTCGTAGAAATGCTCCGCACTCAGCAGTATGTTGATTCACTCCATTCGGTGGAATTCAGGATCTGCCATTCCGATGTGCTGAGATTCTGAGAAGGTTGAGGAGATATGATTCGATTCAGGACGTAGGGCTCCAACTGCGCGGTATATCCAAACACTCTGGATTTTAGGCCGAGATTCACCCTATGATGCGCCTTCTCGATGCTTCCGCCCACCCTCTCAATCAGTGCAAGTTGTGGTGAAGACGCTAGACCCAGTTTCTTGATAATCTGCTCGATTACTAAGTTGATTTGCGAGCCAGGGTCCAAAACTGCTCGGCAGTCGGTCATTCTCCCATTGCTGGCAACCACCTTAACGACGGCTGTGCTCAGCAGAACATTTTTCTTGGATCCAGGTTGCATGAGAGTCGTCAGAGTGAGGCCAGGCGGCACAGGTAGCGTTGTCGTCCTGGTCTGCTTGGAATTTCTGTCTCCCATCATATCCAACAGGGTGTTATGTTTCTTGGCGCACTCCTTGCAGCTTCTTGCCACACAGACAGAAGCCTGATGACCTTCTCGCAAGCAATTCACATACAGCCTCCTTGAACGTACAAAGCTCAACCTCTTCGCAGCGTTGTCCTAGAGAAACTCCGCGCAGTAGTACAGCGGGTGATCCTGCCAGCACCTTGGGCATCGCAACGCAGCCATGGCGGCCACGACAGCCTTAGTAACCTTCTTGTGGTTGCGGTCTGGGTCCTTAGTTGTACCGCCCAGCGCTTCGAGTGTGTGGAATCGCACTTGTAGGAAATCCAGTAAACCCTTCAAAGGTGGCAGCTCGTGCGGGTTAGCCAAAGATTGCTGATAGAGGGCATGCGTTGTCGAATCAAACTTTCGCAGCAAAACGCGTAGTAGCAATGGATCCCAATCCCTTGTGGATATTTGCAGGTTTTCCAGGCCTCTGAGACACTCCTGTTTGGTGTCATGCAGTGACCTTATGGCTACCACTGACGGCTTTTCACTGACCTGAGATGGCTTCCCCATCAATTTGTTGATGAGGGCCGACATCAAGAGCCGTCGATTATCAAATCTCTCGTTGTCTTCCAGGCAGCTAGATAATTTTCGTCCGGCAACGCAAAGTTTCTGATTAAGGACCCAGCCTCTCCTGTGAGGTTAACCTTCAGATACCAAAGCTTCTGGCACGCGGACATCGGCTGGTTATGCACCATTTGCATAAACAACTCTCAAGATTGTCGCCAGTGCAGGTAATCTCCGTTGAAGGTGGGCAAGGCAGTTTTTGGGAGCAACAAGCCTGGAGTCGCAGCGGGCGGAACAGGCGAAGGTGGCATTTCGATAGTGGCGTCGACTTTCGTGTGCAAGTGAACAATGCAATCCTGCGCGTCCTCCTCCAACCGGATGTGCTCCTGCATATTGAAGCCCTGCGCTTCAGGGTCCTCACAGGATTCATAGAATTGCTGATGAAGTTCATCCAACTAATGCCAGCCCCGCCGCACCACCTCCGCTCTAGCCCCGCACCAAGTCCTTGTGTTCTCTGTTGGTTTTAGGTGAGCCATTGTCCTTCTCAGCGAATTCGCGGAGGCCTGATAACGTCGTTACTTGCTTGTAAAAATTGCATTTTCCTGCGCTGAGACAAGCGTGGCTGAAGGCGTGTGAAGATGAGGTTGGCTGCAACATTGGCAATGTTGTGCCCTTTAGAGTGCTCATTTTTTCGAGGAAGTGTTTCTGGAAGGTGACGTAATTGATCCTGGTCGTTTCGTAAACTTCGCTAGTAAAATACTCGTGTTCCGATGTAATCTCGGGCAAGGATCGATCTTTGGTGTCCTTGTGCTCAAATTCCTCCCAGGCGGTTTCTAAATGCCAAACTTCACAATGAATCACCCTTTACATTCAGCGATTTCTAACTTAAATCTGGTACCATACTTGTACATCTTTTTCTTCGTAGCACTACAGCCCCTCTCGGATCTTCACTTCCTGCAAATAACTGTCTCTATCCATCGACCGCGTCCTCCAATTTTGGAATCCGAGCAGCGATGAACTGTTTTCGTCGGCCAAGTCAGACCAGCGTTTCCTCGGTTTCCCCACTGGTTTCCGCCCTTCTGTTCTCCAAACGAATACCTTTTTGAGTATCATTGTTCGCCTATGCGATTCATGTGGCCAGCCCATCGTGAAAATTTCATGGTTGTTTCGATCTCACCATTGGTCCCCGTCTAGTTTCGGTCCGATTATTCACCTCAGGACCCGTCTCTCGAAGGCGTTCAGTATATTTGTAGATGCTTGGGTTAGAGTCCATGTTTCCCACCCACAGCAGGTCTTATCACAGATTTGTATAATTGAAACTACCATACATACTTTTCATATATATCAGAAAAAAATCGCACCAGATTTATATAAAAAAAAGGCTAGATACAAATTGTTCAAACGGAACCCTCTCCACTTGAACTCAACTCGCACTTGCCCGAGTTTTTTCTCTTCGACCCACCGTTTTCGAGATACTTATCAAAAACTAAAATAGGAACTTTTGATCCTTTCTCCACCATCCCCTTCTATTAGGCACTGAGCATTGATGAAACTTATGGAGCTATGATAAAAGAAAAACGCCATTATCAGTTGATCATAAACGCAAATGACTCACCCTTTGCAGTTAAGTTACAAGTGACAGTTCTAAAGACCAGCGTTGTTCCCGACGAAAAAATATAGATTTTATTGTTGAAGGAGGTTACTTTAAAAGGTGAAATTTCATATGATTTAGCATGTACTGTTTGATGATGTCAAAATTTTGCTACCACGAAGTCAAGACAAAAGATTACGTACTCCGGGTCATAAAACATCTATTAGGCAAGATTTTGCTGACAATAAGCTCGGTCTTAAAGATGACTGCATATAAACTGTGATGTTAGCTTTCTAGTAGACACCTTTGTGCTGTATTGGATGTACTTGGATGCAAATTCATTGAACGTCTTTACGGACGGGTTCTGAGATGAATGGAAAGAGTGAAGATAGGAGACTGATAACGAATTCGACAATCGGAGGCGATATTTGCACGAGGCGATGGCTTGGGATGGCCCATCGTGCTACAAAAGAAAAAAATCTTCTTAAAGCTGTAAACATTTGATTTTTCATTCCCGTCGAGCCTTGCATCTCTTTGCTTAAGGACATGTTTCGACTATTGGAAGTCATATCCAGCTCTGAGGAGTGTATGGAACGAAGCTTCTTTTTATAAGAGTAATAAGGATTTAGCAGGTTGTTAAGTATGGACGAACAACGAAAACCCAAGAAGGTATTCGTTGGGAGAACTGAAGGCCGGAGGTCGGAGGAATTGGCCATGGTGTCACGCTTGTGTGTGTGATTCTGTAAATATGTCACGTAGTTGGAACCTGTTCTGTTGTGTATGTGCGAACGTAAATATTCTTTGTATCTGGTCGATGGTTTACGTTTTGTCCTACCTATGTATAGCATGACGCATTTCTTACATTACAGTTTTTATATGGCGCTATTTTCGATATTTTTGCTGGTCAGTTTGTATGTTTTAAGGAAGTTTGACAGTTTGTAAGCCCTTTCACCTACATATGTTAGTAAACTGTAAATAGGTCTAAGATTAAAATTTCATTACTTGATATTCGTTCTATGTTTACTGAAAAATAAATTTAAACGAATTAATATTTTTATTTTTATTTTATCACTATGGCCCCTTTCGGGCCTTTGCTTAGAGATAGTTAGAGTATTTCATGATCTTGATGGAATGTATCAGTACTCGAGAAGGTAATGTGGTCAGTATCACACTTTGGCCATACGTCCGTCCACCCAGCTGCGATACGTTCTCATTTTTAACCAGCACGTTTCATAACCCAAGGGGCTTATAATTCGTCCAAAGAATCACTCGAAGCAAATCTCGTTTTCACTTATGGGATTCGAACCTAACCGCTGAACCAAGTGGACATAAAAAAATATTCTGATTATTTCATGTCCAATTCTGATGAACTTTAATAATTTAGTTGTAATCAATATCCTTGTCCTGGCAATTAATATTTAACTACAATCTTACGGCTTAGCACAAAATCAAATGGAAACTTTATGTTTTTAGAATAACTCGATTTCTAGAAAATAATTTAATAATTTACGATGCTCCTTCCAGTCTCCACCATGGCACTCTGTTCTATATTCAAATCTCACCACCAACACTTCAGATAAAAATTCAGCTCGACAATTCAACGTAATTGGAGGACGAGATCATAACTTGCTTCGATTGATTGCTAAGAAGATGAATTTCAAATTTAAATACTTAGATCCACATGAACGTACCCAAGGTTCATCGGTTGGCTCAGATCAAAACTCTTCCTTCACCGGAGGGCTGGGAATGATTCAAAATCGGGTAGAATTAAAAAATATTTGTACCGAAAACTTTTTAAAATACATATTTTGAATTACAGCAAGCCCATTTCTTATTCGGTGATGTAGGTTTAAGTTGGGAACGTCGTAAAGCGGCTGAATTTTCCTTTTTCACTTTACTCGACTCCGGTGCATTTGCAACCCATGCACCACGGCGTCTAAATGAAGCCCTAGCAGTTGTCAGACCTTTCCAAAAGAATGTTTGGCCACTGTTAATACTTACTATCCTACTATCAGGGCCAATGTTTTATTTAGTAATTTATTTGCCTAATCGATGGAAAATGGAAAGTTTCAACAGTGCAACTGGGGAATCTAATGATAACTATGTAGAATACATAAATGAAATAACCTTGGTCAAAAGATATTGTCCAAAGTTAGTGTCTGCGGAGAATGAAATGCCTACAAATCTATTTGAAAAATGTATTTGGTTTACGGTGCAATTATTCTTGAAACAATGTAGGTATTGAATTTGTTATAATTGACCATAACTAACAAATTTGCATTTCTAGCTTGTTCCGAACCTTATAAAGGAGCTAGAGCTCGATTTCTAATGATAGTTTATTGGATAGCAGCAACATATGTCCTTGCTGATGTTTATTCAGCTCAGCTAACTTCATTTTTTGCTCGACCAGCACGTGAAAGTCCTATCGATACTTTGACGAAGCTTGAATACGCAATGAAAAACCGTGGATATCAGTTATATATTGAGAAGGATAGTTCGGTGCTGCAGATGCTTGAAGTGAACGTTTTTATGTCGATTGATGGCCGAAATTTTAGAGTATTTAATTTATAGAATAGCACTGAAGTCTTTAGACGCCTGTATAAATTAATGCGAAATCGTGGCGAACCTTTTTTGATCAACTCAATTGAAGAAGGTATTCACAGCATTCTCAATGGGGCTGAAAAAGTTATTCTTGGTGGACGTGAAACGTTGTATTTCAATATTAAGAGATATGGTAAGGCATCTTACTCTAATTTGCAAGTGCTCTTGAATTTGGTTGTTTTGTTTTACAGGTATCAATAATTTTCAATTAAGTCAGCAACTATACACGCGATATTCGGCAGTTGCTGTTCAAATAGGATGTCCTTACTTAGAAAGCTTCAATAATATGTAAGGAATTTGATACTTTCTCAACAAAATCAACCAAGAACCAATTTTTTACTAGTTTGATCCATTTATTCGAAAGTGGCATAATGGACAAAATTACCAACAGTGAATATGAAAAAATGTTAGCAGTGAAGGATCAAGATCGTGAAAATGAAGAAACTGTGAAACAGGAGACACAGAAACGTAAATTGATGGTATTTGATCCAAACATACAACCAATTAATTTGACAATGTTACAAGGAGCATTTATTATCTTGTTATTTGGTTATTTATCAGCAGGTAAACTTTGTTAAATTTTCACAGCTTCTACTTTCTAGTTTCTCTTCAGGTATCATCGCTATATTTGAGATACTAATTTTCAAATGGAAAATCAACATTAAGAATCAACTATCATCTGCCTTTAAAATTGTTCAAGAAATGGTAGGCAACATATTTTCGATTTTCCTCGGCAAAATTAGAAGCAAGATATTCCCATAATTTCAACACATTCTTCAAATCGATTAATTTAAACTTTTGACATGAGATGGTAGCAACTTCTCCCGAGAAATATGGAATGGAAAAGCAACAAATTATGGATAGGTTTGGTGCATTATGGTTAAACATGGGAAAATACATTCGCCATATATTTGAATTTTACAATAGAAAGTTGAGAAAATCACGAACTAATTACTAACCAATACCTCGAATATATCACATTTTTCACTAGAATGTAGTCGATAGTTTGGTTTGTCACATAAATCGTGAAAAACTGACCACTTAATAAAATTCACAAGAGCAATATAGTTATTCTATTTTTGTATTCTAGTTCAACATAACTCAATTCCTTTACTTATAGAATTGTTTCACCCAAGCGTAGTGCTTTTTATACCATTTTATGTTTGTTTCTTAGTATCCCTCATGAAATTTAACTTTGGCGTGTATAGACTATCATTTCAATTCAAAACGCACTATATGGCAATCATAGGCAATACATATTAGTTAATGGTAGTTTTTGCTCGAATTTTAATATGGATATAAAGTATTCATACGTTTTACTTTTCTTTCGTCTAATATGTGGTTACTTAATATTCAAATGAATTAAAATTATACTTGGATACTTTCATAGACTTTTGTCCCAAGCAATCCTCCGATTAACTATCATCCCACAAACTTGCATATCTTAAAATGTTAATATTAATTCCTTTTCACCATAGATTCATCGTTTTTAATACTCTACCCTGAAAAGACAAAGTATTTCGTAAAACATGTTTCATTTTGAATCGTCTACTTCACTTTCTAACAGCTTCATTCGAAATAAGAAGTAGCTAAGCAACTTTTAATACAGAGTAATTTTCCGCGCAATGTGTACACTGTGCTTAATATTTATTCTCCCCCTGGAATCAAACTTAAAGATTTGATTTAATAATGGATCCAATTCAAAATAAGTTAAAAGAAATTGTGTTAAATGTTAAAGAACCTCACATAATTAAAAATCTGAATATACCATGGCCTTGTTTTAGTGTTTCGTTCCAAGAATGGTGCACCCGATTTGACAGTTCGTTAAGTGCCGAACAATTAGCCGAAGGTGGAATCGTTTTCGAAACCGGAACTCGTAAATATACGAATCAGCCACACTGGGAAAAAATGCGCGGGAATGTTAAAATGACCGTTAAAGAATTTTACGAGAATTCAAATAAAGACAGTGAATTTTTCAAAAATAATTGGGTAGCATTTGGCTATAAAAATATAAAAGAGCTACCAAGTGATTGTACGAGTGGCTTCGATTTTTCGTGTTTTGGATTTCCGGAGGTGAAAGACGATATAACGTTTTGGCTGTCGTCCAGTGATGCTCATACGCCTTGCCATTTCGATACATATGGGTGTAATATTGTTGTGCAAGTATACGGAATGTTAGTAAGAACATGTGTTTGAGGAAATTTTCTTATTGTATGTAATTTCAAAATATTCGTAGAAAGTCTTGGATGCTATTCCCCCCTGGGAGTAAATTAACCCCCACTAGAATTCCATATGAAGAATCGAGTGTTTATTGTACCGAAGCACTTTTCAGCCCTAAAGATGTTAATTCATTCAGTGGTGAGTATTCACAATTTCGAATTACTCGTATTATGGAAAGTAAATACAAAACATATATGCGTCGGAAAATTGATTATTAGATTCTTTTTTTTTTTAATTTCAAATTCAAATGCGCTTTATTGATTCAATCGTTATAAATTTTATCAAAACATAACACAAGTTTTAAAACATTAAAATATTCAAAAACTTAATGGGCCACATGGTACTTTAAATTCAAACAACATTCAATCAAAACATTAGTCGTAAAAAAACCAATATAATATGCTATCAAATGAGGATTATGTAGTGATATAGGTAGATAAAGATGTCTATAAAGGACTGCAGCGATGGTCTGCTGCCTCAGCGAAAGAGGGTAGTAGAATCCGCCAAGATTTGGCCTTGTCTAGACACGCGTGAATGCGCTGGCAGGCTAGCGTTGCGGTGCCGTGGGGCGGGTTATTTTCCCCAGCACAAGACCCACAACAAAAATATTTTTCGCATCGAATTTCAGAAAAGGTGCAATAATTTTCGACCGGAGTCGAGAGAGGAGGTAACCTGCTAAGGGCTATTAAATTGCTGGTTCAGAGGACAAATTGGGTCTGGAGAAAACGAAAGGACTTAAAGGGACTTCATCGTTACCGATGATACTTATGGACCACCAATAAGAGTGGGGCATCCAGGTGAAAACGGTGTCCCCTCGCACCCTCCCAACCGGATCAAGGTCCAAATGTAGACGCGGCCATACATTTCCCATTTGAGTGAAAAACTCGTACAAACATAATTTGCATGAATTTTTCCATCAAATGAGAAATAGAAACGTGACCAATTTATGTTATAGTATGATGCGATGGAATCACATAACTCTATACCATAAAAGGGCACGTGAGCGGAAGGCCACTCTACTCGGGCAACAAACCCTATAACGCAATAAAAGGGGAGAGCTCGCCCGATGGCTAGCTCAGTATAGTGGAGGGGCCTGCCATCGTTGCGGCTCCCATACTCGGTCAGGTTTCCAAAGGTGAAAGGAAAGACCGAGTTTCAAATTTAGCTTTCCATTTTTATTTTTCGCAGTATATTAAAACTATATTCATTCAAAATAACGGAGGAGAAAACTAATTTATGAGAAAACAATACTTTGCTGCCTGCCTTATTTAACAATTGAAAAATGCATTTGAATCCTAGGTACATTTAGTTTTGGATCAACAAAAAATCTCATATTCTTACTATAAATTTTGGAAATCAAAATTTGTATAAACGGAAAAAATAACAATATGTGTGGCGGCTCAGAACGTCCCAACGTCAGCGCACGCTTCACGGCGCAAACAGACCCTCATCCCACGAGAAATCTTCTTGATTATCAACAACAACGACATCATCATTCATCGTTTTAGCCGCCTACCCCGTCGTAAACAAAAGAGAGAGTAATAAACTCTGTCATTTCCAAAGAGTACAAGATAAATATAGAGTAAAAGCTAAAGATAAGAAATTTTACTTCCAAAGTGGTGACCCCAGCTCGCAACAATAATGGTAGTCGGACGAAACGACGAGGAAAGCGAGCAGCGGCACCACCAACCGGAAGCTTACCACCGGCTCAGGAGGTAAATGTAGTCAGCCAGTGCAGGCTGCCATCCTTCTGGCGGGCTAGTCCTGAATTGTGGTTCTTCCAGGTGGAATCACAATTCGGGGTGCACAAGGTGGTAAGGGACGCAGCCAAGTACCATCCCACGGTATCATCGCTGGACCATGAAACCATTACGGATGTAGCGGATATCATCCGTGCGCCACTGGAGCACGACCGATACGGAGCGCTTAAAGCAGCTATCGTCACCCCCTACTCACAGGCGTCGAGCTCGGAGACAGGAGACCTTCGCAGCTCCTACGACATATGCGTTCCCTCGCTGGCACACGGGTTAGCAACGATGTCCTCCATGTCAGATGGCTTGACCTCTTGCCTCAGCAAACGCGCCGCGTGCTTCTGCTTATAAAAAACCAAACGCTGGAGGAGCTTGTCGCAGACGAGGCACAAGACATGGGTCCGGGAGTGATGGCCATATCAGTGCAATCATCCATGTGCCCAATAACACCCTCATCTGGTATCTCCTCATCGCGTTCTTCTTCAGACCAAGTCGCTGTCGAGTTAGCTGACTCGCCTCTGGCGATTACGCAGCTAACAAACTTGACTCGAGAGGCGCTTCAGAAACCACACGCCTAAAACAACACACGGTCCTCGTCAAGAAACGCAACCTAATGACGCTCCGCCATTCTTGGACCAGACAATCGCACAGTTCACTGCTGGTATAACACCAAGCACGGGGCCCTAGCGATGCGATGCAAGCTGCCTTATTCCTTCCCAGCTTTAGACCACACTACTAGGCGCTCGGAAAACGAGGTATGCCGAACGCACCACAAAAACCAGGTTCTTGGTAGACTCCGGCTCTCCCCGCTCCATCATCCCGAGGCATCAATCGGCAGGCCCCTTCGCAAGCAGAGCCTCGTGCTACAGGCAGCCAATGGCATGCCTATCACAACCTTTGGGTTTCAGCAGCTCGCCCTAAATTTCGGGCTACGCCGGCCACTCTACTGTTCATTCGTGATACCAGGAGTCCAAACAGCCATTCTAGGAGCCGATGCACTAAAGCATCATGGTCTACTCATCAATCTGTGTAACCAGCGCCTTCTTGGACGATCTCACTACCTCTCCACAGTCTGCGTCGTCAGCCCAGCTCCAGCTATACACAGTATTAGCACCATCACCAAAGTGAAAATACCATTGGAGACCGGTACAAAGGGATAAACGCCAAATATGCAGATGCACCCGCACAACCCTGGAAATTAGCCTCGGTCGCTGACTTACCAATGGCCCATCGGTTTTCACGAGACCACGTCGCCTCGCGGAAGAACGCCTCACCGTAGCCAAAGCCGAGTTTGCTTTCTTGCTGAAATGAGGCATAATTCGACCCTCATCGAGCCAGTGGGCCAGTCCTCTGCACATGGTGCCCAAGGACGGTGGCCATTGGCGAGCTACTGGGTATTACCGTCAACTCAACACTCAAACTCGACCGGACCGTTACAGGTTGCCCATCATTGATGATTTGATTTAGGAGGCCAGCGGCACTGTTTTTTTCAGTAATCAACCTCCAGCGTGCCTTTTACCAAATTTCAGTTGCTCCTGAAAACGTATGTAGGACGGCAGTCACCACGCTCTTTGGACTGTATGAATTCCTGAGGATGTCTTTGGGTCTACACAACGCAGCCCAAACGATGCAGCGGACTCTAAACCGTCTGCTGAGGAAGTTGGTGTTCGTCCGGGTCTATCAGGACGATATCCTAGTTTTCTTGGCCAGCCACGACCATCACCAGTGCCACCTCGAGCAACTTCTCTCCATGCTGCAGGCGGCAAATCTCCACGCTAGCTGGGATAAATGCCAAGTCAGTCAACCTGAGGTCATCTTTGCTGGATACCACGTCTGCGAGACTGGATTTCGACCACCAGCCCCCAAAATAGAAACCATCTTATCTTTTCACAAACCGGCCGACTCATCCCAACTGAGGCGTTTTCTCAGGATGCTGAATTTTTATCGCCGCTGCATGCCACACGCTGCTGAATCCCAAGCGCCACTATCGGAACTGCTAAAAGGTTGTACAAAAAAGAAAGCACGACTCACCTGGACACCCGATGCTGAGGCGGCTTTTGAACGCTGCAAGCAAGGCATCGCCGAGGCAGCCATGTCAGCTATTCTTTCACCTTCGCACCCATTGACACTCCACACTGACGCGTCCAGCACTGCCATTGGCGCAGCCTTGGACCAACAACGGGGCGATGGCACTTGGGTACCGTTGGGTTTCTTTTCGAGGAAGCTCTCTGACACCGAGCAACGCTACTCAATCTACGACCGCGAGCTCCTTGCGATCTTTGCTGCCATCAAGTTCTTTCAGCGCATCTTGGAAGGAAGACAGTTTATCATCTATACTGACCACCGGCCACTTATATTTGCTCTGACGCAATGCTCGGACAAAGCCTCACCCCGCCAAAGCAGACAACTGGACTTCATTGCCCAATTCGATTCACGAGTGGAAGACAAACTAGGGGATGACAATATCGTCGCTTGTGCACTATCACGTGTAGAAACGGTCACGATCCCCGCCACAATCACAGCTCAAGTCATCAGTGAAGCACAGAACATAGACGACCAGTTGCCTCACCTCCTAGCGAGCGCTCCATCTCAAACTGCATCAGCTGGTCTTGGATGGCTACTCAGCGTACTATGTGGAGTTTAACGGCCCCATTAAGCCTTACCTGCCAGTTGCGCTTCGCCTTCAGGCTTTCGATATCGTACATCTACTGTCGCCTTCGATTGGACGTGCCACCTCAAAGCGCGTAACGCTTAAATACTTCTGGCCGAGTCTGCGCAAAGACGTATCTCGGTGGGCCAAGCAATGCGTACCTTGTCAACTGTCGAAAGTCCACCGTCACAACCGCGCCAAGTTACGAAATTTTAAGACGCCGGATGGGCGCTTCGACTACATCCATGTCGACTTGATCAAGCTGCCACTGTGTGAAGGCTACGAGAACTGCCTCACCATTATCGACCAATATACACGGTGGCCTCAAGCGGGGCCATTGCGTGACATCAGAGCCAGCACCGTCGCCAGGGCACTATTTGACCACTGGATATCAATATTTGGCCCGCCACTGGAGATCACATCGGACCAAGGACGCCAGTTTGAAGCCGCCCTCCTAAATCAACTCGGCCGCCTCTTGGGCACCAACCGCGTCCGCACTACTCCATACCACCCTTACCCCAATGGCATGTTCGAACGGATGCACCGCACCCTAAAAGCAGCTTTAAAATGCACCATGGTTACAGGCACTTCCACTGATCTTGCTGGATCTACGAACCACATTCAAGGAGGACCTGCAAGCCTCTCCTGTAGAAATGGTTTTCGGCACATTGCCTCCGATCCCGGAAGAGTTCATTACGCCTCAAAACACACCAGCTGGCGGCCCACAAGATTTTGTCACCGACTTACGCCGCCTCTTTAAATCGATTCGTCCTGTCCCGTCAGCCAGACACTCAGTTAACCAACCATTCGTTTTCAAAGACCTAACCAGCTGTGAGTACGCGTTTCGCCGCATCGATGCTGTAAAGAAGCCGCTCGATCAGCCATACTCCGGACCTCATCGAGTCGTCAGAAGGATCAACGCCAACACCTACGTCATAGACGTAAACGGCGTCACCAAAACGCTCTCCACCGAACAACTCAAACCAGCCTACATGGAGCAAGCCGATGCCCATCCAGCGACACATAAGCCATACTCAACACCTCCACCTTCGCCTATAACACCACCTCTGCTGCCCTCGCAAACGGATCAACCAGCGCAGATTTTGCCGGAACCACTCCAGCCATCCAAGAAGAGAGTCACGTTTTCATTCCCTTCGACGCATTCGAAAGTTATTGGGAATGGAGTGACTTGGGCGACTCAGAACGTCCCAACGTCAGCGCACGCTTCACGGCGCAAACAGACCCTCGTCCCACGAGAAATCTTTGCCTGTCAGCCGATTCCACATATCAGCGGCGCAAGCAATTCCCTCGAGAAAAAGTGAAATTTGCTTGAGCCTAAGCAAACTTCACTACTGGTTCGTAGTCAACATTGTTATCAACAACGGCCACAGCAGCAACATCATCGACATCTTCATCGCCATCAACAACAACGGCATCATCATTCATCATCAGCAACAACGACATCATCATTCATTATCAACAACAACGACATCATCATTCATCATCGTCGTAGCCGCCTACCCAGTCATAAACAAAAGGGTGTAATAAATTCTGTCATTTCCAAAGAGTAAAAGATAAATATAGAGTAAAAGCTAAAGACAAGAATTTTTACTTGTAAATATGTATATTTAATAAAATTTGTATTTTAATATATAAACAAAATAAAGTTAGTGAAAAAAACCAACAGGTACTCGCTTACATCTTCGCCGGGCGCCCGCTGATGATGTGGTGATATTACTGAAAACTACTTGCAATGGGAAGCAAAATGCCCTTTATATCAGTAACTTCCTTAATCATGCTACTAAATGTGTACGTTCAATTATTTTTGGAGGCTTTGTAAGTGGTAGTGTGTGGAGAGCCTACTTCCGCTTCCAATTTATAATTTAATTTATTCTTTTTTTAAATTTCAATCGACTAATTCCGTCCGCGTTGTAATAACTTGATGCTCCTGTTTTGCCGTTTGATTCGGGGTGCGTGTAATTTTTTAGTGTTTTTATTAACGCATTAAATAGAGAGAGATATTTTATTCTATTTGGGTTTAAATCTTCCGATTTATCGCAATCTGGTCAAGTGATACAAGAGCGAGAGAGGTTTTTTAAAATTTAAATTTTATATTCTATTATTAAATACAAAGTTGAAGGCCTTTTGTAGATCTTGAAGACCAAAAACAGATTATTCTTGACTTCAAGATGTTGACACGATCGAATTGTAGAAATTAAGTTGAAAGATGGTGATGATGATAGACGTTTGAATGAATGTTAGACCTCACCACATTAAATACAGAAACAAAATTTAAATGTTTTTGCTCGTGGAATATTAATTATTTTAAATTTTTCTACGGTTATTCTCTTTATAGCTTACTACGATTATGTCTAGTATGTATAAAAACCTTCTCGGTTCGCGATTTCCACATCCTCGACTACGTGTGACTTCACCACGCACTATTCATTGTAATATCGACATACTACCCTTTGCGACAAAACGCCTTCGGACCCGCGCTCCGGCAATTGATATTTTTGTGCTACCGGTGCTTATTTCCAGTTAATCACCATATGATAACGTTCAAAAAAGTTATTGCCTCAATAATATTCATAATCGAGTTACTTAGTCTTGGCAAAGAATTTCGGGTATTTCATTTGAACATCAATTTGCCGTTGACGTGTTTGTGTGAGTAAACAAGTCGCACACTCAGCGTATTGTTCCGCGCTGATGCACAATCTCAAGCACACTCCCGATCCGTTTCTTGACAACTGCGATATTCCAATGCGCTAACCGTTCATTTCCAACAAGGGGCGCCAAATTTCACACCAGATCACTAACCGGTCGCCATTGCGTCGCATGAACAACTAAAGAACTTTAACAACAAATCATACTTGGCATGATAACATCCAGCATACAAGAAATCAATGCAGTCGAATGCGAAAATAAAAAACCAATCGGCGAAACAAACGAAGGTGTTGCAGCGGCGCTCCGTCCGTCCCTGAGCGGAATCAGCTTTCCGTGGCAGCCTCAGGAAATTTATCGAAATCTTTCACGCACAAATTAGATAATGCCTCAGTAGGAGCACTTCACAAGCAACAATGGAGTAAATGTGCTTAATAAATGACGGAAATGATATCCATTTGCAAGACTTGTTGCGTTACAGGTTATATTACAAGCAGACACGGCTCTATGAAACGTTTGAAGTGAGAATTCAATCAGATGTTTGCTTTAGGTTTAATCCGTATACACTCTTGGGCGTCGTGACGTGTCCCTCATGAAGATTGATAACAGACTCCCCGGTCCGTCCAAATCTCCTCATGATTTAGCTGTCGCACCTGTAAATCTAAATCCGCTGCTAGCTCAGCTGAGTTAGATTGCATTCGCCAATGCAATACATGGAGGTGATGCACTAAATCATTGTTCCCATGTCCGAAATTTCAATTTGTAGATTTGTATAATTCAGTGATAAAATTAATAATAGATTTGAATCCTAATAAAAAGATAAATATAACGAATATCAATACTAAGAAAAAAATGTACGTGTAATGGAATAAAAATAAATAAAAAAATATAAATTTATGTTTATAATAAAAATTAAAATTCTATAATTTACCAAAAAGTTAAATTTGGGTAACTAAATTGATAAACCTGCAGTTGAAATTTCGGAACAGTATTATGCGGTTTTCGGGCAGTTGGCTTGCGTGACTGCTCGACTACTACAATTACTAAATACTATCAATTCATTGGAAAAAAGGAGAAAAAATCAACCAAATCGATCAAACATTACATAAACCTAAAAAAACACAACAAAAGAGTATACTTTGAGCTTACAATTAACATGTAGCAACTTAATTCTAATCAATGTTATCAAAAACAAATTTAACTAATAAGAACAATATTATAATATTGCTGACCTACTTGTTTAATTTATCAAATTACAATTAAAATTAACATAGCAATAATGAGCTGCAACAAAAAAATAAAAATAAAACCAACAAAAACCACAAACGGCCAGGAATAATTTAGTAATTACTATTTAGTCACTAAAACCTAGACTGCTCCGTCTCAGCTCAACCAGCCTCGACATACCTCGCAAATGAGTATCTCCATTGAAACCGTTGATCGCGCAAACTCAAATTCAGGGGATATTCTATCTTCTTATTGTTGGCTCGCCTATATTATTGACATACAATCGGAGCACCATCAGAATCAAAAATATACTGATTCATGTTCAAATACACCAATGTTTCTGGAGAAATGAAGCCAGTGGTGAGAGAAGCATCAATGTACCCATCGGTAGGGTGGAACGACTGCGAAACCCAGGGATTTTCAGTTACAGGCTTCGCAATATTATCTCGAACAAGTTTCAAAATGAATGTAGCAGCTATCGTGGTAGTTCGATAAATTTTTCGATTCGATATATAGTGTTTTCAATCCGTCTCGGGCTTTCTGTACAGACCAGCGGCGGCTCGTGACTCTTTAAACAGGGTGGGCACGAGACTACTTAAAATAAGTACCCTATGCAACAGCAAGAACCGACGTGAAGGCCTAGAGCTCTCTTGCCAGGGAATGGATGGGAAAGAATTGTTTATATTTTAAGTCGATTCTTCGGTCAATAACCTTTCCATAAAATTTAGAGTCGGGATCTTTTTTTATTAGCTTAATCAATTCCTTTTTGATAGCGATTAAAGATAGTTTGCTTAAACGCATTTGACCGATCGAGTTTCTGGAATTATTTTTAATGCGCTTAAGACCAGAAAAACTTCGCTCAACTGATGCTGAAGTAGCCGGTATAGAAACAGTTTAGCTCAAAAGCTTATAAATCTCAAAAACATCGTCTTTAAAATTGTTTTTTTAAATGAATTTTAAAGTTTCTTCATTATCTCTTGAAAGTCCTAAAACACTGAGGTCAGAATACCAAAATAAAAGTTCGTTATGAAGCTTTTGGTTTTCGAACATTTTCGGATAATTTAATAAAAGGGACTCTAATAGATCAGTAGGAATTTTTTTATGCTCTGAAAATTATTCGCGACTTATAAGGCTTAAAAAGGTTAACTTGTTCAAATCGTTAAATCTTACTCCCAATTAGTTAATAACCAAGTCTATTATTTCAGCATAAAGGCGCTTCAAATATAAAGATGGCTCAAAAATGCCATCATAATCTAGTTTTCTCTTCTTTGATGGTTGCCCTACTAAGATGCAAACATCCTTGAAAATATTTCTAAACTAGGCATCCTATTTTGGAACCGTTGAAGGGTGGTGACTAAAATATCGATTCTATTTTTGCAATAATTAATATCTGAGAACTTTGACTGTAAAACATTGAAAATTACATCGGTTTGCTGGTAGATCAAATTAAATACTTTTAACAAAAAATTGAATTCAAAATCATTTAAAATACTTTTAAATCCTATTGATTCGCGCAAAGTTTCTCGATCATGGGCAAAGTCATAGCTATCTAAAATTTCTTCAAAAACTTCCAACAGATCAAATCGATTATTAAATAAAATTTCAATGATTCAAGATTTAAAATTCCAACGAGTATTACTACTGCTTGGAAGTCGTCTTTCACAGATTCTATTTAGCACATGCGTTCGTTTACTGAAGTTTCCAAAAAAGGTAGATAAACCTGATAAATTAGCAAAAAATATACGGCATTCTTTTATCTTGCAAGCAGCATCTTGCAGAACCAAATTAAGTCTATGTGCATAACAATGAATAAACAGTGCTTGTGGGGCAATTTTTTATAACCCGTTTAAATCACCCGGCATTACAGCTGCACCATCCTACTTTTGGGCAACTAACTTTTCATGTATTTTATAGCAAACAAAATTTTCTTGTAAAAGGTTAAATAAATCTTGGGCAGTTTTACCCCCAGATACATCGAAAAATCCCATAAATCTTTCAACAAGCGCACCTTCTTTTGTCACAAATCGAAAAATGACTGACAACTGTGAAAAATTAGAAACATCAGTAGTTTCATCGATTTGCCATGTAAAACAAGGTGTTTCGTTTATTTCAGACATTATGAAATTTTGAATGACTGAACCGATACTATTAATTAAATCATCTCTCACGACGTTCAAGACATGAGATCGCACACAATATTCATAAGTGGGAAGCCTACTGGAAAACGAGAATTCGGAGTGGCCTTTATTGTGGATAGGGAGTTCAAATCGCACGTTATTGATTTTGAGGTAGTCAATGAACGGTTGTGTGCGATCCGTATAAAAGCGAAATTTTCCAAAATCTGGCTGATAAACGTTCACGCCCCGGCCGAAGAAAAGGACGAAGAAATAAAGGAATCGTTCTACAATCACCTGGAAAGACTGGTCGACGCATTGCCTACAAACGACACAAAAATAGTTCTGGGTGATTTCAACGCTAAGGTTGGCAATGAGCTATCTCATTGGGGAACGACTGGTGGATAAAGCCTCCACGATGAAACAAATGACAACGGCCAGCGACTGATTGACTTTGCATGTAGCAGAAATCTAGTCATACGTTCGACTTGCTTCCCACATCGACGCATTCATAAAATGACCTGGGTATCAACGGATGGCAACACACAAAACCAGATCGATCATGTTCTGATCCAACAACGTTGGGCCTCGAGCATACTTGATGTCCGTACATACCGGGGAGCCAATTGTAACTCAGATCATCACTTGATCAAATTAAACTATCGAGGTCGTATGTCAAAGGCATATTCGGCGAAGACCAGCCCGCTACAAAAATTTGACATCGAACGGTTCAAACGGCGTCTGTGGCCGGAAATTTCACGGAGACCCTCGACAAACAGCTGGCTCCCATCTTATCAGACGCATCGTTAAAGACGAGCAACGAGCTCTGGATGGAAGTGAAAGCGGCTATTAGGACCGTGGCAGTACAGATGATTGGACATCAAGCCCGGCGCAAGAGGAATGATTGGTTCGATGATGAGTGCCAGAATGCGTTAGACAAAAAGAATCAGGCGTACAAAGAATATGTAGGTAGGAAAACCAGTACGAAGAGAGAAGACTATGAAAACCTCAGAAGAGTAGCGGATAAGATAATTAGGATTAAGAAAATAAAATACCATGACGACAAATTGAGGAGTATCGATGTAAGTTTAGCGAGCAACAATACAAGCCAAGCATACAAAGTAGTAAAAAGCCTGAAACCTGGTTATCAGCCCAAAATTACGCTCTGTCGTGATGACATGGGCAAGATCATCGTGAATGAAACCAACATTAAGGAAAGATGGGCATCATATTTTAAGAACCTCCTTAATCCTCCGCACATCTCAAGAATATCGGAGCCTATGGATGTCTGCGGAGAGGTTTCATTGGCCCCACCAACTCTGGATGAAGTTTGTTCCATAATCAAAGCCCAAAAGAATAATAAAGCGCCGGGCATCGATGAGATTCCAGTGGAGCTCATCAAATTTGGTGGCAGTAGTGTTCATCAAGCTATTCCCAAAGTCATCCAGTACATTTGGCAACAAGAACATATGCCGAACGAGTGGAGCCAATCAATTATATTCCCTATCCACAAAAAAGGTGACAAGTCACAATGCGAAAATTTTAGACGCATATCATTACTTTGCACGGCGTGCAAAATATTCTCAAAAATCTTAGAAAATAAAATCGGATCATACGCCAACAGTATTATTAGGGAGTATCAAGGTGGTTTTAGGGCAGGTAGATCGACAATGGACCAATTGTTCACAGTCAAGCAGGTACATGAAAAATGCTGGGAGTTCAACATAGACGTACACCAAGTTTTCGTTGACTTTAAGCAAGCATACGACAGTATTGATCGTAACGTACTGTACCAAATAATGCTTTGCTTTGGCATCCCAGCCAAATTAGTCCGTCTTACCAAAATGAAAATGCCGTCGATGACCTCCCAAGTCCCCATCAATAACCAACTTACCGATGCCTTTGACACAAATATCGGACTAAAGCAGGGGAATGGGCTGGCCCCATTGCTATTCAATTTGGCTCTGAAGTACGTCATAAGGAAGCTACCTGTCGATACGCGAGGTACATTACTATTCAAGTCGAGCCAAGTAGTAGCCTATGTGGATGACATAAACATTTTGCCACGGTCATTAACAACTGCCAAAGAACTTTTCCTGAAACTCGACAGCGAAGCAAAACTAGTAGCGCTACAAATCAAAGAAAATAAAACAACGCTCATAACGCAGTCGAGGAAAACTACCTCAAATACACAAAATATCACACTTGGCGAATACAATATCGAAAATGTTAGCGGATTTGTGTATTCAGACGCCAAAATAACGAAAACGGGTAATGAAAGAGACGAAATACGCCGAATAATACAGCTCGCAAATAAAATATTTTATTCAGTTTTGATAATCTTGAAGACCAGCTGCATACACCGGAAAACAAAACTCCAAGTATACAAATCTGTGATAAGACCTGTGTTATGATATGAGTGTGAAACGTGGACCCTAACCCAAGCATCCGCAAACATGTTGAACGCCTTTGAGCGACGGGTCCTGAAGCGAATAATCAGAGCGAAGCTAGACGGGGGCCAATGGCGAATTAGATACGGCTATGAGCTGTATGAAATTTTTGACGAGCTGGAGGTCTCAAGGATTGTAAGACTGCGGAAGCTGCAATGGGCTGGACACATGAATCGTATGGACGAACAACGTATACCCAAGAAGGTATTTGTTGGAAGAACTGAAGGCCGGAGACCAGTGGGAAAGCTGAAGAAACACTGGTCTGACTCGGTCGACGAAGAGAGTTCATCGCTGCTCGGATTTCAACATTGTAGGACGCGTTCAATGGACCGGACAGTTGGAGGCGCTTTTTGTAGGAAGCGAAGGCCCGAGAGGGGTTGTAGTGCTACAAGGAAGAAGAAGAAGATGCCTTCTTTTAATTTCAAAAAAATCGAATTCATTTTGGTTTGGTTGTTACTAGGGAATATTTTTGCGCTGTGTATGTAACAAACAGTTATTTACAAACTGCTTAAATTGTAATTTTTACCGAATATTTCTGCATTGTCTGCTAATCTCTACAAAAGTTCAAAGAATGACAAATTTAATTTTCAGGTATTGATGAATATTGTTACTACTATAATCTGCAACCTGGTGATGTACTCATTGTTCCGCCGAAATGGTGGCACTATGTGGAGAATAAATGCCCAGCTCTCAGCGTTAATGCTTGGATCTCAATAGTAAGTAAATCGACATATTGTGTATTAGGTGGGCGGCCTATAATTTAAAATTTCCACAAAAGTAAGTAATGTCTCTTAATTGACATAAAATTTTTTATTTATCACAATTTGCTCATTCCCCGAACATGTTTATTATATTTATCAGTTTTGTTATCACTTCGAGTAGCTTCATCGCTTCCACTACTTTTATCAATTTACCATCGCATATACTGACGCCAATAATGTCTTGAGTCTGCTAATCCGGATGTGTGTGTGCCATGGCGCTTTATATAGGGTAATCAATATATCGCGATCATCTTATTTTTGATTACCAATCTCGTACTTGTAGTTAATGTATTATTTTAACTGCCAAATAAAAATTATTATTTTTTTATCGAATCAAACAATCTACAACATACTTCATGGAATTTTGAATCTCGTACTTCGGAGTCATTCATTTTAATCAAAAAAGAATAGAAATATGGTTACAGACATTACATACAATTTCGAAATTTTGGAAAGATTAATGTTAATTTGAAATTGACGATCCCATACTCAGTATTATTAATTCTTTGTGTGATAAGTTTGTATCTTTAACTTAATATTAAACAGTACAGAAATGAATTGCCAAAAAATCAAAATTTCATATTGTTAGATTCACTTTACTTGATAGCTTTTGACAAACGCACTCAGTGTCTTTTTTAATACTAATTCGTCCGTGTTTATCTAGGTCATGCAAACCTAAACTTCAGGTATGTATCCGTTCGTTTCTCTGCGAAGGATTTTGTCTGAAACGGTGTTCCTTAATGTAATTTTGTTGGTTGCTTAGGTATCTTTATTGTCCCTTTTTCTATAAGTTGATAAAAATCGATGATTTTGTTTTTTTAGGTTACTATGTTATGCTTCCGTTTTCCTTGCCCTTTATTATCGTATGGTTCTTTTTTCATCAACACAACAACAAGGGATAGTGGAAACTCATTCTCGAATCCAAAAATACCAAATCCTATTAGAAAACCAAAAGAATATCATGAAGACAAAATTCAAAAATTTACCAAATGCTTTGAATTTCGGAAACGTCTTCTTCTTCTTTGTAGCACGCTTAGAGGTAGTTAGAGTATCTCATTTTCATGCCCGTATTGATTTTTTCAGAAGTTGGTTTGGTCAGTACCATGCTCCCGTGTGCTTGCTCAGCTATGATATGATCTGATTAAATCAGTACATATCACCGCTGAGTGAACACTCGTAGTCTGTCCGAAAAGTCCCCTGAACTAAATCACGTTGATTCCAACGAGATTTGAACCTGGGACCTTCGGCTTATGCGTTCATGCTCTAACCACTAGACTTCACAGACCATTTTAGAAACATAATTTATTCAATAAGTATGTAGCTCTTGGCCTGCCTTAGTGTTTAGTTGGTGGATTTTCAGCGAAAGATGATAGTAATCCCATAATTTCAACCTCTTCAACTATAGTTGTAATCGACTTCATCTTCATAAAATGCTCAACCTGAAAATAGAAATACTCGTAATTACGATTACAGGCGAAAACCGATTAAGGTGAGATTCCAATTTTCGGTTCTATTTTCAAGCTCCTTTCCTTTAAATAACGCTTGATTAGGGTGGATCTTGTGCACAATCGTCCCCACTCTTGTTCAATTTCTTTGATTGGACAGATAATAAAAATATAAAATCAATTGGCCCATTAGTTAAACATCCTATTGAAATCCATATAATATATCTATATTTGTAGGATTCAGATGAGCAATCTCAAATTGAAGAATGTATTGTTAGGATCCTGATTCAGAACTTCATCAAAGGAAGTGAAATAAATGATGCTTCGGAGATTCTAAACCCAAACGAGGTACAATCCTCCCTAGGCAAATTTTAAAATCAAATCTTATTTCTTTTATCAAACAGCTCGATCTTCTACAGAGCCCCAACAATTTATTTGATATATTACAATATCTAGTGGATCATAAATCAACCATTTCTATCAACGCTAAACATCGACATAATTACCTATCAGAGGAAGAATTGACGGCATTGCTAAACTCCTTTAAAGGACAAATTGTTCCGGTACCAAAACTCAGCAAAACGGAATTTAGAGAAATTATCACAGAACGCACAAAGAGGTTTGACCCATCAATTCAGGATAGCCCTTCATTAGAAGGAATAAATTATTTGAAACAAACATTAATTAATTCAGTTTGTAAGTCTTTGGTTATCTCTAATATAGCAAAAGATTTTGTAAAACATGTAAATAAAGACATTCAATGAATGAATTTTATTTTAATACACTATTTCATTCACATCCAAAATTAAAATTTTGACCCCATTCTCCGAAAAATGATATTTACAAGATATCCATTGTCCCATTCATGAATGCATTGAATAAATTTGTCAAGTTTAATTGAACATTTTATAAATATTCAAATTTGTTTTCACGCTTTGTTGAGTATTTGAATATAATTTAAAATTTTTTGTGGAGCAACTAATTTCTGTATGTTCTGTGTTAAGTGAGTAAAGATAGATTCTGATGAAAAATTCAAATGAAAACAAATGAATGATATTTTAGAACCTTTTCTTGGTATAGAAGATTCAACTGACTCAATGAAAAGTTTGAAGTTTATTAAATGCTTTTGAAATTACGATCTTTACGGGTTTATGGGCTATTTTCTCCAACGTGTCGAGTTTCTGAGTAATTCCTATACATAAATACAATGTAATAACACATCCGTTGCTCAGCTGCAAAGGTAGATTTCTTCAAAAAATTATTGTATACATTGCTAAAAAAAGGCGACTTTTTATTTTTCTTGAAAATATTTATTCATCAACAACTATTTCTTCTTTGTAGCACTACAGCCCCTCTCGGGCCTTCGCTTAGAGATAGTTAGAGTATCTCATTTTCATGACCGTATTGATTTTTTTGGAAGTTGGTTTTGGTCAGTACCATGCTCCCGTATGCCTGCTCAGCTATGATATGATCTGATTAAATCAGTACGTATCACCACTGAGTCAACACTCATAGTCTTTCCGAAAAATCCCTGAACTAAATCACGTTGCTCCCAACGAGATTTGAACCTGGGACTTCGGCTTATGCGTTCATGCTCTAACTACTAGACTACACAGACCACCAACAACTATTTAGTCCCTTCGAAATAGTCCCCTTCAGATACAATACGCTTGTGCCAGCGCTTTTTCGAATCCTTGAAGCGCTTCTGATATGCGCTTTTAGGTATGGTCTTGAACTCTTCCAGCGATGCGGTCCTTACCTCATTAATCGTGGCTTACCAAACACGGTGACTAAGGTATAATTACCGTGTTAGTTTTGTTCAAAAAATCACAAGGCAACGATGTGTGAACAGGTGCTTTCTGTCAAAATATATCAATTTCGGAACAAACTTTACAGACACGTTTCATACCCAAAAAATTTGAAAAGACATGATTTGAGCTCTCTCCCAAATCTCGTAGGAAGTAGAAGCAGATTAAGTGTGTGCTATAATAAGAAGTCAAACTTAACCTCATAAAATATTAATCGTTTTCAGGTGCTAAGCGCCCACCTGAATTCACCACTAGCAGTAAGTGTATTCATTTCATTAAATTTTTGGTGCAGTTAAATTTAATCAAACGAAAAAGCGACGGAGGATGCTTTAAGCATCAACAATAAACCCCCAGACCCCGATAAAGACACGTTCATGGACATAGACAAAGATTTCAAACAGATTCGTTAGAGAAGAGGTAGATTACATGAAAATGAAAAGGCAAATAAGACCATATATCACTACAACAAAACTTAAGGCGAAACACAAACTTCAACGGCAATTACATTACAAGTGGAGCCCCCAATGGTAGATGACAGTGGACAACATGAGCCGGCCCTCATAGAAGCTCAAAAGTAGGCGCCGAAGTTTGAAGAATTCTTAACCATCAAAATGGGGGACACCATAGGAAAGCACAGTGAACTACAAAATAGGCACTCAACATACACAACACACACTAACACATCCCCAAAATCCGTGCAAGTCAACGCCATAGATAATAACGACGGACCAAATAATTCAAACACCACAATAGAAGAAACACATGTACACAAAATAATAACTACTCGTACGTCAGTAGTACCAAACTGCTTCAATCAAACAGAACATATAAAGGCCTATCTGTCCAAATCCAAAAAAGAAAATCTAAGCAAATCAATTGAAGTAGATATGAGACTCAACACTTCTCAACTGAACCACACTACCAACTCTTATCCGTCAAAGATAACAGAAAAAACCTCAATGTCATATGTGTGAGGGAAGGGGTAAATACCTTCGACAATCCATTATCTGTTCTAAGATTCTACGAACTTAACAAAACCCTCCAAATCCGAAATATCATCAACGTAACTGCGATTGGCAGATACAAAGTTAAAATCACATTCAAAAGTCCAGAAGACGCAAATAACGCAACGATTGATCCCAAACCTTAAAAAACACAATATTATTCATCCCAAACAATTTCTTTTACAGATTAGGAATCATCAGAAATATATCCCTCTCCATCTCAGAAGAAGAAATCTAAAACGAGGCCACCCCGTGCAACGCCAAAGGGAATCATCTGACCAATGTCAAAATAATAAATGTCTCAAGACTAAAACGTAACGACTCAACGAACCCTGAAAAGCTTCTACAAACAAACTTCTTAAAACGAACCTTTCAGGAACCTTTCTTGCCAGACGCCATATGGTTCGCGAGGGGACCAATAAAAGTGTAACCTTTCCTATATAAACCCAGACAATGCACAAAATGTTTTCGGTTGGGGCGTACAATCTTCAAATGTAACCCAAAGGGTAACCGATGCGTCAAATGTACGAAAACAGACTGTCAAGGACCCTATCTTGTGTGGTTCACGGAACACATTGCAACAAACAAAAACTGTCTCAGATTGATCAGGTACACCGACAAAGTCAAGTTAATCTCTATAGGTAACATTACAGTGCTTGAGGTAACAAATATACTCAATAAATCCTCTTACAACACCAATGTCTTTGACCTGCTGAAAGATAAAGGATCATTGGATGATGTGTTCCCATTGTTAAACAACAAAGTAGGAAAAAAACTTTAGGAACACTAATAAGGCAATGAATAAAATCATTTTGAAGAGACAATACTCTCACGCCCACATCACAGCCAGGCACTCAACTGCCTCCAAAACCTCTAGCCCCCCATCATCTAACAATAACATAATAAGTCACTCCTCAAATCCACTGGCATACGATAATAACCCCGTTTTCAATAAAGAAGCCTTCATGAGCCACAAACCCACCGAAATAGAACTTTTATTAAAGAAAATAAAAAGCAACTTCAATGGCCCAACTACATCAACAAATACCAATATTACATACAATTCTCATCCTCATCATTGAGGACATCTTTAATATTAGCAATACACCCTCTCCTAATAAAGACTCTGAACAATCAAATTAAAACCACAACAAAAAATAATAATCTATGAAAAAAAAAACACTTCTTTTTACAACTCAATATACAAAGCATATTAAAACAATCTCGAAATTACAATCAATAAACTTAACATTGACTTCGCTCAAATACAAGAAATACTAACGGACACAGAGAACAGAATCCCTACCCTCGCTAAACCTTCTCGGCTGCTTCTGTCACTGTATGTCTTACTGTCTTCCACATGGTTTTTATGTCATCATTACTTTTTCTCGCCTGTGGGATATGTTGATACGATTTTCCAGCGCTGACATGTATATGGATATTAGTTATCATTTAGCTTGTTTTCTGGTACCTAGGAGTAACTGATGCTCCTTGTTTACAGCTCTTAGAGATGCGGCATCGAAACTTGACCCTTATAAATTAGTGGTCAAAATCACAGGTAGCGAAGTGGAACTAGTGCGTGTCGAGAATTCTGGTGGCGGCTCGTTTTTGTATGAGAAGATGTTCGATCTCGTTGAATGTGCGACCGTCTGGAATCTTATGGATGTCTCGACGTGGAAAACATGTGGAGCTTACTGCTAAGCCTCTACTAGTAGCGAAGTTTATTAGCCGCTGTCCATTGTCGCTGGTCTCTGTATGGAGGCTATGTCCTCCGTTTGTTCCTCTATGTGCCGCTTCTCGGCCAATTTTCGCATTGAAGTCACCTAGAATAATTTTAATGTCATTTTACGGCAATGCATCAACAGTGCGTTCGAGGGTGCTGTAAAATTTGTCGTTGATTGCCTCTTCCTTGCCTTCTGTGGGCGCGTGACAGTTGACCAGCCAGGCATTAAAAACTTTGGTCTTGAAACGAATCGCACAGAGCCTTTCGTTAACGGGCTTGAGGTCGGTAATAATTTGTTTAAATTTACTGTGAACAATAAAAGTCACTACGAACTCATGGCTTTCTTGGAGTTTTTTGATTTTAAACACGATGTGCATTCGCATGTCAAATATGTATTCACCGTGCTATCTGGTTTCTTGCACTGCGAGGATGTTGATTTTATATTTGTTTATTTCATCCAGAAGTTGTCGCAGTGCACCTGGTCTGTTCAATGATCTAACATTCCAAGGTCCAAATGAATAGTCCTATATACGTAGCGATAGCCGTTGCCGTTTATCCAATCCGATCCGAGGCTGTTCTCCTGGTTCCATGACAGGTATATACTAAGTGGATTATTTCCCACACCCGCCGGCTAGCTGGTTAGGGCACCCTCTATTTGCTATCTGAGGACGTGTCCGAGGGGGACTGAAAACCCATACGGAACAACTACTCATGGGTACTGTTTAACAATGATAAAACGATTCTCTCAGTAGCCGGAAGCAAATCCTCTGCAGGGCACAACAGCCCATACCGTAGCGAAGGCGTTCTACTTGAGATGAGGTTCGGTGTACCTTAAAAAATATCACCAGATCAAGGTGCCCAATTTGAATCCTCGCTGTTTCGTGCATTGGCGAAATTGATTGGTGCCAAAAGTGAAAGGGCAACAATATACTTTTCGGTGGCAAATGGCTTGATTGGAAGGCGGCATTGGACATTCAGAACTACATTAATGGCTCACCTTTTTAATCAACCAACTTCACGGCTATAGCTTCTTCGAACGGTCCTCCTGGACTTGCGAGCAGCAGTGAAGCCGGATATTGGTGCATCTCCAATAGAATTGTTACCCAGGACAGCAATGAGACTACCCGAGGAACTCTTTACAAACAAAGTTTCCCCAATGGAAACGTTTACATTTGTAGCGCCTCCGCTTCCACAGTCTCGGCTTAATCAAAGAATTATACCAAGGGAGATCTTCGAAAATCTCCCTTGGTATAATTCTTTGTTTACGCCGAGACTGTGGAAATGGAGGCGCTACAGCTAATCCCTTCCCAACGAGCTTCGCGGGATCCGAAGAGAATGAAAATGTAACGCGCTTTTTGGCCTTCGGTATATTTGCCGGTGATGGAAGCTGAGCAGGTAACGAAGGAACGATGGATGTTAGCGAATGAGGCGGTGAGCTGCTAAGCTGTGGCGTAGGCTGTGAAGCCTCACGCTCTGATATGAAGGCTGGTGAATCGACTGGAGTGGACGTTTGTGAATCTGTGATTACTAGATGCCTTACCTCTGCTGCAGCTATGCCATTGACGTCTACGACGAAAGTGTGCTCGTTGATACGCTTTATCACTCGATGAGGACCGGAGCACGGTTGTTACAGTGGCTTTTTGATTGAGTCTATTCGGCGGAAAACGTATTCACAAGTGGCTAAGTCCCTGAAAACGAAAGGGCGATAGTTGACATGTCTGGAAGCATGGATTGGGCGAATGGCGTTGAACAGGCGACGGAGGTCGGTAACGAAATCTGCCAGAGTACAAACGGGAACAGGACAAGGATCAATGAATTCGCCTGGGATGCGAAGTGATGTCCCAAAGACTAGTTCTGCTCGCGAGGCCTGAAGGTCCTCCTTGAAAGTCGTTCGCGAATCAAGGAGTACGGTCGTAAGTACTTTTGACAAGGAGATTTCTGGAGCACTGTCGAAGGCTGCAAACAAGGTACATCTGAGAGAAGCCTTGAGTGTGCGGTGCATACGCTCTACCATGCCGCTCGATTTGGGGTGGCAAGAGGTCGTATGAATTTGATGGGTTCCAAGAAGGCGAGATAGTTCACGGTGAAGTTCAGCCTCGAATTGCTGCCCTGATCGGTCGTAATTTCGAGCGGCGTTCCAAAGCAGGATATCCAATTGCCAACGAGAGCACGGGTGATGGTTGCGGTTGTCATGTCACGTACTGGTATTGCCTGCGGTCAACGGGTGTAGTGGTCTATAATAGTTAGACAATGCTCAAAATTTTCAGCGAATGGCACTCTGATCAGGTTCAAATGGATGTGGTCCAATCTTTGATCCTGTGCTGTGAAATTTCCTAGCTCCACTCTGTTGTGGCGATGAACTTTTGGCAGGGGATGCACTGCTTGGCCGACCTATATATGTCTCTACGAATGCTTGGCCAAAAATATTTGAGAGCGATGCGTTTAGCAGTAGCACGACCACTCGGATGCGACAAATTGTGGGCTGCGTCGAATGCTTGTTTGCGTATGAGTCTGGCAAGTAGGGCTTGATAGTGCTGTCGTGTTCAGTGCAAACCAATGAATATCCGTTGAGCTCGAGGCATCGAAGCTTGAAATGAGGGATAGCTTATAGGTGCGGTAGCTGTTCATCTTTCTCTTGCACAGCGCTAATGGTGCTGAGGTTTCCACGCGCGAGAGTGCGGTGGTTTCTGCCCCCGGTGTGTATTCCAGCTGGGTATTGAACTGCGATATAAAATCTAATTGCCGAATCTGCCGAGGCGATACTTTTTCTGATCGTTGCTTGAGTGCATGAGTAAGCGGCCGATGATCTGTACAGGTGATGAGCTGCCTGTTTTCGAAAATGCGCTGGAAATGCCTGATTGCAGCGAATATGGCTAGAAGCTCCCGATCGCAGGTCGAATATTTCTGCTCCGCATCTGAGAGCTTTCTCGAGGAGAATCCTAGTGGGACGTAGGTACCATCAGTTAGCTGCTGATCCAAAACCGCACCTATGGCAGTTTTGGATGTATCCATGCGTAAAGCGAGCCGCTGAATGGGTGAGAAAATAGCTGAGGTTGTTGCAGAAGCTATAGCCTATTTGCAGCGCATGAAAAAATCGTTGGCCTGCTCGGACCAGGCAAGCTTAGTTTTCTTTTTCGTGATTCCTTTAAGTAAGTCGGTGAGAGGAGCTTGCAACATAGCAGCTTGTGGAATGCAGTGCCGGTAAAAGTTCAGCATTCCCACGAAACGTCTGAGCTGCGTAATGTCCTCGGGTCTTGGGAAGTCGATAATGGCCTGGGTCTTTCGCAGAGGTGGGCAAAAACCTTCTTTCGACACCTAATAGCCGGAAAATGTTACCTGCGGCTAGGCGATCTGACATTTAGTCCAGTTAATGTGGAGGCGTGCTTCGTTTAAAGTCGAGAGAAGTTCAGCGAGGCGCACCTGATGCTCTTCGTGGTTGTTTGAGCTGACGAAAAGATCATCCTGATATTTAAACACGAATGGTAGATTTCTGAGGACATGATTAATTGTACGCTGCATGGTTTGAGTCGCATTCTTCAGACCAAGCGGCATGCCCAAAAACTCGAATAATCCAAAAGGCGTCGTGACTGCTGTCTTTTCAATGTCTTCTGGTGCTATCGGGATCTGGTAAAAGACTTTGTAAAGGTCGATGACCGTAAACACTTTACCTTGAGCATCCTGCAGCAAGTCCTCTATTACTGGAAGTGGGTAACGGTCAGGGCGGGTGATTGCGTTGAGCTGGCGATAGTCACCGCTAGCTCGCCAACCTCCATTGTCCACGGCACCATGTGAAGAGGACTGGCCCACTAACTCACTGAGGGGCGGATGATTTTTCGCCCTAGCAATTCGCTGAATTCCCTTTTAGCTGCGCTAAGTCGTTCACCTGAGAGTCGACATGGTCGAGCGAATACTGGCGGGCCACTAGTAACGATGTGGTGCTGAACGGGTAGATCAGGAACGTGCGACATCCCTCCAGAGCGAGCAAAGCTTTTGGCGAAATTGTCGATAAGCTTTGTGTAGACCTCTTTTAGAGATCCGTGATTTTGGGTGCAGCAATAATAATAGAGTGCACTTCCGGAACCGGACCAATTGAGCAAGGTGCTGACCATCTAGTAAGCGGTAATTTCGAAGATCTATGAGAAGTCCGCGGTGTTTCAAAGCGTCTGCTCCTAGATTGCCGTCTACACCTTTGCGATGATAAAGCTCCACCGAAAAGGGTGGCATAAACCAAGGTTTAAGCTGAGCTGTCTCACTCCGAAGGTAGCAATAGGCTTTCCGTTGGCTGTAGTTGGAGTCAAATTCTGTTTTTGAAGCTGTTTCTTGATAATGTTTTTGGGAATGATAGTGAGTTCAGATCCGGAGTCAACGAGAAATCATATCGAGGAATTGCGATCCAAGACGTAAAGGCAGCTTTCTAAAGAGTTACCGGTAGCGGCCATTAAAAGCGTCGCCGGCTTCTTCAGTTTTCCTGAGACGGCTTTGCCTGAGCAGAGAACGAGCAAGGCTGCCTGCACTGTTGCACGCGTCTGCCGTGCCTCGCGTGGTACCAACAGTACACCGGTCTTTCGTTGGGGCCTAGTGTAGAGGAGCGGACCTGAGGTATGTGGCCGCTGCGTGATACTGAACGGCTTCTCTGATCTAGATCCCTCGTATTTAATTGGAGCTTGTGAGTGATGCTCGTGAGTTGGGCAATGGCCTGTCGCATCTGCGTTAGCAGATCGGACGGAGGCTGCGGAGATGCATAGCCGGACGAAGGCGTTGAAATTCGAAATTGAGAAGTCGCCATGACAGATGGTCCTATGTCATGAGCCTCATCAGCTACAGCAGCGATCTCTTTGAGTGCCTGGCTTTTATACGAGGAGCACGCGGCGCGTCTGCTGTGGTAAAAGATCTAACCACTTACCTCGTAAAACGTCATCTCCAACACGTGTGCCTGCAAGTTTCCGAGCTCTACTCCAGTCAAGAGCTTATGGAGCTGTGCGTCTGGTGAATCGGTGAGGCGCGAAACTATGGCTTTCTTCAGTGTGTTATAACTGTCTGCCACTGGCGGCATATGGAGAATGTCTGAAATGTCCGCAACTGTTTCAAAGTCCAGTGCTCCGACAACGAGGTGATACTTTGTTGAGTCCGAAGCTATTCTGTGCACGTAAAACTGTGACTCAGTCTGAAAAAACTATAGTTTGGGACTCGACCGCCAAAATGACGACAATTTGCAGCTACTCACGACATTCACCTGTTGCTGTTCGAAGCCTGCTGATGATTTACTTAACTGCAATTGTGAGTGTTTTTCGAATTACCGTCTGACATAAGCACTGAGTACATATCACACTGCCGAATGAGTTCACAGTATGTTGCTTTTCTGTTGTTCTTTTGTTTTAAATACGGGGTCACAACTTTAGTGATATGAAATGATACTTCATTAACACTAATAAATTTATTCGCGAACAGAACCTCCGATTTACATTTCACAAGATACAAGTTAGGCTAGGATGAATGTAGAATGAAAGTAGTTTATTGCTGCTCGTGCAATAAACTACCACATGCTGCGATGCATGTATCGCAACTCCCTTTTCACTCGATGCTCGCTGCAAAGAATCCAAGCGTCGCCAAGGAACGAATGACGGTCAAAAAGAAAATGCGACGTGTCCACGAATAAATTTATTAGTGTTAATGAAGTACCATTTCATATCCCTAAATATTTCCAGCTTTCCACAACGGTTGCTGAAATTCAGTGGTTAGAGCAGAGCATATAGACTAACAAGCAAGTTCATCAGCTGATCGGCCAAATTAAAAGAGAGAGAAAATGTTTGTATGACACAAGCGACAAACTTGCACAAGATAGAGAGCGCGTTTATAATAATTTGTTTCCATTTGAGATAAAACGTGAAAGCACTTTCTACTTGGGACTAAGCTTCCATGCGAAAAATCGATTTCCTGTTGTGTTTGCATGTACGTACACTTGATGAAAAGCGAATCTTTTACCTATTTGATGAAAATGAAAGCTCATCGTCGTGCATTCCATTCAAGCGTCTAGGCAGGGCAATATTTGCCGATTCAATCTCTTTCTTACATTTCCCCACTAAAGCATTAGTGCACGCTTATACATATCCAAATTGATCTTTGAGGGTAGAATACCGTTAGGTTAGGGATTTGTTCTATGTGAACTCGCTTGTTAGTTGATACGCTCTGGTTAGAGTACTCGCTGTGTAGGCCGAAGGTCCCAGGTTTGAGTCCCGTTGGTGAGAATGAGATTTGTTTCGAGTAATTCTTCAGACGGACTATAAGCTCGTTCAGCTGTGATGCAAAATAGTTTAAAATCAGAACGTTTCACAGTTGCGTGGGCCGACATAGGCCAAAGCTTGGTACTGACCATATCACCTTCTGGAGTGCCGATACAACCTATCTAGATGATTAGATGCTCTCATTATCTCTAAGCGAACGCCTGAAAGAAAATGTAGTGTCAACGTGAAAAAAAATCCCCTCCAGATGGTAGCTTGACCGGTCATTTCAGGAGCACTGTAGTGGTGTTTGTCTGAAATTTTGGCATTGCGAAGTTTTTCATTAGGAAAACGCAAAATTTTACTTAACTAAGAAAACGAAACAGTCAGGAGCCAGGAAAGTAGAGTTTTTGGCGAGTACATATTATTGCAGACTTTATTTGTTATGCTAGGTGCGGGTTGAGAGGCGATCACAATATGAAGCGCGGCAGCGGGCGGCATTCAGATGGGCATCGGGGCCCCCAATGAGGAATCACTAGAGAAATCTTGTAAGGGAATTTTCCTTTCTACTTTGGTGGAGTCAGGTAGGGGAATTTCAGTGATCCTAGATAGGGCAATCACCGTTTTATTTTTTTAAGTAGGCTTGGATCGAATCGAGGAAAATTGAAAGAGAAGATAATTGTAGGTAGTATACAATTATCACTCTTACAAGTTTTGTAAAGAAAGAAGAAAAACAAAATGTGAAGTGAGTGCAAAACCATGCGTTTGATTTTATTTTTTGATGGGGTCTTGTTTGGTGGGTTAAATACTTTACTAAGGTCCGGGATCGAGATCCGGGTCGCGTGGGTGGCAGGCAAAATCTAGGCCAGTACTTTCGTTGCTAACTTCGTCGGACCCGTCCGTTCCCACGAACGGCTGCGTGACTGTGGGGGAAAAAAGGATAAAAGGTATAGCGCACCCCAACCATTCTTCGCGGGTTGGCCAGGGACTTCCTCTAGTTGGACTCCTCTCTGGTGGACTCTAACCAAAAGTGAGCGATATGATTACTTCTGCCGTAACAAAGCTTTTTCCAAATGAATTAACAAATTTCAATTATGCAAAAAACAATAAACTTTTCCTTGTAAAAATTATTAATTTCCAAAAGACTTTGAAATAATTTTAACTATGAAAATAGGCAAATATAATTACATATCGTAAGTATATTGGAAACAATCTAATAACTTGAAGATGATGTTTTGAATACAATGTAATTTATAAAATTTTCCTTTGAACATCAATATCAAGGGCAGTAAATTTGTTAGGTATAAAGAAGGATCTTGGTCTTCTTCTAGTCCTAATAACTTAATTATCTTTTTTTTTTAAGAAAATATTGTTTAAAATCAACGGCTTTATTTATAAGATTCTATGGATCCTTAAGAATCGAAACCAACACATACATCAAATAAATTCGTGTGTAAAAATACTCTTTCTCTGACGGTTGATGTCGATTTCCGTTTTTCAACAACCTTGTCACGGATACCCTTTGCACTCTTCCATGTGATCGTTAAAATACCGCCCGAGCCAAGGTTATTAATGTTAAAATTAAAATTATAAAGTAAAAATAAGCAAAATAAAAAAAAGAATCATATGATTACATTAAACGAAAAAGAGATAGTTAAATAAAATTGGGTAATTAATTAGGGAAAATGGTTCCGAAAAAATCAATAGGGTCATGAAAATGAGATACTCTAACTATCTCTAAGCGAAGGCCCGAGAGGGGCTATAGTGCAACAAAGAAGAAGAAGAAGAAGAATTAGGGAAATAGGTTAAGAGTAGAAACTGAATGGATGGAGTCCATTGATAATCGATAATACACATACAAAACAGTAAGAAATGGTTGAATATGTTAAAATTGCTGTAGAGCATGGATATAAATATTGGACGTGAAATTAACCAGTTACAAAGCAGATTCTAGCGGCAACGGAAGTAAAAAGCAGGATTAGGGTTAGGTTCTTCGAGAAGTCGGAGATTGGTTGAAGGATAAAATGAATACATCTTCAAATGTCAATTTTAATGCCTCACAACTACCCAACAACAGTTCGAAGTCACAGATATATGGAAAGGTTCTTAAAGAAACTCGGGCGAAAATGGATTTGATAATACTTAATTGAATTTCTCTACATATTAGTGTTCTCATACGGACTAAAGGATACGATTTCCAATTGATAGCTCGTCCATACAATATACTAAATAAGACACAGAGGTTCCAGTACGAGTAAACACAAAAAAAAAACATCAAAATTGCTTCAGAATAACGTTAGCACCAGAGACGAATCAGATGTCTCATCATATAATAAACCTAAAGCTTTCCAAAAATATTCTGCCTTGATACAAACAAAACAGTCCACCGTTGCCGTGCAGTTACCGTTATCTCTTTGAAATTTTCAAGCGCGTAGATCTTGTATGTGCTTTGTTTTTCAACAGAAAAGAAATAATTACTTTCAAAAAGCTGAAAGGAATCGTACAAAAAGTTTTACGAAAAAATTTTAGTGAATCACATTTGGTCCAAATAAAATATTTGTATCCGGAAGCATATCTATTCACTCAAACCAACATGCAAAATATCGGTTCAACTTCAAAGCATATGAATTCAATGAAACATCCAGCACCACCAAACATTTTTAATAGAATTCCAGCATCACTCGTCGAAAAAATACGTGCAAAGCAAAACACAGCACTACAAAACAGGAACGATCTGAAAACAAAAAATTTTAAAGTGTTACAATTACTTATCCGGTACAAGAAAATTACGAGCTAAATTATGATCTTTATACGAGATTGATTGTTCTTCAATAAATAAATAAAAAAAAACATTTGCGCAACACAATACTGACAGAATGTCAGGCACTTTGGCATTTACACCTGATGGGCGAATGTACTAGATGAAGGGAAATTTGGATTTCAATTGCTCGATGAACACCAGTTGGGGGATCGCTGATGCTAGGTAAAATTAACGGCTCGCCGGTTGAAACCAAGCCGATGAAAAACCTGGAAACAAAGAACGGGTCTCTTTTTGAGGGTCGATTGCGATGAGCAACCAGAAAATTTATCCTGGAGTTCAACGAAGGAAGAAATTACAACAGCAGCAAAGGGACGTACTTCACCACAGTGATAGCGAAGTAATTAACATCAGAGACAGGGAAGATTTGCGGTAGAAGCTCAACAAGTAGCGCGCTGGAAGGAGAACTTCGTGACGCGAGTTACTTCAGGGACCCCGAAACAGGAACAGTAGACGTAAGTTAAAGATTTGTATTTACATCGATCTTTTGGTAGAGGTCTAGAATTCATATTTTATTTTCACAAAGAAAACGCAAGACAAGATTTTGTAATTATATCGAGCTCTTGGTAGTTGACTAAAATTCATATCTTAACTTGTGAATGGTGTTTTTTTATTTGAAATCGTGGATATTATTTTTTTTAAATATTTATTCAGGAGTGGCTTCTACACCTGGCAAAATTTTAACTTAGGTTCCCAGTGCGAGTTACATCGGGTAAACTGATACCGGCGAAAGAGTGCAAAGTGGTCCCCCGTGGTTCCTAGCCAGAAGAACTCTCACGCGGAGGGTAACAACCTTCACAAGGAACTTAACTTAAGGCAAATACAACAATTAGTCGAAAACAGGTTTCAACTTTCTATCCTCGCTCAAAAATAAGAGAAAATGTGCAATTTTCTGACCATTTTCGCCATATGTTAGTGTTAATGTCCGCTTAGCACATAATTGGATTGCCACCAACAACTGATAAATTATACTACACAATGTTGCCTTCATACGCTATTTTAATAACTAGAATCTACCTGTAGGTTGACTCCTGTTAAAGAGAAATCCCAACTTTACTAACGGATTTCATCCTTCACCGTTACTCGATTTAAAAGTCGTTCAAATGAGACCCAATGAAAAGTAAGCTCAACAGTTTGGTGAATTTTGCGTGAACATACGTGAAAAAGCCCACAAAAATATACATATGAAATGAATAACATTATTTCCTAAGGAAATCGGTTAATAAATGGATTAAAACGAAAAGTGGAACTATATTCAAATCTATCTTGAGATAAATATTCTTCTGCAAACGAAAGCATTTAAATGCAAACAACAAATCTAGCTTGCTGTATCCATAAAGAAGTATCTTATGCATAAAGAAGATTTTACCAACTTTTCGATACATATTTAACATTGAAAGAATAGTACCAACAAATGGAAAATGAAGAGCGTTTTCTAATAAAAAATTAAATAGGTTCCAGAATACAGCTGTTTTCATTGAACGTGTCTTTTCTTCTAAACTTCTCATGGTTAGTTCTTTACAATGTCCACCCACAAAGAATCAATTTGTCACTTTCAATATCCTTCGGCATATTTATTCATATTTTTGCGACTTGCATACATAATTGATTACAAATTTATCGCCATTAGCTTTTGAATTAATTAAAACGTGTCTGACTTTTCATTGGAAAAATGCTGAGGACAAGAATACTTTTTATTTTTATACTGTTTTATTATCCCTATAAAAAGGGCATGCTCTTGGTTAACATCATCATTAGTATCCTTACCATCATTCTTACAATCTGTTAGGGTACTTTTTCATACTAACTTATATTTTAAGTACCTTTTCATACTAACTTATCTTTTAAGTTGTGATAATTATTGTGGTATTAAAATAATAATAAAAAATGTTTAAGTCAGTAGTTTTTACCACTTTTTCAATTTTATTTATTGTGAAATTATGCACATCATTCGCTTATCCTGGGTAAGTATTTAATTAACATTTAAGTCAGGTTAACAATTAAATAATAACATATTTTTACCATAATAGAGCCCAACGAGCCATATGCATGCTGCGTGAAGATGAAGGACCATGTCTTCTTGGAAGTTACACTGATATATGTGGAAAGCAGACGTGCTACCGATTGCCAGGACAGAATTGTGATATGCCAACTGAAGGTCTATACTATGGGAAATGTCATCGGGAGTTAACTTGCACCTGTGGTAAATGCTTTGGATGCATGCAAATAAATGGTGTTCGAAAGTGTGGCGATGTCGATATTTGCTCAAGGAATAAGATGAATAGTTATGCTAAAAAACATTCGAATTTGTTCAACTCCGAATACTACTACTAAAATAATGATCGAAACAGCGTTTAAATAATGTTATCATAATTACTTTCGTGTTATTTAAAATATCAGCAAAAAGGTATCAATCCTGTAAAAAAGCAAAAAAAAGAATTAGATCGCTTACGAAATTACTTATAATGAACCATTTTAAATAAAGTGATATTGTGCATTCAAAAATGATTTTATCGTTTTCAAACGTTAAATATAAGCAACATCCAAGTAGGCTGTGCTAGACCCATTTTGAATAGGAGGGCCTACCGTGCTAACCAAAAAGTCCTTGTCTCATAAAAAAAGTTTAGAAAATAGCTGCTCTAAATTTCTTAAATTTAATACAAATAGGCCCTTAAAATTGTGGATATTTAAACATGAAAATGTAATTTAATATTATGTGGAATGCAATTTCTGATTTAATGCGTATCACCACAGTCCATGCGTGGATCTTAGTTAATAAAAATCAAAAAAATTTATGTGTTTTAAAAAAGAGTAACAGGGTAGTTCCCAATGTATATTTAACAAACTTCGAATTACAACTAACATAAGTTTTACTAATGAACTACGAAATAACCTAATTTGCAGATCCTAGCATTTTGCTATTTTTTGGGAAAAGTGCAATATTGCAAGTTGCATGTCTGCGATTGTAATTAGATTTAGTACACCTTGCTTGGATCGTATTCAAGGTGTTGCTTAACTCTTCCGCCATTAAAAGCAATTGTTCCCATTGTCAGAAGTAGGGTAGTTCGTTAAATTTAACTCGTTGTGTAGGTTCTATGTGTTGTGACGGATTGACTTTGGAAGTTGAAACTATCAACACGCGTCTGAATTGGTCAATATTGAAATTATAAAAAACTTATTAGAAAACGAAAATTTATAAGTACATCTCATCATACAAGATCATATACATAAAGTTTGAAAGTTGAAGACCGGAAGAAAGCAGAAACTTCATCTTGGGCGAGCGCCCATCAAATACACCGTGGCCAGTATTACAAAGGCGCCAAAATGGACTAGTTATTGTCAGCAGTGGGATACTCATTCCCCCCAAAGAAAAGAAAAAAATGTGTCGTGATACTAAGGGGTATCAGCTCAGAATTTGGAGCGGAGGCAGTGCGGGAGGACAAAGTCAGCCAAATTCCGAAAAAAATGTGTCGTGATACTAAGGGATATCAGCTCAGAATTTGGAGCGGGGGCTGTTCGGGAGGACATAGTCAGTCAAATTCCGAATTTAGGCCTCGAGACTGTCAGTCCACTTACCACTGTATGGTCGAGAGCAAATAAAATCGACCTGAATTTACTTAGGATTACTGTGGGATCTCAAGCTGATAAAAATGAAATAATTAAGCTGCGCTTCATTTTGAACCAACGAGCCGTATGGGAACGCCCCAAAAGGAGTGATCTAGTTCAATGCTATCGGTGTCAGAGATTCGGGCACGTATCCATCAATTGCGGATTTAACATGAGATGTGTAGCATATGGAGAGGAGTATACTTCTGAAAGTTGCCCCAGAAAAATATGGACAAGCCGGAAACCGCTCATTCTGCACCATGTGCAAGACCCATGGGCATCCAGCCAATCTTTCCGGCTGTTGTAACCGTGGAGTGGCTGGGAGTCTCACCCAGTGAACTCCTATCCAAGGTTGGGGCTTTTCTCCCATATTTTGACGCCACACCTGACCAAGAAAAGCCAATGGCGCTCCTCAATTTTTATTTCAATCTTTATGGTCGCAAATAGACCAACCATTCTACCCCTAAATATAAACTCCCTAATCTCACATGATAAGAGGTTCTACATTGCTGATTTGGTCAAATCCTCCTAACCCGACATCCTCCTTCTGAACGAGACATCAACACAAAGTCCGTTTGGAGAACTACCATGTGCTTCGGAATGACAGTGGCAGAGGTACTGCGATACTGTTTCGAGAGGATTTAGATATCCATCAAATCCATTTTGAACAAAATAGTTCCTCATGTACGCTAGCAACTCTCAACATCAAGCGACCCAATGGAAACCCAGCCAAAGTGCTTATTGGCTCCTTAAACCTCCAGTGCAATCTAGGTCCCCAGATCCCATTTACACTAAACCAAATTCTCGCGACAGCCTCATCCCACGACTAATTTATACTAGGAGGAGACCTTAATGCCAGACATGAACACTGGAGGGACTCTACAAGGAATACCAACTGGAACTATCTATTTGAATGGCTCCCAACATTTCCCAGAAGGAATTCATTTTTAGATAACTTCCTCTGACCTCCACGATCCCACAATTGCCTTTACTTGCTCCACCTTTACTCCATTATCGGACCATCATGGCCTCCATCTCAATATAACCCTTAGATCATACATACCAGTTCCTACTTGCCCACTTCACTATAGACCGTTTAATTCCATAGACAGGCCAAACTTCAGAAAAGACCTCAAAGACCTCCTTCCGAATCTCCCACCGAAAAATATTCTCTCGAACGCAGAAATAGACTCTCATATATCGGCACTAACATCTGCCATTATAGAGTGTCTAGACTCTTCAATTAATAAAAACTCGGAAGCATATGCTCCATCGGCTTAAGCGTATTTATCATCGAAGCTTTAACCGGTTCAATGGGGAGTGTTTGGAACTTAAAACGCAAATAACGAGCATTTCCTGTGAAATCCCAAAACGCATCAGGTCAGAAGTCAACAACTTCTATAAAAGTAAACTGATATCACTGCGACCATCTTCAAATGTTTTTAAAACTACAAATCAACTCACGGACCGTAAAAGGTCCAAATTCAACATTGAGAAAGACCCTATAAACGGGGGAACGAAGTCTTCACGCACAATCTGACAAGATCGTTGGATGTGAGCAATACTTCAAACAACTATATTGTCGCCGTGAGTCATCCAACAACAACGTTAAAGCAGAGGTTCTACTAGCGATGGAAGGGTACGAGGGATCTTATTTAACTATATTCTCCAGTTATAATAAAGCATCCTCTCCACAACATCTCGTCTCGCCGGATTTTTCACCTCGAAAACGGAAGTAGAAGATCTCTTAAATGCCTTAAATAGCAAGCTATCTCACGGTCTTGATACTATCCCGAACAGAATACTCAAGAAGTGCAGAAAGACCATCTCCTTCTTCTTGACGATATTATACAATAATTTTATTAATAATGGATATTTTCCAAAACCTTGGAAAGTAAGTAAACTAATCCCATTACCAAAACCAGGCTGCAAAGATAACATTAATAATTTTCGGCCGATTTCACATTTGCCTAACACGGGTAAACCCCTTGAAAAGGTTATTCTGCGAAACTTGAAAGATTCGCCCCTGATCCTCAATTTTCAGTTTGGATTTGAACGCGGACGATCTATGGAGCAAGCAATAATGCTATTGCACAATAGAGTCACTTGCAATCTTCGGCGGAAAGAGTGCACAGTGGCCTGTGCTCTAGACCTGAAAAAGCGTTTGACTCAGTTTGGATCAACGGTCTCAAGTACAAATTGAAAATGGCATCCTGTTCGCTCGCAATCCTCAGAATCCTTTCGGATAGAACACCCTTAATTAAACTGGGGAACCACATTTCAAATCCTATCCCTATCGAATCGGGAGTCCCACTAGGCTCTATCCTCGGTCTCACCCTGTTCAACTTTTTCCTATCCCACGTCCAAACTGCTCGACTATCGATATAACAATGTATGCAGATGATATCCTCCTCACTGTCACCCATAGCCTCCCAGAGATGGTCCAAATAAAGCTGCAGCGCTCTGTCCACAACATCTTTCAATATCTGAAGTACTGGGGGCTCGAAATAAATGCCAGCAAATCGGAGCTGATCTGCTTCAGAAATGCCAGCGGGAGAGGGCATCGCCTTTCTGTGTCTCAAAGTAGGAATGTGCAAGCACATATTTCTAGTGAAATCATTCCTCTCAAGGAAAATATCAAATACCTTGGAGTCCATTTTAACAATCGACTTAAGATGAATAGACACGCAAGGAAAAAAAATCTTCAATAAAGCGAAAGCGGCGTCCGCAATTATTTCGTTTCTCTTTTCTTCGAAATCAGTCTGCCCAAAAGCTAAGGTCTTAATGTACAAAACTCTTACTAGGCCGATCATTACCTACGCGTTTCCGGCATGGCTAACAATCTCGTCTACTCCTGCCGAAGAAATCCAAAGCTTCAAGAGGAAGATCCTTAGAAAAAGCTTGTCCAAATACAGACGGCCTAATGAGAAGTACTACAGGAACTCTGCCCTCTACAAAGATACGGAGATTGAACCGATTCCCCACTACATGTTGGCAATGACTAAACAAGTTGGTTAGACAGACCTACGCTCATATCAGAAGGGTTTTGTACTCAAATTACAGAATGCAGTAACCAGGAACGAATAAAATCAAGAAACATATCAAAGACGATTTTATTCTAGAAAATTTGAAATTCGAAGATCATACTATTATTAACAAAGTTGAACAAAGTTCGACTTCTGAGGTACTTATTATTGTTATTCCCATAAATATCTCACTTGATAATTTTTTCAGATTTTTTAGATCACAGGTGTCCATTCGTGAGGGAGGAAACACATTTTTCATGTATTTCCCTCCTGTACCCCCACTGAAGCAAAAACTCATAAAGACCTTTGATATTCATATCGGCTACTTTTGATGAAATTTTTTTTCGGTTTCTAGAATGGTTACAAAGCCCTTTTGCTAGGAGCTCTCTCCTGTCTCTTCGGCTTGTTTCTCATATGAGTATTAATTGTAGGTACTCATCTTCAGTCGTTCATTAAATTGAATCAAGTGTTCAAAGCTTGCACCTTAAACGATGAAGTTGGGGAAAAATAACTCAAAATTATTCAATCTTGGCATTTAAAACAGCCACTATTTTGTTTTACGATTACTGATACCACTAACTGAACCGATTCCCAAAGATATTCATGATACCTATCATTCCTGAAATTTGCATTCAAATCCTACCAAAGCTGTAGTGTCTAAGTCGGTAAAAAGCGCATATTGTTCCATAGCCATATGTTTCTATAGTAATACAGCGCATATTTCTATAGTAATACAGAAAATTCAAATCACTATAAATTTGTTAAATACTATTCGATCTTTATGGAAATTTCAGAAAAAATCAATCTTATAAAGAGTCAGCAGTTATTGAATTTAAAGGTACCGTTAAGATTTTATTCAAGAAAACGTAAAATCGATAAATCATACTATTACTAACAAAGTTGAGTGAATTTTGACTTCTCATGTATTTGTTGTTGTTGTACTCATAAAGGCCTACATTCATGATATTTTTCAGATTTTTCGGATGGAAGGTGTCCAATCGCGAGGGGGGGGGAGGTACGCGAAAAGTTCGTACATTTCCCCTTCCCCTGCCGCCTTCGGTACCGATAAGGCAATTTTAAGACTTGTTTTGAAAAGATCTAAATGAGACCTTTGCAATGACACCCTACTCGACTACCAATGGTGAAAATTTTTTTGGGGGGTCACCTCCCTATATGGGGAGACCCTCCTTAAACCCCTTTGAACATTTTTTTCCACCCTTGAACTTTCAAGAAGTCACCACATCTGACCTTTCCATAAATTTTCATTGCTGTAGCTTCTACAGTTTCGGAGAAAAAATGCTGTGACATACAGACGGACGGGCGGACTGACGGACACAGGTCGTGATTGCAACAGGGTTTTGTATTTTAGTACAAAGCCCCAAAAACGCCTAGAGAAGTGGTGGTGGTAAAAGTGCGTCGGATGCTGGTGACACTGGCCCTAGAGGATGTGGCTAGCTCCGTACGGTCAAACGAGACCAGATTATCCAGAGGCGTATAAATTGGCGAAGGTGCGTGCGGCGGTCAAGGGCGATGCAATGTCACTGGTAGGCGACATGTATACAGGTGGTTATGGTGAAGTATGGAAGGCATTAAAGGCGAGATACGGCAGCCCGTTCAAGAATCTCTGCGAGCATTACTGGTTATGAAGCTTCCGGTGGATCAATGGGATGCGTTAAAAGTGCCGATCGTCACATCGAAACTTCCACAGGTGACTCATCAGGCATGGGGTATGGGTCTAACCTCGAATGATATACGTGCTCTGGAGGAATTGCTAACCTTCATCGAGAAGCGTACACACAGTTTGGCAGTGAATGTGCTGTTTTTGCCAGCCACCAGCTGCACTCTGCAGGCAGGCACTCAACGACTTTCATTTCCACTGAATCAGTCACCAAGATTGATTAAAACCAATTAGGCTTCAACATTAGCTGGCCAATGTGACTACTGCCATAATGCAAATCATTCATTGGAAAGTGTCCTCAATTCCTAGTGCTTCCAGTGGCAGAAAGTTCTCAGCGTATCAAAGGTTCGAATTTATGTTTCAATAGCTTGAGACATGGTCATTCAACAAAAATGTGCCAATCAGGGATTGTCATGATTGCAATGGTTGTGTCGGAAGTTGACTTCAACTTCATCAGTGGCATCAGGCTCCGGCTCAGTTCAGATGAAACCAGTGGCATCGGATAATGTGGCCCCACTGACGGTTTTAGCAACCCATCATGGAATCATTTTGCGTGACTGGCCGGCGGAGTGAAGACATTTATACTCGTCAGCAACCAGATTGTTCTTTTGGCAGCGGCAATTGCATACATTACTGATGGCTTTGGCAATGTCGATTATTATGTGAGCCTAGATCTCAAGTCAACTTCATAACTTAGCGATTCTTCAATAATTTGTTAGTCCGTAAGAGGCGATACGAGATTCAAGTGGATAACGTTGGCTCATCGTCTCCGACATATTCCCATGGCAGATCCAAGTTGCAGCTATCATCGACCACTCAACCGGCGATCGCATCAGAGGTCGAATTTGACATTCTTAACTCGATAACATCACCTATACCAGTAGCTCGGATTGTGGACTTATGTTGGAATCATTTGCGTTCACTATCATTGGCTGATCCAGAATTTGGAATTCCTCGCAGAATAGTGGCATTGATTAGTGCTGATATTTGGAGCTCAATCATTCAAGATGGCATAGTACGCGGTTCATCCTATGTGCTTTTTGAGCAGGCAACGCTACTCGGCTGGGTAGTGTTCAGTCCAGCTTCAACCAACTCTGAGACTTTTGAACCCGTCCGTTTATTGCATGTACAGGCTGGTGACAGTGATCAACGTCTTGACGATCCGTAATTTTTAGGGATCGAAGAGGCTATAGCTGTGTCAAACATGACGATGGAGGTGGACATTTGTGAGAAGCTGTTTTTGGCAACGCAGTCACTACGAAGTTTCGTGTGGTATTCAACGCATCGGCAAAATCTTTGAACAGCATTTCATTGAATGACACTCAATTGGTTGGACCAATGCTACAACTATCATTGGTGAACAGTATCTTTCAGCTCCGATTATTTCATGTGGCTGTATCAGCGGATATAGAGAAGATGTTCCGACAAGTGCGGTTCTTTGAGCGGCATCAGCCCTGGCAAAGAATTCTATGGCGAGAAGCGGGAGCCGAAAGTTTGCGCACATACGAGTTAACTAACATACTGTTCCCTATGGCATGACATGTAGTCCTTATAATGTAATCCGGGCTTTACAACAATGCGCACGTGACAACCACGGGCAAATAACAAATGGCTCCTGGTTAGAGGCTGCTCGAGGAAGTATTTTGTGCAATTTCTACGTTGACGACTACTTTTTAAGGGCTGAATCAACTGAGAAGGCAATTCAATTGGCAAGGGATGTAGATAAGATTCTACGGCAGGCAATGAAGATCAGACTCTACGGCAAGGACATTTCAATTTCCGGAAATGGTGATCAAATGATCTTGCAATATTGGCAGGACTCACAACCAAGCAAATTTCTATAGATAACATGTTGATAAAGTCAGCAGAAACGACAGTTTTGGGATTACATTGGAATCTAGCTACGGATGATTTCTTCTTCAAAATCAAATTGGATGACTCACCGTCGAATACTGAAAGATCAAAGGGACTCACAGCAGCTGGGGCTGGGGGATCGCTTCTCTGGTACTTCCTCTTTCCCTCTCTCTTCCTGCTAGAAGAGCGATCCTCCAGCTTGAAAGCGCCTCACGGTGTAACAAAATGAGACCTGGCCCGAAGTAATGTGTCAAACGGTTCCAGGCTAGGCTCTCAGGTTGACAGGGGAGGTGCTTAGTGGGTAGTCCGGTCACCTGCTTGCAAACATGGGAGTCCCACACTCGGTGCGTAACTGGGCATTCACCTCGCTACCACAAAAAAAGGGTACTCGTAGTCTCACGATATTATTCAAGAAAATGTAAAATTCATAAATCATACCATCATTAACAAAGTTGAATGAATTTTGACCATTGAAACAATGATTGTTTTACTCGCAAATAACTAGTTATGTATCTCACTTAATGCACGATGAAAAAAGAAAAAAAAAACACAAAGTACTATAATACTTCACTTTTACACTTTATTGTATGAAACTGTTAAATTGTTTGTTTATATTTAATTGTTTATTACGAGTGATTATTGCATTATGGTTGTTTGTTTCCAAAGTTTTTATGTGTCCGTCTAGTTCCGGTCTGTCTACGTCGTCAATGGTCCCACAAAGCCACTTATGTGCATTTCCAAGGAGATTTATCTGTCCTCGTCCAGTCCTGTTATTTTGTGGAGTAAGTATATTCAGGGCAATTAACAAGGATGGATTTGGTTTTCTTAAAAAGTCATAATAATTTATGGTTTTTTGTCGGAAGTCAATTGTACTCATGCACCAATGACTCTCGTTAACGTGGACAGGTATGATAATGATATCATAAGCAAAAATTTTTCCATTTTTTGTCCATCTTTTAACAGAGTTAAATCCTGATTTCAAGTATACGGGTACAAAAAACGTGTTCATCGTATGAGCTCTGGGTAACCCCTCGATTCCTTTAAACTTCTTTCTGTTATAAGTGCCATGTAAAAATTGATAATATTATCATTTAGTCAAGCATTGCTAACTAAATTTTAGAGAACATTTTTTTTTTTTTGATCGTCAGATTGAATTTAGACATACTCGTAACAACATTATTTTAATGACTTTGCATAGTTCCTTCGTCAATCAATGAAATTTGGCTTTGAGTTAATTCAGAGAATTCGCCCTTGAACTTGGGTTCTTTGTTGGGAAATTTGTCGTATTTTAGAGATCTTTTCATATGTACCTTTTTTAATTTGCCTAGTTTCAATTTGGGTTCCATTTTAAGCCTAATTGCTTTATAATTTTTCACGTATCCCGTGGTCCCAGTTTCTTTATAAATTTCTCTATTCTCATTTATTTTTTCTACCCATTTCTCTAGACTTTTGATAAGATTTCCCTAATTTTTTATAAATCTACGATTATTTTATGAAATTGTACACAACTTGGTGTCGAATGGTAACGTTTGCTATGATTTCTTACGGCTTTTTGCAAAATTTGTTGAATTGAAAATTCTAAACTTTTCTGTTAAAGTTTGATGGAATCTTTCAATATCTGCTAGACCTGTGTGACTATGTGGTTTTGTAAAATGAAGTTCAATATTTTCATTGGAAGGAAATAACATATGCTGTGCCAAATTTTTTAAATCTATCGATTATTGTAAAGAATTGTCTCTTCATAATTGTGTGGATGTCAATCTGAATAATTTGGTTAATATCGGATGGAGTTTTGGTTAATTGAGATTTAGATTTTATTGGTTTACGATTATATTAACTCGTTGATAAATATCACATTGATTGATGACTAAATTAATAAGATCAAAAAATTTTGGATAGTAAATTTAGTTCTTGGTTGCATTGAAGGTTTCCAATATACCAGAATGCAAACTTTCTCTAACATGATACTTTGATATTTGCTTAATTACCTCAGCTTCTGTAGGTATATCCTGAGCTCTATACGAGCACCTGAAAATTTTTATTTCTTAATCGTTTGAAGACAATTCACGAGTTTCATTTTGTACTATATTATATTGGCTATCTATTAACTCGGTGAAAATTCCTATTGTCCCTTTTTAAATATATCTCCGTAGTATATCGTGCAAATTTTTGAAGTCGTATTCTGCTATATGTATAGATAATTCTTATGTTCCGAATTTTTTCTAATTCCTTAATTTTATTGTTAGTGAGGATAAGCTGAGTTTTATATATTTTCACAATCCCTTCTTTGATTGGAATGTGATCTAGGAGTTCTTGTCTAGCAGAGTGGATTCCAGCCATTGTTTCATCCTTGTCCTCTTCAACATTATGTAAGAGTCCAATGTCAGAAAATGAACGGGTTTTAGTAACTGATGCTTGGGAAATTTCTTCAAATTGTTTAGGGTGTTCGATTTTACTCAGAAAATCTGTTACTTTATTGTCTTTAGCTTTTTGATACTCGATTTCAAACGGATACTCCCCCCCTTTTTATCAGCCATCTTTGATGCCTTGGAAACATGTCCTTTCCAAATTACTTTGGTTGTAAGTACTTTATTGGTTGATGATCGGTTATAATTTTGAATCTGTTACTATATCCGCGATTCGAAGCAAATGAGAACATCTGTCGCTACTGTAAGCTGTTTGTTATAATCTGGGAATTTCAGTATCGGCGGAGAACTAATAAGAAATTTTAATTTTTCAAAGGATTCAATATAGTCGGGTTCATTCACATTAATTTTTTGTATCCTTTTTGAGGTATTTTATCATGGGCTAGGCTATTTTTGCATAGTCCCGTATGAATTTCCGGTTGAACGCAGTTACACTTGTCTATTTATACTTTTAACTGATTCTCTTGTAGAACTTTGAAAATACTTTTCAATGCAATCAAATGTTCTTCAAGTGAAGTGCTAAAAATTAGCACGTCGTCTAAATAGACAACACAATTTTTATTTATGAAATCCCTCAGGAGATTATTCATGAGGCGTTGGAATGTCGCTGGCGCATTTTTTAGGCCAAAGGGCATTCTGACTCATATAAGCCATGAGGGGTAACGTAAGCAGTTTTATGACGAACCTCTTCTTTGACTAGAATTTGATGGTATCCCTTCGCCAGATTGATCGTCGAAAAGTGCTGGGATTTGCCTAATTTATCAAGGAAAGTATCAATACTGGGCAGAGGGAATTTATCATCTACCGCGATTTCGTTTAATTTTCGATAGTCAATAACAATACGAAATTTTTTACCTCCTGAATTGTCTCCCTTTTTCGGAATGACTATCAAATACTTGAGAACCTAGAATTGCTTCTCCTAATTATTCCCTGTTCTTCCATTTCGGCAACCTGCCTTCTCACTTCTTCTTCGTGTTTGGATGGGTATCTATATAATTTTAAATTTATTTGATTATCCGTTGTCGTCTTTATTTCATGAACAATTTCGGTAGTGCTTGTAATCTTGTCTCCCTCTTTGAAAAAAACCTATCAAAACTTTTCACCAGTTTCACAACTTCCTTACATTCTTCGGGATTCAAATATTCAAGTTTCAAACGATTTGGATAATCATTTCTTACATTTTCAAGAACTCATATTTCGTGTTCGTGATAAGGGTTAATCTAAAATTTTAATTCATTCCCGTTTAATGTAACTGTTTAAGCTTCCATATTTATTATTGCGCCAAAATTATTTAGTAAGTCCATTTCTATAATGAACTGATATTTCCTATTTTTTAATTTCGCTACTTTCCAGCGTTTCGTAATATCTGATTTTATATTTAATTTCGCTACTTTCCAGCGTTTCGTAATATCTGATTTTATATTTAGTTCACTTGGGGGGGGTATAGATTTTGTGTTAGATTTTATTCTTTCCTGTAATCGTTGTAAAGAATAAGGGTTTAATGCTGTTTTTTAAAGCCGTTGACTTTTTCGCCAACAAGGCTAAACGAGAACCTCGAGCCAACCAGAGCCAGAAATGTATCTTGCTTAACAAACAATAAAGAAAAAACACAAATTTTTATAATACTTCACTTTTAAATTTTATTGTATTAAACTGTTCATTCATACAGTAAGTAAGTAAGTAGGTAAACTTTATTAAGTATTTCTATAACTTGACATTACAGAGTATGCTTAATGACTATGTGACATTTGACAGTATATGGATGTCAAATAAACTTTGACGGTTAGAAAATATGTATACTTATTTTACATCAGTGTTTTTTAGATATATAGACTTTTCCATTTACTCATATGGCTTACAACTGAGTAGTTTGACAAATAAATACGTTAAAACTTAATCTAAATCTAACCCTAATATAAATTAAATCTATTCCTACATCTAACCTAAAACTATAAGCTGTTTAGTACAGCACTCGAATTTATTTACATTTATGTATATTTATCTTTGTGATTTTATTTTATTACACTTATGCACTAACTAAATTTGCAAATATTTTGTTTAACCACGGTATGTGTTCGGTTCAGATGAAACGTAAAACGCCGGTTTATTGGTAGTTACGGAATCAATGGGATCGTGGTGGTATTGTTCAAGGATTTTAAAGGGACATAGGTAGTAGGGATTATTATTTGCGGTGGTTGGCTCGGAAAGTGCACGAATACATTGAAGGGGGTGCTCCCGCCACTTCTCTAGGCGTTTTTTAAACATTGCCAACATGTAATGGAGAATCGGTTCTATCTCCGTATCTTTGTAAAGGATAGAATTCCTGTAGTACTTCTTATTAGGCCGTCTGTATTTCCTTGCGTGTCTATTCACCTTAAGTCGATTGTTAAAATGGACTCCAAGGTATTTGATATTTTCCTTGAGAGGGATGATTTCACCAGAAATATGTGCTTGCACATTCCTACTTTGAGACACGGCAAGGCGGTGCCCTCTCCCGCTGGCATTTCTGAAGCAGATCAGTTCCGATTTGCTGGCATTTATTTCGAGCCCCCAATCCTTCAGATATTGAAAGATGTTGAGGACAGAACGCTGCAGCTTTATTTGGGCCATCTCTGGGTGGCTATGGGTGACCGTGAGGAGGATATCATCTGCATAAATTGCTATATCGATAGTCGAGCAGTTTGGACGTGGGATATCATGAAGGAAAAAGTTGAATAGGGCAGGACCGAGGATAGAGCCTTGTGGGACTCGCGATTTGATAGGGATAGGATTTGAAATGAGGTTCCCCAGTTTAACTTGGGATGTTCTATCCGAAAGGGAGCTGTATAGGATTCTGAGGATTGTGACCGGACAGGATGTCATTTTCAATTTGTATTTGAGACCGTTGATCCAAACTGAGTCGAACGCTTTTTTCAAGTCTAGAGCACAGGCCACTGTGCACTCTTTCCGCCGAAGATTGCGGGTGACTCTATTGTGCAATAGCATTATAGCATGCTCCGTAGATCGTTCACGTTCAAATCCAAACTGAAAATCGGGGATCAGGGGACTAGTAAATTCGTTCAAATTTCACAGAATAACTTTTTCAAGGGGTTTATCCATGTTAGGCAGAAGGGAAATTGGCCGAAACTTATTAATGCTACCTTCGCAGCCTGGTTTTGGTATTGGTATTAGTTTGCTAACTTTCCAAGGTTTCGGAAAGTATCCATTATTAATACAATTATTGTATAATATCGTCAAGAAGGAGGAGATGGTCTTTCTGCACTTCTTGAGTATTCTGCTCGGGATACCATCAAGGCCGTGAGATAGCTTGCTATTTAAGGCATTTAGGAGGCTTCTACTTCTGTTTTCGAGGTGGAAAATCCGGCAAAGATTGAGAATATAGTTAATATATATATATAGTTAAATAAGATCCCTCGTACCCTTCCGTCGTTAGTAGAACCTCTGCTTTAACGTTGTTGTTCAAAGCTATGTTGGATGACTCACGGCGACAATATAGTTGTTTGAAGTATTCCTCACATGCAACGATCTTTTCAGATTGTGCAGTGAAGACTTCGTTCCCTCGCTTTATAGGGTCTTTCTCAATGTTGAATTTGGAACTTTTACGGCCCGTGAATTGATTTATAGTTTTAAAAACATCCGAAGATGGTCGCAATTATATCAATCTGTTTTTATAGATACGTTTTTGAATTTCACGGGAAATGCTCGTTATTTGCGTTTTAAGTTCCGAATACTCCTCATTGTACTGGTTAAAGCTTCGATGGTAAATACGCTTAAACCGTTGGAGCATATGCTTCCGAGCTTTTATTAATTGAAGAGTCTCCTGAGTTAGACATCTATAAAGCGGGCTGCGTGGTTTCTGGAAAGGGGCATGCTGGTCTAGACACTCTACAATGGCAGATGTTAGTGCTGATATATGAGAGTCTATTTCTGCGTTCGAGTGAATGATATTTTCCGGTGGGAGATTCAGAAGGAGGTCTTTGAGGTCTTTTCTGAAGTTTGGCCAGTCTATGGAATTAAACGGTCTATAGTGAGGTGGGCAAGTAGGAACAGGTATGTGTGATCTAAGGGTTATATTGAGATGGAGGCCATGATGGTCCGATAATGAGGTGAATGTGGAGCAAGTGAAGGGAATTGTGGGTTCATTGAGGTCAGAGGATATTATGAAGTTGTCTAAAAATGAGTTCCCTCTGGAAAATGTTGGACCCCAGCATTTGCTATGGATACTGAGAGGAGGGCGTCCGCATGGAGCCATTCAAATAGATAGTTCCCGTTGGTATTTCTTGTGGAGTCCCCCCAGTGTTGGTGTCTGGCATTAAGGTCTCCTCCTAGTATAAATGAGTCGTGGGATGAGGCTGTTGCGAGGATTTGGTTAAGTGTAAATGGGATCTGGGGACCTAGATTGCACAGGAGGTATAGGGAGGAGCCAATAAGGATTTTGGCTGGGTTTCCATTGGGTCGCTTGGTGTTGAACGTTGCTAACGTACATGAGGAATTATTTTGTTCAAAAGGGATTTGATGGATATCTAAATCATCCCGAAACAGTACCGCAGTACCTCTGCCACTGTCATTCCGAAGCACATGGTAGTTCTCCGAACGGACTTTGTGGTGATGGTTAAGAACTGTTTCATTCAGAAGAAGGATGTAGAGCCTCTTATCATTTGAGATTAGGGAGTTTACATTAAGGAATAGAATGGTTAGTCTATTTGTAACCATAAAGGTTGAAATAGAAATTGAGGAGCGCCATTGGCTTCTCTTGGTCAGGATTGTTGTCAAAGTATGGGAGGAAAGCCCTGACCTTGGATAGGAGTTCACTGGGGGAGACTCCCAACCACTCCACGGTAATTTGTTTTAGGCGTTCGATGGGATTAGGAGTTGGTGAAATAAAATTATGGGTCGGAGTTCCACTCCTTAAAACCTCTGACTATGAGGTCCGATTGGAGGGACGGGCAAAGTGGTGTGGGGTTGTAGGGGTTGGTGTAGTATTTGGGTAGCTGTGGAGCGGTGAGAATCTGTTCTACGGTGCCGTCCTTTTGGCTTTATTTTCGTTTGCCCTGTCCAACAATCTTTTTCGTTTGGGACAGCCGGAAAAATTGGCTGGATGCCCAGCCAATTTTTCCGACTGCGCGGTTTCCGGCTTGTCCATATTTTTTCTGGGGCAGTTTTCGGAATTATGTTCCTCTCCACATGCTACACATCTCATGTGGAATCCACAATTGGTGGATACGTGCCCGAATCTTTGACACCGATAGCATTGCACCATATCACTCCTTTTGGGGCGTTCCCATACGGCTCTCTGGTTCAAAATGTAGCGCAGCTTTATCTTCTCGTTCTTATCAGCTTGCGATCCCACTGTAGTCCTAAATAAATCTAGGTCGATTTTATTTGCTCTCGACCATGCAGTGGTAAGTGGACTAACAGTCTAGAGGCCTAAATTCGGGATTTGTCTGGCTATGTCCTCTCGAACAGCCTCCGCTCCAAATTCTGAACTAATACCCCTTAGTATCACGACACATTTTTTCTTTTCTTTGGGGGTGAATGAGTATCCCACTGCTTCCGTGTTTTTAAGCAGGTTCATAAGTAGTCGTGCGCCTCGAGTCTGTCCACTATGACTTTAAGTAGAATTTTGTGATTCGGTACTCTAGACGGGTACCATCTGTAAGGGTGTATCTGCCCATGATACCTTTAAGTACCGTTGCTTTTAAATTTTCAATTAATATTGGTGGGAACCATACCTTCTTTACTCGACTGTTAGACGCGTTTGAGTTATTATTATCGTTTGCCAGTGCGGTGAAAGGGTTAGTGCTAGGTGTGGTGGGATTGGTATAGGAACCGGGGTTTTACGTTTGGTAACTAATTTACCCTTTGCTACTATAAATTCATTTACCTTACAGTTAATGAGGTTAATATCTTCGTTGAAGCTTGAATTCTTTGCTGTTGTATCGTCCGCATCCATCATGTCCGAAGGCATTTCCTTGCGGGCGGCTTTGGTCTTTGGTTGCTCTGCCATCGTGTTCGCTTGCTCCGCTATCGTGTTCGCTTGATTTGCCATCGTGTTTGCTTGTTGACAATAACTACTCCATTTTGCCGCCTTGGTAATACTAGCGACGGTGTATTTTATGGGCGCTCGCCCAAGATGAAGTTTCTGCTTTCTTTCGGTCTTCAACCTTCAAACTTTATGTATATGATCTTGTATGATGAAATATACTTATAAATTTTCGTTTTCTAATAGGTTTTTTTATAATTTCGATATTGACCAATTCACATGCGTGTTAACCGTTTCAACTTCCAAACGTCGATTCCATTCATTCATACATTTATTTTACACTTTATTGTATTAAACTCTGCGTTTATGCATTTACAAATTTAAGTAAACATGTCTTATCGGCGCGGGAACTGATTAAAGCCGCCTCGAGTCGCGTATAATTTAAAACAACAATGAATATTCTAGATTTTGCAATTAAGCATATTACTTTGAATTTCAATTTGTCATAGACTGCTGACTGCATGTCTACGCCGGATATTTCAATTTGGCATATACTGCTGACTACATGTCCGGGACGTTTTCCAAAATTATGTGAAAATAAAAGTTTCGCGTTACTATTTCGTCTGCTGGTGTCGTTTTGAATCCTACATTAATTTATGAAATTGCTGATTTAAGGCATACATAACTAACCACCTCAAGTTTTTTCAGATTTTCCGCTCCACATGTGTCCGGTTGCGAAAGAGGACACATTTTTTTCGGGATCTCCTCCTTCCCCTGCTTACCTCGTTATAGATTTGACTATTATAACAACGGTTATCAAAAGATCTCATTAAAGCTTTTCATTTGATACCATACTCGACTGTGTTCGGTGAAAAATTTTCCTTATATTGAGAAACCCTCTTAAAATTCTTTGAAAGTTTTTATTCGACTACGAAACTTTCCTTAACCAAGAACTTCTCAGCAGTTCATAATATTTTATGCTTTAGCTTCCCTTGTTTCTGAGAAAACTTGCTGCAACGCACTGACGGACGGGCAGATAGATACCGATTTTAATAGAATATTGTAAAAAAAAATTTCTTACAAAACCCTAAAAAGCAAATACAAAATATACGCGTAAAACTGATAACTATCTCTCCTTTGGATATAATCAAATAAATTCAAATTTACTCTGCGGCATTTTACTTTTAATAATTATTATTTCTCAACATGAACAAACTCTATAAACCACTACTGTACCGAAGTGATGAAAATATGAGCAGTGGAATCCGGCAACGTTGCTTGTACCTAAACAGCTGTTCGTGCTCATCCAATGAATCAATATTTGTAACGTTCAAATCGTTTAAATTTCGTCCATGCTCGTCGCTATCGTCGTTGCAGACATGCAACACTTCGTGACTGGTTTCTGGGTGAGAAACGAAATGACGTCAAGGCGCCGAACAGCTGGTGGCAAAGACGGCTGGTGGGTTGTTGCTTGAGTGTGAGTGTATTGGCATGCGTGCAATAAACTTGTTCTTCTCGTAGATTCCAAATCGAACGGTTGAAGGTTTTTTCATGAGGCGAAAATGGAATGGGAGGAAGTTTGCAAAGGTCGTTTCGGATGAGAATGTCGTTTGCATTGATTTCTTAACTGCATCGTCAGGGGCTCATTGAAAGGGGGAATGCGTCTTAGGAAGATTTCAGAATTTATAATGGCCTCCAGAATCATCTTTGAATGAAAAATTTTCTGTATGCAGTTATGGCATAATTAATCCGGATATTATACTTCTATACATATAGTATATCCATGTCTGCATGCATACTTGAGTATAACAAAATAGAATAACTGTAAAGAAATTTTCCCATGGTAAGTTGAAGTTGAGGAAATTAACTTTTTTCTTTCTATTTTAAATATTAAATTAATCAAATGATAATACAAGGATTAAATTGTAGGAACATTTTTAAGAAACTGAATTGGAGGTTTCGTTTTCACAACATACATAATGCAGGTTAAAATGTAATTATCTTCATAACTCCTACACCAACACATTTGGCAATGTTTTTATTTGCTATATTTCGGCTTTGGTAACAAGTTTTCGTAATCGAGCAAACAATAGAAAATTGGTACAAAAAATAAAACTTGAAAGTAAGGCAATAATGACTATGCTCGATTTTACCGAATATAATCTATTATACACTTAAATGTCCGCCGTTCAGCTTTATCTGAATTTCGAGAGAAATGCTCCGTCAAATCATGAAATCTGTGTTTATATTTTCACAATCGAACTTCAAATGCATAAATCAAAAATTCATTTGGCTCCAAGCAAAACAAATCTTTTGAACTTAATAAACTCTAAATGCGCAGATTGTGTTTTGCGACCGAGATAAAAATAGCAAATATTAAGGCGATATGAAGAAGTGAAAGCAAAAAATTGATGACAAACCATTTTTTGATATTTTTGTAAAGTTTGTCTTCCTACTTCCGCAGTCTTTAGGAGAATCCGTGAAAATTTAGAATGCATTTTTTTTTTTTAAAATTTAGATACATGAATTTTGTTTTAATTAAATAAATGAACTCTTTGACTTCAGTTAAATTACGACCATTTCAGCTGACAATATTCATACATACAAGAATCGCTTCATTTTGCTATATTTATATAAAAATCATCAACTTGAGCGATACCACTGCAGAGACATAATAACGTGTGTGAGAACATGTGATTTATATATGACTGAAATAGAGATAACAGCTTTTCAGATTATTACGCAAATAATGAAAATTATATTTCTCATATTTTTATCTTATCTAATGATGTATAACGACTCATTAAAGTACAGATTTTAATTCCTTAATTATTCTAGAATTTCAATATCTAAGAAAGAAACGATCAATTTTGAGTTGAATAAGTGTCGTTTTCATATTTTCGCAAAAAGACCGCTAAATTTTCTAATTCAAATGTGCTGTATTGATTCAAACGTAATAAATTTATAAAAATATAAATCAAGTTTTAAAAGATGTAAGTACTCAAAAACTGATCTTAAACAATACTCAATCAAAAAAAAACAGAAAAAATAAAAGTCAAACAATATCAATTAATTGAAAAAAAGGAGAAAGAACCAACTCTATTAAAAATTACATATAACTGAAAAAACACAACGAAAAAAGTGAACTTGAGCTTACAACGAATGTGTAATAACTTAATTCTAGTTAAAATATGTTAAACTTCTCAAATTACAATAAAAATTAACGAAGAAATAATGAGCGGCTACAAAAAAGACTCCAACAAAAAACACAAACGGCCAAGAATAATTTAGTAATTGCCATTTAGCCACCAAAACCTGGACTGTTTTGTCTCAGCTCGACCAGCATATGTATACCCCGCGAATGGGCATCTCCATTGGAATCGTGGATCCCACGAGCTAAAATTCGAAGGATATTCTATCTGCTTAACGGTGGCTTGCCTATATATTATATGTTATCAGGGCACTGTTATGCGCGACGAATATAACAAATTAGTTTGATAATTAAAAAAAACCAACACTATAAGTTTTAGATGATGACATTATTGTTCACGAGGTTTTTCAGAACTAACTTTACATTTCATTTAGATCTTAACATTACAGTTCTTCTTAGTACCGACCTAGTTATTACAATTCAAATTATGCTTACACATATTGACCAGCATGTTTGTAATTACTTCGCTATTCGTAAGCATAATCAATAAGTTCTTCGATTGCAAACATGCTGTCTTTACATTAATTGATTAAGTAGTAATTTCCTCGATTATAAATTAATTGCATCAATAAACTAGGTTAACCAGTTGTAAATGTGTTATTTTGGAATGACGCCATCGATGTTGCTATGGTTACTTCTTTTGGCAAAGGTAGCGGCATCGATGACGTCACCCCTAGCTCCTTTGATTGAAAAAAATTCTGGGTTTTCTTTGCAAATAAATTTTTAAGTGAACTGTACCTTTTTTGCAAATAAATGTATATAAAAATCAAGACAATGGTAATCATGAGCAACCATATGAACGCTGGCAAAGCGAAATATTCTGTTTTCTTTTTGTGAAATTTAAGTTCATTTATTTTTTTCGATATTTTCAATTTGCCCCAAAACCATGTTATTAGTATTTGTCTGATTGGCGATGTTGATATTACATTCGTGAAAATGCAAAAGATAATTTCCTTCTAAATGCAATTCCCTATCGTCACAAGTCCTATAAAGAAATGTTTTATTTGCATTCTTTATCAAAATTGATCCAGGTTCTATCTCTATCCATCTTATAATTTTTTGTCTTAATGCAATTGTTTTCAAAAATGCATAGGTCACATTTCTTAAAATTTTTCTATTAGCATTACTTGCATATTTATGTAGGAAAATAAGCTAATGGAAAAATGAAATGAGCACCAGTAAATAATAACACTTAGTTATGTCTTAGTTGCATACTTTATTTCTGTCCCGTGTTGCGGTCGACCGCGCCATCTCAATATCTCTTTCTTTCCTACACTCGGCCTTTCTGATGGCTGCATCGTCCCCGATACCTACTTCCTCCTCGGACAACGAATCCTCGAATGAAGTCTCAACGGTCATGCCTGCAACTTGTTCTGAATCATATGATCAGCTGATGTCGTAGTCTCCTTTCCTATGTGTTCGCCGATTTTTTCAACTTCGTACCGTTCATTAGGCTTAACTGTCACAACCCGATAAGGGCCCAAAAATTTCCTCTGGACTTTTAGACCTCCTCCAAACTGAGTCCTTTTAATAGCTACGATATCACCGACATCATACGGGCTTGCGGCTTTACGCCGTCGATTGAACGTTTTGAGATTTTCTTCTTGAAATTTCTTCATGTTGTCCATAGCTCTGCTTCTCAGTTCCGATCGTTCCTTCTGAAAGATTTCTACGATTTCAGCTTCAATTATTTCACGCAGCTTCAAGTCGTCCTTCGTACATATAGTTGTTTCAATCAGTATATCGAATGGTGAAATTCCAATACTACGATTAAACGAAAAGTTAATGCTCTGCTGGACTTTGTCAACGAACTTAAACCACTCTGCTGGATTTTCTATAGACAGCTTCGTCAACACTGGGACAATCACTCGGCTTAGCCTCTCTACTTGACCATTACCATGTGGCACATCCGTCGTGATGGGAATGTGTACTATTCCCTCGTCTCTGCAATATTCGGTGAAAGCATTCGAAGTGAATGCGGTCCCTCGGTCTGAAACAATTCTACGTGGGTTTCCGAAAACAGTGGCTTGTTTCTGCAACAGCGATATAACTTCCTCCGTTGTCATTGACTTCGTTGGATACAGCCACACAAACTTGGTGAATGCATCCTTAACAGCGAATATGTGTTTGAAATACTTCCTGGTCGACGGCATCGGTCCAAGATGATCAACATGATAGGTATCTAGCGGCCCACCACCTTTGTCAATCGGATGTAACAAGCCCTCCCACTTTCCATGTTTCTTCTCAGCTAATATACAGACTACGCATGTATCGATGAATTTCCTTATGCGGGCTTGCATGTGCGGGAACCAATATTCCTGTCGAAGAACATATTCGGCTTTCTTCACGCTGAAATGACCACGTTCGTGCACACTTCTTATAACGTTGTACTGCATTGCCTTGGGTACAACCACTAGAAGATCTCCTCGTTCTTCGCGGTAAAGAATTCCTTGTCGCAGTTTGAAGTCCTTCTGTTTCTCGTCGTTTATATCTTGAATAATTTTTTGTAATTCGCTATCGTTCTGCTGGGCTCAGTGCACTCATTCCATTAATGCGTCTACTCTCTTCTCGATAAGATATACTAATGCCGGATATCGGCTTAAAGCACCCACGTGCTTCATAGCGCTGCCAGGTCGATGCTCAAAGTTATAATTAAATTCGCCGATTAACAACGCTCAACATGCCACTCTTAAGGACATCTCCTTTTTTGCCATGGCAAGAGCTTGACAGTCTGTAACAATATTCACCGGGTTACCCAACAAACAAACGCGAAACTTATTCAATGCTTTCACAATGGCTAAAATCTCCGATTCGTAGCTCGTATACTTCTCCTCTGCAGGCATCGTCTTCCAAATCGCGTAGAAAACTGGGTGTAATTTTCCATTTTCATAGTCTCTCTGCAAAAGTATGGCACCGAGTCCTTGCTTAGACGCGTCCGTACGTAATTCTGTTTCGGATCCGACTCGATACAACTTGAGAACGAGACCATGTGCGAGTATGTCCTTTAGCTGTTGAAACGCTTTAGCCTGGTCTTCTCCGAATTCAAACTTTATTCCGTCTTTTAACAGATTAGAGAGAAAACAAGCTATAGTCGAAAACCCTTTGATAAACTTACGGAAGTAGCTCTTCAGCTCTAAAAAACTATGTACGTCCTTCGCTGTTTTTGGTCGTTTGAACTCGGTTACATCTATCGTTTTTTCCTTTCCTGGCATAATAGTCCCGCTTTCGACAATGAGTCGTAAAAACTCCACTCTCTTTTCCAGGAATATACACTTTCCCCAGTTAAACATTACGTTGTGTTCACTTGCTACCTTGAACACTCTTTGAAGTTGCTCTAAACCATCTCGTTCATCTTTGGCCGGAATTATCAAATCATCTAAATAAGACAATACGGTTCCATCTGCCGACAGGTCTCTAAATACTGCTCTGATGTGTCGTTGAAAAACTGCCGGTGAGCTGCAGATACCAAAAGGAACGCACAAGAATTCGAATTGCGCATCCGGTGTAACGAACGCCGTATACTTTACGCTGTTCTTTTCAACTGGCGCATGATAGAATCCATTTTCTAAATCCAGAGTGGTGAGTACGGTGGCGTCCTGCAATCTATCCAGCTGGTCCTCGATCAAAGGCAACGGAAAACGGTCCCTTATCATCTTCTTGTTTTGTAGACGATAGTCTACACACATTCTAATCTTTCCATTTTTTTCGTTGTTTGTATTATTGGGCTAGAATATTCCGTCAAACTAGGTTTCACCACGCCCTTTTCGATCAAATCATTGACTAGATCGCTCACGATATCGCGCTGCTTTAGAAATAGGTAATTTTCCTTTTGTCATTATTTTACGTACTACAAAATGTTTAACTGGTTGATTAAAATCTGGTTCCTTAAGCAATCAAATTACAATAAAAATTAACGAAGAAATAATGAGCGGCTACAAAAAAGACTCCAACAAAAAACACAAACGGCCAAGAATAATTTAGTAATTGCCATTTAGCCACCAAAACCTGGACTGTTTTGTCTCAGCTCGACCAGCATATGTATACCCCGCGAATGGGCATCTCCATCGGAATCGTGGATCCCACGAGCTAAAATTCGAAGGATATTCTATCTGCTTAACGGTGGCTTGCCTATATATTATATGTTATCAGGGCACTGTTATGCGCGACGAATATAACAAATTAGTTGGATAATTAAAACAAAACCAACACTATAAGTTTTAGATGATGACATTATTGTTCACGAGGTTTTTCAGAACTAACTTTACATTTCATTTAGCTCTTAACATTACAGTTCTTCTTAATACCGACCTAGTTATTACAATTCATATTATGCTTACACATATTGACCAGCATGTTTGTAATTACTTCGCTATTCGTAAGCATAATCAATAAGTTCTTCGATTGCAAACATGCTGTCTTTACATTAATTGATTAAGTAGTAATTTCCTCGATTATAAATTAATTGCATCAATAAACTAGGTTAACCAGTTGTAAATGTGTTATTTTGGAATGACGCCATCGATGTTGCTATGGTTACTTCTTTTGGCAAAGGTAGCGGCATCGATGACGTCACCCCTAGCTCCTTTGATTGAAAAAAATTCTGGATTTTCTCTGCAAATAAATTTTTAAGTGAACTGTACCTTTTTTGCAAATAAATATATATAAAAATCAAGACAATGGTAATCATGAGCAACCATATGAACGTTGGTAAAGCGAAAAATTCTGTTTTCTTTTTGAGAAATTTAAGTTCATTTATTTTTTTCGATATTTTCAATTTGCCCCAAAACCATGTTATTAGTATATGTCTGATTGGCGATGTTGATATTACATTCGTGAAAATGCAAAAGATAATTTCCTTCTAAATGCAATTCCCTATCGTCACAAGTCCTATAAAGAAATGTTTTATTTGCATTCTTCATCAAAATTGATCCAGGTTCTATCTCTACAATATCCATCTTATAATTTTTTGTCTTAATGCAATTGTTTTCAAAAATGCATAGGTCACATTTCTTAAAATTTTTTCTGTTAGCATTACTTGCATATTTATGTAGGAAAAAAAGCTAATGGAAAAATGAAATGAGCACCAGTAAATAATAACACTTAGTTATGTCTTAGTTGCATACTTTATTTCTGTCCCGTGTTGCGGTCGACCGCGCCATCTCAATATCTCTTTCTTTCCTACACTCGGCCTTTCTGATGGCTGCATCGTCTCCGATACCTACTTCCTCCTCGGACAACGAATCCTCGAATGAAGTCTCAACGGTCATGCCTGCAACTTGTTCTGAATCATATGATCAGCTGATGTCGTAGTCTCCTTTCCTATGTGTTCGCCGATTTTTTCAACTTCGTACCGTTCATTAGGCTTAACTGTCACAACCCGATAAGGGCCCAAAAATTTCCTCTGGACTTTTAGACCTCCTCCAAACTGAGTTCTTTTAATAGCTACGATATCACAGACATCATACGGGCTTGCGGCTTTACGCCGTCGATTGAACGTTTTGAGATTTTCTTCTTGAAATTTCTTCATGTTGTCCATAGCTCTGCTTCTCAGTTCCGATCGTTCCTTCTGAAAGATTTCTACGATTTCAGCTTCAATTATTTCACGCAGCTTCAAGTCGTCCTTCGTACATATAGTTGTTTCAATCAGTATATCGAATGGTGAAATTCCAATACTACGATTAAATGAAAAATTAATGCTGTGTTGGACTTTGTCAACGAACTTAAATCACTCTGCTGGATTTTCTATAGACAGCTTGGTTAACACTGGGACAATCACTCTGTTTACCCTCTCTACTTGGCCATTACCACGTGGCACACCCGTCGTGATGAAAAAGTGTACTATTCCCTCGTCTCTGCAATATTCAGCGAAAGCATTCGAAGTGAATGCGGTCCCTCGGTCTGAAACAATTCCACGTGGGTTTCCGAAAACAGTGGCTCCGTTGTTGTTGACTTCGTTGGATACAGCCGCACAAACTTGGTGAATGCATCCTTAACAGCGAATATGTGTTTGAAACACTTCCTGGTCGACGGCATTGGTCCAAGATGATCAACATGATAGGTAACAAGCCCTCCCAATTTCCATGTTTCCATGTTTCTTCTCAGCATCTATCGATGAATTTCCTTATGTGGGCTTGCATGTACGGGAACCAATATTCCTGTCGAAGAACATATTCGGCTTTCCTCACGCTGAAATGACCACGTTCGTGCACACTTCTTATAACGTTGTACTGCATTGCCTTGGGTACAACCACTAGAATATCTCCTCATTCTTCGCGGTAAAGAATTCCTTGTCGCAGTTTGAAGTCCTTCTGTTCCTCGTCGTTTATATCTTGAATGATTTTTTGTAATTCGCTATCGTTCTGCTGGGCTCGGTGCACTCATTCCATTAGTGCGCCTACTCTCTTCTCGATAAGATATACTGATGCCGGATATCGGCTTAAAGCATCCACGTGCTTCATAGCCCAGCCAATTCATAGCTCGTATACTTCTCCTCTGCAGGCATCGTCTTCCAACTCGCGTAGAAAACTGGGTGTAACTTTCCATTTTCATAGTCTCTCTGCAAAAGTATGGCACCGAGTCCTTGCTTAGACGCGTCCGTACGTAATTCTGTTTCGGATCCGACTCGATACAACTTGAGTACGGGACCATGTGCGAGTATGTCCTTTAGCTGTTGAAACGCTTTAGCCTGGTCTGCTCCGAATTCAAACTTTATTTTGTCTTTTAACAGATTAGAGAGAAGACGAGCTATAGTCGAAAACCCTTTGATAAACTTACGGAAGTAGCTCTTCAGCTCTAAAAACCTATGTACGTCCTTCGCTGTTTTTAGTCGTTTGAACTCAGTTACATCCATCGTTTTTTCCTTTCCTGGCATAATAGTCCCGTTTTCGACAATGAGTCCTAAAACCTCCACTCTCTTTTCCAGGAATATACACTTTCCTCAGTTAAACGTTACGTTGCGTTCACTTGCCACCTTGAACACTCTTTGAAGTTTCTCTAAACCATCTCGTTCATCTTTGGCCGGAATTATCAAATCATCTAAATAAGGCAATACGGTTCCATCTGCCGACAGGTCTCTAAATACTGCTCTGATGTGTCGTTGAAAAACTGCCGGTGAGCTGCAGATACCAAAAGGAACGCGCAAGAATTCGAATTGCGCATCCGGTGTAACGAACGCCGTATACTTTACGCTGTTCTTTTCAACTGGCGCATGATAGAATCGATTTTCTAAATCCAGAGTAGTGAGTATGGTGGCGTCCTGCAATCTATCCAGCTGGTCCTCGATCAAAGGCAACGGAAAACGGTCCCTTATCATCTTCTTGTTTCGTAGACGATAGTCTACACACATTCTAATCTTTCCATTTTTTTTCGTTGCTTGTACTATTGGGCTAGAATATTCCATCAAACTAGGTCTCACCACGCCCTTTTCGATCAAATCATTGACTAGATCGCTCATGATATCGCGCTGCTTTAGAAATGGGTAATTGTCCTTTTGTCATTATTTTATGTACTACAAAATGTTTAACTGGTTGATTAAAATCTGGTTCCTTAAGCAATTCTAGTAATTATTTAACAATACCTCCAAACTCAGATTCAATTGCATAAAATTTTAATGAAGAAACATTTCCTATTGATATATTTCCTTGAAAAGCGATATTAGTCTTTGGATCAGTAATTTTCTTTCTTTTTATATCTATTATTAAGTTGAATTTCTCAAGAAAATCAGCTCCAATGATTGGTTTGGAGACCGATGCTATCATAAAATCATGATGAAAGAATCTCCGAAGACCTAAACTGAGTTCTGATACTTTGGAACCATAAACGTTAATGTTAGATCCATTTGCAGCCGAAAGAATTTGAGTTGGTTTTGAATTTTGAGAGCATTATTGAAATGGGTAAAACGGACACATCAGATCCAGAATCAATTAAAATTTTTAACTTAGTCAAAGGATCTTTTATAAATAAGCGCCTAAATTTAATTTTAGTTAATCCGTTATCTGCCGCTTGGATAACGGATGGTTTTAGTTTAACTGATTTGACCCATATTTACATGGTGATATGCATTTGCTAGCTTTGTCGCCAAAAATGATACCACCAAAATTCATGTTTAATTTTATCACTTTTATTGTTATTGTGGCTACGATTTCTACTTCCACTTCTGCTTCTAGAGTTAAAACGATTACTATTTTTATAATTGTAAGATTTCTGTAAATTTAAACCCAGATTTTTGATCATATTTTTTAATTCAGCAATTTCGTTTTTCATTTGCTGATTTTCTGTTATTATTCTAGCCATTGTGAAATCGGTTGAGCTAGATGTACGAGGAGAGATTGAATTAATTAAAGAATTTCGAAAAGGAAGGATTTCTAAGATATCATCTGCCAATTTTGTTAAAACTTCTGGGTTTGGATTTGGTTGTGATTTAAGAATTGCCTGAATAAATGTAGGCAATTTTCTCAACCAAAGTGTTAAAATTAATTCATCAGACACGATTGCGAATTCTCTTGCTAATTGTTTCAATTTCCTATAAAATTCTGATGGCTTTAAATCCCCATTCTCAGTTCCTGAAAGTAATTTTTCAAGTCGTTCATTTTCTGAAAGAGAATGCCTATCAATCAACGCTTTTTTAATTGTGGTATACGGAGAAGTAGAATTAGTAGGCGCATTTTGAATAATATCGTATACAGAATCTATCATTTGAGGAGGAAGAGATGAATTTACATATTCAAATTTAGTAATCTCCTGAGTTATATTCCTGATTGAAAAATGTGATTCAACATATGTGAACCATTGGGCCCGCAATTGACTCCAAAATGGTGGTAATTTTAAGGAAACCGCACTATTAGAATTTGGTATTCGATGATTTGCAAGGGAGAAATCACCATTACCAAGTTCAGAGTTAATGACAGAAGCTGGTTCATTCACCATCTTAAACAAAATTATTATTATAAATATATTAAATATATTATTATTGTTATTAATTAATAAAATTATTAATAATTGAATTAATTTATTTGAACCATATATCATGGATGCAAATTTTCAATTTTTTTTATTTTGTTATTTATGCTGGGAAGGAATTTCTCGTAAAATGAGCGGTAAAAAAGTATTTTCCTTCAGATAAATTACTTATTCGCTGCAACAAAATTTCAAGCTTCTCAATAAGATCTGAACCAATGGGTTTTGTTATAGTTGAATCAAACGCCGATGAAAAAATTCTTAAATTCTTCTCAAGTACGTGAAATTCAAATGATAACCAGTCATTTGCTGGTTTTGTGCTTAATAAATGATATTTTTTTTGCGGAAAACCATACAAAAAGAATTAGAATTTAGTATTTTTAATAATTACTTACTATATAATTGTTGATTGTGGTGTTATCGCTTACTTGTTTCTTCAGAATTCGATGCAATATTTTTGAATTCTCCTCGGTGATTTTCAGAACTCGATCACTTCTACACTTGCCTTCAGCTATATCAGCTCTTGCTTCAGGACACGAGGTGGGTGTACGTTCTTCCTTTTCTATTTGAGTAGTATCGTCAAATGAAAATGATTTTTCTCGGTCAATTATGGTTTCGGATGGAATGCTTTAATATACTTTGTTTACTAGGAGATCTTTTGAAGGATGATCGTTCTTTACTATGATTGGTTGGTGAAATATCGTTTGATTTAGGTAGCAATGTCTTTTCTTCCTGTGGAATTACCTCGGTGCTGTCACTATACTCCTTTGTATCGTCTTTTTGTTGCTCTGTCAAATGGTTTGAACTGTCATCAATCAAATTCTTGGGACGTTCAACATTGTTTACTGCAGGTTTTGTCTCAGTTGTGGTCAAGGTTCGGGCAGAAGTTGCAGATGGTGCAGCAGCTGCTGAAGAACTGGAACTTTCCGTGTTCAATTCGGGGTCACCAGATTGTCGAAACTTGTTTTTTAAATATTCTTTCTTTGACTTTTTCAAGAATAACACAAAATTTTTTCTTTGACAATAATATTTTAAAATGTTCTCAGTTTGAAGTCTTTTTATAAACTGAAAAATATTTTTATTTTTCCTTACCTGACAATTGACAATTTATCTACGACTACTATTTCTTTTTGTGTGGGTTTTATGGAAATGTGGAATTTAATTTATAAGTAATGTAGAATACGCTACATGGATATTTCAAATTGACGTATATTCTTGTGTAAACTAATATTTCGTAAACGATATTTTATATAAAATTATAAGACAAAATATTAATCAAATATACATAAGTTAATGTATTGATCAATATAGCCTCAGTAACCCTAGATATCATGTATATATGTACATATACTTCTAATTTATGACCTTTGCCGAAATCATATGAGATTTCAGTATTGCAGTTTTAAATTGATCCTTGAAACGCATAATAATATTTGAGAAATTAATCTGAATTCAAGTTATGAACGGAAATTATGTGTTACACTTCTGTATTGACTTATAAGTTCCATTTACGGATTAAATTTAATTTTATGAATTATGCACCGTGGATTCTATTTATGATTACTAGATTGACGTATCGCATTCAAGAGTTGAAAATGTGATTCGATAGAATATGAATCCAGTAATCAGGGACGATTATAATCAGGTTGGCCGAGTTGTAAGCATCCTCCCAGTAAAATTTTAATTTTCTGCTTTACGAAACTTGTATTCTAGCAGCTCTTGTTTACTTGTTTTATTATGTCAACACTTATGCGTTTATGCACTTATGTATTTATGTATTGGTTTCCTACTTTACGAAACTTCTATTATGTATTTGTGTATTTGTGCGAATAAAGGGACTTATGACCGGATCGTCGAAGCGAAAAGATGTGTTTTAATTTTAGAAGTTAATGAAACTCTCACAATATTCTCTAAATCCGGCCTAATTTTATCAGAAAAGCTCAGCTCCTTAAAGTCAGAGCGGACGGAGAAAATTGTGTTCTTAAACATGAACCAAAGGTTAATTTAATACCTTTTTGAATTGCTTGCGGCGATCATCCTTCTTTGAATTTTCTGGAAAATTCATTCAGATTCTGTTGGCATTTTCTCCGTCTTTTCTTTATTTAGTTATTGAATTTTGAATTATTTTTGTAAGTTAATTGACGATTAAAAATGAATTTTAGAATTATTACTTTTCATGTGATAGCAGGAGACTGATTGATAGCGTTTTTATTGCAGTGAATTATTTTTAATTTTTACCATTAAATAGTTCTCGTTTACCCGTTTTTGTTAAGAAAATCTCAAAAAATAAAATACATGACAACTATTTGCCTACTGTGTGGTTTTCTCCATTCAACGAAAAATTTTCCAATTTTAGGTTTTCTTCAGAAGACTTAGCATTAATTTTATTGTGTAACGGATACTCTATAGATCACATGGGAATAGGAGTACCATCTGACCTGATAAATCCGGTCATGACCGGATTTTAAAAACTTAGACCGAACTCTGCCCGGATTTTGTCCAAAATTGGATTTTTCGTCATGCCTCCCTGTCAATTGCATTTAATATTTTACTGAATTATCATAAGCTAAATAATTTTTTATTATTCAAAGTATGCCGCCAAATTATGAAATTAATTAAAAATGTACCACGACAAAAATATTGGACTAAAATGTTTTATGTCATTGTTTTCTGGCGTAAATCCACAGATCTACTTAAGGCAAAATACTTGTCGTTTAGAGAAGGAACAAACGAGCAAGAAGTTAAGTGTACTATTTGTGATTCATTTGTGTCTATCGTGTACAAAGGTGCTGCTGACATCGAAAAACATATACATACATACCGAAAAACTCAAAAGGCAACAGCGAATTAGTGCATCAACAAGTCAGTTGGACAGTTTTGTTTGTAAGCAAGGTAATAAAGGCAGCGCAATTGATGCCACACTCGCATTTCACGTGGTCAAACACCGTCAATCATTCAAAAGCATGGACTGCACTTCGTCATTATTAAGGAAACTATTTTCTGATCCCAAATTGGCCAGAAACTAACTTGTGCAAGGGCAACATCTGAGGCAGTTGTTACCAATATCATTGCACCTTATGTTATGCTGTTGAAATTCTTCTACAGAGCCTACAAGATATTTAATTTTTGGGGTTGTCGACAGATGCCAGCAATCATAACGCTGACAAAATATTTCCCGTCGTTATTCAGTATTTTGATTGGACGACCGGGATGCAAAGTAAATTGCTGGAATTATCTGCGTTGGAAAATGAAACTTCGATAGCCATTACTAATCATTTACTGACTACTCTCGAAAAGTATGATTTAAAAAATTAGTGCGTCTCTTTCGCCGGTGACAATGTAAATGTGAATTTTGGAGGAGTTGCAAGAAATCCAGGTAACAATGTAATCTCTCATTTAAATCAGAACTTGGATCAAGAGATTGTTGGTGTTGGTTGTCCAGCTTATATTCTTCACAATACAATACGTCGTGCTACAGATCTGTTGGAATTCGACGTTGAATCTCTAGTGATGAAAATTTTTAATCACTTTTCAGTGTATACTGTACGAACAGAAACTTTGAAAGAGTTATGCAGCTATATTGAGATTAATTATGAAAAATTGCTGTATCATAGTAACCCGAGGTGGCTAAGTCTTTTTCCAGCAATCGAAAGGGTTCTCAAATTATACGATGCCTTAAAAGAATTCTTTTTGACAACAAAAAAGCCCCCAGTTCTGATCAAGAAGTTTTTTTGAGTGCAATACCAGCGAAATATATTTGTATTATATTCATTCGTTAAAGGCTATATTTAATTCAAGAATAGCGTCACTGGAAGAGGAGAAAAACTCAATTGTTGAAGTGCTTTCTACTTTAAAAGGAACGACAGAGTCAAGATACGAGATCTCTTTGAAAAAAAAAAAAATTTACGAATACGAGCACTACAAAATAAATATTGAAATTAATCTCATGTATCAAAAAAGCATAAATTACATAAATATTTGGAATCATTTAAATGCTTTGAATGGCTGCTATTGAAGAAAAATCAGGAGCTACAATTCGATAGTATTACAGACTATTATATTTTCGAGAGACAAAGGCATCAGTATTGACGATATTAAACTCTTTGAAGAATTCTGCCTATTAAAAAATTTTCTTAACACTAGCCAAAGTGATTTTTATCATGAGTTAGCTGAAAAACAGTGGGTAGTTTTCGTCAATGCGTGCAATGACAGAAGCTGTTTTACAGAATTGCTTAAAAATTACTCAACTTTTTTTTATATTATGCCACACAACGCAATCGTGGAGAGAATTTTTTCACTTATGACGGAGAGGAACAGATTGTCAGTTGAGTCAATCAAAGCAATATTATTAACACAATATAACTTCAAAGAAATAACTTCTGCCGAATTTCACAGTGAAATTTCCTTAAAATCAAACTTTCTGAAAACTGTTAGTAGTGGGCGAAAATATAGTGTTCAAAGAGTTAAATAAATGGTAATGAAATTTACTTATAATGCACTTAGTTTTAGTATCAGCTGAAGGCCGGACTTTTTTACAGGAATCAGGGCTTTTTACTGCGAGCAACCGGCTTTTCAATTTTGAGCCCTGGTAACCCTATATGGGAATAGGTTTTTCGGTGCTTATGCTGCACTAATAGATGTACATATAGTACCTATATCGGAGTGTAGCAAAACATGAAAATTCAGCTTTCGAGAAAATTTTGGTATATGGTCTATGAAAGGAAATCATTGTGGTATACGAGAATATGGGGAAAATACAGATCATCTTGAAAATAACGATACAATAGTAACGGGTATTCCTTGTTTCAGTAACAATTTCAAATGGGTATTGATTTTAGCGTTACTTTTACAGCTCTATTAAATACACGCTCATCGGGGAATTTGTTTGCCAAAAGATCACTTAATTTTTCGTCAAATAAGGAAGGATGAGGAATAATTGGATATAAATCAGCAAGAGGAAGCGTAAGGGAACATTATTGTGAAAGCTAATTCTTAGAGACATAATCTGTCATAATTTTGATATTTAACGTTATCAACATTGTTTCGTTATATTTAGATATTAATTAAGTCTTTATAAGGCAAGGTCATGTTTACGATTTCTTTATTATGAAGTTGACATGTGAATTATTCTTGTTCCGTCCGACACAACGAATCAGAACCGCACTAGCGATGATTCATATGAAATCTTCCAGTGACGCAACTCGCATTATTCAAAGATATGTAGGTACATACAATAAAAGAAGTTCGCATTGGAGTCTGTCTGTAATTTTAGCTGTTTATCGCGATATAAATTTGGCTTACGTGACTGCATCTAGCGGAAAATTTTTTATGTACATTCTATTTCTCACATGTTTCGTCTTGCTTTGAAATTTTTACACAATGAGAGCTATTAGCAAAGTACGATGAGGGAAGCCTTATTTCAAGCCATTAGACAAATAAAGGTAAAACCTGATTCGCCAAGGCAATGGTAAGGATGATGAGTTACACCACGTAAACTTATGAATGCGAAATATTTGATAAAGTGCAAAGAAAAATAATTATTGGACTCATATGGAGTGGAGTGCAGAAAACTGGAAGTTTCCTTGAATTGAAACCAAAAAAGATGGAAAGGGGCGAGGGGGTGAGCTCTGTTTAGAAAGCCAGGTCATATTGTATGGGAAAAATCTCTTGAAACTGGATGAACTGCACAGCCGCACAACACCGAAACATATTCATGCGACCAATTCATCCGAGTATTATGTAAAAAATTCGCAATTCAAGTTTTGCTATTACTGATTTGTTAGGGTTGGAGGGTTGTGTAATAGTTATATGAGGCATATAGGGTGGTTGCGCTGGAAAACGGTGAGAAAAGATGGAAATTCACTGGCTCTACTTGCGTATGGAACGCGTATCAGTACACATAAGGGGTGGGGATGATGATATAAAAGTGAGTAAAACGGTCGCTCGGTAACCAGTCGTGAAAGTGTCTTCAGCCAGTTGCGAGGCTTGGTAGTGCGGTTGCAGTTATTTGTCAAGTTCCAATTCCAAGTGCAGATAAAGAAATTCAGAGAAATTATTTATCCAGTGCTGCTAGGCGATAATTACAACAGCAGGTGTGTGTTGCCGAGAATCTTTGAAAGATAAAAGAAAAAGAGCTGTAGAAAAATCGATAATAGAGACCAACGTTATATTACTCGTATTAGCGAAGTGTTAGTTAATCGATATCCTGTCGGAAATTAAAAGAAAGTTTTGTCCGTGTGACGCAATATGGTGGCTTCCATTTTGGAGCAGAGCCTCGATACGCCGAAATCGCTATGCGATTGGGTTCGTAATTTCCGCATTAAAAAGGTCGCAATGAAACGTAGACGAGGTGGTGATTTGCGCGTGGCAGCAATTTTAACGACGGCCCTGAGCCGCGCCGAAGCCGAGTTGCGTCGCAAGCAAAACGAACGTGCTTTGAGATGGTCTGAAATGCAATCGCGTCTGCTTTGTACCGAAAATAGCCAATTCCCTAATCAATTGACTACGCCCACCCTGTACGACGGTAGTGAGTGTAGCACGTCACTGTATAGTGATGACGTGAACGATGAAATGGATAAGCAACGCAAGCAAATTGAAAATTACTGGAAATGCGAATTGAGTGGACTCGATAATTTTTTCAATAATATAAGTGGTAGCAATAAGCGCGAAGAATGTAGTTGAGAAAAAGTGCGGAGATATTTGAAGAAGAGTAGAAATTTTTAATTATTGAAGAGAATTTGTTCAAAGAGAAACTAATGTATATGTGTAGGTTAGCGTAGTGTAACGTAGATTGAGAGAGAAGTTTAAATCATTTTACAATTTTTAAATATTTTAGTGTTTGATGCTGTGATATTGTTATATTATGAAAGTTTTTCATTTGCAGTACCAAGAAATGTGAAGATGATGCACATCTTTCTCGACCGGACCGGGCTTGTGGCTTGGCAGTGTCGTCAGTCGAATGTTCGTTTCCATTTTTGTTCATTTACCGAAAAATCGCAATAAGTAGAACCTTTTTACATTATATTTCATATAAAACAATTGATTTATTCTATATATATATATATTTTCATAATGAAGAGATTTTACAAAACATTTTTAGCCTACACAAGACGAGCATGGCATCGGCAGCACTGTCAGATTTGATTTTTTCTTCAGCTGAGACCATTTTTGATTTCTAATTAGATTATTCACACTGACAATGCTATCGATGCTTGGTCGGAATGGCAAAACAAAAGTAAAAAAAAATTAAACTGAGAATTTTTTTGGTACGCTCACATAACGTATAGAGTGCAAATTCGATAATAGCTAACTAAAGTACATAAACGAAAACACCGAATAAGTATATTTGATTCATATTGAATCGTTAATGTAACCTACAAATGATTTCAGAAAGTTTAAATATATTCGAGATTGAAATTAAAAATGAAAATCGATTGTTTTTATCTGTCATTCAAGCAAAAAAACCAAACAAAAAGTAGTATTGAAGTACAGATAATTTGCACTTTAGAAGATAAGTGAATTCTCAACGATAACTTTGATTCAGTGTTTTTTTTGAAGCATGATCGTAGTTGCTGCGAAAAGTAGGGCAAAATTAATGGCTTTAGTTTCAGTTGGAATAATGGAGCGGTTCGTTATTGTATCGTGGCCCCCCATGGACATGTCAGGGAAAGTTTCCTGTGAGGACGACGGCATCAAATTTGATCCTGCATTCTGTTTGATTATGACGTCTGCCATGGATTAGATGTATCAAGATGAGTGCTCCGAATAGTGAGTCATTAACAGCGTTTTTGATAAAGAAAATATTTTGGAATTCAATTGAATTAGGCAGTAAGTGTGTATCTTGATTGGAAAGTAGTATTTGTCTTCAATGTCAATTTGAAATTTGCCCAATTTAAATGAAGCTTGAACCAGGGTCATAGAAGAGAAATTACATGGGAACAAGATTTACTGCAAGGAACCATTTAGTGAAATGGGCTTAGCGACTTGAGGGAATCTTGGCTGGATCGACAATGAATTTGGCACTGGAAGATCTGTAGCGTTGGAAGAGACATTCGAATCCAGTTGAGTTACTGAAGAGAATGTTCAAAGTAAGTCCTTCAAATTGTAAATATTTACTTGCTTAGTGGCAAGTTATGTGCAGGCAATTCGATGGTTTATTTCTCTGGCTCAAATTTGAGCCATCAGTTCTAATATAACAGCTGAGCGAGAACCGATTTGCATTTGTCACGCAGGTTGGATGATGAAATCTGTCAACTACAGCTTGACTGCAGATAAGCGAACAATTGATGGACTTCGGAGACTGGGATGAGGTATATATATCAACTGAAAATGGCGCTGAAATGTGAGGTCACAGCTAGATGCATCTAAATGCAATGACTTGTTAAGGTTTCAGTTACTGATGCAAAAATTCTGATTGGGCCTGACCTGAAAATCGAAAACTAGAAATATCTAGAGTAAGTAGTTTCTACTGTCTTGAATATTTACTTCGATTCGCAGGAATTATGCGAAAAAAAAATGTATTCGTTTCGTATTTTCAAGCCAAGCACAATCAAAAAAGTATAAGTGCCTCAGAAACTGCAGCTTTGTCAAGGCAGTCTTAAGCCTTCGTTTTCAGCCGACTGGTGAAAATCGATAGCTGAGCCTTGAAAGTTCGTCTTTGTCACCAGCCACATTGTTAGTGTTAATTCTTGGAGAATTGTACTTGATGATAGTACCCACAGTATTTCACGAAGAGTCTACCACAACGTACATGGACTTGGAGATGCACTGGAATATTAGTCGTGTAAACAGTTTGGAGACTTCGCTTAAGAACAGAACAGTCTTATGCAAGTGGAACACAATTTATCAATATAAGGGTCCCGAAACCCATAACATCCACGCCCGTGCTTTCGAGGTAAGCCAAATTCTTGTTTCTGTATTTTCGAGAAGCATTCTGTATCAAGATCTCGGCATGTATCGTTCGAACAAGAATGGTCAGTCGAGAGACGTAGAATTCATTTCGCTTCTTGTCAGAAAATTGACCCTCTATCGGGATCATGTTGCTCTTCTGTGTAACTTTGACAGTGTGAAATGTATATCCTGTTTCAAAACTAGAGAATTGACTTAAAAATTTTGAAAACTACCTTATAAGGCTGGGGAGAAGGATTCTAACTTTTCTAAAAAGTGAACATAGACTTGTGAATCACCGATTTCCGATATCTGTTTCGATTAGTTCTTGTGGGAATGGACTTACACAGATTCGATAGATATTGATTTAAAATATGATCCATATCTAGGTTAGTGTTATGGTTAATGAATCGAGTGCTCAACAAATCTCCATGCTCCATAATTGTCTTTCTATCGAGTCTGGTTTCAAATAGACGAAATGATTGATTGGTTCTTCTTTGTTGAAAATCGAGTTAAAAGGAATTTCTGTATTACCAGCCAGGCTGCTCAATTTTTATTTATTTCGGACTAAACGTACTCAATGAATCTGAGGTGAAATTCAAGCCTGCTAGCAAGTGAGACATAAATTTTAACTGTTGCGGGAGAACGTTAATATAACCCATTTTAAGGCGACAAAGTTGTTGATGGTTGAATACCGTCCGTAAAATCTGCCAAGCAAAGAGAGGGAAGAAGCTTCAGATGAGTATATAAGTAATGAAGAAAAGTTGTAATAGTTAACGTTCAATTTCTGGAATGCGAATCAGTAATTATGTGTTTGTACAAGAAATACGAAAAGTAGGGGTAAAGATGTGGAATTGCCGATTTCCCTCGGAATCAGAATTTAAAGCAAACTGGTAATCCAAGGAGAGTGCTCTCACTAGAATCTTGTGCAAGGTGCATTCCAAGATAAACGAGACTGAGCTAAAATAGAAACGACAGAAGCTTTGTTCTCGTAAATTTGAGTTTATTCAAAATAGTCGCTTCCGGCCTCGATACACTCTTTTGGGCGATCTAAAAGCTTTTCGAAAGAGTGTTTCAGGTTATTGACCGGAATGTCCTTCAGGATGTCGGTACAAGCCTTTTGGATGCCCTCTACGGACGCAAAGCGTTTTCCTTTCATGGCCAAATGCAATTTTCCGAATAGGTAGAAGTCACAGGGAGCCATATCGGGCGAATACGGTGAGTGATTGACGGTTAAAATGCGATTTCTGGTCAAAAAATCAGTCACCAAAAAAATTGTTTATGACAAAAGTCTCGTTTATTTTGGAAAGCACTTAAGCCCAAACGGTCGGTTAAAATGCGATAAATCAATGTTTTGAAGATATTCAACTCTGATTCCATTAATTTCAACGATGATTTCGGCTCATTTTTGATAGATTCACGCACAATTTCGATGGAGTTTTCTGTGATCACTGATCGTTCATCGTCATTTATGTCCTCACGACCATCTCTGAAACGTGTAAACCACTCATGAACTCTGGTACGGATAGACAATCATCGCCATAAACTTTTTTCATCAATTCAAATGTTTCAGTAAACGTTTTACCGATTTTAAAACAAGATTTGATATTAGCTCTTTGTTCGAAACTCATTTTTTTTGTACCGGTGACACAAACATACTGTCACTTTAGACGCAATAACTCGCTTCCACTGAACCGGATGTCACCAAACTTTCACTCGAAATCAGGGAGGGATGTAACTTTCCAACGCACTATCTCATTCACAGATGGCACCTTTTATATTTAACCAACATAAGATAAGCTCATTAAGTCCTCTACCACCGCCTAAACCAACTACCTCGAAAAATTCCACACATTTTCTGAATACAACCGCCGCCTAAAGTCTGCCTCCGTTCGAAATGGTCTGGAAACGACCGCCGTCAACCTCTTGAGGAGACCCAGACCTAACGTGACTAAAATCTTGGATGTTATTAGTTACCTCCTATAGAAAATGGTTTTAATGAAAAACGATTTTTTTTTTATGCAAAAATGTGCACCTCAGGTTTTTTTTATACATGTGGAAAATTCAAGTATATTGATGAGCTGATACCTTCTAGGTATTCGTAAAAATTTTTTTTTTTTTTTGCAAAGACCTAGCTAGTTTCGCGACCTGTCTGTCCGTGCGTCACAGCAAGTTTCCTCAGAAACAAGAAGCTAGAATGTTCAAATTTTGTAAAAAGGTCAAAATTGATGCTCTCAAAATACTTTGGTCATCAAAAATTAAACATTTTTTTAGGTGGTGACCCCCCAAATACCGAAGTAGCCCTTAAAAATTTTGTTTTGATCAAGGGTAGTCGAGTTGTGTATCAAATGAAAGGTCTTGATTAGAACTCTTGGAATCTGAAAGAAAAAGGTCATTTTATTCATCAGGGGGAGAGAAAATGTACCAACATTTTTTGTCTACCCTCTCGGGATTGGACACTTTGAGCCGAAACATCTGAAAATCACGGAGGTGGATCTTTATTGAGAACAAGGGCAATTCATACCTTAGAAACAGAAACTCCCTCAACTTTGTTAATAATAGTATGTTTTAAACATTTTAAATATTGTATTTATATGGATTAATATACGATCTTAATGATCACAAAATTTCATGTAAATCGGAGCATAATCAAGTGAGTTATAGTGGTTTCAATTGTACGCAATTACAGCAACAATAACACGTGTTGATGGTTGATACATATTTTAAATTGCCCTAGGCACTTTTATTTCTTGCAATTTTCCCTAAAATTTAAGGAATAGAGTTGCTTAATTTGAATATGTTTAATCGGCTGAGCATTTAGAAAAATTATTTAAGCTCGATCAAAATGGCGGCTGCAACGTGCTTATGAAGAAAAATGCATATTTTACATAAATTTGAATGATTTCTTATCCAACTATAATGAAAAATTCAAGCTATAGATTCACACTATTAAAAAACTCTTTTGAACCCTAGGATGGTAACAAAGACCTTCTGGTAGGAGCACTCTCCTGCTTACTCAACTTGTTTTTTTTGTTTATTATATAAATAATTTTGATGAATTGTTCGGCATAGCAGTTTGACAATTTTTGCATCTGCTAAGTTTGTCATGTTGGATCCAACGTAAACGGCAAAGCTAAAACAAAATTTAAAGGATTAGGTTTCGGCGGCACATATTGCCGAAAGCCATATCTTCCTGAAAATGGTATCATCTGCTCGTCGATGGACATGTGTTTTGACAGAGGCAGACTGTGACACGATGGATTTTCGATACTAAGGGATGTATCAGACTACGACTGTATAGTCGCACTTCTGTCGCAAGTTACACATGGTTAAATGGAAGCCCGCACACTGCGATTTTCGAGAATTTTGTCCAGGTCGGCAGTCGCAGGAATTTGCGATTTTTCCTAAAATCAGTTTAGCAGGTAGTTTTTTGTGATACTCGCGCAGGCGCACATCATTTGTACATTTGACGCTGCCGTGCACGGAAGTTTCTTGCATAGCGCAGAAATGAGTTAGCGCATGTGTTCCTGGCAAAGACATACCTTCAAATGAGCATATTAGTTCTGCGCATGCCTGAAGTTCCTTTGCAAATCTTGTCCCAGTGTGTTCAAAATACGAACACAGGGAAAGGAGGTCTTAATTCCCTAAAAATATTTTACTGGGGGGTGTAAATTTGAAACTTTGAAAGAATAGCTAGCATTTTTTTGTCACGAATAAGATATGTGAAAAACTCTTTCAGGCGCTGCTTGAAATGTAGTATATTACGCTATGCTTAGAGCAAAAAGCATTCCCAGCATACAGCGATGTATACCTGCGGCTGACTATTGTATCGAAAGTGTTATATATGTGTAATACTGTATCGGCGTAATTCATCTCTTTCATTGCCCGTTTTCGATACTGTATTCGGCGTATTTCGTCTTTTTCATTGCCCGTTTTCGATACTGTATTCGCCAAGTGTGATATTTTGTGTATTTGAGGTATTTTTCCTCGACTGCGTCCTGAGCTTTGTATTATTTTCGTTGATTTTTAGCCCTACTAGTTTTGCTTTGCTGTTAAGTTTCAGGAAGAGTTCTTCGGCAGTTGTTAATGACCGTGACAAAATGTTGATGTTGTCCGCATAGGCTACTACTTGGCTTGACTTGATAGTAATGTACCTCACGTATCGACAGGTAGCTTCGTTATGACGTACTCCAGAGCCAAATTAATTAGCGATCGGACCCGCCCATCTCCCTGCTTTAGTCCGATATTTGTGTCAATCAGATCATATGATAGCTGAGCAGGCGCACGGGAGCTTGGTACGGACCAAACCAACTTCCGAAAAAATCAATACGGTCATGAAAATGAGATACTCTAACTATCTCTAAGCGAAGGCCCGAGAGAGGGGCTATAGTGCTACAAAGAAGAAGAATTGGAATGTAAAAATGACTGTATTTGATGAGGGAATTATCCGATTTCTTTATTGGTTTTGATAATGAAACGCTCGGTTTCCTTCAAAATGACTGGGAAAACTACCTTGTTTCTCATTGCATATGACGCATCTCTCGGAAGCTGCAAATGTACTAAAACGATGAAGCCCAGGCTGTTGATATGGTCCAGGAAAAATTAAATATTCTAACTGATCTGGTATTCTTCAGGCTTTATATTGGGGCTTTAAGACAGACTCGAATTTATAAGTATTATGGAGAACGTTTTCGTGGTTAAGGCCTTAAGCTCGTATGGGTTTCTAAAATGGGCTTCTGGTCTTGATCGCTTAGAATCGCCTCTGATCGCCTCGAGAACCTTTGATTCTCTTTTGACGAATTGCAATCGTCATTGCAAAGGAATGAAATTTGAATTCAGAATTCCCTTTTTAGGGTTGTAAAATAATTTTACAAAACCCTACTAAAATCGTGACCTTTCCGTTCGTTCGTGCGTCACAGCAAATTTTCTTGCAAACCACATAAGCTAGAAATAGAAAATTTTGTAAGTCAAAAGTACGTTTCATTACAAAAAATTTATAAGGTGTTTGAGGGAGGATATATGAGTATTCAATATTGGTATCAAATGGAAGGCCTTGATAAAAACTTTTCAAAACAGGTCTTAAATTGACAATTTTTGCTTCGAGGGAGTATAATAAACTTCTCCGCTGCAATACGCAACACACAACTCGGATTTCTTACCTATATTTTTAAAATATTTGCATGCGAAGTGGTTCGATCACCACAAGTATTTGGTAAACTTGCGTCAAAATGAATGAATATTGTCAAAAAATTAATTGGCTTGGTACGGGGAAATTTCATTTATACTAGGAATTTATCTTGGTATTGATACTAGGTTTCAGAACGTGATGGTTAGAGCACTCATTCCGTAAGTCGAAGGTTCCTGGTTCAAGTCTCGTTGGCGACAACAAGATTTAGTTCCGAGTGATTCTTCGGACGGACTCCCGTTCAGGTATGATACGTGCTGGTTTAAAATCAGAACGTATCGCAATTGGGTGGATGGACACACGGCCAAAGCGTGCACCTTGTGGAGTGCCGATACATTCGATCAAGATAACCCTGTTCCAGTGCCTTCTAAAAATGCAATCGCTCCCCATCTGTGGAGAGTGGATACTCCTCTTGTGTAAATTTAGAAACAATGAAGCCTAGAAATACTCATCCAAATTTCATTTCATTCAATATTTGGAATTGTGATTGAAAATAATAATGACCAATTACACACTTGTCCTGATTGGCATTGAAATTGTTAGAGAAACTTCTTTCTTCACTGTAAAGGTCCGTTTGAAGGTGACATGGTTAACTTTGCGCTTGGCCTTGTGATAATTATCCGATTTTTCATTTAGTAACCATTACGGGTGGCTGGGCTTACAGTCCGACAGAAGGGCCACTTAAGCCAAGAATTTTTCTTGCCGACTATAATTTGCATACATTTCAAAAATAGAAGTTTGTGATGTATACGGAGACGAAACTAGTTCTGTAGGCAGGATTAACATATCTCTGATCAGTTTCTGATACCAATCTAGGAGACACATCTCTTGTCGCCAATTATGAAATGCTTTTTTTGCATGCATTTAGTCTTTGATTAGCAATTAGACAAATATTGAGCTTTTATGTCGGTTAAAAATAAGGAACTTATTCTCAAAACATTCTATGTTAGTCAGTATCTATTGTATCCCCTTCAAAGTGATTGTCCTTAAGACACGAGGGAGGCAGTTGCTCGCGAGCAGAGACAATGCTCGCTCAATGTTTGGTAGCAGTTCTGGATGAACAGAATGAAAGGAAGATAGACCCGTACGCGCCTCATCCCGATCTGAGATCGTGGCTCGATCGAACGCACAGTCTGATGAATTCTATCTGAGCCGGGTCGCGAGTGGGCAAGGGTGTTTTCAGTCATACTTGCACAAGATTGTTGATTCGCGGTCCCTCGACTATAGGTTTTGCGCAGGACCATGAGACAATCTGCGGCGGGACCTCTACAAAGAACCATGAGAGCCCTTTCTGGATAAGTTTAATCGCTGAGATGCTTGGATCGGTTGACAAATGGAACCGTGTAGCACATTACGTTCGGGTAGTTTAAAAGATAAAAAGGGCTTACTTAGGAGCTAGGGACGTCGGGTTTGGGGATCACTTTTCTAGCAATCCATCTCGCTTGCTTCCCTCCTGTTAGAGAAAGGTTTTTCCAACTAGGCGCATAGCAAAACATGGCTTAGCCCGAACTATTCTAGAAATTCCTCTCGCTCCCCTCCTACTAGAGGAAAGTTTCTCCAACTGGAAGAAGCCTCACGGCATAGCAAAACGAGGCTTGGCAAACCTAACATATTGAATCTTTCCAGATCAGGTTTTCAGATTTAGAGAGGTGTTTAGTAGTGGGTAGTCCAGACAACTTGCGCGCCTGAGAACCCTACACTCAGATCCTAGCTTTCACCCCCCAACCACAAAAAAAAAGGAATTGTCGGCGACGACACAACTGTTGAAAAGTTCTGGATCTTTCTTGAGTTCTTTGAGCATTTCCTGGGCGTTATCAATGCGACAAGTGCTTGATTGAAATTCAGTAAATGCAGAAGAAGCTTTATCGCGAAGAGCATATTCATATTGTGTAAACGTTTATCAGCAATCTTTTGAGGGTTTTGACTTGCGAAACTCTATCGAAATCGTGACCAGGGTCTGTTCGTTCGTCCACCTGTGTCGCAGCAGATTGGGCCGCCTATGAATTGGCGTTTCTTTAAACCACCTTGTGTTCTATGTAAATATTGAAGTATTTCTTGAGTTTATTCATTATTGGTGTCTGACATACAAACAAAAATATTAAAATGAGAACAAAACCCTCCTGACAGGAGCATACTTCTGCCTAGTCGACTTGTCATTTTTTAGGGGTTTGTAAAATCAATTTATAATCCTCGATTAAATTTGATACCTGTCCGTCAGTATGTCTGTTTGTCTCTGCGTCGCAGCAGGTTTATTAGGACCTATAGAAACTAGACACGAAACTTTTTTTTTGTTGAAAAGTTTAGAAGTGTAAATAGAAGTTGTGTTGAAAAAAATTCAAAAAACCCCGAAGAAATTATTTGTACCTAAGATAGAGTTAAGTAAGGTATCATAAAACATCTTGATCAGATTTTTTATTATCAAATTTTAAAACATCGATGGCTTGGTGGGGTGCAGGGGAAGGAAAAGAACATAAAGAAATAATGCTCACAATCCCTTCGTTAATGGAACAAGAAAAAATCACTGGACGATACACCATGTCTAGGAAATCAGTCCATCCAATTAATGAGGTTTGAGCAGCTGTGTTTTTCCAGTCAATTGATATGTAATAATTTTCACTTGACTAAAGAATTATATTTTCTTGGCTAATTTTTAATTGTGATATTGTTTAAATTTAGAGTGCTTAGTGTTATGTCGCGTGGTGTAGTGGTTAAGTTGCTGGCTACGTAAGCCTAAGGTCCCTGGTTCGAATCCCGTTGGTGGCAACGAGATTTATTTCGAGTGATTGTTTGAACAGACTATAAGCCCGTTCAGTTTACGTGCCTGGGGTTTTTGAACTTCTTTGAGTCATCTTCAGTGTTTGCGTATTGAGTCACTGAAGATGACTCAGAGTTGAAACGTGTCTGCTCACACAACAAACCAAGGCCCGACGGTTTTTCAAGAAAAAAAATTGTTTTTGTATGCAATGAATTCATGTCAAGCCATTGTTTCCTACGATCGTTGCAAAGTCCTTCTGGTAGCAGCACTCTCCTGCCTACTTGACTTGTTTGTTCGATTTTAGGACGAGTGAACATTTTTTCGATATCATATCCAAATACCCATGTTTAAGACGCTGAGTCTTGTTCCCTAAGTAATCTAAATGCGATTTTTTTCCTAATTGAAATTAATCGATTTCGGAAAAATTTGACAGCGAATAAATCTTTTAGATAGTGATCTGGTTATTTTTCAGAATCACTTTCTTCCCTTCTTGACATTTTTTTTTTTTGTGGTTGGGAGGTGAATGTCATTTACGCACAGTGTGTGGGACGCCCATGCTCGCAAGAAGGCGACTAGACTACCCACTAAACTCTAGGTTGGAACCGTTTGACACATTACTTCGGGCCAGGTCTCGTTTTGCTACGCCGTGAGGCGCCTTCAAGCTGGGGGGGATCCCTTTTCTAGCGGGAGAGGAAGAGGAATTGCTAGACAAGCGATACCCCGGCCCCGACGCCCCTGGTGGCAGCGAATAAATCTTTTGGATAGTGATCTGGTTATTTTTCAGAGTCACTTTCTTCCCTTGACATTCATCATCTTCAATTCATTCATCTTCAATGTCCAATGTCTTGTAGCATTTGTACCACCAGTAAACTTATGTCTTATACTACATTTGGAATGTAATAATATAGTTGAGATATTCGTCAAAATTGTAAAAAAAAATTCACAAATCCGTGCCAAATTTAATGCTCTTGTAATGAAAGTTTATCGCGTAAAGAATGCTGTGGCCTTTTAAGAAATAATTTTCATTGAGAAAACAACTTGGTGTAAAACCACACAAAAATCATATAAATGCCATGCAAGTTTTCAGGCAATTTAGGATACGCGCGAGAACCTATAGCGAGTTACCAAAAAATTATATATGCTAAATCCATTTCATACTAAATGCTTAGGGGAAATCATTAAAAAAAGTAAACTATGAAGGTGCTCTAGCCAATATTTGATACACACCCTCACTTCCCTCGCCACATTGAACACTTGGATATACACTCATTGCGTGGTACTGACGATAACCATCTCGAGTGCCGATACATTCGATTAAGATAATGAGATACTCTTAACTATCTCTAAGCCATGGCCCGAAAGGGGCTGTAGTGCTAAAGCAAAAAAAAAATACGTTCATTTAGATTCAAATATTTACATTCTAATTCACATCAGCCTAGAAAGTTGGGCTGGAATCGAACCCGCATATCACGAATCACCAGACAGGAGTGCTCCCATTGAGCTATATGCTTGGACACATTTAACCCTGAAGTGGGGCAAATTCGAATGTGTGCTGATCGTCGTGGCGGTGATTATGGGTTGAGCGAGAGATTGTCTTTCTTCGAAAGTATAATTTACATAAAGTACATTTGGCCTATTTTGATCTTATGTAATTTGCGTAAAGCAATATGTGACCAGTTCTGTATGACTTGTCGTTTTAATAAAAAAAAAATAATTAGGTGCTCTTACTAGTTTGTTCTCTGGGTGTTTAAAGATCTATACCTTACCAGTTCTTTAGATCAGCCTGAGTTCGACCGTGTCACAGCAAGTTTTCTCGTGAACTAAAGGAGCTGCAACTATAAAAAATTGTATTTAAATAATGAGGCCTAAAAAATTTAAAAGTTGTTTAGGAGGAAGGGTATCCGCGTATATCGAGATGATTCATTAAGATAATACTGGCAAGAAGAGCTTGTAGAAACGAACTTTGAAACTTAAATATTAATATTGAAAGACTATTGAGGGGTCATTATGTGCGAAAAAATACCTTCTGCTCCGCTTGAACGTGTAGAAAAAACAAAAATCAATTTGTGAATGAGATAAAAATACCAGCGTAGGAAAGATATTGAATAAATTTATCCTACGTATTGTTTTCTATATTATTTTTAAAGTACATGGACTCACAAACTAATATAACGAGTTAATCGTTTAAAAATAGGAAGCATTCTAATCAGAATCAAAGCTATCGTTGAAAATAATCTTATATTTGTGAAGAATATTAGTTGTAAATTATCTATACCTCATTTATATAAACCTTTGATCCCTCATCCCAAACATCATCAAAGATTCATTCAAAAACCATATCACATTTGTATTGTTTTAGTTTTTTTTCTCTACAACATGTGCACATGTATTCTTTTTTCAGTTGATGCAATTAAATCGATTCTTCCCGACACAACGATATGCCAACAAAGGAGAACATGAGGAACGCATGTTATATCTCCTGACTTTATTTCTAGCAGTGATACTATCATCGCCGACATTTAAATCGTTTTCATCGACATTATTAGCCTCGTCGTCGTCAACCATGAACATACAACAGCAAAACCAACGTCAACAGCAAATTTATCAGCAACAATTCCTCCATATATTGCAACAACGCGTTAAACATCGGCAACATATCTTCAAAAAAATCGTTGAATCATCGTCTCATCATTATGAGTATAGATTAACGGGGATAACTTGATGCAATGAAAGAAGAGACATCAATCGGGTTTTAAGTGTGAACGAGCCATGCTCAAAGAAATTCTTAATCTCTTGTATATTCAGGTTTTAGGTTTAGGTTTTTCTAAAATTGAAATTCTTTCAGATAGAAAAAGAGAGAGAGAGAGGAAATTGTATCCTATTTCGTTGACCTTCCCTTCCGAATATGCCTGCCCACAATAGACGGCTTGTGTGTGTTGTGTATAGTCAAAATCTATGTAAAGGATATTTTAAGGGAGTTTTAACATGGAAATAGGATTTCAAGGATAAGGGGGAAATTATGTAGTCTTTCACAGATTTGCCCTTCCTTTACCAGAAATATGCAAGTATTTAAATTGCGCTATGTCCTGAAAAGACTAGCTTTCGCAGATTGATTGTCTGTCCTTTGAATGTGGAATTTTTCTTTTGTGCCTCGTAAATTCGAATTTATTTTTACAGAGCTATATGTCTGCTATATAATTAATTATTCATTGACGAGAGAAAGAGAGAGACAGAGATTTGTGTGCAGAATGTTGCAGATTAGTATGAGAAAGAAAGAGAGAGAGTATATTGCAAGTTTTAGAAGAGTTATGTTAACGTTATGTGGAGCGAGGAATGGTTTTTTGATAACGTATAATCTGCTTATATATACAATATTTAATCCATTTTCCATTACATGGGTATTGTTCCAAACTAAAATTGATCGTTTACAGGCCAGTAAAAATCGTATTGTTCTATGCATGAAATCTACTATTATAAACAAAACACAGCTAATATCTTTAATATTTGCAAAGAATATTCCGTACAAATAGCTAAATATGATAATTATATCTACTTGTGTGCGCCTTTTAAAAGGTATGTGGTTGCTTCTTCAGAGATATAAGATATTGGAATAATTCCAGTTGAATGTTTCTTGGCAAGTCCTTAGTTTTTTCAAAGTATGTATGTTCTTAATATTATGCTTTTACACGAAAACCATTTCCAGTCGCAAGAGTGTTGCTGATGTGCGCCTAACCAATAGAGAAGAAAAAGGGGATCTGATGCATGCTCTTGCGCAATTGATTTAATTTTAAACAAATATTTCGTTCTTTAAAATTTTTTTCAAGGTTGGGTTTTTATTCTTCACGCATTTTATTAAGATTGCATTTCATCATATGTGATTCAACCGTTCTATGGCTATTTGTTTGTTTAATCTTATCGGCGTACGAGATGTTTAATATGGATTTACTGTAAATTTTTTATCATAACTATTTTTCCTAACATTGTATTTGTATAGGATAATTAGCTTTATCTTCAGTACACAATTAGAGCGCTAATAATATATATATTGAGTGCATCACTTTCTAATTGAGCCTGCTGTGTTATAAAAATATGATTCATATATTCAACTTTTACGTGTGTGCAAATATGATGGCCCATGGTGGATTGAAAGTAATCTCATTAGCCCGTGTAGTATTTGATTAATACCCTATAGTAAGTAATTAAAAATAAAATGGAAGAATTTTGCTGGAATTTTACAAATAGATTCACACCTAGTCTGCTGCTTAGGAGGCATATATGTTCCTCGTACAGGATAAGCAGACTAGGGACCCATTTGTTTGCTAACCATATATTTTTTCGTTTCGTTTGAAAGAGATTTGTGTAGTGCCTGTGAGAATATATCTAATGCTTAGAGATAAAGGGAGAAAAAGTACGAATCACATAGTTGAACGAACCGTTTTAAGAGGAAGATCATTGTTTTTGGTATTCAACTTTATATAAATTTTATATATGCAATGCTTTCATATCATAACGCCACAACCAACACCTACGTACTTTAGAAGAGAAGTATCGTCTGAATGTGCACTTACAAAAAAAAAAACTCAAACACAAAAATTAACCATTTGGCGGTCTTTCTAAGTAAGTCATTTTTAATCTTATATTTCCACCTAATCGCATTACGTTCTCTTTTTTTTACTTTAATACAATATATATTTTATAGTAGCGCAATGTTATATTTCTCGAGGTGGAGTTTGAAGCTAACCGTTTAATTTATTAATCTATACTATTCATTTATTTCTCATATATGTATTTCAATCAAAAGAAAACAGCGATATATAATCCTTATATTTAGGCATTTCTCTCCCCCATCATTTCTTTTGTAATATTTCTTTACATGTTTTTGATACATATATATGGTACGTGTGATGTGTAGTTAGTAATAATCCTTTGAAATCAAAAGGAAGCCGCCTGACGCAATGTGAACGTGTTGCGTGATGTTTTTTTTTGTATGGAGTTTTCTACTTAGTTGAATGTTAGCTGGTTTTGGGCAATGGATATATTTTAACACACAATTACAAGCCAGCGTGTTTAGGCGAGAAAAGCGAATTCACACGGCAAAATCCATCACTAGCAAACTGATAAGTACATTATTACCCATTTCCATAATTTTCGATTAATATACTTGCAGAGCGCCCTCTCTAACCCTGATATACCATATATATAATACGTTATATTAATAATTTTGGAGCGCAAAAGGAAGAAGTTTGTTTTGTATAGTTGCCTGCCTGCAGGATTAATTAACTCGTCGCAATGACGAACGCTTAATTGTTTCTTTTTTCATGTAATCTATAGAATCATGGATATATTATGAATGCTTCCTTCGTAGTGTGTGTGTTAGGAGGAGGGAGAACATTTTTATTAAGCACGTAGATAATATCGCATCACAAATGTGCACTATCTAGTCTAGATAATAAAATATATGGTACCTGTGCTCCACATCCCATAGAGAGGAGAAATTTTTATCTGGTCACTAAAGAGTGAGTTAATTCAGTTGTTAATGGTATTTTCTTGTATTTTCGTATAATTATTTGTATTAAGTGTTGGATTGATTCGAATTAATTTCAGAAAACAATTTTCCTATAATTACATACTAATCATTGATTCTTTTGTGTAATACAAAACAAGCTCTGTCTGAAATCACATATTATAAAATGAAATGCATTTGGGAAGCAGCAATTTTTAAGTAATAATTTTTATTTTGTAAATTAATTGCAAAAGAAAAACTAATAATTGCAGCTTTATGATCTATCGCTGACGACATATATAAAAGATTGGCTTAACGCCAAGTTTTTAGTTTAGAGTTGAATGATCTCTTATTTTAACCTTAAACAATTCTGCAGTATATTGACTGACTTCTAATTTATATTTCGAGCAAAATGCTATTGAAAGAACTTTTTTAATGATTTAAACCAATTCCAAGACGCACAAAGGCTTCAAAGATGCCTCAGACTCTTGTATTATAAATACTAAAAACAAAACTCTAAGCATATCTCAGTTGATGTATTTATTTGAAACATTTAGGCATATGCTGTAATTCCTTGAGAGATTTTGTTGTAACCTTCAGTTTATCCGATGAAATTTTCAAGTAGATATTATCATAATTGATGTAATATTTCACACCTGACAAGCAAAAGCTCACACAGTATATTGTATAAATTTCCATTAATGTACGAGGGTTTTCACGCATCGCTTAAAAAAGCTTTTACTTAACACCACCTCTCATTTGTATAGAGGTGTAACACATTTATTATGTGGATTCAATTCAATTGTAATGCAATATATTCTATTAATTTTGAAAGTTTTCTGGTGGGTGCTTAAATAATTTGATATGATTTTACGCAATATTTAGAATGATGTATGTTCCTAACCACAATATATGAGGCAATTGTTAATTTTGTGATAGCGAATTTTCTTCATTTTTCACCAAATGAGACATACATGTTTGGCCTATTTACTGCCTCTCTGCCCTCATGATGATTTAAAAAGATAGTGTTAAGATTTTTATGTACTTAGGGTGTGCGTTAAAAAAGGGGTAGTTTTCTGGTAACGTATTTGTGTATTTTCGAAATCGCTTCTTTCATTTATATATGTAATGTACTGCAACAAAAAAAAGCATGATTATAAAAATGGAAACAAGAGCTTCGAAAAATTGTTTAAATTTTTAAACACATAATTTCATTAAAAATATATTAACAATTCCTTTAAATTAAAAGGCTACTATTAATGTTATTCACTTCTATACATCCATCAATTGCAAAAACACTTTTTCAAAAAGACCAGAAAAATATGTAGTTCATATCATTAATCTATTTCAAATACTTTTAAAATAATACGAGAGATATATATGATGTAAATCATCCTGTGTAACATTTTGAATATTGATTCTGCGTAATCATCGTTTCACATATATTATCTCAATGCATCTCTTATTTATATTATATATGAATCACATGTAAATTTTCTCAAAATATCTACACCCCTTAATATTTGAAAACTGTTTTCCGAAAGTAATTTTTATTTATAAAATAGCTTTCATGTGTGTGTATATAGAAAATTTCAATTGAATAATCTTTCCTATGCATATATAATTAACAACGTTATATTTTCCGACCAATGTATTTTCGTAGTGTCTAGAAAATTTTATTTCATTTTTTAAAACTGTTCAAAAAGTTCTCAATTTAGTATTTTGTCGTTTAAATACAAAAAAAAGATGCTGCTTCCCACTTTATATTACCTCCCATATGCGCAGATTAAATCGTTTTTATTATTATATTTTGTACAATATTCGCCAAATATTTCCATAATTTCTTTTTCTGTCAAATTTTGACAATGTATTTTAGTAGATGAAATTTTTCATGTTAAATTTCTGGCATACAAAAAAACAAATCCGCAATGAAATTTGTGAAAAAAATAACTTGGTAATGATGCTGCTGTGCTACTGCAACTCGATTCGCATACTCGTATTTTGAATGTTTTGAATTTATGTTTGCATTTCAAAGAAACTTAGTAGAAATCACGGAAGAAAAAGAGATTAACAAATCAAAAATGATGAAGGTACTTCGTTTTAAATTATATTTTGTGTATTTCATATTATATATACACTTTTTGTTGTATGGTTTGGAATTTGTTACTTTTTCGATATATAAACATTTACATGTATATTTTTTTTTAACAAGCTTTGTGCTAAGCTTTCTTTCAGTCAGCTTGACTTAATTTTTATAAAATATTGACTCATATATATATGCTCTCTCGTAATATTATCTTAATATGAAACTGTTCTGAAAAATAATATCTGCCAACCATAATAACGTCAGTTCCAACAATTAGCTTTTAGATATTGAAAAATTTATCCTTCTGTAATGATCCAATGTATACTTAAATAACTTGATTAGCTTTACACAATATTCCTCCTGTATAGCTAGGAAAAACGACATGTTTCTCGAATATTATCGGGACAATTTCTACTTTTCCATCAACTCTCCTGATTTCCTGACAACTTATCGTTATATCCAGTCCACTTCAAACAACTCAACATTGCAATCGAATGTTTATCAACAAATCAACAGAGTGTGTGTACAAAAAGCGTGTTGTTCCTCAAAGCCGAGACAAGATGGCTATGTTTGGTGTCTGTAAATTGCACGTGTGGTGATTTGTTCAAGCGCAAGAGATGCGGATGTGTAGCATTCAAAAAAAAATGTTGTCTTCTATGCCTGAGAGCAATGAAAGTTCAAATTTTCTAGTTGAATCTAGTGCTGTGCGTGCGCTTATGATATATATCTAGTTTGTAAAAATGGAGAGTGAGAATGCCAGCCTTAATTTCGGTAAAGTTTCTTGCCCTTTAGTTTGTTGCGATTTGTTTTTATATTTTACAGCAGTTTATGCCGCTGATTTGCCTTAAAAATGAACCTGTGCGTGATGATCATAAGCTACTCCTTCAAATGTCTGTGATGTGAAGTGCTGTGATCCGTCATTCGAAATTTCAAGTTATTCCTATGCTATGCTAAAGCTAGAGGAGAGCCAGTTTTTATCATCCTCCCTTCGCAGAAATGTCCTGGCATTGTCTAGAAGTGCGTCGTTAAATGCAGCGCCATCGGAGTTTCGCGTCCGCTCGAGCCTAACAACCGTCGTCGTGAGAAGAGTAACGAAATTATCCTTCGTCGTGAAAATGGAGATCAGTCGAAAAAAATTTTAATTTATGCGCTTTTGTGTTTATATTGATTTGCTAATTCGAAAATTTCTTAGAGAAAAATATCGCATGTGGTGTGGCCGTATGAGAAAAATGAGTGTCTTTTCTCCGGAAAAATCAGCTAAAGCTGTGTATTGATGAGGCCATCCGATGGCGCCAAGGTTCGCGCGTTTATGTGTATGATCTGAGAAAAAATGAAAACAACCTGCCTGAAGTGCTTACTGTGCCTCCCTAGTGCCCGAAAAATATGTTCCAAATGTTTTGTTTTATCTGCATAGCTGGAAGCAACAATTGTGGGCCAAGAAAACACCAGATAGGACCGAGCCGTTAGCCGTTGATCTTAAGTCAGTCGAATCACCAAACCAAGGCGGTAAATTTCAAGGTTTTTTCTCGCGAAAGGAAGTCTTTTATATTTTACAGTAATCTATACCGAGCCGTAGAGCCTAATGCGTGAAAGATGTACAGGAAAATAAACACATCAGAACCAATCGACAAAAAATTAGCAAGAAAACCTCTCTATTTAGATCTGAACAACACTAGATTTTAATCCTGGAGAATTGAGCAAAATCAAAGGAATCGGCCAGAGCGAATGGCAATTTTCATTTCAACTGATCGGTAATTCGAAATTACGACAGCTAGACAATTGTCCTTTTGCCATTTCAGTCGATTTTCCTCACATTTTTTTCCGGATCGCGTACCCTTCAGGGTATCATTCTTTTTCATTTTATACTAATTCAGGCTATACCAGCATAGATAGAATAGAGAATACACTGTCAAACATGAGGCTCTCGCTAATCGACGCCTCTTGAAGGCTCCTTCGGTAAACTTTCATGATTCTTCGTAAGACAAAAAGATTTGTGCCTCTTACAGCTACTAGAGAATGGACCATCAAGATGAAGTTGAATCGATACCCGAGAGTCAGCCACCAAGAGAAAACTGATTTTATCAAGATGAAAATTATCTTTCCTGATCCTTATCATTTGTTCTGACAAACCTCTGATTATAATCCGGGTAAAATTTCTATTGGACCACGAAACATTTTTTTTATATATTACAGTCGAGAGTTCTACTTGCCGTTTAAAAGAATCTTATCTGTAAATAATTGCCACAATCGGACCACCAAACTCAGATTTTAACCTACGATAATTTTTTGCTCTGGAGGGATTTGCGTGATTCCATTCCTATGGTAGGAGGAAAACTTTCTTTTGAACTAACCGTATATAATCCTAGGAGAGGCGAGAGACAGAGTTAACTACTAAATCAACATCTAGAAATCGATACTTGTTTATTATTCTACAAAAAGCCAAGAAGAAAGAAAACCGCTCAGCAAAAAATGAGTTTCAGGCTTCATCAAATGAATTTCTCACGGTAGGCAGAAATGCCGTATCTTGTGATCTAACATATAATTCTAGGTTTGCAAACGAATAAAACTATTTTCATATGGCTTGACGCCACAGACTAGGAGAGAGTGCTTTTCTTCTTTGAAGGATCGCGCTTCGAGGATAACCCTTAAATATATGACCAACCTAATTGAATATTCCAAAAGTAGGCAGACGCTATATTATCTTCAAAAAAGGTTGCTCCCGCTGTAATCCATCGTTCGAGTGCCGTTAGGATCTTGTTGCGAGCCTAACAAATGCTATTATCCCGATCTTGAATCATCACCGTTTTGGCCAAATCTTCACATCTTATTAGAAATGCTTGTCCTCAGATCCAGAGAGGCGGTAACATATGCGGATTAGACAACGAACGATATCTTTTGTATTTTCCAGAAATTTAAATTATAAAATATTTGATCGCAACAAGTAGCAGTTCCCTTGAAAATCGGTAAACACATCTAACTTAGAGTATTATGAATCTAATGAGGTAGCCTGGAATGCCCCGCCCACATCAATGACATTCGTTGCCGTGAATGAGCTGATAATATATACATACACGGCGGTAAACATTCACATTTCAACATAGAAAAATGGATCTTTCAATTTTCCAGTCAAACTTGAAAAAGATTTATTGAGTGAGTGTAGTCCTGTTTTGCACAATCTGGTGGTAAACGCTGATCGAATTGCTGCAAGAGAGTCGAGGCCATTATTCAAGTGATGGCGTTCGTTGCAGACATCTTTAAGATCAACATTTTTTTGTGGGTACTCTTTAGCTCGAGATAGAATCGTTGTTTTATATCTTACAGTGATCTAAGCCTAAGGACTCAGCAGTATCAAATAATCAAACGTTTACAAGGCATCGGAAGCCTTCCAACATTTTGTTCTCTTAGTCCCACAGAACCTTCAATCAGCATCAGCTCCTCGGGTAGGAGAAAAACGTTTTTCTAATCTAATATGTATTCTGTAGACAAAAGGAATTAACTGGAGGGGGAGAATTCTTCACAATTAGAAACTATTTCAAACTCATCGTCCTTTGGATTTATTGTTCGCCCAACTGTTAAACGTTTTGACAAGTAGGCAAGACCACCATGTCTTAGAAGCTAATGTATAATTCTAGGAGGTAGAGTTTTATCCAAAACATCATTATGAACGAAAGCAGAAAGCAATATCGATCTTCCCAAAATAAATGATCATCTAACAACATTACACTGAACCTGATTACTTCCCAATGAAAGGACCATCTAACAACATTATACTGAACCTGATCACTTCCCAACGAAAGGACCAGCCGACTTGAGTTACATCACGAAGGATTTGAATGTCTTCTCATACGAATATTTCATAAGCAACAACATATATATTATACCTATTTCTAAGCACCGAAGCGGCTCTTATTTAGAGAGCGTAGAGGGTAAACTGTAAATTTCCCGCAAGATAGTATTTTCGTTTTATTACAGAGAAGTTAGGAATCAAATTCAGCATTAAGTGTCTAGGATGTATTACCGAGATGGATGATTGCCCCCCATTTCATTTACCAAGAGAATACAGCAGATGTCAAGCAGGGTCTAGCGAAGACAAGATTTTGTTGGGTGTGAGGCCCGAGGCTCGTTCCTTTGTTCAATGTGTGTGATGCGTGGATATCAATTTATCAATCTCTCCTGTCATCTTTACCGAGTGAATTGCAATCCTTCAGTCTTGGGGGTCTTTTGTGTCTAGAAAGCAGCAGTTCCACCATGGTCGTGGAAAGAATTCAACTTCTACTTTCATCAATGGTTAGCTATTGTATCCTGTGATGTAATCACGTTAGTTGGAGAGTTTCAATCGTATTCAATATCAACTGGGAGCAGCTATTCAAATTTGAGGCTAAGCAAGCAGCAAAGTGGACGCTAGCGTAGGGATCAGATCATTGCGAGTACTGAGGAACTAGCAATCAAGCGAATCATTGGTATTTCAACAACAATCAACGTCCAGGACTTATTCTCAGTGACTGGATGTACTTGGGATGGTGTTCATAAAATGGTTCTCCTTATACTTCGTATGCGATTATTCCCGTTTCGAGCTACTATTGCAGTGGCGAGCTAGATTTCCTGGTTGAAACACTACCAAATTTTTGGTGGTCTCTTCAAGACGATATATAATATATTGTACCTTGTGGATAGTGTGAGATCTGCTGAATTAGCGCATGAGACCATTCCAGCGACTTTTTTCAACTTGAGGAGAGCCAGGGAAGTTTATTCTTTTCCTGTTAACGGGTTATCGTCTCACTGCAATTTTGCCTTTTTATAAGGGTCAAAGCAGTTGGAGAGTAGCTAGCGTTAGGCGTTTATCAACAGCCTGGCAGATCTGCAAAGCGAACTGAAATACAATGAGGCTTGCGTCCGATAGCTGCGATTCTATTTACTTGTTGATACTCTTGGGTTCACGAGGGATTGCCAAATGCTTTATAAACTGCATCGGCAGCAACGTGGGATTTGTTTTGACGGCGGCGTGGGATCCTTTTAAAATTTGACGGCGGCGTGGGATCTTGAAAAATTGGACGGCAGCGTGGGATCTTCCTGGATAGTTCTGACGGCGGCGTGGGAACCTCCTGAATAGATTTGACGGCGGCGTGGGATCCTCCTGGACAAGTTTTGACGGCGGCGTGGGATCTTCCTGATCAGATTTGGCGGCATCGGTGGACCTTCCTGGAAAGAAATGACGGCGGCGTGGAACCCTCCTGGATAGTTTTGACGGCGGCGTGGGATCTTCCTGGAAAGTTTTGACGGCGGCGTGGGATCTTGGAAAGTTTTGACGGCGGCGTGGGACCCTCCTGGATAGTTTTGACGGCGGCGTGGGATCTTCCTGGACAGTTTTGACGGCGGCGTGGGATCATCCTGGGCAGTTTTAATAGCGGCTTGGGACTTCCGGTAAAGTTTTGACGGCGGCGTGGGATCTTCCTGAATAGGTTTGACGGCGGCGTGGGACCCTCCTGGAATAGGTTTGACGGCGGCGTGGGATCTTCCTGGAAAGTTTTGACGGCGGCGTGGGAGCTTCCTGGATAGTTTGGACGGCGGCGTGGGACCTTCCTGCAAAGTTTTGACGGCGGCGTGGGACCTTCCTGTAAAGTTTTGACGGCGGCGTGGGACCTTCCTGTAAAGTTTTGACGGCGGCGTGGGACCTTCCTGTAAAGTTTTGACGGCGGCGTGGGACCTTCCTGCAAAGTTTTGACGGCGGCGTGGGAACATCCTGGATCTGGCTAGCGTTAACGGCGATATACTAAGGCTTTCCTTTGGGAAACTTTTTCGTATTATCCTTGTGTTTATAGAATTGACGGCAGCGGGCGATTCCATCACTTGTTATCAGTCGGGGTGTATGCATCCATCAACTTTCTAAAAATCTTCAAATTGCGCTATATGATCAAAGGGTTCAAATGAAGGCAACATCGTAGATTGTAGAAGGATGTAGTAAATCTCATATCGAGCAATTCGGAATATCAAGCTGCTTCAACCGTTTGCTGTAAACTGATCAAATCGCTTTCCTGATGTTATTTTTTCTGTATTCGAGTTTTTCTCCTGAGTTTTCCAAAGATTTTCATCGTGCTGTTTGAAAACCAATCAAGCTGCTTACAACGCCGATGTACTCGTATATATCTTTTTCATTTATGTGCTGTAGATTCAATTTGATTGAAGCTGGCTCCGCATCACATCGATCTATCTGTAATTACTATGAGGAAACTATTGATCAGTATGCAGACCCGTTTTCCGTTACGCACAATACCCAATGGATCAGTTTTGCAAACTGGTAGATTCGTATACAACCAAAAAACGCTAGGATTTGTCTCCAAAACGTTCAACCAACCATGTGTTGGAAGAAATGCTATGTTAGGATCCTCATCAGAAGAGGATACATTTTCTTCATTATCCTCGTCTTCAATGATGGAATCTGCTTGGCTATAATATCAAAAACATGTGAGAACAGTTATACAAATGGCGTTATCTAGGCCTGCACATACTACTACACCTTGAATGATAATCTCACGCATGAAGCTGGAATCGTGAGCTTTTGGTAGACCGAAATAATTTGAATCAATTTTGAAAATGGATTTTATCGTGCAAGTTCTAGTTGCAGTAAATTGTGAGTTTTCACCACTAATTTTAATCTAATTCTCCATTTTAACCATAATTTTTGTGAATTTACAGCATAATTTAAAGTTTTAAATGTATTAGCTGTGTGAAATATCCTGAGCAAAAGCAGACTTACATGGGAGTTGCAGTAGACGATTCCACAACTGCTTCCGTTTGTGTTCGTTACTTGCATATAAAAACTGTAGAAGGCACCCCAATTTACTAGCAAAAATTCAGCAAATCAATTTCTAACCAATCAAATTCCATTGAGTCGATTTTATCATCAAATTTATGAATAAACCTTAGTTCATGTTAGGGGTGTATGAATAGTTGTCTTGAATAGCAAGAATAAATGTTTGCTGAAGTTACGTATGTTCATGGATCTACGAGAGTATTTTAAATAAAAAAGAATTCAAAAAAAAAGTCTAAAACAAATTCATTTGAGAGTAAATAAAGGTTTTTCAATTCAAAATAAACACCGTGTTCTTATTTGAATCTTTATTTTCAGCTGGTAATGATTGGGGTAGGTTTGACGTGCTTAGTGTTCCGATTTGTAAGTTTTTAGTTTAAGGTTCTGTTAGAATTTAAAATTTAGCGGAAAACTCTGATTTGCCCAGTAAGGGTAATGTATCTGAGAATTTATGAATATGAGAAAAAATATTTTCGCACATAAATTCCATAAAGAAAAATATTCCCATGAATCTAATTAACACATATTCCCAACATCAGATTCATCTACAAATACCAGACAGTAAGAAGATATGTCCAGTGTTAATTTTCATTTGGGAAAATTTGTCTCCCAGATCATTATGATCCATCAGCATAACGATTTTTCTCGTAGAACTTTTTCCCACATAGTCAAAGTCAAAAGCGCTTTATTTAATACTAATCGTTATAAATTTTAAAAGAATATAAAGCAAATTCCAAACAATAACAAATGAAATAGATGTCTATTTGTCGAAGTTAGAGAAGCTGACGTTGGAAACGATTGAGAAAGTAGTTCCCAAGATTAAACATCGAAACAATATGGAAGGATATGAAACACCAACCATCGCAAGGTTGAAAAGATTGAAAAGCCTCCTTCTCACACGCGTCAACAATATTTATCGACGATTTTTAGACTACAACCATCCCTCGTTGTCTTTGTTGAAATTACATCTGAAGAATGTCCGGAACTTAATCCGGTCATACTTCAGGAGTGAGGTCAGCAATCAATGGGCGGAAAAATTGAGGGGTATTAGCCCACAGGACCCAGACGGCGTGTTTGCGAAAGTGAATAGCATATTCCGCAAGAAGTCTCGAGTGAAGGTATCGAATCTTGAAGTCACTAGTGATGAGATAAATCTTCTCGATAGGGCTGGTATCGAAATTGATAGTACGACTCCGGATAGAAATGGAAACAGGATTATTTGTGAAGGATTGGATAAACTTGCCCTGATTGGAGCACATTTTGAATTGGTTCATCTACCAAACCCTGAGAGAGGGAACGAAATTTTTTCAGAGGTCGTTGAAGCAAAAGTTTCCGACTTCAAATCAAGCCTGAACGGCCAATCAATTCATCATTTCAATGAAACATTCAACATCTGACCTCATACCGAGCTTGAATCCAATTGATTATTTTGTCAGCTATGAAGACTTGTGTTTCATATTTCGCAAGATAAACAACAAGAAATCATGTGGTAATGATGGTATTCCAAATGTAGTTCTCCGACATTTGCCTGAGGTTGCTATTAGGAACTATTGCATATTGTTCAACAACATGTTGAGCAATTCATATTTCCCAAATGAGTGGAAAAAGGCTAAGGTATTTCCGATCTTGAAGAAAGGAAAAGAATCTTCATGCCCGAAAAGCTATCGCCCAATCAGCTTGCTGCCTAACATCAGCAAGGTGTTTGAAGTGATACTCAACAGAGCATTAAACGCCCACATTGAGGAAAATGAGTTGATGCCGAATTGCCAATTTGGTTTTCGTGCCAGGCATTCGACCACACATGCAATAACGAAAGTAACCTCAGACATCTGTTGGAAACTAAATGATAGACAATGTGTTGGAGCATGTCTCATTGATATGGAGAAAGCCTTTGATACGGTATGGTTAGATGGACTTATTTTTAAACTCCTTCAGGACAAGTTCCCCAGACACCTTGTCGCCATGATGTGTAATATGTTATACGGGAAATCGTTTGTTGTAACCGATGGAAATCTGACAACAATGCGCGAGTTCAAGGTCTTGAATGGTCTACAGCAGGGAACAGTTACTGCGCCTCTGCTCTTCTCAATCTTTATTCGCAAGCTATTGAACGGCTTTGATTTTAACGTCTCGCCAAAGCGATCATTGGTAGCGTTTGCTGATGATCTGATCATCTATACGGCAGACCGAAAAGCTACAATAGTTCAGAGCAATCTCCAAAAAATGTTCAATGATGTACAGCTGTACACTGACAATTGGCGAATGAAAATCAATGCGCAGAAGTGTGAAACAATCTTGTTTCGGACAACGCTGCAGGGGGTCAGTCAAGACCTGAAACGTAATTGGAAAGATTTCCACATCATGGCTGGCGAGGGTAGTTCAGAACGAATTCCACATAAATCCTGTGTTCGATACCTCGGTGTTTATCTCGATCAGTATCTGTACTATACTGAACATGTGAAAATCATGCTCAGTATGGCACTTAAAGTAGTCATGGCCCTTCGAAAACTCTTTCATTCCAGATATATTGATCAAAAGGTCAAAATTATCTGTTACAAGACACTGGTTAGACCAGTTTTGACCTATGGATGTCAGATCTGGTACAACCAGAGTGCTAGTACTATGGAAAAATTAAGAGTTTTCGAAAGGAAATGTCTTCGTGCATGTACTGGTTTGTACAGAAAGCCTGAGACGGATTGGAAACATTATATATCGAATAGAAGAATTTATCAAACTGCTGAAGTGACTAGAGTCGATATATTCATATTGAAGCTTCTTCGGAATCATATCGCAAGATCTGTGACTGTGAGTGAAAACCCTTGGGTTTCACAGCCGTTCCACCCTACAGACGGGTATATAGCGACTTGCCTCGCTACTGGCTTCATTCCTCCAGAAGCATTCGTGTATTTGGACATGAATGGATATGTTTTTGATTCTGACGGCGTCCCAGTCATATACCACATATATCGACGGGCCACCGATAAGAAGATAAAATATCCTCCGAATTTGAGTTCACGAGACCAACGATTTCAATGGAGATACTCATTTGCTAGATTCGTTGAAGCTGATCGAGTTGAGACGGCGCAATCCAGGTATTGGTGGCTGAATGACAATGTCTAAATTTTTCGTGTTTGTTTTCAGTTTTGGTGTTTTTCGTTATTTAGTTTTTGAGTTTCAGCTCATTATTGCTACATTTAGTATTGTTATATATTTTTGTTAAAATCAGGTATAGGTTAGGTATATGTAATGTTTACTATATTCCGTTAGAGATAAGATTAAACACTTAGGTTAGGAACATTGTTATAGTATTTTTAGTATAAGATAAAGTTTTTTTGATTGTATTTTATTAGAAATAAGTTACAACATATTAGGTGTAGGATCAAAGTTTCACTGTTGTGTATTAGTAATAAATAATTTTAGGATAGTGTTGGTTGGTTTTTTCTCCTTTTTCCAATTGAATTGTAAAAATATGTAATAATCGTAATTAATTGCATTTGCTATAGTTTTTTTTTGATGAAATGAGTTTATGATAACGTACAAATTTAGAGAGCCATTTGGGCCATTAAGTTTTTTGATTGTTATTATTTGGAATTTGCTTTATATTCTTTTAAAATTTATAACGATGAGTATTCAATAAAGCGCTTTTGACTTTGACTTTGACCAAACAATAACAATCAAAAAACTTTATGGCCCAAATGGCTCTCTAAATTTGTACGTTATCGTTAACTCATATCATCAAAAAAAAAAAACTATAGCAAATTCAATTAATTACGATTATTACATATTTTTAAAATTTAATTGGAAAAAGGAGAAAAAACCAACCAACACTATCCTAAAATTAATTATAATCAAAACACAACAGTGAAACTTTGATCCTACACCTAATATGTTGTAACTTATTTCTAATAAAATACAATCAAAAACTTTAACTTATACTAAAAAAATCAATAACAATGTTCCTAACCTAAGTGTTTAATCTTATCTCTAGCGGAATATAGTAAACATTACATATACCTAACCTATACCTAATTTTTAACAAAAATAAACAACAACACTAAATGTAGCAATAATGAGCTGAAACTCAAAAACTAAATAACGAAGAACACCAAAACTGAAAATAAACACGAATAATTTAGACATTGTCATTCAGCCACCAATACCTGGATTGCGCCGTCTCAACTCGATCAGCTTCAACGAATCTAGCAAATGAGTACCTCCATTGAAATCGTTGGTCTCGTGAACTCAAATTAGGAGGATATTTTATCTTCTTATCGGTGGCCCGTCGATATATGTGATATATGACTGGGACGCCGTCAGAATCAAAAACATATCGATTCATGTCCAAATACACGAATGCTTCTGGAGGAATGAAGCCAGTAGCGAGGCAAGTCGCTATATACCCGTCTGTAGGGTGGAACGGCTGTGAAATCCAAGGGTTTTCACTCACAGTCACAGATCTTGCGATATGATTCCGAAGAAGTACTTTTTCCCACATTAGAATGTATAAAACAAAGCAATTAGGAAAGTAAAAGTCCGTCATTTCAATTAACTCAAGAGAATTGTTTTATTTCATCGAAGAGGCGTCAGAGCATTGGTCCGTCGAACCGAATATCAGAAGAAATTCTACGTCTAGTACTCGTTGCGTGTAGACTGTCATTAATATTAAAAATTAATTTTTCACAAAAGTCAGTTTCAAAATTTTTATTTTGAATTTTTACGAGCCAGTCAAAAGCATATTTTGATTTTATTGGCAAAGCATTTATCGTCGAAGGCATCGACCCACGGAATCAATAAGTCGACAAAAGGAAACAAGCCGAAGACTAACTAGGGACTGCTGTATGGCGGAGCCCGACGGCTTCCCTCCGTTGTGGGGTCCCGGGGAGAACAGTGTGAAATTGGCGGCAAGTGTCAACAAGCGAAGACACATGAGCACCCAGGACTCTGCAGATGGCCGTAAGACTCAAGATGTCGAAGACAAGCAAGAAGTGAGTCGACTTCAAGCTGAGACTCAAGAATTAAAATTAAGAATCAAAACGTACGAAGATGTGTTCGAGACAGCGAAGAAAGTGCAAGATACTGAACCGGTACGACAAACAAAGACGGAAGCTAAGCAGAAGAAAGCTGTTAAACAAATCATCACAGGAGAAGTTTTAAGTGCTTGATGCCCTAACGACAGCCAGAACTACTATACAGCGCTGGGCGGACTCCACCAAGAAATGGAGATAGGTAATGTTAATTTTATACTCTATTTAAAAAATAAAAATAAGGAGAAGAAACCAGCCCGTAATTCTGCTGGTCCTCCTCAAAAAGTAGCCAAGAATACAGAGAAAGTTCCGTCAATTAATGTGTTCGGTCAAAGCGGAAAGAACATGGTTCGGATATTTGATGCCAAGAAAAAATTAACAAATTTCGAGATTAAACGAATCAATTATGAGAAGTTGACTATCAGAACGAAATTACTGGTTGATTTCAAATCAGCAAAACATGCTCTAAATTCTGAGGAGGTTACACACTTTACATATACCCCGAAAAGCGAGGAGAACCAGACCTTCTTGTTGAAAGGCTTGGGCTGTGGAGAAGATATCGTCGATCTTCTTCAGGTGCTCAAGGAAGCAAATAGATTGATCAAAAGGTCAAAATTATCGGTTACAAGACCCTGGTTAGACCAGTTTTGACATGGATGTCAGGTCAAAGTCAAAAGCGCTTTATTTAATACTAATCGTTAAAAATTTCAAAAGAATATAAAGCAAATTTCAAACAATAATAATAAAAAAAAAACTTAATGGCCCAAATGGCTCTCTAAATTTATACGTTATCATTAATCACATTTAAAAAAAAAAACTATAGCAAATTCAAATCAATGAAGATTATTACATATTATTTCATTCAATTGGAAAAAGGAGAAAAAACCAACCAACACTATCTTAAAATTATTTATAATCTTAACACAACAGTGAACTTTGATCCTACACCTAATATGTTTTAACTTAATTCTAATAAAATGCAATCAAAAACTTTATCTTATAATAAAAATTCTATAACAATGTCCCTTACCTAAGCGTTTAACCTTATCCCTAACCTAATATAATAAACATAACATATACCTAACCTATCAGTAATTTTTAACACAAAATAAACAACAATACTAAATGTAGCAATAACGAGCTTAAACTCAAAAACTAAATAACGAAAAAACACAAAAACTGGAAATAAACACAAGTAATTTAGACATTATCATCATATCGCAAGATCTGTGACTGTGAGTGAAAACCCTTGGATTTCACAGCCGTTCCACCCTACAGACGGGTATATAGCAACTTGCCTCGCTACTGGCTTCATTCATCCAGAAGCGTTCGTGTATTTGGACATGAATCGATATGTTTTTGATTTTGACGGCGTCCCAGTCATATATCACATATATCGACGGGCCACCGATAAGAAGATAAAATATCCTCCGTATTTGAGTTCACGAGACCAACAATTCCAATGGAGATGCTCATTTGCTAGATTCGTTGAAGCTGATCGAATTTCGATGGCGCAATCCAGGTATTGGTGGCTGAATGACAATGTCTAAATAATTCGTGTTTATTTTCAGTTTTGGTGTTTTTCGTTATTTCGTTTTTTGAGTTTCAGCTCATTATTGCTACATTTAGTGTTGTTGTTATTTGTGTTATAAATTAGGTATAGGTTAGGTATATGTTATGTTTACTCACTGCTTCCTTAAGGAGGCAGTGGTTTACTATATTACGTTAGAGATAAGATTAAATGCTTATGTTAGGAACATTGTTATAGAATTTTTTTAGTATAAGATAAAGTTTTTGATTGCATTTTATTAGAAATAAAAAAATTAGGTGTAGGATCAAAGTTTCACTGTTGTGTTTAAATTATAAATAATTTTAGGATAATGTTGGTTGGTTATTTTTCCTTTTTCCAATTGAATTCTCAAAATATGTAATAATCTTAATTAATTGAATTTGCTATAGTTTTTTTTTATGAAATATGTTAATGATAACGTATAAATTTAGAGAGCCATTTGGGCCATTAAGTTTTTGTATTGTTTTTGTTCGGAATTTGCTTTATATTCTTTTAAAATTTATAACGATTAGTATTAAATAAAGCGTTTTGACTTTGACATTGACTTTGACCATAACGCAATCGTTATGGAAATCAATCATCAAAGGAATGACTTCTTCCTCATTCCAGTTCAACATGAAAATCATCGGTTGAACTTCAAAATTGAATTTCAAAAAAACAGACTGGGGAAAGTTTCAAAAGAAGTTTAATCGGGAATACCAGAAGCAATGTCCCACTTCTGATGATGGCAACTCTTGCTCAATGGTCCCTGATGACAGGAATCTAACTAACGATGAAATAGATCTCTATTTGTCGAAGTTAGAGAAGCTGACGTTGGAAACGATTGAGAAAATAGTTCCCAAGATTCAACATCGAAATAATATGGAAGGATATGAATTACTTTTCTAGGTGGTCTAATAAGCGAAATATTAATTCTTTGAGCGGCAGGTTTTGGAACTTTTTTCCCTTTATGGTATTGCTGTGGCCAGATTTTCCATCAGATTTGCAATATTTTGATATAATTTGATAATTTTCCAAAAAGTATAAATTTATGGTACTTTGGAAAAGTTTAAGAGCAGTTTTAGCGGCTGAAAGGTTAAAAATTTCCAATATTTTACATGTTACTACCCAAAAACTTTGTCGATTTTTCTCCCCTTAAACGTGCGAATTTCGGTTTGATATTTTTTAAGTTTAAACGTTTAACCCGAATGAGTATTTTGATGATCGAAAAATATTTTAGGCATATTATCTAGCATGTAAGAGGCATATAAATGGCTGTTTCTAGAACACGTGCAGTTTTTGTGCAGATTTCCAGCTTCGGTCGTTTACTGTGGCCACAGTTTTAATTTGATTGTTGAAATTTTGGTGTTATCTTGTAGGTGGCTTTATGTTGTTTTTGTCAAGTGTAATTATGTAGTACTTTGTTTGAGAATACAATTTTTTATGGCGTTCAGGAGGCAAGGACATGGATTTAGCCAAAACACGTCTATTTCCATGGCTGATCTCTGGCTTTGATCATTCACTGCTACCACAGTTTCCAGCCGATTGTCAAAATTATGGTCTCATTTTTTAGCTGTTATTCTGTTGTTTACGTCGAACATACATTTGTAGTGCTTTGCATATGAGCGCTGTATTTTGTGAGGGCTAAAATGGGACTACGGTGCAAAAATCAAACTTGTCTGCATAAAAAGTCATGTGCAATTTAAAAAATGTTTTTAATTGCTGGTAAGTGATACAAGAGTGTAAACAAACCAACCAAATCAAAAATGATTTTTCTAAGTGGTCTAATAAGCGAGATAGTAATATTTTGGGGGGGGGAGGTTTTGGGAACTTTTTCCCTTTATGGCATTGCTGTGGCCAGACTTTTCAACCGATTTGCAATATTTTGATGTTGGTATATAGATTAGCGTCTGAATTTACCAACAAATATAAATTTATAGTACTTTGGAAAAGTTTAAGAGCAGTTTTAGCGGCTGAAAGTGAAAAGTTTCCAATTTTTTACATGACACTACAACTTTAAATCGATTTTTCTCCCCTTAAACGTGCCAATTTCGGTTGGTATTTTCTAGTTTAAAGGCTTAACCCGAATGAGTATTTTGATGGCCGGAAAATATTTTAGGCATATTATTGTGAATCGTTATTTTCGATGTGCCGTTCCTTTGACAGTCAGTCTCGTATCGGCCTTTCCCGATGTAACATGTCTATTGTGTTCAATACAAATATGTATCAATTAACGTGTGTATTATTATTGTCTCATCATACCAACTAGTCACTTTCATCACCCAGTCACAATAAGTTGGCGACGAGGATTAAAACGTTTGCAACTGCCAGTGAAAACCAGTGTGACACAGTGAAACAGTTAGATTCCGCCGCGTAGCCGCCACGTTTTCAGCCGCCATTATTTTCGTGTCGTTTCCGAGACAGCTCCAGCTGGGAAAATGGATCAACAACAATTCGAACAATTTCTCTCAGTCTTCACTGGCGCGTTGGGGACAAGTGGATCCGGTTCAGCTCCCCAAGTCTCACCATTCGAATCATATGACACCAAGAAGGAAAGATTTACTTCTTATTTAGAACGTTTTGACAATTACTGTAGTCTCAAAAATGTGGATTCCCCTATCACAATGTCTCAATTGTTGTGTACATCAATTGGCTCTACGCATTATAACAACTTAGCTGCATTATTGGGTCCTGAGAAACCCATGAAAGATATTCCATTTGTTGAGCTAATCAAACTTTTCAAAAATATGTTGTCACCGCCTGTCTCAACTGTAGTCGCTCAGCATTATTTCCTAAATGTTACTCAGCAGCCAACACAATCAATCTCAGAATTCGTTGCATCCCTGAAGGAGAAATCGAAAGATTGTAATTTTTATGTTGAATTTGAATGCAAATCAGTGATTTCCATTGCTGACACCTTTTTATGTGCCCAATTTGTTAGAGGAGAAAAGACAACTGGATTTGAGAACAGCTCTTACAACACTATGCGTTCAAAAATTTCGATGAGCTGCTTAACAAAGCCACAGCATTGGAAGCATCACGTTTTGAAAGCAACCAGTTTACCAAAATCCCAGATAATTTCACCAATCTCAGTAGTGACACAAATAATGTCTCAAGGGTCAACAGGTCGCATAGGAAATCACAACCCAACCAAAGTTGAAATACAAGTCCTAGCTCACACCAACGCTCACAGTCCCAACACATGACACGGGTTGACTATCGTTCTTTGGGCGTTGATGGACTCTGTCTCAAATGTGGTTGGGCAAACCACAAGGCAAATCAATGCAAAATCGACTGCAACGCGCTTAAATGCACTTCCTGCAAGAAAATTGGTCATGTGTCCAAGGTCTGTATCACCACCATTCATCGAAATTCAAAGACACATGCCATCGCAACACAGTCTTCTCAGAATGATCAAAACTCTGACTCAGAATATGGTATTGGTCACATTCACTGCACTGAAGAATTATACGAGTTCAGCCCAGGTTCTGATAAATTTATCGTCAAAGTGTTTCTCAATGGCAAGCCACAGGCATTTGAAGTCGATTCAGGAGCCAAATTCTCACTTCTATCAGAGACAGCATTCAAACGTCTTGGTCTCGATGCTACACTACAACCAACACAGGTATCATTCCGCTCTTCCTCAGCTCATATAATAAAGCCCTTAGGGAAAGTCTCACTGTCGGTAAAATATAAAAATAGAGAAATTGATGCGGACCTATTCATTGTTCCTGCAGGATTCGATGCACTTCTGGGTCGAATGTGGATTCGCACTCTGGGAATTGATCTCAAAGAAATCGATAAAGAACGGCTCACTTCGGATCATGTAGTTACAATCAACGCTGTCACTCCTCTTGAAGACATACTCAGACAATACGCAACTATTTTCGAAGAACGCATAGGTTGTGTGCCAAACCTAGAAATAAAACTTCAGCTCAGGGAAGGAGTAAAACCCATCTTTACTAGGGAACGCGATATCCCTTTTGCACTGCGCCAGCGAGTTGAGGAAGATCTTGCAACTCTTGAGTCACAAGGTATTATTACTCCAGTATCCTCAAGCGACTGGGGATCACCACTCGTCGTAATACCTAAATCTGATGGAGGGGTTCGTTTATGTGTTGATTACAAATGTGGAGTCAACGCAAAATTAGTCTCAGCTAATCATCCAATTCGTCGCATTGATGAAGTCTTGCACACCCTCAGAAATGCAAAGTACTTCTGCAAACTCGACCTGTACAAGGCATATTTACACTTCAAAGTGGATGCGGAAGGACAGAAAATCCAAACAATCACGACACACAAGGGCACATTTCAAATGAATCGTCTCAGTTTTGGTATCAAAACAGCACCATCTGAATTCACTAGAGTACTCTCACAAATTCTCAATGGCCGTTGAAGCATATTTTGATGACATTATCTGCCATGGCTCATCAATGGAAGAATGTACAAGAAACCTATTGCTTGTTTAGAACGACTCAAGGAAAACGATCTCCATCTAAATAAAAATAAGTGTTCCTTCTTCAAAGAAAGTATCAGCTATCTTGGTCACATAGTCTCATTTAATAAGTTGAAATGTCACCTATGAAAATTCAAGCCGTCTTCAACATGCCACGTCGTAAAAATGTAGAGGAATTAAGACGATTCTTGGGTATGGTGACATATTATGCAAAATTCATTCCTGATTTCTCCACAAAATCTTTTCATCTACGACGCCTACTCAAAAAAGATGAAAAATTCGTTTGGTCAGCCTCCACTGAAGCTGCTTTCTTAAACCTAAAGTCGGAGTTGTGTAGTGAAAGGGTATTAACACCTTTTGATCCAGCAAAACCCTTGATCCTCACAACAGACGCCAGCCCGACCGGTATTGCAGCTGTTTTGAGTCATGAAGTGGAAGGTCATGAAAAGCCTATTGCTTATGCCTCTCGAGCTTTGACCCAAGCTGAATGCAATTACAGTCAACTTGATAGAGAAGCCTTGGCTATCATTTACGCAGCCACACACTTCTACAACTATGTTTATGCCAGAAACTTCACACTTGTCACCGATAACGAGCCGCTGTCTTGTATCTTTCATCCACATCGAGCATTACCTCAGATGACATCTGCCCATCTTTTACGCTATGCCTCCTTTCTAAGTGGATTGGACTTCACAGTACGCTATAAAAAAGGAAAAGACAACGAGAACGTAGATTGTCTTTCTCGGGCTCCAATTCCCCAACTGCTCAGAAAATCTGAAACATCAATGAATGAAGAAGTCAATGCATTGTATGCTGAAACTATACTTCAAATCTCCAGCCCAGCTATAACTTCAGAAACTATTATTGAAGAAACAGCCAAAGATGAAAACCTTCAAACCCTGATGACCAGCCTCAGAACCAGTCAAAGAGATGAACCATTCACCATCTTTAACGGTATGCTTTTCAGATTGGACCGCCTAGTCATACCAAAATCTCTACAACGCCAAATCCTGGAAAAACTGCATGCCTCACACTTGGGCATTACAAAAATGAAACAACTCTCCAGACGATATGTATATTGGGAACGTTTAGACAAGGACATCGAGCAAATTGTTAAAACCTGTGAATCCTGTGCCCAAGTCCGGCAAAATCTACAGAAAGCCACTATTCATCCATGGGACCCACCAGATGACAACTGGGAGAGGGTACATATGGACTATGCAGGCCCCCTTGACAACCATTATTTCTTAATGTGTGTCGATGCAAAATCCAAGTGGGCTGAAATTCGAATACTCAAAGAAGCACCATCATCAGCATCAACTATCACACTCCTAGAAACCATATTCTCTGTGCATGGCTACCCATCTGTCCTAGTATTAGATAATGCTGCCATATTTAAAAGTGAAGAGTTCCAGACACACTGTAAAGACCGGGGAATGTTTCAGAAGTTTATTGCGCCAGGTCACCCATCAACTAATGGCCTTGCAGAAAGAAATATACAAACCCTGAAAAGAAGATTGAAAGCTGCAGGTGAAGACTCATCACCAATAGCCACAAAAGTACAAAATATCCTTTTCGATACCGTGGCACACCATTAGCCTCCGGACAGTCACCAGCAGAACTTTACCTGAAAAGGGAAATTAGAATACGCCTTGATGCTCTCCTGCCTAATAGAAAAGCAGTAATGCCAACGAGCCGAAGCAGCTGTCACATCCGCTCATTCCAAATGGGAGAGAGAGAGTTCAGGCAAGAATGCACCTGAATAATCAAGATAGCTGGCAATTTGGGACTGTCGAACAAAAACTGGGTCAGTACCATTATATCATTGACTTAGACTCAGCCCGAACTATAAAAAGGCACATCGACCAACTAATTTCAACAATGGTCCCGAAGAAACAAGTCACTTTTTCATCTCAGCAGAGACCAGCCCCAAGCCCAGATGTTCCATATCGACACATGCCAGCTGATGAGCTACCACCAATGGACACACAACCTACGCCATTGACTGCGCCAGGTGTCAATCAGCCAGAAACACTTACTGGCACTCCTGACCAACAGACACCAGCAGACGGGAACACAAACAACCCGACGCTACCACCACGCAGATCTGCTCGTCAACGATGTCCTCCAAACTTCTTGAAAGACTATGTCACCGAATAATAGAATTAAAATTATATTTCTATATATTTTAATTAAATGGGGGAGACTATTGTGAATCGTTATTTTCTATGTGCCGTTCCTTTGACAGTAAGTCTCGTATCGGCCTATCCCAATGTAACTTGTCTATTGTGTTCAATACCAATATGTATCAATTAACGTGTGTATTATTATTGTCTCATCATACCAACTAGTCACTTTCATCACCCAGTCACAGTACATATTATCTAGCATGTAGGCGGCATAGAAATGGCTGTTTCTATAATACGTGCAGGTTTTCTGCGGATTTCCAGCTTCCGGCGTTTAGTGGTTGAAAGCCAAAAAAATCCCAATTTTTCACGTGTCAACTCCCCAAACCTATAAATCGGTTTTTTTCCCCTTAAAAGTGCGAATTTCACGTTTTTACGTTTTAATTTCAAAGCGTAACCCAAACTAGTGTTTTGGTGGTCGGAACATGTTTTAGGCAAAATATCTAGAAATTGCTGTTTCTAGAACACGTGCAGTTTTTGTGCACATTTTCAGCTTTGATTGCTTACTGTGGCCGTAATTCTAATCCGATTGTTGAAATTTTGGTCTTATCTTATAGTTGCGTTTGTTAAGTTTGCGTCAAGTGCAAATATGTAGTAATTTGTATGAAAATACTAATTTTTATGACGCTTAGGAGGCATAGACATGTATTTGTCTAAAATACGTAAATTTCCTTGTCCGACCTCTGGCTTTTATGGTTCACTGTAGCCACAATTTCCATTCGATTATCAAAATGTTGGTCTCATTTTGCAGCTGTCAGTCTGTTGTTTACGTCAAGTATAAATTTGTAGTACTTTTCATAAGAATACTATTTTTATAAAGTTCCTTAAATTTTTGGGGGCAGGTTATGAAAACTTTTTCCCTTTACGGCATTGCTGTGGCTTGAGTTTTCAACCGATGTGCTACATTTTGGTGTTAATGAATAGATCAGCGTCTGAATTTTCCAAAAAGTATAAGTTTGTGGTATTTGGCAAAAGTTTAAGGGCGGGTTTAGTGGTTGAAGGCCAGAAAAATCCCAATTTTTCACGTGTCAACTCCCCAAAACTTTAAATGGCTTTTTCTCCCCTTAAACGTGCGAATTTCGCGTTTTCAAGTTTCAATTTAAAGGCTTAACTGAAGCTAGTGTTTTGATGGTCGGAACATGTTTTAGCAAAAATATCTAGAAATTGCTGTTTCTAGAACACGTGCAGTTTTTGTGCAGATTTTCAGCTTTGATTGCTTACTGTGCCCGTAATTTTAATCCGATTGTTGAAATTTTGGTCTTATCTTATAGTTGCGTTTGTTAAGTTTGCGTCAAGTGCAAACATGTAGTAATTTGCATGAAAATACTAATTTTTATGACGCTTAGGAGGCATAGACATGTATTTGTCTAAAATACGGAAATTTCCTTGTCCGACCTCTGGCTTTCATCGTTCACTCTAGCCACAATTTCCATTCGATTATCAAAATGTTGGTCTCATTTTGTAGCTGTCAGTCTGTTGTTTACGTCAAGTATAAATTTGTAGTACTTTTCATAAGAATACTAATTTTTATAAGGTTCCTTAAATTTTTGGGGGCAGGTTATGGAAACTTTTTCTCTTTACGGCATTGCTGTGGCTTGATTTTTCAACCGATGTGCTATATTTTGGCGTTAATGAATAGATCAGCGTCTGAATTTTCCAAAAAGTATAAGTTTGGGGTATTTCGCAAAAGTTGAAGGGTGGGTTTAGTGGTTGAAAGCCAGAAAAATCCCAATTTTTCACGTGTCAACTCCCCAAAACTTTAAATGGCTTTTTCTCTCCTTAAATGTGCGAATTTCCCGTTTTAAGTTTTAATTTAAAGGCGTAACTGAAACTAGTGCTTTGGTGGTCGGAACATGTTTTAGGCAAAATATCTAGAAATTGCTGTTTCTAGAACACGTGCAGTTTTTGTGCAGATATTCAGCTTTGATTGCTTACTGTGCCCGTAATTTTAATCCGATTGTTGAAATTTTGATCTTATCTTATAGTTGCGTTTGTTAAGTTTGCGTCAAGTGCAAATATGTAGTAATTTGCATGAAAATACTAATTTTTATGACGCTTAGGAGGCATAGACATGTATTTGTCTAAAATACGTAAATTTCCTTGTCAGACCTCTGGCTTTAATCGTTCACTGTAGCCACAATTTCTATTCGATTATCAAAATTTTGGTCTCATTTTGTAGCTCTCAGTCTGTTATTTACGTCAAATACAAATTTGTAGTACTTTTTATTAGAATACTAATTTTTATAAGGTTCCTCATATTTTTGGGGGCAAGTTATGGAAACTCTTTCCCTTTACGGCATTGCTGTGGGTTGATTTTTCAGTCGATGTACTATATTTTTGTGTTAATGAATAGATCAACGTCTGAATTTTCCAAAAAGTATAAGTTTGTGGTATTTCGCAAAAGTGCAATAAAGGGTTGAGTGGATTAAATCCAAAAAAATCCCAGGTTATCAAGCGTCGACTCCCCAAAACTTTAAATGGCTTTTTCTCCCCTTAAACGGGCGGGTTTCGGTTTTACGTTTTAATTTAAAGGCGTAACCCAAACTAGTGTTTTGATGGTCGGAACGTGTTTTAGGCAAAATATCTAGAAATTGCTGTTTCTAGAACACGTGCATTTTTTGTGCAGATTTTCAGCTTTGATTGCTTACTGTGCCCGTAATTTTAATCCGGTTGATGGAATTTTGGATTTACCTTATAGTTGTGTTTGTTAAGTTTGCGTCAAGTGCAAATGTGTAGTAATTTGCATGAAAATACTAATTTTTATGACGCTTAGGAGGCATAGACATGTATTTGTCTAAAATACGTAAATTTAGGCAAAATATCTAGAAATTGCTGTTTCTAGAACACGTGCATTTTTTGTGCAGATTTTCAGCTTTGATTGCTTACTGTGCCCGTAATTTTAATCCGGTTGATGGAATTTTGGATTTACCTTATAGTTGTGTTTGTTAAGTTTGCGTCAAGTGCAAATATGTAGTAATTTGCATGAAAATACTAATTTTTATGACGCTTAGGAGGCATAGACATGTATTTGTCTAAAATACGTAAATTTCCTTGTCAGACCTCTGGCTTTCATCGTTCATTGTAGCCACAATTGCCATTCGATTACCAATTTTTTGGTCTCATTTTGTAGCTGTTAGTGTATTGTTTATGTCAAATACAAATTTGTAGTACTTTTCATAAGAATACTAATTTTAATAAGGTTCCTTAAATTTTTGGGGGCAGGTTATGGACACTCTTTCGCCTTACGACAGTGCTGTGGCTTGATTTTTCAACCGATTTGCAATATTTTGATATTAGTGTATAGATTAGCGTCTGAATTTTCGAAAAAATATAAATTTATAGTACTTTGTATAATTTAAGAGTAGTTTTAGCGGCTGAAATGTGAAAAATTTCCAATTTCTTGCGTGACACCACCCAAAAACTTTAAATCGATTTTTCTCCCCTTAAACGTGCGAATTTCGGTTTGATATTTTTTGGTTTAAAGGCTTAAACCAATTGAGTACTTTGATGGTCGGAAAATATTTTAGCCATATTATCTAGCATGTAGGAGGCATAGAAATGGCTGTTTCTAGAACACGTGCAGTTTTTCTGCAGATTTCCAGCTTCGGCCGCTTACTGTGGCCACAGTTTTAATTTGATTGTTGAAATTCTGGTTTTATCATGTAAGCTGGCTTTGTGTAGTTTTAGTACTTTGTTTGAGAATGCAATTTTTTATGGCGTTTAGGAGGCAAGGCCATGGATTTTGCCAAAACACGTCCATTTCCGAGGCAGATCTCTGGCTTTGATCATTCACTGCGACCACAGTTTCCAGCCGATTGTCAAAGTTATGGTCTCATTTTTTAACTGATATTCTGTCTTTCTGTCAGTTTGTCTGTCCGTCTGCATAAATTTGTAGTTCTTTGCAGATGAGCGCTGTATTTTGTGAGGGCTAAAATATGAGTACGGCGCAAAAATCAAACTTGTCTGCATAAAAAGTCATGTGTAATTTAAAAAATGTTTTTCATTGCTAGTAAGTAATACATGGTTGTAAACATATAAACCAAATCAAAAATAATTTTTCTAAGTGGTCTGACAAGCGAGGTAGTAGCATTTTGGGGAGCAGGTTTTGGGAACTTTTTCCCTTTATGGCATTGCTGTGGCCAGATTTTTCAACCGATTTGCAATATTTTGCTATTGGTGTATAGAGTATAAATTTATAGTACTTTGGAAAAGTTGAAGAGCAGTTTCCGCGGCTGAAAGTGAAAAGTTTCCAATTTTTTACGTGTCACTACTTATATTATCCGATTGTTTTCAAAAAGAATGCCGAGAACATTGCGATTTAGGACAACACTTTCATTTTTCTTGTGTGTGGAAATAAATATCCTTGTGTCAAAAGTTTTCAAATATCAACTCGTGAGCATTGAGAAAAACTTGGAATCTGTCAAAATTCCGGCACAAGCTGGAATCAGCAGATCCAAGACCCGAGAATGCAAGATTCTCACAAATATATGCATAACGTGATTCATCGAGAAGGAAGTTGAAGAACTAACAACAGATAAGAACTTAGTAACAATGTCAGTAGCAGATCATTGTATACCTACTAACTCGCCTAATGAGGTCATCATGTCGGAAATGGAAAGTTCTTCAAAGCAAAACTTAGAAAGAAAGATTGAACAGGACATTAGAACATTCAAAAAAGCAATGGGGTAAATTAGTTTTTAAACCAGTAAATAACGATAAATTTGATAAAAGTAAATATACCTCAAACAATTTTTCCACACAAAATAGCTTCTCACCCTAGCAAGTGGTAACGGTATTCAGGAGAACCCTGATATTGCTAACAAATTTTCATGGTTTCCACCCATCTTATTCAACAACAATATTAACCCTCAGACGGTGAAACTTATTTTCAAACAGTTCCCTACGTGCACGTACTCGATTAAGTCTTTTTCGGGCTCGTTCCACAAAATTATTATTGACGAAATTGAAACATTTGACTTCATTCTGAATTTAATGAAGGAAAAGAAAGTGGGAGATCACTCGTTTACACCTTCTATCAGACGTAACCCTATAGTAATTTTCAAGGGGTTCAGCGCTTTGTTCCCTATTTCCGAAATAAAAGATGATGTCGACACGAATTCCAGAACGAAGAAATTTTGAGATAACAAATTTATCAACAGCATGGTCTCGCCGTAATGATGTGAAGTTATATATATTTACGATGGTTTAAAGAAGATTCTAAAAATCCATTTTTTGTTACATCACAGAATAACTTGGAAAAAATCAGGGGTGGTGATTTGGCACAATGCTACAGATGTCAACGTTTTGGGCACGTATCCTTAAATTGTGGATATGGAAAAAGATGTGTTGCTTGCGGGAAGGAACACATAGATGATGTGTGCCCGCGTAAGGGTATCATTGATGAGACTTTGAATAGCCCTGATACTCCTCCTGTGTATGCGTACTATGCTCCTCAACTGGTCATCCAGCTAACTATTCTGGCTGTCCAGAAAGAGGAAAATTAAGATTAAAGTTGGCACTCCCGCACTCACTCCAGCAAATAACAATTTGCTTTATTCGAATGTTTTTAATGAATCCCAAAACTTTCTTTCTAAATTAAATAATAAATCTCTTCTCCACTTTGGTGTATCTCCTGTTACCCTCATGAAAAAATTTAAAGAATTTTTTGCTTCATACTGTCGTTTGCCTCCGAAAGAACAACTTGAAGCCTTATTCAACTTTTTTATTAGCATTACGAGCATGCAAACTCATGATGAGCGGATCACTCTCCAAAATATTCTTGATGAGTTTGTGCCTGGCATAGTTTTTTAAATGAAACTCGGCTAAGTGTAAGGCATAAGCCACAATTTTCAAATTACACAATGTTTAGCAATGATATTGGTACAGGTTCAGCCATCCTTGTTCATTCAAAACACACCATTTTCCAAATCCGATGTGAATTCTCATCTTTTTCTTGTACTTTCTTGTTTACATATGCGTGGTGCTGGTGGTCATATTCGTAAATTATTTTTAAATTCTTTGTATGTTCCCTGTGATGTCGGTCAATCACTTTTCTCTAATTTTAATCAATTATTAAATTTCTCAAACGAATTTGATGGTTTCAATTGGGGAGGAGACATAAATGCTAGACATTCTAGATGGGGTGATAGTACTTTTAGCATTAACGGTAGGACTATTAACCATTGGTTAATGTCAGGCAACAGCACTTCCATATCAATTATTTATGCAGGCATTCCTACTTTTCCTAGAGGGTGTAGTAATCGAGCAGTTAAAGTGTTAAAGAAAAACTCAAACATAAAATGTCCCAGATCAATTGAAACGATCGAACCGGTACGATTGCAGATTGAATTGGAACAATTTCCGATTGAACTAGAACAATTTGCGATCGAACTGGTACGATTTGAGATTGATCTGGTACGATGAAATACTTTTGACAGGGCAGTTGTCATTGAGTGAAGGAGACTGGAGAGGTAACCACGTTTGGGAATTAGTGCCGGTGCTGGTGATAATTCAGGACAGGAACAAAGTTGCCCATAATCGGAGCAGTTCGGACCCGATAACGCGCTACAGTCATCTCAAGGAAGCTAACCCCAGCCGTCTCCTTCTGAAGACCCATTACAGGAACAGCAATAGTCCCGCAATTTCTCTCTCAAGGCAAGCAGTAGCAGTAGCAGTAGAAGCAAGTACTGTAAAATAGAGAACGGTCCCTTGACTACACTCGGCCAGAAGCTTTGCAAAGTAAATGGACAGGAGTTTCCTTCCGGACGGAAAATTAGGTGGAAAATTCAAGAGGAAGTGGAAAGTTCTTGCACTGTTTATTTCGATAAAGGTGTAAATAGTGGCGGAAGGTGTAGAAGAACTTCTCAGTGTCTTTTTAATTCACTCAGCGGGCTGCTGTGGGTGAGCGTAGCGTCCACCGTAAAATATTGTGCAAAACGTCACAAACGAGTCGTCCGCTCGATCGTGTGGAAAGCGCTGAAGAAAATCGCCAGTGAGTGTTTAGTGGGTGCGCGACTTCGGTCAGGATTTCGCACAACAGTTTCGACTTGGACTTGAACGGAATTTCAGCGCTGTCTGGTTTGTATTGGCGAAAGTGTCGCAAAGTGTAGAACCTCCCCCCCCCGAGCCAAGTGAACGAGTTCCAATAAGTGTCGGGAATTCAGCTTCGAACTACGTTGAGTTGATTCAGGATTTGGTCGTCAGGTTCCCACTAGTTCCTGCTGCTGTTCGTGGTCGTCTCGATTGGCGAGAAGTGCGAAAAGTTAATCCGTGGACACATTCTGTGCGACTTGGAGTAGTAATCCAATTTTCTTTCAACTGTTGCAACGATTTTCCGATCTTTTGTCGAATTGCGATTTTCTCGAGGAAAAGCACTCAGCCGAGCCGAGCCAATTGCTACCGTGCGAAAAATAAGAAGTGAACGGAGTCGGGTTGTAATATCGGTCTTCTGAACGACTCACTGCAGAGTCAGGCGAATCAATCACACGACACGCGTGGAAGCGGTTCTTTGAACGGGATTAAAATCAGTTTGACCAACATTCATCGCCGTAAAACGGAGTTTAATCGCCAATTGAGTGCCCTGATTGGCTCGACTGCGTCTCCGCGGCAACGCCCCAACAGCAATAGTCCCACAAACACACTGCATCACCAAAATTGCTCGTCGTCAAAACAATCCGCCTCGTCGTCATGTTGCTTCTCATATAATAATAGGAAACGGCACCAGTTAGCGTTTGGACAGAAAGGGTTTTTGGTGACATGTAATTTCAAAGAAAAGGAGTGCATCCGTGAATCTTACAACATTCTAAATGGACAATTGGCGGATGCATGTCAACCAGCTACAGAACCTATGATATCTGAAATGGACATTACCGACTGCCTGAGATGAGAGATAGACCTAGAGCTATTGAAACAGCATAGCATTACAAACTTTCAGGCTGCGGATACAGGAGTGAAAAATTGTATAGTTATCAAAATCGCATTTGAAGATCCGATTGGGATTGGAGTTGAGCTTATTAAAAGGATTTATCAAGAAAATTCTCCTGCCACTAGATACGTACTCAGGTTTATACAGTACCAATCGTTTGCCGCGCTAACGTTGTGGACATAGTTTTTGCTTGCAGTTCTTTAATCGATAAATATTTTGTTTCTAGTGCTGGAAGCTTTTCAATTGTTATCAACAAGCGATTCAACAATAAAGTTGATCGAGACTTGTTAATAGGAAAAATAGCTGAGTTAGTTACTGCTGAAAATTCTGCCTATAAGGTAGATTTGAAAAATCCGGATTTGTGTATTCTAGTAGAAGTGATAAAAGGAATTTGTTGCCTCAGTGTTTTACCAGACTACTACAAGTATAAGAAGTACAATTTGATGGAAGTAATAGCTTCTAAAATAGATGTTACAGAATCGAAATTACAGGACCATCTGCATCGTCGTCGAGCGCTCGGAGGACCATGCGGGTGAGTACTCTTTTATTGTGTTATCAATATATATATATTTTGCATGTTTTTTCCATTTAAAAAAAAATGAAATTCATATAAATAAATAGAAAGAAGTAAATTACATTTTTTAACTATTTTTACAATTTAAAAATCAGTATATATTCGTTTTGCAATCAAAATTTGAGTTAACTCCAAAGCAATTATTTTGTTTTCTTCTCCATTACATCTTTAATTTCTTTATGTTAAATTATAAAACAGTAGAATTTGAGTAAAGTTTTTTATTGTTGAACTTATTGTAGCAAAAATGTTCTCTGTTTGCTTATGAAAAGTCATTACTTTTCTTGAAAGCTGTGGATTTTCATATGTTACAAAAAATTTAAAAATATTCAACTAATCAAGTTGGGAGCATAATTAAAATTTTAATGCATGTCAGAAAAACTAATTTAAATTTCCAGTTTAGTAGAAAAGCAATTTTATGAGCGTTCAAAGTTGTAATCAATGGTTCATTTGATTATTCTTTTGGTTGAATTCATTTTTTTACGATTAGTAATTCCAACTTGAAACTCCGCGACCATTCTTGGTTTATCATTGAAAATTAATGAAAGGAATATTTCGCGAGTTTTGTCACACGTCCACACATGATTACATTCTCTACGTATTGCACCTAGTCTGTTCTAAATTATAGATAATTAATTGGTTGGAAATATTTCAAAGCTAAATACAATATATATATATATATATATATATATATATATATATATATATATATATATATATATATATATATATATATATATATATATATATATATATATTACATTTACGACTTGCAAATCTATCTACATTCGTAAATCGGGAAAGTATTCTAAATGAAAATGTTTATAGTTGTATGGGAATAAAATGATTAATAAAATGAAGTGCTAATTTTCCCACAAAATCGGTCTTTCCTTTCTCCCGACTCTAACCGGGTATAGGACCCGGTACGGTGGCAGGCTTCCACTGCAAGACATGAGCCAGCCGCCGGGTACTTAAACAATACTTCTCGTTTCAGGTGACGTCGCGGGTTGAGTGGCCCAAGCAGAGTGCCTCTTTATGGCATAGAGTTATGCAATCAAATTGTATAATTCTATGGCATAAACTGGTCACCGGGGTACTCCCCTTCTGATGGGAAAGTTCATGCAATTCAAGTTGTATGAGTTTTCCACTCAGAAGAGGAATACCTGGCCACTGCAACAAAATATATATGGATTTATTCCGGTTTGGTAGGTGCAAAGGGGCTCCACCAACACCCGATTGCCCGTCTTTCATTTGTGGGCCATGAACTTCGTCGGGTAATGACGAGGTTACCCCAAGTCCGCCTTTCTTTTCAGGTTCCACTTGTTTTCGTAACTGCTGTTTCGGTGTAGTTATCTACAATTTTTGCGACTTCGGTCGCCTCTTGATCTGCAACCAAATTCGTGAGTGCGAAATTTTTTTGTAGTGGGTCCTCGTGCTGGGGAAATGAACCCGCCCCACGACACCGCAATGCTAGCCTGCCAGCGCATTCACGCGTCTCCAGACGAGGGCATTCTCGGCAGATACCGACACCTTCTTCTGCCGAGGCAGCAGACCATCGCTGCAGTCCTTCACGGACTTATTGAACATTTTTAAATCACTACAAGGGTCTTTTTGTTGGATAATTTCTTAATTTCGCCATCACTTCTTAATACTCAATGTGTAACACATCATTGTTACTCAATCTCAGCTCCTTCTGATCATCATACCCTTTTTTTACGCTTCCTCTTACTAACTTATATCCAATTATTCCTCATCCTTCCTTATTTTGGTCGTTTAAGAATGTTGATTGGCCTTGTTTTGTAGAATAGTTATCTGATCTCTTGGCAGACAAATTCCCGGATGAGCGTGTACTTAACAACCAATAAATCGATGAGTCAATTTATGTTCTCTCTTCTATGATTTCTTAATACATGGACTCTTTTGCATCTGCCAGAAAATTTAGTATCTGAAAATATGACAATCATTCCCCAGCAACACTCCATTTAATTCATACTAGAAGTAAATGGCAGCGAAAACTAAAAAGAATATTTCACCAAAATTACAGATGAAAAATTGAACGTTTGCTCCTCCTTCTGCTAACAATGCTTTAAATGAACTTGTAGAGAGTAAATTCAATTCCTTTAGTTTGGGTTTTGAAGGATCTTTTTTGACAATATTCTCTCCTAATAATCGCTCCTCATATCCCATTTGCTTAAATTTTCGTGATTTTTCTACCAGCTTCGATAAAATCCAATCTATATATAAATTTGAATTATAAAAAATCGTTTGGTCAAGATGGCATTCCGAACTTAGTAACCAGGAAATGCAGCAACTCAATTTCGAGACCTCTTGTCGTCATTGCAAATAATTGCATTAATAATGGTTACTTTCAATCTGCTTGGAAAGCAGCCGCATTAGTTCCTTGGCTAAAATCAAGATCAAATGTTGATGTTAAGAAATTGAGACCAATCTTTCTTCTTTCGAACTTAGGCAAAGTTCTTGAAAAAAATTTCTGCGATCTTTTAACATATTTTCTAAACCCATCATTCCTATTGAGCAATTTGATTTCAAGGAAAAAATTGTACTGAACATGCAATCTCATCCGTTTATAATATAATTTCTTCTGGTTTGCGAAACAAAGAAGTAACAGTGGCGTGTAAAATTGATCTTGAAAAGGCTTTCGATTCAGTTTGGTTCAAAGGTTTAATCTACAAGCTTTTAAATTGTAACTGCCCTATTCCTTTAGCTCGTATTTTCATTAGTTTTCTTACCAACCGTAGTTTACCGATTAAAATAGATAATACCTACACTTCTTTAATAAGTGTATATTGGTGTTCCTCAGGGTTCAACTCTTGGCCCGTCTCTGTTCAATGTTTATTTGCCTGATATTCCTTGCGGTCAGCGAAATAATATAAATGAAAGTTTTAAAACGTTTCTTGCAAGCGACACAAGTCCTTAAACAGCTTTAAATAAAATTAATTTTCATCTTCAAGTGCTAAAAAATTATATGTTTGATTGGCCTCTGAAAATGAACCCTGAAAAACATGAGTTAATTTCCTTTCGTAATGTTGATGGGAAAGGTCATAATATTGCTCTGTCTGAAAGTAAATTACTCTCTTTATCAATTGATGGGAATAATATTCCTCTCAAAACATCAACAAAATATTTAGGCATTCACTTACATCATTTAATTACCATGTTCGGTCAATTCTGAGAAAAGCAGTTGGTGCATCTGTAGCATTGTCACCTCTTCTTTCAAGCAAATCTGTAAGTTGCAGTAGTGAACTTTTAATGTATAAAACTCTTATTCACCCAATCATTACCTACTGTTTTCCTGTTTGGTATTCTGTTTCCTCAACTATGGCTGATGAAATTCAAATTTTTTAGTACAAAATCCTTTGAAAATGCTTATTAAAATACAGAAGGCTAAACAAAAAACATTTTAGAAACAGTATACTTTACGATGAGACCAAAATTAGACCAATTTTATTTTTCATGATCGAGAAGAGTATGAAGCACTTAACCTCTTGGGGCTCTCATCCTGACCCAATTGTAAGAGAATTATTTGATCAAAACGTACCTTTAGAGAATATTAATCGTTATATCTCACCTATCAAATCACTTTCTGTAGATAATCGTTAATTACTCTTTCCTCATTAGATCCACTTAAGCTATTATTTAACTCACTGGGATTCAAATATTATGCATTTGATCGTATGTAGTAATAGAGCAGTCACCTAAGCAAACTACTTGAAAACCACTATGATGCTGATCCAAATTTCAATCGTAAATTTAAAATCAAATTAATCATTTAAATTTGTAATTGAAATCTGGTCACGGCAACCCCCTTTACAATGAAGCTTATCCACGAACTGCACTTTCGCAATGCAATGAAAAGCGGATGGGAGGCTTGTCAACTGCCGCTGTGAAGAGTCCCGCAAGGGGACGAGCACTAACAACGGGGTGTCTTCTGCAGAACGCCACGCATTGCGTACATTGCAAAAATCACGCCGGTAAGGGAAAAAGCGCGATTTCGGGAAATAACTGATTGCGAGGGGGCACCGGTTCCACCTGGATGCCCCGCTATTATTTGTGGGCCATAAGTATCCTCGTTCACGATGAAGTCTCTCAAGTTTGAATAAGCAGTTTCAACCCTTAGTAGGTTACCTCGGCTTCGACACCAGTCGATCGGCATTCGGCCCTTCGTAATTCGTGAATGCAAAATTTTTTTGGAGTGGGTCCTTGTGCTCGGGAAAAGAACCCGCCATACAATACCACAACACTAGCCTACCAGCACACTCACGCGTCTTAAGGCAAGGCCAATGTCGGCGGATACTACCATCCTCTTTCGCCGAAGCAGCAGACCGTTGCTGCAGTTCTGTACGGACTGTACTTTCACTACAAAATGGAAAAGCCCGGCTGTATCATCAGTCATGAGCATGAGACAGACCATCGTCTCTAGATTTTTGGCAGGTAGGTAGCTACTAAGGGATATTACACAAATTGTGCCCCAGCAACTCAATAACTTCCGGACGTGTGTTCTTCTCATCAATATAGTTTGGACCTGCTTTTGACTTACACTTTGGTGGTCTACCAGCATTGTATGACTAGCCAGGCCAAATGATATTAGAGCTCTTTTGTGTAGTCGAAAGTTGTTACTCAACATCATTTTTGCGGCGTATTCTGATCTGCACCCCAAACCAAGCAGTGCCTAAATGTCTTCAATTACATGGATTTTGAGTCCGTGACTATCCATGATAAGACACGCGCTGCTTGTAGGTCAGAATCAACTCTGGGCTAACAAGCTGTTCGTGGTCAAAACTTGCGTACGAGAGAGCACTTCCGAACTCTGATCCTTATGGTGCCTCAAGAGAGTAGTCCCTGTAACGCAGAGGAAGAGCTCACCATTGGAGTCCTTACCTGGAAAGGGCACAGATGAAGAGAAAGACCGAATTATATATATATATATATATATATATATATATATATATATATATATATATATATATATATATATATATATATACATATATATATGTATATATAAATATAGATATATATATATATATATATATATATAGATATATATATATATATATATATAAATATATATATATATATATATATATATATATATATATATATATATATATATATATATATATTTTTTTTTTTTTTTTTTTGATGGGTGCTTGAATAGTTCGCCACTGACAGCCACTCGAATAATTGCATTATAAACATACATATCTCCTTTTTGTTTGATATGTATTCCTAGTCTAAGGTTTTTCTATATATTTTGTGTCTTTCTGTTGCTATCTACAAGTCAGTACCGCAATTTTCAACTGAAATGGCAACGAGACGCACGCCAGACAAACGTCGGTTGCGTTCTGAAGCAGGACCCACGGCATTCTGCGTGATTTGACAGAAGGCCACAAACGATGGCACGCCAGTGCGTACACTACAGTGCAGCCATCAGTTCCACGAAACCAGCGGCTGGTAGCCTGGACATGTCCACTTTGAATGAATGACCAGTTATCTGAGCCGATGACGCAAACACAACTGCTGCGGGTGCTAAAACTGAATTTGAGGCCGGAACTTCGCCGTCATGTCACGAACTCAAACCGTCAGGACATGGAATCACTTTGCAGAGCCGTCAGTCGACAGGAGGGAGGCAAGGAAGACCTCTGAGAACAGCCATACCTGTCAGCGAGAACGGGTCCGCAGCGGGGAATTGCAGAAGTGGTTCTTAAGGCCAGCACTCCAGATCTGGAAGATACCGACAGGGAGTCAGACGAGGTTACGTTAGCCGCGATGGGGAAACTCACGATCTGCTGGAATTGCACGCAAACCGGACATCGGTCAATTGCGTGTCGGGTCTGGATCGCCCAGATCGCGCCACTTCAAAAAACGGACGAAAGAGTACCCGACCACCTCAGTAGTACTCCAAAACCCCATGGTAGGTTGCCAGCCTGCAGCAAACCCCAATATTGACGATGATACACCAGCCTTGACATTTATGACTGCGGGGGCTCCCTCTCTTCCCGAAGCCCCTGCAACGACACTGATGAAGCGACCACCGCAGTTACTGCCTGAAGAACCCTGGCAGCCACGAATTCGCGTACTAAAGCCCTATCATGTTCAACTGCAGGAATACCGTGCTGCTCGAGAGCAAATCTTTGCTTCGGAAGATGTCACCTCTCGCTCACGCAAAGTAAAATGGTCAACTCGTCATTAACGAAGTTTCTACAAGAGAGTGCGCACCTGCCGTCAAACCCCTAAACTAATGCAACATCTTGGAGGTTGCCGAAAACGATACCAGGTACCTTACCCCCCAATCAAAGTATCGGGCGAAATCGCTATTGTACCGATTGACACGGCTGCAAGTATTAGCTGCCTCGCCTCGAGCCTTGGCTCAAAGTTACTCCGTCAACATCCAACTCATCCCAAAAACCTGGCGCTCTGAAATCAGCACCGCTGATGGCACCAAACATCCTATCCAGGGTAGATTGACCGCATCCGTGACATTCCGAGGCCAAACTAAGGATATTACGTTCTTCATTCTCCCTTCTCTGACTCAGAACGTGTACCTTGGCGTCAATTTCGTCCTTCAATTTGGTTTGGCCCCAGACTTATTCACAGACTCACCCTTAAATACTAGATATGTCAATGAACTCGGTGCTATACCCGATAGGCATGAATTAACGCCTAACCAATGACAACGTCTGAAAGCACTCATCACTGCATTTCCATCTTACACAACGTAAGACCTTGGCCGCACTATTCTGGTCTCACATGTCATTGATGGTGGCGATAGTAAGCCAATAATGCAGAGACACTTTGCCATCTCACCGGCCATGGAAAAGCTAGTGTACGCAGAGTTGGACAGGATGTTAGAGTTAGGGGTTATAGAGGAGTCCCAAAGTGCCTGGTCCTCACCGATAACCTTGGTGGTGAAGCCAGGTAAAGTCCATCTTTATCTAGACGTCCGGAAAGTCAATGCAGTTACCGTTAAAGACGCTTACCTTCTTGCCCTCATCGATGGAATATTGGGAAGACTGCCGAAAGCAAACTACATACATTACAAGTCTCGACTTGAAAGACGCATTCTGGCAAATTCCACTCGATGAAGGGTCGAGGGATAAGACCGCTTTCACAGTGCCCAAACGACTGTTATACCAGTTTGTCACAATGCCTTTTGGCCTGCGTAACGCTCCGCAAATGATGACCCGGCTGATGGACAAAGTAATTCCACCTCATCTTAAACACCAAGTGTTCGTGTACCTGGATGACCTTCTACTCATCACGGAAACGTTTGACCAACATCTTCTACTGTTACAAGAAGTAGCCCTGCATATCAGTAAGGCGGGACTCACCAGCAACGTCCAGAAAAGTAAGTTTGTTATGAACGAAGTCCGATATCTCGGACATGTCATCGGACATGGCTCTATCAAAACGGATCCGGACAAAACTTGGGCGATTGATGAATTTCCCTTACCGAAGATGGTTAAGCAGCTACGTTTTCTTGGAGTGTGTGGTTGGTACCGACGGTTTGTTCGGAGTTATTCAACAGTTTCAACCCCTCTGTCGGGCATGCTCCGGAAAGAGAAGTTCATTTGGACCGAACTCAGTTGAAAGGCATTTGAAGAGCTCAAACAATCCTTATCTGCTCTACTCTTGCACAGCCCCGACTTTCAGAAACCCTTCTCCATTCATTATGACGTAAGTCAACATGAAGCTGGAGCCGTACTTGTGTAATTGACCGAAGAGGGAGAGGGAGCTCGCATTGCTTTCATGTCCAGTAAACTGAACTCGGCCCAAAGGAACTACACCGTATCTGAGCAAGAACGTTTGGCAGCAGTGATGGTCGTAAAGAAACTCCGAGCGTACATCGAAGGCCTCCAGTATGAAATCATCAAAGGCCAGGTGTCTGGCTCGATGGGCTCTTAAACTGCAAGGATTCAAGTTTTCCATCAAACACCGAAAAGGGACCCTGAACATCGTGACCGATACTCTCTCGCGAATGTTTTCGCCCGAGGGAGCAAAATTGACCGTGAACGACGATGATCCCATTGAGATAGACTTAGACAGCCCGCATTTTATGCCAGACAGCCACCACCAGTTGAGACAAACTGTCGTAACCCAACAAACACAGTTACCTGATTTGAAAGTGATAGACGGCTACGTTTATCGATGAAACAAATACGCAACCGGTAATCATGGCAGGAAGAAGAGTCTTGGAAACTCTAGGTGCCGAAGGAAATGACTCACAATCTGATCTTCCGCGCACACGACCATCCTCTAAGTGCTCACGGTGGTTACGGTCGAACGCTTAGGCGCCTGAAAAAAGTACTTCTTTTGGCCTGAAATGTCATCTGAGGTCAAGGACTATGTAAGTGCCTGTGAGACCTATAAAGGCACTAAGGCTCCCAACCAGCTTTTTTGTCCTCCTTTGAGTCAACTCAACACTCTGGAGCGCGTATTATAACTTCTGTATATAGATCTACTTGGCCCATATCCTCGTTCTTCTATGGGACACATCGGAGCTATTGTGGTGCTAGACTAGCTCTCGAAATTTCCACTGGTGGAACCTATTCGCAAACTCACGACTCCATCCATCGTGAAATTTTTAGCGAGTCGAGTATCCCATGTGTTTGGGGTATCATAAAGTGTGTACTCGTACAACGGAGTACAGTTCCGATCTTGGCAGTTTAAGGGTCTACTCGAACAGTATGGTATCGAAGACCAACTGACGTCAATATACTCTCCTCAATCTAACGCATCAGAACGTTTGAATCGCACGCTGTTGGCCGCGATCCGTTCTTATGTCCATCCAACTCAGAAGTATTGGAACCGCAGATTGTTCGCCATCACTTGTGCTCTGCAGTCATCTAACCATTCCGTCACCGGTGTCTCTCCTTACTTTGCCACCTTCGGACAGCACATGATTTACCATGGCAAATCATACAGGCTACTACGCCAATTGAAGTGTTTGGGAGATCCCGTCGTTGCGTTGGAGCCCCACGTACGTTTAGAAGACCTCCACCAACAAATCGGACGGAAAATAAAGGCATATAAGGTGCATTAAAACCTGAGGTCTGCCGAGAATGCCCTCGTCTGGAGACGCGTGAATGCGCTGGCAGGCTAGCATTGCGGTGTCGTGGGGCGGGTTCATTTCCCCAGCACGAGGACCCACTACAAAAAATTTCGCATTCACGAATTGGACTACAGCTCAAAAGGCGACCGAAGTCGCAAAAATTGTAGATAACCTCACAGAGGGGGATGGAACTTGTTACGAGAACAAGTGGAACCTGAAAAGAAAGGCGAACTTGGGGTGACCTCGTCATTACCCAACGAAGTTCATGGCCCACAAATGAAAGAGGGGCAACCGGGTGGTGGTGGATGGGCTACACGCAGCACTAAACCAAATGCATTTTTGTATGTAGTTGAATCACGAACAATAAATGTTCCTGGTTCGGCTCTTCTCAATAGAGCAACTCTTCTTCGCGAGAAATGTTTGGCTTGTACCAGTATTTCGAAGAATCTCGAACAAATTTCACAAGATGTGGCGCCACTTCTTGAGGTTCACTATTGGCATTGGATGCATTCGAATTTCGACGGGATGCGTAGCAGGAGATAGTTTCATTTTGATTGACTACCTCGTGTAGATGTCCCTTTTGATTTCCTGTGTACAGGTCCTTGCGTAATGTTGTCGGACTCTTGGGTGGTAAAGCTGGACTCACGTTGCCATTGCTACTCAATCCGAGTGGTGTGCGTGGAGTAACTGGAAAGGCAGGAGTCTCTGGTCGTGGTGATCCGGCCAATGACATTTCATTATCAGTTTCTGATCGATATGACGAAGAAGACTCCTCGCGCACCGGCTGTTTATACCATGATATGTTACTTGTTTCAGAAATAGATGATGGCATGCAGAAATTGTTTGTATTGCTTAATACTAGATAATTGTTGAGTTCATTTGTGGAATTAACATTATGATTATTATGACACGTTTTCTCTTTATAATCATTAGGGTCTAAAGATTGCTCATATCGTGAATATTCAGTCAAATCCGCTAGCACATCTGATAAATTTTGATCGTTATGTGTATGGTTTCTATCGTTAGAGTATAAACATTCATAATTTTCATGAGAAGCTCCTATCGATTCTTTATGCGATTTTAGTTCTTCCTCAAAGGGAATCCAGTTGTCAGGATTGTCGTTTTCATCGATAAAATCATCACTGATATTAGGCGAATCAATCATTAATGATGTCATTAATCCCTCTAAGGTTAATTGACCATACTGAAGTGGAGATTCATCTCGATTTATATTTCCATTGTTATCCTCCAAACCATTCATATGATAGCTTTCATGGTTATTTATTTTTTTTCTCAAGGGTTTCGACTTTTTGCAGTTTATGAGAATCCTTAGAAGATGGATGAATGTCACATATATTATGAAAATTGTATGGTGAGCATGTACAGCTTCGATAATTAATTTCTGGATGAAAGTCTAAAGTTTTCTCAAGATCCAATCGTCCATGTCCATTGGGTGTATTATTTGCCATGGATAGAAGACCATTCTGTTGCTGCTGATGGTGTTGGTGTTGCTGTTGTTGCACTTGTGATATATGACCATGTGGCGATGCACTTAATGGCTCTTGAAATGGGAATAATCGAGATTTGACTTCATTCGCCGTCGATTTACTCAGTCCAAGTTGCATACCCACTTGATTAGGCTGGGGTACATCTGACACTGGTGGTGCGGAAACTACCTGAAACGGAGGTAAGGTTGGTGGAGCATGTGCTCCAGCACTATGTGGTACTTCGTGCGGAGTTGTGCTGTGTGCCTGTGGCAGCGCTGGCTTTTAGAGCCATACTCCTCAATTACTACAGGACAGCTAATTTTCTCGCAATCCCAAGGCGATGCGGATTGCGGAAAAGGAGCTGAAGGATCTTTCTGTGTACCATGGGTTGGCTTCGGCGTCGGGACTAGAAATGTCGAACAATAAAAGAAAACCACAATTGACAGACGGACGGACTGACTTATGTTTATGTTTGGCCGGAAGTATACAACCCTTGCGCGTTTTTTGAGAATATATGCGGACGGACAAACAGACGTGACTAATTATCTATCGGCGCAGGTCTTTCGCGTGGTATATCCCCACTTCTTTTCCCGATGGATCCATTATCAGGTAACGGTTAGGTCCCATTACCTTCTTTATGCAGCTTTTCAAGAATCGCCTGTCCAGCTTGGCGTTGTAATGCCCCGCGGCGTCACTTTGGCGGAAATTTCGCCGGAAAACTTCATCTCCTTCTTTGAAATTAACAAATCGTGACCTGATATTGTACTGCGCTTCATTTGCACTTCCTGCGGCCTTAATCTTCCGTCCGATTTGTTGGCGGAGGTCTCCTAAACATTCGTGGGGCTCCAGCTCAAGGACGGGGTCTCCCAAACACTTTAATTGCCGTAACAGCCGGTATGATTTACCGTGGCAAATCATGTGCTGTCCAAAGGCGGCAAAGTAAGGGGCGACACCGGTGACGGAATGATACGAGGATCGCAGGGCGCATGTGATGGCTGACAATCGCCGGTCCCAGTCTTTTTGAAATGGGTGGACGTAGGAGCGGATCGCGGCCAATAGGGTGCGGTTCAACCGTTCTGATGCGTTGGACTGAGGAGAGTATATGGGCGTCAGTTGGTGTTCAACGCCATATTGCTCAAGTAGGCCCTTAAACTGCCGAGACCGGAACTGTACTCCGTCGTCTGAGTACACGCTCTCTGGAACACCGAACACATGGAATACCCGGTTCTCTAAGAATTTCACGATAGATGGAGTTGTGAATTTACGGATAGGTTCCACCATTGGGAACTTTGAAAGCTGGTCTAGAACGACTATAGCTCCGATGTGTCCCATGGAAGACCGAGGATATGGACCGAGTAGATCGATGTATAGACGTTGGAATACGCGTTCTGGGACGTTGAGTTGACCCATAGGAGGTCGAAGAGGCTGGTTGGGTGCTTTGGTGCCTTTACAGGTCTCATAGGCGCTCACGTAGTCTTTGACCTGCGATGCCATTTTAGGCCAAAAGAAGTATTTCTTGAGTCACCGTAACGTCCGACCGTAACCTCCGTGGGCACTTAAAGGATGGTCATGTGCGCGGAGGATCAGATGTTGTGTCATTTCCTCCGGTACCCAGAGTTTCCAAGACTCTTCTTCCTGCCATGGATCACCAGTGGCGTATTCATTTCGTCTATACACGTAGCCGTCTATTACCTTCAAATCAGGCAGCTGTGATTGTTGGGTCGCTATGGTTTGCCTCAACTCTTTGTAGCTGTCTGATTCGAAATGTGGGCTGTCCAAATCTATTTCGATGGGGTCCTCGTCATTTATTGTCAATTCGGCTCCCTCGTGGGAAAACATCCGTGAGAGAGTGTCGGGTACGATGTTCTGGGTCCCTTTCCGATGTTTGATGGAAAACTTGAACCCTTGCAGTTTAAGAGCCCATCTTGCTAGGCGTCCATTTAAATCTGCCTGGTTCATCAACCATTGTAGTGACGCGTGGTCCGTGATGATCTCGAATTGGTGGCCCTCGATATAAGCTCGGAATTTCTTCACAGCCATTACCGCTGCCAAACATTCTTGCTCGGACACAGTATAGTTTCTTTGGGCCGAATTCAGCTTATTGGACATGAAGGCGATGGGAGCTTCCTCTCCTTCGTCGGTCAATTGCACCAGCACGGCTCCTACTCCATGTTGACTTGCGTCACAATGAATGGAGAAGGGCTTCGTGAAGTTGGGGCTGTGCAAGACAGGAGCTGATGTGAGGGCTTGTTTTAGCTCTTCAAATGCCTTTCGGCTGAGTTCGGTCCAAACGAACTTCCCTTTCCGCAACATGTCTGACAGGGGCGCTGAAACTGTTGCATAATTCCGAACAAACCTTCGGTACCAACCGCACACACCAAGGAAACGTCGTAGCTGCTTCACTGTTTTTGGTAAGGGGAACTCATCAATCGCACGAGTTTTGTCCGGATCCGTTTTGATAGTGCCATGTCCTATGACATGTCCTACGTATCGGACTTCTTTCATGACAAACTTACTTTTCTGTACGTTGATGGTGAGTCCCGCCTTACTGATGTGCAGGGCTACTTCTTGTAGAAGTAGGAGGTGTTGATCGAACGTTTCCGTGATGAGTAACAGATCATCAAGGTACACGAACACTTGGTGTTTGAGGTGCGGTGGGATGACCTTGTCCATCAACCGAGTCATCGTTTGCGGCGCGTTACACAGGCCAAAGGGCATTGTGACGAACTGATATAATGGTCATCCAGGCACTGTGAAGGCGGTCTTGTCCCTCGAGCCCTAATCGAGTGGAATTTGCCAGAAGGCGTCTTTTAGGTCGAGACTGGTGATATAATTGGCTTTCGGCAGTCTCCCTAGTATTCCATCGATGAGTGGAAGAGGGTACGCGTCCTTGATGGTAACCGCGTTTACCTTACGGGCATCAAGACAGAGGCGGACTTTACCTGGCTTCACCACCAAGGTTACCGGTGATGACCAGGCACTTTGGGACTCCTCTATGACCCCCAACTCGAGCATCCTATCCAGCTCCGCATACACCAATTTCTCCATGGCCGGTGAGATGGCGTAGTGTCTCTGTTTAATCGGTTTACTATCGCCAACGTCGATGGCGTGTGAGACTAGGGTGGTGCGGCCAAGACCTTGGGTAGCGTAAGATGGGAAAGCAGCGATGGATGCTTCCAGGCGTTGCCGTTGGTTAGGCGTCAGGTCATGTCTATCGGGAATAGAAGTGATTTCGTTGACATTTCTGGTTTTTAAAGACAAATCTGTGAATAAATCGGAGGCCAGTCCAAAGCGATGGACGAAATCGACGCCAAGGTACACATTCTGAGTCAAAGACGGAATAATGTAGAAAGTAATATCCTTCGTCTGACCCCTGAACGTCACGGGTGTGGTTAGTTTACCTCGTATAGGGTGTTTGGTGCCATCAGCTGTACTGATTTCAGTGCGCCAGGATTTAATCAAGTTCGGATAGTCTTGGAGCACCTTCGAGCCAAAGCTCGAGGCAAGACAACTGATACTGGCACCCGTGTCGATCAATGCAAACACGGTTTCGCTAAACACTTTAATTGGATGATAAGGTCTGATCTCATTCTCAACAACCTCCGAGATGTTACACGAGTTTAAGGTTTGACGGCAGGTGTGCACTCTCTTGCGGAAATTCCGCCAACGACGGGTTGACCATTTTGTAGTGCGCGGGCGGGAAGTGACTACTTCGGAAGCAAATATTCGCTCTCGAGCCACCCGATATTCCTGCAGTCGAACATGATAAGGTTTCAGAGTGCGTATTTGAGGCTGCCGGGGTTCTTCTGGCAGTGACTGCGGTGGTCGCTTTAATATTGTCGTTGGCGAGGTCTCCGGAAGAGAGTGAACAACCGCAGTCATAGTGGTCATGGCTGGTGGGTTAACGTCAGGTTTGTTGGGGTGAGCAGCTGGTTGAGGAGCTACTGCGGGGGCTTCGAGTACCGCTGAGGTGGTCGGGTACTCTTTTGGCCGTTTTTTTGCGCGGCACATTCAGAACAGTCCGGGAAGTAAGTGTCCGGCTTGCCGCAACCGTAGCAGAAAACCTTACGCTCTGCTCGGCATGAAATGAACTGGTGTCCGGTTTGATGGCAATTCCAGCAGGTCGTAAGACTCCCCACTGCTGCTACAGCAAGCTGGTCCTGGTCCAAATCTTCCTCCAGATCCATGGTGGTATAATCTGGGGCCAATTCCGCGATTCCTCGTCGAGGACCCGTCCTAGCTAGTAAGTATGGCCGGTCCCGGAGATCTTCCTCAAACCCTTCTAGGCGACGCACAGTTCTCAGCAGGGCCTCCATACTCTGTGGATCGGAGTTCACGATATGGCGACAAATCTCCGGCCTTAGATTGCGCTTTAGCAGGCGCAGTAATTGGGTAGAAGACAACGGCTCTAACAACTGGTCATTCAGCCGAAGGATATCGGCTCGATATTGATGGAAGGACTCGTCCGGACGCTGCCATCTAGCATTTATCTTGTCCAGTACTAATTCGTCCATGTCTACCGTAGGGTATTCCATGCGGAGTACCTCCTTCAACCGTGACCAGCGTATTGATGGTGGGGCCGAATGTATTCACCAATATGACTCAAGTGCTGCTCCCCTAAGCAGCATTGGCAAGTATCCTGCGAGCGCTGTGTGGTCTCCTGCTAGCATCTGCTCAATCAGCGACTCCACCCGACTAATGAAGACTTCCACCGTTATAGTATTGGGTTCCCCGCTGAAATGCAGATTCCATCCCTGGATGATACTGGGGATCTGCGTCGGCTTCAGCCGATACGTAGCGTGTGGATGGATGCGTTGGTCCAGCGGAATCACTGGAGCCTGATTTGGTGGCGGTTCTTGGCTCAGTCGGGGCCGGTACACTGGAGCCAACGGATTCATTGCCACACCGGGCCGGATTCGTTCGTGATCGCGCCGCGAGTCTATCGGAAAATCCCACGGATTTGGGTCCGAATCCCACATCGGAGGCGTTCTTGGCCGAGGCGGTACTGGATTCTCCTTCTGGCTTTCCAGCGAGGCTACCCGGGTAGACAGGTCCTGCATGAGCGCCATTAAGTCTTGTAAAACTGTCGCCTCCACAGCCACAGTGGGTCTCGCCTCTTCCGCAGGCGGAACTGCTTCGGCTCGGCCCATTAAGTCAGGCTCATCAGCCGCTGTTGGAACCTGCTCCCGCCGGTCCTTTGTTTTGGGGACCGCCCCTTGAGCAGCTGGAAGCTCTAGGTGGCTGGAAGGACGCTCCGCTGAGGTGGCTGGTTGTCGGCATAGAGGGCAAGTCCGGCTGACTAGTAAATGCTGGGTCACGCAGGCTTCATGGAACTCATGTCCGCATGCCAACGTTTGTACGGACGTTCCATCATTTCGTGCTTGCTGACAGATGACACACAATGCCGTGGGCCCTGCTTCCGAACGCAACCTGCGCTTGTCTGGCGTGCGTTTGGTCGACATCCTAAAAAATTTATTTTTCTAACTAATATTTAAACTATAACTATCTATAATTTATGAAAAAAATGTGAAAAGAAGAATGTAATGTAGAATATATATAGCTTCCAAGTGGCCGTCAAAGTCGAACTATAAAAGTACCTCAAAAAAAACAAAGTGTATGAAAAATTTTTAAGTGGTGATTGAACTATCAAAAAAAAATAATCGGTCTTTCCATTCCGTCCTTCCTTCCAAGTATGGACACCATGGCACAATCCTTCTCTAGCGTTTCAGGGACACTCTCTTGTGGCACCATGAAAATCAGGGTTCAGAAGTGATCCCTCATCCGCAAATTTTCTCAAGTTACAACTTGTCAGCCCAAGGTTGGATTCTAATCCACAAGCAGCGCGTGTCTTGTCATGGATAGTCATGGATTAGCTAATCAGCCAATCACATGAAATCAAAATCCATGTAATTTAAGACACCTAGGCACCGCTGGTTTGGGGAGCGGATTAGACTCCTCCGCAAAATAGTTGTTGGGATAATAACTTCCGAACACAAAAAGGGACTCTAATATCATTTGGCCTTACTAGTTATACAATGGTGGTAAACCACCAAAGTATAAATCAAAAGCAGGACCAAACGATATTGATGTCCAAAGACAACACACGTCCGGCAGTTATTATTTGCTGGGGCACGATCAGTGCAATTACCCTCGGGAGTTATCTACCCGCCAAAAATACTAACACCTTGTGGGGACACCTAGAGACGATGGACTGTCTCGTGCTCACGACTGATGATACAGCCGGGCTTTTCGGGCCCCACGTTGGGCGCCATTTGTAGTGAAATAAAATGTTCAATAAGTCCGTAAAGGACTGCAGCGATGTTCTGCTGCCTCGGCAGAGGGTGTCGGTATCTGCCGAGAATGCCCTCGTCTGGAGACGCGTGAATGCGCTGGCAGGCTAGCATTGCGGTGTCGTGGGGCGGGTTCATTTCCCCAGCACGAGGACCCACTACAAAAAATTTCGCATTCACGAATTGGACTACAGCTCAAAAGGCGACCGAAGTCGCAAAAATTGTAGATAACCTCACAGAGGGGGATGGAACTTGTTACGAGAACAAGTGGAACCTGAAAAAAAAGGCGAACTTGGGGTGACCTCGTCATTACCCAACGAAGTTCATGGCCCACAAATGAAAGAGGGGCAACCGGGTGGTGGTGGATGGGCTACACGCAGCACTAAACCAAATGCATTTTTGTATGTAGTTGAATCACGAACAATAAATGTTCCTGGTTCGGCTCTTCTCAATAGAGCAACTCTTCTTCGCGAGAACTGTTTGGCTTGTACCAGTATTTCGAAGAATCTCGAACAAATTTCACAAGATGTGGCGCCACTTCTTGAGGTTCACTATTGGCATTGGATGCATTCGAATTTCGACGGGATGCGTAGCAGGAGATAGTTTCATTTTGATTGACTACCTCGTGTAGATGTCCCTTTTGATTTCCTGTGTACAGGTCCTTGCGTAATGTTGTCGGACTCTTGGGTGGTAAAGCTGGACTCACGTTGCCATTGCTACTCAATCCGAGTGGTGTGCGTGGAGTAACTGGAAAGGCAGGAGTCTCTGGTCGTGGTGATCCGGCCAATGACATTTCATTATCAGTTTCTGATCGATATGACGAAGAAGACTCCTCGCGCACCTGCTGTTTAGACCATGATATGTTACTTGTTTCAGAAATAGATGATGGCATGCAGAAATTGTTTGTATTGCTTAATACTAGATAATTGTTGAGTTCATTTGTGGAATTAACATTATGATTATTATGACACGTTTTCTCTTTATAATCATTAGGGTCTAAAGATTGCTCATATCGTGAATATTCAGTCAAATCCGCTAGCACATCTGATAAATTTTGATCGTTATGTGTATGGTTTCTATCGTTAGAGTATAAACATTCATAATTTTCATGAGAAGCTCCTATCGATTCTTTATGCGATTTTAGTTCTTCCTCAAAGGGAATCCAGTTGTCAGGATTGTCGTTTTCATCGATAAAATCATCACTGATATTAGGCGAATCAATCATTAATGATGTCATTAATCCCTCTAAGGTTAATTGACCATACTGAAGTGGAGATTCATCTCGATTTATATTTCCATTGTTATCCTCCAAACCATTCATATGATAGCTTTCATTGTTATTTATTTTTTTTCTCAAGGGTTTCGACTTTTTGCAGTTTATGAGAATCCTTAGAAGATGGATGAATGTCACATATATTATGAAAATTGTATGGTGAGCATGTACAGCTTCGATAATTAATTTCTGGATGAAAGTCTAAAGTTTTCTCAAGATCCAATCGTCCATGTCCATTGGGTGTATTATTTGCCATGGATAGAAGACCATTCTGTTGCTGCTGATGGTGTTGGTGTTGCTGTTGTTGCACTTGTGATATATGACCATGTGGCGATGCACTTAATGGCTCTTGAAATGGGAATAATCGAGATTTGACTTCATTCGCCGTCGATTTACTCAGTCCAAGTTGCATACCCACTTGATTAGGCTGGGGTACATCTGACACTGGTGGTGCGGAAACTGCCTGAAACGGAGGTAAGGTTGGTGGAGCATGTGCTCCAGCACTATGTGGTACTTCGTGCGGAGTTGTGCTGTGTGCCTGTGGCAGCGCTGGCTTTTAGAGCCATACTCCTCAATCACTACAGAAGGGCATGAGGTTTTCTGTCGCATTTTCCACCAAAGCGACGCTGGGCATTACAATGCCAAGCTAGACCGGCTTTTCCCAAAAAGCCGTGTACAGCAGGTTGTAGGACCCAATCGTTACCTCCTCACCGACCTATCGGGGAAAGAAGTCGGGGTGTATCACGCCAAAGACTTGCGAGTTTATCCATTTATAGCTAATCGGAAGTATTTGTGTCAGTCTGTCCGTCCGCTTATCGTTTTCTTCTGTCGTCTCACTCCACGTTTCGACCCCAAACACAATCGATTTTCCACTTGAAGATTCTTCAGCTCCTTTTTCGCCATCCTCATCTTTTTAGGATCGCGAGAAAATTAGCTGCCCTGTAGTAATAGAGCAGTTGCCTAAGCAAACTGCTCGAAAACCACCATGATGCTGATCAAAATTTCAATTGTAAATTTAAAATAATATTAATCATTTAAATTTGCAATTGAAATCTGGACCCGGCAACTCCCATTACAATGGAGCTCATCCACAAATCGTACTTTCGCAATGCAATGGAAAGTGGATAGAAAGCTTGTCAACTGTGAGGGAATCTTCTGCAGGACGCCACGCACTGCGCACGTCGCGAAAACAGTGCCGGCAAGGGAAAAAGTGCAATTCCCGGAAAAAAATTGATCGCGGGGGGTATTGCTTCCACCTGGATGCCCCACTCTTATTTGTGGGCCCTAAGTATCGTCGGTAACGATGGTCTCTCAAGTCCATCCATTTTTTTTTTCAGGCCCAATTTGTTCTTTGAACAAGCAATTTCATCTTTTAGTAGGTTACCTCGGTCTCGACACCAGTCGATCGGTATTCGACCCTTCGTAAGTCGTGGATGTGCAATTTTTTTTTGTAGTGGGTCCTTGTGCTGGGAAAAGAGCCCACCCCACAACACCGCAACGCTAGCCTGCTAGCGCATTCACGCGTCCTCAGACAAGGCCAATCTCGGCGGATACTACCATCCTCTTTCGCCGAGGCAGCAGACCATCGCTGCAGTCCTGCACGGGCATTTATCTACTACTTTCACTACATGTGGTTAATAATTTAGTTCTTATATTTTATTTCTTCCTCTTTTTCACATTGTTTTATTATAAACAACGTTGTTTGCTTTACGACTATACTTATTTATTTTTACCGTGAATACGTATTTCGACTCGGAACATCCAGTTTTCTTCAGTACACTTAATAATTTCCCCTATTGATCTAGTATTTATACAACTTACTTTTTTCGACTACAATCATAAACTTAATCCTAATCACTTTGCAAACAATAAATCTATTAGTTTTGAATCACTATCTCCGACATCACCATTCAATCTCCGGTTCGCAGGTACTTTTCTAATTTCGGTGCTTTCACATATATTGAGTTTTTACTCCGTAATGCCTCTTTTAGGGACCCTGAGGTTTCCCAGTCCTTCGCTTACGATATGCTCAGCAACTGATGATTTTGCACTATTTTTCTTTTTGTTTTTTATGCTTGCGGCTTCTTTATCATGTGCTTCAAACCTTGTTTGTACTAATCCAAAAATACCATTTCTTAAATTTTTTACAGTGTACGTTATCACTTCTTTCTGGTTTCATTTACATGATACAGCTGGGGAAATTCAACAAAATAGATAGATGTTGAAAAAGTTTTAATCGCTTCAGGGTCAATTAGTAAGCAATTTAACTTGACAAATAAAGTAGCAGAATAAATTCAAAGAACGTTACGGGGCAGTATCACTATGGGCATCCATTCTATTCTACGCTTTGTACCCAATTGGTCCAAAACATAAAACTGTTCCTAACTATGGATTACAGCTAAGCGTTTTGAATAGCACGAAAAAAGAATGTTATTTTGTAAAAATCTTTTATTTTAATTTATGGAGGATTGTTTGCATTATATTCTTCCTAATTTTGAATAGCCAAAATAAATACACCTGAACTTCTAATAGTTGGTTGTCTTCATTTTTTGATCTTTTTTCATTTCAACACTTTGCTGGGAATTTTTATTTTTGAAGAACGATTCTACACTCAATATTTCCGCTTCAATGGCATCGATTTTCTTCAATGTATTCGCTGCCGCTTCGTATAATTGCGAGCAGGTTTCACTTTCATAAATAGTTTCACTAGAAGGATTATTCGCCGGATGAAAGCTACTACTCATTTGAGCTCTTTCAATTCTTGATTGAATTTGTCTTATCTTTTCACGAATGCTACCATTTTGTGCACGCAGCCAACGAATCTCTTCCGGCTCTTCTCTAGGCGGCATAGGAGCATTTATTTCGTTCTTCATGTCTTCAAATTTTCTGAGTAGTGAAGTAAATCCAGCTGCTTCAGATATGATAGCGCCAACTGTAGGCATAAGAACATTTTCCTGCTCGAGAGGTGTTATTGCGTTTGTTGCACGCTGTTCGTCGTTAGGATTCATGATGGGCTCGCCTAGGATGGTTTCGGTCGTCCTTTCGATCTCTTCACCTTCGGTTTGCAATTTGGCTAAACGTTCGCGGAGTTCGTTGATGTATATTCTAACCTTTTTAGCTTCTTGTTCCACTGAAATTTAAATTTCGCTATTGAAGGTGTTAGGAATGAGTGATAAAAGCTTCATATCAAAATATCGTGATGATCACTTTATTAGGTAGAATTGACTTGGTTGATCTTTACTTACTATAACTATTGTCATCATTTTCAGATTTATTAGATGGTCCAGCTGGCTCCATTAAAAATTTAGCAAGATTTAATTTTCCTTTCCATAAAGATTTGTCCGAAATTTGACATGAATATCTATTTTAAATTTAACGACAGCGGGTAAATAGTATTGTGAATTGACACGGATGGTCACATATGGTCCAGCTAAGAGATGTCGCCCAAGTACAGCCAGGTCAGCTGTCATCAGAATTTTCAAAATTGACACTTATTCAACCTAACTGATTTGCTCCGCGAAGTTATATTGTAAGTGGTGCTTATTGAGTGAATATACAAAATGGATCGTAAAACTGAGGTCCAACTATCAAATCCGCCTTCTGATGTAATTTCTTCAGTAAAATTTGGCCCCAACTCGAGTCAATTTCTTATTTGTTCAGCATGGGATTGCACAGTTCGCTTGTACGATGTTATAAACAATTCCATGAGACAAAAGTATATGCACGATACTCCAATTTTGGATGTTGCATTTCTGGTAAGTCGCGCATTGAAAATTTAGTAGAGATTTGTGAAAAATCTGTCAATATTTCAGGATCCAGTGCATACTGTTAGCGGAGGCTTAGACAATCAACTCAAGCTATACGATCTCAACACAAATGCCGAAAGCACCTTAGGCTCACATGATGAACCTGTTAGTTGTATCGAATATGCAGCCAAAGTTAGCGGCATAATATCAGGAAGCTGGGATAAAACGATTAGGCTGTGGGACACGCGCGATCGCCAGTGTGTTGGGTCCTACGAACAAAGCAACGGGAAAGTTTATTCGATGAGTGTGAATGACGAAAAGGTGGTAGTCGCCACATCAGACCGCAAAGTCCTAATTTGGGATTTAAGAAATATGGCCCAGTATATGATGCGCCGAGAAAGTTCATTGAAATATCAAACTCGGGCTATTCGGATTTTCCCTAACAAGGAGGGCTACGTGATGAGCTCAATTGAAGGTCGAGTTGCAGTGGAGTATTTCGATCAGGATCCCGAAGTCCAGAAGAAAAAATTTGCGTTCAAGTGTCATCGAAAGAAGGAAAATAATATGGAATATATTTATCCAGTCAATGCGATAAGTTTTCACAATATATACAATACGTTTGCGACGGGAGGTTCCGATGGATATGTGAACATTTGGGATGGATTTAATAAGAAACGTCTTTGCCAGTTCCATCACTATGATACTTCGATAGCGTCACTTTCATTTAGTAGTGATGGAAGTACTTTAGCTATTGCCTGCTCATATCTCGATGAGTTTGAGAAACCTCCACCAACCCCATATGATCCCACAATCTATGTACGATATGTTAATGAACAAGAAACAAAACCTAAATAAGTACGAATTAAAGGGAATTGTGATTAATTTATCGCTAACTTAGAATAATATGTTGAAATAAATAACGACGAACTTAAGATTATAAAACATTTTTTTATTCTAAATGCACCAAAGTCAAATCACATTGTTTTGTAGTCAAATTCAAATGCGCTTTTTTTCATCAATCGTTACAAAAATTTACAAAAACATAAAGCAAAACTCAAAACATTAAAATAACCAAAAACTTAAAGGCACATTTATACAATATCACATTTAAATATTAGTCAAAAAAAACTAATTCTTCAATCAAGTGAAAATTATTACATATCAATTAATTGGAAAACAGGAGAATAACCAACCGAACTCTATTGAAAATTACATACAAGAAAAACACAACAAAATAGTGAACTTTTAGATTTATCTAATATATTTTAACTTAATCTAGTAACATCTATAGATAAATTATCTCTTAGTCACTTAAAAAAGAGAAGCGAAGAAACACAAATCACGAATAATTTAGCCATTGCTATTCAGCCACTAAGACGTAGATTGCACCGTTCAAGCTCGACCAGCCTCAATAAATTTAGCAAATGAGTATCTCCATTTGAATTGTTGATCTCTGGAGCTCGAATTCGGAGGACATTTTATCTTCTCGCAGTGATCCGTTTATCATGTTATGGTATATAATTAACCGTCGTTTCTTCTCCCTGACTGAATACAGTATATTTCGCACAAAAAATCTAAAAAAACAGTATATTGATTCCAAAAAACTACTTTTCGCGGTACTAGCTTTATTAAAAGAACTTCGAACAAAATATTAAGTACTGGATGATGAGTTTCCATTATCGAAATTGTCTTCTTTAGTTATGTATTTATTTTTTGAAGCAACTACGAGTTAATTTTGGTTTTGTTTTTATATAATTATAGAACTCAACGCATGGATATTTTAAGTTACATTTAACTGTTAGGATCGCTTTTAATGTCTCCACTTCTAGTCGACTTTTGTCTAATGTCCACGTTTTGTTTACTGCTGAAAAGACACGTTCCACCCACGCTGAAGTTCCTGGCAAACAAAATATATTCGACAATCGAAGCTATTTCGTTGAATTCACGATCCGCATTATCGAGATGTCTGAACATTTCCACCCAATAATTGACGGTTGAAACGTGGCTGTTCTTTTAAACCCTGATTTTTTCGCTGTTCCAGTAGTTCCGAACATTCCTAAATTGCATGTGTAAACTTGCTGCATTTTCATTGGCATCGTACAAATTGAATTCGCTCAACCTGTTCATTACTGTTTCAACATCATTCTATTTAAGTGTTTCCTTAAAAGTTGCCCACACAAAAAATTTCAGCGGCTCGAATTGTGCTGCCCATATATGGAAGTAGGAGAATGCACCGGCTGGAAAAAATATATTTAAGATAACATAAAATCGTCAAATGGTGTAAGATAGCTCGTAGAATTACCAAAAAATTCGTGGCGAATAGCAGACATCTCATCGGAATCGTGTTCATTTTCTCCATCGAATAGTTTTTGATTTTCTGCTAATACGTTTGGCGATAAAAAATCATCTTCTTGGCGCATTTTTATGGCCTCTTCGAGTTCATGCAAGTAGTGTGCAACTTCTACAGCAGTGACATCATCCCCTTCAATTTTCAGTGTATATATTTAGCAAACAATTCAGCCTGGGAAAACAAAAATTGTTTTAATAAAGTAAATTGTCATTCCAAAACAATTTTTTACCTGTTTTTGCACGAACATAAGCCAAAATTTCGATGATTTTTCTCGGAAAAATTCCTTCAATTTTTTCGATGTCGAGAAAATACTTCCAAAGAGCACTATAGTGCTCAAAAAAGCGTTTGATAGATGGAGAAATCGTGTTTTTATATATCCAAGTAATTTGTTGTGTTCTATTTCCGCCTCTTTGCAAAATTTTTTTAATGCCGTCATGCGTACAGTGTTAAGGTAGAAATGAGAATACAGGGTGCGTACGGTATTTGAGGACATGCATAAATGTGACTATAACTTCGCGAATTTTTTTTATGGTTTTTCCTTTTCAGATAAGAAATGGCGGACTACAACATCATTCAAGAAATGAAGGGACATGCTGTCATCGTCGCTATATGTGCGAACAATACAGATTTAGAGATCTCTAATTTTCTTAATTGCGCCCGTTCAGTCGTTCATAAGGTTCGCCGTGAATTGGAAGCATCAGGAGGCGATACAGAATCGGTTGCAAAACGCAAAAAGCACGAACAACGTTCTGACACTGTCCGATCTGCAGAATTTTTAGAGCAAGCGCAAGCGATCATAGACGAGGACCCTTCAAAATCAATGAGGGTCTTTGCGAGTGAGCTTCATGTTTCTGAGCGCCTTATTCGTAGAGTTGTCCACGAAGACCTTCGGTATAAGTCTTACGTGATGCGCAGAGGACAGTTCATGTCAGAATGAACACGGAAATAGAGAGTTCTCCGATCAAAACGTCTTTTAAACAAAATTAAACACCCTGAGATGCCCAAAATGTTATGGTTTTTTCCGACGAAAAAGATTTTGACCAAGATCAAAAGAACAATCGCAGAAATGACAGATGGCTATGTTCAAATCCTACGGAGGTTCCTGTTGTTATGCACACAAAATTTCCAGCCACTGTTATGGTTTTAGATGTCAGTAACGAAGTACATGTTATTCCACCACACTTTTTTACTTAAGGACTTCGAGTGAGCTCTGCTGCATACATCGAGGTTTTGGAGACGGTAGTAAAACCCTGGATAGACAATGCAAATGGAGGCAGACCATACATTTTTCAATAAGACTCTGCTCCTTCACATAAAGCGATGACGACACAAAATTTTCATGACCCTATACCACCGAACCTATAGCCACCTAGCTCCCCAGACCTTAATCTTTTGGATTATTACGTATGGGGCGTAGTTGAGCGTGAGACCAATAAGCGTCCTTATAATACCACTTCTTCGCTGAAGACTGCTATTAATGCCGTTATGGTCAATATGAACATGGAGCATTTGATTCGGGCATGTAACCGTTTCCGGACCCGGATCGAAGAGGTTATTGATGCTATTGTCGATTTTATTGAATAACTTTATAGCCATATGTTAATTTAATGTTGTATAAAAAATTCCGGAAATGTCATTAAATTTTATTAAAAATACAAGCTAATTAATTTTACTCTCAAGTTGTCCTCAAATACGCACCCTGTATATTTTAACAACTACCCACTCAACGTCGAAAGGTACTTCATCACATGCGAATTTCAGTGCATTGTGGGTTATTTGAACAACACAGCCGATAGCGATCAAATGCGAAAGCCACTGTTTTAAACGGTAAAAAACATTCTGGCCACCACGAGTTTTGGCACCAAAATTAACTTTTGCATTATCACCACAGAAACACACTATTTTCTTTTTCAGATTGCTGGCTCTATAAGGTCTGATATTATCGAATTTTCATCAGTTTCTTCTTTCTCCGACAGTGCGAATGCAATAACGAACAATAACGGGAAAAAGTTTGATATTTCCGTGGTTCGATGCATTGGTATAAATTAAAACATAATTACGTTTCGTCAAATCTTGTTCAAGCAATTCTTGAGGGTGCGGCGCGAAAACTCCCGTTATTATTGCTTGACACTTTTTTTGTGAACATGAACATTTTTCAATTTGAAAACAGGATGACGACTTGAAGCTGTGGTTTGAAATCACCACATGATAGGCCCACACACCTATTGCCGCTAAATTCATGTCCAAATCTAATAAAAGATGGGGTTTTAAAGAAGAGCTGATGGAAGCAACCCGTTCACTAGATTGGTGTTTTATCGTTTTAATATGATGAACAATATCTGTGTTACCACCAGACGCAATTGAAAAAGTACCACTACACTTTTTGCACAGCACGTCATAATCACTTTTTGTTTTTTTGAGAAAAGGATACTTCGGGTGGAGCTTTAGATTTAACGTGTTTTTAACTCTCATTATCGATATAATACAGAAATTCAAACTAAATGTAAACTTGGTATTCGCTTTAATCGAGAGGGGTTGAAAATATCTATAGCAAGTGCATCCAAACCGATTCGTGGACACAATCACAATGAAAGAGTAGCCTCCAAAAATAAAAAGTATGAAAAAGTACATCTAGATGTGTATGTACGTGTGTTAACACTATCCGCGATATCGAAAGAATTGAAGAAAAATGTACCCCTACAATTTTTCACTACGCATGTTTTCCAAGCAATTCAATAATTCAAACTGAATGTAAACTTCTTACATGCTTTAACCGACCTGAAAAAATATATAGCAAGTGCACCCGAACCAATTCGTGGAAACAATCACAATGAAAGAGTAGCCTCCAAAAGTAAAAAAAAGTGTTAACACTAATCGCGATATCGACAGAATTGTAGAAAAATGTACCGCTAACAACATATCTCTCATAACCGTTTTGCTTCAGTTGATTGCTTTTGTTCACGTTTTGGTTAATTTTCGTTATTTGTTGGTCTCCACCGGCAAGCGAAGGCAAAGACAAATGCAAAAGCCAAAGCGAAGGCAATATGAAATGCATAGAAACCGATGTCTGGGCACGATCATACATAATAACGTGGGATGGTTCGGGGAAGTAGTTTGTCGCATACACAACCACATCAGCCGTCGAAATGTGTGTAATTGCTGCCAAATAAACATAATCACAACTCGTGTATATTTATTGCGCAAGAGTTGTCGTATGGCAATTTTTGGTTCGTAATTATTTTATTCAAGTCCTTCCATTGTTCTTTTGGGCTATTTAATCAGTAAATTCAAATTTCTGGATCGGAAAAAAGATTGTTTGAGAAAGCGCAGTATTTTGCGGGGAAAAGCGGTATGCGGTTATTAAAGATAAAAAACAGTATAATACCGCGAAAAACAGTATATATACGATGGTTATATATAATCGAAACACCGTCAGAATAAAAAGGCACCGATCCATGCCCAAATAAATACACGAACGGTTCTGAAGGAATTTAGTCAATAGTGAGACAAGTCTCAATGTACCAGTCCATAGGGTGGAACGGCTGCGAGATCCAGGGGTTTGCCCCTCATCATCATTTCGAAGTACAGTGAAACCCCGATTAATCGTTTGCAGATTAATCGGCTTGCGGATTATCTGTGTATTGTTATCGGTCGAATTTTTGTTTTGTGTCTATAAATCATGAAACTCTTACTTATAAAAAATGTTCACACTCGATAATTTCTTAACTTTCTTGAATTTCGCTCAGGGCTTCTATTTCAAAATGATAGCTTTTGAAATTCTCTTGCTCCATGTGTTCTGATTACTGAAATTCAATGAAGCGATTGAATGTAAACACTGAGTATTGCTGTTTGGCAATGACTATTTTATTGTTACCTATTTACAGCTTTTATAATTATAAATTTTTGCTCACAATACAATGTGCAGTAGTCAATGTCTCAAACATTTGTGCTTTTCGTGCAATTACAATTTATTTGAGATATGCTATTCTTACAAGAAGGGTAATAAACTTTACAGCACAATTTTAATTCGAATGTGTTGATACAACAATATTGATTTTAAAATTAATATATGCAGTTGATGCGAATTTAGGTACTAATGAACTTGCAAATGTGTTACATACAAGTATGCAGATTGAAATTGTTTGGTTGTTTCGCGAATTAATTGAATTTGTGAGAAAATTATGTAAAATTTTTTATGTGTGCTAAAATTGCCGGCTGCCAAGAGCCGGTCCGGCTCTTATAGTTCATACCATGTAGTCGCTGGTTTCTTGTAGTCTTGATTGCAGGTTTTCTGGCAAACGTTCTAACGAATTAGTAGAACAACTACGATAACCACGAAACAGGATATTAGTATTGATGCAGCTGCGGTAATTCCATTGCCGTGGATTTCTTCCAAACGGTTCCCTTTACCTCAGCTAACAAGATATCTTGCTCAGTTGCTACTGATTCTTAGGATTCAGATGATTTTATGACAGTTGATTTTGCAATATGTTTTGGCGCAGCAGACTTATAGGTTAAGTTGAAAACTGGAACCGTTGAAGTAATATAAGTTGACAATTGATGACATTTGACCGTTCTTTTAGGTGAAAGCATAAACTCTTTAGTGTGAACGGTGCAGCCTTCTGATAATTGCAATGGACTAGTTCCATTCAGTGCGGTATTTGTTCTTGTTTCGTGACAGGTTGTCTGTGTCTAGCGTTACGAATAACCAAATGTTATTTGTTAGCAGTTGTTCACAACGAGACTTTCAATGACAAATAAATCTATTGAACAGTTTTCCATTGTATAGATTTGTATATCTCTTTGACAATACAATTTGATCTAGTGTGTAAATCAATTAATATGGATGTTGATAGCAGTAATTTGTTGTGACCGATTTCTTGAGCGTTGTAGATGTCTTCCTCTGATATTTCAAAATACATCTGATCCTTATAGTTGATTCCGAGAAGATTGCTGTTGATGTTGAATTCAAAGAATGTTTTTTCTTCATGCAACTGTGGGATAGCAGTTGCCTTGACTAGGTCGTATGGACGCTTATCGACAATAGGAAGATGTCCTTTGATCTCAATTGATCCATTGGTGTAAAATTGATATCTTTGTCGTAGTTATATATGTAGAAGATCCAAATGTGGAGATAGCAATGCTTATGCTGTATGAATATCTGCTTTTAGTTCTGCCATCTGTATGCACTCTCAAATTCCTGTTCTCATACAAGTATAAATGGCAGTTGAAATACGATTGTATTTACTCTGTACCTCCTGAATGAAGTTCACCGCTTATTGGTAAGTTTCCTAAAAATGTGCTTCTAGTTCTGCCATCTGTATGCACTCTCAAATTCCTGTTCTCATACGAGTATAAATGGCAGTTGAAATACGATTGTATTTACTCTGTACCTCCTGAATGAAGTTCACCGCTTATTGGTATGTTCCTAAAAACTGAATATTCAAAGCAATGTGATTGCTGTCAATGCGGACCTGGTTAATCCGATCCAATCCTGCCTCACGCTGTTCCGAAAAATACCTACTACTTGATGTTTTGTTTAATATTTTCGTGGCTTGAAGGATAATTGCACCTTGGTGAGAAAGCAATTGTTGTAGCTTTTCTTGGTTTTCTGCTAAGCTGCTAACATCGGCTATAACTTGATCATTTACGCAAAACATTGCCGTGGAATCTCAAAACAAAACTATGCTCAGACAAAGCACTCATTCTGTTTGATCCTTCAAAATAAGTAATATAACTGATGTCTCAGCAATCGGTAGCCGCAGTATTGAGCCACAAAATTGATGGTCACGAGCATCCAATCAGTAACGCATCTTGAGCTCGAACGCAGGCTGAGTCAAATTATGTTCAGCTTGACATAGAAGGCTTGGCTATTGTACAAGCAATAACGCACTTCTTCAACTACTTATTCGGCAAACGTTTCGTTCTTTTCACTGACAATGAGCCACTTTCAAGGATTTTTCATCTAGACCGTGCACCTTTACTGAGGTACGCCTCTTTCCTCTGTGGACTCGACTGCACAGTTCAGCGCAAGAAGAGAAAAGAAAATGCAAATTTCGACTGTCTGTCACATGCACCAGTCTCTACGACTTCTGAGTCACCAGAAATTTCAATTGATCGAGAAGTCAATGCACTGTAGACAGTCACCAAGGAAACTACAAAAGACCCAAAGTTGCAAGCATTACTACAAGAGCTTAAGACCAGCCGCAAGGATAGCTTGTATACTATCTCTGGCAACATGCTATTTCATTTCGAGCGACCAGTGATCCCAAAGTCTCTCCAAATACCAATTCTACAAGAGCTTCATGCGACGTATGTGCATCGCTGCCATTTTTAAAGCTGAAGAATTCCAGAGATTCAGCGTGCCGAATCATCAGCTACGAATGGTCTCACAGAACGCAGCATCTAGAATAGAAGGCTCAAGACTGCTGCCGATGATCCCGCTTCCCTGTTGATCAAGCTAAAGCACATAATGTTCCACTATAGAGAAATACCTTTAGCAAAAGGTCGGTCTCCTTTGGAACTGTATCTGAAGAGAATGATCAGCACTTGTCTCAATGCCCTGCTCCCCAAAAGTAAAGCTCTTGCTCAAATAGCACCTACCGCCTTGCGGGTTCGTAGTCTCCAAGTGGAAAATCAAGACGTTTGGTGATTCGGCACCACCAGGAGGAAACTTGGCCAGAACCATTATATGGTCGAATTGAACACCGGCCGCACTTTGAAATGCCACATAAATCAGTTGGTCGCCATTTTGGTTTCGAAGAAACAAGTCTTTTTCGCTCCTGCGATTCCGCAGCACAGAATGGGTATGCTATTCTCAACAGAAACTGTAGGGGTTGCCAACAAACTGCCAGTCGCCACCAGTGCCAACTTTGACACATGAAAACTGCCCAGGTGTATAATTCAACACACATGGTCTGCTTGTTCAGCCTAATCCACCTACAACTCCATCACCCACATCTGCCAGAAACCGACAGAAGCCTGCATATCTCAGGGACTTTGTTTTCAATATGTGCCCAGTTCCTTAAAATGTGCGGGGGAGACTATAGGGAAGCGTGCGAGCATATTCGACCTAGACTGTATCATTGTGTAGAGTACGGAAGTGTTCGATCTAAACTATAGTGAAGAAGTGTCTCGTTCAATTGGCTGAGTAGTGAATGCCGAGCTGCGTGTGTTTTGGCCATGTCTCTATAGAAATTACATGTCATTATTGTCACAATCAAGAGTATTATGTGTAGCTTATATCAAATGTTATCACAGCAAGGTTGGAGGAAGCACAATTAGACGGAAGATTTCTTGCAGATAATGATGATTTGGGACTGTGAGAAGGAATAATATATTTTTAATGTGTTGGATATGCAAGGTGACTTTAATACATCAGCTGGTTTGCTAAGTCGATTTGAAGAAAAGCATGAAATTCGTAAGCTGTGGATTAAGGGTGAAGGCTATTAACTTATTTGTTTACACTCCATTTATTATATTCAATGCAGAAGAATTCAGACACATTCGTAACAACTAAAGCCTGAATGCGCATTGATTCGGTTTTTTCAACCTAACCTTTATCAAGTCCTACAGTTTTCCTATACTCTACCAGATGGTATTACTTGTCTGCATTTTTCTTTTTATAAAAAAAAACTTAAATGAAAAAAGTAACTATTTAACACTTTGTATGTATAATCTTCTACACACCGATCCTCTCACGTAGCATTTCAAACTGAATTCTCTCCAGACGTTTAGTTAGTAGATAAGCTAGCTGGTTGATCCCGTGAATGTGCTCCCATTTCAGATCTCCAATCCAAAAATTTTACCTTTACGTAAAAGTAGTGAATCTCGATGTGTTTTGATCTGCGATGATATTCTTGACTTTTAAACAGTTTTACTACACCAACATTTCTCACGGTGGTTGACAATCGATAAAGAATTTTTCTTGAAACTCAACAGCGATGTAAAACCAGTCGGACTACAAATCCATGAAAACATAACAAAATTCATGACTCACGCGAGGAAAATACCTTAAATACACAAAATATCACACTTGGCGAATAGGGTATCAAAAATATGGGCAAATTTGTGTACTTACATCCGAAAATATCGAGAACCGACAATGAAAGAGACGAAAAACGTCGAAGTATGCAGCTCACAAATAGAATATTTTATTCAGTTTTGACGATCTTAAAGACCAGCTGCATACACTGGAAAACAATGCTCCAAGTATACAAATTTGTGATAAGACCTGTATTATGCTATGGATGTGAAACATGGACCTTAACCCAAGCATCCGCAAATATACAGAATGCCTTCAAAAGACGGGTCCTGAAGTGGATGATTGGAGCGAAGCTAGGGGATGGGGACCAATTGCAAATTCGAGACAATCATGAGCTGTATGAAATCTTTGACGGGCCGGAAATCTTAACGGCTAAGACTGCAGAATCTGTAATGGGCCAACCACATGAATCGTATGGATGAACAACGGATACCGAAAAAGGTATTCATTGCGAGAACTGAGGGCCAGAGATGAGTGGGGAAACCGAGGAAATGCTGGTCTGACTCGATCGACGAAGACAGTTCATCGCTGCCCAGATTTAGAAATTGGAGGACGCAGCCAATGCTGCAAAACAGTTGGAGGCGCTGTTTGCAGGGAATTTTAGCCCAAGAGGGGCTTTAATGCTACGAAAAAGAAGAAGATGCATTGTAAATTTAGAGCATAGGAGATTTTTTGACAGATCATGGTAATTCTGAAAGTAGTCTTTTCAGACAGATTAACTTGTTCGCTCCCTCACTTGCAGCTATTATTTCAGCTTCTGTAGTCGACGTTGCCACTGACTGGTCCACTATCCTATTCCGTTATTGAATGCTGCAATGACACGCATCAACATCTTGATTTCAACAGCTCTGGCTCAAATAATTCCACGAATTTCTTGGCTAGCAATACCATAACTCCTAGTACGAACCATCACTCAAAATACGTGTGTTCACCACACGGCCGACATCAATTGGCGGTTCAGTGGCAGGGATCTGTCATCTAACACTTGCCAGCTAATCGGCAACTGTGTTGGGATGAGAGGTCCGAGCTTGACGCTATGATAAACTCTATGGCGCTGGCACATCAACAAAGCAAAGGACCATGACTTGGCATCCTAGAAAGATTTGAAGTGTATGAATATAAAAAAAATAGATGGTCACGTTATCAACGAACAACTTACTATGACTTCCGGAGCAATTTTGTCTGTACTAGGCCACATCCTCCGACGAAAATGGAAGCGAGATGCACCAGAATAACTAGACATCCAACAACCCAAAAAACACAAGCCTGATATCTCTCTACGTGGCATAGCCTAGGGCCTTCCTGCTTAACCCATCTTATCTACATGCATATAAAGCCATTTCCATCTTTTAGCCGTTGAGAGGAATCGCAACTCAAAAAAACAAGGCACGACGCCTTGTAGTAATCGAGCAGTCACCTAAGCAAACTGCGCAAAAACCGTCATAACACCTATCTGAAATTTTAATTGCAGATTTGAAAAAGACATTTTTTTATTACTTCAATTTATAGTTGAAAATCATAAAAATAAATTTTGGATCAGTTTTTTTCTATATTGAATTTAGACTTTTCGTTATAATTATATTTTTTTTTGTATTTACCTTTTTCTATTATTATTTAAATTTTTCTATACTACTATTTTTGATAATTTAATAATTCAAATATGCAATTGAAATGCGGGCATGGCAACACCTTTCCCCGCTGCACATGCACTTATTGCATTGGCAAAGGCGATTGTGCAGCGGAATGAATGAGACGCGGGTCGAGTCCCGGTGTGACACATAGAGCACGGGACGATTGATAACAACGGGGAGTCCACTTCAGATCGCCAAGCAGCAAGGTCAGGAGGATCGCACCGGCGTGACACCTTCACTAAGAGTGTCAAGTGATCTTAAAAGTTTCGCAGAAATTGACGCTAGTTTGCAGAGTTCACATTTAGACTAGCCATTGGATTCGGAAAAAAATATGAATAAGTTGACGCGATCGCAACTCGGTTTGAGATATGGCACTCTATGTTGATTTACAACGATGTTCAGTGTTTGTATTAAACAGAAAGTATTTAGTTCTTTGATATCTTTGCCCCCATGATTTAGAATTAACAGTATCCAGAGTATGAATTAATTCATATGATAGTCAAGAATTATTATTGGTAATAAAAATCCCAATCAATGCTATTAAGGCATCAATTTATCTAGTAGAACTCCTACCTTGCATGCAATGCAAGATCGTGGAATTTAAAAATTTTTGATGAGTGTTTCGTTTTTATATTAAATATAAAGGTAAATAAAATATTCGAGAAGGTGTAAATTTAGGATATGTAAAAGTAAAAAGGAAGCCCACTGTATTACCTCGTTTAGCGCTTGAGTGCAAAAATACGCCGGCGGAAAAACCATTTCGATAAACCATAGCTTTTCGAGATATAGATATTGCAAAACTCTGTATAGACTATTGAACCTCCTAGACCAACCGTGACAAAGCCAGCAAAGTCAAAACTTTTTTGGAAATGTAAACGTTCATCTGAATTCATCGTTCATCGTTTTGGCATGTCACATTTTTGACAAGGGGACGTGTGACACGTTGGAGAAGGAACACTGTTAAGAAGCCGCGTACAGTGAAAATTCGCGAATATGATATTGAAATAGAAGCACAGGAAGAAGAATGTCGAGATTAAAACCTATAAATGTCGGAACTACAGTACATGGTTGGACCGAGTTTGTCCCTATTTCGTTCTGAAAGTGAGCTCACAATCACTCTCAATACAACACGTTCCAAAGTGGTGGATATTGAGTTAAAATTGTATGACATGTTAATTCCACTCTTTGGATTCCTTATTATCACTGTCAATGGTATCATCGTTGCTTCTAGTGGATTCATTTTACATGGAGGTCGATATGAATTATTGTAATTAATTAAAAATTAAATATAATTACAATTCATTATGATATTTAATCACATTTATAATAATATTTAATCACACGTTATGAAGTTGTTGGATTTCTCGACATCACATCATCAGTGGGCGCCCGGCGAGGATGTAGGTGAGTACCCGTTAGTTTTTTTTCTAAATTTCTTTATATTAAAATTTATTATTTGTATTATTTTAAATATTCATTCCAATGTTTAGTTTTTATTAAAATTTTTTAATTTATATAGGAAAGAAAATAAAAAAAAAACCATCAGAGAAACAGAAAAAAAACTAAAAAACACATGAAAGTCAGTTTGTAATAATCACAAGTGTACGATAGGGTTCTATTGTAGATTATTGTTCTGAAGAAAAAATGAAAAAAAAATGAATCAGTAAATCTAATACTTTGTCTTTTCATTTATTTGAAATCTAACCGGGTATGGAACCCGCAACGATGGCCATCCCCTCCACTATAATGAGCTAGCCATTGGGCGAGCCCCTTTCTTTTGATGCGTTATAGGGGCCCTTGCCCGGGTAGAGTGGCCTTCGGCTCACGTGCCCTTTAATGGTATAGCGTTATGTGATTCCATCACATAATACTGTAACATAAATTTGCCACGTTTATATTTCTCATTTAATGAAAAAATTCATACAAATTATGTTTGTAGGAGCTTTTCAATTAGATGGGAAATATATGGTCACTTCTACATTTGGATCTTGATCCGGTTGGGAGGGTGCGAGGAGACACCCCACTCTTATTTAGGGGCAATAAGAACCGTTGGTAACGACGAAGTCCGCTCAAGTCCGTCTGTTTTCTCCCAGCCCAGTTTTTTACTGGCTATAAGCATATTCAACCCTTGGTAGGTTACCTCGGCCTCGACACCAGTCGATCGGCATTATATTATTCAAATTACTTGTAGTGGGTCTTGTGCTGGCAAAAAGGACCCGCCCTATGACACCACAATGCTAGCCTGCCAGCGCATTCACGCGTCCTCAGACAAGGCCAATGTCGGCGGATCTCACCATCCTCTTTCGTCAAGGCAGCAGACTATTGCTGCAGCCCTGTACGGACATTTATATATACCTACTTCACTATAGCCTTTTAAAGAAAAAAAAATCATTACAGTTATTTCTTTTTAGGCACGAACTTTTTTGATGCGATGAGAAACCTTTATCAAGGCTTGGAGCTAGCTACTAGGAAATGTTCGCATCTCTAGGCCTTGCCATTTTGGCAGGGCTCAGTGTTCTATCTCGCTGAGGTAGCACTATGTTGCTGCTGTCATTTATAGAACTTATAAAATTTCTAATTTCTACTGTTCTGGTTTTTCTCTATCGTATTTATATCTTGCAATTGAGCTTTTTACCTGTAAGGTTTTTATAAATAAAACAAAATAATAAAATAAAACTCATATTAAAAGGAAATCTGGAATAATATTACTTTTGATTAAAACATGGTTAGCCGACGCTTATTAACTTTGCATACTGATTTACTGCTGACCATTAACTTCCGCAAGGAAATTGGTTACAATTTAGATAATTACTGTGGCGGCAACGATACACAAAGTTTCCGGCAATAAAAAAAAACAACATAAACCCAGACGGCAATAAACACACGTCGCCGCATATAACGTTCTTGCATCATCCTCAAACCCTGTCTTCTCCGAAAAGGGATAATTAGGAAATCCTTCGCACATGCAAAGTTATGACGAAACGCCGTGTGCAATTAGTCCGGGAAAAACCGCGAGCATCCCAAATCTCTCTCTTCCCGCCAAGATTACAGACGATCGAACTCACGTAATTGTAGTAATTCAAGAGCGCGGAATCACCAGGATGCAGAGGGCTTGTGATGGTACCACTCCAGATTTGGCTACGAAGCAAAGAAATGCAGATCACCATGTAAACTGTCGGGAAACGTAAACGGCAATCGCTAATGGCGGCCAGCGATTCTAGCCAAAAAAACACGCCACCTATTTATTGTGGACCGGGGAAGTCAGAAACACTTCCTAGTCGATACGGGCGCCGATCTTTGCGTGTTCCATCGATCAGCAATCAAAAGCCCACTCAAGAAGACTTCGTATGAACTTGCAGCCGCTAACGGATCCACGATAGCTACCTACGGAATGACAGCGTTATCACTCGACCTTGGCCTGCGGCGCACATCTCCATGGAATTTCGTCATCGTTGACGTCACCAAACCGATCATCGGAGCTGACTTCTTGGCACACTTTGGACTGCTGATCGATATTCAAGAAAGCCAACTCATCGACAAGGCAACGCAACTAACCTCAAAAGGTCGTGTGTTTCGCACCAACACACCTACTATCAAGGTCGTTTCTGGTGATACCTTATATCACGCGATTCTTGCAGAATTCCCGGATATCACGCGCCCTAATGGCCGCGCTCCAGAGAGATGTCATAATACCAGGCATTACATCCAAACGACGCCTGGGCCTCCAACACCGAGCAAACCTCGTCGATTAGATCCTGAAAGACTCACCGCTGCACGCAGGGAACTCGACGCCATGGTTAAACTCGGCACTGCACGTCCATCATCTAGCTGCTGGGCAGCACCTTTACACATGGCAACTAAACAGGATGGAGGTTGGCGACCTTGCGGAGATTATCGTGCACTCAATGCACGCACAGTCCCAGATAGGTATCCGATCAGGCACATCCATGGCTTCGGACAGACACTTCACGGCAAGAAGGTATACTTGAAAATCGATCTGGTGAGAGCGTTTCATCAGATACCCGTGGCTGAAGAGGGCATCCATAAAACGGCAATAACAACGCCCTTTGGTCTTTACGAATTTCCATTCATGACCTTCGGACTTCGAAACGCTGCACAGACCTTCCAACGGTTCATGGACGAAGTACTTCGAGGTCTGGACTTTGTTTTCGCATATTTGGACGACATCTTAGTGGCGTCCGAGACCTCGGAGGAACACCTGGAGCATTTAAGAGAAGTTTTCACATGTTTGGCAAAATACGGCATAATTATCAACGTGTCAAAATGCAAGTTCGGCACCAAAGAATTACCCTTTCTTGGCTATCTCATCTTCAATGATGGCATCAAACCAGTACCGGAAAAGGTTGAAACAATTCTCAGCTTCCCTCAGCCAACAACCGCCAAGTAACTTCGTCGGTATCTGGGCATGATCAATTTTTACAGCATTGGCATGCCAAGTTGCGCAAACACACAGACACCGTTAAACAACATGCTGCACGATAAAATAAAAGGGAACGCCCTGCTCCAGTGGACACCAGCAGCCGAAGAAGCGTTCGAAAAAACGAAGCGAGACTTAGCGCAAGCAACGCTCCTTGCATACCCCAAAGTCGGTGCAGAAACGGGAGTATTTTGTGACGCTTCTGACATTGCCGTAGGTGCAGCTCTGCAACAACGAGTTGATGGATATTGCGAACCACTCGCTTTCTTCTCAAAAAAACTCAGCCCAACCGAGTGCCGATACAGCGCTTTTGACCGAGAATTATTGGCAATCTATCTCGCTATCAAGCACTTTCAGCACATGATAGAAGCAAGGATTTTCCCGGTCTACACAGACCATAAGCCGCTGACATTCGCCCTCCGGCAGAAACTCGACAAGACGTCACCTCGTCAAGCTCGGCACCTTGACTTCATTGGCCAGTTTACGACCGATATTCGGCACATTTCGGGAAGAGATAACATCGTTGCCGATGCTCTGTCGCGAATCGAGGCAATTGAAGCACCTATCAATTACGCTGAGTTGGCAAACCACAAGAGAACGACGAGGAACTAAAAGCTCTTTTACGTTCGGAAACGTCTTTGCAACTCAAGCAAATACATGTCCCAGGAACGGACGCTCAAATTTTCTGCGACACTTCAACAGCAAAAGCCCGACCGTATATCACACCAGTTTTCAGGAGAGCCGCATTCGAATCCATACATCGCCACTCTCACCCAGGCAGAAACGCAACTGCGAAGCTCGTCGCACAACGATTCATCTGGCCAGCTGTTAAGAAGGACTGCCGCGAATGGGCACGAGCTTGCATCCAGTGTCAGCAATCGAAAACCACCAGGCATGCGTTCGCGCGTGTAGGAAATTTCACACCACCTTCCACGAGACTCAAACATGTGCATATAGATATTATAATCATGCCGATATCAGAAGGAAAAAGATATTGTCTCGCCTGCGTGGACCGTCATTCACGTTGGCCAGAGGCCATACCGATTCACGACCAGGAAGCTGAAACAGTCGCTAGAGCCTTCTGGGAAAGGATGGATAAGCCGTTTCGGAACTCCACTGCGAATCACCACCGACCAAGGGCGCCAGTTTGAATCGAATTTATTTCGTTCTCTCAATCATCTTTCGGGCACCAACCATTTGCGAACAACCTCATACCGTCCCCAAGCCAACGGGATGGTAGAGCGTTTTCATCGCCAATTAAAAGCAGCGATTTGATGCCACCAGCACGAACAGTGGACTAAAATCATACCCAGCGTCATCATGGGCATCAGAGCAACTATCCGCGAAGACTTAGGTGCATCTTCTTTTGAGATGTTATGTGGACAACCCATGCGCCTTCCAGGAGAATTCTTCGAACCTGCATGCGAGGACAACGAACCAGCACAATTCATCAAGGAGTTACGACGACACGTCGAGCAAATAAAACCAGTGCCAATAAGCCGACATGGTGCACGCACACCGTTTATTTTCAAGGACCTTGCTACAACAACACACATTTTCTTACGACATGATGCTGTTAAAACCGCTTTGCAAATGCCATACGATGGCCCATATGAGGTAATCAAACGTGGCGAAAAAATTTTTATCATAAGGATTAGAGGAAAAGATATCACGGTATCAATCGACCGAGTGAAACCCGCGTACACCTTGAACGAGATGACTCCAGAAGACCATGAAATCATTATCAGCAACGAGACAAATCAACAGACGGAAACCCAACTAGATCCTACCAACAACCCTGTCACAGAAAGATCAAGGTTGCAGCTACAAGAGCAGCAGCAACAGAAATTTCGACGATCAGAACGACGGGTTCGCTTCGTACAACGCTACCAAGCCGGATCCCAGTAAATCGTAATGCACTCATCTTCAACGTGACTTCATCACTGGCAAGGGGGTGATGTGGCGGCAACGATCCACAAAGTTTCCGGCAATAAAAAAAAAACAACATAAACCCAGACGGCAATAAACACACGTCGCCGCATATAACGTCCTTGCATCATCCTCAAACCCTGTCTTCTCCGAAAAGGGATAATTAGGAAATCCTTCGCACATGCAAAGTTATGACGAAACGCCGTGTGCAATTAGTCCGGGAAAAACTGCGAGCATCCCAAATCTCTCACAACGCTATCATCGCCGCGGATATATAAAGGATGGAAATACAGAGAAGAAACAGAACGCTTCACGTCACGATACGGCGAGCACTCGTTCACGCGCGCAATATTCTAAAGTTTTGTTAAAATAAAATTATTGTTTGTTGTTATAAATATCGTATTTCATTTATAGAATAAACATCGACCGCCACCGACATCCGCTACATTACTAACAATTCGTAAATTGCCGGTACAAGACAAATATTTGTACATGTGAATAATTAATAAAAACTATTTGCATATAATGCGTGTTGCATTGTTTACATGATTTCCCTTAGCCAGTTCCTTGCGCAGTTTTGAAATGTTCTCAGTTTGGGTAGAATGCTTTTTCTGAAAGCTCAGGATATGTCACTCAGTTCCTTGGTGGTTCTCGTTAACATTGGACGTCGGAAATAACATTTTAGGTAGGTACCATACATTTTCTGATTGTCCAGTTTAACTTTATTTTACCTTTTTCTCATTAATTTTAGTGGAAATTGAATTATTTATTTAGTTTTCAAATTTGGTTACTGCCAATTTTACTTTATAAGTTAAGCAAATGATTCAATAGTTTAGTATCCTGAGATTGTTCATTTAAAAAGAAGTGTAATATTGATGAATTTTCAAGTGACTAAACCGAATTATTCACGTTAATTCTCTTCTTTAGATTAGAAATTCAATGTTAAAATATCGATTTGTTACAGATTCCATTGTGCATACTTGAAAGTTAAACATGTCCTGCCCATTCATACGTCGCTCGGATTCACTATCACGGCAGGCATCAGTGGTCGAGAATCCTTCTTGGGTCCTGGAAGATGATTTAACTGAGCAAGCTGATGATGCTTTGACATTGACACACTTGCAGATGGCCATAGAATTGCTTACGGCACCCTCGGTAGGCTAATTAGCGATTCCTTTTAGTGGTGGCGGCTACTTTCATTTTAATATTCGCAATGTCCTTTATTTTTTTCGTTGGCAGAATGAGGATATTAGTGCAGCCGTGGTGTCATTGGTGAATAAATACAGCAGAAGATGGCCTAATATTGTGAATTTGTAAGTTTTTTCCGTTAAAGGAGATTTAAAATCAATTTTCGAAAGTGTGATGTTTTTAATCTTTCCGAATTTGTTGTTCGAGTTTGAGACTAACTTTCTATTTTAGAAAAGTCAGCTCGGAGACATTGAAAGTTTATCCCAACTACGATTATTTAGCTGATATTCAAGATACTTTGCTCGAAATGGATGAGGCTAGTGCTAGTGAAATACTTATTCTGTTGGGGGAGGAATTGATGACGCTGCACTGCACGGGGTTAATTGAAAGAGCTTTTCGAAGCTTAGGTGCAGATTTTCAGGAGTTCCTCGGCTCCTTGGATGGCGTGTACGATGTATTGAAAATACAAGAGGTAAGCAAATATGTATTGTGATAGCTATGGGAACTGTGCTTCAACAAGTGATTCCTGAAGGTCGTTTAGATGTAAACAAATGAAGGCGTCATGTGTTGCTCCATTAGTTGTTAAATTTTAATGGCTGGTTAAAAAATTTTACGGTTATGCTTTTGCGTAATTCGATTTTATTGTAAATATTCTTGATGACAGAATATACAGTATATTTTTTTAACTACGAATTACGTTCCTTAAACAGAATTAATAATTAAATTTCATTTCTTCACCATAAACACATTTGCTTATTGCTCTTTTTAGGGGCTTGTTAAAAAAATGTTAGAATTCCCTATCAGCATTGATACCAGTCACTCTATCCGTTCTTCTGTTTTTCTCACAAACTACAGAAGCTGCAGCCATCAAACTTTGTCAATAGGTCAAAACAGGTGATCCAATAAATGTTTTGTAGTTGGAAAAATTTTCAAGCTATTTTATGGGGGTTATGGCCTTTAAATTTTATTTTCACCTAGATACTTGTGTGGGGTATTAAATGAAAGGTCTTGGATAGATTGTCTTGAAATTACATTATCGATAACAAGACCCGTAACCAAAGGAACACGAAGAAACCATAAACCCGCCTTCGTGAATGTGGCCATTAAAAATCTAAAACGATTACACGGGTACATTTTCAAGTGTTCTAGGGCAAGAAATATATCAGAAATCTAAATTTATTCAACTTTCTTAATACATAATAGCATGATTCGCCAATTTTACACTTTCAGAAGGTAATCAAATAAGTACCCTTAAATTTGAGGTGTAATGAAATGAGTATATAAAGTGTCCGTAAAGGACTGCAGCGAAATTTTTCGCAAAAGCCAGTTTCAAACAATTGCAATATTTTTTTACGAGTCAGTCAAAAGCAAATTTTGATTTTATTGGGAAAACCATCACCGTCGAATTATTCGAACATTTATCGAATACCTGAAATTCATTTCCTGAAGAAATATCAAAAGTGGAAATACGTTCAAGGGAAGTCCCGGTCTGAGAACATTCCCTCTAGTCTCGCCGCAAAAGCAACGAGATGGAGGAGCCCGATGGCTTCAGCCATCAATCAGAAGGATCATGCCTATCGCCAATGATGACGGGCGAAAAAAGCTTAAAAGAAGTTACGAGAATAAAGCAGAAAAACCGACAATCCTGTCAGTTATCGAAATCGAGCAGCTAATCCAAGAAAAAGAGAAAGCTGAAAAAATCGAAAAAGAAAATTAAGAACTCAGGCTTCGAGTTAAATCGTTAGAAGCACTTGTTGGAACGTTAACGTTCAACAAAGATAAAGAAAGCAAGAAAGGCCGACAAGCAAACTCAAAATCTGAAGACAAGAAAACTAAAAAGCCACAGGAAGAAGCTAATCAAGAGGATGTCCTCAGCGCAGGAGACACAAACGACAGCAGAAATTACTATGCAACGCTAGCTGGTCTTGAAGAAATGATGAACATTGAAGAGGATACAGGTAAAACGTCTAAGTTAGATAATGATTACATTGAATACCTTAAAATTAAAAATCGGGAGAAAAAACCAAAACGTTTGTCTGCTGGTCCGTCCGTTAAGATTAATGAAAAGAAAGAAAAAGTCCCACCAACCAATGTATTTGGGCTAACGGGCAAAGATATGGTTCGGCTTTTGGCAGCCGAAAATAAGCTAAAAGATTTTCAGATAAAAAGAGTCAATGCCGATAAATTGACAATAAGGACTAAGTCGCTGGTTGATTTCCAGGCAACAAAAAATGCCTTAAATTCTGGAGATGTTCCGCATTTTAAGTACCACCCGAAAAGCGAAAAGAACCAAACCTTTTTATTGAAGGGTCTGGACTGTGGTGAGGACACAGTCGATCTCCTTCAGGTGCTCCAAGAAGCTGCACCAGAAATACAATTAATTTCAGTTAAAAACTTTGCAACGAGAAGATCGATTGTGGAGCGCAAAAACTTGCCTAACTACTTAGTTCAGATTTCCAGCAAAAGTAGTTCGAGTGCCCTGCAGAAAATACGGTACTTGAACTTCCGCGTGGTGAGGTGGGAACGCCTCCAGAAAAGTGAGGTCAACCAGTGCTACAGGTGTCAAAGATTCGGGCATTCAGCTGCTAATTGTGCCATGAAATATAGGTGTGTTAAATGCAAAGACATTCATGCCCCGGCGAGTGCAAATTGGCTCAGGCGAAGCCAAAAGAAAAACTATATTGTGTGAACTGCGGTGCCTTTGGTCATCCAGCATCATATCGAGGATGCCCCCGGTATCAAGATGCAAAGATTAAAGTCACTCCGAAACAAAGTCAAGCACACCGCAGTGTGATACCTACCAACTTCGTCAAGCCCGGGGTGTCATTTGCACTTGCTGCGAGAGGACCAGCAGACAATGTAAATAAAATAAATTATGTAAGTGGCAATAATGAGCTGCTCCTTAAAATTTTTCAGCAATTAAATTCCTTATCGGAGCGAATCGATAAACAAGATTCGAAAATTAACGTTGTTTTTCAGCGTTTAGGGCTTTCAAATGCCTCAAAATAAGTTGTCATCCAGCCACATTCCCACGGATAGGATTCGTCTCATGTCGATCAACGTCAACTCCATTGTTACTATACATCGACGTGATTATCTCCTTGAATTCATTGCCAGAAAAAAGCCTGGCATCGTGCTTCTCACCGAAACCCACCTCAGTTCATGGCACTCCATGAGATTCAAGGATTTTGAATTCGTAAGAAACGATAAGGTAACAGGTGATGGGGGAGGTGGCACCGGGATATTGGTTCGAAGACCCTATCGTTTCCAAAATATTGAAAAAGTTGAACTCAAAAGCTTTGAATCTCTTGGTGTCCGTTATCAAAATCTCACTGCCAGGTGGGGATAACCTCTTCGTCATCTCTGCCTATGCAACTGGTGGAACTGTTCTATTATATTCTTGCTGGTGACCTGAACGCCAAGCATACATCATGGCTGAACGCCACCAATAATCCAAGAGGTGTATTCCTGAAATCGTGGATAACAGAGAACCAAATTGAATACAGGTGCAATCTATATGGGTCGGAGTTCCCAACATACCCTAGGACAAATCATATTTGGACCTTTGCATTGCTGACGCAAGACTCGAATTCAGCTTTAATAGTCCTCAACGGAAGCTGCAGGTGCTTCCTTATGATAGCGACCATAACGCAATCGTAATGGAAATCAATCATCACAGGGATGGTTTCTTCCTCATTCCAGTTCAACATAAAAATCATCGGTTGAATTTCAAAAAAACAGACTGCGGAAAATTTCAAAAGAAGTTTAATCGCAAGTACCACAAGCAATGTCCCCCTTCTGATGGTGGCAACTCTTGCTCAATGGTTCCGAATGACAGGAATCTAACTAACGATGAAATAGATCTCTATTTGTCGAAGTTAGAGAAGCTGACGTTGGAAACGATTGAGAAAGTAGTTCCCAAGATTAAACATCGAAACAATATGGAAGGATATGAAACACCAACCATCGCAAGGTTGAAAAGATTGAAAAGCCTCCTTCTCACACGCGTCAACAATATTTACCGTCGATTTTTGGATTACAACCATCCCTCATTGTCTTTGTTGAAATTACATCTGAAGAATGTCCGGAATTTAATCCGGTCATACTTTAGGAGTGAGGTCAGCAATCAATGGGCGGAAAAATTGAGGGGTATTAGCCCACAGGACCCAGACGGCGTGTTCGCGAAAGTGAATAGCATATTCCGCAAGAAGTCTCGAGTGAAGGTATCGAATCTTGAAGTCACTAGTGATGAGATAAATCTTCTCGATAGGGCTGGTATCGAAAGTGATAGTACGACTCCGGATAGAAATGGAAACAGGATCATTTGTGAAGGATTGGATAAAATTGCCCTGATTGGAACACATTATGAATTGGTTCATCTGCCAAACCTAGAGAGAAGGAATGAAGTATTTTCGGAGGTCGTTGAAGCAAAAGTTTCCGACTTCAAATCAAGCCTGAACGGCCAATCAATTCTTCATTTCGATGAAACATTAACATCTGACCTCCTACCGACCTTGAATCTTATTGATTATTTTGTCAGCTATGAAGACTTGTGTTTCATATTTCGCAGAATAAACAACAAAAAATCATGCGGTACTGATGGTATTCCAAATATAGTTCTCCGACATTTGCCTGAGGTTGCTATTAGGAATTATTGCATATTGTTCAACAACATGTTGAACAATTCATATTTCCCAAATGAATGGAAAAAGGCTAAGGTATTTCCGATCTTGAAGAAAGGACAAGAATCTTCATGCCCTAAAAGCTATCGCCCAATCAGCTTGCTGCCTAACATCAGCAAGGTGTTTGAAGTGATACTCGACAGAGCATTAAACGCCCACATTGAGAAATATGAGTTCATGCCGAATTGCCAATTTGGTTTTCGTGCCAGGCATTTGACCATACATGCAATAACGAAAGTAACCTCAGACATCTGTTGGAAACTAAACAACAAAGAATGTGTTGGAGCATGTCTCATTGATATGGAGAAAGCCTTCGATACGGTGCGGTAAGATGGACTAGTTTTCAAACTTCTTCAGGACAGTTTCCCCAGACACCTTGTCGCCATGATGTGTAATATGTTATACGGGATATCATTTGTTGTAACTGATGGAAATCTGACAACAATGCGCGAATTCAAGGTCTTCAATGGTCTACAGCAGGGAACAGTTACTGCGCCCCTGCTTTTCTCAATATTCATTCGCAAGCTATTGAACGGCTTTGTTTTTAATGTCTCGCCAACGCGATCATTGGTAGCGTTTGCTGATGATCTGATCATCTATAGGGCAGACCGAAAAGCTACAATAGTTCAGAACAACCTTCAAAAAATGTTTAATGATGTGCAGCTCTACACCGACAATTGGCGAATGAAAATCAATGGGCAGAAGTGCGAAACAATCTTGTTTGGGACAACGCTGCAGGGGGCCAGTCAAGACCTGAAACGTAATTGGAAGGATTTCCACATCATGGCTGGTGAGGGTAGTTCAGAACGGGTTCCACATAAATCCTGTGTTCGATACCTCGGTGTTCATCTCGATCAGTATCTGTACTATACTGAACATGTCAAAATCATGCTCAGTAAAGCACTAAAAGTAGTCATGGCTCTTCGGCGACTCTTTCATTCCAGATACATTGATCAAAAAGTCAAAGTTATTTGTTACAAGACCCTGGTTAGGCCAGTTTTGACATACGGATGCCAGATCTTGTAGAACCAGAGCGCTAGTACAATGGAAAGATTAAGAGTTTTCGAAAGGAAATGTCTTCGTGCATGTACTGGTTTGTACAGAAAGCCTGAGACGGATTGGAAGCACTATATATCGAATAGAAGAATTTATCAAACCGCTCAAGTGACAAGAGTCGATATCTTCATATTGAAACTTCTTCGGAATCATATCGCAAGATCTGTGACTGTGAGTGAAAACCCTTGGATTTCACCGCCGTTCCACCCTACAGATGGGTATATTGTGACTTGCCTCACTACTGGCTTCGTTCCTCCAGAAGCATTCGTGTATTTGGACATGAATCGATATGTTTTTGATTCTGACGGCGTCCCAATCATATATCACATATAGCGACGGGCCACCGATAAGAAGATAAAATATCCTCCGAATCTGAGTTCACGAGACCAACAATTCCAATGGGGATACTCATTTGCTAGATTCGTTGAGGCTGGTCGAGCTGAGATGGAGCAATCTAGGTATTGGTGGCTGAATGACAATGTCTAAATTATTCGTGTTTATTTTCTGTTTTTGTGCTTTTTCTCGTTACTTAGTTTTTTAGATTCATCTCATTATTGCTACATCTAGTGTTGTTGTTTATTTGTATTATAAATAAGGTAGAGGTTTCAATATAAGGTAACGTTGTTTGTTTTTTTTTTTGATTGAACTTATTTAGAATTAGGGTGTAACATATTAGGTATAGAATATAAGTTCATTGTTGTGTTAGTAATATAAGTAATTTTTGAATAATGCTGGTTGGTTTTTTCTCCTTTTTCCAATTGAATCAAAAAATATGTAATAATCTTAATTAATTTAAATTTGCTAGTGTATTTTTTTCATTAAATGTGTTTAACTGATAACGTATAAATTTAGAGAGCCATTCGAGCCATTAATTTTTTCATAGTTTTATTGTTTGGAATTTGCTTTATGATCTTTTAATAATTTATAACGATTGGTATTAAATGAAGCGGTTTTGACTTTGACTTGACTTTGCCTGCAATCGTCGCGGGTCCTATACCCAGTCAGGTGCGACGGAATGGAAAAACCGACGGTTTAGTTTGATAATCCATTTTTTTCCTACTTTAATATCAAAGAAAAATATTTACTAAATCCTACTTTCACGGTTTAATTACAGATAGAAGGTGTCATACAACAAAATGTAACAATTAAACTTCATTCTATCCATTAAAAAAAATTAAAACAAAAGAAAACATCAGTATTTGTTTGAAATTGGGGTATTTTCCGTTCGACTTGGCCCGATATCAAGTTCCAATATTGCAATATCAGGATTATATAACCATTGTTTGTTTTCATTTGTTGTGTTGCATTTAATACAAATTACAAGAACTGTAAAAGTTATAGCGTCATTTGTTTGTGATAATTGATTTACGAGGGCAAAAAAACTATTAGACCTTCAGGAACAAAACTATGAGCTATCTTCAAAGTTATTTTTTTAAAAAAGAAGTTAAGGCAACGATCTTGACAATAATACATAAGAAATGCAGAAAATAAAGATGCAGCTGCTGCACTGAAACACACACCGGCAACATGGAGCCCTACCTTTTGCATTGGCTAAACCATTGAAAAATATTTCGCTTCCCAGCTTACTCATGTAGCGCTACTTGCATTCGCATGATGGATGCGGATAATTAGCTGCGGTGCAATCAAAACAACGTCCAACATGCCAAAAATACAACTTGTCCAACTCCAATGCACATTTCCGATGCAAAACTCTCTTAATCAATGCTGAATCTTTGGTATTAAAATCACCCGCCCCGGCACAGGGTACACTTCTCGTTTGTCCATTGACTATGGTGCACATATGATTAACTGCACGAAATTCAGCATAGCGGTAAATATTTGATATTAGAAGTTTAACAAGTTTCCCGCATGAAAACAGAAGTTTCGGAGAAAGATCGATGTTAAATCGTCGAAATTCCTTCAAAACCTTCTCTTTTGTCTAAACACTATCATCGACTGGCTCTTCAGGCGTTGCTGCTGGAGTTGATATTTGCCACGATCGACTAGCTTTCTTAATTGCATTAAAATACATATGTATCTTGAAATATCGGAATTTTCAAATAAATGCTTGGAATGCTTCTAAATTGAAGGATGCCCATGTGCCCCCGCAAAAATCATTGGGGTCAATATGAAGAACAGTTTTAACAATTCGACTGGCTGCCGCTGCTATAATTGATTCAACAAAACTCTTTACGTGCATCAGCAATTTATGCATCTGTTCGCTTGATCTCAGATCGAGCTGTTAACAGTAGGCTTTGGAAGCTCCTTTCCAAATTGTTGACTTTACTTTGCAGTTCTGACTTCTGTTCTTCTAATAGAATATACTTTTGTGTGGCTTCATCAAGTCAAGTCAAGTCAAGTCAAAAGCGCTTTATTTAATACTAATCGTTAAAAATTTTAAAAGAATATAAAGCAAATTCCAAACAATAACAATCAAAAACTTAATGGCCCAAATGGCTCTCGAAATTTATACGTTATCATTAACTCATTTCATCAAAAAAAAAAAAAAAACTATAGCAAATTCAATTAATTACGATTATTACATATTTTTAAAATTTAATTGGAAAAAGGAGAAGAAACCAACACTATCCTAAAATTATTTATAATTAAGACACAACAGTGAAACTTTGATCCTACACCTAATATGTTGTAACTTATTTCTAATAAAATACAATCAAAAACTTTATCTTATACTAAAAAAATTCTGTAACAATGTTCCTAACCTAAGTGTTTAATCTTATCTCTAACGGAATATAGTAAGCATTACATATACCTAACCTATACCTAATTTTTAACAAAAATAAACAACAACACTGAATGTAGCAATAGTGAGCTGAAACTCAAAAAAAACGAAATAACGAAAAACACCAGAACTGAAAAATAAACACGAATAATTTAGACATTGTTATTCAGCCACCAATACCTGGATTGCGCCGTCTCAACTCGATCAGCTTCAACAAATCTAGCAAATGAGTATCTCCATTGAAATCGTTGGTCTCGTGAACTCAAATTAAGTAGATATTTTATCTTCTTATCGGTGTCCCGTCGATATATGTGATATATGACTGGGACGCCGTCAGAATCAAAAACATATCGATTCATGTCCAAATACTCGAATGCTTCTGGAGGAATGAAGCCAGTAGCGAGGCAAGTCGCTATATACCCGTCTGTAGGGTGGAACGGCTGTGAAATCCAAGGGTTTTCACTCACAGTCACAGATCTTGCGATATGATTCCGAAGAAGCTTCAATATGAAGATATCGACCCTCGTCACTTCAGCAGTTTGATAAATTCTTCTATTCGATATATAATGTTTCCAATCCGTCTCAAGCTTTCTGAACAAACCAGTACATGCACAAAGACATTTCCTTTCGAAAACTCTTAATTTTTCCATAGTGCTAGCGCTCTGGTTGTACCAGATCTGACATCCATATGTCAAAACTGGTCTAACCAGTGTCTTGTAACAGATAATTTTGACCTTTTGATCAATGTATCTGGAATGAAAGAGTTTTCGAAGGGCCATGACTACTTTTAGTGCCTTACTGAGCATGATTTTCACATGTTCAGTATAGTACAGATACTGATCGAGATAAACACCGAGGTATCGAACACAGGATTTATGTGGAACCCGTTCTAGACTTCTCTCACCAGCCATGATGTGGAAATCTTTCCAATTACGTTTCAGGTCTTGACTGACCCTCTGCAGCGTTGTCCGAAACAAGATTGTTTCACACTTCTGCGCATTGATTTTCATTCGCCAATTGTCAGTGTACAGCTGTACATCATTGAACATTTTTTGGAGATTGCGCTGAACTATTGTAGCTTTTCGGTCTGCCCTATAGATGATCAGATCATCAGCAAACGCTACCAATGATCGCGTTGGCGAGACGTTAAAATCAAAGCCGTTCAATAGCTTGCGAATGAAGATTGAGAAGAGCAGAGGCGCAGTAACTGTTCCCTGCTGTAGACCATTGAAGACCTTGAATTCGCGCATTGTTGTCAGATTTCCATCAGTTACAACAAACGATTTCCCGTATAACATATTACACATCATGGCGACAAGGTGTCTGGGGAACTTGTCCTGAAGGAGTTCAAAAATTAGTCCATCTAACCATACCGTATCAAAGGCTTTCTCCATATCAATGAGACATGCTCCAGCACATTGTCTACAATTTAGTTTCCAACAGATGTCTGAAGTTACTTTCGTTATTGCATGTGTGGTCGAATGCCTGGCACGAAAACCAAATTGGCAATTTGGCGTCAACTCATTTTCCTCAATGTGGGCGTTTAATGCTCTGTTGAGTATCACTTCAAACACCTTGCTGATGTTAGGCAACAAGCTGATTGGGCGATAGCTTTTGGGGCATGAAGATTCTTTTCCTTTTTCCAAGATCGGAAATACCTTAGCTTTTTTCCACTCATTTGGGAAAAATGAATTGCTCAACATGTTGTTAAACAATATGCAATAGTTCCTAATAGCAACCTCAGGCAAATGTCGGAGAACTACATTTCGAATACCATCACTACCACATGATTTCTTGTTGTTTATCTTGCGAAATATGAAACACAAGTCTTCATAGCTGGCAAAATAATCAATAAGATTCAAGCTCGGTATGAGGTCAGATGTTAATGTTTCATTGAAATGAAGAATTGATTGGCCGTTCAGGCTTGATTTGAAGTCGGAAACTTTTGCTTCAACGACCTCTGGAAATATTTCGTTCCCTCTCTTAGGGTTTGGTAGATGAACCAATTCAAAATGTGTTCCAATCAGGGCAAGTTTATCCAATCCTTCACAAATAATCCTGTTATCATTTCTATCCGGAGTCGTACTTTCAATTTCGATACCAGCCCTATCGAGAAGATTTATCTCATCACTAGTGACTTCAAGATTCGATACCTTCACTCGAGACTTCTTGCGGAATATGCTATTCCCTTTTGTAAACACGCCGTCTGGGTCCTGTGGGCTAATACCCCTCAATTTTTTCGCCCATTGATTGCTGACCTCACTCTTGAAGTATGACCGGATTAAGTTCCGGACATTCTTCAGATGTAATTTCAACAAAGACAACGGGGGATGGTTGTAGTCCAAAAATCGTCGATAAATATTGTTGACGCGTGTGAGGAGGAGGCTTTTCAATCTTTTCAACCTTGCGATGGTTGGTGTTTCATATCCTTCCATAATGTTTCGATGTTTAATCTTGGGAACTACTTTCTCAATCGTTTCCAACGTCAGCTTCTCTAACTTCGACAAATAGAGATCTATTTCATCGTCAGTTAGATTTCTGTTATTAGGAACCATTGAGCAAGCGTTGCCATCATCAGAAGAGGGACATTGCTTCTGGGAATCCCGATTAAACTTCTTTTGAAACTTTCCCCAGTCTGTTTTTTTGAAGTTCAACCGATGATTTTCATGTTGAACTGGAATGAGGAAGAAATCATCCCTGTGATGATTGATTTCCATTACGATTGCGTTATGGTCGCTATCATAAGGAAGTATCTGCAGTTTCCGTTGAGGACTATTAAAGTTGAATTCGAGTCTTGCGTCAGCAATGCAAAGGTCCAAATATGAATTTGTCCTAGGGTATGTTGGGAACTCCGACCCATATAGATTGCATCTGTATTCAATTTGGTTCTCTGTTATCCATGATTTCAGGAGTACACGTCTTGGATAATTGGTGGCGTTCAGCCATGATGTATGCTTGGCGTTCAGATCACCAGCAAGAATATAATAGTTATGCAGCCTGTTCAATTCGAGTATTTCAAACAAGGAATTGAGTTCCTCCTTGAGCTTGAGAACAGTTCCACCAGTTGCATAAGCAGAGATAACGAAGAGGTTATCCCCACCTGGCAGTGAGATTTTGATAACGGACACTTCAAGAGATTCAAAGCTTTTGAATTCGACTTTTTCAATATTTTGGAAACGATAGGGTCTTCGTACCAATATCCCGGTGCCATCTCCCCCATCACCCATTACCCTATCGTTTCTTACGAATTCAAAATCCCTGAATGTCATGGAGTGCCATGAACTGAGGCGGGTTTCAGTTAGAAGCAGGATGTCAGGCTTTTGTCTGGCAATGAATTCAAGGATATAATCACGCCGATGTATAGTAACAATGGAGTTGACGTTGATCGAGATGGGACGAATCCTATCCATGGGAATGTGACTGGATGACAAATTATTTTGAGGCATTTGAAACCCCTAGACGATGAAAAGCAAGATTAATTTTTGTATCTTGCTTATCGATTCTTTCCGATAGAGAATTTAATTGCTGTAAAATTTTGAGAAGCAGCTCATTCTTGCCACTTACATTATTTACACGATTTTTCGCATTTTCTGCTGGTCCTCTAGCGGCTTGTGCAAATGAAACTCCGGGCTTGACGAAGTTCGGAGCTAAGACACTGCGGTGTATTTGTGTTTGCTTTGGGACAGATTTTAATCTTGCATCCGGATATCGGGAGCATCCTCGATATGATGCCGGGTGACCAAAAACACCGCAGTTCACACAATATAATTTCTCTTTCGGCTCCGTCTGAGCCAATTTGCACTCACCGGGAGCATACACGTCTTTGCATTTAACGCATCGGTAATGCATGGCGCAGTTGGCAGCCGAATGCCCAAATCGTTGGCAGCGATAGCACTGGTTGATTTCTCGTTTCTGGAGGCGTTCCCACCTCACCACTCGAAAATTTAAATATCTGATTTGCTGAAGAGCGTTGGACTGCTCTTGTTTGTTATTTGTACTAAATAAAGTGGTAAATTTTTTTTTCTACCGTCGACCTTCTTGTCGCGAATGTTTTAACTGAGATAAACTCGATTTGTGGCGCTGTTTCCTTGAGAACCTGAAGAAGATCGACGGTATCTTTTCCGCAGTCCAAGCCCTTCAGCAAGAACGTCTGGTTCTTCTCGCTTTTGGGGGTATAAGTGAAGTGCGGAACCTCCCCAGAATTCAAAGCATTTTTCGCTGATTTGAAATCAACCAGTGATTCCGTTCCAATTGATAGCTTCTCGGAATTCATTCGTTTGATTTCGAAATTTGTTAATTTGTTTTCGGCTGCCAACAGCCGAACCATGTCCTTTCCGCTTTGACCGAAGACATTAATTGGCGGAACTTTCTCGGTATTCTTGGCTACTTTTTGAGGGGGACCAGCAGAACTACGGGCTGGTTTCTTCTCCTTATTTCTATTTTCATTATTTTTATTTTTTAAATAAATTATAAAATTATCATCTTTATTACCTTCGTCTACCTCCATATCCTGTTGGAGTCCATCCAGCGCTGCAAAGTAGTTCTGGCTTTCGTTGGTGCCACCAGCACTTAATACTTCTTCAGTGATTATTGAATTTGCAGCTTTCTTCTGTCTTGCCTGCTTATCTGTTTTTCGTACCGGTTCACTCTCTTGAACTTTTTTTGCCGTCTTGAACATTTCTTCGTACGTTTGAATTCTTGCTTTTAACTCTTCAATTTCACTTCGAAGGCGACACACCTCCTGTCTATCCTCGAGCACTTGCGTTTTACGACCGCCATCTGCGGTATCCTGGGTGCTCGTGTGTCTCCGCTTGTTGACACTTGCCGCCAATTTCACACCGTCACTCTCCCCGGGGCCCCCCAACGGAGGGAAGCCGTCGGGCTCCTCCATACAGCAGTCCCGAGTTGTCTTTGGTTTGTTGCCTTTTCTTGATTTATTGGTATGGTTGGTCGATGCCTTCGACGATTAATTCTTCCCCAATAAAATCAAAACTTGCTTTTGACTGACTCGTACAAAATTAATTCAATTATTTTAAACTGATTTTTGTGAAAAATTAATTAATTTTTAAAATTAATGACAGGAGCGATTAAAAACACGTCTACACGCAACGAGTGCTAGACGTAGAATTCTGTGGCTTCATCTAATTCACGCTCAAGCTCTTTCACTTTTTCTTCAGACTCTTCATATTTCACCTCGTAATCAAAGTCCTCCAAATCATCGTACAAATTGAACGCATCGTTTTTCATTGTGGTAAATTTATTTTCACTCACACTTTAAGGAAAGCCTTTCCATTACAATTAGACATTAAAATGTTATGTGCAATTCTACTTTAAATTGGCTGGCAAATTTAGCGCCTAAATATTATCCGATGGTATTAATGCATCATATTTTGTTGAAGTTTCGTTAGTGGGTAGGTATTTTGGGGTAAAATTTAGTCTTTCAAGAGAACACTATCACTGGACTGGTAGAAACATGATCACAATTATCCGCGACTCCAGAGGAATTAAGCATTGCAGGGTTATATGTTTGCCAGTTAGAATTTCACTCCCTTTGTTTTCTTTAACCATATCACATTCACTCGTTATCATATATTACCCACAATAATTTTTATGTACTCTCCGAGTATTCATAAAAACTGCCGTTCTTCCGTGCTACCCGTGTCGCTCCAAATGCAAATGAATTGAGGGAAAAGTCAATCTGTAAGCGTGAACTAGATACGAGCTGTTGCTGAAAAATCTAGGTCAGATACATGTTGCGAATATAATTCGCTCAATTACTAAGTTGCCCGTTTCGTTTCCAGCGTGCCGGAATATAGCCATAAGTTTGTTCATTGTTCAAGCTCACTTTTGGCTCTTGGTTGAAAGCCATCCATACATAAGCTTGTTTGCGTTGAAATGAGACGTTGAATGCAATTATTTATTGCAGGTCAAGTGGAGACAGCATCAAGTTGTTTGGTGGGGCAATTCAAGGTTCTTCTTCTCGCAGCAATTTAATTTCCATGATCACACTGGACAATTTCGAGAACCAAATACTTTTGAACAGCCAAGAACGCGACGGATATGCCTACCCGCTACTAAAACTGAGGATGACTTCTATAATTGAAGCACGCGCTCATGATTGGGAGGTGGGCGACGACTCCTGAAAATTGCATGTCTTGTTGACTTTTGAATTGGTTTAGTTTTAGCGGAGCCGTGGTGTTTTGCCCGACTCTTCACTCCTTTATCCGGCGTCGATCGGATCAGGTTCCATGGACTGTATGGTGAGTAGTCACGGATTTGCGTATTGGACGACGATATTAACGCAATCACAAAGAACACAATCGTGGGATGCCCTGCGCTGGCTTTTCACGGGCGATCGTTGGGTTGGAGACAATCTCGAGCTCGAATAACGCAAAGCCGGTGGTTTTCGATCTTGTACTTCGCGATCCTCTCGACAAAAATTCCGGCACAAATCCGTCAGTCTCGGGGTGATATTTATTTTTCAAGCTCCCGCACTCTGCAGTGAAATCGTGCTCCAAATAATCGAATTGGGGCACCAATAATTTTCGGATGCGTTATTGAAAGACCACTAATGGCTCACAACCCGTCCGCTGTGCTTGTAGTTTTTCAAATCTTCCGTCAAATCCTTCTTTTCTCGCCACATCCACGCTGTCTCACGCTCTCAAGCAGACTCCTCGATTCACTCTCGATCCGACCCAAGAATTTGTCTTTCTTCTTTCCGCATCCCGTGTATACGGTGAATCGCATCAGCTGAGCTCTATCAGCCCAGTTCGCTTGTCTTCCGTGACGTAATACACCGTTGGGAGGGTATTACATCAGCGTTCCCAAACTGGAATTTTATGTGCAGATAAAGTATAGAAATTTGAAATGAAGTAAAGAAAAAAAGTGAAGAAATTTAAATGAAGCAAAGAAATTTTAACTAGAGTGAAGTAATGAAAATTTTAAATCATTATAAAAGTTAAATCTCATGACTAATAAAATCAAAGGGAGACATTTAAATTTTAATATAAAGGAAAATTGATATGGAATGACATTTAGTAAAATATAAGAAGCAAAAATATTCTACAAAATTATGATTAAAAGTAAATTTAATTACATTTTTTTTTAAAATCTGCTACGAAATTCCGAGTAGGAGATAGGAAAGTTTTTGAGCAGTTGGCTTGTGTGACTACTCGATTAATACAGAGGGTATCTAACATTCAAGTAGCTATAAATAAAACTATCATATGTAATGATCCCGGAGTGTTCAAATCTGTGCTAAACACAGATGCTAATGCTCTGGTGCAATTGTCAGCGAGCGTTTTACAAGACCGAGCTCAACTGATTAGGATTTGCTTTACGGCTGCGTACGCGTGCTTGTCGATTAGCTATTTTCGGAATCGTATGGAGCGAGTTCTTGTTGCCCACGAATCTATACTACAAAATATTTATCACGCATTTAGGAGGCATTCCGATCGATTTGTATTTGTTATGTGTCAATTAAGCTACTCTATAGTAATTCAAAATTTTTGTACCGTTACTCTTACTCAGGCCCGAAAACGTTACGGTGTGGACTGGCCTCTTTAAGCTATGGAGCTTAGCTAAATGCAATGCGCGTTCCCCGTACAAGACGGGAAGAACAACTTAAAAAATAAATAATAACTTTATTAGCAAATAAAATATGAACTGAATTAACATGTCGAAAGTTACATAACTACGCGTTTTAACTTCACGGAAGTTACAATTCAAGTAATCGCTTGATTAGCAGGAGTTGTGGAATTCATTATATCCACTTAACGATTGAAGTTGCTATAGCTCACCAACAGATGCGCTGTGATCGCTCGAGTGTCGTCTTAATATCTTCTCCCAAGCAAATCAGCTAACTTGATTTTTGATAGTCAGACGAAGTCTGTTTAGGAGTTTGCTAAGTTGCAAATCTGATATTTTTAATGTGTGAATCTGGCCGAATCAGCTTGGAGGTATTTGCAAATGATGTTGATCGGTCAGTGATGGTGATACTATTCAGATGACGATAATCCCCACAAGGCCGCCATTCGCCTGTTTCCTTTTGGATTTTTTTTTGTGGTAGGGCGGTGAATGCTATTTATGCACAGAGTGTGGGGCTCCCGCGCGCGACTGGACTGCCCACTAAACACCTCCCCTGTCAACCTGAGAACGCAGCCTGGAACCGTTTGACACATTACTTCGGGCCAGGTCTCGTTTTGTTACGCCGTGGGGCGCCTTCAAGCTAAGGAGTCCCTTTCCTAGCGGGAGGGGAGAGGGAAGAGGAAATGCCAGAAGAGCGATCCCCCCAGCCCCAGTGCCCCCGGCTGCTGTGAGCCCCTTTTATATTTAAGGACTGCCCGAGCATAATGTGCCACCTGGTTCCATTTGTCAACCGATTCGAGCATCACCGAGACTATATTATCCGGGGTGAGCTCTCCCATCTCCCTGTAGAGTTCCCTTCGCAGCCTGACCCATTTTGTACACGCAAAAAATGTGTGACAGGCATTGTCTTCCTCTCCTGGGCAAAACCGCCAATCGGGAGACCGTGACTTACCGATCTTGTGCAGGTAAGACTGAAAACACCCGTGCCCGCTCAAAAGCTGGGTCAGATAGAAGTCAGTCTCACCATGCCCTCGATTTAGCCATGGTCTCACATCCGGGATGAGGTACGCAGTCCACCTTCCCTTCGTGCGATTCACCCAAGACTGCTGCCAATCGTTGAGTGAGCGCTGTCTCTCCTCGCGGACAACTATCTCCATCCTCATTTCGGCGCAGGTAAATAGCGCGTTTCGGCGCAGGTAAATAGCGCGGCGCTCTCTAGCAAGGAGGGTGACAGGTATCACGCCTGCAATCACTCTCATCACCGAGTCGGAGACTGTTGGATACGAAGATGCAATTCTCAGTGCTCCTCTTCTCTATACCTGTGCTAAACGCTTTCGGTATACCTCCTTGCTGAGAGCGTCGCCCCATATTTCTGCTCCGTACAGTAGCACTGACCCTACAGCACTCATCAAGAGGCGTCTTCTTGGTAGGCTGGGTCCCCTACGTTGGCCATAAGTCGACTCAGAGCCGATATTCCCGAAGCAGCCTTCTCAGCCGTTGCCCTGATTTGCTCAGAGAAACTCATCTTCGAGTCGATCAGTAGCCCCAGGTACTTCACCGCTGGCTTCGATTCGATTTGTATGTCTCCAATACTGAATATCCTTACGCTAGGGATTCTCTTTTTTGTCAAGATGACCACTTCGGTTTTCTCCAGTGCCAAACTCAGCCCGCGAGCAGTCATCCAGTCCCTCACTCGGCGCATTAGCATACCTAGCCTAAGTTGCGCTTGTTCAACGGTGCGTCCAGCGACCAGAGCCGCAACATCATCCGCATAGCTGACCAAGCGCGACTCATCTGGCGTCTCAAGTCTTAGTAGCCCGTCGTGAGACACGTTCCACAGGTCCGGACCAAGGATAGATCCCTAGGTAACACCCGATGTAATTTCCATTCTTCGTTGGCCCTGTGTCGTGTCGTAGAGCAGGCAGGTTCCTCAAAAGCTGCATTGGATATTCTGGAACTTGAAAAGAGTTTTCCAGCGTGACCAGAATATCCACCCATCTAGCGGAGTTGAAGGCATTCCTGACGTCGAGTGTCACCAACAGGACGATCCGTCGCTTGGTGCGACTATATGCCTCTGCCTTTTGGACCGCGTTCACCACCTCTGCAATCGCATCAATGGTAGAACGTCCTGCTCTAAAGCCGTACTGCCGAGGAGATAGGTCCCCAGCAGCACGAATCGCGTCAGTGAGTTTTCCCTTGATGAGTTTCTCTAGCACTCTCCCAGCCATGTCTAGCAAGCATAACGGGCGGTATGCAGACGGCGATCCGGGATTTCCCTTCCCCTTGCTGATCAGCACGAGCCTCGCCACCTTCCATCGTACCGGGAAAACGCGTAGGCAAGCGTTGAATGTGCTGAGCAGCAAGTCAGGACAATGGTGATAGACGAGCCGCAGCACCTCAGCTGGAACACCATCTGGACCCGGAGCCTTCCTCGCTTTCAATGAGAGGACTGCCTCCTCCAGTTCCAGCTGTGTGAAGAGTGGGCACTCTACTGCTGTTTCACCATTGACAGTGTCAACACGGACGGGATGGGTGGGGAAGAGTCCCCACACTATCGCGTCCATCTTTTCCGCGTCATGTATACAAGGCTTCCGTAGTGCACCAAGTTTCCCCATGACCAGCTTGTAGCCAAGGCCCCACGGATCCTTGTTAACATTGTCCACTAGGTCTTGCCAGCAGCGAGCCTTGCTACTGTTGATCAGTTTGCGAAGGCATTTCCTGGCCGACTTATATGCTGCCACCTGGTTGCATGCCTCGTCACGGTTCCGCGCCCGTTGAGCCTTACGTCGAAGCTTGTGACACTCCCTTCGCTTTTCAGCGATTTCAGTTGACCACCAGTACACTGGGGGCTTGCCGTGCCGGGGTCTTTGACGGGGCATAGAAGCGCAGCAAGCAGTCGTAATGATGCTCATAGTAGAGTTCACCACGTCTTGTGCTGCCAGTTCTTCCGTCCCCCCCGAAGCTCCCTGCAGCGGCTCACCTGCTGTGAGAGCCTTGACGAAGCTGTCGACGTCCATCCTTCCGATGTTCCATCCAGTTGTAGAAGGCCGAGAGCATGGACGTCGGGAGACAGCATCACTTATCTCAAGCAGAATGCACTGATGATCACTAGCTGATTAGTCCTCTAATACTTTCCAGTTGTGTATCCTTCGTGCTAAGGACTCCGAGGCGAATGTCACGTCCGGTATGGTTCCCTCACAGCCAATACGGCGGAAAGTCGGCATGTTTCCGGAGTTTAGTACGACGAGGGCCGTCCTGGCCGCCATTTCCAGGATTCGTTTTCCCCGCGGATCCATCTGAGGCATGCCCCATTCGATTGCTTTAGCATTGAAGTCACCCCAACGAGCACTTTGGCCTCTGCGTTCGAGACAGCGCCCTCCAAAGCATAAAGCGTGGCTTGGAAAGATGATATCGACTCGTTAGGCGTTAGGTACACACTAAAGAAGGTGATCCCTGAGCACCGAACCCACACGAAACCATCCCCCCGTCCACAACTCTCCGCTTGAAAGTCACTGTTCCGAACCCAGATATTGGCAGTACCAGTTTCATCAGAATACTATAATGCAGGACTTTTATTATGGTGTTGTCACTCATCAGCAAGAAGTCGGCTTTCATGTCCCTCGCAAACTGCTCAAGCAGATTTTAGGCGGTTGAACCGCGGTGTAGGTTTAGCTGCAGGATGCGGGTCATCAAAGCTCTGATTTTGCCTTGGCTAGGGCTTCCTGGAACACCCGGCATTTTCCTGATCCCAAGTCGTGTCCAAAATCAGGTTTTGGATCAGTATCCTTGCAAAGAATACAGTGTGCCTCCTTAGTACACTCTTTTCTTTTATGTCCCATTTCATCGCATTTGTAACATAGGGAACTCCTATCGGGTCCTTTGCATACTTGTGTGGTGTGACCATAACCAAGGCATTTAAAACATTGAAGATGCGTTGCTCTTCGCCGCATCCTATAGACAACCCACCCAATTCGTACTTTGCCCTTGTTCAGGAATTGTTCGGCGTCCATTTTGGTCAAGTCAACAATGGCCATGCGTTGTCCCCTGTTGTTTTCTGGTGTCAGTCTCGCTTTGATCCTTCCCACGCTAGGGAACTCCTTTTTGATGGCCTCTTCTACCCCGGCCAGAACCGTGACGCAGTCAGTGTCTCTTATTTCGATCGTTGCCATCGGCTCGAGTGGGGCTATAGCTGCGCTTTTGCCGAGGACTTTCTTTACTGCGTCACAGAATGCTTCCTTATTGCCGGCCTCTGCTCCGAATTTGACCAGTATGTGGCCCGACCACGTTAGTCGTACTACTTTAATGGTAGTATTGGTGTCTTCGGGCCTTACGTTTCCCCTGATGTCCTGCAGTACCTCCGCGTAGGATCGGCCATCTTGGGGCTTTACAAGCAGTGCCTGCTACCGGGGTCTTCGTCGGGGCTACTGCCTCTTCTGTTTTGCATCAGGTCCTTTTTCTAATTGGGCGTCCGTACGAATTTTACTGTCTGGCTTTTTTTGAAGGAGTTTCTTTGCGGCTTTCTTCGCTCCTTTTGTAAGCACTGTCTGGAATCCCTGATCTGGTGCTCCACGCCCGTCAAGTGCCTCTTCCTTCCTTCTTTTATCCCGATCTCCTTCGATTGGCTAGATGCCATTTTTTTATTGACGTTTAATGGTGGAGCTATCTGAGTGTCGCCTTTAGATTTCGCCCCAAGCGCCTCTTTAGCCTTCTCTTCGTCTTCGGCCCTTAAACAGCTCCTCCGATAGTGCCCTATGTGATCTAGGAGCTCCTCTAGTTCAAGGAGCCCTGCCTTTGCTGCTTTGCTGATTTTTGGGGAGTCGCATGCAGCTTGTATTCTTTTCAGAACATCTCCCACTTTTCGGAGTAGTCTTTCTTCTTCGTATCACTGGGCCGCAATTGTACCTTGCAACCATCCTTGGGAGAGGTGTTCGCGTTTCGTTTCCGAGTGCAGTACTTCCGCCACATTTTCAACGTTGGCGGTGCATTCACGCGGTATCTGGTCACTCTTTGCTTTTAGTGCCGTAATCTCCTCGATAGCTTCTGGATTTTTCGTTGCAACGTCGGGATTTGCGACCCTTGCATCTCTCGCTTCGGTAACGATCACAGCAGTGACAATCGAATTTTCGGTGCTCTCTATGTTACCCCCTACCGCTCGAACACCTGAAGTGTCCTGCAGACTTTCCCGCTTCTCCTTAATAGGACGCTCGGACGTTCGCATCATTTTTTTTCTGCACCCAAACGCCGCAGGAATCTTAATCTGAACCAGACTGTCGGCTATTTTCCGTTTTTCGTCCGTCTTCACTGTCGTTGTGTTAGTCTTCGTTTTTGTCGTTGTAAGTACCGCTCGCGATGTACTCTTGACATCGTGGCTGCAACCACTGGTTGCGTTACCTGTCATCCCAGGAGGGAACCTCACGGCGCCCCCCATATCCTCGGGTCCGTGGGGACGGCGCTGCCCGAAGAATGCTAGCCTCCAAGAGTGCTCTTGTCGACCGACACTCTCCCTGCGGGAATTTTCTCGGGTACGTGGGGGCGGAACTCCCCGAAGAATGCTAGCCTCCAAGAGTGCTCTTGTTGACCGGCATTCCCCCTGCGGGATTCCTTTTGGATTAGATGCAAGGGTGAGGCCCATTCATTGTCAGATGGTTGGCAGATGTTCCTTTCCAACATAAAATCAAACTCCTTACTCGCAGCTTTAAGGCTATCTGGTTCTCCCCAGATAGCCTCCGTGCACGCTCTGCGACCGGTCCACCTTGTGTTATAATGTGGTGCTAGATTGAATGCGGCACAGCTTTCTCGTGTTTTTCTTTTACAAACTTGTACATTTGATTTGCTTTTGTTATTGTCTTCAATTTCTGCTTTTTTATCCTTTTCGCCTTTGATATCTTCGTCTTCGTTATTATCGCTACCTGAATTTCGTTCGGCTTCGGATGTTGAATCGCCTTCTTTATCCATAGCTGCATGTAATACTTATATCAGTCATGCTACTCATTATTGTGATCGATCATTTCCGCCAGTCGTTTTTTTAATTCATTGTCTGCACCTAAATGATGGTGAATCCTGGTGCACGTTTGTCACATGGAAACATATACCATGTAGAATGGTCGTTTGACACTCAAACCCAACTTAAACTTGTCGTTTCCATCGTCGGCCTTACTTGATGTGGTTCTTTTCTTCTTCTTAGCACTTCTACTGTCTGAATTACAAGAATCTGTTTAAAAATCTCCTACACTCTAAATTGATAATGCTTCTTCTTCTTCGTAGCACTACAGCCCCTTTCGGGCCTTCGCTTCCTGCAAACAGCGCCTCTAACTGTCTCGGTCCATTGACCGCGTCCGAGCAGCAATGAACTGTCTTCATCGACCGAGTCAGACCAGCGTTTCCTCGGTTTCCCCACTGGTCTCCGGCCTTCAGTTCTCCCAACGAATACCTTTTTGGGTATCCGTTGTTCGTCCATACGATTCATGTGGCCAGCCCATTGCAGCCTTCGCAGTCTTACAATCGTTGAGACCTCCAGTTCGTCAAAAATTTCATACAGCTCATGGTTGTGTCGAATTCACCATTAGTCTCTGTCTAGCTTCGCTCCGATTATTTGCCCCAGGACCCGTCGCTTGGGTTAGGGTCCATGTTTGTCACCCATAGCATAACACAGGTCTTATCACAGATTTGTATACTTGGAGCTTTGTTTTTTTACGTGTGTATGCAGCTTGTCTTCAAGATTGTTCAAGCTGAATAAAATATTTTATTTGCGAGTTGTATTCTTCGGCGTATTTCGTCTCTTTCATTACCCGTTTTCGTTATTTTAGCGCCTAAATACACAAATTTGCTCACATTTTCGGTACTGTATTCACCAAGTGTGATATTTTGTGTACTTGCGGTATTTTTTCTCGACTGCGTCATGAGTTTTGTTTTATTTTCATTGATTTTAAGCCCTACTAGTTTTGCTGCGCTGTTGAGTTTCAGGAAGAGTACTTTGGCAATTGCTAATGACCGTGATAAAATGTTTATGTCATCCGCATAGGCTACTACTTGGCTCGACTTGAATAGTAATGTACTTCGCGTATCGACAAGCTTTCTTATGACACAACGGACCCAGCTCATCGCCCTGCTTTAATCCAATATATGTGTCAATGACATCGATGAATTTGTTATTGATGTCAACTTGGGAGGTTGTCGATGTCATTTTTATTTTGGTAAGACGGAATAATTTGGCTGGGGTACCAAAGTAAAGAATTATTTGCTGCAGTATATTACGATCAATAATGTCGTATGCTTGCTTAAAATTAATGAAGATTTGTTGTACGTCGATGTTTAAGTCACAGCATTTCTTATGTATCTGCTTGACTGTAAACAACTGGTCTTTCGTCGATCTACCTGCTCTTAGTCCACTTTGATACTCCTAAATAATACTGTTGGCGTATGATCTGATTCTATTTTCTATTTGTTATACTAATGTTGGTTACTTTTTACTCCCTAGGAAGGAGTCACCGATACTGGTTTCGTCTGTGCTGGTGAAGGAGAATTGATTTTTACATCAGAACGTCCTGTAATTGCTTGGCTACTTTTGGGATCTCTTAAAGCACTAACACGAATTCTGTACAAAGTAAATGTCAACATTAAAATCGAGCCCGTTGAAGGTGATCCTCGCAGATACCGATACCTGTTTAATCTTCCTGATGAACGTCAAACGACAACTGATCAGGCTATTCCAGAGAAACCAGCTTTACAACGAAGCATTTCCACTGACACAGTGGATTTGAAAATGAACTCAGCGACATTTTGCAAAGCCTTTCCATGGCATTTTATTATGAATGAGGATCTGGAGCTCGTGCAATTGGGTAATGCTAGTTTTGACTAAATAATCGGAACTATTGATAAACTTGGTTAAAATAGGCCGTGGATTCAGTAAACTATATAAGCCTTGTCTAAGTACACATGGCCGCTTGGCTACAACATATTTGGACTTCAAGCGTCCAAAAGGGTTGCCCTTAAAGTTTCGAGAGTTTGTAAGAAGGACTAACACTCCGTTTCTAATAGCATTGAAAAATCCACCAGGAAAACAGGAGTTTTCAGCAGAGGTAATAGGTTTATGATTCTAATTTACAATATGTTGTAGCAGGTATTTTGACAGGGTCTTGAAATCAAAGGTCAAATGGTGTTCTGTCCAGAATCAAGCTCGTTGCTGTTCATTGGCTCTCCATTTCTTGATGGATTAGACGGTCTTACCTGCAACGGCCTCTTCATTTCTGACATTCCATTGCATGACGCAACCAGGGAAGTAATTCTTGTAGGTGAGCAAGCTCGAGCTCAAGACAGCCTTCGTCGACGTATGGACAAATTAAAAAGCTCTATCGAAGAGGCCAATATTGCTGTGATGAAGGAAAGAAAAAAGAATGTAAGCCTCTTGCATATGATCTTTCCAGCTGAAATAGCCGAGAGGCTATGGCTTGGAGCTAGTATTGATGCCAAAACTCATCCAGATGTGACAATTCTATTTAGTGATATCGTTGGATTTACTAGTATTTGTTCCAGAGCTACACCCTTCATGGTGATTTCAATGTTGGAAAGTTTGTACAAAGACTTTGACGAATTTTGTGGATTCTTTGACATCTACAAGGTTGAAACCATTGGCGATGCATATTGTGTGGCGAGTGGTCTTCATCGAGCAAGCATTTATGATGCACACAAGGTAGCCTGGATGGCATTGAGAATGATTGATGCATGTTCAAAGCATCAGTCTCATGATGGAGAGAGCATTAAGATGCGAATTGGATTGCATACTGGAACCGTGTTGGCAGGAGTTGTTGGTCGAAAAATGCCAAGATATTGCCTGTTTGGGCATAATGTGACGATTGCCAATAAATTTGAGTCAGGAAGTGAAGCAACTAAAATTAACGTTAGTCCAACAACACGAGAGTAAGTACCACTAGGATCCCATGTTTTGTTTTAAAACTTTGAAAATTTTGCAGATGGCTGATCAAACATCCTGGTTTTGAGTTTGACCTTAGTCCACGTGATCCCGCATGTTTGCCAAAAGAATTTCCAAAAAGTGATGATGGACGGACATGCTATTTCTTGGAAAGCTATAGGCATCCTACATTGGATAGTTCGGAACCATTGCAAAGACATATCGAAGAGGCTATGTTGACTATTTCGCAAGATTTACAGATAAATAATTGAAATGTGATTTTGAGATTGTTGAATTTATTTCTTGAATTACAAACAGAGAGTTGTATTTATGTCCTTTGTTGAGTGTGATAGGCCTAATAAGATATTATTAATAATGTGAAATATTAGCTGTTATTTTGTCGTTGAAGCAAAAAAATTGTTGTTAATTTTAATATTAGCTAATGCAGTTTAATTAAAAGTTACATATGTTAGCTATTATGCAGAACCGTGAAAGATATATTTAAAATGGGGCCAGACGTGATTGTGATTGAAAAGTAATAAAGCTGATAATTATGGATATAATCATGTTTTTTTTTGTCTGAGAAAACAAAATTATTTTAATCTGCATTAAAATAAAAAGCCTAATTTAATACAAATATGGGTAACTAAATTTTTTTAGTTTACTTTGAAACTTTGACTGTACGGGTTTTTTTCTGCTGGATATCATAAAATATGCATTTAGAACGTACGCATGCTCTCGTTCTTTAGATTCAGCCTACTTTTTGGAGCAGTAGCTTGATGAGTTTTTACTGTACTAGTGTGATTTTTCAATTTGCATGAGGATTTAATAGACCTGCATTAGAATTGTGCACTTTTAAGTCTCTTAAAAATGTTCAAATTACAGAAAAGTCCAAAAATGCTTACAGGTTGCTAGTGACAGATATAAGACATAAACTTTGAGTTAGAAGTCTGACACTGAAGATGCACTAGGAGATTTAAATTTGTAAACGAGTTTTAAAAGGGGACTCACAGAACTTGATTTAATGATGATTCTCATAAATTTTTTAAGTTTGAACCCACCAAGGCCTTTCTCTAAGAAAGGCTACGATTAGTAAATAATATCGGAAGCATCGTGAGGGCATCCTATATCCAAGTACTATTTGACTTGAATTATAGAACGAGGTTCCACATTTTTTTTGTTTTTATTTCCCATGTATATTAAAGCTAACGTGAGTTAAAAAGCCTTAAAGGACCAATTTTCATCTGCAGTAGTCAACCTACATGTGGCCAAGTTCTAAGGAGCCTTTAGCCTACTTTGGTAAAAGTCCTGGATGTGGAAGGCTCTCCTAGAGTTTGAAATGCTTATATGGCAATTTGAGACGCTTATATGGCATCATCATAATCATTCCAGGCAAGAAATCACTTTTCTCTACCATACACCAAAACTTTTTAATAGCGACTAAATACAACATATTGGTACAAGTCCACACAATTCTGAGAACTACTGTCGTAATTGTTGTCGCAACTGTTTATAACATCATGATCAATATTGATTGAGAAGAAGCAACCAAGAAAAGTAAACGAATGACGTCAAAAGCGTGTACTCGAAAGCACAAGCATGGACCAAGTAGATCAACAACTGAAAGAAAACAAGTGACGTCACTGCGTGTATTGAGTATTTCTCGAATATTCCAGCTAGTTCTCGTCAGAACATTCGCCAATATACGAGAAATGAGCTGAATAACTAGAGACCCTATATAAAGCCGAGCTGAATGAATGGGGGATATAGTAGTAGTAAAAACTGCAATAATGAAACTGCGATAAGTGTAGAGCGCGAATTAGAGGCGATATTGATTGATACTGAAGTAAAAAAATTTCGTGATATATTTGAAGACAGTTGAAACATAAATTTATAATACGAGTGAAAAGTAAATTAAAATGCGATTCGTAAAGTACGGAAATTAATTATTGTGCATTCTTAGTAAATAAACTCTTTTAACTTAATTTAAAAGACAGTGTGTTTTCACTTTCCCGGAACATCAAACTTATCGGCTGCGAACCGTTCCTCGCGACAGTGGTGTCGAGAAGTGAGAAAGGAAATTTTGAAAGTGAAAACTTTTAAACATTTTTAATGTGCACAATAGTGATATTTAATGTGGAAACTGGTGGGGAAAAAAGCCGAAATAATAAAAATACCACGAAGCTTACTTTTAAAAATTAATAATTGACCATGGCGGAGCTTAAGGAAGAATTGCAACGGCTAAATCTGGCCACGCGAGGCACAAAGGCCATACAATCATGCCTGCGTTACGCGATTGACGCAGAAGGTGAAGAAGCAGAAACACCAAAATTAAAGGAACCAGAAAACCCGCAGGGGGAATGCCGGTCGACAAAAGCACCCTTGGAGGCTAGCATTCTTCGGGGAGTTCCACCCCCACGTACCCGAGGAAATCCCCGCAGCGAGAATGCCGGTAAACAAGAGCACTCTTGGAGGCTAGCTTTCTTTGGGGAGCGCTGCCCTCAACGACCCGAGGATATGGGGGGCGCCATGAGGTTCCCTCCTGGGATGACAGGTAACGACTATGATTGGATCTGGACTACGCTTTGGACAACGAACTGGAAATGACGCTTTGGGCTGGCGGATGTGATGGTTTGGACCTAGTTGCTTTGCACAGTAGCGCCAAGGTGAAACTCGTGTGTGAACGGCTCCAATTCAACTATCATACCGTCTCCGTCCCGGTAAAACCTTGGCAGGCCTCGGAGTGCGTTCGAAGTTCGTACCACTGGGTTGGTGGTGTAGGTTCGGTTGAGGCGGACTCCCGATTAGTGCTGGTCTGGCTCTGAGCACTTGTCCCCATAAGGGCTTGGACCAACCCTCGCATGGCCTCCCTGCTCTGCAAAGATAACCATGGGACCAGAAAGGCGACTACACACACGAACGGAGATAGCGGCTTCGAGGGGGGACCCAACAAAACTGGAGCACACAAAATCAAAAGACCACAAATACCCAGAAAAAGAAACGAAGAATAATAACGACGACGCAACCAGCGGTTGCAGCCACGATGTCAAGAGTACATCGCGAGCGATACTAACAACGACAAAAACGAAGACTAACACAACGACAGTGAAGACGGACGAAAAACGGAGAATACAGACTGAGATTCCTGCGGCGTTCGGGCGCAGCACAAAAATGATGCGAACGCCCGAGCGTCCTATTAAGGAGAAACGGGAAACTCTGCAGGACACTTCAGGTGTTCGAGCGGTGGGAGATAACATAAAGAACACCGAAAATCCGATTGTCACTGCTGCGATCGTTACCGTAGCGACCGATGCAAGGGTCGCAAATCCTGACATTGCAACGAAAAATCCAGAAGCCAACGAGGAGATTACGGCACTAAAAGCAAAGAATGACCAGACACCGCGTGAATGCACCGCCAAAGTTGAAAATGTGGCGGAAGTACTGCACTCAGAAACAGAACGTGATAACCTCTCCCAAGGATGGTTGCAAGGTACAATTGCGGCCCAGCGAAATGAAGAAGAAAGACTACTCCGAAAAGCGGGAGATGTTCTGAAAAGAATACAAGCTGCATGCGACTCCCCAAAAATCAGCAAAGCAGCAAAGGAAGGGCTCCTTGAACTAGAGGAGCTCCTAGATCGCATAGGGCACTACTGGAGAAGCTGGTTAAGGGCCGAAGACGAAGAGAAGGCTAAAGAGGCGCTTGGGGCGAAATCTAAAGGCGATACGCAGATAGCTCCACCATTAAACGTCAATAAAAGAATGGCGTCTAGCCCAATCGAAGGAGATCGGGATAAAAGAAGGAAGGAAGAGGCCCTTGAAGGGCGCGGAGCACTAGATCAGGGGTTCCAGACAGTGCTTACAAAAGGAGCGAAGAAAGCTGCAAAGAAACTCCTTCAAAAAAAGCCAGAAAGTAAAGTTCGTACGGACGCCCAATTACAAAAAGGATCTGATGTAAAGCAGGAGAGGCAGAAGCCCCGACGAAGACCCCGGCAGCAGGCACTGCTTGTAAAGCCCCAAGATGGCCGATCCTACGCGGAAGTACTGCGGGACATCAGGGGAAACGTAAGGCCCGAAGACACCAATACTACCATTAAAGTAGTACGACCAACGCGGTCGGGCCACATACTGGTCGAATTCGGAGCAGAGGCCGGCAATAAAGATGCATTCTGTGACGCAGTAAAGAAAGTCCTCGGCAAAAGCGCAACTAGAGCCCCGCTCGAGCCGATGGCAACGATCGAAATACGAAACATAGACTGCGTGACGGATCTGGCCGAGGTAGAAGAGGCCATCAAAAAGGAGTTCCCTAGCGTGGGAAGGATCAAAGCGAGACTGACATCAGAAAACAACAGGGGACAACGCATGGCCATAGTTGACTTGACCGAAATGGACGCCGAACAATTCCTGAACAAGGGCAAAGTACGAACTGGGTGGGTTGTCTGTAGGATACGGCGAAGAGCAACGCCTCTTCAATGTTTCAAATGCCTTGGTTATGGTCACACCACACAAGTATGCAAAGGACCCGATAGGAGTTCCCTATGTTACATATGCGATGAAACGGGTCATAAAAGAAAAGAGTGTACGAAGGAGGCACACTGTATCCTTTGCAAGGATGCTGATCCAAAACTTAATTTTGGACACGTCTTGGAATCAGGAAAATGCCGGGTGTTCCAGGAGGCCCTAGCCAAGGCAAAATCAGAGCTTTGATGACCCGCATCCTGCAGCTAAACCTACACGGCAGTTCAACCGCCCAAAATCTGCTTGAGCAGTTTGCGAGGGACAGGAAAGCCGACTTCTTGCTGATGAGTGAGCAACAGCATAATAAAAGTCCTGCATTATGGTACTCTGATGAAACTGGTACTGCCGCTATCTGGGTTCGGAACAGTGACTTTCAAGCGGAGAGTTGTGGACGGGGGGATGGTTTCGTGTGGGTTCGGTGCTCAGGGATCACCTTCTTTAGTGTGTACCTAACGCCTAACTAGTCGATATCATCTTTCCAAGCCAAGCTTAATGCTCTGGAGGGCGCTGTCTCGAACGCAGAGGGCAAAGTGCTCGTTGGGGGCGACTTCAATGCTAAAGCAATCGAATGGGGCATGCCTCACACGGATCCGCGGGGAAAACGAATCCTGGAAATGGCGGCTAGGACGGCCCTCGTCGTACTAAACTCGGGAAATACGCAGACTTTCCGCCGTACTGGCTGTGAGGGAACCATACCGGACGTGATGTTCGCCTCGGAGTCCTTAGTACGGAGGATACACAGCTGGAAAGTATTAGAGGACTACTCAGCCAGTGATCACCAGTGCATTCTGCTTGAGATAAGTGATGCTATCTCGCGACGTCCGTGCTCTCGGCCTTCTACAACTGGATGGAACATCGGAAGAATGGACGTCGAGAGGTTCGTCAAGGTTCTCACAGCAGGTGAGCCGCTGCTTTGAGCTCCGGAGGGGACGGAAGAGCTGGCAGCTCAAGACGCGGTGAACTCTACTATGAGCATAATCACGACTGCTTGCTGCGCTTCTATGCCCCGTCGAAGACCCCGGCACGGCAAGCTCCCAGTACACTGGTGGTCTACGGAAATCGCTGAAAAGCGGAGGGAGTGTCACAAACTTCGGCGTGAGGCTCAACGGGCGCGGAACCGTGACGAGGCAAGCAACCAGGTGGCAGCATATAAGTCGGCCAGCAAAGGCCTTCGCAAATTGATCAACAGTAGCAAGGCCTTGTGGACAATGTGAACAAGGATCCGTGGGGCCTTGGCTACAAGCTGGTCATGGGGAAACTTGGTGCCCTACGGAAGCCTTGTATACATGACGCGGAAAAGATGGACGCGATAGTGCGGGGACTCTTCCCCGCCCAACCCGTCCGTGTTGACGCTGTCCATGGTGAAACAGCAGTAGAGTGCCCACTCTTCACACAGCTGGAACTGGAGGAGGCAGTCCTCTCATTGAAAGCGAGGAAGGCTCCGGGTCCAGATGGTGTTCCAGCTGAGGTGCTGCGGCTCGTCTATCACCATTGTCCTAACTTGCTGCTCAGCACATTCAACGCTTGCCTACGCGTTTTCCCGGTACGATGGAAGGTGGCGAGGCTCGTGCTTATCAGCAAGGGGAAGGGAAATCCCAGATCGCCGTCTGCATACCGCCCGTTATGCTTGCTAGACATGGCTGGGAGAGTGCTAGAGAAACTCATCAAGGGAAAACTCACTGACGCGATTCGTGCTGCTGGGGACCTATCTCCTCGGCAGTACGGCTTTAGAGCAGGACGTTCTACCATTGATGCGATTGCAGAGGTGGTGAACGCGGTCCAAAAGGCAGAGGCATATAGTCGCACCAAGCGATGGATCGTCCTGTTGGTGACACTCGACGTCAGGAATGCCTTCAACTCCACTAGATGGGTGGATATTCTGGACACGCTGGAAAACTCTTTTCAAGTTCCAGAATATCTAATGCGGCTTTTGAGGAACTACCTAAAGGACCGGAGCCTGCTCTACGACACGACATAGGGCCAACGAAGAATGGAAATTACATCGGGTGTTGCCCAGGGATCTATCCTTGGTCCGGACCTGTGGAACGTATCTTACGACACGTCGAGATGCCAGATGAGTCGCACTTGGTCGGCTATGCGGATGATGTTGCGGCTCTGGTCGCCGGACGCACCGTTGAACAAGCGCAACTTAGGCAAGGTATGCTAATGCGCCGAGTGAGGGACTGGATGACTGCTCGCGGGCTCATTTTAGCACTGGAGAAAACCGAAGTGGTCATCTTGACAAAAAAGAGAATCCCTAGAGTAAGAAGGATCAGTATTGGAGATATACAAATCGAATCGAAGCCAGTGGTGAAGTACCTGGGACTACTGATCGACTCGAAGATGAGTTTCTCTGAGAAAATCAGGGTAACGGCTGAGAAGGCTGCTTCGGGAATATCGGCCCTGAGTCAACTTATGGCCAACGTAGGGGACGCCTCTTGATGAGTGCTGTAAGTCAGTGCTACTGTATGGAGCAGAGGTATGGGGCGACGCTCTCAGCAAGGAGGTATACCGAAAACGATTGGCACAGGTACAGAGAAGAGGAGCACTGAGAATTGCATTTTCGTATCCAACAGTCTCCGACTCGGCGGTGAGAGTGATTGCAGGCGTGATACCTGTCACCCTCCTCGCTAGAGACCGCCGCGCCATTTACCTGCGCCGAAACGAGGATGCGAGGGAGATGGTTGTCCGCGAGGAGAGACAACGCTCGCTCAACGATTGGCAGCAGTCTTGGGTGAATTGCACGAAGGGAAGGTGGACTGCGCGCCTCACCCTGGATATGAGACCGTGGCTAAATCGAAGGCATGGTGAGACTGACTTCTATCTGACCCAGCTTCTGAGTGGGCACGGATGTTGTAAGTCTTACCTGCACAAGATCGGTAAGTCACGGTCTCCCGATTGTCGGTTTTGCCCAGGAGAGGCGGACAATGCCTGTCACACATTTTTTGCGTGTACAAAATGGATCAGGCTGCGAAGGCAACTCTACAGGGAGACGGGAGAGCTCACCCCGGATAATATAGTCTCGGTGATGCTCGAATTTGTTGACAAATGGAACCAGGTTGCGCATTATGCTCGGGCAGTCCTAAAATATAAAAGGGACTCACAGCAGCCGGAGGCGCTGGGGCTGGGGGATCGCTCTTCTGGCATTTCCTCTTCCCCTCTTCCCTCCCGCTAGGAAAGGGACTCCCCAGCTTGAAGGCGCCCCACGGCGTAACAAAACGAGACCTGGCCCGAAGTAATGTGTCAAACGGTTCCAGGCTAGGTTCTCAGATTGACATGGGAGGTGTTTAGTGGGTAGTCCAAGGGTATCCTCCATGGGAGTCCCACACTGCCAGACTCGGCGGGCGTAAATGCCTTCACCTCCCTACCACAAAAAAAAGGAACCAGAAAATGCGCTGATGCAAATATTGATCCAGTTTAACTACGAAGCTTTATGAACAATCGGCAAATCTGGACCAATCAGCATTCGAAATCAACGCAGACATCATACAGAAGCTAGATCAAAAGGCAATTGAAATCAAGGCAGATTTGAAAAACAGTCAACTGATTTGAAGGCAGATTTGCAAAAACTGTTTACGGAAATAAAAGCGGAGCTCGATAGTCTGACCAACCAAATTAAATGCGTCGAGGAAAAGGTTTACCAGGTCGAGGAGAAGGTCAGCCAGGTCTAGGAGAGAATCAACCATGAGATGGAAAAAATGAAAAAGGAACTGGAAGGAGCGAAGGCAGTAGTAACCACGTCATCAGCTCTGATTATAACCGCAGTGCAAAGCACATCCAGTAATATGATAGCACCAATATTCGACGGGCAAATGGTCTGGAGTATTTACAAAACCCAAGTTGGGGCCGTCGCTAGGACAAATCACTGGAATGAGAAGGAAAGAGCAACTGCATGAATTCTTGTTCTAATTGGTCCAGCTGCCGAGCTTTTACAGACTTGAGTTCTACTCAAACTCGGCTGCTATTTACCTTTGATTTATTTATTTATTTAACAGAAAAAAAAATCCAATTAAAAATAGATTGCATAACAGCACAGCAAAATAAATTAAGAAGAAAAGAAAATAAATTCAGAAGAAGAAAATAAATTAAGAAGAAGAAAAAAAAACATGCAAATAGCAAGATAAAAGTAATAAAAAGTGCATAAGAGAGGAGAAAATAAATAAGAAAAATTACTAAGAGCTGAATAGAAGACAGTTGACCTATCTTTTACTAAACTAAATACGAGAAGGGGAAGGGCCCAAGCTGAAGGTCATCATGGTTACGAGGTAATTTGAGCATGGGTGAGTGAAAATACACCAAACTACGTGCGAATGGAACATCAGAGATATTCGAAGATCTTGTAGAACGCATAACGCGCATCACTGGAACCTGGTTGACTAGGCGAGTATCGAGCAAACCACGACAAAGCCTGTAAAGGAAACATTCATCACCGCATTTTCAGCGAAGGAATATTGAGGATAAAGCGCGATTCATAAAAAATGTAGGGAATCTGGAAATTCAAGAAGATGATCCGGGTAAATCTTTTTTGTACAGCTTCTAGCGTGAACATCAAACACTTCAAATGAAGCGACCAAACTGGTGAACAGTACTCAAGGATGGGACGAACCGAATTCCGGAAAAAATATAGGAATTTGTTAAGGTCAGGAGGATTTAGAAGTAACTTCAGTAAATGAACGTCGAGCTTTAATTTAGAGTCGAAAGTGACACCTAAGTCCCTGATATGTGTCACCGTACATAGGTACGAACTATTTAACGTAAATTGAAAGCTTAAAGGGCAAGGGCTGTTAGGAAACGAAAGATGGATGCACTTAGAAACATTCAGTGTAAGTTGATTATAAGAACCCCAGATTACAATGGCATTCAAATCTTCTTGAAGCAAGGCACAGTCATCGTTACACGACACAACTTTGAAAACTTTGACGTCATCTGCATAAAGAAGGCAAGAGGAGTTGATAACAATGGATGGTAAGTCATTTATAAACAGAGTGAACAATAGTGGGCCAAGAATGGATCCTTGAGGAACACCTGAAGACCGATGGAAGGGGATAGAAAGATGTAATGATTATTTTTAAAAGTCCGTGTAGGACACGGGTGCCGATGGTCTGGCACAAGTGTCAGCGAGCTAAAACAACACCGAGCTCAGCTAACTAGCTTCGCTTAACGACCGCGTACGCGTGCTTGACGACTAGCATTTGCGGGATCATATGAGGCGGATTCTTGTCGAGCCACGAAGCTACACTACAAAATACTTATCACGCGTACTCTACTCTACAAGACGCACCGATCAATTTTTATTGTCTTTAGAAAAGTTCTATTAGGTGTCAATTAATCTACTCTACAGTAATTCAATATTGTTTTGCCTCGTTAAAGTTAGCGGACACGGAGGCTTAAGACAAACGCAAACATTACACAAAAAGCAACCGTTACTTTCACCGAAGGAGGTCGTTGCATTACAAGGGGAATGTCAAACCTAAAGATGTTAAAGTGGCTGAAGTGAACCACTCATCTCTGCCTAAATGATGGAAACTTGACGGATGCAGTTTACTTTACACTAGTAAAACAACAAACTAAGCAGTTTGGACGGGGTGACCACCTTATCTCTTCAGGAGCAGCCACTCCTGATCACCACGGGGCTGCTCGACTGCTTATGTTTATTACAAAGACAGCCTTGAAAACATACCTGACTGACACGATTGGATAAGTAAGAGGATAACCAGTGGAGCAAATAATCAGGAACGTTAAGAAATTTAAGTTTGTTAAACAAAATATTGTGATTTACTGAGTCGAAGGCTTTAAAGAAATCCAAATACAAGCTTTCGACTTGTAAACAGTCCTTCATGCTCCATGTCCTGCTATGATGAATGGGCTTGAAATGCGTTATGGAGACGATCATCTGAAGCAGATCCATCGGTCACAGCTACGGCATCGGATGTAAAGGTCTGGCTAAACTCTACAGCAGCTAGCCCAAGACGTTGAGCGACTGGCACTTTTGGCTTATCCAGCTTATGACCCAGAACATCGAAATGACCCAGCAACAGAAGCATCCATCAGCGCATTAAAGGAGCAGGAGCTATAATGAGCCGTGCGATTAGCTCAAAAACAAACGGTTAAGGACGCATTGGATTATAGTCTAAACTTTAGGGCAGCAAAAAATGAGAGTCATACCACTGCGCGGGTTCGTGAGGTAGTGACAGCCGAGTGCAGGTGTGAGTGCGTCTAAATTGAGCGAGAGCCGTAGTTAAATGTTGCGCCTAGATGCTGGAATTGCGTTGCACCTGCAAAGAGACTGTAAGAAGTGAAGAAAACCGAGCCCAAAATAGAAGCCTTTCAAAGTGAGGGGTCGGGAAACATGTAGGAGCCAACTTCTTGGGGCAGAAGTCGGCTAGGAGGATAGACGTCCCTAGCACCACCGTTACCATTCAAGACTACATCATGGAGATGTGGACTTATACCTTCCGGGTTAAGTTTATGGAGAGCATTGCACCATAACAATCGACACTGGTGCAATCCAATCGATTATCCAACCAGGCCTAGTGAGGCAACAACTAATTCATATGGGCAGGATTTTGTCACTACGGACAGCTACGGGAGAAATTGCACCTGGCCATGGAGAGATCAACCTCCAGATACAGTTGGAAGTTCCAACATAATTTTCTGGTCGTGAACATTATGGATGACTGCATTCTTGGAATGGATTTACTACGACCACATGGAATCACGTTGAATTTCAGCAAACGGGTATTGAAATGGCGGAATGCCGAAGTATTGCTAGAGAATCGCAGCATCCAACTTTCCAAGGTAAATGTAGTAGTATGTGCCGACACTGATGCACCGAAATCTTTTGAGAGCATTGTATCGGCCAAGTTTGATGCTAATTTCGGAGACCACCGTTCTTATCTGATAGAGCCAACGAAGATGCCGAAGATTGTAGGACGAAACCTTGTAAGATCTATAAGGAACGGATATGTGCCGGTTAGAGTCCTTAACACCGCAGACTCAATCGCAAGCATCAACGCGGGAGAAGTCATCACCATCACCTCTTTGGAAGCTACTTACGACCATCATTGGAAAAGGAGGCAAGACGCAGACAAAGCCGGGAAGTTCACGTCTGCAATATTGAAGCAGACCAAATTGCCAGTGCAGCTATTTAAGCAAGCCTCTGATCTGGTCATCAAATACATTGTCATCTTCTCAGCAAGTCTGGATGACCCAGACCGAACGAGTATGCTAACTCACACCATAGATACACAGGGAGCCAAGCCGATTCGATAAGCATCGAGACGTCTTCCTATGGCCAAACAAGGAGAAGTGAGTGAACTGATCTCGGACATGAAAAACAAGGTGCTAGCGAGCCTTCTGTCAGTCCTTGGGCCGCATCAATAGTTCTAGTAAAGAAGATGGTAGCACTTGTTTTTGTGTCATGCGTGAACTTCAAACACTTCAAACGAGGTGACCAAACTGGTGAACAGTACTCAAGAATGGGACGAACCAAACTAGAATATGATTTCGGAAAAAATATAGGAATTTCTTAAGATCAAGCCAGAAATACAAGTGGCTTTAGAAATAATTTCAGTAAATGGACGTCGAACTAAAGGGTTTTCCAATAAGAGCTGTTATTTTGAATAGCCCGCTATTCCGGTAGATGTCACTTTTGAAGCTATCATTTTTCAACATTTGACAAGTAGAAACTACGTCATTTATAAAAATGGAACAATACACGCTTCAACAACGCATTGAAATAATTAAAATTCACTATGAAAATGGTGAAAATTTGGCAGAGATGGTTCGTAAAACTCGAACATTTTTGGGTTGTCGTGAAGCATCTTGACAGACCGCAATACAGAAATTGGTTGGGAAAATTTGAGCTGTTGGGAAAACTTAATGATGTGAAGAATAAAACCCGTGCACGTCACTCAAGAACAGCCGAGAATATTGCTGCTGTAGCCAAAAGTTTTGAAGAAAACCCAGGTTTGTCAATTTCTCATCGTTCTTTGGAATTAGGCATTCCACAAACGTCATTACACCGTATTTTGCATAAAGATTTGGGTACTAAGGCTTATAAAGTTCAGTTAACACAAGAACTCAAGCCTGTCGATCATAAACGACGTCGTGTCATTGTTGACTGCGTTCTTGAAATGCATGAAAATGATCCGGAATTCCATCGAAAAATCATCTTGAGTGATGCGGCCCCTTTCCCCCTCGGTAGCTTCGTCAACACGCAAAATTGTCGCATTTGGGGCTACGAAAACCCAAGAGTTATTGTTGAAAAGCCTCTCTATCCTCAACGTGTGACTGTTTGGTGCGGTTTATGGTCCGTTGGAGTCATTGGACCTTACTTTTCTGAAAATGAGGCTAGAGCAACAGTTACGGTGAATAGATTGCTCTATCGAGAGATGATTAATGATTTTTTATGACTGAAATTGGATGGGATTGATCTGGACAATTTTTAATTTCAACAAGATGGTGCTACATGCCACACAAGCAACGAAACCATTGATCTTTTACGGGAAAAGTTTCCGGACCGTGTTATCTCTCGAAGAGGTAATTAAAATTGGCCACCGAGATCTTGTGATTTAACACCTTGCGACTTCTTCCTGTGAGGTGACGTGAATGAGAAGGTCTACGCCAATAGCTCAGGGTCGATTCAAGACCTCAAAGATGGAATTCGTGAGGCTATCGAGGACATTGGGCAGCCACTTTGCGATTTGGTTATGGAAAATTTCATGAAAAGGGCATGGTCCTGTAAGCGTGGTCGCGGTGGTCATTTGCCTGATGTTATTTTTCACTATTAACGGCATACCTTTTTCTTCATAACAAAATAAACATCCGATCATTTATATTTAAAAAAAAAGAATTTTTCTTCTAATATCAAAATAACACTTCCTATTGGAAAACCCTGTAGTTACCCGCTTCCACGCATTGACGACATCATGGACACTATAGCCGAAGCAAAATGGTTTTTTACATTTGGTCTTAAGAGCGGCCACTGGCAGGTAGAAATCGACAAGAAGGATCGAGAGAAGACCGTATTTTCAGTTGGGACCGGATTGTAGCAATTTGTGGCGATGCTATTTGGGCTTTGCAATGCTCCAGCCACCTTCAAACGCCTGATGGAATACGTGCTACGAGGCCTAACCTGGAAGATCTGCTTGGTGTACCTAGATGATATCATTGTTATCGGAAGAACATTCGAAGAGCATGTGCTATGACTGGCAAATCTGAAACTTAGTGCCGACAAGTGTACCCTTTTTGCAGCTGAAGTAAAATACCTGGTACGCAGAAGAAGCAGCATTGCTGACCAAACCAAACAACAAGCGCCAACTACGAAGTTTTCTGGGTCTGGTGACCTACTATCGAAGATTCATCAAAGACTTTGCAAAAATAGTTGTGTCTCCGTCAACTAACTGAAAAAAATGAACAATGAAATATACAATGCAGCGCTGAGATGGCTGCTTAACTTCAAAAACCCCGAGGAACAAGTTGCGAGATGGATCGAAAGATTGCAGTCATACGACCACAAAATTGTTCATAGGAAGGGCGGAGTTCATAGAAATGCTGACACCCTATCTCGTCGTCCACGTCTAGCTAGCTGCAAGCATTGCCAACGGATTGAGAAAAGGAGCCGAGCGTTGATCTGCAAGTGATAACGGCTGAATGCGATGAAGGTTAGTCATTGGAGGAGATGCAAAATGCCCAGCTAGCCGATGAAGACATCGGACCATTATTCGTATGCAAGGAGACAACTGGGCGACCTGGGTGGAAGAACGTTTCGACGCATGGCACCACCCAGAAAAGTTATTGGGCACAATGGAACTCCCTTCAGGTGGAGGGTGGCGTATTCAAGCGGAAACGGTAAATTGTGGATGGTAGCTCCTGTAGGATGCAAACTATACTTCCCAAATGCACGAAAGATTCTCGGGAGGCCACGTTCGTGTTAACAAGACTGGTTCCATGCTCGAGAAGACGTAGAAGACTGGTGTCGAATTTGCGCTTACATCAAAGGTCCGAAGCGACGACTGAGAGGACAAATGCAAACCTATAACGGGGGGGGGGGGGGGGGGGTACCGTTTGAAGGGATTGCTGTTGACATCGCAGGACCCTTTCCTGAACCCGAATGGGGAAATCGATGAACGCTGGTTGTGGTCGATTATTTCAGCAAGTGGACCGAGGTCTAAACTATTCTCAATCAAGAAGCAACTACTGTAGCCGAACAGCTAGTGTTAAATTGGGTCAGTAGGTACGGCATACCTTGCGAACTTCATTCGGATCAAGGCCGAAACTTTGAGTCACTAGTTTTTGGCGAAATGTGCGAGCTGCTGGGAATACGGAAAATGAGGACAACACCGCTGCATCCCCAATCCGATGGAATGGTCAAACGTTTCAACAACACACTCGCTAAACACCTAGCAAGGATGGTTAACGAGAACCAAAAGGACTGGGACCGGCACATTCCATTATTCTTGATGGCGTATAGAGCTGCCAAACACGCATCGACGGGCCAAGTCCCAGCCAAAGTCATTTTTGGAAAGACTATTTGTCTGCCGGCTGATATAAAGTTCAGAATACTCGCTGAGAAATATACGAGAAATTGATTGAATGACTAGATACCCTATATAAAGCAAAGCTGAATGAATGGAGAGGGCAGTAATAGTAAAACGGCGATAGTAGTACGGCGATAGTAATACGGGGGTAGTAATACGGCGATAGTAGAAACTGCGATAAGTGTAGAGCGCGAATTGAAGGCGATATTGATTGTAAGTGAAGTAAAGGTTTTTCGTGATATATTTGAAGACATTGGAAACATAAATTGATAGGACAAGTGAAAAGTAAACTAAAGTGTGATTTGTAAAATAGTGAAGTTAATTATTGGGCATTCTTAGTAAAAAAAACTCTTTTAACTTAATTAAAAGACAGTGCGTTTTCACTTTCCCGGGGCATTAAACTTATCGGCTGCGAACCATAACGCGTGACTGTATGATTTTTTTAGTGTGAAAATTAAATGTAACACTGGCACAGCCAATTCGCGACGCCCAAAACGTCGTGCGATAACACGAAGACTCCCGGCAATCCGTCACCGCTCTCTGTTTGCCGTCAATGGTTTTTATATTGGTGAGATAACGGAAGGGGGTTGCCGTCATCGAATTTTAATTGCAAATTTAATTTTTTTATTTAATATTTTTATAGTATGGTTTTTTTTAATCTTTTTTTGTTTTTAAATTTACAATTAAAATGAGAGGATTTGTAAGGATGTTTTTCGAGCAGTTTGCCTAGGCGACTGCTCGATTACTACACTGTCTTAGGCAATTGCATTTTACGCATCTTTAATGCATGGTGAAGTCGGCAGTGAATGGCCAAATCTTTGGCACAGATAACATCGGTTTTGAAGACATTCCCTCTCATCTAAAGTTCAAATACGTTATCTATTATGCGGCATTTGGACTGCTATCATTTTTTTTTCTAATAAATAAAATGGTAGCATTTTGCTTGTCACAAAATTTTTGACAGCAATAAATTTAACAGCTGGTGCTACTTCCTGTGAAATTTCAAGGAGATCAACTACATTTTCTCCACAGTCCACGCTCTTGGACAGAAAGGTCTGCTTTTTCGGTTGCTTGTTAAACCAGTGATTCAGTCCTTAGTGTTATTTTTTAAAGGTTTTGTACTAAAATACAAAACCCTATTGCAATCACGACCTGTGTCCGTCTGTTCGTCCGTCCGTCTGTATGTCACACCACTTTTTCTCCGAAACTATAAAAGCTACAGCCATGAAATTATGTGAAAAGGTGACTTTTTGAAAATTCAAGGGTGAAAGTTGTTTTCAAGGGAGTTTAAGGAAAAAATTCATCATTGGTAGTCGAGTAGGGTGTCATTGGAAAGGTCGCAATAAGATCTTTTCAAAACAAGCCTTCATATTGCCTTATTGGTACCGTGGGGGGCAGGAGGAGGAGAAAATTACGAACTTTTCACGTACACTCCCCCCCTCGCTGTGATTGGACACCTTTCATCCGAAAAATCTGAAAAAATAAACATGAATGTAGGCCTTTATGAGTACAATAATAGCAAATACATGAGAAGTCGAATTTCACTCAACTTTGCTAGTAATAGTATGATTTATCGATTTTACATTTTCTTGAATAAAATCTCAACGGTACCTTTAAATTTAGAAAACCATTGACTATTTACAAGATTTACCTATCCTGTAAGTTTCAGAAAGATCGAATGGTATTTAACAAAGCTATAGCGGTTTAAATTTTCATGAATTACTATGGAACAATATGCGCTGTATTCCAATGGAAACATATGCCTTTGGAATAATATACGCTTTTTACCGACTCAGACAGTACTGGCTTGCTAGGATTTGTATGAAAGTTTCAGGAATGATAAGTTTCATAAATATATTTGAGAATTGGTTCAGCCAGTGGTATCAGTAATCGTAAAACAAGAAGATTGGATAACTTTGATTTATTTTTCCCCAACTTCAACGTTTAACGTGCATACTTTTAACACTTGATTCAATTTAATGAATGACTGAAGATGAGTGCTTACAATTAATAATCATAGGTGAAACAGGTTGAGGAGACAGGAGAGAGCTCTTAACAGAATGGCTTTGTAACCATCCTTGGGTTCCAAAAAATTTTCTGATGCCATAAAGCAATAATTTGAATTATTCACCCAATATTTGTTTATGAAATCGTTCAAATTCATCCAAAGGAAGCAGAGTTTCGTTCCATGTTAAATAATTTTCCTGGATGCTCAGCTCATTGAACATATTTATGTAACTATTATTCCTCAAATTTTCATGAAAATTCGAAGAAAATAAGAGTGCCTTGGTCGATTTGAAATATATAATTCTTTCATGATTTTACCAGGTGTTCAGCTCAAAGGTGTCCAATTGTGAGGGGGGACACAAATATTGTGCATTTTGCCTCCCCCTGTACTGCTAATGCAAAAAATTACTTATTATTCAGATTCTGAAAGTGCTAACACCATTCATTTGATACTCTACTCGAGTACATTTTATGAAAAATTTATTAAGGGCCATTTGGTTGTAAGAGGGGGCTTAAAAATTTTGATATATTTGATAAGACCTAAACTTTTGAGAGATCACCACTTCTGACCTTTTCACAAAGTTTGAACTTTGTAGCTTCTATAGTTTCGGGAGAAATTTCTTGTGATGCATGGACAGATGGACAGACGGACGGACGGATAGATAGACAAACGGACAGATGGGTGGACAGATAGGATGGAAACCTAGTATGTTTTTGCAATATTTCTTTCAGAAAGCCCTTAAAATCATGGAGGTAAACTTTGCTTATATGTTAGTAGTAGGATTTAACATTTTCGTCAGTAAAACTGTATCAGTGTCATTAAACTAGATGAAATCAGCCATTTAAGTAGTGCTTCAAAATATCGTTTTTTTCTTTGAGGTTCAATAAAATTTACCGACGTTAGCCATTTGAATTTCCTCCAATTACAACAATCGTATACGATTTTTCTACTACATGGGCTTTCAATCAAAACAGACACTACACTTTTGATTGAATCTTCTCCAAATTTTCAGACAGAATGAATAACAAAAATACACTTAAGACTCAGGTCAGTCAATCGTTTTAGTGATATCGAAACAAAATGTTGGCTGGTTAAAATGGAGTTCTTTTAAAGGAAGAATATATTTGTTGTGCATGTCATAAAAGTTTTCCTCGAAATAAATCATTCTTTTATCTACATATTGTAGGTTAAGTACAAAACCCTTTTGCCATGACCGTCGGTATGTCTTTCCAACTTGTTCAGAGTTTACTCGTATTTCTTGAACATTTTTGATTTTTTGATCAGCCACCAAAAGCTGAACCATATCGATAACGCGCTGCCTGAAAGAATTTATTGCCGGTACTTTATCTTTCTTATTATTTTGGCCCTGAAGTCCAGAAGAAGATTGGTTCGCCTTTTTCCCGCTTTTTTTACTTAAGATAATTAATAAAATAATTTTGTGTTCTTTCCAATTCATTTTTGTCAACCTATTGCATTGATCATCGCTTCAAGGACAGTGTGATACTTTGCGCTGCCGTTGGAACCTCCAGCGCTCAGTATTTGATCGGTGTCTTGAATAGGTTTTTCACTTCTTTGGGTTTTGGTGTTGTGTCTTTTATATCATTTTAATTCTAGCTTAGATGTTTTCATTTTCTTGGTATCTTTGACAAACTTTTTAAGCATTTCCTACAATGAAAGGTCCTTCATTTTCTTTGACACCAACTCGAAATTGTCACTGTTTGTCACTATCGTGTTCCTCCATGCCGCTAGTCAAAATCAAAGTCAAAAGCGCTTTATTCAATACTAATTGTTATAAATTTTAAAGGAATATAAAGCGAATTCAAAACAATAACAATACAAACACTTAATGGCCCAAGTGGCTCTCTAAATTTATACGTTATCAGTTAAACACATTTTATCAAAAAAACTATAGCAAATTCAATTGATTAAATTAAGATTTTAACCGATTTTATGATTTGATAGAAAAAAGGAGAAAAAACCAACCAACACTTTTCAAAATTATTTATAATTTTAACACAACAGTAAAATTTTATCCTACACCTAATGTGGTATAATCTAATTCTAATTAAAAATTCAATCATAAAAAAACTTTATCTTATACTAAAAAATTTTATGACAATATTGCTAACCTACGCGTTTAGCCTTATCTCGAAACCTAATATAATAAACATAACATATACCTAACCTATCCCTAATTTTTAACACAAATTAACAACAACACTAAATGTAGCAATAATGAGCTGAAACTCAAAAGCTAAGTAACGAAAAACACAAAAACTGAAAATAAACACGAATAATTTAGACATTGTCATTCAGCCACCAATACCTGGATTGCGCCGTCTCAATTCGATCAGCTTCAACGAATCTAGCAAATGTGTATCTCCATTTGAATTTTTGGTCTCGTGAACTCAAACTCGGAGGATATTCTATCTTCTTATCGGTGGCCCGTCTATATAAGTGATATATGACTGAGATGCCGTCAGAATCAAAAACATATCGATTCATGTCCAAATACATGAATGCTTCTGGAGGGACGAAGCCAGTAGCGACGCAAGTCGCAATATACTCGTCTGTAGGATGGAACAGCTGTGAAATCCAAGGGTTTTCACTCACAGTTACAGATCTTGCGATATGATTCCGAAGAAGCTTCAATACGAAGATATCGACTCTTGTCACTTTAGTAGTTTGATAAATTCTTTTATTCGATATATAATGTTTCCAATCCATCTCAGGCTTTCTGTACAAACCAGTACATGCACGAAGACATTTCCTTTCGAAAACTCTTCACTTTTCCATAGTACTAGCACTCTGGTTGTATCAGATCTAACATCCATATATCAAAACTGGTCTTGTAACAGATAATTTTGACCTTTTGATCAATGTATTTGGAATGAAAGAGTCTTCGTAGGGCCATGACTATTTTTTGTGCCTTACTGAGCATGATTTTGACATGTTCAGTATAGTACAGATACTGATCGAGATAAACACCGAGGTATCGAACAAGGGATTTATGTGGAACTCGTTCTAAACTAACTTCGCTAGCCATGACGTGGAAATCTTTCCAATTACGTTTCAGGTCTGACTGACCCCCTACAGCGTTGTCCGAAACAAGATTGTTTCGTACTTCTGCGCATTGATTTTTATTTGCCAATTGTCAGTGCATAGCTGGACATCATTGAACAATCTTTTTGAAGATTTCTCTGAACTATTGCAGCTTTTCGGTCTGCCGTATAGATGATCAGATCATCAGCAAACGCTACCAATGATCGCGTTGGCGAGACGTTAAAATCAAAGCCGTAACGCAGTAACTGTTTCCTGCTGTAGACTATTCAAGACCTTGAACTCGCGCATTGTTGTCAGATTTTTGTTAGTTACAACAGACGATTTCCCGTATTGCACATCATGGCGACAGGGTGTCTATGGAACTTGTCCTAAAGGAGTTTAAAAACTAGTCCATCTAACCACACCGTATTGAAGGCTCCAACACATTGTCTATCATTTAGATTCCAACAGATGTCTGAGGTTACTCTTGTTATTGCATGTGTAGTCGAATGCTTGACACGAAAACCAAATTCGCAATTCGGCATTAACTCATATTCCTCAATGTGGGCGTTTAATGCTCTGTTGAGTATCACTTCAAACATCTTGCTGATGTTAGGCAGCAGGCTGATTGGGCGATAGCTTTTAGGGCATGAAGATTCTTTCCCTTTCTTCAAGATCGGAAATGCCTTAGCCTTTTTCCACTCATTTGGAAAATATGAATTGCTGAACATGTTGTTGAACAATATGCAATAATTCCTAATAGCAACCTCAGGCAAATGTCGGAGAACTACATTTGGAATACCATCAGTAACACATGATTTCTTGTTATTTATCCTGCAAAATATGAGACACAAGTCTTCATAGCTTGATTGGCTTGATTTGAAGTTGGAAACTTTTGCTTCAACAAGCCCTGAAAATATTTCGTTCCCTCTCTCTGAGTTTGGTAGATGAATTGATTCAAAATGTGTTCCAATTAGGGTAAGTTTCTGCAGTCCATCACATATAATCCTGTTTCCATTTCTATCTGGAGTCATACTATCAATTTCGACACCAGTACTATCGAGAGGATTTATCTCATCACTAGCGACTCCGAGATTCGATACCTCCAGTTTTTCTACCATTTGATTGCTGACCTCACTCCTGAAGTATGAATGGATTAAGTTCCGGACATTCTTCAGGTGTAATTTCAGTTAAGCCAACGAGGGATGGTTGTAGTCCAAAAATCGCCGATAAATATTGTTGACGCGTGTGAGAAGAAGGCTTTTCAATCTTTTTAACCTTGCGATGGTTGGTGTTTCATATCCTTCCATATTGTTTCGATGTTTAGTCTTGGGAACTACTTTCTGAATCATTTCCAACGTCAGCTTCTCTAAGTTTGACAAAAAGAGATCTATTTCATCGTCAGTTAGATTCCTGTCATGAGGAACTTTTGAGCAAGCGTTGCCATCATCAGAAGGAGGACATTGCTTCTGGTACTCTCGATTAAACTTCCCTTGAAACTTCCCCCGGTCTGAATTATTAAATTTAACCGATGATTTCCATGTTGAACTGGAATGAGGAAGAGATCATCCCTTTATGATTGATTTCCATTACCATTGCGTTACGGTCGCTTTCGTAAAGAAGCACCTGCAGTTTCCGTTGAGGACTATTAAAGCTGAATTCAAGTCTTGCGTCAGCAATGCAGAGGTCCAAATATGAATTTTTCCTAGGGTATGTTGGGAACTCCGACCCATATAGACTCCACCTGTACTCAATTTGGTTCTCTGTTCTCCACGATTTCAGGAATACACCTCTTGGATTATTGGTACCGTTCAGCCATGATGTATGTTTATCGTTCAGGTCACCAGCAGGAATATAATACGTATGCAGCCTGTTCAATTCGAGTATTTCAAACAAGGAATTGGGCTCCTCCTTGAACTTGAGAACATGTCGATCAGTTGCATAGGCAGAGATAACGAAGAGGTTATCCCCACCTGGTAGTCAAATTATGATGACGGACACTTCAAGAGATTCAAAGTTTTTGAATTCCGTTTTTTCAATATTTTGGAGGTAATAGGGTTTTCTCACCAATATTCCGGTACCATCTCCCCCACCAACGTTTACCCTATCGTTTCTTACGAATACAAAATCTTTGAATTCCATGGAGTGCCATGAGTTGAGGTGGGTTTCAGTAAGAAGCATGATGTCAGGCTGTTGCTTAACAATAAATTCAAGGAGATAATCACGTCGATGTATAGCAACGATAGAGTTGACGTTGATCGAGATGAGACGAATCCTATTCATGGGAATGTGACTAAATGATAACTTATTATGAGACATTTGAAAGACCTAAACGCTGAAGAACAAAGTTGATTTTTGAATCTTGTTTGTCGATTCTCTCCGATAAAGAATTAAGTTGCGGGTAAATTTTGAGAAGCAGCTCATTATTGCCACTTACATTATTGACACCATTTCTGCTGGTCCTCTAGCGGCGAGTGCAAATGATACTCCTGGCTTGATGAATTTGAAAGGTATGATATTACGGTGTACTTGTGTTTGCTTTGGAGTAAATTCAACTTTAGCATCTTGATATCGGAAGCATCCTCGATATAATGTTGGGTGACCAAAAACATACAATTTTTCTTTAGGCTCCGTCTGAGCCAATTTGCACTCACCAGGAGTATCAACGTCTTTGCATTTAACGCACCGATAGTGGATGGCACAATTGGCAGCCGAATGTGCAGATCTTTGACGCCGATAACACTGGTTGACTTCTCTTTTCTGGAGGCGTTGCCACCTCACCACTCTGAAATTCAAGTACTTTATTTGTTGAAGGGCACTTGAACTGCTCTTATTTGCAATTTGCACCAGATGAAGTAGTAAACTCTTCCTTTCTACGGCCGACCTTCTTGTCACAAAGGCTTTGACTGAAACACATACAATATCTGGTGCAGCTTCTTTGAGCACCTGAAGAAGATCGACCGTATCCTCTTGGCAGTGCAAACCCTTTAACAAAAAGGTCGGATTCTTTTCACTTTTTGCGGTAAAGGTGAAGTGTGGAACCTCCCCAGAATTTAGCGTATTTTTGGCATGAAATCAACCAGTGATTTCGTCTTTATAGTTAATTTTTCGACATTAACTCTTTTGATCTCGAAATTGGCACTAGCCAGTTTCGGCTGCCAAAAGCCGAACCATATCTTTTCCAATTTGTCCGAACACGTTAATTGGCGGAACTTTTTCTGTCTTGTTGGAAAATTTTTTAAGGAGGAAACAGCAGAGCTGTGGGCTGGTTTTTCTCCTTATTTTTATTTTTAAATATTGAATAAAATTTAAGTCATTAGATTAGAATTGCCTTCGATGTTTTCTTCAATTTCTATTTCTTCGGTTAATCCCTCCCCCGCTGCAAAATAGTTTTGACTCTTTGTCCCCAGGACTTAGAACTCCTTCTGGATTTGCTTGTTTTAAACTTTGCTTCGGCTTTTAAGGCTTCATCCCCTTCTTGAATAGACCCTTGAGGGACTGTATCTCTAGCCTTAGTTCATCATTTTCTTTTTGCAATTTGGCCATTTGTTGAGTTTCGCTTTTATTTGCAGCTTGCTTCCTCCATCTGCGGAGTTTTCTTCGAAATGTTTTCTCTTGGTGATTATCGCCAGTTTCGTACTCGTCGTTTCCCCAGGTTGCCTCTTCCATATCAGCGGCCCTTTGGTTCTTTGCTTTTCTTTACCAATCAAAGTAAAATAATATTCGATAGAAATTTCCTGAGTCGACTACTTCGACAATATAAGCTTTTTCCGATAAAAATTAACTTCGAACTGAAATTTTTTTAAAAATTAATTTAATTTTTGAAAACTTTTGACAGGAGCGATTTAAAATACGTCTATACACAGAAACTGCTACGATCTATAGATCTTAAGAAATAAGTCTGTTCGCAATGAACGCTAGACGTAAGATCCCTGAGCAGCTCCTTATGTGGCTAATAGATAAGATAGGATTTTGAGATTTTTTTTTCTTTCTTATTCTAATTTTTATATATGAATTTCAATTGGAAATGGAATGTAAAACGTAATACTTTCTGCATTAAATAAAATGAGGATGCAGAAATGTGGCGATAGCATATAATGTAACTATATGTTCCGATAATATTATTGCCTAATGATCGTTATAAGTCAAATACTAGTAAGCGCATCATCTAATCCGTTCATTACTTTCAAATTTTGGAAACCGTAAAACCGTATTTTTTATTTCCGTCTTTTGATAAACTTATCAAAAATATTTCAAGTTACTGGAATGAACTAATTTCACTTCATCTTTATTACTAGCTTATGACTTTACGAAAATAGTTTTATCTATCTCTTAAGCCATCATGCTTAGATTGAGTGAGCCCTGATGATATTTGAAAATAAACAAAATAAATCAAGCAACCAACTGCGAAGAAACTTTAATAAAAAAAAGTATCTTTATTTGCAAAAATACCCTAAGCAAACTGATAAAAATCTAACAGAAGATTTTAAGATAAAAATTCATTGCAGGCATTTACATGCGGTAACAAGCAGATAACATACTTTATCAGTTCTTATTATGACGTAGTAGTTTGTTTGGAACACTTTCTCAACAGAAGCGCCATCCAAGAAACATAGAACAAAATACTATTCTATATTATTGTGTTAACAGAAACAGAAAGCACTTGCATCCACCGCAACAGATATTTCTAGTTGATAATTTATCAGAAATCAATTGCGTTTGAACAACTGTTTGGCCTTTTCTTATCGGGAAAAACTCGACATCCGTAATATGTAGCTACATATGCTTCTCATATATTTCAATACTTACAATTTTCAAACCGCAAATAGTTCATAAAGTAGGCGAGTATAATAGGATCGTTATTGGAAAGCCAACAACTCTTTCAGTTTCGAGCGCGTTTGGGGATGCGAAGTGGAGTATGTGGCATTAGTGAAATGTTTCCGATAATTTTAATACTTCTTGTGTTGGGTGGTTTTGGGGTAAGTGAAAATGTGGTATACCATGTTGAGAATGTTGAGTGTGTTAAATAAGTGAATTGTTATCTTTTTTTACGAGTTAGAATGCGTTTACACCTGAGGACACATCGTTTGCTTTTGAAAGATGCGCGAATCTGTCTTCAGCTGATAAAGATCTACGGTTAGTGTGGGCGTATTGGAAATTCCCGGATAAGAAGGAAACACATTGTTTTATCAAGTGTGTCCTGGAAAAGCTGGGTCTGATCAATTTGATTACAAGAGGATTAGATGTGAGTATATTTATTAGATTGAATTGAATGTACCGTACATCGAGGAAAATTTCTGATTACCTATGTAGCTTGATAAAAAAATTATCTAAATCACGCACATGAATTCGCGAAATTTTTTTTATATCTACTATCGTCGGTTGTTAAAAGAGATAATTAAATTTTTGTATGAAAGCTGTCAAACTATAGTGGTTTTTATATTTTTAAATTATTGGGTGGTGGTTTAGTCATATTAAAGTTTTCTGAGGAAATATAAGAGTGCCAATGGTCTCTCAGAAGTTTAGGACACCAAAAATTTCAAAAGTGTTAACGGGAAATGACCATCAAACAATTTTTTTCAAAGGTAATCGGATCGGGTATCAAATAAAACGTTTTGGCTCGAACTTTAAGAATCTGAAAAAAAACAGACCGTGCTTCAAGGGGTCTAGGAGAAGCAGAAAGTACGGAAAAATGTTGTTGCCACCTTCCAATTGGAAGACTTTGAGTCATGAAATTTGAGAAAATCACAGTGGTCGATCCAAATAATTCTTCAGATATCAAAATTCACGCAACTTTATTAATAAACGTATGACGTGTCTTATAAAACCGAAATGGAGCTGTTAAACTTTTTAAAATGTCACAATATATCATAGGACCCTTTTGTTTAAAAAATTTCATTGAAATGAGATATCAATGAAGTGAGATATAGTCACTTCAATTGCTAGAACTTAAAACAAAAAGAATACGTCTTGATGTTTAATGTACGAGTATATATCAAATCAACGTAGACTATACAGTTTTCTTCGGATTTTCATGAAAGTTTCAGGAATGGTATTTGATGTGAATAAGAGTGTCAACTCTAAATTGGTAACACCGTAACGAGGTACTCAGTTAGTCGAGTCGATTCGAACCATGCAAGCGGTTCAGTGGAACAACGTATTCTATGATATGATTTTAAAAGGAATTTTAACGTGAATTTGTGAAGGAGAGTTAATATTCATAACTGAAACAAAGCGGTGCTATCTTTTAATTAAAGCAATTTCCTAACAGCCACAGTCCTTTTATTCCTGAAAGTTTCAGAAGTGGGATGCTACGGAATTTTCACTTGATTGGATATTATGTGCTTTTAGTAGCAGTTAGCCGTCCCGTAACTGCTGGCTGCGTATTTTCGATTGATTAGCCGACATTTTGAATCGTGAATATTAGCCCGATTGCCGTGTCAAATTTTTATCCGTGTGTGGCCGCCATATTTCTTAGTTGAAAATGCCGGACAGCATAGTTCATATTGATTCACTCACAATCAACGAACTCAAACATGAGCTACGCTCGCGAAATTTGCTGACAAGAGGCAACAAACCGGAATTAATTATACGTCTGACGGAAGCCGCCAATGGAAACAACGTTGAGATTTTAGCCGAGAACTCTCGTGCATCCGACGAAGCGATAAAGTTGCAAAAAAAGCGTTCAAAATCTCACAACTTTAGTTCAAGCATTAAATATTCAGGTACAGGGTATTGCTGGCGGATTTGCAAACTCTGTTTCAAGCATAACCGATGGCGTGTCGCCAAACTTGAATATGGCGTCAATCTCTAGTCTTGGTTTTCCGACGGACGAGAAGCGAAACGTGTCGAATGAGGCTGTTGTGATGGAAACGGAAACACTATCGAATCTACATCTACCGTAAACAGATGAAGATCAGTCTCCGTATCCGACACGACAAGCAGTCCCAGTGCGCCAAAGCATGCTCCATAATTTGCGCCACGTCATTGAAATAATGCCAGAATTCGATCCAACGTTAAGCACATCACTACGGCGCAACAATTTTTCCATCGTGTGAAATCACTAGCATCCATATATTCATGGGATAAAAACATTGTTCTGTTTGCAGTGTAAACGAAAGTTCGAGGGCCAGCAAAATTGTGGCTAGATGTAAGAAGCGGTATGTAATGATTTGACACCTTTTTAGGTCCGAACGCGGAACCGACCTCTCATCGGTTCTAGACGTTAAGTCTGAGTAGTGCCAACGGATGGTCAACCAGTCCGTGCACCGTAACCCATTCACGCGGTGGCTGCTTGTCGGCCAGCTAGTTCGGAGAGGATTTCGGTCGCGGGTCTCCGAATGGGTTACGCTCATTTACATAATTCAGCCACCTATACACGCCCATTTTCAAACGCGTTACAATCAAAACCATACGGAGAGGAAACCTATTCTACGTTACTCCGTATTTCTTCCCATAATCAGTCAAAAGGAACAAAATCTAATTTTTATATCGCGTTCCCGAATTCCCGACGCGGTACCGAAAAGTATACTACGTTAACTCAACCCGACGAATGCTACGTTAAGGAAAAACCAAAAACAACTAAGGTACCGCGTACCACGCACGACGCTAAACCGACCTCCGCGGATTTTCTCTAAACCCTACCCTCGCGACGGCATACCTACCCTGCACTTCATTCCCCCTGAAAAAAAGAAGAACCACTGAAAAGGAAAGTCGTGGTTAAGGTTAGCAATTCATTTTAATTTTTCAAGTCTTCAAATTTTTTATAATAATTATGGGCTATTAACGTGCAACTTGATAATCTCAACCTATAGAAAAGACTAAGCTTATGTTTTTAGGTATTTATCTAGACTCAAGAAACGTAATATTTTCCTTTTGATTCCCTACTGTCTTATTTGAATATTTTCATGTACGTCAGCATTACACACCAATGTTAATAGTTTTTTTATTCTTATTTAAATTCATCTAAGGTTATTATTTAATGTATTTCAACTTCATGTAATCTCATAGTGTGATTAATATAGTTATAGTTACTCATAGACAAATTAATTTCAAAGCAGTATTGTCTTAAGGAGTCCCAATAAATTTTTTTTTTTATAAGCGACTTTACATCGAAAATCTTATTGAAGAGCGCAAAGTTAACAATTTTAATAATATAAATTAACAAGATAATTGATATATTGTAAAAAATATAATGAAATAGTTCACAAGGTTTAAAAATTTTTCAATTATTTAGATTCAAATATTTTAATAGCGGAAATTTTCTTTGACTTATAAATGGTTACTATTGGATACTAAAAAATAAATATTAATCTCAAAAGTTATCATATAATTTCATCTAACATTAGGAGACTATAATCAAACGTTTAAATACCTAATTAACGTCATTTTATTTCCTCTTTTTATTTGATTGTTATATTTATTGTTGGAAAGAAAAAAATTAGAATATTGATTATAGTTTCAGCATGTTTGTTTTTCTACAATTAAAAATAAGTATTATACTTTCTATGTAAATTTCTAATGCTTTTTTTTTATTGTCGACATTACAATTTCAGTTAATTACATTCTGCTGTATAGTTTTCGTTGCATTAACATCTACACTTAATATTTATTGTTCATAAGATTCTTTCCATAAATGGGTTTGCACCACTTCATACTCTAACATTTCTTCAGTTCATAAAAATTATTAATGGGTTAAAATAGAATACATTCGATTAGGATATGCTGATTATGACATCTATAATTTTCTTATTTTACGGCTTCTGGTCCAAATACGAGTATTTACCCAAAAATGATTTCTAGGTGTGATCGAATTTAAACATGTACGATTGAAAATTAAAGAAAAAAATAATTTGAAAATTTTCATTCACAAAAATCACGCATTATGTGAATTTTTAAAGTATTAATATCTGTTTTCTGCAATACAATGTTGAAAATTTTATACTTATTGTTGGATTTTCATCTTTACTACAATCTTCAGTGAAAATCAAGAGAAAAATATTTTTCTGTAGTTTAGACAGCAAGTGAAAGTTGCTTGGTTCTTTTTTATTTATTGAAGAATTTTTTTAATAATTGTTTAAAATTCAACCTACTATAATTGGACCTCATCTTTTTTTTCTACCACTTATTTAGAAGAGCAATATCTATCATTTCGGAAATATAATTTTGATATTATTGTAAACTTTATTTCGACTGGATTTAGGATTATTTCCTAAATTTTTTTTTAAAAGTTGTTTTATTTCAAGAGCACAAATCAACTGTTTTGAGGCACTCGAGAACTACTTTCCTCATTGAAAATATTTGATGTGATCAAATTTGGGGATTTGATATGTTTATTTAATATGGTTTTTATGTGCAACCACTTCTATAACATTATATGCATACTATCGTTAAATGTTACTGGATTGCGCTAGTATATGAATGTATAAGCTACCAAAAAGCACGTATGAAGCATATTTTACCTTATTTAGAAATATAATTACAAACAAATGAGCCGTATAAATATGGGTCTAGTGAATACTGAAAGAATAATGTACTAATAATTATTATCTATATTCTTTTTATACCTTTCTAGAGCCAATTTAAAAGGTGAAACTATTTCTTGTTAAACTTAGTAAGTCGTTGGATGTGTTTTAGCATCTGAAATTTCCTTTCAGCACATTAAAAACAAATATTTATATTGATTTTAAGGAATTCATAATTCGATTGTTTCCAGAGGGATAGCACATCAAATTTGTTATTTAATATTGTTCAGAATACTTATAAATTTAAAATGTTTAAAATGCCGTTTAGTAAACTTTGGTAGATAGAACTTTAGTACTTCCAAGCAGTAAGCCTGTCTCAATGTGTTACAGAAAGATGTGCGATGTATAATCGTAGAGCAGCACACATGAGAAATGGCACAAGATCATCATTCTCACGATGAAGTTTTCCCGGAAAATTGCCGCACATCGCTCTTGCTCTTTAATCGGTTATTCGCTGAATGTTGACAACCTCAGGGGTACATATTATCAACTACGATTCGATATTGCGCTGTGTGGTGAAAGTCATTCTGAAGACTCAGTTATTGTTTCCTTCGATAGGCCTGCTGAGGTTAAACATTTTCCTTTTCGCCTATTCGTTGACAACTAGGTTTTATGGAGAAACCAAACTTCCTGCCGTCTTTAGTAAGCCAACAATCATTCCTTCCACTTACATTCTTTTTTTGTTGGTGTAGTGAGGCCAGATTGCAGCTTTTTGCACAATTTTACGGGCCAAAAGCTTTCATAGCATACTAGGGCGAATTTAAAGACATTCGCTTGTAGATTTCTTACGTTAAAAATATAAGACACCTGCTAAACAAGATACCAGCCTTTCGGAAGAGAAATGTATTTAGTTGGACATATTGGAGGTATTCAGTTGCAGCACGTTGGATTTTAGCTTTTTATGCGAATGGGTCGATATTGGTCGGATCATAGAACTGATTAAAGTGCGCCTCAGCAAAGCGTTCCTCTCTCAGCAGACATGGGTTTAGAAACATCGCAGGCTATCTCGCGTACACGAGGTCACTGCAGTCGCAGTGCAGAGAGATGAACAATTTCTTCATTCTATACAGTCACAATCTTTTCTTGAATGTTTAATATGGAAATAGTATGTATAAAAAGTATTTGCGATCCCTCGCTTTCTTTCATTTCATCACTTAACATCTAATAAATGGATTTAAATTTCTCCGTTGCATTATCATTTAGTATTTTCTTCCTTAGCTTGTTCATTATGTGGTCTTACTGCGAGTCCTGTTATGTCATGGGAATTTGCCGTAACAACGAAAAATAAAATCTTATTCTCTGACGTAAAATGGTCGGAGCTTACATCGGCTGCACATCAATTCGACGAAATAACTGCAATTGCGTTCGATGAAAGTCTAGAAGAAATATATTTTAATGATCACCGGCACAGCAACGGAAGTATTTTTTTTAGTAAAACTGTCTCGTGAAAATGACGGCAATCACCAAACTGAGCGAATTTTAACTAAACCTCAAAATGAAACAATTTCCGGTATGGCTTTCGATCCGGTCGATCATTATGTATATTGGACGGATATGCTAAACAAGAAAATCTATCGAATGTCAGTGAAAACTGAAAATATAAACCCTCAACCGGAAGTAGTTCTAGATCTGTCCGATAGTGCTGAACGGCCTGATGGTATAGCGATTGATTTTTGTCGTCGGAAAATATATTGGACAAATTCCAATCATAAAAATCCAACAATAGAGCAAGCTTCATTAACGGGTGAACATCGTCAAGTATTAATAGATACGGGGTACTTACCACATGGAATTGTTGTTGATCAGTACTCGCGCAGGATATATTGGGCAGATGATCAATCAGGAATATATTATTCGATTGAAAGTGCGAATCTAGATGGTAGTGATCATTAGGTCATATACACTGGAAAAAACGGAATCCCATTAAGCTTAACTGCAACACAAAACAACATCTCACTACCAAAGAATGCCGACACTCTCAAGGTTATATCCAGAATGACACTTCCAACCAGTTTCCACTTTTCTATCTATTCGATGTTTTGATGGCAACTGTGGGAGGCATTGCCAGATAGATATGCTTCGAAATGTATCGGTGTTTAATTTCAACGGATCCCATTGACAGAAAATACTTCTCCACAGATATAAATATTTGAAAAAAAAAATATTTTCTGCGCAATGATATCCGCACGAAAGATGAAGTCCGCTTGCACTTCGAAGTCATACATATCTGGCCGGTTGCCAGGGTTCGGGATCGGAATCACTTCGATTCCCGGGCGTAGGCGTCACATTACAGGTATTTTTTAAAGCATCATATGAATTTGCAAGCTCTTTAGAAGAGGGATTCGAGTCCACCGAAAATGAAGCCGAGGTACATCTTCATATGATTGCAACCGTTAGACGTTCAAATGAGCCATATACGGATTATTATTATCAAATGTGTGCGGAAGGTAGACCAGCCATTATAAGATATATGCGTGAAGGTTTAAACGACCTTCAAATGCAAACCGCTATCGTGTGCTTTACATTCAAAACAAGTAAAGAGTTTTTGTATTGCCTCGAAACTCAGATAAACATACCGGTCACGCGAAAATCACATAGTGAAATAAAAAGTGTAAGCCTGATGAATGTGAACTCTGTGTCAAAGAAAATATTTAATAAGTCTGTGTCGAAGGTGACGACTGTTGCTGATACAAACAACGTGTCAGAGCGTGTTTGTTATAATTGTTAAAAACCGTGAACTGTTCTTTGCCCCAACGTAGAGTGCGATGTGTTACATGCCGGAAGACAGGACACAGTGTGGATACATGCACAAGTCGAGATAAACCGGAATATGTGAACAACGCGAATATTCGTCAATTACGTCCAAACTACTTCGTGCAAAACCAAATAGTGTATAACATTTAGATGGATAGAAAAATTTTGGACGCGTTTATTGATTCGGTTAGTAATCGATCTCTCCTGCGAGAATCATGCGCGTACAACTTAACAAAGTGTCCGCCGATTGAGCTGAATGGATTTGCAGGGGGATGCTTAGAATGTACTAGCAAAATGATAGCGGCATTAAAAATCGACGATACAATCGTACGCGTGGAGCTACATGTTGTAGCCGATCGCCTCATCCCAAATAGTTTGCTTTTGGGATTGGATGCGTTGAACGGAGTTTCACATCGAATAATTATTGAAAATTGCGAGTGCCCCGTTGAAAGTAAATGTCCTGAAATACCCGACATGGAATGAAATTTAACTGCAGTCGAAGCAACCGAACTGCGGGTACTACTTGATGATTTCGGTGATTGGTTTGCAGAGACTACGGCCGAAATGGGTCGATTCAAGACAAAATCAATGATTATCGAGTTGACGTCCGACACGCCTATCCATGCTTGACCATATCGTATACCGTTGGCTAAAAAAGATAAGATTGAGCAGATTGTGAATCAATTGTTAGCCACAAACGTAATTCGTCCAAGTACTTCATTATACTCTTCGCCTATTGGTTTGTTTCCCAAGCAAAATGGGAAGGATCATCTTTGTTTTGGCTTTCGTGCGATAGACGCTGTCATCAAGAAGAAGCCGTACCTAAAATCAACTGTTGAGGAACAGCTATCACAACTCGCGGGAAAGCAGTTCTTCGCGATGTATTCTCTAGATACTACCAAATTCCTATGGATGAAAAATCACGTCAGTACACCGGATTGTGACTCATCTTGGTCATTGTATGAGTACAACGTAATGCCTTTTGGCCTCATTGATGCGCTGATGATTTTCAAAGAGGTCATGATCGACTTAATTTGTCGTATGAAATCAAGAAATATCGTAAGCTATATGGATGAAGGCATTATCCCCAGTGTGACGGTGATTGAGGGCCTCAAAACTCTGAAGGAAGTTCTAGAAATTTTATGAGAGATGGGTCTTACATTTAGACCGTCAAAGTGTGTTTTTTTTGCATCCGAGTTAAACTTCTTGGGTCATCGCATATATAGAGATGGAATGAACCCTGGAAGCAAGAAAATTGATTCTATCCAAAAATTTCCAACGCCTGAATATGTGACCGATGTCAGAAGATTTCTTGAATTAGCGGGACTCTTCCGCAAATTTATTGAAAGATTCTCAAAAATTTCTAAGCAGCTAACAAATTTGTTAAAAACGAAGGAACAGAAATCCTTCGTAGGGGACAAGACCGCTGACATAAGCTTCAACGAGTTGAAAACTCGTCTCTGTAGCGAACCCGTTCTAGCTCTTTAACATCCACGGGCTAAACACGAGGTACACACCGACGCCAGTTCTATTGGTCTCGCCGGAGTCTTGATGCAATCTACGGAGGAGAAACCATTGCGGCCAGCAATATATGTCAGATCATTGAAAATAAAAAGTAGACATTACACCGATGCTGAAACGAAGAACAGTAGCCACAAATTAGAGGCACTAGCAATCGTTGAAACGTTAGATCGATTCCGATTTTATTTGATTGGAAAACACTTCCGAGTGGTGTCCAATTGTAATGCAATATCGAAGATGAAGTTGACCACTTCACTTAACAATTGCGTTGCTCGATGGTGGCTAAAACTCCAAGAATTCTACTTTAATGTGGTACATCGAGCAGGAAGTGATATGAACCATGTCGATGCATTAAGTCGTCGACCACACGAACAACCGCAAAAATCGACAACAATAGCAGATAAAGTGTCACTGATACAAAAACCTGATCAGAACCACTGGTTGATATCATTACAGCGACAGGACCCAAAACTAAAGGAAATTATGGATATAATAAAAATGGAAGATTGATGCGAAAAGTAAATGGCGATCTTAAATGTATAGCGCCATAGCCGTCCGTTGGAGACTAGTGAAAAGTTGTCATGACGATGCCGGTCATTTTGGCGTTGATAAAGCGGTCTAAAGGATACAAAAACTGTTCTGATTTACTCGAATGCGCAACTACGTGAAGTCGTACATTGCTTCATGTCCGGAATATTGTCTCAATAAAGCACCAGCAGGAAAAACCAAAGGTCGCTTGTTTTATGAACAGGTTGAACATAACCTTTTAATGAAGAAAAGTTTAATTTTAAGATCAATCAAATGCTATGTATATTTTCTGAATAAATAAATAAATAAATAAATAAATAATGTATTGCATATTGATCACTAAGGACCATTTCCTAAGAGTAATAAAGGCAATCTATACATAATCGCAGTAACGGACCCTTTCAGTAAACTCACAATGGTTCGAGCCACGAGAGCAGCCAGCAGTCGACCAGTAGTTACCAAGTTGAGGGATATCACGTATTATAAGTGATCAAGGGGAATTCAAGAATTACTGGGCAACGTATGATATTCATCACGTGAAGGTGCCTGTGTGAACTCCACGTGCTAACGGCCAAGTTGAGCGCGTTAACCAATCAATATTGTTGTGTAAATGCCGAATTGTAAAAAATGGGACAAGCTTCTCCCAAGTTTGCAATGGGTACTAAATACTCAAATCAACTCGACGGTCAGATTCACACCTAATCAGATTGTTTTTGATTTCCGTTTGAGGGATGTAATAGTGAGCCGTATCATCCAAGCACTACAGGACGATACGGGTGACAATAATCAACTGTCTATAAGCGAAATTTGGCAGGAGGCTGCACAGCGTACTATGACCGTAAAGGAACGATTGAAAATAAGATTCAACGAGAAACATAAGACTCGTGTTTTATAGGAAGAAGGCAATTTAGTGGTTATACAGAACATATGAATAGCAACCGGGGAGTCCCATAAATTGGGGCCAAAGTATCGAGGGCCATATGAAGTGGCCAAAGTTTTGAAAAACGATCGCTATGTTATCAAAAGCCTCGAGGATGATCAGAAGCGAAAATTCAGTTCCGTGTTCACGAGTGATAAAATGAAACCATGGTGCCGACTCGGCCCAGATTCGGATACCTATGACTTTAATGACAATGACGAATACTATGAAGAAATCGGGTCAACACCAACTTGGCCACACCGAGGTACTGAGTTAATCGAGTCGAGTCGAACCAAGTAAGTGGTTCGGAGGGACAACGTATCCTTTGATATGATTTTAAAAGGGATTTTAACGTGAATTTGTGAAGGAGGGTAAATATTTATTACTAAAACAAAACGGTGCTATCTTTTAATTAAAGCAATTCCCTAACATCTACAGTCCATTTATTGCTGACAAGAGAATATATTTTTTTTCAAAAGCTCCTGTCGATAATTTTTCACAATAGTCAGTTTAAAATTAATTTTTCTAATTGAAAAACATCACACCGTCAAATTATTCAAGTAATTATTAAATACCTGAAGTTTTACTTGTGAAGAAGTTTCGGAAAGGAGACATTCAAGGGGCAGTCCCGTTTGATGAATATTGCCTCAAATCTCGCTGCAAAAGCAACCATATGGAGGAGCCCGATGGCTTCAGCCATCAAATAGAACGATCATGTCTATCGCCAACAATTCGGGGGGACACCGTTGAAACGAAGATTCGAAGGAGAGAAAAATAAAAATAGGAGAGAAAAATAAAATAGTTACCGAAATTGAACAAATAGTTAAAACTAATGACAATATGGGGTAGGTTGAGAGAAGAAATGAAGAATTCAGACTAAGATTCCATTTGTTAGAGGAGCTAGTTGGCAAATTCACATTCAACAAAGAAAATCAAATAACCAAGAAAGAAAAGAAATAAAATTAAAAGTAACCAATGGGACAAAATCAAAGAAACTACAAGGGAATCTCATCAAGAAGATGCCCTTAGCGCAGGTGGAACAAATTTTAGTACAAATTATTATGCAGCGCTAGCTGGGCTAGATGATTCAATGAATATTGAAGAGGACGATGGTTAAAAAAAATTCTGAAAATTTCAATACTAAGCCAACCAACATTTATTGAGTATTTAAAACTTAAAAATAGGGGAAAAACTCAACAGTTTTGTCTGCTGGTTCATCTATGAATACTAATAAAAAGAATGAAGAACTCCTATCAAAAAATGTATTTGGCAAAAGTGGCAATAAAATAAATTAAATGAATTTCAAATGAAAAGAGTGAATGCTGACAAACAGGCGATAAAAACTAAGTCACTAGTTGACTTTCAGACAGCGAAAAGTGCTTTGAATTCTGGAAGGTTGCGCACTTTTTGTACACCCCCCAAGAAGGAGAAAAGACTTATTTTTGTTTAGGGGTCTGGAATTTATTGCAATTAAACATTTTGCAACAAAGAGATCGATTGTCGAACATAAAAACTTGTCTTTTTATCTAGTCCATATTTCGCCCAAAAGCAGCACAGGTGCACTTCAAAAAATAAGGTATTTGAACTTCCGAGTGGTGACGTGGGAGCGCCTTCTAAAGAGCGAGGTTAACCACTGCAATAGGTGCCAAAGGTTCGATCATTCGGTTGCCAACTGTGCCATGAAGTACATAGGTGTGAAGGGTAAAGATGTCCATGCCTTTGGCGAGTACGAATTGGCTCGACGGAGCCAAAAGACAAACTATATTGTGTGAATTGTGGTGTCTCTTCATCCAGCATCATATCGAAGATGCCCCCGATATCAAGATGCAAAAGTAAGATTTGTTGCAAAACAAACACAAGTACATCACTGTGTGATACCTTCTAACTTCGCCAATCCCGGGCTATCATTTGCACTTGCTGCTAGAGGACCAGAATGTTGAAAATAGAATAGAATTATTTGAAGAAATGAAATCATAACGTAACGTAAATGAGAAAGAATTGGAATTTGTACTTTGCATTTGCCCCATACATTAATTTAGCGCATCACAGTTGTACGACAGAATTTACATACAAACAAAGTCGGCTGGGTACCGTGTATAAGAGCAGTGCTCACATAAATCTCTCTCTCTCTCTCTCTCTCTCTGTGTTCCTCTGACTCTTCGTAGTTGTTTTATTTGGAATAATCATTACTTTTCCTCATAAAATCGTGAAAGAATAATTCAATCGAAAAGTGAAGCAAACGTGCTTCACGTGATCAGCGTTTAACAATGGCAAATGGTAGCTTATTTTCGCAAATCGACTTGTTGAGTCAATTGAAAGGCCAAGATAACTATGATTACTGGAAAATTTTGGCACAAGCTGCATTAAAATTATCGGATTTTTGGCAATATGTTGGCGGAAAAGTCGTCAAGAAAGATCCAACAAAAATTGCTGAAGGCCAAACTGACGCTGATGGTTGATGAAACGAATTATGGCGACATTCAGGGTGCTAAAACAGCAAAGAAATGTGGGAGAAATCGTCCAAGGCGTTCTACGATGGTGAATCGATGCGGCATGTTGGTCTACTATGACCAATCATAAATACGAAACTCGAAAATTGTTTACCGATGCAGATTGTGCACCGCAGCAGATCTCAAATTGGACGATGAATGGATTGGGCCAATTTTTCTGTCCGGTCGTGGTGACTGATTCAAATCCGTGATTATGGTGATCGAATCGAGTGGCAAGACAATCAGTTCAGACTTTGTGAAATCGAAACTGCTACAGCATGTATCGGTCGAAGCGCAACGAATCATTCAAATGCGTTGCTCGCAAAGAAGTGTGGACCATTTGGTTCTAATAGAGGCAAGTGGAATAGTGGCGCGAACAGCAACGGCAATAAAGAACAAAAGGCCAAGTGGATTCAAAAGGTGAAATGCGTTTCTTGTGGAAAAATGGGGTATCTGTCACGAAAATGCCCAGGTAAGCAGAAAAATACCGATACATCACTTATCTGTTTTGCAGGACTTGTGACAAACAAGAACAATCGAGATTAGTTAATCGATTGCGGTGCAAGTTGTCACATAACGGACACAAATGAATAACTCATGAACAATCGGCCATCAATAGTGCCGAGTGTAACGGTCGCGGATGATGAAAAATTGATGGTGTAGCGTGAAAGCGACTTGAAATTGTGTTTGGAGTGCGGCAAGAAACTATCGATGAACCCAGTGACGTCATTCAGTGGTTCAATATATTTTATCATATTCACAGACAATTATAGCAACAAAACCTTCACGAACATGATGAAATGCAAAGCCGAAGTCATCGAAAAATTCAAAATATTGAAGGTGATAGCTAAGTGCACGACTGGACAAAAATTGAAGAAATTGCCCAGCGGCGGCGGCAGAGAATACGTTAATAAGGCGTTTCAAAAGTTGTTGGATGAGAGCTATGTCTCATCAAATTTCTGCTCCATACACATTGCAGTAGAATGTCGCAAAAATCGAACGACCGTCGACAAAGTAAGATGTATGCTTTTCAACGCGCAGCTTCCAGGGAAATTTATGGCCGAAGCGGTGAACTCTGCTACGGATCTGATCGATCGTATTCCTAGTGGCCATTAGAATCAAAAGCCCGAAGAAGTCTGGACGGGTAAAACACCAAACGTACCACATCAACGAATATTTGAATGCAAGGCGCTGGCTCATGCGTCCAAGAAAAAGAGGCGTAAGTTTGACACGAAGTCAACCAAATGCATTTTTGTTGGCTATGAGACGGATCAGAAGGCATATCGAGAATTCGATCTAGAGAAACGCAGCATCATCATCGGTCGCAATGTCGTTTTTGAGGAGAACATCAAGGTAAATTATTTTCCATCAATAGTTGTCTATTTTATCAGTTCGAATATACAATTGAAGTGGAGTAATTGGAAGGAAATGATGATGTGGATGGCAATGGTGATGGTGGGCAAGTGGTCAACGAATCATTGGCAGTGAACACAAGTATGGATGCCAAAATTGTGCCAACGATTAAGGAAGCTGATGAAGTCATTACGATCAACGACAGCACTTTGTCATTTGATGTCGACGCATCCACAGATTGCGACGAAGATACCACCATCGATGACAATGAAACGTTTCGGCCAGGATGAAATATTTCACTAGCTGTTCGACGACCACCGAAACGTGCAAATCTCGGTAAGCTGATGGCAATGTGTGGCATCAATGATCCAGTCACTGTTCAAGATGCACTCGACAGCAATAAGGCCAGCGAATTGAAATTGGCCATGAAAAAGGAGCACCAATAATCGTTAAAAAACGAAATGTGGACTCTCATAGAACTGTCACTGGGCGGAAAGGTGATCAGCAGCTGTGGGGTTTACAAAACTAAATGCAACGAAAATGGTACAGTGGATCGCTACAAAGCCAGTTACTTATCAGATGTTGTAATCAACGCAAGGGCATCGAGTACGAGGCAACATTTTTGCCCGAAGTTCGATAAGGCATAATTCGTGTCTTGATTGCATTGACGGCGAAGCTAAATTTATCCATCCATTGATTGACCAGAGCCAATATATCAATGGTATTCTGGAATATTTTGGCATAGGCAAACGCCCCCCACCTGCAGGTACTTGAAAAGTGTTGGGAATTCAACATAGACGTACACCAAATTTTCGTTGGCTTTAAGCAAGCATATGACATTATTGATCGTAACGTACTGTACCAAATAATACTCTGCTTTGGCATCCCAGCCAAATTTGTCCGCCTTACCAAAATGACAATGACGTTGACGACCTCTTCAGATTGCATCAATAACACAAAATATCACACTAGGCGAATACTAGTATCGCAAATGTGAGCGAAATTGTGTATTAAGGTGCCAAATTAACAAAAACGGGCAATAAAAGAGACGAAATACGCCGAAGAATACAGCTCGCAAATAAAATATTTTATTCAATATTGACGATCTTGAAGATCAGCTGCATACACAGGAAAACGAAGCTCCAATTATACAAGTCTGTGATAAGATCTATATTATGCTATGGGTGTGAAACATGGACTCTTACCCAAGCATCTGCAAATATATTGAACGACTTTGAGCGACGGGTCATGAGGCAAATAATCGGAGAGAAGCTAGACGGGGACCAATGGTGAATTCGATACAACCATGAGCTGTATAAAATTTTTGACGAGCCGGAGGTCTCAACGATTGTAAGACTCTGGAAGCTGCAATGGGCTGGCCACATGAATCGTATGGAAGAACAACGGATATCCAAAAACGTATTCGTTGGGAGAACTGAAGCCCGGAGACCAGTGGGGAAACCGAGGAAACGCTGGTCTGATTGGGTCGATGAAGACAGTTCATTGCTGCTCGGATTTCGAAATTGGAGGACGCGGTCAACGGACCGAGACAGTTGGAGGCACTATTTGCAGGAAGCGAAGACCCGAGAGGGGCTGTAGTGCTAAGAAGAAGAAGAAGACAGCTAAGTGGGCTGGCAGCAACATCAAAAGCTAGCTCAAACTCGATGCCACCACCGAGGTTTGAACTTGGTAGCTGCTGCGCTAGTGGAGTGTGTCCTAGCCCACTGCTCCACACGGACTATTATTGTTATTTATAATACTAGACAAATTTAAAATACCCTCAAAAGAATGCAATAAACTTTACTGAATCGGCGACAGACAATCTCATTTTCTAGTTGATAACCTTTTTCTTTGTGGAAGTTGGGTAAAAGCTGAAAGTATTGTAAATAGTTTGTTTGAAAATAGAAAAATTTAAAAAGCGTAATTTACTTTGGGAAAGTTCCAGGCCTGCTAATTTACAAAATTTATTGAATATTTTAGTTACAAATCATAAGGACACTTTATTCTTTTTGCTATTCCAGCTTAATAAAATAACAGACCAAATAGGTGAAGATAATTTAAATATGGTACCAGATATTGATTTTTGGGACAATGTTGCGGAGGAACTAAGTGGCACTTGCAAATCATACTATATTAAATGGATGAACTTAATCGATCAGTACCCGCAAGTTATACGTAAAATTTTCTTTGCAACTCTCAAGGATGTAGAAGAATTTTATAGGGAAAAAGTAACTTTTAATTTTGAAAATCTGTTGAATATAAATAATCTCTTCTTAACAGCCTTATGGAGCTAAGCGAAAAGGAATGACCGCCGTTGATTTTTGTGTTAGCACAACGCCTGGAGAAAATGATAATCGTTACAATACAATTGGAGGAGATGAAGAGTATCCGTGTTATTGGGAATGCGTTTTTAAGCACTTCCGATATTTTGATGCCTACGGTAGAGTTGATGTAATTATTACTGTAAGGTTTAGTTTACATATACTATATTTTGTTTTGTTTTACAGAGAAAGGAGGTCCTAGATAGCTTTCAGGATTCTTGCGATTGCTCTTTGCAGGACGACCTTAATGTGATTAATTCATGTGTACATCAAAGTAACCAAGCTTACCCATATGGATTGTGCCAAATGGCAACTACACTTTATAAGTGTTTGGCTAGTCAAACAGCTCACACGCTGAAGGTGTTCATAAAACGTAATTTATGGACGGCGACATTTTAATTATTTTTCGATGTTGTTTGCATTGCAATAATCTTAGAAGAAATAACTCATAATAAGTGTGTGCTAATATGTTATTGAACAGACTTTTATATTGATTTATATTAAACAATAAAAATACTCATATGTTGAACATGCGAATGGTTGGATAATTATCTGTACCTGGTGATGTAATTAATGTTTGGTAAATGGTTAGTTTATGCGTTTTTAAAGGTAATATAATGATTTGGTTACAATACCCTATCAGAATCGATATTTTTCTGTGCATCTATTCTTCTGTCATTGATCAAACAATATTTTTCGACGAACTACCAAATGTAGAATGATCGAATTTTATGAACATATTAAAAGTGCGGTCTGCTGGTTTTGATGTCACGCGCTGGTATTACTTGAGGCTAGCTTGCATACCGGTAAATTATGGTAAGGCAGTTTTCGTAGCCATCACACTGTGGGAGTTTAATAAGATCGATTTGGATGGGGTCGCAACGCCCAACCGGCCTCTTGAAGATTCCTAATTCAGCGTAGTTGTGGCGATGGACCTTCCAACGCTCGCATGGCACACACTGCTTGGCCCAGCGGTAGACATCCTTTCGTAGACTTGGCCAGAAAAATTTCAGTGCTACGTGATTTGTAGTGGAACGGCCTTCCAGGGCGCGAGAGCTGGTGAAACGTATATAAGGATTGGCGGTGGAGCACTGCTGGTAGCGCCGTCGAACTCGATGTAATGCACAGAGTCGCCGTCCAAAACCAACTGATGCAGCTTGAAGCGGAGGCTCATCAGGAGGTGTGGCAACTGGTAATCTATGGCCTGAGGTGTGGCAACTGGTAATCTATGGCCTGGGCTTCACTGATGGCTTGAGCAGTAAGTGGGGTGAGTAACGCAACCGTCTCTACGCGAGAGAGCGCGTCGGTAACAACTGGTGTATACTCCAATCCTGTGTCGAATCGGCTGATGAAATCTAACTGTCTGCTTTAACGGGCAAGGCTTTGTCCGAGCATTGTGTCAGGGTAAAGGTGAGTGGTCGATGGTCAGTGTAGACCGTGAAGTACCTCACCTCCAGAATGCGCTGGAAAAACTTTATTGCGGCGTGGTCATAGGCGGAGTAGCGCTGCTTGGTCTCGGATAACTTCCTTGGGAAAAACCCCTGAGGTATCTAAGTACCGTCGCCTCGTTGCTAGTCCAAGGCTGCCCCAATGGGGGTTTTGGATGCGTCGGTGCGTAGTGCCAACTAGTGTGAGGGTGAAAGGAATGCTGCTATAATTACTGTGGCGGTGCTTTGCTTGCAGCTTCCAAAGGCGGCTTCAGCGTCGAATGTCCAAGGGATTTGAGATCTCTTGGTGCTACAACGTTTCAGCAGCTTGGGAAAGTCTGCGATGGCTTTCGTCTTGGGAGCTGGTGGTCGGAAACCTATCTCACAGATGTGATACCCGGCAAAGGTGACCTCAGATCAGCTGACCTGACATTCATTCAGTAAGATTGCAGCTTTGCAACTTGCAGTATGGAAAGAAGTTTCTCGATGTGATGCCGGTGATAGTCGTGGCTAGCCGAGAATACTGAGAAATCATCCTGGTAGATGGGTGCGGAGTTGAGCTTCCTCAGCAGGTGTTTGAGTGTCCGCTGTATAGTTTGGGCTGCGTTGTATAGGCCGGAAGGCATTTCTACGATTTCAAACAGCCCAAAGGGCGTGGTGACTGCCGTTTTGCAGATATCTTCTGAAGGTCGATGAACGAGAATACTCAACCGCGGGCCTCCTGGATCAGATCCCCGATCATGGGCAATGAGTGGCGCTCCGGGCGGGTGTGGGTATTAAGTTGGCGGTAATCTCCAGTAGCTCACCAACGGCCACCATCTTTGTGTACCATGGGCTGAGGACTGGCCCATTGACTTGACAAAGGTCGAATTATGCCTTGCTCCAACAGGAAGTCGAACTTTGCTTTCGCTGCAGTGAGGCGTTCTTCTGCGAGGCGACGTGGTCTTGCAAGATCGAAGCCATCTCACTGGGCCCTGGAGGTGTGTTTGATGATGCGCTGATGCTGTGCACTGGTGGAGCTGGACTGAGGACGAAGACTGTGGAGAGACGGGTGCAGACATTCAAGAAGCGTCAATTTTGTATGCCGATATGCAGGCCATGATAGTTGAGTACGCTGGCTCTTGGGGTGGCTGTCTAGACGTCTACAATAACGACAGCCTAGTGAAATGGGCAGCATAACCCAAATTCTAGCGTGATTTGCTGGGTGCCGATTAGTATACAATTACCTGTCTGTAAGATGAGGCTCTGCTTCTGAAGAGGCCTGGCGATGGGGTGCCTCGAAATGATGGAGAGGGCAGAGCCAGAGTCCACCAGGAAACGAGCTTTTGTGGGGGAGTCCGAGACATACTGGTGCTTTCCCGGGTTGTTGCCAGCGTTGTCCGCTGAGTAAAGTTCCGGCAATCTAAGCTTTCCGACCGCCCGGCAGTGGTGCCCTGAGCTGGAAATGTGCGGGGCTGTTTGCATCGTATCGCTAGGGTTCCGTGTTTGGTGTGATACCAGCAATATCCCTTATGTGGTTCAGGATCTGGAGTGGCGCATCGTGCCCTTCCTTGGCGGCCGTCTCGTGATGAATCGCACCCACGCTGCATGTAAGCATTGGCGAATGGTTGCTGGAGTGCCTCACGAGTCAAACCTGTTAACTGTGCAATTGCTTAGCGCAGGGTAGCTATCACGACTGCAATCTGGTCCGGGTAACTGCAGGTTGAGGAGCTTAAACTTAAAGAAAAGAAAACGCGTAAGCTTTCTTTGGACAGTTCCTAAAGGATACATGATATGGGGGACGTGATAACAGAACAGTATTCCGGCAAAGAGCGAACAATACAAATAAATAAGCGGGAAAAAGAAGAGGTACTATTGAATTTATGTATAGGCCTATGGGTGAACCAGGAAACTCTAGATGCTTTAGTAATTACATTTAAAATATGTGCATCAAATTGGAGTTTTGGATCAAAAGTTACTCCAAGGTCTTTATGACTGAGTACTTCAGAAAGCAAGGTATCATTTAATATATAATTTAAAAAGTTTAGTAATATTAAGACATAAATAGTTTGAAGCATACCATTTATTTAGAGCATTCAGAACAGTTTGGATGAGCTGACAGTCTGAATGGGATTCGACTGCTTAAAATACTTTGAAGTTATCAGCACACAAGAGGCAAGAGGTGTAAAGTACAACAGGGAGACCATTTATGAACAACAGAAAGAAAAGAGGCCCAAGAATTGAACCTTGTGAAATACCAGATGAAGGATAAAAGGACTAGACGTAGACCAAAGAGACTTATTTGACAGGAACGATATAATGGATAAATTAACATCCAAGATAAAAGAGCACCCGAGATGCCAAGAGCTTCAAGCAAAGAATAATATGAATGACAGTGTCAAAGGCCTGCGATAAATCTGCGAAGATCACATCAACTTGCAATTGGTTATCTAAAGCTTTTGCAACATTATTCGTGAACTCCATTAAATTAGAGGTAGTGGAGTATCCTTTGAGAAAGCCATGCTACTCTGTAGCAATAATGGGAGCTAATGAGTTTGAGAGTTGATTATGAACCAGTCATTCAAGTAACTTTGAAAAGCAGGAAATTAGGGAAATAGGGCGATAATTGGAAACTGACGTAGGATTACAACTTTTAAAAAAAACCACAATATTACTTATTGTCCAAGGTTTAGGTAAAGTACCAGTACTCAAACTAAGATTGAAGAAGAGAGATGAAAGAAAACATAGCGATGAGGCTAACGATTTCACAAATATGTTTGGCAAACCATCCGGCTCAGCGCTGATATTAGGATCAAGAGCACTGATTATACATTCGACTTAAGATACATCTGTACAAATAAAGAAAATTGGAAAGGGAAGACGATTAGGTAAGATAACAGGATGCACAGGTGCAGCCGGCGGAGAAAATGCCAAAGAGAAAAATTGGGCGAATTAGTCAGTAACTTTTTGAGGAGAAGACCCTTCTGCATTATTCTAACGTACCTTACAAGGGCTGAAAGAAGAGAATTTCAGCGATCTAATATAAAACCGAAAAGGTTTTGTATTATTAGCCACAAGAGAACTATTCAGACTACTGAAATAAGTTTTCAAAGCACATTTTGTCTCTTTCTTGGCAATAGCATGTAGCCTGCTAAAATTAGATGTGCTCGAGCTACGAGCACATCTAATTTTAGCAGGCTGCATGCTATTGCCAAGAAGCTTCACTAGTACTGAGTATTTTAAAGACACGATGTGCCTTATCTTTTGCTCGTAGGACACTAAGCTCTTGCCTTGTAAACCAAGGTTTTCGATTTACTTTACGGGATGTCTGAAGAGGTGTAAGACAGCGAATGAGGTTATAAATGTGAAATTTATCTAAAACAGCCTCACAATTTAGGCCTCTAAAGAAATCTAGCCGGTTGACTAAAAGTAGTTCCGTATAAATAGCTTCATAGTTAGCTTCAAAAAAGTTTAACTTTGGAGTAGCATGAGGTTTGTTAAATTTAATTTCATCAATTATAAGATCTATGGATAAAGGAGGCGGATGCTGATCAGGAGGAACATACGGATGTACGGTTTGAGATACAGGTAAGCAGACAACTGGAACATTTGATAGAACAAGGTCAAGGAGATGACCACAAGGATTGCGGATATGATTAAATTGAGAAAAGCAGTAATGAGATAATAAAGATGACAGGGTTATAGAAAAAGGATCAACTGACGAGATGAAAAGAGTAGGGTAATTCTTTTACTCTATGTCTAGTAAGTTACAATCCTCGCAAACCAATATTTTGGCCTGAGGGTGTCACAAAACTAGGTAAGAAGATAGATCATCAAACAACGTCTCATAAACAGTTAACGGTGAATTACAGGGGATATAAATAGACGAAACTTAGAACTCTTTATACTAAGGGAGAGAACTTTGACTATAACACATTCTGAAGTATAGGAAAAACAGAAATCAGAACAAGGAAAACTAAGCAGAGTATTGCTAACTGCAACCAAATCTCCACCACCATCAGCTTTATTAGTAGCAATTAGGTCGCGGTCAAATCTATATACAATATGATCAGGAAACGTTTCACTGCTCAAAATATTTGCATTCAGCCAGGTCTCGGAGAAGCAAATAATAGAATCATTACTAAGTTGGTAGGAGACAAAGTGTTCCTCAAGCTAGGTCCTTAATCCTCGTACATTTTGGTGGAAAATAGAGATACACATTTTAGTAGGTGAAGAGAAGTTGAGTTGAATAATATTAGGGTTTGAAAGAGATTCATTGAAGTTGAAAGAGGATACAGTGTGATATACATAATGATTATAAGAATATTCACCAAGATTACTTCTGACTAATGCTTTTTTTGTGGTAGGGAGGTAAATACCCATTTACGTACAGAGTGTGGAGCTCCCACACTCACAAGAAGGTAACTGGACTACCCACCAAACACCTCCCCTGTCAACTTGAGCCTAGGACCGTTTGACGCATTACTTTTGGCCCGGTCTCATTTTGCTCCCTTCAAACTTGGGGATCCCTCTTCTAGCAGGAAGAGAGAGGGGAAGAGGAAGTGCCAGACAAGTGATCTCCCAGCTCCAACGCTCTCGGCTGCTGTGAGCCCCTTTTATCTTTTAGGACTGCCCCAACATAATATGCCACCTGGTTCCATTTGCCAACCGATTCGGGATGAGCTGTCCCGTCTGCCTGTAGAGGTTCCCTCGCAGCCTGTCCCATTTTTTGCATGCAAATAATGTGTGGCAGGCATTGTCTTCTTCTCCTGGTAAAAACCAAAAATTGAGGAACCGTGACTTACCAATCTTGTGCAGGTAAGACTGAAAACACCCATGCCCGCCCAAAAGCTGGGTCAGATAGAGGTGAATCTCACCATGCATTCAACTTAACCACTGTCTCACACCCGGGATGAGCCGCATCGTTCACTATCCCTTCGTGAAATTTACCTAAGACTGCTGCCAATCGTTGAGTGAGTGCTGTCTCTCCTCGCGGACGACCATCTCCCTCTAATCCTCGTTTCGAGTGCGGCACTCTTTAGCAAGAAGGGCGACAGGTATCACGCCTGGAATAACTCTCACCACCGAATCAGAGACTGTCAGACACGACTCACTCGACACATTAGCATACCTAGCCTAAGTTGCGCTTGTTCAACGGTGCGTCCAGCAACCAGAGCTGCAACATCATCCGTATAGCCGATCAAGCGTGACTCATCTGGCATCTCCATTTTTAGTAGCCCGTTGTACGATACGTTCCACTGGTCTGCATCAAGGATAAATCCCTGGATCCCGATTTAACTTTCATCCTTTTTTGCTCCAATGTCGTGTTGCAGAGCAGGCTTTTGTCTTTCCGGTAGTCCCTCAAAAGCCGAGTTAGATATTCAGGACCTTGAAAAGAGTTTTCTAGCATATCCAGAATGTTCACCCATCTAGCGCAGTTCAATGCGTTCCTGACGTCGAGTGTCACCAACAGGACGATCCGTCGCTTAGTGCGACTATGTGCCTCTGCTTATTGGACAGCGCTCGCCACCTCTGCAATCGCATCAATAGTAGAACGTCCTGCTCTGAAGCCGTACTGCCGAGGAGTTAGGCCCCCAGCAGCACGAATCGCATCCGTGAGTCTTCCCTTGATGAGTTTCTCAAGCACTTTCCCAGCCGTGTCTAGCATGCATAACGGGCGGTATACAGACGGCAATTTGGGATTTCCCTTCCCCTTGCTATCACGAGTCTGCACGAGTCTCACCATCTTCCATCGTACCGCGATTCTTTGAGCTTCAAGCCAAATCACACTATGGTTTTTCTATATGCATATTATGTTTTGAGTGATAAACGGATTGAAACTAAGAAAAATTATATTGAGTATATAGAAATATACTTTTTACATAAAGAAAATTATTTTCAGCTTTTTTAATTCCTTCTGATTAAAAAACTTCAGTTCTATCATCAATTGTTTATTATGAAAAACTTGCAGGCATGTTTTTGTTTTGACAAAACTTGACAGCATACTGTAATTATAAAACTTTAAAATAACGATTTATTTTCTTTTAACACTCATCCAATCGGGAATTACAGGTAAGTCGCCCATTGCACGCTTCGAAACTCGCCGCCTATACACCACTAGCATTTCTTTTTGTACTGTTTCACCATGGCCAACGTCAATACGGATGGTATGGGTGGGGAAGAGTGCCCGCACTATCTCATTCATCTTTTCCGCGTTATGTATGCAAGGTTTCCGTAGGGCGCCAAGCTTCCGCATAACTAGCTTATAGCCAAGGCCCCACGGATCCTTGTTCACATTGTCCACTAGGTCTTGCCAGCAGTGAGCCTTGCTACTGTTGATCAATTCGCAAAGGCATTTCCTAGCCGAATTATACGCTGCCATCTGGTTGCATGTCTCGCCCCGGCTCCGTGCCCGTTGAGCTTCACGTCGAGATTGTGACAACCCTTTGCATTTCAGCGATTTCAGTTGACCACCAGTACACTGGGGGCTTCCCGTCCCGGGTTTTTTTGACGGGGCATAGAAGCGCATCAAACAGGCGTGATGATGCTCATAGTTGAGTTCACCTCGTCTTGAGCTGCCAGTTCTTTCATCCCCTCCGAAGCTCCCTGCAGCAGCTCACCTGCTGTGAGCACCTCGACAAACCTCTCGACGTCCATCCTTCCGATGCTCCATCCAGCTGTAGAAAGCCGAGAGCCCAGACGTCGGGAGACAACATCACTATTCTCAAGCATAACGCACTGATGATCAATGGCTGAGTAGTCCTCTAATACTTTCCAATTGTGTATCCTCCGTACTAAGGACTCCGAGGCGAATTTCCGGTGTTTAGTATGACGAGCACTATCCTGGCCGCCATTTACAAGCTTCGTTTTCCCCGCGGATCTGTTTGGGGCATGCCCCATTCAATTGCTTTAGCATTGAAGGCTCCCCCAACGAGTGCGTTCCCGTCCGCTTGCGAGATAGCGCCCTCTAAAGCCTGAAGCTTGGCTTGGAAAGATGATATTGATTCGTTCGACGTTTGGTACACTCTAAAGAAGATGATCCCTGAAAACCGAACCCACACGAAACTATCCCCCCGTCCACAACTCTCCGCCTGGAAATCACTATTTCGAACCCAGATGGCGGCAGTACCAGTTTCATCAGGATACTATGATGCCGAACTTTTATCATAGTGTTCCTCGCTCAGCAGCAAAAAGTCGTCTTTCATGTCCCTCGCAAACTGTTCAAGCAGATTGAACTGTTTTCGAAGTTTTGATTTTGCCTTGGCTAGGACTTCCTGGAAAACCCGGCATTTTCCTGATCCCAAGACGTGTCCAACATCAGTTCTTGGATCAGCATCCTTGCAAAGAATACAGTGTGCCTCCTTCGTGCACTCTTTTCTTTTATGTCCCATTTCACAGCATTTATAACATTGAGAACTCCTTTGCATACTTGTGTGGTGTGACTATAGCCAAGGCATTTGAAACATTGAAGAGGCATTGCTCTTCGCCGTATCTTACAGACAACCCACCCTATTTGTACTTTGCCCTTGTTCAGGAATTGTTCGGCGTCTTTTTCAGTCAAGACAATTTTGGCCATGCGTTGTTCCCTATTGTTGTCTGATGTCAGTCTCGCTTTGATCCTTCCCACGCTAGGGAACTCCCTTTTGATGGCCTCTTTTAACCTCGGCCAGATCCTTGACGCAGTCAATGCCTCTTATTTCAATCGTTGCCATGGGCTCAAACGAGGCTATAGTTGCACTTTTGCGGAGGACTTTCTTTACTGCGTCGCAGAATGCTTCCTTATTGTCGGCCTCTGCTCCGAATCTGACCAGTATCTGGCCTGACCGCGTTGGTCGTACTGCTTTAATGGTTGTGTTGGTGTCTTCGGGTCTTATGTTTCCCCTGATGTCCCACAGCACCTCTGCGTAGGATCGGCCATCTTGGGGTTTCACGAGCAATGCCTGCTGCTGGGGTCTTCGTCAGGGCTTCTGTCTCTCCTGTTTTGCATAGGTCCTTTTTCTGATTGGACGTCGTCGGTGCGAACTTTACTTTCTGGCACTTTTTGAAGGAGTTTCTTTGCGGCTTTCTTCGCTCCTTTTGTAAGCACTGTCTGGAACCCGTGATCTGGTGCTTCACGCCCATCAAATGCCTCTTCCTTCCTTCTTTTATCCCGATCTCCTCCGATTGGGCAAGACGCCATTCTTTTATTGATTTTTGATGGTAAAGCTATCTGAGCTATCTCAGCTATCTATCTTTCACCCCCAGCGCTTCTTTAGCCTTCTGTTCATCTTCGGCCTTTGACCAGCTCCTCCGATAATGCCCTATGCGATCTAGAAGCCCCTCTAGTTACTGCTTTGCTGATTTTTGGGGGGTCGCATGAAGATTGTATTCTTTTCAGAACATCTCCCGCTTTTCGGAATAGCCTGTTTTCTTCGTCTCGCTGGGCGGTAATTGTTTTTGTGACCATCCTTGGGAGAGGTTATCACGTTCCGTTTCCGAATGCAGTACCTTCGCCACATTTTCGACGTTGGCGATGCAACCACACAACATCTCTTTATTTGCCTGGCCACTCGTTTCTTTTCCTGCCGTAATCTCCTCGTTGGCTTCAGGGTGATTCTTTATTATATCGGTGTTTACGACCCTTGCATCGGTCGCTTCGGTAACAATGGCTGCAGTGACCATCAAATTCTCGATGTTATTTATATTTTCTTCCACTGCCTGAACACCCGAAGCATCCTGCAGGATTTCTTGTTTTTCCTTCATAGGACGCTCTGGCATTCGCATAATTTTTCTGCTACGCCCGAATGCCACAGGTCTGCTAATCTCCGTTTTTCATTCGTCTTCACTGTCATTGTATTAATCTTCGTTTTTGTCATCGTTAGTACCACTCTCGATACACTGTTAACATCGTGGCTGTTTCAATGTTGTTATTTTTTGGGTTTTTTAACCTTTTTTAAGTGTTCAGGTTGCTCCAGTTTTATTGAGTTCCCCCTTAGAGCCGCTATCTCCGTTCGTGTGTGTAGTCGCATTTTTGGACCCATGGTTATCTTTGCAGAGCAGGGAGGCCATGCGAGGGTTGGCACAAGCCTTTATAGGGACAAGTGCTCAGAGCCAGATTTGTTTATGTTGTTTATGTTGAAAATAAGGGATACGTTTCAATATTTAAGGTAGGTATATGTTATGTTTATTATATTAGGCTTAGAGATTAGGTTTAACATTTAGGTTCAGAATATTATGATAGCATTTTATTAGCATGAGATAAAGTTTTTGGTTGAATTTTATTAGAATTAACATATTCTATGTATGATAAAAGTTCACTGTTGTGTTAGTATCATAATTAATTTTTAAATTGTGTTGGTTGGTTTGTTCTTCTTTTTCTGATTGAGTCATAATGTATGCAATAATTGGAATTAAATTGAATTTGGTATTATTATTTTTGATTAAATATTTTTGATTAAATATTTTTGATTGATAATGTATAAACTTTGAGAGCCATTTGGGCCATTAAATTTTAGTATTTTTATTGTTTGGGATTTGCTTCATATTCTTTGAAAATTTATAACGATTAATACTGAATAATGTATTTTGGACTTTGGCATGCCTATTTTGGGCACAATGGGGCAATAATGTAGCATGACTAACCTGAAAATAATATAATCAAAACTTTTCACTGCACACAATTCGCACCAGGGCCATATTGTTGGGGTTATTTATATAAGTTTGTCAAGAAGTGGTTTTTCACGAAAAATATAAAACGCCGTGAGTTTTTTTTTACGGAGTGAAGAAAATGGAGCCAACAAAAAAGCAACTTTTGCATGTAACATGAAAATTTTTGTCTAGTTATGTTTAGGACAAGGATGAGGATACTAGGAATAAAATTAAAATGCTATACAAATAGTTTTTTAAAATACCATTTTAGAACATTTTAGATATTTTGAATTTTCATCAACAGAAAGAAGTTATTTCAATTTATTGCAATATTAATATGAATTTAATTTTATGATTTTCGTCTGTATTTTGCTTCAGGAACGTCTCGTTTTAATGTCCAACAGTAATCCGCTAACAGACGTGGGCTCCACTTGCCCTGATATCGTTTTTCTATGGTAGAAATGCCTTGATGGAATCTTTCATTGTGTTCATCGCTGGCGGCGCCCAAATTTTCAGAAAAAAAGTCTTAATGTGAATGTAGAAAATGTATTTACAACGACTTAGTACAGCGCAAAGCTTTATAAGTAGATAAAAGCTCCGCGATAATACATTTATAGTCACTTGATCGGTGATTCGTAGAAAATTGGAAGTTACTTTCATGAAAGATTCCCAAGCTGATTTTTAGGGCTTTGTACTAAAATACAAAACCCTATTGCAATCATGACCTGTGTCCGTCCGTCCGTCCGTCCGTCTGTATGTCACAGCACTTTTTCTCCGAAACTATAGGGGCTACAGCCATGAAACTTTGTAGAAAGGTCAGAAGTGGTGACCTCTTGAAAATTCAAGGGTGGAAAAATTTTTCAAAGGCGTTTAAGGGGGGTCTCCCTATATAGGGGGGTGACCCCTCAATAAAAAATTTTCACCATTGGTAGTCGAGTAGGATGTCATTGGAAAGGTCTCAATGAGATCTTTACAAAACAAGTCTTAAAATTGTCTTATAAGTACCGAGGGGGGCAGGGAAAGGGGAAATGTACGAGCTTTTCACGTAACTCCCCCCCCCCCTCGCGATTGGACACCTTCCATCCGAAAAATCTGAAAAAAATCATGAATGTAGGCCTTAATGAGTACAACAACAACAAATACATGAGAAGTCGAAATTCACTCAACTTTGTTAGTAATAGTATGATTTATCGATTTTGTGTTTTCTTGAATAAAACCTAAATGGTACCTTTAAACTCAATAAAATTTAGCAAAGAGATGACTATTTATAAGATTGATCTTTATAGAAAGTTTCATAAAGATCGAATAGTGTTTACCGAAGTTATAGCGATTTGTATTTTCGTGTATTACTATGGAGCAGTATGCCCTGTATTACTATGGAAACATATTGCTATGGAACCATATGCGCTTTTTACCGACTTAGACACTACAGCTTTGCTAGAATTTGCATGAAAATTTCAGGAGTTATAGGTATCATGAAGATGAGTACATACAATTGAAACAAGTCGAAGACGCAGGAGAGAGCTCCTAGCAAAAGGGCTTTGTAACCACTCTAGGATTCGAAAAAATAGGCCATGAATCGATGATTACAGTACAGAGGAGTGGCCCCTGAAAAAAAATTTCATGAAAGGTAGCCGATATGAGTATCTACTGAAAGTTCTCTATGAGAGCTTTTCAAAACAGTTCTTAAACTGAGTTTTTGCTTCAGTGGGAGCACAGGGGGGAAATACATGAAAAAGAGTTTCCTTCCTCGCGAATGGATCAAAAAAATTTGAAAAAAAATATCAAAGGAGATATTTATGGGTATAACTATAACAAATACCTCAGAAGTCAAAATTCGTTCAACTTTGTTAATATGATCCTCGAATTTTACATTTTCTCCAATAAAATCGTCTTTGACATGTTTCTTGATTTTATTCGTTGCTGGTTACTGCATTTTGTAAGTTGATTACAAAACCCTTCTGACATGAGCATAGGTCTGTCTACCCAACTTGTTCTAAATTACTAAGCATTTCTTTAAAGTATCATCTTTCATCAATTGCCTAATTTGAGGGCCAACAAATATGCCCTCTTAAATTTTTGCTTCACTCAACTTAGGAAATTTTCCTTTCAAATATAAAAAGCCGTCACCACTCCTGTCTATAGCTTTCACGAAGTTCTTCATAACCTCAAGCTCTATGTGTAAAGGTGGTAAAAATACATATTCAGGCTGCACCAATGGAGGGTTTTTAATATTTTTTTGTCCTGGAGTAAGAGATTGCCTTTTGGGCCAGTCTTGCTTGAGATAATGATTTTTTCGGTCTCTGCTATCTCACTAACAAATAAAAGAACAGTAATTTGTGTACCCCAGTTGTAATCCTAAAATTAGGGGAAATCACCTTCAAATCTCCACAAACTTCCCAGTTCCCCCTAGTTTATCCCAAGATAAATTAAACGCTTTCATAAGACTCTTTTATGATAGAAGCCTTACCAAATGGTATAGAGGGAAGTTTATTGCCGATATTTAAAAGAACAGCCTTTAAACTTACTTTTGAGCCATCAATAAATAAATGCCACTCTTCTGCTTTATATTCTATACCCAAGACAGTCATTACCCCATAGACATTGTTATAAAATACAAGCTGATCATCTTGTGAAAAAAAAACCTTTTAGCTCTTCATCTCGATTGCGAAAGTAACATACTTCTGTTTTAGGTTGTAATAAATTCCATCCCTTTAATCGAAAGCACGAAAGTTCTGCCCGTTGTTTGGATAAATTTAAGTCACGTACCAAATCATTGAGATCTCCTTGTGATAGAAGATGTGGCTCATTAGATGAGGATGAGGAAGCTTCTTGAAAGTCAGGATCCAGTGTCTCTTTTTCGATTTCTCGCGTAACGGCCAGATCGCTAGCTTGAGGTGGTTTTGGTACTGGTAGATCTTCACTATGAGGGATCGTTCTTTTAGCTGATGGCAGGTCAGGATATTTAATTTTACTTTTTATTTTAATTGTAATACCTATTGTATTAGTAAGACAAAAATTACAATCAGATGAGTGGTTCGTTGATTCCGTCCAAATCATAGGCATATATCGAGATCTTTTCGCCCATCCAGCGCGCAGACCCACACATGTAACACAATAGATGTATGGAACCCACGCTTTGTCTTGTTGTCTGATGGCAAAGCCAAAATATGGTTCATATAATTTAGTCACTAATGCTGTCAAATTCCAACGCTGAGTTTTGAAAGTAATGTCACCACAAATGTCAGGATCTTTTTTACACTTTCTTGACATTATTTAACAATCCCTTAACTCCAAAAACAGCACAAAACACGTCGCTATTCAAATAAAAAAATTCTCTGAATACGAAAGTGAAACAAAAACGGTTAATTTTAAATTTTGTGGGTAGTAGCTGTGAATCAAAATAAATATTGTAATAAAATGTGGGTAGGTAGATAATTTGAAATTAGCAAGCACCTTCCTTGTTACAAAATTTTGTTGATCAGTGTCATTAGGAAACTTATAGCCCACTGCCTAAATTAAGAACTATTTAGGCATGCCTTATCATTGCCTAGACTAGGAACTGTTAAGATAATTCCCAAAAGTTCCCAATTTACGCAAGGATGCGTTACGTTTGTGGGTCCAATGAGGTAAGGTCACAACTAGTTCGTGATGATATTCATTTAACATATCAAGGATATCAAGGATATGTTACATGAAATAATTATTTACTAATGCGTAGTATTGTCTGCAACGGCAGAACATATACTAAAGTAAAAACCTGATTAGGATTTTGTATAATCGTATACAATTTTAAATATCTTCATAGACTTCTTTACGTCTGGTAATATTAATTTATTACTCAATTCTGTCTAGTCTGGTAATCTCCGAAGAATTCAATAAATAACCTTTGATCTTCTGGTGAACAATTCAATTATTTATTTTAATTGGATAAAATAATTAATTACATTTAATATGTAAAATATTTATTAACAACTTATCGCATTCAAACTATTTTCTCTACTCTCAATTAATAATTAATTAATTTGACATTTTATTTTTACTTCTTAAAAAGCATAATTGATCTAAATTTAAATTAGTATAATTACATATGACAGGTGTGTGTGTGGGAAATAAATAATAATAATTAATAACAAAAAATAACTTATTAAACTTCTTAAACGAGGTGACGATGATGTCACCACACCCACCAGCGAGCCTTTAGGCTGCGTTAAACCTTATTTTTTTCTTAGTAGTTTCCTCAATTTGAGCTCCTGTCATAATAAAATTTTCATTGAAATGAAAAACTGGTTTTAATCTATCTATAGAAACATTAACTGACTTTCCTTTAATATCTAAAGTAAATATTTTATCATTCCTTTCGAAAACTTTGAAAGGTCCGGAATATGGTTGAGAAAGACTGTTTTTAATTGGAGGTTTTCTAAGAAAAACATGAGAACAATTACTTAATTCTTTGAATACAAAAATCTTATGATTAGAATGATCTGATATTTTTGCTGGTCTAATATTTTTTAAAAAATTTTGTAAATTAATAATGAATTCTTCTTGACTACTTTTAATATTCTTATTACTTAGAAAATCTCCAGGTAATCTTAAATTTTCCCCGTGTAACGTCATAGCAGGTGAAAGCTTAGAATCTTTACTTAATGAAGAACGTAACCTTAATCAAATGAATGGGAGAATGTCTGACCAAGACTGATTCTCATAGCACCGAATAGCATCTTTTAAGGTCCTATGCCATCTTTCTATAAGTCCATTAGATTGTGGATGATATGCTGTTGTACGGTTACGTTTGAAACCTAAATTCTTACTTAATTCATCGAATAATCTGGATTCGAATCGAGCTCCCCGATCAGTAATTACATATCTAGGTACCCCAAAATCTAGAAATCCAGTTACCACAAAGTGCTTGAACTATCGACTTTGTTGAAGTATCCAATAATGGAATGGCTTCTGGCCATTTGGAAAATCTGTCTATAATTGTTCGACAATATTTAAAGTTATTTGAAGTAGGTAAAGGTCCTATAATATCTAAATGGATTGTTTCAAAACGGTTCGAGTTATTTTCGAAGTTAGAAAATGGAGCAGAAACATGACGGCTAACTTTAGATCTTTGACAAGATAAACAGGCTTTAGCTCTACTTCTGATGTCTGATTTCATTTTGTTCCAAACATATTTATTTGTAAACAATTTAATTGAAGCTTTAATACCAGGATGACTTAAATTATGTACACTTTCAAAGATCTGTTGTCTAAATTCTTTAGGAATGGAAGGTCTATTAATATTATTATTAGTATCGCAAAAAATGTCCATATTGGGGTTATCTAATTTAATTTTAATAATTTTAAATTTAGGATTTTTAATTAATTCCTGTAACTCAGGGTCATTATCTTGAGCTTTAGCGATTTTTTTAAAATCGATATTAGATGAAATTTCAATTGCTTCTACTCGTGATAAAGCATCTGCAACTGAATTTTCTTTTCCTGAAATATGACGGATATCCGTTGAAAATTGCGATATAAAATTTAATTGTCTCGATTGAATTGGAGAGGCTTTTTCAGGAGATTGATTAAAAGCATAAACCAATGGTATGTGATCTGTAAAAATTATAAATGGACGACCTTCTAGAAGATAACGAAAATGTTTTATTGCAGAATAAGTAGCTAACAGTTCTCTATCATAAGCATTATATCTCATTTGAGAGGCTGTTAGTTTAGCCGAGAAAAATCCTAATGGTTGTAATTCATCATTAATTTTCTGATGAACTACCCCACCTACAGCAAAATTTGATGCATCCACAACTAAAGACAGTTGAGCATTTGCTGAAGGAAAATATAATTGAGTTGATTCAGCTAATTGTTGTTTTGATTTCGTAAATGCATCTTCAGCAATGTCATCCCAAATTATTTGTTTGTTACCATCTTTTTTAGAACCTATTAAAAATTTGTTTAAATGCATATGTATTTGTGAAGCTTTAGGAAGAAATCTTCTATAAAAATCTAGCATTCCTAAATATCTATTTAATTGTTTGATGGTTTCCGGTTTCGGAAATGATTTAATAACGTCTACTCTATCTGGACATGGTCCAATTCCATTATTGGAAACTAAATGTCCAAGAAACTTTACTTCTTTTTTAAGAAATAGACATTTTTCTAAATTTATTGTAAGTCCAGAATTGCTTAAATTTTTAAACAACAATTCTAAATGCTTTGAATGTTCTTCATCTGATTTAGAAGCTACCAAAATATCGTCCAGGTAAACGAAACAGAATGGTAAATCTCTTAAAACAGTATGTATGAAACGTTGAAATGTTTGTGCAGCATTACAAAGTCCGAATGCCATTCTAGGAAATTCAAACAATCCAAAAGGAGTACAAATTGCTGTCTTTTCGATATTAATTGGATCAACAGGAATTTGATGGTATGCCTTCACTAAATCTATAGTGGAACAAGTTTTGCATCCAAACAAGTGATTAGTAAAATCATGTATGTGGGGAATCGGATAATTATCTGATATTGTTATATTATTTAATCTTCTATAATCCCCACATGGTCTCCATTCACCATTTTTCTTTTTAACTAAGTGTAAAGGGGAAGACCAAGGACTTTTGGAAGGACGACAAATTCCTGCTTCTATCATTTTATTAAATTCTTTTTTTGTTTCAATAAGACGTTCACCACTTAATCTGCGAACTTTTGAAATAATTGGTTGACCATTAGTTAAAATTCTATGAGTAACTGAATGTTTAATTGGTCGTAATTTACCATAATCAACGATAGTGTTATTAAATTTCTTTAATAAATTGCTTACGATTCTAATGAAGAATTTGAAATCTTTGTTTTACTTTTCATATTTGTTAAAGGATCAACTAGATATCTATTTTTAACATCTATTATTAATCCAAAATTTTTTAAAAAATCTGCTCCCAAAATTGGTTTAATAACATCAGCTATTACAAAACTCCAAGAGAAAACTCTACGCAAACCACATTCGATTTGAATATTTTTAATCCCATAAGTTTTTATAATAGAAGAGTTAGCAGCAGTAAGGAAGAAACTTTTGTCTTCCAAAGCTCTTCTTGAATTAGTATGTACTACTGATACCTCTGAACCAGTGTCTATCAGAAAAGTTAATTTAGACAAAGGATCAAAAATGTATGGACGACTATTAAGTTTGGAACTAACTCCTGTCGTCTTCGAAGGTAGTCCAATTAGTTTACCGATGGTTTTGATTTTAATGGAGAAGAAGAAAATTTACATGGTGAAACGCATTTAAAAGCATTATCTCCAAATCTATTATGATAATAACAAATATTTGAATAACTATTTCTTTTTGAAGAATTACTTCTTATATTAGGTTTATTGAAGTTATTACTACTAGAACTTCTACTACGGTTTAAAGATGTTATTTGGTTTTTTAATAATTGAACTTCAATAGTTAATTTAGACACAGATTGTGTAAGATCTCTCAAAATTTCTAAATTTATTTGATCTTGAGATCTTTTAATTTCCGCACAATTTTTTATATTTTGATTTGATGCATTTATTGCATACATTGAATTAGTTCTAGGAATTTCATTAATCCTATCTGCACAAGCAGCTAATTCATCTAAAGTTCCATTGTAGCACGCTAAAACAGTTTGCATAAAATTGGGTAATCTTTGTAACCACAAAGTTTTTATAATGTTATCACTTAATCTACTTTCATTCCTGGTACGCATAATTAGAAACGCACTTAATAAATTAAAACCGCGCTTAGTAATTATGAACGCACTTAATAAATTAAAATTTGTGTACATGTAAGTGCATCACATTTGTGTTATAATCAAAGTTAATAATTATTTTATTGAATCAACTTACATGCCTTTCAGAAATTGTGAAGTAAGCAATAATATCCAATTGACTTAATTTTTCGTTAATAAATTGATATCGTTTCTTGAATATAATAATACTGAAGGCGCTTGTGCCTTTCGGAAAATATAAGGCGCTTGTGCCTTATTAGATACGGAAGGCGCTTGTGCCTTATTTCGGGATCACTAAATATGTAATCAATCGTTTATCTTGATTAATGAAAGTCATCAATTCGTCGCGCCGTTTGTTCTTATACAGTGCATATCCTGTTAATGGTAATTTCGGTGCACTTCACTCGCATTTCGACATTTTCCGATTCAATTGTTTGCCAACCGGTTGTTGATGTTGTTTAAACAGGAGGCGCTTGTGCCTTGTCGAGGTCACCAATTATGTGGGTCCAATGGGGTAAGGTCACAACTAGTTGGTGATGATATTCATTTAACATATCCTTGAACTTACATGAAATAATTATTTACTAATGCGTAGTATTGTCTGCAACGGCAGAACATATACTAAAGTAAAAACCTGATTAGGATTTTGTATAATCGTATACAATTTTAAATATCTTCATAGACTCCTTTACGTCTGGTAATATTAATTTATTACTCAATCCTGTCTAGTCTGGTAATCTCCAAAGAATTCAATAAATAACCTTTGATCTTCTGGTGAACAATTCAATTATTTATTTTAATTGGATAAAATAATTAATTACATTTAATATGTAAAATATTTATTAACAACTTATCGCATTCAAACTATTTTCTCTACTCTCAATTAATAATTAATTAATTTGACATTTTATTTTTACTTCTTAAAAAGCATGATTGATCTAAATTTCAATTAGTATAATTACATATGACAGGTGTGTGTGTGGGAAATAAATAATAATAATTAATAACAAAAAATAACTTATTAAACTTCTTAAACGAGGTGACGATGATGTCACCACACGTTGGCATTTGGACTTAACGCGTGACTCATACAGGGGTATCCATTTCGTGGTAGGGAGAATATAACCCTGCCATTTGCCATCTGTTAGAATTAAATGTCATTCAAAGCGTGTTTTTTTAGTTGGAGGCTTACCATTTAGAAATATGGATCGTTTAACAGTCAAAGAACGCGTTAAAACTATTAAATTTTATTATAAAAATGGTGATTCTTCTGTATCAACATTTATGGCTTTACCAGCCGATTACGGTCGACATAATCGACCTACACAGCAAACAATTTCGAACACAGTGAGAAAATTTGAAGAGACTGGATCGGTTATTGATATTGCAAGGCCTGTACATCATCGCAACATTCGTTCTGCTGAAAATATCGCTGTCGTTGTTCAAAGTGTGGAGGAAGACCCGAGTTCGTCGATTCCTCAACGTGCTCAACATTTGGGCTTGTCTTACGGCTCATTGTGGCGGATTCAGCATTTGGATTTGCATCTCCATCCATACAAAATCCAACTCACTCAAGAACTTAAGCCTCAAGACCATATACAACGCAGAATGTATGCGAATTGGGTGATTGAACAACAAGCCATTGATAACGATTTTTCGAACAAAATTTTCTTTAGTGATGAGGCTCATTTTTTGCTCAGTGGTTACGTAAGTAAACAGAATTGCCGCATATGGGGCTCTCAAAATCCTCAGGTGATCGCAAAAAGGCCTTTGCATCCGGAAAAAGTGAACGTTTGGTATGCATTATGGTCTGGTGGTGTTATTCGCCCGTATTTTTATGAAAACGATCAAGGAAGAGCCATTACAGTCAATTCTGACCGCTATGGACGGATGTTAACTGATTATTTTTGGAGAGAAATTGAAGATAATGATCTGGAGAACATGTGGTTCCAACAGAACGGAGCCACAAGCTACACAAACACAGGCTAATCGAGCACTTTTGCAAGAGAAATTTCCAGGACACGTAATTTCGAGATTGAGTGATGTCAATTGGCCCGCAAGATCCTGCGACTTAACACGTTTGGATTTCTTTTTATGGGGCTTTGCGAAAAATCGTGTTTACGTGAACAATCCTCAAGATTTTGAGCAATTGAAAACCAATATTTGTGAAGTTATGGCCGAGATATTGCCGGAAATGTGCCGAAAAGTCATTGAAAATCACCTCAAAAGGATTGAGGCCTCTAAGAAGTCCCATGGAGAACATTTGAATGATGTTGTATTTCACATATAATGGCAAGGTTCAATCTTTATATTGAACAAAAATTTTGTTTCTATCCGATTATTTTATGTGTTTTCTTTAGCTTTACTTTTCCAAGCGTAAAATGAATAACCCTATATATTCGTTGCTTTCGCGACGGAATCCCACACTATAAGGAGTATATTCTGCCCTCTTTGTGACTGAGAGTTAATGTAAATATCTTAAATGAAGAATGAATATAACATAGTACGAGTAGTCTCTGAAATCGGTGGAGGTCAAGAAGTTTTTTAATACATGGGCTGACACTTAATAATTTTGCACTATAAAACACCGTAAATCAGTTTTTCTAGAATTTATTCAAGATCATAAGATACTTTAAATATTTAAATTCACCAATCAACAAATTTTCACTCAGTCCTTAAATTATCTCCTTAATGCTCAACACTGTGCTGAACTAATGGCAAATGTTTGCCAACAAAGCAAGTAAATCCACGGAAGGCCCAAGAGCACTCGTCCGACTTCTGTTCATTATGATCGGAACATTTGGTTACTTCAGTGCGAACTTCAGTCTTATCCTTGTTCTGTCCTAGCTGTTCTACCAAATTATCAATGACCCAACCATTGGCTCCATCGAACAACTCCATCTTAGTAAGGACACACTTAATGTAGCAGCGAGTTGTATCATCATCAGGGAAGTCCCATTTCTTGAACTTCTCGACGTAGCTGTCGGGGATGCTTAATTCCTTCACACAAACTCCTCTGGTCTTGATCAAATCATCATGCGTTTTGATAGTGTAGGTTGCAGATGCCTAGAAGCGAACAGATATAATTGGTTAGCAATGAATTGAAATATTTTATTGCAAATTTTCAATGCAACCAGGTCAAGAGTTCAAGAGCTACAACTTCAACTACGAGTATATCAAGAATAAATCGCGACACCAGCAAGTCTGGCTCTGAAGTTTCGGATTAAGCGAATTCGGACCAACAAGCTAATTATGAATTTAAATAAAGTGCAATTAATTTAATTTATTCTATTAGCACTTACAACTGCAATAATGGCCAGTAGTACGAGAACTTTCATCTTCGTTTGGATTAACGGAGTGTCTAGAATTTTTAAAGGTAAAATTTGCACGACTCGCGACGCGGTTTCAGCAACTGAATCATGATGCTAATGTTGCGGCCACTTTATATACAGTCTGGTGCATGATCTCAATTGACTCGCGCTTAAATTACAAGAAGTCCCCAGTTACTTAATTTTTGCTAATACTCGTACGTTATCGCGGCAGGGGATAGAGGTGGACACAGTACGATAACACAGGGTGATGCGGTATCGGTGGATGGGCGTGAATGTGTGGAGGTGGTTTTCAGTTTTATATGAAATTTTAGGAATTGATTATTAGAGCTGCGAATTAATTTTACTTAGAAAATCGCTGAAGAAAATGAAACCAGTCGGATTCTATTCAATTCCAATGAAAATTCTTTATCATTGCATAAAGTAAATTTTGAAGAGTTTCATTAGATCTTCATTTATATAATGACTTTCTATAATTACTCACTAATAATTCTAATAAATCGTCTAAAAACATTAGATTAAAGTATCGGATTTAAGAACCATTTAATTATTGCTAATGTTCTTCAATACTATTCAAAGAAACCTTAAATTTACATTGTTATTTTTATATTTGGGTTTTATCCGATAACTTCACTCCTAAGTATATTTATCAACAAATTTACTGATTTCAAGAATAATATAAATTTTTATCGGAATGCAGAAAAGTTCGCAATAATCCATAAATTGTCATCGGTTTTGTAAGTTTTCACTGTATATTTTGTACTTTTGATTACAGGTGCGAGTAAATTTATTTTTTTTCGTAATCTTGAGCTATCCTAAAAAGATACAACGGTTTGTATCATGCATAATGTTAATTTTGTTAAATTGTTGTGCAAGCGAAACAGGTAATGCAAGGATCTTACTTGCATTTTCATTCATTTCTTCGTAACTTTTAACATTTTGTAGTACTTTGTGTATTTGTATGATTTCATTAATTTTTTTATAAAACTTTAGACACGAGTATAATTTTCACAGTAAGATTATTCAGGGGGTGTGAAAAAAAAGTTATTATTGTTACGTATTAGTGAATCAAGTCTTCCTCAATATTATTTCACAGGTATCTAATAACTATTCAAACATTTTACGCTTGCAATACTTTGGTGATAAGTCTCACAAAAAAAAAAACGGTTCAAAGTGTATATTAGTAGAAGGTTGTTAAAAAAGTTTAATAACAGGAAAACGGAATATTTCAAAGTCAAGATCACCTTCTGCACGTGCATATAGGAGTATGTAAATAAATACAACAAAGTGTTAATCTGTGGGATCATTTGAGGTGAATGATATATCTTTTGACCTACTCGTACTTATCCTTGGGATTATTTTGTGCATAATTGAAAATAGAGTGATAAGTTCTAAACCTCTTAGACGATGTCACGGCTATCTAGTGAAATATTATCAATTGGACTTCATACTAGTGCTCTTACGTTCATGTTGAAATGTCAATTTCTATTGTCCAAAGAATCACTCGGACTAAATCTCATTGCAGCCAACGAGAGTCGAACCAGGGACCGTCGGCTTACATGATGAATGCTCTAACCATCACATCACGCGGACTACAAAATATTTAATAATTTTAATTAATTTGAATTTGACACTGTTTTGTTTTCAGAGTTTTGTAAAATAACTTTACGAAACACTACTGAAATCACGTCCCATCTGTCCGTCCGTCCGTCCGTCCGTGTGTCACAGCACTTTTTCTCGCAAACTTCAAAGTCCAACGACAAAATAAAATTTTTATGAGATATTTAAAGGGGTCTCCCCACACAGGGGAGTAGCCCCCCGAAAAAAGATTTCATCAAAGTTAGCCAATATCAAATGAAAGGTCTTGATAAGAACTTTTCAAAACAGGTCTTAATTTGACACTTTTTGTGCGATTGTACACCTGTGATTCGAAAAATCTGGAGACAATTGTGGGAGTAGGCGTTTATGAGTACAACAACAAAAACTACGTTAGAAGTCGAAATTCGCTCAATTTTATTAATAATATTATGACATTCGAATTTAACATTTTCCCCAATAAAATCGTATAGATACCCTTAAACCAAACGAAATTCACATTCTACGTCTAGCACTTGTTGCGCATAGACATGCTTTTAATTCGCTCTTGTGAAGAATTTTTATAAATTAAAATAATTTTTAAAAACGTCAATTTTTTTAAAAACATATTAAATCGTCGAACTATTCGAACATTGATTGAGTATCTAGATTTTACCTGCGAGAAAGTTTCAAAAAAGAAGAAAAGTTTTTTTTCCCGGGGGATGGAGGAGCCCGACGGCTTCCCACGCTGGAGGATCCAGGGCAAGGCATTTCTAATACAACGAATGAAAAAATCATGAAGCGGAAAAACGATCAAGACAGCTGTGAGAATGGCAAACGTATTACGCTTTCAAGTGGAGAATACGAAAGAGTAACAAGAGAAAACGCAAAGGTTACTAAACAAAACGATGAGATGAAACTCCGAATACAAAGTTTGGAGGATATGATCCGGATATTAACAAATGTGAAAAAAAAAACAAAAATGATGAAGCCACAGAATACGTCCGGAAAAGAAGGAGTGATAACAAATAAGATGAATGAGAAAAAGGAAGCGACAACAAACAATACCTACGAAAAACACTAGCAACGCAAAAGACTCAAATATATAAAGCAAAATTACAAGATACAAGCAAGACATCAATCCATGATGCTAAAAACATACTAAGCGCAGGAAGCGCAAACAACAGCGCCAATTACTATGCGGTACTGTCTGCGATGAATGACGAAATGGACATCGAGATGGAGTGCCAAGATAGCACAGGCAATATTGATGATTGTAGTAATAATTTCGTTGAATATTTAAAATCAAAAAATAAGGAGAAGGAGAAGAAGCCAACTGGTGTGTCTGCTGGTTCTCCTCTTAAAAGTAATAATATAAATGAGAAAGTTGCTCCAATTAATGTTCTTGGGCAGTGTAGAGGGGATATGGTTCTGTTATTGGCAGCCGAACATAAAGTCGATAATTTTGAAGTTAAGTGAGTGACCGCTGATAAATTCACAATTAAGATAAAAACACTGGTTGATTTCTAGCTGCTCTTAATAGTGTAAAAGCTTCCCACTTCACACACACCATACAAAAATCAGACCTTCCTGTTGACGGGCTTGGACTGTGGCGAGAATACAGTTGATCTCCTTGAAATGTTGCAGGAAGCAGCCCCAGCTGTTAAGTTCATCTGTGTGAAAAATTTTGCTACAAGGAGATCAACTGTCGAAGGTAAAATATTACCATTTTATTTTGTCCAAATTTCCAACGACAGCAGTCCGAATGCCCTCCAATGGGTAAGGTAATTAAACTTTAGAGTTGTGAGGTGGGAACGCCTCCAAAAAACTGAGGTCAAGCAGTGTTAGAGGTGTCAAAGATTCGGTCATTCGGCTGCCAATTGTGCAATGTACTATCGCTGTGTTAAGTGCAAAGATATTCACGCCCCCAGTGAATGCAAATTATTACAGATGGAGCCAAAAGAAAAATTGTATTGTGTTAATTGCGGTATATTTGGTCTTCCAGCATCATTTTGAGGATGCCCTCGGTATCAAGATGCAAGAGCTAAATTTTCCCCAAAACAAGCCAAAGTAAATCACAATTTGTTACCTCCCAACTTCGTCAAACACGGGGTATCATTTGCACTTGCTGCCAGAGGATCAGCAGACAACAATGTAAATAAAATAAATAATGTAAGTGGCAATAATGAGCTGCTTCTCAAAATCTACCAACAGCTTGAATCTCTTTCAGATCGAATCAATAAACAAGACCAAAAAATCAATTTCATTTATCAACGTTTAGGCCAACATGCTTCAAAATATGTTGTCATCCAGTCACATTCCCATGGATAGGATTCGTCTCATCTCGATCAACGTCAACTCCATTGTTACTATACATCGGCGTGATTATCTCCTTGAATTTATTGTTAAGCAACAGCCTGACATCATGCTTCTCACAGAAACCCACCTCAATTCATGGCACTCCATGACATTCAAGGATTTTGAATTCGTAAGAAACAATAGGGATATTGATTCGAATTCAAAAGCTTTGAATCTCTTGAAGTGTCCGTTATCAAAACTCCACTGCCAGGTGGGGATAACCTCTTCGTTATCTCTGCCTATGCAACTGGTGGAACTGTTCTCAAGCTCAAGGAGGAACTAAATTGCTTGTTTGAAATACTCGAATTGAACAGGCTGCACAATTATTCCTAGAGGTGTATTTCTGAAATCATGGATAATAGGGAACAAAATTGAATACAGGTGCAATCTATATGGGTCGGAGTTCCCAACATACCCTAGGACAAATTCATATCTGGACCTCTGCATTGCTGACGCAAGACTTGAATTCAGCTTTAATAGTCCTCAATGGAAACTGCAGGTGCTTCCTTATGATAGCGACCATAACGCAATCGTAATGGAAATCAATCATCAAGCGGATGATCTCTTCCTCATTCCAGTTCAACAAGAAAATCATTGGTTGGACTTCAAAAAAACAGACTTGGGAAAGTTTCAAAAGAAATTTAATCGGGAGTACTAGAAACAATCTCCTCCTCCTGATGATGGCAACTCTTGCTCAATGGTTCCTAATGACAGGAATCTAACTAACGATGAAATAGATGTCTTTTTGTCGAAGTTAGAGAAGCTGACGTTGGAAACGATTGAGAAAGTCGTTCCCAAGATTAAACATCGAAACAATATGGAAGGATATGAAACACCAACCATCGCAAGGTTGAAAAGATTGAAAAGCCTTCTTCTCACATGTGTCAACAATATTTATCGACGATTTTTGGACTACAACCTCGTCGGCTTTGTTGAAGTTACACCTGAAGAATGTCCGGAACTTAATCCGTTCATACTTCAGTAGTGAGGTCAGCAATCGATGGGCTGAAAAATTTAGGGGTATTAGCCCACAGGACCCAGATGGCATTTTCGCGAAAGTTAATAGCATATTACGCAAGAAGTCTCGAGTGACGGTATCGAATCTTGAAGTCACTAGTCATGAGATAAATCTTCTCGATACGGGCTGGTATTGAAATTGATAGAACGACTCCGGATAGAAATGGAAACAGGATTATATGTGTAGGGTTGGATAAACTTGCCCTGAATGGAACACATTTTGAACTGGTTCATCTACCAAACCCTGAGAGAGGGAATGAAACACTTTCAGAGGTCGTTGAAGCAAATCAAGCCTGAACGTCCAATCAGTTCTTCATTTCGATGAAACATTAACATCTGACCTCATACCGAGCTTGAATCTTATTGATTATTGTGTAAGTTATGAAGACTTGTGTTTCATATTTCGCAAGATAAACAACAAGAAATCATGTGGTACTGATGGTATTCCAAATGTAGTTCTCCGACATTTGCCGGAGGTTGCTATAAGAAATTATTGCATATTGTTCAACAACATGTTGAGCAATTCATATTTCCCAAATGAGTGGAAAAAGGCTAAGGTATTTCCAATCTTGAAGAAAGGAAAAAGATCTTCATGCCCGAAAAGCTATTGCCCAATCAGCTTGCTGCCCAACATCAGCAAGGTGTTTGAAGTGATACTCAACAGAGCATTAAACGCCCACATTGAGGAATATGAGCTGATGCCGAATTGCCAATTTGGTTTTCGTTCCAGGCATTCCACCACACATGAAATAACGAAAGTAACCTCAGACATCTGTTGGAAACTAAATGATAGACAATGTATTGGAGCATGTCTTATTGATATCGAGAAAGCCTTCGATATGGTGTGGTTAGATGGACTAGTTTTTAAGCTCCTTCAGGACAAGTTCCCCAGACACATTGTCGCCATGATGTGCAATATGTTATATGGGAAATCGTTTGTTGTAACTGATGGAAATCTGACACCAATGCGCGAGTTCAAGGTCTTGAATGGTCTACAGTAGGGAATAGTCACTGCACCTCTGCTCTTCTCAATCTTCATTCGCAAGCTATTGAACGGCCTCGATTTTAACGTCTCGCCAACGTGATCATTGGTAGCGTTTGCTGATGATCTGATCATCTATACGGCAGACCGAAAAGCTACAATAGTTCAGAGCAATCTCCAAAAAATGTTCAATGATGTGCAGCTGTACACTGACAATTTCTTAATGAAAATCAATGCGCAGAAGTGTGAAACAATCAGATTTCCACATCATGGCTGGCAGGGTTAGTTTAGAACGAGTTCCACATAAATCCTGTGTTCGATACCTCGGTGTTTATCTCGATCAGTATCTGTACTATACTGAACATATCAAAATCATGCTCAGTAAGGCACTAAAAGTAGTCATGGCCCTACGAAAGCTCTTTCATTCCAAATACATTGATCACAAGGTCAAAACCATCTGTTACAAGACCCTGGTTAGACCAGTTTTGACATATGGATGTCAGATCTGATACAACCAGAGTGCTAGAAATATGAAAAAAATTAAGAGTTTTCGAAAGGAAATGTCTTCGTGCATGTACTGGCTTGTACAGAAAGCCTGAAACGGATTGGAAACATTATACTCGTATATCGAATAGAAGAATTTATCAAACTGCTGAAGTGACGAGGGTCGATATCTTCATATTGAAACTTCTTCGGAATCATATCGCAAGATCTGTGACTGTGAGTGAAAACCCTTGGATTTCACAGCCGTTCAACCCTACAGACGGGTATATCGCGACTTGCCTCGCTACTGGCTTCATTCCTCCAGAAGCATTCGTGTAGTTGGCGATGAATCGATACGTTTTTGATTCTGACGGCGTCCCAGTCGTATATCACATATATCGACGGGCCACCGATAAGAAGATAAAATATCCTCCGAGTTTGAGTTCACGAGACCAACAATTCCAATGGAGATACTCATTTGCTAGATTCGTTGAAGCTGATCGAATTGAGACGGCGCAATCCAGGCATTGGTGGCTGAATGACAATGTCTAAATTATTTGTGTATATCCAGTTTTTGTGTTTTTTCGTTATTTAGTTTTTGAGTTTCAGCTCATTATTGCTACGTCTAGTATTAATGTTTGTTTTTGTTAAAAATTAGGTATAGGTTAGCTATAATGTTATGTTTATTATATTAGGTTAGGGATAAGGTTAAACGCTTAGGTTAGGAACATTGTTATAGAATTTTTTAGTATAAGATAAATTTTTTGATTGCATTTTATTAGAATTAAGTTAAAACATATTAGGTGAAGGATCAAAGTTCACTGTGGTGTTAAGACTATGAATAATTTTCGGATAGTGTTGGTTGGTTTTTTCTCCTTTTTCCAATTGAATGAAATAATATGTAATAAGCTTAATTGATTTGGGTTTGCTACAGTTTTTTAAAAATGTGATTAATGTTAACGTATAAATTTAGAGAGCCATTCGGGCCATAAAATTCGTTATTGTTATTGTTTGGAATTTGCTTTATATTCTTTGAAAATTTATAACGATTAGTATTAAATAAAGCGTTTTTGACTTTGACTTCGACTTTGAGGTTTTTTCCCTTTCGTTGCCGGGGAAAATGGTCCACACAAGCCCTACCGGCGGGCTACAATTATTCGGTTGGCGAATTTCATCAAATATTCGTTGTAGATTATATCCTAGCGTCCATGGGTATCGCCCCAAATGGAGTTAATTAAAGTGCCATCACGATTCGATATAGTGTAGATTAAAGTGCATGTAATTATTAACTTAAAATTTATCATTATGTGTCCATGAGGTGTTTAGTTTTAACATTTCGCCCAAACCATCAACGAGCGCTCATCGAGAATGATGGGTAAGAGCCTTAATTTGATAATCTATTAAATTACAATGTAAGGATTAAAAAAAAACGAAACTTTTTTGGACCAAAGTTGATCTTTAAAGAAAATCCCAGCTACTCTTCGAGTAATGTTGATTTTTTTCTTGGTTGGAATAATTTTGGGTTTGACGACACTTATACAATAACATCAGTAATTTAAAAAAAGAAATTTATTTAGACAGACTAAAAGCATTTTTACAAGTAATCACATAAGAATCTTTCTCCACATTCAGAATATGCCGGTTATTTTAATATTCGATTGCTGAAATATTTGCGAAAAATTATGAGGTTGATTTTAAAGTAGATTCAAGTATATTCAATCAAATGGTTGTGATACCTAAGAAGAAGTGCTATCTACGGAAGAATTCCTTTTGTTTTCAAACAGTGTTAACGTCCAGTTGAAATAGTCCTATGCTTTCGGGCAAAATTGAAAACCAAAAAAATAAAATGAAAAGATGAATTAAAATGAATTAAAATGAAAACTCGATCTTTCCATTTGGTTTTAGGAAACTGACCGGGTATGGAACCCGCCACTTTGGCTGATCCCTCCGCTGCAATCGGGTGAGCTTACCCTTTTTAAGTCGTTTCAGGTGCTCTCGCAGGGTAGAGTGGCCTTCCACTCGCGTGCTTTTTAGGGTTTTGTAAAATAATTTTACAAAACCCTACTAGTTTCGTGACCAGTCTGTCCGTCCGTCCGTCCGTCCGTGTGTCACAGCAGTTTTTCTCGGAAACTACTTAAGCTAGAAACATCAAATTTTGTGCGTAGGTGTAAAGTGGTGATCTCTTCAAAGTTCAACAACAACAAAATTTTATAAGGTATTTGAGGGGGGTCTCCCCATATAGGAGAGTGACCCCCCGAAAAAAAAAATTCATTGAAGGTAGCCGATATGGGTATCAAATGAAAGGTCTTGATGAGAACTTTTCAAAACAGGTCTTAGCTTGGCAAAATTTGCTTCGAGGGGCGCACAGAGAGGGGAAATACACGAAAAATTTGTGTTTCCCCCCCCCCCCCCTCCCCTCGCGATTGGACACCTGTGATGCGAAAAAATCTGATAAAAATCAGGGATATGGGCCTTAGTGTGTACAACAACAACAAATACGTGAGAAGTCGCAATTCACTCAACTTTGTTAGTAATAGTATGATTTATCGATTTGATGTTTTCTTTAATAAAATCTTAACGGTACCCTTAAATTCAATGAAATTCAGTACGTAGATGTCTATTTATAAGATTGATCTATAAAGATTGAATCATATTTAGCGAATTCATAGCGGTTTGATTTTTCCTGTATTACTATGGAACAATATGCGCTGCATTCATTACTATGGCAACATATGGCTACGGAACAACATGCGCTTTTTACCGACTCAGACACTACAGTTTTGCTAGGATTTGCATAAAAATTTCAGGGATGATAGGTGTCATGTATATCTTTGAGAATCGGTTCAGCTAGTGGTATCAGTAATCGTAAAACAAAATAGTGGTTGTTTTAAATGCAAAGATTGAATAATTTTGAGTTATTTTTTTCCCAACTTCAACGTTTAAGGTGCATGCTTTGAACACTTGATTCAATTTAATGAATGACTGAAGATGAGTATCTACAATTAATGCTCATAAGTGAAACAATTCAAGGAGGTGGGAGATAGCTCCTAGCAAAACGGTTTCGTAACCATTCTAGGATTCGAAAAAATTGGCCATGAATCGATGCTTTCAGTACAGGAGAGTGGCCCCTGAAAAAAAAATTCATCAAACGTAGCCGATATGAGTATGAAATGAAAGTTTTCATGGGAGCTTTTCACAGTTGTTAAACTGTCAGTTTTTGCTTCAGTGGGGGCACAGGGGGGAAATACATGAAAAATGTGTTTGCTCCATCGCGGATGGACATCTGAAATAATTATCAAGGGAGATACTTATGAGTATAACAATACCAAAAACCTCAGAGGTTGAAATTCGTTCAACTTTGTTAATAATAGTCTGATCTTCGTTTTTCATATTTTCTCCAATAAAATCGTCTTTGACATGTTTCTTGATTTGATTCGATCTGGTGACTACATTTCGTAAATTGAATACAAAACCCTTCTGACATGAGTGTAGGTCTGTTTACCCAACTTGTTTATGGTATAGTATTGTGTGATTCCATCACATAAGACAACATAAATTTGCCCCTTTGATGTTTTCATGTGAGGGAACAGTTCAAGCAAACTAGGGTTGCATGAGTTTTTCACTCAAAAAGAAAACATCTCGCCATGTCTACGTTGAATCTTAATCCGGGTGGGGGGTGCGAGGGGGCACCGCTTCCAGATGGATGCCCCACTCTTGTTTGGGGGTCATGAGTATCGTCGGTAATGACGAAGTCCTCTCAAGCACCGTCTGCCTTCGCCGGGGCCTGGTTTGCCATTTGCGTTAGCAATTTTAAACCTTAGTAGTTTACTTCGGCCTTGACTCCGGTCGATATTTATTTGTATCTTTTGAATTCGTGGATGCAAAACGGACATTTTGATCTACCTCATTTCACTGCAGGCGCTTTATGATTCTTTTGGGTTTTGATGGCACAATAAACTTCATCCAGCTCTCCGGAAATATCTATAAGCTCCGATGTTCTGGAGCTGTGCAGAGGATTTATGAGGTTCTTGAAATATAGTGCCAAATTTTTCCTCAATCCTGTTTTCATCAGCGATGATGTTCCCAGTTTAATTAAAGCAGAGCTAGCTTTACCTTGATACCCTCGTTTCAGCCTTACCTCTAATTTTTATGCTTGTCCTGTGCTGTTCATCGCTAGACTTCCATCTATGCTTCTCAATTGGCCATTATGGTATTTATTCGCTCTTTTTCTGAGATTTCCACAAGTTTTCCTCTTCATCCTACTTAAATATTGTTTGTACGCCTGATTCTGTTTGTCTAACGCATTCTGATGCTCATCATCGAACCAATCATTTATTTTGCACTGGGTTTGATGGCCAATCGTCTGTTCTGCCATGGTCTTAATTGTCACCTTCACTTCCATCCATCCTTGCTTGTTTTCAGTAATGTATCTGATAGAATGGGAGTCAGTTGGTTGTCCAGGGTCTCCTTGAAAGTTGTGGTCAAAGACGCCATTTGGAGCCTTCCGATGTCAAATTTCTGTAGAAGGCTGATCTTCGCTGAATATGCCTTTGACATACGACACCAATCGATTATTTTGATGAAGTAACGATATGAGTTACAATTGGCTCCTGGGTGTGTACGAGCATCAAGTAAACTCGAGGCTGAACGTTGTTGGATCAGAGCATGGTTTTGCGTGTTGCTATCTAGTGATACCCGGGTAATTTGTATGTGCGTCATTGTGAGAAGCAAGTCAAACTTTTGACTAGAGTTCTATTACACGCAAAGTCAATCAGGCACTAGCCGTTGTCATTAGTATCATCATGGAGGCTATATCCTCCAGTCATTCCCCGATGAGATAGCTCATTGCCAACATTAGCGTTGAAATTCCCCAGCGTTATTTTTGTGTCGTTTGTAGGCAGAAAGTCAACAAGGCCTTCCATCTGATTGTAGAACGTTTCCTTCGTTTCTTGATCCATTTCTTCGGCCAGACGTATATGCTTATCAGCCAAATTTTGAAGAATTTCACTTCTGTACAGACCGCACCCAATTATTGATTGACAACCTTAAAATCAATAACGTGCGATTGGAACTTCAAATTCTCTCTTTCGACAAGGCTTTCCCCTTTTGAATATTGTTTGTGATCTCATATCTTGAATATCACTTCCAGTCCTGGATTGTCGGTATGTTTAGTTTATATTGGCAGGCTTTTTGTAGAAGGTCTTTTATAGTTCCAAGATTGTTTAGTGATCTGACATTCTGGGAAGTAATGGTTGTGACGTCATGACCGTAGGTCCAACCCATCCCACCTTTCAAAATATTTCAATACTCGTATAGGGTTTTTCAAGGACGGAGATTAAGTCCGTCACACAATTACCATTCCAGCGACATGGTTATTAGTTTCGATTCTGTTATCCGGCGTGAAAGACTCACTTTTGCCATCTTACATCGCCACAAAGGAGGTGTAAGTTGGATTTAGTAGCAGAGCTGAAGGTGCATTTGCAGTTATATGCATGTCTCAGTATTAAGGGTCCCTTCATTGGGAGATTAGTAAGCCAAATGTGTGACCTCAAGACCATTTACTACGATTTGGTCGCAAGCTTTTGGATGTAGAATCATGGAAGCTGTGGGCCAGGGAAACAAGGAGATCGCTCCTTCTTTCTCAACCAGGGTTGGCACCATCTACCGCGGAGTTAATTATTGAGTCATAAGAAAATAAATAATATGCATTGTTTGCTTATATGAATGAAATACTGCGAAATATAAATTTCACTATGGAAAAAGAAACAAGCATGTAACTTAACTATATGGGCCTGGCCTTAACACGGGGACAAACATGAGTAGACTACAACATGTAAAGAAAACGAACCACAACTGATCATACCATGCACGTAACGTCTAACACCCCACACAACATGAACTAGCAGCATATAGATCAATGGTGCAGAGGCTTCACTTCATCCCCATAGTTCCTAGGAGCTACCCCGATGAGCGAAACAACATTTACAGAATAGCTAGTAATAATGAATACAAACAACGTGACATTTACAAAACTTATTACACGGTGCAAACAAAAACACCAATTGACTGAAACACACAAGAACAACTAACAGTGGATTTTCTTAACTTACCAAGGTGAAGAAACATACAAAATATCAAACTTCCTCAAGAAATACAAACTGCATTCAAAACTAACAAGAATAGTGGAAACAAACTGAAACCAAAACTGAATGGCACCCCAACATTCAAAAACAGCGGCATATATGAATTGACATGCAAGTGCTTCTACTTGGTATAGGGTAGGTCCGGGGTAGTTGGCTCATGTTTTTTAATGGTATTTTTTCCGGAAGTTGGCAATGCCTAGCATTAGGTTTTTGTTTCTATAATGTGCACATATGTCCTTGATTAATTGCAAGCATATTTGAAGTTGTTACGCTTATCGTACCAGAAGACATATTTTTTTCTTTTTTTCACTTGATGGTCCGTCTATCCCGGTGTATTCCATGACGTCTTGAAGCGCCAGCACTACAAGTGCTTCTTGAGGAAGTAGAACCAGCAACAGCTACATTATCTTTCAAATTATTAGAACCAGCAACAGTGACATTACATCCAATTATATCATTTTGGAAAAAGAGAGACGTGTCTAGAGGCCTAGAGTCCATAGATTCTATATCAAAAAGCATAGTCTGGTATCATGTTCAAAAAGGATGATTTCACAAGTTCTTCAGTAAGTTATTCCATTATCTGCGCTTGCTGACTAACCCCAAACTAAGCTGAGAAGTGCACTAAACTGCAGCCGTGCGCTCTACGTTGAAGGGTTATTGGTCACATACTTTGAGCAACCAGATGTTAGTTCATTTTTAATGACTTGAAGAGAGCACGATCTAATGACTGAAGCCAATGACTAGTGTGGGGAGGAATACTCATCAAAATTATTTGATTATTTCCTGAGGACCCTAGCAGTTCAACGCAGCTAGTATGTGATGTTTGTCCATCTAAAAGAAGAAGTATCTTCTCGCTGGTTTTCTTGGAGTATAAGGGGTTTCAACCAATCAAAAAATAAATCTCTATTTACATAGCCAGACTTTGAAGACGTTTTTAATTCAGCACCAGGAGGCAAACTGTCACAAAACTCCTGTTTTAGATTCTTTCCTTTCATTATACAAAAAGATGGCAAGAATGACCCTCTCCATTAAAAGATGCCAATACTGAGATGGTTTTACCCTTTTCTCTTAAAGCAACAGAAGTCAACTTTTAGAGCCTTTCAAGGCGAATACTTTGGCGGTTCATTATTCAGCTACAAACCAGTTTTATTCATGTTGAAAACGTTTCCAGGGTCATCCATAAGGTCGTTTTCATCCAAAACATTCTTTAAGAGGTCAAAATACGATTTAGCATCTATTTCATTTAGACCCTTTGCTCTCGCCATAGATACTCCTTCAGATTTCCAGATGAAAAGGCCAGGATTACGCACAAGATAAGGAGAAATCCAGTTGTACCCTGCTTGTTTGGTTTCATGATTGATATTATGTTTCAATTGTAGGTTTTCACGTACTGAGTTTCTAGCTGCGGTGAAGCCTCTTGATTGTAATTTTTTTATTTGTCCAATGATTCTTTTTTCGTTTTCAACTCTATGCAACGAATTTTTCCCCATGGAACCTTTATTGAAACTTTGGAACTTGATGCGTCTCTTTAAAGTGTTTTTCGGTATGCCAAATGCTTTCACTGCAGCATTCACTCCCATTTCCATATTTTTAAAAGCTTTGGTTGCTTTTTTTTTAACTATGTTCGGACCATTCTCTCTCCCAGACGTGCCTTTTCTGGTATAACATTTTTAATTTTCCTATAACATAAAAAAACCAACATATTATCAAATCTTTTCAACTCACCAAAAGAAATAAACGAAGTTTTTTTCCCTAGAAGACATATGAAACTCACTAACAAACTTAAGTGTATTTACTTGTACATCTGCGGTGTGACAAACCAGCGATATATTTGAATGCTCCATCTATGCCGGTGGTCCACCTATCCCGGATTTATTGTACAAAGGAATTACAGCAGGGAAACAAACGAAAGGTGCAAAGAGCACTCACGATCTTTCTTACACAACAATGCAGACTCTTATGACGAGAGGCTTCTATGCACATAAGCCTGACGCTATGACAAACTCTATAAAATTGTTACACAAACAAAACAAAAGACCGAAACTTGACACTCTAGAAAGACTTGAAATATATAAAAACGGCAGGGCAGACGGTAAAATTATCAATGAACAATTTATTACAAATTCTGACGCAATAGTCCCACTACTAGACCACACCTTCCGACGAAAACGAAAGCGAGATGAATCAGAAAAAGCGGCAATCGAACAACCCAAAACACCAAAACCTGCTACCTATCCTAGCCTAGAGCCTACCTGCTTCACCCATCTTAAATCTATATAAAGTATTTTTCTTCGAAAAATCGTTTAAATACCGAAGACTCCCGCAGGGGGAATGCTGGCCGACAAGATAACTCTTTGAAGCTATAATTCTTTAGGGAGTTCCACCCCACGTATCCAAGGAAACCTCGCAGGGGGGATGCTGGCCGACAGGAATACTCTTGGAGGCTAGCATTCTTAGGAGAGTTTCTCCCTCGCGTACCCAAGAAAATCCCCACAGGGAGAATGCCAGCCGAAAAGAGTACCCTTGGAGGCTAGCAATCTTTAGGGAGCACCTACCCCACGGACCCGAGTATATGGGGGGCACCGTGAAGTTCCCTCCTGGGATTATAGCTAATGACCCTGACTGGATCTGGACTACGCTTTGGACAATGAGCTGGAATTTATGCTTTGGGCTGGCGGATATGATGGTTAGGACCTAGTTGCTTTGCACGGTATTGCCGATGTGACACTCGTGCAACAATGGCTCCAATTCGACTCTCTTACCATCTTCATCTCAGTAAAACCTTGGCAGGCCTCAGAGTATGTTTGGAGTTCACACCATTGGGTTGGTGGTGTAAGTTCGGTTGAGACGGACTCCTGATTAGCGCTGGCCTGGCTCTGAGCACTTGTCCCCATATAGGCTTGTGCCGACCCTCGCATGGCCTTCCTTCTCTGCAAAGATAACCATGGGACGGAAAAGGTGACTACACATACGAACGGAGATAGCGACTCCGAGGGGGACCCAATAAAACTGGAGCAACTAAAACCATAAAAAAAGTTCAAAAAAACCCAAAAAAGAAAATAAGAATAACAACAATGACGACGCAACCAGCGGCTGCAGCCACGATGTTAACAAGACATCGACGATGAATACAATGCCAGTGAAGACGGACAAAAAACGGAGATAAATAGACGGTCTTGTTCAGACCGAGATTCCTGCGGCGTTCGTCCTATAAAATAAAGGTGAGAAACTCTGCAGGACGCCTCAGAAAATATAAAGAACATCGAGAATTCGATGGTCACTGCTGCGATGACTACCAAAGCGACTGAAGGAAGGGTCGTAAATCCCGATATAACAACGAATCATCCTGCAGTCCATGAGAAGATTACGATAGGAAAGGACAGGATTCAACAGAAGAATAAAGCAACGTTGTGTCATTTCATCGCCAACGTGGGGCCAATTTCATTTCATCGCCAACGCTGGGGGCTAATTCTAAAGGGGGCTAAATCAATAAAAAAATTGGTGGCTAGCCCAATCGAAGGAGATGGAGATAGAAAAAGGAAGGAAGAGACACTTGATGGGCGTAGAATGCCAGATCAGGGGTTCCAGATAGTGCTGACAAAAGGAGCAAAGAACGCTGCAAAAAATCCCTTCAAAAAGTGCCAGAAAACAAAGTTCGCATTGATGCCCAACAAGACAAAAGACTTGATGCAAAACAGGGAGGACAGCAGCCCTGCCAAAGACTCCGGTAGCAGGCACTGCTCGTAAAAATCAAGATGGTCGATCCTAAGTGAAGGTCTTGCAGGATATCAGGGGAAATATAAGGCCCGAAGATACCAACACTGTCATTGAAGCAGTACGACCAACGCGGTTGGACCAAGTACGAGTCGAATTTCGAGCAGAGGCCGACAATAGAGAAGCATTCTGCCACGCAGTAAAGAAGGTCTTCGTCAAAAGCGCCACCATAGCCTTGTTTGAGCCCATGGTAACGATCAAAATAGGAGATATTGACTTCATCACGGATCTGGCCAAGGTAGAAGAGGCCATCAAAAGGGAGTTCCCTAGCGTGGGCAGGATTAAAGTGAGGCTGATACCAAAAAACCATATGGGACAACGCATGGCTATAATAAACTTGACAGAAAAGAATACCGAACAATTTCTGAATAAGGGCAAAGTACGAATAGGGTGGGTTGTCTATAGGCTACGGTCACACCGCACAATTATGCAAAAGACCCAATAGGAGTTCCCTATGCTACAAATGCAGTGAAAAAAGACGTAAAAGGAAAGAGTGTACGAAGGAGGCACACTGTATTCTTTGGAAGGATGCTGATCCAAGACCTGATTTTGGACACATCTTGGAATCAGGAAGATGCTCACTTTTCCAGGAAGTCCTAGTCAAGGCAAAATCAAAACTTCGATAACCTGCATCCTGCAACATAACCTACACCATAGTTCAACCGCCAAAATCTGCTTGAGCAGTTTGCAAGGGGCATGAAAGTTGATTTTATGTTAGAAAGGGAGCAACACCATAATAGAAGTTCAGCATCATGGTATCCTGATGAAACTGGTACTGCCGCCATCTGCGCTCAAAATAGTGATTTGCAAGCCGAGAGCTGTGGACGTGGGGAGGTTTCGTGTGGGTTCGGTGCTCAGGGACCACCTTCTTTAGTGCTTGCCTAGCGCCGGACGATTCGATATAATCTTTCCAAGCCAAGCTTAATGCTCTGGAGGGTGCTGTCTTGAACGCAGATGGGAACGTGCTCATTGGGGGAGACTTCAACGCTAAAGCAATTGAATGGGGATGTCTCAAACAGATTTGCGGGGAAAATGAATCCTAGAAATGGCGGCCAGGACAACGCTCGTCGTACTAAACACCGCAAATACGCCGAATTTCCACCGTATTGGGTGTGAAGGAACCATATTGGACGTGGTATTCGCCTCAGAGTCCTTAGTATGAGAATTATGCAATTGGATAGTGTCAGAGGACTACTAAGCCAGGGATCATCAGTGCATTTTGCTTGAGATAAGCGATGTTGTCTCCCGACATCTTTGCCTCGGCTTTCTACAACTGGACGGAACATCAGAAGGATGGACATCACAAAATTTGATGAGGTGCTTACAGCAGGTGCCCCGCTGCAGGGAGATTTGCAGGGGACGGAACAAGTGTCAGCTGAAGACATGGTGAACTCAACTATGAGCATCATTACGACTGTTTGCAACGCTTCCATGCCCCGTCGAAAACCCCGGCACGGCAAGCCTCCACTGTACTGGTGGTCAACTGAAATTGCTGAATAACGAAGGGAGTATCATAAGCTTTGGCGTAAGGCTCAACGGCCACGGAACCGTGACGAAGCAAGAAACCCGGTGGCAGCATATAAGTCAACCAGGAAATGTCTTCCCAAATCGATTAACAACAGCAAGGCTCGCTGCTGGCAAGATCTAGTGGACAATGTGAACAAGGGTCCATGGGGCCTTGGCTAAAGCTAGTTATGCGAAAGCTTGGTGCCCTATGGAAGCCTTGCATGCATAATACGGAAAAGATGGACGAGATAGTGCAGGCGCTCTTCCCCGCCCATCCAATCCATGTTGACGCTGTCCATGGCGAAACAGCAGTCGAGCGTCCACTCTTCACACAGCCGGAACTGAAAGAGGCAGTCCTTTCAGTGAAAGCGAGGAATGCTCCAGGTCCAGATGATGTTCCACCTGAAGTGTTTCTACTTGAATATCATCATTTCCCTGACTTGCTGCTCAGCACATTCCATGCTTGTCTACGGAACGGCGTTTTTTCGGTACGATGGAAGGTGGCGAGGCTCGTGCTGGCCAGCAAGGGGAACGGTAATCCCGGATTGTCGTCTGCATACCGCCCGTTACGCATGCTAGACACGGCTGGGAAAGTGCAAGAGAAACTTCACAAGGGAAGACTCCCTGACGCAATTCATGCTGCTGGGGACCTATCCCCTCGGCAGTACTGCTATAGAGCAGGATGCTCCACCATCGATGCAATTGCAGACGTGGTCAGCGCGGTCCAAAAGGCAGAGGCATATAGTCGCGTCAAACGACGGCTCGTCCTGTTGGTTACACCAGACGTCCGAAACGCCTTCAACTCCGCTAGATAGGTGGACATTCTGGATACGCTGGAAAACTCTTTTCAAGTGCCAGAATATCTAATGCGGCTGTTGAGGGACTACCCATGACACAGGGCCAACGAAGGATGGAAGTTACATCGGGTGTTACCCGGGGATCTATCCTTGGTCTGGGCCTGTGGAATGTGTCTTACTACGGGCTTTTGAGACTGGAAATACCGAATGAGTTGCACTTAAGCGGCTATGCGTATGATGTTTTGGCTCTTTCACTGGACACACCGTTGAACAAACGCAATTTAGGCTAGGTATGCTAATATGCCAAGTAGGAGACTATCACTGGTCGAGGGTTCAGTTTACCACTGGAGAAAACCGAAGTGGTCATTCTGACAAAAAAGAGAATCCCTAGAGTAAGAATGATCATTATTGGAGACATGTTTGTCGAATCTAAGCCATCCGTGAAGAATCTGGGGCTACCAATCAACTCAAAGATAAGTTTCTCTGAGCAAGGCAAGGCAAGGCTAAGAAGTCTGCTTCGGGAGTATTGGCTCAGAGTCGACTTGTGGTCAACGTAGGGGGCACAGCCCATCAACAAGATGCCTTTTGATGAGTGCTGTAGGCTCAGTGCTACTGTACGGAGCAGAAATATGGGGCGATGCTCTCAGAAAGGAGGTATACCAAAAACGCTTGGCACAGGTACAGAGAAGAGGAGCGCGGAGAATCGCATCTTCGTTGCCGGTAGTCTCTGATTCGGTGGTGAGAGTTATTGCTGGCGTGATACCTGTTGCTCTCCTTGCTAAAGAGTTCCGCACTATTTACCTGCGTCAAAACGATTGGCAGCAATCTTGGGTGAATTGTACGAAGGGGAAGGTGGGCTGCATGCCTCATCCCGGATGTGAAACTGTAGCTTAATCGAAGGCATGGTGAGACTGTCTTCTATCTAACCCAGCTTTTAAAAGCTCTTCCCCTCTCCCCTCCCATTAGAGGAGGGATCCCCCAGCTTGAAGGCAACAAAACGAGACCTGGCCCGAATTAATATGTCAAACGGTCCCAGGCTAGGTTCTCAGGTTGGCAAGGGAGGTGTTTAGTGGGTAGTCCAGTTGCCTTCTTGCAATCATAGGAGTCCCACACTGTGCGTAAATGGGCACTCACCCTCCTACCACAAAAAAAAACTGAAGATAACTAGAAAGAGTCAAAACGCGTCTACTCACTCAAAAAAGCAAAGATCGATGGCTCTTCAAGAAAAAAGAAAATTAAGGTGCTAAATAGGCTTGGAAATTCCCCGTAGTTAGATTCTATAGAGCACGTTTAGGCTTTCATGAAATCTGAAGTCAGTAGGACGTCTCTAGAACCAAGAAAGGGCCGATTAGATATTTAATGGCACATGATATTACAGTCCAAAAATTAAAAGTAAAACTGAGGCATGTATAGACAGTATGCCTCGCCGCATTTAAGTGATATTGGCTGCTAAAGATGGCCTCACAAAATACTAGCACACCAAAAATAAAATAAACAAAATAATTGACTAACATATTAGTTAAAATATCTGGATTTGGACTACGCTTTGGACAATGAGCTTGAATTTATGCTTTGGGCTGGCGGATATAATGGTTAGGACCTAGTTGCTTTGCACCGTATTGCCGATGTGACACTCGTGCAACAATAGCTCCAATTCAACTCTGTTACCATCTTCATCTCAGTAAAACCTTGGCAGGCCTCAGAGTACGTTTGGAGTTCACACCATTGGGTTGGTGGTGTAAGTTCGGTTGAGACGGACTCCTGATTAGCGCTGGCCTGGCTCTGAGTACTTGTCCCCATAAAGGCTTGTGCCGACCCTCGCATGGCCTTCCTTCTCTGCAAAGATAACCATGGGACGGAAAAGGTGACTACACATACAAACGGAGATAGCGACTCCGAGGGGGACCCAATAAAACTGGAGTAACTAAAACCATAAAAAAAGTTCAAAAAAACCCAAAAAAGAAAATAAGAATAACAACAATGACGACGCAACCAGCGGCTGCAGCCACGATGTTAACAAGACATCGGGAGTGGTACTTAAGATGACAAAAAACGACGATGAATACAATGCCAGTGAAGACGGACAAAAAACGGAGATTAATAGACGGTCTTGTTCAGACCGAGATTCCTGCGGCGTTCGTCCTATAAAACAAAGGCGAGAAACTCTGCAGGACGCCTCAGAAAATATAAAGAACATCGAGAATTCGATGGTCACTGCTGCGATGACTACCAAAGCGACTGAAGGAAGGGTCGTAAATCCCGATATAACAACGAATCATCCTGCAGTCCATGAGAAGATTACGATAGGAAAGGACAGGATTCAACAGAAGAATAAAGCAACGTTGTGTCATTTCATCGCCAACGTGGGGCCAATTTCATTTCATCGCCAACGCTGGGGGCTAATTCTAAAGGGGGCTAAATCAATAAAAAAATTGGTGGCTAGCCCAATCGAAGGAGATGGAGATAGAAAAAGGAAGGAAGAGACACTTGATGGGCGTAGAATGCCAGATCAGGGGTTCCAGATAGTGCTGACAAAAGGAGCAAAGAACGCTGCAAAAAATCCCTTCAAAAAGTGCCAGAAAACAAAGTTCGCATTGATGCCCAACAAGACAAAAGACTTGATGCAAAACAGGGAGGACAGCAGCCCTGCCAAAGACTCCGGTAGCAGGCACTGCTCGTAAAAATCAAGATGGCCGATCCTAAGTGAAGGTCTTGCAGGATATCAGGGGAAATATAAGGCCCGAAGATACCAACACTGTCATTGAAGCAGTACGACCAACGCGGTTGGGCCAAGTACTAGTCGAATTTCGAGCAGAGGCCGACAATAGAGAAGCATTCTGCCATGCAGTAAAGAAGGTCTTCGTCAAAAGCGCCACCATAGCCTTGTTTGAGCCCATGGTAACGATCAAAATAGGAGACATTGACTTCATCACGGATCTGGCCAAGGTAGAAGAGGCCATCAAAAGGGAGTTCCCTAGCGTGGGCAGGATTAAAGTGAGGCTGATACCAAAAAACCATATGGGACAACGCATGGCTATAATAAACTTGACAGAAAAGAATACCGAACAATTTCTGAATAAGGGCAAAGTACGAATAGGGTGGGTTGTCTATAGGCTACGGTCACACCGCACAATTATGCAAAAGACCCAATAGGAGTTCCCTATGCTACAAATGCAGTGAAAAAAGACGTAAAAGGAAAGAGTGTACGAAGGAGGCACACTGTATTCTTTGGAAGGATGCTGATCCAAGACCTGATTTTGGACACATCTTGGAATCAGGAAGATGCTCACTTTTCCAGGAAGTCCTAGTCAAGGCAAAATCAAAACTTCGATAACCTGCATCCTGCAACATAACCTACACCATAGTTCAACCGCCAAAATCTGCTTGAGCAGTTTGCAAGGGACATGAAAGTTGATTTTATGTTAGAAAGGGAGCAACACCATAATAGAAGTTCAGCATCATGGTATCCTGATGAAACTGGTACTGCCGCCATCTGCGCTAAGAATAGTGATTTGCAAGCCGAGAGCTGTGGACGTGGGGAGGTTTCGTGTGGGTTCGGTGCTCAGGGACCACCTTCTTTAGTGCTTGCCTAACGCCGGACGATTCGATATAATCTTTCCAAGCCAAGCTTAATGCTCTGGAGGGTGCTGTCTTGAACGCAGATGGGAACGTGCTCATTGGGGGAGACTTCAACGCTAAAGCAATTGAATGGGGATGCCTCAAACAGATTCGCGGGGAAAATGAATCCTAGAAATGGCGGCCAGGACAATGCTCGTCGTACTAAACACCGCAAATACGCCGAATTTCCACCGTATTGGCTGTGAAGGAACCATATTGGACGTGGTATTCGCCTCAGAGTCCTTAGTATGAGAATTATGCAATTGGATAGTGTCAGAGGACTACTAAGCCAGGGATCACAGTGCATTTTGCTTGAGATAAGCGATGTTGTCTCCCGACATCTGTGCTTCAGCTTTCTACAACTGGACAGAACATCAGAAGGATGGACATCCCAAAATTTGATGAGGTGCTTACAGCAGGTGCCCCGCTGCAGGGAGACTTGCAGGGGACGGAACAAGTGTCAGCTGGAGACATGGTGAACTCAACTATGAGCATCATTACGACTGTTTGCAACGCTTCCATGCCCCGTCGAAAACCCCGGCACGGCAAGCCTCCACTGTACTGGTGGTCAACTGAAATTGCTGAATAACGAAGGGAGTATCATAAGCTTTGCCGTAAGGCTCAACGGCCACGGAACCGTGACGAAGCAAGAAACCCGGTGGCAGCATATAAGTCAATCAGGAAATGTCTTCCCAAATCGATTAACAACAGCAAGGCTCGCTGCTGGCAAGATCTAGTGGACAATGTGAACAAGGGTCCATGGGGCCTTGGCTAAAGCTAGTTATGCGAAAGCTTGGTGCCCTATGGAAGCCTTGCATACAGAATACGGAAAATATGGACGAGATAGTGCAGGCGCTCTTCCCCGCCCATCCAATCTATGTTGACGCTGTCCATGGCGAAACAGCAGTCGAGCGTCCACTCTTCACACAGCCGGAACTGAAAGAGGCAGTCCTCTCCTTGAAAGCGAGGAAGGCTCCAGGTCCAGATGGTGTTCCAGCTGAGGTGTTGCTACTTGAATATCATCATTGTCCTGACTTGCTGCTCAGCACATTCCATGCTTGTCTACGGAACGGCGTTTTTTTCGGTACGATGGAAGGTGGCGAGGCTCGTGCTGATCAGCAAGGGGAAGGGTAATCCCGGATTGTCGTCTGCATACCGCCCGTTACGCATGCTAGACACGGCTGGGAAAGTGCAAGAGAAACTTCACAAGGGAAGACTCCCTGACGCAATTCATGCTGCTGGGGACCTATCCCCTCGGCAGTACTGCTATAGAGCAGGATGCTCCACCATCGATGCAATTGCAGAGGTGGTCAGCGCGGTCCAAAAGGCAGAGGCATATAGTCGCGTCAAACGATGGATCGTGCTGTTGGTTACACCCGACGTCCGAAACGCCTTCAACTCCGCTAGATAGGTGGACATTCTGGATACGCTGGAAAACTCTTTTCAAGTGCCAGAATATCTAATGCGGCTTTTGAGGGACTACCTATGACACAGGGCCAACGAAGGATGGAAGTTACATCGGGTGTTACCCGGGGATCTATCCTTGGTCTGGGCCTGTGGAATGTGTCTTACTACGGGCTTTTGAGACTGGAAATACCGGATGAGTTGCACTTAAGCGGCATGCGGATGAAGTTTTGGCTCTTTTCACTGGACACACCGTTGAACAAACGCAATTTAGGCTAGGTATGCTAATGTGCCAAGTGGGAGACTATCACTGCTCGAGAGTTCAGTTTACCACTGGAGAAAACCGAAGTGGTTATCCTGACAAAAAAGAGAATCCCTAGAGTAAGAATGATCATTATTGGAGATATGTTTGTCGAGTCTAAGCCATCTGTGAAGAACCTGGGGCTACCAATCAACTCAAAGATAAGTTTCTCTGAGCAAGTCAAGGCAAGGCTAAGAAGTCTGCTTCGGGAGTATTGGCTCAGAGTCGACTTATGGTCAACGTAGGGGGCACAGCCCATCAACAAGATGCCTTTTGATGAGTGCTGTAGGCTCAGTGCTACTGTATGGAGCAGAAATATGGGGCGACGCTCTCAGAAAGGAGGTATACCGAAAACGCTTGGCACAGGTACAGAGAAGAGGAGCGCGGAGAATCGCATCTTCGTTGCCGACAGTCTCTGATTCGGCAGGCAGGCGCGATACAGGCGTGATACCTGTTGCTAGAGAGTACCGCACTATTTACCTGCGTCAAAACGATTGGCAGCAGACTTGGGTGAATTATACGAAGGGGAAGGTGGACTGCGTGCCTCATCCCGGATGTGAAACCGTAGCTTAATTGAAGGCATGGTGAGACTGTCTTCTATCTTACCCAGTTTAAATATCTTCCAAAACGATTTTGTATGCTTCTTTGCTTTTGCTTATTTCTTTATCGAAAGTGATAGCCTTTATTACATGGATAAATAATAATTCAGTCACGAATCACAAAAAATCAATTTTTACGCTTCCGTCCAATAATTTGGCATCGGTTTTCTTATTCATTATTGGTGACCTCAGTACAAAACCCTTCTGACATCAGAGAACTTGCTTCTTCCTACCCGACCTGTTTGAAATTACTAATTATGACCAGTTCGATTTCGAATTTTACATCAATTTAGTAATAATATAACTTGATCCAAATATACTCGCACGAGTAAGCAACTATTCTTTTTGAATGCATTTCTGGAATCTCCGCATGAATCTTTTACATACATACATATGCGATAATACCACCCTATGCAACATATCAAAAAACAAGTGTTTATTGTTAAACCATATTTTGTACGGTTTGCAATTTCAGCTAACTGATAAAGTTTATTGCAAAAATTTTTTTATATGAAATATTGGAAATATTCATTAAACTTGTTGATAGCCAAAATAAAAATGCAAAACAATTTCCTTTCGTGCAAGAGAAGATGCTATAAAGTAACATACATTTATTTATATACAAGACTGTTGCGTGATGTGCAATGAAATCAATCTTTCTTCGTGTATGTCACCTGATGCCATTATCTTTTGTAAAGAAGCAGTTAGTAATAGCAACAGTAATTTCGCGGTCGTTCGTTTGGGCACCAAGGAAAATTTCTTTATCATTTACTTTGATTATTTATGAAATTGGTTTTAAACTTTCGCGCGTTGATTGATTGTCGCTTTCGTTTTTCATCACAAATTTAATGTCGCAACGAAACCTCAAAACAATTAAATAACCGCCAACCTTTCAAGTTTAACATCTGTAAATAAAAATTAAATTTTTTTCACATATAAATTTCATTAGACGGCCTCTCAATTACACAAGTCAAGTATTGTATGCATTTCAAGCTTCTTAGAAGCCTTGTAATGGTCGTTAGAATTTTATGAATGGAATAAATAATTGCAATGTAATTTCTATAATTATCACCGTGAATGATAATGATCAATTATGATGCGATTATAGCAAATTCATATCAGTATGTCGTTGCTAGTTTAGCATTCGTTTGATGGATGTGGCATTCGTAGATAGTCAGTGATGGATGAGGTACGAAGAATTATCTGAAATGATCTAGAAGTGATTGCTGGAGATATACAATATATTTTGCGTGTGTGTGATGTGCATTTGTAAGAAAGTTCAAATAAATGATGATAATTGATGTCGGACGCAATATGTGGATGCGTGAAGATATTTATGTTATTATTAGATCAAGAGACTTGTGCGGTTTTGTTGATTCTTTTGTTTTTGCTAAATTAGGTAATTGGCGTACGTAAATTAGTCGGCTGAGTGATGAATTTACTCCAATTTATTTTGGTTTATTGGTGTTAATCTGTTGCATGATTTATTTTTGCGCTTATAATTCTGAAGATGTTACTTGATTTATCCAGAAGTTTCTGATGAGTGCCATTACATATAATATATTTACTATATGAAGAAGATCCATCAAAACGATATGAATGGATTGAAAAGTTGAAAAATTTACCGCAAGATATATCTCAGTAAATTTCATAATCCCCTTTAATATAAAGAAAATAAATTTCTATTGCCCTGCTTAAATTTTAGATGCTCAAAAGAATAAATCTAACATATGTTACGTCTTACTAAAGTTTTAAATATATTCTTAAGGGCCTAACAACGTTAAGGGTCTAACAACTGGCACATCGGAATTATGACTTTACGAGTATACCAGAAGATTTGATCATCTTGATTGTAGTATAAGTTAATAATGCATGCCTTTGTTCATAAGCTTATATAAATATTCAACGAAATTAATATTATGATTTCACGAATGCATGTCATTAAATGCAGTTGAATTTTGTTTGTGTATTTTGTTTCGCGATCGCTGCAGTAATCTTCATATGGTCGATTTAACTGACTGATTTTTAAATCAGTATCTATCACGAGTATATTAATGTGGGCACATGGCCCGGCAAAATAATCACTTGAAATAAATCTCATTGAAGACGGTGATTTGAACCAGTCAACTTTGGAACTCTAACTATCTACTCCGTTCGAACTATAATATTTGCAAAAATTCACTTGAATTTCTGAAGACTGAGTTGAGTATCATTATAAAGCAGAGATACTTATAGGCGCGGTCAAGTTTTTGAGCTATGAAGCAACCTAATTGATTAAAAGACATGTATACCATATGTTAACAACTAGTAGGACAATTGAGAGAGATCAATTTATTGCAGATTCAAACCGAGACCGGATTGTATGTAAAGGAGGAGTGAGGATTTTTTTCCTGAATTTATATGTAATCATCTTATGAAATTTGTCTTACCAATGTGCATTTGAAAGATTTGGGGAAATTATTACAAATGTGAGCTGTGGTTTTATTATAACTGCCACACTAAGGCGACAATACCAATCCCTAGCTATGAATTTATCTACTCGAAGGCTACCAGTACTACCGTAAATTTGGAGCGGTAACAAATAAATGTCAGTGACCCACTATATTTAAAAAAAAAAGAAACTCCCAACACTATTTTGAACTTATGGTAGACAGCGTTTCCTCTACAAATCGTATGTTTATCAACGACAAAGTAGCAGTGAGTGTAAAAAATGTACGTACGACCAGAAATTAGCAATTAAAATCAATATTTTACCAAAACGTTATAATTGTTTCAGGAATTAATTGCACGACATGATCATCTAAAGCCTAAGGAACGAAAATCAATTAAAAGAAAAAACTTCGAAAATTCATAAATGCTTTGGGTCATTATCGTGCATGAAGATAAAATTGTTCAATATCCTTGTTTTCTCCGCACCTGGACCCAAATTATCCTTCAGGATATTAATATAGTGATTATGGTCCACGATGCCTTCAATAGATACTAAATTTCCAACCCCAGAAGCCCTCATGTACCCTCACACTAAAACAGAACCTCTTCCATTTTTTACTGTTGAACATAAATTTTCCTTTTCCAGCTTTGTGTTTAGTTTTCTCCATACCGTTATTCCGTCGCAGTTAAAATTACTATATTTACTTTCATCTGTGAAGATCACTTGTTCCCAGAACTCTACGAGTTCATTTATGCACATTTTAGCAAACTCCTTCGATTGGCCTCACTAATGAAATATTTTCGCCTAGCTGTACGACCATGGTAACATGGTAACATGGGATCGCAAGAAATTCCTTACGGTACTCACAGACACATCAACGCCTGCAGTTTCTAGAAGCTCAGAAACAATTCGAACGATTTCACGCTGGTTGTCACCATTTAGAATACGAGGACGGCCACCGCGAAGCTTGTTTTCAACTGGTTTTCGTTCTGAAAACCTATCAACAATGCCTTGTATGCTAGATCTAGGTCTTCTAGTAATACGAGCGATTTGCATTGATTATGCAGCTGGATGATGAGCTTTTTCTCCTTTCGGCTAGCTTCTTTCCGTTTCGGGCTCATTTTCACTGACTTTTACTAATTTTTCACTTAAAGAACGAGACACTAGCACTGAAAACAACAAAATCAGGTCAAACCTTCCTGCTGACTGACCAGCTGTTGATATTTCCGATAGAAGTTAATTAAGTAAAGGGTCCCCTAGATATGCTGCGTGCTAAATGCAACCGCACGAACACTTTTTGCGCGTCTTGGAGGGTGGATTTAAGTTTCGTCGAACTTTGTTTCATTACTGATTTTCTTTTCTTTTTATTTTTGAGTGAGGCTTAACTCCTTAGACTTGAAACAATTATGTGATGCAAAAAAAAATTTAAAAAATTCTCTCAGTTTTGAGAAATATTGATTTCCATTCAAAACTGTTGGTCGTACGTACACTTTTACACTCACTGTATGTGCAATTTTTGGCTGATTGGAGCAGGCATCTCCGTCCATCAAAAAACGTGTTTCACAAACAAGAAGTCTACAGAGTCCAAATTGATCGCTGCAAACCAGTTGCAAATCTGCACTTACCAGTAGTGGCGCGTGGGTTTCGAGGGAAGGGAAGCAGAAATTTTGTGACACAACCTTGTGCTTTATGTGAACTATTTTAAATCTCTAGCATTTCTAAATCAGCGAGTTAACAAGCGATACAATGCACATCCATTCAATATACAAAGGTAAAAAAGCAGAATTTAAATTTTACAGAGTTGATTCAGCTCCAAAAATTTTTACACTTTTCTAAAAACCGGCTTTCGATTTTATTATATATCATTATGTAGAAAATTATGATCACATATGTATTATTAATACGGCTTTAAAATATTTAAACCGTAATAAGATTTTCATAGCAAATAGCCTTAATCAGTCAACTTAACTTTATGGTGTATAACTTATCAAACTTTATTTAAGCCTGTTCCTTATCAATAATTTTATCTCCAACACCAAAATATTAACTGGTCCAGTAAGAACCACGAGAAGGTTTAGAGATTTCTTGCCAGGAGAGGAAGACAAGGGAGACAAAATACTTTGCAAGTCATCAATATGTCCAACAGTTTAGGAAGGTGTTTAGGCCCCCAATAATGGTCAGCAAAGTAGTTTGGCGGCAAAAAGACAACACCAAACAGATGGTTTAAAGGAATGCCGAAAAGATAAAATAAATTAATACGTATACTAAACTTTTGTTTGACTTTTCATTATAAAATGAAATAAAAATTTACGTTCAAAAGTATTTATTCAAAGAGGAATGAAAACTGAGCGGTTTATGATGAAAGTTTCCATAAAATAATTATATTGAAGTGTAATACAAGGTGGGTTCCAAAATAAACGAGACTTTTGTGATAAAATTTTTTTGATGGTGCCATCTGTAAATCAGATAGTGCCCTCCCTGATTTCCAGTGAAAGTTTGGTGATATTCGGTTCAGTGGTAGCAAAGTTATTGCGTCCAAAGTCACAATAGGTTTGTGTCATCGTTACAAAAATGAGTTTTGAACAAAGAGCTAATATCAAATTTTGTTTTAAAATCAGTAAAACGTTTACCGAAACATTTGAACTGATGAAAAAAATTTATGGCGATGATTGTCTATCTCGTGCCAGAGTTCATGAGTGGTTTACACGTTTCAGAGAAGGTCGTAAGGACATACGGGCCGCCCAGAATCAGTGACCACCAAAAACTTCATCGAAATTGTGCATGAATTTATCAAAAATGAGCCGAAACCATCGTTGAAATTCATAGAATCGGAGTTAAAAATCGCCAAAATATCGGTTTATCGCATTTTAACCGATCATTTTGGCTTACGGAAGGATTTTCCAAATAAACAAGACTTTTGTAATAAAAACCCACTCCTGTGACTGATCTTTGGCTAGAAATTGCATTTTAACCATCAATCACTCACTGTATTCGTCTGATATGGGCTTCTGTGACTTCTACCTATTCGAAAAATTGCATTTGGCTATGAAAGGAAAACGCTTTGCATCCGTAGATAGCATCCAAAAGGCTTGTACCGACATCCTGAAGGACATTCCGGTCAATGACCTGAAACACTCTTTCGAAAAGTTTTTGAATCACGTAAAACAGTGTATTGAGGCCGGAGGAGACTATTTTGAATAAATAAACTCGAATTTATCAGAACAAAGCTCCTGTTGTTTCTATTTTAGCTCAGTCTCTCTTGAAACCCTCCTTGTATTTTGCAATGTTCTACTTAAATACAATATATTGAAGATCAATCCAATGCAGTCGCTTTCGCCTTATCATGAGTAGAAGAAGGAGAACTCAAAGTGGAGCAAGAAAAAGACCCCGAAATCCAAAGACTGCTAGTTTACAACACGAAATCACTCCACCTTGCTCTCATTGTCATGGAGGGTACCAAAATTAATTCCGACACGACATGCACCAAACCTAGTCCGATGTTGGTTGCCAAGTCCCTTGGAAGCAGAATCTTCAACATATAATACCGATGCTCAAACTCTAGTACTCGCTCTACGCTGCGTAAAATCAGAGAGAAGTTTGTACAGATGGCTGAACATGAATCGTGACGTGGACCGTTGGACCTGTTCTTGCGCAAAGTACCACCAGACATGTCAAAAATAGCTTCAAGTAGTTTCTAAATCTTCGCAAATATTTTGAGCTTATTTATTTAGATATCATAGGACCTTTACCGCTGCCTTAATGATTTTTGTATTTTCTCACCACGAGTGATCAAGTTTTCAGGTGGCTTGGGACATTGCCTACGCTAAATCAGTCTGTGGACTCAGTCGCAAATTGAGTTTTACGTTTTACAGCTTCACGGTCATGGCTATGTACCAGGAATCACTGTTTGAATTCCGTTTCATCAATGGGCTAACCACACTGTTGGGATTTCTCCCTACCATGCCATAGCATCTTGGAACATAGGCTGGGCACCCAAAAGGAAGGTGTTATGTGTCATCAGGAAGACTGAAACTGAGAAAATACGCTGCTGATCTTGCCCTGTTCAAAGAAGATTTGGAAGCATCTCTAGTTGAGCTGTTATAACGATCAACGCTGCGACTTTCAGGAGAAGCGTTTTGCAATGGAAATTTGCACATGAGCCCTACTGAGTTGTAAAATGCGTTTTGGCAGAAAATGGGACAGCATCGTCCTATGTCGATTTTGCGCAAAAATTCCAGAATAGGATTAGTTTTCAAAGTCCTTAGTCATTGCACCAATGTGTTTCTTTGATTTGATGCAATCAAAGAATTACTAACCATTTGTCTTAAGACCTTATTGCTCTCGATATCAACGGAAAAAATACATACATACATATATATATATATATATATATATATATATATATATATATCTATATATATATATATATATATATATATATATATATATATATATATATATATATATATATATATATATATATATATATATATACATTTTCTTACCCGAACATGTAAAAGTTGCCTACTTTGATTCTTCTTATGAAATGCTAATAGAAATTAGGCCATTGGTAACTGTTTCATGCCCTCAGATCTGTAACTCAGGCAGTAAACCTCATGTTACATTTGCAGCCTCCAGAATTACCATATCAAGAGCTTTGTCATTGGTCAGCAAGTCCCGAAATCTTGCAGCTATTTGCTTCAGCTGTTCTTCAAAAATAGTTACCTTTGCAACCAGAGCTGAGCAGATTCCTACCAAGGATTCCAACATAAGACTGAAATAAAATTATGCAGCAACGACCCCTTATCCTATTAGTCGTATGCCAGCATTAGAAAACCACACCTACTCAATTATAGCTAGAAATTTTAAATAGCCATCCCAGATCGACAGCACACAATTGCACCAAACATCCGAAATGGCGTTGCCAGAAGAAGGGCAGTGATGTACCGAATACTCGTATTTTATTTTCGACGAATCTAGCTTCAGCGCTGTGTTAAACCATTCCATTTGAATTTGAGTTGCCAAGAAAAGAAGTTGTAAATAAGTACGCTGTTTAGATAAATTTTCATTGTTTATACCTGAACGCTTGATTTATTGTACTTTTATGAAACTTATACTATTATCTAAGCTGGAACAAAATTGCCATTTTTTATGTTTATGAAAGTGCTCTTTGATTGTTTCAACGTTTTTTTACGATTTCTTATATGTGCAGTGGAATGCAACTCATATCAATAATTATGTCATGAGGAAAAATACTGTGAACCCTTTTGGGCCAAATAAGTATTTTTTGTAGCAGGGAGATGAAGGCTATTTAAACCCTGATTGTAGGACTTTTGGACTACCCACTAAACATCTCCTCTGACCCCTGGTACTGGTTGACAAGTTCATTCTTGGAAGCTAGCACTCCTTAGTGAGTGTTGCCCTTACGTACCTGAGGAAGTGGAGCTTTCCATAAGATTTCTCCACGGACTACAACCGGGCAACGGTTTCTGGATAATGAATAAGATATTGAATTGGAGATAGCCTCCCTGCTCTGCAAAGATACCCGTGGAACCAAAATAGTACTTACATATATGAAAGAGGTGTAGTCCGCGTGGATTAGTGGTTAGAGCACTAAGCCTGTAAGCCCAAGGTCTCTGGTTCGAGTTTCGTTGGCGTCAATGAGATTTAGTTCAAGTTATCCTTCGGACGGACTATAAGCCTGTTCAGTTAGGTTGACAAATACACGGCCAAAGCGTGATAATGATCATATCACCTTGTGGAGTGCCGATATATTCGATCATGACAATGAGATACTCTAACTATCTCTAAGCGAAGGCCCAAAAGGGGCTGTAGTGCTACGAAAAAAAAAAAAAAAAAATTAACGAAGATAGTAGCTCTTGGGGGACCCAACCGATATTGTATCTCTGAACTCATAAAAACCGATTAAGACATTAAAGTTTTTACCAGCTTTCAAAGAAAGAAAACCAACGGACGACTGAACTGAAAAACTCATGAAGCCTGATATAATCAAGGCATTTATACGCAGCAAAACAATTTGCGCGTATTCCACAACGCCCTATAAGAGAAGACTATGTAATGAACATCCACGGTCGAAAAACAAATCGCAGTAGAAAAAGAAAAGAGTGACGAGACCAAGGAAGTGTTGTTGCCTGAGGTGGCTGACATTGCTGAAAATGTAACTGAAGCGTTGTCTTGAGAAACCGATGTAGGGAACTTCTCTCCAGAGAGAAGGCTGGAAAGTACAATAGCTATTTTGCTATCAACGAGAAACACTAATAAAAAAGTGGGAAAATTCTGGAGAAAATTCAATCTGATACAATTCACAAAAAACATTAGCAAATGTGTAAGGAACTGCTAGACCACATTGGGCATTATCGGTGGAGCTAGTTGAAGATTAAAGAATAGCTGAAATTAAGAGAAGAGCAGAAGACTGAAGAAGAGGTAATGGCTAAGTCTATCAAGGAAGCGTAGATAGCTCCGCTACCAAAAACTATCAAATGCATGGCTTCTAGAACTACCGAAGGAGACCGGGATAAAAAAAGGAAAGAGGATAAAAAAGCATCCAAGGAAAAAAAAAGTAATGACAATGGCTTCAAAATTTTCCAAAAATTATGTTCCCAGACAAAAAGTAGTAGCTCACTGCTCGTGAAATTCAAGGATGGCTGATCCTGAGCAGATGCATAGTTACATATCAAGTGAGATGGAAAGCCTAAAGATCTTAAAACTGCCATTGCGGCAGTACAATTAATCCAGTTTAGGCACATACTGGTCAAATTTGGAGCAAAGGCCAATAATAAAGAACCATTCTTTGATGCAGTCAAGAAGGTTTTCAGCAAAATGGCAACTATAGCCTCACTTGAGCCGATGGAGATGATGAAAATTAGGGAGATCAATGGCGTTGCAGACCTGGCTGAGGTAGAAGAAGCCATCAAAAGAGAGCTGTCTAGCATATGCAGGCTTAAAGCGAGGCTGACACCGTAAAACCATAGGCTACAACGTATGGCCATTACTGACTGAGAAGGACACCGAATAACTTCTGACTAAGGGAAAAATAAGACTTCAAAGGGTTATCTGCAGGGTAAAACAAAGAGCAGTTTCCCGCCACTGCTCTAAGTATATTGGTTATGGTCATACTCCATAGGGGTGCACGGGAATCGATTGGGAACAAATATGGGACATGCAACATAAAAGAAAAAAACTATACGAGGGAAGTACACTTCATCCTTTTCAAGGATGCTGATTCAAGATCAGACTAAAAGCACTTCTTAGGATCAAGAAAATGTTGGGCTTTTCAGGAAGCGCTAGACAAGGCAAAAACTAAACTTTGATGAATTGTGTCCATATAACGACACAAAGCCTGGTTGAGTAGTTTACGAGAAACCTGAAATCAACTTTTTGCTGCTGAGAGAGCAACATAATGACAGGAGTTCATCATCGTGGTGCCCTAGAAAAATTGGTAATACCACAATTTGGGTTCACAACAGCACTATGGGTGGAAGCGTTGTTTTGTGTGGGCTCAGTGTTCAGTGACCACATTCTTTAGTGTGGACCTAATGCCAAACAAACCGATACCATCTTTCCAAGCCAAGCCCAATGCTTTAGAACGCACCGTCTCGAAGTCAAATAGCCACGTACTCGTTCAGAGAGACTTCAATGCTAAAGAAATTGAGTGGGATATGACTCAAACTGATCCGTGGGGAAAATGAATCCTAGTAGAATCGGCGGCCAGGACAAATTTGTTGTGCTGAATGCCAAAAACATGCTAACTTCCCACAGTATGTGCTGTGAAGGAACTAAATCCAACGTTATACTTGCCATGGAGTCCTTAATACGGAGAGTACACAATTGGCGAGTTTAGAAGACTACTCAGCTAGTAATCATCAGTACTGTTGGATTGAGATCCGTGATACTCTCTCCTAATGCTTGTGTTCTTGGCCTTCCACGATTATGTTAAACATCAAGAGGTTGGACTTCAAGAGGTTCATCCAAGTGCTCACGGCAGGTGTGCCGCTGCTGAAAGATTTGCAGGGGATTAAAGGGCTAGCAGCTTAGGATGTGGTGAACTCAAATATGAGCATCATGACGTGCTTCTATGTCCTATTGGAGACCGCGGTGTAGTAAACCTCCAGTATACAGATGTTTGACTGAAATTGAAGCTTCGACGTTAAATTCATTGGATACGGAACAGCGACGAGCTGCAGACAATTAGCAGTATATAAATTGCTCAGGGAATACCTTCACGGACTGATTAATAGCAGCAAGGTTCACTGGTACCAAAACCTAGTGGACAATGTGTACAAGGGTCTGAGTGCTTCGCTACAAACTACAAAAGTTATTCGGAAAATTGGTGACCTACGCAAGCCCTGCATATATGAAGCAGAAAAAGCAAATAAGGTGTTGCAGCTCGTCTTTCATCTCTGTCCTGATTTGCTAGTTAGTACATTCAGCACTTACCTGCGGGAAGAGGTCTTCCTGGAATATTTAAGGACATTGAGCCTCAGCAAAGGTAAGGGAGATCATTAATTAACATCTGCATACAATCCATCATGCACGCTTGACATGACTACGCAAGTGCCAGAGAAACTCATCAAAGGAAGTCTCATTGAGGCAATTCATGCTGCTAGGGACCTTTCTCTTTAGCAGTATGGCTTTGTAGTAGAATGCTCTACCATGGATGCGATTGTAGAAGTGATGAGCGTGGTCCAAGAGCTGGCGGTACATAGACGTACCAGCCAACGGGAGATTTTGCCCAGTGACACTTGATGTTTGGGAGGCCGTCAACTCCACTAGATGGGTGGATATTCTGGATACGCTGAAAACCCCTTTGAAGTTTCAGAATATCTTATGCAGCTTTCGAGAGACTACCTGATGGGCTAAAGACTGCTTTATGATACAGTGCAGGGCCAAAGAAGGCATTGGTTCAGACTTGTGGAACATATCATATAAGGAGACACTGAGACTACAGCTGCCGGATGAGTTATGCGGATGACGTTGTGGCGTTAGTTGCTGTACGCACCGTTGAAAAGGTGCAACTTAGACTAGTTATACTAAAGCGCTGGATAAGAAACTGGATGAATGTTCGTGAGCTTAGGCTAGCATTGAAAAGAATCCCCAGAGTAAGTACAAATAGTATTTGGAAAGTACTAGTTGAATCAAAAAAATCAATAAAGTGCCTGGTGTTGCTGATTGACTCAAAGATGGTTTTTTTTTGAGCAAATTAAGGTAACGGTAGATAAAGCTGTTTCAGGTGTACTTGGTCCAGGTCAACTTATGGCCAACATACAGAGATCCATATCATCGAGAAAGTAACATTTGACTAGTGCCGTAGTCTCAGTGCTGCTGCAATGAGCATAAATATGGGACAACGCTCTCAGCAAGGAGCTGTCCCGAAAATTCTTAGCATGGATATAGAGAAAAGGAGCACTAAGTCTCTGATTTGACGATGGTAGCCATGACAGAAGTGATGCCTATCGCCTTCCTTACTAGAGAGCACCTTACTATCTATCTACGTCGATACGAAGGCAGAAGGGAGACAGTTGCCTGTCAGGAGAGACAATGATTGGCAGAAGTCCTGGATCAACACCACGAAGGGAAGATGGATTATGCACCTTACTCCTTATTTATGATTACCACTTAATCGAATACACGATGAGACTGACTTCTACCTGACCCAGCTCTTAAGTGGATAAAGATGTTTTCAGTCTTACTTGCACAAGATTGGTAATTCGCGGTCTCCGGACTATAGGTTTTGCGCAGGAGAGGAAGACGAGTCCTACCATACATTTTTTGCCTATAAAAGATGAAACAGGCTACGCCGCGACGTTACAGGATTACGGGAGAGGTCTCACGGGTATTATAATCAAAACGACGCTGGAATCGGTTGAGAAATGGAACCATGTGGCATATATTGTTCGGGCAGTTCCAAAAAATAAAAAGAGCTCACAGCAGCCGGGCACGTCTGGGCTTTGTTTCTACTTTCGCACTATAGCCCCTTTCGGGCCTTTGCTTAGAGATAGTTATAGTATGTAATTATTTTGATCGAATATATTGGCCCTCAGGAAGGTGATATGGTCAGTAACGCTTTGACTGTGCGTCCATCCACTCAGTTGCGGTATGTTCTGGTTTTAAACCAGTACATATCTTAACTAAATGGGATTATAGCCTATCTAAAGAATTACTCGAAATAAATCGCGTTGTCACAAATGGGACTCGAACCAGGAACCTTCGCCTTACGGGGTGAGTGCTCTAACGCCTACACCACGCGGACGTCAGGGGTGAGGTATCGCATTTTTTAGCACATTCTCTTCCTACTAGAGTAGGGATCCCCCAACTTGAAGGTTCTTCACTGCGTAGCCAAACGAGACATAGCTCAAAGTAATGCGTCAAACGGTTCCAGGCTATGTTCTCAGGGGAGATGTTTAGTGGATAGTATAGATGTCTGATGGATCTAGGGGCCCCTCATTCAAGGCTTAAATGACCTTCATCTTCCTGGTTTTCCTACCATTTGTAAAGTAAATTAAAGAATCCTGCCTTCCAGTGCAGAAGAGAGCTAGAAAAGACGCCCCCACCCTTGACGCTGAAGTATATCCTTTTATCTATTAGGATTACGCAAGCATAGTGTTTCACTCAGTTCCATTTGTCAAGCAATGTAAACACCTTTTTGGTTACATTTTTCGGGGATAGCTCTCCAAGTTCAATGACGAGGTCACTACCTAGCCTGTCATATATGTTCCAGACAGAGAAGGTATGGTAAAGGTTGTTATTTGGTTTTGCTTAAGGTATAAATCGGCACTATCCTGTCTTTTGGCATTCCCAAAATGATGCCATTCAGTTGAATTCCCTCTAGAATATATGGTATCTCAAGAGATGTATCTTCAGGTAGGCAATCCTATTTCCACATCCGATCACTACAGCATTGCATTTAGCGAAATTTTTCCTGGAACCTACATACCTACTTAATTGAGAGGGATGTTTCTAGAACAATAGGTTGAACGAAAATACCTAAATTATTTTCCGAGACTATGATTATAAATGAAAGGAAATAAGTTCAATGCATTTATCTTTATTTCACAATCGTAGTTAGTAAAAATCACATATAAAATTAAAACAAAATCCATGAATACCGTAAATATGAAGGTACAGCATATCAGTCAAAATACTCAGCTATTAAATCTAAGAATTTGAAATTTGCGACTTAACCAAAATCAAATTCTTCTTAACGAAGCACTGGAAGTTGCGATAGGCCCATGTGCATTTGTCGGAACCTTGTTCGTTCTTATCCAGACAATTTTCAATGTCCGCCTTCAATGAAGCCTTATCCTGATTGCCGGCCAATTGACTAATTACATAGTCCGCGTTGAAACCAGTCTCATCGTTCCAAATTCCAAGTTTCTCACTGGTGCAGCGAATGTAGCATCGCACGACTTCCTCGTCAGGATATTGGAACAGCTTGATTTGAGCGATAATGTTTTCCGGGACGTTCAATTGTTTGATGCAGTCAATACGAGATTGTGCCACCTGTTCGGGACTCTTAACGACCCATTCAGCATTAGCCTGGAGAATAGTAAATTTTTGTTAGAAAAAAATTATTTTCTAAGGACATTAAGGATTTCAGGTATCTTACCAATGCTACAACGGCACACAATGCAATGAATACTTTCATTTTGGTTTGAAATAGGATTCTCGAGTAGTTGCGGAAGGTTCAAGGTGCGGACAAGAACTGATGTTGGTTTGGGAGGATTCGAGCATTTTTATAGGTGGTCCGAACGGATTTTATTGCACCTTGAAATGATTCTTACACATGTGTATATGAGAAATCAAAATAAATAGTATATAATACGACTCAGACACCTAATGGTTGTTTGGGTTCCAAATTTTCCATTGTATATGAAGAGGAAACTATTATGTGTGATGATAGCGAGATGTAGGGGAGAGATATGTTCGAATGCGTTTATTTCTCGATTCAATTATCGGTGCAGGAATTTTATTTGCAGGTAAAATTTAAATTGATTTTTGTGCTAATAAACTAAATATAGGTTGTGTGATTGCATTACCATGAGAATATTCAATAATATCTGTTTTTTGGTGGGGTTAAAAGTTTTAAAATATATTCTTGTGATTCATTGATTTAGTGAGTTATTATATTTATTAATTAAATTGTTTATTAATTAAATTGTTTATAATTCAAATTTTACATCAATTTAATCTTTCTCATCGAAAGTATGACCTATTTGATAAGAGTTTTGATCTTATGACCGGATAAAACCATCCCAGATTGCACTTATCAGCAATGTTCGATGGTCATTCCAGAAGCTGAGTTTTCGCGAGTTTTAAGGAGGAACTTCCTCTTTCTTGTTGGTTTGCTTCAGTGGCTGACTTCAAACACTAATGTAGTTTTGATAAGCACTGCAGCTTTAAATTCAATCCAAAGTGATCAAGAGAGATATTAGCTTTTCAACTTTCTTTATGAGATGCCTCCGAGATCTTTAAAGAAAGTACTGCCTAGCTAGTCCCGAAAAATTAAAAAGGAAGGGGATATTTGTGTCCTTTTGATTAATGTCTTCACAACTGTGCTAATATGCGTTGTATGTCATAATCCTCCTGGCTGCATGGGTCCCAATCAGTATAAGACCTTTACTGACAGCCGTGTCCTTAAGAGTTCCACCAGATTGCAACAGTATGCTTGTAAGCTCCCGCAAATTTATATGGAAAATGTGGCTGCCCCTGTCTGTAGCCTTCCATTTATTGCAATCTGCACAAAATTTAAACCTTACATTACGAGGCTTACTTAGGAAGTCACCAGTCTAAGTGCTGCAGCATGTTGGCCATATCTTCCTTGATGCAGCATAAATGTTAAAGTGACCCTATCTTGAGCTTGATTTAGAAAAGTATGGTGGAAAGCTTGCTTTATTTATTGCTTCTAGCTATAAATTCACCACTTGTGCGATAAAAAAGCATCAAAACCTGCGCCCTATCGTTCGTTCATTTTCCTGTGTGTTTCTAAGTATAGGAACCCAAAGAATAGCTACTCCAAACCGATTGCCCTTAGAAGCCCACTTCCCCCGTATATATCCTACCAGCTTAGAGGATGTGGTAGCTGAGCTAAGACTCATCCAAATTCCATATCTATTTGAAAAAATAACAACACTCTTCTTATATATAAATGATTGCTCCCTCAGTATAGCCTATGCTCCTGAAATGAGCATCAGCTTCACTTAGAATACATTGGAATAGTGAGAGATGTGAAACATTATCGAGACATTTAACATTTCCGTAAAGCTACTATGCCAATACTGTATTCTATCTTCGAAACATCACTAAATATTTGATATTAATTTCGGTGGTAATAGCGCCTGGAATGACAAAATTAAATGAAAAAATTCAAATTTAAAAAATTCCTTTTAAAAAACGCTAGTTAGTTTATTGTATAATAATACTTCCCATATACGTAAACAAGTTGTTTTCTTCATCAGTGGTAAGGGTATACCCTTACCTTTCGAAAACAACTTGTTTTCGAAAAACATGTACATGGGAAGTATTATTATACATTAAAAGGAATTTTTTTAAATTTGTTTTTTTTTTCATTTAATTTTGTCACTAAATATTTGTTTATAATATCTCCTCAAAACTTTGCGATTTCTTCAGTCAATTCTAGACGGAAATTGTATGGCAAAATGCTTCATAAGACTCAGCTCATAGTCAGTTACCGTTGTAGTCAGTAGTCAGATAATGCTTTAAATTTTTCCTTTCGCATTGAACCTAGGATACTTCTAAGGCCTTATGGCTGGGCATTCTCTTTTCGCTTTCCTGAGCGCTTGCTGGAATGTGATATTTATGATGTAGAATTTGATAAGAAGAAGATCAGGTAGTACATTTAGAGTATTAATAGAAATTGAGTGCCTTAGGGGTTATGAGTAAGTATCTGTAACTACAGCAATTCTATGCGCCTTAGTGAAGTTTACTGTAATTGAAGGCCTGCCTTCTGAATAACATCAAAGCAGTAGCGCATAAATGAAGATTTGTACATCTAGAGAACCGTATTTGGTTCTAGATTCAACTCCTTATCAAATATTTTGCTGTAATGGTAAATTGCAACACATCTTCCTGACGCCATTTTCCAAGTTTGACGTCAAGGTGAGGTTTGGCTCCAGAATAGTTTTAAAATTGTTGGAGCTAGAGGATAAAGAGAGGCCATTAAGTTGGAGCAAAATAAAGTAAGGTATTTCGGCTAAGCCCACAACTTGTAGCATATCCACTCACTTTCTTCAGAGCATATTCTGTGATTTTGTTGATTATGGAATGAAACGTAATCTTGTGATATTATTCAGCACAAGTATCTCAAATAAGGGAACATGACAACTCTAGAAAGCTCAAGTTTGCAGTAATGAACTTGCTAATTACTCACCTATAGCGTTGATATTACTGGAAATTGTCTCTATGTATTTTCTACAGCTGGTGTTCTGTTAGCTGGTGTGTATTGTTTATTTTGGATTGAGTGCTCAAAAGTACACACCTCTGAACTGCATGAAGGGTGGTATCCATAGACTAGCCTTTTAATGCGCATTTTCTGGAATCAATAAAAGTTTTATTTCTAGAAAACTCTGTAGATGATTATCTATAGCATGCCAAATTATTTTAAAGGTGAAAGATGTTGGATTGATGGGTTTGAATTCCTTCCGTAACTCATATCAATACTACCTAAAACTGTTTCCAAGATTTTAAGACATGATTCTTCAGTGAACAGACACTGAAAAAGCTAACCAGATAAGGAACCACTAGATCAGGCAGCTCCTGCAACTTGACCAGCCACAGCCCATCAAAGTCAGGGGATAGCTAGCGAGAAAAGCTACTGATAGCTGGAGTAACTCATGCTTCAGTAATAAATTGCTCGATTTCATGCATTGAATTATTCTTCATCCGCCACAGGCTATCCATTGCGCGGCAGCCATTACATATAGGAATGTGGGTATTGATTAGAAGATCCAAGGTTCTTGATTGAAATTTTGTCCAAGTTCCAGCTGATTTTTTAAGAAAGAGGCGTTTAAATGATAATTGAACAAACTTTGGCTAAATCAAGCTGAACTTTTGAGGCTACCTTTAATTTGTAGCCCTCTTGGGCCTTTGCTTCCTACAATAAGCGTCTCCAACCATTTCCGTCTTTTGACCACGTCTTCCGATTTCGGAATTAGAGTAGTGATAAACTGTCTTGATCAACTGAGTCATACCAGTGTACCTTTTTGAGTATCCAACGATTCACATGGTTGTATCGAATTTGCCATTGGTCCCCATCTGATTTCTCTCCAACTATCCGTATCATGACTCGTCACTCAAAGGTGCTTAATATATTTGTGGATGCTTGGACTAGGCTCCATATTTCAACAAATGATTTTATTTGCGGGCTGTATTCTCCGGCGTATTTAGTCCCTTTCATTCCTGGCTCTCATTACTTTGGTGCCTAAACATACAAATTTGCCCATATTTTTGATACTGTACAATGTGATATTTTGGGGGTTGATGTATTTTCCCTCAACTGCGTCATGAGCCAAGTTTAATTCTCATTTGTTTGCTGCCATACTGATTTTGCTTTACAATCGAATTTCAGGAAAACTCTGTCGCAATTGTTAGCAATCGTGACAAAATGTTGATGTCATCTGCATAGGCTACCACTTGGCTTGACTTGTATAGTAGCGTACCCCTCGTATCGAAAGGAAGGTTTTTTATGACATATTCCAGAGCCGGTGAGTTAGTTATTGATTCGAACTTGGGAGGTCGCTTCCGTCATTGTCATTTTGGTAGAACGGACTAATTTGGCTGGGATACCAAAGCAAAGCATTGTTTGGTACAGTATGTAGCGATCAATACTTTCGTATGCTTGCTTAAAGTCAAGTCGACATATTTTATCCTTTCATTGCTGGTTCTCATTATTTTGGCGCTTAAATACACATATTCAATCACGTTATCTGCTTGACTGCAACCGATTGGAATATCGTTGATCTATCTGGTATAATGCAACCTTGCTACTCCCCAATTAATTTTTGATTTTATACCCCACACAAAGTGGTGGTATGCCTCTATAGTTTTCGCACTGTAGCTTGTCACATTTTTGTGGATAGGGAATATAATTGATTGGCTTGTTGCCATATGATATGTGCTGGACGACTTTGTGGATGGATTTTGAACACCCCTGCCAACATATATAATGAGAGCCACTAGAATCTCATCGATGCTCGCCACTTTATCATTCTTTTGGCTCTTCAAGAATATCAATAAGCTCTGATATCCTGGAGCTGTGTGGAGGATCAAGGAGGTTCTTGAGATATGATGCCCATCTTCCCGTAATTCAGTTTTCATCAGCGATGATTTTACCGATGTCATCACGACAAAGCGTACTCTTGGGCTGATGACCTTGCTTCAAACTTTTCACTAACTTTGTATGCTTGTTTTATGTTGTTGCTCGCTAGACTGGTTTTTATAGTATTTTCTTTTCTGAATTTTAATTATCTTATCCGCTGCTCTTCTGAGATTTCCATAATGTTCTCTCTTCGTCTTGGTTTTCCTACCTTTGTAATCTTTGTACGCCTGATTTTTTATCGATCGTTTCCTTGTTTTTGTCATCAAACCAATCACTTATTTTGCGCAAGGCTTGATGTTCGATCGTCTCTTTTGCTACAGTTTTAATTGCTGCATCCACTTCTACACATACCTCATTGCTTGTTTTCAGCAATATATCTGATGGAATGGGAGCTAGCTGGTTGTTGAGGATTTCCGTGAAATTTTTGGCAACATACGCCGTTTGGAGCGCTTCGATATTAAAGTTCTGTAGAGGGCTGGTTTTTGCCGAATATACCTTTAACATACAACATCGATACGTTGGTTTGATAAAGTAATGATCGGAGTTACAATTAGCTCCTCGGTATGTACGGACGTCAAGTATGCTCGAGGCCCAACGTTGTTGGATCAGAACATGGTCAATCTTATTTTGGTGTAATGCCCTCCAGTGGTACCCAGGTCATTTTTGTATGCGTCGATGTGGGAAGCAATTTGAATGTATGACTAGATTTCTACAAGATGCAAAGTCAATAAGGCGCTGGCCGTTGTCATTTAGTTCCCCGTGAAGGCTGTACCCTTCAGTCGTTTGCTGATGAGATAGCTCATTGTCATTCTTAGCGTTGAAGTCACCCAGAATTGCGTCTCGGCAATGAGTCGACTAGTCTTTCCAGGTGATTGTATATAGAACGTTTCCTTCGTTTCTTCGGCCTTTTCTTCAGTCGGGGCGTGTGCATTCAACATTCATATTTTGAAGGGTTGTGCTTTTATACTGATCGCACACAATTGTTCATTAACGGCCTTAAAATCAACACCATGCAATTTGAGCTGCGTTTCCACAATGAAAGCCACTCCAAATTTTCGCTTTCCAGTAGGCAACTCACTATTAATATCACTTCCAGTCCAGTTTGTTTTTGGGATTGCGAGTATTTTTAATTTATATTAGTTGCTGGTTGTTGAAGATCCTTATCATTGCCAGAGTTATTCGGTGATTTAAAATTCCAGGATCCAATGGCATTATTTTGTTTTGGTTGCAATGCCGTTGCCGTAGGCCCAATCTATTCCAAAGCTCTGTTGGAGGTTTCGAAACAATGTAAGGTTTTCCAGGGATGGGCAGCTAGCCCGTAACCCAACCGCCCATCCAAAGGCACGGCTATTACTCTTGATTTCGTTATTAGATGTGGAATATACGTCTTCACTCTCTAACATCCCGTCAAAGGAGGTATAAGTGAGATTGTGTAGCACAGTTGTAGGTGTATTTACAGTTATTGGCATTTCTCGGTATTTTATATCCCATTATTGTGGAACCAGCAAATTCAATAAATGATCCCGAGGCCATTCAAGAGAATTTAGTCATGGAAGCAACCATGGAAGCTGGTAGTGGAGGAACCAAGGAACCCTCCTCCTTTCTCAAACGGGCTTGGGGCCATCTAAGGCAGAGTTGTTGTTTTGATGAAAAGTTTTTAATTAATAATGTCTATGTTTAGAGCGCAACTTAGGTCATTAGGTTTTTGTATTTTTATTGCTTGGAGTTTGCTTTATATTCTTTGAAAATTTATAATAATTAGTATTGAGTAAATCGCTTTTGAATTTGCATTTGTTGGTTAATTTGGGACTCTTTGGTACCAAACGCGTGGCGCTCACCTTCTCTATTGACAAGAGGTCAAGATCGTAGGCACTTACAGGAGCATACGTGGCCAGGTAACAAGCTTCTTCGATACCTGAAGCGAGTGATGGGTATTCAGTTTAATCGACGAGAGGCTGTTGAAGGAGCTCAAGGCATCTAAGTAAAATTGATCAGATCAAAAAAAATCTCTTCTTTTATTAGCAATTAAGAAAAATGTTTGCCCCATTCTCGCAAGTGACTAGATTACCAACTAAACACATCCCCTGTCAACCTGAGAACCCAATCTGATATCGTTTGAAAGATTGCTTTGGGCCAGGTCTCGTTTTGCTCCGCTGTGAGGTGCCCTCAAGCTAAGAAATCCCTCCTCTAGCAGCAAGGGAGAGGAAGAGGAATTACCATACAAGTGGTCCCCCAGTCACAACGTCCCCAGCTGCTGTGAGCCTCTTTTATCTTTAAGGACTGCCCCAGCATGATGTGTCACATGATACTATTTGTCAACCGATTCTGGCATCACGATAACTGTACCATCCAGTGTTAGCTCTCCCATCTCCCTGGTGATGTCCCGTCACTGTTTGTCTAACACTTCTGGGCAAAATCTACAGCTGGGGGACCGTGATTTGCCAAATTTGTGCAAGTAAGACTGAAAACTGAAGACTGGTCCGCGTGGCTTAGTGGTTAGAGCACTAAGCCCGTAAGCCGAAGGTCTCTGGATCAAGTTTCGTTAGCATCAACGAGATTTAGTTCAAGTGGTTCTTCGGACGGACTATAAGCCTGTTCAGTTATGATACGTGCTGGTTTTAAATCAGAACATATCGCAGCTAGATGGACGGATACACGACCAAAGCGTGATAGGGATCATATCACCTTGTGGAGGGCCGATACATTAGATCATGACAATGTGATACACTAACTACCTCTAAGCGAAGACCAGAAAGGGGCTATAGTGCTGAGAAAAAAAAATTGAAAACTTATATGCCCGCTCAAAAACTGGGTCAGACAAAAATCAGCCTTACGATGCCTTTCATTTAGCCAGGGTCTAAGATCCAGTATGAGATGCGCAGTCTACCTGTCCTTCGTATAATTTACCCAAGACTGCTGCCAATCGTTGAGTGAATGCTGTCTCTCCTCGTGGAAAACCGTCTCCTTTACCTCCTCACTAAAACGCAAGTAAATAGCACGGTGCTCTCTAACTAAAAGCAATAACAAGAACTTACCTTCTCTTTGATCATCTTTAACTCTAGAGATTGTCTTTTCTGTCCCGGTGCCCAGTACTAGACTGAACCCTCAAGCAGTTATCCAGTCTCTCAGTCGGCGCATTAGCATACCTAGTCTAAGCATTTTTCATGCAATTTCCAGCAACAACAACCACATAGCCAATCAAGCGTGACTAATCTGGCATCTCCAGTCTCAGTAACTTGTCATAGATAGGTTCCACAGGTCTGGACTAAGGATAGATCCCTGTGCAACACTCAATATAACGTGCACCCTTCTTTGGTGCTGTGTCTTGTCGTGAAGCAGGCTTCGGTCCTTCAGGTAGTCCCTGAGAAGCTGCATCAGATATTCTGGAACTTGAAAAGATTTTTGCAGCGTAACTAGAATATCTAACTATCTAGCGGAGTTGAAGGCGTTCCTAGCATCGAGTGTCACCAACAGAACGATCTATCACTTGCTGCGACTTTGTGGCTCTGCTTTTTGGACCACGCCCTCAACTCTGCAATCGCATCAATGGTGGAGTGTCCTGCTCAAAATGCATACTGCTGAGAAGAGAGATTCCCAGCAGCACGGATAGCGTCGGTGAGCTTTCTCTTGATGAGTTTCTGAAGCAATTTGCCAACCGTATCTAGCATTCTTAACAAGTGAGATGTAGATGGCGATCCGGAATTCCCCTTACGCTTGCTACATGAGATTCAGCACTTCCATAGTAACGGGAAAATCCCGTCCCGTTAGGAAGCGTTTGCTGTGCGCCACAGTAAGTCAGGATAATGGTGATCGACAAGTTGCAACACCTCAGCTGAAACACCATTTGGACCTGGAGCCTTTCTTATTTTTGATAATAGGACTGCCTCTTCCAGTTTCGGCTGTGTTTGTCCCGATTGATGTCTCAACATGAGCTGCGTTACTATGGACGGCATGGGTGGAAAAGTGCCCGCACCATCTCGTCCAACTTTTTTGCTCATGATGAAGTTTGTGATCCTTTTTTCGCTTTTCAATGATTTCAGTCCACTACCAGCATACTCGGGGTTGCCATGCTGAGGTTTTTGATGGACGTTAAAAGCACTGCAAACAGTCATCATGATGCTCAAAGTTGAGATCACTACACCTTAAGCTGCTAGTTCTTCTATCCCCTGAACATCATCCTAAAGCTGTGTGTATCTGTAGTGAGCATCTCGATGAATCTCTCGACGTCCATCCTTCCAATGTTCTACCTTAGTGCACGGATGTCGGAAGAGACCTTGCAGATCTGAAGCAGGATACTCTCCAACTATGTACCATCTGTATTAAGGAACCCGAGGCAAATATCACTTTAGGTATGGTTTCTTCACAACACGTTGCCATCTGCGTTCAAAACAGTGCCCACCAAAGCATTAAGCTTTGCTTGCAAAGATAATATCGGTTCGTTCGGGGTTAGCTACATACTAAAGCAGGTAGTCCCTAAGTACTGAACCCATACGAAACCATCCCCCTGCCCATAGCCATCCACCTTGAAATCACTGTGCCGAGCCTGGATGATGGCCGTACCAGTTTTGGTAGGATAACATGGGGCAGAACTTTTATCGTGGTGTTGCTCACTTAGCAGCAAAAAGTCGGCTTTCATGTGCCTCACAAATCGCTCGAGCAGGTTTTGGGCGGTTGACTTGGAGCGTAGGATCTTCGAAGTTTTGATTATGCCTTGGTTGGAACTTCCTGGAACACCCGACATTTTCCTAATCACACGACGTGCTCAATATGCGGTCTTGGATCAGTATCCTTGCCATGGATTCAGTGTGCCTACTTTGTGCACTCTTTTGTTTTATGTCTCATTTCACCTCATATGTAACATGAGAACTCCTATCGGGTCCTTTGCATACTTCTGCGGTCTAACTATAGCCAAGGCATTTGAAACATTGAAGAGGCACTGTTCTTTGCCGTATCCTGCTGGCAACTCACCCTATTCGTACCTTACCCTTATTCAACAATCGTTCGAGGTCTTTTTTATCAAGTCAATAATGACCATGCGTTCTGGTGTCAGCCTCGCTTGGATCCTGCCCACGCTAGGGAGCTCCCTTTTGACGACATCTTCTACCTTGACCAGATCTTTTATTTTGATTGTTTCCAATGGCTCAAGCGAGGCTACAGTTGCTCTTTTGCTGAAGATTGTCTTTACTGCGTTGCAGAATGCTTCTTTATTGGCGGCCTCTGCTCCAAATTCGATCAGTATGTCACCTGACCGCGTTGGCCGTACTGCTTTAGTGGCAGTGCTGGTATCTTTGGACCTTACATTTCCCCGGATATTCCGCAGCACTTTTGCGTAAGATCAGCCATCTTGAAGTTTTACGAAGTATGCCTTTTGCCGGGGTCTTTGCCTAGGCTTTTTCTCCACTGTTCCGCATCATGTCCTTTTTCTTACTGAGCGTCCATGCGAACGTTATTATCTGCAACTTTTTGAGAGAGTTTCTTTGTGATTTTCTTCACTCCTTCTGTCAGCACTGTTTGGAACCCTGATCTAACATTTCACGCCCTTCAAGTGCCTCTTCCTTCTTTTTTCCCGATCTCTTGTGGTTGAAGCAGACGCCATACGTTCATTGACGTTTGATGGTGGAGCTCTCTGCGCGTGCCCTTTTGGCTTAGTCCACAGTGCTTCTTTAGACTTCTACTCTTCATCGGCTTCTGGTTCTCTTTGGCCTTTAACCAGTTCCTTCCAAAATGCCCTATGCGGTCTAGGAGCTCCTCTAGTTTAAGGCGCTCATTATTTACATCTATGCTGATTTTTGGCTATTCGCATGCAGATTTAATTCTTTCTAGAACGTCTCCCGCTTTTGGATTAGCATTTCTTCTTGATGTCACTGGACTTTGTGATCCCCTCTTTAGAGAGAGAGATTGTCGGCATCCTATTCCAATCAAAGTACTTTCGTCATATTTTTGACAGTGGCAGTGAAATTATACAACGGTGCTTTATTTGTCTGGTCACTTCTTCCTAAGCCTGTGGTGATCACATTGTTAACTTCAAGGTAGTTCGTTATCATTTCAAGATTTAAGACCCCTGCTTTGATCGTTTCGGTTGCGATCGCGGCAGTGACAGTGGAATTCGCAATGCTCTTTCTATTTCTCCTCTCGCGAAGACAATTATTGGTATTAAAATGATGCATATTGGTTGCAAGCTCATCGGACACTTTTTCGTAGTGTTCTTTAGTTATGTATAATTTTTAATAGAGTTGTTTGGCTTTTCAGTTCCTTTTTCCAATTAATTGATAATACTCAGGAATTTCAATTGGATACCGTATGATATTGTGTCTTTGACTAAGTTTTTTGAATGAATATTATTTATATTTAAAGTGCCATGTGGGTCATTGTTTTTGAGTACTTTAATCTTGTAAAACTTGCTTTATTTTTATAAAATTTATAACGATTGAATCAATAAAGCGCATTTGAATTTTAATTTGAATACAAGAATATATTTAATAAACCACATTACATACGTGATGAAAATTTACATTCGTTACTAAATCATTTATTTTGTACGAATAAATGTTTTTCCTTAACAAAATGTAGTACAGAATAGGGGATTTTCACTATTTGTATGGTCAAATTTACTGTTCTGTGAGAAATATACTCATATATGAAGAATATGTTATGAAAAAATTGATTAATTTGTGATGAATTAAAGAGAGTGGTAAAAATTACTTCACTATGTGGACTGACTTGAAAAGTTACTACTCCTGTGAATATTTTATTTTTGTCGATAAATTCATTGTGTGTAATGAAACTTATAGAGCACTGTCAAAGAATTCGTTGCGAAGATTTCTCTTCATCTTATTAACATTGCTGCAACAGAATATATCGTTTACCAATCCCGAGCTTTGTGCCAAATTAGCACAAGTCGTGAGGTTTCTGCCAAATTAGAAATTAAATGATTATTGATATGTACATACATATGCGGGCAGTCAGATAAGTACTTAGCCTCACCGTCCGATAAGGCCACCATTGCAAGAGAGATTCTCTATCGTGCAGCATGTAAATTCTTGTAGACGGCTACTGTCAAAAGCGAAATCGAGCAGCAAAATCGAGCACCGGAATCAAAGAACGCTTGGATGCAGTATACGCAGACTTTGCTCTTGCGAAGGCAACTGTGAAAACCGACTTATGATGACCCACGCCCAGGTGCTCGAAAATCGGCTACCACGGAGGATAACGTGGCAAAAATCCACGAGCTCGTATTGGCAAACCGCCGATTGAAGGTGGACGAGACAGCTAAGACAATAGATATCTCAAAAGATCGCGTGGGCCATATCATGCATGATATGTTGGGCATGAGAAAGCTTTCGGCGCGATGGGTGTCCCGTTTGCTCACTCTGAACAACAAACGCAACCATGAGACGACTTCAAAGCAGTGCTTGACGCTGTTTAAGTGCAATCCAAAGGAGTTTCTGCATCGTTTTGTGACCGTTGAAGAAACATAGCTCTACCGGTATACATCAAAGACCAAGGAGCAATCGGTACAGTGAAATTTACCTGGCGGACGTGCTCCGAAGGAGGCTGAAAAATGTGATGGCTACCGATTTCTGGAATTCACAAGGTATGATCCGCACCGACTACCTGGGTAAGGGCAAAATGGTCATAGGGCACATTTATATCGAATTATTGGGCCGAAAAAAGTGCTCTCCCACCATTACAACGTACCGGCTCACACCTCCGACGTTGCCACGGCCAAATTGGGCTACGAACTATTACCTTACTCTCCAGATTTGGCTCTGTGCGACTTTTTTCTTTACGAACTTGAAAAAGTCAATCGCCGGGTAGAAATTTGAGTCGAATATGGAGGTCATCTCCGCCACGGAGGCGTATTTTCCAGACATCGAGAAAGAGTATATCGAGCTAAGAAGAGATTATGTTGAGAAACAAATGGCCACTTTTCCAAAATTTTCGTTTTTCTTTTGTAAGCTAAATACTTATTGGTCGGTCCTCATAGTTTCATTAAATATAATGGTATACGAGTACATGCGGGTAAATATAAAAATCATGCTGTTATTAATAAGTTGAGTGAATTTTGACTTCTAAACTATTGCGAAAAGCAGGTGAACGGACGGAAAGATCGTGCGCAGTTTCAATACCGCTTTGGAAGTGCACAAAGCCCCTTATAATAGTGAAGGAAAACTATCGATAGCACTATCGACACTATCGAGAGTATTTTACTATCGTGCCACTATCGATAGTCAAACCCTACTATCGATAGTTTTCGATAGTTTCCATCATTGTTCTTTGAATAAAAAACCAGATTTCCGAAATTTTTCTGAATAAATATTGACCGGTTGGCTTTCCATTTGATCCTGCTTCGAAACTCGACTTATTTACTTCTACTGATGCTATTCAACCTAGAGCCAGGGATGGCGCTCTTATTGTTAATGAGATTCGTTCTGAAATTAGATAAACAGCATCGTTTTCAAACCATACCGGCAGCCCTTTCAACTACTGATGCCATACTGTCCTTGAAATTTCACCTCAGTTTGTCCAAATCAAAACAAAGGAAAGTACAAAAATGGGTTGACATTCATTTTCTATCGCCGGGAACTGCAACGGTTGTTTATGTCCCGCGTTCATAAATTTTGCTTTCGTTTTCTACTGTTCGACTTAACCCTTAACACACCATTGTCATCGTAAAATATTACACTAAATCATTACTTTTATAGTTTATTTAGTCATAATAATGATTTAATAAAGTTGGATAATTATTTGTAGGAGTCTGAAATTTTTTTGAAAACGCGGTAAGGCTGGAACAAGATTATTGAAACCGCAAAACAGGCAGTAGTTGAGAAAAGTGCAAGCGAATTATCTTTTTATATGACAACTCTTATCATTAAAAATCAAAATTATTTCTCCTCTGAAAAAACATTCTAAACAAAGTTTCGCTTTGCCTGAAAAACTTTTGTTTCCTAATAAGGGTTAACAATACAAACTAACCAAATTTATTTGTTGGAGTAGATTCACGATCATAAGCTTGTTCTGTCGTGTTGACAAGATCCAATAATTTTTAAGGGTTTTGTACTAAAATAAAAAACCCTATTGCAATCACGACCTGTATCCGTCTGTATGTCACAGCACTTTTTCTCCGAATCTATAGAAGCTACAGCCACGAAACTTTGTTGAAAGGTCAGAAGTGGCGACTTCTTGAAAGTTAAGGGGTGGAAAATTGTTCAAAGGGGTTTAAGGGGGTCTCCCCATACAAGGAGGTGACCCTTCAAAAAAATTTTTTTACCATTCGTAGTCGAGAAGGGTGTCGTTGGAAATTCATCATTCATCCAGTCAAAGTACAAAAGTCTAAACTCCATTTCGTATTCCCGAATGCTATCGGCGCGGTACCTTTGTTGATTTCGGTTTTTCTTTAGCGTAGTTTTTTTCGGATTTACGTTAACGTAGTACATTTTCCGGTACCGCGTCGGTAACATTCGGGAACGCGAAACGGAGTTTAGATTTTTGTACTTTGACTGGATGAATGAAGAAATACGGAGTAACGTAAAGTAGGTTTCTTCTCCGTATGAGTGTGTTTTTGACGCGTTTATTGGTGGCTGAAAAATTGTAAATGAGCGTAATCCATTTGGAGACCCGCGACCGAAATCCTCTCCGATCTAGCTGGCCGACAAGCAGCCACCGCGAAAGTGGATTACGGTGCACGGATTGGTTGACCGGTTGGTACCATCCGTTGGCATTACTCAGACTTAACGTCTAGAACCGATGAGAGGTCGGTTCCTCGTTCGGACTTAGACTTAAAATCATTACAGGTCTTAATGAGATCTTTTCAAAACAAGTCTTAAAATTTCCAAATCAGCACCGTGGGGGGCAGGGGAAGTGGAAATGTACGAATTGTACACTAAAATTCAACCAACGGTATGCAAATGACTATTTACAGATTGGCCTGTCCTGAAAGTTTTATAAAGATCGAATGGTATTTAACAAAATTAAAGCGATTTGAACTTTCCTGTATTACTATGGAGTAATATGCGCTGCATTACTATGTAAACACACATATGGCTTTGGAACAATATGCGCTTTTTACCGATTCAGACACTACAGCTTTCCTAGAATTTGCATGAAAGTTTCAGGAATGATAGGTATCATGAATATCTTTGAGAATTGGTTCAGCTAGTGGTATCAGTAATCATAAAATAATATAGTGGTTGGTTCAAATACGAAGATTGAGTAATTTTGAGTTATTTTTCCCCAACTTCAATGTTTCAGGTACATGCTTTTAAAACTTGATTCAATTTAATAAATGACTGAAGATCAGTACCTAAAATTTATACTCATATGTGAAACAAGTCGAGAAGGCAGTAGAGAGCTCCTAACAGAAGGGCTTTGTAACCACTCTAACAAAGGGTTCGGAAAAAAAAATCTGAATCGATGAATCGATGATAACATTACAGGGGAGGGTTTCTCAAAAAAAATTTCATCAATAGCCGATATGAGTATTAAATGAAAGGTCTTTATGAGAGCTTTTCAAAATAGTCCTTAAACTGACAGTGTTTGCTTCATTGGGGGCACGAAAGATGTGATTCCCCCTCGCGATTGGACACCTGTGATCTAAAAAATCTGAAAAAAATTATTAAGGGAGATATTTATGAATAAAACAATAACAAATGCCTGAGGAGTCAATATTCGCACAACTTTGTTAATGATAGTATGATCTCCAAATTTCGCATTTTCTTCAATAAAATCGTACGGATGCCTATGAACCCAACCTTACCTGCACAAAGTCCTAATACGCTGTAAGTTTGATGAAATTCGTATTATATTCGCGGAAGTTATATCCATTTGAAATTTCTCCAATTGCAACAACAATAACACACTATTTTGGTATTTTATGGACTTTCCATCGAACCAGACACTGCAGTTTTGATTTGATCTTCTTAAAATTTTCAGATAAGGTCAATGGCATGAATACTTTTGAGATTTCATTATTTAAGTGATTTTTGATAGTTGAAAATGAAGAAAAAATGGATTTTCTTTTGAATAAGCAGATTTCTTTGACATGTTTCTTGATATTATTCGTTGCTGGTGATTGCATTTTGTAAGTTAAGCATAAAACCCTTCTGACATGAGCGTAGGTCTGTCGACCAACTTATTATATTTTGTTAGAAAACTTCTTTTCTTTTAGAGCGAACGATTTTGGTTTCTATTATGCTTGTTTTGTGTTGTGAGTGAAGTGAAAGTGGTCGATTATGTTGACTCGGATAAAATTTTAAATCAACTGCGAAGGCGTAAGTATAAATTCTAGAATTTGTCAGCTAGAAATTCTTTAAAGAACGAGGACTACCTCAGCCGTCAAATTATTAAGCATTGCTTCATTGAAGTGATGTTATAGGCGACGACGAATACGCGTTGGAACAAAAAAATTGAGTGCAGTTAGATTCTTTATCGTCTAGAGGACAATTTATGAAATAGGACGCAAGGCCACCTCTAAAGTAATTAAAATAATAATTAAAGTTTCGATAATTCACATTCAAACCAGGATTGGCAGTTGTAGGTGTTGGCGATGAATGCAGGCAGATAACGCAGTTCCCGCGGGCGATTTAAATTGGAATTCACAGGCAAAAATATTGTGAAAATTTTTGCAATGAGTTTCATAATATGTTTGTCTGTAGATTCTAGAGAACAACCTCACTTGGCTGCAATCATCGCCACCACCGACAACTGTCAATTCTGATTTAAGTGTCAAAGTCAAAGTCAAAAGCGCTTTATTCAATACTAATTGCTATAAATTTTATAACAATATAAAACAATATTGAAATTTAAATCAAAATTTTACTTGAATCGGTTATTTTGAAAAGGACTCAAGTCCACTTTCGTAAAGTTTTCAGGAGACACAAAAAATTGTGTAATAAGCTGCGGAATTATAACTTTTTCAAAATAAATCATGAGTGACAGGACTTATATTACTGTTATGAAATGGTGGGCTAGTGCCATTTTCGGTGAAAACATGGTGGGAACATATACAAACTCTTCGACATACTTAACTCAGTTTCGAAAAAAAATGTGTAACTTGTGCCCTTTTAAAAATAACCGATTCAATTACCTTAGAAGTGGGCTTGCCCCTCATTTCTGAACTTAAATTATGCGCTAGACGATGAAAAAACCGAACTGCACTCAATTTGTGTCGCACCATTTTGTATTCGTTTTCGCCTATAACGTCACTCCAACCCATGAATAAAATGCTACTTTTGCCAACTTTCGAGTTTGACAAAACAGCATTAAATTATAAAAGCTGCTGAAACCTACACCTTTTAATATTCAAGGGGGTCGCTTGCATCCAGCTACAGCTTCCTGTAAATACGAGTCTCAAAATGGACAAGTTCATCACCAAAAAAAGGAAATGCGTAAGTGGTACGTAAATGGTTGAAATACCGTTTGTTCTAAAGTTTTTGCAAATTTGTCAATTTTGTAGCAACAGTTTTTACAAATTTGTCAATTTCGTATTGACAGAAGTACCAAGTTTGTTGTCTCAATCATTAGGCGAATCTGAGAATCATATCCATCCTCCATATCAATATCATCTCTTTCATGCAAGCCTGAAGAAAGTATGACAAAACGAAACTTCTCGAAAGCATGGAATTTTTTAAAAAATCTTCAGATAAATAGTTTGCCAAATGTTTAACCTGTGGGAAGGAGTATAAAACAAGTGGAAATACATCGAATTTGAAAGATCATTTGAAGAGGTGTTATGATGATTATATTAAAGAATTTAATATTGAAGCTGATGCTGTTCCGAAACGTGTGACAAATTTGAATTCCGTTTGTGATGAGGACTCAAGAAGCCCAAGAAGTTTGCGATTGATTAGCACATATTTCAGCAGGACTGAATGCTAATTATCAAAAAAGAAACAGATTGACAATGTCTCGGCTTGGATGATCGCTCTAGATTTTCAACCGTTTTCTATTGTAGCAAATCATGGGTTTCGAAATCACATCTTCAACATAAACCCTAGATATGTGCTACCAAGTAAGCATAGCATCAAAAATTCTATAGGCATGCTGTAGTGAATAAGAGATTTTCATATGTCCGTGAAGGACCGCAGCGATGTTCTGCTGCCTCGGCAGAGGAAGGTGTTGATTCCTGCCGAGAATGCCCTCGTCCGGAGACGCGTGAATGCGCTGGCAGGCTAGCATTGCGGTGTCGTGGGGCGGGTTCGTTTCCCCGGCACGAGGACTCACTACAAAACATTTCGCATTCACGAATTGCTTGCAGAGTTCGAGAGGACGACCGAAGTCGCAAATCAGTAGATAACCTCCACGAAGGAATTACGACTTGTTGCGAGAACAAGTGCAACCTGACAAGAAAGACTAATTTGGGGGTGACCTCGTCCTTACCCAAATACATTCAGGGCCCACAAATGAAAGAGGGGCAACCGGGTGGTGGTGGAGCCCCTTCATGCCCACCCAACCGGAATAAATCCAATGTTAAATCGTTGAAGTGGCCAGGTATTCCTCTTCTGAGTGGAAAACTCATACAACTTGAATTGTATGAACCTTCCCATCAGAAGGGGAGTACCCCGGTGACCAATTTATGTCATAGAATTATACAATGGAATTGCATAACTTTATGCCATAAAAAGGCACTTGGCTTGGGCCACTCAACCCATTAAGTCACCTGAAATAAAAAGGATTAAATTGTACCCGGTGACTGGCTCATATTTTGAGGGGGAAGCCTGCCACCGTACCGGGTCCTATACCCGGTTAGAAATGGAGGAAAGGAAAGACCCTCGGGTACGTTTTTAATTCATTTTTATTTTTTTTTCTTTCAATTTTCAATCAATTCATTAGATCATCTATACCTAATCTAACTTATTGGTTTCTAACAGGTTAAATTCCGGTATTACACATTTTCTGATACTCTATAGCTGACCACAAAATCTTATTTGGAATTTGAATATAAATGAACTATTTATGTTACACTTATGTACATTTTGTATGGTGATAAATAATACTTAAATAAAAGGCAGAATTTTAGTAATGAATCAATTTGAGAAAGATAATCTTCAACACAGGAAATGTTTCAATTCCAATCTACCTTTCTGACGAGCGATGTTAACAGGGTTTTCAAAATTGCAATCTCTGGTTGAGAATTAATTCCAAGCTCTTAGAGAGCGATTTAATAGACTAAAATTATCGCCCTTTATTAAATTTTTGACTTTTAATTATAAGAATAATGTTCAGATACTGTTACATTACAGACTTCTGCGGAAAATGCCAGAACAACGATGTTGCAAGTGATTATTTTGCATGTCCCATAATTATCTCTTTTTGTTGCAACAAATACTCGTTTATACTTGTATTTTACCTGAACTGTCATTCTAAAATCCCAGTTGAGAAATTACATCATTATTAACTCTCGTTAAACACAAAAGCTTCGAATTTAATCTAAATTTTTTATCTGTCATTTATAATACCTTTTTATATTTTTGAATGGTGCAAAATTTATTGTTTATATTGTCTTTGATTTTTATCATTTCAAATTGTTATTCTTTTTATTGAATGGGTTTAGGCTATTATTTTAGGTGTGATATTTTATCTTATGGTTTAATTTTACTAAGAATTTGAATCAGTGCTGTCATATAAATGGGTAGTAGAAAGATTTATAGGGTAAATAATTAGGTAAATTTGTTTATTTAAATAAATGAATCAGTATTATTTTATAATTATTATTATTAAATAATAAGGTAATGTTATCTTATTTTTTTATTCAAATTTCGGGAACTTTTAACGGAGTATCACTAAATGCAAATGATATAATGCCTTTGATGTTCAAGTACATCGACAAAGCGTAAACTGAACATACTCTTTATTATATTAAAAATCCAAAATTTTTCATGAAATTGAAAAAAATGTTCACTTTCAAGAACTGATTAAAATATGTATGAATATAAAATTAAGCCTTCAAAATTAGACCAATAAGTATGCTCATTTACATATCCGGTATCGAAAACTAGTAAAGTGCAGATATTTGAGAGTGCCAAAAAAAATCTATAGCAAGAAATACATTGAAGTTCACGAACAAGAATTACTAAAACCAGGCGTAATCTCTGGATGCACAACGTAATCAGTATAAAAATGGATACATGCAAATTAATCGCTCTGAACTCAGACAGATTCATTCAAATTAATCGTGTGATAGCAAAGTTCTATATGCAATTGATTACATCATGGTGCTATAATTTTCATGCGAACTTTATCCAAAAATATTTCGACAAAATTCATTGAATGCCACATAACATTCTATAGAGAAAATTATCTCTTCAAGATTATGTTTCTTAATGCTCAGGTCGTCTTGTATCTGAACACGACTGATAAGCTTTTCTTACAACTACACTTTCAATCGACGCTTTTAATTCTAAGGTTTTGTGACTTGAACTTCATACGGGATTCCAATAAGACGCGAAAATGAACATGCATGCAAAAGCTAATATGAATTTTCTATTACTTGAAATAATGTGAACTACTCAAGTTATGTCTGCGCCGAATAATGTGAAAGCCTCCTCTTCTCCCGACAATTCTGCAACCTTTCCTTGCAATTCCCGAAAAGCATGGACAGCCTCGATTTCCTGCTTCAGCTCTTTGATCGTTTTGCTAGGATCAATTTCCACGGTGAGCGTGCTGTGTGGCAATGTCTGGACCGTTATTATCACTTTGTTGTTTAGTGCAACTGGCCGACGTGCTTTAAATTTGGGCCTTCACTTCACTTCTTGCTACAGAATCTTCGCAAGCATTACTTTGTGCATTTCTATCGCGATCAATTTACTCCGACCACACACGCACTTTTATTTTTTCCACGCAAATATCCACCGTGTATTTACTAGTTTTTTCTCTTGTGTCTAATTAAATCTACATTTGCGAACTACCGTACTTTTCTTTTTCGTTGCCACATAGGGAAACGTGAGAAGATTCGAAGAGATATTTGTCGATCAAACGCGTATTTATTTTGTTCGGGTTGCCGGTTTTTCTTCGAAGACTTGCTCTCTGATCCTTCACTAGTTCATTTCACCCCAAGCATGCACCCTTCAAACACAGAAATTATTCCATGAAAGTGTTCTGTGTACTTCTGTGAAACGTTCCAGTTTGTTTGTATTCTCACGATTCATCTCTGTGTGCACGCTTCTTCTAACAAGTATTGTGGAGGAGTTTCCGAATTTGTATTGGAACATGTACAGTACATTAACAACAACGATTCCACGCGAACCGACTTCCTTAATCGATGAAGCGAAGTTGCATCACAGCATTTCGAAAAATTTCCGACAAAAGAGCTAACGGTTAATTACAAATCCGTTACATGCTAAGTGCATTGAGTAACTAATTGTTACTAAATTCGGGGGCAAATCAATGACGCCTTTTTCCACATTTTCAAATTGTTTCTTCGTTTCATATCTCCTTTGGGGACCTGATTATTTCTGGGAACTGAAGAATAACTTTTCGACAAATGATTTAAGGGAGGGAGAAACCTTTGGACACCCAAGCGAAAACACTTCCACTAGATTTTGACGGAACACGAGTTTTATTCCACTTTTCGCTAACCCACACGACTAACAAGGTGTTCACAATTTGCACGATAACTTTATCGTCTATTTTTTTTACAATATTTCACTGTCTTTTACGCGAGAAACTTTTCCACGTGTCTCGGCGATATTCTGATCAGCCCGCAATCTCCTCTCACTCCCAACTCGCTTCTTCTTTACGCGGCGTCCGCGCTGTCTGGCGGTTTCGAGCAGACTCCTGATCTCCATCCCATTCCTCGTTTGTCAGACGAAGCATCAGACTCGACTTGCCGGCGCCACTCTCCCCGATAATTCCAATTTCCAATGTTGTTATGTAGTTATCACCCATTTTCACGATTTACGACGCAATAGCATGCAAATTTCGCAAGCACAATTTAATATTCTCCACACTCAAGCAACTACGACACTTTATGGGCAAGTAGAACAATACGAACCCATTCAGAAAGGGGGAAATCACACAATTGAAGGTTTTTGTTGCTATCAAATGTACTTTTTCCTTATCATTTGTAGTTTATGACGGCGGTATTTGCAATTTCCCTTTTCACTGTCTTTTGTAGGTTCAATTAAGTTATCAATTGAAGGCAATTTGTCGTTTATGATAATTAGGCGTAATTAGGTGGGAAAAATCGGAAGAATTAGACAAATTTTAAGGGGTTTAAATGATACAATGATTTTAGCGTTCATATAATTAACAGGTTAAATGATACAATGATTTTAGCATTCATAATTAAAAGGGGTTAACCGTTTCGTTCTAAGCATTTGCATACCGCGTTACACCGCAATTCGTTAAATTATCTTCAAAAGATATTGTAATAAGATACTACACATTAGAAATTTTTAAACATTTTTAGAATTTTGTTTCCCGGGTGTTAAGTACAAAGGAAATTTTTCCACTTATTATTCCTGCGAAAAAAAAAAACGAGTGTTGCGATGGGGAAGGTGACTGAATCGACTGAATCCTTATTAAATTGCGTTCGTGCTGTGTGCCTGTGTCAGCGCTGCTTTTAGAGCCATCGTTCTTAGATTACTACAGGGCAGCTAATTTTCTCGTGATCCCAAGGCAATGCGGATTACGAAAAAGGAGCTGAAGGATCTTTCTGTGTCTCACGGGTTGCCTTCGGCGTCGGGACTAGAGATGACGAACAATAAAAGAACACAATTAACAGACGGACGGACTGACTTATGTCTATGTTTGCCTGGAAGTATACAATCTTTGCGCGTTTTTGAAAATATATGCGGACGGACAAACAGACGTGCCCAATTATCTATCGGCGCAGGTCTTTCGCGTGGTATATCCCCACTTCTTTTCCCGATGGATCCGTTATCAAGTAACGGTTAGGTCCCATTACCTTCTTTATGCGGCTTTTCAGGAATCGCCTATCCAGCTTGGCGTTGTAATGCCCCGCGGCGTCACTTTGGCGGAAATTTCGCCGGAAAACTTCATCTCCTTCTTTGAAATTAGCAGATCGTGACCGGAGATTGTACTGCGCTTCATTTGCACTACCTGCGGCCTTAATCTTCCGTCCGATCTGTTGGCGGAGGTCTCCTAAACGTTCGTGGGGCTCCAGCGCAACGACCGGGTCTCCCAAACACTTTAATTGCCGTAACAGTCGGTATGATTTACCGTGGCAAATCATGTGCTGTCCAAAGGCGGCAAAGTAAGGGGCGACACCGGTGACGGAATGATACGAGGATCGCAGGGCGCATGTGATGGCAGACAATCGCCGATCCCAATCCTTTTGAGATGGGTGGACGTAGGAACGGATCGCGGCCAATAGGGTGCGGTTCAACCGTTCTGACGCGTTGGACTGAGGAGAGTATATGGGCGTCAGTTGGTGTTCAATGCCATACTGCTCAAGTAGGCTCTTAAACTGCCGAGACCGGAACTGTACTCCATTATCTGAGTACACACTCTCTGGAACTCCGAACACATGGAATACCCGGTTCTCTAAGAATTTCACGATCGATGGAGTTGTGAATTTACGGATAGGTTCCACCATTGGGAATTTTGAGAGCTGATCTAGAACGACTATAGCTCCGATGTGTCCCATGGAAGACCGAGGATATGGACCGAGTAGATCGATGTATAGACGCTGGAACACGCGTTCTGGGACGTTGAGTTGACCCATAGGAGGTCGAAGAGGCTGGTTGGGCGCTTTGGTGCCTTTACAGGTATCACAGGCGCTCACGTAGTCTTTGACCTGGGATGCCATTTTAGGCCAAAAGAAGTATTTTTTTAGTCGCCGTAGTGTTCGACCGTAACCTCCGTGGGCACTTAACGGATGATCATGTGCGCGGAGGATCAGCTGTTGTGTCATTTCCTCCGGTACCCAGAGTTTCCAAGACTCTTCTTCCTGCCATGGATCACCAGTGGCGTATTCGTTTCGTCTATACACATAGCCGTCTATTACCTTCAAGTCAGGCAGCTGTGTCTGTTGGGTCGCTATGGTTTGCCTCAACTCTTTGTAGCTATCTGATTCGAAATGTGGGCTGTCCAAATCTATTTCGATGGGGTCCTCGTCATTTATTGTTATTTCGGCTCCCTCTGGGGAAAACATCCGTGAGAGAGTGTCGGGTACGATGTTCTGGGTTCCTTTCCGATGTTTGATGGAGAACTTGAACCCTTGCAGTTTAAGAGCCCATCTGGCTAGGCGTCCACTTAAATCTGCCTGGTTCATCAACCATTGTAGTGACGCGTGGTCCGTGATGATCTCGAATTGGTGGCCCTCGATATAAGCTCGGAATTTCTTCACAGCCATTACCGCTGCCAAACATTCTTGCTCGGAAACAGTATAGTTCCTTTGGGCCGAATTCAGCTTATTGGACATGAAGGCGATGGGAGCTTCCTCCCCTTCGTCGGTCAATTGCACCAGCACGGCTCCTACTCCATGTTGACTTGCGTCACAATGAATGGAGAAGGGCTTCGTGAAGTCGGGGCTGTGCAAGACAGGAGCTGATGTGAGGGCTTGTTTAAGCTCTTCAAATGCCTTTCGGCTGAGTTCGGTCCAAACGAACTTCCCTTTCCGCAACATGTCTGACAGGGGCGCTGAAACTGTTGCATAATTCCGAACAAACCTTCGGTACCAACCGCACACACCAAGGAAACGTCGTAGCTGCTTCACAGTTTTTGGTAAGGGGAACTCATCAATCGCACGCGTTTTGTCTGGATCCGTTTTGATAGTGCCATGTCCTATGACATGGCCTAAGTATCGGACTTCTTTCATGACAAACTTACTTTTCTGTACGTTGATGGTGAGTCCCGCCTTACTGATGTGCAGGGCTACTTCTTGTAGAAGTAGGAGGTGTTGATCGAACGTTTCCGTGATGAGTAAAAGATCATCGAGGTACACGAACACTTGGTGTTTCAGGTGAGGTGGGATGACCTTGTCCATCAACCGGGTCATCGTTTGCGGCGCATTACACAGGCCAAAGGGCATTGTGACGAACTGATATAATGGTCGTCCAGGCACTGTGAAGGCGGTCTTGTCCCTCGAGCCCTCATCGAGTGGAATTTGCCAGAAGGCGTCTTTTAGGTCGAGACTGGTGATATAATTGGCTTTCGGCAGTCTCCCTAGTATTCCATCGATGAGTGGAAGAGGGTACGCGTCCTTGATGGTAACCGCGTTTACCTTACGGGCATCAAGACAGAGGCGGACTTTACCTGGCTTTACAACCAAGGTTACCGGTGAGGACCAGGCACTTTGGGACTCTTCTATGACCCCCAACTCGAGCATCCTATCTAATTCCGCATACACCAATTTCTCCATGGCTGGCGAGATGGCGTAGTGTCTCTGTTTAATCGGTTTACTATCGCCAACGTCAATGGCGTGTGAGACTAGGGTGGTGCGGCCAAGGCCTTGGGTAGCGTAAGATGGGAAAGCAGCAATGGATGCTTCCAGGCGTTGCCGTTGGTTAGACGTCAGGTCATGCCTATCGGGAGTAGAAGTGATTTCGTTGACATTTCTGGTTTTTAAAGACAAATCGGTGAATAAATCGGAGGCCAGTCCAAAGCGAAGGACGAAATCGACACCAAGGTATACGTTCTGAGTCAAAGACGGGATAATGTAGAAGGTAATATCCTTCGTCTGACCCCTGAACGTCACGGGTGTTGTTAGTTTACCTCGTATAGGGTGTTTGGTGCCATCAGCTGTACTGATTTCAGTGCGCCAGGATTTAATCAAGTTCGGGTATTCTTGGAGCACTTTCGAGCCAAAGCTCGAGGCAAGACAACTGATACTGGCACCCGTGTCGATCAATGCAAACACGGTCTCGCCCAACACTTTAATTGGATGATAAGGTCTGATCTCATTCTCAGCAACCTCCGAGATGTTACAAGAGTTTACGGTTTGACGGCAGGTGCGCACTCTCTTGCGGAAATTCCGCCAACGACGGGTTGACCATTTTGTCGTGCACGGACGGGAAGTGACAACTTCGGAAGCAAATATTCGCTCTCGAGCCACCCGATATTCCTGCAGTCTAACATGATAAGGTTTTAGAGTGCGTACTTGAGGCTGCCGCGGTTCTTCTGGCAGTGACTGCGATGGTCGTTTTAATATTGTCGTTGGTGAGGTCTCCGGAAGAGAGTGAACATCCGCAGTCGTAATGGTTATGGCTGGTGGGTTAACGTCAGGTTGGTTGGGGTGAGCCGCTGACTGAGGAGCTACTGCTGGGGTTTCGAGTACCGCTGAGGTGGTCGGGTACTCTTTTGGCCGTTTTTTCGTGCGGCACATTCAGAACAGTCCGGGAAGTAAGTGTCCGGCTTGCCGCAACCGTAGCAGAAAACCTTACGTTCTGCGCGGCATGAAATGAACCGGTGTCCGGTTTGGTGACAATTCCAGCAGGTCGTAAGACTTCCCACTGCCGCTACAGCAAGCTGGTCTGGGTCCAAATCATCCTCCAGATCTAGGGTGGTATAATCTGGGGCCAATTCCGCGATTCCTCGTCGAGGACCCGTCCTGGTTAGTAAGTATGGCCGGTCCCGTAGGTCTTCCTCAAACCCTTCTATACGACGCACATTTCTCAGCAGGGCCTCCATACTCTGTGGATCGGAGTTCACGATATGCCGACGAATCTCCGGTCTTAGATTGCGCTTTAGCAGGCGAAGAATTTGGGTAGAAGACAATGGCTCTGACAGCTGGTCATTCAACCGAAGGATATCGGCTCGATATTTATGGAAGGACTCGTCCGGACGCTGCCATCTAGCATTCATCTTATCCAGGACTAATTCGTCCATGTCGACCGTAGGGTATTCCATGCGGAGTACCTCCTTCAGCCGTGACCAGCGTATGGATGGTGGAGCTGAATGTATCCTCCAATATGTCTCCAGGGCTGCTCCCCTAAGCAGCATTGGCAGGTATCCTGCGAGCGCTGTGCGGTCTCCTGCTAGCATCTGCTCAATCAGTGACTCCACCCGACTTATGAAAACCTCCACCGTTATCGTATTGGGTTCCCCACTGAAATGTAGATTCCATCCCTGGATGATGCTGGGGATCTGTGTCGGCTTCAGCCGATACATGTCGTGTGGATGGAAGCGTTGGTCCGGCGGAATCACGGGAGCCTGATTTGGTGGCGGTGCTTGGCTCAATCGGGGCCGGTAAACTGGAGCCAACGGATTCATGGCTGTACCTGGCCGGATCCGTTCGGGATCACGCCGCGAGTCTACTGGGAAGTCCCACGGATTTGGGTCCGAATCCCACATAGGAGGAGTTCTTGGCCGGGATGGTGCGGGGTTCTCTCTCTGGCTCTCTAGAGAGGCGAGCCGGGTGGACATGTCCTGTACGAGCGCCATTAGATCTCGTAGAACTGTGGCTTCCACAGCCACCGGTGGACTCGCTTCTTCTGCAGGCGGAACTGCTTCAGCCCTGTAGTCATCGTCTCGTGCACTCCTTGTAGTGGATGGAAGGGGTCCGCTTTTGGGGACAGCTCCACTTGTACTGGAGGACTGAGGTCGTTCTGTTGCTGGCTGTGCGATTTCCAAAGGCTGTCGACAGAGCGGGCACGTGGATGAAGTTTGCCGCAGTTGTGCCAAACACAGCTGATGTAGCCTGTGTCCGCACTGCAACCTCTGGCTTGTAGTTTCGTCCATGTCCTCGTGACAGATGGAACACAATAGAGCTGGTCCGGCATCCGACCGCAACTTTCTCCTTTCGGGAGTTCTTTTGGTGGGCATGCTAAAAGAAATTTAAATTGCTAACTAAAAACCTAAATAAATATATATATATAAATAATGAAAATGTGAAAAAAAATGATGCAAAATTTATGATTTGTAAGTGGCCGTCAGTGGCGAACTATAGTCGAACCTCACAAAAAAAAAAATGTATGATAAAGTTTCAAAAAAAGTTTTAAGTTATCAAAAAAATAATCGGTCTTTCCTTTCCGTCCTTCCTCCCAAGTATGGACACCATGGCACAATCCTTCTAAAACGTTTCAGGGACACTCTCTTGTGGCACCATGAAAATCAGGGTTCCGAAGTGATCCCTCATTAGCAAACTTCTCAAGTTACAGCTTGTCAGCCCAGGGTGGGATTCTAATCCACAAGCAGCGCGTGTCTTGTCATGGATAGTCATGGATTAGCTAATCAGCCAATCACATGAAATCAAAATCCATGTAATTTAAGACACTTAGGCACCGCTGGTTTGGGGAGCGGATCAGAATCCTCCGCAAAATAGATGTTGGGATAATAACCTCCGAACACAAAAAGGGACTCTAATATAATTTGGCCTTACTAGTTATACAATGGTGGTAAACCACCAAGGTATAAATCAAAAGAAGGACCAAACGATATTGATGTCCGAAGACAACACACGTTCGGAAGTTACTCGGCTGCTGGGGCACGATTAGTGCAAAAACCCTCGGGAGTTATCTACCCGCCAAAATTTCTAACACCTTGTGGGGACACCTAGAGACGATGGACTGTCTCGTGCTCACGACTGATGATACAGCCGGGCTTTTCGGGCCCCACGTTGGGCGCCATTTGTAGTGAATAAGAGATTTTCATATGTCCGTGAAGGACCGCAGCGATGTTCTGCTGCCTCGGCAGAGGAAGGTGTTGATTCCTGCCGAGAATGCCCTCGTCCGGAGACGCGTGAATGCGCTGGCAGGCTAGCATTGCGGTGTCGTGGGGCGGGTTCGTTTCCCCGGCACGAGGACTCACTACAAAACATTTCGCATTCACGAATTGCTTGCAGAGTTCGAGAGGACGACCGAAGTCGCAAATCAGTAGATAACCTCCACGAAGGAATTACGACTTGTTGCGAGAACAAGTGCAACCTGACAAGAAAGACTAATTTGGGGGTGACCTCGTCCTTACCCAAATACATTCAGGGCCCACAAATGAAAGAGGGGCAACCGGGTGGTGGTGGAGCCCCTTCATGCCCACCCAACCGGAATAAATCCAATGTTAAATCGTTGAAGTGGCCAGGTATTCCTCTTCTGAGTGGAAAACTCATACAACTTGAATTGTATGAACCTTCCCATCAGAAGGGGAGTACCCCGGTGACCAATTTATGTCATAGAATTATACAATGGAATTGCATAACTTTATGCCATAAAAAGGCACTTGGCTTGGGCCACTCAACCCATTAAGTCACCTGAAATAAAAAGGATTAAATTGTACCCGGTGACTGGCTCATATTTTGAGGGGGAAGCCTGCCACCGTACCGGGTCCTATACCCGGTTAGAAATGGAGGAAAGGAAAGACCCTCGGGTACGTTTTTAATTCATTTTTATTTTTTTTTCTTTCAATTTTCAATCAATTCATTAGATCATCTATACCTAATCTAACTTATTGGTTTCTAACAGGTTAAATTCCGGTATTACACATTTTCTGATACTCTATAGCTGACCACAAAATCTTATTTGGAATTTGAATATAAATGAACTATTTATGTTACACTTATGTACATTTTGTATGGTGATAAATAATACTTAAATAAAAGGCAGAATTTTAGTAATGAATCAATTTGAGAAAGATAATCTTCAACACAGGAAATGTTTCAATTCCAATCTACCTTTCTGACGAGCGATGTTAACAGGGTTTTCAAAATTGCAATCTCTGGTTGAGAATTAATTCCAAGCTCTTAGAGAGCGATTTAATAGACTAAAATTATCGCCCTTTATTAAATTTTTGACTTTTAATTATAAGAATAATGTTCAGATACTGTTACATTACAGACTTCTGCGGAAAATGCCAGAACAACGATGTTGCAAGTGATTATTTTGCATGTCCCATAATTATCTCTTTTTGTTGCAACAAATACTCGTTTATACTTGTATTTTACCTGAACTGTCATTCTAAAATCCCAGTTGAGAAATTACATCATTATTAACTCTCGTTAAACACAAAAGCTTCGAATTTAATCTAAATTTTTTATCTGTCATTTATAATACCTTTTTATATTTTTGAATGGTGCAAAATTTATTGTTTATATTGTCTTTGATTTTTATCATTTCAAATTGTTATTCTTTTTATTGAATGGGTTTAGGCTATTATTTTAGGTGTGATATTTTATCTTATGGTTTAATTTTACTAAGAATTTGAATCAGTGCTGTCATATAAATGGGTAGTAGAAAGATTTATAGGGTAAATAATTAGGTAAATTTGTTTATTTAAATAAATGAATCAGTATTATTTTATAATTATTATTATTAAATAATAAGGTAATGTTATCTTATTTTTTTATTCAAATTTCGGGAACTTTTAACGGAGTATCACTAAATGCAAATGATATAATGCCTTTGATGTTCAAGTACATCGACAAAGCGTAAACTGAACATACTCTTTATTATATTAAAAATCCAAAATTTTTCATGAAATTGAAAAAAATGTTCACTTTCAAGAACTGATTAAAATATGTATGAATATAAAATTAAGCCTTCAAAATTAGACCAATAAGTATGCTCATTTACATATCCGGTATCGAAAACTAGTAAAGTGCAGATATTTGAGAGTGCCAAAAAAAATCTATAGCAAGAAATACATTGAAGTTCACGAACAAGAATTACTAAAACCAGGCGTAATCTCTGGATGCACAACGTAATCAGTATAAAAATGGATACATGCAAATTAATCGCTCTGAACTCAGACAGATTCATTCAAATTAATCGTGTGATAGCAAAGTTCTATATGCAATTGATTACATCATGGTGCTATAATTTTCATGCGAACTTTATCCAAAAATATTTCGACAAAATTCATTGAATGCCACATAACATTCTATAGAGAAAATTATCTCTTCAAGATTATGTTTCTTAATGCTCAGGTCGTCTTGTATCTGAACACGACTGATAAGCTTTTCTTACAACTACACTTTCAATCGACGCTTTTAATTCTAAGGTTTTGTGACTTGAACTTCATACGGGATTCCAATAAGACGCGAAAATGAACATGCATGCAAAAGCTAATATGAATTTTCTATTACTTGAAATAATGTGAACTACTCAAGTTATGTCTGCGCCGAATAATGTGAAAGCCTCCTCTTCTCCCGACAATTCTGCAACCTTTCCTTGCAATTCCCGAAAAGCATGGACAGCCTCGATTTCCTGCTTCAGCTCTTTGATCGTTTTGCTAGGATCAATTTCCACGGTGAGCGTGCTGTGTGGCAATGTCTGGACCGTTATTATCACTTTGTTGTTTAGTGCAACTGGCCGACGTGCTTTAAATTTGGGCCTTCACTTCACTTCTTGCTACAGAATCTTCGCAAGCATTACTTTGTGCATTTCTATCGCGATCAATTTACTCCGACCACACACGCACTTTTATTTTTTCCACGCAAATATCCACCGTGTATTTACTAGTTTTTTCTCTTGTGTCTAATTAAATCTACATTTGCGAACTACCGTACTTTTCTTTTTCGTTGCCACATAGGGAAACGTGAGAAGATTCGAAGAGATATTTGTCGATCAAACGCGTATTTATTTTGTTCGGGTTGCCGGTTTTTCTTCGAAGACTTGCTCTCTGATCCTTCACTAGTTCATTTCACCCCAAGCATGCACCCTTCAAACACAGAAATTATTCCATGAAAGTGTTCTGTGTACTTCTGTGAAACGTTCCAGTTTGTTTGTATTCTCACGATTCATCTCTGTGTGCACGCTTCTTCTAACAAGTATTGTGGAGGAGTTTCCGAATTTGTATTGGAACATGTACAGTACATTAACAACAACGATTCCACGCGAACCGACTTCCTTAATCGATGAAGCGAAGTTGCATCACAGCATTTCGAAAAATTTCCGACAAAAGAGCTAACGGTTAATTACAAATCCGTTACATGCTAAGTGCATTGAGTAACTAATTGTTACTAAATTCGGGGGCAAATCAATGACGCCTTTTTCCACATTTTCAAATTGTTTCTTCGTTTCATATCTCCTTTGGGGACCTGATTATTTCTGGGAACTGAAGAATAACTTTTCGACAAATGATTTAAGGGAGGGAGAAACCTTTGGACACCCAAGCGAAAACACTTCCACTAGATTTTGACGGAACACGAGTTTTATTCCACTTTTCGCTAACCCACACGACTAACAAGGTGTTCACAATTTGCACGATAACTTTATCGTCTATTTTTTTTACAATATTTCACTGTCTTTTACGCGAGAAACTTTTCCACGTGTCTCGGCGATATTCTGATCAGCCCGCAATCTCCTCTCACTCCCAACTCGCTTCTTCTTTACGCGGCGTCCGCGCTGTCTGGCGGTTTCGAGCAGACTCCTGATCTCCATCCCATTCCTCGTTTGTCAGACGAAGCATCAGACTCGACTTGCCGGCGCCACTCTCCCCGATAATTCCAATTTCCAATGTTGTTATGTAGTTATCACCCATTTTCACGATTTACGACGCAATAGCATGCAAATTTCGCAAGCACAATTTAATATTCTCCACACTCAAGCAACTACGACACTTTATGGGCAAGTAGAACAATACGAACCCATTCAGAAAGGGGGAAATCACACAATTGAAGGTTTTTGTTGCTATCAAATGTACTTTTTCCTTATCATTTGTAGTTTATGACGGCGGTATTTGCAATTTCCCTTTTCACTGTCTTTTGTAGGTTCAATTAAGTTATCAATTGAAGGCAATTTGTCGTTTATGATAATTAGGCGTAATTAGGTGGGAAAAATCGGAAGAATTAGACAAATTTTAAGGGGTTTAAATGATACAATGATTTTAGCGTTCATATAATTAACAGGTTAAATGATACAATGATTTTAGCATTCATAATTAAAAGGGGTTAACCGTTTCGTTCTAAGCATTTGCATACCGCGTTACACCGCAATTCGTTAAATTATCTTCAAAAGATATTGTAATAAGATACTACACATTAGAAATTTTTAAACATTTTTAGAATTTTGTTTCCCGGGTGTTAAGTACAAAGGAAATTTTTCCACTTATTATTCCTGCGAAAAAAAAAAACGAGTGTTGCGATGGGGAAGGTGACTGAATCGACTGAATCCTTATTAAATTGCGTTCGTGCTGTGTGCCTGTGTCAGCGCTGCTTTTAGAGCCATCGTTCTTAGATTACTACAATGCACTACTCCGAACTGCATACAAAATTAAAAGTAATTATATCAGAGGCTAGTTATATTGCGATTACATGTAATCATTAACGGTAACTTGTTATTTTATCTTGAATTTTAAACTGAAAGCAGCTGTATTGTTAACAAAAAACTTGTGGACTCTACAAATAATCGGGCAGACAATATTGTCGGTAGTTTGGAGGAAGTATTTTTAGAATGGAAAATTGTTAATAAAGTTACATGTATTGTAACCACCAATGCGTCGTCAATGATTAAAGCCTGTGAAATCTTAAAAATATGTAACCTGCCATGTTATTCGCAATGCCATGAACTCAATCATGTGATCGGGAAATGTAATAAAATTTTGTATTTTTTAAAGCAGCACAGTTTCGATGTAAAAGTTTGAAAGTACAGGAAAAGCTTTAACTCTAATACAGGAGGTTTGTACGCAAGGGAATAGCACCTGCTTGATGATAAAAAGGATACTGAAAGCTAATGATGCTATATTCGAAACATTGTTGACAACACCAAGTTCTCCCATACCACTCACTGCAGACGAAATCATTGTCTTGAAAGACCTAGAAAAACTACTTTCACATTCTAAAATTTTTTTTAAAAACTCTGAGCTAAACTACGTTACAATTTCCGTTATAATTTTTATAACTTTTGGGCTCTACGACAAGCTAGCGAGCTTGGAAAACATTTGGAAACAACTGAACGAAAACTCATTTGTGGAATGCTTAGCAAGGAATAAAAAATATGTTGTTTGCGTATGAATGTCGATCAATTCCGAGAATCGCAACGATATTAGATCCTCACTTTAAGAAAGAAGGGTTCAGAATGCCAACTAACGCAGGTGAGGCTTCAAAACTCTTGGAAGATGAAATGCTAGTGAAATTGAAAAACAAAGATAATACTCCTTCAAATGATGATACCGAGACCTCTAAAATATCTATACTGAAGGATCCATAGTTGAATTTCCTTGAACAGAAAATGGCAAACAAAACAAAAAGCAGCACTGCGGATGTAATCATAATCAAACGACAGTATCTTGAAAGAATGCTTGGACCTCAAGACACCGATCCATTGCAATTTTGCAAAGGATGCAATTCCCTTTAGCTTCACAACAAAATTTTATTTTTTATATATTTCTCTTCTGCATTTCAGCTTTCCCTGAATGTGCTATTAAGTTTTTACCAGTACCAGATAAGTCTGTTGATTTCGAGCGAATTTTCAGTATAACAGGACAAATCGTGACTGATCGTCGCAACCGTATTCATCCTTAATATTTAAAAATGCTTGTTTTTTTTGATAAAAGCAAATGGTTACTGGAGGCAATACAATCAATAAATTATATTATTTTATATTTCATAAATTAATTAAACCAATCAAATGAATTCTGATATTAAAAACCTAATGTACTTCATGGAAAGACATACATAGTTCAATTCCAGTAATTTCCTTTCGAGCAATTTAGCAACTATCGAAACTATCGAAAGTTTATTTAAAACTATCGAGCGCTATCGATAGTGCCGACTATCGATAGTTTCCCATCACTACCTAATAATCTTCTAATAGTTATGTATCTTGACCAGTCACTCCCAATTTCTCCTAAATTCTACCGCCCTTCAAACTATGCCTGAATTTATACATGAGTTTATGTACATGAATTCGGCCGTAATTGCAGTCGGAAGAACGTTCAGCGTGTGATATCAAATCACAGACATAATGGATGTGTTGATATGTACAATAATATATTCTAAATGGTATGTTGTTTGTCCAGCATTGGATACTATAGAATACTCGTAAACAAACTTCCTACACTTGTAGCGTGGTTTTTAATGAAATCAAAATGAAGCAAAGCCAGGCAGAAGAAGAGCATTTCTTCAAACAACAATAGAACAATCTAAGGAAAAATTTTCTTTGATAAAATACTCAAGAAAGTACTTAGTCCATTGCATCCGTCGTTACAAAAGATGATGACCAGTGAACCAGTGATAATCTCGTGACCTGTTTGTATGAGGTTGATTTAATTTATTGCATGTACGGCGCAATCTTTCTTGCAAACGAAGAAATGGTGCGACTGAGTGGTTGTCGGTGATTTAAATTATGTTTTCGTTTAGATTCACTTGGGATCATTGTATCATTGCATCTATGCAAAGTCCGCTGTTGTAGGGATAATTGGAAGCAATATGATAAGGATATACTTCAAAAGCACCTGAAATAGACGTTTAATTTTCGCTGTTATCGTTAGGTTAAAATATTTTCATTTGAACATATATGAGAAGTGTACTGACCTGCACAGATGGGAGGCTTCCTTATCAATTTTCCTGCAGAATTAGTACATAATTTAAATTAATGCAGAGCGTGTAGTATTTGATGACCATCAGTATGCTTATCGTCTGAAGGGTCGCTTTACTGCTGGATGGAGATTATGTGCAGAAGAAAGTGATCATATTGTCTCCTTAGCTTTTAATGCATATATGTATTATCCATAGAGGTACATATATGTATATCTCTATGGTATTATCTCATAAGAAGTTTGGTGTTTTTTTTTGTGGTCAATAAACATTTTCAAAATATTGATTGAAGAGGCTGCTAATGCTGATAAGGTTTCTGAAAAAAATTGACTAATTCAAACGGGCTGAATAATAGACAAAATCAAATTTAAAGATTTTTTAAATAGTGTATATTATGATAATTATTGCATTTTATTGAAGTAAAGGAAACTAGAAAATATTTAGGAACTACAGCTGTCAGACACTATGTAATTATATGTATTTCAAATAGTAATTGAAAAAATTGTCGAATAAAAATAAAGCGGGCTGAAAAGCTATACTACTCTTATTCCCTTAATTTTTTCGGAGAAAATAGCAAAACGGGGTCCCACCAGAGTACCCTGCCACAAGGTTCTTGCTAACCAATTAGTAACTCAAGCATCATCTTCTGAATATCAAAACTTGACTCATACGGATTCCATAAATTGAGTTCGAAAAATTAAATCATGGTTATTATATATTCAAATTCGCCCCCATTTTATTTTCAGTGTTTTGACTTCATTGCTTGAATATTCGTCATAACATGTCAATGTTCCAAGCCATTTCTAAAATTTTCATCAGAAAGATGGGGAGATCAAAGTCAAAGTCAAAAGCGCTTTATCTAATACCAATCGTTATAAATTTTAAAAAGAACATAAAGCAAATTCCAAACAATAAAACTATAAAAAACTTAATGGCCCGAATGGCTCTTTAAATTTATACGTTATCAGTTAAACACATTTAATGAAAAAAATACACTTGCAAATTTAAATTAATTAAGATTATTACATATTTTTTGATTCAATTGGAAAAAGGAGAAAAAACCACCCAGCATTATTCAAAAATTACTTATACTACTAACACACAACAATGAACTTATATCCTATACCTAATATGTTACACACTAAAAAAAAACAAAACAAACGTTACCTTATATTGAAACCTATACCTAATTTATAATACAAATAAACAACAATACTAGATGTAGCAATAATGAGATGAATCTAAAAAAACTAAGTAACGAGAAAAAGCACAAAAACAGAAAATAAACACGAATAATTTAGCCATTGTCATTCAGCCACCAATACCTAGATAGTTCCATCTCAGCTCGACCAGCCTCAACGAATCTAGCAAATGAGTATCTCCATTGGAATTGTTGGTCTCGTGAACTCAGATTCGGAGGATATTTTATCTTCTTATCGGTGGCCCGTCGATATATGTGATATATGATTGGGACGCCGTCAGAATCAAAAACATATCGATTCATGTCCAAATACACGAATGCTTCTGGAGGAACGAAGCCAGTAGTGAGGCAAGTCACAATATACCCGTCTGTAGGGTGGAACGGCTGTGAAATCCATGGGTTTTCACTCACAGTTACAGATCTTGCGATATGATTCCGAAGAAGTTTCAATATGAAGATATCGATTCTTGTCACTTGAGCGGTTCGATAAATTTTTCTATTCGATATATAGTGCTTCCAATCCGTCTCAGGCTTTCTGTACAAACCAGTACATGCACGAAGACATTTCCTTTCGAAGACTCTTAATCTTTCCATTGTACTAGCACTCTGGTTGTACCAGATCTGGCATCCGTATGTCAAAACTGGTCTAACCAGGGTCTTGTAACAAATAACTTTGACTTTTTGTTCAATGTATCTGGAATGAAAAAGTTGCCGAAGGGCCATGACTACTTTTAGTGCTTTACTGAGCATGATTTTGACATGTTCAGTATAGTACAGATACTGATCGAGATGAACACCGAGGTATGGAACACAGCATTTATGTGGAACCCGTTCTGAGCTACCCTCACCAGCCATAATGTGGAAATCCTTCCAATTACGTTTCAGATCTTGACTGGCCCCCTGCAGCGTTGTCCGAAACAAGATTGTTTCGCACTTCTGCGCATTGATTTTCATTCGCCAATTGTCGGTGTAGAGCTGCACATCATTGAACATTTTTTGAAGATTGCTCTGAACTATTGTAGCTTTTCGGTCTGCCGTATAGATGATCAGATCATCAGCAAACGCTACCAATGATCGCGTTGGCGAGACGTTAAAATCAAAGCTGTTCAATAGCTTGCGAATGAATATTGAGAAAAGCAGGGGCGCAGTAACTGTTCTGTTGTCAGATTTCCTTCAGTTACAATAAACGATTTCCCGTATAACATATTACACATCATGGCGACAAGGTGTCTGGGGAACCTGTCCTGAAGGAGTTTAAAAATTACTCCATCTAACCACACCGTATCGAAGGCTTTCTCCATATCAATGAGACATGCTCCAACACATTCTTTGTTGTTTAGTTGCCAACAGATGTCTGAGGTTACTTTCGTTATTGCATGTATGGTTGAATGCCTGGCACGAAAACCAAATTGGCAATCCGGCATCAACTCATATTTCTCAATGTGGGCGTTTAATGCTCTGTTGAGTATCACTTCAAACACCTTGCTGATGTTAGGCAGCAAGCTGATTGGGCGATAGCTTTTAGGGCATGAAGATTCTTTTCCTTTCTTCAAGATCGGAAATACCTTAGCCTTTTTCCACTCATTTGGGAAATATGAATTGTTCAACATGTTGTTGAACAATATGCAATAATTCCTAATAGCAACCTCAGGCAAATGTCGGAGAACTATATTTGGAATACCGTCAGTACCACATGATTTTTTGTTGTTTATTCTGCGAAATATGAAACACAAGTCTTCATAGCTGACAAAATAATCAATAAAATTCAAGCTCGGTATGAGGTCAGATGTTAATGTTTCATCGAAATGAAGAATTGATTGGCCGTTCAGGCTTGATTTGAAGTCAGAAACTTTTGCTTCAACGACCTCCGAAAATATTTCATTCCTTCTCTCTGGGTTTGGCAGATGAACCAATTCAAAATGTGTTCCAATCAGGGCAAGTTTCTGCAATCCATCACATATAATCCTGTTTCCATTTCTATCCGGAGTCGTACTATCAATTTCGATACCAGCTCTATCGAGAAGATTTATTTCATCACTAGCGACTTCAAGATTCGATACCTTCACTCGAGACTTCCTGCGGAATAAGCTATTCACTTTTGCGAAAACGCCATCTGGGTCCTGTGAGCTAATACCCCTCAGTTTTTCCGCCCATTGATTGCTGACCTCACTCCTGAAGTATGAACGGATTAAGTTTCGGACATTCTTCAGGTGTAATTTCAACAAAGCCAACGAGGGATGGTTGTAGTCCAAAAATCGTCGATAAATATTGTTGACGCGGGTGAGAAGAAGGCGTTTCAATCTTTTCAACCTTGCGATGGTTGGTGTTTCATATCCTTCCATATTGTTTCGATGTTTAATCTTGGGAACAACTTTCTCAATCGTTTCCAACGTCAGCTTCTCTAACTTCGACAAATAGAGATCTATTTCATCGTCAGTTAGATTTCTGTTATTAGGAACCATTGAGCAAGCGTTGCCATCATCAGAAGAGGGGCATTGCTTCTGGTACTCCCGATTAAACTTCTTTTGAAACTTTCCCCAGTCTGTTTTTTTGAAATTCAACCGATGGTTTTCATGTTGAACTGGAATGAGGAAGAAATCATCCCTTTGATGATTGATTTCCATAACGATTGCGTTATGATCGCTATCGTAAGGAAGCACCTGCAGTTTCCGTTGAGGACTATTAAAGCTGAATTCAAGTCTTGCGTCAGCAATGCAGAGGTCCAAATATGAATTTGTCCTAGGGTATGTTGGGAACTCCGACCCATATAGGTTGCACCTGTATTCAATTTGGTTACCTGTTATCCATGATTTCAGGAATACACCTCTTGGATTATTGGTGGCGTTTAGCCATGATGTATGCTTGGCATTCAGGTCACCGGCAAAAATATAATAATTATGCAGCCTGTTCAATTCGAGTATTTCAAACAAGGAATTGAGTTCCTCCTTGAACTTGAGAACATTTTGACCAGTTGCATAGGCAGAGATAACGAAGAGGTTATCCCCACCTGGCAGTGAAATTTTGATGACGGACACTTCAAGAAATTCAAAGTTTTTGAATTCGACTTTTTCAATATTTTGGAAACAATAGGGTCTTCTAACCAATATCCCGGTGCCACCTCCCCCATCACCTATTACCCTATCGTTTCTTACGAATGCAAAATCTTTGAATTCCATGGAATGCCGTGAATTGAGGTGGGTTTCAGTGAGAAGTATGATGTCAGGCTTTTGCTTAACAACAAATTCAAGGAGATAATCACGTCGATGTATAGCAACGATAGAGTTGACGTTGATCGATATGAGGCGAAGCCTATCCATGGGAATATGACTGGATGACAAGTTATTATTAGGCATTTGAAAGACCTAAACGCTGAAAAGCAAAGTTAATTTTTGAATCTTGTTTGTCGATTCCCTCCGATAAAGAATTAAGTTGCTGGTAAATTTTGAGAAGCAGCTCATTATTGCCACTTACATTATTTACATGATTTCCAGCATTTTCTGCTGGCCCTCTAGCGGCGAGTGCAAATGATACTCCGGGCTTGACGAAGTTGGAAGGTATGATATTACGGTGTACTTGTGCTTGCTTTGGAGCAAATTTAACTTTTGCATCTTGATATCGGGAGCATCCTCGATCAAACCCCGCAGTTAACGCAGTATAATTTTTCTTTAGGCTCCGTCTGAGCCAATTTGCACTCACCGGGAGCATGAACGTCTTTGCATTTAACGCAACGATAGTGCATGGCACAATTGGCAGCCGAATGTCCAAATCTTTGACACCGGTAACACTGGTTGACTGCTCTTTTCTGGAGGCGTTCCCACCTCACCACTCTGAAATTCAAGTACCTTATTTGTTGAAGGGCACTTGGACTGCTCTTATTTGCAATTTTTACCAGGTAAAGTGGTAAATTCTTCCTTTCTATGGTCGACCTTCTTGTCGCAAAGGCTTTGACTGAAACAAAATCAATATCTGGTGCAGCCTCCTTGAGCACCTGAAGAAGATCGACCGTATCTTCTCCGCTGTCCAAACCCTTCAACAAGAAGGTCTGATTCTTTTCACTTTTTGGGGTATATGTGAAGTGTGGAACCTCCCCAGAAATCAGCGCATCTTTGGCTGACTTGAAATCAACCAGTGATTTCGTCCTTATAGTTAATTTTTCGGCATTAACTCTTTTGATTTCGAAATTGGCCAGTTTATTTTCGGCTGCCAATAGCCGAACCATATCTTTCCCGGTTTGTCCGAACACGTTGATTGGCGGAACTTTTTCTGTCTTGTTGGAAGCTTTTTCAGAGGAACCAGCAGAACTGCGGGCTGGTTTTTTCTCCTTATTTTTGTTCTTTAAATATTGAATAAAATTAACGTCATTATCTTGATTAAAATTACCTCCGATGTTTTCTTCGATTTCCATATCTTCGGTTCATCCCTCCAGCGCTGCAAAATAATTTTGGCTCTCGTTGGTGCCACCAGCACTTAGAACTTCCTCTGGATTTACTTGCTTTGTACTTTTCTTCGGCTTTGTAACCTGTTGCCATTGATTTTGTGGCTGCGTCCTTTGAGGCTTCATCCCTTTCTTGACAAGATCCTTGAGAGACTGTATCTCTAGCCTTAGTTCATCATTTTCTTTCTGCAATTTGGCCATTTGTTGATTGTCCGCTATTATTTGCAGCTTGCACCCTCCATCTACGGAGTTTTCTTCGTTATGTTTTCTTTTGGTGATTGTCGCCAGTTTCGTATTCGTCGTTTCCCCAGGTTGCCCCAACGGTGGGAAGCCGTCGGGCTCCTCCATACCAGCGGCGAAGTTTTCTTTGGTAATTTGTTTTTCGTTACCAATCGAAGTAAAGATATTCGATAGAAATTTCCTGAGTCGATTACTTCGACAATATAAGATTTTTTCCGATGAAAATTAACTTCGGACTAACGTTTTTAAAAAATTAATTTTAATTTTTGAAAACTTTTGACAGGAGCGATTTTTCAAAAATTCACTCAGATTGGAGATAGCTGTTCATACCTGGCAGGTGCGCAATGCCCAATATTTTGGGTATGCGTATCCAATGATAATAATTTTCCTTTTTTTACCAGAAGACTTCTTTCTAATCAAAACACCTTTATTTCACAATTTTAGTTATTTTAAATTTTTTTATTTAATCAAATTAATGAAAATGAGTTAGACTTTGCTTAACCCGCTTGCTACCATGATCCCGGGGGAAAAACGTTCACCACAGCCCAACATTTTTTTTTGTCTTATACGGCGTGAATTGACTTAGATTTAACATATTTTTGTTTACAACATTCGAAAAGAGTAAAATAAGCATCCTGTTTAACCGTCACAAATATGTGACGTTGGGCTATCGTTGAAAACTTCAGACTTTAGCCCACGTGTCACATATTTGTGTCACATTGAGTAAGATAAGATCGAGTAAAGAACAGAATGTCGAGACAATTTTTTAATATAAAAATTTAGTTTGTATGATAGATCTTAAAACATTTATCTACACATAATCCAATTCAATTGTTCGTTGTTGGTTTTACAAGTATCACAGACATAGTTTTTGGCGCAAATGGAGCATCTAACTCGTTTCTCCAGTTTTTGCACGAAATGTTGGCTTAAAAAATATATGCTGCGTGAAAGCCCAGAAACATCGCTCCTCAAATTCAGCAGTTCGAATGCAATATCATCTCATAACGCTAAATAAGTTTTTTTGTTTGAATGCGTTTTATTATATAACCAACAAGCATTCCAAACTGCTACGTCAAATATATGAAAAAAAAAAGTTTCAAATACCAACGTATTGATTTCCGAGGCGTGGAATAGTAGGAAATCATTTCATCAGATCTATCAATGCCCGACATACATATTAGTCAGAGGATGACCTCTTTTTGATACTACTTCTTGGAATTACGCTTTGTGTTTTGTAGATATTGTTAAGGCATCACGCCTAGGGATTGCAATCCCGCGCTGTTTTCAATCCCGCGGGATTATCGCTGGATTGTATTGAATCTAGCGGGATCCCGCAGAAATTTGATTTTCTATGAAACTCAAAAAATTAAACATTTTTGTAGTGAAAATTATAAATTTATTTAAAAATATCAATTTAAAGCATCTCCTTGTACCTAAATAACTAATTATTGTACATATCAGTAGCTTATCTGAGAATGACTTTACATATGAACTGCTAAACACAATATTTAGCCACAATATTCATCAACGCAAAGCTGTCCTTGCATTTTAATTTAACTAAAATTAATTAAATAATTATATGAGCTAATTATAGAATCAATCAATCATATGAATTATATATGCATATTTAACATTTTTTTTTTCACTCATTAAAAGAAAGCAAATAATGTGTTACATTTATCTTAAAAGTATCAAGCAACTATTCATTCCTCCCTTTGAAAATATGATCTTAAAAAGCATATAGCATCAATCGTTTGATCTCCCAACCTGCTTCTTATGGAGCTACATATATAGCCAGCAGCCGAAAATGCTTTTTCTGCTTCTACACTTGTTGGCTTGATTGTTAGTAAATAATCGTGTAACAAAGTCAGATATTTCCCTTTAATTCCATCGGTTTCAAAAGTCGTCATTTCTTTTCTGAGGATTTGATCGAAATCTTTCTCTTTTCTATTTGCAATGTTTTCAATGTAATCTACATTATCTTGTTCTAGTTGCATTTCTAATTCCTCCAGCAAAGTCAAATTATGTGGCAATGGTGGTTGGCAACCATCGGCACGCACATCATCTAACAATTCAAAATTTTCAAATTCAACAGTAATGGCTCGGGATAGAATTTTTTTTATGTCTTGTCGTAGTTTGCTCTTTTTCGGCATTACAAATATCGGATTGGGTGTTTTCAGCTCTTGCTCATATTTTTTTGGATGCTGCAAATAAGTTAATGTTGCTGCGATTTCATTGCGCCTTTCCTTAACTATCACTCTTAGAGCCTCGGCGAGTTCATCGCTTAAAAAATTATTCTGCTTCTCCAGCTTCTCTATAATAAAACGAAATGTGGTATCTGCAGTAAGAAGTGTTGATTCTCGTCTGCACAACACTTCGACGCCCAATTTTAATGGTTGCAAGCTGTCAACTACGCTTTTGATTTTGAACCATTCTTCGTCGGTAAATTTTATTTCAGATCCAATGTCGATAAGAGCTTTCTCAATGCACATTTTTAAGTTGTAAAACCACTCTAACATGTCGAACATACTACTCCACCGGGTACGGCAACCTAAAATCAGAGCTAATTCTTTCCCAGTCTCTTCTCTGACGTATTTTTGTAAATACATATCATCTTTTGTAGGAGACCCTCGGAAAATTTTGACCACTTTTCTAACTTTATCTATAACATTACTACAGCTAGAGATCAATTCAGCAGGTTGTCGCTCTATAGTAAGGTTAAAACCTTGTCCATCATGAATTTCTTCTAAATCTTCATCGCAATCAATTTGATTGTTGAAATTTTCGACATCAGGTAAGGCCTTTGACGTAAGCTGTTCATCCGTCAACCGTTTTTTATAAAGAATATTTGCCACGGCTAATTGTATTCCATGTGCAAAACAAAGCTGTTGATGGCAAGATAGTAGTTTGCCAACTTTTTTCATGACACTTGCACTGTCTGTTGTAATGCCGATAATATCAGTTTCAAGATCAAGGTCAAAACTTGCCAAGCGCTCTTTAACTAACCCGACACAATGTTCAGCAGTACATGAGCCATGGATCCGAACTAAACCAAGATTTAGAAGTGTATCTTTGGAATGTATATTTATATTTAAAAAACGACGGCTTTTCTGAGATGTCCACTCGTCAAAACTGATTGAAAGTCTTGCTAAATCTTTTTTCTGACGTGAAATTTCAGTCATCATATTTGCTTTAACTATGTTTGAATAATTAATTACTATAGAGCGACTTGTATTGGACGAGCTCGGAATTTGAAACCCACTCTTCGAAAATAAATATCTCAAATCGGAAGATGTGCAAAATGAGTTTATACTGAACCCATCTTTACAAATCATTCTGGAAACCATTTTTTCTAAAGAATTCTCCCTTTTAAAATATCCATCAATAGTTTTTTTTGGATTTTTTTTATAGGAAGTTCTTCCTCAATAACATTTCCTGATGAAGAGGATGGTTGTGCAATGAGCTCTGTACTCTTCTGATCTAATATTATATGATGTTTTGCTCTAAGATGGATTTTCAAACCAGTGACTGATCGTTGGCTGATTTTCAATGAATTAGAACGTAAAACACATTTTGCACTTGCTGCATCATCTGACTTTTGAAAATATTTCCAAATATTTTTTCCAACTATTCCATTATTTACGATATCTTGTGTTGGTTTCGATATAGACATCATGCAAAAGAATCTGTAAAGCAATAATTTGATACCCTATAAAAACCTGAAGACACGCAATATAAGTCAGAAGTTGAACTTTAGCAAAATAATTTTCTATAAATTACTCAGCTTAAGAAGTATTCAATATTAGAAAAATAACAATAGAATAAAACTCAAAGTCATGAGACAACAAACAAACACAATCTTTACATGTAAAAGTGAATCAAATATTGAAGAGTAATAAATTAATTTGAAACCAAATCACTGACACAGGGGTAATGATTGCGCAGACTAATCTTATTATGATTTAACTTCCACTGCCAATGAAAAATTTGAAAAATAGCCGGCGGGACTAGAACAAAATCATCTGCAGCCACACGAACAAATACCGACTCAAGTGCTAACTGATTGGCGGTGACGATGCATCGCGCAAAGCATTGCAGATAACATATTTCAAAGAATTTGCGGGATTCGATGCTGCGGATCCGCACTTTGTTGTGGGATCCAGCAGGTCGTAGAATAGTGTGGGATCCCGCAGGATTGCGGGATATCACATTGCGGGATTGCAAACCCTAATCACGCCTGTCTTTCCACTTCTGAACCAAAATATTTCCTTTTCCTGCAAAAACAGATTCGCCCTTTTTAAATTTTTTTATCCATTACTATTTTGAGATTCCCTTCCGATTTCTGCGAAGTTGCCAACAACGTGCGTTTTATCTCTGTAAAGAGAGGTGGCTAACTGGACACTTTTGCAGTAATTGTCCATAAAAATATTATGTCCTTTTCCTAAATATTTCTCCAAAAACTTGTAAACAAGACAAGAGGAGTGGCCATCTTCATTGGTTACTGGATTTTTTTCACTGTAAATCAAAATATTTAACACAAATCCATCAGGTGTACACAGTTCGTATATCTTGATTCCATATTTTGCTCTCTTCTGTGGAATATATTGCTTGAATGTCTGACGTCCTTTTCACAAGAGTAAAGCTTCGCCTATGGATAAGTTCTCACCCGGATACTAAGCACTTTGACTATTATGAAGTACGCGACTCAATACCTGATCGATTTTATGAAGGGGATTTGTTTGATCGTCTATTTCAGTGTAAGACGTTAGGCAGCGAAGTATTGGCTCAAATCTATTTCCACTCATAGTTTTACCAAACAATGGGTGATTATAAAGTATGTTGGTTCTCCAGTATGTTTTCAATGAAGGCATCAGGCAGCAAGCAAGAGAAGAGTTTAAAAAATATCATTCCTAATACTAACTTACCATTGAATAGTATTAAACTCTTTTAGCATAATTGTAGCTGTATGAGAGGGAAAATAAATAAATTACACCTTTATGCTAAGTCCTGCCATTTTAATGTATTAACGTTCACCGAAATCTGGCTACATGATGGTTACATAAACGAAGAAATTCTAGACAGTAGCTGGACCATTTACAGAGCTGATCGTGACTACTCATCCACAGGCCTAACCAAAGATGGTGGAGTGTTGATTGCGATCAAAAGTTCCATGGCCTCTGAAAACGTTGATACTACCTCCTATAAAACTTTTGAACATAAGGTGGTTCGAATACACTTAGGCAAGTGGTTTTTATACATACGGGTATTTTACATTCCACCATATCTGACAAAACCTCCTACGAGAAGAAATGTGAAACTATAAATCCTATTGCTGCATCTCTAGAGGAACATAATCAAATTATAATTTTGGGAGATTTAACCGCCCTAATTCATCTTTTACTCTTGATGCAACTGATAACCATCTCCCACCAGTAAACCTCTCAAATACCATCGATCTTAATCTAATCAATGTCTTTTACTGTAATGACTTTCAACAAGTATCACTGACTCTCAACCAAAACGGAAACTGGTGAATCTTATTTTTACCAATGCTCATGACGATGTTGTGGTAAGTCCAACGAATGACAAAGAGAACCTTTTCTCTAACACACGAAGCCATTTCACTTCTTTGGTTGAACTTCCCATATCTGATGTAACTTTTTCCCGAACGTACATTTGATTTAATAAATGCTGGTTATAGTAGCATTAAATTTAATCTTGCCAATATTGATTGGAACTATCTTTCAAGTTTAGATTTAGTGGAAGCAGTCTCTTCATTCTATAAAACACTCTTCGAATGCATTGAGACTCATGTTCCTAAAATAAAGAAAAATCCCAAAGTTTCCGAGCCCTGGCTTGATCGCGACCATCAAAATCTGCGGATTCAAAGGAAAAAGCTCTATTCATTAATGAGAGATAACAACTTTGACACAAGCCTTAAGATTAAAAATGATGAGCTGGCTATGGAATTCACTATGAGATCTCGCGAAGCATATGATCAATACATCAATTCAACCGGGGAAAATATTATTCGTAGTCCCAAAGAATTTTTCAATTTCGTAAAAACGAAGCATAAAGCCACAGGATTTCCAACACCAATGTATTACGGTGATAGTAATTCAATTCGCCCTCAAATTATATGCGGCCTTTTTGCCGAGAATTTCCAAGAGGTTTCCCGCCCGGCCACCATTTTTTCTAGCAAATCAATTTGCCATTTAACGACAGCACCATTCATTGATGAAATGAGTTTGTCAAGTGGAGATATCGTAAACGCTATTAAAGAACTTTATATTAACAAGGGACCTGGAGCAGACTCTCTTCCACCGAGATTTCTTTTTGAGTATATGCATCAAATCTCTTCCCCTCTGTTTATTCTATTCAACGCGTCCGGAAGTCTTCTCATTTGACTCCGATTTTCAAAAGTGGCGATAAGCGGTCTAAAACAAACTATAGATGTATTGCAATACTATCAGCTATTCCAAAGTTGTTCGAAAAAATTGTTTATGATAAGCTTACCACGTTGGTTGAACCACGTTTAAACGAGCAGCAGCATGGTTTTCGCAAAGGCCGATCAACTACCACTAACCTAATGCTTCTTACCTCAACTATTCTCTGCGAAATCGAAAAAGGAACCTGATTGACGCTGTTTACACGGACTTCACCAAAGCTTTTGATCAAGTCGATCATGGAATTTTGATCTCAAACTTCTGAAGTTTGGCATCTCTGGGTCCTTACTGAGTTGGATTGAATCATACCTAAATAATCGAACATAGTTTGTAAAATTCCAGTTCACTTTTTCAAGAGAAATTATTGCCTCTTCTGGAGTACCACAAGGTAGTCCCCTTTTATTCAACATCTTTACTTCCGACTTACCTGATATTTTATGTGACGTACCTCATCTTCTGTATGCTGACGACCTCGAAATATAGCACATCGTCGATTCCGAGGCTATTTTCTGCAAGCCAAAATAAATTCATTATTGAAATGGTGTAACGATAACAAGCTTTATCTAAATGTTGGAAAGTGTTATGTTATAAGCTTCTCGAGAAAAAATTCAGTTTTGGAGCTCACTTATAACCTGAATGATTCCCCACTTCAAAAAGTTGACCAGATCTCAGACGTGGGCGTTCTGTTGGACAGGAAGTTGAATTTCCATTCTCAATACGATAAAATTCTTGCTCGCGCATGTAAGCAGCTCGGTTTCATAAAACGTCGCCCCAAAGAATTCAAAAACCTATGGGTCACCAAAACTCTATACACCTCATTTGTTCGCCCCCTCCTTGAGTATGGTTGTATTATTTGGAAACCATGCTTTGAGAATCACAGCATTCGCATTGAATCTGTGCAGAAACAGTTTATTCTTTTTGCCTTGCGTGATGCTTATGACCCAAGAGACTTCGATAACTTGCCACCTTATCAGCGAAGATTAAATATTTTGAATCTTTCCTCGCTCTCATCTCGAAGAACTATTTTAAGTTCTTGCTTTGTTTTGAATGTTATCAATAAGTTTGTAAATGTTGCATAACTATCAAGCAAAATCACGTTCAAGGAAACAATTAAACATACTAGAAACACTCGTCTGCTTCATGAAGACGAACATAAAACCACCTTCGCAGACAACGATCCAATTAATAGGTGTTGCAAGATCTTCGATTCTATGAGTGAACATTACTCTTCTTCTATCTCAATACATAACTTCAAAAAAAAAAAACGATTACTGACGCATTAAAATAACTTATTGTTAAATATATATTTACTTTTGTGATTTGTTTAGATATAAGTGCTTTTTTTATGATTGCCTTGTTTGGCTTATTAAAAAAATAAATAAACAAATAAATAATACAATGGCCAAAGAACTTTTTCATTTCGTTCTCTGAGTCTGCAATCCACTTTTTTAGATTTGAATTTGAGGAAACGTTTAAGCTATTTGTCGAAATTTGAACTTGAGTATTGGTCCATTACATTGTCAAATAGTAATAAAAAAGCGTCATACGGTGAAAAATTTTCTAAAAGACTCACTGTTACCCCCTCTGTTTCAGTGAACTCATGGATTGCAGGATTGCATCGTGTTGAAACCACTCTGAATCACTTTGCAATACATAGCTGTTGCCACTGTTAATGGAGTCATAATTGTTTTCGAACCAGTAATCATCATGCGTTCCACCAGTCATTAATGCATTTGATGAGCTACTCGTTTCTTCACTATCCGCAAAAGAGAAATGGTCTGTTGGATCCAATATGTATTCACCGCTCGCCATTTCTTCATTACTGGTGTAAACAACATATCACTTCCTCATCATTTTGTTGAGCGGTATAGTTCTTTTAAAAATAATTCAATGTCTATTTATTAAACTTTAGTCACTTAACTAGCAATTTGAATTTTATTTCGTTTTTTTCATTAGTGTTCACTAGTGTTTTAACGATATTTTTTATTGGAAACAAGATTGATTTTTGAAATAAAACTATTGAGATTTAATATATATTATATAACTCTAAGAGGCTTGGAAGAGTTGATCGTTCAATAAGTAAATCTCTGGGAAACTAAACCTAAATTTCTCAATAAACTACTCCTGATAATATTACATCTGGCTTTTAAATGCTTCAAAGTATCTTCAATATTGCATTTTTTGCTTAATTGTATCTTTAATTCAGTTAAGGCTTATGGCACATTATGACACGAAAGCGGCTAAACGGTCGCAATTAACGCATGGTTAAATGGGAGCGCGCACACCACGACTTTGCGGCTTTTCTTTCCTGATCGACTGTCGCAAAGATCTGGGGTTTTCCCTTAAAACCAGTTTATTAGGTAAGCGAATTTTTGGGTTGCGTGATACTTGCGCATGCGCACACCATTTGGAAATTTGACGTAGTCATGTAAGGAGGTGTATCGGCTAAGCACAAATATGAATTAAATAACTCATACTCACGATCTTAGCATGCTAGGCATATGTATTGCTGGCAAGGACATACCTTCAAGTGAGCATATTAATTCTGCGCATGCCTGGAGATACTAAGCAGATCTTGCCGTAGTGTGCTTACATTTGCGGCTAAAAATCATAAGTTTTGATAGTTTTGCCGTGATGTGCCATAAGCCTTAACTGAAACTTTTTCCAAATATCTTTGAGTCATAAAATTCCATCATTAGACTTGTTTATGTTTTCGAATTTTCCCATAAGTAGAACATAACCCAAATCAATTAGCACTAAGATGTGAACACTGATCCCAAACGCAAGCATCTATAGAACATTTGATGAACAGCAACATTTATTTTCAGGATTCCAAGTAATGGAAACATTTGAATTATTTCGCATGACCCGCGTGACCTACATCTTCAATTGCTGCATAAAATATATACAATGTAATGTAATCCCAGGCAAAGGGCATTCTCCATATTGTTGACTATTCTAGAACTGGAAATTTTTGTTCAAAACCCAAAATATATCAGCTTCATTTGATAAATTGACTAAAATCGCCTGTCGCATATATATGGCGCTGGGCTGTGTTTAGAAACCACTGTGTCACATATATGTGAAGGTTTGATGACGAATGCCTGTTTTTATTATTATTTTAGTCCCTCTTCAAACAAAGAGTGACCTTTTTTTTGTGGTAGGTAGGTGAGTCTCCATTAACGCACAGAGCGTGGGACTCCCATGTTCGCAATAAAGCGACTGGACTACCCACTATACACCTTCCCTGTCAACCTGAGCACCCAGCCTGGAACCTAAAACGGCTCCAGGCTAGGTTCTCAAGTTGACATTACTTTGGGCCAGGTCTCATTTTGTTACACCGTGAGACACTTTCAAGCTGGGGGATCCCTCTTCTAGCCGGGGGGAAGAGGAAGTGCCAGACAAGTGATCCCCCAGCCCGGCTGCTGTGAGTCCCTTTTATCTTTCTAGACTGCCCGAACATAATGTGCCACCTGGTTCCATTGTCAACCGATTTGAGCATCACCGCGACAATATTATCCGGATTGAGCTTTCCCGTCTCCTGTGGAAAGCTCTTCACAGCTTGTCCCATTTTACGTACGCAAAAAGTTTGTGGCAGGCATTGTGTTCCTCTCGTGGGCAATACCGACGATCGGGGACCGTGACTTACAAAACTTGGGCAGGTAAGACTGAAAACACCCATGCCCGCTCAAAAAACTGGGTCAAATAGAAGTCAGTCTCACCATGCCTTTGATTTAGCCACGGTCTCACATCCGGGATGAGGTCCGCAGTCCACCTTCTCTTCATACAATTCACCCAAGACTGCTGCCAATCGCTGAGTGAGTGCTGTGTCTCTTCGGGGACATCGCATCCTTGTTTCGGTTCAGATAAATAGAGCGGTGCTCTCTAGCAAGGAGGCCGACAGGTATCACGCCTGCAATGACTTTTACCGCCGAATTAGAGACTGTCGGCTACGAAGATGCAATCCTCAACGCTCCTCTTCTCTGTACCTGTACCAGGCGTTTTCGGTAAACCTCCTGACTGAGAGCGTCACCTCATACCTCTGATCCCTATAGCAGTACTGACCCTACAGCACTCATCAAGAGGCGTCATCTTGATGGGCTGGTTTCCCCTACATTGGGCATAAGTCGACTCAGAGCCGATAATCCCGAAGCACCCTTCTCAGCCGTTGCCTTGATTTGCTCAGAGGATTCTCTTTTTTCGGTTTTCTTCAGTACTGAACTGATTCCGCGAGCAGTCATCCAGTCTCTCAGTCGGCGCATTGGCATACCTAGCCTAAGTTGCGCTTGTTCAACGGAACGTCCAGTGACCAGAGCCGCAACATCATCCGCGTAGCCGATCAAACGCGACTCATCTGGCATCTCCAGTCTCAGTAGCCTGTCGTAAGATACGTTCCACAGGTCTGGCCCAAGGATAGATCCCTGGACAACACCCGATCTAGCCGCCATCTTTCGAAGGCCCTGTTCTGTGCCGTAGAGCAGGCTTTGGTCTTTTAGGTAGTCCCTCAAAAGCCGCATTAGATATTCCGGAACTTGAAAAGGTTTTCGAGCCTATCCAGAATATCCTGACGTCGAGTGTCACCAACAGGACGATCCGTCACTTGGTGCGACTATGTGCCTCTGCCTTTTATACAGCGCTCAAAACATCGATGCGATCGCATTGATAGTAGAACGTCCTGCTCTAAAGCCGTACTGCCAAGGATAGGTCCCCAGCAGCACGAATCGCGTCAGTGAGTCTTCTCTTGATGAGTTTCTTTAGCACCTTCCCAGCCGTGTCTAGCATGTATAATGGGTGGTATGTAGACGGCGATTCGGGATTTGCCTTCCCCTTGCTGATCAGCATGAGCCTCATCACCTTTCATCGTGCCGGAAAGACCCCGTCTCGTAGGCAAGCGTTGAATGTGCTGAGCAGCAAGTCAGGACAATGGTGATAGACAAGCCGCAACACCTCAGCTGGAACACCATCTGGACCTAGAGCCTTCCTCGCTTTCAAGGAGGGGACTGCCTCTTCCAGTTCCGGCTGTGTGAAGAGTGAACACTCGACTGCTGTTTCACCATGGACAGCGTCAGCATGGACGGGATGGGCGGGGAAGAATCCCCGCTCAGTCTCATCTATCTTTCCCGCATCATGTATGCAAGGCTTCCGTAGGGCACCTAGCATCCGCATAACTAGCTTGAAGTCAAGGCCCCACAGATCCTTGTTCACATTGTCCACTAGGTCTTGCCAGCAGCGAGCCTTGCTATTTTTGATCAAATTTCAAAGGTCTTTCCTGGCCGACTTATATGCTGCCACCCGGTTGCATGCCTCGTCATGGTTCCGCGCCCTATGAGCCTCACATTGAAGCTTGTGACACTCTCTTCGCTTTTCAGCGATTTCAGTTGACCGCACTGGGGGCTTGCCGTGCCGGGGTTTTGACGGGGCATAGAAGTGTAGGAAGCACTCCTCATGATGCTCATAGTTGAGTTCACCACGTCTTAAGCTGACAGTTCTTCCGTCCCCTCCGAAGCTCCCTGCAGCGGCTCACCTGCTGTGAGCACCTCGACGAACCTTCCAACGTCCATCATTCCGATGTTCCCTCCAGTTGTAGAAAGCCGAGAGCACGGACGTCGGGAGACAACATCATTTATGTTATCTCAAGCGAAATGCACTGATGATCACTGGCTCTCTCTCTCTCTAATACTTTCCAATTGTGTTTCCACCGCACTAAGAACTCCGAAGCAAATGTCACGTACGGTATGGTTCTTTCCCGCGGATCTGTTTGAGGCATGCCCCATTCGATTGCTTTAGCGTTGAAGTCTCCCCCAACGAGAGCTTTGCCCTCTGCCTTCGAGACAGAGCCCTCCAGAGCATTAAGCTTGGCTTGGAAAGATGATATCGATTCCTTCGGCGTTAGGTATACACTAAAGAAGGTGGTCGCTGAGCACCAAACCCACACGAAACAATCCCCCGTCCACAACTCTCCGCTTGGAAATCACTGTTCCAAACCCAAACGGCGGCAGTACCAGTTTCGTCAGGATACCATGATCCAGGACTTTTATCATGGTGTAGCTCACTCAGCAGCAAAAAGTCGGCTTTCATGTCCCTCGCAATTAGCTCAAGCAGATTTTGAGCGGTTGAACTGCGGTGTAGGTTTAGCTGCAGGATGCGGGTCACCGAAGTTCTCATTCTACCTTGGCTAGGGCTTCCTGGAAAACTTGGCATTTTCCTGATCCCAAGACGTGTACAAAATCAGGTCTTGGATCAGCATCCTTGCAAAGAGTACAGTGTGCCTCTTTCGTACACTCTTTTCTTTGATGTCCTATTTCACCGCATTTTTTATATAGGGAACTTATAACGGGTCCCTTGCATACTTGTGTGGTGTGACCATAGCCAAGGCATTTGAAACATTGAAGAGGCGTTGCATTTTGCCGTATCCTACAGACAATCCACCCTATTCGTACTTTGCCCTTGTCCAGAAATTGTTCGGCGTCTTTTTCGGTCAAGTCAATTTTGGCAATGCGCTGTCCCCTATGGTTTTCTGGTGTCAGCTTCGCATTGATCTCGTCCACGCTAGGGAACTCCCTTTTGATGGCCTCTTCCACCTCAACCAGAACCGTGACCCAGTCAGTGTCTCTTATTTCGATCATTGCCATCGGCTCAACTGAGGCTATAGCTGCGCTTTTGCCGAGGACTTTCTTTAATGCGTCGCAAATTCGACCAGTATGTGGCTCACCCTTAAATACTTTATAATTTTTTTTGGCAATCGAGCTTTCAAGAGGGCACCACTTTGCAGTTTCATACTATAGGTACAAAATTTGATGTTTCTAGCTTTTATCGTTTGCGAGAAAAATGGCTGACACACGGACGGACGAACAGACAGGACGCGATTTTAGTAGGGTTTCGAAAAATTGTAGTCAATAACTTTGTTTATTTGATATCCGCAGGCCATCCGCTAATTACCTATTCGCTAATTACCCATCCTACGACTATATAAAGTCGCTCCCTTCAACACATCCTTTAGACACTGAAGATGACTCAAAGTAGTCGAAACGCGTCTGCTCACACAACTAAGCAAGGCCCGACGGCTTTTAAAGAAAAAAAGAAAAAAAAATTTCGAAAAATTGTTTTACATAACCTTAATTATCTGATCATGTAAGAAAAAATCTTCGGGATTCTATCAGGTTTACGATACCCTAAACATGAGAAAATATTCAGTATGGCTTAAGACATCAAATACATATGTGAAGCGATAGAAAAGCAAAAGGGGAACAATGAACGAAACTCATTTTATAAGTTAGCAAAATTAATAATCTAGCATAGTTATCTCGAACAATATTCTATTTAATAACATACATTTTTAATAGTACGGAATTTTATATGAATTGAAAAATTTCGATTAGTCCTCGTTCAATATTAATTGCGTTTCATCTCTAAATGTACTAATCATTATTTTTACGTATGTATCTTCCGCCAACATCAAACATATTTCCATGAAAATTAACGAGACGTTCACTCCTATGCTCGTATATTAGAAAATCTATATACTCGTACATAAGGCTCGTATTCGTATGTCATGTGAGTGGAAAATTTTCCAAACATCAATATCCCAATTCAAAACAAAGTCTACCTGATATCGAGAACCAAACCAGACACCAAATAAGAGGTGTGTATCTTTATCAGCTGATGCATATATGAACTCAGACAAACCTTTACCTTTTTCTGGATATGGGTCTGCATTTTCAATGTTTAGATTTTTGTTAATGGAAATTTATAGGGATTTTCAAAACGAGTTTTATACTCGTAGTCCGGGTCGTAAACAAATTCTTGAAATCTCGGAAAGCCGTAATTTTCTTTTATCACCTGTTACTTCTTACCTTTTGACTAAAATTCAGCGATTCTCAATCTTGAGATGAAAATATGATATTCTGGATGAAAAATGTAATTACAATTTGAACATTTTAAACTATTGCTAAAATTCAACAATGACATAGAGATGAAATTTAAAGTGAAATTTACAATTTTACTCCATTAAAACTCGATGAAAATAAACTGAATTCATATTGCTGAGCTTAGGAATATCTTTTCCCATAAAATTTATATATGCTCGAGGCAATTATAACATTAAATTAGAATTATAAAAAGTTGATAAAATATGGAATTAAATATGCACATTCACGATTATAAAAATAGTTAATGGTTTCCTAAAGAGGATTATTTTGTTTCGATAATGTTCCTGCATTTATATCTCTTTTTTCAAATTTTTGATGGCAATATTAATCTTTTCACTTAAATTTTAGAAAAATTCCTGCTCTGCACAAACGCGAATAAATCAAAATATGACAAAAGAATATGAATTAGGTCGATCCGAATCTAAAGTAGAGGAAGCCTAACTACAGCAAAAACCATGCAGACACAATGAGCTCGTGATCAGTTCAATAAGACCTGACTTACAGCATTTGAATTAAACATTTCACCGGACCACAAAGTAAAATCCTATAAAAATATTGTTAAATCATTAAAATCTATTTAAATTTCATGTAGCGTTCAGTAAAAGACTTTTTCTTTCTATGTCTACGTCATTCGGTTGGGTTACCACAAGCTAAGATGGGTTCAAGGTTTTTGTCACATACGTGATTTGCAAATATTATGCACACACATTAAAGAAGTACGGGTTTGAACTGGAATTACAATAACAACCTATGAGGAAGATAAAAGATATAAATTTGCACTGGCATTGATTCTCTAGAATGGGCTCTTATCTCTGCTCATATAAATGTACATATGAGACCAGTGAATATTATTCTGGTCAGCGCACAAGCATGGTCTCCAACATATTCTATTTGTTTTTATTTGGTGATTTTAATTAAATTAATAGCAGATTGCATCCGACAAATTTAATTTATTTAAATGCATAATTGAGTTAAGTGAGGGTATCATTTGGTAGTATACAGATGTAAGTACCAGTTGAGTTCTAGGAAATGGTAATGGTAGATCGGAAAATTATTGAAGTGTCCTCTTGAACTTCAATTACACTGGCCATGTATCATTGCATTTTATTGTTAAAATAATGGCTTTTGTGAGAATAGTTTATAATACCGGCGAATTTCAAAGATTCTTGGTAGTGAAAAATTGGCACGTGCATCTAACAGCAAATGAATGGTTTTAATAATCATGTTGGAGGACAATGTAATGTGAGTTTGGCACCCTTCCCCCCCCATGAACGTGAATAACATAAATTTTAGATTATGTATCCGAAAAGATCGATATATTTTCCGTAATCCAGAACAATCGGAAAATCCAGAGCCATCAAACCCTGACTTCATCACGGTATATATATTATAAAGGGTGTTTTAATCAAAACGCACGATGTTAATTGTAAATAAAACAAAAAATTTTCAGAGAATTGTACGAATATTAATATCTAGGGAGGAAGGATCAATCATGTGTAGAACAAAATATCGCCCAAATGCTCGCCACGGCTACGGTGGCATACTTCTATCCAATGGTTCATATTTTTAATACAATAGCTCTAAGACATAATTGAAGTTCAATGTCGCTAATGTGCTGAATTATTTCATCCTTTAGGTCTTGAATTGTTCTTGGCTTACTGACGTACACTTTTTCTTTTAGATATCCCCAGAGAAACAAGTCCAACGGTGTCAAATCAACTGATCGTGGCGGCCAATTAACATCGACACAACGTGAGATAACACGGCCATTGAATTTCTCATGCATAAGAGCCATTGTTTTGTTGGCTGTGTGGCAAGTGTCACTATCCTGTAGGAACCACAAGTCGTCCAGGCCCATAACCTCAATTTCTGGCCACAAGAAGGCTGTTATCATCTCACAATAGCGAACTGTTCGTGACCATCTGACCTGAGTACAAAATACGGACACCTCTATTTTTTGGCGAAAGAGCTAAAAAAAAAAAAGGTCATCAACTCTGTATCTCATTTTCCTAGATGGCGGTAGCTGAAATTTCAAATGCATATAGGAAAATTTGAATGTAAAATAAGAATCAACACTATTTCCAAGTAAAACGAGAGTTTATTAATCAAAAAATGTTAACATTTTTGTTTTTACAACGTACAAAATTTTAGTATTTCTCACCGCTTCCAATTTTTCTCAATAACGCAGGATTTATTTCCAAATAAGAGTGAAATTGCAGACAATCGAATTTCCTAAAATTATATTGAACAAGAATGAGATTTTTCAAATTTTCGAAAAGAAATTTGCTTCTTTCGTCGGTCCATTGAATGTTGACAAACGAGAAAACACGTTCACAATTAGCATTGTGACTGGGAATGGCAAAAAAATATTGCGCAATTTTGACAATCTCCGAACAAGTTTCCAGACAATTATTTTGACTGAGAAAATCACACATTTTTGCACTGCTGCATTTGTTGAAAAATTCATCTTTTGAATTCTTCGAAGCCAGAAAGTTTTTCAAATTCACAAATTGATTGAATAATTTCGAATCATCGATGACAATATTTTTCGATGCGAGAAATTCGACAGTTCTTTCCATTGATTCATAGTTTAACTTTTTCCCGGGCTTAAAATCCAACCATTCAAAATTTTTTAAAATTCGCAATGACTCACTCCATTTGAGTAAATATTGGTTGGATTGTTGATACACAGAAAGCATGGATTCGATGAATTTATTGCATTCAGTTTCTTTACCTTCATTTTCAAGCGTTTTCAATTTCTGTTTCACTATGAATGGAATGAATTTCGAATCAAATCTGTTACTTAAAATCTCCGAAATTTCATCAATAACATTCAGCACTTCCAAAACAGAATTCTCTTCCCTTTCAACTTTTTTGATATTATCGTGAAAAATAGTCATGAATGAACTAATGAACAACAATTGAAGTTCTGCAAAATCGTCGCTGAAAAATCTTTCTAAAACTACAGGTGGTTGGTCAATTGACTTAAAGTACGATTGCAGTGCTGGAGATAATTGCAAAATTCTGTCAATGCATGGAGCGAGACTGAGCCATCGAGTTATGACGTGCGATAACAAAACTCGGTACTCGATTTCAACAAAATCACAAAAGCCCTTCAATTCATTAGTTCTGACGGTGTAAATAGAAAAATGCTTTAAGATTTTCCCAACAATCGACTCTTTGTCAAAAGAACCGAATCGGTCTAAGCCGTGATGGACAGAATTATGCAATATATGACCGGGACATACAATTCCAACAAGATGTTCATTAACCTCTTTTCTCGGATGAGTAAAAACATTGTTTCCTTCATTTCGTTTCAGCCCACCAAAGTTTGTATTGATATTATCGCCCCCCAAAGCGATTAGCTTTTTTCTCAAATTCTGTCCATCATGTTTATCCAATTCCTCTGTGATCATGGTAGCAATTGTTTCAGATGTTTCATTTTTTGTTTCCTTGACATTTAACGATCTAACAACTATGCCTCCTTTATCAGGATCAAAGAATTGCACAATCAAAGGGAACATTTTTAGACTACCATAATTACTCGAATCAGTCCCAATGCTAAAAAAAAGGCATGTTCTTCAAATCTTGAAGGATTGTTTCGATAGAATGACCGGACAAAACTCCATTAACGATCGCTTCCACTTTTGTGCGAGCGCAAGAAATGTTTTTCCCTTCTTTTGAATCGCTGAAAAGTTTGCGCATTAGTTGACTGGTGCAGTCCATGGATCTATAGCTTTGATGATGCCTGACAGTATGAAACGCCATAATTCCTTCAGCGGCCCACATTGCTAGCGCTTCTGGTGTTGACTTGTTGTAGGTGAATTTTTTCATAGAAATCGTAGTTGATGCTGTCTGCACATTGTTCTCGTGCTTGGTAGTTTTCAAATGTACCTCCAAATCACGTCTCCCTACAGCAATAAAAATGAGCTTTTTTTTTTCAAATGTATTATATTATTAAAATTAAATGAAAAAAGAATTGCGATGCAATAGGTATTCTTAGGTAAAGAATCGAAAGTGTAAAAGCCAGTACCCTGTACCTACATCCTTTTTTTACATATTCCAAACACAAACACCCTTATCAAATACAGAAACAATAAACAAAAAAAAAGATTCCACCAGCAAAAAACAATACAAACCACTATTTGCTACTGAAACTTTTTTATCGCAAACTATGCAATGAGCAAAACATTCACTATTGCCATTGCAAAAACTACTTGCAAATTCCCTGCGCAAATCATCTGTAAATGTACATTTGCGTTTATTTGCTGTACTTTCACTGCTACTGCTGCTGCCTTTTCTTTTCGGTGGCTTTGACATGTTTGGAGGTTTCGAAAAGCTATTATTTTTTGCTTCTGCAAAATCTGCAATAAATAAACACGAAATATTTAGAACGCTACGAATCATGGTCGAAAATAATGTATAATTTTATACTAACACGGTGATTACTGAGCAATGGAACACTGATTCACTGATTGCAATCAACTTACAATTTTATAAAATAAAATGAATGGAAATGTCAAAACACGTTCAACGGGTTCAACGCCACTCACGCAACTATACACTTATACACATTTCGTTCGTATGCACACGCGTCACTGTCGATACACGCAACCGCGTACAACTTTTGGGTACTCTAGGCGCCCTCGGGCCTTGAAAACTAAAAAAAAAATTGTTTTTGTACAAAACTGGAAAAAATACGGACATTGATTGAAAAATACGGACATACGGACACGGAGCTAAAAATACGGACGGATGGTCACCCTGAGCGAACACCATTCACGGTAGCTGCTTGGCCATCCTCATTTTCAAAGAAGTACGGCTCGATGACACCGCTAGCCCATAAACCGCACCATACAGTCACTCTTTGTGGATCCATCGAGTTTTCAGCAATCACTCGTGGATTTTCATTTGCCCAAATGCGATAACTCTGCTCGTTATAGAATCCACTAACGTGAAAGTTTGCCTTGCCGCTGGAGATAATTTTTTTTGTAAAGGTCACATTCCCTTCTGTCTGTTCAACCAACCATTCGGCGTATTGCCCACGCTTGAAATGGTCAGTAGGCTTCAGCTCTTGAGTCAATTAAACCTTGTAAGTGTGCAAATTCAAATTTTTATTCAAAATTCGCATCGGTGATGTTCGCGAGATGTTAAATTGTTGGGCACGACGACGAGTCGAGGTTGAAGGCTCTTATGCCACACTATCGCGAACAACAGCAATGTTTTCCACAGAACGAACTGGGCAAGCATACACAGGTAATTTAACATTTCCTACTGACCCGATTTGCTGAAATTTGTGCATGACTCTCCCTATTGTGACCCATTTGGTCGATTATGCTGATCAAAAAAATCACGAAGTGCACAAAATGCATTTTGAATTGAACGCCCATTTTCGTAAAAGGCTTCAAAAACCTTAATGCGCTGCTCAATTATGTACGTTTCTATAGTTGAATTTGTCAAACCCTGAAACAAAGAAATTTCAAATTCAGTTGGGCGAAAAACTTGACTTTAAGGTGTGACTCACAATTAACATCGTGCATTTTGGTTGGGCCACCCTTTAATATGTTTCAACTTAATTCTAATAAAAATTATAAAAAAAACTTTAACTTAGCCTAAAAAAAAATATTTTAATGTTCCTACCTACATGTTATGCTTATCACTGTTCATTTAAAATAACGAGGACAAATAAATTATAATAATAGAAATGTGCTACAAAAAAGCAAAAAACCACACATAACCACGAACTATCACGAATAATTTAGTAATTTCCATTTAACCACC